>JAJNNQ010000002.1:18334166-20942500 GCA_027886175.1 Phylloscopus collybita
GTGGATTTTTTGTTTACTTTTCTTAACCACTCATAAAATAGCAAAATATTAAATGCATTTTATATCTACTTAATTGCAATGTTATTTTGCATTACTTATTTTCTTCTGAGCTTGGTCCTTATTTTTCACACTTAAATGGAAGAAACTATTATAATGTACAATGTATTTTCCTGATTTCTCATGTGAAAACTAAGGTTTTATATATGATACTCAGAATACTAAAATTTTTAGTAATGATACCAAATATAGTATTAATATTTAACCATGGACTTCAACACTTGCATTTTTAAATTTCATAAGAGTCAATGAAGAAAATGTTAACCTGATCTTTATAAAATTGATAGACCCTCTTACGTACTACTTACATTTTTCGGTATCAAAGATCTATAACCATCTTTCTTTACAGAGATAAATGTATTAGCTGCATGAGCAAAAAGGGAATAACTGTATTGGGGTAAAGGTAGTGACTATATTTTTAATAATTTGTTTTGCAATATAGTAAAGTTGCCCTAGGTCTCTTAAGACAGACATGATAGATATGTCATTTGCATCATGACAAAAAAGGAGACTACAGTGCTCAAAAGGATTGAGATATAGATTTTTGCCATTTTTGATGTAATTTCCTTTTCTGTATCATCAGAAATATGAATTAATAGAGCAAACTAAGAAAGTAAAATTTTTCTAAAATGTTAAAATAGAATCTTTGTACTTTCTTTTGAGCAGAAACTATTTCAGATGTGATTATTCCAAGAAAGATAAAAACAAACATTATTCATCATTAATATGAGTAGGTTACCACAGGCAGAATTTTATTTTTCTACCTTTTCAAATGTTTATCTAAAAAAAGATATGTAAGTAAACTTCTCATTATGAAAATAAATGCAGAACAAGTAAAGAGACAAGGACACTCGACAGTGGGTTTTCTTCCATGTCAAAACAAGCATCCCATATAATTAAAAGGAATAGTTTGTAAGGATTTCTTTTTAGCTTGAATTTTTCCAATTAAAAAATTGTATGATTTCTTGCAGATAATATCCTTTGCAGAGGAAGAGAAACTCTAGGTTAATAAAGCTGCAAAATTTTATAAGCATGTGAATTTGGGACTATTTTTAATACTTATCAGTACCAGTATTTGACAGAGGTGCTGAATTTTGTCTCAGAAAACTGTATTCTTTCTGTTTAAATAGTTTAGCTCTAAATTTGCCTTTTTCTCCTCCAGCTACTCCCATTGTTCTCATTGATGTCACATTTAACACTCTGGTGTAAAACATCTGATGGAACAGCAACAAATGTCACCATGGTTTAATGGCAGCTAGAACAAAGCTTGCTTGACAAAATTAAGATTCTGAGGCTTATTGGGAGCAGGTGTGAGCCAAGGGAGTCTGCTGCTGCCTTTGGGTTTCTGCCAGAGCATTCAATTAAAGGGCCTAGAGTTTCATACCTATAGAGTTCAAAACTTTCAAAAGGGAATCTGACTTTCAAGAGGTTCTCAAATGCCTTTCAGCACTGCTTTGAATTTTTGGCTGACAACTCCTTCTTTTCCTAGGAGTTGCTGTATAGGCACAATTGTTTATACACTACCAAAGCTAGCTCCCCATGCTTAGCAAATAAACCGAAAATGTGAATTTGAGGGATTTATTATTTATAGTGATTATTTCTCTGACTGGGGTCAAAAATGACCTACTTACATAGGGAGGAAAGAGGAAGAGGAGATATCTCAGATGTGTGATTGTCTCACACATTTCAAAGAGAAAAAGCAAAATGAAAGTCTGGCTGACAAAGACTTAGACTATCTTTGGTCCTGGAGTCTAACATTTTCTATTCACTAGGAATCTCTGAAAATCCTGTAAGAGCTGATGAGATGCCCTGGTTAGAGACAGAGAAGATGATGATGCCAAGAATTGTATTTTGACCAGAAAATTATTTAAAAGCTTTATCTTATTTTTAGATTTTTATGAAAAAAAAAAAAATCCATTCTGTGAATCTAAACATTTCATTTGAAGCATTGAGATGACCTACAAGACTAAGCATGTGGTGTGAAAGCAGTGAAACCCTAACTTAATGGGGTGTGGGGAATAAAATATAATGAATATAGAAACTTTATAGAACAACTTTAATACTGTTACACAGCCTGTAGACACCCTGAAACTGACTGAGAGGATGTTCTAGTACACATCTCAGAAGAAATACTTCAAATACAGTGCATTTAAACACCATACACTTAAAAGAAAGTTCAGAAAGTGAAAGAAAGATTGGAAAAAGATCAGCACTTGGCAACTTAGTAGAAACAGAACACAACTTCCTCTCTTCAAAACTTCTGATTTTTGAAGTATTACAGGTTGTGACACAGCAAACTCCATTATAAGATACACAATACACAGTAATGAACACCAGATCTTGATTTCTTTCCTCAGAACCACCAAACTTATACCTCATGCCCCTCAAAAATTATTATGAGAAACAAAACTAGATCAAAATAATATAACATTGAAATTTCCTGCACTGAACTGTGCAGGCACAACAGAAAACCCTCCAACACTAGCATGTGAAAAACATTTCAGTTACTGAATTTCTAGCTCTCAGGAGTTATAGGACAGGTAGGTTTATAGCTCCTTAAATAAATCACTAAACAGGGAAGGGAAGGGAAGGGAAGGGAAGGGAAGGGAAGGGAAGGGAAGGGAAGGGAAGGGAAGGGAAGGGAAGGGAAGGGAAGGGAAGGGAAGGGAAGGGAAGGGAAGGGAAGGGAAGGGAAGGGAAGGGAAGGGGGCTTTGATAGCATTATGTTTATATGCCTTAAATTTCTACAAAGGTCTTGACAGAAAATGAACAGTCTTTCCATGTGCCTCTTTGCTTCCACAGTAATATTAATACCTTTTCCTCCAAAGAGGATAGAATTTCTCTCTACTTAAAAACAGTGTTTTAGGAAACACTAATGAACAATTTAAAGAGAATACTGCACTCTATCATATTTAAAATGAAGGTGGAAGATAGGTTTTTTTATAATATGCTGTGGGGGAGAGCATGGTGATAATTTTAGGACCAGTTGACAATCAAGTGAACTAATACCTCCTGTAATAACCCTGTAGAATATCCCAACTGGAATAAACAGACCACATGTAATCAAAGAGAAATAATATATACAATATTTAAAGGATGAGAAAATAAGTCAAGATTTATAGCTTTAACTTACTTTAATCATATCGTTCTCCAAGTGTTTTGACTCTTAGTCTAACCCGGCAGGTAAATATTTTGTACTGATATCTTTACTGGCATTATATAATTAAAAATTAATCTGAAACTCTTTAAAGGTAGGGCAAAGCAGAGAATATTCTTTTGAACAGTCTTTATGTTAATGAATCAAACTATTTTGTAGTAGATTTGGATAAGATTTTTTCACCAAATCCTTGAAAAACAAAAACAGTATGCATTTTAAATAACACATAATCAAAATCTTAAAATTTAGTGGTTTATGGGGAAAACTTAATGTAACCATGAAAACAAAAATATTTTGCATATTTCTTAAACAAAACCCCTACAAACATATTTTGAAGCAAAATTGATCAGATAGTTACAAATAGCTTTGAGATGGTGCAGTCATTTATATACTCCCAGTGTTTTACATTGCAGCAAATAAGCATTTCACAACTTAGAAGGATCATACCTGGAATGGCTTAGAACTTCTGAGGAAGAGTGTCTGTCTGATCCATCTGTTTTCTTGATTTCCAAACTTGTACCACAGCAGCCATCCCTTAGTATTACTCACAGCTCTTTGGAAGACTGACAGCCTATAAACCTCTTTCCCAAACATATGATAATGAAAGCGGAAAACACAGGTTCCGTTGCCAGAGGGGTTGAGGAGAGGACTAAGCAAAACTGCTTTATCTCGGAATTGGCGTGGCTCAGAGGATTCCAGGTAAAGGTAACGTCCTCTGGCTGTGCCTGTGGTGTGGTCCTTTAACGGGCCTGTATTAACTGTGGGGGTTGGACCCCGTATTCTGATCCAGTCAAAGTCATCCTGAACATCCTGCTCCCAATTGCACAGCCCATTCTCAAAGTTACACTGTAGGTCAGGGTCTGAAATTAAAAAAAAAAAACCAACAGACTGTCAAAAATAAAAAAGCAGTATAAAGGACATAGTGCTTCAAAATATTTTTATCCTTGCAAATATTTATTTCCTATATTTATCTGTTAAATTGTAGTTAATTTATTGAATAAACAGAACTGTGAATAAAATTATCCATCTATCTTGGGTTGTGGAGGCAGGGGTGTGTATTCTATTTTCATTTGTTAAAAGCAGTTGGGGAGATTTTTATTTTTTTTTTTCTTTATCTCTTGTAACTCAAGGGGGAGGAGGGCCAGATGCCTTCTGATAATGGGCCATTAACACCACCTCCCCCCCACCCCACCCCGACTATACCCTTCCCAGAGCTGTGCATCCACATTCTATCATCCTATTGAGATGCATCACATCCCCCTTGGCAGTGGGGGGGCCCAGACATTCCTGTCTGGATAAAACTGTGACTCAGGAACACGAAAGCAGCTAGCTTCACCTGATTTTCTGGGAGGAAGACTGGACACTTTCTCACCCACTGGACCCTTCACACCCACTGGACCCTTCCAACCCCCACTGGACCCCTTTTACCATCACTGGACCCCTTTTCTACAGGATCATCTCTACTTCACCAGAACTACATTTGCCACTCCAGGAGGACTCACTTTTGGACTGCTTCCAACACCCTGACCAACAGGGTGCCAGGTTGAAGTTCTGACTCTGTCAGGGTTCTCCAAAATTGTTGGTTGTTTGTTTGCTTGTTTGATTGGCTGGTTTTGTTTTCTACTACATTTGTATTGTTAATGTTCTTAGTAAAGAACTGTTATTCCTATTCCCAAATGTTTGCCTGAAAGCCCTTGATTGCAAAATTATCATTTGGTGGGGGGGTGAGGGGTTTACATTCTCCGTTCTAAGGGAAACCCCAGTTTCCCTGGCAGATACCTGTCTTTCCAAACCAAGACACCATCTTATTAATTTTATGCATTATTAAAAATAAAGACTGTAAAATTTTTTAACTGAAAGGGAGCAGATCAAAGCAGTTAAAATTGAGGTTAATTGAATGAAATAAGCCACACCATACTCTCTTGTAGGTATGTGTGATAAATGATCTAATGTATTTTTACTTGGGAGATGTAGTCCGGGGAACATGTTGGGGTTCAGATCTTTATTATCCTCAATAATATCATTATGATAATTTTATCAAGGCTAAATCAAAGAGTTTATACAGTTATAACACAACTGCATTTTTTTATTTGACATCAAGGTAAAATGTATTGATTACTTCTGATATAAAACAATAAAATATGTCGGAATGGTGAACTTACACTCCAACTTTGTATCTGCTTTTCATAAGCAGTAACTGAGGTTATGTTGGTTGTTTTTTTTTTTTATTTAAGCTATTGTATTTAATGGTGTTTAAAACTGCAACTCAAACCTTATATCAGACCTCAAAATGGGTTATAAAGAAGCTAGGCATTCCACAAGTAGAAAAACTAAGATAAGCTGGAAAGCCTTCACTTTCTTTTAAATTTAGAGCAGTTTTAAGTTGATATTCAGCAATTATTACTGCAGACTGATATCACCTCAAGCATGTAAGGTGCCCCCCGTTTCTCAAACTGATTGTGATTTGCATAATTTAGTTACCTCAGGAAGTGATAGAGGAAATGCTAGTTAATTTTATTTTATATTAATGTTCTTGAGTTCTTAAAATTGATGAATGCATGCTTCAGGGGAAAAACCATCAACAGCACCCTTCAGTACTCAAGGTGAATGTCAAAAATGTGAACGACTCATAGCTTTCCTCAGTAATTTCAAGTTCTTCCTTTGAAGGGGACAAATGTTCCGCATGACTCCTATCTTTAGTGAAGATATTTTGACTTTTTTTGATAGGAAGAGTATAAGTCCTAAGAAGAGGTAGGACATACACTCCTCTCAGGCCATCAGTACATCTTACACTGTGCTTCTGTCAGTAAAATCAAAGATAGCACTCAAAGTTTGACCCAAAATAACTGTCTGACTTTAAATCCCCTTTTTAAAAATAAATTTGTGGTTAATGTTCGTGTTTTATACAAGATAAAGAAATACAGCTGCTTTGGATAAAAGAGATAGAATTCAATTTACCCTCAGTTTAACTCATCATATGCATTTAAGTTTAAAATTATCATTCTGTTTTATCTTTAAGGATACTGAGTGGCAGCATTACTGGCTGTAGTAGTTCTGTGCTGATTCAGTCCCAGGGTGAATTGGCAAGTCCGTTTCTGTGTGATGCAAGCAAGCAATAGTGCGGAGTACTTACCACAGCTGTCTTCATCAGATCCATCCCCACAGTCATCCACAAGATCACAGACCAACAAATTGTCAATACAAGCTTTTGTGCCTCTGCACCAGAAGTGGTTTGGACCTTCACAACTAAGTGCTGGAGGTGGGAGAGCACAGTTTTCAAATCTAATATCATCAATTGCTGAAACGCCCTCATAAATACCCAGACTGATCTTATCAAGTGAAAATTGGAAAGCATGTGGAAGGCGTCCAAGCTGAATGACTGCCCTCAGCCATTGATTTCCCTGGCTGTAATATGTCCTCCAAAGGACAGTAGGCTGCTTCAGCCCATCCACAAACAATCGTAGCTCTGCTGCCCCAACTGACTCTCCATAATTGTAATACCTAAAATGATAAGAATAAGAATGTTATGTGATAAAAATGGACCACATCTGTTACAATGACCAGTAACTTTTCTGTTATATCTCTGTGATATAAAAGAAGTCCACAGGGCCTGTAATTCAATCCACTTCCTGAATGATGGTATGATAGGCTGCTATATCAATCTAGGCCTCATCTCAAGAATTGAAAATTTTAGGAGAAAAAGCATAATTCATTAAATTGAAACCCATAATTGAAGAGACACATTTGCTTTCATATTAAGCAACAAACAAACACTGCTCACTCAGATGCATAATGTCTTTTTATAAGTACATAATTGTAAAGTTTCAGGGAAGAAAAACAGAACACTTACTGAATGCATAAGTATGCCCTCTATCTCTATTAGTTATTGTTAACATGTTCCTTTCTACAGCATTTAAAATATTAAATACTGGAGACTGGCAATTGTACAACAAAACTGGGAGCAGAAGCACATATACAACCCACAACTAGTAATGTCCAACTTCAAGTCATGAATCTTGGATAAAAGACAATTCCATGTCCTGTGGCAGATGTATTTGACATCACGAGATAAACTGCACTTAATAATATTAAGGTCAGGCCAAACTTTTATTTCAACAGTAGCACCAATTTGGCCTTAGTAAACAAATTATCAAAGTTAATTTTTTTCTGTCTATCCTTGACAAGTTTGCACAAAGACTGAGACAAGACAATTACTGAACGTTTATTTGGGTTTGATTGTTTATTTTAGGTTGTGGGGTTTTGTTGTTTTGTTTTGTTCTGCGTAAAAAGTGGAAGCAAAGAATCAATTCTCACACTTTTACATAAAAACTTTTACTTAAAAAGGATGATGTCTAATTTTGGATACTGTAGGTGACTCAAGGACCTATTAGATTTTTCAATGTTTTCCTTTTCTTGAAAAAAATCCACATTTTCAAATTTACTTAACCAAAGAATTGTTAGCAAAAGGACTGTGGTGTTTGCCCGTGTATATACAGACACAATCCTTTACTATAATTTGCTCAGAGCCTGACAACAGTCATGGCATGTTTCACTTCTTTTCTCCAAGTGTTTCATCTTTTATCTGTAGTGTTTACAATGAAGACTATATGCTGACAGAATAAAATGAAATAAATACTTCAGAGAAAGATGTATCTATTTCAAACTATAACCTCAATTTTAGTCCAAGAGAAGCAATGTGAGGTAAGGAATTTCAAATGTAAATTACTTCATACCAAAAGGACAGCGTGCAATTTGATCCTGTTTGCCTGAACTTTGGGCTTCGTAGTCGAGCTATTTGTGAAATGCTGTTGCTGGTCTTCAAAATGAACATAAAGTGACCTGTTAAAATAAAACAAAAACAATTTTTCAGGCTAAAGAAATAAAGGGTTTATAAAAGTTTTTTACTGCATTCACAGCCTCCGCTTAAAATCTGGTTAAAGAGCAGGTTTATCTATTCCACTTCTCTGTTTCTAGACCTGGCTTGTCTTACCTTCAGGTTTGTTGTAGGTGTGATCCCATGGAGGAGCTTGCTTCTGAAATGCAGGTGGAAGAGCATTGCTGGAACTTCTTACCCAGTCAAATTCATCTCCATTTACAGCCTCAATCCAGCCACAGCTCTCTCTTTCAAAGTCACAGACAGCAGCTGGAAAAGAGACATTCCATTTCTGCACATAACATTACTAAAAAAAGCTTTGCAGTATGAAAAGTAAATAAAATTTCTAATATGTCATCAGTATTCTAGAAATAAGTCTAGGAAAGGGGCGTGGAGAGACAGAGTGTCTTCATACCAGATGTGGGGTATTCTTTCAGTAACAGCTGAATAAAAGCAGCCACAGGGGAACAACCAAGCCATCACAACCAAGTTATTCACTGTACTCAATGAAACATCTCCTTCTCGCTTGGGGTGCTTCAGCTAAAGCACTCAGAGCAGGCAAAGAGGTGCTGAAAATAAACCTCACAGTCCTCCTGGTACAGAGCAAGAACCAACAACAAACCTTCTGCAAGATCATCTTTGTTGTTGGAGCCAGAAATTGAATCCTTTTTTTCCTAAATGTCAGCAAGTATGTTAATGATAAAAAAAATCTTTCCTCTATTCATAATAGGAATAAAGTTAAATATCAGGTGTTAGTGAGACACTATGATATTGATAATCCCTTAAACAAAAACTACTGAAGTGAAAAGATCTGAAAAGCATATTCAGCTGCATTCTTCAGTTCTTCAAATTTTCAATTAAAAGAGCAGTGATGTTTTAGAAAATGTATATATGACAAATAAAAGGGAAAAAAAAAAAGAGGAGTAGAAGGGTGTCATTTGTGAATGAATGTAAAATGACATAGACTCATGGAATGGTCTGGATTGGAAGGGACCTTAAAGGTATTTTAGTTCCAACCCCCTTGCCATTGGCAGGGACAGCTCCCCCTAGACCAGGCTGCTCACAGCCCCATCCAACCTCAACACTTGCAGGGATGGGCCATTCACAGCTTTTCTGGGCAACCTGTTCCAGTGTCTCACCAGTCCCACAGTAAAGAATTCCTTTACATCAGGTTTTTCTCTCTGGTGTTTTATAAAAATCTTCATTAAATCACAAAACTATATTTTATATTCCTGCAAATGTAACAGGCTTTAAATGGAAAACATTAAGAGAATTATTTAAAGACTTTAAGAAATATTTTATTAATCATATACATAGAAAAATTAAATTCAGGTATGACCATCAGAATTCTGCTGTTGTTTTATAACTCTTATCATGGCTTTCAGTGGTCATATTACACTATGGCCATAGTATGGTATGTAGAATATGCACATATCAGAATCATATGAAGCCTCCTGAGGAATAAGATTACATCAATGTTTAGTAATGGAAAATATGGGAGGTTTTTTTCTGTTTGTTGTGTTTGATTTTGTTTTCCTCATTAGAGACTATGTTACACTAAGTTAGATATAATTTTTAGAAAGAATGAAAAATTGCTAATGATGTATGTTAGTAATATTGATGGCTATAGTTTCTAAAAAGAGAAGGTTTTGTAAATTATTAAGCAATTAAAAGTCCACAGTTAGCTTAAAAAAGAACATTCTACAAATTTGGAAAAACAAATAATGTTTAAGAGATCAAAGAAAATATATGTTTGCTCTATATATGGTTTATGTGTATCAGAAATGCCAACAATAAAATGATGCAAATCAAATGTGACTTAAAAACAGAAGGAAGGAATTTTTTGACAGAAAGTTTTGTAGAATAAAATGAAGATAAAATACATCTGCAAATATTCAAGGACCTAAGCATGAGAGAAATTACTGAAAATCCCCAGAGAGAATATAATGAAAAAGAAATATGGACAACTATTTTTGATTTGTTTTTTACTCAATAGAAGAAACCATCACATATTCTCAGGAGAACAGCAACAAAGAATATGACAGACCTTGGACACAGATGGTTACACCAAATGAGGCAAATAAACAAGATAAAACTGTTAAGTCTGAGCCCAGACTTCTTGCATCTGTAAGTTGTAACAGAGATGAAACAGAAAAGAAAGGATGCACTAGACCATTTAGCTTAAGCATGGATGAGTACACTGAAATAAAATAACCCTGAAACCTTCAACTAAATCTCAAACCAAGTATTTAACACCTAGGGAAAATACAAGAATACAGCAAGCTGATAGAGCCTGGGTGAAATGCACTTGTATCTTGACGCTTGGTAAGACTTCAAATATCTAATTGCCTTGTCCCATAATTTTTTTGACTGGCACGTCCAATTCAGACAGATCATTCAGAAAAAAGTCTCTTGCTTGGGTGCATCTGTACTTTCTCTCACAGTGAGCTCACACAATATAATCTGCCTTCTCTCCTAAAACTTCTGAGTTTGCTTTCTCCTATTTCTTTTTCTCACATGCTGTCTTAGTACTCTAACCATCAAATGAGCCTATACAGTCTTCCAAGCTGTCTTCTCTTCATGTGCTGATGAATTTATTGATAGTATTTCTTAAACTTGTTTTGCCATCCTTACTGTGTTTTTACATTTAACTTACCAAAATTTGTCATCTTTTCTATATTTTTAATGTAGAAGATACTTCAATCATTTGTTTGATGCTTTTTAACTCCTAGTGGCATCCACGCCACCTGTATGAATACTTTTTTCTTTATGAATACGTGTTTCTTTGCTGCCCCTTTTAGCATCTTTTTTAACAAGCTCCCTCTCTAACCAAAAAGGAATCAGTGATCCTGTGAGCATCACATTTGGGAGTGGTTGGCTTTGTTGATGCTTTGAGAAAGCTGCCTTTACCTCTTCAACAGATTCAGTTTTCTCTGAGCTGACTTGTTACCACAAAAACCTAGATTTCTTTTTGATTTTGGGTTCTTATGCAAAGTACATTCTCTCTTTCTGTTTTGAGGAGTTTTATTCTAAGGCCATCACAACTCAGATGTGCAGTTTCTCTGTTAGCTGAGTGATGCCTGACATGAATTTAATAAACAGTCTTGTTCAAAACAGTATTTTAAAAACAAGTGTTTAAGATATTAGCATTTCTTCAAGAATAAAAATTCATAAATCTCTACAATCCGCAAAATCTATTCTTTGCTTTCAGACCACATAAGTTTCTACAGAATGCATCATAAATAAAAAAATCCAGGTGAAGAGATAACATCATCATTACTGTCTTAAAATATTTTCTTTTACTTAAAATCTGTTTCTAAATACTCCAATATGCCAATAAACTTTAATTTTTAATCAGTAATTTTAAGATAAATATAGGAACTTATTACTAGATGGCAAAAATACTATTATCATCAGTTCTAGGAACCAGTTTAATTCTGAACACGGTCATCTTAAACTGTTTGAAGTCTCTTTATAATACAAACTCACTGAAACACACACCTGCCTTCCCATTTTTGTGTTTTCTATCCTAGCTACTATTTACTGATTTCATTATATACAAAAATCTTTATATAACACTATACTTTGTAGGTGCAGTGGTTTAATTTCTACAGTGACAAACTGAATAGAGAACAGTGACAAACAACTGCAAAAGTTCATCAGCAAGAAGCAATGTTAACTGGAACAAACAAATAAAAGACAAAAAGCAAGTCACTACTTGAAGGTCAAACAAGTCTGACTGTTACAAAATCCAAGACAGAGCTCCCCCTTCTCTCAATTTTCATCTCCAAATCTTAACTGCCACAATTTAAAAAAAAAAAAAAACACCACCCCCCCACAAAAAACCAAACTAGGAAAAAAAAAGAAAAAGACAACAACAAAACGCACACCCACACACACACACACAAAAAAATAGCCAACCCAAACAACAAAAAAACAAAACCAAAAAATCCAAACTTAAAGGTTGCAAACAAATAGATGTGGTAGTCTCCTCTACAGATGACTACAGGGACAAAGCACTCCGGAACTTTTTTTTTTTTTGCTAAATTCTTTTGGGAAGCTCATTTCAATAGCCATGAAATAGCAACAGACTTCTTTGTGATTTCAGTCATGTGGGCTTTTTAGTATTAGACAGACATGATTTGTACATGACACAGTGGTGTATATCACTTGTGAAATGAGAAGTAGCTTTACCTGTAAGGAAGGCAAAGCATGCAGATTAAAACAATTGTTATAAATAAATCCAGTGATATAACTGTGCACATTTTTAATAACTAACTGCACTAAATGTCTCCTAACAGTTATAGAACTTACAAAGATTAAGATTTTTACAGGGGGAAAATAAAAATGTAAAAAAAAAATCTATAAAACTGAAGGGAAAGTTCCTGTTTTTACTGAACTATACAAAAATAAGATGGTCTCTATTCAGGCCTTGTTATTCACCCAGTTTTGTCTGCTACTGAAGCTAATTCAATATTTTCTATCAAAGTGCATAATTTGCTGGAAACTAAATAAGAGTAACTATGCAACGAGACACAGGTTTTGCCCAAAAAATGCTATGCAGATGTTTGCTGAAAGAAGTAGACAAGTTAGACTTATGACTTCTGGGTTCTACAGAAATTCTCAAAGTGTGTGGTCTCTGTCAGAAAAATGCTTTCCTCAACGCTCTTCTTTTCCACAGCCTATTTCCTGTTTTACCTATTGCACAACTGCTTTTCTGTGACCCCTTATCTCATTCCCAGTATCACTGGAAAACTGGAAATCATCACTCTCTTCCCTCATTTCCTCAGCTCCCTGCTCCAGGTCCTCCCATGTAGTCTCAGCTCTCTGAGACTTAATGGCTCAGTGACTCTCTGTCACTTACTGGCCGCATTTTATACTGATCCCTCCCAAAATATCACTGTTCCACATCTGTATTCTTCATTCCCATTCTCTCCTTGTTTCATTCTCTCTTACCAGACAATTATCTTCCACTATTTTTCTCTCTCCTGACACTGTATCAGAGGCACTTTGATCAGCTGGTCTCAGTTCTCCCCCTCAGAGCAGCCGAGGTCCCTCCTGCCCTGGTTTCTTCCAGCCCCAGAGTTACTTCTTTCCTACACCAGCAAGCTCAAGCATTGCAGACTTTGCAGCCAGTTCTTGCTCACTGTCAGAGGTGTTTTCTTCTCTCTGTAGATGGGATTTCAGTCCCATCCCTTCCCCATTTTACTTCCACGAACTGATTCTTATGCAGTTACCTAGGCACTTACAGCATTAGGTACCTTTTCCAATTTACAAGCTGGCAATCTTTTCACTCCTTGGACTTAAGCTCATCTTTCTGATCTGGCTGTTGTTTCTGGTCTCACCTTTAAGAATAATTGATTTGTCTGGCTGAAATGGAGTAGCAAGCATATAAGACAGACATTTTGGTATTCAAAATTTGTCTCTAAAATGAGGTTTAAGAAGAGTTACTGTATAATTACAGCAGAAGTATTATGCTTTGCCAAGATTAGTAATGGGAGATATGGGGAACATTTCTTATAATACTGAGGAGATTTTTATTACTTATATGAAGGTAGCCATTAGAAACCAAATAATATTTATCCTCAAACAATTATGCCACAAAAGTAGTTTTTAAGAACCAATGCATGCATCCTTCTCTTTACTTGCCTTCTAACTCAAAGTACATAAAATTGTGAGCAAACATATAGATTATGTCCAGTTTATGAATTACTTAATTTGAGGCTAGCCTTAGCACACTTGTGCTGCCCTAAATTGTACACCATAGAAATAATAGATATTAAAGGCATCTTTCATTTAGACATAAACACAAAGCAACACCATGTGTTTATGCGTGCTGCTCTGGGCTGGAGTGTAGTTAATTTTCTTCATGGTAGCTGTTAAAGGACTGTACCTTGGATTTGTGCTGGAAACAGTGTTGATTGTTCAGGAATATTTTAATTATTGTTGAGCAGTATTTATATAGAGCCAAGGCTTTTCCGGCTCCTCACACTGCCCCACCAGCAAGGAGGTTGAGAATGCACAAAAAGTTTTGAAGAGACATAGGCAGGACAGTTTAACTGACCCCAGCTAAACAAAGGGATAGCCTACATCCTGTGGTGTCATGCTCAGCAAGAGACTAGTGGGAGATGTTCCAAGTGATGGTGTTGATTTTCCAAAGTCAATGTAAGGAGTAACGGAGTTCTGCTCCCCTGGGGATGGCTGAACACCTGCCTGCCCATAGGGTGAATGAAATCCTTGTTCTGCTTTGCTTGTGTGCATGGTTCTTGCTTCCTCTATTAAACTGTCTTTATCTTGACCCATGAGTTTGCTCACCTTTACTCATCTGGTTCTCTCTCCCATCCCACCAGGGGAGTGACTGAGCAGCTACATGGGGCTGTGAGCTGACAGCTGGGGTTCAGTGATGGCAATCCTTTCTGGCACATGTGGCTTGAAGGATTTGGGATAATGACAAGTTTGATTGGAATGTGTTGGGTCAAATTTTCAGCTTTTATTGACTTTTAGATATTAATTGGCACACTCCTGTGCTTGCCATGGGGTCTGCCTTCCTGACTGCTCATTAGAGCCTGGTGCTTGTTATTGGCTGCTTCTTGCTTTTGGTGCTTGCTGCACTGCTTATCTCCTTACTCTACTGTTCCTGGGAGCACTTTGATAACAGCACAGGTGATGCTCTGCTGGCAGATGGCCAGGTCACTGCTGCTGCTGTACTGGGAAGAACAAGCTGGAGCTCCTGTGTGGACTCGAGTCAAAGGGACTGTGACCTGCAGATGAGGCCACATGAGATGGGGACACCCTGGGGTGTCTGTGGCTGAGAATAAGCCCATTCCAGAGCAGGTACATCTTGAAGCATCTGTGGCCATGGTTATGTCCATGTGGCAGCAGGTGTAACTCTGAAGGGCAAGTCCATGCTGGAGAAAGGACACCTCAAAGTATCTATGGCTGTGGGTAAGTCAGTGCTCTGACAGGTATACCTCGATACATCAGGGACTGTGCATGAGGTCAGGTTGGAGCACCTCAAAGCACGTGACCGTGGAAAAAATCTGTGAAAATATGCTATATATTATATAAACATAAATTATTTTATATAAATATAAATTATTTCATGTTCATTTTATATAGAAAACCATATAATTACTCCTGATAATCCACACTATAAGTAGAGAAAGATAATAACAGACACAAAAGACAGAGCATAAGGGAGAAATTAGCAAAAGTCAGACAGGATATCAAGAATACATTTATGTTACCCAGTTGCTTTCCAACCTGAGCTTATTCCATCAACATAATTCTTAGGGTGCAAAAGTGAGCATTTAGACTATACCAAATGCATAGGGTGTAGACCATAGAAGTCATGCTGCACATTCATCTTCTAAAGCACAAGCACACAATGTGACAGGTGTGTTAGGTCACTGCTGTAAATCTGCAGTTTGAAAAAAGATGTCGCACTTCTTCTCTGCTTTAATGTGTGGAAGTCAAGTATAAAAAGTATAAAAGTTTTATGGCCATTGTAAATTCTTCATCTGTAGAAGAAAAGCTGTGATCTAATAGTCAGGGGTAGCAACACTCAAGAAAGAAAACATTTTGGCAGTCCCAGAACTGGTAATCTTCAACTGAATTCTTCAAGGCCTGACAGGAAAAAAAGATACTCATTTGAGTGGAAGTGAAAATCAAGAGATGTCTCTAGGATTGATATTGAGAGCTAAAAATGTTGTATGGAGACCTGGCTATTTTAGTGGATGTAGTGCACTCAAGCATTTAACTAAATCATCTTGCTGGAATTTAAGATTATAAGACTTAAATGAAATGTGTTTTGAAAGATATTTGAATCCCAATATACTTTGCTGGTTCTCATACAAAGAGAAAAACATTAACAAGGTCAAGGTTCATACAATCACTATTAGATGGAATACTGTGAAAAAAATTCTTAATACTGGTGAAAGCAACAATGTAGTGGTAAGAGATGAACAAAAATCTGTGCTTAGCCAAGTTCAGAAATAAGGAAAATTGCCTGAGAAATATGAAATACTTGCATCCAAGTGCAGGAATATGCAAAGAAAATATAGAAAGTAATGGTGCATTACATAAGTATGAAGAGTATGAAATACGATTTGAAAATAATTATAAGAGCTATTCAGGTGCTGTAGACTACCAGATTAATGTGCTGAAAGGCAAGTTTATTGCTTGGAAACAGTCAGCTTGCCAAACTGCTCTCAGGGCCCTTTGTGTACCTACATTCTGCTTCCCGCATTACAACCTGTAGTGCTAGCACACACTGAGCCAGCTCAGCAGTAACAATGATTTATAAGTCAGCAATACACTTAGAGCAGAGTTCACCATAAAGATAATGGTTCCAAAGGTTAACCTTTAGCATGGCATTGTTAATGCATTGTCTTGACAAATGAGACTTGGATATAATAAAAGATTCTTCAGTTATATAATTAGAGGAAAAAGAAAAAAAAAAATAGTTGCCATACAGGCTACTTATAATTAAGGCTGGTCTAGGACTGCTTGAACACCTTGCTGGGCATTTGTCTCCAGCCAAAGCTATAATGTTGAAATGGAAACAAAGGCTGAATAGTTAAAAGGAAATATAAATGGCCACAAAAAACAAATCTTAATTTGCTTGATTAAAAGCTACCATTTCATTGCTAGCCCAGTGCAATGAAAGTTGCATGCAGCTAAATCTACTTAGAACATTTTTTAATTAAACTATTGATTTGGAATTGTTATTATTTTGTTAGAGAACAAATACCCTGTACCTGAATTTAAAAAGGGTATTGGGAGAAAAATCCAGACTATTGTAACCCAACACTACATAAGGTGTGTAGTCATAAGCAGAAAAAACATAAAGTAGATTAAAAACGGAGTGTTATAGGAGTTTTAATACAAGTAACATGGACAGGGAAGCAGCAGTAAAGAAGTAAAACTCTTCTCATTTATACCCAGTGAAATGAGAAGAAGCAACAGACACTTGTTCTGCTACAAAGCTGATCAAACACTGGGACAGGTTGTCCTGACTGGCTGGGTTGTCTCCATTCTCATAGGTATTCAGAACCCAACTCTGCCAAGCTCAGGGCATTCTGCTCAGGTGGCCCTGCTTCTAGCAGGTTGGTGCTTAACCACCTGGTAATCTTCAGATATCCCTTCCCACCTCAGCTCTGCCACTGTAACATCAGAATTTTCTTTACTCTGGCCCACAAGAGGAAAGATATTCTGCTTAGTGAAAATTTAATAGTGATTTCTGATTTTAGATAGGCAAATGTTATCTAGTAAAACAAAATGCAGTTTTATACATCCAAGTTCTGTATATTGTGGATAGCAATCTTTCTAAACACTTAAAATTCTCAATACCAGTGCTCTAGCTTGAAGAAGATTCAATACAAAAATTGAAGAGAAATTGCATAAACCCGTAATTATTTCTTTTACCTGCTAATAGTCAAATAGATCTTTGTTTATCTGAGCAACAACTCTCACATCTCCAAACAAAATCCATAAAATATGAACACTGAAATTGGATTGTATTAGCTTCTCTGAAGAAGTTTTTGTTTTTTTGATGCATAACAGGGCACAGAAAATAATTTGAGGATCTTGTACTGCAGTATTTCTGTTATTCGTGCTGAATATGCTAGAAAGCATCATGCTCTATTTTAAAAAAGAAAACTTGCATTAAATATTGCTCATGGCAATTCCTTTTGAAAATGCATCACAAGGTCTACAGCAAAGTTGATGGTTCAAAGCAAAAGACTCATTTTCAAGAGTGCAAAATATAACTGTGATTTCTTATGCAAGCAGGAAACTGAATGAATCAAAAAGACTTTTGAAGCTCCATATTAGAGACCCTGAAACAGTTTCAAGCTCCCTGCTGACTGTACAGGAGTGCCACAGCAGTGGAGAGGGATTCTGAGAAGCACCACGTCCCTCTGCTTTCTCAGGTGTTTCTTTCCATGTGAGAAAGTTGAGTCTGGCATGTGGCCCTGACAGGAGTCACAGCACATCCAAACAGAAGGTGATGACTTGGTTTAAATTATATCTGTGACCAAGCTTGTGGTACAGCTGTGGGATCTTCACATCAAAAGTATGTATATAAAACACAATTTGAATGCAAGTCTGTGACCAGTTCATTAGGATTATAAAATAAAATACTATTTTTTAAGGAGTATCTTCTACTAAATAATTAATCAAAACCTTTTTTTCTGGTTTTAATGCTAAGAGAGAAGTAGTTGCTACAGAAACTAAAAGGGAAAAATCACAGAACAGAATCAAAGTGAAGTAACTATTTCTCGAGAGCTTTTACTTTTAATTAAATTGCAAGATTCATGAAGTCATGAAAGCATTGCAAATAGGACAAAGAAACATAGTCACAGTAGCTTAACAACATAGATTTTAAAGTTTTCACTTACGACATTTGGTTTCATCGCGGTTATCTGGGCAGTCAGGCTTAAAATCACAAAATTTGTCAGGTGAAATACATTGCCCATCCCCACATGAAAAAAATCCCGCTGGACAGTAAAATGATGAAGCATCAGCATCTGCAGATTCTGTTTCCCCTTAAAAATCAGAAAGAGACATATAAGTAAACCCATAAATATATAAAATTACAAGAAGTGTTTTTTATCTTTTAATGTAGCAACGTGTTCAGCATAAGGAACAGAGCAGCACCTATGCAGTGTGCTAGATTATATCACAGCTGATAAGAAACACAGCTGATCTCAATGTCTGTTGGTGTTGAGTTATATCTTAGTGTCCACAATATTCAAGCTTTTGTGTGAAAAGTTATCAAATACACCTTGGTGTAAAGAGCCAGGCTCCTGCTCAGAGACCAGAGGCTGGCTGGGCTCCCTGCCCTTTCCCTGGGAGCCAGGCGCAGGATTTTCACCAAACCCTTCTGCTGTGGCCATGCTCTCTCTATGTTCAGGTCACAAAGACAGCTGCAAGAAGCCAAAGCTGGGTGCTACACCATTATCAGCCTGTACCTCAATTTACACACTAGAAAACACCCCAAATTTCAATGAATGGGGAAACAAAAAGCCAGGGTCTTCTGGTTTTTCTTTAGTAGATTTTTGCGAAGTGAGGAAGTCAGAGGAGTGATGAGCAGCTTTTCATATTCTTTGTTTAATTTAACTTTTTTAAATACTCATACTTCTATCCAGACAGAGACTTTAAAAAAAAAAAAATAACTCCCTGCTAAAAACAATGTCTTTATGTTTAACAGGTAAATGAGTTGTAGGGAAAATAATTAAAGCAAATAACTCTTTCTCTAATTACCTCAACCTCACTGTATATAGGGATCAGAGAAGCCTTAAAAACAGAACACCAAGGTCCTCTATTATGCCTTTAAACTTCTGGATAATTAATTCAGATACCTGATGGGTATGACTCATCAACATCACCCCTGACTGCACATGTGCCCATGCCATTTTTGAAAAGCAGTGGTAATATCAAGAGGACCAGAAGCAGCAGCAGGTCATGTGATTCTGACTACAAAGTGTGAGTACAAAGACAAGTTGGCTGGGCATTTATTATAAGTCAGATATTTAGCCGTAATGATTGGAGAAGCTTCTTGACCTAAAGGGAAAGCTCTTTTTTACTCTTCAGTGGAAAATAAAGGATGATTTGCTTTGCTTCTGCCTCTGCATCTAAACACGAATGTGAGCAGGTACTACGTAGTAAGTGGTATCAGGAAATTCCCACCAGAGCTCACTTTGCAGGATTAGTGCAAACTTCTCATAGCAGCTAATGTATGACACAAGGATTAAAGCCTTCATTATAGAACCATAGAATGGTTTGGATTGGGAAGGAACTTAATGATCATCCAGTCTGCCATGGGCAGAGTCAAAGACCCGTCCAACACGGCCTGAAACATTTCCAGAGAGATGATTGATCACAGCATATGGACTTCTTTTCTCAGATTGTCCTCTGTTTTTTTAAAAGTAACTTCAAGTTGTCAATCACATCACAGTTATATATAGCAGACATTGGGGAGAATGTACTGAAAACCATGAAACTTGCCTTCACTTTCCTGGCTGACTCCTGGAAATGATCTATTCACAATGACACATTCCTCTGTTACACTGATATCATCAATAGCAACAGTAGCATTTGTTGTTAGAATAGTACCTTGCAAGATAATCTGTAAAGACAGAAATAAAAGTCAATTCATTAAAGGTGACATGATAGAAAAACCCAAACACACACACTTATTTATATATTCTTTTATGCTTTATGACATCTGCACAGGAACTAAATAAATCTTACAACCAACTCTGAACATCAGGCAGGAAAAACTACAACTGAGATTTGGTCAGGTCAGAAATTTGCTCCTCAACTGTCAAAGCCAAAACTACTTTTACCTAGAGAAGGTTATGCAACCCAGATGACCTTGGTTCAACCAAAACTGGTAAAAGTCATTACTTACTGAATGAATGGTCTTCCTGCTGGAACACATAAAATCTATGTATCTTCTTAAATTAGCTATTCATGGTTACCAAATATGATTTACAACACCATTTAATTGTGTTCATCTATACAATGCCTGATGACGTTAGCAATGTGGTACAATGTGGAAAACTCCCTTTCTGGAGTCCCTGCTTGTGAGGGGAGGATGATCTTTTTCCTTCAAAAGTCCAGTACCAGGGTTAAAAAGATAAATAAGACTCACAGCTCTGGTCTTCAGAGCTGTTAATTCTATTTCTTACCTCAAGTTCTGTGTGCTGTCAAAGCCCGGCTTAATGTGCCAGAAACACAGCGAACTGTGTCCCCCCCACCCCCTGACAGAAGATCCCAAGGTTCTTAAAGGTTTCTAGTCCAATTAACTCCTAAAATATGCTATGTTTACAATTTTGTGCCAATAATCACTACCTATTCTAAACACGCAACCTCTGTGTCAAATCCATTCTACCAATGTCTCCGTGCCACCGTCACAGCAGAAAATGGAGCAGAAGAAGAGATACCGCCCAAAATTTTCCATCTTGCTCTCATCTGTCTCCATACTAAAAACTCAAACCTACAAAGTTTCACTGTGACAAACTAAACTACTGCTTATTTCTCACCTTTGTTGCTTTCAGCAGTGTTGGAAGTTTTTCCCATGGACTAAGGTCAAATACAGTGCTTTCCTGGGGTCCCAGCCGGGGTCTTGGACCCCTCAGGGCAGCACAAGGAGTTTTTTACATGCCCTGGACTCCAACAGTACAGTAAATGTAGGGATAGGTTGTAAATTGAAGTACCTGCACTGTCAGCCTCACCTCTGTGCCTGGGTGGATCATGGAACAGATCCTCCTAGAGTTATGCTAAGGCACATGGAGGGCAGGGAGGTCACACAAGACAGCCAGCGTGGCTTCACCAAGGGCAAGTCCTGCCTGACCAACCCAGTGGCCTTCTGTGACAAACCCATCAGTGAAGGGTTACGGCTGTCCCATATCTGCACTTCTGTACATTCTTTGACGTGGCCCCACATCATTCTGCTCTTTAAATTGGAGAGAGATGGATTTAATGGATGGACTATTAGGTGGATAAAGAATTGGTTGCATGGCCATGTCCAGAGGGTAGTGGTCAATGGTTCAGTGTCCTGATGAACATTAGTGACAAGTGGTGCCCCTCAGGGGTCTGTATTTGCACCAGTGTTATTTAATATCTTCATTAATGACATAGCACGATCAAGTGCATCTTCAGCAGTTTGCAGTGGTGCACCAAGCTGAGTGGTGCACCATGCTGAAGGACAGGATGCCATCCAGAGGGACCCAGATAAGCTCGAGAAGTGGCCCATGGGAATCTCATGAGGTTCAACAAGATCAAGCACAAGGTGCTGCACCTGGGCTGGGGTAACCCCCAGTATCCATACAGGCTGGGGGATGAAGGGATTGAGAACAGCCCTGCCCAGAAGGACCTGGGTGAGAGGCTGGACATGGCCTGGCCATGTGCACTCACAGCTCAGAAAGCCAAAATTGTCCTGGGCTTCACCAAACCAGTGTGGGAAGCAGGGCAGGGAGGGGATTCTGCCCCTCTAATCTGCCCTTGTGAAACCCCATGTAGAGTGTTGTTTCCAGCTCTGGGGTCACCAGCACCTGCTGGAGTGAGTGTAGAAGAAGTCATCAAGTTTATCAGAGGGATGCAGCGCCTCTTCTATGAGGAAAGGCTGAGAGAACTGCCTTTATTCAGCTGCAAAATGAGAAGGCTCTAGAATGACCTAATTGCAGCCTTCAGTACTTGAAGGGATCCTACAAGAACAATGGAGAGGAACTTTTTACAAGGTCATTGTAGTAAAAGAGCATGGGGGAATGGATTCAAACTTAAAAAGAGTAGGTTCAGATGGGATATTGGGAAGAAATCCTTTACTTTGAGAGTGGTGAGGCACTGGAATAGGTTGCCCAGGGAAGTCGTGGGTGCCCCACCCCTGGAGGTGTTCAAGGCCAGCCTGGATGGAGCTCTGACCATAGCTCTGGAGCTTCTGGTCATATGAAAGATGTCCTTGATAATGGGGGTTGGAACTAAATAATCTTTGGTCCCTTGGTATTTGTTACAAAAGGTTATTCTAATGCCTAGAATACTGAAACAATGGCTGTGCTCTTTAATAAATGGACCTGTGGAAAAAGCTGAATGAAATTATTTTTCATAAGAACATTAAAGAATAGAAATTATCTTTTTAGATTTCATCATTAATATTAAATTAATTTTAAAGGCCAAAGTAAAATATCTTTTTGAAAACAATGTAAATGTGATATCTAATTACCTGAAAAGGTAATTTCTCAGCCACACTTTCTACAGGTATATTCACTTTTGTCCAATTCATCTCAGGCAATCCTGAAATGTCACATAATTTTTCCAAACTTCCATTTAATGCAGTCCTCTTAAAGACAGAAAGCTGGGAATCCTGAGATAACCGGTACCAAAATTTTACCTGTTGAAAGAGTTTTTAATGAAAAGCTTTAAAAAATTACACAATCAATCTGCAATAAATTCAGTACCAAGTAATATTATGCACATTATAACAAAGAATGACATGATGGGTCTAAGCACAGACTTGGCACAAAAGATGGGGATGTTTGAAATTACAGCATGTTGGGGAGCAGCATCATGTCTAAACACAAAACTATATTTAAAAGTAAAGCTTACTTTTACAATTTACTTTTAGCTTGTATCTGTCAGCTGATGGAGACTGAGTGATGACTTCCCTTAACTTCTTTATTGTACTAAGTACTTAGAAACCTCTCAAAGATTACTTTTCTTTACAAATGCTGAATATATGACAGTTTCCAGGACATGTTAATCTCAGAAGTGCAATCATTGAGATTCTCCTTTGAAAGAAACTTTATGATCTTTTATTTCTACAATCAACATAAATGAATATGATCTGAAGACAGATTTTTAAAATAATCTATTCGTCTCCTGAAAGAAGCAGATTGACCAATACACGGCAGGAAAATACAAAGACTGTATGTGGATGAGGCTGCTTTTGAGGCAGAAAGGATAAGAAAACAGTGAGAATCACAGTTCTGATTCAGATGAGAACTAAGGGGAAGAAATAAGATTTTCAAAAACTAATATTTTTCTTTCCCTCTGAGTCTTTCCTGCTTCTCCACATAGACAAAGACTAAAATTTCTTCAACTGCAGTATCTTTACATTCCTGCAAAAGCCTTGATTTTGATGCTATTTGACTCTTCATGAAGGTAAAACAAGAGCTGGATCAGTCGTGCAGAAATATTCCTGTTAAAACACTTTTTGCTACTTTTTAATACCATCTGGCTCCAGGTCTGGTTGACTTAGTCTCTCAACATTTAATTTTACCACCACTCATGAAAATCATGATTTATATAAAATAATCTTGATCCTTATTAATAAATTAAAATACTTTCATGAAACTCATTCCCCCAGCAAAAAGCTGAAGAAGTAGAAATCAGCAGGCATACAAACACTTTCCAAAATGAGCTGTTTGAAGAGTTACACTCTAAATCATTTAGGTGGCTTTTATCCTTCAAACAGCTTTTCAAACAAATTTATGTTTTCATTAAATAAGAAATAATTTTACCTTCCTTCTTTATGTCTACATGTTCTACTATACAATGCAATAAACAGAGAGCTGGGACTAGAAATTTGCTTTTACAACTCCAAAACCTTGAGCTATATGAAGATGTTTCTTAGCTTACATTTACAAGAAGACCAAGCTACAAGAAGCTGCAGAAAGGAGTTAGTTCTAAGCTTCAATTAACCAGAAAGGCACAATATAAATCTGTTACCCTTCAACTCTTTTTTTTCTCTTTTTAAACAACTGGAGCTAAAGAACTTGTAAAGCTAATAATAAACATAGATGTCTTTGTGTGAATTCTTTTATCCTCTCAGTGGGATATCCAACAGAGGGCATCATCTCACATTAATAGGCAGAGAACATAACACATCCTAATGAGCAGCCCCTACTCGTTGCTCTTTCCCAGAAATAAAAGTCTGCAGGGATAATGTGGCAGAAAGCCAGGTTTCCAGTACTCAAAAACACTCTCCTGACAGACACGTACACTTAGGTAAGAACTTGCTCTAGCATTTGTTGGATCTAAGAATTTTAAATTCATTCAATACATGCATACTTAGAGTAAAGCTTTCTTCTTTTCTGACTTTGAAGTAGAGAAAAATAGGTGCATCCCCACTGCATCTGTGTTTATTTTGAGTGCAGACCAAACTCTGCAATAGATCTTACCAGAATAATTCATTGATTCACATATCAGTGGTGCCCAGTTTGCCTTAAGGGTTTCTAAGATAAATTAATCTGAATCTGAAAGGTGCTTATCTACTCAGTATCAAAGTCAGCAAAAGAGAGATGAAACTGTCTAAACAAATGCACTGTGAGTACAAAGGCTGTTGGGTGTCCCAGGAGTAATGCAGTACACAGGGCTTCCATGGGATGGCTCAGGCCTTCTGAGTTCCCTGCAACAGCATTGTGCTTGAGTTTCTCCTGCATCTATTGTATTTCTGATGTTTTATAACACTAAGAAGTCGTGTGAAGACTAAGAACTGGGAGATTGTTTTAAATGACAGCAAGGCACTGTTCTTGAATTGTTTCAGACACTTCTACTCCTCAGCTGCAGGCTGCAACTATTCAGCTGAGATCTGGTAACTCACTGATGTGTGTAGTCCAAGTGAGCTGCACTTTCAAGTAAAACAGATTTAGCTAAGCTAGCACTTGTTTCTGGTCCCTTAGATGATATATGACCTAAGAAGTCTAGCTCCTGATGGAATAAAATTCTGATACTTGATGGGATTTCTAAGCATCCTTCTTTTCTGTTTTTTTTTTGTTTGTTTGTTTGTTTGTTTTGTTTTGGGTTTTGTTTGTTTGTTTTGTTTTGCTTTTGTTTTGTTTTGTTTGTTTTGTTTTCTTTTTAGATCTACACTGAGTCTGAAAAGTTAAGAAACCAGTCTATATTTTGCTGCTTTAAATCTTTTTTTCACAGAACAAAGTAAAATTATTTTGGCAAGCTTTCTATGTCTTTTCCTTTTCTTCTCTTGAACTTTTTAAATAAGAAGTGATTATACAGTATCAGAAAAACCCACATCATAACTACACAACTTCTGCTCAGTATAGTATAAGCATTGAACAGAACAGAACAGAATAGAAAACAAAAAAAGTCTCAGGAAAGAACAAAGAAAAAATTTATAAAACTGAACAGTGTCTATTAATTTTATTCAGTGGCCAAAAGGACAAATAAAAATACAGCTGTGAATTTAGTGAACAATTGCTGTTCATATTCGATATATTTCTTCAAGTTTTGTTTTAAAAATACAGATTTTGTTGAAAATTACAACTGTATAGTTATAAAACTGTATTTTCACTTTTCATCTAATATTTTTCTATTTTTTGTCCCTCCTGATACATTTTTTGCTGGTACATTTCTAGTTTTTCAGATCAACCACTATTCTGGCTGGTTGCTTTTGCATTCCTCTGCAGAGCCACGAGACATCTGACAAAAAACCACATTTCAAAGTAACTCCCAAGTTCCGCACTGATCAGCTTAAAAAAGCATCCTCCTCAAACCATGAATTAAAATTTAGTACGTATCTGGAGTATGGTAACTAATTCTCTCTGGTCACACCAACACAGCTGATGTGTTTGGTGACTCCAAACCATAGGTGTGCCATTTTGGAGCTGTGGTTATGTGACTTTGCTGTCTGCAGACAAGCGAGTGGCTATTTGATAGAGCCCCGTTATTGTTGGCAGGGTGCCTTTGCCACAGTACACAAAAACCTGGAGCATGTCCTGAAATCTGTCACCTGCTGGGTGCTTTAGGAAAGAATAGCAATAATCAGATAGAAAAAAATGGCAGTAAAAACAGTAAAATGTTGTGTGCTTCTCCATCCTCCCAAAGAATTAGTCTGTAACTCCTTCCACTGGTATTGGAATAGAGCCCTCAGCAGCAGCACTTGGAACATGAAGAATACCTGCTTTGCATCAGATGAGGGATAGGTCACAAAGATGGGGACAGTTAATATCAAACTGTTACCTGGCAGCAGGAGAGCCCAGGGGTAAGCTTGACAAGGAAAGGGCTTCCCAGGTGAGACATGGCTGTCTTTGGGTTCATCTGGTGTGATCCACTGAGGCAAATGAATGCTCCTATAAAGAAATTTTATTTTAAACTATGAGAAATATGTAATGTTCTAATGGCAAATACCTACCTCAGAGAGGTAACTATATGCTTAAGAGACACATAAAGCTTATTTCTAGACCAAAACAATCTAAACTGCTTTGCCATCAGTTCAGTCTCTGTAGATAATGAGGAGAGTATTGTAACAGGCTGTGACAAGAAGTGTCTATGTGGGCAAAGACAAAACAGAATTGATAAGTGCTCCTGGCTCTTCCCTCTTTTAAAATTATCATGACTGATTCCAGAGACAAGGAGAGAGGGAGAAGGAAATGAAGCTATTTGTGCAGCCAGTGCTAAGACTACCCTGTCATGGTTCCCATGAGCACTTAAACCCAAGGCAGTGACTACAGAGCCCCTCAAAGGCAGTTCAGATGTTGCTTTTCTGAGAGCATGACTGTGCAGATCCACTGGAAGTATTTTTTATCTGCTCTCTTCAAGCAAAAACCTTAAGATCTTAAGACCTTAAAACACTACAGCTATTACCCATCACCTTCACACATTGCCCATCCACTCTCTGCACGGACTGGGGAGAGCAGAGGAGCTGCAACACAGAGCACCCTGGAGATCAAACAACAGAGACCTCAGCCAAGATCCCTAAAGGACACATTTTAATTGGCTTAAATAATGTTTCAAACAGAATTTAAACCAGAAATTATTTCTTTAGGGTACAGTATTCACTCCCAGCACAGCACAGCCCAGCCACTTTTAAGCATGCTAACAATGTTGCAGACCACAGGAGCCAATGGAATCAGCTATATTTTCTCATGGGGTCCACAGACTTGACATTGTTGTCTGTGCTAGTGGGGATGAAAGCTTAATTAAAGATCTAATCTGAACTCTGGCAAAAGCACTGCATTTGGATTTGAACTACAGCAGATGTGCTTCAGACAAAGGTAGGGAAGGATAAACATTTTCAAGGGGCCCTAAAGCAGCATATTTTGAATGCCGTCAGTGCTGCCTTTGCTGAATACTGAGACTTTTTCATGAAAGTCTATGCAAAACAGCACTAAAGGCTCAGTCTTGTTTGAGCATTTATATTACACATATTGCCTTACATCTTGGAAAATCAG
Source organism: Phylloscopus collybita (assembly GCA_027886175.1). NCBI lineage: Eukaryota > Metazoa > Chordata > Aves > Passeriformes > Phylloscopidae > Phylloscopus > Phylloscopus collybita. The sequence continues at coordinate 18,361,945 of JAJNNQ010000002.1, forward strand.
CTATTGTGCTGCCACAGTCATACTCCTTAGCCATTTATTTCCCATGGATACATAATGAAGCTGAGGGTTAGGTCCAGCCCCACGTGAATAATGGCATGGCTTCAGCAAGGTTGGCACAAAGAGGAGACCATTCCAGCTCCCTCTACAAACAGGAATGCTGCGCTCCACAGCATGAGGGAAGCTCCCCTCATTGGAATGCAAGGGTACTTCAAAGGACCCACTTTTAATTTGCAGCTGAGGCTCTACTGTAGCCTTGTTAAGATCTTCATTAATCAAAATTTGCTACTGCCCTCCCCAGGAGAGGAGAGAGATGAGCACTCCCTGGTACTAAAAGGAACAGTTGCAACCTGAGGGATTGTGATTTAATGTTGGCAAAAACTTGCTGAAATTCTGGAATCCTAATTTTGAAGTCGTGGCTGTAGCAGGCACAATGATAGATTGGTACAAAACCACCTCAGAAATACTTTTTCAGCTAACTTATACAGGAAATGCAACATTACTGGGCTTGAGAGGTGGGGCATAGTAAACTCAAATCTGCTTGAAGCTTCAACCTGCACCAACACTGAAAGAAACTTGTAATAATTCAGGTATCAAAGCATCTTAAGTGAAGCAGCGCACAGCTCCATATGGGTGATTTTAATGTGATACTTAGGCTGCCAGCAGCCTTCATTCTGACCACATCACCACTCAGATCTCAGCAGCACCTAGAGCAGAGAAAGACACAGGCAGATCAGTGCACCCTTCTGGAGCTTTGAGAGTTTGAAACCTGTAACAGAATAGTGTTTACATAAAGTGCAGTAATGCATATCCAGTCCCACTCTACAGAGACAATAAAATGAAATATCAAACAGCTGCTGAGAAAAATGAGCAGCAACTTTGGGGCACTTCATCACATGAGGACCAATAGAAAAAATATTCTGTTCCTTTAGAATCATTCTATAACACACACACACATACTTCACCCACTACTCTTTGCTCAGCTAAATTTTAATCCTGGAGTTCCTGTACCTTTGAATGCTTGAGGTGGAATATCTAACATGTCACATTATTTTAACATGAACATGGAAGTGTGGAGGTCTGGCTGAAGATAATGTACATAATTAATTAAATCTAGATTAAAGAGGTTCTGGACTGCAACACAGATTTTAATCTTATCTCCACTGGAAATAGTGCAATAGATACATTTTAATAAAATTAAAGTCACAGACTACTGTGACTTTATATGATATCAATATTATTTGACAATGAAAAACCTGCTTGGCAGTTTTATTTTTATGGAGTGTGCTACAATAACATTTTCACTTTGGAAAAATATTTTTAACAGCCCTCTCCTGGAATAAAATTGTTTTCAAGCTGAATGCATTGTGTGGCAAATATATGCTGAAGGAAGTACAACTCTTTAAAGGAAATTATACTCAATCTATTTTTTCTAGACAATATGGATTAATTTAACTTCACTCTACATAAAGATATTTCTTCAAATAATGCTTCCAAGAATGGTCCTTATGTAAATATTGGGTAAACAGTGGTTATGATATGCACAAAGTCATCTGTCAGTTCAAAGAGCAGCATCTCAAAGAAACTGCATTAAGTCTCATAACCCAGTGATTGCACCAGCCAAAAATAAGGGTTACAAAGACACAGTAACAGGATCACAACTAAAAAAGAGCATCTTCAACGGACTGGCTTTCTGTAACATTACCCTGTTTTTACATTTACTTACTATATGGCATCCATTTCAAAACAGTTTTTATTATCAGTCTGTGACCATTTACAAGTAGGAATTTTCATGACAGAGGAAGAAAAATAATAAGTCTCACCATGCCCCTTATTATTTGTATGTCCTCTGTCAAGGGGAGCCTGTTCTTTCATTATGTTCCAGTCAACATCACCTTTGCTCAGTGGCTTCCATCCACAAAGGTCAGTCTCAAAATCACAGAAGGTGTAATTAGCTGTGATAAGAACAACAAAAACAAGAGATCAATAAGTTGAACTTGATGCAAGAGTTTAATGCCACAACTCTGACTGTTCTCTATTTAGGTGTATTAAGAGTGTTGAAGAAGCACAAAAGCGTTTCAAGTTATTCAGATGGATAATAAGTTCTAGAACACAGGTAACAGGTAGGACAGGCCCTTCCTTCATTAATCAAACTCAGAACCATGAAACAAACTACCTGTAAGAGAATAAACATAGTAAAGACCTGTACATAGGTTGTTGAGATATTACAAAAATAGTATTAAGTATTTTTAAAGATGATTTGTACCACTAATTCAGTTATGAATGTGTGAGAAAAATCAAATGTATTTAGAGCTTAAAATATATGAAAAGCAAAGATGAATTAAGCTTTCATTTTACTTATTTTTGAAAATGAGATTTAAATTTATCAATTATTCAGATCACCTAGAAATTTTTATTGCAAAGTGAAAGACCATTTTCTCAGTTGGTATGGATTAGACCAATTTAAATTGTATAAAAATTTTACACACTCCTACATTGATTGAGTACAAATAATTTTGAGTACAATTTGAGTACAAATTATTTTGATTAGGAAATTTTATACTCAGATTTTTCTTTCCTGGTCCAGAATAGCTTCCCAAGGCATGACACTTAACTCCTGGGGTCACTTATTGCAATTGCAACCATTATTTTAGAACTGGATTTGTCACTTTCCTCTCCCACAGCACATTTATCTGATCATATCAGCCTCAGACACAATCATACATATTACTCCAATTTTCAGATTGTACAAAACCAAAATTAAATGCATCTTTTTTTAAGCACCATTGTAGCAAAGCTAAATAGTAAAAGCTTCCCAGGAAAAAAGAGGTTACTTGAGCAGCTAAATTTTAAGGTACAAAATAAGCCACAAATATCAGTGTCTCTTATCTGGCTTCACCATATACATTAAAACTTGATGGTGCATGGATTTCTGTTTAGCACAGCATGTTTAGTTAAAAATGAAACTTGGTTAACTTATTTAATTAAATTTTCATGCTTTTCACAAGGTATCTTTTAATTAGACTTCAGTTGCTAGTACATTAAGGTTGAATATGCAAATTGATATCCAAGACTAAGCTGTTTTGGTAATTAATACTATGTCTAGGCATTTTGCTTTCCTTAGCTAAGCAGTTTTGAGAGAACCAATGTGACACAAAAAAGGCAAACATTCTTTGTTTAAATATCTCTTTCTCCTGGCCTCCCTAAACCCCTAAAAAGGTCTTCTGCATAAACAGATGACTGCAATATCTGCACAGTAGTATCCAAAAATACATCCATATAGGACCCTGTAGGTACCAAAGAAAATAAGTTAAAATAATGGTTTAAATATGAAATTAAGATCATGATAGTACTAATAACTGTTATTTTACAGCTCTAAAAGGTATTTAGCACAGAAATATTTTTTTTTAAATTGTTCTTTTCTTTTAACTAGAGGCATTTGGGACCTCAAGAAGATTTTTCATGCTGATAAAAACAACAGCCTTTGTGTGATCAGAGCCCATCACTGCCTTTGATGTTCAGCAGGAAGAGAGGTGTGGTGAAATCAGCATTTGTAGCATTGGTAGCCCGTAGTACAGTTTGTTCTAATCCCATAGATGTAGAAAGAAATATATAAACATCAAATTTTCAGCTGAATATATAAACAATGGGGAAAAAACCCAAACATACACACACAGCAAAACACAATCCCAAATCAAATTGGTTTTGTCCACTCCTTTTTTCAAACTTTATTCAAGTCTTAACACAATTATAAAGGTAGGAAGAACATGCATGGTGGTGCACTTTGGGGGTTTCTGTTGTTATTCATTGTTAAGTTTGGGTTTTTTTGTTGATGATGATTTGTTTGGGTTTTTTTTTGTTTTTTTTTCTTTTGGGTAGTGGAGAAGAAATAGAATATGATAATGGTGATCACACTTTGGAGCTTTGGATGCTATTTTTTTTTTTTATTACATCTTTCACTTGAAATTTAAAGTCCAAACAAGCGCCCAGTCATGCAGAAACGCCAACCAGAATAAATTACCAAACCCAAGTGTTCCCCCTATGTAGTATCTGGAAGTGATACTTCTATTTAAAAGTGTAAATATGTTGTAGAACAGCTAGTCCCCAACTGTGAGTAAAATGCACTTGTCCAAATTAACAGTCAAACTTAAATTTTATTCCTACTTAATTCTAAAAACTTAAAGAGAGCTTGTAAATGTTTAATCAAGCTTGAAAGAAAAGTTCTGTGCTTTGGCTAAAACCCAAATCCAAATAAGACAGTTTTTCAGTGTGTTTTTTCATTCCTCAAACATTAATAAATGTTAAGAAATGTGCCTTTCCTATCAAACATTCAACACTTTTATCTGAACCTCCAAGGGATTATAGGTAATCTTTTACTATCCACAGTAGGAAAATAAGTGACTGCACAGCCTATAGTTTTTGAGTAGTCACACTACAGTTAAGTTTGACATAAAGCTCTTTTCTGATATATTATGTCCCTTCCTACTGCAATTCTCAGCACCAGAGATTTTGTTTTATATTTCACTAGGAAGATTTCAATGGATTCAAATTGCAGATAGGTTTTTGACATTTGAATGGAAAATGACTCAGTTCTCTATTTTTGACCTTTATTTATAATTCAGCAAAACAGAAAGGAAAATAGAAAGGAAACAACAACTCACTTTCATTTTAACAGTAAGTCGATTTAATTTTTTTTTTAATTCTTGTGAATATATCACTCTATCTTAACTAGTGAATTATTACACAATTTCTACAAAATCCAGTGATGCGGCCAGGAAAAAAAAGTGTTCCTCCAAAATTTCTTGAGTTTCAAGAATAAGGGTACATTACAAAAACCTTAAAATACACTGAAAAGATTTTTCAATAAATACAAACCATTTCAACTTATTAAAACAAAACAAAACAAAACAAAACCAAAACTAAACAACAACAACAAAAAAACCACCCATAAAACAAACCAAACCAAAACAGGAATCAAAGCACATATTTCAAGAGCACTGGAAGGTTAAATGGGAATGGCTTTTTCTTTGACTAGCTTACTCTACGTATCCCAGCTCTTCATGATCCTCCCAGGGGAAAACAAAGCAGCTCTGTTACGTAGGCTGGGTTACCAGCCAAGTCATATTGCTTCAGCTTTGCTAGCCTGCAACTGCATAAAGGTTTTCAATCCTGCTCTGAGAGCTCAACCAAAGGAACACAAATGGGGACACTCAGCTGGTCTCTCCATCAGGTTGGTGTTTCCCTGAACAATAGGGCTGCTCCCCTCGTTCAGTATGGCAGCAGCTAAGTGTCTTTGAGATTTGAGGTAATGGCTATCATTATGAACAGAAACCAAAGAACCTCTTTGCCATTAATTTCTGTAATTTCTGGCTAACATTTTTTGTCATTTTGTGCAAGTGAAGGGTTACACATGTGCCCTCTTTCTGAGTATCTGTGCACTTTTCCTACCAGTTTGTGATTAATTTTATTTACCTAGAATTTGTTAAAGGATTCATACAGAAATATCACAGATGGCCATAGATCATCCAGCCTGAACTTCCTCATGTCATAAGTCATTAGACAGATGACTCATAACTCTCATAGGTGAGATGGCTTCATCTCCTTCTGAAACTACTCAGTTCCCTTGCTTAGGGTTAGGAGAGCTTGAGAGAATCTCATGTGCACCCTTGGTGTGCAGTGGTCACGTTTGCTTGGAGCTGCTCTGGTGAAACACAAAGGCAGTCCTGCACAGTGCTTGTCAGCACTGGAGTCTGTGAAAATAACATGGGTGTAGCTTCTTGCTCTCCACATGCACATACAGGATAGATGAACAGACAGTGACAATTTCAGGCAAATTCAGTGTCACAGAGAGCACACAAATGTTTAGTAAAACCAATTTTTCAGACTAAAAAGTGCTCTTTCCACTTTCATGTTGAATGGTAATAAAAAAATATTTGCATCTGTGTTCATCTGCTGTGGAAGGTTTCAAGGATTGTACAATTTGCAATCGTAAATAGCCATACTGTAAAATGAAATGCAGTAAAAGCTACATGGCTTTAAAATTATACAGGTTTGCTTCATCCTACGTATTCCATATTCATAAATTATACAAATCCTATGGAAAGCTGAGAATATTTAAGGTAATACTAGAGGTGTTAAATTAAAAGCAGAAGCGGTAAAGATGGCTGTTTTAAGAAAGCTTCTAATTAAGCTAAATTGAATTAATCTTCTTTCAAAAATACTTGTAGGATGACCCCACCCCACAATAATTTTGAATTTACATGGATGCTGATAACAGGTAATTATGAACAGGTAATTTCCAGAAACACTACTGCATCAAAGTGTGATATTACTTGAAAATAACAAGTGCTTCCTAGATTTGTTTCCAAGCTAGCAACTGATTCATTTGTATTTATGGGTTTATAAGTGTTGTGAAGGTCATATATTAATAATGTGAAATAATAATAAGTATAGCATTTGAAATATTAGTTGTTAGACACAGTATTTAGTACAAAACTTCCTTTATATTAGGTAAGAAATTAAGAAAAGGCATCAGCATGAAAGGGATCTTTAAAGTCCTTTAAATTATCCCAGTACTGCCTCTTACTTTCTGTTTGAATATATTTACTAGGTTTTCATAATTTGTTATCACTCACTGAAATAAAAAATTTAGAAGAGATCACAAATAAGAGGTGTCAAAAAAGACATAATGAAAACGTAGAATTTAATAATAAAATCCATACTTTTATAACTTGTAACTCCATTAGATTAATAGATTTTAGCAACTCAAATAAAGATGGTTACTCATATGCATATGTGTTTCCTAGACAATTTCCTAATTTTTGAGACTTTTAAGTCTCATAGACTTAAACATATATTTATGTAAATGATCAGAGATTAAACAGAAAGATTAGGAGGTGTTGCAAAACATATATTTGTTTGCTCTTGTAACAAATTGTGCTATTTTAATACTGTTCATGTCAAATCAACATGACCAAAGAGGAACATTATTTTTAAATTCCTTATTATAATGGAACAAAGAAATTCTTAAAGGAGGGAAATCCTTCACGTTAAGTAGCAGCGGTCTGCCATTGTTTTTGTTCAGTAGGAGATTTGTCACTACCTGAGAACACTTCAACAAAGGAAACTACTGGGGGTGTGTCCAAGGATAGATGTTAAAAGACCTAATAAAGGCTAAAATATGCATCACCGTACCAGATAGGGAATTTTACTGAAAATCAATATGAATAAATATAGTGAACCCTAAACATCATGGAGGACAATATCAAGATGTTGTGGAAAATTTATATAATGGGAATAAAAGAACAAAGGACAAAAATAAATAAGAATTTTTTTCTTTGCACCTTTTTTCTCAATACTGTGGAAAGTGTCTGAAAGATGAATCTTCTAAGCTGACCAAATTGCTGAGTAGCTATATTCCATTAGGGCCCCCTTTCCTGAAAAGGAGTGTGGGAAGTATCCAAGACAACATTATCCATTAAAATGGGCCAACTTTAACAATAGTTATTGCTATTTTAAAGATGGCATTTTTTTGGTGCTCATTCTTCTCAGCCAGGAGTCAGAGAAATAAGCAACTACTATTGGTTACTTATACTTTAGAAAAGAACCTTTTTCCACCCTCTTTTGGGGGATGAATATACTTTTGTGCACTGCTCCAACGAAATGATGCCCCTTCAAACTATGAGTATCTCAACACACAGTTAGGTAAACAATCCCTATATCTCAGGTTCAATTGAGTGTCATAGTTTCTTTAACTTGAAGGGAGCTAGTGGAGAATCAGTGCCAGTAGAAAACCCAAAGTTAATTGCAGAAGCAGCAGCAGAGAATGGAGCACTAGGCGGAGCTATTGAAGAAGATTTTGTACTGATTGTGGCTCTCATCATTCCTTGTCCCAGCACCCCAATTCTGGAGATTCCACAAAGGACATTGTTGAGACCATCAGGTCATTCTGACTTTTCCTTCTTGTGCCAAATTTCCGTTTTTTCTCACCCATCAATATCACCATGATGGAAGAAATATTCCCAAAAATTCTACTGGGATCTTTAAAGTACTGACTAGGTCTAGGTAATTTGTAATCTTTTGGTTACCCGACGTCAATGTCCAGTGTCTGAGGCACAGGCCTGTAAATGTTTGGAGTTATCTTCATTTTCACCCTGTGTAATACAATTAGAAGTTCCCTTCAACTGTGACAATTATTTTTAATCATCCTTTGAAACCTAAAAATCACTCTTTCTTGTTTCCAGTTGTTCTTCACCACAATTTTCTCTCATTGTTATGAAGTGGGATTGCTAAATTGCTGAGAAATAAAGCCCAGCTTTGAAAGTACAATTTGTTTTCATTCCTTTCCTCCCAAAGAACTAATGAGGACTCTCCACACTCCTACCAGTGGAGGTAGGACAGACAAAGCTAATAAGACAGAGTCAAGTCTTGTAAAAATCAGAAAGAGATCTAGAGAGGGACCCCCTAATGTTTGTTTATGTTCTACCCAGAGATAAAACAGTATATACCTTCTTATTTGAAATGTTATTTCAGCATTTGTACATATTATTTGTTTCAGAAACAGTTCCTGCACGGTTATTTAAGTAATTGAAAATAATTAAAGATTCAGACTGGGAATCAAAAAAAAAATCTTGCAGTCAAAAATAGTTCTTTAAGTCTCATCAAGTAATTAGAAAATAAAACATTATCAGTGTTTTTCATCCTGGTACCTTCAGCAGTACACAGAATTTTAATTGGCACCTCCCAGCATTAATATATATTATCACCAGTATCTTAAATATGTGCACATTTTTTATCTGCAATACGTATTTAAGTGTTATTACCACACACAAACAAAAAAACTTATGCATGCCCTATAATTAAAATAATTTTAAAAATGATAGGGTCTCTAAAGATGTTTTCACATGGAGATCTAAAATTATTCAGAATTACTACAAACATTTTTTTGTAATTTTAATTATTTTTTTTTTACTCTTGATAGTACAGTAGAAAGCGTGGCTTTTAGACAAAGTTACCTTCAGCTGCAAATATAATGAAGAAGATCTAGCTTCTGACCTGCGGCCCATTTCTGTGGTGATTTGTATCACAGTGCAAATATCATGTCACTTAATGCATTTTCTGACAGTAATTCACAAACAGTCTAAATTAGAAAACTGTTCAGAGAACAAATCCCAAAGCAGATTTCATTCCCTTGCAAATTAGGGAAGTAGAGGTTAGGAAAGTGGTATGTAGGGAATACATTTAAGCAAAAATACGGCGAATGTTGCATTTCAGCATATTATTGAACAAATTACTAGTTCTATCTAAAACATAATGCTGAGACCAGATAGAGAGACACAAAGCAATGGCAAGAAGAAAATGCTATGAACATTTTCTCTGACCTGTACCTCATTAAATATTCTGTGGAAAAGAAGCCATATAAATTTAAAATATTTTTTCCTAGTGATTTGTTGAATGGAACTGTTAAGGTTTCACAACACTCTTCAGCAGGGTGTCCCTCTAAAGCAATGGGATTCACTCACAGCAGGTGGCTGGGTCCTCCTCGCTGCCACCAGGACAGTCTGGGCGAGAGTCACAGGCTGATCCAGGCACCATGGGCTGCCCGTCCCTGCAGGTGGATTCTTCCAAGGAGCAGAAACCCGGTGGCTCTGATGGTGCAGCATCCATGAGCTGGATGCTGTTCAGACAGATGAAACCTGCCCTTCTCTGGAGTGTTCCTTTAAACACAAGCTGTCAATTGTTACAGTTAAAATATTTGCATTAACAGACAACACAGTGAAATTGATTTTTATTTACACAGAACAGTTCTAGGTGTAAAAAAGTGCTGCATAATTTCCACTGCAAAACTGGGATAAATTTCAAACCACAATCTGAAATTTTGTATGACTATCTCAGGTTAAAATTACAGAAAATTTAAGCTGAAACATAATGAATTCCAAGAATGAAATTGGAAAGAAAAAAGTCTATTTTAAAGAAAAACTCCTAATCTCATGAACCTTTAGCTAAAAATTAGTAATGTCCCTGTGCTTTAAAAAGGTGTCCTAAAATTCATTATCCTAAACACTCCATCTTCCTTTCTGAAGTGTCTTCAAAACCTCATTTTGCAGATCCTCAAGAGAAAATTTCCTTTTATAGGTGCATAAAATGGGCTGGGGACTGTCATCAGACACCAACTGGCACAGCGGAGCTTAAGAACTGATAACTGTTTCATCATGTAAAACAAAATGAATTCATCCAGTCTCTGCAGTGGTGTTGGCCCCTACCAGCCTGTAATCCTGGAACTATTCTGGGCACTGGATGATGTGGCTGATTTGCTCAGATCAAAACCTTTCTAGGAACCATGCCGATGTTTTAATTATTTGGACAATCACACGCCAATCCTGGGCCTAAGCCCTCGCCCTGCTTATTTTACTGCTATTGACATAGACACAGAGATTCAAGAAGCATTTCTCTCTCTGACAGTTCCCTTGCTCTGAGCAGATTTAGCACAAGCTGATTTATAGCAATGAAATTCCAGAAGAACATCTGTTGCTCCTGGCCACAGTGGAGCCCAGCTCTGTTGGCTCTCAAAGCAATGAAATTACCCCATTTGTGCTCTTCAGGTTTCTTTTGCCTGAGATAAAGCAGCAAGCAGGAGGAAGAAAGCTTGGATTCATCAAAAAGATTAGGATGGCAATAAAAGAAAGCACTGAGAAACAAGAGCAGGAGTTGGAGGAATAAATAAAAAAATGGATTTTTGGGCTTTGACAGGCTAGGACATGACCAAAGTGTGAGTCTCAGAAAGTAGTTTATGTGCAAGGGTCTGTGTGAGAGTATCTGACAAAACAAAAGGAAACTAGAAAATATGTGATTTGGAGCATAAGCAGAAGGGCCTAGCACACTCCCCAAAGTCTGGGAATTAGGTTGGAGTGAAATCTCAAGAGACATTTTTCTTTCTAAAATGTAAGAGTTATATAGGTCATTATATTCCACTAGAGAAAATTTCTTCAGAATTACTGAAATCTTCTAATACTTTCCATTCTCTCTTTACCAGTTCAAAAAGCAGAATGCTGTGCTGAAAATATGAAACAAGCACAAATTTAAAGATAGTATTATCAATCTTTAGTAAAAGTAAAGATTTCTTCTCTAAGTGCAGGGATCCTTGTCTTCATACAAGAATACATAGTTTTGGCTTCCTATTTATATACATACAAGCTGAGCAGGCATTTGTTTATTTATTTTTAGATGCTGTAGATAGCTTAATTACACATCTGCTTGTTTATTCAAAATTGTCCTTGTGGGAAAAGGAGAGACAGGCAACAACACACACTTAGAACCTACTAACTTGCTGAAATGCATTCATTCTAACATCTGTCAAAACATCAATTCATGCAGTGGGCCTAGTCTTTGTCCTTTCACAGAGATTATATTTTCAGCTGATTGCTGAAACAGTAAAATATGATGATTATTTGCAGAACTAAAAAAAAAAAAAAAAAAAACCAAACAAAAAAAAAAAAAAAAAAAAAAAAAAAAAAAAAAAAAAACTTGTAAATGAAAAATTACCTAAAATGGAAACTTGTAAATTAATATATGAATTAAGTAGTTGCAATTTAGCATTTATCTCTGTGCCTGAAACTTCAAGAAGGTGCCTTCCCAATTAGTGCTTTACATCATTTCACTGTTCCACATGTTCCACAAGGATCATTTATACCATCTCACTTAAAAATATATATACATTTTAATGAGTTGGTAATTCCTGAGTTGGACTCAGATGACTAATTAGAATCAGATGAGATTTGTATTCATTTTCTTGCATATTATTTAAGTCCAGAATCTTCTGTGTGTTGTGTTTGTGTAGATGTTTTATTGAGATACAACCAGAGATTTACTCAAATTGATGCAATGAAAAAAAATAACAAGCCATTCAATATGCACACAGTTTTAACAAATTTTTAGGCTTCCTAGAAGATTTACAAACTACGAAGTAAAGTATCTTCAAAGATTGAGCACATGTCTTTTTCATTCATACCTTTATATTTTCCAGCTCTGTTGGGAGCTGTATGTTTACTTTGACCCATTCCTTACTAGTCATGATGTTGGTTTCCCACAAGACATGCTCCTCCTGTAAAATGTAGGAAACAATGTTATAAAGATAATTTTTGTTCCTCCAGAAGTTATCAAGGCCATTTTTTTGTCCTCCATCTTTTCATCTCCCAGCCAAACAACCACTATATGCAAAGTTGCTCTGTGTGAAAAAAATAGAGCTTCTCATATTCATCTGCAGTCTTCGCACTGAGGTCTGTTGGAGAGAGGGGAAGCAACACATATTTACTGTGACTAAACAGAATAATAATATAATTATCAGGAGTTGAGTTGGTAGAATTAAAGTTAATTAATATGTAAATTAAGCCATGTTATTGCTGAATTTAACAATAGGTTTCCATGGTGTTCTCTACATAAGTTTCCTTTTCATAAATAACTGCTTATATGATGTTGTGTAATTAATTAGATTCAGTTCTCTTAGAATTGAATTTTGGGTCTGCCAGAATTACCCAAGCAATTGTGTGAAAATCCATTTTTTTAAATCTGTAAAGCAAGCACACAGAATACAACCTAACAACTTTTATTCATGCTCTGAGCTACCTTAATCCTCCCATTTTCATTCCACCTCCTAAGCATAAGAGTGCTACATAAAGTAAGGCTCCCTTTATGCAAGCACTCCAAGCCGTTTTGATACAATAATCTGGCAAAAGTATCTCACAACTCATTCTGTTTCTGGTCATGAGCCTGCTTGGAACATACTGAGGTATAAAGGAAAGAAGGCAGAAATTTGAACTTTATATACCCATACAAAATCTTTTCAAGGAGAAGTTGCAAAATAGAGCGAAACCAAAAAGACAGAAAAAAAACCCCTTGGAAAACGTTAACATAGGCTTTACATACAAACAGACTTACCATTAAAAATATCAATATTGAGACTATTTTTAGGAAGCTGCAAAGTACTGGTCTTACCTTTTCCCCAAAGGATATTACAGAATCAGCGGCAGTTCAGAAAAAGATGCAAAGCAGGATAAGAGAAATGGAGAGTCTCTTGTATGAAGAGAAATTGAAAGTATAAAACCAATTTATCTTACAGGAGATTAATAAAAGGGGTTATGATAGCCATGTGAAATGTTATCAATACTATAGACAAGGACAGTTATCTTTTTCCTGATTTATAATATAAAAGAGAGGAGAAATGTACTGTCCACTGCTGGATAGGCTGTGAACCAGCAGAATAACATTGATATGATTTGTGATGTGCAGACAATTAGTGCTCTTTTCCTACCAAGGCCGTTCTGATATGTTAGCAAATCTGGAAGATGAAATCCCCATTGAGCATGTGTTCAGAGATCAGTTTTGAAAAACTGCAAGACAGGGCTAATTTCAAACACTCAATGACAGAGGAGATCAAATTGCATAAAGCTCATGGCATACTTGATTTCAGAAATAAAACTCAGCTGTGAGTTTCTACATCAGTATAGGATGTATTGGTCCACTTTTTTACATGACATATTCATCAAAGGTCTTTCAATATTAAGGACACTTCATTCTGTGAACTTGCTTCATTTTACTAAATAATTCAGCTTCCAAAGGAAATCTATTAGCCTACATTAGGCACATATAAGACACAGAAAAAGGTGATGTACTAGGAAGATACTGCATGGCAGGTTAAAGTCATAGCCTGTGGTTAAATTTCTGCTTTTATTTAGCATGCTCCCCTCCACCTGCATGTACAAACCCTTCAAACACATTGGTATATCTTTTGGGCAGCATTGTATTTGCTGTGTATTTGACTGGATGCACCTCAATACAATAATTTTGCTCACATTCAGGTAACAGCTTAGAAACCCAGCACCATGACCATTTTTCTCCCAAACTAATTTTAATACAAATAGCTTGTAGCAGTAAACTTGAGTTTTCTGTACAGTAGCCAGACTTTCTGGGACTTTTATTTACACTGAAAGCTATAAGTCACCTCAGATGAACCAATATTTTAAGCAGATTTTACCCTGTGATTTTATACAGCTCAAATAAGTCAACAATAAAATTTCTTTTCCTTACAATACTTGTAGTATTCACTCTGCTTGTCATATTCTTCCACCTCTTTGGCACAAATGGGTTAACACCTCTATCACATTCCTTGTGTTACTAGCTTTCTTCTAAAATATGGAAGGTGTTGTTTTTCCAGTGCTTTCCTTCAAGATTTATTTTGGTGATGCAGGGGAGCGGTTGCTCATGATAACTTTATTCCTCTTACTGTGATATATTACTACAATAAACAACTTTTTGTAAAGCTAAAATGAGCAAGAATTGTTCCTTTTCCACGCAATGTTTGTTTTTTGGTTGTTTTTGTTTGTTTGTTTGTTTTGGGGGTTTTGTTTGTTTTTTTTCCTGAGATAATGCCACTCAGATTTGAAGGATGGAAGATAAATCATGACATTTTATAAAAGTCTCCACTTATAAAATAATTTTTTTCTCTTTTGTTTGGCATTTCTCTACCGATACATGCACTGCTGTTTGTCCCTACTTCTCTTTTCAGAGAGTAATTTGCAACAAGGGCTTATTTATTCCCCCACAATGATTAATCAACTTTACCTTCCTCAAAGGAGTATACTCGCATGACTTTTTTAGGTGTTGTTGAACACAGAAAAATTTTAGTGCATCATGATACAAATACACTTGCACGTAGAACCATTAGTTGAAATTATCTTTTATTGCTTAATTTCTGTATTTTTCAAAGTCATGCAAGATGTAAAGATTAAGACAACAGAAGGAAGAAAAGTAAGCCCATTACTTAAGGGGAGTAACAAACAATGAACAGCAAATGATAGACTCAAAGTATTATTTGGTTTCCATTTTTATCAAAAATGTTAAAATTTATCTGTCAGTTAATAGACAGTTAATTTTGTTAATTGAGTCTACAAACTGGAAAACACTGGAAAGCACTGCCATGGAAAGGGACCTGGGGGTGCTGGCCCATGGCAAGTTGAACGTGAGCCAGCAGTGCCCTGGCAGCCGGGAGGGATCACCCTGTCCTGGGGGGCATCAGGCACAGCCAGGCAAAGAAAGGGATTGTTCTGTGCTCTGCACTGAGGCAGCCTCACCTCCAGTACTGGGGCCAGCTCTGGGTGCTACAATATAAAAAAGACATTGAACTGTTAGTGTCCAAAGGAGGGCCATGAGGATGGTGAAGAGCCTTGAGGGGAAGCCGTGTGAGGAGCAGCTGAGGTCACTTGATCTGTTCAGCCTGGAGAAAAGGAGACTGAGAGGAGACCTTACTGCAGTTACAGCTTCCTCATGAGGGGAGGAGGAGGGGCAGACACTGATCTCTTCTCTCTGGTGACCAGTGACAAGACCTGGGGGAATGGCCTGAGGTTGTGTCAGGGTAGGTTTAGGCTGGATATTAGGAAAAGCTTCTCCTCCCAGAGGGTGGTTGAGCACTGGAACAGCTCCCCAGGGAAGTGGTCACAGCACCAGCCGGACAGAGTTCAAGAAGCATTTGGACAATGCCCTCAGGTACATTGTGTGACACTTTGGGTGTCCTGTGCAAGTCGAGAGTTGGACTTCAACAATGCTAGTGCGTACATTCCAACTCAGGACATTCTATGATTCTGTGAATATTTTATGTTGGTTGAACAGTTAATAATGCCAAATGGGAATTCAAACATGGACCAGAGTAGACAAAAAATGTTACAAATACATATAAGCCAGAAGTACTAAAACTGGAATGGAATCAAAGTTCAAAGACATATGAGTCACAATTAAGAAAGAAAAATCAAATAGTCAAATGCAGAAGTGTTTAATGAAGAGCAGTTGGCAAGCCAGCAATAAAAGAGGAAAAGCTGCTCATGGACTGCAAGTTAAATGTAAGTAAACAACAGGTTACGGTTGACAGAAGGAGTCCATTTTCCTTATCCTTCTTCATACCCAAGAGCAATTTAAATTCCTTGTCTTCTGATTGATAGCATAATGTCTATATTAGAAAATAGGTTCACTCATCTTTGCTCGGTCTTTTGAAAGAGTAAGGAAGGCCAGAGATAAATTTACCTCTGTGTCACTTGCCTCTAAGAACAGTACTGAAATTGTACATTGGGTATAATCCAGTCTCCAGGTGTGTCAGGCCTGCCAGTGCTGGGATTTAGCAAAAATTTTTCAAAGACAAGAGATTTTGACCAACGAATATAGTGATAGGATATGCAGGAAACTGCAAGGTACACACAATTGAGAGGTTATTTTGAATGACAGCTTCCAGGACAGCAGGTCTGCTCTCTTCCAGGGTCAGAACCAGCACTTTACTCTCAATTCTGTTTCTTAGTATTGGCTAGTTTTGAAGATTCATATGTTTTTCATAAACAACCAAATGATTCAGTAGCAAAATGTGTAAAAGCCAACTCTCTATTCATTTCAGTTTATGAAGTCTTAAACATGAGTCTGTTGTTTTATTTCTCCTGAAACTACCAGCAGAAGCTTATATTTCTGAAGGGTTTTCTGGCAAATTTTGCAGTATGAGTAATTCACATCAGCTTTAAATAAGTCTAGATGCAATAAATACACTTCTGATTGAAGGAGAAATTCAATACCTAAAACATAAAAGGGCCAAGAGAATCTATGGAAACAGAATGGACTGATGTAATAAATGCCAGAAAATGTTCTTCTAATGAGCATGTAAGGACCAGTTTATCAAATCAATCTAGGAGCCCAGTTCTATGGGAACTCAGATGTCAGTTTTCTTACGGTTTTGACTTACAAAATTTGCTTTATTTTCAGGGAAACAAAACTCTTAAATTGGGTCCATGGATGCTACTTAGGTGAACAGCTGAAATCAATATTCCTGTTCTGTCTCAAGGTTGTTGCAAGTCATACCTGGGAATTTATTGGCAAGTACTATGGCACAAAACTCCATGCATTCTGACCAGAACACTGATTATGTTACAATTTCCTGACATAGTAATGGGTCATAGAAAAATACAACTACCAGCTTTTATAAATGAAATATGAGCAAAAGCCTGGAGTTGTTTTCATGAATATTCAAAGGCACAATTGGAAAGAAATAAATTATTTCCATTACCTCTCCTTATTTTAAAACCTTTTGGTTGTGTTACACTTTGGGGTTTCTTTTTGAAAGAAGTGGATCTAATATTTAAAGATGTGTATTGCTTGGTGATAAAAATTCAACTCCAGCATCAAGATATGAGAGGCATTAACTTAATGAGAGCAGTACTACTGCTCTTGCTTTCATTAAGTAGCAGTGCAAAACATCTATACCAACCTATTAAACCAAACTTCCAAAAGAGAGCATCCTAATGTTAGAAAGTCTCACAAGATAGGGGAGGTAAGAAAGATGAAAATAGTTAGCAATGCTCAACTGACATTTGTTTTTCATTCTGGCAAGGCTCTTTATCTACTAATAGGCAGAAGAACAGAAAAAATACTACTCTAACACTTGGGCTAAGCAAAGCAAAGCAGGTGTTTAATCAAGAATTTTCCAGTTATCCTGAGTCAACTTTCTTTTTTAATATGTCTCCATAGATAAAAGCACCTATTTTCTTATTTCCATAACAGGAGGAAGTCTAGAAAAACTGTTACTATAGATCCCCCCCCCCCCCCCCAAATCTGAAACTGATTTAATTCTGCAATAGCTGGGTTTGTCCTTGAAGTCTTATTGCAGAACATTCACCCATCAAATTAGTTTATAGCTGAGATGGCGAACACACAGATTTTGCAATTGCACAGACCAGTGGAACGGTACCAAGTTACTTTTTGCACAAACTGACTCAGGGGACAAGCATGTAGCAACAGGTGTATCTTGCATTTTGTCTGGTAACACCTGGGCTGCCATACTTTTGCCTTTTGGAAATGACCATGTTTCTCCTTACCTGATTCATAAGCAGTACTGCCTTGAGACCACTGCTATCTGCCATGGAATAATGAAACTGAAAATGGCAATTCTTGCTGGAACAATGACACATGGAGCTGTTTAGATGGCCTCTTTCATAGAATACATTGTAATTAGTTTCTAACCACTTGAAATGGCCTGAAGAGGAAAGAAAATAAAGGTCACTTTTTCACAAAACATTTCTTTTTCTCAGTCTTTAAAAATAAGGAGTGTTGTCTTATCTACACCAAAGACCCATCCCAGAAAAAATGAAATCTGATCATCATGTTGATGATGTGACTTGGATGTCATCTGCTTCCTATTAAACAGATATATATATCTTCATTTTACTCACCGATAGCTCTAGCAACCACGAATTACATCAGTCAATAATATCTTAAAGTTTTTACTTTGCATGCTAAAACCTGCAAGAATTCCCAGCTCAGCCCCGTTACATTTATAAGCACTCAATATCTAATGACAAATATATGTGGACACTGGGCTTTGTTCCCTCTGCGGTTCCCAGGAAATATGCTTTTTAAGGCAATGCTTAAAACAAAACAAAACAAAACAAGGTCATCTGCATTACTGCTACAGGAAGCAGTCACATCTCCACCATGTAATCCAGGTCTTTACTTCTCAGACAGAACTTCTGCAACAAAATGTTGGAAGCATATTGTCTTTCCACCTGAAGCAGAAAAGCAATTTGTGCTCTTCTTGACCTGCTGGCCCTTATAAAAGCGTTCCTGCAGAGATCTAAAGGAGTTCTCCATCCCCTCAACTGTGTCTATTAGTTTTCAGAAATAAAAAGGCTAAATATTTTTTTACTAAATATATCAGCTCTTTCCCCTGCCTCCTTAGCCACTGAATATTTTGCTGCCCTCTGCGGCAACCATTAAAATAATAAACAAGGACTAATTAAAAGTCTTAAGTCTGCAGCTTCTGTGTTTATTTCTATAAATACAACTGATCTGAAATGAAAATGTTACACAATCTCAAGGTGAAGGAAGTGTCATTTCACAAGAAAAACGCTCATTTTTATAAAGGACCATGTTCTTTTGCTTCTGTTGCCTATTTACCCTTTGTGCTATGCAATGATTTACACTGCAATATATTCTTGAAATTTCCTTGGAGTTGAGCTTGTAAGTTCATGCCAGAGCAACTAAACTTTACATAAGGAAATGTTGTAGGTTTAACCCAGATTTCTCTTTGACAGACATGAACAAAGCATCTCCACTTCTATGACTACTATCTTGTGCATAAGAGAAATATGCAACATTTGAAGGTGTGCTACCAGTTGTTTATCTAACTTCAGAGATCTCTGATTCCATTACAAAACTAACCGGTTTTAGTTTCTGAGCCCAGTGATACTTAACATTCTTTTCCCTCTTTTCCTTCAAGTACTTGAATCTTTAAAAGCAGGGCAAAGAGGAATTGACATGATTTTTTGACAAGAAGGCAAGTGCTGTAGATAAACCAAAGTCCTATGAAGCATCCAGAATGATCCAAAGTCCATAAAAGTGTGCTTTTTTGGGAAAACTCTTCTTTAGGGAACACATTTTATGCAAGTATTGTGATTGTTTCTGCTTAACCCAATGTAAGAAACATAAACTGTGGAAACTATGATAGCATATATGAAACACCCGTAAAAGAAACAAGAAAAAATACTTTCTGAACAATATTACAGGGGAATGTAAAACATCTGTAAGAACTTTTGACATTAGAGAAATTAAGAGGAAAAATTATAGATAAATTGCCTACAATAAAAAACTAGAGAAACAAAGCAATAAAGGAACAAAGCAAAAGAGTCTTCCAAGGACAAAAAGTATTTTATTAAATTTCAGGATACTAGCAAGGGAGGATTATTCAAAGGCTATAAGAAATCTTTTCTTTATAAATATCATTGTTTAGACCTCTTCTTTATAATTTATTTTTTACCTCTCTTCTATTAATAGAAGTGAAAGCTTTGATCAAAATCAGAATATAAAGCTTAGTCAAGCTCTATTTGCATTGCAAGTTTGAGCCCTCAGGCATGACATTTTTGCAGTTTGCATACCATCTCTTTATCCTTTAGAATTTATTTTATATTTGACCTCTCCATTTATGTCTCAACACATCTGCATGAATAGAAATACTGAATCTATTGAGAGGTCAGCAATCACAGCTCCAATTATCAATACTTTTCAATGTTCATGATAAATTAAATTCTGTGTGTTGTTTTTCACAACATTTTCATTTTTCTCTGTAACTTAGAGGCATGGGGAATGTCCATGGGAAAGCAGCTGGGGAAATTCAGACTACTCAGCTGCCTGTGCATATTCATACAATAATGCCCAAGTACATACACAGGAAGAATTCCCAAATATATTCTCTTTCCAGAGACAGTGCTTGTAATATAGTCCTGTAAAAGCCCTTACAGAATTTCAGTATCTTTTCTCAATATTGCCTAAAAAGGGAAATCCATACCCTTTAGTAGCCCTTAAGATGTCATGTTAAAATGGGGCACAGATACAATGATTTTAAGAGAGGTTTCTCAAAATCAAATGAAAAGTCTCTTTTTTGTTAGATACCCCAGTGGAAATTGGAAGATGATATGACTCTTCTCCTCATATTTAAAGGGAAAAAACAATCTAGTTTACTCTATGCTCTCCCTTATAGATACCAGTAAAAATGAATTTTAACATAGTGTATACACTCAGGCACTTTTCCTTGATGTTCAGTGATAATTTGACTTATGGTTACTAGACTGTATTGAAATGCATGCTAAAATTTATTTTCAAATCTTTTTTAAAAGCAATAAAAATATCCAGCATTCATTCTGCCTCTATCATGGAGATGTGCTCCATTTCTGTGGGTTCGAAGTTCAAGCAGTAATCTCCACAATATCAGTTCTTCAAAGCTGCATCACGAAGTGTACTATTACAACTAGCAGTACTTGACCCCTCTGAAGACAGTCTCAGTACACAAACCAAACACTTAGCAGGCAAGACAATTCCATCTCACAGTAGAACACTTAGAGATTTACATCCATTAAGCTGTCAAAAACGTTTCCCATAAACCCATAGACACATACTAGACAGTGGCTTCAAAAACAAGTGATGCTCTTTACTTCTTAAAATTGCAGCTGGATTAATTTTATTACTATAAAGGTAGGACACTATTTTCTAGAATTTTTTTTTATTTACAGTTGCCTTAATAAAAGGTTTAAAATTACTTTCCAGACTGTATGCTCAAGGAGAGTAGTACTACACAAGCCAAACTGCCAAGTATCAAAATCAAAACAAAACAGGAAAAACAAACAAACAAACACACAAGGGCTATGGGCTTAGATGGATTTGATTTGATTTAATTTCACCAAATTCTTGCATGGATCTCATACAAAGATAAACTGGAGAATAAATCAGCTATTAGCTTATATTGGAATTCTTATGTTAAAATATTTCATGAATAACTGAAAAAAAAGCATTAATTCTTACAATAAAATATTTTCCATCTTACCAGCAGGAGTGCTCACAATGCCCTTATTAAACAGCCGAAACAAAACCTAATTTAAGTACAAAATACATACAATTACTTTTTGTAGTTCTGTTTTGACACTGAGACACCATCTTGCCATAAAAAGCACTATATTCCTCATGACAGCTAGTAATTTTGAGTTAAATTAAATCCCCACCTTCAGGGCTGTCGCTCGCATCCTTCAGGAAGGAACAGGAGGCAATCCTGTGCCCGGCTTGCAGCCGTGCCCTCTGAGTGGGCTCTGCCAGCTGGTCTGAGTGCCACTCACAGAGGCCAAGCTCAAAAATGGACATCTGTGGTACTAAAAGACAAACAATCACTTCATAAGAGGTCATTATTTATGAGACTATTCCCCATTAGAAAACTATGCTTATTAAACTACTTGACAACATTTCTGCCTCTTCAAAAGGCTGCTTCAAAAGCCCTGTGTATCCCTGATTGCTGTCCTGTATTTCAGCCTGCCATCTTTAAGTATTCTAAGAAATCATTCCCTCAAGACAGATAGTCCTTTCAAAGCAATGGAGTGCTATTTATGTTGGCCAGTCATCACAACCTTCCTGAATTCAATTCCACCAAGAGAGTTGCCAGGTAACATAAAACCTGACATGTAATAATAGGAAATACCTATTTACTTTTCTAGGTGATAGCTACAGAAAAATCACTTTTTTAAATGAGGTTAAACTCAGCAGCATCTCCATAATACTTGTAACAGAATACTTCCTTTTAGCAGCAGAAAGGTTCTGAATGCATCATTACATATTTTTGAGAGTTTTTTAAGGTCACAGAATGCCTGACAAATCTAGTTCCATTCGGCAATGGTCAGGATTTTAAGCAGGATTGCACTATGACAATGGAAGTTCCACTTCTTAATGTTATTGCAGGGAAAAGGTAATCTCCTGGTTAAGACACATTATTAAATAGCAGTCAGAACATCTCAGAGAAAACATTTCTAACTGTATGGAGAAAGCAGTTTCAGGTTAGTTTACACAGATATTACTGTCTCCTTCATCTGAGAGACATTGTATTATTCACATTACTGACACCTCAGTGAAATGGCCTGTCCAGAAATGCTGCAAACCTTTCCAGTGCTAAACAAATGTGCACTGTTTTCAAACCATGTGTATTATGTGACAAAGAGCTTGTCAAAAGCTTACTTCCTATGGAATAGGCAAACTTCCACAAAGGTCTGGAAAAGCATGGATTTTGTCAAATTCCAACATGCAAAAAAATTTTGCAAATTCTTTCAAAAGGAATCAAGAGCTTCTTTAACGCTTTTGAAGTAATGATACAAAACATTTTGAGTAATTTCATGTGTTTTTTTTTTATAAGGTTTTTTTTTTAATTAAGGTTTTTTAATTATTTTTGAGGTTTTGTTTGTTTTGAAAAAAATACCCATTTCCCAGCTCTTAATGCCACAGCATGTCAGACAACAGTAAGATTAGTATTTTGGATTTTCTGACTCCCATCCCTGTTGCAGTTCATCTCAAATACCTGCTCCTGTAATATTAAAGGACAGTCTTTGCAGGATTAGAATTAACTAAGGAATTAAGTTTAAGATTTTGTCAGTTGAAGTATTCATACTGGATTTTTGTCAAATTTTATACACTATAAGTAATACATATATAATTACTTCAGTTTTCCTGTAAAAAAACCCATAACTTTGCAGTGAAGCTTTGTCACTTCTGTGTTACAAGTGACCTAGGGAGGACAAAAACCTCATTCTCCCTTACAGTATTCCAGTTTCATGCCTTGGAGCTCTTTGTTTTCATCTCTAGTAGAGATCAGAAGGACAGTCTGAGTGGAGTTCTTCACATATATAATTCTTTGGTAGTTGAGAATGAATTCTTCAAAGCAGCCACTTGGATAAGAATATGAAGCCTTTGAACAGAAGGTCTACTAAAGGTATAATTAAAGGAGATGTTGCATTATGTGTATTTCAGAGAATAACTTCAATATATTCTATTTTACAGCCAAAGTAATTTTTTTTTTCTGCAGCCTGTATTTAAATGTATGATAAAGAGCTGTGTGGGTTTTGAGTGATAAAAAAACCATTTGGCATCTGTTGGGAAAACTAAAAACTGTAGAGTATCTTAAATTGCTATACTGAAGATAGGGTTTTAGTTGTAATTTTTTCAACTTGTGAAGTTTAGTCTTTAACAGAACTGGTCAACAGACTGAAGTGGGACAGTTTGGGAGACAGGAAAGGGATAGAAGGGAAGAAAGAACCTAAAGCATAATGAAATTACTTTTATATTTGACCATCACAGTTTGCACCAAGAAACTCCTGAAAGCACAAAAATTTAAGATATTTCATTCACAATCCTAAAAACATGGTCATACTAACGAATACAAATGCCCAGGTCATCTCTTATGTGCATATGTACAGGGATTACAAATCATGAAGAATACATTAAAAATGCAAGTTTTAACTAGGAATGTCACGAAATTAAAGTGCTTTCATTAAAAGTCTACTTATCAAGACATTCCATAAGGACTAGAGAAAAAATTATTTCAAATTCAACCAATTCAATCAGTCTGACCTTTTTTTTTAATTATTGGAAAATGTTCAGGAGTAACATTCCTCTTTCAGGGAGAAAATTAAAACTCTTTGACCCTGTTTTTGGCTGCTGTGAGCCATTTAGATGTCACCTAATGAAGTTGACTTCTCCTAATGAGGAAACACAGGATAAGAACTGGCTCTTATTAGAATATACCTGTGGCACTTGACAGTGCAGCAGCTCAATCTGTAAACCACAGCACAGCGTTCAACAGCTGCAGTGTAAGGTAAGTTTAACACCTGGATTTTTAAGATATGGTGAGAACATACATTGGTTTACTTTTTTTTCCTTTTCCATCTCTTTGAGACACTCACTCTCATAGCTAAGTTTTTTGGTTTGATTTTTTGCTTTAGAAGGACTGTGGAAAACCTCAATGTGTTTTTTGCAAATAGATCTCCCACAGGAACTGATGAAACAAGTACATAGCTTTCTAGAATTATAGAAATCTAAATATATATGCCTGCTGGCATCATTAAATTAGGGTTGGTATCTTGCTCTTAATGTGATCTCCTTGAAATTGCTTAGCACTCTAAGATTTTAATATCCATGTGCATCTCTTTTCAATAGTATTTTTTTTTTCCTACAGGGAGAATTATTTAGGAGTATGGTACACACAAAACCAACCATGTAACCTAGCTTGGTCTGTGTCAAACACTGCTTTTCATATCTCGAGTTAAGTTTAAAATCTAAACCCTCTATGTCCATGCCAAGAATAAAATAAAGAAAAACAAAGGAGTTGCTTTGTCTCAGAACTGCACTCACCTGAGGCTGTGACATAGGTGTCAGAGGGCAATACTCCTGTGTAATACAGAGCAGCCAAGCACCTTAATTTATGCTAGGATCGGTAGCATTCCTTTTCCATGAAAATAGAAAATAGGTTTAAAAGCGAAATAGGAAATGTTTTGCTAAAGAATCCTGACATGCTGGGATGGTCTGACTGCCGAGATGACCAGCCTTACATAGCAGCTCTTGGATACAGCAGAGCAGAACAGCATAACCCCACTGTACAGCTGAGGATCAGGACCTCCATGCATTTAGAAATACAAGAGTGCCTTGGGAATTTTTCTAGTCAGCTCCAAAGCTTTGCCTGAGCTGGCTGAACACATCACTTCTTCAGCCAAAAACAGTAGATTTTATTTTACCCACTGAGCCCTACATTTATAATGTATCACATTACTTAAAATATTTATTGTCTTTCTTTGTAGTTGTGTTTAGATGTGAAAAGACAGATGATTGCTTAGGGAAATGAAAATGAGCCATATGAAAACACTTACAGAGTTAAAAATGCCTCTGAATAGCAAAACAATTCCATTGTTTTTTCTCTTCTAATCCAAGGAAAAGTCAATGTAAAATGACCTGGCTCCTGAAAAGCAGGTATTCTTACCACGTGCTATAGAACATCCTTCACTAAAGGTAATATCATCAATGGCAACACTTTCACCTTGTCTCTGGGTCTCCACCATCTCCGAAAAGATAACCTAAAGAGATTAAAAGCTAATCAACAAAAAACAGAGTTTACCAGTGTCGGAGACAAAACACCAAAAAACCCCAAACAATATATGTCAGTCAAGTCCATGAAGTATCTATTGGAAATATGAGAACTCTAATCACACATTTAACAATTCTGGAGGATTATCATCCTGGCTTTTTCACACATCTGTGGCTTTTTCAGCTGATCACAGATAGATAGTCCGATCTTCTAACTCAAGATTAAAGTAGAATTTAACAGGAAGGATCTGAAAATCACAATAAAATGCCTTAAAATCTGAGCAAGGATCATGATAGTAAAAGAATAGAACACAAAGTGTTCTATTTGTGTTTGATCAAGCCATTACTCCACCAGAGACTGGAAATGTGAACATTTTCTGGTTGATTTCAGAATTTCTCAGAAATCTGGAGAAAAGTCAGAGCAAAGCCCAGCATTTTTCAGAAGCTTTTAGCCAAAACAAACCTTGAGGAGTACTAGGTTGACAGTTATTCTGCTCTGATATTACAACAGTGGGGTTTGTAACCCCCACCCAAGTCTTCTATGCACAAGAAGCTACAAATACTTTACTTTTCCATCTTAAGGGCAGATTTCAATCCACATTTGTAAACGTACAGACTATTAGATGTTTTCTACAGTGGAGTGCAAGGGACTGATCAATCACAGTCCTTGAGAAAATGTTGTATCCCTCTGGCATTAGTCTCCCCTGTGAAACCCCCTCTGACTCCACCTGCCCCTTGACTCTGAACTATGGCCTTCAGCCAGGTAACCCCACCCTGAGAGAGATAAAAAACCCCCATCCCTCCATGTTCCTTCTCTCTTTTGCCCCTGGGATCCCTTCTTGGAATAAACCTTGGAATATGTCCTAAGGTAAGGAGCCTCTTCTGGATTTATTTCCCTATCTTGAAGATTCCCTCACCCAAAACTCCCCACATCTGAGCTAGCAGCCAGCCCAGGGAGCTGAGGGGAGGGGAAAACTTCAAGAAAACACAACAAAAACATACCAATCAAAACAACCCAACCAATCAATCTTATGAATGCCATTCCTTAAATTATTCCCTAGCTGCACCTCGGGATGAAACAGTTCCAGGATTTTACAGAGTCTTGGAGGCACAATCTACCTAGAGGTACATTTTAGCTTTTAATAAGGAATTCATAGTGTTAGCAATAATTTTTCACCTATTTCCTTGAGATTTCAGCAACAATATTGTGTGTAGTTAAACAGATTGCTGTAGAAAAACCTATCAATTACCAAGAACTGAGTTTTCTGCTGTACAAGATGGCACAGCTTATCCAATGATAGGACAATTATGGTACAAATTAAAAATTTTTTTAGGTGTAATCTTTTGTTTTGTCATGTTTGTTTTATTGAACCTGCAGTTGGCTTGCACAAGAAGAATGGCAGATATATCACATTCAAAAAGATGGCTATATGAATGAAATGCAGCATCTTGGAAATTTGCTAATTTGATTTTTTTCAGAAAACAGTATTTTGAATTCTTGAATTCTACAACAATGATATGTGCAGTTAATGTGTGCTTTCAAGACATCATGGCTAAAAGGGCAAATAGTGTGATCCAAATTTGTATCTCTATCACAGCATGGTTTCAAATAAGTTCCTAAAACAATATAATGCACTGTTTTATAATTAGAAACAGAAGAAATATTATTTAATATTGAGGATTTGATAAATATTTTACCTTTGCACAGTGATAGATCATTTTGAAATCAAAATTTAGTTATTAAAAGTATTCAATTTAGTATTCAATTAAGTATTCAATTTAGTATTCAATTTAGTATTAAAAGTACTGGGCAAAAACCTACTCTGTGAAACTACCGGAAAAAAAACTACGCTAAAAGTAACTACTCCCCAAATAAGAACTTGGCAAGACACAACTGGGAGAGAAAATTCTTCCCAAGAAATTACTCCCAAAGAAATTATTCCCCAAAAATTTACTGGGCAAGAAACTACACCCCCAGGAAGTACTAGGCAAGAAACCACTCTCCAAGAAACTATTCGGCAGGAAAATACTCCCCAATAAAATACTAACCAAGAAATTACTTGGCAAGAAGCTACTCCGCAAGAAACTACTTGGAAGAAAATTATTTCTCAAGAAACTACTGCCCAAGATACTACTCAGCAAGAAATTACTCAACAGGAAACTACTCAGAGGATAATACTCGGCAAGAAACTACTCAGCAAGAAACTACACAGAAAGAAATTTCTCCCTAACTAATTACTCAGCAGGAAACTACTCAAGAAATCACTTGGTAAGAAACTACACCACAAGAAAGTACATCCCAATATACTACTTGGCAAGAAACTATTCCCCAAGTAACTCCTTGGCAAGAAAATACTCCCCGAGTAACTACTCAGCAAGAAACTACTACCCAAGAAACTACTCGGCAAGAAACTACTCCCTAATGAAAATACTTGGCAGGAAACTACTTGGCAGGAAATTACTCGGCAAGAAACTACAGGGCATAAAATTACTCCTCAAGATACTACTCAGCAAGAAACTACTCCACAAGAAATTACTCCACAAGTAACTACTCGGCAAGAAAATACTCCCTAAGAAAATACTTGGCAGGAAAATACTTGTCAGGAAACTACTTGGCAAGAAACTACTCCCCAAAAAACTACTCGACAGGAAATTACTCCCCAAGATATTACGCGGCAAGAAACTACTCAGCAAGAAATTACTCCCCAAGTAACTACTCCCCAAGATACTACTCGGCAAGAAACTACTACCCAAGAAACTACTTGGCAAGAAACTACTCCCTAAGAAAATACTTGTCAGGAAACTACTTGGCAGGAAATTACTCGGCAAGAAACTACTCCCCAAAAAGCTACTTGGCAGGCAATTACTCCCCAAGATACTACTCAGCAAGAAACTACTCAGCAAGAAACTACTCCCCAAGTAACTCCTTGGCAAGAAAATACTCCCCGAGTAACTACTCAGCAAGAAACTACTCCCCAAGATACTACTCAGCAAGAAACTACTCCCTAAGAAAATACTTGGCAGGAAATTACTCGGCAAGAAACTACTCAGCAAGAAACAACTCCCCAAGTAATTACTCCCCAAGATACTACTCGGCAAGAAACGACTACACAAGAAACTACTCCCCAAGTAACTACTCCCTAGGAAAATACTTGGCAGGAAATTACTCGGCAAGAAACTACTCCCCAAAAAACCACTTGGCAGGAAATTACTCGGAAAGAAACTACTCCCCAAGAAACTACTTGGCAGGAAACTACTTGGCAAGAAACTACTGCCCAAGAAACTGCTTGGAAGGAAATTACTCCCCAAGATACTATTCGGCAAGAAACTACTCCCTAGGAAATCACTCCCCAGGAAACTACTCCTCAAGAAATCACTTGGTAAGAAACTACACCACAGGAAACTACTTCCCAAGATACTACGTGGCAAGAAACTATTCCCCAAGTAACTCCTCCGCAAGAAAATGCTCCCCAAGTAACTACTGAGCAAGAAACTACTCCCTAAGAAAATACTTGTCAGGAAACTACTTGGCAGGAAATTACTCGGCAAGAAACTACTCCCCAAAAAACTACTTGGCAGGAAATTACTCGGCAAGAAACTACTCGACAGGAAATTACTCCCCAAGATACTACTCAGCAAGAAACTACTCAGCAAGAAATTACTCCCCAAGTAACTACTCCCCAAGATACTACTCGGCAAGAAACTACTACCCAAGAAACTACTCGGCAAGAAACTACTCCCTAAGAAAATACTTGGCAGGAAATTACTTGGCAGGAAATTACTCGGCAAGAAACTACTCCCCAAAAAACTACTTGGCAGGAAATTACTCGGCAAGAAACTACTCGACAGGAAATTACTCCCCAAGATACTACTCAGCAAGAAACTACTCAGCAAGAAATTACTCCCCAAGTAACTACTCCCCAAGATACTACTCGGCAAGAAACTACTACCCAAGAAACTACTCGGCAAGAAACTACTCCCTAAGAAAATACTTGGCAGGAAATTACTTGGCAGGAAATTACTCGGCAAGAAACTACTCCCCAAGAAACTGCTTGGAAGGAAATTACTCCCCAAGATACTATTCGGCAAGAAACTACTCCCTAGGAAACCACTCCCCAGGAAACTACTCCTCAAGAAATCACTTGGTAAGAAACTACACCACAGGAAACTACTTCCCAAGATACTACTTGGCAAGAAACTATTCCCCAAGTAACTCCTCCGCAAGAAAATGCTCCCCAAGTAACTACTGAGCAAGAAACTACTCCCTAAGAAAATACTTGTCAGGAAACTACTTGGCAGGAAATTACTCGGCAAGAAACTACTCCCCAAAAAACTACTTGGCAGGAAATTACTCGGCAAGAAACTACTCGACAGGAAATTACTCCCCAAGATACTACTCAGCAAGAAACTACTCAGCAAGAAATTACTCCCCAAGTAACTACTCCCCAAGATACTACTCGGCAAGAAACTACTACCCAAGAAACTACTCGGCAAGAAACTACTCCCTAAGAAAATACTTGGCAGGAAATTACTTGGCAGGAAATTACTCGGCAAGAAACTACTCCCCAAGAAACTGCTTGGAAGGAAATTACTCCCCAAGATACTATTCGGCAAGAAACTACTCCCTAGGAAACCACTCCCCAGGAAACTACTCCTCAAGAAATCACTTGGTAAGAAACTACACCACAGGAAACTACTTCCCAAGATACTACTTGGCAAGAAACTATTCCCCAAGTAACTCCTCCGCAAGAAAATGCTCCCCAAGTAACTACTGAGCAAGAAACTACTCCCTAAGAAAATACTTGTCAGGAAACTACTTGGCAGGAAATTACTCGGCAAGAAACTACTCCCCAAAAAACTACTTGGCAGGAAATTACTCGGCAAGAAACTACTCGACAGGAAATTACTCCCCAAGATACTACTCAGCAAGAAACTACTCAGCAAGAAATTACTCCCCAAGTAACTACTCCCCAAGATACTACTCGGCAAGAAACTACTACCCAAGAAACTACTCGGCAAGAAACTACTCCCTAAGAAAATACTTGGCAGGAAATTACTCGGCAAGAAACTACTGGGCAGGAAATTACCCCCCAAGATACTACTCGGCAAGAAACTACTGGGCAAGAAATTACTCCACAAGTAACTACTCGGCAAGAAAATACTCCCCGAGTAATTACTCAGCAAGAAACTACTCCCTAAGAAAATACTTGTCAGGAAACTACTTGGCAGGAAATTACTCGTCAAGAAACCCCTCCCCAAGAAACTATTTGGCAGGAAACTACTCCACAAGAAAATACTCAAAAAGAAATTACTCCCCAAGTAACTACTCAGCAGGAAAATACTCCCCAAGAAACTACTTGGCAAAATACTTGGCAAGAAACTACTCTCCAAGAAACTATACCACCAGAAACTACTAGGCAAGAAACAACTCTCCAAGAAACCACTCAGCAGAAAAATACTCCCCAAGAAACTACGTGGCAAGAAATTACTTCTCAAGTAACTACTCAGCAAGAAACTACTCGGTAAGATATTACTCAATAGGAAGCTACTCTGAAGATAATACTTGGCAAGAAACTACTCGGGAAGAAATTACTCCCCAAGAAACTACTCCCCAAGAAACTACTTGGCAAGAAACTACTCAGCAAGGAAGTAGTCCCCAAGATACTACTTGGCAAGAAATTTCTCAACAGGAAAATATTCCCAAGATAATACTCAGCAATAAGCTACTCATCAAGAAAGTACACTTTAAGAAATTAATCCCCAAGAAACTACTCGGCAAGAAACTACTGGGCAGGAAATTACCCCCCAAGATACTACTCGGCAAGAAACTACTGGGCAAGAAATTACTCCACAAGTAACTACTCGGCAAGAAAATACTCCCCGAGTAATTACTCAGCAAGAAACTACTCCCTAAGAAAATACTTGTCAGGAAACTACTTGGCAGGAAATTACTCGTCAAGAAACCCCTCCCCAAGAAACTATTTGGCAGGAAACTACTCCACAAGAAAATACTCAAAAAGAAATTACTCCCCAAGTAACTACTCAGCAGGAAAATACTCCCCAAGAAACTACTTGGCAAAATACTTGGCAAGAAACTACTCTCCAAGAAACTATACCACCAGAAACTACTAGGCAAGAAACAACTCTCCAAGAAACCACTCAGCAGAAAAATACTCCCCAAGAAACTACGTGGCAAGAAATTACTTCTCAAGTAACTACTCAGCAAGAAACTACTCGGTAAGATATTACTCAATAGGAAGCTACTCTGAAGATAATACTTGGCAAGAAACTACTCGGGAAGAAATTACTCCCCAAGAAACTACTCCCCAAGAAACTACTTGGCAAGAAACTACTCAGCAAGGAAGTAGTCCCCAAGATACTACTTGGCAAGAAATTTCTCAACAGGAAAATATTCCCAAGATAATACTCAGCAATAAGCTACTCATCAAGAAAGTACACTTTAAGAAATTAATCCCCAAGAAACTACTCGGCAAGAAACTACTCAGCAGGAAATTTCTCCTCAAGATACTACTCGGCAAAAACTACCCCCCAGAAACTTCTCAGCAAGAAAATACTCCTCAAGAAATTACTTGGTAAGAAACTTCTCAGCAAGAAAGTACTCAGTAAGAAACTACTTGGCACAAAACTACTCAGCAAGAAACTACTCCTCAGGAAAATACTTGGCAAGAAACTACACCCCAAGTAACTGCTTGGCAGGAAATTACTCGGCAAGAAACTACTCCCCAAGATACTACTTGGCAAGAAATTACTCCCCAAGATACTCCTTGGCAAGAAAATACTCCTCAAGAAATTACTTGACAAGAAACTACTCGACAAGAAACTATTCACCAAGAAAGTACTCAGCAAGAAACTACTCCCCAAGATACTACTCTACAAGAAACTACTTCCCAAGATAGTACTTGGCAAGAAACTACTCAGCAAGAAACTACTCCGTAAAAAACTACTCCACAAGAAACTATTATCCAAGAAACTATGTGGCAACAAACTACTCAGAAGAAATGACTGGGTAAGAAACCTCTCGGCATGAAAGTAGTGCTCAAGAATCTACTCGGCAAGAAAGTACTTCTCAAGAATCTATGCGGCAAGAAACTACCTGGCAGGAAATTACTGGGCAAG
This sequence comes from Phylloscopus collybita, assembly GCA_027886175.1. Classification (NCBI taxonomy): domain Eukaryota; kingdom Metazoa; phylum Chordata; class Aves; order Passeriformes; family Phylloscopidae; genus Phylloscopus; species Phylloscopus collybita. Next base: position 18,394,537 of record JAJNNQ010000002.1, read on the forward strand.
AAACTACTCCCCAAGAAATTACTTGGCAAGGAGCTACTCCCAATGAATCTAGTGCCCAAGAATTTACTCCCCAAGGAACTATTTGGCAAGAATCTACTCCCCAAGAAACAACGTGGCACAAAACAACTGGGCCAGAAACTACTTGGGAAGAAACAACTGAGCAAGAAACTACTCTCCAAGAATTGTCTCCCCAAGACACTACTGGGCAAGAAACTACTCTTCAAGATACTACTTCCCAGGAAACGTCTGGGAGAGAATCTACTTGGCAAGAAATTTTTGGGAAAGAAACTACTTGGGAAAGAAACTACTCCCCAGAATGATACAGGGCAATGATGCTAGTGCCCAGAAACTACTACCTAAAGACTACTTCCCAAAAACTACTTGGCAAGAAACTCTTCTTCAAGAAACTATTCTCTAGGAATCTATTCCCAAAGAAACTACTGGGCAGGAAGGTACCCTCAAGAAATTACTCCCCAAGAAACTCTTGGGCAAGAAACCACTGCCCACAAAACTATTCGATACACTTAAAATATATTTCTACCTTTTGTTTACAGTAGGGAGTTCATAGTCAGATTTTATTATATAGTGAGATAAAGTGATTTAGACAATGCTGAGGAGGGACTAGCTCACTTTGTTGGAGCAAAATTAGAGACTGCTTCAAGTTCATATTTCCTCAGAGCACATAAAATCTGTATGAACCTGTTTCCTCAAAACTCATGAACAGTCTCTCAACTTTCCCACTTTCAGAAGATTATTGCTATATTATGCCTCCAGGTTCTTTTGTGTCTAAACAATATTGTACAGGCTTTATCTGGACCCAGCTGACATCTCCTGAGTTCAGTCCAGTAATAACTGAAGTGACTCACACCCAAGTTTGCTCCAGAAATGAACCATTCAACTTTCCTTCTCACACAAAGTCTAGAGCTTTTTAAGCTCACAAGTCAGTAACAAAATAAATGCCTATGTAGTGGCAGTATTTGCTCATAACTGCAATGTTCTATATCTGTGGAATAAATGTGAGCACCCAATCAAATGAACATTGCGTCTCCATTAATGGCATGGAAAGTGCAGTGGGACTGTAGACGGGAGCAAACATGAGCTGGGCTGACTCCACAACAGCCACAGCAGCAGGTTGCAGCATAGTAGCAAAGCACAAGGTAAGTCAGGAATCAAGTACAAAGACACAAATGAACCACAAGTCAAGAAACCTTTCCTTTTGTGAAGTCTGGGAGACAAATTTTTTCTGAGTAAATCAGAGGAAAAGCAGCTTAGAAGAGAAAACCATGATACAGTTCTCCAAATCCCAGCCAAAACAGACACATTGAGCTTTTTTCTTGTTCAGTAGTTAAACCACTGGCAATATTTTTATTTCAGAATTCTATAAAATTGAGATTTTTAGATGCCAAACTAAATTCTGTATCCCTAAAATATAATCCAGACTCTCAGTAGGAAGAAGCTTGGGTGTTAAACATCAAAATGAATGAAGAAAATAGCAGTGGAGGTTCAGAGGTAGATTTCAACTTAAATCTCTCTTCAAATGTGTTTTTAAAATAGGCAAAAGTATTAAGGCACCCTATTTCAAAGTGATTTGTACAGCCAAATAGAAATTATTTATCTCATAATTTTCCATGGAAAAAATAATAATCAAAATTTTATCTTGAAAAATGCCACAGGTATAGCTGTAGGCTAAGTATTTTGTCACATAAAAGAACAAGTGCAAAAGGGCAATTGAATTGCATTCACTTGTATGACAGTGATATCTTGCAAGCTGTGACTGGAGCAAAATGTGCAAATGAAAGAAAATTTGCTCAGCTTAAGACTAGGTTTTGTGAGGTGCTGAGCTGTGTTTCTTGAGTCAATTTTAATGATTACTGCAGGAAGTTTGACACCTGCCTCTTTAAAGTTGGACTCTGCCCATCAGTTCACTTGATAGAGGCCAAAGGATAACCAGGTTTGCAAGCAATAGTCTAATTAGGATTTGACCTGACAAGAGGAAGTAGATGCTATATTGCATTAACCATTCCCAGACTCAGTCAATTTTCCAAGTAATATAAATGATGAAAAAAATAAATCTTGAACTGAACCCTTCCAATACAACCTCAGATTGCTATACATACACTCTTATCAGGTAGAGGTAAGTTATTGAGCAATAAAAAAGTTGATACTTGTGTTGAGTTGGGTACAGATATTATGCAATATACATCCTAAGAAGAGTTGAGCAGGCCAATATTACTTCAACAATCAAGAATCTGTTGGATGCTTTAGCATAATATGGAAGTCAAATAATTGTTACTCATTTGGTTTATTGAAATGAGGTTGTGCTGCCATGCCTTCAGGTTTGTATGCTAAGCAATTCTCAGTAACTACTGTAGCAGGAGAGGTGTCTCATTTTCTTCTCTGCTGCCCACTTTCTCTCCAGTATTATGCAAAGCAGTGAGTGTACATCACCCACAATATTATAGCCCTAAGTTACATTTATTATGCTGATGTTTTTTTGTAAATGCACATGCAAAAACATTTAAATAGCCTATGACATTTGCATTGCTTTTCAGTATCTTTGAGCAAAATTAAACCATTTGCATGTGTTCTGTAACAAAGCCTCAAAGCTGCAATTAATAGTTAAGTACAGTGCTTGTCACCTGCAGTACCCCTATAAAACAGTATCTCATAGTATAAAATGCAATGTCCTATATAAACAAAACCTTGAGTTTATCAGTCCAGTTAGACTGAGGCTAAGAGAATGTTGTATTGAAAGTTAAGATCACAAGTATATCACCTCTATGGCCTGGTAGATAATTTATGGCGCAATGAGACTGTTTTATTTAAGACATAAGCACAGTTTAAGCAAAGTTTGGTGTCAGTTTTAACACCATTAGTAGATAAGAACAAGCTGTGCTTGTCAATGCAAACTATGATCTTCAAAATGGCTTTTTTCTTGTTTACCTCATGACAGTGCTTTCTTCTCATTTGCAAAATATTTAGTGCTGACCTATTAAAAAGGTCCACAATTTATAAACCGTTTAAGAATGTCCTTTACAGTAACCTCAATTTACTAACCTCATACTTTTCAGTGCTATTGATTGTAATGGTATTTACGTTCCACTGGTTTCGTGGTTCTCCTGAAACTTGCCAAATGTTTGTAACAGTATCTTCAGAGTGCTTTTGAAGTCCCACCATAAATGTTCCACTCATTTGGCTGATCCAATAATGAAATCTAACCTAGGAAAAAGAAGAAGTTCTGATTATTCCAGGGAAATACTATGGCAAACAGTGTAATACAAAGAATGTGCATCAAAATACCTGGCAAAGGTGTTCATCAGTTGGGAGGAAAACGTTTGTCCTTAAAGCTGCAGATTGTGCTTCAGAGGACAATGAGAGGAAATAAGCTATTAAAAGGAATAAAAAGAGAAAACTCAGAAGCTTGGGAAAAATCCAACAATAAAACAAGAAGAGCAATATGCACAGGTATAAATTAATAACTAAAAAAGCCAACTAGAATAGTTTCCCCAGGAAAGATTAATAGCACTTGTAGCCATTGTGTTCCAAGTTTTTTTTCATGTTCAACATTTTCATGGTATTGCTCCATGTTCCAGTTAAAATTTTAAGTAGGATTCCAAAATGTTTCATGTGATGATGCCTTGAATACTGCAACATTTTTGGGACAGTGAGGCTAACTCGGAAAGCTGATCCAAAGACTTCAAACTCCAATGATTGAGTAGATAATATATTTCACGCCTAAACATCCAACTGCTGTGAACAGCAATACACATTTATAATGACAATTCAGGTCTTTGAGGAGGTCATGAAACAAGAGAAAGAAGACTGTGGTGTTTTTATAGGTTGAAAACTGGTGGTGTCTGGGTTCTGGTTGCTCAGAAACTTGTCTTGAGAGAAAGATGTGGTATCCCTGTACAAACTCCCAATATAAAAAGCTGTCTTCAGAATTTCAAAGCTACCATTAAAGATATCATTATCTTTCGTTTACAAAACAACGAAATTCCTTGCTTCACTTGAAAGTGGAACAGCTCAAGAGGAGTCAGTGGACTATGGTTGTTGCCATGCCCTTTGACTAATTGCGTCTTCTCCCGGCAATATTGTTTCAGATCTTATAACAGATGGAAGGCCTTCCTGGTCACAAAGATTTCAGAGATGTTAGATACTAAGGATGCAAGATGAAAAATAAAGAATAGAAAAAAATCTCAATCTATTTTAATTACTTTTCTTCCTTTCTCTTCTCTTTTCTCTTCCCCTTCCCAAACTCCTAAAAAGGTCAAGTAAACCTGTTGTCCTCTGACATTAACATGCTAATGAAAAGAGGAAGATGAAGAAGAAAAAAGGCCATGCAGGACTCCAGAAAAAAAAAATTAAAATGAAGATTAATACATTAACAAAATATCAGAGGATAGATCAAAACATCTAAATAATTAATTTATTAAACCAACCACTCTGACCTCTCATCCTTGTGTGGAACTAGAAAGCCCCCGATGAAGCCCCACCAGCCCAGCTCAGGGCTGGAGCCAGCTGAGCAATCCCCCACAGAGGAGCATTTTGCAGCCTGCTACCAGAGCAATGGCCATGCTGCCCCCAGGTTTTAGACCTTTCCTGACTGCTCAGGCAGCACTTTCAGAGCATGCCAGATGAAAGGGCATTGTTCCTACTCACAACAGATGGCTTGGTGTCTCTGCAGAGCCCTGTCCCTGACTCCAATCTGTTCCACTGGATGTTAGCTTCCACGAAATTTTGAAATTTTTTCTTTTAGTTCTCTAAAAAGAAATGTGTCTAAAAGTAAAAAAATTATTTTTCACCTGCCACAGGAATTTTAAGTTTTACATAGATAGGGAAGAAATAGTAATTTTAAGAAATTCTTTGGACAGTCATTTCATGTTAGACCTCTGCATAGAGAGTAGTTTCATATAGCAAAATCAGGTTGTGCTTTATTTTGGGGTTCTTCTAAAGTGGTTGTCACTGGTCTATTCAAATGAAAAAAAAAAAAGAAAAAAATCTATGAGAGACAGACCTAAAGAAATATTTTGGGTTCTAGTAAATTACTACATAAATCTTCAAAAGAGTTAAATTTACCAAGGGATTTTTGCTTTTCTGCTAATGTGTGTTTTATCCTGATGGCAGGAAGCCTTCCCTTTAACACTCTACCATAGACCATAGCTCAGTAGTCACATTAGAGTATAATTTCTGGGTTTTAAGCAGGAACCAGCATAAAACTGATTACATAGTCTGTTGAGTCACCAGCAGTGGGAAAACTTGACTCACTGCCATAAGATAAATATTTCCTAGGCAATTAAAATCAGTATTTAGAAAATGAAAGTACAGTATAGACATTCTCCATTTTATTTTTATTTAAAAAAATAAAAGCATATTGATACAATGCATTTAAGTCTCCTTAGCTATTCAGTTCACTGTTCTGAGAACAAAGTCTCTCAAAAAGCTGAATAGCTACAAGTATTCGAGCTTCCTGCTACCTGAATAAAATAACTTAGATTAATATGACCACTGCACAATTCTGACCTGGCAGATACAACAGTGACTGAAGGCCCAAAACAAGCAAATGTGAACAAATACAGGTGACTGCACAGTTTGCTTCATGTGCAACAAACACTTTAGTTGATGATTCTCAATCTTTTGCTGGCTTTGACTATGTATATAAGTCAAATTTTCCCTTCCCCACCACTTTTTAATGATTATTAGAGTATCTTTCTGGCATTTGCTACATCCTGATGTGGTGTGTACTACCATGCACAAATTCTATTTTCTATTTTCTATTCACAAATTCTGGCTAATCTATTTTGTTTCTAGCCAAAAGTTTGCTATATTTGTATTCCATTATACCTTTGGGGGGTTTTAATGTGTTTCTTAATGAGAAAAGTTTTATTATTTTAAACAATTGCAAACTTGCATACTTGAAGTAAAGCTTGTGTTCTTTAAATAGTTTTGGTAGCTGCTCACATTTTTGTGTCAACATGGGTTTAAATCATCCTTTATTTAAGAGCAATCTTATCTTTGGAAGCATAATATGCACAGCAGGTTGTGCTTCTGATACATACAAGCAAAAACTCAGATTGCTAAAACCACATCACATATAAAAAAATTTCCTAATTGCACAGTATCATGAAAATTGTCCACTGTGAAATGAGAACTTGCAGGAAAACCTAGAATGGGTTTTTGGTTGCTGTTTTCTTCAATAAAAAAATTTAATTTGGGGTTCATTTTCATTTGCTTGTTTTTAAGCGAGTTTTCTATACATTCACCTCAAAACCACTGATTTATACTCATCATTATGAGGAACTTCTGTTTGATGGCTTGTGCAACATGTGGGAGATGCTACTTTAGAACAGTGCAGATTTCCACACTCCCAGATCATCACAGTTTGGGAATGGGGTGCAAAGCACTTGGGCTAATCACAGCAACATTTGCAATCCCACATAGGATTCTCCTCTTGTACATGCTCCAACATGGCATGCCTGCTTTCAGGTGCTCTCCATGAGGGCTGCCAAAGCACTGCTTGTGCCCAAGAGAGATGAGAGGGTGTGGGTGGAGACAAAGGGAAAAGAATAACAGAAAATATGGAGAAGAGAACTAAACAGCTATTGTATTACAATATGTATCACAGAAGAAAAATCTGGGTTAATTTGGCCATAGGAAAAGTATAAAGATTATGTTTTGCCTGAGGACAGAGAAAATGAATTAGTTGAAAGACGCTCTTCAAGTCCTAAGAAGATTTAGAAAGAAGCTGGGTCAAAAACAGACCATCAAAGCTTATCTATTCTCCAAATACAAAGTCTTCTTCTCTCAAAATACTTAGAGTAGTAATATTAGACACAGGTGATAGATACACACAATCCAGGCATTTACCAGTCCAAGAAAACAGGAAAATATATCTCAAAATTTCTAAACTTTGCAAGCATCAAGACTGATTTTATCACCTAATATCTTCAAAACAAGTAAAGATCACTCTGATATATATACATTTTTTGAAACTGATTACTTGCTCCTCTATGATAACAAGAAATGCTTACTGGAATACTGTCTTTCTCCTTCCCCCTCCCCCTTTGAAATCTGGGTTATTGTAGTTGCAATCACCTTAAAACAAAGACAAAAGTACTCAGGAAACATGTGGCAGAATATAATTGAACAATCAAGAAATTAACATAATTTAATAAATTAAATAGAAAACCATATAATTTGTAAGAGTCCATGGTTTCCTCAAAGAACATGAAGAGTCTTACCACTCTCATTCCCACTGTGGTCAGAGTATGGTGGTCCCATGCCAGATTGACCATTTCTTCTTATCCAGCCAGGCTGTAAATTGAATTCAGGAAGAACTTCACATTGATTGGTTTCAAAATCACAGTTGTTCCAGGAGGAACCTGAATTGAAAACAAACAAAAAATTAAATTCTTAAAAACAAGCAAAAGGGTATTTTTTTCACCATCGCTTGCTGTTTAGCTGACACACAGAAACATATTGAGCACGGCCCCGAAAAAAAGTGAGAAACATTATAATGTTTAAATCATGAACAAAGAGAAATAGTGCAGTGAAAGAAAGACAACTGAGAATAAATACTGGGAAAAACCCCAAACAAACAACCAAGCCTTTCCTTCACCGAACCAAATCCAAAATCGTCCATTTATATTTTATTACTATAATACGTGCTCTTTTCATCACAAATACATGTGTAGTTACCTTTTTTTAGGAAAATCTCTAAGCTAATATAGTTTATATGCAGAGATTGTTCTTAAAATACACTGCAGCTCTAAGGTGAAGAATTGCATAAAAAAACAGACTTAATGCCAGGATGTAATCAGAGAGCAAGTTTTTGTTGGTGGTGTTTTTTTGTGCGCTTTTGTTTTTTTTGTTTGGTTTTGGGTTTTGTTTTTTTTTGTTTGGTTTTTTATTTGTTTGGGTTTTTTTGTTTTGGTGGGGTTTTTTGTGTTTGGGTTTTTGGGGTTTGTTTGTTTGTGGTTTTTTGGGGGTTTTTTTTGTGATTCCACATCATTCAAACAAGAGACAAAACGAATAGTCAGAACAGCATTCTGCCCTTCCTCTTTCTTATTTCAATCCAGTACATGTCCCAATGTGGTGAGGAAGGATTTTTTTCTCCTTTCCAGATTCCCCTGTAGAGCAGCATAGGTTGGAAAAGGGAGGCAGAACACCCTTCTGGCACAGAACCCAGTTTGGTGTATGAGCTCATTCAGGCAATTTGAGGTAGGTATGGGACCACACAAATTACTTCTTACTGGGATGGAGGGACAGATGTTGGTTTTTGCATGGGTGTCAAACTTTATGCATCATATCCAAGCTGTATGAAAGTGTTTGGATGTGCTTGACAGGCTGGACAGGCCCATTCCTTGAAGTGTTTATTGTAGTGGTGGAATGATTTATTAAAAAAAGAAGTCTAAGTAGATGCAGCTGTAAGGAGCAAGTGGCCAGTACGTGGTACTGTCTCCAGATTTCAGATTTTGAGTCCTGTGTGGAAACGTTCAGTTCCCCTGCCCTTTGTCTTACACAGCAGAGGAAGCTGGTTAAGACCCTGCTTTCTAATTGGGATTCTGGTTAGACACAGGAGCTGCAATGCCTTCACAGTCCCTCTCAAACTGGTGCCCGCTCCAGGCCCCTGTTAATGCTTTTGGTCTAGTCTGCATTATCATAGTTCACTAGTCATTTTTGATAAAGTTGCAATTGCAGCATTGATAGTCACACTACAATGTTCAATTTCATTTCATATTCGTATCAGTTTACTGCAACAATTAATTACAAGGTGAGTGAGTGGAAAACAGAAATAATTCACACAGGCATTCCAGGCTCAAATTAATGTGCAGATTGCTTGAGTCATCAACCAGCTTTTTATTGCTGCTTTTATTCCTTAGATCTTTAAGTGGCTAAAAGGCATGTCAGAGGTTCATCCAAAGCACTAACAGTGCTGAAGTATATCTACTTGACATTACATGAGATATACCAAATCACATTCAATATTTCTTCAAGAATTTCATCATACCTGGAAATACAATTGCAAATTAATATGCATGAACTAGCAAGAACTGTACTACTTTAAATTAAAAAAAAAAATCATCATTATTTTCTAAGGCAATATTCATTTTCATAGAAAATAACTTTAAAGAAAACCAATGTAAATTTACTGGAAGATAGATTTAAAAAGGTAAAGTCACTGCTTAGAGAGAAAAAGTGCAGAAGGAAGAAATGTGTGGGAATTTTTAGATAATTTTTGCTGAATTTCCTGTGAACAAAAAAATCTAAACTTCTAAGAAAAAATTCCAAGTCTCACAGGAACAGACTACAGTTAAAGGTTCTATTGCAAGTGCTCATGTGTATAAAATATCAGTTTGGGATATTCTGGGAGCAAAATGTAAGAGTATTTTGTTATCATTAATTTTCTGGCAAATATTTTGTAGTATGAAGACCAAATGAACAATAAAAATTTGAATTACAAATTTTATATATTTTCACTTCACAAGCTTCCTTAAATCTGTGCAAAGCTCAGGAAAAAAAAGAAAAAAAAAAAAAAGCAAAAAAAGAAAAAAAAAAGCAAAAAAAGAAAAAAAAGCAAAAAAAAAAAAAAAAAAAAAAAGCAAAAAAAAAAAAAGCAGGAACCTGTCACCAACATGAGAGCAGGAGTTGAAACCTAAGCAGAAAAATAATTTTGCAATAATCCCAAATCCCAAGAAAGAGTGGCAGCAGGGTAAATCTTTGATTTGACAGCCTGATCTGTATCTTCATGTCTGACAGCTGCCTTATCTCCTATAGTAATCCAGAGCATTATCAAAGCAGTCTCAGCCTTCAGCCTATTCCTCAAAGCCTAGTTCTACACTTCTGGCTCATTCATATGAAATACAATATCATTTCATATTTAGGATTTTTACAGAGGCCATAGGCTCATTTCTCTGCACTAGTCTTTGGAGAAACCTTTAATTCTCTACTTTCATATAAGCATTTGCCTATAGTTGCATTCCCTCAACAGACAAGTTTAAAAAGCCTCCATACAAGATAACTGAAGAATACACCTCTGATCCCATACTCTGCAATTAAAATAGGAAATGCTGCCTGGACTAAATGCCATTTTCCAAGGAAACCAAGACCAAGCACAATGAGGATTTTAAGGCTAAGCAGTGGAATTAAGCATAACCACCTTGTGTGCAAGTGATAAAAATATATGCTAACTTGGAATGTCAGGGAATTCAACAGGTATTTCAGCCATTGCCATTTAATACATTTTTGTACAGCACAGGAAACTTACAAAAATGTGCTGATACCCAGTACAGTCTTTATAATTGTCTTATTTGCAGAGAGGTAAAAATCAAGTAACCTAGAGCTGGTTCTAGATTCCTGCTCCAAACAGATCTCGGTATCCTATTTGGATAAAACTGGGAGTCTTATCAGAGGAAGAAAATCTTTATGTAGCTGGACACACAGTTGTAATTTGAAGAACCTGTATTTAACTTACTGCTCTTTCTCACAGATTTCAGATGAATTCAGTGGATGCTAACATTATCTAATTAGCAGTTTTCAGTGTGGACAGATAGACACAGGCTCATCGAAAGACTATCTGGTTTATATTTAAACTGAAATTTTAAAATCCCAACAAAAATTCCTTTGTTGCATAGTGAGTAGGAGAACTTAGATAAGCTTTTTAGTTAGAATTAAAATTTTTGATAAATCCAAGCTCTTCTTTAGAGTCAGAAAAAAAAAATCCTCCAGGAGAAGGACTACCTTATACATCTGTCCTGGTTTCAGCTAGAATAGAGTTAATTTCTTCTCAGTAGCTGTTACAGTGCTATGCTTCAGATTCAGAATGACTGTGGTGTTAATAACACACTGATGTTTTGGTTTTTTGCTAAGTCGTGCATATCCTATGGCAAGGACTTATTTTTTCCCTTTGTCTCAAGCTCTGCCAGTGAGGAATCTGCAGGGCTGGCTCAGAGCCTGGTGCTAACAACACCAAGGGTGTAGGTATGGTCTGCATATGGGCCATGCATTTAAATGTTGGACTCAGTGATCCTTGTGGGTCCCTTCCAACCCAGAATGTTCTGTAATTCTGCAAAAAGTAAAAGAAAACCACCACAACTGGGCGGTGAAAAGCATAGCTGGGAAAAGTCATGCCCACTATATAAACTGAGGGGAGTTAGCTGGAAGCCTGGAAGCACAGCTGATCTGGGATCAAGAAGGGGAGGTCTGGCATTTGTCAGTGAGCAGCGAGCAATTGTATTGTAGATTACTTGGATTGCTTGTGTTTTTTCCTTTTTGTTATCATTATTATTTACCATTATTACCCTTACCATTGTTTTATTTTACTTTATTTTTATTTTCAATTGATAATCTCTTCTTATCTCAACACACAAGTTTTACTACGATTCCCCTCCCCACTGCACCACAAACAAGCAACTGTGTGGTGTTTCATCTCCATCTGGGCTTAAAAACATGATAGGAAATTATTTGCAACACCATTTTATAGTACAGTATTTTGGAAATACTAGAATTGTGATGCAAATTTACTCAGACAATAGCAGTTAAAATTCACTCTCATCACTTAGATCAATTCCTTACAGGAAACAGCACCCAATTGTATTTGTAACCAACGTATGTGATAAAGATTAAGCCAGGATAATCAGTTCACGAAAATTTCCAACCTTGTTTAGACAAAAAAGAAAAAAAAAAAGTTATAGTTTATACCCTGGTCAAAATTTTGTACCTATAGGAACAAAATACCTATATTTTGTATTAAATCTAAATTCTATCAAACAAGTTTCCCACAAGTTAAGGAAAAAAAATATTATTTGCTGAATCTTCATTGAATTTGGATGAGGAAACACTTGCTTTGTGATTTAATATCCATATGAAGATTCATGAGAATCTTGCACTTCACAAATGTTGAAAAACGAAAATATCATGAAAAATCAAACTGAAGCTGGAATAAATTTTTCTTGTAAAAATGAAGAGGGGAAAAAAACCCCAAAAAAGAATTCCAAAACATTTTTTAACATAAAAACATCCCCTCTAGTTCTCTCTGCTGTCACATTTGGTTACCAAACTGTATCACACTTCTGCTCAGGCCCACCAGACTTACCTTGTTTCTCATCACTGCTGTCTCCAGCCCAGTTGGTGGAGATGCACACTTCTCCAGGTGGAGCAGAAGAGCCATCACCACGCTGGCATCCACTTGCTGTGGATGATTGAGTATGCACTGGAGCAAAGCAATACAGCAGACAGACATATATGAGTCTGTTCATGGGCTATGCTACTACCCAAGCCCTCACTTGGAAAACAGTTACTGGAACTGCCTAGTACTGGTCATGAAGTGCCTTTGACCAAGCTGTGTTTACACACATCTCTCTGAGAGATGTGTTTAGAACCTTACTTTCTTAATCTGCAGCTAACAGGAAGTATGGCTTCTGCAAAGCAATGACTTTCAACCTGTTATGTCTCAGGATAATATTTAACTGAATATAACATTTTATGATTAAAAAATATTGGAACATGCTATTCAAGTCATACTGTATATCATTAACTTACTGATTGGATTTATTGCTCACCGGTTTGAAAATATATTAGATAAGAAAATAACAGGAAAACAGTAGAATTACTAAATGACCAACATTCACAAAGATCTCTATTTGCTCAGATGGAGTTGACAAATGCTTACAAAATGTGTGAAACGTTTGGACATCAAATGTAAAAAAGAGTGGAGAAGTTCAAAGCTGATTTTGCATCACAGGGTTTGCAAACCAACTCTCTGACTTCTGCCTGTGGTGCGTCGCGGTTCTTTGTACGGGGATGTTTCAGTAATGCCTCTCACTGTGTTCCAATGCTTCCCCAAATCACACTGGTTCTGGCCACACCTTTAGACCAATGGCCCAAGGATCTTCAGATGGAGGAGGGTGACTTGGCAAGGAGATCCAAACAATCAAAAAAGCCAGCCTTGTGAGAGAATACTGAATTAGCTTGTTTCATTCAGCCTAGTGTCACATGAAATCAGTGAAATTGTTCTAATGAAGGAGCTTAAATACTTTGGATGCCCCAAGTCCAGGGATGGAGTGCTAGTAGGAAAAAGAGAAGATTATTGTAAAATTTGCAAGGAAAATAATGGTGAGAATTAGGCAAAATAAACTTGGCAATCATGTAAGTATAGCACTCCTTTCAGAGGAATAGTGGGATGAAAAATATTTCCCAAGAGGCAGCTTGTAACAAGTAATTGATGCCAGCAGGCCTGGAGATTTCGTCACCTAGAAATTCACAAAATCAAGTCAGGGGAATGCACATTCCACCATGCATAACTCTGATTTGCCTGTTAGCCCTGGTGAGCAGAAATAAGACAAGATAGATCTCTGTAACTGAAGTATGCTGATTGGAATGCACAATGTACATAGTATCTGTAAGGAGAAACATACAAACTCTGCCTCTAAGGAAATAAATCATCTGTATTTTCTGCAGATCTGTATTTTCCTAATGTAAGAAATCTCTTGTCAGGGAACAGAGACTACTACTCCAACATCACCTGAAGGCAGGAAGTGCAAGGTCTGTTGCAACTTCCTATTATCTCCAGCACCGGAGGCAGGCACATGTTTATTGTGACAAAGGTTCCCATTCTGCCTAGAAAGCATTTTCCAGCTCATTTGGTTCAATTCCACCCTTTCCATCACTATTTGTGTGGACATTGTTTTAGCTGTTTTATTTTAATGTTTTGTCCTCAGGCCACAGAGATGTTTGGAAAACTTCCTGATGAAAAGCAGAGCAATGACTAAATTAAATAAGAGTTTGTTGATATACATGTATATAAATATTCCTCAAGAATTCATATCACTGAATTGTTTTCTTCCAGTCTGTAAGAACAGATTAGACTAGAAGCTCATATTAAGAAAAAACAAAACTAGAATGCCCTATGCCATATATTTTCACATTACTACATCTGTAAAAGCTTCAATATTTCTGCTATTCAGTTGCTTTCAATTAATTTTTTCTAACATACAATATTTTATCTTCTTCTTTCCTCTATATCTTTTTAAACTCCCCTCACACTGATAAACATCACAATATCAGGATTTCCCTATCTTTCAACTTTCTTCATTTTATAAAACCTCCCACTGCATTGTTCCCAACTGTTGCTCTGCTATGCCTGTAGCATAAATGTATATACAAGTATTCTGAGTCAAAGGGTAATTTTTACAGGAACTGGTTTCCATTTCCAGTTTAATATGCTCTAAAACATTCATAATAAGCAAATTTGCATAGCCCAAACAATTCAAAACCACAATAAAACCTGTTACAAGTGGAAATAAATGAAAAATGTATCAAATATTCAGAAATATTTAGGGTGTAATCCATGGATTTTTAGTAAATAAGGGAAAAAGTATTTCAGTGAAGGTCCAATAGAAAGTGTAAAACCAGAGAAAAGGTGTCTCTTATTTTTTTACCAAGTGTTTGGCTGGCTATGTATAAGTAGGGTGAGCTTCTTGATGAGTGCAACAATTCAGACCTCCTGTCAGCTAAGAATAAGAACAACAAAGGTTTTTTTTGTATCTCTGAGAATCATATAAAAAAGTGAGTTCATAAGAAGATAACTCAGGAGCAAAGGACTTTCAGGGAATGTCAAAAGGACAAATACTTTAAGTACTGAACAGGAAGCACCCTGAAAAATATAAAGAAAGCAGAAAGGGAGAGTGAAAAGTATAAACTGGCAAAAAATGTGCAGGATGTCAAGAAAAGCAGAAGATGGGCACTAATCTAAAGCTATTTTTTAAAGCACTGAGAAATATTGCAGATAAAAGGAAGACTGAAAGGAAAGCAAGCAAAGCCAGACACTATGTCTATTTTCAAAGTTATTTTAGCAACAAGCAGATTTTAAAGGAAAAGAAAGTAAAAATAGAAAACTGCTTGAATTTAAATCAAACCTGGATTTTTCTGGCTTATGCTAACTAATTTAATTTAAGGCAAGAAAAAGCACATTTCATATAAGTGAAAAAGATTGCCCACTCAGCCTTGAGCTTAAGTAAATCTGCTGACAAAGTTTCAGATATTTAATTCAGGAGTTTTAAAAGGTAAGTCTTAGAAAGAAGTCCAAACAGGATCTGAAACAGGGCCAGAAAAATTTTGCATTTTTAAGTCCATTATTCATGTGAACAGAAAGTTATTTGTTTAAGCATAAAATGGGTTGCAGTTAGCAATTCTCCTTTGGGTGTTTGTAGAGACAGTTATTATCACCAATGAAAAAGAGGAAAGTACTAAAAAACTGGGATATGAGCTTCAGCATCCAAAAAACATGTTCAAATTTTGCTGCAAACACTAACTTTCTTTCAGCAAAAAGTCTTATGGAGTAGAATAAAGTCACCCTTTCAGAGCAATCAAAATTTCATTAGGTTTAATATAACCTTTTAATGACAAATTTGTAATCTGCTTTCTTTTTTTTTTTTTTTTTTTAATGTGATCAGACTGGTGAGCAATACTGTGCCAGTGTATGAATCTTTAGCATATATCTCCTTTTATTCTAGTGCAGAATTTTAGTAAACATTGTTAATTTTAACAAAATACTCTAAATTTTTTATGAAAGAACAATTTTAGTGATAAAATCACCAAAACTCTATTTTTAAAATAATTTCCAGAAATTCAGACAAGGCTGCATTTTGAGAACCCCTTCCCAAAGATACACTATTTATATTATCATATGACCATTCCACTTTTAAATTGTCAAATTGTAACTGAAAGACTTCTGTACAGTAGGAGAAAGTCAAACAATCACAGTTACCCCAAACTGATCCATTTTTAATGAGAATTGACAGAACCTTTTACTTTGATGTGAAAGGCAATAATTACACAGCATCTGTTTTCAGTTAAGTGGCACTAATTCAATATTTGTCTTGAAAGAGGACTGAGATATTAATATATTTGAATAAAAGGATTCTTAAGGTAAGTGTTCTTACATTGCAGTAAAGAGAAATAAGGGCATCCTTACTTGCTAAAAGAATCATCTCCATTTTCTAAAAGAAATTAGTGAAATCAATTGAGAGGTTAAAACCAAACTTAATGCATTGATCAGTGTACAGCATGAGCACCACAGTTATAACAAATAAAGGAAAAAATCCAGAGCCTTAGGAAAAGGTGTGATGAACTAGATAAAATCAGGTCATAGTCCTAGGTCATTACAGACTGAAAAAAGATTACATTTTGGGAAACAATTTGGGAGCATCTTTTCCATCTTTGTAATGAATAAAATTCAAGAGGGAATCACAGGCGGTGATAAAAAGAAAATAAGAAAATATTCAGTTGGAGATAAAAAAATCCCTACGTGTACCACATATTAAAAATTTTCTCTGCACCTAGAGTTTGGAAAGAAAAACTACAGTTCTGAACTGCCCTTATTTCTCTGTACTGTAAGGCAAGAAAGGGGAAAAATTCCAAAAGCGATTCTTAGTCCATAAAGCAATATCCTATTAGAAGGCAAAACTATTAATTGGCATAAACTCTGATCAGCCAAAAGCATTTCTACCTCCTGCCTGCTATGTGCTTCTTCACAGAAATAAGAATGAAATAAAGATTTTCTCAGCATTTGCTCTGCAGACCAAAGGCTTCCAGCAGGTTTCAGCACGTACTGTTCCCACACCGTCCTTCTATCACATCATTGCACCAAGCATTTTGGTTCTGTTCTCTCCTATAAGCAGCTCCCTGGTCCCTGCAAGGGACCTAGAGCAAGTGGCACTGCCTCACAGGAGAGTGAACCTGTGAGGCAGAGGACCTGATGCATTATGTGATATGAACTATTACATCACATGGCTAAATGTGTTTTATAAGGTGTTTAACTCAAACCTGCTCCAGACTGGTCCCATGGAAGAAACATCCATCAGTGGCCAAGGAGTATTAGGTGTGCTCCCAGAGCTCATCCTCTGCTCTAGTCTTGTGCAAGGGTATCCACTGCACTCTCTGTGGCTGCTCTGCTTCGGGTCACACAGTGTGCCAGGGTTGTTGGAACACTTCTTTCAATAACGCAGCCCTCATTGGAACCAAAATGTGAATATGTTAAGCATGCTTAGCAGCTCTTGCAACAAGAGCTGGCCTTCCCTTCACCCTTAAGGAACACAAATAGATCTAGCTTTCTTTCAAAGTTTAGAGAAAAAAATGTATTATAGAAATTAAACCTGAACCAAATGAAGCAGTTCTTCTGTCCATCTCAGCTCATCTATCCTAACCTTGGTTGCTAGAGACTGGACAGCAACCAAAGGCATTACAGATAGCAGAGGCAGAAAAACTCCTTCTCGGGGCAAACTACCCAAAGAGGTCTATCTCTGAGTGAAGGAAGTCCATTAGAGTTGTTTTTTAACAGTCAAATAAGCTTACCCTTTGGTATCTCTTCTTAGTATGCAAGTGAGGGCAAATAAATCCTTTCAATGATCTGTCTGCTTCTGTCATACATAACGTTAGTTAGAAAAAACAACAAGATCAGGGAAAAATGGAAGAAAGCAATATCCCTGGGCTCATCTCCCACAGCTGCAGCTAAATCAGCACAGACCAGGTTTGTGTCTCCGGTAATATTAATCTTTAGTCCTGAAACACGTCCACATGCCCAAGGGCTGAAAATTAGGCTGCTAAGATCTAGAGAGAGTCTCAACAAAGTATATACCTTAGTAACCAGGCTAAAAATAAAAAACTCCTTTTCCATCGAGTTTTCCCATATTATTGATTTTGTCCTTAGGACATCTCTGCAATGATACTGCTCCTGAGGACTTCCAAGCTGTCATGCTTGCACACACTACATATTTGTAGAAATTATTCCTGAGAAAAAGACAGGAGGTATGTTACTACAAATCTTTCATGGTCAAAACTCCCCTTTATCTTAATTTCCTCATCCATAAGCAAATAAGTGGTCTGAAAATTTCTGAATTTCTCTGATATCCCCTGATAAATAAGACTAAGTAGGAATTAATAATGCTGAGTAACCTTTCTCCAGCAGTTGTAAGTCAGCCTTCAATATCTTGATATACAAAGAAATAACATCCCACTAAGATAAGAGAGGGATACTTTTCAGCTCAGATAATAAGTGAAGGGACGACGTTCTGAACAGAGAATAGCTCCTTTGAAACATACTTTCAGTGCATTTAATATGAAGTTCAACCTTATGCAATGAAGGCACAGGCTTTGGGAAAAGTCCTTGGAATTAAAGCATTCAGGAGTTTAATGGTAGGAGCTTAGCACTTACAATGAAATTGTGTAAAACTTTAGAGTACATGCTTCGCTTGGAAAAAAAAATAATCACAGGATAACTGTGTGCTGCCTCAATAAAACATCTCTATCCTAAGTTTAAATGTCTAATTATGCCTCTTAGATTAACCCAGACATATTAAAAATTTCATTTAATCACTTTTCAATTTCATTGTGTTACTTAGAGCTGTTTCACTCTTAAAGGAACTGTAGGAAATATTCTATCACTGTTACTAATTTCTTGACTATTTTTCATTCTATCATTACCAAAAATATTGTTTAGATCTAGAGATTCATTTAATCCTTAAATCTAAGATAAATGAATATGAATCTCAGTCTAGATGCATTATCACGTTAATGTGAAATGTATTACATTCTCATAGATCTCCAAAATGTTTGAACTTTCCTTGCAGCTTTTAAGAACTTGTTAATGTTGCTTTGTACTTTGAGTGACTTTGTTTACAGTGAGAGGTCAATGGGGTAAGTGAAGAAATGAACAAACAGAACATACAAATAAACAAACCTCCTTATGTCCTTCCTAAGCTGGCTGCCACGAAGACATGGACATTTTTCTAATACTGTAAAAACTCTCATAAAGCAGCAGTTGTAAATATAGCTCAGAGGGACATTGAACCTGCTCCAAACGATATTTCTACAACCACCACAGGTAGGGAATGAATCAGAAACACCAATCATCAAATACCACCATTTGCATCTCCCAATCACACAAAATAACCCTAGACCTCCAAACCACATCCAGGAGAGAGGGTGTAGGTGGCAAGCTAGAAAAGTCCCAGGTGGTTGAAGTAAACAAATTATTCTCCCCTATCACAGGAAAAGAAAAAAAATCAAGAAACAAAAAAACCCAAGTAAATCCCATTCACAGCTCCAAATTCCTAAATACCTTAGTATACTGTGCAGACTCTAAATCTTCCCAATTTCCTATTCTTCCTCTATACTTCTTACTGAGACTGCTGCTTATCCCCTGCATGATTCATCAGGTAGTGATCCCCTACACCTGAATTGAAGGCACAAGATTTCAGCTGCTTTTTTAAGGGGAAAAAAATGGTTTTATCTATAAACTTCCCAGAAACTTGATAGATTTTGTTTTCTTAAAAAGGTTTGTAATCTAGGAGTACCAATGCCAGAGAAGCTGCCATGCCATGGGTCCACCACCATGGGGGTTGTCCTCCTGCAGCAAGCAAAACTACTACCACAGGTGCTTTGAATGCAGTTGACTGTATTAAAATCTGAGATTAAAAGACATATTTTCTCATCTCATCCTCTGCTCAGAGAGATGCACACACATTTTCAGACTACAGCTGGCAAACTTGTTGTTGATATTTTGAATCATGCAATGTTTATTTTCAGTTTACATGGTTGCTGTTTTTCACAGTTAGGTATCACCTACCATCAGCAGCAATAGTTTTCAGTCCTTATCAGACTTATTGAATGTATTTGTTGAATTGCAAAGTTTAAAATGAATGTGGTGTTTCTGAATAATGACAGGTTATTTCAAATATGGCAGTAAACTTTTGGGTTTTTTTCCTTACCAGTTTAAAATTCTAGACAGCTGCTGTGAGCTAGGTATTTACCACATCAAAAAGACAACTCACCTGAGTGAACAAATCACTACCTGCATTTTTTCAAATATGTAAGCAGCAGTGCAAATAAACAATTCTAATGACAATTTTAGCTGAATATTATCAAAGCATTCAAGAAAAAAATAAGTCTTGAGGATTTCTAAGTTAGGCCAAAGTTTTCCCCAAAGGATTAATGCTTAGATGTCCACCACACTGCAAAAAGAGGCAGAATTGTTTCACTAACTCCAGTGGCCATATTTTAGTATAAAATACATCTGAAATATATAAAACTGCTACACCCAAAATTTTCTATGAGTAGTAGGGAAACACATAAATATAGATCTAGGAATTTTAAACAGCACGATTTCTGTTTTAATAATCCAAATTATCTAAGAAAATCCTCATAAATCCAGTTGATGTACATGACATTCCAAGTGTCTAACACTTTTCTTTCTGTTGTCTTCATCTCTACAATGATCCTCTGGGTCTAACATCAGCAACTTCAATCTCCCTCAAGAAGAATGGGAGCATATCGAGTCAATCCACCAACAATTTGAAATCTTCACCAGAAGGGCAACCATGCTCTTTAAGGGCATAATTCAGAAAATCTTCATCTTTGGTCTAGGATTCATTTGGGTCCAATTTAACACACTTTCTTGCAAGACCTTTCTTTCTTCTCCTTGGTTCCCAAGTGAAGTATGAGAGTTTTCCAATGCCTCCCTCATTCTCTGCTGAAATAAATGGCTGCTGTTTGTTCAGGGAATGCATACACTTCTCAGATATTTGCTGCAGAGCAATTATCACACAGGTTATGCTGAATGGGGCTACAATGAATTGGTCAGTATAAAATTGTTTAAATAAGCTCAAACAGAGCAAGACAAGCCCTGATAAGCCCTGAGATCTACACTGTCAAATTGACATGAAGGCTACAGCCTGTGACTATATATCAAATATCTTATATACTGAGTTATGGAAAAGGATGGAAAACTATTTAATATTTTATCCTTGACCATTCCCATATATGTCATCTGGTCCTATTCTGCGAGCTCTTTCAGTAAAAAGTGAGTGGTGCTTTCTACCAGTGGCACACAATTTCAAATCTACAGTCTCAAAACCTTCAAGATGCAGTACCTATCACTGAGACTCAGCATGTTCCTATTCCCAATAAAGACCTACTGATTAATGAGCCTGCTGCTTGTCTTTATAAGGTCAAAAACCTCACTGCAACCAGGGATATTTGAGGACTTCAGATCATACTGAAGCAATTTGAGCATAACCTTAATAGGATAAAACCCCCAAAATCAAATAGTAATCACAGGTAGTCAGAGATCTATCGTAAACAGTTAATCTTCAAAGATTGGTAAATGTATACTAATTAATCCACTGCCTATTACTATTCTATTTTGGAAAGAAAATTCTCAAGACAATAAATAATGACTGGACATCTATTACTGCAAGAAAAATGACATTTTTAGCATGCATTATGTAGAAATGAAGTAACTTATCAAAGAATAATTGCATAACTTAATATCTGGTAAATTTGCAGTTGTGGAAGATGTAGAAGCCCAGTGTAATGTTTCCCAAGCAGACAGAAATTATATTACAACAAGTAGTTAAGTAATTTTTGGATATCTGGTAAGTACAGACCATACACTTGAGTCTGTCTATGCTATTCTAGTAATATTAGGAGAAACAATTATTAATGGAAATTCATTTTTTAAAAAATATTATGACTAGATCATAGAAGGAACAACACAAAATTTGAGATGAAATTACTAGCAAATTCAGATTGCTCTGTACATATATACTTAGACAAGCTTACCTTAAAATTAAGTTTTAATAGCAGGAGTTTTCTGCTAAAAAAGTTAGAAAAAGTATCATCACCTGCCCAATTAAACAGAGTATACCAAGTATGATGGCGAGCATTCACCTTACCTATTGCCATTTCACACCTCGGAACCAGAAGTTAGCAATGTCCCTGAAACAGATTCTCAAGAGATTTAGAATGTCAGAGCTCCTTTAGATATTTTTGTCAATACACTTCAGACTTTATTGCTCCTCAGTTCCTTTGTTCTTCTGCTGAGGCTGCTGCCAGCAAGGTGCCAGTTCTTGCTGTAGTAATTTCTGTGACATAAACCATGGACAGCTTTGGCATAGCTGACTTTTTCCACGGGAGACAAGCAAACAGCACCTGACAGATACTAATGAATTTTAGCCTTAGTGGCACAAAACAAATGTTCACAGCAATGGCTGAAAATGTGTACCAAGAAAGCAGGCAGAATAAAAGTTTGTGGTACAAATCTACCAGTGCGATCTGCAGCATGCCTGGATGGAAAATATGTAGTTACATCAACCAATGACTCATGAAAAATTAGGGAGTTTCTTTCTAATTGAAGTACCAAGAAGTTTTGAATAAATAGCTCCTAATCAGAGGTCAACTCAAAACCTAATGCAGTGATCAGCAGGAAAAGAGAATGAATGTCTTTCTACAAGCAGGTCCTGCAGCCGGCTGGATGCAGGTGCAGGAAGTATTAACAGAGATTTGTTACACTGTTCCTTGCACTCAAACCCCCTAGCAAATGGATTACTGACAAGACAGCTACACTGTCTATGATACAAACCTTCCCCAGAGGAAAACCAGGCTATGCTGGGGGAATAGTATCTACCAAAGCCAAGAAAGACAGTTTGGAGGCAGACAAAGAAACCATCCTCTGCCTTCAACACTGTATGCACAGGTCCTGTGCTCTGACATCTCCTTCCATCCAACATAGCGTGTGAAGTTTGTGCTCTAAACATTATTAGACTGGAAAAGAGCAGTTATGACAAGCAGTAAACAATTTTTCTCTCATTGGCTTTTTGCTCATGACATCATGGTGGCAAAGTAATTTTTTTCTAAAGAAAACTCAGATCATGACAATGGTTAGTGTTTGTCCAGGGATGTTCAGGGAAGTGACAGGAAGTGACAGCACCATGGGGCAAAAGCCTAGGCGAGAAAGACATTGGGTTTTCAGTTAATAGCACGAACTTTATTTGGAAATTAGAAGTTCTATCACAATAGAAAACAAATAGCAAAACCTACTCATCTTGAAGGAAGGTAAAATCTGGTGGTTTGCATCAAATACAGTATGATATCTTCCATTCCAACATATGAACTCTTAGGAGGTTTTGAAGATGGGAATTTAAGCAAAAACTTTCCTTTTTCTTTCTGGTAATAAATTACCCTCTTACAGTGTAACCAATAGCTTTAGAAATAAATTTTCTCAGGAATTCTTGAGAATAAAACAAGGTCAAAACTTGGTAACATCAACCATGCCCCAATTTAGAGTTCAATTTTGTATTTAGCTTTGTTTGACGGAACTGGTTTCCTGGAGCTTGATATACACAGAGCTTTTTGAGAGAAAATGCATTCTGTTGATTAGGATAAGGAGGCTGGAAACTGTTTCTGACTTCTAACTAGTGACTTCCAAGAAACTGCAGCCTTTAATACTCCTATATGCAAAAGGATGGACAACTGCCAGTTTAAATTGTCCTGGACAGTCAGACCAGATGACCAGAAAAATTTGCTTTTGTCTTAAACTCTGTTCTCCTAATGCTGTCATAAAGATGGGATTTATTAATGTTTAGATGCATCTTTAAAAGTCTTGCAAAGACATTATTAATGCCCATTTGAGTAATGAATTTTTTTATTTAATTAAGAACATATGACAGTGTATTTCTCATGACAAGTGGCCATATTTCTGGAATAGACTCAATGATACAAGAGTGGAAATGATTTAAAAAATAAAGGGAGATGGGGTTTTAAAAATCAAAGTGCAACAGAAAATTAAGCTAAATCTGGAAAATCACAGGAAAATAATGCTAAGACTGGAAAGCCAGCTTTAGAACAAAATCTCATGAAACAAAATAAAAAACAGATCAAAAATGTGCCAGAACGTATGAGATGGGTTGGGTCAGGGTTGCTACATCTAAGTTCCATACAAGTTTCCAAAAAAGTAAATTAAAACCGGTTACTTAGGCAACACATCCCTGGTAGCAGTTCCACCACTAAAGGGCACAATGTCAGAATTCTCAGTGCAACAATCTGCAGTTAATTTAATTTGTTAGCAGAATTGCTTTCTGAAATTTTAAATAATACTGTTACATGCCTCCCACAGTCACTCACAGCTAAAAGTGCTTAAAAAATGAAAGCACTGTGCAGCAAAATGAAAATAAATCTGTCACCCCCACAGAGGTATACACATCTCCAAAATGAGAGAAATGGACCTTTACCCAAAGAGTTTGCTAGCACCACAACACTAGTCGATCTTTGATTTGATTCACTTTCAAAAAAATAATTGAGATTTTTCTTGAGCTGGACTATCCTCAACTTAAATCCCACTGGGGATGGGAGGTAGAAAAACCCAGTGGACTGTGGCACAGCTGCTTCTTCTAGAAAAACTAATCCTTTATTCTTGTTTCCTTAAATTTGTATGAAAAACGGTGGCAGAGGAAATGCAATATTCCTTTTTCATACGTTGGAAATGAAGGGAGCCTCCAGGATTTTCAACTTGGCACAGGCAAGCAGCCACATTAAAGCTTATACTTACTCCACGCTTTCGTCCAAAAAAAAAAAAAAAATAGAATGCAATGGAGAACATGAAAAAAGAGCTATGTAACTCAAAGCAACAGTTCCTATGCCACTTTAAGTATAAACAGGCTACCAACATGAACACCCAATATATGCAAGTACATAAGAGTTACGATCAGGATACAAGATTTGGCCAATGTGAGGCTCATGGAGGATGGAGCAGATTTTTACCAAAAATTGTGTCCATGCACACTCACATGGAGTAACACTGGCATCTCTTGGATGCCCAGATTTTCTCCTGAATGCAAACCTTATTCAAAGTTAAGGCAGCTAGTGGAACAAGTCTTATCACATGGATAGGCTTTCAGAAAAAAACAGAGTATGTGGATGGTATACACACAGTTAAAGAATCTTTCTATCAACCTTTTAGTAAATGAAGGTCTTCCATTTCTGTCCCAGTGTAATGCCAAGAAGGCTGAACACGTTCCTATCCCATTCACAGAACTAAAATTCCCATAAAATTAAGCAGGATTAAGACATAACCTTAATTATGACAATAAAAATTAACTTTGAAGACAAAAGAAGTGTTCTTTTAATTACTGACAGTAAATAAAATATGAGTGAATATGACATAAATTGGAAAATCATTCACTGTGTAATAGCAGCTCCAAATAGGCTTATAGATGAAAAGTAAATGAGCTGGAAAAGAAAGAACAAATGTGCTGGGAATGCTGTTTTTCATATTATGTACCGTGTGAATCTGAAGAGATCCCACTATAGAGGCTTTTTTCACTCCAGTTCAGATGGAAATGTACTGGCTTAATAGAGAAACACATTTGCATTTCATTTTTTAACCTTTCTAAGCATTTAAGAATATTAAATCCATTTCCTTGCCAGAAGTACTAAAACATCACATATTTCATTGTCAAAATCATATATCCAACATTATAATGATAATTTCTCCCAGGGTCATTAGTCTGCAGATACAGAAGATTTATTTGTTTTAAATATCAAATAACTTGCTGTATTTTACTGGGAAATGAAGTGAAAATATAAACAGGAAAAAACCCAAAAAACTTAAATCCTGGTTGATCTGAAGATAAGAACATATTAAATTTTATCTGTATATAAAATTTAAGGGTTTTTTAAGAACAGAAAAGACAGAGTAAATACTTGTGGCAGAGTGCAGGTAGCATCCTCTATCTCCTCAGTCAATACTTAGGCTTTAAAGTGCATACAGCCAGAGGAAATTTTATCAGCAATTTCAAAGTCTTTGAATCAAGACCTTCAGAAGTCACCAGGAGTATTCACAAGTATAATATTTCAATGTATTCCTATGCTTGACTGCCTTGTTAAGCTAGAGTACAATGCTGATCCTGGTTGCAAAGCCTAAACCTGCTTTTGCCATAGGGAGCATCAACCCATTATTGTATATCCTTAGTACAGTATTTAACTGGGATAACTTGGTTCATCTTTTTTTTTCAGGCATCCTATTCCAATATTTGCATCTAAGTTTATATAAATTACACCATTCTTCTTTCTTTGACTATCTGTCACAATTGTTTTCTGCTTATATGTCAATATAACTGGGTAACTATGGCAGAAACCTGAGTCTGAAATTTCTCCCACCAGTCTACAAAATATTTTGTTACAGCAACTGATAATGTTTTCAGATTGATGTGCTTAAGATAAAAGAGATTTTTATTAGATTAATGAGGATAGTTAATACTCCTTAAGTTTGTGCAAAACTCACTTTTACCATACTAATAATTACTATTCCATTACAACCATCCTCAGATTTTCTACCCAAGAAAATATCAGATGAACCTAGAACATGGATAAAAATTCAAAGGCAAAAATGAAAATGTTGTCAGAGAACAGTGTTTCCTGAAATATTATAAAATCATTATGGGTTAGGTAGCCCAAATTCATGTGTCTAAGGTCTTTTGGGGCTTGTTTTGTTTGTTTGTTTGTTTCTTTGTTTGTTTTTAATTTATCTTCTGCTTCTTAATACCAGACCTTTCAAATAAAATTTCTAAGGTTAATCAAATGAAGTCTGATGAGTTGCTCTATGGGGCCCAAATAATGCCACTAAAATGGCATTGATAACCATAATTTTTGAACCATTCCTTAATACTTCTAAAAACCAAGTTTTATTCTCTAGATACATCACAAGTCAAGTACAGAAGGAAAGCTTATTAGCACCCCACGTAATATTGCTTCATTTAAGACTTCATTTAAAACCTTTCTACCAGTTTCTCACTGGTCTATGTTCCCGTTTATTCTGAATATATTTGTTCCTGTGGTTTTGATTTTCACTGTCACATCCACAGTTTTTCACTCAGATAAGAAAACATTCATAGAATGACAGAATGGTTTGGTTTGAAAAGGACCTTAAAGATCATCTAATTCCAATCTCTTCCTATGGGCAGGGAAACATTCCATTGGGTCAGATTCCTCAAATACTCATCCTACTCTTACAGAAATGGGACATCCATTACACCAAGAATTTCTTCACAGTACCTAATCTAAACCTACTTTCTTCCATTTAAATATATTCTCTTTTTGTCCCATCACTACAGGCTTTCATATAAACTCCCTCTCCAGCTTTTTTCCAGGCCCCCTTTAGGTACAGTAAGATTGCTCTAGGGTCTCCCCTGCAGCTGAATCCCAGCTCTCTCAGCCTCTCTCTGCAGGAGAGCTGTTCCATCTCTGATTTTCTTCGTGCTGCTCCTCTGGACTTGCTGTAACATATCCACACCCTTCTCATCCTGGGGACTCCAGAGCGGGATGCAGTACTTCAAATGGGGTCATCCATCAAGCAAGGCACAGCCAGCTGTCCTGTTGGTGTATAGGTAATTTATTTTGTCTCAGCTTTGGGTAGCGCCAAGTACCAGCACTTTAGATGATACTTTTTGGTTTAGCTGATAACATGAAATAGCTAATGTTTAATTTACTGTAATGAAAAGCTCTTTCATCCACAGTGTGAACAAGTGAAAAACTCAACACTTAAAACTCACGATATTCATCCAAGTAAAAGGACCAACTGGCTTTAAAGGGTTCTGTCCACCTGCTTTGACTAGTGGTGGTGGTCATAGAGCTTAACTGCCTTAAGTATGGCTTATGTAATTGTCTCCATTTCAGGCATAATATACATAACTAAGTGATTGTAGATATAATGCAGGTGATTTCAGATTTTTAAGGGTTTCCTGAGTACATTTATTTGGATTTTGGCAGTTATATAATTATTTTTAAAATAAAATAAACTCTTGATTGAGCTCCTTAAACTTTTATTAACGGAGTGCTGTACTTTGAATTGCAGCCATTATGTTGCCCCTTTTATTTATTCAAACTGACATTTTACCTAAGCATCTGCTTCTGTCAAAAAAGTTCTTTAATTGTATCTTAATTTTTATAACTTCCTTTTTTCAAACATCTTGTACGTATGATACTATTTTCTTTCTTTTTTCAAGGGCTTTTTATTTCATATATATACTGCATATATTGTGTTCATATATATACTGCATATATTGTTTTCTTTAATGAAATAGAGCAATGGTGGAAACAACTGTGGGAGGGGGGTATGAGATAGACTGTCAATTGTATGGATATTTTTTATAGCATTGCATATGACTTTTTAACCAAGAATCAACATGTGCTTGGTTCAGGATGAACACAGCAAGAAAAAGTGGCTGTGTTTCCTAGTCCTTTGTTTCAATGAATGACTTTGTCCCATGCAAGATTATTGAGGAAAAGCTAAGATACAGGAATGGATCTGGATTTTGTTTCTGAAAATGGTTAAATTTTCTGAAAGACATGAAAAGTTCATTCAGCAGTTCAAAATCTTCATACCTTTTCCTTAGTGATTTTACTGCTATCAAGTGTGTGCCAAGTCAGCTCACATTCACTTGATGCCTTCATTGTCAGAAGTACAGGAGCACATGTGCCCAAAGGGAATTTTATTTTGATGCACTGTTGCAGCCTTATGCTTTATAATAGCAATGAGAAAATTATGGGCAAAGAACCTGGTTTAAAAAAAAAAAAACGACAATTTAATGAGGTAATTCTTTTAATGAATGAATATCTAATTATGCTGACAAATCATAATTTAGACCTTCCATAACCATAAACATTAGACCATAAACGGTAAAGAATAAGCATTAAACCTACAGTCAAAACAATACCATGTCCTCAAATACATCAGCTTCTAAATAAAAGCTTCTCTAATAGATGTGCATACTCCAGCTATGAATTTTCCTCCAGGGACTCTAATATGCATAAAAAGAAGGAGATCAAATAGCCGGATTAAAAAAAAAAAATAGGAAAGGCAGACAGTACAGCAAGACAAATCTGATGCCATCACAATTTTGAAGGAATGACAATCATTCTGCTGCTGCTCATCACTTACTTGAAAATTCATTAATTAATAAATTAGATTTACTACTTTGTTACATAATGAGTCAAATTTGGCACTGATCATAAAAAAAAAAAAGAAAAAAAGAAAAAAGTAGATATTTATTTAGGAAATATTGTAGAGAAGAATGCATTTTTCCTCTTCTTTATAGGGAGCAAAAATTCTGCTCTACTTCCACCCCACTAAGTAAATAGATTTGCAGAATTTGCAGCGCTGAAGGAAGGAGCCACTAATATCAAGTCATGCACTCGCTAAACTATTAACATAATTACAATCATCAGAGCAATACTGCAGATGGTCTTGATAGTATTGTTTGACTCAAGCAGCCAGAAATTGTTAGGAGGTTTGTTGGAATTCTTTTTTGAACTGACGCACTTTTCCAATTAAAATTGTATTTGCTGCCTTTCTCTCTAAAACAGTCAATTATGGAAGCATTTCCCAATAGTCCACAGCATGCAAATATTATATGACATTAAAACCATTAAAGTTCTTCTGGGGAGCTGATTGCTGCTTTTATTGCTATACTTTGGTAGATAGCCAATAGTGTTGGAAATGCATATCTTTTAGTCAATGTATCTTTGTCAGGTGCTCAATTAGGATTTCTTTCTGTGATATCAGAATATCATTAAAATCTCTGAAGGAGAAAACTTCTTGGCGTAGAAGTGTCCTGATAAAACAGCATATAGCTTAGGTCATAGATTGGTGCATACATTCTTCAAAAGTACATTTTTTTTTTTAATGCAGTAGAAGTCTATTCAATTACACAATGAAGAAATAAAAATTCCTTTTATTAGTAAAGAAAATACTACTGGCATTACATTTTATTGTTCAACCCTAGAAAGTGGGTCTGCATTTAAATATCTGATGAAAGAATATTTTCTTCTTGCATGCATGCATGTAAAAATAATTAATTAAAAAGTACAAACCAAAGCACTTGCAATAATTTAACTAAGATACAGTGAAATATGTATCAGATATTTTTGTATTGTCATTCTGCTTGCAGCAATGCTCTTTTGTGTTAACTTACTATGCTCAAAATGATGGGATCTTTAAAGATGAAGTCATCAGCAGTAGCTTGAATTCAGTATGTTAAGTTCATGAACTGCATGGTTTGGAGAAGACTCCTAATGCAGTATTGAAAACCATAAATATATCTCATCAGCAAGTCAAACTTGGATACAGAAGTAATTAGCTGTGTCAGAAGAATGAACATTCTGCCTTCAAGGAAATAACAAAAGTTGCACAGAATTTGCATACAGTATATGAAATATGGAAATTTCTCTGTAAACAGATGTGTTTTCAGCTTTGATTTACTGTCATCACTAAATGATGAGGATGTGCATGAATACTGATATGGTGGTATTACATTATTCATTTACTAGAGAAAGGTAGAAAAGACAGAGCAGAGCAAGAAAGAGAGTTAGAGAAAGTAAATTGCCTCAAATTTGTTGAAAGAACTTTTCTATTTGATGAGGAGTTAAGTAGATAAACAACTTGGCCAATTTGATGATGGAAAAGAAAGTAGGAAGTTCATACAGAAAATTTTAAAATTATGGGGACATAAAAGCTTGAAACAAAGAAAGATTAATACTACTTATACAAAATATAGTTTTGCTTTATGGCTGAAATTTGAGCACAAAGCTAATACGTAAGCACTCAAATGATGGGTTTATTCTCTTTCTGGGACAGATGGCTTCATGTGTTTTTGTCAAATCTTCTCAAGAAATGGCAGTGGAAATAATCCAAACCTATCTGGACTTAATTTTATCCAGCCCAGCTGACCAGCTTGAATTTTAAAAGACATTTGAATGCCTACCTTTAGCCTGGGAAAATAGATGTCAAAATCCTACTTAAATAAATGGCGTGAAATTCTAAGCAGTGTTGATAATGCTTAGAATGTAGACCAACTGGAAAAAAGATCAAGAAAATAAAATATAAACAGACTGTTGTAAGGGAATAAAGAGGGTCTTTAAAAGATTCTTGCACCATACTACTTCAGTAGAAACTTACTACTGACTTATGATTGTGTACACTGCATGTGTTCATTCCAGTTTTCTATTTTCTTAGTTTTTGGTAATGGTCAAAGCCGTTTCAGTTCAGTCATTTTCACACAACCAGCTGCGTTGTATCCCCTATCTCCTCTTTCAGTGAATGCACAAGTATACTTCAGGAAAGCTTAAGGAGAAAAATCTGGATATTATCATGCTGCAGGGGCACAGTTTTTTATCCTGGAAATCTAAACAATATTGGAAGCTTGTCTTGTGCATATGCAGCTTATATAAAGAGTAGACTTGTTTAGATCAACAGCATAAATAAAATATTCACCTAATACTAATCAAGTTTTAACTCAATCCTCTGTTTGAATCCTCTTTATATGGGTTTTATAGAGACAACCAGAACCTAAAACTAAGAATAACAAAATATCTGCCTCAGGGTCTTCTGCATAAAGATACAGTTGGAGGGCTCTCACTGGAGGTGTCCCCCAAGGTCCCATACTGGGCTCAGTATTGTTTGACTTGTTCATCACTCACTTGGATGAAGGGGCAGAGGCCTCCTCAGCATCTCCCTGATGACACAAATCTGGGAGGAGTGGCTGATGCCCCAGGGTGCAGTGAAGACCTTCAGAGGGACCTTGACAGGCTGGAGGGACGGGCAGAGAGGAACTGTCTGAAATTCAGCAAAGGCAAGTGCAGGGTCCTGCACCTGGGGAAGAAAAACACCACACACCAGCACAGGCTGAGGGCTGACCTGCTGTAAAACAACTCTGATGAGAAGGACCTGGGGATCCTGGTAGAAAACAAGCTGTCCATGAGCCAGTAGTGCCCCTGTGGCCAGGAACACAAAGGGTGCCTGAGGTCATCCTTGCTAATGAAATAATAGACTGTATAGAACATGACAAATCTCTGGGTTCAAAGATAGCTCTTAGTCAAGGATTCAATAAGAAACTCCGGAATTTCCTTAGCAGTGCCAATGACAATTAAACTGTTTAAGTCAAATTTTGTAAGTCAAAATTCTATTCTCTAGTTATTCATTTTGATATTCCTGTTTTACAAGGATCATTTTATTTATATGTATGTATACCAAAATGTTGAGCTAATATCTTCAGACTTAGTTTTGTTCTATCTCAGGAATGTGCACAAAGCATTGAACAGACACCTGCAGAAAGGTTGGATCAGATAATTCTGGAGTATGCATCACATTACTTTCATGAGAATAAAATCACTCATATTTCAATCCCAGGCTCACTAGGGAAATAATCCCCCATTGACAAAAACGACTCATAAAATAATTAGTCTCCAATAATTGAGTAATGTTTACTGAAGTTTCTTTAATGCCATTAAAAATCCAATATTTGAAGGTAATACAACAGTAGCAATAAAAGCCCATATTGGAATGACAAATGCTGTATGCATCAACTAGCCAGATTTTGCCTCGAGTGATTTCACCAGGTTATTTTGAAGTTTTTATCTGACATTTAAGTTAGCTGTTAAATATAAGTATAGGAACCATCTGGAGATCTATTGTAGGCAGATTAGTCCAATAAATATGATGTGTTATCATGATATGCCTTTAGATTATTTATATCTTCTGTTTGATTGCCATCTGAACTAATAATTTTTTTCTTAATTTTAGAAAATTGAGATTTAAAGCCTAGAACTAATTTTTACATATTTTTATTACAATGTTCTCTGGAGATCTGACTGTAGATCTTGGACATACTTTCCTGAACTGGAGGCCAGTGACTCAAGTTTGTTTACAAAGTGAGCAGTGCCCTAGTCAGGTAGTCAGGACAAGTTGTTGTTGCTTGGTTATCTTCACCTTAAAACATGTAAAAATGTCTGTGCAATAGCCAAAATGGTAAATTGTGTGAACAAGTGTGAAGAACTCTCAAACCTTATCAAAGACAAGAAATGAAATGTTCTCAGCAATCAGCAAAATAACATAACTCAGGAATTTCATGCTTAATTGTGTATGGTCAGTCACCTGAATATTCACAACACCCTACATCACAATGAAAAATTAAGGAATAATTTCTGCTGATTTCTTGGACCAAACCCAGTCAATTTCTCTGTTAAGCAACATATTATAATTTCTTGATGAACCTCTATTTATCCTGTGAACTCAGCCTCCCAGCAATTCTGCTCTCACATTAGTCCTGGATAGCACCATGGTTCTGCATATTATTTGCTTCCTGAGGTTCCCAAAAATTCCATGATGCCTGTGGAAACCCTAACTGGCTTTTGTTCACCCTCAGGTTGAGGGAAGGAATAAATATGAAAGAATTGACTTTCTCAAAAGTATTAAATATGTGCTGTTCTACTTATCCTGCATTTCAGAAATTATTTTTCTATGTCTATGACCTACTGTGACTGTTACACCAATTAAGATTCCATTAATTGTGGTTGAATAGTCTCTAAATATCTGGCTTCATGTTCCTAGGGCAGTTTAAAATTCTTAAACATGTCACCAGAAATTATTGTAAACAGCACTATTTTAATTTTCACTTAGCTGTGCATGTGAGGTTTGACCTTTCCAGCCCTGACCCAGCAAGTAAAGCAAGAAAATCAGAACCTCTGTCTTGGCATTATTCCAGATTTTGGCTGATGGCTTATGCTTCATTAGATTTAAATAATTTCAATCATTTCATTAGACTTAAACACTCAAATGAACCCAGCCACCACTGGTTTATGAATCATCAGACACAATCTGAGCATTTCAAAGCAAGCCACACATGCTTGCCAACAAAAAGAGTTAGGTGCTCCAAGAAAAAGCCTGAAGAACCCAAGGAGGACAATTGTAATGGAGTATGATCATGGAGACAGGTGGTGTACAGAAGATTTAAATCAAGTAATATGTTAAAAATTGTTTGGACTCTGTTTTACCTCTGGAATCCATCCTAACCTGAAGTTAGGTTTTTAGAAAGTAATAGAATAGCACATCTTGTACGTAGGAGAATGTGACTGATGCATCATTGCTAGATATTCTTTGACCACACAGTTCTCTCTCTCCCAAAAGTCCTGAAGAAACAATAACAATCCCATGCATATCAAAAAAAAAAAAAAAAAAAAAAAAAAAAAAAAAAAAAAAAAAAGAAGAAGGAAGAAGAAGAAGAAGAAACTATAACCCAGGAAGCCATTAGTTACTGTAGTCTTTTCAATTAATAACGTCACAGGCAGCTGAGCACCTTGGAAATAGAAGCTTCACAATGCGATACTCCACATTTCACAAACAAAAAAGTATGACATATAGAGTCTTATTACTTAGAAGAACAGTGGAGCTTGAAACTCTTGCATTAAATTTGAGCAGCCTTGGTGAAAATGAGATCTCGTTCCCTCATTATGCAATCTGACATCCTTCATCTAAAACCAAATGAGATAATAAAGTAAGAGAGATGAGATATATTTTCTGCATAAAGAACCACATAATCCTTTATCTCATTTAAATAATAGATTCATAAAATCTTTTTTTAAACATCCAACTAAATGATGCAGTGAATTATTAATATATTTGCATATTTAATAATACTAATATAACATGCTAAATGATAGCTAAATT
The DNA here is from genome assembly GCA_027886175.1 of Phylloscopus collybita. NCBI lineage: Eukaryota > Metazoa > Chordata > Aves > Passeriformes > Phylloscopidae > Phylloscopus > Phylloscopus collybita. Next base: position 18,428,870 of record JAJNNQ010000002.1, read on the forward strand.
ATGTTCTTAGAGATACACCAAACAACACCAACATGACTGTGATTGGCTGTTGAATTTGATGTTTTTAAAGCATTATGTAGAACAACAGGTCTCAGTATTGTGCAGATTCTGTGTAGTGCTGTGTATCAGCACAGCACTTAAATACTGACTTTATTTCATGATTATGTAATTTTCATTGAAGAGGGGTGTGTGCTGATATTTGAGATTGAGTATCAAGAGGCAACATTCTTCCTGCATTACAAGACCATTTCTTAACTTGTCATGAGAAAAGAACCTCACCAGTTGTTGAGAGTAAACCTGATGGTGTGTTTTCAGGCATACTGAAAAACGTGTGAAGCATTTGCCTCCTACTTGTTCTAGGAGTGGGGGCTGAATAGACCCTTTACTCTTCCCTAACTTCTTTGTAGCTGTGCCAAGTTACCATTAAAAATAAAATATCAGATGAGTATTTAGATTAGTAAGCAATGAGCAATTAAACACAAATCAAAATTACCCACACTTTGTCTAAAATAGATGGGAAATGGAGATCCAAACACACTGCTGGAAAAATGCCTGACAGACTTAAGAAACAACAGGGAGAGGAAAAAGAAAATGCTTCCTGTTTTATTTTGGCTATATCTTTTATCATTTTTAAGTATTACATAGCCAAGAATTAATTTATCTCCATAACTGGTTTTTTTATGTACAGGAAGGTCTTCAGTCTTTTGAGAATCAAGAACTGAAATGTAGAATTGTAAGGCAGAAGTCCAAAACTGACTGTATCAAAATATCTATAGTGAAAATTAAGCAGAATAGAGGCTTATAGTTTAAACAGAAGTCATTCACTATCTGTTTCTGGAGTTCCTTAAAAGCACAATGTGCTTTATTCACCAATATTAATGTTTCCTGTTTCTGAGTAGTCCCTCAGAAGTACCCTAGAGCTGGCAGTGTGAAACAACCTGATTAGTTGATTATATCAATCCCAGTCATGGTCTCTGACATGTCTTATTGACTAGAAATGCAATGGGAATGTCACCTCATATGGGTCTCTGCAGAATTCAAAAGGACAGTGGAAGATACAGCTAAAATTCATAAGCACTGTGGAAGAAGGACTGACCTGGTTAACACCTAGGCTAATGTCCAAGCAAAATGCATTTTTAACTTCTCAGTCCAGAAAATAACAAGGTGCATTAGGATATGATAAAATGACTGTGCAAAGCACAGGGTCATAGGAGTCTCACTGATGTCTAAAATATGTTTAGTGGAGATGACAGAAGAGGAGACAGTCTCATCAGATAACAGCTGACAATGTCACATAGCCACACAAGAATCTATGTAATGAATAGAGCAAAGGAAGCATAACCCCATCATCCAAAGCTTTAGTGACAATGCACAACAAATATTCTGCAGAGCATTAGTCCTTCATTTATGAGAAAAATTTAATTACAGCAATAACTATAAGCTACCTAGACTCAGAGGAGAGATTACCATAGAAGAAGAGGCTAAAATAATCTGAAGAAGCAAATCAAGGCAATCAGACAGAATTGTATACACATCAAAAGGACTTCCTTGAAAAAAAAGGGTCTTGGGAGAAAAATAATCAGACAGAAAGTATCCATGCCTAAATCTCTAACCTACAGAGGAGTGTAGTTTTGTAAAACAAACTCTGGCCAAAATTTCACTTTTAATCCACTAAAGAAGGATGGTGTGGTGCATGGTTATCTGAAATCACAGGGGACTGGATGTCAGCAGGCCAAAGGGTCACTTTTCATTCCATTTTCCAGGGTGCAAGTGGAGAATTTGAAAGTGAAATTATGAATGTGGAAAAAGCAAAGGCCATTTCATAATTCTTCCAGAGATTATTTCTTTCCTAGGGGGAAAACAAGGTGGTACCTCAGACGACAAGCACAGACTACCTTAAGAATCCTCCATGCATGCCTTATAATAGACTTATTTATCCACCCAAGAAAAGAGAAACAGGAAAAAGAATCACTTTACATAAGGGCAAGCCACACTTATAATGAGAAGGTGAAATAAGCATAAAGTCAAAATATACCTTGTAATTTCAGAGTAGGTGGTGTACTTCCAATGGTTGCCATTTAATATCTCCTTATTGCTTCCTGGCATCTTAAATACATACACATTTGTGATGATCCAAGGTGAAATTGCAGCATTTTTAATGTGGCACCACAGTCTGATTGGTCCAATTAGTCTAAATGGATTTTTTATCCATGTAGGAAGACAAATTATTTGATTTTGATGCCTACAGTGAATTTACAGGTGTGGCAGTTCTAAAGACTTATTTTTAATGGAGGAGGTGATTTATTACAGTATATGTAAAAACCCAGGAGCATCCAAGTGCCAGCATGCTGTCACTTTTTCAAAATCTAAACACTCTTTAGTCTGACCCTCACACTTTATATGAACATAAAACACAGAGACACTTTGCTAATATATATTTTAATTATTTAATGGTTCTCCTTCCCTCCAGCAATACATTCTTTCCAAGATGTGTTTCAAATTGTGTATGGTCAGCCAAGGAATGACAGAACAGGTTTTTTATTTAGAAAGAATTGCTTCCTTAGGCTGGTGCTAGTATCATCTTGGTATTATTCATGACACTACATGTCCTTATACATAGTACCCTAACATATTCCGTGGTATAAAAACTTATTTTTATAAGGATGATAGTTTCACTAGAGCAGATTAAATGAAGCAGCATAATTGAATGTAAGGTTAAAGCATGGATTGGTTTTGAATTGCTTGGTTTTCATTTGCACACATTTGTTGAAATGCCAAGGTGTTTGCCTGACCTCCTAATGAAAGTTGAAGTGATCAGTCGTGACCTACTAAGCAAAGGTGTGGGTGTCTGTACCTGTGTACACCTATATATTTGTATGTGTATCTGTACTTGACTATTCCCACAAATGCACATGCATATACACTATTCTGGGTGTCTGTACAGAATACAATCATATCTTTGCATGATATGTACTCAATACATGCAACGAGCACATGCAGGAAGCATGCAGAAAGTGACTGCCTGTCATAACTTAGAATTTGTTAGATACTAAAAATAAAACTATATAACATTTGGGAAATAAAGAAGTTGAGATGCACACTCCTTTTCCTTTTCTTTACATCACTTAGACCAAGTAAATCAGAAAAATACTATCAGTTTTCTGGTATAAGACACAGATGCATTTCAAGTAGGTAAAAGATAAAGAGGTTTGGGTTTGTTTTTCTTTTTAAATGCTTGTAGTTATCCGTTAAAGAATCCATTGACATGATTTCTAATGAAAAATTCAAGTTTTAAACAAAAATAAAAGAAATCCAAACATCAGTTAACATAAATGATGATCAGACAACAGTAAAAAGACTTGTCTGTATAAAAATAGTAGACTAGGAATAATAAATTTTACCTAGCAAGAGCTTCTTCCACAATTAATTGCAGCATTGAGTCATTTTTACCTTCACTATTCACAATGAAATGTATATTTATTTTCAGTACATCGAATAATGTTGCCATGCTTCGTGCCTGCCTGTTTTAGTTTCAGGGAAATTGCATTCCCAGGCACGGTCTCGGTACACAAAGGCCATGTAATGTAACCAACCAAGTGTTCCCACATTCTGTTCCCAGAGGAGTGACTTCTGTGATGTCTCTGGGTCTGACCAATGGTTCCCAAAGGTCCCACTTTAGAGGTGGGCACATCTGAAAAAGTATAACAGGAATCAGAAAAATAAACCGTGGTCTCTTGCTTGCAAGAGCTCCACGCAGCCTCTTCTAAAGCACTCCCTGCCTCGTTCCTTTGTGTCCCACAGCGACAGAATAATTCTAAAACTTAAATATCCTCAGATCACTTGCAAGCCCATGTTCATCAAGACACAGACATTTTCTATAAAATATTTCCCATGAGCTAAACCCACTGTTTTTACAAAAAGAAATTAGTCCTTGATTTTCATTCCTTCACATGCTTCACTTTAAACTAATGCCATTTGATTTCATTGCATAATATCATGATGAAGATATATCTTCGTATTTTTCAATCAAATAATCATTGAAATAGCAACTTGATTGCATGAAGAATAGTGCCTATCAGGATATATTATCATTAAACACTGTGCACCTAAGATGAGGCAAATTTAAAGCAATGTTCTACCACTTAATTATCATGACAAATGAAGACTGAGTAATTTTAGCCTGACGCTCTCTTACATAGCTTCCAAAAGAGCTCAAAGTATAGAGCAATTAGTAACACTTTGGAAAGATTTTTTTTTTTTTAATAAGTGGTAGGATATTATAGATGGAATCAGCCTGAGGAGAGCACTGCCTAGCAGAATTGCACCATTCTTGATTATACTTCAGAGCAGCACATAATTGTTTTCAGTAGATCGAATTACATGACATGAGAGCAATAATGCACATGCTCTTTGAATTGACATTCCTTGTCTTCAATTTTTAATACCAAGGTGCACTAGTATGATGGCATTATTTATGTTATCATGATTAGCAAAGAATACTTTCCAAAACAATTCAGGAAAGGCCTCATCTGAAATATGCTGCACTCTGGAACAAGAAATGAATCCAAGATGTTACAAAATGTTGTAGATGTAAAGAATAAGAAACAAAATGAAAACCTGAGCTATATATTCCACTGGCAGGTTTTGATGTAAAATATTTAGCAAATGCTTGGGAGATTTAGCCTTTTAAAAAAATATCAGAAGAGGTTATGGAAATGTTTATCAAAGCTTATAGACTAAACTAAAAAGCGTTTGCAACGTACCTGTTATAATGCATCATATTTCCAGAGAAAAAAACATCTTTTAATCAAACCATAGAAAAAAATTGCCAGTGAAAAACAGCTTTATGTCTTTACATCTGTATGAAGTTTGGCTGATGTCCCATGCTTGAGACAGAGGTGTAACTTCAGTAGTGATGGCTCACTGAAGGTGGATGCCCAAGCAATGGAATGATAGGCATTTCTGCCTCCCACTGCTGTGAGCTTCAGATCCTCAGCAGGGTTTGAACAGGTCTGATGGGAACTAGATCAATAACGTAGATGGCAGCAACATTACTAAATTTCATTGTTTTAGTCTGTACAACATAAGTATAATATAAGAATATCTTACTTTTGTTATTTGTCTTACACCAAATGGAACAAACTAAGTAACTAATTTAAACTGGTAGGTTAGGGAAAACAATAATCACAGCAGTCACATTAGAGAGTAAATTTGTTTCAGCAGTTTTGATTAGATTAGTGCAGATATTCTCCAAGCAAAATTTTATTTAAATACCTTATTATGGAAATAGACTTTAAAGTTATTCCATTGCCTACTCACATGCTGTCTTCTTTATCAGGCAGGATACAGTGATGAAAAAGCTCTCCACTGCAGCTTCAGGAATTAAACTTTATCTGTTATCTCACTGCAAATAGAGGGCCAGAGCAGGTAAAGGTGACTGAAACAAGATTAATTTCATGAGGCATCACTGGCTACAGAAATTGTCAGCCATGCTGGCCATTTTCACCAGTTCTTCCTCCTTTCTTTCAAGGGCACAGACTATTTTTTGGTGGAGGAAAGACAGTGTTTACAGACCTCTCCCCTGGGAGTCTGGCATAAGATGGCAGAAGAGAATCTGACTGCCTCTCTCCCAGCTCTATGCAGATTGGAAAATTCACCACTTCCATCATGGGACAAATTTGAAAAAATTCTTCATAAAATGAGATCAAGACAGAAATGTGTCCATAATTTTTGCAATAAAATGAAGTGTTAACATCATTGCTTCCCAAATTATCTCCCTGTAACTCTTCACTATCCGTTTCTGATGCTATTTCTTCAGGAAATAATGACAGTCTCAGAAATTTATCCTTGATGTCTTCTTCAGAAACAAAGATGTGTCAATAATAAAATAATGAAGAGAAGAGGTAAGGGAAATCAAAGTGAATTAGAAGTTACGAGGTATACAGAAGAGGGAAAGAATAATAAGTACATTAGGAAAAAACAGTTGTTGGCAGAACAAAACACAAAACCCCAAGTGTTTTCAGCATATTGAAACGATAAATCTTTTATTATTATCAGATGGAAATGCTAATGATAATAATAACAGCAACAACTATCATGCAGACTGAAGTGTTCAATAAATATTTCTATTTTACTTTTGGGAAGATGCAGGTTAATGCACAAGTTGACAAATGTGGAAGACTTCACAATAATAGCTAAACAAGCTGCTAATCAACACTTAGCAGTGATGGTCAAATTTCAAAACTAGTGAACAGTCTCTGGTGTTTCCATGTTCCTTCAAATAAACCTGGAATTCCAAGGAAATGCTAAAAGTTTGCTAGAGTGTTGTGCCAAAGTCACAAAAGGCAAAGAGGATGACAGAATTAAGCACTTACATCAAGCAAGAAAAGCTCTTGGAAAACCTGTTACAGGAATCAAACAATTTAATTTGTAATTGTCTTACAGGAAATTGATCTTGTCAAGCAAAACTGACTTATCCATTGGATGAAATGGCAGATTTGTTTAAGTGCTCCTACTGTAGTATAAGACTAAAGGACTAATAAAGGCATTTAAATTAGCTCTTCTAGTGCATAATGAGAATATTGCAATTTGGCTTATTAGCCAAGCTTGAAAGATGTGTCTTTGAGACTCAGAATTTTTCTAATAACATCTAGATTTAATAGTATTCAACTACTCAGAATAGTACTTTCAGATCAGAATATAAAGGACGTGCAAAATAAAATAGATTTATTGGTTAAAGATTAGTTTTCAAAATCTTGATTCAATACAGCTAAATGTAAACATTTATAGGAAGAAATAAGGAATGCAGGCCTCACTTGGGAAAAAAAAAAACAAACCTACATAAGTTGTGTGGGAGCTATAAACAGTCAGGTCCCAAGGAGCCACCGTGAGGCAGAAATAGTACATTACAATTGTTACTTGCAAAATCAAAAACTAGGAAAAAGAGAACTAAAATTATTTTACTTCTGTTTAATAAGATCAAGAATGGAATATTCTGAAAATAACCTACTCAGTAAGAAAAAAATTTTCTCAGCTAAAATATCAGTATCTTAAAAATTGAATTAGATGAAAAAAAATGACAAGCAAGTTCATAAAATTAAATTTGAGCACAAATCTCACACAAAAAAGAAAACAAAAACAGGGCAAAGCAACTTTTCAGATGGTATGCACACAACAGACTGTATCTGAAGCTCAATCAGAAGTCTACCAGCTATCATATTGAATTTTCTATAAGGTTTGATATATTAGATTCAGAAATGAATTTTTAGAAAGTTTTAGTTTTACAAAAATTAATATTTTCCCATAAAAATGTTTCAACTATATCTGATGGTTTAGAATATTTTTTAAACTGCAAAATTTTTCAAATAATAAAAATAAAGCTCTAAGAAATTAATAAGTACATAGCATCTAAGTAGAAAGAAAGACATTAAGGGGCCACTTTGATTATAGAAAGAAGCTGACTACTACAGCCAAAACAAGTGAAACAAAGAATAAGGATTTTATTTCATATTTAGGGTGATTAACCACTGGATGGGATTTCTCCAAAACAGACCCTGCAGGTCAGCTCTTGATTCCTTCTAATTTCTGGATAAAATGCAATATCATATGTAATATAAAAGAGGTCTGACTGGATGGTCTACCATGATCTAGTAATCCATTTCAGGCATAAATTTTCAGGGAGTGTGATATGGGCTGCCCTTCCTGACACTGACAGTGCTTTCCTGTTGTAGGTGACAGTACACAAAGCATTAATTAAGCTTCCCATTGCCCTGTGGCTGCCAAGGTTATTTCAACAGCTGCAGAAACAAGCACAATACGAATAGAGAGCATTATATGTTGAGATTTGAATTCAACAGATTTCTCCCTTTACCCTCGGTGAGGATGATTACAGAAAAGAGCATTCTCCATAGAACTGTAGCAAGGAATTACGTTCAACACATAGAGCCAAATTCCCCTTCCTATATTTAATGATATTATTAATGAAGTTGCTCTCAATAAAGAAGTTATGTTATCATGTGGGACGTGTCCAAAGACTTTTACTGTCCTTTGTCAAACCCCAGGGTAATTCATAACTCAGCCAGAAATAAATTGTTCTCTTGATGTTATATTTGATTAACATTCCACTAAAGCAAATTCTATATTGAATCCAAAGAAAACATCTTTATTTTGGTTGAACAAGCTAATCAATATAGTCATGAGGGCATAGTAGCAGCAAAATTGTCATTCTGTCATGTAACTAATGTTTCACAGCACATCTCAGAAAGGGAATGGATATTGTATTAATTTAGTTTTCTTACTTTATGTACAACCCTCATTTCCTCTTCCTTCCTGCTATCATGTACATTCACTTCATCACCCCCTATTTCTGCCTCTCAAAGCAAGGCAAGTCTTCTACCACCAGGAAATAGAAGAAATAGGGCTGATTTACATCTGAGTTGCAAGCCTCATAAAATTACCATGCATAGTATACCTCTTATTTAAAGTGCTATATTATTTTATACACCTTTTATCAAAGTATCAGACTCATTGAAACAGCAAAAAAAGTGCAATGTCTTGGCAATACTTACTACAATTTTTCTTGAAGTATTTTAAAAATATTAAATTAAGAATCAACATTCCTTCAGGAAATAAATAAAGCAGAGACAATGTAAGCAGATTGCTCACCCACTGCAGCATTGCCTCTAGACAGCAATTGCTCACAACAGCTAGGAACAGATAGAGAGAGAAGAATCTCATATCCAGCTGAAATGGCACAGGGAATTTGGGAAGGCAGAACGCAATTATCTGAGATGGAATTTCATCAGAATGATAAGGTTATACCAAGGGAACATTAATGATCACTTTAGAGCCTCCTTTGAAGTAGTAAAGCAGGACCCAGGTATAATATTGCACTCAAAGAACTCAGGGCATAGGGCAGAGAGAGATTTCAGTTTTTCTGCGTCTCCTAGTTTGCACATGGAAACACAGTATGCCACTTTTGAGGCATTTCCACCCTCCTAGAGATCATCATTGCAATACCTGAGCAACAGACCTCAAAGAGCACTGACATGCCAAGGGATCACAAGCAGAGTTTAGTCATGAAACAATGGCTTGCTGAAACTGCAAGAGTGAAAGCCTGATGACTGATCTCAGCAGAAAGCACAGCCAAAACCCTGCAGGGCCCTGAGCACGTTCAGTGGGTACGAGCCCTGCAGTGCACATGCCCTCTTGTATTGTACAGACCTTGCAAAAGATGACATTGCAAACTCTTTTCTAAAGACCTCTTTATCCTTCCTCAACTCTGAACAGCCAAGGAGGAGGCAGATGCCACACAGCCCCAAGAATCTAAAGAAGCTCTCAATTGTAAGATAACTTTCAATACCTCTGATAAAGATAATATTACTATGTTCTTAACCGTGGATTACTCCTGCAGCAAAAGTTTCATTTAATGTATTGCCAGATGCAATAAAAAAGAAGATACAGCACAGCGCACCACCACCTCACTACGGCTTTAAGCACATAAACTGTTTGGATACATTATTTCCTTGACATCTTAGATTACTATGTTATTTTTTCTTGGCACTTTTAGGAACTAGAACATAATGGAGTTTTGACGAACTGGAGTATGGTCTGTAGCTTCTAGCAAATCACTGTGACCAAAGCTGACCTCATTAGAAAGACTAATTTTTCATACAAAGAACTAACTAACCACTGGCAAAATTCAGTCTGGATTTTTTAAGCATTCATAATTAATTTAAACAGCAGTTTCTGTGTAAAGACAAACAACTTTGATTGAAGTGGGGGAAATAAAAAGCTGGTTTATTACAGATTAAATTCTGTTCTGAGAACAGCCTGCTTGACAAGCAGAAAATACACCCTCCACGTCCTAAAAAAAATGCAACTATCAGTCATTTCCAGTCAATGATAAAGTGACAAATTATCTCTCCTGATTTTTGTTTTCTATTATCCCAGGATTTCAGGTATATCAGAAAATTTGTGTAGCCCTTTTCACTTCTGCTCAGTTGGATTACGTCACTTTTCATTGGATTATTTAACTCTAACCCTTTTTACTGGTTTGTGGATAAGACTGCTGTCGATATACCTATTCAAATTAACCCAGATTTGAGCTGCAGTGTGTGTTGAATGAGAGCAGGGGTGATCTCGAGCCTGTTTTATGCAGGGGTCCATAGTCCCAAAGTAATGAGAAAGAAAACCTTTATAATACACACTTCATAGTGTGATACCTTGCTGTGAATATATTTCAGTTGTTCTTCACCTCTGAAGTTACTTCTGGTCTCTTTGCTTTAGTATTCAGTGTAGTGATTGTAACCAGCAAAGCTCTGTCTATTCAAGAGCCATTTTTCACAGAAGTAATTTCCCATGGGAAAAATCAGCTGTCCACTGAACAGTTTCTTATTTCAAGGGTCATATTCATTCCTAGGAATAAAATATTGGGGTTTGAGATTTTAACATAAAGCATTATTTTGGTGAAAATTCTCTATAAACAATGTAGCATAATGTGAATTTGGCCTGTTTCTGCTCAGATAATATGCCTGCTTTACCCAACTTCAAATTTCTTGCTGATGAAAAGGTGGAACTACATCTGGGTATTGATCCATAAACTCTTCTGTGGCAAAATTGGCCGCAGTGTGGAGAAAAAATTCTTCTTGGTCTTGGAGATAAAAACACTTTCACAGTGGCAGATTTATCTTATGGACAGGAATACAGGCAATCAGTCTGAATTCACATAGTATATTATCTATATTCCACATGACACTAGGCAAGTTAAAGTATGGTCATTTAAATCAGATAATATCTAACTGGAATTAACTTCCCATCTTTGAAATGATGGAAAAAATACACTTGTGTTTATGAACAAGTAAATTTCTGGCAAACATTATCCACAGAAATTCTGATGTTGTTAGTATGTCTTACCTGCAACTACGCTTCTTATAGACTGTATCTTCATTTTGGTCTCACAGAAATTAATTTTAAGTGCTAAAAATGTCTCCTTCCAGGACATTTCTGGCACAGCTTCTTTTATAGTTTGGTTCAACACTGACTAAAAATGTGCTATTTTTTACTGCCTCATGTTTTCCTACTCCTTTATTGGTCGCTATATTGAAGGGAAAATCAAATTTTTGAAATCTCCAAATTCAATTCAAAAGAACTTTGTATTTGATTAAATAATTCTCAATTTTGATGTATGTATATCATAATGGTTACAATAAATAACACTTATTAATATAGAAGTATAAATGTATCCAACAATGCAAACGAATATATCCACAGACACATATATATGAATACAAAAAGGAAAGGCACTTTTTAGAGAATGAGAACTCTGGTAAAGTGACATTGAACAGCTATTGAAAATAATAATATGCACAAAGAAGTTCTAAGGACCTAAAGATAAAGAAAATATTATTTAGAGCATAATTCAGAGCTATAAGCTAGTACTGAGACTATTCTACAGATGCAGCTGTATTCATTAAAATTCAATATCACTACACTTGTGTCTAGAAATGTCCTTTAAAATCTTTGGCTTTATCCCCTAAAGATCTTTTGGAAATTGAACTTCTTGACCCCATACAGTCTTCTCCAGTCATACACATCCTTCTGGTTATCTATTACCTGGAAAGGTCCTGATGGGGTCAAAGTCATTACCTGTAAATTCTGAACACCAGAGAGAAGGGAAAAAAGTAGTACAACTTCTTTGATATCCCTGAAACACAGTTTTGGATAAAGAGTATTTTGTCCCAGGTATCAATAAATATGATGCACAGCTGGTGTATCCTTTGAAACACCAGGGAGTCTATGGACTGTACTAACACCTAATTGAACACATAAGAGCTGATGACATAAGGAATAATAATAACTGTTTAGTAAGTATTCCACAATCGGAGATGAATAGACTGTGGGGTCATAAAATGAAAGTGTTAAAGAAGTTTTTAAAGAAGTTTCCAAATCTTTTATACCTGTAATCACTGTAGAAATATTAGAAAAGTTGTGATGACTGAAACTTTACTTGGAATAGACTGAAGAATCTAACTCTGATAAAAGTGTTAGAAGAAGAGGCTTTAGAAAAAAGCATAAAATGAAATGACAGACGTTAACATCAGAAAAATTCTGAAATAAAAGGCAAATAAAATCTCAAGATTATAAACTCTGCTGCTAAACTAAATTCCTTTAAGTTTTACTAATACCAGGTGAATAGAACCTAACAAAAAAAATCTTTGAAAGCTCTGAAGGTAAAATATTGACAAATGTTTCTGACTTCTGCACTGGGAAAACTGGTAGAAGTTGTAACAATCACAAAAACATGGAAATGCAGAATCAGTGAGGTTGGAGAAAATCTCTGGAGATTGTCTGGAGGTAATCAAACTCGTGCTCAAAGCCAGAAAAGAGAAGTCAGTTGCTTACAGACATACCCAGTCAAACTTTATCTCCAAAGATGAGACTCCATACCCCTCTGGGCAACCTGTTCCTTGTTCAAACACCCTCACAATAAAACAGTTTTACTTTTTTACATGTGAATTCCAACGTGTCCAAGACTTGCTTGCCCTGGGGAGCCCAGCAGTGGACAGAGCACTCCAGATGTGACTCATCAGGGCTGAGGAGAGGAGAAGGATCACTTCCTTTGACCTGTTAGCAATGCTCTAACACAGCCCAGCACAGCCCAGGAAACTGGGGACCATCCTTGCTGTAAGGGTACCTTGCTGACTCATGCTTTATTCCTTGTCTACCAGCATCCCTAGGGACTTGTCTGCAAAGTTGTTTTCCATATGCTTGGCCCCAGCCTGCACTGGCACATGGGTTATTCCTGCCCAGGTGCAGGGAGGAGGCATTTCCATTTGATGAGCTTCAGAGGTTTCCTTTTTTTCTGTTTGTTTTTCCGCTTTCTCCAGCCTGTAAGGGTCCCCTTACATAGTGGTGCAATATTCTGATGTATCAACCACCCATTCCAATTTTCAGTCATCAACAAACTTTCTGAGAGTAGTTTATTCCAGTTCTCGGAAAACTGTCCCTTACAATATGATCTTTCAAAAATATTCAAGAGTGGCCTCAAAATAACATCAACCAACTCTCTCAGAACTTGGGGGTGCATCCAAACAGGTTCCCATGAGCTGTAACAAGTCCAGTTGGTTTAAAAAGCTTCTAACCTGATCATCCTCTATCAAGGATTAAACTTTCTGTCTCTGAACCCTCACAGTAATTCTAGGGGCCTAGATTTCCTGAAAGCCTTATTATTAAAGACAGAGGTGAAGGAGGTGAGCCTTTTCCCTGTCCTTTGTCACCAGGTTCCCTGAATCATTCAACAGCAAGCCAACATTTTCCCTTGTCTTTCTCTTGCAGATGAAATACCTGCAGGAGCTTTTCTTGTTGTCTTTCATGCTCTCCTAACCTGATTCCTGCCTGCTCAGCATCTCTATATACTCTTCCCAGGACACCTGTGCCTGCTTCTAAGTCTTGTATGCTTCCTTTTTTCCCCTCTGATTTTAGTCGGAATTTAGGTCTTTGTTCATCCTCATAGACATTCTGCTGCCTTTGTCTGACTTCCTGCACATTGCTATGGGTCAGTCTTGAGCCTGGTGATTTTTGAAAACCAGGCAGCCCTCCTGCACTCCTCTCCAGGGACATATCCTACAAGGTACTGCTGAGAAAATCCCTGCACAAGCAAAAGAATCCCTGCACAAGCAAAAGAACCTCTCCAGAGGATAAGGTTAAGTACAAGACTGCTTTTTGCCTTGTACTCTGCTCTCAGGACCCCGAACTCCTCCATCACTACAGCCAAAGCTGTCCCTGAAGTTCATATCATAATCCTAAATGGCAGATTGTAAAGCCTCCCATGAGAATCAAATTCTGCAAATACAAGGTTTCTTCTAGTTGTCTGGAAAGGCCACATCTATTTCCTCTTTCTGCTCAGGCAGTGTGTAGTTGATGTCCACCACAATATCCTATGTTGGTCTGCCAATACAGCAGAATTCTGACCAAAGAAGAAAATGGATCAGTAGGTACATTAAGAAAGTGGAAATTTTGAGGAGCAACCAATGTAGATTCTGTAGATGGGGCTCATGACCATGTATCAGTAGAGCTCCCAGAATTAACCAAAGTAAGTTTATAGACCAGAGTTATTCAGTTAACATATAATTTACTTGTGGTTTTCTGGTTTGTTTGTTTGTGTTATTTTTTGTTGTTTTGTTTTGTTTTGTTTTTTTATGAAATCCCTGTCAATAAAAGAATATAGAATAATAGTGTTCTAAGATAAGAACAAAAGTTGTCTTGTGGATTCTTAGCTGCAAAATATGAAGCAGAATAAGCTCAAAAGGTGAGAGACTCATTTGCATGCCGGGGGAAGCTTAGTTGAATCTGATGCTTTTCAAAATAAATATAAATGGTAAACTATGGCAAGCATACACAAATTTGGAGGAAAGAAGGAAGATAGCAATATCTTATCACAGTTATAAATTTAGGCTAGTAAGTATGACAGCCTGAAGAAACTGGCAAAGAAAGGACATGCTGGGGGTAAGTCATTGAACAATGCACTGGGAAGTAAATTACTGAAAAGGTAAGGTAATGCACATAGGAGAACTAACACTGACTAGAGGCATTCCTACTGATGCATTCTGAACTAGCTAATACTCCTTATAATATGTTAAATAGGATACTTTCAGAAAAGCAACTATGATGTTAATATTTTTTAGGAAAGGAAAATTGACTATAGCAAAAAATATCCCTACACTATGGAGTAAATCCACATGACATTTGAAATGAGTGCTTCACTTCTGTCACTAAAACACCTAAGCAGAATTAGAATAGCTTCAAAGAAAGACAAGACAAGTATAAAATAGTGCACACTGAAAATGTAACTAAATAGATTTAGACTCTGAAGCCTGGAAGAGAATTGCTCCAAGGAAATACAATAAAACTTTATAAGAACATGAGTAAAGGGAAATAAGGAAAATCAATTCATCATTTCTCATGATACAAAAATCAGAAGTTATCAAATGCAAGTTGTAAATAAAAAAATAGAATGTTTTTTCCACAGAAATTAGAGGTAAACTGTGCAATTCATTGTCCCAAGATGTTGAAAATGCTAAAAGTTTACTTGGTTTCAGAAGTAACCAGACACCTTAATTGAGCAGAAATACATCAAGGACTACTAAACACAAAGTAATTAGATCTAGATTAATCTCTGAGCTGTAGGTTGCTGGGAGCTGGGACATTGCATTTGGGAGCTACTTCCTCAGCCTTGCCTTGTTCCTAACCGTGTTCTTATATTGCTTCTTGGCTGTGTGCTATGAGCCATTGTGCTTCAGTTAAAAACATCCTGTGTTGAAAGAGATCACACCTGAAAAGCATGGAATGGAAAATTATGGTTATAAATGAAAGAAAAATCTCAAATTCATCTAACCTGGGAATTAAAAGGAGCTAAATATGTGTTAACAATATCTAAAGATGAAAGCAAGAAGAATTTCTAGACCTACCCTTTTTCCCCCCCAAATCCTAAACTTTCAGAAAGCTGTACAAAATCATGTTTGCCCTGTCTGTTCAGGAGGCACTATAATGAGCCATTGCTCAAGAGTTATAGTACCCTCAGGAAGCAGAGAACTGTACATAAATGTTCAATGCATTTGAATAATGTTCCTCACTGAGTCATAGATTATCAGTAGATCTGAAACATGTTTCTGTAATTTTTTTTAAGTAAAGAGTTTATATTATATAGAGGACAGCACAAAATAAGCCAGTAGCCATGTTTTTTCCTTAGACTAGCCTAGCAAAATACAGAATATTTCGTAACTTTAAATACCTCCATAGTTCAAAATAGAGCAACCTGTTCTCATTCATTTTGCATCATATACTACCTTATTTATTCCAAATCTGATTTAATTCACATCAGGAACATTTCCTTTACCTAACAGGGAGTTACAGTAGAGATAGAGTCCTTTCAAGGGAGCTTTTTATCCTCTTATATTATACCCAGTGATTTTTAGGAGTCAAAGAAAATTTTCTTTCTTTAATTAGTGGCCTCAAGCCAGGTGAAATGAACAGACCTTTGCAACGAAAGGCATCGATTCAGCTGGTTGAACATCCATCTTGCCCTAAAAATGACAAAATTTTCCTTTTCTGAAAAGGAAACCAGCTTCTCAATAGGATGATTTTATTATTGCTGCCTTTTTTACTGAGAAAACAAAGAATTTGTATTCCCGTCTGAGGCTGAAAGAATTGGCCACTGACTATCTCCTTCTCCCAGTGCTAGCTCTCAAATCTTAAAGTGTAATGCTTACAGGAATGCTTATATTTCAGGAAAGTGTGGTCCTCATCCAAGTGTGAAAACCAGAGTGCCATCAAATGCTCACGGCACAAGCTTACTAGGAGAGCTAAGGGGACTGGACCTCATCTTCTGTGCAGCATGGGCCAGTCACAGAGATGGTCACAGTCCTGCCATTTCTGGTGGGGGCTGCCACAGGCACAGCAGTTCCTGATCAGACATGAATTAGATTGTGAGAGATTCAAACTGGCAAATTATTCAAGTCCAGAATGGTCACACAGGGAGCAGAAAAGTCTTTTGAGTGAAGCCACAGGACACCTTCACTGGATGAAAATTATAACTGGAAGAGAGGAACTATAAATTGAAACACAACTATTCTCTTTACTACTCAAACCTTATCCATTCAGTAAAGTCTAAGTGTAGTTAGAATAAGTTTTCTGTTTCCCCTCTCACTTCTTGTCCTTCAGTTTGGAGGAATCTGTCTTGATCTTTTCTAAGGCTTAGATCTCTCAGACATGCTCGATGTAGATACTAAAAAAAAAACTAGAAAATGAAGCAATGAAAAAAACATTTTTTTTTTCTCTATTACCAGACAGTTATACCACTGCATTTTTCCTGGAGCAGAAATGTCTACATTATCTTAGGTTACTTCCTTATTTACATACTTATTTTAGTGCTGATAGAACAGATGCTGCCATCGGTTTTGACAGAGATGCTGCAGGAACAGGACTTAGGGGCTCATGCTTGCTTCATCTTTTGCCTGACAACCTATTTCAATCTCAGCAGTACTAAATCACATACTCTATAAAAATACAAATTCTGGCTCTGTAAAGCTCAGCCGTGCTTGGCTTTGCAATGAACAGCTCTTGGTGTTTCTTAGGGTTTTTTTCTCATTTCTTGATTAAAGGTGTAAAGAAAGGAAGACTTTCAGGTAGAATGCTGTTATCTCACCTTGAGACTCATGATTTCCACTCTGGATCTCATAAAGCATTTGCTTAACTCAAAGCACAAGAGAAATGCCACTGAGTTCTCACTGAGGCTCTGACTGACATCACTTTAGTGCATTTTACCCTGCTGTACACTTCTCTCAGCAGCAAACATGAGGTACTGCAATCTACAGTATAATAGTCAGAGCACAACTTCAGAGAACCAAATCTTGCTTATGCTGTACTAGGAAGCAATGTCACTGATGTCAGTGAAAATGTTCAATTGAGAGAGCTAAGCAGCCCTATCATGGATTTTCTTTCCAAACTGGCATATATACGTTTGCTGTATAAACAGTACGGCTTTATGCATCCACACAGGTTTTTAAAACTGCAAGCTTTCTACAAACACTGTATAAGTAGAATTAATATCAATCTGTTTCCTCTTTACATGGTATAAACAACAATAAAAAATCAACTCTTGCTTTTGCTGAGACTTTTTTGATCTTCGTTATCAAAAAAAAACTTAAAAGGCATTATAAAAAATCATCATTCCCTGCATGTGAAAGTATGCTTCCTTTATCTTTTGCTGTGTTTTAAAACTGCTGAAAGATGCTGGCTCTCACCCAAGATTGTGACTATCCTGTCCTAGATATGACATACCCATGTATTGACATACACATGTCAATTAAAAAAACCTTACGGTTTCTAGATGTCTCTTTTAAAATTAGCATAATCTTTTTTTATTATTATTTGTGAAAAAAAAAATCAGTAATGAAATAGAATTTTCCTGATTTTTTTTTTATTAAAAATTAGGACTGCAAAATGCAGTCCTAATCACTGTCTACTTCATCATTCATATTGTTACAGAGTCATAGAATGGTTGAGATTAGAGGGAACCTCTGGAGGTTATCTAGCCCAGCCACCTTGCTAAAGCAGGTTCACCTGGAAAAGTTTGCAGAGGTTTACATCCAGGTGAGTTTTGAATAGCTCCAGAGAAAGAGACTCCCCAACATCTCTGGGCAGTCTGTTCCAGTGTCCTCAAAGTGAAGAAGTTTTTCTACAAATTCAGTGGAACTCAGTGTGTGTCATTTTGTGCCCATCGAACATCCTGTTGCTGGGAACCACTGAGAAGAGTCTATTCCCATCCTCTTGACACCTGCCTTTGTATGCATTGATCAGGTTCTCTCTCAGTCTTTTCTCCAGACTAAACAGGCCCAGCTTCCTCAGCTTTCACTCATAAGAGAGATACTCCAGTCCCTTCATTTTGGTAGCCCTTTGGTGGACTCTCTCTAGTAGGTCATTGTCTTTAGAGTACAATAAATTAGCTTCTAGACTTAAATGACACTGAACTACATCTGCCCTACTAGATGTGTAGATGCCCACAAATAAGTCGAAAGGGACAATGTTAGATGGTGTCTGCTGGTGGATTGCAATGCAAAATGTATTCTATTCCCAACCTGTTGAAACCAGTTGAAGCAGTGTTTTTCTTTATCTCTTGTAACTCAAGGGGGGAGGGGGCAAGTGCCTTCTAATAATGGGTCAGCTGTTAAAACCAGGTGGGGCAGTGTGTAATCCCCCACCAGGGGATATCTGCTGTTAATGGGCCATTAAGGCTCACCACATGATTGATACAATTACATCATCCCATCGTGAGATGCTCCACCCAGTGGGAGGAGCCAACCATTCCTACCTGGATAAAACCTGAGATTCAGAACACTGGGACAGCCTGTTTTCCAATGGATTCCCATAGGAACATGGGACCCATCTCACTGCCAATAGATTCTTTCTACAGGACCATCTCTACTCCAGCAGAACCACATCTGTAACTCCAGGAGGATTTATTTGGACTGCTTCCAACACCCTCCAACACCCTTACCAGCAGGGTGTCAGGTCATATCCCTGACTCTGTCAGGTTTCTAGGATTTTTGTTTGGTTGGTTTTTTTGTACTGCTACATTTGTATTTTTTTTAATATTCTTAGTAAAGAACTGTTATTCCTATTTCCAAATCTTTGCCTGAAAGCCCCTAAATCGTAAAATTATAATAATTTGGAGGGAGGGGGTTTACATTCTCCGTTCCAAGAGAAGCTCCAGCTTTCTCTGGCAGACACCTGTCTTTCCAAACCAAGACAGATTGCACAATATTGCCAGTAAAACATGATAATTTATAGACTATCTGTTAGTCCATGCGGCTGCAAATGTCTACATTATCAGGGCTTTTTTACACTCATTTATTTGTTGCCTAAAGCCAGGACAGGTATCCTTTCCAGAGCTACATAGGCAGTGAAGATTTTACTCTTCTCAGCTGCATGTCACTGACAGCTGGATGGGCATTGCTGCCCTCATTTTTCCTGCATGCAGAGGGAAACGAAGGCACAGTCTCCCCCCAGCAACCCCCACCTGTTCAAGCCTGCCTTTGCCTGGTCTATAGGGGATCTATGGGGGTAACTGTCCACATGGGCAATGAGGGATGGAGTGGTAACCCCAGCAAAGTGCAGGGAGTAGAGGGCACCTGTGTCTTCTACCAGCAAAAGTCCTTTCTCCACCCTGGTAAGAAAATTGTGCCAATATAATTATGGGTCTTATAATAAAACAGTTAAGTTGGCACAAAAATTTCTGTCGACATTTTTTTTTTAACTTTTAAAACCAAGTTCCCGTGAGACAGAACTGAATGTTCCAGTTCAACTTATTTAAAGTGGTACAGCCTTGCTTTGGAGAAGCTCCTTTTCTTATTGCCACACTGAAGTTTTTCACAAATGCTACACTTTAAAAATCATTCTAGAAAAGCAGAGACATTGTAATAAATATCACAGGGAAGACCTCTATGTACTCAGGAGATGAGCAATGCTTCTGGGGGAACCAGCACAGACTTAACTCATCTGTTGTGATACCTCCCTGAAGAAATATTGAATAGAACAGTGTGACAGCAGGGAAAGGAAATATGTACCTTTTTCTTATGTGAGGTCCTGCTGCACACCATATTACACTGACCTTCTCAGGTTTTCTGTGTTTTGATTGCCTACTGTCCAATGCACCTCATTCCTCAAAGGTTAATGAGGCTAAACAAGAGACAAACAAAAAGGTCAGACAATGAAATGCTGATCTATTGACAAAGGCTACAGAATTCAAAAGCAATGCAGAACTCCAATACCGTCGTTCCAGCATTGCTGATACCACGCTAAAACAAACATGCACAGACATCTCCTTCAGCAAATTTTGCTGTGCATGAGGTAGACAAGTGACCCTCTCTCTCAAGTTCAAAAAGATGAATCAATGCTATTACACCCCAAGGGCTGAAGTTCCTATTTCAGCATAACTGTGGCATGAAGAAGAACGAGGAGGCAACTAGGGAAGAAGTCAGGAAAATTACCTGACTAATTATGCATTCATTGGATCAGGTACATATGTGAGAGGACTGAGTCCTCCCAGCTAACCGTGTCACTTCTCCAGGCTTAGGTTTTTCACCAAGGCTGAGTAAGTGCCAGCTGTCACAGAAATTCTGCTGCTCAGAGGTCATACAAGCAAGTGCATTACCGCTGAAGACTTTTGTCTTCCTGTCACCAAGACTGAAAGCAGAAAACGGCAGAGAATCTGTCCCTCAATCCAAATGACAAGCAAGAGCAATGACTAAGGAGCAATTTACTATGAGAACATTTTTCCATTGTAAAACTTTGATTGGTCAGGCACCCAACTTTTCATTGGAAATGGCACTTCAGTCAATAGCAAGAAATGTTTGATCAAAATGTGCAAGGAAAAAGACGTATATTCCCTCACATCACTGTCTGTCTGAGCAGGGCTTTAAAGATGCTATTTTTTTTTACAGCAGGAGAAAGGACTTGTTCAGATTCAGAACTCAAGATACCTGGGGATCTGATTTGCTTCAAAAAATGCAAATGTTTAACTTTCACAAATATTTTAGCAAGTCAGTTCTGGATGCTGGAAGCAAAATGAATACTGTTTTAAAATAATCTGCTTTGTTTACCTAACACAGATCTCCATCCATTTAAATATGCTTTTTTTTTTTTTCTTTAGTTCTACTTCTTTGACAATCAAGAGTTTAAAAGGAAGCAATAATTTCCAAAGCCCTTCCTGGATTCCTTCTTTAAGTAGTAGTGATGCTGGAAAAAAAATTGTACTACTGATAATTATCAACAAGTTGTGGGTCTATAGAATTAAATTAGTATGTCTAGAGAATCTGATTTGAAAGAATAGTCTAAAACAATACATGCATCTGCAAGTATGATGTGGAGAGCTGACATGGAAAAAACATTTTACCTTTATGCTTGAAAACCTGCCCTTTACAGATAAATTAAAAAATGTTAAAAGTTGTCTTGGCAGACAACTTCAGCAGTAAAACTAAAAAGTTAATGAAAAGAAAACAAACAACAACAACAACAAAAAGGATTGAAAATGTCTTTTTGCATAGTGAACCAGAATAATTTAATAGAATTGATTCCAGAAATTACAAAGCATACAATACTGAAGACCTAAGAACACTGTCTCATGTTTTTTAGCTCTCCACAATCCCTTTTTGGTTTGTTGCTTTTTGTAGGGATGGGAAGTGAGGCACCAGCACCTGTCACTAGACCACTAAACAAATAATGTGTCTTCCCTTTGCATGGGCCACTAGAAGGAAATTGCTGCCTGGTGCTCCTATTACTTCTCCCTTGACATAAATTATGAGCCACTTACAATGATGTAAAAGGATAGATTTTTTTTCTTTGACTGGAAACTTACCCACTGATTACTCTGGAGCTTTGATTAATGTTTCTGCCCCATTTTGTATGAAGGCTAGAAAACTAAATATAGTCGGTACTCAGTAACTGCATCAGCACAGTGGACAATAATGAGCTGTGGCTGGAAACAACTGAAGGTTTGAAGTTGCTAATGACATAAATGAGACCTGTTACAGACCTGCAGGCTGAGTGAGAATGGGAACTCCTCCATCCTCTGTCATGATGGTGATAGACCAAGCCGTTATATACTCAGAAATTTTGAGCATGGAATACTAAATACAGCACTGAATTGTAGTTTAGGGATCTGTCTCTTACCACCGGGAAGAACTTTTCTGAGGTATTTCTTTTGTGATAAATTATTAATGTCTGTGATATTGCCATGGAAAAAAAAGGAGATGCATGAGGCAGGAGGTGCCCTGGAGGCAGTAGCTAATACTCATCCTCATGTCTGGGGACCCTAGGCAGTGAAAATGCAGCCACATCACAAGAAAATTTAAGCTTAAGGAATTTCTTACACTACTTTGCACAGTTTCCATACAAAAGCTGGAGATGACAGCGGGAGGAAAACAGCACAGAAAAGGGAGGGTGATTTATTGTTTTGATCAACTGTAAGCACAAAGGGTAAATTCAGAATGAATCATTGCAAATGTACATTCCTCTTCTTGAAGAAAAATCTGGAAACTACTCATTATTAATATCTATTCAACTACAGCAATATATTACTGGTACATTATTAAACCTGTTGTAAGTAAATCTGCTTGCTTTTCTCTGAGATACCGCCTCCTGAAATCTAAGTGATATTTCAAAGTCTGGAGCTGCAGGGCCAAACACATACATTTCAGTTTCCATGTGACCAGAGATGGATGCCTGAAAGTCTACCAAACAATGCTTGAGGCTATGGACTCAGAGTTTACTGTCTAAGGAAAACCTCTGAGGAGCGGAAGAGGGAAGTGGAGCAGGAGAGACAGGAAATGACACCTAGAGCCATTTGCAAGGAGCCCATTTAATCCAGCCCTCTGCTCAACTGCTAGTTTTGGTTTACAAGTGAGTTTTCTTTGGGTTCAGATATTTCCTTTTCCACTTGTCATTTTTATAATACATTAGTTTTTAACCAATAAACACACACACAACCCCCTCTATGTATGTATGCAGGAACATAAAGATTATAGTGACTATGTATGGAGCAATAGTTGGATGACACACACAAGACCATATTTTAAAAGATAAAAATACTATTAAGATTGCTGAAAAAAATGTATGAGCTTACATTACAAGGTTACCTGGCCAGGTTCAGACAAGAATATCTTTTATTCCAGAGATTTTATGTACAAAATGGACTGTAAGGATTATGTAGTATAAAATTTTGCTTAACAGGAGTTATAAATATTACAAGGCATTTAGTGGGTGGGGGAAAAATGTTATTTTATGTAGTCATTGCAGGTTTCTTTTAGGCATTAATGATTGAATTTCCTAAATAGAATGTTCATCAATATTAAAAATAAGGCTATATTAATTAAGAAATAAATTACCAGGTTCTTGTTGATTTGATTAAACATAATGAAAAATTGACTTGGTCAATGAGAAAATGAGAATGAGGTAAATTAACTACTTTCAGACAAATCCTAGGCATGGCTGTGTCTTTAGAGTGTTCAGTGAGGCAAAAAAGCACATCTGACCCATCACCCTGGGCATGGCCCTTCTGAATACCTCCCTTACTACCCATGCAAACACTTTCTAGTTATAGTCTTTGCGACTGAGAATTAATTAACCTTATTAAATTCTGAGGCTGTATGACAAATTCACTTTAACCACTTAAAGAGCATTGGAGACCCTTTTTATTAAAGGTTGGTGTGAACACTTATCCTATTACAACTGGGTTCTAACTCCATTGGGGATAGCAAATTGACAATTACTTTTGTAATGGGTTGCTCTTGCCTAGATGCCAGGTGCACACCAATCTGCTCTGTCACTCCTGCTTCTCAAAAGGACAGGAGGAGAAAAATATGACAAAAATCTCGTGGGTCAATATGCTGTGGTCTCTGCACTTCATCCTGCTCCAGAATGGGGGCCCTCCCATTGAATACAATCCTTCATGAATTTCCCCAACACAGGTCATTCCCACATGCTGCAGTTCTTCACAAACTGCTGCAGTGGGGGCCCCCTTCACAAGGTCCAGTCCCTCAGGAACAAGCTGCTCAGCATGAGCTCCCCCCAGGGTCACAAGTCCTGCCAGCAAACCTTCTCCAGTATGGAATCCTCTCTCCACAAGGCCACAGGTTCTCCCAGGAGCCTGCTGGCATGAGCTCTCCATGGAGGAACAACCTCTTTCAGGCATCCAGATTATCCAGTATGGGCTGCTGTTGGACCTCTACTCCAAAATGGCCTTGCATGGACTGCAGGGGGACAGACTGTCTTACCATGTCTTCACCACAGATTGCAGGGAAATCTCTGCTCTGACTCCTGGAGCCCCTCTTGCCCCTCTTACATCACTGACCTTGGTGTCTGCACAGTCCTTGTTCTAATTTTTCACTCCTCCTCCTCAAGTGCTCTTGTGCAGCACTTCTTAACCCCTTCTTAAATATGTTGTCACACCAAAGTCATCAGTGGGCTCTGCTTTGGCCAGCTATAGATCCCTCTTGCAGACAATTGGCATTGGTTCTGTCTGACACGGAGGAAGTTCTGGTGTCCTCTCACAGAAGCTACCTCTGCAGCACTCCTGATACCAAAACCTTGCCACATAAACCCAGAGCAACGTTTTCGAGCTATGATCAGCAACGGTCACTCATTCATGAAATGTCTGCCCCTGATTAAATTGATGATGGTTGACTTTCCATTTTAGCTATCCCCAGTTTCATGACTCAAAGTTTGTTGTTACCTCAACTTGCAAAAACCATTTATCACTCTGGGTCTTTTGAATGGAAATTTCCTCTTCATTTCATAGAATCAGATGATGCTCATTTCCTACAACATTTAATGTGTATCTGCTAAAAAAAGCAAAAGTTGCAAGGTTTTTGTTTTGTTGGGTTTTTTTTCAATATATTACTATACTAAAAAGTATTAAAAATATATATTAAAGAAATGTCATTGCAGGGACACTTGGAACACTTGGAATATATTTGTATGTTAACAGATAGAATAATTGTTAATGTAAGACCTAGTGTCTTCAAATCCTGCTTTTATAACCAAATAGTGTTTTTCAGTTGAACCATTGAGTCTCAAATTAAAGAACTGTCTCACTAAATCAGTTTTAGGCTCCATTAAGCTCTTGGAGGTCTATTCCTCTCTGCTGAAGCCTGAACTATGTGCAGCACTTCCCCTTGAAATTGTGTACCACTAGAACTGGGAACATTGTACACACCAGAGGACTGAGCTTACCCTGATAAGTCTACATGGCTTATCTAGGTCTTCTTATAAAGCTTTCATTTTAATTTGGTTAAGCCCCCATTAGCTTAAAGCAGTACACATGCCATTAAGGAATCTATTTCCGTTACAAGTGTATACAAAGGGAATTTAAGTTTAAAATATGACTCAGACACCTGGTGAAATTGACATGGTTTAAGAGATCACTAGTTGAAAACTAGGCTGTGGCACCCCATCCACCCCAAACCTGTAGCAAAATGAAGCAGTGTCACTTACTTTAATTTTGTTTAGCTGAGACTTAAGCAGACTTGTGACTTGTCCTATCTGTAGACAGCATGAAGGAGTAATTATCATGGTCAAATGATGCATGTTGGACTAACTTGTATGCCTATTCCTCAATTATCCTTTTGGATTGCTTTAATTAAATTGATTTTTAAACTACTCTGTTAAGAAAAATACATTCTTTTTGTTTCCATAGCAATGTGCTAACTGGTGTTTTTTCAGGAAGCGAAAAAAAATTGAATTAAGAAAAAAATGTGGCTATCACACAGAGAAAAATACTGCTATTCTTTGCAATGTAACAGTTTCAAATAAACAAGGTCCTCTTCCTTCAGCAATAAAGCCTCTCTTTGGAACAAGATGCTACCAAATAATTTATGTTTTCATTAAATAGCTATTTAATTTTGGCCTGCTGATCTGCTAAATTTGTGGTTGCATATTTGGCATGGCTCTGTGGACTTTGAGAAAAGTACTGCTTAAAACTCATAAAGAGCCAAGAAATTTCATTACTTTTATAGAAATTTTTAGGTTCTTGCCACTTCCTATCAGCTAATTTCCTTTTTTCTTCCTAGTTCTCAGAAATAATTATTTTTCTAATTGAAAAATAATTCCTTCCAGAGATAAAATGTTTTGAAACAGTTAATATCAAACAAGGTAACACTGAAAATGGAACCACTCCTACACACCCACACACAAAAAGAAGTCAATACAGCATTGAAGACCAATATAAAACTTTAAAAAGCAACCAAAAATTCCAAGTGAATTAAGATCTTTAATTGCATTAACTTCTCTTGAGAAATTTTCTTTGCATCTCAGCAGCTGTTCCCAAATTCTGTCTTAAGCAAGTCTAGAGTTTCTGCACTAATCCAGGAAGCAAAGTAGTTTGTGCCATTAAAAATTATACATGCAGTGGGATTATTAGAAAGACTTCAAACTACTGTTGTGAAATTATAACATCAGGAACTATGAAAGGCAGAATATCATGTGCCAAGTGAAGTGTCTCCAGGTCAGCAGTTTGTACCAGGCTCGTTATACTCAAGCCTGTTTTTGAAGGAGTCAGGGCTTCTTAGTAACTTGAAAGAATGACTGAGCCAGAATAAACCCTCACATCAATCACATTCATAAGGCGACTTCACTGCTCTTCCAATGCATGTATGAAAGAGCTCTTATATGTAGTTTTTATAACACATGTAGGGGAGCTTTGGGGTTCATGAGTATTACAATGATTATGATGATTATTGCAGATGAATAAATTCTACTGAAACACATATAATTACTAATATATTATAACTAATACTAATACTAATACATACAAATACTAACAAAGATTTTTGTTGCTAAAGTAGCATCAAAGACACATTTGAATGGGTGCCCCTTGATTAAGTCAGAAAGTCTCTGATGCAGAGGCAGGCCTGTGGTGGCTTTGCAGTCCCGGCTGCACAGCCCTGCTGCAAAGGGGGTCCCAGCACAGATCCCTCAGCCGGGCTCAGAGAGTGCCTCTGGTTTGCCTTGAGAGAGCAGCGACAGCCCTGCCCTGCCCTGCCTGCCCCGCCGGGACCTCTCCCGCTGCCACTGCGGGCTGAGCAGTCACTGCTCACAGGGAACCCACTGGCACTGAGTGCCAAAATACATCAATGCCTCTGAGAGACAGGAAATGAAACCTGGAGACTCTTTTTTTGTGCCTTAGAAACCTTATTAGGAGATACACAAATTCTTCGCTAATTGGAACAGTTCTGTCTTTCTTTGCTTATTTTCTGGGAAATTATAATAGATCATAATTACAACATATTGTATATTCATGTTTCCATACCATAGATTGTAATATAAATATAAAATAAGTAATAAAGAATGCTGGTTTCACTTATTCTTTATCTTAAACTTTTTTTTCTTTTCTGTATTCTTAAATTACTCTTTTTCTTATTCTCCTTGTTCTAACTACTCTTTTTTGCTATTCTAAGTCTTCTTCTTTTCTATTCTAGAAATTGCTACATGGGAACACATGGGATTCAGTATCTTTGGGAGAAAGAAATGAGTGTTTTAGCCTCCTTGGGGAACAAAACTACTTTCTATGGCACTCGTCTGTTGTACCTGGGGTTCAAAAGCTCAATAAGTAATAAAAAGAAGTAAACATGTTCATACATGTGTGGTTCAACAGTCATAAAGAGGTTAGGAGCAACATCTCTACTCACAAATGATTTAATAAAAGAAAAACTGTGCTATAAAAGAATTACACATTTTTGTCTCTTTTTGTGTGTGTCTTCTTAAACTTTTAAATCTGTTTCCTGTGCTCTTCTTTATTTTGGAAAATCGAAAAAAAGCTGAGCAACATCTGGAAAAAATAAACAGCTGGGTAGAAAGCTTCAGAGTAGGTGTGGAACTCCCAGAGGATTCACACACTTCAGACCTGTGTGTGTACACATGCACAAAAACACTGCTCCTTTCTGAGGCTACATTGCAGAACACAAGGAGTAAAATCAGAGTTACTCCTGATTTCACAGGCTTACCATGCATCATTTATCCAGGAGCTCCTCCCAAGTCTGGTGAGGAAGAAGACAGATCAAGTGTGTTTCTGGATAATCTATTTTCTCTCATATTTCCCCACTCCTAGCACAAATTTGAAGTGCCAACCTGCAGGTGGGACCACATCTGACGTCCTCCAAGCCTCTCTGCGCTGGAGCCCTGTAGGGCAGCTCCACCAAGAACAACTCCTTTTCCCATTGCGGGAGTCTCCTCTGGAATGGAAAAGAAAGAGAGAAAGGAGAATTCCTGCCTTCCCCTCTCAGGGCTGCAGAAGTCCTCAAACGTCCCTCCTGGTGGTCCCACAGAGAGGAACATTTGCCTTGGGACTCTCTGCTGTTGGATATTGGGCAAGGGAGGAGGGTGCCACTTGGTTCTCCCTGTACACAGAAGTAATGGGTGAACACCCCATCCCAAATACTCATGTGGGATTTCTTTGCCATCCCTCAGTGATTCTTATTTGGTTTTGGAAAGAAGAGAGGAGAAGGAGAGGGCCAAAGAAAGGAACAATCCTTCTGTACCCCCTGACAGGAGGACGCAGGCAGCTGGGGGTTGGGCTCTGTTCACAGGGACAGGAGCAAATGGCCTCAGGCTGTGCCAGGGAAGGCACAGGGTTGGACGTCAGGAGGAATTTCTTCCTGGAAAGGGTGGACAGGCCTTGGCAAGAGCTGCCCAAGGAGGTTTGGAGTCCCAAGCCCTGGAGGTGTCCAAGGAAAGCCTGGATGTGACAGTCAGTGCTCTGGGCTGGTGACAAGGTGGGCGTTGGACACGAGTTGGACTTGATGGTCCTGGAAGTATGCCTCTTGTGTTTATAATAAAATTATCAAATAAATGAGGGGAGGGGACAGGAGGGGAGGGAGGGGGAAGGGGGAGAGGAAAGGGAAGGGGAAGGAAACACAAAACTTTAAAGTACATTTACTAAAAGTGCCAGCTGATCTAAACACTGGGTGGTGGGAGGTTCACATTCTGTTTGAGCTGTTCACTGTAATGAGTTTCAGGTAATCTGGTGTTACATGCACGCGTGCAGACACAGTTTTGGCTTTTTGAGGTCATTGCAATGGTGAGGGCATCATAGGCTTCTTTGTTTAACAATAGATTAAATATGATTACAAAGGAGGTTTCACAAGTGAATGGGGGATTTCAGAAAATACACTATCTCCATCTAAGCACTTCTACATTCAAGAAGACTCTATGTCATTATTGGCATTTATTAATAGTTTGAACAAAGCTCTTATAAATTCTGACATACTGGTATTAGTGGAGTGACTTATTCCTGCTGCTAGAGGTCTTAAAAGTCTGGACTATTAATGAGAGAAAATGCAGTTAAGGAAAACATGACCTGAATTAGAAAAAGGTCAGGGCTGGGTAATAGAGTGTATGCTACCATCAGTTACAATATGCTGCAAACAAAACCCTATGAGAAAGGCTGCTGGTAAACACAGAATTATATTTAATAAATAGAAATATTACCTATTACTATAGTACCCTGTTCTGGTTTTTGATCATGGAAATCATTCCTTTTGTAGAGATGGGAAAGCTGATCAGAAAGGATGTGCCAAACAAATCAGAAATTTAATCACCTGCTTATAGTCCCATGAGGATGTGACTAAAACAGTAGAATCTCATACAAATGGATTTATAACCTCAGAGACATAAAATGTACATTCACACTGATTTTATTTGCATACACACAATTTTGCACACATAGTAATGTTAAGAAGGGCAGTCAGACTTTATGATGCAATTTCAAGGAGTGACTTGTTAATGAGAAATAGCAGATTATTTTTCCTTGTAAAAATGTAATCACTCTGCATTCTTTTGTCCTCCTGCATTGTAAGGCTATATAATCTGTGTGACCTATAGCAACCTGTAAAAAATGAACCTTACAGTTTCCTAGTTTGCATTCAGTCCTTGGACTCATCTCAACAGTAATTTTTGCAGTCCTAGTGGACTTCTTTCTTTGGATGACATCTAACAATGCTAACATGGAACTTAGCTGAGACCAAATTCTATTTTAGAGGCAATAGGTGTGCCAGAGAAGTTTTTGGTTTTTTTTTTTTTTTTTTTTCTTCATTAGCAATAATCTTATACAAAAGACAAAGAACAGAGCTGCCAAAGAGCCACTGAATGCAGATATCTGCAGTTCATGATTCATGATTCTGCTTTCACATCAAGAAAAGTATTCAAAACTGAACAGGGGAAACTGTCTGCTGTAAGTGAGAAAATAAACTATCTAGCAATGCTGAACAAAATGATGCAGTAAAATTGAAACTACAAGCTCAGTAATATTATTTAACAGTGTAGAAAAGAAATGTGCACATCTTTTAAACATAGCTGATTGAACCACATGATTCGTGATGAGAATTATCCTCAGTTGAAGGATGGAGCATTGTGAATTGATATTTTCAGATAGACAACAAAATTCAGTCTCAGCTGTGAGTCTGGAGCCATATAACCAAAGAGTCGGTGAATCTAAGAAAGTCCATAAAATATAGAAAAGTAGAACAAGGCAAAAAATGGGTGATGAAAGTCCAGGAAAGGTTAGAATATTAGGATAGATAGTAGATTTTTAAGGTGTCATACTGCTAAGGGTATGATTTCCCCCCAAAACAAAAGCATTTAGCAGAAATAATTAGGGAATGGTATTAATTCCCATTTTCTTCAGGAGTACAACAGCCAAAATTTCTCAAACTGAAAGCCAAACAAACTGAGAATGAAACAGAGAAAATTCAAAGAAGATGTTTGAGTTGCTTTTGGTACCTTCTCTACATAGTTTATGGTAAAGGCCTCAGAACAACTTATATTAATACTGTAGAAAACACAAATTAAGGTTTCTTCCACAGGAAGAGCTCAGACAGGAGCGTTTTTGCTCTGTGTATGATTGTCATAACCAGTTAAAATTGCATCAAATCTTTCTTCATTTATTCTTTGAAACTTTTCCTTTTCTCCTATGAGCAGAGGTTCATGGAGGTGATTTCAGCAGTACTTTGATCAGTCTATCATAACAACTAATGAATACACTGAGATTTGTGTAGTACTAATGATGATCTTTCTGAATTTAGTCTACTGAAGATCTTTATTCAAGTACTGGTGAGTCCAATTATCCTTCTACCATATCAAGCTGCACACCTAGACAAGTTTGATGTCCTTTGACAAATTATCTTGTTATTCAATGCAACTTTCATTTGGCAACAATGATCTAAATATCCAGTTTTAGAAAAATCTTAATAGCTCTTTGTAGACAGTGTACTGATTTTCTATTCTGCAGCTGTCAGATGGATATTTCTTGAAGATACAACTTCATTAATTCCCAGTAAATTATGCTGAGCTTACCTTAGAGCAAACCTTTGGTGGTTTATGTCTCCATACCAAGAAGCAGAAAAAGTCTGAAATTTTTACTTAATAGCTCTTGGAGTAACAGAAGTTCAAGCTCACTTATGTTGATGTTGGCCATTTGTGTACTTTGTATCTGGCTAATAAAAGGGGAAGAGGAAAAGGGAAGACAGGAAGGCAGAATTCAGATGAATTTAATCTATTCAATTTCCTTTCACTCATTTACTAATTTGTTCAATCATTTTATGTCTGAGGATTTTCTTTTGCCAGAAATTTAAACATTCTGTGCTGGTTTCTCCACATTAGCCCAACTGGTAAAGGCTGTACACTGCACCTGCTTGCCTTTAGTCATAGCAGCATTTCCATTAACAGCTTTCTGTTAGGAGAACGATGACCCTTCCATTTCTCATAGCATACAGCCATACTGAGTTAAATGGACATGGAAGTCTTTTTACCTTCAGGCTGGTGTTTCTGCAGAACATCACTTCCAGTTCCATGAACAGACCAACCATCTTCTTCACAACATACAAATTCACAATTTATTTTCAGGATTTTTGTTTGATGAAACTCTTGTCTGGATCTTTCTTTTGTATGGCAAGTGATTTATTTTTTTTTTACCAGCTGCATTTTAAAAGTGTTTATAGCAAATAGCACTAAATACTCATCAGCATATCAGAGTAAAACCTACGCAGACACTGGAAACCACAGTTTTTCACCAAAGTTTGGTACGTGTCTGCCAAGGCAGCAAAATTCAGTCAAGACTGCCAGAGAGAGTGCATGAAAGAAGGATTGGCTCTATAGGCAGAAAAAAATCAAAGTTACTGAACAAAATTTTCAGCAGAACACTGATAGTAGAGTATAGATAGATTTTTATTTTTTTTTTTTCGATATGTATAGAAGAACAGATTGAATAAAAAGGAAAATACTCTTGATCTATTTTGGACAGGTATATGTTGCTTATCTAAATAAAAATTTTGTTTGAGACATGTAAATGAAGAAAATATATCAATGTATAAAACTGCAAGAGATGCTGATATGAGAACAAGCTTTTCTAAACTGCTTTTCATAGGCTCTAAGATAGATTTTCTCTATTTTTAAAAAGCTATTATTTACAGTTCCCAAGATTAGCCTGTAAGCAATCAATCAAATAACCCTCTATCACTCTGACACAAAAAAATATTTGGGATTAGTAATCCTTTGAATAAGGAGATATCAGCATTTGAAAGCATGCAAGAGTTATAATAAAAATTTCCACTTGACTTAGTGCATTGTTTCTAATTCTTTCCTGAAAATTCTTTTCAGTGCAGAAAGGGTGATAGTGTCTCAACTTGTTGGGTTCAAACTATATCTGGTGCTAAATGGTGTTCCAAAAATTTCAACAAACAAATCTACTATAGCTGAATCTTTTGCCCAAGTTTTGAGCTGTCTTTACACAGGAGGAACTGTGCATATTGTTACAACATGCTCCTTTAGATCATTGATTGCTTTGTTTTATAGCCTGGCAGTTAATATATGGATTTTTATAATATATGGATTTTTCAACAGAAGCTATAGAAGATTGCTGGCACATGATGTGCACATGCACACTACCTCTCTATATGTGCATTTTATGATCATTCTTTCCCCTGAGGACTATGGGCAGAGCACATATTGCAGGAGCCATAATTCTAATTAGTTCTAGATGGGGATACTTTTGTTCCTCTTCCAAGTCATACATCAAGCTTCTCTTCATTGAATTTGCTTTTGCTAGTTGACACAGGCAGGCATGCTGCAGAAGCTTCAGAACAATCAAACTCTGTGGCTCTTCATTAAAAGCTTAAAGATTTTGGAGCTCACCAATCTATACTGCACATTAGCAAGTGTTCATTTACGACTTTAAAGGAAGCCCATTAAATAGATAATAAAAATAATGTTAGTTAAAAGATCATATTGTAATTGTTACTTAATGTTAGATCTTTAAAAAAGAAGGGGGGGATTTTCTCATTTTTACACACTATTACTGTATTCACTGAAACTAATTTTGTTTTTATAAAATACACTGAATGCAATCAGAGTTTCCACTTCTCAAGACTTATACCATATCCTTCAGTATCTTAGAGGAAAACAGAAATTCCACATTCAGCTCTCTCCTAAAACTATACTTTTTAATCCTACTAGCTGACGTGCAAGTTTTATGAAGGAAGAAAATACATTCTTCACTTATCTCATTCTTTTCACAAAACAATAATACAGTGTCTCATTATAATTTGGGACTATTCTATATAAACAGCTTATATATTATAGACAAAAAAATTAAAAATAAATATTTTTATGTACTTTTTATCAATATTAGCATTTCTCATGGTATCATAAACATGCACATGCACAGCAGAAAGAAATAATGTATGCCTCTTGTGGAACTAAAAGATGCAGATGTTCTTCTGCACCACATAGATTGCTCTATTGCATTTTCATTTTTCCTACTGGTGCTATACCTCAAATTAAATTAGCAATTTGCAGAAAAAAACCCAAAAAAACCCAAAACAACAACAAACCAATCAAACAAACAAAAACAGAAGTGAAATTTTGCGTCCTACTGCTCTGTGAGTTCCACAGGCCACTTGGAGGAAACCTTTCCCCTCGGACAACAAAAGAAGACAAAACTAGAGTGTGAGATTTATGACAGCCTGAATACAGCTTTCAAAAGCACAATCATCAAACAATTATTATGAAGAGATGAGTATCTAGGGTTTAAATTGAAACTAACGTGCATCCTGGGTGCCCTAAAGCTTTGAAAGCCATCCAAATTGTATCCAGTTGCTTGAAAAAGTTATAGTGTAACTTAAGGCATCAAATCCTTACACCCTTTTATACTCTAGCACAAAGTTGAAACCATTTTCTATCAGCTTCCGTGATTTTTTCTATACAATAGTTAAAAAAGGAACTCAGGTCTCAAGTCATGACTACTAGATGAAAAATAGACATAAAAATTATGTCTATTTTATATTGGAGCACAACATTTTGTATTGGAGCACAACCCCAGACAAAGGAAACTGTTAACTTCTGCAGAAAGGTTTTATCCAAAAAGGAAAAAAAAAACAACTGTGATATCTATGCTCCAGAAGTGGAATTATCTGACTTGCTCCTCTTTAGATTCCAGATAACACTCAAACATGGAAACATGAAGATATGATGTCACAGAAACAAAACATATGAACAGAACAGACAAGTTTTATGATGCTAATGCTATTGTGCTAGTTTTATTATCTTCTCCATCATTAAAAATGATATGTCCTTAATTATTGCACTACATCTCACTCAGCACTTTCAAAATTGAAATTACATGGAGTGGAAAGCTCTGAGTAATATAGTGTTCATCTAACAACTCTTCTGATACTTTGCAAGATTTGCATCTGTGCTACTAGAATAAATTTGAAAACAAAATAAACACATCAGCTGCTTCCATCTTTACATTATAATGTTGAACTGTTTACTTTTTATGAGTGGGCTACATAAGAATCACACCTGAGTTTTATAAAATGTCAGGTATGCCTCATATGCCTGTGAGATATCTCAGGTATGTTGCTGAATTACTAAAGAGAACACCTCAAACAAAGCTGAATGATAAATCTAAGGAATTTCCATGTCTTCCATATAAAAATTGTGAAAGATTCTGTATCTGTATTAATCATCAAAGAGACCAGACTACTGCAGTCTTGAATACAGTTGTTTGCTAGCAACAGAGAAAAACAGTGGCAGCAAGGGTAAACATGCACTAAAACAAACAAGCAAAAAACCCCTGTACATGTTACGGAAAAAGAGTAGTAAATTCATGTAAAATAACACAAATGAATGAAAACTCTATTTGCATACTGAAGCTCATCCAAACAGAATACCATACCAGGGAATTTTTTTCTCTGTTATTCCCTTTACTTCCACTTCAGTCAATGCTTAGAAAACTAGACTTTTAAAATGTAGTTTAAGCATTTGCTCTTAGAGAAGGATTATACAAATCTCACCAGATCCATCCTACAGAGCTGAACTTCACCCAGGAAGAGTTACTGCTCTTTGTGGCAGAAGAAGCCTTGTGGACATGAGCGGTTCCTAGGAAGAGTAGCACTCATTCAGTGGTGTTGGAGGGCAATGGGGACAAGCAGCAGGTCTCTGTAAGAGCCCTATTCCCATCAAGACCAATGCACAGTAAAAGGCAGAGCCTCCAACCATTGCTTTCAAAACTATAGCACATCACTGCTGGTGAGAAGATGAGAAAGGCAGATGATGAGTTTTTGGTATTATAGATCTTATAGCCCATTTATAAAGACTCAATTTAAGTCAGGCACACATTGATATAGACTGAGTTGTCAACTAAAGGTTAGCCATTGAATATCAATCATACCATGCACAGTTTGTGGCCTGTGCCCCTTCTTCTCATATAGAAATGACTGTCTGAAAGGAAAGTTGTAAATTTGTGTTAGTTTCTTTTGCGTGGCTTCTCATCCACTCTTTTGACATCAGAGGCTGGGAGCAGCAAAGAGAAAGCTTCAAAGAACCAAGGATCTAGAGATGCAGGGAGCTTCAGCTGCTACCTGTGGAGCCCCAGAGAGCTCTGTATGTTCCCATGGTCGCTTCTCCACATCTGCTTCCATTCCTAGTTGAAACAGATCTTGTAGTGCACCCTGAGCATTACAGTTTTTCTTTGCTGCTGGCAGAGGTGGGCAGCCAGAGCAGCATTGTGGGATGCAACTCAACGTGAGCCCCAGCAAGGGAGCTGGGAGGTGTCAAACTCTAGGAAGAGGCTTTGCAAAGCCAACACACTCATTTTCAAATGAGAAACAGACTAAAAGCCATGGCATCACCTGCAGCAACAGTACAACCTGCAGATCTAGGAGACTGAAGAGTTAAGCGGGCTTTTGCTGAGAACAACCAGTTTGAAGAGCCACCCCTCCTGCTGACTTTCCTGTGGAGCCTGTGAAGTCAGCACAGCTGAAAACACGAACTGTGCTACAGCCTCAGCTCTATAATTGCTGTTCCTCAGCGTTCTTCTCTGCCTTGTAGTCTATAAGGAATGTATAAAGATATTTTCAGCTACCCATTTTTGCTTAAAACTAACCATAAAATGAATAGAACAAACAAATAAATAATTCCAAAATAAAGCAATATCACCTCTGGTTAACTTCACTCCCTAGTCTCCCATGTTGCCTAACTAGTTAAGCACTAGTTAAGTACTAACTAGTTAAGCATAGAAGTAAATAGTTTAAATTCTGCCTTGCCACTTTCACATTTCAAATACACGAGCTGTGTCTTCAGTTCCTAAAGGGCATCTAAGAGTATGTAAAATCCAGAGTTAATACTCCATCTCGTGGCAGATCATTATGTTCCGTGCAGACAAAAATACACTTACAAAATTATGACTGCATAATTTCACTAAGACTGTTGTAAAATTCTGTCAGGATTAAAAAAAATAAATATACACCTTTCCTCAGAATTAGAGTAGAAATATCTGCACATACATGTGTGGTGGTAGAAAGCAATTGCTGTTTGGAATCCCCAATTTGCAGTAAAACTTCTCTCTACTGAAAAAAACCCAATCCCCAAACCACCACTACCAAAAACAAAAACAAAAAACCCCAAATCCCATAACAAAGAAAAAAAATCAAATTAACAATATAATGGTATTCTTGGAATATGAAAATCCAGCATATTGTTTTCTGATATAAATTATTCACCGATTCCATAGAAAATACAGCAAAATAGAATAAAAGGATGAGTTAATTTGGCTTCTTGTGTGTTAGAGATCTGTAAGCATTGATCAAATATTCTAATACACAAACAAAATATTGTAGCCTTTCAAAATAGAATCTATGCTCCAAAAAAAGAACGTGTGTTGCCACCTTAACTCTCCAGAGACACACATTTATCTAACCTCTGATCCACACATAAATAAAATCAATCACCAAACCATTTTCTGGTTCATTTGCAAAACCAGCACTGTCAAGCAGCTAGAAGCCCTTGAAATTAGTTGGATCATATCAATATCAAATTATAATACTGAATCAAGTCATGTAAACAGAAAGTCAAAGAACCCAAAAACCCTAACAGCAGTGCAGTTGAATATTGGAAACATGGCACCAAATTATTCTTTTCCTGACAGAAAAATACTATTCTGAAACTATTTCATACATGGAGGTTGTACTCTTAAGGCTCAAAGAGATAATGTTCTTTGTAGGTCCAGGTTCCTATAATCTCTTAATTCTCTAAGAAATCACAATTTTCCTTCAAGAACTTTTGTTGCATCTCCACAACAAGCTTTAGGAGATATGTCAGGTAGTAAACAACAAAAATAATTTATCTTATGCTCCACGATATCCATTGTGGGAACAAATTAGGACACTTCTATATTGTTGGAGCCTCCTCTGCTTCATGGGACTGGAGCATATTTTAGGTTCTCTGCAGAGTGCTCCAGTCATATATGCTGACTCTGTATCAGGGTAAAATTAACAAACACTGGCCCCTCCTCCAAAGACTTCTTTCCATGGAAAGGAGCTACAGTTGTGCAGATTAGATGGAATCACAGAATTGATCATAGTGCATTATCTGGTCCCTGCTCAACCTTGAGCAAAGCTGAAAAAGTGAGTCTATAGGCAGCCTGAGTGCTTGCAAGCTTTTTGCCTCTGCTTCTGAGCACAGCTAGGAGCTTTATCAGAGAAAACATCCATGTTTCAAAAGGAGAAATCTAGTATTAAATACCCACACACTGGCAAACAATGCTAAAGAAGCCATCACACTATTGATGCCACTGGTTAACCTCTCACAACATAGATTTATTTTCAGAATAATACCAAATTGAGGTATTTATGGAAAGTATGCTACATTATCTGCACATCCCTTTTCCTGAACAATGCTGTCGGACTCAGATCACATGAGAGGCACAGGGACTGCATTCCCCGATCACCTCTCCCTAACCCATGGTGGAACACACAATCAGAATTCACCACTACTGCTTGTAGCAGACAGTTGGTTTAGGAGGTGAAAAGAATTGGTGAATAATCATTGCAAACTTAACTAAGGCTTGACTATTTAGAGTTTCATTTTCAAGATCTTTCTTAAGGAAAGTACTTAGTCAACAGAAACGAACATGGAAGTCATCCAAATGTCTCATTATATTAAATTTGAGGGACAGCATACCCCAGACTGTCCCCACCCCAAGCATTGCTGCTTAACTTTTGATAGAAGAAGAAGGATCAAGACTGACAGGCGGAAAGAAAAACTTTTTTTTTTTTCTCCAATATCACTCAAGGAACAACTTCAAACTTAGGATTCCTTGTAAGTCTTGTACTCCCACTACAGCTATGGTCATCTGCCTCTGGGTAGAAAGCTGTGTTTTTAGGGACACACAGTTGTGTTTCAGACACTTGTGTTCTTCAGTTACAATGATCATAGCTAGAAAAAGTCCAAAAATAGCAGCTAGTCCTAAACACTGGAGCTGTTTTCTAAGTGTCAGAGGTCACGATGAATACTCCAGACTACCACCTCACTGTGTACACTGAATCTCAGAAAAACAGTGAGATTCAAGAGCTGTTTTGTGATGTGCACAGTCTTCTGTGGTATTAGAATTTGCTTGACCCCCAGAATGGGTGCTGAAACATTGATTAAAAATTGTTAGAATGTCCACCAAGAGCTAGTTTTATTTTTAACACTATATTTATGCCAGGAAACTCGTATGAAAAGAATGACAAAGACATTTATAACAGAGACAAGGAGAATGCTGTTTGTGATTAAAACCTCTCATATATCAAGTACTTGGATAAAACTATAAAGCATTATACAAATCACTGTTTATTCAAGACATTATAGCCAGCATGATCAGCTTAACACATTCTTGCCCTTATGGTAAGCAATATTAGTGAATTTTAATAAACAATATATTTTTCCCATTTTATATTATTCTAGGACACAGTGAGTAAAAAAATAATCAAGTGATTAATAACCAATCATTTATCTCAAATTATTACCTTTTAGTAAGTGCCTTAGCCTCAGGTGACAGACTTACAAAGCCTAAGAAGAAAACAAAAACCAAGAAGACAACTGAAAGAGCCTTAAAATCAGTGGTGTCCAAGAAAATCAGGGTTCTGCTTATGTAAAAGATTCCTGAGATGGAGTGGGGTGGGAGAAGCTAATTTAGAATTAGAAAAACAAGAACATTTCTAGACCTCAAGGAAGAATGTTTACCTTATTAGGTTTTAAAACCATCCGGATCAGACTGTACAGGCAAATATTATTAAACAGAGTATTAAATATGACTTTTTCTGATAAAATCTGTTTAAAGATAACCATAGAAATATTTTCAGTAATGTAAGCAATCCATCACCACTATTTTATCTGCTATGATCTTGCTTCTACAGACAGCACATTTTTTAACTTAACTGAAACAAAATTAAAACAGCTTCAAATTACATTCTGACTAACTGAATGCCCCTTCCTGTGTTAATTAGCTATGGTGTTATTCACTTCATGCTCCCTTACTCAACAGCTGATGTTTACAGCCCTGAAGCATATCATGTGTCAGTGTAGGTGCAGCAATTTATTCTCTATTCATAATCTGCTATGTCATCGGGGTGAAAAAGGTGCCACAAACATCAAATTACTACAGATATTTTTCATTTGGATAAGTTAGTGTCTCTGGACTTCATAAAGCTCTCTGTATATGCTGAAACCTCCCCACCAACACCCACATCCCAGAGACATCGCTCTGCTCAAAGTGTGGCCAGACACATCACCTTCTGTGGTGTTATCTGGAGACTTCCCACCAGAGACAATACCTGCAACAATTTACACAGCAATGGAAAATGAAAAATAGCATAGAATATGAATATGGACAGGAGGCAGAGGGAAATAATTTTCCTTTTACATTGTGGAATAAAGTAACTCCTAAAAAGAAATTAAAAAAACCAAATTGTTTTCTCAATCCTTCCATTTGAAAGATCAGCTACTACGGATGTGAATACGTGGTGCTCAGGACAGTTGGTTTGTGGATGTATTAATGAAAAATGCTAATCTGGCTACACAAGTGCTGTATCACCTTTGTAGAGGTAATGTAAGCTACATTTCTACTGGACATTCCTCTTTAAAACATTCTGCAATTTCTCAAAAATCCAGAGAGAAAAGGGGTTCCAAAGTACTGCCTCACTGACAGCTGTCTATTATCCAAAAATTAGTTCTAGTACACTAATTGACAACATATATTTTGCAGTCTAGTTGTACAAACTATTTCAATTAAAAATATTGAATTTATGATTTTATAGAGCATTTATTACTGAAACAATAGAAGGAGTAAGGAGGAGGAAGTTTAGCTTATTATCTGAAGCATTAATGAACTATTCCCTTGTGGTCCCATCCATTTCTGCTGATGATTTAGCATAGACATTGACAAATGAGTGAGCAATCAGAAAACTAGTCTATATTTGGGAAAACAATTTTAGATTGAGACTTTTCTAAAAAGTTAATTTAATGTGATTTAAGGAAGTTTAAAATCAAGAGTAAGCTATCTAATATGATGTCTGTCAGCAGAAAGCTTTCTGTGCTAGCCATATTTCTCCCCCCCCAAAAAAAAAAAATCAGTTGAGAAGACAATAATGTCAGCATATTCTCAGTCATTTTTGTGAACTAAGATTATTAAAAAGAGTAAAGAAGTAGAGAAGAGAATGCAGTATGAATTTGAGTAGAAGGGGATAGATAGATGGATTATTGGTTTGGATAGGCTAACATAGAATGATTAATAACTATTAACTTGATACTAAACTTCTGCTTCTCTTATTATAATAATTGTAGTATTTGACCCAAGAGAGAACATTTTGTCATCTCCAGTACTTGTAAGTCTTCATCCTTTCTCAAACTTCTGTTAAATCTCTATTCTGACCTACTTTCTTTTTAAATGGTTGTATAGGATAAGCCATGTAACACAGGACACGGGAATTTTTTACCCCATCTTCTCAGTGACCTTCCTGCAGCTTCTTTTTCCATCAAGCTTTTCTTTGTCCTGCTTATTTAAGAACTGCCTGTACTTTATCCACTTTCTGGGTTTCTTCAGCCCAGTATGAGGCCTGAAGCTCGTCCCAGCTCTGTTGCTGGGGAGAGCTGTAAGTAAGAAGCATCAAAGACACTGAGAACTGTAGAAAAGGAGGGTAGTAAGCACTGTCTTCAAGAGTTTTAAGAGTGAAATCCAGAGAGTCAAACATTGCTGGTCATCATCTACTTTCCATATGTTGTTTCATGGAAATTTTAATAAACTTGGTGAAAACAATCTGGAAAGCAGGATAACTTATTTTTAAAGACCTGAAAGTTGTGGAAACCGGAGCAACAAAGGAAGGAAAAGCCACTTAATATTTGTTCAGGTCTCTGTCTCCTTCCCTGGTATCTGCTACATTTCCTAATATTAAAGATGATGCTTGGAAGCAATTTTTGGTCAAATTCCATTCAGCCAAATGTAGGTAGGATCAAAGAAAATACAATATAAAGAAAAGGAGAGAGATTA
The DNA here is from genome assembly GCA_027886175.1 of Phylloscopus collybita. NCBI lineage: Eukaryota > Metazoa > Chordata > Aves > Passeriformes > Phylloscopidae > Phylloscopus > Phylloscopus collybita. The sequence goes on from JAJNNQ010000002.1 coordinate 18,470,781, forward strand.
AAATGAAATGCACAACTATTTCTGAAATGGCCTGACTTACACATTTTTTACCAGTTTCTTTGACTATCTTTTCTCTTGCATCCTTAATGCTAAAGGAGTCCCATACCAGCTAATCTATTCCCTTTTTGACTTCTGAATGTTTTCGTGAGCACTCACTTCAGAGAACTATGCAGCCCACGGCAGGAGTGAACCAGCTGTCTCTGTCTTCAGAAGGAACCGATGTAAGCCAAGCTGCAGCAGCCATGCCGAGCCCACACCACACCACATCCATTATTCCATTGAAAGGGAACAGAGATTCACTCTGCACTCCACCCACTGGCCATATTTTCTTTTTGTTGGATACATTCTTTTCCCTTTTGGTTCTCATTAATGATCAAGACACGTCCATGCAAAGTGGCAGCACACAACTGAGAATCAACAGCACCGTTTGTCATGAGGCAAAGGAGTATTTTTTTGCTCCTATAGTTATGTAGCCATGCCAAGGAGAAAATATGAGTTGTTCCTAATCAGTTCCTCATCTGTTCCCAATTAGAAAAGCATGTCTTTTTGCAGTTCCAAACTTCATACTTGAAGGAGTGGACTATGTAAAAGTCACGGTAGAAAAGTCAGTTCTCAGAAGTAACATTCTAGCTGCTGCTGTGCTCAACGCTATATGAAATTCCTCTGTCTCAAGACACTTCCTGGCTCAACATTTAGGATTATTATGATGTTACAATGTTATTTCATAAAGATAATTTTACATATAAGCAATGAAACTATTAACCACAAGCTTATACCTTATTATAGAAAGAGTTATGTCCTTAAACAGGTTTTTGTCATCTATATTCTAAAACCTATTTTCAAAAGTGCAGTGGTTTCAAAAACTATTATCCTATACCCTTGTCAAATTTAAGAGGATATCAATGGCCCAGGAACTGATTCTTGAAAGATTTTTTTTTCCTTATAGCTTCTTGGAATGAAAAACAAACAAACAAAAAATTAAAATAAAAAAAATTTTTGCCCCTATCAACTTCCAAGTTTTGTCATAACTCAGACAACAAATTAGAGAGTTAGGGAATCAAGCATGAACTGCAGTGAATTTAATTTTTTGAAAATAGGCTTCTGTTCCTTTACTAAAGGAGACAAAATTGAATCAGTTGAAAAGGATCAAAAATTAAAAAATCAGAGCATAGGTTTAAGGGAATATCCACTAAGTAAGAGTGAGGAAAATAAAATCCACGTGTCTGAGGATGATTTAGCTGATTTGGGAAAAAGTATATTAAAAAAAGGACTCTGAATTTTTGCACTAATGAACTTAAACTAAACTTTTGATCACAAAACCAGGATTTTTTTTTCCATTTCCACCTTCATTTTTCACTTTACTGACCTTTACCACTTCTGTGGTACAAAATACTATGTGTAGATGCTATTTTTAAAATGTCCTAGAAGAATTCAAGAAAATTCAAGAGCAGCTTCTATTCTGGTCTTTTGAGGCAGACTGCTCCTCTCCTCCCTTTAAGAAAAGATAGACTGCTAACAAGGTCTCCATGAAATGTCTTATTAAATATTCATAAAGATTTTGGCTTTAATTAAAAAGAACACATTTTGGGGTCTTGACCTATTCCAATTTGAGAATTACCTTTGAGATTTGTCTCGTCATTATCACACATCCTTTTAATTAGTAGGTGGACAATGATATGACCGACAGTATTCTAGCAAGGATGTATTATAAAATGTTTCCACTAATTTGATGTAAAGCCCAGGAGAGGAATTCAGCTATTTGCAAAGTAGGCACCTCATGGCAGTGCTAGGAGGAAAGTCCCTACTCTACTTTTTCCTTTCTAAAGCAAGAAAGCTCTCCTATAATAACAGAAGGTAAAAAAAAAAAAAAATGCTTCTATTAAAGTACACTGAATGAAGACAAAGAAATAATACGCTAAAGATTGACTTATAAAATGCCAAGTGAAGTTAGCAGGGCTGACAGCTTCATACAAGAGAATTACCCCATCACTACCAAAATCTGAGGGAAAGAAGAACCTAAATGAGCAGTAGATACTCTTACAGGCTGAGACAATCGGCTTCTCATCTAACGCAGCCTCCTGTTTTGAGCAATGTCAACACTGAATTCAGATCTTGCTGTAATAAGTGGCTTCAAAGTCAGAAACTGCATTCCAACCTACTTTTCATATGGATAGGATGTTTTTATATCAAAAGCATGGGTATCAGTTATTATCAGAAACTGCATCCAGCACATCAGGAGATACACCTGCACAGCAAAAGAAACATCCTCTTTAGCTAAAGCACTTGCAAGCTACCCTCCTTTTATTTCCTTAATAATAAGATTTTTTTTTTTTTTTGCATCAAATACAGAGACAAAGCATATATGAGTGCTGTGCAAAAATTTACATAAGCAGTTACAGGCAAGACCCTGTAGTACTGTAAGAGTCCAGTTCACAATAAATGAAGATACTAGTGGCATAAAAATTGGTGGAAAATATTTTATTTTTGTAAAAATTGTTTAATAGCAGGAATAAAGCCACCTAATTGACATTCTGCACCCAAGTATTTCCCTAAGGCCTCACTGGCTGCAGGCCAGTTGTCAGACAACAGACATTTATTAATTTTCTCTGCATGATAAACTTCCTTTTAAGCAAAAAATGGGGTTTTAGCAAGAAAACATAAGGACTTTTATTAAAACAAAGCTATTTTCATTTCAAAGTATAAACATTGGCATAGAAGCCCATGAAATGCCTTTAGACCCCTTTGAACTTTCTACTTTCTCTCTATTGCTGATGATAATATCCAGAGACTGTGATAATGCAAAGAACTTGTTCCAAATGGCAGACAGGCAGAGCAATATGCAAACAGGATTAGTGGCAGAATGCTACCATTATTCTCCAGAAAAAGTACAAACAAATAATTTATTACCTCATTATCTAGCTAGGAAAAAGCTTTCCGTCTAATAACTTCAGCACAGAAACATAAAAACATCTACGCCAAAAGCTGAAAATATAAACCTGTGTGTCTTTTTGCTTCTGTAAAAGAATTTTTCTAGGAATGTAACTCAAATATCTACCAGTACTTTATTTTTCTTAAAGGAAAGAAGTCTGCAGTAAATCGACAAATTATCCAAGAAGTGTAGGCCAACTTAATCCACCCACTCATTGTCCCATAACCCTTTGATTTCTAGGAAAGAATGCAAGAAATCTTAGCTGGCTGATCAGACTGGTCCCTCTATGTTGCCCTTTTACATTTCCAGCATCAGTAGAGAAACTATCATACAGAAAGGTTTATTTTGTTTGTGCATTATTTTCATATTTTTAGACATAGTGTATATTTATTGTTAAAGTGAAACTACTTAAGAAATTATTAAATGGGTGCAATTGAAATATTGTCCAACTACCTTTAAATTCAATGAAAATGTTTATAGATTCTGTTACAGAATTTAATACAGCCTGTATTCAAAAATTTTAATTCTGTAAAATCTTGCAAACACCCAAAACCAAGCTTCTGCTTTGCTAGGACTCATGGAAACACAATACATGGACAAATTAAAGTGGAAGACAATACAGGTGGTCTCACTGCTGAATTTTCCAGTGTTCTGTACAAACAACAAGCTGTTCAGATAAATATTTATGGCATATTGACCAATGGGATCAAAGACGTAAATTAATCTGTTGAAAATATTTTCAGAGTAAATGTTAGAATCTTTCAAAACTACAGTCTGTGGAATACATAATAAAGGCACAGTAACAAGAAATGATCACAAATTGTTGATAAGAAACATTTATCGTATAAAGAGTAATAGCAAGTTTTCCATGATTCCAATATATCACCATCAGTATCACCCTAAGTCTGAAAACACTGAAACTGTCAACAAGGGGTAAAAAAGCATTCTTGTGTGCTACCTGAAACTTAGGAGCCTTAGGTGGTAGAGTATTTCACAATGAGACTCTTAATAGAAACTGATACCAGCCCCAGAGCAGAGTGAAGAAAAAACACAAAGCAAAGCTGACCAAATAATGCTTTGGTGCCTTGGAGTATTGTGCAAATTACAGCAAGCAGATTTAGGCATTCCATTTAGAGAGAGAAATAGAAAGCTCATGCTTGCACTAGAGAAACTGTACTAGAGAAAAATCATTTAAAGAAATTGAAATAAAAGCAAATAAGAAGTACATATCTACAAAGAAAATGTATGAAAAGGAAAATGCAGATGCACGTAGTGTGATCAGACTGCAATTTAAGTTCATATTTGGACATACTTTGTCTGCTGCAGTTACCCTTTCATAAAATGTTTGAAGTGAAAGAAAGAAATTTAAACGTGGGAAATCAATTCTAACCACGTAGGTCAGAGAAGAGTTCTTTAAAAGCAACCTTATTCATCTTCAGACAAAACACAGTCCTTGAATTCAGAAGGATTTCCTGAGTTGCACTGATCTCCCACTGACCTCAGTGGAAGGATTTGATGTGAAACCTTGCAAGCATCCTCCAGGTAGTGCCCACATCCCCACTGTCCAGGGACTCAAGCTGGTGGGCACCTGGCTGCTGTCAGACCACCCTATGCCTCCATGCTGACCAAAGCTGCCCCTCAGGGTTTGCTTTTTCTTGGCAAGGAGTCTCTTCTCTATGTGGATGACAATTTTCACTGAAGTTATACAAAAGGTGGTACCTGCTGGACTTTCATCACTGCCAAATTGTGCGGGAAAAAAATAGACTCTGAAGTTGTTAGGTAAGAATAACATAAGAAAAGGTAATTTAAACACCTGTTTAAATGCTGGTGTTAAGTGCCATATTTACCCTTTGAGCACTCACAACACCCACAACAGATGATCCAAACATGACCCAGAACCTATTGGACTCCATTCCCTTTTGCAGTTGCAGCTCTAATTGAAATGGGAATTTGCAGTACTTTAGGTATTGAAAATGATGGCTTTTGTCTTGTATGGTCCATCAGATTTTTAACTTTTTTTTTTTTTTTTTTTTTTTTTTTTTTTTTTTTTTTTTTTTTTTTTTTTTTAGGAATATGGGAAAAATAACAGGACAATCTATAATTTATCTTACTACAAAATTGTTTTACATTTCTGGATACATCTAGCTACCAAACACTTCTCTATATAGGTTTCAGCTTGCTTTCTCTTTTTTAGATGAGTACATTTCTGTGGAGGACAACAACCATTATTTTTTGTTCTTCTGTGCTCTACAATGCAACATTATCAAATGAAAAACTGAGCTATTATCTGCCAGCTATCTTATCCACTGATTTAATTCAAGATAAAAATAGCCAAATGGCTTTCTATATGATAAAAAGTGAAAAAGGCAGATTGCTTATAAGATAAAAAGAAGAAACTATGATAAGTCAATCATGAGTACAGGAGATGAGAGCTAATATGTATTGGTGTGATGAAGACTGACATGCCCATTACCAAAGTGGAACAATTTTTAACAGTAAAAAGATTAGGCATGATGGTGTGAAATAAAAAAATTACTAGACTTTATAGAACATGGAAATTCAGAGGCTTCAAAAGGATTATTAACATTTTCTGAAAAAGAATCCTCCATGAGTAAAAAGAATCAGAGAGATTATGCTATTACTTAATGTAAGAAAAAATCTACTAACTTATCTCATCTACAGCAAAATGCAGAGAAGTTACTCATAAGTAAGAAAGAGTGAAAGTAAGAGTGAAAAAGAACAGTCAGCTGCAAATTGCTGCAGAAGAAAATTACAAAATAAAAGATAATTATACTAGGCAAACACAAACCTCACCAATTCCAATTAACAATCTAGAACTTGAGGAAGAGTCTTTTAGCTAACAATATACCAGATTAATTTTTTAATAATTAATTAATTATTTTCAGGAGCTGGTTATTTACTGCTGATCATCTTACCAGAAGCTGCAACAGGTATTATTTTATTCTTCATGGGCCTTTCATTTGCCTTCATGTTGGATGATGCAGCGAGTAGCAAGTTGTCTCTCTTGAGAGCATCACGTCAATACTCAGAGGACAAATGACAGAGTCCCTTCTGCACTGACACTGTGCACCAACAGACTTCCATGGATCTGTGGCTTTTGAGATAGGTAGTGAGCCACGAACTAGTAGGTGGATGCAATATCAAGGGCTTAATTCTGCTTTAGAGATGCATCCATGAATGTTTATAACTTCATTCCCATTCATACACTGAAGAGAAAGTTGGCCCAGTGCATCAAACAGCATGATACTTACACCATACTGATGATTTACACCACCCCAGCTTCAAACCCTGTACTTTTTTTTACTTTTTATACTTATCATTGAAGATTTGCTAGACTGGATTTACAAGTCTTTTGCTGTAATATTCAAGCAAGACATCAGATTTTATGCTTTCCATGTCAAATAATGTACTTTCAGTATATTTGTTTGCTTTGTTCAATACTCTGTAGCATATATCAGTGTGATACAAGCATTTCAAAACACCCAAGAAACCCTCACCTATTTTAGAGAAGTATTATTCCATACAAAAACATCATTGTTCTCACATTTAATTTTTTTTCAAATACTTATGAATTGTACACAAATGCTCAGTGTTTTTTAAGCCTACTTACTGATAAACTAAAACAACAGTATAAAAAATGCACTCCTTTCAATGGGCTATTGATTTTTAAAAGAAAGATGGTATAGGATGGGATTAATCTGATTTAGTATCAAATCTACACTTGAGCTAATCACACACAATTACCTTTAAGCGGCAGCTTGTAGATGTAGTTAGAGAAGGCAGGGCAAGAGTTGTGTCATCCTAATGCTCACATCTAACACAGAACAAGGGAACCACGTGCTAGTTCTTTTAGACCACTGCAGAAGGAGCATAGTGTAAATATCTTAACCATTCACAACAAAAATATTTAACTGTCTAAATTCAAGGCTTGATCTCTCACCCACAGTGTGTACCAGGCAATTTTCTGGGTTTTTTGGATTAATTTTACCACTATTTGTTGCAGAGTTGCTAATGCCCAAAGAGCATGGCTGTAAGACTGATGGAATGAGTGTAAAAATTCCAGTTGTTCTAAATGTCATGCTGGCCACAGATCATCAGTGCTTGACAGTTCCCATTTCTGTGGAAGTTTGCTACCCCCTCATGCCTAGGTCTGTAAGTTAAAAATGTGGGCTGAAAGACAGATAAAACTGCAGAGATATTGCCCTCTGGATTTCAAAGAGCACGTAACTATTACCTGCAGCAAGAACTTTATGTTTTGCTGAAATAGATTGTTAAACTATTTTTTGAATCATGGCACTCTGGAGATATTTTTAAAACTGGGATTTGCTTCAAGTTATATCTATTAGAAACCAGTGAACAAAACCATAAAAGGACAAAAATAATCTTATGTATTTCGATAAGTAACAGTTCTTTCTATGAGATCAGTTTAATTGCTTTCAATGAAACTTCAGTTTATATTGCTATTACCAAATAAGGAAAACCTTCAAATTGGAAAAATACAGAGGAAAAAAATCAGTTACCAGAAGGGACACAGTTGTATCAACTGAAACCATCCAATTGTTTTTCTAGCTGTCAAATCTTCTGTACTGATGGTACTTTGATTTGTGTGTGAGGTAATGGTTAGTCTTATGAAACAGTTGCCTTAATAGTGTTCCTAAACCTAAAATCAGGCTGAAGGAAGCAATAGCAAAAACTTATGCAAAACTCTGGATTCTTTCTCGTTTCTGTGTGAAATAAAAAATATATTTGTGTGGGTTTTCAGTTTTTCAAAGACTCTCAGGGGCAACTAATGCCCAGCCATTGTATGACCACCAGTGTTCCAATGGTTGCTCAGCAGCATGCTGCAGACAGTGCTGCCACTACTAGCACTGTGGAAGTGCTTTGGGATAGTTCTCTGAGAAAAAAAAAATAGTTTAAATTTATGAATGCAGTTCATGACTACTAAAACTAAAGTTGTTTTGTCAGAAAGGGAATCAAGCCCCTCTAAACACACTCCAACCTCCTCTTCCAAACAGGGCTGCACCCACTCAAAGAATTGTTCCAGCCAGTTAGGCAAGTACAGTCACATGCATAAGAAATGTGTTAATTCCAAGTAAAGATAAAATAACTTTCTATTTGAACAGGCAAAAAAGAATTTTTTCAGAAGGTTCAGATAGATTAAGGCTCATCAAGATAAGATCTGGGCGTTGGTTTTCACAGCATATATTATTGCCTGACACACCCTACTGTGAAATACAAATAGGGTGAAGCTAAAACTCTCTAGTTAAAGGCACGTGTGATCTAAGCAGACCTCAGGAGAAACACATAAAATTTTATTTCTTTACATAGTATATGTCCCAGTTCCATTGTTTCTAAATGAGACATTTTGATTCAAATAGGGGAGGTGAGTTGGTCTGTAACATATGAAGCATACATTTCTTTTCTGTAATTTATTACTTTAAAAAACAACATGGTAGATCTGACTCAGAGCAGTGGCAGACTTGCATTTCCTAAGTAATATTATTTTAATTATTATTTTGTTCACAGTAACTTTTTTACTAAATGAAGAAACAAAATATCAATTCAACTGGATCCATAGAATGGAAGAAAATACCTGTTCTAATTAATTTTTGTTGACATTTCCTGTCATTTAGGCAATATACATTAATATTTGGTGGTAATATATTAAAAAAATAACTTTTATCTATTTCTTTCTCCTCTGTTTTCAGAAGGGTATAAAGCTTTGATTTTTCTCTTTGCTTTTTACAGAAGATGGGGATATAAAACCTGTATTGTAGTCTAATATCAATGCACGAAAATTCAGCTACCACAGACATCTTCCTTAGATGGTGAAATGTTACAGTTCTTCATGTCTTCTTGTGGTGTCTGTGACTAATCTAATGCAATAGTGGGTATTAAAAACAGACAAGAAAGCTGAAACTTGATAAGTACAGGAAACTTGTTTCATCAAGACACCTTGTATTTCTTTTTTTCTCCTATATAGCTGATGCTATTTTTGGAAAAGTACCGATAGTGTAAGCTCAAGATACAAGCAATTATAAGAGGGCATGGTATTAAGAATTCTTAATTCCTATCATGAAGAAAAAGTAGTTTTCATGTCATGCTTGAAACTTTTCTGTAGTATCTGCCAATAAGAATACTCTCTCTGCATGAGGAAAATAAATAAACAAAAGTAACTTTTAACAGCAGCAGCCTTGCTATCAATACACACATTGACTTTGTGTCATGATCTGAAGACTGAAGAGAGAGAAATGTTGTGTTACTGAATTATGTTCCTGGATCTCTGAACACCTGAGGACCACAATAGCATCTAACCTGCAAAGATGAGGGATGTTCCTGTTGTGTCACTTGTGTCACTTTGGCTCTGTGGAGAGAAGGATGTACACTCAGTGCTTCTGTCTGGCTCGCTTGGGTTGCTGCTCCCTAACCACGGGCAGGATTTGGATACTGAAGGGAACAGGTCAGACCTCTCACTGCTTCCTAGGCAGCTTCAAGTAGGAAGGTGGAGGGCTAAGCTGGCATGACAGCTGGCATGAGAGGGAAGGCAGAGAATGGGATTTATAATTTTATTTCTTATCAAGAGTCTCACTCTGCAATAAAACAAACCTGTACTGTTCATACCAAGGCAGAGGGGGGAAGAAGTAAAGTGCTTCCAAAGATTTTTCCTTTCACATCTGAAATGTCCAGGAAAGTCATGGGACAAACTTCTTCTTAAGACTGTAGAAGCTCTCACACTCAAATTTGGGGAACTCCTATGGGGAACAAGTATGTATGCAAACTATTTGAGATTTGGTCAGTATTGCATTTTTAACTCCAAAGAGCAGAATTGAGAATTCATTTCTTTATAAATGAACAGAATGGAAATCAAAAGCCTCTTCACTGCCCACTTAAATGATGACTAATTTTTGTTAACAGCAGCAGTGATGTAGGGATTTCAGCAATTGATTCTTAGAAGAAACTGTAGCTTGGGGAAGACAAGATGTATAAATGTAATAATTCTTTTTGGGAAAAAAAAAAGAACACACAGTTTCAGGGAAAAGTATCAGAAAGGCTATATCATTAAATGATGCAATTTTAAATGTTACAATTTTTGGAATGTAATAGCTTGGGAACACTGAAGAAAAAAAGTTTGAAGTTATAGTGAATAAAGAAAAACTGGATAATCTGGATAAAAAAGTCCACTACACTTGCAATCTAGGAGACTAATGTGCATGTTTCAGCTGTGGGAGGATTGAAGATAATCAAAATTTGCTTTGTTGGAACTTCACCACAGGTGTTCTGCTCTACTGCACTTGTAATTGCCTCATCTTTCCCTTAGCTGACCAATGCTCAGGTGATGTCCTTGGCACCCTATCTTCACTCCTGGCTGCATTTGCTGCTTCCTGGCCCTCCTAAGCAAAGAGGTGGTGGCTGCTTCATGGGCAAGGGAGAACCAGGCACCTTGGAGAGGGAGTCTGGAGCCAGTAGCAGAGCAATGATGAAAGATTGGGAGTGAGGTACTGAATTATGCAGTTTTTATGAGCATGTTGAGGACATGTCAGCACGCCTGAATCTCTCAGGGATAGATATCCCTGATACCTAACCCCACTTGGCTCAGTGAAGGGAAGAACTGCATTGTGACAGGATGCAGATACCTCACTTGGAGAGAGTGTAAGGAACCCTCCATCACCTGAGCACTGGATGTGGGACAAACCCCAGGCACAGCAGCTCCTTCTGTGTAATACTGCACCAGCTGCTGCTATTTTCTGTCATGGTATTTTGCTCCTGAAATAATCTAGTTGGCAAAGATAACAATCTAAATCATATTTGAACAGAATCTACAAACTGTAAAGATAATTAAAGGGATATTTTAAATTATATCTATAGAAGGTATGGAAAGAAATCTATGAACCAGTTGTCTTTGGATTATATCTGAAATAAAAGTCTACTCTCAGGAGGAATCTGATTGTTACTTCCTAATCTTGCAGGACATTTTAAAGGAGATTTAAAGTACAAAAATAAGGTAAGATACAATGAATAGATTAAAAATTCCTATTTAAATGTTCCTTCTTGACTGATGTGCTTAATAAAGACAAGAAAGAAACATTTCCTATATATTGAAATCACTGAATGACTGTGCTCAAAAAAACCCCTATAGTTCTTGCTTGGCAACAATTATCTTTTATTTATTTCCTCTTTTGTTTGTTAGCTTTGTTTGGCTAGTTGGTTTTACTTGGGGTTTTTGTTTGTTTTTAATTTTTCATCCTGATGAATGAGACTGATTTACTCAGAACTGCTTTCATAACAGAAGGACACACAGGGCAGGCAGTCCCTAAGAAAGCTTTTTTAACACTACTGCTGCGCCAAACTGCAAGATGGCATCAGTGTATAGATAAATGTCCCCTGGGGAGGAGGGTGCAAACTCATTTTAACTTGTGACCCACACCAGATTTGAATTCAAGCTGGTACCTGAACATACTGAGCTGGGAGAGCTCCTCATACGTGATTCTGCCCCACTCTCCTCAGAGCAGCTAATTTCAGCCCTATCAGTGATGTCTTGTCTTTTAAACCTCAGCTGTGCCTGCAATAACTCCTAACTGCTCTAAAGCTTTCTGCTGCATAAGATATCTCCAGACCTTTCACATGACATTTTCTTCACATCCTTTCATGTAAGATTCCCTGGTATAAGGAAATTGTTGAATAAACAGTTCACTGTGAAATGAGTGGGAGAGTAAGCAGTCAAAGTGGGAAATGAAAAATGAACTGAGCCATCAACATTCACACACAACTCACTCAGGGAGAATTACAACATCACTAGTCTAGTCTACTACACTCCTGTGTTAGCTGTCCCTTAGCAGGTAGCAGTTACATTAAGGTGGCTCTCTCCTCAGAGTAGCTATTATCTCTTAATGTCTTAATGAAACACACCCCGAACATCTCTGAGCAGACTCAAAGTATAATTAGTATAATAGTATAATAACTGTACTAATATGCTGGCATCAATATAAACATACTAGAACTATCCAAGCAGTTCATTTCAGTGCAATACTTTCATCATCACTAGACCTACTAGTTTCCTTTTGCTTATTTTAAACTTTTTGGTCTAGGTCATAAGTTTTTTTCTGGGGTTGACAAAGACAGAAAGTCTTAATATGCTCACAGGAACTAGGGGAACCTTTAATGTGTTTTAAACAAGCAACCAAAATAATTTCTTTGCAAATGTATCCTACTCCTCTTTTCTTATGGGAGTGAAGACAGACATAAACCTACAGGGTGAGATAGTGACAAAGAATGCATATTCAAACACAGCTGTGTCTGTTCATAATTTTGTTCATATTTAAACACAATTTAAATGGCATGCATTATGTATTTTTAAGGAGATATTTTCCCTACAGATAGCAAATTCTGGAATCCCAAGAAGCTCAGCACAGCTGCACATAGCTCAAGCCAGTACACATTTCAGATGAAGCTCTCTATACAGAATGCAGCCCCATAAAGCAAACTCACTAGAGAACAGCCCTTAAAGCTATTCATTATACATTAGGTGGTCTATACAAGGAAAATAAAACCGGTTTTATTATTTAACACCTACTTAGTGTTTAAAAATGCATGTTCCATGTTTGGGCAGTTTAAATGGCACTCAGGCTCCATGCACTAAGTCACATGCAGTACTTTTGGTGACTCTCAAATTCAAAACACAAAAGAAATGTTCAGTAGTTGTATTTAGCAGAACCTTGAGAGCTTTAATAGGGTGGGTAACTGCTGACAAAATCTCTAACTCACTAAATTTTACTTCAGATACTGGAAGTATTGCACCACATTAAATTTTCACAAGTTATTTGTATCACCAACATGACTTGTGTTTTTCAGCTAGTCATAGAAAACTACATTGCACTTCCTTAATTAATTTGATTGCATTTTATTGTTTCCTGTTCATTCTCGTTGCTCTAAATTGATGGCGATAAGCAGACTATCTTATGTGAGTCTTCTGTAGTTTGAATAATCCTGCATAAAGTACAAGATATGATCAGCTGCCAAAGTAATTCACTGATTATCATGGAAGATCACTGATCAGTACGACAGGTAAGAATCTACAACTTCAGTGGAAGGCTTGTCAGAATTGAAGAATATTAGATTATAATTTGAAACATTACATGCAGACAGAATAAACTCCAAACTGTCAGAAATCTCATTATACCAGTGCAGATCTGTCAGGGTATCTGCTGAATTATCAATTTATTTGCAGCTAAAGGAGCACCTGACTCAGCATGTCAGGCACTTCTGCAATCCTTGCTCTACAATGGTGTGAACGTTTTAGAGGTGTTTCACACTTGTGAGGCTCAGCACCTGTAATTTTCCTGGTTTGTAGCAGTTAATATGTTGTTCTTCTAGCTTTTAACTTTTACTGCCTCCAAGATACTCAATCCCAAACCTTGCCAGCTTCCAATTTGTACTTGAAGTCACGTACTGTATCTAAATCTCTCTCCATTAGAAGTGCCTTTCTTTAATATATTTTGTAGAACCTAAGTTGTGTCTTGTTTTTAAAGCACATTTTGCTGTCATATGTACATGCATCTAACGTTAACTTCAATGGCACTGGCATTTTTTATCTTCAAGTCCTGAATGAGGATAGAAACTCGAGGGGGTTTTATTATTTTTATTAGTATTATATTCATTACTTTTTTTTTAATTTTCATTAATATAAAAATTCACAAGTCTGAAATGAAAATATCTATTTACTGCAGTAATTTGAAACCAGAAATTTATGTACAGAATATGGTTTGAACTAATCAATTTAAGAGGCCAGTTGTTCTATGACAGTACAGAGGCCTCTTCTTTCAGGTAGACATCACCATTGTATTTTGATAGTTTTGATAGGAAAGTTGAATTGGAAAAATAAACTGAACTAAAATATAGTTAAATTTACCAAACGTATTTAAGACTTTGAATTTTAAAACCCCAATGGATTTGGGTGGCATTATACAGCATGGGATACTGGAGAAAATAAATTGCTAAAAAGGATCCCTCTAGAGGAAAAAAAACCAAGATCAAATAAAACTATTAGTAATACTAATGAAAAAAGTAGTTTAAATCTTCATAAAAATATATTTTTTCATCACAAGTCCACCTCTTTCAGACTTCATTCAGTATATGGTAAGGGAAGAACAGGAGGTAGGACTGATGCAGCTGGGAAGGATTTAAGACATGACATATTTTCTGTATTTGCACAGGTGTCAAGATACTAAACACTATTTTATATTGAGGAAACTGTTCACATGAAAAATGCACGGAATACAAAGACAATATTGGTTACTTCAAAATGCCATTCATAGTTATAACCCTTGATGCTATTGAGATAGCCCAATTTATTAGGCTTATTTACAGCACCACTGAAATATGCAAATCTTGAAAGAGAAACTCAGAATCTTCCAAATCGATGCTTCACTTAGAAGATTGGGAAGGAAAGGGGAGAAACAAAGAAACCACAGAAAAAAAAGCCAAACATTCAGAGAACGACAAAAACCAGCAAAAATTAGAGCTGTTCTATTAGAGCAGTTCTATTTCTGCACACCATCTATAAAATACCACCTTGTATAGCTTTACTGCACTTAAGGCTTCCCCTTTCACCACACACTCGCCCAGATCCAATCCCAGCCTGATTTCTTTTGATTACAGTATTCTTGTTGGGATGAAAAAACCTAAGGATTTAAATAACAGAAACACAGGATCTCTTAACTGGTTGTTGAATTCAAAGTAGTATAAAATTTCATCCCCATGACATCTGATTGTCCTATTATCATGGTATGTGCTTCAGAAAGCTGATGCAGAGCAGCAGAACTCACTTTATTTATAAACAGTATAAAGCACTGAACAGCGTGAGAGTTAGCAGATTGACACATAGAAGCAGAGCGAATGTGACAGCTCTCCATTGCAAGTTCAGACATCCCAGAGGGTAAATTAAAGGTTTTTCTATACCAAAGAATAAAGCTCAGAAAATACTTTGGCTGTCATAGAGCTTAATATTAGGCTATGGAAAAGCTGAGCAATGTCTGTGAGAGAAAGGTCTTGTGAGGCTTTTGTTTGTTACTAAACACCAGGGTTTATATTTTACCTATATTTTTCACATCAAATCCAGAATTTGAATTGAACTGTAGCTTTCAGTGAGCTTTGAGAAATTACAGCAGATGCTTGTCTTCCTACTACATTTTTGTTTGAAGCCTAAATTTGAGACATTGTCAAGAAAGGTACTTGGGGATTTTTAAATCTTATTTTGGGGGTAATTTTGGGAAGTAAAAAACATTTAGTAGCTTCTGATTATGTTGCCCATTCATCCAAAGCACCACTTACATTGATGAAACTTCTCACTTGCTTAAATGCATGCAGTTTTCCACATGTGTGTGAGGGGAAGAAAGAAGGGACAATTTTTGGTTTGCAAAAGGGTTGCTTCTTTCCTACATCTCATCACCTTGCTTCCTTCAGGAAAAGCTAGGAGAGGATGTTGTTAACACCAACATTGTTATTTCCTTTTGAAGTCACTCACTGGTTGATTCTTAGCCAAAGAAGCTTCCTGACTCTCAGTGCGGTCACATGAATGCTCAAACCAATGCCCTGGGCACAGAGATGGGACTGCAGCTGAAGAGGACAATGTGGGCAAGCTCAGTGCCCCAGTAAGTGCAGGCCAAGACATTGGGACAAGGCTCAAAGACTAAATTTAAAGTTGGCCCTGCTTCCAGGCAAGTACTGATTTTAGCAAGCTCCAAATATATCTTCCTGCTCCCAGTTGCCACAGGGCAATGCCCTCTGACTCATGCAGGCTGATGTTTGCTTGCCTGGGCAGACTCAAGGCATTTCCACCTCTGATGCCTTTTCCCTTCTCTTTTCACCACTCATTTCTCTTTTTCCTTACTTCACCACACATGGAGCATTGTTCCCTTCCTACTCAGGCACACGGTAAGACAACCAGCATCTCTCTCTTTGAACAATCTCTGGATAAGGTATCGGGGCACATGAAGTTAAAAAAAATACTCTGAGTATCACACTTTAAAATAGACTCTATGAAGAGTAAGTGAAAGAAGAAGCCTGTGACTAAAGATTGAAAAGGTAAATATGGGGTTTAAACTTAATCTAGAGGGAATCTGAGAAAAAAAAGGTGTTTGGTACAAAATTAATCTTTATGGAAATAGTACATTTCCCACTCAAGTATCACTAAATTAGAGATGAAGTTTATGACGTACAGAACAATCTATACTACAGCAAACATGACAAATTCCCAGAGCAAGAAAGAGAAGCAGGAGGACATGCAGAGGTTAGCACTGGAGTTAAAACAAGACAAAAAGCTGTACAGAACATTAAATTATATGGTAGATTCACGAAACAAGAATAGGTACATAACTTAAAAATATAATAATAAAGAGGCTCTATGATGTCTCAAGCAAACATGAACATGCAGAGTATAAACAGCATGAACAGGACTGGAAACAGCATTATTACCATACTGGAAGGAATGAACAATACAGCACCACAAAGGGAATGGGCTATCAATTTTAAAGGCAGAAGGCTAACGTCAAATTGGACACAGATGAACAATCTGGTGTAATCAGGACAGATGAAATTCAAATGCTATAATAAGATTTTGCTTCCAACCAAAGAAGTTTATGAAATAAATGAACAGGAAACTAAAACAAGGGAAAAGGTACAATTTATATACAGCATTACCAAAGAGAAGGACACGTATCTCAAATAGCATAAAAGATTCACTATGATCTGTGTTTCTTCACTGGGGAGCCCAAAACAGCTATGCGATGAGTTTGAGGCTGTTCCTCAGGGAACATCCCAAGACAGCATCTACTTCATGTTCCTCCAGAGAGCAGGTGAGGTTTTATTGTGTGGGACGTGCCAGCTGAACTTGGGACACCTGAAACAAAACCAGGGAAGAACCTTGCTACTGGCATCCCACAGAACTTATCTCGCCTTCATCAGGATTCCATCCATGATGAAACAGGGCTTCCAGGGATGCTCAAATACAAAGATGGCCCAACCTTTTAACTACTCCACTTATCACACAATGCCATTTTACAGTCAATGTTTCATAAACAAAGCATAAAAATTCCATTATCAGATTCCACCCAACCAGAAGTGACAACGGATAGGTAACTACCACTTGAAAGAGAAGTACATATATCCATTGGATAAGCACTATTTCTGTACATTAATTTCTTTAATATCTGAGTTTTTAAAAATTGTTACTAGGACTTTTATTTAAAGAAACATTATTTTGCTCTCAAAAGTTTTATTTAACAATTTTGGATGTGTTTGGAATGCCAGTACCACCCTAAAAGGACACAGTGAGGGGATAATTGACCTTGTCAGCTAAAAGCAGTCTTCCTTGGAACATTTAACTCAAAGATGCAGTCAATTACCGTCAGGTAATGTCTGCTTCAGGGGTTTTATTGCTCTGTCCCTTTGAAATGAACTAGATTTACTGCCCAAGTTAGATTTATTTTGCCTGAAGTTCCAAAAACATTTTAGCATAATTTTAACAATATTAAAATTCTATCCAATTCAACTGCCAGGCTTCAAAAACAAAACCACTGACATCTGTGTTTCAAAGCAATCAGATATTTATGAATCTTGTAAGTATTTTTGTCCATCACCATCAAATTCATTGCTATGTGTATTAAATTTATAGGATCAATAGCTAACTCTCACTTGTTGCATTGTAAGCATACTGGACAAATGATACCTCTTAATTGGTGGGGAGAGTCTTTGGTATAAATCAGAATCCTGGCAGAGTAAAAACGGCTCAGGAGTGTGTGCTGTGGTTTATAACACTGTCACCAATATGGTTTCTGCCCAGGAATCTTATGAGAGTTTGTGTTCAGTGCTGAGAAATCCCAGCTCACACTTCATCAATAGAATATTTGGAATATAAAGCCCATGGCTCACACATGGTGCCTCTGTCTAGTACTTGTTCAGCACAATTAAAAACCTTGAAATTCTTTTTTCTACAAAAGAAACACAGAACAAGGCAAACATTCACATGGTTTGACTTCAGAAAAAAGCCCTTTTGCTCCCTCTTTATTTCTGCTTATACATAGTTAACCCTTTTTACTTTCTCTTTCCTTAACCTTTTCCCTTTTTTCTTTTAATTTGGCAAAAATGGTAAATCTATACTTAGTCTAGAAGAAACAGTCTTGACTGCACAGAAGAGACAATCAAACCAGCAACCGAATTAAAAAGGTACTGAACTTAATTGCTTACTGCCAAGACATAAACAATTCGTGTAATGTAAGATCCCATTTTCACAGAAGCTAAAAAACGAAAGCAAAAACATAGAAAAATTCACAGGAAGCAAAAGAAACTTCCTACAGTTGCAGAGAACCAGTGTACGAAATTGCAAGCAGTCCAATATTTTTTCATTAACTCCTAATTAGATAGTTCTATAAAGAAGAATGAGTACTGTTGGATTATGCATCCTGCTGCAAGTCCCTAGACACCTCCTGTATTGTTTATTTTCACAGAAGCAATAGGATTTAATTCTACAGTAATTACTTACCAATTTTCCTCCAGAACACAAGCATATTAGATCTCCTACTAAACTGAAAATGGAATCTATCAACTAGCTCCTGCCTTGCAACTTACTGACAAAAGAGCAAAGGAAAGATAGGTTATATTTACCTTTGAGAGGTGCTGAATCCAAAGCAACTGTTGGATGGGAACGGCAATGCTAAGAGCTGAGAGCTTAGGCCTTTGTAAGATCAATACGATCTTGTTCAATACTCACTGGACAGACTACAGTATGTATTGTGTGTCAATTCCCCCTGCATATGAGAAATTTATATATACATATATATATATTTGTATCTTTCAAACCAAATCAAGTCATTCTTATTTTCCCATGAGTTTGAACACTAATCTTTCAATTGGCTTCTTCAGATTCTAATTGTGGTGCAGTCAACTGAAATCAACACCAAGTATCTAGCAATGCTATTTTTAAAAAAATGCATTTGAAGTTTTTCCCAACAGTGGAGTATTGGTGGTGGTTGAAGATATCTTGTCAAACTTCCAAGGTTGCCCAAAAAGTCCTTTTTTCAACATAAGATTATAATAGCAAAGATCCAAGCCTAAACTAGTGAACTAGTCTACAGAAGAGAATAAAACCTCTAAGGGAATATTGGAGAAGTGAATGCAAAAATGAAAAGCACTCAAATGATTCCATGAAAACACTGCTTTAATAGTGCAGTCCTGAAAAACGAGGGACCAGAAACCAGAGTTTTACTGAGAAAAGAGTAGTATTTTTCTTAAAACTGTAAAAGATTTTGACAGTTACAAAAATTTTAAGTCACTATCAGTCTCAGCAGCCCTGTTTTTGAAACAGACTTCCTGATTTTTTTTTTTTTTCAAAAAACTCAGTAGACATTTTCCCAACCAACAGTGCCTTTTAATTAATTTAATTTTAAAATGCCAGTGAATATGAAATTTACATCTGAAAATTAATACTTTCACTGAGGTTTATCTTGGTACACTTCATTTCAGCTTCCAGTGAGGTCATGGTCATTTCAGGAGAGGAGTGCAGTGAGACTGAATTCATCTCTGGAGGCAGATCCACCTGACTGTTTTTGGACACAGCAAGTGCACCGTGTGCACTGCAGAGCACAGAAGCCTCTGCACAGGGCGTTGGAGATGCCTTCTGTGGGCTGAACAACCCACACAGAAGGTGTACCCACAAAAGTAGGGTGTGGGTCAGCTTTCCTGGAAAGCACACTCAGATCCTGAATGCTGTGCCAGTATGTCTGAGTGGCTTTGGGAACAGATGGGATCTCACCCTACAGACTCAGAGCACAGCTAAGCTAGGTCATGACTGCTCCCATCTGGCCCACCAGATGTCTAAAGTTTTTTAACTAAACTCGTTGGTACAACTTGTCCATACAGGTTAACTTTTGCTTCTAGTTGTCAAAGATGAGCTGCCAAACAGATAGTGAGTTACAAGAAATTCCTGTTCATTGCTTCAATACAGAATATGCTTAGAAAAGACATGAAATTATGGTCTTAGAGACTTCACTCCCTCCTGAGATGCCCCAACACTTTTCATCACTTCTTTTCTTGCTCAGTATGGAGGATGAGCCCATTGAGACCAAGCCAATTCCACCTGTAAGGAAGCCTGGCCAGCAGTAACTTTCAATGTGGACATAAAAATGAAATGCTAATTATTAGGCAATAGTCCTGTCAATGGTTATAGTTACAATGTAAATAGCTTCTAAAAACACTGCATAAAGAGTAATACTGGTACTGTCCACTGCAACTGTTACTATTTTGAGTACTACTTACACTAAAAATAATCTAAATCTTGCAACAGCACTATTATTTTACTTGAATTTAGCTTTCATAAGCAGTAATATAAAGACTACAAATCATCACAGCTAAACACACTGCAAGGTGACAGTTTAAATGTTCCAGATCCTTGCAACTTCTGAGGAGCAACTGTCATCAACCAAAGTTCAAAAAATATAAAGACTGTCATGGGCAATGGCCAAGTTATTATTAAAATGAAATATGCCAGGAATTGTATTAATTATTCCTCTTGTCTACATTTGCAGTTACAACAACAATAGAAGGTTTGGAATGTAATTCTAACCATAAAGAATTAATACAAAATGCCTTTAAGCTATAGAAGTTTCAAATTTTAAAAAACCTCACTGTAAGCCTTCTTCCCACTGAAAATGTGATTCAACCTTCTCCTTTATGCTGTCTCCATTATCTAGGCATGACCCCCAGGGTTCAGCTAGTGGTACACAGCCTCTTCGTTCACCAAGGCATTTTAAGTCTTTCACACAGATGCTGAAGAACATAACCTAAAGCAGGCATGGCACTGTTAAACTGATCCTTTCCTGCCATCTAGGGGACACAAACTGGCGTGCAACTGGAAGAATGTTTTCAGTTGCATCCAGAAAAATTTTCTGTATGAAATGCATATCTCTACCCAGCAAAACAAAAATCAAGTGAAGAATAGAATACTTAGCAAGAAACAAACCTAACATAAAGCTGCACTCTCCTGCCTGCAGGGTGGGCACACACACTGTGTGGACAGCAGGCAGCTTTTCTAGCGCACTATCCCCTAAGAAGAAAAATATAGAATCACTCAATGTTGAAAGATCATCAAGGTAATTTCAGAAGAAGCTGAAGGTTGTTCTAAGATGCCAGTTTCTACTGCAAGTGTTGGCATCAAGGCCAGGTTTTTCATCCTGCTCTCCTCACTGTTGCCTTCCAGGCTCTTATACGAGGCAGACTCTACAACTCAGCTAAATGCTAAGCATAGTCACATGCACACACAAGGTATTCAAGTTCTAAATGACTACACCAGCACTTAGTAATAATATTTTTATGCACTGTACGGAGATGTATCTTCAAGTAGAAGAATATAAGAATGTCCTAGAACTACATACCAGAGCAACTGAGACTGAAACAGATTTCTTTTAAGGCAGAAGTTCCATTGTATATCAGATTAAAAGGCATCATAATATTAACTATAACTAGTTCATTAAGCATTTAAAAATTTGCATTCATAACTATTAATTCTCGTGCTGACTAGACCTCTACTAGTGTTCCAGGAAGTCCAGCTGGAGATCTGGTTATCCTTTGAGGTTAAAGCTATGGCAGAGTAAAGTTAACCTAAACACTACTTTTAATTATTAATACATACCCATACAAGTTTTTTCCCAGTCTTTTGCTCAAATTTGTTTTGTTCTTACTATGAAGGGGAACCGTCCACTAAAACAAACACCCTTCACTAAAACAAAGACCCACACTTCCCATGGCTGAAACGATGTGACAATCTGTTTAGGATCAAAGCTGGAGCTTCTCCGAGATGAAAGGAAGCAGGTGTCCAGCCAAGATGTTCTCTGAACTGGCTACAGCTGAACATGATACAGGCCCCCATTCTGCCCTAGTGAACAGACTGGAGATGAAATGAAAGTGACAAGGCTACACTGCTGCAATACCTCTTCACCAGAGTACTCACAAACAAAAACCCCATCCAAATTCACAGAACAACTCAATTTTATTTTGATGACAAATATTTTGAGCAGCTGTGCCCAAGTCCTCTTCACCTTATTGCGTGCACTGTGTTTAAAGAGCTGGTAAGAACCCCTGCTTTGGGGATACTGAACCTCTTTGTTACCTAGACAAAAAGTAAAAAAAACATAAACAAATAAAAAGCCATGTGCCAACCCACTTACAGCAGTACAATATAGATAAGCATAGGACACCATAATTTCTTGAACTTAAGGTGATTAACGTTGTTCTTTCTGAACAGCATCATTAACACAAAATACTTTCAAAGTGCAAAACTACCTGCAAGATATTTACTACATTCAAATTAGCAAACATAATGCAGTACTTGGCAAAGCAAAGATGCACAGAATTCTAAGGCAACCCTTAAAAAATATTTTGATCAAATCAGTTTTAGTTTAACAGGCTCTAAAGTTATTAAAAATAGGCCTTCCAAAATTCCATACCAAGCTGTTTTATCCCCCAAAATAACAATATTAAAAAAAATAATCACAGCAATAGTGCTTTGAACAAACCAATATTATCAATGGAAAACTGTTGCAGAAAATGAAATTGTTATGTGGTAAAAACCATAGCATTTGTCAGGAATGTTTCATTCTGTAAAGATATTCAAAGGTCTTAAATGGTAGGAAATTAAAAGAAAATGTCCGTTATTCTGATATTCTAATGTCTACAACCAGACCATTTCTTCCTAATCAAAGTTATATATATTACCTCAGGTAAGACTGGATTTAGTAATCAAACTATAGATTTACAAATGGTTTTACCTAGAAAGCATTAAATACAAAATCATACATTAAAAAAACCACAAAAACTCAAAGGTCTATACATCCAGCTAGTGCTCTTTGTAAGTATTCAGGACTACATTTTGAATGACATAAATTTCAGTTTGCAATTTAAATTTATTTTCAGGTTTATTTTTAAGACAGCAAACAAGAAACATCATTCATACTATAATTTTATTTTTTCCTTTGTAATTTGCTTCCCTAAGAGCAAAACAAACCTTACTTTCACACATTAAAACAACTGAACATCACAGAAAGCAGCTTTAATATCAGATTTTAATCTTGTCTTGCATTCATCTTTTTTCTTTATGCAATACTTTTCACTGATTTTAATTATTTTCTGAACATTTTGACTTGACACTCAATGTAGTCCTAAATGTGACTTTTGCTAAATGGCAGTAATACATAACCTCATTCAACCAATCACTGTTTCCACGTATATTCAAAGTCTTTCCAACACTTATGACAACATATTTGCTGATACTTTAAAATTTTCATTAAGTTTTATTTAAATAAAATAGAAGCAAAATGAAATTGACAAAGCTTAAAATTTTATTAAGGAAAACTCGGTGTGCCTAAATTTTCAAAACAAGATTTAACAAAAAAGATTTTGTCATCAAAGGCCTACAGTCAGTTTGCAAAACAGTTCTGGTAACCAAACTCCCTGTGCAGAACGGTGCTTCTGGAAAACCTGCCAAGCGTTTAGATAGGCTGGGTACCTGACTGCTGCTGGGACTTTGTGAGGAATTGGGTGTCCACTATTGGTTTTGATTTGTTGGCTTTTTTTAATCCTCATGTGGGGTTTTTTGGGGTGATTGGTGGTTAGGTTTATTTGATGGCTAATGTTCACAATTAACTCCATATTTTTATATTATCTTTATATTATCTTTAGATTTAACTTAATTCCCTTCAAACTGAATTGACAGTTACTGGATCCACTCTTTCACCACCTGTTTTTCAAATTTCAGGTGAAGGAACCGAACTCAAACACTGACAAAAGTTCTCTGCTTGTGCAAAGAAGACCAAAAACAAAAATGAAGGCAAAATAATTGCTCTGTAACAGCATCTGAAAACAGATATGATAGTAGGTAAATAAATGTCAAGATTAGCTTCACTCTGAAGTCTACAGATACAGCACCATGGTTTTGTTTTGTTTATAAATCCGGCTTCCCTTTTGATTTTCTATTCACTTAGAAAACAGCACTCTCACACTAAAAAGTGAGGAAGGCTCATGTATACAGAATTTAAAATTTTAACAGAACACAGCAAGTCTACATATAACACTGGCTGCTGTGACTCCAAATTTAATTACCCATTTATCTTTGAAAAGGTATTCAAGTTTTAAATGACTACACCAGCACTTAGTAATAATATTTTTATGCACTGTACGGAGATGTATCTTCAAGTTAGAAGAGTATAAGAATGTCCTAGAACTACATACCAGAGCAACTGAGACTGAAACAGATTTCTTTTAAGGCAGAAGTTCCATTGTATATCAGATTAAAAGGCATCATAATATTAACTATAACTAGTTCATTAAGCATTTAAAAATTTGCATTCGTAACTATTAATTCTCGTGCTGACTAGAACTCTACTAGTGTTCCAGGAAGTCCAGCTGGAGATATGGTTATCCTTTGAGGTTAAAGCTATGGCAGAGTAAAGTTAACCTAAACACTACTTTTAATTATTAAATAAAATGTGCTCATTTATGTTAGTAAGTTATACAACTATTTAGAAAGAGGAAATATGAAATATTGACAAGGACAAAACAGATTTTAAAAAGCTATCATTGAAAAAGTTAGAATTCATATTCAGAGGAATTTCAATGCTTAAAAACAGATTCACATATGTTCATCCAGTTGAAGATTAGTGTATTAAAAATGTTAAGAAAATACTTTTGTGTTTCAGTTCAACTGCGCTTGATTCAAGCACAGCTTAGAGGTTGGCTGATATAAATTAAACATTGGTCACTGCCTCAGCAGCCAAAAGTACAGAAAAATGTACATGTTCACAGGATAAATAGAAGTCTCTTCTTTTGGAGGAATAAAAAAAAGAAAAAAAACCCAAAAAAGAAAAAAAAAAAAAAAGCTATCTCACTCCAATACGGGAGGTCATCCACTCCAAGCCTTGGCACAATCTGAAAGACAAGAGATGTTGTAATTGGTAAAAGTCCTATTCCAGCACCTTGAAGGTATTTCCTACTTGCTTTTATGTGTAAAAACAGCTACTTAAAATAAATTAAATCAACTGGAAATGGGATTGAAAGCTGAACACGGTAAACAGTGTTTTAAACTAAGCCTACTTAGGCTTTAGCCACATGAAAATGGTCAAGCAGTCTATTTTACTGAAGCTTGGCAGTACTTCAGTTCTTTTTTATCCTTGAAAATCTAAAA
This sequence comes from Phylloscopus collybita, assembly GCA_027886175.1. Taxonomy (NCBI): domain Eukaryota; kingdom Metazoa; phylum Chordata; class Aves; order Passeriformes; family Phylloscopidae; genus Phylloscopus; species Phylloscopus collybita. The sequence continues at coordinate 18,495,956 of JAJNNQ010000002.1, forward strand.
GACACTATCCTTAAATGCTTACTCACAAATACATGGAAACAAAAAAGTCTTTCTTTTTCTACAGAAAGCTAGACCTTTACATACTAAATACTAAAAGATAAAGAACAGGTTATCCAGACTGAATTGTTTAATCAAAAGACAATATATCAAGAATTCTAAAATTACATTAATAAATTAAAAGTGTGTTTATATTGAATACTAAGACTGCATGGGATCTAATCTGCTTCCTAACTCAATTTGCATCTCCATTTAAAAGCTCCATTCCATTTTAGAAGATAGACTCCTTTGATTTTCTAGGGATCTAGTTACCTAGTTAATACCCCTTTGAGCTTTTTCTTTGTACAGTAAATCAGGATTGAGCTATCCAAGAATGCTAGCTTCACTCATACCAGGTAAATCCCCCCAGATTCTTATCAGATCTTCCCAAGGAAGACTCAGTGATCTAACTCTGGGAATGCTTTTTCTAAGTTGATCTAACTACTGTCATAGTTGAAAGTATTCTAAATATTCATTGCTTTTTGTTTTACAATACAAAAGAAGCAGCCTAGGATGGCCACTGTTTCTAAACTAAACCTCCTATTTACTAGTTATAACTTTTCTTCAAATGTCAGCTTGGTTGAAGATCTTAGCACATAAACTGTGTATTCAGAAGTGACTTTAGCACAACTGGTAGAAGGGAAGTAGAATTAACTCTTAGAATGAAACAATACAACCACCTCATAAAAAAAAACCCTCTTAGTTCTCATTAATACGTTCTACCCTAAGGAAGTTAATGCCACCATTCACTCTACAAGACATCTCCATGACAGACAATATCTCATGCTAGAAAGTGAGATAGATGCTCTCCCTTCCCAAATACTCAGATTCACTGTTTTTGATGTTACATTATTGTAAAGGTTGTACAACACAGCTGAAAAAAACCCTAAATATCAAACATTACAAGACTGCTTTAAAAATCGAGATGAAAAATTAGTACTCTTCACACCATACAAGCAGGACATTATCCAACTTCTTAGAAGGTATCCAAAAATGTTTTTTGATATTTATAGACTAAGGATCTAAGGCTAGCCGAGCAGTCCATCTTAGTAATTGTTAGCATAAGGTATGCAAATTTCAAAATTAATTACATTAGCCAGATATAAACAAAATGTTTAATACTGGTAAAAATTTTGTTTTATGACAGATCTATGTAGCTTTTGATCAAAACTACATTTCAATGCTAATCAAAAAGCTAACCAACCAAAAAAACCTCGGAACACCTCAACCTCCCAATTTAGAGGCTTCCTGTAGTTTAGAATATAAAGGTAGAGAACAATAGCTTATTTCTTTAAATACAGAAAGACACACAAGAGTGAGAGAGTAGCACAGAGAGAGTAGACAGCTATGTCAACAGCTACATACTTAGGTGGAGGGGTGGTGTTTGGTTTTCAGTTTGGGGTTTTTAACAACAAATGGAAGACTTCCATATGAATTTGGAGTTTGAGCTATGAAAAAACTCACAAGGTTCAATTACGAAAACTAAAAATTCAGAATGTCCCTCTGACTGCAAAGTTCAGAAAATATGAACTTTTAGAAAATCCGCTTTGGTGTCAGCAGGCTTCTACATCAGTATTCTCATTTAGCAGGAATTGCCATAGTAAGCAGTAGGCACTCACCCTTCTCCTGTCAAAGCACAGCAGGACTGAATGTGCCATGGGTGATCCTTTATGGAGCTGAGGGTGAGGTACGCAGATATCTCGGCAGCCGTCATGCAGCCTTTCATGTCCTGCTTATTCGCAAAGATGAGAACCGCGGCCTTCCGTAAATCCTAGAAATGATTTAGAGTACTCCTAACAGTTATTACACAGAACTAAAAGGCTATTGTGCTAACTTCATTTGTTAAAAGAACTGTATCCAAGCTAATCTACAATTACACTGGAGCATGGAGTTTAAACTGTCTTATGACACTAAATATTTGTTACAGTAAGAGTGAAAAAACTAATTTATTCAGAAGCGTTCACCACCATTGTTATGTGAGTATCCTTTTGGTGTTGACCACATGTTCATAAATAACTAATGAAAGTCTTGTCAAAATACATTTTATAATGCTCCAAACCACTCAGCCAGCAGAATTATTTCTGGTTAAACACTCCAAGTCCTACAATAAATACTATTCAAATGGAAAAGCCTGCTAGATATCAGTCCCTTGAAATTGCTTTCATCATTCTGTATTGATTAAAGCAGCAATAATTTAAGAAAGCTTTCTGAATTCCTGTAAGTTTAACCCTAGTGTTCCAAAAAGGGAACTGTAATAATGCTGCATCAGTTTAATAACTAATTAAAATTGTTTTGTTTCAGTATGCAATTTAGCATTCCAAACAGCAACGAGACAAGAACTGGAATGCATAGCTTTAGAAGTGCTGAAGGGTAAACAAATGTAGTACTCAAGAAGCTGACAGTTGCAACTAAAAGCAATCAATACATTTCAATGCATATGATATTTTGAAACTATTTTTCCACCACGAGAAAAAAACCTGAAAACAACAAAGCTTTACGATCTACAGCTGAAAATTCAACCCCACAAGTAGTCCAGTCTAGGCCTACTGACTGTTTTCAAGAGATGGTAGATCACAGCCTCCTAAGAGTTTGAGCATGGAAACTAAAAAACTACACGGGAAAACTTCACCACAAGAAGTAATTTTTCCACCTTTTTTGGTAGTGAATTTACTCCTTACTATTAGATCCAAACTACAAATAATATTAAACTGTAAAGCAAAAACTCATGTGAAACACAACAAGTCTCTCAGAGAAATGAACTCAGCATTACTACTTGTACTGTACTAAATCCTTTTCTTTCAAAAATGAAGAATAGTATTTAGATTTAAAACAACATTAATTCAGCTTCAGAGTGATCACAAAAGGCTTTAACATACTATACCTAAGCCAATGTACAAGTTAATTTAGGATGTTCAAGTGGGTTGACCCAATGCTGAACAGTCCCCAGGACAACATAAAATAAAAATACAACCAAATAATTCTGAAAGAAAATGAACTGAAACTAATTTTCCCATAATACGATATATGCACCTTAATTTTAAGGAACAGGATTAATATAAACAAAAAAATTAGGCAATTCCATTTCTCTACAACAAAAACTAAAAAAAAAAAAGGTTTCTTGAAATTTTAACCAACTGAAGTAGTCAGTGGTAAAGGACAATAATACCTGGTTACATTAATATGAAGCATAAAATTTCATAAGTTCAGCATTTGCAAAGTAAAGGCCGATTTGATTACAATCAAGCAAGTCCTATTAGAATCGTGCTTCATAATAAATCTTCTGCTTATTTATAACTTACATGGTTTTAAAATGCGACCAACATGCATGCACACTTACTCTGATTCTTTTTTCTGATAGTATTATTTTTGTTAACAGAGGAAGCATGAAATGTTATTTGACTGTTCTCAACAAAACTATTATCCCAACTCCCCACCATACCTCATGAGCCAGCATTCTATAAAGTTCTTCTTTTGTAATAGAAAGTCGCTCTCTATCAATGCTGTCAACAACCAGAATGATGAACTAGGGAAAAACACCAAAAATACAAACTACAAATTACAGAAAGCACAATTTCAAGAGACCACTACCACAAGTCTTCCTACAGAAGAGACATACACTTTCAGAGGACACTAGAAAAGAGAAAGTGACAAAAGAGAGAAGAGACAGTAGCAAAAAAGAATTATCACTGCTACAATTCTCCAACATATGCTCCAAATTACTTTGCCTTATAAAATTAAAGGGATTCATTAGCCATTGAAAATGACCACAAAGTATAAAAACCTAAGTCAATTTAATGCTGCTGTGACTTTGAGAAGCCTAGCAGATGAGGAGGAACAGTAATGGAATTATTCATAGGAGAGAGGTTAGGATTAGCATAGTAAACAGATCTCTTTTCTTCCTCAACCGTTTCCAGCAGACAAAGCTTCTAAGTAAAGGGAAAGTTCTTCTTTTCAAGGCACTGGGAAGTATTACAAGGCACTGGATTTCAAGCACTTGCTATATGAATATGAAGAACATCCCAAAAGCATCAGAAAAATAATATATGCATCTCTCCAAATTCCAAAATCAAAGACACTCAAGGGATAAATGCCAAGAACTTACTGCTCTATACCAGATAATGGTGGCAGAAGTCTCTTTATCTTCATCTGTTTCTTAGATGTAGCTGTACTTTTCCAGATAAAATTAAAAAAAATTGTCTAAACTACTAGAGATGAAAGTTAAGATGTCATTATCAGGCTTACAGTAGATTTAGGATGGATCACTGATCCCACCTCTCTTCAAGAGTACAAGAAAGACACAGAAAAAGGAGAAGATAAAAAAGCTGATTTTACAGGAGGATGGAATACTTATATAATGAGTAATATCTACAAGAGGTCTCTGCTTTTAGTAGAAATGGTAAGAAATGAAGTCTAGAATATTTTACATCAATGTAGACGTCTCAAGAAGATTCCTCAGTAATTATATGTGCCTTTTTGTATTGATAACCTCTTGGCCTCAAAAAGACTGTTGTAAAAACCAAACCCCACAAGACACCTGCTGCTGAATTCTACTCCAACCTTTCCAGCAACAGCAGCTCTGCCAGTACCTCACGAGTAGTGCACAGCACGCCTTTCCTTCCTCCTCTGGATAAAAGCTAGGAGCTGATGAGCTTTTTAAATAGTGTTGCCTAGGCCTAGGGAAAATTTCATTCCTTGTCATTAAGTATCATTATTTCAAAACCATCTCAGATTGGATGTGCAGAAGTCCAGTTGACCACTGCAAATCATCACAAAATTTGCAAATTACATTTCTAAATTTTCTTTTTCATCTACTTAAAAAAGCAACCAAAAATCTGATCTAAATTGTATTTCATTATCATTTGATTGCATGGGAAAAATCTAACTTCATAGCTTATAGCATAGATCAAATAACATTACTGTAAAGTATAGAGAAAAAATACTTCCAATATTACCAGAAAAATGGCTGCATACCAGAGACAACTCACACTTTTTGAATTTATTCTTCCTCATTAAAATATAAAAACATACAGCTGCAATAGTTACAAAAGTCTACAACTATTCCTAATAAATAATTTCAAACAAACTTATTCAATTTGCAGATTTGAAAACATCTTCTCATACCTCTGTGTTTGAATAATAGGTATTCCATGATGACCGTAACGATTCTTGTCCTCCAATATCCCACATTAAGAAATGAGTGTTTTTCACCACTATTTCTTCTACATTGCTTCCTATGGTTGGAGAAGTATGAACCACTTCATTCATTAAGCTAAAAGAAACAATATCACACCATAAGGACCAGTCAGCAAAATGCACAAGGCTTGTTACAGCTCAGTAGTAACAATTTTTTGTAGAAAAAGTGAATATGTCACTGACAAAAAATATTGAAAAAATTAGGCATATTTTTAAAAAGCTATACATTTGAACTTTAGAAAGCAGTGACTGTAGTCATGCTTAAAGAAATCAGCAATGAAAAATAAACACATAAAAGGCATAACAAATGGATAAGCATCTGTGTTAAGAGGGCTGTCTTTCTAAGGGACATTCACAGACACTTAAAATGCACTTGTTTTAAAGTGGGAGCTGCCATTCTAAAGATCTCAAATTCAAAACCACTAAACTGTGCAAAATATTAATTGGAATATAATTTTATCAAAGCATTCTACTTAGTAACTAGATATTAAATCCCAAAGGATTGTCTGATTACATAGCTGAAAATTTCTCAGTTCCACCTTTAAGCTTGCTCAAAATGCTTATGAATAGAAAGTCCTTTTGGAAAGAATACTATGCTGCTTTGATATCCAAATATAAGGATATTAATTTACCTACACCCTCCTCCTTTTCCACAATTACCATAGTAATTATGGTACTGACAACACTCTTGAATTTATTATGGATATTCTTGTTATGCTGCCAAGATCTGGGTGTAATGATGCTACTGAAAATGAGTAAGGTAGGACCTGGGCAAGCTGAAATAGTATTTTTAGGAATTTTCATCATAAATTTTAGATGGAGAAACACTGGAATTAAGAAACATTGGGAAACATTTCTAGATTTTTGCTGAGTGGCTAGAATTTCTACTAATTTAAAAATCATATTCTTTTCTGCATTTACTGGCAACAGGATTATTTCTAGGAATACAAATTCTGACAGGCTCTCATGGGAAAAAAATTGCAGTTTACGTTGTTCTTGGATGTACAAATTTGTTGTTAAATTTACAGTTCAGTTTTAAAGCACAGCAGTGCCTTCACTTACCCTTTAAATATTTACTCTGCTTAGAATAACTAATATCATTAATGTACAAGTGTGATCTAGAACCCTAGAGATTCCACGAGGTTACAAAGCTGCATTTTTAAAGATTAAACAGTGACAAATAATAAAATGCAAACAAGAAAACAATTAGTTCATATACTTACAACTGGTAAAGAATAGTAGTCTTTCCAGCATTATCAAGTCCTACTATGATTACTTTGTGCTCTGCATATACAAAGAAAAAAAAAAAAAAAAAAAAAAAGGACAAAACAATTAGTGGAGACAGCAATAATTGAAATTCTGGTTAATCACTCTCCCTTACTGAAGAAAGCAACTGCTTGTTTGTCTTATTTCAATACCTTACATAGATTAGTGGTGACCTCAGGACAGAAAAAAAGCCAAACAAACCCTTAAACTCCAGTCTCAGGAAAAGTCAGCACTGGAAATCTAATAAAGGTGTGGTTACTAATGATTACTTCACCTACAACATCTAGTTTTAGGAAAAAAAAGTACAATAAAAAATACAATCCATAGCAGTGTATCATGCTAAGAACACCAACAAACATCCAAAGACTGCAAAAGATATTACGCTAACATTCAAGGATCAGTAATAACCATTTGTTAAGGTACCATCATTATTCACACAGTAAAACCTAAGAGGAAACTGTATTTTGAATAGGCCACAGTTTCTAACTTTGCAACTTCTGAACTGAAAAGCCACAGAATGATAAATGGTTAAGGCTGGAAGACACTTCTGAAGGTCATCTGGTCGAAACTCTTTGCTCAACCAGGCCCACAGAGCCGGTGGCCTAGGACCATGTCCAGATGGGTTTTGTAATACATCCAAGATAGAAACCTCACAGCCTCCCTGGACTGCCTGGGTCACTGTTCAGTCACTCTCACAGCGAGAAAGTGTTTCCTCACGTTCAGAGGGAACTTCTGTGTCTCAGTTTGTGCCCACTGCCCAGTCCTGTCACTGGGTGCCACTCAGACAAGTCTGGCTCTGCTCTCTTTGCACCTCTTTCTCATATGCGAGATGCTCCAGGCCCCCATCACCCTTGCAGCCCATCACTGGGCTCCCCGCAGTAAGTCCATGACTCTCTTGTACTGAGGAGCCCAGAACTGGACATCTGCTCCTCAGTGCTGAGCAGAAAGGAAAGATCATGTGCCCTAACCTGCTGGAGAGTCCAGCATACAAAACAGTGATCTTGCAATTGCTGCAATACTGTTTTTTTCCCAGGCACAGGGGAGACAAAACAGAAATCAACCAACCAACCAACCAAAACCAGTAAAAAAAGTCCTCCAGAATTTATATGCTTCTCTGTAAATAATCCCTCTTGAATTTCAAAACCAGTAGCACAACCACTTAGAAGGGTGGTTCTTTTGCTACATGTGTGAAGTTACAACATACTGATCCAATTACTGCCAAAAAAAGCAAACCACTTGAGAATGAAGAATTTGCAAATGGATACACAAAACTCTGTGAACAAGTTCACTTTTAAAGAAATAATATTTCCAATTCTAGGAGACTTATTTCAAAGCAAAATATAGTTCACAGTTTAAAGATTTCCTACAAAATACCATATTTGATCTACAGGATCAAAAAAGTTACTAGATCAGAAGACCTATCCTAAGTATCAAATTGATGGGTTTTTTTTAAAAATTGGGTGCTTAAGGAAAAATTGATGTGTTTTGGTTAAAAATCTATTTATATATAGCAACATAGGTAGTATTTTTATACTGAATATTATTGTAATAAAACATTTTCTTGTTTGGCACTGTTTTGCTATGCAATAGGGTCATAACAGATGGTAAAATGTATTTCCTTGTGCCAGTTCCCCTACTACTGCATCCTGTCAACACATTCTAAGAAAAGAACACTTCCTGGTGTAAATGCAGGAATACTTTTAGCCCTACTAACAGCAGCATCAGTAATTAAAAAACTTTCACAATACACAAGTAGTAAGAAATCCTCTCTACTTTCAATGCAAATAAATCATGCCTAGTAGCTTGACTGATCATCTCTTCATATTTAGTTAAATTTAAAGAGCTTTCAAAGGTCAAACACAGAAATACCCTGCCATTGTTTTCAAACCAGACATGTTGTCAATCATTGCCAGGAAGAAGATGATTCTACTTTTATAGCATTCTGTCTAAGTTATTTTCAAGAAAGAAAAGAAATTCCAGTCAGGCATTACACTGCTCTCTCATTAGAGCACATCATCTTAGGCATGAATGACTGGAGTGTTGGGTGATACAACATCACACTACTGTAAGTAATGAAGAAAAAACCTCCATTGAGATGGCTGCTCTTGAAAGCCACTGAAGTGTGAATGGCCCAACACTAGCTGGGAAAAAAAGGCACAGCTTATCTGTGTTACTTCATAGTCAAATGGTGTCCTATACAGTGACTGAATAAGCACAAACAATAAACAGTCACACAAGTGTTAATTAATAGTGCTCTTGGCATGAAAATAGTAAGATTAAATCATGGGTATTTCATACAAGTAGCAGATTCCAGAACTATAGTAATGGAAACTCTTAACTTACAAACATATTCAAAAGTTGAATTTCTGTCTAGTTTGATGAAAGTACAGAAATTTTACACATAGATGTGCATTAGAGGAAACACATGTGAGCTTAAAAACTACCAAACTAAGACAGAACAGAATTTTAGCACGACAACTACTTGTTTACAAGACCAGGAGAAGATAGATGCCACATTTAGGAGGAAGGACAGTTACTGGGTAAATCATAGGCAGTGATTTATTTGTGTTCTGTACTTACAGACTAACCCAAGTTTCTCCCTTTCACTGGCTCGTATTCAAACTCAGTTTAGGTTGTATTCATGAATATCTTCCCAGTCCACCATGTTCTTGGCAAAAGAAGAAGAAAATCCATAACAAAGTTGAGAGAGCAGAAGAGAAGAGTCTTTATTAATCACGTTGGAAGAGGGAGGGAAGACGGGGAAAGTAGAAGTAGACATATGCAGGGGAAAAAAAGAAAAGACAGTATTAGACTACTCCTTAAAAGAATCCAGGGACTTCTTGGTTTCATCAACCATTTCTAGCACACTGTTTAGAAAAAAAAAAGAGATGTAATATGGTTTTAAAAAAATCTCTGGCACTTTAGCATTACAAAAACACAGGGCACTGAAGATTATCTTCTTGTAGACGTTAGAAGAAAGACATAACATGCTCTTTTCTTCCCTTACTCATCCATATTTCTCTGTGGTAAAAGGGCCCAAAACTGAAGATTTAATTCTCCCAACATGCCTTCTCCTCTATTTTGCAAAAGTTAAAAAAAATAATAATGAAAAAATCTAAATACTTCAATAATGAGACTTCTAACATATTTGGAAGAAATGACTACTGAATGACTACCAATAGCTTTCAGGTTGTGAAACAAAATGCTCATCTGGTTCCAAAGAGTAACAAGCTTGGAGGCCTCAGAGTTGAAGACAGAACGCAGACAGAAGTTTGCTAGAAAGAAAGCAGGAGGAATAGCGTAATTCTGGAGGTCAAAGAGGTTTCAATACAGACTCATTATGCACACTAAGAGGTAACTTAAGAATCTTCTCTTAAGCACAAAAGATCTGCTAAAATACATTTTGTATTCCCAGACTTGACTACAGGAAAGTAGAGAAACTGCCAATAACTTTTCATAGTCAGCAGAACCAAACGCCATTTGTTTTTCCAGGTAACGGTTTCTCCTAACCTGACTGGGAACTGCCAGTAAGCCTAAGTGAAGTAACTGTGGAGTTATAGAAGTTCAATCATCTTGAATTAGAGCTTACCATTATTTTTCTTGAAGCGATTTTTCAATAAGTGTAGCAGTTATTCAGAGCAACCCGCAAGACCCTGAATAATTACCGCTCCAAAAATAAGTAAACCCCAGATTTCTGAGCTTCTCAAACAACTCTATCCACCACATAAAAAAAAAATAAGGTATTGATAACTGTCATTTATCTTTATCAGGGTTGCTGACATTCACTTCTATTTTTAACCCACAGTTTAATTAAGAGCTATTTTGGTAATACTTATGGAATGATAAGTCAAGCAAGTTTTACTCAGATGTGTTAACACAGGCACTAACTTAATGGCTCCACCATCTATCCACACCACTTCAGTCATTTAGTAACTAGACTTTAAATGGCTACAGACCATATTTTAAATGAAAACAATACTTGTGTAATCTCTTTTTGTCAATTTCAAAAAAAACCCAACAAAACAAAAAACCAAAAAACAAAAAGAGGGAAAATTACCAGGAAGCCACTGGAAAGTCACCTAGAAAAATGACAAAAGTCTATTTTAAAGCCAACTGTTTCTTTTATGAGTAAAAGTATCTCTATTTCAGTTTATATCATTCAATTACTACTTGATTATGAGACAATATATATTGAGAGCTGAAAGACTTAGCTGCACCTCATCCTCCATGCTCTCTACTTGATGGAATGTAGATGGAACTTTCAAATCTTTGCTTAGTTTCACCTTTCCTTTTGCCAGTCTCATGTGCTGCAGACTATCACACAACTCACACCAGCCATGAGAACTGATACCACGGATCCTCACACAGGGGACTCTATTTGCATCTTTGAAATGCTCCCTCTGAATAGCCAAAATGAGTGTCTAAGTGCCAGTCTGCTCAACAAGCAGCTTCACAGGACAGCCTGTGCATTCTCCAAGGAATTATCAAGATTTGATATAACCAGAAGAGCAACCAAAATCTCAGAAGTTACTATCCTTTACTATTAGTAATGGTATTACTTGAAGAAAATAGTTGTGTATTTGGAGAATAATTTCCCATTGGTCAAAAATTTATGTTTGAAGCAAATTTTCTAGAATGAAATTTCTATTTTGGCCACAAAAAGAAACTTTCTTTTCTGGAGTTACACAAGAAGAGGAGGTAAAAAACAAAACAAAGCAAAAACTTAACAAAAGACAAATCCAGTAATAAACCAAGATCAGGACACACCCTAAAAGTCTCTTATTGGGATAAATGCCAAAGAGTAAATATTGTGTGGTATTATCTCATCTATTTAACTGTGAGACTAATTTTTCATTAACCATTTAAATATATGAATGCATTAGGTTTGCAATGCGAGATTTTGACTGTGTTTCCTGTGAGAAACTCCTAGAAACTTCTCCTGTGTTTATGGAGCCAATGCCAGCCAAGGCCATCAGCAACAGGTGTAATGCCTCTGGGATAACATACTTAAGATGGGAAAAGGTTATTGCACAGGTGTAATTACAGACAGAGAAAAGAGGTGTGAGAATATGTGAGAGAAAACTCTGCTGACTCCAAGGTAGGTGCAGAAGGAGGTACTGCAGGTGCCAGAGATGTCCCTGCAGCCCGTGGTGAGACAGCTGTGCCCCTGCAGCCAGGGATCCATGGGGAAGCAGAGATCCCCCTGCAGCCCATGGAGGGCAGGGCAGGTAGACTTCAAAGGCAGCAGTGACCCCACTGCACACTCATGTTGGAGCAGGCTCCCAGCAAGAACCTCTGGAGAGGAGTCCACTCTGAAACAGGTTTGCTGGCAGGTTTGTGACCTCGTGAGGAATCCACGCTAGAATGGCCCGTCCCTGAAGGACTGCGCCTCATGAAATGGGCTCATGCTGGTACAGTTAGTGAAGAATTGTAGACCTTGGGAAGAATACACATTGGAGAAGCTATGGAGGACTGTCTCCCATTGGAGAGATCCCACACTGGAACAGGGGATGCAGTCATCCCCATAAAGAAGACAGAGTGGCAGAGACAACGAGATGAATTCACCACAACCCCCATTCCCTGTCCCCTCCCGCAAGGAGGTGGTAGAGAACCAAAAATAAAGCTAATCCTGGGAAAAAAAAGAGGGAGGAGTGGGGGGCAGGTGCTCAGAAGATTTGATTTTATTTCTCATTAACCTGTTCCTATTTGATTGGTAATGAATTATATTAATTTCACAAATTGAGTGTTTTGCCCATGATGGGAACTGTTGAGTAATCTTTATCTCAATCCAGAAGCCTTTTGCTGTGTCTTCTCCCTGTCCAGCTGAGGTGAGAGTCATAGAGCTGCTTTGGTGGGCATCTGGCATCCAGCCAGGGTCATTCACAATGAAGAATAACTTTTCTTCCAGGAAATAATATACAATAACCAAGACAATGTGTTTTCCTGAAGATAAATACTGACATCATAAGCTATTATAGAGGCAAACACTAAATGCCACCAGTTATCTATCTCTTGGTCAATTCCCTGCTTATGGATCTCTCTGGAGTCTTTCAAATACTTCACAGAAGGAGCTGCAGATTGCACTACTTGATGAAATTAAAAAAAAAAGGTACTTAATATTTTTCTGGAGGATAAGGGAAACATTGAATTTTGCCAAATAGGTTTGACAATTCAAGAAAATAAGAAATTAGCAACAAATTCAGGACATTCTGTTAGAAGACTTCAGGAATGATGTGGTAGGATGGTGTATGCAGGATGATCTGGGATTGGATCTGAATCCCATCCCATGAAAGACAGTTTGATACACAGATGTCAATATGCACACACACTGAGGCTTTGCTCCTGTATCTACAGAATTAGAATGGGTCATGTGCAATCACGTGGACAAAACTATGAAAGTACACCAGGTGTATCCAAAAACTTGCAACAGAGTATTGGACAAAAAAGGCTTATCTGCATTTTCAATAACGTTGAAGTGGAAATGAGGTATACATTTGGAAACTTGATGAGAGGACAACTAATGAATTTATTGTTTATGCCGTTTTTCTTTGAGGCCCTGAACTTGAAGATGGCAAAATGATGTTATTGTTAACTATTTAATTTTCTAAACAAAGCTGGCTAGGTAAAGAAAAATCATTAAACCAAGTAAATTAACAGATAAACTATAATTTTCTACTTTTATGATAACCATCTAAGGTAAAATTGGTGGCAGTCGCAAATTCTGGACTCTAGATCAGAACATGAGGCATGATTACGGGGCTGGATGAACTGGGCAGGAGAGCACGGAAAGCGATACTATCCCCTTACGACCTTTTAATTTTTGGCTGCAGTACTGATTTTCTTGGGTCGCTAACTGTATTTAAGTAACACCTCTGCCTCGAAGGCCCCTGCGTGTTTGGCGTTCTTCTCTTCCTTTTAATTAAAGACTAAAATAACATGATTTTAATAACAGATCCCGACTTAAAAAGGAGGATCGGCGAAGCCAAAACAGACCGTCATCGTCTACCAAAGCTTCAGCAGTCCTGGCCGCCGCGGATGCCGGGCGCGCTCCGCCTGAAGGGCTCCGGGGGCAGACGCCGCGTTGAACGCGGCCGGGGAGGAGGGGAGAGGAGGGACCACCTCGGGAACTCAAACAAAGCGAGCAAGAACATGAGGCGCCGCGGGACCAGAGATCACGGCGCTCCACAAAGCAAAGCCCAGCTTTTGGCTGGGAGGGCCTTCAGGGGAAGCCCGGCAAGCAGAGCCAGCCCCGAGCCCCCACGGCCGCCCGCGGCCCCCGCAGCCCTGCGGGCTCCGGTCGCCGCCCGCCCCGCCGCCGGCTCGGGCCCGCGCGCCCACCTTGACTACCGAAGAGGCTCCACAGCTTGGCGAAGATTAGGCCCATGCCTGGCCTCGGCTTCCCGCCGAGCGCCCGGGGCACCCCGAGCTCAGCCAGGCAGCGGCGGCGACGACTCCCCCAGATCCCTTGGCGGAGGCTCCCGCAGCGGCCCCGGCAGCGCCGAGCGGGCGGGCGGGCACAGGGAGGGGGCGGGCACGCGGCGCCGCCCCGCCCCGCCAACGGCCGCACGGCCCCGCCCCCGCCGGCACGGCCCGCGCGCGGCCCTGCGGCGTCATGGCGGCGGCGGCTGCGCGTCTGCGGGGAGCGTTGCGAAGAGACACCGGGGCAGGCGGAAAGCCGAAGGGTCTGGGGGCGGCACGGTCGGGAGGACGGAGCCGCCCCCGCGGTGGTCGGTGCCGGGGTGGGATGCGCTGGCAGCGCGCCTTTGCCCCCCCCGTGGTCTTCAGCCTGGTGGTGCTGTCGCCGGTCCACGGCCTCTGCCGTTGGGAAGGGTTGAGGGTTTCAGGGCAGGCAGTACTCTCGTGTATAGTAAAACTTGTGAAAGCAGCGGGTTCGCTTTCGGGGCTGTGCTGCCGAATACAATACAGGTTCCTGTACTGAGAGCTCTTGCGTGGGTACCCACTCGGGACCCGGGTTTCCTCAGCAGCACCTTGGGGAGGGCCAGTAATTGAGCACGAGCCCGGCTCCGCCCTAGCGAGCGAGCCCGCGGGCACTTAGGGACAAGACCTGTTACTTTAATCCACTCGGCAGAATTTCAGAAAACAACAACAACACACCCAAAACAAAAAACCAACCAAACAAAAAAACCCAAAACTAAAGCAAAGCGATGTCAGCAACGCCTAGAACGTCTAGTCCGATAGGCGTGGGTACCCCGCGAGTTCTACTGCCGCCCTCCCCGTGCCGCGGTGGGAGCACAGGGGCTGCGCAGCGTGCCCGGCTCCCATGGTGACAGTGGCGGGCGGCACTTCCTGCTGCCGCCCCGGAGGAGGCGGGCCCTGGCGGTAGGTGCGTGTCGGGCGGTGGGTCTGGGGCTGCGCCCCGCCGCGGGAGGGCTGAGCGCGGTCCGGATCGGCCCGGCCCGGCATCTGCGTGCTCAGCCCTTCTTGTGGCGGCCCGGCTCCGGCCCGGGACTGGGTGTGCCTCGGGATCCGTCGGAGCTGAGGCGGCGGTGGCTGCGGCGCGTCCCGCTGGGGTGCGGCCGCCTCTCGGGTACCTCTGGGCTGAGGCGCAGGGCCCTGTTCCGCCCCGCTGCCTCATGTTTTCAGTAACTGGCGGGCGAAGGAATAAAGGAGGGCGCCCCATATTCCGCTCCCTACAACGACCCGGCTGTCGTTTTCCTCGGGTGGGAAAGGATGGGCAGGGAGGTTTGAAAATCTTGGTCGGCATCTCTGGCGTTGGCTGCGTGTGAATCGCAGTTTTCATGTGCGTGGCTCGATCAAAGCACTGGTCCGGCATCGCGTTCCCCGCTGCAGTTCCCCACAGAGGCGCATGAAAATCAGTGTCTGTGCTCTGAAGTCCATCATGCCTTTTCTCGGGCAAGGTGTACGGCACAGCAGGTCTGAAGAAAAAACTACTCCTCTCAGGTACCAGCCTGCCTCCTGCTGAACGCTTGAAGTCTGACTCTTGTACTTGACGCGGCACTAGGCAGTCTCCCTCCTGAGCCTGACTTCCCGCTGTATCGGAACTTCCCTCCTCAGCGGTGTTCCCCAGCCTGGGAGATTGCTTTCGTAATGTCAATATTGAAGTCCCACATAGGGTTTACAAACACCACATTTCTACCAGAATTTCTACCAATTTCCAAATGTCTGCTTAATTATTTTCAGGATTTCAATTCTTAAAAAAAATTAGAAGTGTGGGATTTTTTTAAAGGCTAGATTATATGCCTCTGAAGAAAAACCTTTTGAACTGTTAGCCGTATGGGGATCCTTTTGTGGTGTGGTGTTTGTTTTTTGGTGGTTTTTTTGGTTTGTTTTTTTTTCCTCTTGTAGGCATTCTAGGACAGCAGGCACATGATCAGTCACATTTTCTGAAATGTTAAAACAGCTTTAGTGATTTCGGTTGTATCGACTGTTGTAGTACTGTTAGATTGCAGTACTGTTTACTACTATTAGTTTTTGTACTGATAGCAAGGTAAATTCTTGGCATTTTGTTAGACTGTAAAAAGAAGTTAATTCATTTGCAGTTTCTTTCTTTCAATAGCTGCTAATGTTGTGAATAAAGCTTTGAAACTCCTAGCCATGAAACTTTGCCTTTGTCTGGACTCAAAAGTAAGTCCTATTCACATTCTTACTCAAAAGTAAGTCACTTTCTTCTAGCATTAAGATTTGAATTGAATCAGAAATACTAAAAACAAAAAATTATTTTTGAGGGATTTTGTATGATAAAAGTGACAAATAGCCTTTTATTCAAATAAAATGAATACCAAACGTTCTGATCTCTCTAAGTATATTTAGTACAATGAAAATGTATTTTGTTAGTCAAAATTCCTTATTATGAATCGAATAAACCTTGAGTGATGTTCTCTCTTTCCGTCCATTTAAGTTGTAAGCAAATTTAAGTTTTTAGATAGTCACATTTCAGACTGAAGTGTATATAATTTTTCAAAATACAGATAATAGCAAGGTGGGCAGGTACCATTTTGGAAGATAACTGTATTTTTATTACCTGCAGAGAAAAAGTGGTAAAGAAAAAGATCTCTATCAGGACTGAGCTACAATAAGACTTTATAGCTGGGCTTTTCAAGAGGAATTAAAGCAACATCTTGAAATTTCCTGTACCTTTATTTTGCATATTTTTTTCACAGATGGCTTGAAGATTTATTTTAGGGATCAGGAGAATTTCTGTAATTGAGAGTAGAGTTACAGTCATATCCTGACCAATATTTGGAAATTTTAGTGCAATAAAATTGCATTATTAAGACATGAAGAATCAGAACCAACAGCTTAGTTGGTGGGTACATCTTATGGTACATTTATAAACTTACAGAATATGATAAGAATCACAAAAAAAACCCCAAAAAACAAACAAACTTTGCTTATTTCAGTTCCTTGCCAGAAGACTTTAAGAACTCAAGGAAGATGTCCTTTTTCCCTAAAATTGCTTTCCAATATGAAGTTGAGGAGTATCTCACCAAAGTGTTCAGAAATAATGAGGTATGTGACATAGTTATGCCAAACCATCAAAAAATAATAAATTTTTTTGTATGACTTTAATACCTTACAATAAAATAATGTCTTCACATTAATCACAGAGTTTTTAACATAAAATATTTTTATATTTAAAATACAAAATTAGTACTTTTGCCCATTGGCTCAAAGTAGTATACAATATTTAAATTAAAATTTGGTATAAATAAGAAAATTCAGTTTTGGATCCCACTGAAGAGTGGATCATAGATAATTAAGCACATATTGACCATATAATATTGACAAGAAATGTTCTCTTACCCCAGTGTAGAATACTACAATCTATTAATTCCTAATGCCAAGGATAAAAAAAAATTGCTTTTTTATGTGCATTCTTATCAGTATGAAAGTTACTGATTCACAGATTTGAATTTACTTTTCCATTTCTTTAGGGCTGGTCTATGTACAATAGCAGAGAGCTCTCTAGCAGTTGCTTTGATTCTTGCTACAAACTGTTTGCAGTGGTTTTGCAGATTTTCCCAATAAGTATTTTTCAAGAAATTTATGAGGTTTCCAGTGGAATTAGGCTTTGAGACATAGACATTTGCAACTATTGCACACCATAACAACCATATCCCTCAATTTCTGTGGAGTGTTTGTTCAGTGGTGTTCTTTTGCATTGAGCAAGAGGCTTCTATGTGAATCTCTTAATATAAAGTATCTTCTTTCACTTTCAGCTTATCACTGCTTTAGGTACACAGGAGGCAGAGAGTAAATACCAATCTCTGTTAAGTCATCTATCTCATCCACCAGCTTTTACATCTGTAAGAGTAAATACCCACTTGGCCTCAGTGAAACATGTGAAAAAATTGCTGTTTGAAGAGATCCAGAAGGTTTGTGCAATTTCTTTGTTACTGCAAAAACAGCAGGGTATTTCATCTTTCATCTGAACATGAGGCCTTTTCTTTACTGGAAACTATACCTTACCTCAATGCATCCAATGGTATTATCATCACACAATCACACTGATTTCCTGTCAGCATTAAACATAAAATGAAAATCCATTGTGTACCAGTATCCCTCATCTCATCCCTTCAAGAAAGGCAACAACAAAGGGAGAAGAAATCCAGCTCTTTTTCATATGGCTGATCCAAACCCTTGATTGAGGCACTGCTGTGGTAAATAATGTGAAGGTGTCTATAAGAAAAGATGACAGATAAAAAAGGTGGCTCAGTGTGCTGTCTCCAGCATCCTTAGAACACTTTTCTTTAAGACTAAAGGAGAATGCCTGTATATCTCATTGGAGAAACTGTTTAGGAAAGTGAGAAAATTGTTATGTTGTGGAAAGTGGAGCCACAGTGATGCTCTGCAGCCAGTATTTTCTTTTTTTAAACCTGTTTTTAATCTTTACATAATTTTCTGGATTTTTACTTACCTTAATTAAACATTTATTTATCTGATAATAAATAAACCGTTATGTTTAAGAAATGTATTATTTTGAAATTGTGTCCTAGATCTTCACTCTGTCTAAAAAGATCTGGTTCTCTAAGTAAATTATTAATGCTAGTGGGTGTACAGGGAGCTTTTGCATGACAGGAGCCAAGACATTTCTGTGATGCAGAGCCACTTGACAGTGTTCTGCTGACTGGGATGGTAATGAGCTTTGCTAATTTTAGCTTGATTGTAGAAATCTGGAAATGGCTATTGCAGGGTTATATTTTGCTTCAAGGGAAAAGGCTGTGCTGAAAAGTGACTCAAGACCAGCTTTTCACAAACTTCTTGTATTTTGAAGCGTGATTTCATGTTAGGAAAGGAAACCACATAACACTTTTGAACATATCAGAAGTATGATCATGAATTGTTTCCTTTTTTAAGAGAAAATACTTACTAGATGCAAACTGATTTATGGTTTTACATATTTTAAGGTTACATTTTAGAAGGCTCAGATGAGAAGACATCATTTTGTTTAAATCAAGGAACCTTTATAAAATGGCATTTTTTTTCAGCTAAATACATAACTCAGCTATCAGTACCCAAACTTGGGCTGACAAGAAGAATGAAAAGTATTGCCAGCCTGGGCTGTTCAGTAAGACAAGCAATACATGATTAAACAGTGGCTTATAACTAATAATATCTAAGAGTTAGCACAGAATACACCCAAGCCTTTAAGGTGGTGTCACTGTGTCTTCTGTGTTCTGACAACTCAACCTTCTTCCAGAAGAAAGCAAAAACCAGTGATAAGGTTATGAGTGTCAGGACACGCTCCCACTCCCTGAAGTCAATTCTCAGTCAACCTCTTTGTGGTCTTGTTATTTCTGAATTTATTAAATGTTTAGTCTTTCATGCCAGGACTTTCATATATAATGTCCCCTTGCACAATATTTCTCAGCTGCTTTTAATGGTTTTCACTGTCTTTGCCTTTTGTGCTCTACCACTATAAATAATGAATGGAAAAATGGTTTTCAGTTTAATTAAGTTTTTAAATATTAGGTTTATTAGTAGTGCTTACTAATTGTATTTTTTTACTGAAACAGCAATTTAAAGGACTACATGTTCCTGTTCTCGAGCACCCAAAACTTCAGGACATTTTATTAATTCCTGTCATTGGACCCAGGTTTGAAATTTTCAGTCTTTAGCCTTAAAATGCCATGTAACTCAATTTTCTTACAGATTTCTTGTTAAACAGTTATGATAACTAATTCACTGTAACAGGCACAACTTCATTTGTATTATGACCTGATGGACAGTCCATATACTAACCAGTCAGAGTTTTAGTCCTTAAAAATGCAAGAAAACATAGAGTTCTCTCCTTATAAATAAGATCAATGTTTTATAGGGAAAAAAGTGACATGTGTGTATCCTCCCTGGAAAGCCCTGGAAAAACTTTCTAGTGGAATATAAAACTATAGCTACACACAGGCAGGGTTTTCTTCCACTGGAAGAAATCAAATGGAATCAAGAGTTACTCAGCAATTGTTGAATACAAAAAAATCACTTCACAGTCATCTAGCATAGGAAGGGATAGAGGACTGTTTCTCCATTCCAGTATAATTTATTTGTATTCCTGTGTCAACTGTGTAATAGTGGCAGAATGTGCCAGAATCTGCATTGTTTTGAGGATTGGTTTTCTTCTTGACTCTTTCCTTTGATTTCCTTGGGACTAAAACAAATATTTTAAATGCAATAAATGAGAGTTAACTACTTTTTCTCTACGATATCCGGCAAAATCCACATTTATGAACTAGAGTTTACTTGGGGAGTATTTGGCTTTTTTTTTTTTTTTTCAGTATACTTTTCTTTTTTACTCAACTACGTTTTGTATTTCTAGGCGAGATTTAAAGAAACATGCACCTGAAGTCATAGTTGGAGCCCAGTGTGGATATGCAGTACTTCGAGGAGCACATGTTTATGTCCCTGGAATTGTATCCACCTCAAGATGTAAGAGTTCTCTTAATACACCCTGTTAAGTTGTGAAGATGGCAGAAAAGGTGTCACCCTTGGATAATAGATAAATGAATAGTGACACTAAATTGTTTTCTGTTCTCAGCTGAAATTAATCTTACAGTTGTGGTTTATGGTAATGACACTTTTTAAAGTTTTCTGGCTTTTTTTTTTTTTTAAAGTATTTTTCACTGTTTTTCATTTTGCTTGTAGTAAGTTGTATGTAATTTTTTCTCACTGGCCTGGCCTGTTTTAAATCCCTTTTTCCATAGCTGAAGTGTTAGTTCTCAAGGATTTCAATTTCAATTTCTTGTTTTCATTTCAGTATATTTTTAAACAGAATATTTTCAAAGTAAAACCTGTTTTTTTTAAGAGTGTTTGTTTTTGCTACTGAATACTGTAACTTTTAATATGGATGTTAAGTTGAGTAAACTTACATAAGTTGGTTGCTTTGAAGTCTTGTAAAAAATAAATGGGATATCACATCTGGATGGTGACTAGGTGAATCTTGATTATTTAATAGATACAGGTTTGTTATTTCTTCCCTCAGTCACAAAGCCACTTACGTTCATGATTCTGTTAGATTTTAAGCTACAAATCTAAAAAACCCCCAAATTTTCCTTTTTTTAATCTATTGGGCATTCATTTGATACTGTTTATGTAAGAGAGATGTAGTAAAAATCTTTTTTTCATTGATGAGAAGAATCTTCAATTTTTGTCAGATTCTTAGAAATGGAAATTATGCATCAATGCCTGTGAGACAAGATAAAAAATCTTCATATGCATGCTTTTTGTTCAGCAACCTATTTTTGTTATTTAAATGTCAAATTAACTTTATGTAAAACCAGTATAATTTTGGATGATTCACCTTATTATTCTATTGTGATGAGATCTAGTGATCATCTTGATTCTTACTATTAAACAAAATGAGTCAGAAAAGCATTTATCAAGTCACTTCATTTCCTTTCAGGAAAAAACCTTCAAGAAGTTTTAAGCGTGTGCTTAAGTCCAATTCACTGAACAGGAATGTTTGTCAATCTAGGGCTTGATAATGAAATAAGTATATTGGCATAGCAGTTGTTGAAACTGCTTATTTAGACAGCCCCATAAATATTCAAATCCTTCTTTGAGTCAGCTAGTGATTTATCATAATTGCTAAATGTAATTATGCATGTAACATCAATTCAAAGAAAATAAAGATACTATAAAACTTATGGAACACTTCAGGGGAATCACAGCTAAGAAGATAAAATAAAAGGGCACGCTACCCACTTGATGCCAAATATAATAAGGCTGTATTAAGCACAGATGGTCTAACTAGGGAAAAAAATAGTACAGCAAGAACACATACTTAGTCACTGAAGTTGCAATCCAAATGAGGGTAAACTAATGATCAGGGGGCTTTGAGCTCAATTTAACTAATTGAACTCTAACCTTTATGCTTATGAGATGCTGGTATAATCTACAGAAAGCTTAAGAACTCTCTGCAGGACTAGTGTATTTTGAAAGGATGATTGTCAGCAGAGAGTGAAATAAAATAATTTATGTTTGAATACTGCAAAAAACATTGACAGATATGCTTGATGGAGGAGTTAAATTGCTGGAGGTTTTTGTTCAGTGAAGTTTAAGCAGACATTAATACCGAGCAATCACATAATGTTTTGTGCCACATTGTGTGAAAAGAATTAGCGTAAAAAATCTGTCTTCAATGACTACCCAACAAGTCTTACAATTAAAGAATTTCAGGGCATTTAGACATAAGATGAAGGCCACATGAAGATGGAAACAAGGATTTGCTAGTACAGTTCCAAGAATTTTTGTAAGCTGAACTGTCATTTTTCTAGTTATATCTTCTGGTTCCTCCAGTCACCTCAGAAATGCAATTTTGGAAAAATTTTTATTGGTATCAGAAGAGGCCTTTAAGCATATTTTTCAGTCAACCCATAGCACTTATTCACAAATCTGGTTTGGTTTTTTTTTCTGACTCAGAAAGTTTGTTAAGTCTGTAGGATTACACTTTTGGAGTTTGGTGTATATTTACATACTTTACTCATCTGGTAGGTTTTAATTGGAGATATAAAACTCTCAAAGAGGATTATTGAGAACTGCAGTTAAAGGGAAGAGAGCCAGACCAGAACAAGAATATATAATCACTTGTGTCAAAGAAATAAATAGAGAAACAGCAGTTATAGCTATGTTCTAGGTAGCTATTGAGAGGTGATTAGATAAATTTAACACTCCTGTCTTTGTTCAGTAAGGGTGAGCAGTGTTGTTTCATGTACTTGTGTGCTTGGAGCAGACACAGAGGACTGGATCCTGAAGAGCGTGGTTAAAACTTAGGAGTGACCCTGCCATGATGAAATAAAGTGCAGTGTTGCCTCTTAGCAAACAAGACACAGTGCCTGAGTTGCAGCTTAGTGTCTCACTATCTCCAGTCGTTTGGTAGCTTTCATTCACTGTGTAAAACTTTAAACCTTTATTTCAGTTGATCTTTGATTACATTTAGAAAGCGTGAAGTTTGGTATGAAAGAAGAGTTGAAGTAAGTAATCTACTGAAAATCCTGAGTTATTTGGTCACTACTTTTTGCTAAGTGTCATAATGATTTCAAGCTTTCCATTTTCTTTGTGTAGTTGTGAAAGCTGGAGACCTGGTTTCAGTGTATTCAGATATTGAAGGGAAATGCAAAAGAGGAGCCAAAGAATTTGATGGAGTCAAAGTTTTTCTTGGAAATGGGATTTCAGAACTCAGTCGCAGTGAAATCTTCAGTTCAAGTGGCCCACTGAAGTAAGTCCATAGTAATTGCAGTCTACATGTAAAAATTTCCAAAGGGGACGAGGAATGTGGGAAAACACTTGGAATTATTTTGTACCCTGTGTGAAGTCATAAGATGGCTTTGCATGTTGGGATTTCCAATATTTTTTGGGAAGCTGTTAGTTTCATAGTGGGATCCAGATACCAATTTACTTGAGAGGTAGGAGGAAATAAGTGGGAGTCTTTTAATAATTTATGTTTATTCAGTTCAATAATACCAAACAGAACTGACAAATGTTCTCACAAAATTGCATTTTGGTAAATGTGTTGTACTACTTCCCCCTTTAGATGGAGCAGAAGTGCAGCCTTGACAATTTCTCCACCTTTTGAAAACATCTGTAGGGCTTTATTTTTTTTTTTTTTGTGCAACAAAGGATAAAACATAAGATCAGGTATCCTAAAAAATTACTAACATTTGCTAAAGTATTCACCTATTTCTAGATTACTTCATTTTCTGTTTTGTTGATGAAGCATATGGTTTATTCATCTTGTGTCACCTAAAACACATATAAAAAGTAATGTAAAAGACTATGAACATCAAATTAATGACTGAGACTTTACTTCCTGAGAGCAAACTACAAAAGTTCTAGTGAATAAAAAGTATATTGCCAGAGAATTTCTCATTTATGAGAGCTAAAATATAGTACAAGTAGTGGTAGGATGTACCTGTTGAGTTGGTGACATGGAACAGCACTGTGTAACACTGAATGTGGTGTCTGCAAGTTTCTCACATCCTTCCTTCTTGTTGGACTGTCCCGTACATATGCAAAACAATACTCGTTCTCTTTAGCAATTGTTTATTTGCAGACTCAGTGTTGCTTTTTTTCATGGTCTTCTCTTTATTGTTATCCATTTCCTGGTACACTGGTTTAGCAATTAAATCTGCATCAGAATTTCATCCATATTTAAAACTTTTAGGTGACTTCTAATTTCAAACTGGAGCTTTGCAGGCAAATCGATGTTCCTGCAAGGCTTTTCATACAGGATTTCTACAGTAATTTGACTGAAATCTCAGGAATTTAGGAAATGGAGAAAAATCTAGGTAGGAAATCACATGCCGGTGTCCTAGTGCATACACAAAAAAGCCAAAAAAACACACAAAAAAAAACACACAAAAAAAAAACCAAACCACAAAAAGCATACCAAAAAAAGCCAAAAGCAGTTATGGATTGAAGTTAAGGTATTAAGGTCTGGTTTTGTGCGTTTCTTTACAGTATCAAGGCTTGGATTATATCATGATTTATCCTGTATACAGAAACAGAAATTTGCTTTATGGACTTCTACAGATGGTTCCAATTTATAATTTAATGCATTTTTACCATGATTTACTCAACTTAATGATGTCATTTTGAAGAATATCATATTAAAAATCATAGAAGTATTTTTCTTGGTTGTTCTTTCATTTTTGTAAGATTGTTGTCTCAAGTTGCTATTTGTAAGCATAATGATTTTAATTGACTACTGTTAAAATGTATGAAACTGAGTATTTGAATTTTTTTTCATGTTTTTCAGAGGGCTGGGTGTAAGAATGTTAGAGCCAGTCTACCTTAGTCCTTCATTTGACAATGTGCTCCCTAGTCATTTGTTTTTACAGGTATGTTTGTTCCAAAACCAAAGGTCTGTACTGTCTTCAGAGTAATGAATATTCTCTTAGCACACATTTATGGTTTCTACATTCCTTGTGCATTGTAGCACCTAATTCAGTCTTTGGATGTGAGGAACAGAAAGCATTTAAAATTAAGTCAGTATTTACATGTAGGTGGTTTAATCATACTGTGTCTGAGATATGATAAGGGATTTCAGAGCAACATAAGAGATATTCACTTAAAAACATAGAAATTCCTCTTGCACAGCTTGGTGTTTTGCAATGACACCAAGCTGTAATGTTTCTGCATTGCACAGAAACTCTATTAGTTTTTGCAGTCTGCCTATGAACTCGAATATGAGCCCCTTTCAAGATGCATCATTCTGTAGATAATCAGGAAAATCTTCAGTTAGTAGGTTCATTTAAAGCTGCTATTTAAGTATTAAAAACAACTTCAGAAGTTTTTTTACCTTTGTGTTGAACTAAGAAGGAAGTATTTCCATGTTGTCTAAGGTGCAGTACTGTGCACAGTTATTGCACATTATTACTCTTCAGTGCAGCTGCACAGTTTAGCTTCTTGCTACTTTAATCCAGCAAGTTTAGACTTCTGCATTTTGATCTTGCTGTTCTTTGGCTGCACCAATATGTTATGTTCCAATAAACAGGTTAATATAAAACATTTGTAATAAACAGAGCTGCTCTGCTCTGTGCCAGTATCAGCTTATTTTATTTGGACTTTTAGCACTATAGTCTCCTTAGTCGTGAGCTGTTAAACTTCATAGATACTCAGACAAGAGGAGCCACTGGAGACATTTGATGTAAACTGTCCATTATATATAAAACAAATAGTTCATTTTCTCTTAAGGAACTGACAGCAATATCATAAATATCTTCACTGCTGAATGATTTTTTTTTAATGTGTTTGCCATTCCTTAATAAAGGAGTTGATGCAGGGTATAAGGTTTGAATTCTCCCAATATTTGTTTTTATGATAGAATTTACCTTCTGTGGTTGTGAGCCATATTTTAAACCCTCAGCCAGGAGAGAAAATTTTGGATATGTGTGCTGCACCTGGAGGAAAAACAACCCATCTTGCAACATTAATGCATGACCAGGTAAGAGAAGTAATTTGAATTTTCTAAGGAAGAAAGCCTGACTGCCGTTCACTTGTGCAGCTCTCTTCACTTAACTGTTAGAATGGACAGATAATTTACAGCAGAAAACAATTAATGTTTTACTTACCAATGGATTTTGCTACACATAAGAGTCATTGAAATGGGCAATAGACCGTCTTTATATTTTAGATCCTCTTTGGATCCTTAGTCTATATTTTATATACTTTATCAAGTATTCACCATCAGCTTTAAAACCTTATTTGCTACAAATTAACAGTTGAAATATGTTTAATTTCTTTTTTGAAAATGTTACTGAATTGATTTTAATCATAGAATTTTTACATGCAAGGCATAGTTATACAAGAATGTGGTGGATTCATGAAACTGAGATGCATAAACATCAGGGGTTACTACTGTGTGCCAAAGAAACACAAAACTCTTTACAAAAAATTATGAAAAGGTTCCTAATTCGATGAGGATTTTTCTCAGTAAAAATTATCAATTCTGTGTAGAGATAGGATTTTAGGTTGGATTTCCTGTCTGAATTTGTCATTCTATGGTAGAATGTCACAAATCCAAAACTATTTCATGTGAAAGTAATAAAATGAGAAGAAACAAAAACAAATAATGTAGAGAAAGACAAAGGAAAGGAGAATGTAATAAAACAAGAATGTAGATACAGGATTACAACTTTGCATATGTTAAAATGTTACGTGCGCAGTGAAATACAGAAATGCAGGTTACTCTTCTCTAGCAGAGGGGAGAAAAGCATGTAATATTTCCTCTAAAATTTTGTAAGGCTTTATTATTTTTGTTGAAATAGGGTTACTAGAATACATCAGATTATTTGGAAGTCTTGCAGTTTGTGTTATGCAGTACTTCGACAGTTGCCTGTGCATAAATGTGAAGGCACAGCAAGTAATGGTATGAATATATTGAGAAAATGCCTGTATTCAGTTCTGTGATGGTTTGTCTGTGGAAGTGTTTTCTTCCCTCAGTATGGCAGAAGGCATTAAAAATGCATTTGACAATAATTAGACATTTTTACTATACATATATTAAGCTTCCTGTAAAGAATTTCAGTGTTATAAAGGAAGTCTGCAAATCATATATTTATGTCATGGATTCATTTACATATATACTTTTTTCCATCTGTGTATCTATCTACATTTTGTGTAACTTTGCAGAAATGCTTTTTTCTTAGTCACTTTACATATTTTGATTGTGCTTACCTGCAGCTGAAGTGGTAAAGATTAAGAATACAGATGTTGAAAATTTATCTCACTTGATTTTAATTTTCTGAGTATATAATTTTAATTTAAGATATGGGAGATAAAGATATGGAAAAAGCACTTCATTTTGGATTTTAAATATCATTCACAGATTTTCCATACTAATTTTTCACAGACAGCATATTAAGCCGTTAACATTTCAGAATATTTTAAAACACTCGTACTTTTTTGTGATATAATTGTAAACATTACTATATTGTTTTTAAATTGTATAACCAAGATGTAAAATTACTCTGTGATGGTGACAGCTCTTAAATAAGAATTGGAAATAGTTAAAGCTTGAGAATTTATTATTTGCATCCCAGTCTAGACCACTGTTTTTCCAAATGACTTTTAAGCAGTTGTTCTAGCAGTGGCTGGCATGAGCCAAATGAAGAAGAGCTGTCTTCCAGCTTGTTCTTTTCCCTGGAGAAAAGAACAGAGAAGCTGTGAATAGCCCATCCCTAGCAGTGTTTGAGGCCAGCTAGGATGGGGCTCTGAGCAACCTGGTCTAGTGGAAGGTGTCACTGTCCATGGCAGGAGGCTTGGAACTAGATGATTTTGAGATCCCTTCCCAAACCCAAACCATTCTGTCATTCTATCATCTGTATCTCTGCAGCATGCAGAGATGTGTAGCAAATCCATTGTTCTTGAAACAGACAAAACTTTGAAGCACAGTCAGGTCTTAGTGAAATAGGTTGAGTGGTGTTGGGTGACAAGCAGTGGCATGTGGGTCTTGAGTGCACCTGTAGGAGGTAATTTGACTCACAGTAGCTGAAGACTGGAGTGGACATGGAGAGAAATCCATTCTTATCTCTCAGTCCTAGGTCTGCACATTGCCTAACACAACATACAGATAACAGCTTATCTTTAATGATTTTTTTTTTTACTTCTTAAACTATCTTAGCCATGTTAGCCTTCTAAAAGCCTCCAGTGAGCTTACAGAAATAAGTTGTTATTTTTTTAGCATATTGTACTTTCTATAGCGAGTCTCGTACGAGTTTTTGGGTTGTTCTGTTCTGGATTTTACTGATGCTGCTGTTTACTTTCCTTTGTGTTCATGTAGCAGGTAGTGGTGTGTGTCATTTTTGTTTTATTTTGGGGGAGGAAAAAAGAAATTTTATTTTTACATTAAAGGAATCATGTGTAATTGTGATTTCCCTCCCCTCACCTCTAAAATTATTCCAGTACTTACACTGTTTCCTGAAGTAACTTGTGTGGCAAGTACTGCAAGTATTCCAATATGTTATGAGCCTGAGCAAGTCAGAGATGGCTCTGGGCCTCATTTCCTCAGCACTGAGCTGCAGTGTGATCATATTTCCTACCCTCTCCATACAAATTTAAAACCTGTTGACCTATTTTACCATGTATTTGAGGCTTCTACAATCTTTCAAATGATTAAATTTTTATCTTAGTGCCCAGTTAAGCAGTTCAAAACAAGCAAAAAGAAAGAAACAACAAAACCACTTACCAGAAGTCAGATATTACAGCAGCCCTTAGAGTGACTGCCAAGCAGTCAGAATATGCACAGTTTCAGACTGACGCAGCTATTGAAGAAAACACGTGTGAACAAGGCCTGCAGGAGTGTGGGTTTAAGAATAAAATGTTTCTGTAGGGGAGACTATGCTTCATTTATTACACTGCCCAGGGTTGGGGAAAAGAAATCAGAAACATCCATTTAATCCCTATGCTTTTGATGAAAACTTTGGGATTTTTTTCAGGGTGAAGTAATAGCCATGGACAAGATAGCTAACAAGGTCAAGAAAATCAAGCAGAATGCTGAATTGCTACAGTTGAATTGCATTAAGGCCTTTTGCTATGATGGAACAAAGGCCCTCTCAGTTGAGAAGAGAGAGGATAAAGCAGGTAAAATAAACAGTTCGGGTAGTAGCAGCTTTTAGAAGAAAACAGTAATGTTTTGCAGAACCAGTATTAAAACCTGTCACAGGTTTACAAGTCCTTGAAATCTTGGCAGATACCTAAGTTGCTTCAGCACTGTGAATGCACTTTTATTTTCTACTCTTTTGTGATTATCAGCTTGTCTATGAAGCAAATACAAAAGTCAAATGATCTGTCCTTGTCATAACCTAATATTCTCAAAGGAAGTGCATTCCTTTCCCAGATAATATCAAAGACTGAAGAAGCCTTAGAGCTTCTTTCGCATTTAACTGCATACTGGGAATTTTCTGAGCTAGTCTGAGAAAAAAGTTATTTTTGCAGACTTGCTTCGCTTTCCTGCCTCATAATCCTCATCAGTAAAATGGGGTTATTAATACCTAACTCCCAGGAGTGCTGCAAGGTTTAGTTCATTGATGTTTGTTCAGCTGTTCAGGGGAAAGTTACATACAAGCACAGTGTATTATTTTAAGTAATTTCATTTGCTTTTCTGAAGTGATGCAGTTATGATATTGGTTCTGTTCCCATGATGGAATGATTTAAATGGTATCTGCTGCCTTGATTATTTTTAGTTTGTTGTGCAAAGTATGCTGTTCTTTCTCAGTCTATTTTATCTCAGTCACTGGTTAGCCTAAGTAGGAATCAGATTACATAATTCACCTCCTTTGTCCCTATGCATTGCAGTTATTCCTGCTTTGGAGGAACAAAGGTACTTTCTTAAAAGTCTTTTTATGAGTATCAAATATTGTAGGTGGCAAGTAGCAATTACAGAGATGAACAAAAGCAAGCTGTAATACTGAGAGATAATGAAGGCTTTTCTGTACATTCCTGTAAGTAACACATGACATATTTTGAACATTTTAGTAATGGATCAGAGGTAGATAAACCAGATAGACTCATTTTGTAGTGCAGGAACAAGCTGGGTAGCAGTAGTGTGATAACACAAGTTTGGCAGCAGTAGTACCTGGTGATGCTGAGCCAATCTCCCTAGCACTGAGGAGATGGAAACTTCTGGGCTATTGGTAGAAACTTTGTGGGGTACAGACTAAAGGCTCTACATATAGAAAGTACATATCATCCAGGTAGTAGTTGGAAATGGTTCTTCTCTTCACAATCCTTTTTTGCTGAATTGGTCTGCCATGGAGGCAGCATGTGTCACACATTAGAACTTGTGGTAGTTCATGTTATTATGAAGTGCTTCATTTTATATAGCTATGCATGCATCACCAGAAATAGTTATTATATAGACAGTCCAATTATTATAAGGAAGTCTCAATGATTAACTACATGTTTGTCTCAGTGAAGATTTGCACACTTTTGAGCTGACTGTGGCTCCTCTGACCAATCATATCCCAACTTTTTTGATTACTTTTACATTTTACTTTCAAATTACTAAATTAAGTTAAAAAATATTGCCTCGAGGGATCATTTTTGAGCTCACAGAACTTAAACTGTTTCGTTTTCTGGGAGATGAAAACTACCACCAGCAGTGCTGAGACTTGCCTCTAGCAGAGACTAGTTTTGCAGACACTGTCTATAGCATATATATGTTTCATGTCAAGGAAGCACTAACAGCTTCCCCTTACCTACAGTGAAGTCTCAAGGAAGGAAACTGCCATATTTTCCTTCCTTAATAATATTTCATATTATTAATTGCTTTTTGCAGAAGGACCTCCATTCTTACCAGAGTCATTTGATCGAATTCTTCTTGATGCTCCATGTAGTGGGATGGGACAGAGACCAAACATGGCTTATTCCTCAACTTTAAAGGAAGTGACCTCCTATCAGCCACTACAGCGCAAGCTTTTCACTGTGGTATGTGTTAAACATTGAGTAGATAAGCTAAATTGAACATAAATGCTTTTGCAGCATAAAACTTATCCAGGAAATGAGACCTCATTCTCCCTACTTTTTCAGCAGCCAGGAACTATTAGAGTCCTGTTAACCTCTCAGCTCCACCAGATCTGTTGCTAGGTGATGCCAATTCATTGGAGCATGGGAAAGGTATATGTAATCCACAGTAAATAAAAAGCTTCGTGTTTTTTCATTCCCTCAGTTTCATCAGTTTTACATTATAATAATTGCAAGGGTCTAAGTCACAGAGCAGGTGACTTAGCAACATGCTAAGGAGTGTGCTTGGGCTGATGCTGAAGGATAAGATGAAACTTGTCAAAATCTAAGTGATACATATTCAAAGTGAATGACAGCTTGAAAAGCAGCATAGATATAGCTTCCATGCCAAATACATGGAAACAGTTGACATCTAATCTAACTGACATAAGTATTGTGTATCTGTGGTTGGCAGCAGGTGGTGAAAACAGATCTAATCTGTCTGGGATATGCAGGGCTGTACAAATAACAGATCTTACAAGGTGAATCATCTCAATGATATTAATAAACTGCATGAGCTATATAATGCCTGTTTGGAAAGAAGAATCTTTCTAATCCATGTTATCCTTTGCTGTAACCCCTGAGAGGAATTAGTATCTTAATAGTTTGAGGTTAATTAAGTTTTCAGGTTTAATATTCTAGGTACATGGATTATTAGTTAATGTTGCTTAATATGAAAGTTTTAAATTTAAAAATAAACTGAAATATTGTTTATTTTTCCCTGCAGGCAGTGAAGTTGCTGAAGCCAGGAGGTGTTTTAGTATATAGTACATGTACA
This sequence comes from Phylloscopus collybita, assembly GCA_027886175.1. NCBI lineage: Eukaryota > Metazoa > Chordata > Aves > Passeriformes > Phylloscopidae > Phylloscopus > Phylloscopus collybita. The sequence continues at coordinate 18,527,703 of JAJNNQ010000002.1, forward strand.
ATTACACTTTCTGAAAATGAGGAGCAAGTTGCTTGGGCCCTGAAAACTTTTCCATGCCTCCAGCTTCATCCACAGGTAAAACTGTTTTCAGGGTACTTTGCACCATCTAGTGAGCTTATTTTGGAGCTGTAAAGTTACACAGTAGATTTACTATCAGTAAATCTTTTTTTCACCATTGACTGTTTTAACTGCTGTGGATAGAAACAACAGAAGGATTTTTGAGGCTTTTTAAAGGTATATATTTGTGCTTAATTGAGCTTTATTTAGACATCATTAAGTAGTTTCCCACTGTGTATTGTGCGGGTTTTTTGATCTGTACAACAGTCTTTTAAAACACAACAGGGATGAAAGATAGGTCAGACAGGTTAAAATTTCTCTTGCAATGTCTTTAATACATATATTTTATTATTTCTTTTCATTTTCACATTCACAGGACAGGTTTTGTTTTTGTTTTGTTTTGTTTTTTTTTAATTAATGCCACTGAAATAATGAAGACTTGCATATAAAGTATGGGACATAAATGAAAATAAATTTGTGTTTCAAAGAAGGAGGATGTTATATGTATGGGAGTTATTTTTGATTTATTTAAAAGAAACAAGGGAAAGAAATTGTTTCAGGCTAAGTGTCCCAAGAATGTACCTCGTCTTTTTTGGAGTCAGTGTCTACCACTAAGATGTCTGGAAAGAGGTAATATATATGGAGACACAAGAAATTTTCTATCTCTATTAGCTACAGTTCTTCAGAAATATCTGTTACCTATAATAGTACTTCAGGGGGGTTTATCATCAGACCACACATGCCCCACTTCCTCTTTGATGGTGAGATGAGCTGGGTGGGGTAGTTGTTTATCATCATGGCTTTGAGGAAAAGTGTAACTGACACCTGTTAAACATCACATTCTGTGATGACTTGTACCTGTCTTAAGAAGCTTAGATAAATGTTTAACTGAAATAAAAATATATATATACAATAGCTGTAGAATAAGAAATTAATATGATGGCTGGTAAAGATTTAACAGAACTGAAGCTTTCTGTGGTGTGTTCTTCTGTCTGCATTCTCACCATCCATTCCCTAACAGTTTTTCAGTTCCAGACTTTTCAACTGAGATTATATATTTAACCTAACAGCATACAGAATTCTTCTTGATAGAATGACAAAGCAAAACACAATCTTTATTAACTCAAATGCACTAATTAACTAATTCTTGCTATATAGACTTTCTCTAACCAGTAATATCATTCTTGAATAAAGCACTGTTTTTCACATACAAATGCCGTATCTGTAAAAATTAATCTTTTCTGTATAGTATATTTTAAATGAGATGACACTGCACTGTTTACTCACATATAATTTATAGTACCTTATAACCAGTTCCCTACTAGTGTAAACTAAGGTGATCTTTTCCAGTTAACATGAAACAGGAGTCTAGGGTCTACTTACCTCATGTTCCTTTATGTATTTATTTCCCATATTTTATTTCTTTAGTCTCAGTGGACACCTCTTTTTTTATCCAGTCCACTGTTTCCCACATTCTCAGTTCGGCAACAGGTCCTGGCAGCCCACTGGGTAATGTGGGCAAGGAAAAAACAGGAGATGGAGCCATAGGCATTGTTCTTGTAGGTGGAGGTTACCACATGGCAGCTGCTCCTTTGTGCAGACTTCCTCTTAGGAGTTTACACAGGAGATACTGTAGATCAGCTTATATGCAGTAACTTAACTGGAAGGAAAAATGAAAAGGTAGAGAAGACACTGGTTGGTCTGCCTTTAGGCAGGTTACTTGCACCTGTGGAATACTGTTTTCATAGACTTCGACCTTTCCCTCCTTATGTTACATCAAGTCACTACCCCTTGTCTCCCTTTATATGTTACTTTTCTCTCAATTTGCAGTAGACACCTCTGTTTGTCTTTTACCCGGAAAGCATTGAAATCCTGCTGAGGGAGAGAAAGAATCAGTCTGCAGCCCCTTGGCTGCCCAGCTTTCCAGCATGCAGTACGTGGTTAAGCAGCTAACTCACATCATGTGCTGACTGGGTGAGCTCATGTGTTAGCAAGGTGTGATGGCTGAAAAATGCTCTGCTGTAGGCTGCATTATGGACTACATTAGACTAGATTGACAAAGGAGATCTATTTTTGATATTGCAGTGCCAGCTTTTGCACACTTTGTTCTATCTCCTTACTGAATGCATCGAAAGAACAATCCAGATAAGATTTAAATTTTTTTCCAGGAATTAGGGTATTAAATAAGAACCAGTCAAGGCTATTCACAAGAAATACTGAGAAAAGGGTAAAGATTTCAAGTCCTTCTCCTCTCCAGGATTTTGAAGCCAAATGCCATCTCTTGAAAATTGATTTTTTTCTTTTTTTCTCTGCCTCATAGACATGCACATGCACATAACAGTAGTTAACTATTTACCTGTTAGTCTTATTACATGACTAGAAAATTCAAAGTTAGATTTTTCTGCTGCATCATCCACCAAAATGATGTCTCTTCAGGCAGTAAAATATTATGGACTTCAGAATCTTTTAGTCTTTTAGTCTCTCCAGTTGAATTTTTACTGTGAAGAATCCCAGTATGTTAGGGTGGCCATTAGGAAGAAGTTCTTCACAGAAAGGGTGATTGAGCCTTGGAATGGGCTGTGCAGGGAGGTGGTGGAGTCATAAGTCCTTGTGGGTGTTTAAGGGAAGACTGGGTTTTGCAGTTGGTGCCATGGTACAGTTGACAAGGTGGTGTGAGGTCATTGGCTAGACTTGATTATCTCCAAGGTCTTTTCAAACCTCACTGTCTCTGGGATTCTACTGCTGTTACTGATAATGGGCTAAGGACTCACTATTTTTGACTTACAGCTATTAAGTCAGTACACAGAAATGCTGCATCATTTAGAAGTGGCAACCTAAACCCTTTAGACTGGCTGTCTGGTGGGTAACAGCTTTCTTGGGATGTTTCAGCCCTTGAAGTGATGAATCATTTTAGACCTGTGCACTTACCCTCAACAAGTGCTCTAAACTACTGAGATAAAGTGGATGAGGGGCATCACCACCTCCTAAAAATACTTGTGTATATCTTGTCTAAATCTTGTATATACGTTCGTATAATATTGGCCAGATGAAGGCAAGAAAAGAAGCCACATTACCTCTGAATCTTCTGGTGTGAATGATACAAGCATGGCTTGTCCATGTTAATTGTTCGGGAGCTCTGCATATACTCAGCAGAATACATGGAGGGCATTTAAGAACTTTAGAGCTGCAATAATTCGCTTTTCTTTGTTACTTGAACAGGAACCTCACATTGGAGGAGAAGGCATGAAGGGAGCTGGACTATCACTTGATCAGTTGAAGCTGCTGCAGAGATTTGATCCCTCTGCTGTGACATTGCAAGGAATGGATATTAATTCTTTGCAAGATTCCAGAGAAGATGACCTGATTTCATTGGCAAATAAGGACTGTATAGGATTTTTCATTGCAAAATTTATTAAATCGAACAGTAAATAAGGATTTGGGAATGCAACCTGAAAAAATACCTCAGTGAGTCTAAGAACAGTTCAGACGTGCAGTGCCTTTCTTCCTGCTGCAATGTTACCAAGCCAACGGGCTGACGGCAGGGTTGCTATGGCAGCACTAAAATCTGCCAGCTGTTCTGATGGGAAAGAGCCACAGGTTGCAGCAGAAAAGTCATGGTTGGGGGAAGGGTATATCATTTGTAAGTCTCCCTCTGCTTTTGTATTTACAGCAGGTCAGTGCCTGAATGACAACTATGTTCACTCATACTGCTGTCTGCTCTGGTTTCCCCTTGTCTGGTGCAGCAAGCATAGGAAGGAGATGGAAGCTACTTTATGAAATGCAAACATACATAAAATAGACGGGAACTATTACAATGAATTTTGGAATGGGTAGTTTCTATGGAGGTTTACCAATAATTCGTTTCCTTAAATAGTGCTTCTCAAAACACTGCAACGTTTTACAAAGAACTGTTTTATAAATTGATACTTAGAACCTCATTTCTCTTTTATTTTAATACAAGCAAGATTCTCTGTACACATAGTATATACACAAAATACGATTAGGCTTTGTAGCATGTCTTTTATAGCAGCATGAATATATTAAACCATCTCACTCTGGGAATGTAAATAAATATTGTTTCAACATCAAACTTCCCATGCATAAACTGTATTGGTTCTGAAATAGCCTATTGGACTGGCTGACAAGTGACAGTTTTAAAATCAAACATTTGTAACAGAAGGGGCTACAGTTATGATTAATATATCAAAAGACAGAAAACAATGCATAATACCATCTGAAATGTTGCAAATCACCTTTCAAACAACTAAGGATATTAACTCTTTATTGGTTAGAAAGCATCACCAGCTAAAATCATATGAAAATTGAAACTGGGGAAGCATGCTAATGAAAACTGCCTTAGTACATTGCTCAAATTTTAAGTAATCTAAATTTCTTAAACATGTTAGATGTATTTGAAAATTCTGCTTCAGTTCCAGTTTGAACAGTATTCTCAGTCCTGCTGGAACTGACAATAGCACTAAAATCAGAAGGAAAGCTAAGGACAGTGAAAAACAGAAAGTGACATCTGTGTGTGTTTGGTGTTTTCCTCTCATCAGTTTCCAGTTTTAAAAAGCATTATCTGGAAAACATCTGTCTTTTCACACATAAGTATTTGGTTTGATTAAAAAGAGCAATAGTTCTTTTATCATTTGTCTTTTTACTGTCAGAAGTGCTTTTTGTATTTGGTCACAATCAAAACAATCTATACAATTCTCTGTCTCAGTAGTCTGGTTGTTTACTTATATTTTCCATAAATATTTTGATACTGTATGTTTTCTACTGCTCTTGAATAAAAACCAAATGTTTCATCTGTCCTGCCAAGGTTGACTAGTACATCCTCTGTAAGGCCTATCCTAGCAGGATAGGAAAATGTAATTCTTGTTTACTACTTCTCTACTTCTGTTGGTCATTCCTTGCCATTAAATAACAACATATCTAAAGATGATGTAAAGTAATTTTGTTTCATCAGTAGTAGGTGAGATATCCTATTTAGAGCCATGAAAGCTCATACTTTCTAGTCTAAATATGGCAAAAATAATTACCTGGAACAAAAGGGATTAATCTTTTATTGTAAGAACGTGTTGAAATCTTTAACTCAGTGCTAGTAAAAAAGCATTTTCTTTTTTGCAGAATATAGAAATTTTGTAAACATTAATCAGCACACATAAACTATATACCGAAGTTTGTGTATTCATATAAAGTAAGGAACTTTACCTCCAGTTTCAGTAGCAGGATTTGTGCAATGCTGAATTTGAAAGAATTAAGATTGCTGAATTTTTAGTGGAATATTTGTTGAGACTTGCCCCACTTTCTTTAGTTTTGGATGATAGGCTTTTTAAAGAGAGATTTCTTTGGGGTGGGAAGAAAATGTAACTAACTTGTAGATAATTCCAGTGTAATTGCAGAGTAGACTTCACCTGAAAAAAATTACTGATCTATGAACTTTAGCTATCAGGGTTGTTCCCACAAAAGGCAGCACTAGCCTTAGAAGATGCACTCAGCATTTTGAAGGGATTGGCCTCTGCTGTTTCCCCAAGGGCCCTGTCTCTGTTGGTAATGGGGGAGGGACTTCTCCATCAGGCAGGCAGAACAGAAACTCAGTTAAAATGCTCCATCCCTGGCAGGAGCCAGCATCTTTCACTATAGCTGGGGCTAAATTGGATGACTGAAGTTGGATGGATGCCCTTTTTCTTCTTTTCCCGTCTTACTGTGATTTTAACTAGAAGTGGTAGAAATACTTTCTCATTGACACAATTCTGATGGATGGTGTATTTATGTTTTAAACATTTCATATGATTACTTTCCTGATAATCTTTACACTTTGAATCATTGTGCTTCACCAGTTGATGCTGAAGCACAATGGAATATATTTATATATATAATATATATATTTATATATTAAATTTAAAAACTTATTGTTGTTATAATGAAAGATTAAACCTACAAAATAGATTAGGCATGCAATCAGATCCTGTCATTAAGAAAGTCTGAAAAGTAGTTCTCTCTATTTGCAGAAATAGTGATTAGTAATAGTGCCAAATCTAAATATCTATCTTGGTCAGTATAAAGATACTAAAATAGGCTGCCTCATATATTATGAAATTATGATACATCTTTTTTTCAGTGTCATGGAATGCACCAATTTTTTGGATCAGAGGATTTCTTATGCTTTTTAAGGAATGGGCTGGTGAAGGTGATCAATCAAGAAATGACTTTAGAGTGGGTAGGTTAAAATGTAAAGAACCTTGGATTTATGTTTGTTTGCTCATGAATAAAAAGTTTATGAGAAAATCCAATCTTTAACTGCTATAATTCATTTCAGAGTAGGTATGCATGATAGATGAAAGTGCCAAGAATAAAAGAAATGAGAATATGGATGAGTTAGAAGAACCTGCTTAATCTTGATTATATCTGATATAAACCTTTTCTGAGGCTGCGTAGGAATACATTTCTAGGGTGGTAAGTTATAAAAAGAAACTGTCTATAAAACTACTGTAAGCTCATATGTAATAGTTTGTTATATAAAAGTGGGAAAATAAATTACAGACAAATTGCCAAGCAATAAAATCGATTGAATAACATTTGATTAAAAACATTCACAGTCAAAATGGCATCCACATATTTTACAGATGATAGAAGAACTAAGATTTTGGTGAAAGATCTGCAATAAAGTAATAAATATAAGTAAATGTACACCAGAAATGTTATATTACACTCTGAAAAATAATTTTTCTGTTTAGACTTTGCAATCAAGTTTTTTGCAATTTTTTATGGGTGAAATAGTATTAAAGTCAAAAATGTTTGGAAAACAGCTTTCAGCCTGACGTTTTAAAGCAATCAGCGGTCAAATGTAACAAATCAAAACAAACTTTGAAGAGGTTTTAGTAACTACCAAACACAGGAGGTGGTTTACACCAGCTCTTTTCCTTTGAACGGACATTGATTAAAAGCAGTCAGACCACTCACTTCATTTCAGCTGAGGGAATGATAATGGACCCCATTAAAACCTTTGCAGGTGTCACAACGTGAGCATGACTTTACAAACCAACAGAGCTTTAAAATGATAATTGCTAACAGATGCATAAAAGACAAGGTATTAAGGGGCAGTGTATTAGACCTGGGCAGGAACTGCGTGTATAGGATGAATAACTGGGTATGCAGGGAGAAGTAAAAATGGGGCTCTCCCTTTATTCAGGGTTCAGTGAGTAGAATTTAATTTCCTTATCCTCCATTTATAATAAAGGCTATAGGCTAAGGGTATACAGATTTCTGTGAAAAGAGGTGCTCCACTGAAACTCTTTGTGGCTGTAAAACTGATCTTCATAAAATAGGTCCAGAGCCTTAGGGAAAACAATGTGTTTAATTTTATTCCTCGAGAAGCAAGAACTATGGAACTCCCTTCAAATTCTGAACTCCTAATGCCAGAGACAGAATATGAATTCATGAGTATTCTAGAAGAATCTAGAAGAATTTAAATTCTAAGCAGTAATTTATGGATCAATTTAGTAAAAATAGTTTGTTTCAGCTCATAACTCGTAAGGATACTGCTTTTGTGCACAAACCTGTTTGCTTATTCCTCCCCACTGTCCTGTCCCTTTGCAGGTCTGGAGACTTCTACTGTCACCTCCTTCCAGTCCCTCTGGAAGAGAATTCTTTTTTCCATAACATCTGTGTGGCACTAGACAACTGGTGAAGGATAGACTAAGGCTACTCAGCACTGATGTATAGTCATTTGAAAAAACACACAAAAATAAGTTTAACATCTAACATATACATGCAGATTTTGAAATGTATCCCATTCCTTCCATACGGTGAAATTCTTTAGAAAAATACAGAGTTGAGCTGCCCAGGCTTATATATCACTTAACTATTTTATCTTTCTCCCTTTCCTTCTGTTTCACTGGTTTTATTATCTTTTTTAGTTCATTTGAATGGAATTTTTAGTTTGCTTTGTACCACACATCCATAAGACTCTGGAGCTCACTAGGACCTCTGCCATTTCTCAGATTCAAAATCCCTGAAACCAGATACAGAAATATGAACTCATTAGTACCCTAATGCAACCAATAATATTAAACTTTCTATTGGCAAAACGTTGCAAAGACATTTCATCACAATAATCTTTGATATGTCCTCCACTTGGAGTATTTTTAAAGCTTCTTATTGACATAACTCTGTTAAAGTGCTTTTCAAAGTAGTGCTCAGCAGGCAGGTGGTATTGTGCAATATATGTAGTACAAGCTCACATTACAAATTATTTGTCACTCTCAAAACAGAAACTGAAAAAAAGTATCTCAGGAAGGCTAATAAAACCTATTCAGTGAGTCTGCCTAAGAAATACACGTGTTTGTTAGTATGTTGTCTATACATAAATAGCAGCACTATATAAAACATGATTCTATGACCAGTTGGTTTTGGATTTGTCTTTTTTTTTCTGTGATGTTTATACTCCATGAATCAATATATAGGCCATACTTAAATACTAGGGCTTTATTTTCTCATTTATTTCTCTATACACAACTACCTATGCCATAGTTTTCATATACTACTCAGTGCTTTGAAATTCTGCCAAATATTCCTTAAAAATACTTTAACTAAGCTGAAAAATAAACACTCTCTGGAGCAAAAGTAAAAAAACAAACAACAAAACAACAAACAAATCAAAAAAAACACCCCAAACCCAACCAAAAACCCAACAAAAAAGAACAAAACATTCAAGGTATTGAAGTGGAATCACTTCTTAGAGGACATAGCTCTCATGAGTTGCAGGGAGCAACACCATTTACTGCAGCTGGTAAATTAGCTAAAGCCAGGCTATACAGAGCAAGATAATGTCACTTTCTTCCCACTTACATGTCATCTGATATGATTCAAAAAACAGTCTTTTAATGTCACTTTTTACAGATACCCTGAAAATTCTCTTGTATCAAAAACCAGTTTATGTACTCCTCTATATCCATTTAGTAATACAACAGATCTACTTACCTATTCTTCCTTCCTCTACAAATCCATTTAGTGATGTTTAGAAAAATGATGAGGATTTTATTAATAGAAAAATAACCTTTTTTTCTTGTGTTCCCCACAGTTCATGCTTTGAGCCAAAACCTACCCTTGAATAACCACAACAGTCAGCAGCACTGGGAGGAATGGCCAGATAACTGACAGCAGAATTTCCCACTCTTAGGTTGTAAAAATGCTTATAAAGCATCAGGAAGAGGGGTAGGAGAGGAAGGGCAGAAAATGTTTAAGGGAATTTCTTGGATGCTGGGCTAGGAGACTGGAGAAAGCATGCACCTGCCATATATCTTGTCCATTTCACTAAAATGATATTCAAAATCAGGCAATGCTGATATTCCCAGAATTGAAATAATAAATAAAAATAACTCCCAGCTAAACTAATTATTATCACACTACAGTTTTTATCTAATGTGCTATTTACAGGGAAATACAAAAAGTATTTCATTCATACAAGTACTACAAAGACTACATGTGATGCAGAACGGATTTTACACTAGGCAAGGGTGTGGGACCTGGAGTCAAAAATAATAGTGAATTTCCCCCCACTTACCAGTGCAACAGGTGTTCACTGCAAAACAAACTGTGTTTGCTCCCTTTGATTTCAATGCATTTTCTCTAGAAAGCTCCTAACAGAGTCACAGTCATTTTTCTATGCTCTCATCAGCAGCGCAACAGCTTTGGTGAAGGAAAAGCAGTGAGCCGGCTGCAGAGTGGGAATGCAGAGAATTGGCAAGTGTAGAAAAAGTGGAGAAGCTACAAAAATTTATTTTCCAACAAAATATCTCTCCACAAGCTGTGTAAACTTTTCTTACTAAAACAAATACTCTAAAACACAAAGATTTTACATTTCCAGTGAAACTCACAGTAACATTTGCCTGTTTTTACTCTCCTGAAGTATCAACAAAGAGCCAGCAGATTTATGCTTTCCCAATTACCTGGTTCAGTAAATTCCCTCATATTCCCTGAATGTAATTTGGATTTTTAAATTAAGAGACAGAATGCAGAAATAGACTTGTTGGGCTTTTGAGTAACCTTTGTTTTCTTCAGTAGATTCTCACAGTTTGCTGCCTAACCTGCACACACACACACAAACGTCGATCCACCACTCACCCACCCACATACACACCTCCAACATGTGTGCTCTGTTTACTGACAGTAGAACAAAAATTAAGCTGTGCCCGTTGCAATATTGTGACCTGAACAGAGAATAATAATTTATAGTGGTAAGTTCATTATCTTTACCGTAACTTCAAAATGCAAAATTTGGTTTGCAAGGACAGCATAAGGTATAAGAGTTACACCCTTTATCTCAAGCACTCATCCATATTTACAATAAGTATAAGCTTTCTGCTACAGAAGAAAAAGTATTTAGATTGAACACTGTTACAGATTTCCTAAGTGAGGCTAGTTCCAGTTGCCAGTAATTCAAAAGCAAATCTGCTGACTTGGCATTAGGACTCTAAAACAGTGTGATCAAACTTATATAGTAAGAAGGTGTCTGCAGAAATAACATTTATAAACTGTATATACAGTACACAGTACCAGTACATAGAAAATAGATTTTGACTCCATGATCCCCTGTGTGTAAGGCAAGACTGAATTCTGTCTTCATACGGAGACCACCAGAGGTACAAGCAACAGAGTGGTGCTTAAAACAATATGCAAACCAAGTGCATACAAATTAAAAATCAGAGCAGACAAAAAGTTTTAGATTTTTTTTTTTTTTATGTGCTGATCCTGGCTTGCTGAATACATGGGACGTTATTAAACATCAAATGTACCTTTTTTTTAAAAAACACTAACAACACCTTGATGGCAACAGATATTGTTCAAGTGGCAGCTACCAAAAACAGCTTGAAAAATGTCATAGTACAACATCAGGAACTCTTCAGTTGTACTACACTAATTCATATAGCACTAACCAAAAAAATAAGTATATGAATATTCTATTTCATGCTATTGCTATGCAAGCAACAGCAATACAAATCAGCATACAGAAGGATACCATATGTTCTGCAAAGAAGAACCCAAGATATTTTCAAGGGACATTGTTACAAGACTTCAAAGAAACACAAGACTGCCAGAGGCAAAAGTTACTGACGGATGTAAACATCCCTGTTCCACTCTCCTGCATCGTTACGCTTTTTCGATATCACTTCCCCATCCTTGTCACAATATTGGTCCCTTGATTTATGACGGCTGCGCTGTTTGTTGCACTCATTGTGGTCCTGCTCGCGGTCCCTCTCCTTTGAGCGATGCCGGGATTCCCTGTGTCTGTGTTCACTGACCCCATGGGACTCGTCTCTGTGATTATGATCCCTGTGAGAATCATAGTGGTCACCGTGCTCATGTGAGTAGTCCTCCTTTGGCTCTACGTAAGCTGAATCTCTGCTGTCTTGTGTTTCTGAGTCAAAAGTTTCTTGCCTGTGAAGGCCTCTGCCACCACTGCGATGGTTGTGGTGTTGGCTGGAGGAAGAGCGGTGCTGGGATTTCTTGACGGGTTCGACCCGTGCTTCCTCCTCAATGTGGGCACCGCTGCGCTCAGGGACCGAATGGTCATTCCTCTGGTCTCCTTGAGATCCCTGCTACCAGAACCAGCAGTAAGGTCATCAGGTACACATTGAAAAACTTCCCCCCATATCAAATTCAACTAGAAAGTACCATGAAACCAATAAAATTTTAAGTACGAAACAATCCACTTTGAATCTAAACTAGGAAAGAAACCATTAGTATTCAACTTTTACTGAAAATTCAGTATTATAATACAAACAATTCTTTTTACTCTCATCAAATGTAGGGTGGCACTTGGGTTATTCTGTAGCATTTTCTCATTTCTTGTGATGTTTCTGACTACTCCAGTTAGCAATAAGTGCCACCACCCTCCAAAGAAAAAGACAGCATGCAGAAACAGGACAAACTGCAGAAAAATTGAGAGGAGATATCATGCCAGGAGAGGGCATATATCATTTGAGAGGTTGCAGATGAGTGTCTGGAAACAGCCGCTATGGGAAAGTGATTTTAGAGGGCTGAGGAGGTGGATTCCAGCAAAGAACCAAAGTACAAAACCTTGGCTCTTAAATAGTAACTTTTTTAAAGGAAAAATTTGCAATTGATGCTGCTATGAGTAAAGTTTGTATTATGATACTAATAGTATCACTGACCTTCTGTTTTCTCAGCAGTAATTTCATTTCTTCTTGGTAATGAAAAATTAAACATTGACCTCATAATTTTAAGAGCTCGAGAATACAGCCCATTGCCAAGAAAAGCAGGAGGAGAGTGATATTATCACATACAAAATTTCCTAACACACCACTGCTATTAAAAGACTGAAATAAAAATTACCAGGTAATAAACCTACTCCTCACCCGCATAAATGCTTTGAAATCACTGCAAAATGAACAAGTGGCATTATTTACCTCATTTGGGGGTTTCGTTACATTAACCTGCTTTTATTGCCAAACCACAGCTAAGGACTTTACAGGATTAATTGCAAAAAATTTTAATAGTTAATATTGAAAATGAATTACACTTCTCATATGAGGTGAAGAATGTCAAGGCAAAATCATCATCTCTGCTGCCACAAAATTAATGTAGATTTTACCAGAGTTATACAGGCAATTGTTAGTGAGACTGTCTGAATACCAAAGTTAGTCTTAAGTTTGCCCTTCTACATTCAGATTTGTCTAAAAATAAGGATTGCCCCCAGGGCAGCTCATGGACGTATCTTCTTTCTGTCTTTCTATTTTGTGAAAAAGAGCTAGAGGAAGGAGGTAATTTTGTCCTTCAGCCACAGATCGTGGCAGGTGGGTTTCCTAGCAACCCAAAAAGTAAAATTACAGGAAATTGGAAAGGAAAATAATCTGTACTTAATCAGAAACTTATAAAAAGCAGCATATTTCAAATCAGCAATTTGGTAAATTTGACAAATCTTAATTTTCTAAGACAACATTTTGTTACATAAAATTCTGAGAGACAAGCTGGGTTTCAAATTTGAAACAAACAGTATAGATGAGAACAAAGTAACAGGAATAGCAGTCAAATTTCTTATTTGTTCTTGCTTTTGTGATTCTCAAGATGATTCTGATTTGCCAGAAAGAAATATAATAATTGTAAACATGAATAGATCTGTTCAAGGTGAAATGAAATGACTCAACAGAGGTGAATTGTAAATGAAATTAAGTGAAAGGCAAAAGAGTCCAAAGCAGTGCCTGCTTTGCATGTGTAAACACAACATTTACCAGCTCATCACCATGACTGGTTTTAAACATGGTATACATGTGAAACCCTATAGTTCTCATGTGGTCAAATGCAAGTACCTGGACATAATCATGACTAATAAATTCTGTCATTGCTGTGGTTTGAGAACAAATGCAAAATTTGAACCTGCATTGGAAACACTGCTATTTTTACAAGCTCAGATGCATCTTCTGTGCTCTAATGAGCACATGTGAAAGAACACAATGAATAAATTTAGAACCAATACCTGCAATTTCAGAATAGTGTAAGGGCTGTTGGGATTTATTGGCAAATTCATTGACAGTAACTTGCATTAAATATTACAGGGACACTGAATAGGTAATGTCTGAATCTGGATTAGAGTCTGGCTTTTTGGTTCATAACCAAATTCGGGCTCTGATTTGGAATAGATTCTTCAGTGGAGAAATTTTATTGCCCATTTTCATAAGGGTTTTTTTTTGTGTAAAATAGAGAAAGTTTGAGATAATCCTATTTCAGTACTCAGTTTGTACTTTCAAAGAAATAGAGGTTCTTGGAAAGAAGTTTAAACAGTGTTGAGAGAGGAGAGAGAAGCCTTTGTCTACTGAGTGAATCTGCATTACTCTTTATTTTCAGTGGTCCCTGATCACCTGCACCATGTGTGTGTGGGGTTGCTCCAGTCCTTCTGAGTCAGCCAATTATTTCCATACAAGTTTGTTCCAAAGCTCTCTCTCGGTCAGACACAAGGTGTAAGGTCATTGCCTATTTCATTTCAAACCGTCCCAGGAGGCCTCACACCTTCAAGCACCTCGTGCCATGCAGTGCACACAATGCCCTTCATGCTGTAAAAATGCCACTCTGGCAGCTGGCAACACAAATCCCTCCTTACAATGTACGCTGGGGACTTAAAAACCACAAACCCAAAATATGTTTCATGTCAAAGGGGCACTGCATTGGCCCCAGGGGAGAATGACTCCAATGCTCTGCAGTGTGGATGTTCCCCAGTCCCCAAACAACTGGTGGCTTTTCCCTGCAGAGCAATCCAGACAAATGGCACAGGCATGGACTTAAAATTCTCTAAATACAGGGTCTTAACACTGTTAAAAGAATGAGTTCAGCAAACATCATTAAAAAATAGACCCATTCTGTGCCAAGGCAATGACAAGCTCAGGTTTGAGATGTCAGCTGAAGATGTATCATAGGAAAATGAAACCAAAGGAACAGAAAGGTTTTATGTTCCATAAGGGACCTCTGTTGATTCACACTTCTGTGTTAGTAGACCTACAAACAAACTGTGAAACTGCAAAATCACCCTCATTTTTAGTCTATAAAATCTGTAAATCTGTTAGTGTGTAAGGAGACAGCACAGCATTCAGAAACGTGTTATTAAAACTCTGCATAGTTCATCCAGAGAATATGGTTAATACAATGAGTATGTGAGCTATAGATCCAAACCCAAAAAGCAAAAAAAAAAAAACCAAACCAAAACAAACCAAAACAAAAACAAAAACAAACAAAAAAACACAAAACAAAACAAAAACCAAAAAAAAAAACCCCCCCAAAAAAAACTTGAGCAAAGTAATTTAGAAGTTTACAAAGCAAAGAAAGTTTATCTAGCAAGGCTGCACACAACAATACTGAATTTCATACTCAGAAATTCTTCCAGCTCACAATTTTTTCAAGGTGTTTCAGCTCTGAGGACAGAAAAAAAGGCAGAAATGAGCTATAGTTTACAGTCTCTTTTACTGCAACTGTGTCTGAAAGCAAGAGGAGATACCCTTCGAGATGGCTAAAGAAATCTTTCTTGATAAAGAATAAACCTATAAAGTCTATGGTTTTCTAATGAGAAATAAGTCATTTGACACAAAAAAATTGTTTTGCATAACCATAACAAAGAGCACAGCTCCTTTGCATTTTAATTTAGGTGCAGGTACATTTTTTTTTCCTTTGGTTTTCTAAAAGGAGGTGTTTTTCTTAGCCAAAGTTATGAGTTGTAACTTGCATATGTATATAATTTATGGGCATATATTGAACTTAGGTAGAAATTTAGACGTAGTAAGCCTTTATTTGATCTGGGACAGATATATTTTATCCCCTCTGTGATCTTCTCAGCCTCAAGATGTCACTCAGTACTTACAATGAAGTATCATCTTTAAACTCTTCATTACATATCCTGCAACACATATCCAAAAGAAAGCATCTCCTTATGCTGAACACCTCAATAAAATTAAATAAACCAAAAGTTGAAGGAGAATACAGGGGACATAATATGCCCAAATCAACAGGCACATCAGTGCAGAGGCAGAAATAAAGCCTGCTTTTCCCAGCTCACTGGAGAGTGTCCCTGCTGTTCAAAACACAGAGCCTCTCAAGGTCTTTCTGCACAACGTGCAGTGCAGCGGGACTTGGATTTGATGTAAGTTTGTCTTGAAGGAAGTCTGCACTTTTCACAGCAATGGCCACTGAATCAAAGAACAAAGGAAACACTGGAAGGGCCATTTTGACCTTGAGTTTTTACTAATACCGTCAGTCATCCTCAACCTCTACAACTCTACAGCCTGTGGGAAGATTGGAAGAGATTTCCCCCCAACATTTGTGGATCTGCCCTGTACCTAACCCAGTTTGCCATGCAGAGCCTCTGGGGCCAGGATTTGCCTATTAGCAACAGTGTGCCCATCAGCCAGAACGTTACCAGGGGCTGGAATGTGCACAGCCTTAGTCTAGTTTATTTCTCTGATTGGATTACAAGTGGCCAGCTATAAAATGCTTGTGGCTGGTACACTGGCACAGCGGTGTCCTGGGCACAATAAAACCTGAAGTATTCAATTTCACATCAACATATGTTTTCAGTCAGGCCAGCTTGGAATGGAATCAAAACAAGCCCCCAAGTCAATACACAAACACATGCTACTATAAATAATAGCAGTAACATGCTTGCATTTGCCTTTTATACTGAAAATGGGTGAATATTTACTGAAAAAGCTTTCAGTCTATCAACAACAGGAAAACACATTCAGCATATTTAGCATAGTATCAGCCTAACTTGCTGGAAGGAGAAATTGACAGAAGAAAAAGAAGAGATGGCATAAAAACTGTACCTGTAAATTAATATTTGGACCTGGGCTAATAGGAAGAGTGGCTGTTGCGAGTGTGCGAGTGAGAAGCTGGTTAGGAGGATTGCTGCTAGGTGGATGTGTGGCCTTCCAGTAGGCTTCCAGATAGTCAGCAAGGTGCTCACAAGCATCTTCAAGCTGGTTCTCATCAAGAATTACATCGAACATTTCCTGATAAAGGAAAGGTTTTAGTGAGAATAATCACCAGGTAAAGAGAGATCAGCTAGAGACATTGATCACACTTTCCATTAATCAAAAATGAACCACATTTTTAGTACTTGTATTAAGATATTTTACCTTTTTTCTGGCATTTATTTTTCTGAATGCAGTTGATACATAAGACTGTAATCATAACTAGCACTTATGTTACACTTGCTAAAGCAAGACCTTGTAACTTCCACACAGTAATGCACAGTCAAAAAAGACAGGGAAGAAGCAGCTTGAACAAATCCTAAACTTATAGAAAGAACAGATAAATATTGAAGAATTAATTGTTGAAAAAAATGGAATGGCAAGAAAGGGATTCAATCCCCCTGTAGAATAACTATAAGAAAACTACAGCAAACTAGGACTAATAATTAACAACGGTAAGAATACAGATCATTCAGTTTCCAAGTGTCCTACAAATATTAGGTAAGAGATTAGTCAGTCTAATTGTAGTCTTCTAAAGTTAGGAGGTGAGTTTCATCCATTTCTGCTCCCTGGTCAGGGAACAGAAGGCAGCTTTGAGGGCGTATGCAGGTCTTCAGCACTCTTCATTGACTTCCTGGGGACCTGAGCATTGCTTAACTGAGATGCTTGAACTTAAATGATAAAGACTTTCCCTTCACTCAGCTCTGTAACTATGGAAAATTATATCTGCAACTGAACTGTACTCCCATCTTCTGGTTTTTTACCCATACTCTGACAGCTGAGTATGCAGGCAGCAAGGCATGCCAGGTTTAAAACACAGTTGGGATGTCATCACCCCCCCTTATAGGTGGAAACTGAGAGAATTTGCTTCAGTGCACATTTGAAGAAGAACTGCAGAGGTGCCAGCTATGCAGTACCACTCAGCTTTTTGCCAAAACCCTGACCAAAAACATCAGCAGTGGTGGGCCATGCTGACAGATGTCCCAGAGGAGCTCCTCAAACCATTTGCCTTACTCTAAACTACCAGAGATAAAGCACAGTCACTATGAGGGTTCATTTTTAGACAAATAACCCCCTAAAACTTATCAAGTAAAACATATGTTCAGTTTACTGAAACACTGACTCAGGATGTGTGTATCAGCACACTTCCTAATAACTGATTGTGACTAAGACTCTTTTTCCCCTGCACCTAGTGCAGAGTCCCAAGACCTCAGGAGGTGTTCTGCAAAAAGCAATAGTTATATATGGCCAGAAGAGGGCAAACAATCCTGAAAATTATGTAATTAACCTCGTGCTTGAAAAGGAAGGCACCTTTCAGAGACAAGACATGAATTAACAGTAACTCACAGGAGGACACTGTGCCAGTTTATCAGCTGCCACCATCTGAACATTAAGGTGTTTGGCCTGAGATTTCCCTCGAGATTTTATCAACCTCTGTAAAACCTGTGAAAAATAAGACATTAAAAAAAGTGAGCAGGCTCAGACTTAATATACTAATATAACCACCTAAAATGTTTACATTTGAAACTGCTCACATGAGCAGAACAAATTCTTCATTTGCTGCCTTCAAGAACATTTCCCGTGTTCCCTCATCCAGGATGTGCTAATTTTCATTTACATTCAAATATCTCCTTCCCTTTACAACCACTAAGAAGTTACACTCCTGCCTTTTTTCTGCTGCTTCTGGTTTTGTTTGTTTCTAAGCTGAATTTTTTAAATAGATCTACTGATTTCTCTTCCCATAAATTCGTTTTTCTCTTTCAAATGCCTCTTCACAAGGTCTGTGAAATTTTTTTACATACAGTGAAAGAGCATATTATCAGATGTTAAAGTTTAGCAATCAGTCTAATACTCATTCAGTGAAAAACATTCTTTCATTTCCATATTACTTTGATTTAACAAACCATGAGCACTACTTACGCGACTGATACTAAAAGTGCAATTCCAGTTAAAAAACTCATTGGAGCTACAGCATCTTTTCCAAAATAGATTTCAGTTAACACTAGAGCTCAGATACTTTTTTGGTTATTAATGCTTCACTACCCGAAGGGAAGCAATAGCAATATATCACTGTGAACCTAAATAAGGACACGTGATTTTCTGCATTTAAGGCCCAAAAAAATCCCACAAAAACCAAAAAAGGAACCCAATACCTGCCCCCCCCCACAAAAAAAAAAAAAAACACCCCAAAACCAAAAACCAAAAAAACCAAACCAAACCAAACCAAAAAAAACACTGAAAGAACTTGAAGGTATCTAAAATATTTACCTTAGGAGAAGAAATCTTTACGTATACTATAATGGGGGCCAGAGAGGTTTTGCTCAGTTGAGCTGGGTGGTTAATGGTATCAGCATCAAGCACTACCAACTGCAGTGTCCTGGCTAATTCAAAAATCCGTTCAATTTCACTTTGAACTTCAGCTGCAAAGTAGAAAATTAGAGTTATAAAAATACCAAGAGGTGATTAGTTTTAAGAAATGTAATGTTATAGTAGACTGGTGTGTTGCTCCTCCTCTGGCTGCAGTTGTTATCCGTGCATGTCCCTGGCACAGAAGGGTAATGAATACAGCGTTAATGAGAGCATTTCAACCCTGTTCTGCTGCCCTAGCAGGCACTGCCTGTCTCTCTCACCTCACCAATTCCTGCTATTCCAGGCTGAAGAGACACTGATAACACCTTCCTACATGACCCCAGACTATGCACATAAGAAAAAGGGGTACAAATGCTTGCTGCATCAAATAGCAACTTTACTATGCCACAAATGTGTTCCACATAAATAATGCCAGCTCAGACTTCAATCTTACCCAGTAACCAGTTTGCTCAAACTGGAGTGCTTGAGATAGGTATTAGGAAGTACTGATTACTATATTAGTAGAAACTACTTTTTTTCCCATTTACTTCAGCTTACCAAAGCTCTGGAAAACAGGTTTTTTCCTATGGTACCATGTTAAAATTTTGGCTATTATGTGTAAAACACTTTTAGAAGAGAAAATAACTGAATAATCCAAATAATGCTATGGTAGTATCCTTCTCACAATCCCAGGAGCTGTGGAAAGCTGATTTTCCCAGAGGAAAATCATCTTTTCTTCTGGCAGTCATGCTCCCAGCTCCTCAGCACCCCGTCTGATTGGCAGTACTTTCCAGGGCAAACCTCTCCAAGACAGATGGGCTGCATCCGCTTTCACAAGTGGTGTAGAAACTCTCTTCACTCCCCAATGAAACAAAACTACATCTTATAATAGCAAAATCATCTTTAAAATGAAATCACATTTTCCTGCTAAAATCTTGCTACCAGCTGATTTCACAGAGGATTTAGAGAAGCTGGGTGATTTGTGCAAGTCTATAAAGAAAGTCATTGGGCCAGACAAGACTAATTCATATAGGTTTCCCTTTAAAGGGAGTCAAAACCAGATTAGAAATCCAGCCCATTCAAAGAAAATATTAGAAGACAACCAAGAGAGACTTAAAGGTCAAGAAGAGGTACCAAAAATTGAATAGAGAGTTTCTTGAAATTACATTATCGGTCTTTTATCTATTATGCTGGCAAAAGCTTAACTTTTGCTTGAAAACACAACCTATCTATCCGGCTAGAGAAAGAGTTTTCTACATCAAATGGTCTCTCTCAAGAGATATGAAGAGATTGATTTTTTTCTAAATAAATCAGGTACTATAAAAAGGTTGCAGAATTTCTAAGAGAGAGCAAGGCATCCCAGCTATTATTTTGGTTCCAAATCAAAAAGTATTTGCTATGGTCATTTTATAAACTAAGTAACATCTAAATGGTCGTCACAAAATCTATATATTATATCCTTTATTGGAGGAGGCGAACATTGGTTTGGATTTATTAGAGATCACTTCTAACTCTCTGTGGTTATCTGCAGTTTTGGGTGAGCACAAACAAGCACTTTTACAGCAGTGAACATTGTGAGATGTGCACGGTGTGTTATGGGAAACATCAGTGCACGCTTTGCTGCTGGTCAGTAAAGGCACTGTGGTCCTGCTGCTGTCTGAATTAGGACCACAGTTTTTCAGACAGAACTTTTGATGGTTCTTGGCACATTTACAATTACATCTTCTACAACTTTGTTGCATAGAGATACTGCTGAAATTACTGAATACCACTCTCTCAGAGTTTTAGCAGAAGATAGTCAATAATCTGTCTCTCATTTAAGTTCAAATGACAACTAGAATAAACATATCAGAGATAATTTGTCTGTTTTGATGATGAGTTTAGATTGCTAT
Organism: Phylloscopus collybita; assembly: GCA_027886175.1. Lineage (NCBI taxonomy): Eukaryota > Metazoa > Chordata > Aves > Passeriformes > Phylloscopidae > Phylloscopus > Phylloscopus collybita. Next base: position 18,548,479 of record JAJNNQ010000002.1, read on the forward strand.
CCTGCAGTTTCAAACCAGGTTCAACACTTTAGTCAGTATAACAATATTAGTTAATATATCATTTTAAGACTATTCTAGACTGCTAAAAAACTCCTGTTTGAGACAATTTATAACCAGCAAAATCAGTCTCTATGTCATTGTATTGTAACTTTGTCTGGGGAAGCAGTATTTGCTACACTGCTCAAAGCCCTTTTCTGCCAGTATAGAACACATCTCTATGGACCAGATTTCCTGCCATATTTTCTGAAACACCCTCTGCGAGGACAGAGTATACCTCAGAGTAGGTTCTATTGAGAAACACACCCAGGGTAATAACTGCAGGTAACTATGGTCCTATGAACCAATAATTTCCATTTGAGTCTGAAGATGGAGAGAATTTTTTTTGTTTTTTGTCAGTTAAAATGTATTTCAGTTAACTTGGGTATAGGAGAAAAGTTCAAGGAACTCCACTGCATGATTGGTGAACTAATACATGTGCCTCTACCTCTTCAGTCAGGAATGGATGGGAAAAATGCCACAGGGATAGCTGAAGCGGTTCTGATCTCTCAGTTCCTTAGAGTACTTCTTCAGCTTCTGGAAAAACTCTGGAATTCAAAGATTTGCTTGAAATCTTCTTTGAATTCCAACTTTACAAGATTGTTGCAACTACTTACATAATAGTAACTTCTCTTTTTGGATGACAAAGGCTTCATCCACTGCTACGCTATGGTTCTCATTTTTCTTTAGACTATCTCTCAAACCCCAAATTCTCTACCTGTAAAACTTCCTTCACAACAAGACATTCAACATGAATTTTCTTTTAGACTTTTACCCAAAGTAAGTAAAGAACTCAAAAAGTCATGTGGGGATAGTAACACAAATGTCACTGGTAGTTAAAATAGGGAGCTGAGAACAGTGACAGTAGGGTATCTTCAAAGCAGCACAGTAATAGCTTTGCAATTTTCCCACCTCCATGAATACCATCTATTTATAATAATGTCCTTTCTTATGTACTGGAGAGGCATAAGAGTGAAGTTACAACACTAAACTCCAATAAATTGTATTTGCCAATCATAATGAGAAGCATAAAAATAATTAGAATTACTGTGACAATCATCATGAAATGCTGACAGCCCAGCTACAACACTCAAATCCAGAAATCAGCTACCTACCAAATTTTAAAGTGACCCTTACAGTCTATTTCATATGGTCTCCTTGGTAACCAGAAAGTGAACGTATTTTAAATGACAGGAGCACTCAACTATTTATTCCATACAGTAAGGAGTCAGCTCTAAGAAACAGTAAGTACACATCTCCCAGAGAACTTTAAATACAACATGTTTAAACATACTTCCAAATATTAATTACCAATATCACCATTGCACCTTGAACAGAAATTCAGTGCAATGAGAGGACGAGTAAATCTCTTATCTCTTTATGGAGGCAGACAAATATTCCTTACACCAGTTGAACCTCACAAGTGAATTCCAAGAAAGAAAAATCTTTCCCAGTTCACTACAATAATCTCACCTAAAATATTGGCAAAGATACAACAACATTTTCTCTCTGTCAGTTCACTAAGAACATGATGAACTGCGGTGGAACTTAGGGTCACTTATGTAATGCCACGGTACAGGAACATTCTCTATGCTGCACAGCTGGAGAAACACAACCCTCCTGCAAACCTGGGCTGCATCCACAGCAGCCAGGAGCCACAGGCACTCTCAGTTTGTCAGAGCAGTGGCTACACTGGCAATTTGTTTCAGCAAGACCCTGATGAAAGAGCAGTTCCATGAGAGAGATGAGATGCAAAATGGACATGCATCTGGCCTGCAAAGACCCCAGTGAAGCACAAAATACTGCTTAGAGGCAGCAAAGAAATTTTAATCTTCACAAGGAGCAGTGAAATTCACACACTCTCAGCTGAGCATAGTACGGCTTTTATAACCTATTAAATTTGACCTTGTCTCCTGTCTGTGGTATCGGTGGCTCTGTTTTGTTCATTGAAACAGATCATAGGTAAATTATGATTTCAACTGCAACAGGCACAGAGACAAAGCATTCTAGTTTTTTTTTAAACATGGCTCCTGATGTTACAGACATATGGAATGAAAAGAACACAACTCTGTCAATGTATGCAATACAAAATGATTAACAACACCTTACACAAATGGCTTTGAAATAATTTTATAAATTAAGGAGAACAGCTATCAGTAGCCATTATTCCTTTATGCCAATCCTTTTATAAAAACACAGTTACTTAAAAATAATTAACCACTAAACTCCATGACTATAATTTAAGTATTAAGAAGTTTAGGGCAACCTCAGGATTTCCACAACACAGGTGAAAGAAAAAAAAAATGCAGTTTTTATCCAAGTGCCTTAAAATCATGTAGAAGGTCCACCTTCTACCAAAAAACCTGCTAGAAATGAGTAAAGGTCATATTTTAAATCTGAGACAATGAAAAATAAATGAATAAATAAATAAATGGAAGTGATAATAATTGAGCTGTGCCCACACAAGGCTCTAATGAGAACAAAATCATGTTCTTGACTGACAGAATTAAAATTTTAAATTTTAATTTGTGAGCGTGTGTGTGTATACACACACAAAGAATCACCAGCGTTGCCATGGGGTACTGCTGTAAGCAGAATGCAGGCCACAGCAGGCTACCCCTGACTGCACCACGGTTCTGGGCTCGATGGAAACAAAGCAAAGAGGCTGCCACCGAGGTGATGCCATAAGCTACAAAGGGGTTTGAGCACAGCAGAGCAAGCTAAGAAGAAACCCCACATGTATGTAAGTGTTTGGACTCTTTCTTCCCATTTTCCTCTTTCCTCCCCTCAAGCAGCAATGCTGCTGTGGGCAGGCAGGGAGCGAACAAGGGCTTGGCCTGGGCAGTCCCCATTCCTTCCCAGGCAGGGAGGTTCAGTCCCACAGTCTCAGGCAGGATTACCTGACCCACCTCACACCGTGGGGTGTCCCAGTGCTGGGGAGCAGAATGCTTTGTGCCTCTGCTCCAGCATATCCAGCTAAGAAGGAAAAAATCCTGGACATAACATAAACAAGAGGGAATAAATGCTTTAGCTTAGTCCTCAGGTAACTGGTCAAAAGATGCCTGGATTACAGGTGTTTTAATCAAATGTCTAACCTAAATGCAGTTTTGTGAATATACTTAGATTTTCCTCGTCTCCACCAAATACCTTAGCTACTAGCTTGTTACGTAAAAAGGGGAGGGTGGGAGTGGGAGGATGACAATATTTTCCAGGAAAAGTGGCTGCATGTGTTACTCATGCCTAACAGATGGGGCTCCTGCAAGGGATAAGGCAGAAAGGAGAGAAGCATGTCTGCTCTCTGCCTGGAGTTTCTGTCTGGGCTCTGCTGAAGGGGAGCTGTGGGGCGAGGTGCTGCAGGAGCAGAGGGCTTTCCTCCTCCTGCCTGCTGAGGCTCAGTTTAGGCAGAACTCAGATGGCTTTTAATGTACACACATGTCCAAGCGGTATTGACAGAAACGATCTCATGTTTGGAAACCTCAACATAACCAAGATCTATTTTAATGGACTAACATCTCCTGAAATGCAGCACTGTAATTATGTGAAAATATAAAACAGATAGTGTCATTTAAAAATACTAAATGGCACATAAAAATGTCTACTTCCTGCCTCATTTCTCTGGGCTAGCAAAACAATAGCATTCATGGAATGATGCTTCTTATGCCAAGTTTAAACTGGCAGTAAATTTTAATAGCCTGTGAATGGAAAAGATTGAAAGCAGCAGATTGCAGCAGTAACACAAGTGACTGAGCACTGCACAAGGGTGCACTGAAATGACTGTGCCAGGAAGAACCACAACAGCTCCAGAAGGTGCCATGCAGCAGCACAGCACTGCTCCTGTCATCAAGCGCCCCTGCACTCTGTTAAGGAGTAATTGTAATAGGAAAACTGGCCAAAGAAACAGTCTTAACATTTATTTTTTCCAGGGGATCAAGTGTCTCTGCATAGTTCAGAATGGATATCATCATGTCAGGCTGGCATAACTTGAGTATTTGTGCACTATGCATCATTACTCAGTGCAATGCTATAGGTTTTTACAGATCTAGTCAATACATAGGCATCAAGTAAGTGTTCTCTTACTTGTGTTGCTGTTCTCAGAACAAACATAAATAACATTGTTCAGCCTTTCTCACAGATAGGACGTGGAACTACTGCATCCCTGGCTATCCAACCCCTCCTGCTGATGGGTGTGCCACTCACAAAACATTTGCGTATTCACTGAGTGGGAGCGATACTGACTCTGCAGCCTGATGCTCAGAGTGGGAGGCAAAACACATGGATCCCAGTTCCTTCTCCAGGGAAAGTTTAATTATTATGCAAACTGCGTAAGACTCAGCAGGACCAACCAACAGCCATCCTAAAGGTGATCATAGCCCTGTCACAGTGATGGGAATGATGAGTCCATGCCTCTTAGCACAGAACAGAAATGGACACAGACTTCTTTGCATTCTGGTTAAACAATGCAAACTTTTAGTCTTGGATAAAATGGGGACACAGACACCAACTGTAATCAGTCCCACCAGCCTAGGAGAAGGAAAAACATCTGGATCAATTTGACTTACAGTGTGAGTAGTTTTAAGGGAAGTAAACTGTACTCTTAAACAAACTAGATAAAAATATTTTATTCACCTATCCAAGTATCCTGTCTATTACACAGATATCCATAACCTTAGAAATTATTCTAACACATTGCTACACTACTTTGTTTTGAGCATGTTTTATTTGTCAATATATATTTTTATATTTATTAATATATTTTACATTATATATTAATAATGTAATTATTAATCACACTTATTTCCATGCAGAATGCATAGAAAGGACAGATTGCTAAGAGTTATCTCTAATTTACAGAAATCAGTATTTTTTTTCCCCCCATATTCCCTTTGAAAACACTCAGGAAATTTCATTAAAATGGCTTGCCTATACTGTATCAAAACCTTATTTGTAAGTTAGAATACTGGAAAGTTGGTAACAAACTTCTGATACAGAACTACCTAAAGAATTCAGTAGGGAAACTCTGATCTTAGATGTGAAGAAAATCAAGGCTTTCCTAGCAGGTTTAAAGATTATTTTGGCACATGTGAAACTGATAAATTATAACAAGTTCACTAACTTCATGCTACTCTTTCCCCATTTGTGGGCAAAAATAAGTATAGCTACATCCTCATGAAAACCCATAAGTTCTTAGCTGCTATTTTACTATATTCTGGTTCAAGGCAGGTTCAGGTTTACCAGGTTAACATATTTAAAACTGAGTGAGAGTTATGGATATTTGTCACAGCTATCTTGAAGATAAAATTATAAAGGGACAATCAGGATTTTCCTTAACACATTGAACACCTTTATTTTCTTTGAACTATATTAGATATCTGAGATTTTGGGAAGGAAATACTCTTGGTTAAGTCCAAATTTTGCATGCCTGTTTCTTGGCCTCTGTAAGGAATGAAGGATTTTTATGAGGCCTAGCTAGCACTCTTTTAAATTTATTTTTGATTTATAGTTAAGGAAGCATTTACTTGAAACTTATTCTATACCACAACCATCATTAAATTACCAGACATGTAATATCATATATGTATATAATATACAGTATGTATGTGTATATGTATAGATATATACATATATAGATATTTAACAAATAAATTGTTACCATAGTTTCAAGCATTCAATTGGCTTCTCACATAAATATCAAGGACAAAAAAACTCCACAAAGCTGAAATTTGCATAGCTAATCCACTACTATTTCTTGGAGCATTTATATTTCATTTTCAGAAGACAAAACTTTAGTGTATGAACCTAATAATGTGAATGGAAGCTCTATACACATTTTAGAGACAGCCTTCCAAAGGCAGGTGCTCAGTTGCACATGCAAACTGGGTGCATGTAATGCCTGACAGGTTTTATGCACATGGAAAGCAAATAAACAGACTCCCAGGCACGTGATGGCAATCGATTTACCATAAACACAATGACACATTTTACATCCACGGTCACACGTCTGTGGTAGAACAGGCAGATTAGGTGCACACATCTCAGAAATACACAATGGAATACCTAATGTGTAGTGTTTACTTGTCAATGTCAATTTTATTTTTAGAATTACTTGAAAATAAACAAGGAAAACCAGCAAGGTTTTCTAAAAGAGACTTAGCAACACAGTACAGGATCAGCTTTTGTCTGTCAGTGAGCCAGATGCAAGAAACACACGGTGGTTCTGTCAGGAACAATAAAGCACTGAACACAAAACAGCAGGAAAAGTAATTTGCAAGCTTGTATACATACCTAAAACATCTGGAAAGGGAGAGCATTAATGAAGCAAAGAATGGAAAAAGCCAACACAATCAGGTTTTGTACAAAGCATACAGCATGAGGTAAGGTTATAACAAGTGTAACATACACAGAAAAAGGTTTGGGTTCTTTTGACAAAGAAATGCAGCAAAAGCACAAAGCTGGTTCAGTTTCTGCAAATGGCATGTGTCCATATAAAAATTTAACTAAGCCAATTGGGGCTGATTTTCAGATGAATAAGATTTAACCACGTACTGTACCTTCTTGGAGAAAAAAATCTGTTCAAAATTACAGATTTCTTATAGGCTTTTAAAGAAATTTGCCCTTTCCTTCAACACCTCACGTGCTAAAACATGTAACAATATTGACAAGCAAACATTTCTCTTTACGTCAAAACAAGCTTAATCAGAGAGTGTCCTGCCTCAAACCAAGACAGAAAGGAATAAGACTGTACTATCCACCTAAATCTTTATGAGCCAGACACTATTTTTAAAAAGTTCTCGAGAACATTAATTTTATAGTAGATATTCAGTGGCAGCATTGGTTTCCAATGAGTCAAATCCCAAGTCTATTTTTAACTGATTCCATTACAAAAGCAAACTGTCAGTCGATAGGTGTGTGCAGCATTATAAGCTGATTGAGACTCCCTTATAATCCTGTAAATCCAGCTCCTCATGGCTATTACTGTTTCTGATTATCACATTGTTGGTGTATATCTCTTTGAAATTAATTCTGGTTTGTCTATTAAATCATTCCAAAGAATGGTGTTCACTTCACTGTTTTCTGTGCTATGTACAACACTGCAGACCTGGATTGGGTGACAAGGTAAGAGTTCTCAAAAAGAGGTACATTTATTTCCCAGAGAAAAGTACTTGTATTAATATATCAAGCACACTTCCTTTGTACTACCTTAAGTAATTGATGGAACACTTAGGAAAATAATAGTTAAAAAACAACAAAATACTTTCAGAAGTGTAAGAAATAGCCTTCTCTGCTGCAGTTACAACTGCTGCTCACAAACGTGATTGTAAGTGAGGGGTCGACCAGTGGCCAGGCCGCATGAGCTACCACTACACAGAGTTTGATGAGTAAAAAAATAGCTTTCCATTGAACCTGGAAGGAAGGAGGGATTTGGATTAGATAAAAGAGTTCTGTGGAGCTATATTTGCTATACATGTTATCTAGGAAATATATATATATATATACATACACACACACATACATATTTGCAAAAAGGCATTTTTAAATTATACCAGATCTAGGAATAAACCACATATGTCTCTGTCCACGTGCCAATGACTGTTCAAGGAAGAGAGAGAAGAGAGCAACTCATCTCCCCACATCTCATAGCTGTGCAGCCAGGAGACCCTTTCAGAGCAAATCAAAACAAACCAAAACAAGTACTGTTTTTCCTTAACAAGAACAACTTTTTATTGTGGTAAATTCCAGATTTAAATACCTAGGCCACAACTACATCATTGTAGACAGTCTGAAAAAAACAAAACAAAACACCAAAAAACAAAAGCAAAAGCAAAAACAAAAACAAAAACCAAAAACAAACAAAAAAAAACACAAACAAACAAAAAAAAAACCACAACAAAACAAAACCAAACCAAACCAAACCAAAAAAAAACCCAAAACAAAACAAAAAAACCAAAACACCAAAAAAACCCACAACCCACCAGCACAAATTTAGTGTTTGCTTAAATGCTGGGGTTTTTTTCTTCCTTCTCCCAACCCCCAGTGATTTGGGGGAAAAAGCCTATTATTTTCATTTTGTAGAAGGGAAAATGTAGGTAGAGAAAAAGTAATTTTCCAGGACTCCAAACAGACCTGCTGCAGATACTAGAAAAGAACTAATGTGATGAGAGTCCTGATTTAATGATGTATCTATAAAGCTTGTATTTGTAGAGAAAACTACTGGCTGCTAATAAAATACAAAATGCCAAAATAGCTCTCCTAAGACAAATCTTTTGTGATCTGTATTATAAGAGAGCATATTCAGGAACATATAATATAGTTGTTCCTTTAGGGCTGCTGTCTCATTCAGTATGCAACTCCATACACTGTCAACTGATAGGAAGCCATTGAATAATTTACTTTCTCTTCATTGTCAAATACGTGTTTCACATCTCATTTAGAACACATGGCTCTAATCTTTCTCTGAAAACAGAATGCATAAAATATTTATGGGCTATTTTGTGGAGCTACTTTGGTGGTGTATGCAATAAAAAAGATTTTTCCCTTTGAAACATCCCACTTACGTGAGAAGCTGGAATTATTTGTATATTCCAAAGAGAAAACTGAATTACAAAGAATAATCACAAGTTATGAATAATTTGGTGGGATTAATTTTCAGAAATGTAGTTATTCTTCAGAGTAATTAACAGTAGAAATTATATTCAAAATAAAAATACAGGAAATCCTGGTTCCTGGGGATTCTTTCTTCCAAAATGGAACATAACCTTGAAGCTTCTTTTAGAAGTCAGTGCTAAGACTCGGGACATTCCTGATGCTGCTCTGTACTGTCAGTACAGAGTATCAGAACTGATCTGAGAGAAGGAAAAAATTCTTTGAGCTAGGCTGGGAATGAAAAGTATATCTCCCTAGTAAAATGACTGCAAAGAGTAGAGCCTAAAATAGGAGAACTTCTGGGGAATGAGGATCCACAAGGCTGCACAGTTAGCCTTCTTATTATCCCTTCCTGACCTTTATTTTGCACTAGTTGAATTTATAAAACTAATAATAAATATAAATATATTTATTAAATGTTATATTATTAAATATAATAATAATATAAAACTAAAAATAATATTATCTTAATAGGATATTTTGTTGACTTACAGCAAATTCATCACACAAACTGAAAAAAGAAATTCAACAATATAGCGCAATATTGCCACTCACCTCTTCTACCTCAGCCAACTAAATACTCACAGCAGTGGTATGTTGTCACCTACCAGCAGACTACAGTGATGTTTTCTGATTCTAACTGCTATTTCTTCCTTGGGGTTCATTGCAGGTAGGCAAGGGAACAGGCTGTAACATACCTTGTACTTATTTCTTTTGCCTTCTGCAAGCGTTTTCCCACTGTCTTACAAAAGCAGTTACCTTTTCTGACTCCAGCTTGTTTTGTTTTACCTCAGTTTTGCTTCCAGCACTGCTGCCACATCACTTTCCTCCCTGACTTCCTATCTGATTTCTGTCCTCCCACGTTTTATCCCATGCCTAGAGCCCTGACCTGGGTGGCCATCCCAACTCCTTCTCCAAAAGTCCAACCTTTTCCATAATGGATTTTCACTACTTGCCCTCCTGCCTTAGCCTGGCCAGCCACCTGTTCCTCCAGGTGAACATCTTTAAAGTAAGCAGCTTTTTATTCCATTCTCTATGCTGTACACCAAAGGAGGGATTGCAAATTTAAAGATCAGCATTTTTTCACCTCAGTTCTGGTGCCTGCCCTGATTCAGTCTGCTTGGAGCAGGTTCTGCTCAACATCATTGCTGGATCTTGCCAAGGAAAGTTGAGTCTTCAAACAGTTCAGATGCAAAGCTTGGCATGTGTTAATAGCAGCTTCTAATAATTTGGTCAAGTTTCCTCATTATTTTCATAAAATTGCCCAGAAACAAGTAACTGAAACTTTTTTCAGTTCACTACAAATATCAAAACCCTGCTAGATTACTAGAACAATGGCAGTATTACAGCTTCTGAAAGAGAAGAGTTTAATTTCTTCTGAAACTAAGTTTCAGAAATTTAGTTTCTCTTCTGAAAGAGAAGAGAAGCATTTTATGTATGCTATTATTTTAGCATACATAAAATAATTTTTGCCGTAACTTTATGCGAGAATGCCCAACTTGCTCTGGGTCAAAGATCTTCAAAGTTATTTTATAAATCAGTTAATTTTTAGAACAATTATACTCAACAGAAAACCTGATTTGTAGCAGGAACTCTTAGTTAGTAATAGGACTGTTACAAAAACTAGAGGCACATTTACCTATCTATCCACATATTTGCATATATACATAACCACTGTTATCTTTTGGGTGTCTCAAACTGAGGTTCTGTCAGAATTCCTATTTTAAATACCTCCATCTAAAAAAGTACCTTGACACAAAGAAAAAACGTTGATGCTCTCAAGAGTACGGTTCTACATGAAATAAGGGTGTACCAGATTGGGCAGCATTCAATTTTTATTAATTTATTTTTTCCTGTATAGAAATTTGTCATAGATGCTTCACATATATGAGAATATTTTAGCATGAGGAATAAATTATATGCTTTTACTGCTGCATATATTTGTACAGTATTGCAAAATTGCACAAGCTTTGCTGATGAGGCTGGAAACTTAATCATCATGATTTTGTTTGTTCCATGACTAGTTGACCTCCATACTTATTACCAATTTTCAGTCCTATTCAAAAAAAGTGACACTTTATCTTTTCATTAGATTATGAACAGTCTTTGGTGACAAGACTGAAATTCACACAGAAGAATATTCTTGTGTGTAAAGATATTAATTATGTCATTACAGTACATTGCATGTTGATATTTGAAAACACTTAAAATAAGACACACTTGGAAGCTACTGACTACTTTCAAGCAGAAATTCACAGCCTCCATATGGCTGAAAACAAAGGTTTTATGAAACAAATTTTCAAGGAAGGGAAGTCAAAATTTTTAAAGCGGAGAAGCTTATTCTAAAAACAACTACTGTATTAGGAAACATTAAATATTCAGTCACAGTTCAGGTGTTGCTGGAAACTTTTTTGTTGTGAAACTGATAAGAACTTATTTAATAGGATGAATAAAACTACTTTCTTGTTCCACAAAATTTACAAATTTTCAAGATGCAATGCTGTGTTTAGGGGAAACCAATCTCTCTCCAAGGCTGCTAAGGGGAACCTGCAGCTCTGTAAAGGCAGAAGCATTACTGGAGTGTTCAGCTGGGATGTAGCAAGTTCCCCTTTTTTTGCTATTTGATGGGGGACTTGCACAGGACTTCTTACGGGACTTTTGTCCTGTATCTCAGTCAAGCCTTACATGAGTATGTAGACTCATGGCAGGACTCATCTTAGAATCATAGAATGGTTTGTATTGGAAGGGACCTTAAAGATCACCTGGCTCCAGCCCCCTGCCATGGACAGGGAGCCTTCCCCTAGACCTCTTGGCTATCTCCTGCTGTGTCTACACAGGGAATGCACCAGTACCAGCAGCAGAGTCCTGGATACAATGTATCTCACTCTAGAGAAAAGGAAAAGGCAGTCAGGAATTAAGACTCCAAAATGATCACCTTTTCCTTCTAACTCTAAGGACATCTTGGGATAGGAAGCTCCAGTGCAGCCACCTTTACTGTAAATGGTTACATTTAATTTCAACTTCTCATCTAAGCTTATTTTTCTCTCTGGGTAATAAATGTTTAATTATTGATAAAACTGGACAAGTTTCAGTACAAAAAGACTCATATAACATGACAGATTTTAGGCTATGAATGTAGCTATACAGTTTTTTAAAAACATCTCTGTTTTTGCATCCTTTCTTTATTTGTACCAACCTTACAATTAGTTTAAACTGATAAAAAATTCATAAAATGTGTACTTCAATAATTTTTCTCAGGCTTCATGTCAGTAGCTATCACTACTAGTAATCTTATAAAAAAATGCATAATATCAATAATATCCATATATATTTGAAAACAGTTACTTCTATATAACCAGAAGAACATGTCTTCAGATTTTATATGGATGACTGCCTCTCCCCACTGAGGCAAACAGCAAAACATGAAAACTGAGCATAAGCAGAATAAACCAAAATCAGCACTATAGGAATTTTACCTGATAGTGCTTTTAAAATGATTTCTAGCGCCAGGATTTCTGAATTATGGGAACTGTGATTTTCTCACAGCAGAGAGAAGGCTATTTTTAGCTTACACATATGAAATGAGAGCAGCTTACTTCACAGGCAATTTGTAGATAGCATCATTTCAGGTACTCACCTAGGCTTGATCTGGTGTTAGATCGCTCTATTATCGCGTGCTTACTGGGATTGTTCAGTACTGAGCGTTTGGCAAGCGAGATGTCTGCTGTGACTCGTGTAATTGATATACTGCAAAACAAGTACAGCAAAATAGTACTCAATGCTATTTATCTTTCAGGGATTTGGGAGAATTCTCCTTTGACACTAGAAGATGGCTAAGACTACAGGGAAATAAGTTCTCAGCAGCAGAGCATGCTTCACCCAATCTGAACAGAGAAAAAAACTTTATCTAATTTAATACTGCTACAATAACTACTGATAAGTCCTACAAATGCCTGCGGGGAGGGGAGGCAGGAGGAGGTCAGGGATTGCTGCAGAAGATGGGACTTCCCTGGGGTCTCCAGGTCTGGTGAGGGTCTGATATTTCACCAGTACCCCCAGTATGGGCAGGCTGGTTTCTCCTTTCCCTGACATCTTGAACATTACTGAATGACAACCTGGCTTACTTTAGCCATACCTGTAAGACACATAGGATATGCAGTATGGTAAATGGTAAAGGTAAGGCTTATCAGGGAAATGAGTCCAGCAAATAACTCAGGGGAGGTTTTGTTTGTTTTGGTTTGGGCTTTTTTGGCTTTTTTATTGTCCGGTTTATTATAAAGCATGTGTTTTTCTAACAGAGAGCAAGAGCTACCTATAATTTTCCAGAAAGATTCTTGCTAGCAATATGCTAGCCACCTAAAAATAGAAACTGTAACTTGGAGAAGCACATACTTGAAAAGTCTAGCTTGACTATCTGGCAGGCACAGTTTTGTGTTTATGAGAAAAGATAAGCCAAGAAAGAAGTGGTAACTTTCAGTTGTTTGCACTGACCTGCTACATAACCTTCTGCATATTCTTCCTAGGAAAGCAGTTTGTTTTGCTTTACAGGGTCAAAATGCACCCTGAAGTTCCTTTTCAAAGTCTCTGGTCTAATGAGGTTTAGAAGTCACTTTTTCCAGTCATGCGAGTTAAATCAGACTGATGATGTTCCCTTGTTCTCCCTTGTAGGATTTAACTTACAATTTAAAAGAGGAAATGGATTTGCTAAGAAGTGGGAGGGCTTCTCTCTAGCAAGCACACTCAGATGCTGTTTGTTCATCTGAAATGTAATCCAGTAGGCCATTCACCAATGAACTCAACATGTGTATGCACTTATCTAAAAAATGTACCAGAGCCAGAAGTTAATATGAAAAAACAGAATTATGTGCACAATACTGATTAGTAATATAATTTTGGAAATCTAGGCGTGATTTAACCTAAGCTAAAATCAGAATCAAAGATTGTGATTTCTGGCACAGCTCCTCACAGTGTCATCTGTCTTAAAATTAAATCAAACATAAATCAATAATATTGGGATACTTATTAGTTTTCTTTATTTGCTAATGGAAAGACACTACAAACTTTCACAGCATTTTGGTTTTTTGTGTTGATTTGGATTTTTTCCTGCCAGTCTTTCTTTGTACAATAGAATTTTTTTTCCTTTTTAAATAAAGTTATGGTATATTGAACAATGCTAGATTTATCAATCTGTTTACCTATGAAAAATATATTTTTCATTTTTAGACGTTTTACCATCTTTCTGAGGACATTTTCATGTCTTTGAGAAATGTCACATGAAGAAGACCAAGTCTGCTTTCAGAACAAAGAGTGTGTATGTTCCTATTGGGAAACAATTGCAATCAGAGCAGGGACAACAGTGTGGCAGCTCAAAGCAGTAGCATGAATCTGAGAATCTCTGGTGCAAATTTTTTCAGGACTTTAAGTAATGATTCCAATTGCTACTAAAGTTTGGGATGCTTCAAGTCTGCTACTATAGACATAAATTTTATTTGGAGCATTTGTGGATCCACCCTGCCACTATTGGATCTACAACTGAAAATCTGACATGCTCTAAAACACTTAAAAACATAAAGATGCAATAATTTTCTTCTGCTTGCAACAAATGTTTTGTTAACTTCCAATTCTGAAGGTGTGTTATGTAGGATTTGAGAATCCTGACTATTATAAAGAGACACTACTCAACTGGTTAGGTATTGACATCATTATTCTGACTGAGAAAATCCACCAGTTTAAACCACAATGCCTGGTATTTTAAAGAACTGAAGCTATTGACAAAAAACTTCAAGCTCCCTCTTCAAAGTTTTAGGAGCAGCAGGACACACAGAATAGTGTTATTTATGGATCTGTCCACTTCCAACCTAAATAGAACATTCTTTGAAGTTACAGATATTATTATAAGATCTTCCTGTTTTCACAATTTTTCCTCACAACTGTCAACCCATTAAACCTATTAATCTGGAGCTTGATCCAGTACCAATACAATCATGTCTGGAGAATGCATCTGATGTCTCTGCTCCATAGTTATAGACCACAGCCCTGCTTTTAGAGACAGACTATTATTTGACATCTGTACCACAGTAATGCCTGAAGGCTCAAATCCCATGGTGCTACAGCCTGGTGTGCTGCAACCACTCTGATCAGAACCCAGCGAGTGCAGCTCATCTGCTACCAGGGGTGACCATATTTCAGCAAGGTGGGGGACTGCCCCACCCCTTCATCCCTGTCCTTTTGAAACTTCCCACTATGGAGCTCAGAACTACTGTCAAACTAAGATCTATCTTGAGGGATCAAGGATTTGACAATCCCATACACCAGACAGTCTGAATCCCATATCACTCTTTCCAAGCTGGATGCCAAGTAAGGAAGTAGAGCTGAGGGGGAACCATGGCTCTTGTCAGTTTGCTCAAAATCTGGGAAGCATTGATGAGATACCACTTGAAAAATACTTAAAATAACTTTTTAATCTGTAGATAAATATCTAGCAATTTGGAGTGTGAATGTCACAGCCATCAAGAAGAACCCATCATTTTTTCCACTCTCAGCAAATATATACCCCAGAACACTTCCCACTGCAACACAGCCTCTGCACGCTCTGTCAAGGAAACTTCCAATCCACACTACAGTCCACTGATCAAGGAATTAGCTGTCATTCCTAATTTTGCCCTATGTTATTATTTCTTAAAAACCTGGTAGTACCCAAATGGAACCTGAAGTATACTTGCATTGCAAAGTACTTACCGCCCTTCGAATCTATGTTTTAAAAAATCAAATAATGCTTTTTGCATCATATCTGTTACCTAGAAGGAAAAAAACCAACAAATTAATAATTGCATAGGAAATTCATAATACTTAATGCTAATAATACTATATAATAAAGACAACAATAAATCTTGTATCCAAACAACAGCATTGGAATGTGATTTATTCCTAATCTCAATTCTGATATGAAGTAAAATACAAATAAGCAGCTACTGAGTAGGAGTAAAAACTATCTGATGTTTGTCTAGGCTATAAATTATCAAATACAAATGAAAAGTATTTTGTCAAAAATGAAACCATTTACAACAATCAATTACCTCATATCCCTTCAGAGAAGGCCCCACTAAAACTACTGGTCGCATAGAAGGCACTACATCATAGGGAGGGATGTGCTCTGTCTGCAAAACAGAAAAAGTTTTCAGCATCACAGCACCTAGAGAAAGTGTTACACACTCTTTATGTTATTAGGAACTCCGAATTTCCAGTAATGTCACAGGAATCTCAGATCCATTAACTTTTCCCAGAAACTGGTAGCACAAGGTAAGGACATAGCAGGTTGAGAGATTTCTTTTGAAAAAAAATTTCCTTTGACTTTAGGGTTTCCTACTATTTTCATATTTGCTCTAGATAGTTAAAAACTCTCTTTCTGGGTCATACACATTTCCCACTGCATAATTCCTAACTGGTAAATTGAAAAGGTTATTTCCAACAATTAATGAATTGAAATGGTTAATTCTACAGCTATGGCATCTGTTTTCAACATAAATTTTATATAGGAAATTATAAAAGAGAAAAGTAGAACAAAAGGGGATGAGAAAAGCATAATGCATCTTTTTCTTTAATGTTCAGATCTGCCTACTACTTAAAAAAAAACCAAAACATTGTGACATCACTGCAAATTCCTGTGGCAGCATTCAGTCTGATGTCCACATTTGCATCCACAATTCAATTACAAATTAAATAAAAATAATGACTGATCAAGTTAGTATTTCTAGAAAATTATCATAAGCAGAGCTTGGGATAGCATTTCTTCCACTTTGGGAAGTTCTTGTCACCACCCAAGAATGGATTCTGGTAGTACCATATTTACCAAAATACTAACTGATGTATCATGCACAATTTCTAAAAAGGTATTCCAACATACAAAGATAAAAAGATTACCTCCTTTTAAGAACAGCAAAAATTTTATATTGTTATCACAGTACAATACAAAAAATTCAACTGTTGAGTTTGCTATTTTTTCTTCTTTAGTAAGTGGCTGTTCAATATATATATCACCATGAATGGGTCTTATCAGAAAGAGTTTTTTGTTCATAAGGAAGGTTTTGGTTTATCTTTATCTTTGGAAAAAAAGATTGAAATCCAAACCCAGAAACGTGTGGGTGTTACAGAAAAAGAAATGCCAGATCTATTTTTCAAATGCTTACATAGTACAAATACATCAGTCAAGATCACAGAATACAGACATTGTTCATTGTTCCAGAACTCAATGTATCCCAAGGTATTTCGCAATAACATTAAAATAAGTACATACATTCCAAAACACAAACCCACAAAGACAGACATTTATACAGTGACAGCACACAATGCTACACAAACAGCAGTCTAAAGCAGTCTAAAACATAGAAAACATTTTTGTGAATGTCCCTTAGTGTAATTTATTTTTTGTTACCTGTAGTTTCACAAGATAATTAATAACATGATAATGAATACCAGTGCCCAAGGCATCATAAGCATGTGAAATAAATTTATTTTTTACAGTGCAGAATTTGACTCAACATGTTTCAAAGCAAACCCCTGCAATTAGGCTGGGCCTGTATCCAAAAGCAGTCCTCCACTGTTCTTGCTAACGTTTTTAATAATCTGATAAGCGTATTTGAGACAGATTCGAAGAGAAATTCATTACAGTTGTGCAAGTGCTTTTAGCATGAGTGCCCTGATGCAACTGATCTTTGTCTTAATGTGGCTGACTTAACCAAAGGCATTCATGCTAGAAGTTAACTAGCTATTTGACAATCAGGGCAAGCACAGAAATTACCTTATTTGATGGAATATGGGGTATTTTTAAAATCTGTTCTGTTGCAATGGGAATTTTTTTTCTAATCTTTACAGCTTGAAATAATGAAGCTGTCAGCAGAAAATTGAGTAGAAGTTATCTAATGGAAGTATTAAAAGTTCTTAATTTAGCAGTAGAGAATCTAATATTTTCTAAGAGACTGACACTGAACTATACAGCTTTCATTGCAGATTCAAGTTCAAATATGAACTCAGAATAAAACCTGGCAGATTTGGCCATATGGCTTTTACTCAGTGGTTTGATTATGTAGATTACTTTGGGATAGCCATCCAGTATGTACTGTAAATATCAGTATTACAAACCCTCCTAACACTAGTAATGATTCTGATATGGGAGAAAAGAGGCATCACAGAGTGAAAGAAAGATGTGGGTCTAACCCTCATCCAGGTCTAAGGTGGTTCATCTAGAAGCTGCATCTTTGAAAGATGCTTATGCAGACAGCATCCAATACATATCAACACGTATTATTCTTCCTTATAATTTTGATACAATTAAAAATATGATTAAGTAAGAAATTACTCAGAAGTAAGAACCCACTGATGATTTCCACACCAGGCTTAACAGACCAAACTGAAGCCAATAGTAGTGACTTTGGAAATGAGACGGATTCAATACTATGTAAAAAAGTTCAAGAAAAGAGACAGAAAACAAAGATCTGTTTATTAAACATGAGAGCATCCACAGCAGGGACAACAACGTCACTTGGCACTGTTTAAGCACTATAAAAGTCTGTTATTACCTGTAGATTTAAGTGATGGGTTAAAACCAAATGAAGGGGAGCTATGAAGACTAAAGATTTTAAAACAAAAGTCAAAATGTGGTATTTCACTACACAGTTTGGCTGCTACCTAATGTCTTGCTAACTTGTTCCAGCAAAGGTCCTAGAAACATATTGCAGCTTTTTGCAACAGGATGCCAACTGCATAATTCTGTAGTTATCTGGGTTATCTATGAAGACATTGGTTCTCCTGGGAACCACCAGTACCATTTCCAATAGCTGAGATACTAAAAAAGTCTCACTGATGGATGGCAAGAACATTTGGCTGATAATTTATACATGACAACAGAAAAAAAAAACCCTTGAAGTAAACTGTCAAAACAAGTCTGAGGTTTTCCACTGGTCTTGTGCACTTGCAGACTTTGCACCTAGTGAATTAGAAGCTTAAGTACAGACTAAATTAAAAATACAATGAATTTTACAATTTGTTTCTTAAATCCAAACTGAGTATCTGATAGAGTCCAATAATGATTTCAACAGACTGAGAAATAATAAAAAAAAAACCTTTAGAAAGATATAGAAAGAATAAACATACACTAGAGAGGCGCATTACAATGCTAGAAATAATTTTCTCAAACATTTAGAAGGCCTTCTAAGTGTGTCCTATTATTCCATCAAAAAGGATAAGTACGTAGCAGAGTTTCACAGACACACTGAACTTCTGCCTGTTTTCCTGTAATGAATCCACTATCAGCTCAACACATCTCTTCATCCTTAATTCTAGAATAGCTGCATTGTTAATCTGGAGTCATAATGCTAATGATGCCAGTGGCAGGATAAACACAGGCGATGTCGATATAAACTTACCGATTTCTGCTTCTGCTTAGCTACAGCAGCATGGAAAAGAAACAAAGAACAACAAAGCATGCATGTTATTGGCTTGTCAAAGGACACAGACAGTTAACAGGACTAGAAATGCGACGCAGTGCAGGTGAGCAGGTGGACAGATGGGAGCTTGGAAGTTGGTGTTACCTTCTTAAAGAAGGGCATTCTTTTCTCTTTGGAGTGGGGTGATGTGACACTGTTTGCACTGGGTTTGGGGGAGCGATGGTTTGCTGGAATATCATTTTCTTCTGCATCTAAGCCAGTGGCATCTATGTCTACAGCTATATACAGACAAACAATTCAGAATTATCGGATGACAGGGAAAGTAAAGATAGGTTTAAAAGGAAATTACAGGTAAAGAGAAATAAAACTGTCCGGAGTAATAAATAAATAAATAAATAAATAAAAATTAAAAGTCAACCATGAGAAAAAACCACAATAAAAACAAAAGGAAAAATTTAAAGGTGTTGTACATTAGGATTAGAAGACAGAAGGCAATCTGTAACATCTACTGTAACATTTACAAAATAGACCAATGGCCAAGTTTGTTCTTGTTATACCAGTGTAAAGCCAAAGTATTCACTGGAGTACATAAGACTTCCACCAATGTAAACAACAAAACTTGGTCAACAACATTTGGATTATTTTACAGCAATGACCACTAACTGAAAATGGATATCAATTGAAATTTGAAATGTCACAACTGTGTCTATGGGAAATGACGGAGTAGAAGAAAAATTACTTTTGACAACAAAATCAGCCAGATGTTGGTACAATGTTATCTACATTAACCTCAGGATGATCTACAATTGGCATTTTTAATCTCTTTAAATAAAAATGCATCGTACTCATAAGATATATTTATTAGGAATAATTAAACACAGATCTCAACTAATAGTGAAAACTAAAAAGAATGGATAGCAGAAGAACGGAAATTTATCCCAGCTTGGCTCAGAGACATGGATCCTATGTAAAGAGTGAGGATGAAGGCAGGGTAAAATGGAAGTGAATACCATTGCTGTTCAATCTCTACCTCAAAAGAATATATAAGAAAAAATGCATATACCATAACCACAAATTAGTTACCCTTTTTAGCAAGTAATAACAGTTTCAACAGGAATCCTCAGAGACTCAGTCATAAATACACTTTCAAGATGCAAAGCCATATTACCCTGAAAGCTGAGTAGGACAGATACCTGCCAACTATATCCAAAACCAAACCAAACCAAACCAAACCTCTCTTGTTTACAACAGTCAATTCTGATCTTAGGTGGTGATTTAAACTTATCTTCAGAAGAGTAGTAGATGCACAAAAGTGAACCCACAGACGTGTACAACATCACCCTCATGTGCGAAGACCTTACCCACCTCTCCACTCCCTCTGGGAACACAGACGCTTATCTTGCCATGCCACTATGTCGAACTAAGTCTAACCCTAAATAGATCTGTAAGCGAAATTGTTTGTATTGACTTTATCCAAACCCTTAATTAATCATTTCAAACTATTATGAAACCATCTTAGTGACCTGATTTCATCTGCTTCATGAGTGGGACATCAACTAATACAGTGGCATGTGCTATTAAATTATGTAACAAATAAATATTTCTGTCAAGCCTACGTGCAGCTACTGATGTAAGAGACACTCGGGGCAGCAACCTCTTTTGTTTGCATAAAGTACATTTTCCCATTTGAATCACCCACAGATCTAATAACTTGATGCCTGACATTCCCTGAGTTACTGTGCCTTTGAGTCTGCCCTTCTCATGAAAAACCCAGTGAGTAGATCTGCATCCTGTTTCCATAATCCTGCTCCTAAAAACAGCCATCATGTAACATTTTCTTCTAGCAACACTGTACTTTCATCCTCTTCATAAGTATAAAAAGAACATATTATCTTTGCTTGCATACAGGCCAGCACAGATGCTGTAAATCATTCACAATAAGACACATTAAAATTCCTTTGGTTCTATGTTCAACCAAAATTGTCATTAAAGAAAAATCAGTTACCTTAAGCTTTTGCTGTAAGAAAGAAATGCAGAATTTGATCAGCTAGTTACCAATATCTCCTTTTTTAATTCTCAGTCTTCACACGAACATCTCCTGTGACAGTTCTTTTACTGTTAACTACCTTTAGTTCATTCATGCTTTTTCAGTAATTTTCAGCATTATTCTTTCCCAGTTTTGTGGCCCAACAGGACTGTATGGATTGTTTGCTATATCAATATTGATTATTTAAATGGATATGAGCCTCTCTTTCATTTGTTTTTCACTGGTTCTTCATCTTGTTTCTGGGTTTGTTTTGTTTTGGATTTTCTGTGGCACTATTTTATATTAAAAAAACCATCCCTGACTCAAATTAAAAAAAAATGAAATTAACTTATTCAGTTAGTATTCTTCAACTTATATAATAATTTATGCATTTGTAATTGATTATGCTTTCAAAGAGAGGAGGTGTGGTAATAATTATTGAATTGTGCTTCAAAGTCACTTGAATTCTTGTTTTAGTCACAAACTATGCCTCTTCCCCTTTCTTAGGATGTCTTAAGCAAAAATTATTGGAGACTCAAAATCTTGTGATCATAGAATAAGGCAATTTGCATTATCCACACATGTTTTCCAAATCTCCACTGTAACTGAATAAACTTAACAGATTTCCTTCTTTATCCAGAAAACCATGTTTCTTGAAAGATAGTGTTTGAAGAAACAACCCAATGCAATGAAAATTAGAGGATGGGTAGCAATGAGTCAGCTGGTAATCTAGGTGATATCTGTGCTCTTAACCCTAAATTCTGTGCAACATTCTGGAAATATATGTACTGATCTTGAAGTGGTTTTTTTGATAGCAAAAAATATTACAGCATTTCAGATACTCTAACTACAAAATTACAACATAGGTCCACAATTTTACTACAAAAATATAGTTGTTAAAAAAGGTGGCCTTTTTTAAGTAAACACATCAGCTTAAGGCCATCAGAAAATAAAAGATTAAGGTGTGTTCTACACTCTTGTTACAGACATACTTTTGTAAACTAATACAATATTTTCAAAATAAAAGAGAAGTTAAACAGAGGTGGAATTTTTATAAACAAACTGCAGTTGTAAAAAAGTTAGTTGTTACTAACAAAAATCCATGGTTTCCCAAGACAGATATATTTTTCAACTAATTGAACCAAATGAAGCCACTACCAAAACATGATTTAATTTCTCTGTCTCCCTTTTAAATGAACAAGTAAATACTTTAAAATACTCAGGCTCATTTTAAGATACCTGCTCTGCAGACCAGACTCCACAGAAATGATTGGAAGATCCATATCTTTGCCCTAGCAAAGGGCAAAGCACTAGCAACATTCATTAATATTTTCTGTTTTCAGGTATTTACAAGGTACATGAGAAGATAAAATATCCAGCAACACAGCAGCTGAATTCAATAGAAATTTTTTTTGTGATCTTCTGCTGTGCATTTTTTTATGGAGCTAATGCCAGCATTCTCCATCAACTTGCCATGTCTTTGCTTCATATCACTTGAATCCAATCTAACTAAAGTTAAATCTGTATGTTGATGCTCTAAGTACAAAATAGTATTTCTGAAAAATTTGTCAAAGGCAAAAAATATCCAGTATCCTAGAATTACATGAAGCAAATCCTCATGATCAGAATCATGAAAACTAAATGTTCCTGGTGTTTTAAAATAATGCCTTTCTTGATCCTACTGCAGAGACCTCTCAGGAGTCTATTTTTATAGAAGACCTCTCCTCTTCTATTTTTATTGCTGCTTTTTCTCCTGTACAAGAAAGTATTTATTGTTCAGTAGGAGTGCTCAGACCAGACCAAACCTTCCTACTGTAATGCAGTCTCACACATCTTGCTAAAAAACTCTGGTAAAAGCAAAGAGGGAATTTTGTGCATTAACAGCCCTATCATTGCCTGAACTTGCTGGCATTGACTCCATTACTTCGAACCACCCCAAACCAGCCTGATCTGGTAACACATCACTTGGGTTTTACCTATGAAGAATGGGGAATAAGAAGAAGATGTCTAAAGGTACATGACTTTTAACAGATTAGCTTCATGAGTCTCTTCACTGAAGGGTTCACAACCTACTCACCAGATGATGGAGGCGTCGATTTTCTGGAACTAGGAACGATGTCACCCAAACTGGATGAAGAGTTTCCTCCTGATTTACTGGAGTAAAGTAAAAAATTAGTTGGAAGTTCTGTAGCTTTCTCAATATTTAATCTAGTTTATTTATAATCTGCTTTCTAAATGAGGTGCTAGCTGTGAGACAAACAGTATTTCTGGCAGTAGTATAAAATATACATCTCATGCAAAATGCGTGTGCATTTTGAGACCTGAGGGACTGCAAACATCAATCATACTTCCTGTGTTGCTGTGCAATTCATTCTGCTACTCTCATTCTTCATGATCTTAATCCAATTCAGTAATTAATATGGCTACTGGTATATATATTAATTAATTAATTCATTAATTAATATTATTACTAATAAATAAGAATAATTCTGAAATCAGTGAGCATATCTATTTTCTTTAGCTGAAGAGTTATTGATAAATTCCTAATGAAGATGAGACTGTCTATCACCTTTTCAATCTAATTAACCTAAAAATTCTTTTGCTTTCTCAATGCAATATAGCACTCAGAAAAAAAATCTCTCAAACAAAGTCAAAGCAGTCTAAGGTTTTGTTAAGTTCTGCTTTGTGAATACGTATCCAAGTTGTGAAAATGAAACAACAGTTCTAGTCTCTTTTAGTTCCGTTACCATAATGAGAAAAGCTCTAAAAAGAATGTAAGAAAGGTTATTTCACTCTTCAAATAATTCATGTGATAGTACTAGTTTCCACTTTCTCTATCTTAAAATATTAATAAGCACTAAGTTAATGCGTTTGTGGTGTAGGACAATGTTATCTTCAGTGAGAATTTCTGGAGAATGGAAGTCTCTCCTCCTTTGGAAAGGAACTGAACCACTGGGACAGATCTGGCTGTCCCAGAAGTGTCACTACAGGAGTAAGGAATCCAGCATCCTTCTGCTGAGGGCAGCACACTCATGGGAAAGGCATATCACAGCTGGTGAATGCAGCTGAGCACTGCACAAGTGAGTAGAGTGTCCTGCTCTAGACATGCTTTATAAACACTGCTGTCTTTCCTCTGGAGATAGGAAAGCATTTCTGGCTTCCTGAATGGTTCCTAGCTCAATTCCTGGTCCATCCCACTCAAATGCACTGGGAATATTTGTTTCCTTTATACTCAAAGGGAAACAAGTGACATTTGCTTCCACAGGTGTTACTAGAAGTTTTCTTCATTATTCTTTCTTGCACTATCGCTCAGAATATCTAGAAACTGTCCTTGTTCTTATGCAATGATGGCTACAGTCAGAGATAACAAATGACTTGACATGAAACCTCCATCATAACATGTACTGCTCCTAAAAGCTGTGAATTTGACTAGACTATTTTTTCCCTACAAGCTAACTCACAGGCACTGGCTTTGGCTTACAAATAAATTCATCTTAACATTTTCTGTAATTTCTAAAATGAATTTTAAATACTCTTAGAAACAGCAAGATCATCAAAGCAAGTAAAATTGCTACAGAATTTAGAAAAATCAATTTTTAGTCAAAAAATTTACTAGCACAGACTAAATGTACTTACTGCTATGTATATTAGTAATTATTTTATGAAAAAAAGGAAACTATTCCAGTTGTAGGCCATGACAGATAGCCATCTAAATATCTACTTTTTCTCCCAAACACCAATGACAGTAATAAACTTATTAATTAACAATATAACATGTAAAATAAAGGTATATATTATATAATAACATAATTAATTATAAAAAGTATATACTAATTTCTTCATTGATAAAAAATGTTTGTAGCTGCCATTAACAATAAGCATATATATGAATGATACACAGCATCAATTTCCAAGTTGTGTCACAGATAATGTTGCTATTATTAATGATTTCTTGTTATTACCTGGAGTAGAATTTTCCTTGTTTTGCCTTTTGTTCATGCTGCAGCCTCATGTTTTCTAGTTTGACTGGGCTTGGTATGAATCCTATTTCACAGCCTTCTTTCACCAATCGTCCTATCCACCAGTCATTATTAAATTTCTACAGATCAAAAAAAAAAGGAAAACATACTAAGAAATTACTGTATCTGGGATAAGTTTGTTATTAGTTTTAACTTGCAGCTATGCTATTTTTTGTAATTCTTCCCCACAGTTAATCACTGTGTTATGTTATTATGGCAATAAAGAATTGCAGTAATA
Organism: Phylloscopus collybita; assembly: GCA_027886175.1. NCBI lineage: Eukaryota > Metazoa > Chordata > Aves > Passeriformes > Phylloscopidae > Phylloscopus > Phylloscopus collybita. Next base: position 18,573,880 of record JAJNNQ010000002.1, read on the forward strand.
TTCAGAAATACATTAAAATAATTACTCCTTTTAAATTATGAAAATCCACAGTCCTTAAGTGAAAACATTCCTGCAAAGACCTCATGTTTCTCCCTGTTTTTTTATTTCTACCCATTTCACCATCTTTATTTTTTCTTGCTTCACAGTCTTCTCTCACACATGAGAGTTGCTTTTGTTTTTCTGTTCATGGTTCTCCTTGGTCGACACCAGAGACTTAGGATCTACTCTCACCTACTGCTACAATCTTTATATGTTTGTAATAATCTGTTTTTCTTATTCCATTTTATTCAGTTCTCTGTTTAAACTAAAAAACACTACTCAAATTCCCCCACTTCTCACTAAAATCTTCTGAAAAGCAACTGAATTTGGCTGCTTATGTACACCCTACCTCAGATAGCTCATGTGATCTGCATCTTACTATGGTAGATCCACAAGGAACGGATATCTTTGGATAACTAAAATAACCTAATAATTACACAAGTCCACCAGATAGTCCAATTAACTGAATTTCAGCTCTGTTAAATATGAGATATTGACTACTCTAATTCAACACCTTTATTCATACACGCCCCCCCGCATGTGTGCGGGTGATTGGTTGTTTTGCAGAGGTCTATACAGCAGAACTATTTGCTTTTTCCATTCTTATTTATTCACCATTTTTGAAGGAGAATAGATCACTCATGTATGGGCACCACACACAATACTTTTGGTGTTCCATGGGAATAGCTATCATCAAGTAAGAATTTTGGGTAATTTGGAATATTTATGAAACTTTAAGAGAACACCTGAATGTGAAGAAGGTAGCCTTCTTGAATCTGAAGCTATTAATGTAGATATTATATTATAGTGCATGTTTAATTATATAATAAGTAGTTTTAACAAGTGAACAGTTAGGAATCAAACATGCAAAATGTGTGGGCTCCCCTAAAACTAAATTGCTTTTACCATCACTGGTGGATCACTGATACACAACCTATATTGCAGTATTATCTTTCACTTTGGCAACTTTAGAAATCTCGTGGTGCTTGACACCAAGTGTAAGATATTCCAGCTAACAAAAAATAGTGACTAAAATAAAAGCCCTTAACCTTAAGGTTATCAAACATAAGGAAATCTATAATATTCATGCAATGGGATAGCTTTATGAGTAAGAATACCAGGATTTCATAGGGAGCCACTCTGGAATAGCATTTTCTCAAAGCTGTATTAGACTGAAATGTATCACTAAAATTATAACCTTTCATTACAAAAGTCTAACTAAATCATTAACTTGGTAAAAAGAAGAGATAGATGATTAAAAACCACCATTAAATTAAGATCTGAACAGTCACTATTTTTGTCCTATAGTAAAACAGATTACCATGAACAATATTAATTTTATTAGAAGCAGTAGAAACCCTAAATCCACAGGAATTTCTTCTTTGTAAAGAAATAAAAGCATGTGGAATACACATCTGCCAGGTCTTAAAGATAAATGTTGAGTCAGTGTATGAAGAGTATAAGATACTTTTTAAAGTGAATAATACCACATATAATACTTTCTAATTCTAATTTTTTTTTTGAAATCTTGATAGAGAGGTGTCCAGCTCTCAAAGTGCTGGCTGGGGTGAGTGATTTTCTGTAATTCACCTGTGTTTGGAGTGCCAAGGGAAACACAAAAATTAATTAAACACAGAGCAAAATGATGACCAGGCATTAAGGCCTCAAACGATTCAAAAGTTACTATGACGCAGCAGCTCCTTCATGCAGGAAGGAATCCATCATCCTTAGGTGTACTGAGTTTTAATGAATGAAACCTAATAATGAAGACAAATTCCCCTCATAATCAATCACTGCAGTACTTTTTATTACCTCCATGTACATTTTGAACAGAGGTTTTTCTTGTTTGAGCCCTCTCAGCAGCACAAATTGGTGAACAGCCCTTGCAGACAAAAGAGGACAGCACTGGTCCATCACTATGCAGGCAGAACCCACTGGAGATTAACTTCGCTTTCTTTATTTTGAGCAGCAAATTTTTTAGTCTCATATGTTTTTTTCTTTAATCTGCATAAATAATTAAAGTTTGGACAATCCAGTTCCCCCAGCATTAACTGTAGGGAGCACCAAAAGTACTGAAGGAGCAACACCTGGTGGGATACAGAGCCCTGGAGAACGAGCAGGACATGGCACTGAAGATGGAGGGAGAGGATGTGGCTGTGCAGGGAAGGGCTGGGCCTGGAGCATCCTCTGAAGGAGCCTCAACCCACCCAGACACAACAGCTGCTACCAAATGCAGGGCCATAGTCTTGGTCCAAGTTTGACCCTTTGTGGATCCCTTCCAATCTCACCATTCCAGTGGTGCAGCTGGCTTGGTCCCAGGGTCCCATCCCAACCCATCTCTGGACTAGCACCAGTAGACAACCACCTCTCCTTGACAGCTTACAGAGAAAACCAGGTGTTTTTAAAGGCAATCAGCACAGAATGCCTATTCTATTACACCTGGGGTTACAAGAACATTTTAATCTGTTTTTCCACCCCGAGTGCTACATGGAGCCACAGACAATGAAAGAATTCAGCTGAGCTAAGTTTCCTTTTGAGACATTTTGGAGATACAGAAAAGTTCAGGAGACGTTTCCTTCCAGATTTTCTCCCACATATATATTTATATGAGACTAAGTTGTTCTGTGAAGAAAAAAAACCTTTTAACAGAAAGCTGCTAACCCTGTGTGACTGGTTTATATGGAAACAGGGGAAATATTCAATGTAAAGTCTGAGATTACCACTTCATCTGAAGTGCAGATGGAATAGATAACTACACAAAACCATTTGATCTAACCAAACTGAGCCATATTTTCCAATGCTTCAAGACTCACTGGAGAAGGTTGATAGTTTTCTCTTGCCAGTCTTCTGTGCTCATCTCTTCTTTTGTCACAAGACAAAGCAGAGCAATTCTTTCACACTATCATCAGTCAAAAAACATATTTCCATCTGAATCAAAATTATTCTTTTTGTGTGTTTAATATATATGAAAAATTACAATCATTAGCCAAGTCTGTTTCTTGTGTTTCTTTAGTCTCTGTCCACCTATATTTCTGTCTCTGTATTAGGAATGTTTCTTTCTTCCCCAAAGCATCTGCAATAGCAGAATCATTGTGCATCATCAGTCGTAACTACTGAGGGATTTTTCAATAGTCTAAAATGAGGTAAAGACATAATTTCAAGCACATGGCTAGGTTGCCCTCAACCTTAAACTAACTTTCTATTTATTTTCCTATAAATTTCCACATCCAGATGGGCCATTTTGAGACAAACCACAATGGAATATAACCAAAAGCTAGGAAACCTTTTTAAATGAAGGAGTCGTTCAAAAGGGAGCAACAGGCCACAGAGGAGGGCCTGCATGTGAAAGTTATCAAGTTATTTGTTTGGGAGTGTCTTGCAAGGAGCAGAGAAAGAAAATGACTTTAGGTATTTGAAATTGTAAATTGTGAAAACCAAACTACAGAAAAGAAAACCAATGCAGCAAATGCAAAGCTCATTTATTGACAGTTGCAATTATCTTGAAACATCATTCCTGTTCTTCAGCATGTAACTGCTAACTAAATATTGTCTGTGCCAGGGAAGTAGCTTCAGTAAAAAAACAGGAGGAGACCTGAGGATTTTGGGGTTAAGTGAAATGCAGTAACACAAATAAAAGAGAAGCAATCCTTGGCTGCTGAATCACAACAAACCCTCACAGTACCAGATTAGAAAAACCTAGAAATATTTCATCTTTGAATAGTCAGACACAGGCATTTAAACCTATAAATAAGTGATTTTCACTAGAGAAGAAAAAACGCTTTCTGAACTTCATTAATTTGATTGTAAGAAATTTGTGCCATTGCTTCTACCAGAATAGCATTTAAAAGAACATTCAATTCCTTATACACTGTTACCTTCTTTAACATTTGTAAAGTGCTTTGACAATGTGAATTTTTATCAACATTGCAAAATAGTAACACCACTACTCAAGTATTCCCTTAAAGAGTTATTAATTTCTCTGGTTTTACTTACTTCTTTAACGTGAAGAAAATCTTTAGCCTCAAATGAGATGGCCATGCCTGGGACTGGAACATCATCTTCGTGAGCTGCACTGTACCCAACATTAGTCCGAACTGCAAATGCAACAGGTTTTGACTGCAAAATAAAAGATGAACATCATGAATGCATATGTACCGACATATACACAGGAGATGATTTCTGTATGTTATGCTTTTAAAATCATAAAAGTTACAAAGAACTCTCAATGCATCCATGCAAAACATAATGAAGACTAGGTTTTACTGACATTAGTTATTGATATCAGTACATTAAATAGAATACAGATTTTTAGTAGGTAATAGAGCTCTGAATTAATTTGAGGTAAGTCAAATCAGCAATTAGTAATCACGATCCACGGTTGTGCCAGTTATATTGGCAATCCATATCATATTGTCAGCTTGCAGTTCTGCTGCAAGTTCTGTGTTTGGGGGCTGCCCTAAGAGGTAAGTTTTCAAGAGCTACAAAACCTAAGCTACACAGACAATGGGGCTGCAAAAGGCATTGCAAGAGGAGTCTGGCACTGCACCAACATTGCTCCTTCCACATCATTCTTGTCTGAGTACCCATGTGCTGGTCTCCTCAGGATCATTGTAAGGCTGCTACAACTGTAGCCCTCACAGCCTCAGCCCCCAAGAACTTTTCAGAATTTGCAGATTTGGAGAAGAAGTGCCAGCAGCTGCCAGTGGCCCCTAAGCAAATCATCTCAGTGCACTATGAGAGGAGAGCAATGTGCCTTGAGATCATCCTGTCATTACCAAATACCAGCCACAGAGAGATTTCCCTAATTCTTTCTTATGCTGCTAGCTGACATCAGTGAGTTAGAGGATTTTCCCAAGCTCTGTTTTCAAGGAGCAGTTGCCAGAAGAGTCACACAGAAGCCCCACACCTGCACAGCCTCTCCTTACCAGCACCACCAGCACTGAGCACCTCTCTGCACAGGTATGGCAACAGAAGGTGCCATCCAGCTCAGCCCAGACTACAGCTACCAAGGGCTTCCTCTTCTCAAAGTACAGCCATTTTACAGGAGAACAGTTTTTGGTTGGTTTTTGTTTTGTTTTTTTTTTTTTTTTGCTTTATTCTAGGCTAAATAACAGCTTGAGCTTGCTCCACCCACAGAGTTTATCACACAGTATCTATCCCTAGGACCCACCACTGTCCTACCCCAGGCTAAACCTTTAGCCCACTTTGTCATAACCAGATAAACTATCAGAAGGGCATTACTGATATGATTATGTATTCATGTTTACATTTCTGAAACTGGACATTTATGAGAACAATCATCCACAATTAAAATTTGGTGATTTCTGCACATCCGTTAAAAAATCTTGCAGTGTTGATACAATGGGAATGTTCCTAACAGCTCAAACTCATATCTTAATGATCTCCTCTATAATTTTCTCAATGTTACTTACAATATTACTTCCACCCTACATAAAAGATACCAAAGTATTACAGAACTAGTCATACCACAAAAAAAAAAGGAGTTACATGGGCACTGGATTTAGTGATATCATGAATCTTCCTTAAAAATTCAAGATACCATAAATTATTGGGTTTAAATATTCATACAAAACCTCAACACTTTCCTGAATGCAAAAATTACAGAATAACAGAGTTGATGCTTCCTATGCTATTACTAATTTCAACATTCAAAATACAGATATGAATAAGCATTGAATTGTCAAATCTCCTAAGCAATACTTACCATCAAATAGTAAATAATCAAATAAATCATTCCTTGTAATTAAGAATGATCATTTTGTAAGGCACAGTGACCTGTCACTGTATAAATATATCTCAGAACAGGAACGGATCTATTAAGGAACAATCTGCCAATAGGCAGATAGGACAGATAGTATGCTTACTTATCCATTCTCACATTGCTATATCCTCTAGCAAATATAAAAAAAAAAAAAATTGCTTAACCACTGTGACTTACTCCTAAAAGGGGATGAAAAGACTTTAGGTTGACTAAAGACTTTAAAATCTTGGCTGCATTGCAACAAACAGACATCTCCAGGAAGTTAATGTCCTTGACATACTTCTTAGAAGTGATCTAAAATTTCCTGTTAGAAGACAACACCTGACTACCCAAGAAAAAGAATACAATGAAAACTACTCCAGAACTATCTTAACATGAAAGAAAAGCAGCAGGTGAAAGTTCTCTGTTGTTTTCTGCCATCAAAAAAAAGTAAAACATTGAGCAAAAAACCAAAGCAAAACATTGAGTTACAGATATTCACAGAAATGGTATGTCCCATTTTAGATACTTGTCACACTGGTAGAAAGAGAGACTAAATTATCGTGGGATTAGACTACAATAATTCATCGAATTGAGTATTTAAAACTAATTAATTTACAGAAGTTAAATGCTAGCCTTTTTACATAAATAAGTAATTCTGAAAGTTTCATAGCACTATCAGATAAGGTACTTTTCCTGTACTTTTCCTTTTCATTGTCTTGAACTAAAAAAGCCCAGCTGTTATGTAATTAAGGTCTTATGTGAAAAAAAAAAAAAAAAAAAAAAAAGACACATGCATATGTATATTTGAAAATGTATCTAGCATTTGCTTACATATCCTGCAGTTCTAAAATAAGACTGGGTCAAAACAATTAAACACTTGCTGTTCATTTTCTAAATCTCCATGAAAATGGGATGGCAGTTTTGCATTAAGTTAATCCACAGGCTGGACTGCAGGGACAGATGCTCCCAGATGTTAAACAGTTTAACATGTCATGTCTCTCCAGAGAAACCAAGTAGCCCGGAAAAGTTTATTTATCTTCAAAATGAACACTTCCATCTTGTTTTTCTTTTTTTTTTCTCCCGTAAAAGTACAACATTCAACCAGATGAAAGAACCCACAAGGAGAACAATCAGACCATGAACACTACAATCATCTATACCATGAGGGCAGCAGGGAACATACTCTGGAGTGAGGTTCTTCATGAACCAATTTCAGATTATGACAAACTCAGAATATAAATCAATGAAATCTTATTCAACAACTGTTTAACCAACTTTGGCTGTACAGTTTTGGGAACTGACATTAAATTAAAGTGTGCCTAGAGGAACCTTACTCAATCTTCTCTTTTTCTATCTGAATCTCCTTCTTCCTTTACAAATTATATTTACTTTACACATCTTCAAACTAACCCTCATTTCTAATTTCATACTCTTTACACTATTATTATACTTTACTACTTTTATTTCCTTGTGCCATGATTAACTCGTATTAATGTAAACATGAGCATTTGTATATTGTATCTCTCTCAGTCAATTTGTCAGTTTAAACAAGTTTGTATCCGCTTGGTTGAATGTGTATTCAAGAAATATTTCACTCAATAACAAAGCAAAATAATACAATCTGTTTTCTAGTAATGTACTTAAAACATGACAGGGCCTTTTTTTTTTTCTTATAACTGATTTCAGATTTTTTATGTGCAATAAACCCAGTAGAGGCCGTCCTTGGGGATCCCAGCAGAGGAGGCAAATTTTATCATGGAATTTGCTCACAGAACAGGTCATCTCCCTCATGGCCACTAATTTTGGAATTGTTGTTTGATAATCAAAGTATCTCTATTCCTCATCTACTACCAGGATGTAGAAAAACTGATGAAAGCATTCTCCAAACCATTTTCATCTACAATTGGGCTTGATCTAGGATCTCTGATTCATCTTATTTCTTACTCTGTTACATCATTCCTATAGCAGAGGCACCCTTGTTTTTACACCAGTTTAAATGAAATCACAACACACCTTTATGAAGGCAACGCCAGCTAAGACAAGAACTGACTCAGAAAATTATTGCAGTTAGCATTTTGACAAAATGCTTGTCAAAGTTGGTGTCTGTGTTAAAGTTCAGATAACGTGTCTCAAAGCATGTTCACTCCCTCACTATTTTCACATAAAGGTACTCATCCTTCATCCTATCCATTTTTTCACACATGCATGCAACCTTACCCTGAAAGCAAGGAATTATTCTTCTCTTGGGTAATGAATATAATGGGTGTCTCTCAAATCACTAAAAAGTTTGCAGTCATGAAAATTTTAAAAGTCACACCATTTCTTTCATCTGAGGAAAGGTGATTACTACTACTGAACTTTTCACTAGTAGTCTTAGTGGGGAGCAACTATGACAGATGATGACCTATGTTCTGCACAATTTTCACAGAGTAGCCCTGTACATTTGTGCCATCAACAATATTAATATTTCACAAAGGACAAAGATCAATAGCACTATGATGCCTAATGACTGCTGTGTTGAAAACATCTCATTTTATTTTGCCCTGCTAATGACATACAGTCAAATATATAAAGCAGAAGCAGTTCAAAACTATGAACTATGTTTTACAGAATTACATGATTTTTATTATTATAAAGAAATTTACAATGTTATGAAACCTATACTGTCACAAAAGCAGCTTGAGAATGCAAATGCAAAAATAATAAAAGAGCTTTTCTATTTTACCTTTTTTACTTCGTACACTAATTTATGCACCCATTACACAAGAAAGAAAAATCAGACCCACCTGAGAACACAATTATAGGAAATTTTTGTCCTAAATGCTGTTTATTGCTGGAGCCTCATGACAGATAAGGAATGGTAATCTCTAACATTAGCATCTGCTCAGCAATCTCACTGCTAAGGAAGTGACAACAATTCATGAATGTCCCAACAGAAAATTAGGAGCATATACAGCCACTGTTACTAAAAGCAGCGATCAAAAATATGACTTTCCAGCAAAGATCAGGCTTTTTGTTACTGCCATAAGTATGTGTACCAACAAGCCTGGTAGGAAGCCAGAACCACAGAATAATTGAGGTAGGAAGAAGCCTCTGGTGTCTCTCAGTCTCACTCCTGCCCAAAACAGGTCTGTTTGATCAGGCAGCTCAGGGCTGAGTCCCAGTGAGTCTTAAACACCTCCTAGGACAGGACAACATAACTTCTCTGCATCTTGCTCCAGTATTTGACCACCGTGGCAGTGGAAAAAAAACCATACAGGAACTCTCACATATCAGTGAGTGAGGAACATAGAAATCCATAATAGGAAACAAATACGTAGTTTTATATAGTCTGGTACAAGCAAAATGAAATGTTATTGCAATTAGAATTTATCAATTACCAGTTTTGATTGTAAGTGGTCTAAAAAGAGGGCTTGTACTGTATTCAGGATATCCAATGAAGTAAAGGAGCTGAGAAGTACAGTATGAGAACAAAACACAGTACAATTGTAGTTAATAGGTAGCATAAGTACAGAGATATAATGACATCCAAACTCTTCTGAATTATGATGGCTTTGGATAGCACAGAACCCTTCAGAAGGATCTGGGACAGAAGTAGTTAAACACAAAATTATTTGATCTGAGTACATTTTCCCATCTCTCTCCAAAATCAGGGCAACGTGAACTACGTTCAGCCATTACCAGTGCTTGTTCTGCTGCTTTACACAGGGTTGGCTCACTGAATTCTTGCCTGGAAGAGGTCACAACTCTCTGGTGCCTTCTGCAAGAGGAGCCAGCAGGAACTGGTGCCCGTCGCGCGAGCCCCCACACCATCAGCCTCCCGCTCGGACTCGACACGGGCTGTAAGGGTTGCTGCACGGAAACTCAGCTATTAAAGCTCAATTCTGATTTTCCTTAGGATCAAGGCCCATTGGAGAAACTTTCTGAGGAAACCTTTGAATCCTTCCAGTTCCTTGGAATCCCTCCTACAGCAGTGCCTGCTCTCAATGTTGGAGAGAAGGAAAATTTAACACATCCAGCTGGTACAAAAGAGAGTCTTCCAGATCCATTTTTTTCCTAACAATAGGTAGATTTCAGAGAATTTTTTTTTTGTTCTCTAGTACTCTCTAGAGATACTTTTGTTACTATTTTAGCTCATCTTCACACACAGCTTGAAAGTCATGTTTCTTACTTCCTTTTGCGAAATCGTATTTTAATAGAGTCACCAATGTTGGTTGACATTCAGCTCAGGAGGCAGCAAAGACTGAAATAGCTGTACTGACGCACACCAAGCTTTCTCATATGAGCAGGATCTTTTTTTATTAGAGCATAATGCCAAAACTCGACGGTGGCCGTGTGTTGTCTGCCTGCAAGTGTGCCAGAAAGGTGGCTCTTCCATACCACCCACTTGGGGAGTTAACGGGAACCGCTGGAAACCGGCACAGCTGAAAAAGTCTGTTTGTGCTTACTGAAAACATGCTTATTCTGGCAGCAAAAGCCAACAGATGAAAACTGTCATTTGCAATAAAAATACTGTGCTGGGATTTCAAGTTCTTTTTTCAATGTCACAATGAGGACGTTTTATGCTTATGAGACATCGTAAGCTTATGAGACAGCATTTTAGCAGATCTTATCTTTTTGGCTCAACTGACATTCACAAAGAGAAAAGATTTGCAGTAACATTTCAGGCTCTTCACAAACAAAAATTTTCCAGGAAAAGCATAATTCTGTGACATAGCAAGCTACAGTAAATACTAAATAAATCAGCAATGCAATGGTTAATAATGTAGACACTATTACCAAAACCTCTTTAAAAAATGCTTCTTCACTTAAATTGTTTCTTAATTCAGTGTTATTCATGCAAGTATTTTTGCTGGTTCCAATATTTAAGTAATTCTGCACTTCATTTTTTCAATTGGATCACAAAGTCTCAACAACTGCTAGACCTAAAGGTTAATGTTTGTTAAAGTGTTTCACTCTTAAATAATATTTTAAGCATGTTTTTCTAAGAAACTATGCTGAAAAATATTTTCCTTTATTCAAAACATACATTTTGTAGCTAGACTGCTCTGTTTCCAGGAATTATATGGCTATATGTTCCAAGGATGATATTTTAGCGTCTGAAAAGCCAAATGTTCTATTAGCTCTTAACTCAGACACTGAACTAAAACTGAGAAGTTATGTGAGGATATGATAAACACTACAGCTGCCTCAAGGCTCCTGCCCCTTTCCAATTATTACTCTTTATGGCCATAGCTTATGTTACCTTATGCCTCACCTGGGTATCTATTGTTTATGTAGGTCTTGCACTATCTGAGATACATCTCATTTTTAAATTAAAATGGCATTTATACTGCAAATCTCCCTGACAGCCTAGATACAGAGTACACAAACACAGAGCACATATTCACAGCACATCCAAAGCTGTGGTAAATGAGTATTTGCTAAACTTGAAAGTTAAACATCCCAGACTTAGGAAAAGTGAAAATGAGGCTACCTTCACCTTAGGAGAATGGTGATGGTATCTTTAACTTAGCCCTCGCTGTGTACAGTATTATTGTTTAACCATTAACTTCACAGTAATATATTCTCTCCCACCTCAGCACTATAGAATCACAGCATCACAGAAGCATTTAGGCTGGAGAAGACCTCCAAGACCACTGAGCCCAGCATCTGACCAAATACCACCTTGTCAACTAAACCACAGCATTAAGTGCCATGTCCAGTCATTTCTTGAACACTTCCACCATTTCCACCACCACCCTGGGTAGCCCATTCCAATGCCTGAGCACTCTTTCAGTTAAAAAATTCTTCCTGATGTCCAAGCAGAACTTCCCCTACCATTTCCTCTTGTCTTGTCACCTATTGCCTGGAAGAAGAGACCAACCTCCTTTCAGGTAGTTGTAGAGAGCAATTCATTCTGTATCTTACTTGCATACAGGAGGATCTTTCCTTGCAAAAACCCCAAGAATGTGTCAAACACAAGGAGCTCTCCATAGCATCCAAGAACCTTTCAGTGGATTAATTTTTACCATCAACTTCCCAGTTCAAAAGAGGAAAAGCAAGTGGTCTCCAAGGGATGATTTCTCTCTTTTTAAAATGTCTTGAACGCCTTTATGTCTTTATCCCCCAAGCAGGGAGCTAATGCATGAATCCCATAACAACAAAGGAGAAACAAAATGATCAACAACTGCTTGTTAAATGGAATCAGTATTTAACAAGAAAGTCTATAGCTTTATACATCTGCACAGGAAAGCTAAGACAGCACAAAACACTTTGAATATTTTCTACCTTTGGAGCACCTGTGATTGTACACACGATTTGTACTTTTTCTATTTAATTACATTGTAAGTGCAATTTTCTATGTTTAATTAAAACAAACAACAAAAGGATCACCCTGGCAATGTCTTTCTAGTGTCACACTGACATTTTCAAACACCATCAGTATGACTGAAATCTTTATATTCATTGCCAAAAACTCCTTGAAACTTCCAGCACAGAATTAACAGACTGCAAATGGTTTAATATTCTGTAAGGTGCAGAGCGCTAGAGCCAAGGCACACTTTGGCTCTACTGTTCAAATATTTGCTGGAAGCAGAACAACTGTGAGACTTGGGAACTAGAGCTTTTCAAAACAAAGCTAATGAGAAATGTAGTTTTATCTAATTTTTTTTCATTATTTTAAAGACACAAAGTTTACATGAAGCTGATACAAAACACAAATTATTAGGACAAATGTCATAACTTTGGCAGAATAACATACATAAGTAAAAAAACCTCTAAATCAACTATTTAATCTTTTATAATTCTCCTGTATCTTGTATCTCATGTATGTTGTAATCCTCCTTTTGTGCTTTGGGCAAAAGGGCAATTCTTGACTCCCCAGCTGCCCACCATTGTGCCTGTGCACACCTGGGAGACCAGTGAGCAACAACCCCTTCCCCTTCTCTTTGAACAAAAGAGCTCCCAGCAGCACAGCTGCTGCTGCACTGCAGTTCTCCTGCCCAGGTACAGGAGGAGCCATGACCTTGCTCATACGTTCTGGAGATGCCTTTCTGCCAGAAAAAAAAATCCTCCAAAGATTTAGAATTAAGCTAGAGCAGCACTAGGGATTCTCTGACATAAGCCAGGAACCAAGGAAGAACCGTGCAGGGGAGAAGCCAACATAAGGACAGCTAAAAGCCAGGCTTTGGGCCATTCTGTGTCTGAGCTGTGCCAAAAGCAGTCCATCACCAGCACCTAAAGATCTGTGGGAGCTCTCACCTCATCCCTGTCCAAAAACAATCTCTCGTACTAACAAGCCAAAACCAGAATTACTTCTTTTGAATATTTCCTAATATTCTCATTTACTTTAATATTTCCTAATAATCTTATTTACTTTTCCTGTAGACATCTCATTTGTATTCCTTGTTCACAGCACAAGATAAACCATGTTTCCTGGTGGGTGTATGAGATGCAAGAGTGAAGTGCTGTGATGATGATATCCTTACAGAATATATTTTGCAGCTGGTGCACAGCTAGTCATCTAGCCAGCAGATGAAACATTAGCTGGCAATAACCCTTAAGTCTTATTATAGCTGTAGAACTGCTAAGGTTTAATTCCAGGCTGGATGCAGCAAGGGTTATTATAAAAACATGAAATAAAATGACACAGAATTGTAACAAATTTCTCTTTGTAAGAAAAGAGACATGGCATTAAAATGCAAAGTGGCAGTAAGAATTATAATTTGGGTTTCTAGACTTTTTAAATTTTCTGTACTTTCCTTGACTGAGTGGACTGAATTTTCCTGTGGCTATGCAAGGACATAGCTCCTCAGGCTGAACCAAAGCTAGTGGAGTGGCCTGTGTTTAGTCTGACCAGGGAATGAACCCTCTATGATACAGCTGCCTACGTGCACACAGCTGTCCTCTCCACACACAACAGGTAGTACACATACGAGTGTTTTATTCACAAGCAGCTGCCATTTACACTCTCACCATCATGCAGGATTATACATGCTTGTACACGTGTTGCTGCAGCAGGTTCTCCTGGAAATGACTGCCACTGGCATGAGAATCAGCCCTTCCTCCCTCCAACCCCCAAACTGTCTTGCCTTTTATTTTATAGAGTCTAGTTTATACCAGAGAAATCCAAAATTCAGTTTCTTTCTCATCATCACATACTGAAGCGGGGAGAGCACCCAGAGGAGGCCAAGGACACTCAGCAGGGGATCACTTCTTTCTCCAGCTGGCCAGTCAGAGCCTTACCTTGCCTTTTTGACTCTTTCTCCTGTTTTTTCCTGACTTTTTTTCCCCCAAAGTCCCTATCCCTATAAAAAGCTGATGCACTCTGGATCTGGTGGGGCAGTTGTGTGCATGCCAGCAAGCCACAACACCTTTTTACATGCAATACAAAACATTACTGGACACCAAATATGGTTTCCTAATAAGCAACTAAAACTCTGCATACTTCTAAAAGCTTCTAAAAGAACAATTTAAAAATTCTGTATCTTTCCTCTAGTATCAAAATTATATAAAATCCATGGCTGTACTCCAAGGAGATCTGTAATCCTTTCTGAATTGCTGGTACTCAACCAGAAGCTTGTAAATGGCTTTATGGCATAACCCATGAGCACAAAGTGACACCAGGGATACAGGAAAACAGATGGTGGACTTCTGCTCTTTATTTTTTGTAAATTTAAATTAGTTTTATTGATAGACATATTTTATTTCCATGTTTATTTAAAGAAATTAAGAAACTGAAGTGAAGCTTAAGAGTAGAATATTGGGCTGCAATGCTGTTAAACATTGTATTTTTTTGTGAATAAAAACTTTTTACAAGAAGTGGAGAACGGAAAGATAAAATACAATAAAATCAATGTGTTATTACTTAAATTATACATTTTAATCTTGTTTTAAATTTGTAGTTCACCCCAAAGAAATGCTCTTTTTTGCTAGCGTGAAGAACTTTTAAAATTGGTTGGTACCAAAGTCAAAATTTCGAGTATGTATTTTCATGGCTGTCATTTTTTGAGCCAAACACTAGAAGATAAAGGAATATTTTACTTGTTGTCATCTAAAATGAATCCTTTTCTGAAAATGAGAATAAAAATTACTTAAAATGAATAAATATAAACACTATATTAACTTTATACAGCTTTGTAACTTTTTATATTATTTCAATGCAACATTATCCTAAATTTTCAAATATTCACTGTAAAATAACTCTAATAGTGTTTGATATCATGATGAGTTTATAAAGACTGGTTTCACATGAAAAAATACAGATGGTGCACCCGATTAATCAGCATCCAGTTAAAAATCAGCATCCAGTTTCAGTATCACTAAACAATTTACACAAACTACTTTTTTTTTGTCACTGCATTCTCAGCAATATGGTAACTAAATGAAGTGGAAGTCCACTGCATAACAAAAATTAGGTCTCAACAGAGTTTTTTAATAACTGCATAATCAGAATTTACATGTAGAAGATAACATTTCCTATCCAGAGATAGGAGAAAAAATATGTTGTCTAGTACAACAAATATACAGGCCTTCTCTGAAGTTCAAAACACTGTGAAATAAACCACTGAAACGCTCTGATTTAAGGATAAAATCAGCAAAAAAGCCAAAACAAACAACCCAAGGAAGGGACATGAAAGAGAAACATCATAAGCAATCAAGCCTGAAGAAGATGATAAGGGGTTTATTTGAATAATTACCAATTATATAAAGAGAATTCATTGTCCTAATGGCATACTTAAACTATGTAGACATTTATGAAGAATGGAATCAAGCAGGGCAAGAGTAACATCTTTGAGTGTGCTGGAAACCACAAGCAGAGAAAACAAAATTAAAGGGGCTTCTCTAGGTTTGTTTCTAATCAGTTGGTAGAAGTTGTTTAAAACATGCAAGTAGAATGAAAAAAATGATCAGGATTTGGAAAAAAGTCACAACAGTCAGGAAAGAATGATAATGGGAATGACTACAGCGCTCTATGGGAAAACAGATTTTAAAATCCTCAAGTATAAGCAATTCAAGGAAAACGTTAGTTCAGGAAAGTGCCAGGTCCTCACTGAAATAATATTAAAGGCACAAGCACAAACTAAACTAAACTAAACTAAACTATATGAAAAAAGATAGTTCATAACCTGAAACTCTGTCATATGAATACAATAGAGGAAAAAAATAAGGGGAAAATCAGCATAAAATTACATATTTCTAAACTGGAAGAATGAACTAAATGAATAAACAGAGCACAATTTATCAGGATCGATGTAAATGGCCAGATATTCATCAACTCTGTATGAAAGAAACACTTAACTGACTCAATGGCTGTCCTAATGACAGGATTTATGAACTAGATCTCAATTAGGAATGACCATCAAACATGTCAAAGTCAGTGTCCCATGGAAGATGACCAGGCAAGAATACAGCCCACACGGCCCAAAACAAGTCTGAGGGTCTGGGGCCTCGTGCAGCACTGCTGCGCTGTCTTGAGCACAGCACTTCAAGACAAGGTTGAAAGAAGAAGAGGAACAGTTTGGCCAGGAGCAGCAACAATGATGGGAGGTATAGAAAATGGCAGGGAGAACAAAGAAAACTACTTATTTTCTAACTTTCAGAGGTTGCAAGAAAAGTTTATGCAAAATACCTATAACCTGTGTAGAAGAACAGACTTCTTGGGAATACCTTGAAACCTTTAAGTCTTGTTTTATTTTACTCTCTGAACTTTTTCACATTTACGTAAGCTTATTTAAAAAAATATATGTCAAATCTTACTAAATTCTTTTCATTTTAGACTGTATCTCCAGCCTTTGCTACCTACTGTGTCAAAAGTGTCAGAAGTGGGATGGATGGATGGATGGATGGATGGATGGATGGATGGATGGATGGAAGGAAGGAAGGAAGGAAAGAAGGATGGATCAACGCCAGGGCAATGAACAGCAGAACTTTACATTCACAAAACATTCAAACTCTCCCTCAGTTTCACTGCTTTCACTTGGTCAAACTCATGCTGTACGTCATGGAGTCAAGAGCACAGTAAATCTCCTCTCTTGCATATCTCATAATATTGTTTTCTATGAACTGAGGTATTTCTAATGAACTATTTTTTTATCTACCTTTTGTCCCTAAAGCAAACAAGCTCCATACACATATATTTTGGATTAATTAATTGCCCTTTTTTAGTACTCAGTGAACTTCTCATGTTTTCATTAATGTGGCATCTAAGCGCTGCATATAAATATTCATAGAAGCATTCACTGTCATCTCACAAGAAGCATACAAAAAAAAAAACCCCAAAAAAAAACAAAACAAAAAAACCCCACAAAAACAAAACAAAAAAACAAAAAAACAAAAAAACAAAAAAACAAAAAAAAAAAAAAAAAAAAAAAAGGAAAAAAAAAACCTAGGCCCAGAGCAACAGAAGAAAAGATTCGGGTTTTTTTGGATCCTAAAAGAGATAATGTGGGGTTGGCTTCACCTGAACAGGTTACTAAGCTTGGGCAGAAACCAAGCCTTAAAGACTACTCAGAGCAAAACCCACCTGTAGTAGGTCAGATCAGGCAGCAACTTACCGAGACACAGAAAGTGCAGAGAAGTGCCCCATAAAGCCCTCCTAGATCCCTCACAGGATCTAAGGGGGCTGCCTGCATTTGTAGGGAAGAGAAACAGATCATGTCAACTACAATGGTGACAAGTGAGCTAAAAGACCACAAAAAGACAGACATAAAGTGGGAGTATGTCAGGAAATGCAAGCTCAAAGGAGCTAGAAAAAGAGCAAAACATCCTGGATTGCTGAGCCCAAAGGATATTACCGAGAAGTTAACATGGGTATTCAGACTTTCCCCCAGAGTCAAGCCACAAAAAGTAAAGCACAGAAAGAAAAGCATCAGGTATGAGCTACTACTAGCCTGGTCCCAATCCTAAAGCTACCAGGCAGTGCAGTGGTTTCAACACCCACACTCCCAAGAAACAGGCAGGGAAAAGGCCAAGAGAGGTGGAAAACGTGGGACTTCAGAGGGCTTTTTGTTCAGGATTATCTGCTGCAGGGAAGATAACACAGAAGGTCAGGTAATGATGACTTGGCCTCCATAGGCCAGACAGGGAAGTGATAGAACTCACTCATAAAAAGCTTTTAACACCTGAAAGAAATGTGACATTTAAAACACCCTGAAGACTGAAAAAACGGCCACAGAGGAAAAATAAATAAATAAATAAATAAAAAGGCAAAGAAGAGAGAAGGAACAAGACAGCCTCAGCTGTGAAAGAGTGCATTAGGAGAGAACTTGATGGGATGCTGTCCTGTCACATTTCTTTCGCAGCACCTGACTGAGGTTGCTGAGCCACTGGAAGCAGACCCAACACATTGAGCTGGTACTGCCCTGCACTTCTGCACTGCTCAGGGAGAAAATCAGTAGAAGGAGGCAGTGCTAGATCTGGCCTTTAGCTTTAACTCTGACATGATTACTACACAGTTCCCCAGCCGGCAAAAACACAGCAGCCAGCAAAGTCAGGAGAGAGTCTATTGCTCAAAATATATTTTAAAATTCATTTCCCCACCTCCTTTTTCATCTGTGCTTCTCCCCATCGCCTTCAACTGTGCCAAGCAACAAAGGAAGGTCACAAGCGTATCCAAAGTGCAAAACTGTTCATGTTCTATGTTGCTTGGCAGCCTTTCTTGCTAAAACGCGTATATCAAAGACCCAGGACGGAAGCAGTGACCTGCTGCTCAGGCAGCAGTCTGTCACCCTGTATATTGATTTGGGGGGTTTTGTTGCATAACACTAAAAAGAAAGAAATAATTTTAAAAAAAATTCCAGTATAAACTTTATCTTTTCCAGTTGTTTGCATTTTTGTGGAGGTACAAAACAAACACCGATGAACTCTTCTTATTAGTTACAATTGTAAATTAATTCCTTTTATTTATTCTCATTTTATGCAACAAGTCAGAAGCAGAAGTTATAAACAGAGTTTAAGTTGGAAGTATTCCCCCTTTTTTACAGTCCAGCTCAGCATAATGTGTTCTGGCCATCTAACTTAATGTTCTCATAAATCCCTTAAAGCCCAAACCCATCTGATTTACCAGAATCAGTGTTACTTGCTCAAAGTTGTTTTTTTTTTTTTTTTTTCTTTTCTGCACAGGATCAAATTGGCCATTTCTGATTTCAGAAAGAACAACAGGGTATTTGCTTACAATGGTCTTTGCATTGAGACTGTACTTTTCTTTGCTCTGACCTTCAGAACCACAGGAACTACGGGAAAGCAGTAAACCAAAAAAGTGTGAAACTTTTACACTGGGTGCCCACAACTGTGCTCTGGTGCTCATCCAAGCAGTCTTCCCACACACCATAACCTCTGCACATACAAAGTTTTCAGTATTTTACTTTATCATTTGATACAGGGAGTAGAAGTCTAATGCTAATAGCAAGAATTCTTGAATATTGTGATGATAGGTGAGCAGATAAAAGCAAATGTGTAAACAGTGTAACCAAAACACAAATGTCACCACACTTCGCTAACAACAAAAAGGCAAAGTCACATAAAACCAGCACTTAATAGTAGCACTGGAGAACTTTGTGGTAGTCCAGTAACACAACAGCTTCAACAAAGAGGAGTTCAGCGTGAAAAAAGATATGGAGTCTAAAAACTACATTTTTTTTCCTAAATATCAAATTCAGTTAAACATTAACCTTACAACAGGTAACATAAAGACATTCTGCGAAAAAGCTGTGCTCTTTCAAGCCACCTACAAGAGTATTTTTCTGCCCTGTTTCAAGCAGTGAAGAACTCACTGCCTTTCACTGGCTTAATACTTTATACCAGATTGGAACTGTTAACATCAACACCAACCAATGAATTCCTTGGGAAGCAGAAGCTGTGGCTGACCCAGTAACCCCTGAGAGGCTTAGGAAAAGCTTATAGCTTTTAAAAGCATAGCAGAGACAAGCACTCAGAAGATCCTTTATCATAAGTGTCTTCTCTGAAAAGAGAAAATCCTACCACCCCAGTGAAAAGTCCTTGGAAGACACATCCTCCTTCTCTGAGGGGGATATTTAGTCAGGCTGCTGAGAGAAGCACCATCCCATGGGACACAGGAGGGCAGGGAACAGAGGGAGGGGACTTTAATTCCTGGGAAAATGCTTCATGAGGTCAGGACATTACTGCTGATCCAGCCAAGAAAAGGGATGCAACTGTTCCCAGAAGGAAAAGCGAAGAAGCAAACAACATGAAATTTTTAACTGTTCTGTTCACCATACCAAAGTGGTCAACCAAAGGGTAATGGTAGCTGACTAGCTTTCACTTCCCATAACCTCACAAACCATTAGACTCTCTGGCCTTGTCATTTCTCTCCCATCAACATTTCATTAACTGTTTCAAGTACTGTGAATATTCTACCTTTCTTTTTTTTTTTTTTTTCAAATTATAAATGAACTTATTTATTAGATCACAGTGGCATAAACCTGTTGCTTTTCTTTCCCCGTCTTCATCTCACACGTAAGTAACCGTTTAAATGAAATCCAAGATATCAATGTCTGACTTCAAAGAAAAAAACCCAGCTCATTATTAACAAAAACCTTGTACCCAGTGCCAAGAATAGAAAAAGGCCAAAAGGCCAGGCAAGCAAACTCCCATGCTAAGCCAGACTTAGCATTTCTGTAAATGGGCAATGCATATGAAGGAAAGGACTAAAAGCTTCTTAGACTTAGAAATTGCTACCCTTTCCTTTACATACAGAGGAAGATGAGAACATTTACAAGTAATTCAAGTCTTTGAGGTAGAGGATAAAGGGCATACTTTGAACACACGATATTACAATATCTTACCATTACAGTATCCAATTTTTTTAATATGTACAACAAAAGATGTGCAATTTTTCTGTCACCTTTACAGGCAACTTATGATACAGGGTAAGTGTGCTCCCAGCCAGAGGACAGAAGTGAAGGTGGCAATGAAGACGTGCCAGTTCAGATTTGCCACTCCTATAAACTTTACTAGTTCTTGTGCTTGAAAAGACTACTGTAGCCCTTCACCCAGAATATCTTCCCTCTTTCCACCAGGACATCCAGGATCTCTCCAGGTTTAACTACAGGCATTCTCTTGGCCCTCACAGACCTTTTTGCTGTTTAGAGAAGTTCCCAACAGGCTCCTGGATTTCATTGTGCTAACCCCATTCCTCCAGGTTAGGGCAGAGCTGTAGTCAAAACCTCTGTGCTCCCCTTGCTAACAGGCTGTACAGGGAGAAGCACCATCCCTCTCCACTGTCCAGTCCAACTTCAGCCTTTCCAGCCTGGCTGCCCTCTGACAGTCCTGTTCCTCAGAAATCTCACTGACCACTGCATTGCTCTCACTGATTGTTGCTCTCCATTCAGTATCATATCCCTGCTCCCTCCTGGCTCCCTGGTTCCCACAAGGATGGAAGTTAATAGCACTTTTTGAGCTAGTATTTAATGATTTAATGATTGATAGTGTTGGGACATCCTGCCAACATCACACAACCTGAGAGAACTGATTGCTCAGTTCACTCAGAAGTTAACATGACTCCCTGGTAAGTTAAAATGAGCAGGATCAGTCTTGATTTTACAACACCCTTTCAGCAAGGTAATATCTGACAAACCCTTCCTCTTAAAGTGTATTGAAGCATGGCCATTTTCCACATTCATGTCCAGGGAAGAATCAACAGCACGGCACACCTTGACAACAAATTCCTTAAGTGAAAAGCACAAGTAAGAACTCCAAAAAAACCTGAGGAATTTCTGTTATTTGTGTTTGGGTTGACCAAAACTCAAGATGTTGAATCCTTATTGAACTTAATGGAGTTCACTAATAGTGACATGGCAAGGTGAGGAAGAAGGAAGCCCAGCTCCCTTGGGCACAGGCAGCTGCTGCCCCGAGGGACAGGGTGGCTGTCGGCTGGTGCTGCTCTGCCATCCTGTCCCCAGGGAGGCTGAGCCTGCTTGGCCTCCTGGGAGCCTCCTGCCTCTGCTCAGGCACAAAACTCCCCACCCTCCTGCATAATTCAGCTCAAATACAAAATTGAACACATAGTATGTGCTTATTTCATTATTAAAGAAAATACTATGCAGGATCTTACTCAACAAGACAGTTTAGGATTAAGACTAAGCAGGTATTTCCACTAAAACTGTTAGGAGAAATGCTGCTTCCCAGCCTTGCTTATGGTACGGGGAAGGCTGCTGATGAAATCAAGCTAAGGGAAAGCAATTCACTATCTACTGATTGTGTAAGTAGTCCATGCATGACAGACCTCCAGCCTTTCTGCCCTGCTTTTTGACCAATTTTCTATTAAAGATTTTCTCTTTCTAACATAAAAAGTGAAATTATGCTACAGGCTCTAAATTTTTATTTTGTTTACTTGTTCCAAATTGTAATTAAGCTGTACTGATCAAAAGTTGCAGACTTCTTGCTCCCAATGATGTTTAAAAACTAATTTGGATTAGAAAGTCACAGGTTTGAATCCAATTATTAGCAAATTTTAGAAAAGTGTAAGAATCACTTAAGTTACAAAGGAAGTAATGATAACAATCACTTTCAGAAATTATTGTATTTCAGAAAAAGTTAAACTTCTCAGTCTCTTGTAGTAGTTTTATCTAAACCTGTAAGGAGTCAAATGCTCAATTTTGCCCCTGAGATATCCTGGAAGACAACTTCTACATCCATGAGAAAGTTCCAGGACAACTGGAAGCACAATTCATTAATGTACAATAATCTATAGGGTAAAAACCAATAGTGAAGCATTCTCTAAGGTACTCTCATGACAGAAGAACAGAAATAACTAATTGACTGTTTTCAAAGTGTGATAAACCAGCTGCTTTGAAATATTAGTTATTGCTAATTTAAAATTAAAACATGCTTTCCAAAGGTGGGATAATGAAACGAGAGTGCTCAAAACAGAGAAAGCCTCTTTTTTTTTTTTTTCATTGCATTAATTTACCAGTAACAATTTTGCATTTAATACAAGATTCTTGAATTTCAATTAGCTATCCAAGTATATGACTATATGATCAATTCCCATTTAGCAGGGTTACTGTCCTCTATTCAATGCTGTTATTTCCATTAGTAACCTTTGCAAATAATATGATAAACCTATCAATTGTGAAGGCCATTACTTTAATGCAATAATCATAAATTGCCTTTCATTTGACATTAGTCCTGGACAAAAAAATGACCAAGCATCACAAAGGGTAATTAAGAAATCACATATATAACTTCCAAGTGCAAAAATATCACATTGAAGAACCAGTCTCAAATAAGAAGTTGTCAAGACAGAAATCCTGAAATTTCAAGGAGGAAATGGTAATCCCCTTCCTTAAAAATACAGAATTACCAGCACAGTAAATTCCTACAAGAATAATGCATGTGAGCATGAACAGACTAAGACCATGTCAAAGAGTTTTTTCTTTATTCTTCTCTGATGTGTAACCAGCTTAAAAAATGAGAGCATTTTACCATGGAAAAATGTTGCACAGATCTAAAAGGCCACAATAAAGAAGCTAATATTGCTACCTGCATCATTCATGACTGATTAAACCTTGAAGTTCACAGTACAAAATGTGAAGTCACAGGTATTCAGATCTGTGATGTGCTCTAAATATAGATAATTTAGGTCATAACCATAAGAGATACAAACAGTCCTCTGAGATAATCCTCATGTGACACTGTTACTACTTTAAAAGGAGTATTTCTATAATACCTCTTGATTAAATATAGAAATTTGACAGCAGTGACTATATCTATATGCTATATGGCTTTTCTGTAAGCCTTTTCACATAAATTTTGCAGAAATTTCTGGACAGACAGCACAATCTGCTCACAACTGGAGAGCAAACTCCCAGAGAGCAAACTCAAAACTCTTTTTCATTTTCTTCTTGACAAATGGAAGTCTCCTTTCTAGGCATTTGGCTCTTTTAAAGATGTATTCTAGAATGTTTTCAGAGATACAAAAAGATTTTTTTAACTTTGGAAAGAAAAAAATAAATAAAAATGAGGCTCTGTATAGTTTTTGCCACAAAAAACCCCTTGAAATAGATACTATTAACTTTCAAAATGTCACTAAGCACATTTCACCTGTTGTCACTGTTTCCATTAATTCCAGGAAACCTTGAAATCATGAAGGCAGTAATGTGCTGGAGTATCTAAGTTACTTGCTGAAGTTATTCAGAAAAGATTTGAAATGTGGAAGCAAAGGTGCACAGATAGCCAGATGCACTAGGAGACAGTTTTCAAAGGTGAAAAAACAAGGCACATTCACTTTTCTCCCCTCCAGATCAGTTAATGACTTTATGAAAGGAAGAGAGTAGTGTAGGCAACATGCACAATTTTTAAGTCTTGGATTATTTGGTTCTTACTCTTTAAGTCCATGGTCTTAAAATTTTATAATTCAGTTACAATACAAACTGCCATTAAAAAAATGCTTACATTCTAGTCATTACAAATGTCAAAGAAGTCTTGAATATATTTCTCAAACGTTGTCTTAAGGCTCAGAAACCTGGGAGTACACTTAAAAATATTATTTTTGATATTAATCTTGTGACTGCTTGAGGTCTGCAACTGAGTAAATAGTGTTTACTTCTCTGATCTTCTCCTCTCATTTATTTCAGTCCCTTCATTGTCACTTCATCACAAGCTGTGCTTCTCAGATCTCCTCAATTTTTGTTTTTTTTTAAATTTCTTTGGGGTTTTCTCCTTCCTCTCTCTCAAAGGACTCTCACCACACCCTCTCTCCCTTCTCCTGCTAACTGTGTGAGTATTAACTGAGTAAAACTCTGCCCAGCCCCTCAGCCCGAAGGGCTGCAATGATGCCTCTCTGGTATCTCTGCAAATCTTTCAAAGGCTCACAGGAAAAGATGCAAGAAGTGCCAACTGCAAATGAAGGAGCATATAAACAACATTTTGCAGGCCTTGGAGACACAGAAATAAAGTGCCACTGTCTCTTGTGACAGGCCACGAGCCTATTGTTAAATTAACACCACAGGTCTTGTGCTTCCCTGCTGGGAGACTTGTTCCTATCAGAAATTATCTAAGCCCCAGTAACTGGCATGCACTTTGCTTTACCTTTTGCTTTGCTCTGTGCAACGGTGTTGTGTAACACCTACTGGATATGTTTCTGCAACTAATCAGGAATAACACATAATATGTGGAGTGGACTCTCTGTGTCCCTACAATAAAGGGCCTGAGGGCTAAAAACAACCTGCACAGTGTTCTAAGACTGGCCATTAAACAAGTCCAATTCAGGCACTGTGTAAAAACAGTGTTAGGGGATAAAAAGAGAACAAAGAACCCTTACCAGCACACGTAAAGCACACCACACTCAGCAGCAAGAGTTGTAATGGAGAATTAAAGCCCAGTGCAAGGCCCAAAGCTTGCTGACAAACAGGTAAGAACAACTCACAATTGATCTTGTATGGAAGAGGAAGAAACCACCAGTAAGGATGCTGTGCTGACTCCCTGAGGCCTCACCCTAATCACAACAGCTGCCACTGACCTTAGGACCCAGTAGTGCAGAGATAAAAAAGGAAAATATCAGAAAGTTTGTGTGTATATTCTTTTAACTGAACAATTGGAATAACAATAGTTCTTTGATTAAACAAACAATAAATTCCTGGCTTTCCATATAAAGTGCTTGCTTTTGTCCATTATTTTTATGAATCGAAACCTGGTAATGATTCAACAGAACTTCTCCCAAGACTTTAATCTCCCCAAATCAAACATGCTGGTGTTAAAAGCCAAATGTAGAATTTGGCTCATTATCCCTACCTATTACAACAGAAAAAGTTCAAAAGTTTTTGCCTCCTCAAAATTATGCAAAAATATATTTAAAAAAAACAAACAACAACAACAACAAAACTTAGCTGGATGGACAGCATTTAATCATGGTCCATTTCCACATTACTTAAAATTTTCCTTCAAAAATGCCAAAGGAGCATCCAACCAAATATCTTCAGTATCATATTTCTCCTATCTTCATTCTATTCTTTTCAAAAATCACAAATACATAAACTTTTTTATTACTACCATTAATAAACAAAAAAACCCAAAGTTCACTGAGGTTATACTTCTGTTTTTTGTTGTATAGAGAAAAAATATTTGTGGAAATGTGGAGTAATTATTAAAATTCTACTTATTATACTTTTTAAAGTATACTATAAATGCAAAAATAAACTTAATGCACAAGGAACAGACACAACCATTCCTATGTAACTTAAGCTGTACCTGTACTCTGTTTTCTTTTATAAAAATTAAGTTTGAAATGCTGTTTTTTTCCAAGCTGACATTGCAGATAATCTTCTCCTTGGTCTCCCTAATTTTCAAACTAAGCAACACCATAAGGCAAAACTTGTAAAAAATTCTGCTTATGAAGGACTATAAATCATATAAATCAGATTTGATTTTTTTTTTCTTTCATTTGCATACTTATACTTCTGGTAAGGAAAAGGATAAGAGGAATCTTTTGGGTTAAATATTGCTCAGTTTTACACTGCCAAGAGCTGGTTTTAGCCTTTGAAAGAACCAAATGTTCCCAAACAGAAGAATAAAGTTAGAACCATATCCAGACTTCAAGAGGCAAGTATCATCTCTGTCTCTATCCTTTCCATGTATAATGCTGAGGGCTATAAAATCAGAGTCCCTCCAAATTTAATTTTTACAAAGTCTCTGCCACAGAATAGTCCTTTCAGGGCACTCCTGATCTGCAACCTGGTACCAACCACCATGTGAGCCTGCAGAACATATTTGGTGGTTAGAGTGAAGGAAAGCAGTATCTTTGGAAACTCAGAGATCCAACAAATAAATAGAGCATTAAAACATGAAACATTTCTCACTGTTACTCGGTAATCTTGAAAGGATATCTATAAAAATATGCTCCATGCATGAACAGTTTAATGCCTCACGTTCCATTAGATTTGCAGCCATTGCACCTTCTTTTCTATGGAAAACCTATCAGTGTTCCTCCATCTTAAACAAACATAAACAAAGGAAGAAGGAAACTGACTGTGAGGAAAGCAAATGCAACAGAGATGAATGTGATGGCATTATTTGTAATGTTAAACCACACTTTTAATATTAGAAGTGTCAACTTGCCTGTGTTTTTCCATCAGACAAATAGAACAGAGTAATTAAAAATGTACAGCTATGGAGAGATCCCTTTCTATTTGATAGACACTTAATGGACTAGACTACTGCATTTACCAGTATTGCACATATTTCACAGTCTTTGTAATCACAACACACAAAATGGACAGGAAGAAAAGTTTCAATATTTCAACATTAAGGAAACCAGCAAACAAAGAAACATGGAACCAAGCAGCAATAGCAATACTGCTCTCATTCTGTGGACTAGTGATCATTTTCTAGGAGGGGAAAAATGTCTGACACATTATAAGATTATTAAAAAAGCCAACTAATTGCCAAAAAAACCCAAAACAACACAATAACCAATATACTAAAAAGGAAATGGAAAGGATTAAATGCTTTATTCCTGATGTGAACACAAAAAAAATTACCAAAGAACTGTAAGGAATTAATACAGGTGTGCATTTGGAAAGAATTCACACATTTAACATTCCTTTTTCTCACTGCTGGTAAAAAGAAGAAAGTTCCTGTTCTCTCTCAAGGCAGTTTAATTCTGGCATTGAGAATTTTACCCCATTAGCTAATTTCTTGGCAAAGACAAGAATGAAGACAGTTGAGAAAGACACCGGCAACTAGATTAGACAATGAAGGATAGATGATGTGTGCTGTCTACACAGTTGGTTTTATTTCCACAGCTGAGGAGCCAACTACTGGTGATGAAGGAATTTCTGCAAAGTAGGGCTTAGCCTTCGCCTTATAATTTCCTCTTTCCTCTTTAAACAAAGGGAGTATCCAAGACTTCCAAAAACGACACTTTCTTACTGTGATGCTGCCTCATCTTCCCACACAACAGACAGCAGCTCCCAGCCCCTCCTCATCCCCTGCACCACTGTCTGCCTGCAGAGATGCTCCAGCCAAGCAGGAAGGAAAGGGGCAGGCTGCCCAGGGACTGGACACCTCATCATCATGACTAACAAGGAGAAACTGAGGAAAAGGGGACAGGAAAGAATTAGATATTAGAAGAGAGTAAGATGCCAGGTAAAATACATATAGAGATTGAGAAAATGAGGGTAAACCCAGCACCAAACAGAGCTGTTGTAGTTGTCTTACAAGGATGCAATCCTCTGTTCTAATGAAATCTAGACAAACCTTGCATTTCAGAAAATTAGAACTAGTCAACTTACATCTAAATATAAAGTAGATAAGCACCCTAGAAAGTACCTGTTTGAGAAATAAAGAGGTGAGATGAATGGCCCTGGATCAGATGTCATGTACTCATTATTTATGAAGTGAAGCAGAAGTCTTTAACAATGTACTCTCAAGGGTATTTTAATAATGAAATTGAGCCCTAATTCAGAATGACCTTCAGACATGCATATTTTCAATTCCTTTCAGCCAACCTTCTCACTATGCAATCACATAATAGTTATTCCAGCAAGAGAGCTGGATCACAGTATTCATCTATAGTAAACTGTTAATTTTTACATCATTAATCAATTTGTGTAGTCCAACAGGAAACAAAACTGTCAATGAATTCTGCTTAGAAACACATTTAAATACAGTATATTTGGAATATTGGAATATGTTCCTTTTCAAAATGTAAACTTTATTTAGCTGACTCATGTCTTTCTTCAAGTAACTGTGGAATAAAAGCACTTAGCTTCATGGCCTACATTTTGACTTAAAGTTGAAAGAATTTAACTATCTAACATGCAGAAATTCACTGCAGCCTACTTACAAACAAACAGACTTCTTTCACAGTCAGTGCAGGCTCATTTCTTTACCTGTATTGCCTATTTGCATACATACATTATACATATGGTAAGTGCCTGCCTTGATAGACATTCTAAACTGATCAGAGTAATTTTAAAAAATTTAAAAAGCCTATCTGCTTACTTCTACTTTAACTAGGCTAAATATAATTACTAAGCCAAGATTTGTATACAGAATTCATATTTCAATTTAAAGATTCAACAGTAAACAAAATGTTATTCAAAACTGGATTTCTGCATATGCAGCCCATCTCCTCTCAGCTTAAGAGGAAGTAGCAGAGATTTAGAAACTACTTAATATATTATTATTTTTCTTTTAAGTTCTAGAATGACACTAAAATATACTTATCTATTTTGACCCTGAGAGGAATTAATAATTTAAATGTGGTGTGTTACTAAACAGATTTATTGGATCTTTTTTATGTAATGAAGCTGATCCAAGAAATTCACCCTTTAATGGAGCTGAAACCAGGTCTCAAAGCACACACTGGGGGCAAGACAGCATTATTAGGGGTCTCACCACCATTCATTTTTCATGCCAGCCTGAGATGGCTTTTAGCAAGGATGTGAAATGTTTGAGCTACTGGTCAGGGAGTGGAAGCAATTTGAATGTTTTCTACCTCTAAGAGCAGACTGGAGAAGAATCAGGTGTTAAAGCTTCTGTAGGCCATTCCGAAAGGGATATACTGAGGAAGCATGTGCTGCGATTCAGAAGTGAACAAAAGGATCAGAAATATCTGCAGAATATTTAAAGAAGATTTGTGAGATTTTAATCTCTCTGCACTCTTCCAAAATGAAATAACTTTCTGCAAGTACAGAGTGCCTCAGACAATGTGGTTTACTGTGATGCTTTTAACTATGTCTTCTGTAACACCACTGACCACCACACCCAGCAGTTCCTTACATATGATAGTAGTGGAAGCATTACAGCAGAGATTTTTACTGCTATAATACAGTGTTTAGCACCCATCATTTGGTCTTTTACAGTTAATTAGAGAAGCCTTACTCTCCACGCATGAAATTTCTTTGGGTGTTATTCAACTGACTGCTAAATTTGACAGTGTTATGCAAGAACATGTGCGTCCCCCACCTCTGCAAAAGGTTTCTCTCACATGCATACTAGATACTGATTTCACACAGGGTCCAGCATTTGCTAAAGCTGTTTCTGTCCTCAGAGTAGCAAAAGCAACACACAGCAGCTACTCAACATTTGCTAAAAGAAATAATACACTTAATTTGCTGAGTCTTCAACAATTTATCTTCCTTTTACTGTATCAAAGTGTCTTGGTTTGGAAAGACAGGTATCTGACAGGGAAAGATGGAGTTTCCCTTAGAATGGACAATGCAAACCTCTCACCCCCGCCAAATTATGATTTTGCAATTAAGGGCTTTCAGGCAAAGGTTTGGGAATAGGAATAACAGTTCTTTACTAGGAATATTAACAATACAAATGTAGTAGAAAACAAAAACACCCAACCAAACAAACAAAAAAATTTTGAGAACCCTGACAGAGTCAGAGCTACAACCTGACACCCTGTTGGTCAGGGTGTTGGAAGCAGTCCAAAAGTGAGTCCTCCTGAAGTGGCAGATGTGGTTCTGGTAAAGTAGAGATGATCCTGTACAACAAGGGTCCAGTGGTGGTGAGAAGGGTCCACTTTTGCTCCAGGAATTGGGTGAGGCTGGATACTTTCTGTTCCTATGTCTCAGTTTTATCCAGGTAGGAATGGTTGGCTCCCCCCACTGGGTGGAGCATCTCACAATAGGATGATGGAATGTGGATGTTCTACTTTGGGGATGTGTGCTTTTAGGGGTGTCTTAATGGCCCATTAGCAGAAAATATTCCCCTGGAGGGAGGATGGGCGGTGAAAGAGATAAAAAACACTGCCCTACCTGGTTTTAACAGTTGGCCCATTATCAGAAGGCACCCACCCCCCTTCTCCCAGAGTTACAAGAGATAAAGAAAAACATTTCCCCAAACTGCAATACACAAAGCCCTCGTACTCCACTAAAAATCTCAAACTTTATATATAAAATGTGAAGAATCAAAGTCACAAAAAATGCTGAATGTACTGAAAAAGCAACTAGAAATTAAGGAGCTTTATTTAAGCAAAAATTTACAACAATGAAAAGTAAAAAATATGTTTTCAACATTTCGAATTCTCCAAAAAATTGAAAAAAACTCTACAAAAACATATTTTTACTCTCTGAAACATATTGATATACATTTGACCAGACTGACCAATTAAATTTATATTTCTTGAACAATATAAATGTGTGCTCTTAGACCCTGATTAGCTGCTTAATTTAAAACTTAAACTCAAATGTTCTGAACTGTCCCAAAATATTATACTATCTTTTATTTCCATTCAGTGTCCCTTCACTAAAAAAAGAGTGTTAGCAGATTTAACTGATTTGATAAGATCTTCTTCCACTTTTAGATCACCACCTAAACTTCCAGGTTGTCTCCGTAAGACAACTGAAAAAAAAACCTGGAGCAAAAGAATCTAACTTAATTCCTTGATATAAATCAAGAAGAATGATATCCAGCCTGGGTCTCCCAGATATCTCTCAAATGCTTAGATATTTCTTAGCCCTGAATTGGAAGAGGGATCAGCACATGAATTTTTTTCCAGCTGTATTAATGTCACAAAAATCCTTATGTGTACTTTGTCACTTGATATCTTTTACTTCTACTTAAACTATTCAACACAAAACAAACAGCTCTAACAGGGAAGAAAAATGTTTGTGGGTTTTGACATGGAGGTTCCTGTGTTACCTGTGGTTTCTTGAAATTCCTGAAGAGAAATGTGTTTATTGATGAAAAGCACCACTTGTTTTTCCTTTTTTTTTTTTTTAAGAACTAATATAGTATTATTTTATTATGTCTAGAGTTTGATGCTATAAGGATAAACAGAATCTGAACAGACATCATAGCAGTATTGACACTGAATACTCTGTAGGAGCACCTAAATGAACTATCTCACAAAACAAATACATGCTTTATGTATCATTTCAAATAAATGAATTTAGGACTTGAAGTTATTTTGGCTTGTATAGATACAGAAGAAACTTGACAGTATCAGTTATGCATCAATTTTTAATAGTTTTTTGAAAGAAGAAGTGTTTCTGTGTTGACAATTAATAAAATTTATACTACTGATACACATATGATGACTTTTGGTTTCGTATAAATATCCCAGAACAAGATACAGTTATAGCATTATTTAGTGGTCTTTCACCTCCCCAGTTCCAGGCTCTCATAAAGGAGTGGGTATGGTTTATTATGTGTAGTGTGGGGGGTCTTTCATGTCAACAGATCACTGTGGTGAGAACTTCAAGTCAGCATTAAAACACCCAGGGAGACTCCAAGAGCAGACATTCATGGTGTCTAGAATTAATGAAGATAGCTTCAAGAACCCAGTGTGAACAAAGTTCAGAAAAAGCTATTACAACTGTCTTTGTGATGACATGAAAGATGCATGCAGGATGGTATCTATATTACATGTTCCAGCTGTTGAATTATGGTTGTCTTCATTCCTGTCCTAGTGTGCAACAGTCCTGCAGTAACAGCAGAGAGCCTATAGCTCATGAATAGAGTGAAATTGCTGCAACATACACTGAAGTTTAAGGAGAAAATGTAGTTTTACTTCTGACTGTTGGAACACAACTATCCAACAGACTGCATTACACAAATTTTCTACTAGGTTTGCAAGGGCATTCAGGAAAAAAAACCTGAAATGTAATTTCTGAGACCAAATAAGACCTTGTCCATTCATGACAGAGTGAAGCAGATAAAGCAGACACATTGTTTTATGACCTATTATGTCCTGCTTATTTTCCTGGAATTAAGCAGGGTGTAGCCATGTCCCTGCTCACATCAGACAGCTTCTGAAGGAAAGTCCTTAAGAATAATCAATTCACTGCCAAATAGTAAACAAACATCCAAGGGCATGTGCTGCTGTATCAGAAACTATGATCAACAGGTTAAGAGCAAGATCCCAACTCACACAGAAGGTGGATTTCTCAGCTGAAAAGGGTACACTCACTTTTCCAGCTTTGTGGTTTGGAGCACTCCCCATACCACAGCACACTGCTGCCTACAAGGCTGCACCATGCACACTGGCCTGGCTTCAAAATAACCCTCCCAAAACAAATGAACTGAGCAGTGCAGAAGGAAACTTCTCAAAACAATGCTTTGAGCAAAGGAAGCACTTTGAGCACTGCCATGAAACTGCGCTGCCAGAGAGACACAGCACAGTCAAAGAGAAATACTGTCAAGTCTGAGACAAGGCAGAAGTCGAATTTTTCAAACCTGCTCAAGAATGCCAAATCAAGAACAGCTCCCTGCTTTTCCTTCCCACTGGGTTTTCTTCAAGCTGAATCACAGAACAAGGCTTTGTGAGTCAATCCACACAGTGTCTATTCCTTTCCAAAATTCCAAATTCCTTTCCACTTTTGCCCCTTTATCCTTTCCCAACCTCCCCTTGTCCTCAGGCCTCTACTGTAATCATGGAAGATTCAATCCAAGAGAAGCTCCTGGACTGAGAGCTTCCCTCAGAGATTTTACTCAGCTTTGAGGGTAATGCCAAGACAAGCTCTTGCTCTGGAAGGTAGACAGGGTGGACATGGATTACACTGGGTGATTTAACCTGGCACTTTTATGCTGAGTTTAAATCTAGGAGTAAGGAACCTCTTCCTTTCTGAGGAAAAAACAACGGTTTCCTTAGAGTTCACATGTATACAGCCATGTACACCAGCACAGCTGTGTCTTCCTTCACCTCACCAGGGGAAAGCACCCATGTCCTTTGGCACAGGCTGCTGGAGTTACCGGGGTCCCCCAGGTCACTGCCAGCTGACTGGGTACAGGTACAGAAAACACTCCTCTTCCTCATGTTCCTGTCAGGAAATGTCACATGCTTGTGCCTGCAGAAGGCAGCTCAAGCCCTGGAATGCAGCTGGATGAGGCAGGGTCATGCTCAACCCCAGCAGACCAAGTCCACTGAACACACCAGGGCTACTATAAAGGCAGCACAGTTGAGTGCTTCCATAGTGGGCCAGTGTTATATCACAATGGGATTAAACAACCAGGAATATCCAGGACAGAATGCAAGGAAAGGTGTTCTGTGAGTGAATCACATGCCTCATTGCATGAAGGGAATAAAAGGGTTGAAGTAACAAGAGAGCTGGGATAAATGTAGTACATTCCCTTATAGCTCCTCTGGGAAGGATACGTTCATCTGTAATCTGACTGCTTCTGAAAGCCAGAAATAGATTTTCCTTTCCAATTCCTGACATTTATTACTGCTGATTATTAAAAGGAATGTGCACAGCTGATTTATAAAATGGCAGGTTCCCAGCACTTCTCATTTTCACTGCAGTAAGGAAGTGTTTCTCTTATGACAGACACAGGTGATAGGGACACAGAGTAAGCCCAGGCGCTTTGCATTCACATGCTTTACCTGAAATATTAGAACTGAAATATTAGAATCCAAAAACTTTTTAAAATTCATTTTTAAGTAATTGGCCAAATAGATAGAGCCAAAAAGCAGCAGGCACATCTTTCCTCTCACTTCAACAATCTGACATCTCCAGTCAAAATAATCAAAGCGGCTGCAGTTTGATCCTTCATCTTTCCTTTCAAGTTGTTTTTCCCTTGGCTTTTCCTTCAGTCACTGAAAAAGGATGAATTGCACTTCAATAACACAAGTGTATTTGCACAACAAAACTCAAACCATGGAGTGCATCCCTGTTTTCCATACCTGTCAAATGCAGATTTGTTCAAAATACTGAAAATAAATCCTCAGTGCTCAAACTGGATTCTGTATCCTAGATGTAAACAACAAATCACCTTGAAAATACGTATTTTATCTGATAAGATTCCCAAAATGAGATTATAGGGCAATCTCACTAACATCTATTTACCTCAGATATTTACATACCAACAAGCAAGAGGAAGTCTCACTTCTAAGAATAATTGAAAAAGAAGTTCTTATTTTAATGTCAGTTATGACAGACAACCACTTGAATAAACTAAAAATTAATATAACAATTACAGTATGCTAAAATGAACCAAATCTAGCCAGGAAGAATATTAAGAAAAGTAAAGTGGAGATAGTTAAAAAAATCGGGAGAAACCCTTAAATTCTCTGCAACAATATTAATCTGGTTTTTCTGCACCATTGTACTGCTTGATATTGAATCATTTTTTAAATCACATACTGTTTTCAGGTCTTGCTAACAAAATCGGATTTAAATATCACCCTCTAGCTATTTAGCAAGGAGAAGAAGGCATTTAAAAAAGTAACTCCAAGAAGTAATATTTCAGTGATTACTATCTCACCTAAAGCTAGAGAATACCATTTGAAACTATATGCTAAGATTTCATATCAGAGTCAATGGAAGTATTTGCTTGCTTGCTTACTTGTTATTAGAGCTAAATTTTTTAAATCAAGTAAGTAAAAATAAAACTAGATAGTTGTGAAAGTTACAGGACTAAAGCCCATTGGCAACATTCCCATGATAAAAATGAAGGGAGAAGGGTAAATGGTTATCTATACTTTCACAAAGGTTAAATGTCTATTTAATCTTTGATGTTTTTTGGCAGCCTAAAATGCATCTCAGTATATACATTTTTACCTCAGGACTGATTATTTTAGAGTGTAAAATAGAGTGTTTATTGTATTTAATTTGGGAATACAATCCAGCTGGTTATGGTATTCTGAAGGAAAATGTCAAGTCAGGATTGGAGATTAATAACAGAGGAAACGTTCAGAGCTTTCTGCAAGGTCCACAGGTAAATGTTAAGGGAAGCTTTTTGTTCTAGGGTATGCACTGGCTTTACACAGAATATGGACAAAAAGATGGCAGGAACACATCCAGAAAACAGCCAGAACACAAGCAGAAAAGCATCAGTGGGACCTCTCTGAATCTTCATCTTTAAGCAGTTTCTGTAATATTCTGAATTACGCAGAATCTAGACACTGTTCGTAGTTCAAGTTGAGTTTTGCACTTAAAATGTTCCCAACATGGGAACACAGAGTATCCTTCTCCCAGGTATTACAGGATTACTTTGAGTTCCTACTTACTTTTTTTAAGTTTTATAAAACCAGTGACTAGTTTATGTAACTAATATTAAAATTTCCAAAGGAAACACTTTAGAATTGGCATCTCATGTCAGTCTAATTTTGTATCAAAGCACTCTAATGCTACCTATAGTTAGAACTCCTTGGCATCTTGCATGTAATTTTATAAAACAAGTTGCAATTATGATAAAGAAGAGATTATTTTTGAAGCATCCTACCATTTTTTTTCTGATTATATATATAGCCAAAACTATAGATACTTGTGGCTTTTTCTTCTTTCTTCCTATTTTTTGGGAGGTTGGGTTAGTGAGAAAGAAAGGGATTCAGATCTTTGCCAAGGACTCAAGAACTGTCTGGAGGTTTGTTTTTCACTGCAGATGACAAGTACTTCCCTGCATAATAATACACATCAGCCAGGTGTCTGCTCCAACAGAAATTAGGTTAGCTCCTGAACTGGTTGGAAAACAGTCCCCTCAGCACAGGAAACAGAAAGCACAGGGTTTTATTGTCCAAACAAGTTTTTCTCCAAGGCACTGTGCCACATCATGTGTCAGTGTGAACTGGGGCACCTCTGCAAGGAGAGACACTTGCTGCCTGGACTGAGGTCCTTACTCCAACTCATTCCTGCCTCCAAAAACCCCATGACAGTCCACTACCAGCTCTGATCACAGGACAACTTTATTCTCTGACAAAACCTTTGCATTTTTGCACAAGTTAATAGTTTGGTACAACAGTTCTCCCTGCATACAAACCAACCATTTGACAACAGGAAGCTGTACAGCTGTAGAATATAAATGGCCAGTTCAAGTCACCAGTGTTAGTTATGTAATACATGCAGCCATCTAACCAAAGGTATATTCATATACACACAGGGATGTGGATATGGATATATATAATGCATACATATACATGTATAAGCCCACACAGCTATAACAGCATGTGCATGTCTTCCTTTAAATATTCCTTTATGATCCTGTTTACAGATTCACAGGATGTTCAGAGTGGGAAGGGATGCACAAGGATCTTAAGTAAACAGCCCATTATTAGCACCATGCTCTGACCAACTGAACTGATCTCAGGTTCAGAGTTCAAGAACCATAGACACTTATATTCAAACATCACACACATTGTAGCTACCTTTAACAATGGGTTGTGCTCTGGAATCCTACCTTCCCCTCTACATTTGAATCATTATTCCATTTTAAGTAGAAAAATCATATGTTAACCATTAAACAACCCATGACATTTAACAGGTGGAGCAGTTGCTGATAAAAATGAAGTTCTGGATTACAGTGTCTTGGATCACATTACTGTCTTGGACGTTGGAAAAAGTAAATCAGGCCCTATAAACCTCAAGAAAGTTAATGAACTGGATCATATGAGTCTTAAGTGGAAATTACTTTGCTTAGAGCAACCAGCAGCATCTACCTGTATCTGCTATCAGCAAAACTGCTCACCATTGTACCAGCCTGAGCAGCCTGCAAAGACACACCTTAATTCCTCCTTTCCTATGCCACACTCACTCCCCACCAGTCACACAGAGAACATCCCCAAGGCCACTTCTCATCCTCTTGTACGATTCTCATGCCACTCAGCAGCTTTTGCTGATCCCCACACGAGCATCTGGCTGAACACCCAGACCCATCAGTCACCACTCCCGAGCCACACGGAGGGCTGGCCTGAGCACACTTTATCTGCAGCTTGGTTCAGCAGCCACAGGTGGGACGCAGGCGCATGAGGGTTCAGGAATCTCTGCTGTGACCTGTGCAGTACCAGCCTGCAGCAGAGGCTGACAGCTCACTGGCTGGGTGTGTCAGAGATCTGTGGGACAGGGAGCAGAAAAACATCCAGGGGAGGATGTTTGCACCTGGCTTACAACACCTACTTTAGTTAAAATACTTTTTTCACACTGCTCTTAATAAAGAAGTAATTTAGATCTACAAAAGTACCACTGGCACTGCTGCCCTCTATGTGGTAATTTAACCATAGAGAACAAGTCAGAACAAAGACATTTCATCAAGGGAGCAGGCTCGTGTGAAAGCAGCAGATGAAAGACAAGGCAGAAGAGCTGTGGTTGCCCTGAGAACCTCAAAATGCCGCCTCGGTATTGTGTCCATTCCTTGGAGACAATTTATCTCTTTCCCTCATTACATGAAGAAAGCCAGGATACTAAAGTATCTACAGCTAGGTATATAAATGTAGCCTTTGTTAATATCCCCGCACTCTTTTTTTTTTTTTCTACTCAAACCCAAGAAGCAGAGAAGAAATGTTACTTAGTAAACATATTTCATCACCCTCATCATGGTATGAATGGGATGAAAGATGTCTTCCAATTAGAGACGGTACTGTCTCTGGGACATCTAATTTCAGGTTATGGGAGACCCCACTGGAAGAAGGAATCCCAGCCCCCAACAATGCAGCCCAACTTAGGTAAGAAGGGATAAAGTGTTCAGGGAAATAACCCATATAACAGCAGGCACTAGTGTAGAATAAGTACATACACTTCAATTGAAGACACAATAGATCATGAATACACACAAGAAAAAACTATAGGTCACAGAGAGTATAAAGGAAGCTGGTTTACATCCAGTGCTACCCTCCTAAGGAAAAGCAGCAGCAATTAATGAAGAAAATGAAGTAAAAGAATATCTGTAACCTGATTTGAGCAGATCCAGTAATGCAGAGCTCACTTGCAGCTAAGCAACAACCACATTTGCAACTGTACTTTGGGATCAACAACTCATTCTTTTTGCAGCTAGACCACTGTGCCGGCTTTCACGTGATCCCAGCAGCTACAACACACAACATTAGTGATCTAAATGATTACATGCAACAAAAATATTCTAAAACAAAAGGGCAAATGAGAAGAAATCAATGAAAAAAATATTGCCACGCACAACAGCTAACAGTGCTATCCTGAGTTGCTATAGCTCTGTGTGCTGCTCAGCACCATGACGTTCTGGCAATTGAGAGAAAATAGAATGTCCATGAGGGAACAAGCTGACATAATATAAGGCTGCACATCAAGGAGATGGGCACTTCTGGCCTGTCAAAGATGCTACTGCAGCTCCAGCAGACATACCTCAACTGGCTTTGCAGCTGCCTGCTAGCAGCATGGGGTCATTCTGAGGCTGGGAAACCTGTCTGAGGGTGAATAAACACTCAAATAACTAGTCTTGGCACACTGCACTGGATAATTACATCTGACAATCTTTTTCATGCCCTCAGCCTCGCAGAGCTATGTAGGCATTATCCCAGCCTGCTACACATTTCAAAGCTGTGG
Organism: Phylloscopus collybita; assembly: GCA_027886175.1. Classification (NCBI taxonomy): domain Eukaryota; kingdom Metazoa; phylum Chordata; class Aves; order Passeriformes; family Phylloscopidae; genus Phylloscopus; species Phylloscopus collybita. The sequence continues at coordinate 18,612,868 of JAJNNQ010000002.1, forward strand.
TCTCCAAACCATGGAGGCAATGCATTACATTTAAGACATTGCATTATTACTCACAGTCACAAGCCATCACCACTACTACAGCACACATCCAAAAAAGCAAAATGTGACAGCTTATATCATTGCCTCAGACCCAAAAAGGGACATTTAGTATCAAAATTTCAGTGGTTCACCATGTTAACATAAAAAACTATTTTAACAGCATTAAAACTAGAACTGCATCTATTTCAATTTTTTACAAACTCCTAAAAGAGTGCTAGCAGTGGAGCATTACGTGGAGTGCAAACAAAGCAGAGTGTTGAAGGGAACTGAGATTTCCTATTATGGACACAATTACTGACTTCTCAAAGGCCGTGATCTGATTTTGACAGTCATTTAAGAAGTTTTAGTTAAAATGCTGAAAATATTCTATAGATCTCTGTTGAAACTGCTTCTGAATAAGGAGCTCTAAAGCCATGGGGCGGCAGGGAAAGGCAAAATATAAAAATCTGAAGAGACTGAAGAAAGAAGATACTTTTGCAGAAGAGAAGTTTACAGAACATCTGACTAATTATATCTCAGTCAAAAACTAGATTCAAAACATATGAAGTACTCGTGGCAAAACAAATCAATGGAATATTTGAATTGATTTTATCAGCAATGGAGAAGGCAAAAAAATCCTGAAGTCCCCTTTAGCTCTATTAGTACTGCATAGAAAGCTCTTATTATTACTTGTACTTCAGTTTTCCTTTGATCTTATCCCTCTCACTGGGTGCAATATTTTAAGGAATATTTAATTGAATGCTTGCAAGGAATGGGCAAAAAACCCACTTTACTTACTGTATTTTATTTTGAATCATCATCCTTCAACAACTAAAAAGGTTTTTTTGACTGTAGAAATGACAATTCTTAAATTATTAGTGCTAAACACAAAGTCATTATTTTTTTTTGGCTTGTCAATAATGAAGATTTGTGTTTTTGTGGAAATAGGAAACTCAGCAAAATACCACCAGAAGCCCTTAGATTTGGATATTATTAGCATGCCCTACCTGGCCACAACTCCAGTCCTCTCTCTTTATCCTAGATACAGCACATGCTATGGTCTGGGAGGAGAACACTGAGGAACTTCTCAGTGCCTTGAATTTTTTTTTCCTGTATAAAACCAATCAAACAAAAACAATAACAACAACAAAATCCCAGCCTTTCTGCATTTTTATTGCTAAGCTGCTCTAATCAAGAGCATTTCATCTCAGCTTCGAGCTTAACAGCTTCACCTGAGATGTGTTTTCCTCAGGAGTGGATGCTGGCCTGCAGGTAGCCTCATCAGCTGCCTCTTAATTTTCTGTCCCTGGATGACTCTGAACATGTGCCCGTGGCCCCACCTTCCTTACAGTAAGTCACATGCCAAAGTGAGTCAGCAAAATATGCTTAACCATTTTCCAGAGAAGCAATGCTTGTATTAAATAAATAAATTAAATAAAAGTGGCCAGAATGTGCATTTCCTTAGAAGCTTTTCTGCTTCTATTTTCCCTGTTTGGATTGGTATCAGAGATACATTCTGGCTTCATGTCACACAAACACTTAGATGCTATAAAAATCCAAATTTAAAAATCTTAAAATTGTCCTAACAATTTGTCATTGTGTTCTCTATCACTATATTTTTATCTTCAGTTTAAGGTGTTTTCCCTAGCTGTAATAAAGGAAAATGAATGTCATTTAACTGTTTTCATTAACTGCGTGACACAGTTCAATAGTTTTTTATCTACCCTTAATTCACTATCATCTTTCCTCCACCACTGCATTATTCACGTGTGTCACCCTCTTCTAAATCTTGTGACAAATACATTTGTAATGATTTTATTTAGGATCAACACTTCCCCTCACGATGAGAAAAGGCAAAAGTTAAAGCAGCTCTGTCACTTGGCTGTGCCTGGAAGTCAGTCAGGGCAAAGGTGAGGCAGCTGTGGGGAGCAGGTAGCAAACCTGCAGCCTGTGTCAAACAGGTCTGGGGGCTGACAGCAGCCAGGAGGCACCACCAGCAGCTATTGCTTCATTAATTTTACTGTGTTTCAGGGAGGCGGAGGACTGAACCATCAATAAAGGCAAAAAACCACACCCTGTCATATTTTACATCTACTGAGTTAGGCTGAATTTAAACACATTTTCAACTACTTATTTCAAACAAAAGCACCAATTGTACATAATATTTTATTTAATAGTATTAATTTAAATATTACACTAGACTAAATATTACACTTTTACAGTTTACTCTACATAAAATTATTTCCATACATTATATCCTGGAATGCATTTTAACATTTGACTAGAGAAACAAAAATATTCATCTAATTCCAACCTGAATCTATTTTAAAGGAAAAATATTTAAATAACTAATTTTGTGTTTTCTATGACTGGAATAACCATTGTTACCGCAGGTTGGTTTTGGCAGTGCCTTTACTACTTTGACTGTTCACAAGTTGTCTTACAGTTTCAGACGGTGTCAGACCCAGAGACAGTATCTCATGCCAGCTGGAGTGGGAACATTGGTTTTATGTATAGAAATACAGCTTTTAGAAGTCAAGATCTGCTAGCAGTTTCTCTACAAACTACAATGGCAGCTGTGCTAGAGGTCATGAATATTACATAAGGACTGTCCATGTATTCAAGCCAGCATCAGTAAGCCAAATTCCCATAGCAACAATCACATAGATTTACTCATTGCTAAGGGATGTCTCAGTTCAGCAGTCAGCACTGCACTGCTACCCTGGTTAGTCTGCAAGATACTAACTAGTACTCCAACTCTTCTTTTAAAGATTTTTTTACAGATAAAATTTACTGATAAAATTCAAAACTTCACCTGAATTTCAGGGTAGCCCTTATCATCTTTCCCAGGAGCAAAAAAAATCAAACTAGCAAAACCTACCCCTGATAAAACTGAAACTCCTGACTAGAATCAGCAGTCTCTGAGATACAAGGCTGAAGGGAAGAAGTGAGCTGCTTCTGTTGAGTTTCTGCTACACTGATCCCAGAAAAGCAAGATCCAACTTCAAAGAGATGTTCAGCATCTCCTACACTTGGCACATTCCAGAAGCTCATTAAAAAGCTCCTGTAGGAGCTTATTAAATATCAGTTAACAATTACATTTTCAAAAAACCATTTTTGGCTTCACTATTCAGGTTTTCTGGCTTGATGAAGATGTCTGCTTGTGCATTATAGTACTGTATTATTTACAGAGCTGGTCCTCGCCATCAGCTACAGAGCTCAGGGATCTGGACTCACAGATTTCTGAAGAGCCCTTGTAAAACAGGTGGTAAAAATGGGCACAGGTAAAGCTGACAGTGGAGAGTTAAACGGAATTGGAGATGGAAAGGAGATAAAGAATTTAAAAAGCCAGGCAAAATGGGGGAGGGGACTCAGAGAGAAAGTGAAGGAAGACTGTAGATCAGGTAGATCTAAGGGGGGGAATCTCAGTGGTGTATTTAAATATTTTAAAACAAAAGCCAGATTTTGGAAAACTAATACATTTAAACCTAGCAGGTAGCATAGAGAAGAAAAAAAAAAAGGAAAAAGTGGAACGAAGTGATAAATGAATGACAATAAGATGAGCACAGTTTTTACAGGTGCAGTGTTATTTAAAGATGTAGCACACATGAAAGAGAAATAAACCCATCACTTTCCCTGCTAAAACCTTCACAGTCCTAAATACATCTCATGGAAAATACATAAACACACAGCTAAAACCTAAAGCTCATTTAGTGCTTTCTTACTATATTGTCACTATCTGCCAAGAGTATGGAGAAAGGAGAAATCTGAAGACCTACAGCAAATGACTCATGGGGTCACTGAACACACAAACTGTAAAAAAAGTCAGTGAAGTCTTCAGGAAAAAAACACCTTTGTAACAGATTTCCCCTATTTACATATGATTTGTAGGGACTGATCCTTCATTCAAGGGAGATGAACAGGATGTTTGGGGGCTGCTTTTGACACTGTAAAAGCATTAAGTGCCCTGGCAATCCATGAGCAAACTTTCAGAAACATCTTCAGTAAGATCTCATAGCATTGACCCTATACACTGCAACAAATGCTTATATTTAATTAAAGAAGAAATGCACACATTTAAATAAGAATGTTCTGAAATACAGAAGTCAATCAAGTGCATGTCACAGAGAAATTATTCTAAGTGGTTTTTCATGGAGCATATATTTTCAACTGCTGTCTGGAATGTTTGTAAGAGATCTAATCTATAAGTGAACACATTAGAAACATTTTATCACTAATGGATGAGATGGCAAAGAATCATGGAATGGTTTGGGTTAGAAGGAACCTTAAAAATCATCCAGTTTCAACCCCTGCTTTAAAGCCGAGCATTTTATGAGTTTGGAACATGAAACAACACCTTACCTTTGCCTTTTCCAGCTGTGCCTGGGCCTGTCGCTCTGCCTCTCTCCGCACTGCTTCCCTATCTTCTTCCAGAGATACATCTGAATCAGATGGACGGCTGGTGTAGGAGTCCGCCGAACCCTGAGAGAGAAAAGGGAAAACAATGTCACAAGTTCCTTTGGTTTTTCTTTTTTATTTTTAAAAAATTAAAAGTAGTTATATGACTTGCCTTTTCTCTTTCTTCTGTACCCCTGAAAAGTGACTAACTGTACAAAAGGGAAATTTACTTAGTAGAAATTATGTCTAGGTTAATGTTTTCTTCTGAAAACTTTCAAAAAGTGCAGATGTCTTCTCAAGTGTTTTACTTCCTGCCCTATCTCTGCACTCTTATTTGTGTGCTTTTCAGCAAGCAGAGCCAGTTTCGCTGGAGACTTACAGCACTGGTGCAGTGCAGGGCTGAAGGACACACAGCAGCTTCAAGGATGGCTCCATAAAAATTAGAACTCTAAACAGTGACAGAAATAGCAAGCAAACAGACTTTCTATAATCAAAATGCAAATTTAGTATCAATAATTACCATTATACAATATCACTGCTAAGAGATTTAACCTCTGCTATGCTTTTTTATTTTAGGGCAGCCGCTTTACCTGACACACTTTCCCCATCAGAACAGCAAATAGCTCATATCCATCCCTGCCCCTCAGCAAAACATGCAAATGACCACAAATCAACTTCCAACTAATAAAATCCGTCTGGACTCAACACATGTCCCTGTATAACCAGAATGGAAGCAGCCACAATGCCAGAAAAGCTCTATAAATAATGACAGCTCTGCTTTTCCTCTGCATCTCCCTGCATACAAAATAGAATTCTGGTAATTCAATCAGAATGAAAACAACTGTCCTCTCCTCACCACCTTTTTCCTCTCCCTCTTTGCAATACATACAATATAAGGTGACAAGGAAAACGCAAGGCTTACACAGATATCAGAATTCTTCAGACGTCCTCCTTTGGCTCTTTTCAGAAGCCTGATCCAGGTGGCCTTCATTAGCCAGACAGCTCAGTTAGTGTCCGCAGCTGCAGCGCCCGGCACTGATCTCATAAAACATGTGCACACTGAGCACTGCAGAATCACAGCTCCTTTCCTATCCATGCTCTGCTGTGAGAGCCTTCCTTCTCTTCCCTCTGCCTTTCAAGCTTCCAGCCTCACTGTTTCCAAGTATTCTACTGCAATTAAATTCTCAAATTTTCTCATGCCAGTAGGAAAAGAGGAAAAAAAAATGTCCAAAAAACTTCCAAAAATCCACACCACCTCCAAAAATCTCAACTTCAATGATAAAAAAAAAAACATAAAATAAAACCAGCTTCAGAAATATTGTGAGAGATGCTTCAGCTGATCATAAACTGAGATCGATCACAGAAAAATACCTAGGGCTTTTTCCTTTCTGTTTTGGGGGGCGGATTTGGCTGTTAAAAATAGTGCTTGTAAAAGAACCTTTTAAAATCCTGTGCAAAATGTATTCAGTGACATTTGCAAGTGCAAAGTTCATTTCATCTCTTCCTAGATTGGCTGGGGGTGGGGTAACAGGCTGTTCATACCACTGGGCATGCTCCATATGTGCAGCCTTTTACGCAGATGCTCACATCACACCGGGCTGCTAGCCTATGCCAAATTGCCATTTTACATCTCAAGGGTAAACAGCTGGAAAACGCGAGGTCCCTGTGGAACTGGAAGAGCTGGTACAGTGTCTCGTTCCCGTCATGGGTGTCTGCTGCCAGCCACGTTTCCCTTGGATGCTTGCTTCTGTCACAGAGTGCTGCCCTCCGCTGCAAAAAACTGAGCTCCACTCACAGCTCCCTGACAGAAACCAAAAATATGCCTGTTGAGTGGGAATTTAACCCCCTGGTTACTGTGTGTATTTTTTCTGACATGAGCAGAGGAAAGGAGCAAAGAATAACTGCAACATACCGTGTAACACATAAATGTCAGATCTTAATATGACAAAAGCCAAACAAAACCTTAAATTTCACTATTCTGCTTTTCAGAATCACCCTCTACCTTGTAATAAACTGACATGGGAGTGACATGTTAAGGCAGGTTTTCCTATTTACTGATGGACATGCAACAATCTAGGTGAAAAAGATCACTGTAGCTGACTGCAGTGTCTGCCTTTGATATCAATTCAGATTTACAAGAAAAACAGCAGAGACTACAGCTGAGAACAGTGGTCATGCACATGCTGCAGTATCAGCAATGATCGAATCCTGCCCTGAGTTGTGTCTGTATAGCGATGAAATTGCCCATCACAAGCAATGCAGCAACCTACATTTCACCATTATTAGAGCAAACAACAGTTGTCACTAAACTCACAGTTCTAAATAAAGCTACTTCTTAACTTCACTAATTTTTATTTGTAAAGTTTTATTTTTTTACTTCCTGAAGCCCGCAATAGTCACAGCATAGAATTTAATAAGCTGTCTTTGAACTGACATAAAGAAAAGTATTCTCCAAGGAATATTTTTTTTTCAGGAGTTCAGATACATCTGCTAAGTTACGGTGATTGTTCAAAACTAAAATGTCTCCTGAGCTAGAGAAATAAGAGCAGAAATCAAAATAAAATACACTCAAAGTTTATTGCATTTTTTAAAATATCTTGTCTGTTAAGAAAATATATAGAGGCCCTGTAACCTCCCCAAAGCCTGTCAAATTTTGCTGTTCTTTAAAATTTTCCTTTGCCACAACATCTGGCACAGCTGCCAATGGAAATAGTGGGGAAAGATGAGCATCAGCAAGCAGACAGAAGTTTAGTGCAGTGTTTAAATCCAGTTCTGGTTGGCACACCAGTGAGCTGTGGACAAAACCCCTGCCATTATCACAGCACTAATGAAAGCTGAGACTGTGACGAGCTCCCCCAGAGTCCCAGCGCCAGGACACTCTGCAGTCCCTCGACACTCAATCCTTGGAAAGGGCACATCCAAACTCTTCCCCACCAGCACTGCAGCTCCTTGGTGCCACCACATCAGGAATGGTGCCATAAACCAACCCCGAAGCAACACTACCTCCAAGTAAGAGGAAAACAAACAAAGCAGCCATTAGGCCTGACAGGAGATCCTACAAGAGTGTGGGTGTTTGCTCCCTACAGCACCTCTATGGTGAGCACACAATATTTGACACTGACCAAGTGGCATAGCATCACTTTTATTGTCCTTCATTCTGCTGTCCACAAGGGATGCTACCTAACCGGTCCTCACCCTATAGAAAAAAATTATGAAGCACAGTAACATAATTCCTATCTCCCCTAAGGGGGTAAAATGCCTTTTGGGTCAAGATAGAATTGCTAAAATTTGAATTTTGTCTTCCCAGGCACAGCGTTGACCATGAGAGCATTTACCGTGCTGGTCACGTCTTATGTTGGCCACAGTCACAACATACATCCAAAAAATCAGAGCGATTCCATTTATTTTAACCACATTGACAAATTGCATGAAGCAAACTCAGTATTACATTTATATTCCCCATGGTACAGACACGGTCATGTAAATTTTCTGTGGAAAGGGAAAACTGGAAGTTTCTTTGCTTTTTGAATACGGAAAAAAACTCACAGCTGGATAATACAGGGAAAGGAGGAGCATACAATTACATTTAATAAATTGTGTAAATTTCTGTGTATTTTTATATGAGCTAAGAATGCATTCAATCACAAGATGAAAAAAAAAATGAAACCTATACAAAAAATATGACAAAACTATAACAGAAATATCTTGACTATTCCAAGAAAATCTTGACAGGTGGATGTGCATTGTCCATTCATGACAACCAAAGAAACTACATTTTCTCCCTGGGTTACTGAAGTTTTTTTAGGTTACTCTGGAGAAGAGTAAAAATCTTTCCCAAGAGGTTCTGAAATTTGGCCTTTGTGGAATTCCTCATGTGTCCATCTCCTACCACTGCAATATGGAAGAGCTGCAGTAATATCTATATGTAATATATGTTACTGCAGCTCCCATTTCCTCATCTTTCATGGGAAACTGTCTAATAAAAGTGAGATAATTCATGTTAATTATTACTCCATCTATTTATTCTTCTTTTTTGTTTTATTCCTTACTTCACAGGTTTACAGTTTGTTTGAAAAATAAATTCCTCTTTTAATTACATGCTTGACAAATATTTCCCACTTAGAGTAGCTTCTATGATCTATTCCTATAGTGCAAACTCATATTTTTCACACTGCTAATAGTCATATGTGATCATATTTGAGTTCCTTTCCCTTCAAGACCATAAATGACTGACATTTTTAGCACTGCAGAAGTGTGTCATCTTTAGGAGATTGGGTCCTGCAAGTAGAACTTTGGGGTTTTTTCAATTATTTCTGCTTACTTAGAAATTATTTAGGTAAATTTGGCAGTGTTTCTAGATCTCTTCTTTTTCTCGTTAGTACCCATGCTTATCTTCCATCAGTACAGTTGGAGCCTAAGTACAGATTTTGACCCATAAATTCTCACTGGCTTAATACAGCCATCACTACTCTCACCAGTTCAGTCGTGGCCTTTATATTGTGTTTTTACCTTAAAGAATAAAAACAATCTGAGTACCATGACTAACTTCAACAGGGTAATCCAGTTAGGAATTAGATATCATTAGAACAGATCATCTTCCAGATTACTGAAAATTCTCAAGCAATTATCTTCTTAGAAAGATAAACCAAGTTCCTTCAAGTAAAGACTTTTCACTATGTTATTTATTAAATGAAGGCATGAAGCAGTAAGCAAACATGCATTGAGATTTTACTAGGAATAAAGAAATACATATGACTGCACACATGTATAAAACCCTTAATTTATAGCAGTGGGGTCTGAGATACGTTTTTCATATTTTCATTCATTTGATGCTAATGAGACTTTCAAATCCAAAAGGAGAAATGCCTTTATGTCTTCATTTGATTTATATTTTAAATATGGAAAGGTCAGGCCTCACTGTGCCATTAAGAGGAACAAATCTCTTCAATATTCAGAATTTATAAATTTATAAATTTATAAATTAACTGCTTATGTTCTTATCCTATGGCAGTAGTGCATCACACATCCCACTAGGACATGATTTGAGATAGTATATTATGTCCTTGTGATGCACATCTCCTCCTTGTTTGCTATGAATTACAGTAAAGAAAAAGAGTTATTTCCATAAAATGTTAATTTCTCTTAAAATCTTTTAAAACTGATTCAGAACAAAGGCCAAAGGCCAAATGTGAATCGTCAAAGTTTAGTATGAAGTGAAACTGCTGACATTGGCATAATTTGCCAGGGAACACAGATTGTAGTTTCATCCTAAACTGATCAACCTGAAAAATATGAGCTAGTCAGAAGTCAGAAGCTCTCCCCCAAATGCACTATGAGTATGGGGGACCTCAGCTTTGCACAAGGATCAGGTGGGGAACGTGAAAATTTCTCATCTATGAAGTTTTCTCCAGGTGTCTAAACAATGCCATTATTTTGAATTATGTAAAAGAAAACACACCCAAAAAAAAGCTGCTCTGAGAATGCTGTATAATTTTATATGGATGTTAATTATTTGAGGGTAGAACTTATAGAAAGACCAAAATTAATTCAATTAATTTTTTGCAAGGTATATTTAAAGTGTGGGACAAACTGTAGAAATACCTTTTAGCAAAGGGTTAAGGAGAGTCCATGTTTTCATCAAGGCACTATTAAACAGGAATTGTTAATTCCTTGTGTCTGGGTCAGGGATGCTTCATAACCTGGCAAAGTCTAGCCCCGATGTCCTCCCTGGTTCTTGGCATGCACCCTGCAGTGCAGTGCCACAAAATTTACATGTAAATAGACTATTACTATCCAAGGAGGGCTACCAGCTCCTACAATAGGCATTGAAATATTCTGCTATGTTTGCATTTAAAAACCAAACCAAACGTTGATTAGAATGTTTTAGTTGTTCTTTAGAGCTAATGTGGCATTGCTATGGCATCTACAGCCATGGGGGATGTTCAAATCGAAGGACTGAAATTTCAGAACAGCTGGGAGCTTTAGGGTGGCTAATGTGATTAAAAAGAAGATTATATAGGAAATCAGTCTTCTTTTTACCCTTAACATGACTTTGGCAAGCTTGATGGCAGCATCCAGCTTGCCATTAACAGGTTTGCAAGGTGTTAATCCAATCAACAGCTGCCTGAAAGCAGAGTTTTATAAAACAGCTCTTGGGTTTGCAGAAGACTAGATTTTGGCATTCGGGAACCAGGTAAACAGCTGTACCAGGTACTTTATCAGGAAAAATCAAAACAACAAAACCAAAATAACCCCTCACATTAAGCAAACCCACACATTTGCACTCACATTTCATGATATTAGCCTAAATGTTTGCTTCTATGTTGCTTCACTAAGAAAAAGGGTAGGTATTTTTAGAGGAATGATGGTCTTTTCAGGGAGACTCCTCAGAAAATCTTTGAAAATATGCAAAAAGGCAGCTGCAGGGCTCAGCCTAGTTAGCAAACAAACAGAGCTGTCACAGTCAGAGCTAAACTTTTACCAAATCTGTGGGATGCTCTGGTGTGTTAGTTTACCTGGTTTTTTTTCCAAAAAAATCTAAGATGGAAAACTCCTTGAGACCATATTGTGCTTGCACAGCAATGTCAGTAAGTGAATGACAAACACTGCCTAAACTAGCTTGCAATCTAAAGGCTGAGAATATGAGCAGAAAAAAACAAAGGTGTAACAAAGGGCTTAAGGTAGCAATGCAATAGAAAATAAAGCATTTTTGAATATTTGATACCAGCATTATGACTCATCCCTTGCATAACCACAGTGGGTTGTTCTTTAAGAAAGTTTTGTATATGTATTATGGCAGAGATTAGTTCTGTGAAAGCCTCTGCAGGAGGATAATCTGGTAGCTCTGTGTATTCTGACAGAGAGACTCACATTTATAAAAAAAAAGAAAGGGCTTTTGAGGAAGGGGGCAATGATAGAAATAGAAGGCGGTCTCCAAAAATCATTAAAAAAAAGTTATATAATGATAATATAATCACATCATTGAGAACTTAAAAAAATGAAACAAAAAAAATCCCCAAATTAAAGGAAAAGAAATGGAATTTGATGCTTTGAGACAACTAATTGGCTCTAGAGAATGGCACTAAACTAGTAATAATTTTGAGCTATAGAGAAAAGTCAGAGCAATGATGGAACTAAGATGTTGCCAGTGGAATGACTTGGCGACAGGTGTCAAAGGAAGAAAAATATACCAAGGAAATGATTGCAAGCAGCATGAACCTAAATCATCTCACTTTTGTCTCAGACTGTCAGCACACACATGGATATTAACACAGATTGATTGACTCATGATAACTTTTGAAAACTCTGGTAACCTGATTATATGTTTACCTTAGGTAAAGGTAAATCAGATTTAGTATGAACAATAAGCTGACCTCTGGTGCTGTTTTGCTGGGGCAGAAAGGGATTAAAAATTAAAGGTTTTAAGAAAAAATGGAAATATAACTTTTGACTGCAGTTATTAATAAGCAGCAAATATCAAGAAGGAAGGATTTTAAATTGCAGAAAGACAACTCAGAAAAAAAAAAAGAATTCAGAATATAAAATGCTATGTGTTGGTATAAGAACACAGACAAAAACAAAGATTGGGTCAGCTGCGAAATTAAAAGTGGACAGTAAAAAGGAGGAAAAATGGAAAACACATCTGGGATGTCAACAAGAAAACAGAAAGCTAGGAAAGGAAAGAATTTGCAGGAAAGCATGGCAACCATCATCCCAATTTGTCTCAGCACAGTTAAAAGTGCCAATTTAGATTCTGTGTTCCAGATCGTCAGTATATTTTTATCTGGGATTTTGGTTCAAGTCATTAAGATTTTCTGCATACTTAAAAATAGCTTCCTTGAAAATTCAACATGAAATTCTGTTACCAGTGGAGAACTCTGAAGGGAAAAAAAAACCACCACAACCCACCTATTTTTCTTGAATTTTATTTTTTATCTCCAAACATACAGTCCCCACCTGGTTTTCAAATCTAACATTTTTAATCTACTCCATGTAAAAAAACCAAAATTTGAAAGTTTGGGGGCTTGCTTTCTTGTTTGTTTTTTGACCTTATTAAAAATGGTGATGTTAAGCACATACAATGAACTACAACGTATTTTACTATTTCACAGAATCATAAAATATCCTGGGTTAAAGGGGACCCACAAGGATCATCAAGTCCAACTCCTCAACAATCTCACCATTTGTTTGTGAGCATTTTCCAAACTCTTCTTGAACTCTGTCAGGCTTGGTGCTGTGACCAGTTCCCTGGGGAGCTGTGCAGTGCCCAACCATCCTCTGGGTGAAGAAGCTTTTCCTGCTATCCAACCTAAACTTCTCCTGACTCAGCTTCAGGTTACTCTCTTGGGTCCTGTCACTGGGCACGACAGAGAATAGATCAGTGTCTGCCCCTCTGCTTCCTCTCACAAGGAAATTGTAATTGCAATGAGGTCTCCTCTCAATGTCATCCCAGCTGAACAGACCAAGTGACTTCAGCTGCTCCTCATACAGCCTCCCCTCCAGATCCCTCACCATCTTTATTGCCTTCTTGGAAGCTCTCTGATCGTTTTATGTCTTTTTTATATTGTAGCATCCAAAACTGCCCCCAGCACTCGAGGTGAGGCCGCCTCAGTGCAGAGCAGAGAGGGACAATCCCCTCCCTTACCCAGCTGGTGATGCTGTGCCTGATGCCCCCCAGGACAAGGTTGGCCCTCCTGGCTGCCAGGGCACTATTGGCTCATGTTCAACTTGCCATTGTAAGCACCACAATCCCCAGGTCCCTTTCCACAGGGCTGCTTTCCAGCATTTCATTCCCCAGCCTGTCTGTACATCCAGGTCTTCCCCATCCCAGGTGCAGAATCCAGCATTTCCCTTGTTGAGCTTCATCTGGTTGGTGATTTCTCAGTTCTCTAATTTATCAACATCTCTCTGCAGGTCATCTTTGCCTTCAAGGGAGCCAACAGCTCATCCCAATTTAGTGTCATCACCAAACTTATTCAGTAGATCGCTATGTCCTGTGTCCAAGTCATTTATGAAGATATTGAAGAGAAATGGTTCTAAGATGGAGCCCTGTAAAACCTTAGAATCCCACTAGTGACAGGTCACCAGTCTGATGTCACCCCAGTCACTGTAACCCTTTGTGCCTGACCCGTGAGCCAGTTGCTCACCCATCACATGATGTGTTTATCCAGCTGTGAGCTGGACATCTTGTGCAGAAGGACACTGGGAGAGACAGCATTGCAAGCTTTACTGAAATCCAAAACTCTCATTACATCAACTGGCTCTCCTTGATCAACTGGGTGGATTATATTGTCATAAAAGGAAAATAAGTCTGTCAAGCAGGACCTGCCCCTCAGTAAGTGGTCTGGCTGTGACCAGCAATGCATTGTCTTTCAGGTGGTTTTCAGGAACTCCCAGATCAATATTCACCATAATTTTACCAGTCACTGAAGTGAGATTGACAGGCCTGTGATTTTCAGGGGCATCTCTTGCCCTTCTTGAAAACTGGATGTTTTCCAGCTTCCAGTCAACTGAGACCTCTCCAGATCACCAAGACTGTTCAAAAATCATTGAGAGAGGTCTTGCCATCAGACAGCTCTTTGAGCTCTTGGATGAATCTCATGAAGCCCCACAGACTGACAGGCAGCAAATCCTGCACAAATTTGTAGCTGACTGGGAGTTTATAATTCTCACAATCATGGTCCATCCATGCTCAGGGCTCTAGGACCCCCAAAGCCTATCATCAGTGTTGAAGCAAAGAAAGTATTAAACATCTCCGCTTTTCTTATGTCTCTGTTTGTGAGGTGGCCATACTCATCAAGTAACGGGTCAAAGTTACAAAGTTTACAATTGCTGGATTGCCTCTTTAAAAACAGTTTTTATTGTCCCACATAGCAGTGGATAGCTTCAACTCTAATTGAGCTTCAGCTGCATGAGTTTTCTCCCTACAGTGGTGAGCACCGTCTCTGTAGTCATCCCATGCCACCTGACCTTTCTTCAGCCAAGCCAGCCATCTGCCATGCCTTCTGGACCTCTGATATTTTGAAATTGCCTGCTTCTGTGCCCTTAGGAGGTGGTGCCAAAAGAGCAACCAGCACTGATGGACCCCAACAACCCCTCTTCAGTGGCATTTTCTCAGGGAATCTTATTCATCAGTTCCCTGAGCAGGCTGAAGTCTGGTCTCCTCATATCTAGCATACCTAGGGTTGAAGCTATGCTGGCAGTTTTCCTTCTGTCATCAGAGATTTTAAACTCAACTGCTCCACGGTCTCTGTCACCAAATAGGCCACAAACTACCACTTCATGAGATCTTCCTGTTATCAAGCATTGAATCAAGGAGGGCATCTTTCCCAGCCAGCTCCCTTAGTACCTGTACCATGAAGTTATTATCCAGATGTTTTAGAAATCTTTTGGACCTGTTTTTGCTAGCATTGTAGTGATCCCAGTTAACACCTGGCAAGCTCAAGTACCCCATAAGGACAAGGATGGATGATTCAGAGCTATCCCTTTGCTTTGGTCTTCATCCTTACAGACTCCTTGAAAAATACCAGGTCTGTTTCTATATACCCATTAACCTATCCACCAGCTCTAGCATAAAACAAAGCAAACTACTTGGGATTTTACCAAGAGGATGAGACTTCTTTTTCACTACTCAAACATTACAATTGCTCTCATCTGATTTCAAGAGTACAACAGTCTGCAATACTTTACATTAATGAAGATGTATCTGGAAAGGCCTTTTGTCCCTCTTGTCTATCACCTACCAAAATAATCTTGAAAACTTCCCTTTCTCTGGTGTATGTTTTCGTAGGTTTTGTTCTAAACCAAAAATATATCAGTTAATGTATAGATTGCATGATGCCAACTGTTCCCATCCATTGGCTCATTTAGATTTGTCTCTAAAAGCCACCTGACCTAGTGTATCCACACAGAGTGGATGAGGGTATCAAGCTAAAGGAAGCATTACATGCCTGATTCTCCCATCCCAATCTACATGGCAGTCACTGCTTGCACAGCTCCACCAACTGTCCTTTGAAAGAAGAAGAGTGAGACAGTTTGTGATTCTGAGTCTGCTCACTTTTAGAGCACTATCCCCACCTCTTTACTAAGGAATAAGACTGAAGCCTCTGTATGTTATTGTCTCTGTTTTCCATCTGCAAGGCAATGCAAGAATGTGAAGAATATATACAGTACTTGTTTACAACAAAAAATAGTAAAATGTTCTAGGAAACCATCTGATAGTATGTAATATACAATATTCAATAAACCTAAATGTATTTTCTCATAGATAAAGCAGATTTTGTACTATGGATTTATGTTAACAGGAGAAATAAGATTGCTTAAATGAAGATAGGAGGGTTAAAAGGGCAGGGTATGTTTTAGGCAACATGAGAACAGAAATGTGATTGCTGCTGAAGATGGTGCTAATGATTAGATGCTAACCTGAAAGGAAATAAAATATAAATTAACTGCAAAAGAAAAATTCAAGAAAATCATAAAAGCAGCAAATGGTGTGGTGAACTTTCATAATTCACTGTTGGAATATTTTTTGTGTTTCGGGACATTCAAAGGTTAGGAAATACAACACATACTTTTCAGCATAACAACTGAACTCAATTTTCTAAAATTATTGCAACCTAGAAGACCAAGAATTTTCTGGTTTCCAGATATAAGAGAAACATCAGGAACATTCTTTCTGATTAAGAACTTTGCCTGGGTCAGGAGACCACATCATATCCCTCACGGAGCCATTTCCTCTTCTAGAGGATACACCAAATTTTCGACCACTGGTTGTTCTTTCATCTGTTGTTGCAATACTGAATCCTGGCAAAAAATACACGTTTGATTGCCCTGCCACAAACACCTCTGAGAAGCCTATTTACTTGCTGTTGATAACCTCCTTGTAGATGCTGAGGGGTCTCGACTCCAGACTGTGCAAGTCCCATTCCCTCAGGTGTAACTGCAAGTCAAATGATCCAGCCACAACCATCCTGGCAGGTCTTCACTGAATCCTCTCTGATTTACCCACGCCTTTCTCTTGGGGCACCAAAACTGCTCTCAGTAAGGCAGTTATGTTCTAATGAATGCTGTGATCATCTCCCTGGACAGAGTGCTTGTACTACTTTTCACACAGTAATCAGGAGCTTGGGATTTCAAAGAATCTGCAACTAGAAAAATAATAGAATTCTTCTCAAAAAAAGAGGCAACATACACCTTGGGCAAACTTTTGTTTTTAGATTTGCTATGCAACAGTCAACTTGTTCAAAAATTTTAAGACAAGCAGTATCTCACTTTGTTGTAAAGGAACATTATTAATATGCTGCCAGGATCAATCAACTTTGTAAAATCCCTCAGATAAAGAGATTTCCTCCAACCCTAGCAAGTTTATGGTTACAAATGATTCTCCAGCACCTGCAGTGATGAAAGACACAAGAATAGAAACTCCAGTTCTGCAAGTCTTAAGGTCTTCAAGTATGTTGTGCTAACTCTCATCAAAGAAATACAAACAAGCCTATGTCATCCCAGACAATTTGTTTCCTTCAGGAAGTGCACTGGATAGAGTCTGGTTTTTTCTCTCTGATCGATTGTTTGGAAATGAAATTATTTTTCTCTTTAAACTCATACAGTTATGCTCAGTTGAAAGTCATATTACTTCCAGTTTACAAGAGAATCAGTTTCTGCTTGAGGAATCACCACCCAAACATCAGCTGTACCTCTGCTGCTATCACTGCTGGATTCCCAGTGAGGGACAGGAATATGACAAAGGTGGCTCTGAGATTGCCACTCTGCCATGCTAATTAGGAAAGCAACTCGTATTTGGATGGGAGTGTCAAGATAAAGAGAATGAACAAGGAGCAGCCAAAAGTAGGTAGGTGGGTAATGGGAATCATTCAGATTATCCAGAGGATGAGCACCAGGACAAAGTAGCAGAGGACAAAGCTTCAAGAGAAGAAATATCAGGGTAATATGAGAGAAATATGAGAGAGTATTTCAAGCATGATTCATATTTCATGATGGATGCCAGGCCCATGAGCATTTCTGAACTGCTGCTAGTTCTTGCCACTCTCCAGTCTAGCAGCAGAGATCACAAAAGCAGAAAGATATCATTTCTAGGATGAAAAATACTGTATAAAAGTACCAACAACAAAAAAAACCAGTTTCCTCGATGTTATTTGGGCTTATAGGCCTGCTATGACAAGGATAGTTTGTAAGCTGCTATCTTCCTTTTGTTTATTTTTAACAATACACATTTTCATAACATTTAATCACCTCTACAGTCTATGAAGCTTTCCATTAAAGCCAGCCAACAAATACCCAGCACTTTAAGACTTCTGAATTGAAGCACACAGGCAGAAAGCTAATTCCACAACTGGTTTTTTTTCTGCTTACAACAGAAGCAGGCACTCTGTGTTTCCCCTGCTTTACATGAAGTCTGTCCTCAAAGTGTGCACGGGCAGGCAAAAATTTAAAAATGCTAAAGAAACCCAAGATGCATCACCTCTCCACAGGTCACACCTATGGCCCATTCAGTAGATTATATTTTCACTGCTACACCACAATTCAAATTCATTTGTACTCAAAACCCCTCCAAGATTCTCCAGACACAATGCTAGACTCCCTGGTCAGGTAAAAGTCAGAAGTCACCATTAAATTCAAGACAGAATTTTCACACTTTAATAAATCCTCCTGGCTCTCAATATTATGCCAGCTAAACTCCATTTTGGAGGGAAAAAAAAAGGGGATTTGGTATCTTGTTTATTTTTTTATTTTATTTTATTTTACATTTATTCTTAACTGATTTCAATTAGGCTGAAACACTTATTATAAAATACTGAAAATTTTCATTTAGATAAATCAGAATATAATTCTTAATTTGCATTGCTCTCCTTCCATTATTCCTTCTGTAATAGTTATTCCATCTATGATAAGGAATAATTCACACAGTTAGCATCTCCCTTCCTGTTCAAAGTTTTAAAGTTTACAATGCTTAAAAAAAGAATCATGGCTTATTGTTTCCTTCATCATGCAGAAGAAAAGGAAATGCTTGTTGCTGAAGCTGGCACAGTAACACAAGTGTGCCTTTTTATAACCCCTCATGTTTTGTCAATTGTCTGCAGACCTGGATCTTTTCACGATTTGAAAAGGTGCCAGTATTTTTTATTCCTGTTAATTTTCAAAATCATCAGAGACTACAATCTCCATAGCAGTTTCTTCTTGTTTCCTCTCTTGTTTATGCTAAAACAGAACTTATTTAAATTGAATAGCATTGCATTCACATCATAAAATCTACCAGAGAAGTGTAAGGACAACACTTTCAATTGTTACGAGTCAAGCTGATCCACCAAACACGTTGTGTAACTGGCAGGACTAATCTCTCTCACCACACTTACACAGATGTCCAGGTTTATTTAAAATAACCCTAAGCCAAACAGCACAATTTGTAGTGTTTGGAGTTTGTTTTTCTTAATTTATGCATTTTACTGGAAGGCATTTGATTACAGGAATAGCTTAAATTTTATTCCTGTGGTGACAAGGCAAAAACAGCTATAGGAAATAGTATCAGCTGAATTATGTTTTCTCCCTCAGCACACCAGGACAGTGCCATCCAGACATTCCCAGATGTTCTTGCCTGCAAATTCCATGAAATCTCTTGATCCAAAGTGAAGAGAACATTATTTTGTACTAAAACACATGGCTGAACTGAATTATTCAGTTTTCCTTACAAATCAATGTTCCTGGCAGGAGAGGAGGGGGATAACATTCATGCATGCATAGGAAAACTCTTGGAAGGCAAAGCAGCTTAAGTTATCAGGAAATAGGTGTATATGGTGGTTATTTAAAAGATGAAAAGCATTTTCTCACTGTCAAGTTCAAGTGAAATGTCCACCAGCAAAATCAAAATTTCACATATGGAACTAAGGTCTTGTACAGAGAACCTTATGATTTCACTTAAGCATGTCTGAAGGCCACCCATGTTCTTACCAGGGTGTCTATAATGAATAACAGAATTACAGCACACAATAGGAGTTACTCCATTTTAGAAGGAATTCAGGGAAACAACACAACTTTGTTAAATATATGGGGTAAACCACAATATGATACATATGATAAATTGACTGTATTTGAGCAATAATCTAATGCCTCTTTCATATCTCACTTTATAGATATCCCCATATTTACATGGAAGGCAAAAGATTCACAGTGAATTAAAGATTAAAGGCCTAAAATTTCAGAATTATGCTGGGCATCTTTCACTAAGAGGATTTAAATCAAGGGCAACTGCTGGACAAGATGAAAATTTCTAAGATAGAGTTTTGACTTACAATGTAAAAAACGTGGGGATTCCTCCTTTTGTGTCCTGAAGATTTTTATATAGCCTGCATTCTCTTAGTGGAATCAAAGAAAAAAGTAGACTGGTGAGAGGACATGTGGAGGAGAGAACATCTAGTCCAACATCCTGCTCAATAGTACCATATTCAAAGCCACAGCAGACTGCTCAGGACCCCATCTAGTTGAGGTCTGACAATTTCCATGGATTAAAATTTTGCAACTTTACAAAGACTTTTATTTTTGATCTCCTACACAAGATAAAAGTAAAAAGAAGTTGTAAGAGTAATTACATCTTAGGATAATAAACTCTGAAGTTTGACATTCAGCCTCAAAAATCAGCCTGCTGAGCTGCCTCCACAAGCAGATAGGAACAATTCTATGAGGATATGCACAAAGTCAATTTTAGTAAAGCCCATTTCTACACACATAATAAACTTCAATTACCTCCAGTGCAGGAAAATCTAAGTTTGTCATTTCCTTTCAGGCATATATCCTTTATAAAAAGACATGTAGAGATCTTTTTCCTATCCTACTTCGTTGTTAGCTAAAGGAATAGCTTTGAAATGCAATTATGTTCTTATGATGCTCAACTAGTAATATTAATGTATCAGCCTTGCTCCCATAAACTGGCCTATTATTGTTCTCTCTGCCTAAAAATTCTTGTAATGGTCTACCTGTCCTTAGACTGAAGCACTCAGCTGAGTAGGAAGCACTCTCATTTTGTATTTCTGAAACAAAATGCTTTGCTTATACCAATAAAAAACACTTTGATTTAAAGAATTTGCTTTTGATAAGAACATCTGTATAGATGTTTGTAAAAAACACAGAAACTGCCTTAAAAAGGTTAAAAAAAAAAGTATTCACCCCAATTCTTATTAACTCCATTTGACTGGTTGGTAAGCTCTGACACAACTCTGAAACTCTATCATAAACCATAAAATATAGTATGGAAATCTAAAATTTTAAATGTCAAAAATTTCGACGCATTGCTAAATTAAAACATACAGAATCACATTGTGTTGTAAATGACAACGTAAAATGAAATGTGCAGAGGAGAATTTCCCAGGGATTTTAATCCTTCATTTCTCAGAAAACCAAACCAAACAAAACACCCCAAAACAAACAAACAAACAAACAAACAAACAACCCCCTTTTTTAAATGGCTGGTTCCTATGGTTCTGTAGTCACAGCAATGAAAACACCCAAGTTTTGCTAAATTTTCTCCCAGCAGAATCTTAGACACTAAGCTGAGATGTATAAAATAATAAATAATAATAAAAAGCATGGCTATCATTACCCGCTTCTGTGTAAATAAAAGAATTGATGATTCCTATTAAAGATGTTACCTATCCTCAGGATTTTGTAATTCTTATTTATCAGCTGAAGTAATTATCTGGAAAGTAACATGCAGTGAAAGTAAACAAACAGCATTTCATTTAGTCAGTCTAGTTGCTGGAGCTTGTTTATAATTTAGAGGAGACATGCCTTCATGACAATAGATGTCCATGACTTCGATAAAGACGTAGATGGATTTTTTCTCTGTGATAGTCTTCCTGAGAGCCAGCGTTAAATAAAAATAAATTATAGATTTGTTCTGATCAGCTGCTTTTGAATTTGTTCATCAGAACAAATCATCTTACTTATTATCATCAACCGGAAAACAAAAACATATTCCCAAACAGACATAAACACACAGCCTCAACTGTAAAAGAAGAGGAAAACAAAGGAGAAAAAAAAGAAAAGAAAAAAAAAAAAAAAGACTATCAAAGGAACTTTATATCAAATATTCTGAAATGGGATTTTTGGTCCTTGGTTTCCCTGTGTGGAAGGTTTCTACCAAATGCCACTGGACTATATCCAGCCTGCCTGCTAGGAGTGCTTAATTGAGCTGTTTTAACTGCTAGAGTTTTGAAAGGTCAAGAGAGCAACAAGCTATCCAGGCTGCCAGACAGCACCTGACACACCATTGATGGGAGAGTAGCTGTGCTACCCAGGATAGAGAGTCTAAAACAGGCAGTCTGCTGCACCAGGCGAGCAGGCAGGGATGGCAGACAGCATGAACATGTCTTCTTGACTTCAGTTTTCCATATGTGCTGTGGGGAAGTCATGATTTCCATTTTGCACGTAAAACATCTTCTGCTACCCCTTCTGCTACCTTACATCCATCCACAGGCTAAACAACAGACATCAAAATGCATCCCATACATACTTAATTGGAAAACAAACTTTAAAGTAACACTAATGTTAGAGGCAGAACATTGGGTTCCCTGCAAGATCTGGATTTATTTTGTACCATATTCATGCACAGCATATGCATGTCCCATTTCCTTAACTAAAGACATTCAAGGCACCTTCTTCTAAATATCTCAACTTTTGCATGTAGGGCTCCACCCCAAGCATTGTAAATTGCCATTAGTATTAAACCACATGCCATTAGTATCTTTTACCCAGAGGACATCTTTAGCTACAGAAGTCTCCTAACATTCAACTAAATAAGAACTATGAATATATGTGGCATAAGAGGGAGGAAGTTGTAAATAATTTCCAAAAGCCTGGACACACACACACACGGTGTGCAGAGTAATCCAAGAATTAATTATGTAGCTACATAAATCAGAGATGCCCAACTAACTAGCTGCTTGTTAACTCTGTACTGCCCTGCCTACATTACTGCTCCTACCATTAACACTTGTTATGGCTACATTAGCTTCATTCAAATTCCTCACTGAAAAATAGCTAAAAGAATAATAGCTGTAGAATAAATGAATATGGAATAGAAAAACTCAAATATTCCTGATTATATTTTGTTTTTCCTCAAGTCCATGCTGGTTCACATCACTGAGGTAAAGTGCCTTGTGCAGCATGAGGCTGATCAGTGCACTGTCAGGAAGAAGTTATTATCATGGCCATTTCCTTCAGATGGAAATAAACTGAAACCAAGACTAATCAGTGAATTTACAGATTTCATCAGGCCTCGGTGCTATCAATCCACTCAGAAGCCAGGTCCTGCGGGAGATGCCCTTCCCTCCTTCCTACTTCTGCCTCACAAATGGAAAAATAGCTGAGAGGTTTAGAGCTCCCTCCAACAGTTTGGTGGAATTGTGAAGCACTTTGATTTTGTTAGCTTTTCTTTGTGTTTGTGAGGTGAACTGCACTGGTCCTGCCAACCCAGGCCAGTTTTCACACTCCGTTTCTCTTATGCTCTACTCCTTAATCAGAAGTAAACTTCTCCTTTGCGATTTCATCACCTGGAGCTTTGGGGTTGGTTTCTAAATGTCAGAAACCATTTAACTTTCACAGGGCTCCCTCTCACATGTGCCTCGGGCACAAACCTGCTTCTCAAACATCATGCACTCACCATGATCCTCTTCCACATTAAGAGGAATTTCCTTCCTTCATTGCATTCAGACACCACTCAGCACTAAACGAGTGCAAAAGGATCCAGATAAATTGCAGTCATTGACTTGCCTCATATTTTTTGTTGGAAGTATCTGTATCTAAAAGATCTTTACTGAAGGGAGAAATCTTGTCTTTAATCTCTCAGAGGTCCACCCTTCCCAGGACCCTACATTAAAAACCAGGTATTCTGAGCTCTACACAAGGGACAGCAGATCCACTGCTCACAGACTCACGTACATAGCAGGGCCCACAGCTCCAGCCTCCACCCATGGCCTCCACAGAGCTCCCCACCCTTTATTGATACTCCACATGTTGGATTGTGGGGGCAGAGGTAGGAAAAGGTCAGATACACTAGAAATACCTTCAATACACTCTCAAAAATAAAAAAGGCTCCATCCCCAGTCACTGAATTCAAATTAAAGACAGGAGGCAAGGAAATAGAAACTTTCTGATGATCAATCTGTAACATCATTATTAAAAATCTACTCATAAACTACAGGATGTTAGACTAAACACTGGTTTTTCTCTGGAGAAAAAAGTACGGTCACTACAGTTGTGCAAATCACTAACTGGCAAGTACACTGGGTGTCTTGGGAGCAACACAGAAATGACCAATAGTTTCCTCTACATGGGTTTATTAAGATTTTCTCTCTAGTGTTCCCCTATTCTAAACTGAAACTGTTTCAGGAGCCATTCTGTTATACCATTGAAAGCAGCAGCTCTCCCAGGCTTCTCTTGGGGAAATCCCAAAAGTCATATACAGTGCTTAAAACACAGCTGCAAGGTCTCTGAGCTAGTTATGGGGAATGATGCCATACAGAATGACCCTCATTTTTCCAATTTAGGAAAAGAAAACTGCATTGCTTCTACACTTTGGCTGTTGCAGTGAACCTACAGGAAAAAGGCTTGCTAAGGGTGACTGCTTCACAAATCTACATCCAGCTCTGGATGTGAGCCCATCTATCTTCACATATAAGCACTTGTTTCTTCCACATAAGAGTTCTTCTCACTAAATACACAGTTACAGGCATGAATAACTCCATTTCTTGTGCAGCTGTACAATATTTGCAGTTGAAAATTAACCAAGTGATATTGTCATTAGAAACAAACCAAGTGTCTCCTAAAATTTAAAGACAAAGAATCAAAATGTTAAGAGATTTTTCAAAGAATGGATTCATGGCTCTAAAGTAAACCTCAGAGACTGTATTTGTTCGACTGCCTTTCAGGTCTGTACTTCAAGTTACACTCACATGTTGTACAGCTTATCTGTCTGAACACAGCACTAGATGTTTTTGCCTTAGGTTGAACTAAGGTGAACGTGGAAAAGTCACTCCAAAATCTTATGGTTAAATTTTTAGTGTTCTGCCACAGGTAATTTGCCAAACTATCCGTGTAATAATAAAGATACAATTCAAGGGAGAGGTTCCCAAAGAAGCAATTCTGATTTATGATTTTCAGATCCATTCCCAAGCCAACCTACAGTATGCTAAAAACTACTGTTGCTAAAAAGTTACAAGTGACTCTCTCCAATCTTAAACAAAATCCTTTTCTCCCTTCGCTCAGTTTCTGAAATAAGGTAAGTAGCAATGACTCAGAGTAAAGGTATTAGTGTTCTCTCTACTGATTGCTAGTACTTGGAATAATGCTAAAATAGGTGGGGTTTTCCCTTTAAAATTAGCCCTATCAGCAGAATGCCTGTACACACAGAACTGGGATCTGTCTGATTCATGAAGAACAGTCAAAAACTAAATCTTCTCAAACTCAAATGACATCTGACTGCTCCAAGATATTCCCTTCCTTTAGAAATTTAGCAGACAGTTTTTCATACTATGTGGAAGATAATTCTGCCTGGCAGGAGCCATGAGTATAACTGGCATTTATCAACATCATACTTAATATTCCAAAAGAAGTGCTCCATCCTTCAAAAGGACATAGGCAAACTCAACGGAAGTGAAGATTTAATTTAAATAGACAAGTTCAAAACTTTTGCCTGGAGAACACAAGTGACAAATGCTGGATTTCCAAGGCAACCAAAACATATGCTCTGGACACCACAAGCAATTCAATGGACTTATAAAGAAGTTTCCCACTCTTTGTAAGGATACTTTCCAAGAAAAATATCTATGGAGATCATACTTTTGAGTTTCTTAGGAAAGTTAAAAACTGATCACAAAAATCTAAAAGTTGCATGCAACAGAGTGAATGAAATTCAATGCTTTTTCTTAAATGACCAAGAAAACTTGCTGCCTCTGAGCTTCCCAGTGATTAGGTTTTTCTCATAAGAAATCCTAATTAACCCTACACTTACCATCACAGTGGTGGATCATGCTAACACAACAGAGCCCGAAGTCTCTGTCAGGCAAGAGTGCTGGCGCCAAGGAGTGACGAAACACTCAGGTGTCCTGTGCCCCACTGGGGACAAGTCAGTGCCATCAGCTCCAGCAGAGCTCCATCAGGGCCCCGGGAGGGCAGGAGGGATGTGGCTGCAGCTGCCCATCACCCACAGCCCTGGCAAGGCCCAGCTGAGGGAGGAAGAGCAGATGCTCTGCAGCCATAGGAAATGTGCTGCTGGGAAGTGTAGCCTGTCGGCACAGGAGAGCCTCCCAAACTTGCAAGCACCATCTGGAGTCCCATCATGCCTTTATGGAACTCAAAAGACTGTTGGGAGTAAGTTTTAGATGCTTTTGTTTTGGGACAGCAATGCAGACTACAATCTACCAAGCATCTGTGAAAAGGACCTCCCTCTTTCTGTTCCATTTTTGATGAACTACTCTAATTCTGTTTAATTTATTTATCTATTTCCTTTAACCAAAGGCTTATTTCAAAGACAAACAGGAAAAGGCCTAAACAAACAAGTTACAGCCACAAATGAGACTGCTGGGCCTGCATCATTTACAGTTTCCTGTATTTCTGGAACTAAATTGCTTACTATAGTCAAACAAATCTACTTTGCCAGGTATGTGGGAAAGAATGCCTAAAAAGATTATATATGTTTATTTTATCAGTCATAAAGCGCTTAATAAGGACCTACCTAAAGTTTTAAAAGATAATGTGAAAGACACTGTGCATCCCAAGTTAGAACACTTATGAAAATACTAATAGGAAATAGGAAAGGACCACTGCTACCTGATATTATTAATTTCAAAAATACAACTTTCGTCACTGTGCCCTGACACTTTGTTTTCATTTTTAATATGAAATGGTCATAAACCCCAGCTTTTTTCTTTTGCTAACTGGTTCTTCAGCAATATTATCTTTGTCAGCTGGGGCTGGTGAGAGATGGATCTCAAAGTTGATTATCAGTGCTGTCAGATATCTGGATTTATTATGCACTCAGAGTAAGATAATAATCCAAGCTTGTTTACACATAGGAACAAAAAGAAAGCCAAGTGGATGAAAAAGTTGGTGGTACCAGTCAGTGGCACTTCACTATTAAATTTAACTGAGTTAGA
This sequence comes from Phylloscopus collybita, assembly GCA_027886175.1. Lineage (NCBI taxonomy): Eukaryota > Metazoa > Chordata > Aves > Passeriformes > Phylloscopidae > Phylloscopus > Phylloscopus collybita. The sequence continues at coordinate 18,639,444 of JAJNNQ010000002.1, forward strand.
ATGCCACTTCAGATACTCATGTTTCTGCAAATGTGTGTGCGTGCTCACGTGGACATATGTGTGTGTGTATGAAATGCAAACAATGACCACATCCAGTTCCATTTCTCTGTTACTCTATATAAATATTGAACTTTAAGAGAAGGATTTACTGAATTCCTCTAAGAGATTCTTTAATGATGCTATGTTTCTTTTCATCAGTAGTCTCCTCCCTAGGATAAAAATCAAATTTTATATGCATAACTAGAATTCCTTAAACTTCTCTAAAATTGCTTTAAATTAATAGTAAACTTAAAATTAAACTCTGAAATTCTTCACTGTCACTTTTCACTCACTTTGTCCTTCAGTGACTCAAGTAATTGTGTGGGAAGGTAAAACAAATGCCTTTTCCACAGTACAGAGCATATGGCTTCATGAACAACAGATCTGTACAGATAGAAGTTTCACATTGATTTAGGTTTTACTGAACAATAAAAGTGTTTTTCAAGCTTTATGTACACTATCAATTCTATTTTACTTATCACTGAGTAAAGCAAACATCTTGGTAAGTCTGGCTGCCAAAATAACACCAAAAAAGTACATCCTTATTTTCCCCTGAACTGTCTTGCTCAAAAGAAGAACTAAGAAGAACTAAGAAGAACTAAGAGAAAAAAACCAAATGATATTTTAGTTTGAACTTAGTGACACATTTTGTTTGAGCAGACCATTACTCTTTGGTTTCAGGGACCTCAAGAGATATCAAAAAGAACAAAAGGAAAAAAACGGAAATAAAAAACCTCCAGCCCCACACAATTCCTGGTGGGCTTCTTACTTTTTCTGTTGTTGCTATTTCACTTTGCACAACTCTGTTGTAGAAAAGGGACTGGAACGAGATGGCTCATGTGCCTGGAAAAGCTGTCTCAAACATTAAAGTATTTTCTATGACACAGAATACTTTGATAATTTTTAGAAGCTGAAACACTATCAGAGAAAGAGATTGAGATTTGAATCCAAAGCTCTAACACCGTTCTTCAGTCCTCTAGGTTATTTTCAAGACATTTTAAAATTTCAGACTTGCTTTTTGTAGAACCAGGAAGTAACTCCACATGATCATGATACAATGGAATTAAGAACAAAATGAAAAAAATCTGTTAAGAGTGATTTGAAACCCCTTCCAAGAAAAAAAAGATTAAAAAAAAAAAAAAAAAAAAAAAAAAAAAAAAAAAGCAGCTTCAAAGTTTGACACTCTCTTCTCCTCCACAGTTTTTATACACAAGTGAACATTCTATAGCGTAATCACCGCAATGCCTTGTGGCTCACTGCTTTGGAAAAACTAAGTTCTTTTCAGCTCCCTAGCTTGGTTTGTGAAAGTTTGTGCAAGTCACACATACACAAATGAGTTCAATGCAGAGACAGCTGCACTTATTTTCCTGAATGTCTTCTACATTTGTTGCATTTCAAAAACATAGCTGGCTGGAATTTTTTTTAAAAAAAGGAAAAAAAAAGGAAAAAAAATCCAAAATAACTAAATTAATTCCTTGAAATGTGTTGTAGAACCCAGACTGCCATAAAAGGCCCTTTCATACTTCAAAGATCAACTTCAATAATCAAAACAAAACATTTACAATTGCCAATTATATGCAAAGAATGTAGCACTTTTTAGCTTGTGAAATTCATTTTTATGGCCTATAGTAGAGTTCCTACATATTTCCCACTGTTATTCTTCCCCAAAGCTCCTCAGATTTGGACTCTGTGTGGGTGGAAGAATCCATCCATTTTACTTACAACGTAGCACTTGAACCACAGGCTGCAAAATTACAAACTTTTATGTCAGCTAACAGCGTCATGCAAAAAGTGTGGGGCTGTTAGTGGTTTTCTTCTGGTCATCTCTGACATCATCAACTTATTTCAAATACCGTTTTACACCCATACTTCAGTAAAGAGTGTCAGATCAACGTGGGCGTGTTTGGGTTTCTATAAGCCAGCTCTTTTGATGGACATTGCAGTACATTACAATGACATGCTTTGAACTGTACAAAAGAAATGGTTTGGCAACATCCCCACAAACATACTATTAAGGCCAGTTCTGTAAGCTCCTAGTAGTCTATGTACACTAGAAAGTACGAGACAAATTCTGAATTATTTGGAGGCATAGGTTTGCTTAACTCAGAGTCCAAATAGCCTCATAATACTCAGTAGTTAAATACTTTCAATATAGCCACAACGTAATAAACAAGACAAGGAAAGTAAATTCAGTGTTATCTAGCAAAAAGTACCTCACTACTTGAAGAACTTGAAGAAAAATGTCATATATAAAAAGCAATCGAATTGGTGAATACTAAAGTTCAAACACAGAAAAAAACCCGGTACTGACAGAAACTCAAAGCTGCCCAATAAACTCTGAGGTTGGAACATTAAAAGTAAATAACAGCTGAGAAAACTATCACTAGTTTACACCTTACCACTTCGTACTCCTCACTGCCAAAAAGGTACATAGTTACTGCTTCACAGTCTGACACCAGTTGCCCAGAGCGCCCAGTCGCCTAAAGTCAGATCTTCCACTGCATCCTCAGCTCGCGTGTCCCAGCCGGGCAGGCTTCCCAGACTGCTTTCCCACGCCTGGGCTGCTCCTCCGGCACCGGGGCTCCCGGGCATGAACTCGGAGTCTGCTGCGAGGGCCGCGGGACCGGCGGCTTGGAAAACTGCGAAACTCGGCGGGCGGCAGCGGCAGCCCCGCGCCCGTGCGGAGCCGTGAGGGGCGGGGCGGGCTGAGGGACGGGACGGGGCGGGGCGGGCTGAGGGACGGGGCGGTGCGGGCAGCCCCAGCCCGGGCCGTGCGGGGCGGGCAGTGGGACGGGACGGGGCGGGCAGCCCCAGTCCGGGCCGTGCGGGGCGGGCAGCGGGACGAGAAGGGCCAGGGCGGGGCGGTGCGGGCAGAGGCACGGTGCGGGCAGCGGGGGGCGGCAGCGCCGCGTTCCGGGCCTGCCCCCCGTTCCGGGCCTGCCCCGCCTGGCGCGTCAGCCGCCGAATCGTGCGCGGGGAAAGCGCGGCCGGGAGAGCGCCAGTGCGGCCCGCGGAGCCCCGGCTGGGACGGGAGAGCCGGGGAGCAGCGGCCGGGGCCGGGCAGGGGGCACCGGGTGAGCCGCGGGGAACTCGGTTCACACGTACCCCTCGCTGCTCTGACCGTGCTGCAGAAACCCATGCAGCTATCTTACTGTCTACGTCTTAAAAAGGAAAAATCTCTTCTAAAAACAAACAAACAAGCAAACAAACATCCCAGAATAGTTTTCCTCTTGAATGTTTCACTCGCTTCCTTGCTTCCTCGCACTTCCCAGACTGCTCTGCAAACACGGTGTAACTTTACCTCTGTAGCACAAAGGCAGTCAGGTAACTGAAAAGCTACACCCGGTGCCTCCAGTGCACGGGAAGCGGATCCGGCACGCAATGCCACACCGGGACAGAGGAATCCGAGGACCCACCTCGCTCCTGGCCAACTTCTAGTTCAGGTAGAGCAGGCAAGTAAGTAAAAAAAAAGAAGCCAAAAAGCAGGATAAAACACAACTAAAAGACTTCAGAGACTAATTCACCTACTGCATTCCCAAACTAATATTAAAATGGGTCTTAAAATAAATCCTATTAAAGATGGTTTAGGAATAGAGCATAAAGAAGACCAGGCACACAGAAATACTGCCCTCTGGGAAAGGCTGTTCTTTATAATTGAGGAAGAGGCCACCAGTCGGCAACCCCGATCAAAACTGCTTTCAAACAGCACTATGAAACCAATCCCTTCTCAGCACAGTCCTCTCAATTCCTTATAATTGATACTGCTGCTAGCACTATATCCTTTAACCAGAACTATACATAAGCACTAAGCAAAAACTATAGAATATGTAATGTCTTAAGGAGGAAATGTGTGGGAGTATGCTTGCCCATTTATATCTATAATCAAGTTAATATAATATACACAGCATCTCATGACAAAATATAGCATTGAGAACCATTTGTGCTACTCAATTTCCTTCTCCTCCACAGAAGAAAGAGAACAAGACCTCTTTCTAACAAAAGCAGCAAATGAAGCAGTTTGAATACATTGTAAATACCTTCCCTGTTCCTTCCCCTGCATCATCCATCCCCTGCTTATTTTAAATAGATCTTGTCTTGACTAACTCAGTTTCTTTGCGTGAGTTAGTAGAATATTCTTCTCTCAATCTGTTTTCTCTGTCAAAATAGACCTTTAGTCCTCTGTTGACTATATGTGATGTGACTCATGAGTCTGGGCTTTGTTATGTTCTTGTATGTATCCACAAGCAGAGTTAGACCCAAGAAAACAGTTGGAAAAGGGCAAATTAGAAATCAGAAGACATTAATTTTATTTCCAACCATATGTTTACAAAACAGCATTAGTTTAATCTGTCAGCTGAACTGGTCACTTTGCATTATATCAACTGCAAATTACACTTCAAACAAATAATATCATGATAGTGCATTCCCTGAGCATAAATAAATCATGAAACATTCCTGCATGGAGGCTAATAGGCATCAGACACCTCTACTGGAATGTAATAACCACTTGTCCAACTTGCTTGTTCCTATTGATGCTGAACGAGTGTGGTCACACACATTTATTAGCTTTAATGTAATTGCCTAAGCTTTCCCACACAGTGTTTTTAGTGTGAAACCACACCTGTCAATACTGGCAAAGCCAGTGTCATCACACATTACTTTGCTTGTCTGATACAGCTTTTGGAAGCAACTGAAATTTGGGTGCCGTAGCTTGATTGCTCCCTTTTGGATATGGCTCTCACAACCAATTTGGAGAAAAAAAAACAAAAACAAAAACAAAAACAAACAACCAGCATAAATGTAACAAGTACTCCTAACTCCAAAATTATGGAAAACATATTGCTTTCTATGTATTAAAAAATATGATAATTTTTTAAATAATTTCATCAGCTCCTGTACTTTGGGAATGAATATGAAATCAGGGAAGATTGCAGTTCACATACACTCAACAGAGACTTAGGGCATTATTCAGGCTGTCACCATAAGTGACTTTCATGTCACAAGTAATTCTCACTACAGACAGCACAAGCAGCCAGAGTCTGGCAGCTTGGACAGTAAATAAGCTGAATTGCTCATTGCTCTCTTGAATTGAAACATCGTGACAGGTACCAAAGTCTGTCTCAGGGCTCCACAAAGCAAATTTGCATATAGCTTTTATGGTTCAAGAATTAAAAGTCTGCAAAAATTCCACTCCTGTTGACGATGTTTAAACTCAGCAGCAGTTCTGGATGACCTGTGCTTCTCTCCCAGCTAAGTGACAGCACAGGGGTTTTGCTGCACAGTGTTCCCCCAGGAGCTTAGTGTGGCAAGGGATTGGCCAGCAGAGGATGGGCAGAGTCTCACCAGAGCTGACCCTTGCAGACAGAATGTCATCACCCACACAGAAAGAGTGAGCAGAGAAGAGGAGGAGATGGAGGAGGAGCGTGAGGGGGCTGTGGAGATGGAGAGAGAGGCTGGAAAAAGGATTCTGTGAACAATGGGGCTGGAGAGGTGGTGGGATGGGAAAAGCAGAAAACCAGACTGCAGAATAAGGATGGATGGAAGCAGTGTGACCCACAGGGAGGAGAGTCTAGAAGCCAGGCCAGAAGACAGGAATTAAGGTTATGCAAGAAAAATGTTAATGGTAGGCAGGGAGCACAATAGGATTTGAAAAGGCCTTAATAGAGACAGCTGGCTACCTGACTAGCCTAAAGCTAGGAGGTAACCAGGAAGGAGTGGAAGGGTGTGGACCAGGACAAAAAAGCTGAGATGTCTGGGCAGAACTGGCTGATCAAACAAATACAGGCTTCCAATGGGAAAACCTGTAAGTTGGAGACTTCAGCAAGAGACAAAGTTGCTACTCTGTTTTTGGGATAGAATGGAGCTGGGATGAAGGCAGGAAGCATCAAAAGCACAGAAATAGGTCTAAAAATATGGTAGGTGGAAACAAAGCTAAGGGTGAAATTGCTCCTCCCCCCAGCTGGCACTTTCCAGCAGGACATGTTCTTGCAGATGTGTGACAGAGCTACACCAATGTGACTTGATGAAGACTGGGCCTCAAGAACCAACATTCAAACAAAAGAAAAATAAAATACTGCTACTGTGAGAGTCAAGACCATCTGAAATGATGAAGTAAATCACAAGGATAAAGTAATCAATGTACAAACGCACTTTTAAAGTAACTCTTGCTCATCTGTGGAAGCCAAGACAGCAATAGCAATATTAATCATGTATTAAGAGAGGCAAACAGGTACAAACACAGGTGTGTCAACATGTGAGGACTTTGTTTTCCCTGATTGTTCCCTAATTTTTTTTTTCCTTTCATAAAAATCTATTAAGGTGTATATTATCTAGTGGAAAGGGAGTAAAGAAGACAGAGCCAGACTCTTCTCAGTGACTCCTATTGAAAAGACAAAAAGCAATTACTATTGATTGAAATACAGGAAAATATATTTGAACATGGAGAATATTTTTTTTTTCTGTATGATAGGGTTTGTTTTGTTGCATTTTTTTTTTTTATTTTACTGTGAGGGTGAGAGAGTGCTGACACATACTGCCCAGGGAGGTTGTGGAGTCTCAATCCCTAGAGATAGTCAAAAGCCATCTGAACATGATCTGGGGTTATCAGCTCTAGGTAGCCTTGCTCTGAGCAGGTAGCTGGAATAGCTCCAGAGGTTCCTTTTTAGCTCAACCACTCAGTGAAATTGTAAAAAATTAATTAAAAGTTATCTGATTCACACTGATATTTTAGGGATTCCATCTCTCCATTTTAATTTTTAAGGATTAAGCATAATGACTTTTCAGATTGTCAAAGAGAATAGCATTTAACTCTGGTATTTAAACCCTGACCCATGTCTTTTAAGCATAGCTATGAACTGTCTACACTATAAATAGCTTTGTATATCATAGTACTTCAACACAGTGCCTTTGGGAAAACAAACAGAAAAAATGCTGACATGGTTGTCAAGGTTAATAGACTAAACAGACCTTTCTTGATAAACAAGAATCTTTCAGCTTGTGTCCAACAGTAAAAACATTTTTTTTCTTCGGGAACTCTAATGGCGAGCAATTGACTCTTTCTTACCTAATTCAGATTCAAATCCCAGTGAGAATGTCAGCAGCTTGTAACTCCTTTACAAAGATAGCAACAAGAATTGTCTCTTGTAAATGTGAATGTTTCATGTTAAGGGAACTTCTGGCAAAAAACCCCTCTGAATAAGCTGTTCCCTCTGACATATGGCATGAAAGAGCAAGAACTATTTCACTTTAATTACCCTGCATCCAAACTATCCCGTTCCATCCCACACCAGCACTGAGTAATTTCTTAAGGTTATTTATGGGTGAAAATTATGATTAACGACAAATTTTTTAGTTTTTCCTATGAATTTTAGCTCTCCCATTGATTTTCTCCCATAGGGGTCACTCTAGCTGTGAGCAACACACTTCCAGCAGCATAAACTTAAATTTTCAGGAGTGTTACTGCCCTGAAAGAGCTGCAGCATGGATCTGAAGCCCAGGCTGCCTTGTTCCCCTGGACACCAGCACATTTAGAAGAATGGGTCTTTTCCAGTTCTTCTCATTGCCACTGTAACTCTCTGAAGGCTGTGTGACGGTGACTGCAGTGTCTCAGCAGTTAAGAACAACTGAAATAAGACTCCACATTCTAATAAACATCCAAGTGTTTTATGAAAATTATAGGACTGTCTCTGCAAGGAAGACTGAGAGCATGTTAACTCAGAAGAGGTAAAAGCTTGCTTATAGCACCACGTTGCTCAGACACTTTCATGACAGGTTAAGTAATTCAGTTGGACTTTCCCAGACTCGTGCTAAACACTCCTATTTGTGTGCTGGGGGCAGGCAAGGAGAGGGTTGGCAGGGCCAGGACACAATTTGGAGCACTTCCTTCTCTTGAATGATACCTTCCTTTCTTTCAAAAGCATCCCTCAAAAGAAATAAGGTGGTTTGGGGCAAGTTAAAAGGGGAGGTTTTTTGTTTGTTTGTTTAATTTTCATATCAGCAGAAGTGATGGGTAGCATCCCTGAACATGGAGCAGATTCCAAATTATCAAGATATACTGCATTCCTTTCCAGAAGACGTTGTATATCTTTTCTGAATTTATCCATTTTACATCCAACCATAAAATAAAAATCCATCTCCTTCCATAAAATTCCATGCATCATGTAGGATGCTTTTAATTCACTCTTACAGATGGTGTACATCTGAAAGAGGGTTGTTAAGTAAAATTTTATTCTGTGAGATTTAGTTTAGGTATATAATAAACCCGTGTCAACTAATTCAAGATGCAATAATGAAACACTTCCCTAAGATTAATGTCACGTCTTAAATCTCAAAGCCAAGCTTCAAATGAATGAATATTAAAGTAAAATCTGAAAGTATGCCCATGGAAGTACTGGAATGCAATATAAATTTTATTTTTAAACATTAAAGCTGCTTATCATTTGCAGATTGTTATTGGTTATTATGGTTACCATTCTCTAACACAGTCCAATCTGCCTGCACTTTTCTATTTCGGGCTACAGCAGTGATAACATTAACAGCAGACTTAACTTCTCAACTTGCAAACATACATACATTAGGGGCACAAGCTATCTCCTGCTGCACTGAAAGATAACGTGAGTATGTTCTCACAGTGTCACAGAAATAACAAGCTGCTGCTCTCCCTGCAGTCAGATGTTAAAACATTTAATCCAACTTGCAATGAGTGTCAGGACACAGCACATTTGAAAGCATTTGTATTACAGATACATAATACAAATATCTGTTGTATTATGAATCCTCTGCATCACTGAGATATTGGAAAGGTGCCATAAATGTTGTAAAGTTGGAAAATCTGCCCATAGGTGATTGTTCCCACGCGTGGGCAAGATTTTTTATTTTTATGTTTTACATGTGATGTAGAGTCATGTGGAACATTGTCTTCTTAAAACCTTGCTGCAGTGAAACAGAGAACAGGGAGAGAGACAGAAAGAACAATTCAAGGGCTCAACATGTTGTTGCTGGTCTAGGACAGTCACAGAAGTCACCTGCAGCTGAATGTCTGCCAAACACTTCTGAAACAGCATTCTGTCAGAACTTTAAGTGGTTGGAAGAAAAAAATAATTTAACAACCATATTTAAAAAAAAGTAATATCCTGAGTAATAAAAAGGAGGTAATGTTTGTTTTGCTATATGTATTAATTGCCAAAAGGGAGATTAATATACTGTTGAGCAGAAGAATTACCAATAAAAGAAACAACCTTCACAGAGAACACTTGAAGCAGAATATATAAAACTTACACAACTCTGTAGAAACAGCTTGTGCTGGCTATTTTTCCTTAAAAAATTTCCACTGAAAGGTTACTACTTTATAGTGTTACCCGTACATGAATGGGAACATTAAATAAACAGGGTTTTTAATGTCAGTGAAAGGTTTTCACCTCTCACACTCAGCACTTGTCTGCGTCTGGGGGCACTGAAATGTTTCAAGTGCCATGGGCAGCTCCATCATGGCCAGATGCTGATTGTCCAAAGCTGGAGTCTCAGGAACAACTTTGGCTCCTCGCTGTGCACAGGAGCTACCCCAGACTAATAGCAATATTACCCTCTGGCCACATCCCCATCCTGAAAATTGTGATTCACTTACAGGTTGTCCTCTGGGACAATTGCTGTGCAATTCCATACTCAGGACATTAACACAGTAACTGATAGTTCAGGGAGGAGATGTCTGAGCCCCTATGCCTTTAAAATGGTTTTGGCTTTTAAAATTTCCAGCCATATATCAAAATCACATTCATACAAGTGCTTGTAAAACTTATGTTATAGATACCTCCAAATTCTGTTCTCATTTAAAATAAAATAAAATAAATAAAATATTATTTTTAAAATGAAAAGAAAATAAAATGCATCTAACCAGGAGAGCCACAACAACAGGCCACAGGGAGTAATTTTGGCTCACTCTGCCTTTGTTTATGCATTTTTGGCACAAGCCATCACTTCACAATTCCATCAATTTAAATTATTGATTATCACCAAACGTTGTGGTTTCTTTGGCCTCATCACATCTTGAAATCTCAGTTCCCATTTCTCATTTTTATTGTTTTTAAAACCTCTAATATTTCTGATGGCCAGTTTCGCCATCCTAAAATCTGGATTAATTATATTTAATTTTTGAATGACTAGCTTGTGCAATTTAACAAGCTCCAGTGAAATGAGTTCTGGTGAAATGTGAAAGCTGGAAAACTTGTCTCTGCAGAAAAGACTATTTATCTCTTGGGACCCACTTCAGAGCTCAAAATAGGAATTAAGTGTAATTTAGGCAGCATATGTGCTGCTGTAATGGCTCTCTCACCTATGAGGCTGGGTGTCATCCAGAAATACAACAGAGATGTACTTCAGTTTAACAAGCAGGGAGCCAGATGTGTAACCCTGGCTCAGAACTCGCAGTGTTGCAGTGAAAACAGCCACAGGAACCAGCATGTCAGCTAAGCAGAGACAGCAGTTTGCAATGCAAGGGATTAAACAAGTGCAGTAAGTTTCTCCTTACAGAGAATTAATGCAAAGTGCTACAACAATGTGTTCAGAACTGCCCTGATGAGATGCATCATGAAGGTAAGGTACTTTCAGTCAATCTTCCTTGTCCACTCAAATTGAAAGGATCTTGTTAGCAGAGAGTAAACAGATGAATACTCGGCAGAGAGTAAGAAGGTGCAAAGGTCTTTCCTCCTCTACACTGAAATTACGATTTTTTCCCCTCAGTTATAATCTAGATATAACTGTAAATCATAAAAATGTGATTTTTCAATTGCATTTTTCTGTATTGCACATTTTTTTCTCCTCCACTTGACACAATTCCCGACTGGTGTTCATAAAAAGAATGCTCTGAACAGCCTGGCTCCCCCATGCTGACAGCACTGAAGGCTCATGCATTCAAGCAAAGAACATATCTCAAACTGCATTTCTGTGCGTGGCTCTCCTTCTCTGTTCAAGACTGCAGGATTTTCATACTCCAATAAAGGCATTCAGCCATTTTCTGCACCCTGACTGGAGTTTTAAAGGTGAACCAGTTCCCATGCTTCAGAAGTCATCCCCCACTACCTTTTATAGGTTCAAATATATGAATACTAAGGTGCATTAGATGAGGATTTCTGAAGTCACTGAGAAACTCTTCCTAAGTACAAAAAATTTGCTAGACATTTGATTTAACATGTGGGGGAAAAAAGCCAACATTTTAAGAATTCTAATCAAATCCATAATTGTTGATCTTTATATGGAAGCAACCTATAACGACAGTGTTTTGAATTCCAAGATGCAAGAATTTCTCCTCTCCTAAATTCATAAAACTGAATCTAATTTTATATTGTGTTGTCCATGACATGAACAGAATAATGGATTTACACTGAACCAGCATCAATGCAGAAAGTTGCTTTTAAAATTTAAGAAGGAAATTATTCTCTCAAGCAGTTCAGTTCTGACACCTTAAACTTCTCCTAAAATAAAATACTTCTGCCATTAGAAGGCTGGTTGCTTGGTTTATGTCTACACAAGTTCCAGTGAAGCTGGGAGATCCATGTGAAATCAAAGCCATAGAACCTGATCACATTTTTGTCACAGAAAACATTCAGCCAGAAAATATCACTATGTCCTAGGAACTCGCTGATTCACTCTGAATTTTGCAGGAAGTCTGAAAGTGCTTAGCTTGAAAGCGCCTTTTCAGCATTCCACCATAGCATCAGCTATTCAAACTGTTATGTAATCAAGCATTAACCTGTTTCTCACACACCAGTGACCCTGTTTCCAAGACAAACTGGAAATATTGATGAAAAGCAGTATTTTAAAACTTCAAAAATTACTTTTCCCAATGCCTTCCTCTATGTATTAACTTTGTTTCTAGAGAGCAAATATTGAAGAGATGACTCTTTCAAGTAATACTATAGTTTTGAAATACTTGTTTCATTGTTAGCTCATAGAACTTACTTTATCATTTTTCAAGAACAATGAAGTATATTTAAATGTGACATGAAGAAAACCAACCAGAACCCTTCAAATAAATAACAGTCACTTAATGCTGCCTAAACAAATAGGCAAAATCATAGAATCCGAGAATATTTTGTGTGGGAAGGGACTTTTAGTCCACCCCCAATTGTAAGGATTTTAACAAGAGAGAAAATTGTAAAGCCCAAGCATGTTTTGATCACAGAGCTTTTCAAGGAGACTCCTGTTATGTGAGCTGCTGTAATGTGTACTCAAGACTGTGGGAATTGCACAGAAATGATAGTACATAGTTGACTGAGGACTTTGTCAAACTGAGAAGACACCAAGACAATTACTGTGTCTGTAAGCCAGTCTTTCTACAGGCATCCTTTGATCAGCATGAGCATAGTCAAAGTGAAATTTAGCTTGTATGTCTAGCAGACCTTTAAAATCATATTTTCTTCTGATACTAATATTCTACCAATACCATTAACTAACCAGCTAGCAAATTTTAAGTGATGAATATTATAAATCATCAGCCTGAGAGCATCCTTTCAGCAGCCCCAAAACATTCAGAAAAAAATAGATGTTTATGCCCAGTAAAACACTGCAAAATGCAATGTATCATTAATGAGCTGAAGAAAAAAGTTGCTTAGTGACAGCAGAAGTAATGAAGCTTGGGTTCCCACACACACCTCCACAATACTTTCAGCTCTCTCTCATTTTCCCTACACACCACATGCTCTGTACCTTCAGCTCCCCTCCCCTCCCTGAACTTCTCTTCCCTTTCCATGAGCTGAACAGGAGTGAGTGTTTGTTTGCTCTGCTGCAGAGTTAAAGTTGTTCTCAGCTGGATGGATGCTGTCTTCCAGATGCCAGAGGAGGCCAGAGAGTGCTCTACATCTCCCACACTGGCACGGAGAGGAAATGGCTTTGGAGGCTCCTCCAGCCCCCAGGAAGTCCTGCTACAATCACTCCGTGCTTCTGAGACCTCTGCAAGGCTGGTTTAAATCGGCCACTGAAGTTCCTGAGAAGCACAACTAACAGATGGAAAGTGGGATTGCATAAATCTTGTCTTAGGAAATAAACCTAAGAAATCAGAGCTGTTATACAAAGACTGTCCGTACACTTTAATACTCAGCAGCTTGTTTAAATATAAGCTGATGCCATGAGCAGCAATTGAAATTTCTGACATTTAATTTGTCAGAAAATTTTCAAATCATCATTGTCTCAGAGCATGGGTTGCAGTTATTAAGCGGTTACCAGTACAGTATAAACCACAGGCTTTTGTGTCATGTGCATGCAGTATCAGTGGCACAAAAAAAAAAATTGTAAAGAAATAGTCCACTTATAACAAAGGATTTTAGGGATTAGTGATTAAAATATTGCAAACATTTATATATTCATATGTAATTAGACAACCTATTTTCAAATTTTGATATCTTCTGTATTTTGGCCCACAGCAAAGAAATAAATAAAAAAAGGTCAAAGCATCCCAGTGGTTTAATAGCCTATAAAATGGATATCTGCATGCAATTGAAGATTCAAAGCACTTTACCTCCTGTCCTTTTACTTTTTTTTTTTTTTTTTTTTTTTTTTTTTTTGCGGCCGCTCCACACCAGGGATCTTGGGACGCAAATAGCAGAATTTGCCCTTTCCAGTTTATGAATTCCTAGGCTTGTTCACTGCTATTTGAAAACTGAATAAAAAATATTAGCAGAAAATATGTATTTCACTGATGCAAAAAATATAAATTCAGGTAAATTTGGGTAAATTGGAAAAAGGCAGGGTGCCATTTCTCTGCATAGAGGGTGAGGTAAGGACAAAATGTCCTTACACTTTCTGACAGTAAATGAAGCTTCCATACTTCAGAATTTCTGTGTTCCAATGACTGTTGATAGTGAAAACATATGCAGTAAGTGATCTTTTATTACATCTTACTATAACATTTTAATTAACTTGAACTATCAGGGGTCAGCATGTTCCAAGGGACATTCTGTTACCTGGAAAGTTAGAAAAATGTACCCATAAAACAGTTAACTGAATTTCTGGTCAATTATAAAATTTGAATCTACTTTCGATGCAACAACTGCCAGAAACTATCATCAATAATAAATTTAATTTATTATTCATACCAACAATATAAGCGTTCTCAAGCTATATCTCTCTTTAATGTTCCCAATTACTTTCCTCCTAGATATTTAAACAATTCATTTTCTCAATTAGATAATGTCTCAAGACTAGTACTGCTAAAAAAATTGCTAATTTGCAAGCACAACTTCCTCTAAAATGCTTCTGAACAAGAAGTGACTACAGCCAAAATTCACATTAGTAAAGCAAAACAGGCTTCCCCTTGTGACATATCTGGAGACTAGAACAAAAACTGAGGAAACAGGAACAGAACAGTCATCAACTATCACTTTGAAAGAAGGGTTGGCGAAATACTGAGGGATCCATGTACATGGCTGAATCCCTTACTCCCTTCCATCTGTGTTTCACTTCCCTATCCTGCTCTTTTGATGCTCCTCAGTTTACAAGGGCTGTACTTCCACAGCACCACTCCCTGTGATTCCCTTACCTTGTCAAACAAAAAACTTCTCCCTCTGTCTAACAGGACCTCCATGATCATGCTAAATAGAATTTGGAATTCTCCATCATGTGATATGAGGGAAAAGCTTCCTTTTACTCTATAGAACAGATAAACACAGCTTCTTCTTGATGACATTATTTGACAACCAGTAGACAGAAAGATGAAAATGCTGCATGGAAACATATAATAGTTATGCTAAGTTTCAACATCAGATTGATTTTCCTGACGAAAACAGTATTTTCCAATTTTTTTTTCATCTTACAACAACTTTTTCCCACCAAGAAATCCATGTTCTGATTTCTCCCCACCAATAATTATATCAGATTTGTCAGAGAATCCCAACACATATTGTTTATCAGAACTCTTTATAATTGCTTATATATGAATTAAAATGTAAAGACTTAAGCTTTTGACTATAATAATTAGATAAGAAAAAGACTAGAGGCAACTATGGCTATGGTTGATCTCGATGATTGTAAGGGTCTTTTCGAAGCTAAATGATTCTGTGATTCTATTAGTAGCTGATCTCTACTATTCTGAACATCCATGCCGAAAATAATTCCAGTGGAATTGTATATAGTAGTTGTAGCCTTTCCTGCTTCATGGCACGCTTCCTTTAAGACCCACTGTTGCATTACTTCCCCCACAAAAATAAGAGCACAGTGTAATTGGGGTAAAAACAAACAAACAAACAAACAGTTGTTTATAAAGAAAAGTTTTCCATAAGAGGAGAACAGAGTAGATATTAGCAATAACTAATCAGTTTCCTACGTGGAGATCCCTAAATAACCCAGGAATAGCAATGATGCAAATCTGATTTCCTTCTAGAAAAATACTGTGGAGCAGCTGTTACACAAGACAATGCCCCTGACTTCTCTCAGAACAGCTCTGGAAATCTACTGTCATGCTTAAGGTACTGATCTTTTACTGCAATTTTATTCAAATATCTCATAAATGTTATGGAAAGAAGCAAGCTTAAGCCAAACATTCACCTTAAATCTATGTTTATGTTAACTTTATTTTAATCCCTGTCCATTATTTTATATAGTGTAAAAAGGAAAAGCAGATCCATTAGAACTTCAAAAATAATATTTGTCATCTATTTAAATTGTATTTCAAGCTGAAGTGGGATATCTGCTACTAAAACTCCCTGGCCCCAGGACACACAAACCTGGTCAAATGTTGCCAAACCAAAACTCATGAATGTGTTACTACCTAACCCAAACAAAAATAATAGAGAGTATAATGCTTGCGTCTGTAGAGAGAATGTACTTCAAGCTACTGCCAGCAGAGAGTCCCATTGCTTTCATATTGAGAACAAAACAATTTAGCACAATCCCCAAAATCACGAAACTAACAGCAAGCCCCCTTTAACTACTTTAATGGGGTCACAGACAGAAGCCCTCAGCAGCAGCCATCTGCACATGCTTTGCCTCCCCCTCAACTCATTTTTTTTCCAGTTTTTCCACACTTTAAGTCAAGTTAGTATGTTTCAAAAGTATGGTTTGGACTTCCACAAAAAGGCTGGCACATTTCTCAACAACATTTCAGCTTGGCTAAAGGAGAACAAAGTGAAACAGTTTAACTGTAATTAAGTTAACTTGCAAGCCAGCCCCTACAACGCATTGTAAAATTAAAAAGCTCCCGAGCATCTGGCCTGCACTGCTACTACATATGCTTACCCCAGGAGCAATGTGCTTAGTTTGAGGAGACATCAGGCGTCTGTCAAGCACGTCAGCCTCACTCCAAGCAGGCCAGCCCTTCCAGCAGCAGCAACACTTCTTACAGGAGCAAAACCTCCGATGCAAAGCAGCAAAAACTTCAGCCAGTCATCCCACATGGACCAGCACTGCAAATACCTGTGCTTCTAAGGCCTGGTTTACAGGGCACAGCTTTTGTCTATAGGAAACAAGACTGTTTGCTGGCTGTTTCTCTCAGCTGTTGATCTGATTCAGCCCCTGCGTTAGGGACAGCTCAGCAGAGAGCCTGTCACCATCAATTACCAAGGAGGAGTGGGAGGGCTCCGTGCTCATGGAGACGCCGGCCGCTGCAAGGGCGAAGGCTGCACACCTGCTGGACTAACATTGCACTTTATTCATCTCAGATGTATGGCTTGCAACATACATGGTGCCCTGGAACACACAACTGCTGTGCAGCCAGAAACAGGAAAGGCATCTGAGCATTAACACCACATAATCAATTTATTGATGCATGTGGATACAGATTTTTTTTTTTAAATTTATTTTTTATTTTTTTGTTCTTCCCCACCCACAGAAATACTATGCTGGAATTTCAAGCTGTAAGTATCAATTTAAGTTGGATATTCTCTGTGTAAAAGAAAAATTCTGCTTGACTATATCTAAAGTAGAAGACCCATTATGGTAGAAGATACATGTAAATAAACCTTAATCATGATTTTTATATAAACTATCATCCTAAACAACTCTCACTAGACATTTCATCATGGCAATATTTTTATATATTAAGCAGTCAACTGAAATAATCAGGAAAATGTACATGCATAATATTATTGGGCCTAACGAGTTTAAGAATTTGCAAGATTAAGGTCAACTGGCTTAAAATAGGAGCATAGGTTAGAAGTAATTAAGGACAAAAGATACGTGTTTGTATTGGTCTGAGGCTTCTGCAGGTGTAGTGAAGAGGAGAAACGAGCAGGCAGCAAGAGGCAAGGAATGGTACGAACAGAAAAAGAGCTCCAGAGCAGCCACTTTCCCCCTCTGTTACCACTGAGATAATGAATATCTAGGCAGTGATTCCTCAAAGGAGCAACAAACATAAACATTGTTTCGGCTCCAGCTGCTCAGTGAGCCGGGCAATTCCCTCTGCCTATGCCTCAAGACTGGTCTTCAATAGGCATGTGAGGCAAGCAAAGCCCCACAAAGTCCTGCTGTGGTCTGTGAGAGCTGAAAATATTGTCTATTTTCAAAGGCTAAACTCTGAATACTGACTTTATGTGTAGACTCCACCGTAAAGTTGATGGTACATAGAGAGGGAAGGGCAGACCCTACCTACATGTCTCACAATAAGTATCAAACTAGTTTTTTTTTTTTTTTTTTTTCACTTTTAAACAAAGACCTTAGACTGGCTTCCATTTTTATTAACTGGTTCCTGCACATTTTTTTTCACACAGACACTTTTAAGGTGCACCAAGATTGATCAATATAAAGTTATCCTCTTAAAATATAATTTCTTATTTATATTATCTGTATGCCATATTATTAAAAATTCTCTCCCACTGAAACAAGAAGTGGCTTTTGGTTAATACCTGATCAGGGTGTTGTTTGCTCACAGGGGGTTTTATGTGTTTGGGTTTTTTGTTATCGTTTGGTTGGTTGTT
The DNA here is from genome assembly GCA_027886175.1 of Phylloscopus collybita. Taxonomy (NCBI): domain Eukaryota; kingdom Metazoa; phylum Chordata; class Aves; order Passeriformes; family Phylloscopidae; genus Phylloscopus; species Phylloscopus collybita. The sequence continues at coordinate 18,657,380 of JAJNNQ010000002.1, forward strand.
TTTTTGTTGTTGATGTTTTTGTTGTTTCGTTTGGGGTTTTTTGTGTTGTGGTGGTTTTTTGTTTTGTTTTGTTTATTTTTAAAGGGACTATGGGAATGCAGGATTCTTAACATTTTATTAACATTTTACCATTGTTTCAGAATTCAGTATTCATGTTAGGTCCATTTTTGATGCAAAAAGGGAATTAAATAAGTAGAAACATTGGCCTTATTTCTCATGAAATAGATATTTCTATTTACCTGAAATAGACTGAGCAAAGAAAAATACACAGAACACTGACAACCCCTGCACAATTTATTTTGACTCCATAAGGCACTTCTAGGATGGGTATTAAACTCAAAATGTTGAAACAACTACTGGTTTCCAAGGAAGCAAACAGTAAACTTCTGCAAATACAATTTTAGAAGGCTGTGAGAAGTATAGCAATTTCTGATGCAATACTGTATTAATAATGTTGGGGGGTTAACAGTAAAATTACTGAGCAAGCTTTTTAGCAAAGTTATTATCCTTAAAAAGTTTAATACGTGCTGTGGGACACAAATACCTTGGGGCAAAGCAGAACTTCTCTGAAGCAAACACAATCACAGCCTCAGCTGGAATATCGCAATTAGGACACAGCAGCTCTCATTCCAGAGGCTTATTTTCTGCCCTTCAGCAGATTTTACAGAATACTGAAACCAAGCTTGCAAGACCATGCTGTCATCATGGTCAATTTTTGGTATCATAATATTGGAACAAAAGAACTTTGTTGTAGAAAATACACTAAAGAGATGATTTAAAATGGAGAAACAGCAACAGAAATAGAATCTAAATCTTTCAGCCATAGAAAAGAAACACTTCTTTTTATTCCTATTTTTTTTCTTCTTAATTAAATTTTATTTTTTTTATTTTTAGCTTCTGAGCAGCAAACAGCATGGAACCAGTATTCAGTAACTGCTAGATGACTTCCACCCTTTTTTGCCCAAGAGGGTGAATCATCACCTAAAAAATGCCAGATTTGTTATAGAGTATCTGCTATGTAACCTGACAAATTAGGTGTCTTAGAAAAAGATCTTCAAGCCCTTACAGAAAAATATGTTTTTACTAAGAGAAAAGGAACACAATTAATTCAGAGATTACTATTCTAACTCATTCTTTAATCCCATATAGTTCTAATGGAGAAGTAGCTTTAAATCTTAATAGTCTATATTTACACAGTGACTTCATCAGAAGTCTCAATTAATTTTAAACACAACTTAAGAAAATTTTACTGTGTTTGGACTATAAATGCCATTAAGCACATGAGAAAACCAAATTACTGATTAACTAAGTACTCAGTAACATACTAATAGAAGCTTGCTTGTAAAGTAATGTTAAACTGCTTTGGTTTTGTCTTTTCGTGTAACAAAGCAAGATGGATGTCAGTCTATAAAAGTTCTTGTTGACAAACCAGATCAAAAATTAGTTGTTAAGTGATCACAGAGTCAGTAACTCAGAATTGGTAAAATCTTAAGACATATGAATAATTTTTCTCATCACCAAGTTATCATGCATCAGCTGATCCATATGTGGACATGTGGGCATATCTAGCATATGGCAAACAAATTAAGGCAATTTATTGTAATTCTGCCTCATTATGAATTATGTTATCTGACATTTTCTGATGAGTATATGCATAAACATGGCAACTCATAAATCTGAATACCTAAGCCTAATACATAAATATATACTGGAAATTTTTTCAGTTTTGCCTTTCCTTCCCATTTTAAAGGCAGACAATGCATTTGTTTTTCTTCAGTTACTTCAGATATCACATTTGCTTTTAGTCAGTCATCGAGTATCTCATCAGTCTTACACAAGCTTTCAAAATGTAATTTCATGTTTCTGAGCTGCCTCAGTTGGCCCTTTAGGTATTCAAGGATCCCATACAAAGAGATCAGGTTGAGTCAACTACAAACCAAGCTGTTCCCTTTTTCTATGTGAAGCTGAATATTTATCCCTTTGCCATTCCTGTAAGTGACACATGTTATCAGCTCTTCTCACCTGGCAAGAGTCAGCTTTAGAATAGTTTTCTTTCCCCTTTTAGAAGACCCAAAGCCTTTCCAAAAGATACCAAGGTATTAAAATCCCGCATTTATTTATCACAACAAGCCAGCAGAACAGTGTATATGTCTATGCGAAGTTGATACGTATAAATTTTGACATCTAAATTTTTTTCTTGGGAAGGGAGATAAAAAATTAGTCAAAGCTCACACAGAGACAATTCATAAGCAAACAAACCAGACTCAGACTTCTAAATTGTTCCAACAGCTTGTCCACAGAAAACACATAAACCCACCCAAGCCCTGTCAGCAGGAGAGCACTCAGCTCCTTAGCACATGTCAAAGTTCATGAAGGTTTCTTAGGTTCATCTTTTCCCCCTCAGACCTGTACCAAAGGGCAGTCTGCTCACTGCTGATACAGCAGGTCCCAGGTGAGATGCTGGGACAGCAGCTGGGTGATACTTTTAGTCAAAGCCTGAGGGGGCTGAGCTTTAGGATCACTCACTGATCACTTTCCCAGTACACTCTGCCCAGTTTGAGTAAAGGACACAGTGTCTCCTGCCTCTAAGGAAAAGTCTGTTCAGTACTGAATTTAAAGTCAATCTCCAGTTTTTCCTTCTGTAACTAATGAAGAGTCAACTGTTTCCTATAAGTGGAAGAGGTCTGCAGGTGAAAAAAATCGTCACAGAATAAAGAAGAAAATTCTGTAACCCCTAAATATTGCAAAATAGGTTTTAAGGTTTGAAACGGGTGAGTACACAAGCCAGCAGAGTTACTGGTTATAACAGACAGGGAGGAGTTTGGTAAGTGCTTTTTTAAATAAGGATAATCTGACTTGGTTAGATACCTACAGGAACAAAAATGCTCACAGCTGTGTTTCACAGCTGAAAAACACAAGAGGGCCTGGCTTACCAAGAACTACCTTGATTTTCCTCACTTTTGACCAGCTAACTTGAAGAAACTGTCTTGCAAATTGTTGCTCCTGAGACCATCAGCTACATCTTAGAGTGGACTTTTGCACCTTCATGGCTATTGATCTTCTTGAGTCCAAGCACAAAATGCTTTGCAAAAATAAGTTTAGTGGGAAACGAGGGGTTCAAGCAGTCTAAATACACTCTTGTTTTTTTCATGACACTTACTGCAACATTTGCCAAGTATGACCAGTGCATAACAGCACTCCACAGTTAAGTGCTGGTTAGGCAAGCAGGATTCACAGAGTATCTACAGTTTGATTTTAATTTGTGCAGAGAAGGAGCTTCAGCACTAGATGAAATTTTAAGAATGCACGGAGAGATGTGTTAGGAAATTTACAGGAATCTGAATGCAGCACATAAAATGCAAACATCACATAAATCAGCTAGTAAAGGTTTAGATAAATTCACATTACTGCTAGGAGCAGAGCTCTTGCTCCTCTCCTGCCCCCATCCCTGGTACTCCCAGCAGGTGCTTTCTTCCCCTCTACCTACTCACCACTTGTCAGACCCTTCCAGGAGGGCAGTGACATACCTGGCTTTTGTGGAGGTTTTTCTGGTCATTAAGAAGAAATGAATAAAGGAAATTACATCACTGCAAAGCCTTACAAAAGGGTGTAAATCCCTTTGTGAGTTTAACTTGTATTTTGCAATGCATAGCAATAGCTATGCAGCGTAGAACTGTACCAGTTTTAAAGCAGAGATCTACTTCAAAAGCATCTCACATTAAAAATATTAATAATTAACCACTCTCACAGAAATACTTAAGCAAACAGAAAAAAATGATGGGTTTTAAGATACATATAGGTGGGCTTAACACTTAAATGAAAGGGTTTTTTGTTACAGGTAATTCACGTCACATTTCCCCCCACTAAAATACAAATTTAACTCCATCCACAGTGAATAAGGCACACCCCTCCATTTGTATATTTTGATTTTAGACTTATAATAGCTAGAGACAATGTTAGCTTACTGCAATCTCCTTCAATGTTAATTCTTCTGAAAATGTTCTTATTGGCGTGATCTGAAGCCCACAAGGCTCTCTTTGGTTGGCTTTAGATTAGGCCCTTACATAACTGCAACATCTGGGCCTCATTTCAACTATGCAAATTCCAGCAGACACAATTTCTCTGTGTAAAAATTAGTTTTTGTTTAACAGACACCTGTAATTTGGAACAGCTAATACATATTCTCCATGAAAATAATGAAATAAATACTGCAATTCTGTATGACATTCGCCTCCAACGTATTCTGGTGCGATGTGGTTTGTTTTTTTTTAACTTTGGTGCTTGGGAAATTAATATCCGTATCTGCACAGGGGATAAAAAGCACAGCAGGCCAGTATTGCCACAGCTGGAACTACTGGAAGGTAGAAGACCCAAGGTCAGTACTCTTCTCCTAGATATTTTTTATGCAAAGTATAAAAGTATAAGATATACTGTGTAAATCCCAGATTGATCTGTGATCTTACTCAGGAGCCAGGAAAATAATCTAATATTAAAGCACAAAAGACACACTGCACCAGTGCAGAGCCCACACAAAGCAATTGTTATTATGTGAGTGAATGCATATTTGTCTATGTGCAACTCCTCAGTGAAGTTTGGAAGGGATTGCTATCAAAGAGTAAAACCTCCCCACACAACAGCCTATTAAGCTATAGGTAATGCAGAAGTATGATGAACTGTTACAATTTACTTTCCATAATTTTCTTCCAGTTAAAAACAATTACAAATTCTTGTTAAGTTGCTTTTCTTTTTATTGACAATAAAAAACATCACACAAGGATATCCATATCTATCCTTGTAAATGCACAAACAATAAAATGTTAACAGGATTATCCCTAAATCCTTGCAAAAAAATCATTTTTACTGCTATAGAAAAAAAATCTTGCTGAAATAAATGGATAAGACAGAACTACTACCAGAGTAAGTTGCACTGATTTACAGGGATTCAGAGAATAGTCTTCAGATTACAGCCTCTAAGATTATATCAAAAATAGGTCAGTACAACCGTTCATTATAAGGATTAAAAATATGCAATTTTAAAATTATTTTCCCAACTCCTATCAATGTGATAGGAGTGGATTATTCACACTCTTTATTTTGTGTTCTCAATTGGAGAACCATTTATCAAAGAATAGTACAGTCCACAAATATCTGAGATTAGCTATCTGTATCAATAGAAATCAGAGTCTTTAAGGCCGGTAATGCAGAATTTTCAGCAATCCTTTGCAAACAGCAGTCTCCATCCATGAATCTAAAAGGCACTGGGATTTGCAATTCACAGTTCAACACTACTTATCTGGATTAGGAAAGCAATTACTTGCCAATTAAGACACGTAAATAGGCTCAAGAAAACAATGTAACAAGCAAAAAGAACACTAACTTACTCTTTTTAATGAGAACAAACACTGTACTTTGGATTTTTTTCTTGTTTTAAGCAGTGAAATAATGATAATAACCAGTCATACCAAACTTAAACTACAATATATTACACACATTACCTACTTTGACTGGACTGCAAAATAAAGCAATTAAGCATTTAGTCAACGTTAATTGAATTCCCTTGTCCTCACCTACATAATCATATTCTCATTTCCAGGGAACTCCTACATTTTTCAGCACTCAGACACATGAATGTTACTGATTTACTGTTATATATATTTTTTTTTCTTCTCTTTGTTCCCCTGAGTATTTGGGCCCCAGGCCTCCTGTATTATTCTGAAATGCATGTTATTAACTTGGGGTGGGGTTTTTTGTTTGTTTGTTTGGTTTTTTTTTATTATTTTATTTTATGAGAAACTCATCATGAGCATTATCTTTAGCTTCAAAATTTATCTTCACAAGAAGTACAGTAAAATGAAGGGAACCTTTTTCCCACTTTTCAGATAAGACTTTAAGCAGGCAGAATACAGGCAAAAGGTGACATAATACCATCTTAGCATTTGAAATTGGAGAGTGCAATCTTCTTGTTGCCTGTAGCACTAATGGTTGGTGTGTAAGAGAAAGCCTCCTGCTCCCAATACCAGTGTCTCACCTCCAAGCAGCTCACAAGAAGAGAATCTCAGGAAGACAGGAAGAAAATTTGTCATTCACTCACATGACAACAACAAGGACGAAAGCTTTTTTAAAGTAAGAAAAAGGTGGTAATTGAAGAGTAAAACAGAATTTAAATGCAGGCAAACCCCTCAAGGCAGGAGCATTCCCTCCTCTTGCATTTTGATCTAAAGATCAGTTGTCAAGAAAAAACTTAAGCCATCACAGCCATCTGCTGTGTAAATTCAGAAACCACACTGCTGTCAGTGAGTAACATACACAGCCAATGACAGAACCAGACCCAAAAAGTGTGTGGACACAACACATTCTTGGAATACAAATCCACTGAGAGCCAGTAAACACACATCAAATAAAGCTTAGGAATAGTACCACAGCTGCAGTTTTTGTGCCAGTATTCATGGACAATAAACTGTTAAGTGGAAGGATATCACTGCACACTTGCTTTGTGCTTATATCTCTCTCTATTTCTGCTACTGGCTAATATTGCAAACAGCTAAAGAAGTCTTTGATCTAATTTGGTACAGCACATTTATGTCAAGCGGTAAATTAATAGATGAGGGGCAGAAAGAGAAGAAAAGGAGATACACCCCAAGTTCTTCAACTTTCAAAGTTAGTTTAAAGGCTGATATAAAACATAACTCCCAGGAAGCATCATGGTGCTAAGCTGCCCCTAAGCCCCCTTCAGGGCTTAGAGATACCTCTGCAAAATCTTCCAGGGAAGGAGGTTGGTGTTAAATATACTTAAAATTTCCTTTTCATTCCTTTTATGTTTTTCTCTTTTAACTCTGGTTTTGCTCTTGTGATCACGGACTTAGCTTTCTCTCTGGCAAAACGAAACGCAAACTCTTGTGTTAGAGCACAGATTTCCCAGAAACATCGGACCCAAATGTGGAGTACTGAGTGTAACCAGTCTCTTTATATTACTGTACACAGGAGAAAAAAAATGCACAAGGAACTGCTGTGCAATTTCACTGAACTACATAGGCCAGTACAGATGTTTGTACTGTGAAGTACCAGGTTATGGGAAGGAGTTTTCCCTACAGCATTAAACGGTACTTTTTACCATCAACTAGGCAGCTCAGGGACAGCCCAATACAACAGGAACTGCCCAGGAAGTCACATTATCTCTGCAAATAGAGACTTCAACTGATAGTGTTATTTTATTTTCCTAATATAATTCAGACCATTTTCCCCATGACTATTTCCTTAATATTCTCCATGATTCAAGGACATGATATACTCTACATTTAAACCCCATTTTGCCCATAACAGGAAGCTGCAGCAGACACTGCACTTGGTTTAAATTTGCTGTATAGCTAATGCCAGTATTTTGATTTTGAAAGTTTCATTTTCAATACAGAACATTTGACAATACTATTTTCAAAAGTAGAATATGGAGACCGAAGAGTCTTAATATTTTTTGACAGTGCAATACCACTGAGTGCATTTCAGATCAGCTGTTCAGCTTAAAAAATAAAATTACTTTTCAAAGCTTCAACCGCTATGTGAGCTTATCAAGCACAAAATGACTTGCAAATGGTTGCTAAAATGTAGTCTTGGCAATGCAAACACCACATTTGATAAAAGGGTAGAAATGGAAATGGTTCTTAATAAACATAGAGGTAACTCAAAGGGCCGGAGAAAGATGACGACTTTTCCTCCCGGCTCACTGAGCTCCTGGTCCACTCCTCACAGCTAGCAGGTCAATCACTGCAGGGCCCCAGAAGATAAATTGGTGGCTATTCTCACAGGACAGTACTCCTGGCTCCTCTTAGTGCAGTCTAATGCATTGACATGCCTGGACAACACTCCTGAGCCAAAGCCAACTGCCTTGGAGTTGCCAAGCCCATAGCATCAAACTACCTCTCTTCCCCTTCAGAAGAGGATGGTTGAATCCAAACTGTCCCACAGAATTACCTGGCCTGTGCTGTCTCCCAAGCGACACCGAAGAGCTGCCTGTAAGTCTGTGCATTAGACCTGGCCAAATGCACACCAGGGACTGTTCTGACAGCTCCACAGAGCTGTGCTCCTTTGCCAGGAAACCTCTGATGCTCCTCAGCTTGGACTTACAGAAACAGCCTTAGTGCTAGACAGCTTCAGTAACTCCTATAGCCAAAACCACACCCAATTTATGGCCACAAATGCATTTTAAAATGCCTTCAGGTGCCTTTATATCCTCACCTACTCATCTACAGTTTTCTTTCAAAAGACCAACTCTCATTCCCCCAGCAGGCAGGGCCAGGCCACTGGCTGCCCACAGGGCATCTCACATCTCTTAAAGGCTTTGAGAATTTTTGTCAAATTTGAGCACAGTTAATATCAGCTTATCTCTGCTCTGAATCCTCTTACTTTTTCACTTCTCAGTTAATTATTTCCATAAAGATTTGGTAAAGTATGTGAAAGGAAATTTATAAAACCAAAGAATTGTGTTGGATGGATGCAGCACTGTCATTTAAATGCCTGGTTAGTTTAATGCAGTTGATGTTTGTTTAAGACCTGAGTTATATACACATCCTGGCATTTTACACACAGATTTTACCACATTTCCAGGCATTTTACACACAGGTTTAGGTTTCCTGATAATATCCATTAAGAAAAATACATATTTATCATTCTGCAACTGGTTTATTTCCATAAACCTCTTTAAGACAAATTTTCCCTGATAGAGACCCACCCCTACCACTGCTTCCCTTCTCACCTTTCCACACAAAATTTAATTAACTCTTAGACACAGGAATATTCAGGTCAGTATAACATAATACAGATTAAAGCACATGCTCGTTTTGTAGCATCTGCAGAGAATTTAAAACTTTATGGCTCCCCAAGAGTGTGCCCTCTCCTGTACAGCTGCAGGGAAGACATTTGGGTGTGGGGTATATTTTGTTTTTTATTCTTGGCTGATAAAAGATTTCAGCTGCACAGCAAATCAAACTGTGTTACACAGCAAACAAAGTCTGTCTGCTTCAGCTCCAGACACTGGTCAGAATCAGAAAGTAATCACAGACAGGAATTAAGGGAATGATTTTGTGTCCCAGATCCAGGGAATATACAGGATTGCGGGGCAGCAGTTAGACAAGAGGCTGCAGAAAGAAGCTTCTAGAAAAGAGAAAAACAAAACAAAACAAAACCTGTAACACCAAACTAAAACAGAACACAAAACTGCCACTTACTGTTTCTGGTACATAACAGATATTTTGGGATTAGTTTATGATGCAGAGAGGTGAATACATTGTAGAAAAGAAATAATGTGAATTATAAAAACAATTAGGCTTCTTATGTAACAGAAATAAAAGAAGGGAAGGGGATTAAGGAAGAAAAGAGAATTAATCAAATGCAAGTATTTTCTAAAAAAGCATATTTTACTACAAGAGCGATTTTGAACCTGATGCCTGGCTGCAGCTTGCTCAGTGCTGCTCTGCCCACCCAACAACCTCTGCCCACCCTGCTGAGACACTGAGAGGGAGGAGGGACATCCCTTTTCTGCTCCTGGATGATGAAGAAACATGGAATTAATCTTTTGCACCTCTTCTTTAAAATATGAGAAACTAAAATATGTTTGTAGACTGAATTCCTAATTTGTTTCATTAACAGCACACAGAAGTCAGAGACAAAGCCCTTTATCAGACTCTGTTTTCTTCCATGTTCTGTGCAAATGTTGTTTGCAATACAGAAAAACAGAAGAGTTTTGTGATGTCTGACAACAATGAATCCTAAGTTAAAGACCTTAAACCAATATTTTCAATTACCACTTTAGTACATCTCAAAATATTTAAAGGTCAACTATAGCCCCTTAATGGGATATCTATAAAACAGACATTTTTAATAAGAATTCAATTATTCTGATTACTTCTGTTTCAAACAATAGCTTCTGCATCAGTCTTTTTTCCATCCACCTTTTTATTCAGCCAACTGTTACTGAAGCTGACTTAAAAGCTCACCTTCAATTCTGGATATTTTTTTTCTGTATTATTGTTCCCTTCTGCCTCCATGTTGTTTGTTGCTCTCACCATATTTTGACTTTTTTTTTCTAACCAGTATGATTTTCCTTCCTTCTTTTAAGCTATTCTAGCTCAACTTATTCTATTGTTTTCCTCTATTGGTGCTCCTAGAAAAAGCAAAAAAAACCCCTACAAGTAAACCCCTGCTCTAAATCCTATTTTCTTAAAACACCCCAGAAATTATAATTTAATCAAACAATACCATAGCTTTTGTTTTAAAGGTCTGAACCTTACCTGAGAACTGTCAGGAAATAGAGTTTCCTCAAAAAAAATTTCTTAATTCTTTTTTCCTTATGAAATCCAGCAGAGCTAAATAAAGATCCATTACTTGCAAATTTTTTTCTGTTGTAAATCTATTAGCTCAGCCCTGACAAAAATGAATTTGTAATGAAGAATATAAATAATTCAGATACATGGAAAAGTCAGGTCATTTGGAAGGTGCTACATCTCTAGTATTTTTGGTTTAAAGCTGCTTTACAGGACATTTTGTGACAGATACCTTTTGATGGAGAGTTCAGAGGCCCCTCTCTCCTTTGTCATGTATTTCTCATCTCCTGATGTGCTTCCTCACCAGTCTGTGTGAGAAAGAGTGCACGAGAGAAAGAAAAGACTCTGCTATCAGTCTGCCACCACTGAGCCCAGTACAGTCATGGAACAGGTCACGTAAAGGGTTGCAAAACTACCAGTTTTATTTTGGTTTAAACTGAGATGGAAAAGTATTCTTGTTACTAAGCAGAATAACTTCTTTGCAGGGTGGGATTACTTAAAGGAAGCAGAATGCTGTGACTCTCTTCATCAAAAATCCCCAAACCAACAACATGGGCCATTGAGGGGCAATTCCTATAGAGAGCAGAAAAATCAACTTTCCCTTACACCTGTCATTTTTAGAATTTACCCCTTATCTTGCTGTGAGAGGAAATTCAAGCGCAGACACATTTCATGCAATCCTTTTGGCCCAGATCTCAGCCCCTTGCCCACCTCCTCCAGCCCCCATGGGCACGGCCGGGCTGAGGGGGCACGGAGGGAGGTTGTGGCTGCAGCTGCCCAGCCTGGCCCTGGGCAGGGTTTGTCCTGGCACCGCCCGCCCCGCCCGCCTCTCTCTGATTGCTTCTTCCTAAGCAGATTTGGGCAGTTTGCGTCAATCAAGGATTTAACACAAGACATAAATGCCATCCCCTCTTAACACAAACAAACAGCTGCCAGCACCTTTCTTGATGAGCCAAGGGTGCATGGGCAGCTGACAAAAAGTTAATGATTTCTAGTGAATTCTCCTCATTTACTAGTTAATCTGATCAGTTAATCAGGTCTGATTTTAAAGGTTCTCATTTCTCTACAGTAGCAAAAAAGTACTTAAAAAACTATGAAGGCAGGTATAAATACAAGGGGAACCCTTATGAAAAACAACATTAAAATCTCTGAATTACTCACAGAATATGAAAACCATTAACAGGGTAAACATAGGCAGTCATTACACATTTTTCCAGTGCCAATTGTATAAATAAGGACACAGAACTCAAATAATGAGTTACTGTATAAGGCTTAAGTACTGGTCCATGAAGTAGACTACATCTATATCAAAACTGCAGAAAAAAAATAGCGTTCACAAATTACAGGGCTTCAAGCCTTGTCAGATTTTTTTTCCAGTAGATTGAATAATGTTAAATACTTATTCAATAAGTATTCAGTTAATATTCTTGTTATTCTATATACTATATTACTAAAAGTATAATTAATTAGGAATATATAAAAGATTTAATTAAAAATCTTGAATGTCGTCGTCTCATATTGCAAAACCAACACAAAACCTGCTTGATTTTAGAAGCAATTGCTTCTGGTTTTTAAACCTGCACGTTCAATCACACACTAACAAACTGAACAATTATATAATGGAATTATGAAGTCTTTGAAAACTGGCTTAATCATTGCACAACGAACTTCAGGAAATTATTAGTTTGCCAATTAGCAGTTTGCCAGATGCCCAGTAGAAGGCAGACGAGGAAACATCCCTTTCCCCTAAATGATCTGTCATCCAGCAGACAGGTAATTTTTCCTCCTCACTCCTCACCACAAGCACATTGGCATTTTTCAAAAATGAAGGGGTCTAAACGTAGCTCACATATTGTTTTATTTCCTCACAAAATAATTTTAAATACAAGTACATCTTTGCTCTAGATTCTTCTTCTCAGTAAGCTGTTTGGTAGCTCCTACTGAACACAATTAAATCAGCCACAGTCATCCTTGTAGCCACAGTTCCAGAAGTTCCCTTCACTATGTCAGAAGCTTATTACAATTATATCACCTCTTAGCACTTGAACTTTTGATCTGATTTTCTTAAAAATAGCAAAGAGTCCCAGTTTAAAGAACATTATTGAAAATAACAGTATTAATGCTATTTAATCAGCTCAATATTCTTCTAGTCTCTTTAAGCAGAAGGCAGCGGGCTGTGTATTCTATTCTACACTCAGACTGACTTGAAGTTCAAAGTTGTGTCTGAGTAATTTCATTCTGACATTATTAAATAGCAATTCAGGAAGCATGAAAGATTTTCAAGTAAAGCTTGTCCATCTTAACGTCCCATGTTCTTCTGCTGACAGGCTTTGGAAGTCAAATCCAAAATTTTCCACCCTCAATTTCTTTCTCTCTTTCCATGCCCCTGCAGAAGCAGGGAGGGTTGTAGGACTGAGCAAACTGCCTTGCAGGCTCAGCACCTATTCTTGATTATGTGGCTTTCTTAGGACCCTCCTTGCCTTTCTGGAAAACTCCATGTAAACAGAATTCAATTATGTTCTAAGGATGTTTTCATAAACTTTCAAAGCTCTAGGTCCTGCTCAAGGGGTAATATTGCTCAGTTTTTTAGACAAAATTAAAATCAGATGTTTTTCTCTTGAAAACTGGGTCCCAAACATCTAAATTTCACAAAAAAGAGCAAGTGCTGGGACTTTGTAAAATGATTTTGTCAACATACTGTCTGATTACCTTTCCTCTCTTTTTTATAAGTCAAAAGGTTATGAACCTGCTTCTACATGGAAATAAATAATGTAACATGGGAATGGAAATAAATATGCCACAGAAGTTTGAAAAGTAAAATGGCAATCACTGGGACAGTTCTTGTCCTCGCTTATGCTCACTCCATCCTAATTAACACCAGCAGAATTTGGCCCGCTGCACAAGCCCCATCTAATCCCTCCACTGTAGTCTGCCATGCCAGAAGGTTATTCCTTGAAACACTCCCCAGTAAGCCGGATAATTCTAGAAATGACATTTCAATGCCACCGAATCAGTTTGCCCAGTGCTACGATTTAATTTCTAAGCCTTTTCCACTTGATTCTACTTGTAATACAACATAGAAATGATGACAATGAAATCTTTTTTAGAAAGAAATCAGAATCAACTACAACTATTTTTGCCTGTGGATTGGGACACTCACTTGGAAATTATTGAGTCTTTGCAAGGGGAGCATCACCCCTCATTTACTGTATGTATAAAAAGCTCCTTCACAAATCACAAAATACAAGTAGAACAGTTAGAAAGAGAGTAACAGTTAGAAAGAGAATCATCTAACAAGTAAGATAAAAATAACAAACCCGTTCGCTTCATGTCTTAGGACTGTGTTTAAAATGAGACACTGGAACAGCAAGAGCAGAGAAGCAAGAACAGAGCAGCTGTTTTTACAGTATTTAGCTCCTGGCTCTCAGAAAAAGGGCCTGTGAGGGCAGGGGAACATAGGGAGAAGTGATGGGCTGACTATCCCAGAGGCTGCTGGAGCAGAGCTGGGGTTGGATGCATCATTTGTCCCAAGGCTGACAGCTCCAGAGGCCATTTTGCACCTCTTGTCTGAGCTGCTCTTACAGCTCACTACCTCTAACCCTGGAGTGAGGGTTTAGCATAGAAAACAATGATGTAAATAGAACCAGATCCTGCAAAAAAATCCATCTTCTCTACTAAATGGAAATAATTTTTCTAAATATTTGCGGGTTCAGGTCCTTGCTGTGCTGACACTATAATCTGTGTGGAATAAAGGGCAATCTGCACTGGTGCTGTTTCTGGGAAGAAGTATTCTGTTTTCCCCTTTATGCCATGTAGGGATTAAATAGGGCCAGCTTCTGTACCAAGTCCAGGGTTTTGAGCTCTTTGGCAGCCTGGCTTTATCAGCTTCATGTCCAGCTGCCTACGCAGGTGAGGAAGAGCTCACCCAGTGGCACTTGCTGTTTCTGCACAGCTCTGAAAAATGAGTAGCTCTGCAAGGCTGAGGGAAGAAACTACTTTGCCTGATGCCTGAAGCCAGGAACTGCCTATTACGCAGATAAATACACCAACACTTTTCAGGATATTCATGTCTTCATCACATAAGGTACACGAATAACATAGCTTTTCCTTTTCACTGATGTCCCTCCTCTGAGCACCACAGTAACATTTAAAGACATTTAAAAAATTTAAAATTTTTTTACAGCTTAAATTTCACCCAATTTCTTGACCTGTTTTCCACTGCCTTGTTTAAAGCACTCAAATTTAATATCCTTGGTTGTGCTGGTTTCAGCTGGGGTAGAGGTAATTTTCTCTACAGTAACTAGTATGGGGCTGTGTTTTGGATTTGTGCTGAACACGGGGTTGATAATATAGAGATGTTTTTGTTATTGTTGAGCAGAGCTTACACAGAGCCAAGGCCTTTTCTGCTTTCCATACTGCCACACAGGAAATGGAACTGGGAGGAGACACAGCCGGGACAGGTGACCCAAAGTGACCAAAGGGATGTTCCAGACCATGTGACATCATGCTCAGTATATAATGTCTGAGGAAGAAGGAGGAAGGGAGGGATGTTTGCAGTGATGGTGTTTGTTTTCCCAAGTCACCATTATTACAGTGCTGGGGCCCTGCTCTCCTGGGGATGACTGAACTCCTGCCTGCCCATGGGAAACAGTGAATTCATTCCTTCTTTTGCTTTGCTTGTGTGTGTGGCTTTTGTTTTTCCTTCTCCTATTAAACCATTTTATCTCAACCCATGAGTTCTCTACGCTTTTTCCCTTCCGACTCTTTTCCTGATCTCTCCAGTGGGGGAGTGAGTGGGGCTTGGCTGCTGGCTGGGGTTAAACTATGACATTGGTAAAACCAATTTTAACTCTGCCAGTCATGAGACTGCTGGTTTTTTTTTTATTTTTCTTTTTCTTTCTTTTTCTTTTTCTCTTGTTCTTTTTTTTTCTTTTTCTTTGCAAGGCAGAAACATAAAAACCTTTAAAAAACCCAGTGCAGCAGAATAAGAATATTCATATCTGCTCCTTAATGCTCCATACTCTACTATACTTCCTTAAAGACAATTTTAGTAAGAAAACTATCAAATCAACCAAATATTTAAATATGCAATTTTCCTCAGTTCTGATGAATATCTTAACAGATATTAGAACAAATACTTAAGCATATGGGCAACAAAACAGATTCTGATGGGTATCTAATTACTTATTCAGCATACACCTTTTTTATTTTTTTAAGTTTTCCCAGTAAATAGATTGCATTCAATAGCAAAAGAATTTTCTGTTCTGCTAGAACATGATTTTATAAGCCATGAACCACAAAAGGACACTAAATCTCAAACCTAACATAGAATCATTAAAAGACTTTTGGTGTGACCCTCACCACATCATATATCAGACCACCTATCTTTAAAAGACTTGGGGACTTGGTGTTTTTTCCTGTACCATCAACTGGCAACTGATAATATTATACCATAAAACACTGCAGCTAGCTATAAATATTTCTGAAGCTCACTAAGATTCTTAGAAAGGGGACGAGTAAGAAAAAGTTGTGTGCAAAGAATACAAAAATTCTTCAGAGCAGGGAAGGAAATGGGCTCCAAGAAGGTAATTTTGCTGATACTGGCAAGGCTACTTTCCATAAGAACTCAGGATGATGTTTCATCCTTGAATTTTAATACTTTTACTTTAATATCTTTTTCTTATGTGTACGATTCAGACTAATCTATTCAGATGTACTAAGGAAAAAAATTAAAAGACTTATTCTCTCACTTATTCTCTACTAAAATCTCTTGAGATTCATCCTGAAACTGGGACAATACAAAACTTAGGAGCATAAAAACATGATGTGCTGACAGCAGCATAAACTCACTGTGTGAGGCTGGATTTTGTAGAAGGTAGAAGAGCAGCTTAAGGAGCTGATTTTGCACCTCCCAGCACAGACCACTGAGAGGCCCCCCGGGCAGCCTCCATGCCAGGCAGGAAGTATTGCTTAGTTTTTTTCAAGCATATATAAAAATGCAATTGAAACATCTTTCTCTCTCTGGAAATTCAGAGAGGCCTGAAAAATATGATCTTAGACTTTCCAAAACAGTTTTCAGCTCAGTGCTCTGCAGCCCATTGCTGTATCAACATGGACACTCAATTTCAGCATGCCTTTTTGCTCTGAAATATATTCAATGATTTCATCTTTTCTCATGTCAAACTACATGTAAAAGAGAAAATAGTATGCTCAATACAAAATAGGCATTAAATGGCATCCCTGGGCTGAAATCCTCCTGGCACAATACAAGAAGACACTGTGGAATGTTTTAAGGTTAACATAATCCTAATATTTACTATACCACATTTTTAGATTGAATTATCCCAACCCTGAAGAAAGGATAATTCCTGGCCAAGGCCAGAGAACAGACCTGCACAATCTCCCAGCAAGACAGGCAGTGCAGATTGTGTTTGCACACACTTACACAGAGCTGGGCACTCAGAGTAATGAACACTGAACATGAACACTGGGCATGAGAAGGGAGCCACAGCACTGGGCCACATTTCCAGCTGCCCTCCTGACCGCGCTGGGGAGTTACTGGCACCTCAGCCCACTCTGACTGGATCCAAGTCCAGCCTGCCAAACAGGTAAGGCAGGCCCATGCCAAAATAACACGTGCTCCGGAAGGACTGGAGCACCAGATCTGGCATAAAGGATCTGGCAAGGGGGGAGGTCAAACTTAGCATTTCAACCCTGGAAGCTCCTTCCTGCTGCACCCCAAAACTTCTTATGGGAAAGCGACATTTACTCCTGAGGCAAAGAGGAGCTCAGCTCTTGAGGAGATCACAGAGTCTCACTGCACTCTTCCCTTACCAGACTTCACCTGGCAGCTTTGGAGAATGCATAGACAGGAGCAGCAAAACATGGGAAATACTGAGACCCAATTAAATAAAACAATTAATAAAATATAAACAATGAAATTTCAGCTATATGAAGAGTAGGGAAAATCAGCTGATTTCAAGCACCTTGTCTGGTGCAGAAAAGAAGAGCTGAAGGTCATGTGCCATCATTTCTAGCTAGAGCTTCTTGAATTATTCCTTTTTGGGAGCAGGGACCAAATCAGTGTCTTGGAACATTATGTAATATCTTGCAGAAAACTAGGAATATACTTTTTTCTTTGTTATTTTTCTATTTACTTTTACTGAAATACAAATACAAAATGAATAATTTTGTATTTAAAAAAATTAGATTTAAAAAATACTTTGGATTTAAAAAATTAGTAATTTAAGAATTGATGTCTGATTCAGGACTTGATTTTTAGAAATGTCCAAATTCAGAGTGTATGTTTGTAGAATAAGTACAACCTCCCCTTCAGAACCTTACAGATCTTTGTGTCTGGGTAATGAAGTGTCATGAATTCACTGATGATTTCTTTTTGCATCTCAGTAACAGATAAATGTATCTCACATCTGTCAAATTCCTGAGTTTTCTGTTCCAGCTTCCATATTACATACTAATCACAGTTAATATTAATTGGTAATCAAACAGAAAAGCACCTGAAGCAAAGAAACAGGACAGAAATAACCTTTTCATTCCCACCAGGCAAGAACTCTGGCAGGGTAATAGGGCAAAGTGTTTACCATTTATGTTTACCCTGTACATAATAAAAGATTTGTCCAACCAGAGTGAATAGTCATTTTTTCATCAGCATTTTTGCTTTTCAAATGGAAGGTTTTTATCATATGCAAAATTGCATTAAGCATGTATAATGACTTATTCAGTGATTTGCATAAACATCTTCCATGGCGTGCACAAAACTTGACAGCTGTGATTTGCTTTACCCATGCATAAATAACAACAAAATTGGCCCAAAGACTTTTACTTCACATTTTAAATGTGAAGCCTAACAGGGCAAAGAGAAAGGTTATCACTTCCAGAAACAATGGAAAACCACTTAGCCTAGAACTAGCAAGTACACACTAGAAAAGAAAACAACAACAAAAACGGTAAGAATATAAAATTCCCAAATCACAGGAGAATTATACTTAATATATTGACCTCAGGGTTGAATGGGACATGAATATAGTCACGAGAGATAATGTTCACAATAGATGTTTCTTTTAAATGGTAAAGAATATTTTATACAAAAATCGTTTGTATACTTGGAGAAGATACAAATATTTAAACATTTTAAAATAAAATTAAAATAATTTCAAAATACTTTTAGGAATAAAAGTAATCTGAAGTACCTTAAAATGCTTTGGTTAATCTATTCTATGGTTAAATTTAAGATATTTTTGAAGTCTACAAGGAGTAGCCACTGGCTGGAATTTACTGAAGTTTTTATTATTTGCTTCTTTCTATAACAATTTCTAGCTATTTAAAACATGCATAAAAGTAAATTTGGCTGTAGTCTAGGTGACTACACTGTGCCAATGGAAAAGCAGGTTTGCTGTCTGAGGAAATGATTTTCTTTAGATTTAACCAGCATTCAGAAGGCAGGAGGGTATGGAAGAAAATGACTTGCTTGACCTTTGCCTTCTTGCACTCTCAAGTCTCGACCATTTAAATACTTTAGTCGAAGTATCCTCTTTAAACAATACGGGCTTTATTTAGACAATAAGCTGATCAAGCAGACAGGTTAATTATTTGCCTTCAGCAGGATATGCACATTGGTCACTGCTGAAAATCAAAACTATTTTTGTAGTAAGTTCTACAAAACAGTACTGTAACATGAGTATAAAAGTCAAAATTGAACAATTCAATGAAAATCATTAAATCATGAGTCTTAAATATTTAGACCTAGAAGTAAATTAGTTATTATTTTTTAAGAATTCAAACAATAATCTTTGCAGAAATATAACCAGTAAAATGTGTATTTTTTTATCAACTCGTGAAAGTATAAATCGGGGCAGC
Organism: Phylloscopus collybita; assembly: GCA_027886175.1. NCBI lineage: Eukaryota > Metazoa > Chordata > Aves > Passeriformes > Phylloscopidae > Phylloscopus > Phylloscopus collybita. Next base: position 18,676,570 of record JAJNNQ010000002.1, read on the forward strand.
TTTGGATAGCAATCGCTTGAGCTGCTAATTATTTACTTATTTAGTTGCTTAGTAGAAAGGTAGCAGAAATTATGTTACCATCCTTATGCTAAAAAAAGTTTCCCAGCATTTGAGTTTAGAGCAGTCTGGCCTTGACAGTAGTTTGCTGTACCGGAAGGCAGATAGCATAGCACAGGAAAAGAGCCTAGAGGCATTAGAGTAATCCATCGAGGTTAAAGTAGGAAAGCTAAAATTATTTAATACTTTTTAAGCCCACAGTACAGTAAATGGTCTGTTGCTAGGAAGCAATCCTGGCTAAAAATACAGCTCTTTTTAATATGCTGACTTTATGTCTGAAGAATGCCGGAAGCAGGTCTCTCTGAAGGTATTTCTCACGCCCTCCTCTCATTCCAGAGAGTCCCCAGTTCCCATTCACCAATGTAGGAACCTCAAGTGCTCCTCAGCCTGGATGTTATGTTTGACCAAGGAAAAGACAAGGTCAACAGGTGGATGATCTTTACTAACATCTTGTCAGGAGTGCCCACATTAGGGAACCCACAGTAATACTTAAAAACTCTTTAAAACTCTAAATTTTAAAGTTCTGATCCCCCAGTCTGACCATAGATTTGCCATCATGAAGGAAGAATTTTCTCCCAGGAACCTGAAAACCCTGGAAAAAGCTGACTGCCTAGGCACATTCTCTGGAGGAAATTGAGGGATGCAGTAAATGGTCCCAAACCCCTCTGTGTATACCATGATAAATTCCCATAAATGAAAGCATTTGACTGCCCAATTTACAGCTGCAAACAGGTGAAGCCATCCTTAGAAATGAAAATTAAAAATTAAAAACCTCAGAAACAGGAAGCAGAATTTGGCAGTAACAGTGCTGAGGAGTTGCACTCATTTAGCTCCCAGAGAACTGACCAGTCCTACAGTAATACTGGACCAGTAAGTTCAGCACTATTAAGAAACACAACACGCCCAAACGTGTCTTGCAAGGGATGAAAGTGCCATTAATAACTTAAAAAATGTGACCTCAGACCTTTCAAGAGGGTCTGGATAAAGCCACAGTGGTTACATGTCCTACAACAGATAAACAGCCACACTTCAGAGTATTAATGAAAGAATAAGATATATAACCCTAAGCACAAACTTGCAAAGGTATCATGAATTACTGTAAGCAACTAGAAGACTTTCAGCACATAGTGTTACACTGGTCTGTCTGTTCTACAGTATTTAGAGAATGCATTCTTTAAGTAAATTGTGACACAAACCTGTGTTTCTCAGTAGCTTCACAGTGTCTCTGAAAATGAATATGCAAGTAGAAATTGATGATAGCTTTAAAATGAATAGTAAATAATGTAATTTTTAATTGCTAGATAAATTTCTTGTCAATAATTTCTGAATTATTTTGAAGTTCAGCTTTATTTTTTATGCTTTTACTCTGTAATCCTTTTTCCTTTCTAGGTAGTTTTCTGATGGAAAGGAAGATAGGTTTTCACAGCTAGTTTCACCTTCAGATTTTCAAAAAGTGTTTGTTTGTTTGTTTGTTTGCTAAAATCCTTTTCTCCTGTCTTAAGTAGAGAACAGCCTGACCACCCTTTTGATTGAGAACCTAGTTTGTCCCCATCCAACAGGCAGGTAATTGTCACTCTTATGTCCATAAACATTACATTTGGAATCCTGCACTTATCAGTCAGGAAACAGTCCTCTGCATCAGTGAGGTATAAAATTCTACCTCTTCTCATCGTTTAACAGATTGACTAGGCATCTTTAGGGAGGAATTTTTCCTCTTTGGGTTTTATATTCTCTGTCAATTTGCACATTACAACCACACAGGAAGTGGATATGTAACTAGGCTACTTTTTTCTGTAGCTTGTTGCAAGCCATGGCTGATACCAGAAATAACAGGTAACATTCATTTTAGAAGCACAATGGTTTTGAATAGCTTTCTTCAACGTCTTCCTTTTTAGTGAGGCACACTCATACAAGAAAATCCTATCAGAATGAATGCATTAAATAGTTAGTTATGGACTTGAGGAATTATCTATATATTTTTATAAACTACAGTCTGGCAAGTCTTGAAAATTTCAACCTAAACTACAGTTTTAACAGCTCCATTAAGTCTTGTATTAATGGTAAATGCACCTGGGGCAGGGCAATTGCAAGCAAAGGTGGAGGCTGGGCAGAAAATGGACTAAGAGCTGCCCTGAGGAGAAGGACTCGGGGTTGTTGATGGATGAGAAGCTCAAGCTGAGCTGACACAGTGCACTTGCAGCACAGAGAGCCAACTGTGGGCTGCATGAAAAGCAGTGTGGCCAGCAGGGTGAGGGAAAGATTTGCCCCTCTGCTCTGCTGAGACCCCACCTGGAGTGCTGCACTCAGCTCTGGGGTGCCCAGCATAAGGACATGGACCTGTCGGACTGAGTCCAGAGGAGCCACAGAGATGATCAGAGGGCTGGAGCACCAACCCCATGAAAACAAACCAAGAGAGCAGGGGCTGTCCAGCCTGGAGAAGAGAAGGCTCCGAGGAGACCTCAGGTTAGTCTTCCTTGTCAGGGACCTGACAAGAAAGTTGGAGAGGAAATTTTTACAAGAACATGCCCTGATAGGACAAGTGCAATGGTTTTAAACTGAAGGAGGGGAGATTTACATCAGACACTAAGAAGAAATTCTTCACTGTGAAATTGATGAGGCACTGGAACAAGTTTCCCAGAGAAGTCATGAATGCCTCAACCTTAAGTTCAAAGACAATCCCACAACATTATAATTAACTAATCTGAAATTCCTGAGTTACTGCTAAAGAGCTTTTTCATTCCTTTTTCCTTAAAAGTGCTGTATATACAACAGAGAATTTACACCATCACAAGGAGATGTGCTCCCAGATTCAATGTGTTCGTTCCTTGTGATGTAACTTGCAGCATGAGGAGTTCCTTTTCCTTGGAAACTGTATAGTACAAAAATACAGTAGTTTCCATTAGTGTGGGAACATGCCACATTTCTCACAGGATCCAAAGTATTTCCCCTAGCAACAACAAACTCACAGAAAAGATACAAGGAAGTAGTTAAAAGCATTGGCTGTAAGTGAAAAAAAGTCCTTAATTTACAATCATGAGCTAGTCTGTGATATTCCAGTCATAAATATGCAGAAATTACTCCAGTGGTTTAGACCAACTGGGGTTTAGATTTCCACTTAAATGATTTTTTTTTTCCTAAAGAAGGCAATGTGCACATTTTTAAGATTTGAGTTATAAACACATTTCAAAGAAGGTTAAACCAGAAACTTTTTCCCTTAGAACAGGTCACTTACAAAACATCTCTTAAAATAATCTCTTTCCAATTTACCAAGATGATAAGGGAAATTTACAGGAAAGGTTGCAATTCAAAAGCCGTTTCTTCATGAGCGCTTAAATCATCCACAAAAATAGTTTAGATTAAAAGCTGCATCCTTACTGGGATCTGATCCCTTAGCCTGTTGTTTTTCCAGCAGCAGTTCAGATTTAGAGAGGTGCCAGTGCCTCATTTACCCATCAGCACATGAACTCTTTTCCTCTCTCTCCCACCAAACCAGCACGTGTGCACACAGTGTGCAGGTAACCCTATCAGTATGGTGATGTAAGGCCATATTACCTGGGCAACACTGTCAGACATACCAAAACTGGGACAAAGTGGAAAAAAATGTTGTTGGGGACAGCTGTTTTTATGGATGAGAATCAGGGTGGGAAAAAGGAAGAACTTAGGAAGAAAGAAGGGATTATAAGAAATGGCAGATCGATAGAGTGACTGATGGTGTTTGGGGGTACTTATCAAGTACCCCCAAATCTGGGTCCTTCCACTAGCAGCTTAGAAATCAGGGTGCTGGTTTAAACTGTGCTAGGCTATTGACAGCAACTGGCTTTGCTTCGGACAGAGAAGTTTTTCCTTCCTCACAGCCACTCCACTCCAGCCAGGCACAGCAGCTGAACACTCCACACAGATCCGTTCAAAACCCCACAGAGCAGCAGTGCCTGGTCACAAACCCAGTCTGCAGGCCTAGGGACTGCAGCCTTGGGGGCTTCTGCTGCTCACCAGACTTGCTGATATAAAATGAACTTCCCAGTTGTTTTCGAAAGGTGAGATATCAGTGTTGTTAATTTAAAAGATTTTCAATCCAACAGTGTACAGAGGTGATTGACTGATAACTTGAGATTTTCTGATAGATGAGAACAGGCCAATAGCATATGCATTACAGTGCAGCCCACATACCCTGTCGTGCAGCCCACATTACCTGTCATCCCTAATGCAGGCAAAAAGACTGAAATGTCTGATCTGGTGACAGTGGAGAAAGATGTTGTGTGACTGATGCTATTTTACTCATCACAAATATAGTATAACCATACCTCCCATTGTCTTGCAGTTACACAGAACACAGAGGTTACATCAGAACAGATAAACTGACTTCAAACAAGCATTCAGAGATAATTACTTAACCTTACAGGACAATATTAAGCATTTGACAGAACTGACGACATTTGAAATGATACTTGAGAGTACAGTTTGTTCAGAACAAAGTTGGAAAGTCATTTAATAGATTTTGCTCTACCACTGTGTCATTCTGCCAGGAACTGAAGAGCACATCCCCGTTCTGCCCTGTCCTCTCTCCTGCTGCTTTGTTGGCCAAAGCACTGGGAACACTTCAAAGTATCTGGCAGTCCAACACGTTTCTACTTACTCCTCATATTGAAGCTCATAGCAGAACTCAATTAAGTTTATGAGCTTTTGTAAGTGACCTTGCAAGGGCCCAATTGTCAGTGCTGAAATAGCTGGCACACATCTTGTTTAGTTTCTGTTTACAATGGGAAAAATTTCCTAACACAATTTTCTTTGATATTGAGAAGCATTTTACAATTATAATAAACCAACAAAAATTTTTCAAAACTCATAAAATTAAAGCTACTTAAGTAAAAGTATTATAGACCCTATTACTACATTAATAATGTATTAATAGTACATTAAAATTTTTAACAGTTCAAAATAGATATTTTGTTTGTTTTCATGAAAGAATACAATTTATCAGTTTCTGATATAAAAATCTGCTATAGCTGGCAATGGGTGATAATGTTTCTTCTTCCTACAAAAATCTCCTAAAATATATTAAGAGGAAATTAATATCTATTCTATAGTTATATTTTGCCTCATTAGCTTTATTCTCTATCAACTGTTAATGGATCAAAAGAATATCATGACTATAGAATATATTAATGTCTTCCAAGCACAGTATTCCATGCACGTATACACACCAAGTACTTACAAATCCCTGTTTTGTCAGTGTTTAGAAAGAGATCAAGACATTAAATACAATCTCAATTTCTGTACAATATAAACTGTGATTAAAAATTACAAGGAAGTGCTGCACCCTTTTCTAAGTAATAAATGAAACAGAACTAAAAAATTGTTGTGCTCTGTGAGAAACAAAGTACAGTATATGAGCAACTTCAAAGTCTGCAAATCAAGGTTTTTGTGAGGAGAAGAAAAAAAGAGTTCCTGATTTGAATGCTGTACAATGGTGCTTCTGCTTCATATTTATCTGTCTGAATTACAGCAGACCATATTAACTGTTGTTCTAATTTCTGACAAATAATAAAGGCAATAATTATGCTGAGGCATTCCAGCAACATCCCATTTCACTAACAGGCAAGAACAGCTCTAGGACTAGATTGAGATTATGTTTATAAAGAGTAAACAGTTTCTCAGAAGATTTCATATCTGATTCATGCCTTCTAATATGAAATAAATTAAAAACTAGCTATCAGCAGCTGGGATAACAGTATTCTATTTTCCCTGTTCCCTTTGTGCTTTTTATTTTTATTGCTTTTTTTATTCTGTTTTTTCTGATGTCTTTACACATACTTGCATCTTTAGGGAGGAACTTTGAACTTCAAGGACATCTGAGTGGCCCTTTTCAGATGAATAAAGAGTAAGAACATTTGGTACTTGGAGTTTAACAACACAAAATCACATTCAGAAGCGCAGCTATGAACAAATCTGTAAAATAATATCTTGCATATTAGTGCACTCAAATGACCCAACACAGTTACATGCTAGGCTTTTTTTTTTTTTTTTTATGAGAGCTGCCTCTCAGTCTTAAGGAGATTATGTTCTTTGAATGCATCCATCTCAAATTGTTTACTAGTCTTATTTTAAGAAGTGACATTTACTGTTACTTAACAAAAATATTATTTTTATTCACAGTAGGAGTACCTCATACCCTAGGCAGTGCTTTATGTCTTCCATAGAGGCACATGGGTAAGGTTGGAAGGCATCACAGAGGGTCATTGCTCTAACCTCCCTGCTCAAGGAGGCCACCCCAGAGCACAAGGCACAGGATTGTGTCCAGGTGGTTCTTGAACATCTCCACTGATGGAGACTCCACTCTTGTCTCTGGGCAACCTGTTCCAATGCTCAGTCATCCTCATGGTAAAGAAGCTCTTCCTCATATTCAGGTAGAGCTACCTGTGCATCAGTTTCTGCCCATTGCCTCTTGTCCTGTCACTTGGCACCCCTGAGAAGAGTCTATTCCATCCTCTTCGGATACTGAGAGAGATAAGGTCTCCTCTCAGCTGTCTCGTCTCAAGGCTGAACAGGCTGAGCTCCCTTCTTCAGGCAACACGGGGTAGATATAGAGGGAAATCAGAGAATGAAACCTCAAAATAATTGAAAGACTAAATGGAGTCTGTTACAGAAAATACCAAAATGTCTGTTGAAGTTTATCAAATTTAATTTACTTAATAAATTGGCTACAAATATTGTGCGTTCAAGAACCAGGTTCTATAACATGGGAGAAATCTCACAGAGTGGGATTTTCCTAGCAGAAAAGCCAAAGATAGGCTGAAATGGGGAAACAGCATTCAGCCTGGAAGCAGGGCAAGAATTGAATATACTGTATCATATTTATTTACCAAAGCCAAAATAAATTGAAAGAAATGAGGAAGCAGAGTGGGAAGTCAGCTATAAAGGCCGTCCCTTAAGGCCCTGCAGAGCAGGCCTCACTGACAGGCTCTAGGTACAGGTCCCGACTTCTGAATTCTAGAGCTTTTACAGTTCTATTTACTTCTTTCCTGTTTTTCAGGCAGAATTATCCTCACTCCCTAATGTCCTTTGAATCTCTTCTCTCATTTCCGCAATGTTTCCACTTGTGACTGAAAGCATTTATAAATCATGTATAATAGAAAAGAGAGATTTTCACTGCCAATGTATGTCTTGGGACTGTAGCATACACTTCCACATAAGTAGCTTTTTGTTTGTACTTTTTCTTTCCTCTATGTGTGGGATACCTTTGCATATCTTTGTCCAGATTTATCTAGTCCCATAATCAACTATTATATTTTGTGTTAACAAGTGTTGATGCTGTTTTTATTCTAAAGAAGACGTCTTACTGACACAGCTTCCTAACACTTGAAGATCATCCAGACAAACTATGTTAACTGCGCTTCTGGGTTTTTTTAATTGTAGTAATTTTTATCACAGCTTTTTCTACCATAATAAATAATAAAAATGCATGGTTTACCTGTTTCATTTTCTGCAGCGTTACATTCAAATTTCTTCTAAATATTCAAGAACAATTTCCATGAGGAAATCCTGGTTATAGTTTCCTTCAAAACTAGAAGGTGCCTTATAAAAACAGAACTTAAGAAGATTTCCAAAGTAATCAGTATTCCCTATGAATTCAGTATAAAATAATTAATGATTAGATAAAAATATTCTCCTATGAATGAATATACATAGCAAGAAATAAACAGCTACAGAATACTTTGGGCATTTAACAACTAAATTTCCATGAAATTCTGATCAATTGTATCCATAAATTTATTACTAAAATATGGACAAATTTCTTGAACATTTCTCGAACATTTCTCATGAACCTTCTTCATTGTATGCATAATTCTCATTCAGCATCACACATTACTTGAAGAACAGTATTACTCCATGGGATACAATAACAGGACATTACAAGACCTATACACAAGCAGAATCCCAGCTGAGATGCAGCAACTGTGCTGAGAACAAGTAGTTTTGAAAGGGAGAAGGATGAATTCAAACAGAAAATTATACAGCCTTAGCATACGGCACTAAAAAAAATTTAAAAATCCCTATCAGCTGTAACATTAAACAAATCCAAAAGATTAAAACATCTCCATCTTCCTCAGTTTTTATAAAGTATTCCTAGGCTGCAGTATGTTGTCAGTCCTAAATGTCCACTATCCATTATTTTGATTACCTTTTTCTTTCCCTTGGCTACCATAATTTTAAGAATAATTTTCCCATTACTGCACTAATGTTTTGAGTGAAGAATTCATAAATGCTTACGCAGTTACATGTTTAAATTTGTCATGCATCACTGGAAAAATAAACCATTTACACTTTATTCACTCAGGGGCCATTTATGCCTCTAGAAATGCAAGATGTATCCGAGAATTTGGCATAAATTGCAACCCCAGTCAGTTTTAATCTTTGCAATTCAAATATAGGAAAATTACATTATAAATTTATATTGCAAGCACCTCCAATTTTAGTAGGGGCAAAACCCTTAGGAAACTAAGAATGAAATTACAATAGAAATAACTAAACCACTGGAGTATACAGCTGGCATTCCTGTATCCAGATGTTAATGTCCAAGGCCAGTACAAGTACTGCTGAGAAAAACAGACACAATTTACTTTTGTCCTCAGATGCATCTGTAATTTCACTTTCTCTTTCATCTCAGAAAACATTATTTTAAAACTAAGGTTTGCATTGTTTTCCAACACTCTCCTCTGCCCAGAAAAACTGAAAGTTTCTAAAAATTTCAAGACACTTCAAGGCAGCTCAAATCAGTTGTGACTGGCTCAACTATTAACTTTTTTTTTTTTTAAATTAAGTCTTGATAGCAGAAAAAAAACCCCACCCTAACTTTTACATCTCGAAAAGTGGAAAGCATGTTCCTCTTGCCCTCCCCATTATATCTGTGAGGTTACAAAAGTCCATAGAAATTAGAAGCAGCAATCAGAAATCTGTGGTAAATGCTTGTGCATGCTGTTACACAGTATTAAGAAAAAAATACCCTGGGAAAGTTAACTTCTCTTTACTGTATTAAGTCAGTCAACAACAACTTTCTACCTTTAAAACAAATCACCCTCGAGACTCTTTAAAAATTGCTGCCTGGTAGTCACGACCTCAGCACACTGTACAGAACTGCTAAAATTAATGATAGATTCCAATTTGGAATGCACCACTGATTTATTCTGCAGACCTGACTGCAGCCTTGAATGCCAGAGATCGTGCAGGCTGAGTCAGGCAGTGCTATGGGGAGGATGCATCACCCCCGTGCAGCCCAGACCCGCGGAGGCAGCAGACCGAGCGCAGCCCCAGCCTTGCAGCCCCGCAGACACTGCCTGCCATCCCTCCATCCATCCATCCCTCCATCCATCCCTCCATCCATCCATCCATCCATCCATCCATCCATCCCTCCATCCATCCATCCCTCCATCTCTCCATCCATCCATCCAGCCATCCATCCCTCCATCCTCTATCCATCCATCCATCCATCCATCCATCCATCCATCCATCCCTCCATCCATCCACCCATCCATCCATCCCTCCATCCATCCATCGGCTCCACCGGCTGCCACAGCCCAGCCGCTCCGGGGTGTCGCAGAGCCCTGCTTCCCCTGACTCAAGGGAAAACTTCCAGAAATGTCACGGGAAGCAAGTCCTCTAGCTCACAGCAGACTACTTAAAGTTCTGCATGTCCGGATGACCTTTCTGCTAATCAGATTATGAATGTAGCTCCAACCAAAATCAGTGGGAATTACACTGATAAATAAGCACAAGAAAAAACAAAGGAAGAGATAATGTGTAGCTAAACTTTGTGTCTTTTCTTTCCTAGTGCTTTGAATGCCCTGAACGTTCTGCAGCACACCACTAGAGCCCTGTGCAACCAAAGGAAGACAATCCAGCAGCCACAGGAGCTTTCATGAAAAATTTGCCTGTGAAGGATGGAGACAACCCAGACTTGCCTCTATTAATGGGACCCCATCCCCACCCCCCAAAACAAAAACAAAACAAACAAAACAACAACAACAACAACAAAAAACACCCAGAAAACTGTGCTGCCAGCAGAGAGAGCCAAAGGTGTCATAAGAAGTTTGCTGAGGAAGCTTGCTCTATTACTCAGGAATGCTAAGAGCTGTCTCCACTAGAAACTAAGGACTTGAAAAGAACCAGAAAGAAAGCAAATTACAATGTCATTTCAGTCAATGATTATTTGACAGTGATTGTTGTATCACATTAGTACACACTAGACCAAAACAAGACAGAACCAAAACAGAAAGCCACCAATTTACTGAAAAGAAACAGAACTTCATAAACAATGTAACATGCAAGTTTTGTTGGTGGATTTTTTCTGTTTGTTTGTTTTTGTGTGTTTGTTTTTTTTACCAATAATGGTGCATTTCAGATAAAAAAAAATACAGCTGTTTCAGCTGTATCAATCTTTAAATACCATGAACCATGATTTATCAAAGGATGGAAGTCCTTCATGCAAGCCAGAATTGAGAAACCAATTGTCTTTTATGCCACACAGGCCTGCAATAATTGCATGGATACAACTTTAAGTCAGGGAGACACTGCTGCAGTCAGGTGCTCTCTCCACAGACTGTCCACCAAGCCCCAGCTTACCTTCCTTCAGTAACGTTTTAGAAGAGTGCTTTGAAATGAGCAATAGTTTTATTACTGTTTCACAGACAGGAGAGGTGTGTACCTTCCATATTTGCTGACTCCATGCACTTTTGCAGTCTCTTCACAAGACCAATACTAACAATTCACAGCAGAGCAATAGCAATTGCATGCCTGTGAATAGCAGGCACTTCTCTCCAAGTTTTCCTCTCATCCATGTGCCTCAAGAACCTCAGCTGAAGTGAACTCATCCGAGGGAACCTTTTGTCCTCTGTTAGAAGCACATCAAATTTCATTTGTATTACCATTATCTTTCATGTTTCAGGCTAAACATGAAATCATCCTCAGATAACTTTCCTATTATTTCCAAGCTTTTCCCACTGTCTTTTCCTTTGAACTACTTGTTTCATTTCCTATTTTCAAACTGACCCTAAGTGTACAAAAATAGAGCTCTTAATGTAGCCACATCCTCCTTTTTGTGTTTCTGTATTTGTTTAATCCTTCCTTTCTAATAATATCTCATATATTAAGATTCAAAGCTCTATTTTCTTTTCTATGTCCTTTTCTTTTTCTCTATTTTTGCCCTTAGAATTTTATCCCCTGATCTCCCTTTTTATTTGACTACATAATACTCCATTTTTTCACATTATATTTTACATATATTTACATAAATGTAAATAATATTATTTACATATATTTCAAGTATATTTCACTGCATTTATTCTTTTTTCTTCTTTTCTCATTCCCTGTCTGTACCTTTGAAACACTGCATGCATCACCACGTTACTTTTTAAGTAATAACACAAGGTAGAAATATCAATCCCTCTTATTACCTGAGGGAATTCACCAGGAATTATAATTTCATTAATTACATAGAAGACAGACTTCCTCCTCTGTAAACTCCTCTCCTTTGAACCTGAGTGATATAAGGTGTGCAACAGAGTGTTATTAAGAAGACAGAGATAAAAGATTCTGTGCAATCTAGATTTATCTCTTTAATACCCACACTGACAACTCAATTTAAATACTAATAAAAGCAGAAACATACTGTATGTGCAATCACAAGCATCCTACTAACAGCAAATTTCCTACCCACCCCAACCTGTGTTTCAGGGAAGAAGAGCTACTCTGCCAGAGTAGCCACACAAACTTTGCTCTTTTTTTTTTGCAATGAGTACCACAATCTATAACTCTTGACAGCAGAGTATGGCAGGCAACTCTACAGCTCTCAGCTAAAGAGCTAGAATTTATTTTGGGTATTTGTGGCTCAATGACCTTTCTGCTCAGTAGGTTGCCTTGGCCCAGAGTCAAGGTTTGCAGCCCTCCAGCAGGGCTCGTATGGTTCCAAAGGCCAGAGGATGCTTGGATAGGTAAAAACGGCTCTAGTCAGGACCCTGAAATGGTGCTACCCTTGAAAATTACATCAGGTCACAATTAATTGTCCTTTACAGAATACTGGAAGGTGCTTACTCCTCCAATATACTGCTTAAACAGACTAGCTAAGTAGTTTGCAGAAACCATAGGGGAGACATCTTTCATTAACATGCATAGAACCATATTTTGAAGATGCTACCGTATTTCAAATTTCAAAGTTACTTTCTTTTCAATTCTCAGAACCATCTGCTGCTTAGGTAAAAAGCATAGTTTAAAGAAATACACCATGCCCCATAGCTGCATTTACTGTAACCCACTGCATTTTCCACAGGTACAGGTCCTACCTACAGTTGTCACAGAGCTCAAAGGTATCTTTGTTACATAAAGCAACAAACAATCAAATTGTTTATATTAGACAATGAAAATTAAATTTGCATCAATAGGAGTCAATTTAACAAAATGATTCCATTAGGAATAATTAAATGAATTCATTTTGAAAATCAAATATAAAAAACCCCAAGGCTCTAGATGACAAACAGATTTTACAGTCATCTTATCCAGGTCAGCCTCAGTTCTTCCCAGTGATTTTCAAAAATATTCATATGTGGCAGCACCAACAGACATTAGAGAGAGAAAAGTGAAAACATTTTAACATCCCCACAGCTCCTAGAAGACCATTTAGTGCCCTTAAAAAGCCAGACCCCACACATCTTGGTTTCAGCACAAAACCAAGGCTGATATTCACAGCATCTCTATTGAAGACATGGAGATCTATCAAATGGTATCTGAAGCACTTCTGGGAACAACAATCCACTGAAAAGTTGATGACTCCTCAGCTCTTGAAAAACATTAGATATTAACTTCTAAGCCTTGCAATTTCTGATGCCAGGGTGCTTGCAGCAGTCAGGGACTGTCAAACACAGAGGTGCAAAATTCTAGCAAAGGTTGCAAAAGCTGACTAGTTTTTAAAGGCTGTAGAAGGTTTGGGTTTTCTTTTCCAGAGGGGAAGGCACTCAGGTAGGCACCTTGAAGCCTTGAAGAATAAATTATGCACGCAGCAGGGTTTTTGTAAAAAGATACACCAGCATAGCATGGTTTCTGTCCTTAAATCATTATATGCTAAAGATACAAGGCTTAAATGCCAACTTCAACTACAGAACAGCAGAGATTTAGCAAACACTCTGATTCAGCAAAGTAGTTGCCAAAAAATGGCCAAAATCTTGAGTTTTAAGTAGGTAAAAATTAAACTGAAATTTCAGCAGATGTCAAAGCATCTTTGCAGATGACAGCCAAAATATTTATCATGCACGTCTATCTTCATGATTAAGCCTGGGACCCTTGTATTTTCATTGCATATGCGCAAAGGTCAAGACCAAATCCCCAGACAGGTAAAACTTCCAGAGTCAAAATCCAGATTTTCAAGGAGTTGAAGTTAATCTTCACTTGTTGGGATTTAAACCAAGTGATACTCTGAGCAGGTATCTAATTCTCTAAGGTGCCCTTGTACTTCACGGTAGGGTATGCCAGATTTTCAAAATATTAAAGAACAAAAAGCACTCCTACTATTCTTTTTACTTGTTTTAAGCATCCTCAGAGCAATAAGCATTATTTTTCTCAATCAAAGTACTGGTCACAAATTATACTTTCTAAGGAAGTGACACCTTCCATCACTTAGTAGTGAATAACTTCTACATTATATGCAAAAAGACAGACGAAATTATTAGACACACACCCCTCAAGAAAACCAAAGGTAAAGAGATAAATGCAAGACTTAGATAAAACTATCTCCATCCTTTTATAACTACTAATTTCTTTGTTTTGTGCAAACAGCTATCCAGTTACAATCATAAATTACTAATCAAATACGCTTAGTTAAAAAGGAAGTCAGAAATCCTTACAGATAATTTTTGCAGGTTTATTTGTGGTTTTCATTTAAAGGAAAAAATGGTACATGAAGTAGAAGTAATCCCAGATGCTACAGTGGTTTGGATACCGCATCTATTTCTTTACATAGCACACAGTTGCAATCACGTAATTTGTCATTTTTGCACGGGAATTTTCAAATCAGTTTACAGTTTATACATTTCACATGAGCAATTCTGGGTTTAGTGAAACAATTAAAGGTCATTAATATCTGCAATGCAGGGCTATGCTATGATAGATAAACTCTATATCAGTCACCCAGGTGAAACGATTACCAGAATTTACCATTTTCATGACAACATAGATCTATGTCCTTTTTTTATGCAAATTGGTAATGAAAGGATGAAGAGAAAGAAAGGACTTATTTATTTTATCATTGGTGACTATTACACAGTACAAAACTAAGGGTAAGTATTTCAGCGTTTTCCAACATAACCACCAGAAACAGGTAAATATAAGGTATATTTAGGTATTTGAATACCTAAATATACCTCATATTTAAATACCCAAACTTGGAGCCATCACAGCTGCAGACTGATGAGATTTCTACTTCCAAAAAGAGACACTCTGAATGTGAGCAGTTTATCCCTTACTACAGAAATTGGGGGATACAAACATCTCTCAAGTAGGCCACAACCTGCTTCATGGGCACACTTAATTCTCTAAGTAATCTGAAACTGAATGCATTTTCACAGCAGGGAAGAAGGGAAGGTATCTGAACCTCAGAGCTGGCAATGACATCCTTTACTCCTGAACAACCCCAGCACTGTAGGCAAGGTAATGCAGTTATGGGGAACACTTGAGGCAATATCTGGGGCTTGGTGAAGTCACTGAAGAAGCTCTAAAGCTCTCTACTGAGCAGTTGCCAGCATTTCCAGGACTCTGTGTGGAACTGGGATTTGATGATATTGTGTTTATTAGGTAGAGCAGGCTGTGCACTGCTAGTGTTGTATAATCACACATGATGGGGGTGAGCAAAGGACACTGTTAATTCAGGAATTATATTTCATGGCTTACTTCATTCCCCAACGGGAACCCTAGTTTCTGATACAGAAATAATTGATAAGTACGAAATAGCAATGTATTTTCTTAGTAAAAAAAGAAAGAAGTCAACAGAAAAGTCACTGAACATGGATGGACTCCCTCATCCCACTGTGTTTTGTAACTTATTACAACATACTGAAACAACTCCTGTGACTTTTTAAATAGCGTTTAAAGACGTGAATCATACCACATAGAGGAACACCTACAGTATCAAACAACTGAAATATAAAAACATAGAAATTAAACTACAGTTATTCATTAATCACCCCAAAATCTTTAAACCTTACTTTTTAAGTCTTAAAAATCCTGAAAGCCACACAATTTTTTCAACTGATTTAAGAGTACATAGCACAAACCCTTTACTAGCATAGATGGAAAGTATATATCATATACAAGTAAGTTGAAAGTCTGTCATTGTTATATTTCCTAGCACAGTTCCACTGGTTAAAATACCAGTGTTCAAAATAATGGGGCTTTTTTCTCAATTTTTAGAAATATTTTAAATAATTCTGATCTTTAATGACTTATAATCTTTTCATCTACCTTACACCTGAACCCAAGTTTACACTTCCACATATACAGAGAAAAGCATATTCATATATACTTGAAAAATCCATACTTATAGAAACTTTGTTCACACTTCTGTACTTACCCAGGACACATTTTTAGCCTTGGGTGTTTTTAGCATGGCAACATGCAAGGCTGAAACGACCAACAACAGTCCCACCAGCATGGAAAGTCAGATGGAGGGGTAGTCCAGGTGCCTTGGTTACCCCAGGGTGTGGAGTTCCTTGGCCTGGCTGACACAGGCACACTGAGCATGTGGTCAGGTAACAATAAAAAAAGTCATTTTTCTTCCCGATGTACAATCCAATCAAACTGAGACATTTCTGTCTTCAGCAGCAGCTGGCTGTATTTCTGTATATCCATGAAATCCAAAGTTGGCTCTTCCCTTTGAAAAGCTAAAACCAAAAGTCAAAGGTACTTACTCTCACAGACACTTCACCTGCCCAGTGAGAAAACGCAGAGTCCAGTTATCCTCCAAGCGTCCAGCCAAGCACTGATCTCGCAGGGGAGTGAAGCCCAGCACCGGGAGCCACTCGCCTCCGGAGGATGTCAAAGACACACACAGTTGCTGACTGCACTGTTCAACTTGCTGCTATGCCTGACTATTTCATGACCCCAGGATCTTGAGAGCAACAAAGAGAGTTAGGATCTCGATGTCAAAAAATAGTGCATGCCAACAGCTGGGCTGGTACCTGTTGCACCGTCTGTGCCGTGGTGGTGGCTGCCCCTCCAGCCCCGCAGAGGGCACCTGTTCCCGCAGCACCTCCCGCCGCGCCGCGCTCACCGCCGGCACCGACACGCGTCCCAGAGCAGCAAGCAAAGGCTGAAAATCACTGTTTCTGCTTGTTTCTCTTTGTTCCTCTGCCCTTCTGTCCTTTTACTTTTACCTCCTGTCAATCTAGATTACCAGTGCAGATCCAGGCTAAATTTTGCAACTATCAGTAGTGATTAGAGTGAGTTGATTGAAATCGGATTATACAGGAAGACCTCTGCTTCCTCACTCAGCGCACGGGCCAGTACCATTTGCAAAATACTTATGCTTCACTGCACAGTATGAGATCATTTGGAGCAGTCCATTAAAAGAGAAACAGTGCAGTGGAAACAAACCAGACTGCACTGTCTTTATAAATGAGAGAAAAGGGATCCTGTTTTCAGTGCCCGCATGAATTTACAGGGGAGGGTTTCAGATCATTTTCAGATCGAAGAGTTTGTTGGAGTCTCACAGATTCACCACAAAGCATCAAAGAGAGGCTCTACGTGCTCTGTGTACATGCTTGCCACTGCTCACATGTAGATGCAGTCCAAGTGTACCTACATGGCATCTGAGCACTGAACTTAAGAAGCATCATCCTTCCCTGGGATAACATCTGCAAATCCTACTGACAGTATCCACACAACTCACCAAGAGCATTTAATTCAAATATGCTTTTTCCACATTCAAATTTGCTTTTTCATTAAATGTACAAGGGAGGTGACCTACCTGAACCACATTCAAATATATGTATTAAATGAAATATGAATATGAACTATGAGGTAAAAAAGGCACAGTACCATCCTAAAATATTGATAGTTTATCTTGAAAAGAAGAAAAGAAAAAATAGAAAAGAAGATGGGAACATAGAAAAGGGGGGCAATCTGATAAAAAGCATTAAAAATGTACAAAATGAAATCCAGCTGACAGACACCGGGAATGTGACAGACAGATGCAGTCTGCATGACAACATACTATTTTTCTAGGACTTCCTAAATAATAACTTAATATTATTATCTACTCATGATACAGACCTAGATTATGCTTCAAGCATCATCTGTCACTTTACACTGATTATTTAATGTATTTGCATAAATGCAATAGGTTTATGTTCGCAAGAATTTAATTTGTGGATGGTCTGTGATTTGTTTGTGGGTATTAAAAAAGTGTTAAGGTCTTTTCCGAAGACCAAACACAAACTTCTTATTTTGTTAAAAGAAACTCTAGAAACTGCTTATGTGACTGGGACAGAGATAAAATGTGTGTATTTCCCTCTGGAAATGACCATCTGATTTTTAAATAATTACAGTCCTCTGCTTATTTCTAGTCCACATTGTAGGTAATCAGAAACTCAGTCTGGTACACTCTGCATTGCATATACTAGAAAGAAGGTTTATATGCACATAGGTTTTAATTAGACCCCCCTCTGCTTCATAGGTCTACTCAGTCTTATGGAGCTGAAGCGCTGTCTGTAGCTTTAAACGACTGGGACTCAAATGAAAGAGTGGATGATTGCCTTTAATAAGTGCCCTGAGATTCAAACTCTAGTAGTCAGATGGATGGAATACAAAGGTATATGACTGGATATAAATCCAGCAGTGTGGAAACTTTATGCAGTGAAAAATTCTCAATGAGATCTTAAGCAGTTACTAGAAACAGTTCTGTTTCGAATATACCATGTCTAGACATATTAAAAAAAAAAAATCACAGACAAATTACTTTATTCCATTCTGAAAGTTAAAGAATATAAATCCAGAGTCTGCTGCATTAGCATCTAACACAAAGGTATCCTACAGTACTGTCACTGGTGTAGAATGGATTAGATCAGATCTATATACTGTGACAATAAATATACACTTGGTCCTATACAGACAAGCTGAAAAACAGCTGGCATTTGAGCTTCCTCCTTCTTAATATTATCTCAGTTCACAGAATTTTAGAGCAGCAGCTGCTAATGGCTTGCCAGACGTGCTCAAATAAAATGAACTAAATTTATTCCCTCACACAGAAAGATTTTGAAATACTGAATGTTACTTTAAGCAGCTAAGTTACTGCCACTGGCATACGTAAAAAAAAATCCTACTGCTAAAATATAATTAAATAAAGACAATAAAGGTTGAAAATTTAGATGCTAAGAAGACTAGAAAGTCCAGAAATTAACCCTGTTTTAAGTAGGACCTATGGTGTGATCTTTAATTCCAGAGGACACAAATCTCATTGTGGAAAATAGAAGGTCCTCATAAGAGGAACAATGCTGAACAATAAACCTAAAATGGCAGAAATATTCCACACCATGCATCCTCTCCTTTCTGATGTGACACTTTTTGTACAGTCACTGCAACATCCAATAGTTTTTCTGTCTTTAATGAGCATGTTTTCAGAAGATGCTTGTGAGGGAAGCTGCGGCTGTTATTCTCTTTTGATAGCTGGAATATATTCCAGATGAGTCCATTAGTTAATGAGGAATCTAGTCTGAGAGGATTCTGGTCTGATCCTTTCAAGAATTTAACATTCTGTAATGCTTTCTGTATTTAGAGCACACTTGTGGACTTTATCTGCTTTGCATACTCAGCAGTTCTGCAAGCAAATATTCATCACTTCAATTTTGAGATCACGGACCTGTTTTAAGCTGGGTATTCCCAAATGGTGGTACACAAGACACTTATACTATTAACAGAATTTCTGATTTAAGCAAAATGTTCAGCCTTGCCAAAAGCCAAGTAAGCACCAAATCTATTTCCATTTTACTCTTAAAACTATCCTCTCTCCTCCTGCCCTATATTTGTTAGCTCTGCCTTAGAAAGAAAGTGATATCTCACATCAAGAAAATTGATTTTTTTTCTCCTCAGTATTAGTGATGAATACAGCTGTAATCTAAGAAAAAGAAAATTTGGTTCTTTTTTTTAAATACCACATTGCAGCATATACACAGAATTCTAGGATGTTTCAGCTTTCAAATAACTGACTTCTAATCTCAATGCTTTCTTCTGACAGGTTTTCCTTTTTTTAAAGGTTTTAATGAAAGTTCCACTAGAATAAAAACCATATGAATGTATGCATTGACTGTGATTGCAACAAGCTTCACAGCCACTGCTCTCAGTTCAGGGCCATGGCTGAAACAGATGAATGATACCCAAATCATTCATTTTGTCTCTTCCAAAAAAGCAGATGCTGGAATTATTGTGTCTTCTCTCTAGATATAAAACAGAAATAAGACTGTGACCTTGCAAAAAAATGCTGCCAATTTGCTCATTACAGTTTGTGAAGCAATTAGAACATTACAAGACTGCACTGCTTAATGAAGATGATTAAAGAAAAGCCTTTGCATACATAGCACGCCGTGACATGGGCTGCCAAACCAGAATTGCTATTCTTTACACAGAGAAACAAATGGCCAGGCCACAGAAAGGATGAGACCCATGGTCAGTCTTCTGCTTACTGATAGTGGGAAGATCCAGCAGCTTTGGCACCGTGCCCTCCAGCTGCTGCCCTGACAGCTCTGCACCTCGGTGGTCACCTCCTCCCTGCCACCAGGTGACTCCTGACTGCACAGCCCAGTTGCTGAGGTTCCCTCGGGGTCCTCTGACTCCCAGCCTCCTGTCCCTCCCTGAGCCCCAGCCAGCAGTGCTATCACCAGCCAGCCTGGCCAGCCAGCCAAAGGACAGCACCAAACCAAGCCCTTGCTCCAGGCAGGTCCCCACAGCCAAATTATATTTGTAACTGGTGTTTCTCGAAGGATCAGCTTATTTCCTGTAATCTCATTCAAAATCAAAATCTTCTGGAATATAGATTGTAGAAAACCTCCAAGCTGCACAATTCAGAGTCAATGTACCTGGGAAAAATGGAGGAGTCAGGCAGCAAGGCAAGAAGGCTGCTGCCCAGCTACTACAGCCCAGCAGAGAGGGAAGAAAATGGGACAAATTTACAAAGAGCCCCCAGCTGCAAAGCTGTAAAAAAAAAAAAAAAAAAAAACAACAAAAAAACCCCCAAAAGAACCAAAAACAAACAAACAAAAAACCAAAACCAAAACAACAAAAAACAAAAACAAAAATCAAAAATCATCAGATAATTCAAATTTTGATTCAAAAATAATTCTTCAGCATTTGTCATAATTTATAATCATCATTTATATTTTCAAAGTATATTATCTGAGATACTGCAGCTGACTCAGGGATGATGTTTCTCAGAATAGGAAGAAGTTCAATGGATATTAATAACATACAGTATCTGTTCCTGTAGTTGATTTCTAAGGTTGGTAGGATAAAAATTTCTTTCCATATCTGTCCTATTCAGCAGTAGAAAAAACCAGTTCCTTAATAATGCAGGAAAGTGTAAGAAATGTGGCTCACCAAAAGAAAGGGAAAACAAAAAATATCTGATTTTTACTGGTTTCTGCATCATGCTCTAGAGGTAAATGAAAAATTCACATTAGATATTTATGAGTAGAAAATTAATTACAAGCTCACGGCGAAGGAAAACTTAAGGAATATGTAAATGCAGTATTTCAGTGGTATTTCAGATCATTCTATATAAATAATAATGGAAGTACTAAAAATAATCAAAGAACTGAAATTTAGGAGTTGGTGTGTGTCACATATTAAATTGTATTCAAAATCACTAAGAAAAATAATCAAAAGAAACTACTGGTAATCAATGGCAAAGCAAATCAAACCTTTTTGTAGAAGATGTACTGCATCTTAAGAAAGGTATCAGTTCCTGAAGTAATATATTAATTCTAACAATGTTTCTATGAAACAAAATTCCTCAAAATTCCTTAGTGAGCAAAAGGAATTCTCATGTCTCTTTTTAAAATGTATTAATTGTTTGTATATCTAAAATTTTTGTACAATTTTATATAAGAAAATCAAAAGTACAGTGAGTGCACTATGGAACCTACTACCCCAACCATTTGTGTACATCTCTCATCCAATTATATATATCTGTTAAATAAATGGTTTTTAATGCAATTATTTGAATAGCTGTGTCCTTTACTATGACTTACTGACATGACTTGAATATTTTCTTTCTTTATTTTTCTGTTCTTTGACTTATGATAATTCAAACAATTCCTTCAGAATACACACAGAGACAAAAGAAAAAAGGGAGCTATCTCATTTGCAATATTTTATACAACAAAACAATGAAAACATTGTAAACACACAAGGAAAGCCATGAAAATTATAGCAGTGCTTGGGGAAACAAAAATTTGTTTTAACTTTTTATTTACTTCTAATCCCAATTAAATATACTATCAGATGATCCTGTTTTCATGTGGCTATCAATTGAAAAATGTCATGGACTGCAAAGCCAAATATCCCAGACTATAGTAATAACAGAGCTTATTGGATGTTGCTGTTAAACATCATCATCAAGCATTTCAAGCCCAAATTGCTAAAAACAATTAGGAGGTTAGAAGAGTGATATTCAAAATCAGTACCAGAACTGTGAAAACCTTCCAGAGAGACAGTTTCATTTTAAGCTCCTACAATGGTGTCTTTTAATCAGTGAAATCAATGGTGAAAATCCAGTTCAAATCAGAGTCTATCCTACTATGTCACATCATTCCTCAGAGACAAGCAGCATACAGCAAAGCACTGATTTCAAAATAAGAGTGCTCTAGAAAATGTTATTAAAAGAAAAGATTGCAATATTTGGAGACCATGCATCAAGAAATATTCTGTCTTATACAGCCTTTTTAAAGGCTCTCTTTCCTTGTGCCTATTTGTATTTCCTTAGGCAAAATGGATCTGTACCTCTGCTTCTTGTGTTATAGCATTTACATGCAGGGAAAAGAGCAAGAGTGGTCAGAGCAGCCAGTCCAGGACAGATGAAGGGAAAACACTTGGCTCTGACTTAGAACACCCTTGTAGTTAAAGTCAAAGAGACATTCTGGGGAGAAAAGGCAGAAGAGGGGACAAAGAAAAGGTAATTAAATGAAGTTCAGCTTGGCCACGAAATATTTATGTATTATATACACAGATTATCCTCCTGGGCTGCCCAACACAATCCAATATAATCAAGAGTAGTGTACTGGAAAAAGGCCACAAATTATGTCATCCTTCATGCACCAAATTAAATGTTCCAGCAGCAGAGCAAGCTCAGGAGCACATCTTGGGCACTGAGGGATGAAAGAGATCAGAACATGACACAATGATGGGCAGCAGTTAATGGTTAACAGGGGTGCCCTGTTGTCAATAGTGCCAGAGGAGGTCTCCTGAGCTCAGTGGGACAGACCACTCTGCAAACCCAGAAGAGTTTATGTGAAGGAAAAATGGGAGAGTTTCTTATAAAGCTCATAACCTGCCAGAAACATCTTTATCTCAACATGATTCACAATATGTAACACAGGCTGCAATCTATCTTCAATTTAAGCTGGTGAACAGGCAGCATTGCTCCAGTCTCCTCCCTCTCCTGAGGAGTAGGCAGAAGGAGGCAGGAAGAGGCAGGAATATGCAGGAGGAGGGAACTGCAGTAGCACAGCACCCCAGGCTTCTCTTGGGGTCTCTACTTGGTCCTCCTTCACAGCAAAGTGCAGCCACTGGCAAAGTCTTGGAACCACACTTTCACAAAATGTGTGAAGCCAGATATTCCCACTGATCTCTGAGACTTTAGAGCATTTGGAGAACAGGTTTACCTAGCACAGCAGCAGCCCACACGTTCCCATACATTCTTCTTGGTGCTGGGCTGGCACAGACATCCTGTCTCAACAAGCTGAAACCAAAACAGGAGAACCAGCCTTGGTGGCTGAAAATAGTCCTGATCATACCTTCTCCAGCTTCCTGGAGTTTGCATCTAGTTTTGGCAAGACTCCATTACAATTCCATCGAATAGGTCTTAAATTCATCCAATTTACTTGCCCTGGGCAACAGACTTCACCTTACTGACGTGTGAATAACTGATACCTTTTATTTTCCCATCCAGCTCTTATTGGGAAAAGTAAACTATTTCCCAGCCCAGAAAAAAGGAATTTCTTATAATCAATTTTTCCTTGGCCCTAATGGTCACTGTCACTGGCCAGCATTTCAGCTTGGACAAACTGGTCTGTAATGTCATGATAACTATACCACACTGCACCACTCAGTTTGGGAAATACACTGAGTTCTGAAGTTCAAACTGAAAAAGTTAACCTATTGAAATCACAGCAAGACTTTTGCATTTACCTCAATTATTTTGTCACTCATATTCATAGAATCACAGGATTTTTTGGTTTGGAAAGGACTTCAAAGATTTTCCAGTTCCAAGTCCCCTGCCATGTGCAGTATACCATTCACTAGATCAGGTTACTTAGCTCCATCCAACCTGGCCTTGAACACATCCAGGGATGGGACATCCAAAAATTCTCTAGGCAAAACAAACTCTTACATTAAGAAGTGTTAATGTAATTTGCTGTATTAAATCAAAGAATGAGATGGCAATAATTTATTAAAAAAATAAAATTTTAAAAAAATTGACCTTCTAGGGCAGAAATGCACGTTGCATGATAGCAAAGTGACAGAGAAGGTGCTCTCAATTTGTGATTCATACACCTTTGTATTTGGAGAGCACCCCAGAGACTTGTCACACACACAAAAAAAGAATAGAAGCTCTAAAGAAAATACTGACACTACAAGTTCTATTTTGTGGTCTAATTTGTCCCTTTTTAGTATGCTTTAAATTTACAGCATGAAAGTACAGAAACTAAACAGAACCCACAGGCACATGCACATGTGATCATCATTCAATCAGCAAATTGCTTTGGGTCCCACTGACTTTGGCAGTTTTACAAAATTTTTATTTCCAGCTGGTTGAACTGCTCTTGAACAACTTTTTTGTTTTACTGCAGTAGTCATAAACCCCTTTTCTCTCTCATCCATGTACTCTGAATACATTTATTTTTTCTAGAATATATATGACTTCCCCAATGCCAAACAGCTATGCTATTCCTTTTGTATTTTTACAGTATCTAAGAAAAAGATTTTTTTTTGCCTATAATCATGCCATTTCTCTAAGAGTACAGAAAGTCTTTCTGTTCAGTGTTCCCAAGACCCAACCTCACAATAACAACTTGTACTGTGAGCAAGATTTTCACAAGAAGACAGAGATTTTTTTTCCTTGAATTCAGCCAGAGCTCTGCCATGAGTGACTGCAGAGAGTTCACTGAACAAAAACCACCTCTGTGATCTCTGCCTGTACCACAGGTAAATATCACTATTTCTGGACAGAGTTTTTATCTTCTCTGCTCTCTCTCCTTTTTATTCCTCTCTTTGAAGAAAAAGCTATTTTGATTCATGTCTGAGGTTTATGTCAGTGTACAGTACTTTAGCATTTTTCTTCAAAATTTACAAGGATCACTTTATCCAGCTTAGAAACATAACTAAGAATGAAGTCAACTCCTTAACTGTAATTAACAGTACTAGCATGAAAACATGATGACACAATGTCTTATCCCTTTGAATCCAAAGCAATTTCAATAATAAGTATAAAATAAAAGGAAAATATTTGGCATAAACATATTTTCAAATGCACACCAGGAGGAAGGGTCCCCTGCAGGAAGTCTTGTGTCTGCAGCTGGCAGGAGCTTGGCAATGGCAAGGCTGAGCCAGGTCACTGCATTTCAGACCAGGAGAGATTTGCTGTGCATTTCTCCACCTTTTCTATTAAGCCTTCTAAATTGATTTTGGGTTTGGGTGTGGGTGTGGGTGTGATGGGGAGGATTTGTTGGGGTTTTTTGGTTACTGTGTGTTTGTTAAACCTTTTTAATTTTTCAGAAATCCTACTCTATATGGATTGGAAGATGTATCATCATAGATCACAAAAAGGGAAACGGTTTTAAAATGTTTTCTTGGCAAGCACACTGGAGACCTGTTTAAAAACTGCTGTCTCAGTTCCCTCACCAGTGACTGGGACACACAGACTCATGTGACCCTAGGACACCCTTTTGCAGGGCAAACTTTGTTAGCATTGGTCACCCTGCACACACGTTGGGCAAACAATATTTTTTAAAAGACAGAGTGAATGAATTATTGACTCATAGTAGGCTTGGATGAGGGATGTTACAACCCAGGAGCTTTCCAACCCTTGACACAAGCCTGTTTAAGATTAAAACAAAAAGAAAAATATTTCCTTAAACCTCCCAAAGCAGTCAACAGTTAAATTTGTTATGAAAACAAAGGTAAGGAAGCTGAATCTTTCCTTTCCACAGACATTTCTGTGTTTCTATTCCATTTTTCATCTTTCTGCATATCTTTATCCTCAGGGTGCAACTCCCACTAAGTAGCTGGTTTTGGTGAAACACTTAGTATTTTACAATTAACCTGATCATTGAATTCTCCCTCAACATTTGTCACTGAGACTTAATTTATTTCCTCCCAACGTACAGAACTCTGTGGTTAGTCTTCCTCTCAAATCAAATCCTGTTTTGTTTCCTCAGAGATGCAAATATTTCCCTCTTAGACATGGTCTTGCCCGGTTTAATGCACACTTCTTTGCCTCAGTCAGGATAAAAGTTCTTTCATCTCTTCTACTCTTCAGTGACTTGTTGCACCTGATGTCCTCTCCTAAGGTATGTGCTGTAATTCATATGCAACCTACACAAATATGCTAATCCTTGTAGAGAAAGACTTCTACTAAAATGCAAATAGATTAATAAATAATGGCACAGTGACAATTCAAAAGATAAACATGAAAATACTTTAACAATTACAAGCAATCATTAGACAATATATTTTTTTATTTTTAATATAGTTTTTAATTTTATATTATAATTAATTAGTTTAATTAAAATCTGCAAAAATTCTGCAGTCCATTTTACTTGAATTATGGTACTATGGTTTAAACATATATCTTTAATGAAATGTGTGCAGTGGTTAATAACAATATTAACCATTTCCTCCACAGAAAATGGTGCCATGAGTGTGACTCCTCTCTACCTACTTTTTCTATACACATGGCAAACCTCCTCCATGTGTCCTGACCTCTTCTCTTTGACATCCTCTCTAACTTTCTCTTTATCATGTCTCTAATTGTTTCAGTTCAAGTAGCTTGTTATTATTCCATATGAGCATGATCTAAATTAATCTGATTTCTAACCTCTCAATTAGATTTTTGCTGATAAATTCTTAAAGACTTGCATGACTAAGCCTTTCTTTCCTTAGCTTCTAGGGAACAAGAACCAGCATCTTATGTTTATTTACTGCTGCTGGTTTTTTATAGGGTCATGCTTTTTTTAGCATGCTTTTAATATTTTGTGAGAAAATTAAGACTAAACACCGTTAAATTAACTGCATTCCAACATTTTTTTTTTTCTTCTCCTTTGGACAACCTTTTACTATGTTTGATTCTGATTAGGCAGATAATTAATCCAACTAATCTATCTTCTGAATCTTGTATGGCCTGCAGTGACACAGGCCTTAGAAACAGTGCTGCTCTTAGAAATAGTAAACTATCCAGTGTAACTAAAATCTTTGGCTTACAATGCAAAACAATATGAAGAGTATATTATATAACACACGTAGCTCACATTAACAACTGGAGAAACAGAGGTAAATAGAATATTTTATGTCAGTTAAAAGCAGAGGAATCTTAGAAAAGTTGTATTTACAACTTACCAAAAAACCTCATGATTACAAAATATGGGAAAAGTGTTAGTAAAGAATAAGAAAGATATTTTAATGGGATAGTTTGTTATTGGAAGTAACAAATGGAAATAGAGAAGCAATAAATGAAGCAAGATTTTTCTACTGAAAATAGAGGTATCAATGTCTGCTATAGTCAACCAAGTTCTCTGCAAAAACCCACAAGCAGAAAAGATTATAAAATGAGAAGATTGGAAGTGTTATTGCTAGCAGTTTGGTTATAAACTCTGAAATAGACTTTACAGAGATGATGGACAAGTTGAAGCATTTCACCAGCTGTAGAATAAATAGGTCATTATTCCCATAAAGACAGGATTTTTTATTACTCTGTAACAGATCAAGGTGTGCAAACACTACCTTCAAATTATCTATTTCCAGAAGCAACACAAACCCCAGGGCCATTCCTTCTCTTGCATCGCGCTCTAATGCTGCACAGATTGCTCCAGGCCACACATGCACACGTGAACAGATGCATGATTGCAAATACACACTGCAAAAGGTTCTTCAGCTGTTAAACAAATAGTATTTCATCCAAGTGAAGCAGCAGAGTGGTTCCATCTAGAGGAAGAGTCTGTAAAAACTACCCATGCCTGATGACTAGCTTTTTTCAAGTAAAGAGTAAGCATAAACCATTACTACAGCACACTCAGCATAAAGGCTATCTGCTACCTGCTACCATAGCTCCATGAATACTCTGTTGATTAGACAAGTATGAACTCTGTGTTTGCTTAACTGGACAGAAATTGTAATGTTGTAAGCATCAGAATTATTAACATCTATTATCTGGACAATCTGCTCCTATTGATGCAACTCAGGATTTCTGGTCTGTGAGTGGACATTGTCGGGTCATGTGGAGCTTTTCATCTTCAATACCTTCTCCTCAGGTCCCAGGACACCAAGTCCTTCTCAGGGCTGCTCTCCTTCTACTCAGAATAATCTCTGTGCAGCCTTTACCTGTTCTTGGGATTGTCCTGATCCAGGTGCAGGACCTTGTACTTGGTGTTTTTGAAAGGCTCACCTCCCAGGTGGAACAAGATGCCTACGGATGTCATCCTTTTCCTCCAGCATTTGGAGTGCACTACACAGCTTGTTGATGTCAGCCAACTTGCTGAGGGAGATCTTTATCCCACCGTCCATGTGCTGACAAAGATGTTCAACAACGCCAGTCCCACAGCCAACCTCTTGGGAACTTCACTCATCACTGGTCTCCACTTGGACATTGACCCACTGACCACAATTCTTTGAGTGCCACCATCCAGCCACCTCACTGGACTGCCATGACTTCTCCAATATGATAGATAGTGGCTTGGCCACTCGACCTGGAAGTTCCCTCAGGATCCACAGATGCATTTCCTCAGGTCCCATGGACTTGCACACCTTCAGGTTCCTTAGATGGTCTCAAATTTAATCTGCCACAGCAGGCAGTTCTGCATTTTCCCAGTCTCTGCTTTTGCCTTCTCTGAATTAGCTGGTGTAGCTGGAGCATTTTTCAATGAAGAGTGAGGCAAAAAAGCCATTCAGTACCTCAGCCTTCATGTCCTAAGTACCCAGGTCTCTTGTTTCTGTCTGGAGAGGTCCCGCATTTTCCTTTTTTTCTTTCATCATCAATACACCTATAAAAGTTTTTCTTGTTGCCCTTGACATCTTTGTCCAGATCTAATTCTATCAGAGCTTTGTTCAGAAAAATTTTCTGTAGTCCTTCAACATTCCTGATGGAAGGGGATGTTTAGTCACAACAGAATAATTACAAGACTTTTTCCAAAAGTGTTTCTACTCAGT
The DNA here is from genome assembly GCA_027886175.1 of Phylloscopus collybita. Classification (NCBI taxonomy): domain Eukaryota; kingdom Metazoa; phylum Chordata; class Aves; order Passeriformes; family Phylloscopidae; genus Phylloscopus; species Phylloscopus collybita. The sequence goes on from JAJNNQ010000002.1 coordinate 18,705,292, forward strand.
GAAGCACTCTTGCTATGTTCAGCACTTCACGAATATATGTTTTCTATTCAAACCTAAAAGTGTTCTTTTATAGTCCTCTCATTTCCCTATTACTAAGTTACTAATTTTGCCACTTTGGTTTAGTATAAAGATAGTAGGAAAGACATTAAGCATGGCATTCTTCCATAGAGAATTCGGGGGACTCAATTAGTATTGTAAGACACCCAGTTAATTTTTCATAACTTCACACTCATAAAATTGTTATGGAATGCCAACTCATCAGAAGATGCATTAAAATTGCCAAGAATATTTAAATTTTTTCTCCACCAAGGAAAGTAAGTATTGTACTCAAAGACACTGTACTCAAGAAAAGCAGAAAGAAAAAGTAACTGCTGAAAGGAAAAAAAATATATTCAGAAAGAAACAAAAGAACCAATCCAATAAAACACTACGAACAAAGGAGAAAAACGTTTTACCAAAAGAGGATTGCCAAGTTCACTGTGTATGAACCACGAGAAAAGGCAAAGGAGAAAAAGCTGAAAAGAAATGAAGCATGAAAATAGGTTACATTTTACTTGTAACAATCTATTAAGCTAGTTTTAAGTGCTTATTTTTAACAAATACCCTTTTTTCAGGATTCGTAAAAAATATTATCCTTCTGCACACATACTTGTGCAGCAGAATTCTCCTCAGGTTTTATGGAAAGTGCTCCAGGCCTATATCCATGTGATCTTCTCACAGCCACAGGATGAATCACTGGTGGGTTTGGAGACAGAGATTACAAATCCCAGTTCCCACTTACTAACTCATAGTCTAATCACAGACCATCCAGTTACTGAAGTGTACAGCTTGTTGAAAATTTGCAGCTTATTTTCAGTAATATATCACAGGTTTCAGAAAACACAAAGCCTTTTTAAAAACACCTTATCTAAACACAGCTTCAGAAAACTCTAACATTAAAATACACATAACATTCAAGTGAAGAGTGCTACTGATGGAGGAAGAGGAGTCTACAAGGGAAGGCAATTGACTTCACGCATCTGAACTTTTCTTGCCAGAAACAATGCAAATAATGTCACTATTTTGATATATACCCTGTATATCAAAATATATGTACTGTATATATGTATATATGTATATATACACACATGTGTATTTATGTATGTTTACATGTATATACGTATATTTGATATACAGTGAAATAGTGATAGAATTACCAAAGGAAATATGAACTCAGCCTTAAGAGGTAAGGGTAGTGAAAAATAATTAAACTGGGGAAAAAATAAGAAATTAAAATAATTCTTTACTTCATTATAAAAATTAAAATTTTGATACTGCTGCTGCCTTGAAATTTTACATATTTTAAATCTATTACTAAGTAGTTACATTATGAGACTCTAAAAGAAACAACTGAAAAATGAGCGACAGTAGGCCCTTATTGCAAATATTGTCACAGTATTTTATCCACCAGCCATATTGTTATATAATTTTACTTCAGAATGTGCAATGTGCTGCAAATGCTCCATTTAATTCTCCTAAATCCAAGATTCTTTTTCAATAGAAGCCCCTTTTGCTAGTTAATTAAATTCTAAGGTTGCACCTAGGAAATGCAGTGAGAAGAATTTTCAATAAGGGAGACAAGAAAACAGAGGCTTTGTAGTCCAAAAGTTATGCTACAAAATCTTTTAAATGGAGCCACAGAGTTCCAAGAAAAACTATGGCCACTTAATGTAAAAGGAAAAACAATAGGAACAAATGTGTGAAGCTGCAATCAAAAGCATTTAGCATCAATACTATTCCCCAGCATAAAGAAGACAAGTTATTAGACAGATGTAAGAGAGTAAATGCAGATAAAGAGAATTTATTACTTTTAATTTTGGCAGTGCAAAGTTTGGCAGTCTTGGTTTGGCTGATATAAAATGACTAAGAGAGTCTTGGTTCAAATCACTTGCCCTTTAAATGTTGCCACATTGGTTTATTCCACTTGATTCATCGGCTGTCCTCTCCCCAAAATAAAAAAAAAACACCACTCCCCAAAACAACAACAACAAAACAAACAAACAAACAAAAACAACAAAAAACCCCAAAAAACAAAACAAAAACAAAAAAAAACCCAAACAAAAAAACCCAACCAAACCCAAACCAAACCAAAAAAACCACCACCACAACAACAAAAACCAAAACAAAACAAAAAACCAAAAACAAAACCCTAGAAAATTAGAGTATAGAAAAAATGCAAAAGGACTTCCTAGAGAAAACTTAAATACAGGAAACATCCCCCCCACATCCACAGATTATGAGTTTCTTCCTAACAGCAGTGAGGCACACAGTACTGAGTGCAGTCACTTAAGCTAGTTAAAGGACTTTTCCCTTTTCCAGCCAGTTACCTTAAGCTGTAAATATAACTTTTTATGCTAAAATAATTCCTTTAAATATCTTCATCAGTAAACCACAACTTGTTGATACTTTCTTTCCTCCTCCTCAGCATGTGTTTTTCTGCCAACAATGCATAAAGAAGAGCACCATGGATGTAAATTCTGATAACAGTTCATCCACAGCTACCTTAGCCTGCAAATTCTCCTTGTGTCCTTGTGAACATCTCAAACTCCCACTAAAACTGACAAAAGCAGCAATGAAGAAAAGAGAGGTAGATACAAGAGTAGAGCTGATGGCACAGGAGTATGAGGGGAGGTCACAGAAATAGCCCTGGCAGATGCCATCCTGGGCTGAGACTAATGTTAACAGGAGAAAAAAAAGTTTTCAAATGCAAAGTAAGGATTCTGCAGATCAAAATGAGAAGCATGGTGGAGAAGAGCAGAAAAAGTAGCTCTGTCTAGAAAAAAAAAAAGTATAGATCAGCAATGAAGAAGACAAAGGGAGTTGGCAAGCAAAAGGAACAAAGAAAAGGACAGCATCTGCCATTATAAAGAATGATCTAGTGAGAAACATTATTAAGTGAAAGATAGAAAAGATTACGGTCTCAAAAGGAATAGAAAAAAAAAAAAAAAGCCTAGCACAAATCTAGCACCAAAAAGAGAATGTTCCATCAGGAGGTCTGAAATATCCTCCAGACACTGGCACAAAAAGCCTGATGTCTGGAGCCCACTCACTGCTGCAGGCAGAGAGCTCTCCAATTACAGTCCCCACCATTAGAAAAGGAGCATCTTGAAACAAAACCATACCAAGGTCCTTTAATTACATTAAACTAAAACACACAGTACAAGCCATACCATAAATTTCACTACTAATGTTCAAATAAAGTTTATATTGTTTTGGAATGCATTTTTAAAGCTTTTTTTTTTTTTTTAATATATCAAATCATAATAGTCCTTTGTTAAGATTAGAGCCAGAGTAATGAATATTTGCCCTCCAGACATCATCTCAGTGCTTTATCAAATTAGTTATAATCTGAGAAAAATATTTAAGAATCAGCTCAGACTTATTCTGAGAATTCTTCCACATAAACAGAACTGTAATTCAATAATTCTAAAAAAAAACCCAACCCCCCCCAAAAAACCCCACAAACAAACAAAAAAACAAACTCCAAAAAATTCAGAAAGTCAATCATATGAGTTTTCAAATAAATCAGTATTAAATTCAGTGTTTGGAAATCCAGATAACTAAAGATTTTATGCTATTATTTAAAGTACAATGGATTCCAACCCATGGCTTGCCTATCCAGATAATCATGGCCACACTCATCTATTTCTTGTTTACATAGCTGTAAAAATAGCACTAAACATGTACTCTGCAAACACACCTGCATTCTGAGAAACCAGAAGGCTCTGCAGTACATTGGGATGCTCAAGGGGCTTGAAATTACCTGTCTGTATGCTCCAGCAGATTCTTTCCAGATACAGATTTGGTCCCTTCCATGCACAGTGACTTGAACAGTCTTTCAAGAAACTATATGGACCCTCCTCCTTGATCTCACTTGCCATGGATTAAAAAGTTCAGTCAAGCCTATTATGTTGCCATAAAGAATTTTTTTTCAGTTTGGTTGGCAAGTTGAACCACAGCAAATGAGACCACTCACAGCAGTAAGAAAAGGCAGCACAAGTACAGTCAGGCAAAGTGGCTGACAGAATTGCTCTGCTCAGAAACATGCAGACTCTGGAATTATCCTGGACTCTCTGTTCACTTCTAGACTCTTCCAAGGAGAACAGAGAGCTGGAGACAGTACAAGATTCCTGAGTGACTCTCATCAGATTGCAACTTCTCCTGAAGGCTGGAGAGTCTATCCTGAAGTGGATAGACTGGACTGAAGTTTGAAAAAGAAATAAACTGCTCAGTCTTCAGGCTCCAGTGCTTTTAGATGTTCCATACCATGCAGGCTGTAAGAGTTGTGAAAACATTTCTGGGCAATATATAATTAGTACTAATGCTTTAAACTTCACTTCCAGAAAGAGATGAGATTATTCACTGGAGGGAATTCACTCAGTTGTTCCTCCATACTACTCCAAATAAATCCTATTTGACAAATGGCATCTCACAGACATGACTGATGGAATAAGGTAAAAATATTACTTGGAATTATCTCCAGCTTTTGCTGTGAAAATGCTCAGTATGAGTCTTTATTTCTGGAATTGAGTATTAGCATGCAGTCGAATATTCCACACCATGTTAGATAAAGTGTATTAAATGATACCTCATGCCCCCATCACCCTGATTACCCATCCAAAGAAACCACAGAAGAGGAAGAGTAGAAATTCTGTGGATTCAGGCATTATGTGGTGCCTGGACAAAGGAAGAGTCAATGATCAGGCAAGCCAAGTGAGAATGCCTGAGCCAGATTTAATTTTGTCAGCATTGTATGGTCTGCACAGCACCCATTAGCTGCAAAACTTGGAGAGAGGGTAAAGATGGATACAATCCATCCAGGCCTCCAGTTTTATGCCAGCACACAGATGCAGGACTGTCCATGACAGTCTGTGCATGACAGTCCAACGTGCAGAGGATCACAGAAAGGAGCAATATATGAATACAAGTATCTTCTCTACCAACAATGCTGCTCCTCCAAACAAACAATGGAGCCTGTGTACTAAGGGTGGTGATCTAGTTCAGACCCAAAATATCAACAAAGGGATTGATTATGCCTAAGATTTGCACAAATTTTAGGACACAGACCAGAATGAGCTCTATTGCTGGCACACAACAGTCGGTTAGGTTTGGTCATATGTTTCAGTTACATAAAGTACAGTACCTTAAAGTCTCCCCCAAAAAATAAAAACAAAAAAAACCTTCCAAGACAGATCATTTACAGCTACAATTTATAAGCAACTTCAGAACTGTAAACTAATAACCCAGAATAAAAGTCTAATGTTTTTCCCCCGTGAATCATATGTTAATAAAAAGGGTCATATCTTGACTCACTTTAATTTCAGTGCTTTCATCCCAAAAGAATCACACAGTACAACCTCAATTAGTCCAATGCCATAGAGAGTGGCAAAAAAAATTAATAATAATGGGTTTGGATAATCAAGGATTCAAACAACACAGAGAATTTTCATTGTAATTAAGTTATTTAAGAACACGGTCATCTTCCACGTAATAGCTATTGGACCAAAAAGATCAAGGGCAAACTTCATTTCACTTGTCCTGACTAAGACTGAGCAACCTTCTTTTGTTTGTAAACAATTAGTGAGATACTGAGAATACCACGAGGTCCATCAGCTTTGTACAATACCCTTTATTCAAAAAAGGTGCAAACTCCAGTACTTTATAAAACATTGACTAAGCACCTTGCTCTCTATTACCCACAAACATCAAGAAATGATGGAGTTCATGGGATTCTGTCTAGATAATATTATTCAGAGTGGCCAGTGCTACTGCTAAGTAACAAGGAGAAAGGGTGGATGATGTATCTCGAGAGGTCACTATTATCTTATGCCCTAAACTCCACTGGTATGGGAGAGCTAACAAGAAGAGTTTTCAATGTATCTGTATTTCATCTTCTGTATATTTGTGGGAATATTCTCAAGTAAATATCTGCATAAGTGACATCAATTCTTTTTATTTTATGCTGAATTAAAAGTAACTACATAATGTTTTTGCATAGTTTATACAAAATACAGTACTGTTTAAGTTCTTTCCTTTATCTCATCTGATACTCCATACTTCTGCCTGCTTCTTACATTATCAACTGTTGCAACAGTGAGAACAAAACCCACCCAAAGTCAAATTAGCTTTGTGCAAAACAACTATGATCACACTCACATTTCCAGTTGTTTACATCTCCACAATTTGTTCTGAAGGAGAGACTTAGGGTTTTTTAATAATTCAATTCTCTCCATCAATCCCCTACACAAACTTTGATATAGATTGCACCTATTTATGACCTTGCTTGTTCAGTGATCAATTTTTAAGCACTTTAAAAGACCTTTCTATACCACGGAGAAAGCACAGTAATTCTGACAACAGAACTGTATCTCCTGATACCTTTGCTCTTTTCCTGTGCAACAAGCTACAAGCTGCTTGTTGCTAATACTCAGCAATTTCAATTTGCAGCTTATCCTGATCATCGTGACCTCCTGTTTCTTATCCTGTCTGACAACTGAACAGAAGAAGAAGAATGTTAAAACATAAATTAATTACTTGAGAGTTATCATGCCAGCTGAGTATAATTCAGACTTATTTCAGCTAGTATTTGATCTTTTTCTTTACTAATACTTAAGCTTTGGTGCTGGCCTTCCTTGTGGAGTTTATTGGAGACAGCCATTTTGCAAGACAGAGCAGTCACATCATACCTGAGTATTGAAACATCCTGTTCTGGAAAGCAAATATACCGTGCAAAAGATCAGGCTATGCTCCTGCTACTGTGCTACTGCTCTTTTTCAAAAGAAATATGTCACAAGATTATTTTTATGTTTTCTCAGGGTCTTTCCAATTTTTTTTTTCTAGTCCATAATTGCTTATAACTTTAATTGATTTTCAGTTATCATATATGGATAAGTAGAGATGTCCTTTTCTAATGACTCCACTTACACAGAGCTACAAGCAAGAATAAATACACAATTTAAAAAATGAAGTCAGAATGGTCAGACTTCCAGTCTTTTAATACTACAGGTCATTTTTTTAAAAATCCCAAATCCTTGAGAATATGAACAAGTTACAAGAAAATAGATGGCAAGTCTCATACCTGTTAAAAAGGTCCTTGTGTCTTTGGGCTGTAAAAACTTACTTCACAGGTACTTAGTGCTCTGGTCAGTCATTCAGCCATGCATTACAATACCTGCCTCAGTCATACCACATCATCTAATACATTAGGAGTGGAACATACAAGTCAGCATCATTCTAACACAAATGCAAACTTACATAGGAAACCCGTACTCGCCGTCGGTGCACCAGCCCACAGCACTGCATGAAGAGGACAGCAGACAACAATCAGTGTGTGCTTTCACCGAGCTTCAGTCATTCCTGTCTCCTCTGAGACACTGTCCATTTCTCTTCACTTTTCAGTCCCAGGTGCAAGGGAACAGGTAGCAAAACGGTCACCCTTCAGCTCCGAAACTATTCCTTTAAATTATCATGAAGACAGATGAAACTTACTTTCTCTGAGTAAATCAATCTCTTCTGTTTCCGAGGATTTAAAAAGACAGGCAGAAAAAAAAAAAAAAACCAAAAAAACCACCAACAACGAAAACCCAGAGGCACGTCTTTATTTCCTCAGCATCCAGTTATTATAAAGCAAATTCCATGTTCCTGTACATCCTTTACTACACGTGGAGTAAGGTTTGTATGAACCATTCTGAACTCAGGAGAGACAGAGACGTAACAGGATCTTTATATCTCAGGCCACTGCAACCCTGGCTTTCTGAAGGTCTCTTGCTGCTGCTGCTGCTGCTGCCGCTGCTGCTGTTGTTATTGCTGCTGCTGCTGCTATTACGGCGTTCTTCCCAATGCACAAACCAGCAACAGCATCCTTGCCTCAGCGCTACCTCTGCTCTATCTCAGGCATATCTGATTTGTTATTTAACCCTTCCCAACAGCCTGGAAAAATGACAGAGTCTAGACTTTAATTCACTCTGGATTCACAGGACTACAGAACCACCCTCCAAATAGGCAGATGCTTTGTCTGGCGAGACGTGTTTCACATGAATTGTAGGCAGGACTGCTGAGTGGCCTTGCTACCTGACTTGCATCAGAGGCACAGTCTCCTCTGCTGATACTGTTTACAAAAAGAACTCAAGAAAACATTAAAACTCTGAATACACACTTAGAGAACTAAATAAATATTTGGATAATTGAGACTTATAGATAATGATTTTGAAAAGACAAATATAATGAAAAATTATTATGCTTAAAGCAATAAGGGGACACTTCTGAAATCAGGTTAGATTAAATTAACCAGTTTATTATCACAGTTCATCATTTTTCTTATGGGAGAGACTGAGTATTCCAATACTGAAAAGGCTTAATAGCTACAGTATATCTTAAAACTCCATCTTTCACTACTTTATGGCAGTGGTCTAAGAGTCTCAAACATCTCCAGTACTGTATATCTTCTGTCAGATGAGGCACTTTTTTTCACACTGAGGTATACTTAACTCTTTCAGCACTGGCATTTTGCTAAAAACTAAGATAAGCAATGGGATAAAAATAGTTATTAATAAAATAATTGTCATCATTACTAGAATAATAGTTAATAAAATATACTTATAATATTAACTATAAGTATTATTATAGTATAATGTTATAAAAAGTTAAAATGAGAAAATCAGAGATTGTACAAGCTATTTCTATCCTGTCTTTATGTAGGTTCTGATATGATGACTAATGAAAGGGTTAAACCTTCCCAAAAGGGTAAAAGAAAGGAAGCTGGTACTCCTCAGAGATTGGTTTGGATTTAAGCTTGAAAGAGGGGACTCCAAAGAAGGCAAGCTATCTATGTGCAAGCAAAATATTATCAGATACTCAAGCCAGTTGAATGGTCAGAGTTTTATTTCAGTGTAAGGTAAGGGGTCTGCCCATGGAAGTAGGAAGCCCTCTGACTGTGTGATGAAATCACATAATGAAGAGAGTTAAGATTTACAAGCTCAAAGTCTGGCAACTAAAATTCACCTCCTGCCAATTTCAAGCACATTTCTATTTAATGTGCAATATCCCTCTTAAAACAATACAAAAAAACCCCCAACCCAGTGGTGCTAAGCATCTCTGTGTCTTTGGGGACAAAAATGCCTGTTTAGCCACTCAAATATCACCAGTTTGACTGGTTTAGATGGGGTTTTTTGTAGTTTGTTTTTGTTTTTTGGGGTTTTTTTCCCAACTAACAACCATCCATTCCTATGGACACCAATGGGCCAACAGGTTTTTAAGTCAAATGTACTTTTGGTGTAAAGCCACAACTGTTAGTGATGATGTATTGCTGATAACTCACCTCAGCTGGACCTGCAGATGCTCTCAGCATCTTAAAAAAATACAATAAGACTAATAAAATTAAAACCAGGAAATTGTAGATATAAGGACCTAATCTATACACCTAAATCTAAGTTATCTTTATTTTATATCCTACCAGACAGTCTGATATATATTGATTTATCTTCAGCAGAAGAACTCAAGTTGGTACTTCCCAGTGACAGAAAAGAAAGTATCCTTGTAGCAATTTCACAGTTCAAAAGGAGAATACCAGATCAATAAGCAATGCAGATAATTAATCTCTTCAGATCAGGACTGCTTAGAGTTTTTCTAATAACCCCATTAATAATACCAATAGTGATAACTAGCAGGCAGAACAAAACATTTTGAAGTAGAACATACTGAACATTACCATAAAAAAGTATCACTTTTCAAAATAGCTAATTTCTCTACATTCTCTCTTTATAATGACTACTTTTTATTCTTGAGGGATAACTATTCATAAAATAACACAAATATTAAAGCCATGCATCGGCTATATGTTATACATTCAACTTTTTTAAAAGATTTGAAAAATCTACTGGAAATTATCAGGAATATTGGCTTCACATAAGTGTTTCTTGCAGTAGTAAGGAAACTATATGAAAGGTAGCAATGAATTTTAGAAGTTTCAATTGCTTCTGAGGAACATAAATCCATCTACGTATTTAACATTTCCTGAAATTCATCAAAAAGATTCCCAGCAACCATGAGCATCTCTTATAAAACCAGTTTCAGAACTCTTACTCAAGTTAGTCTGCAACTATGTTCACAGCCAAAGACTTCATAATTTAACCATTAAATCTCTCCTTTCAACACAGGCAGGAAAATTGTCTGGTTGTCTCTCTCCCTTCCTACTCCCAATTACTAAAATACTTTGTCATGAGTCTACGTCAAACAATTACCAAAGACAATTTTTAAAATGTGAGTCTGTGTTGCTTTTTATGGAGACGTAAGGAAATTACGACTACATGGGGATAGAAGGGGCACAAGTCAAACTCACCTAATTGAAGTCCGGTAAAATTTTATGTTCAGCAAATATGACTTTGCCACAGCCCCATGCAGTAGGACCATGCAGTGAATACAGAATCAGACCACTTCCATTTTCTGTTACATAAAAAACCCTCCATGTTACCTTAAACTGAAAGTGTAACAAGGCATCTAACTCAAAAATAATTTTAAAATCCTGAAAATCTCATTGAAAGACAGAAAACTACCAAGCCGGTAAAAGTTTGTTTTGGTTTGGTTTGGTATTTCCCCTGCTCTAACATGAAAAAAAAAAAAAAATCTATGCGTCTTGCATTTCTTGTGATGTGTTTTTGAAATGACCTTTTGGTTAGCCATTATCATTAAGACAATACCAAGGTTAATGTACTCAGGGATTGATTTTATTTTTGCATACAGGGCAAAAAGATAGCACCTTCAAAAAGAAGCTTATCAGACACATACAAAACATTTAGAAGACTTGTACAGGCACTTGGGGAGCATGAAAAACCAGTGAAATATATACCAACAGGTACAATAAACAAAGAGAAAATTTTCAAGTGTTTTGAAGTAATCAGTGAGGCTAATTTTTCAAATTTTAGATGCAGCTTCTCCAATGCTGAAAGAGCATGGAAGAAAGGACAAAAGTTCTTATCTGAAATTAAATGAACAGGCTGGCATGAAAAGTGAAATAGGAATGAACCTTGAGAAGGTAAAAATGAGTGACAGATATTTGTATTTTTCTCAAGTGCTATATTTCACAGGTTACATAAACTGAAGGGTAAGGAAAGAAAAAGAGGCTGTCACAGAAGTGTTATCATTTATTTTGATTGGTTTCTTCAGCTAACCAGCACTGGGTGAAGCCTCTGCTAACACACAGTCAACTGAAGATCATGGCCAGATCTTCCATAATGTGATCAAATGACTGTCCAGAGATAATGAGATGGATCTGAAGGGTTCAGCGCCAGCAGGCTCAAGACAGTTTCCCTATCTACCTCAAATGGCATTGCATCCATTAAAAAAAAAAAAAAAAAAAAAAAAAAAAAAAAAGTAGTGACAAAATAAAATCATGCTGAATCCTTCTTCCGGATGAAAAAAACCCAAAATACAAGACACAACCTCCCCCTCCAAACCCTCTATAAAATGTCACATAAAAAATGACTGTCCACCATGTGGTGGATCCTTCAGGATCATTTACAGAAAATTTCCATTACATTATTATTTCAGTTTACCCATTAAAGGGTTGAGGCAGGAAAGCACTGCTGGAGATCATTGAGTCCAACCCCCTGGGCAGAGCAGACTCAGCTGGAACAGGTTGCTCAGGGCCAAATTCGAGTTTCAAGTTATCTGCAAGGATGAACACTTCATAAATTCTCAGGGCAACCTGTTAAAGTGCTTGACCATTCCCAAAGAACAAAAAAAGGCTTTGTCTTTTAAAGATGTTTAACTGCAATTGCCTGTATTTTCTGGCTCTTGGATTGAATCACTCTAAATGTCCGTGTCCCTCATGTCCTGGGAAACCCAGAACTGGATGAAGCACTCCAGACGTGTCTAACCAGTGCTGAGCAGAGACAGATCATCTCCTACCTGCTGGCAGCACTTTTTCTAACACAGCATAGCAGGCTGGTGACCTTTGCTGCAAGGACACATTGCTGGCTCATGTTCCTTTGGACTCCATTAGGATTCCAGGGCCTTTCCTACAAAGCTGCTTTGTAGATGATCAGCCCCAGTCTATACCAGTGCATGGGGCTATTTTTTTTCTGGGTGGACAACGTTGTCTTTGCCTTTGTTGAACTTCATGAGGTTCCTGTCAGACCATTTGTCAAGCCTGTTAAGGTCCATATGGATGGCAGCACAACCCTCTGGGGTATCACCCATTTCTCCCAGTTTTGTAGCATCAGCAGACTTGTGGAGGGTATGCTCTGCCTAAATCACCCAGACTATTGATGAAGAGGTTAAACTGTACCAGATGCAGGACCACCCTAGGGGCACAAAACTAGTGACTGGACTCCAGTCTAGGCTGGATTTCATGCTGCTAAACACAGTTTAGTCTGGCAGTTCTGACCAGTTTCAGTCCACTTCACCACCCACTTTTTCATTCCATCATCTTGTCTATGAGGATGTGCTGAGAAACAGGTTGTAAAATCTCACCAGAGCAAGATAACCAGCATCCACACTTCTACCCTTGTCCTCTAAGTCATTCATCTCATCATAAAAGGCTGTCTTGGTGGTCAAGCCCAATTTGTCCTGTGTAAATGTATGTTGACTATTCCCAGTCACCTACTTACCTGTCATATGTTTAATCATGATTTCCAAGTGGACTTGTGTTGTTCTGTCCTTCTTAAGTTCTTCCAAGCTTTTTGATGTTTACATATTTGTAATGGAGTTTTTCACATGCTTTTTATGTAAATAATGATTGTTTTGCATTCCTTTCTGGAGGAGGAGAGAATTGGACTGTTGGTTTGACCAGTGTGGTTGGAGAGGACAGTTTTCTTCCTCCAATCCATGGTCACTGTTAGAATTCTATAAATGTAAAAGTCTATAAATAAACTTGCTCTTTTTTGCCTTGGACATCTCAGCGTGTGAGTGACGTTCATTCGTGTCGTATTGCGACAGACTTGCTCCAGCACTTTCAAAGGGATCAAACGAAAGGTGACCAGCTAGAGCTCCCCAGATCCTTCTTCCTTTCTCATCCTTCATGAAGACTGTGGTTATATTTGCTTTGTTCCAGTCTCTACAAACCCTCCCTAATCAGCATGACTCTTAAAAGATATTAAGACCCAATGTGCTGGGATGGCAGCTTTGTTGTATGGATACTCAGTGCAAATCACTGCCCCTTGGAAAGGTCTCTCCTCCTAAATATTTATACACACATTTAGGTCTGATTGTACCAGTTGCATCATAACAACTTCTAAGTATGTGAATAGATTCCTAAATTTAAATCAAAATGTTTAATTTTCTTTTAATTGTAATCCTTTAAAGATTTTCAGGCTCATTTCTTAGCAGTATATCTGAGTCAGTGTTTGTTAAATAATGCATTATTTTTAGCTAAATGTTTTTGGCATATTAGTCAATTTTTAAATACATTAAATTACTTATTTCCATTTAACATTAAGCACTTCAGAGAAACCGATTTGAGATATTTTAAGCCACTCAGTTACCTACAAATAAAACATTTTAAGTATTTAGGCATCCATGCTAAACTGTCTATGTTAACAGAGAGAATTCATAACAAAAACATTTATTTTTGGCAGAATAAGCTGTTTCTGGATCCCTGAAATTTTCTGAATTTTTCTGAATCGTAGAGAAAGTGATTAAGTCCTTGTCCCTTAAAAATCAAAACCAAATCATTAAGCTTACTTTGTTTACAAAATTACAGGTAAAAACGCTATATGAGATTCTCAAAACAGTCCAACTTTTACGAAGCATTACCTATATATTATGCAATAAACTACACACATGAAGAAGGGAAAAAAAAAAAGCTGGCTTTCAGAAACTGCAGGAAATAACTTAAGAATATGATTTCTCTCAAGCAGTGTCATCTTTCTCCACATGACATTTTACTGATCATGTGCTGTACTCAATTCCTTCCAAGGCTTTTCAAGAACCTGTTTTTGTCGATGTGTAACTCTTCCATTGCTCAAAGGACCACAGCAATGTTCCTCAGCTGCTTTTTAAATGGTATTCAAAATTGGTAACTCTACTGTATCATCCATGTATGATCTCTATTGTCCAGGAAAAAAGTAAGTTACAAAATTTAATATTAAAAAAATACTCAGTACTAGCTCAAGAATTCTGCATTTAGATAACATTTTTAAATAACAGTTTTCTGATTTAATCACTGACAATGACCTTTTGCAAAGTATGGCTCCCACCTTCCTGTCTTTCATCAGAAAAGAATGTTGTTGACTTTCTATTAATGTTATAAATGTTTTCTTCCAGCCTTTCTCTGGAAAAGAATATCAGTGTTAAGGAGTCTCCATGTTCATTAAGAGAGCTTCATGCTGGCTGCCTCTACCTCAGAGCTGTATTGCTCAATTTTTAATTTTATTTTCTTATAAAGATGCTGAAGTTGCACACAACTATTTTTAAACAGACTGGAAAAAAGCAAAACCCCCTTAACCAGAAATATTTTTATTTACTTATCTATCACTACACTATTTTTGCTGGTTTACATGTATTAATTAGCAATATTTAGATCTTGCATACAACATCTATGCACATGTAATTACTGAGCAAAAAAACCATAAATAATTTAAAAATTATCCTTTAATAAAACAGTTGCTCATTGTTATCATAGCTGATCCTGAAAAGAAGCAATGTATGCATTGCTGTGCCTGTTAATCTAGAGGGGTAATGCAAACTGCAATATTTTCAAACTCATTTTTCAATGTTAAAAGCTCTCCAAAGACAGATAATAACAAATTTCCTTCAAATGATCACTAACCTAGGTTTATATGAATCTGTCAAGCTATCATCCAAATTGTAGCTGTTCTCATACAGATTTACGTCAGAGAATTGTAACCAGCAAGTCATACTTTAAACTTTATTTGACTTGTTTTAAACTGATTTCCAAGAAAGTCAAACAAATGAAATAAAATACTTCTCACAACATCAGGCATAAAATTCTGGAACTTGCTGCCACTGGCAGTACCACAGACACTACTGGAGAAGAGGGGCAAATTCAAGGACAGCATTCACATAAACTGACACAAATGCAAGTAATCAAGGATACAGCCTTCAAAAAACCAAGGAAAACAAGGGCCCTCAAAAAGCCAATAGGCTCTCTCAGACACTTTCTAACTGGCATAAATTTAACTACAGTTAGAGATAGACCACTGTGCTAGAACGACCCATTGCTCTGATGAAGGAGGAAATTTTATGTGATCTGGTATCCATGCTATCCTCTCCTTTAAAGGGATTTCTGCCTACAGACACATGTTGTCTGCATGTTAGCTGAGATTCTTTATGCCTTATTGTTCCCTTTGCCTGCAGTTCATTGTGTCTCTTTTTATCCATAAACATTAACTGTATTCAACATTTTTATTTATTTAATTTTGTTAGTTTGTTTGTTTGTTTTGATTCTGTACTTGAATCCCTCACCCTCCCTAGTGGCAGCCTGCTTTTCCGGTTTTCCTGTTGGACAGGTGTTTGACTGCACCATGTGGTATCCTCTCTTCTTTGCTCCAGTTCGTCTCCAATGCTGCTGATTGCACCTGAGAACTCTTATGCTCAGATATGTTCTGCCCCCAGTTCAGGTCGTATCATGTACATGCAGATGTTATCAGAAATCTCATTAGCAATGCACTCTTGGCAGCTTCTACACCCAGTCATCTTTGTGTTCTCCTTCATGTGAAGGTCATCTCCCATGCCATCTCAGACACTATCAGCACCTCTCCCTTGTCCCCAGCTCAAAAGTCAAAGACTTGTTTCTTTCTTATTAAACACCATTTACACCACTCCCTTTTTTTTTGGTCCTATGTCTACTCATTTCTGTACATTAGGGATTCATTGAACAAGTTCCACAAGTTAAAGAATTTGCTGCACTGAATCTGATCATATGAATGCTATGAAATATTAAGAAGATGTCCACGCTGTACCTTACTAGTTTCAGTTCCTTATTGTAGTTTCTTACCATATGCAGAATGCTCTCTTGGCTATATTTTGATCAAAAGGCATGATAGCCTTTCCCATAGCTTTTTAGATAGGTTTCTTGGGGAACAGAGCTTTATGTAATTCTGTGATTCCTCCTTTCATGCAGCAGACCCTCCTCCCTTTCACCACCTCATCAGTCTCCAGATTCTCCACCTGTCAGTCTATAGTGATGCCTTAGGAAGGCTGACCTAAAAGAGAGGCTGGACAGAGCTAGAGAATAAAGTCGATATTTATTAAAAGGCTTCCAGGACCCACCCTGGGCATCACAGGAGCCTGACCAAGGCTGCAGCCAGGGTGGGTTAGGAATGGCCACACAAAATGGCTACCTAGTCACGAGATTTTACATTTTTATAAGTTTTAGTCCATTTGCATAATAGGATTTAATTGTCCAATTATAGCTTCAGGTTGTGAGGTACCATCCTTCTTATTATTCCTCCCTTCAGCCCACCATTGTTTGTGCTTTTGGGCCTGAAAGTTGTCCTTGGTCCTCAGCAGAAAAGGGATTTGTTTTGTTGACATACTCTGTGAAGAGAGCATACTAGCACTTAATATGAGGCTCAGACCTACATCCTTAGGCAGCACAGAATCTGAAAATATGAAAGCTAAAATCTAAGGCATCATTTCCCCCTAATCTAAGGCATCAATATAATTCAAATACTGGACATTTCAAGGACATTTTGTTTCTACAGGCTTGGCAACTACTAAAGATAGGTAAAGTGACACATACACCCTTGATAATCACAAAATTGTATTAAATTATAAACAAGCATCTCATGCTTTGCCACAATATTATATCATGCTTACATGTGTGGGATTGGACATGTCATCATATACCTAACTTTGAAACAGTCACAGCACAACCTGCCACTTGCCTAGAAAAAATTATTGGGATATATGACATAAAAAGGACATAGAGCAGAAGGAAATCATGATTCTGTAGCTCTGCTGCTCACATAACAGCTATTTTTTCTTTGGACCTTTCAAGAAAGATTGACAGACAGTATTCCATATCTGAAAAACTATTTGCTGCAATTGTACTTTCCAAAATTAAATATCACTCTTATTTCCACATGTCCATGTTATGGATAATAATGCTTTTTTTTTTCTGTTGAAAGAATTATTTTTCCCTCAACACCTCTCTTTAAGCCAATTTCTCCTAAGTGCAAACAAGGTCAGCTCAAAGTGTACAAGAAAGAAAAAAACAAAAGGTAACATTTCTGGTTTAAAAAAAAAAAAAAAAAAGGAAGGGACAGGGGAGGAGGATTATATAAAAATTGAGGGATTTTTTCATTGCCTGTGGCTTTGTGTAGTCTAGAGAAAAGATGTCAGATGGACCACTGTCCAGAGATTTCAGGGTTCATTACTGCACCCACCACACATTTCTTGCCTACTGCAGCTGTTCACAGCAGGTGTGCCACTGCAGGGCAGGAAGACTGAAGAAACAGCTGTTACAGAGCTTCTGTTTTAACAGAATTTCACAGAAATATAGGCACTACACATACAAAATTACAATTCACAGCCAGATTAATTTCTATTTCTTTTGGACCTGTATGAGAACTAGGAGCAAGTGGAAGAGAGAAAACAATGCTTATGCAGTCTATTGCTTCTACTGTGGACTCAGCCTGCCTCTAAAGCCTAACAGAAGCACAGGCACTGGAGGTGCAGGTTTCTCCTCTCTACATTGTAGGGATGATATCTAAAGAGGGATCATTTATTTTATATATGCCAGAAGGATATTGAAGGAAAAATAATTCACAGCAGATACAGAGAACTAAAATTACATCTTTTTGTAATAGATTATAACAGAGATGAACTTTTTTTTTTTTGATTCTATTATGAGAAGACTACTTTAAAAAAAAAAAAAGAAAGGAAAAAGAAAGTATTGAACTCTCCCGTACTTGCACACTAAGCTTTTAAACATTAGAAGATAATGTGTTTATTTTCATAACATATTATGTGTGGCTGCATTGCATCTGAATACTATGCTAATTCAAAAGACCTCGAATAATTCAATGCAAAGAAAAAAAAAAGTCAGTACTGTGTTCCACTACCTCACTACCTTTTTTAAAAATACAGAAAATTAGCTGTTCTATTTAATTACTGCCGCTAGGTGGCAAAGTTGGCCAAAGAACCAAATGTTTGAAACTTGACGGTATCTTTCTGAATACAAAAGGCTCATTTAAAAAAATGTCACAGAAAACGTAAGAAGTGTAAAGGAAAAATTAAGTTTAGTAATCATAAACCTATTTTATGACATTATCTATCTGTAAGCGATTTGAACTGCTTCACATATTAAAATTCTTAGAAGATAGTAAAATAATTTTAGCAAATGTTCTTGAAATCACATGAAGGAATTACTACACTGGGCAATAATAAAAAAAATGAATACAGATTTTAAGTTTAGAAGATAATACCTACTAACACATACAATATCCTCTGACTTGACAGCAGGCACAGTAATGCTATCTTTTGACTACAGAAGATACAGTACTCCTTATGTTTCTTGATATAAAAGCTGCTTTTCTGCCTTTCAAACCAGCACAGTCACTCTCCATCTGGTTGAATTTCAGCAAATACTTTACAAAGAGAGGCAGTCTTTTAGCCTTTTCTTTTAGTACTTTCTTCTCCTTAACCTTTTATGGCTGGTTCTTACTTTTTATTTCAGCACATCTGCTCATTGATTCATGCTTTAAGTTAAACTCCATGTTGTCTACACTTACACATCCCACTGTACTGGATTCAGTGATACCTCCAATAAAGCTACAAGTGACATGAGATAAACATTAGTTGATCCACAAACCTTCTGCAAATATACTGCAAGCAAACCCCATCTGACTCATATGGAACTCACGTTAAAGAAAAGAATCTGGAAGAAGAGCTCTCCTGTCCAATGGTTCCCAAAGAAAATGGTTGCCAAAGAACTACCGAGCCACCATCACTTTAGTGAAAATCTACTCACAATATTAATATCTCCCTCCACAAAAAAAAAAAAAAGAAAAAAAAAAGAAAAAAAAAGAAAAAAAAAGAAGAAGAAAATTATCGCGAACGAGGAGTGTGTGTCCAAAGAGTGAACAAAGATGATCCTGGTTTGTTTTGTGTTTTTCCTGCGACAGATCTGCTTAGATCCAAGACAGAAGTATTTTGATCTTCACAGTTAAGGATTTTTGACTAAGCTAAACTACTTAACCAGCCAGAAAATTATAAATGTACCGTATTGAGTGTGTGTTCTAATGGTAAGCTCTTGTCACATAAAGCACTTTACAAGCCACTGGGGCTCCAGCATTGCAAGGGAGGGAGACTGGAGAGAAGGAATGTGAGACAACCACTGCAGACAGTAAATGCTCAACAGTTTTGATCCCATTCTTTACAGTAAAGGGGAAGATCTAATGCTGAGTATCATCACTATTTAGTTTGCATTTGCTTTTAAGTGACGGTCATTAAGAAACAATCCTCACAGAATAAGGAGAGAAGAAAACAACAAACCAGACCGAGGACAAGTCATTCCAAAGCAGTGAGCACTGCCCCCTTGGAGCATTACCAGCTACACGCAGTAGATGTGGAATGTATTTTTGCTCAGAAGCATCCACTCCCATTCCTAGATGTGTGTCATCTAACATGTCAGTGAACCACTGATCACAGTGACACAGCTATAAAATCTAGGAGCTTCTGTGCCACAGGAGAGGCTAAAAGAAGCAGCCAGAAGTGCACGGTGTTTTCAACCTAAACTGCTGCACATCTCTCATCCAAAGCACAGTGTGAGGAAGGAGGAGGGGATGATAAAGGAGAAACAGAAGAACAAGGCACCAGCCAAGCACATTTGAGCAGTCTAGTTTCTGGAGCATGAGACAGAGCAAGGTCCTCCCACAGCTGGCTACCTTTGTTTTTCAGCCCCCAAAAAAGCAGGAGTCTGCTGACAGGTCACTTTGAAGCAGCTAACAATAATGTCCACAGTGAGACACAGTGTGAGTCCCTGTATCTCAGGAGGGCTCCAAATCACTCACTCACAGCACCTTTATGAGGTACAGAGTTCATCACAAGCTTTAAACAGGGCACGAACTTGCAAACCTTCCTTCCTTCAAAAATTTTTCTTGTCCAGAAAAACACAGCATCATCAAGACATACAGGGACATACTAGAGTGGGTCTAGCCAAGGGCTAGAAGATGAAGACAGGCTTGGAGTATCTTACATGAAAGAGACAGAAAGTTGGTAATGCTCAGCCTAGAGAAGACACTTTATCCATATGTTTACATACCCAAAGCGACATCATAAAGAGCACCAGCAATTCAGTGATCCCCCCTGACAGGACAAGAGGCAATGAGCACAAACTGAAATTTCAATTTCACAATTTCAATTAATTATTACAAAGCTATTTTATAGTGAGGGTGGTCAAGCACTTTTAACAGGTTGCCCAGAGACAGTATGCAGTCTTCATCCCTGGATATCCTTAAAACCTTCCTAGACATGTCACTGAGCAAACAGCTCTAGCTGAGTCTGCTCTGAGCAAGGTGTTGGACTCAATGATCTCCAGTTATGCCTTCCTACTTTAATCATTCTCTGATTGTACAAACACTAAATACGCAAAACACCACAGAATTTTGCCTAAACTTAACTTGCAGCAGTCTTTTTGCTAAAAAAAAAAAAGATTATTTGTTTTAATCTCCATTTCTTTATTACTTAATGTTCAGCTTCTAGAAAACAATGGTAATGTAATGCTCTGCTACTTCTGTATTGTGAGCAAGGACACGACCAGTGTAATTTTTATTGAAAAGAAGTCTGTTTTTCTAAGTCTGTCCTTCTTACTAACCAAAGAATGAATGTGTTCAAAAGACAATTACATTATGCTTTACAATTGTTTTATGAAGCTTTTATAGATATTAAGATGCTGGAAAGTTTTAAGAAAGCACTGCTATGAAAACATAAACATAAAATACAACATTTAAGAAAAGTACATAACAAAACTTTCCTCTTACAATAGTCTTACTAACTTCTAAAGCCTTCTTCAAATATTCCCTTCATAATTACCAAATTTGTTGGACTCTTGGAAAACAGCTGTCTAATATATTTCTACTGAATTGTGTCGTTACTGATCAGCAAACCATAATATAAGGAATGGAGAAGTTCAAATGCAACACAAGTCACTTTTTCCAAGAAGATCAGAGTACCCAGTGATATTCTTTCTTGAAAACAAAGCAAACAAAAGCACCAACTTCTTTTTTAAAATAAATACCACAGCTTATTTCCAGGAAAATAAATCTGTAACAATAAAAGCAGCTGGTGCAATATGAGTGGATTTTCTGCAAATTATGGGCAATATTTCACTATTTCCAACCAAACAAAACGAACAAACAATCACCTTTCAGACTAGCTTCCTAATAAAACTTATGTCTCCCTCTTTGTACTGGGCTCATTTGCCAGTTTTGATAGTATTTGACCTCACTAAGCATTAATTTCCTACAGATTTGCCAAATTAAAAGAAACTGTAGGTTCTATAGGAAACACTGAGGGATAAACATAGCAACCATTACACAAAGGGCCTCAATTTTGGACAAAATGCCTTAGAAACTAAGGCTAAATATATTTGAATAGATTTTGAAACAGAAAAAATAAATCCTACTTTATTATTAAAATTTCAGCACACTTCATTAAAGTAATTCAAAACATTCTTTCTCCTCCAACCTAACCCAAGACCCAAAAAGAATGTCTGCATTACGCAATGGCAAGTGAAAAAACCACACATTACTACCAGTTTTGTGGCACTCTCTGAGCTTTGCCAGCCTCTGTGGGGATGTGTCTTCCCCAAACCCTGGCTCTATGGGCAGCTTCCACACCCCAGACAAAGAAAGCCCAGAAATCCTTGAGCTCCAAGGCTGGGGTCGTGGAGTAGGAGGCAGAGAGAGACAGTGAACCATTAGGGACACCTCTGTCATCCTTTGGGCTCTGCCAAGTCAGAGACTTTTCACAAATTAGGATTTTTCAGGCAAAACACAACGGAACCAGGAGACCGCAAGTTTCATCCTTGCAAACACACCCCGTAGCAAACAAGACATCTACAAGGATGAAAACGTCACAATGGTTGTGCTGAGTATTCTTGTCTGGAGCTGGCAGTGTTCCCAAAGTTCCCATGGGAACCACAGAACATACTGAACACTCTGGTGGATAAAGGCTGGGGGGCAGAAAATGAAGAGAGGGAGAAAGAAGGATATGCTTCTGAAGGTGACTGGTTTAATAGCAAAGAAGGATAACCTGGACAACTCAGATGGAAACAGATTTTTTTTATTATTATTTATTTTTAATAGAGACTTTCAAATATTTCTCCCCATTTTATTTTAGGCCCTTCCAAAGCAACTCAAATAATGCACCTTGGATCTCTTCAGTGTCCAAAAAAGGATGCAACATGTGAATGATCAAGAATTTCCAGATGGCACATCTCATGAACTCAAATAAGACATCCCTGGGGTATTAACTAATGAAATCTCTACTTCCTCCAGCTACTTGTTGCTTGGAAGAATTCAGATGGCACCAAAGCATTTCACTGGAAATGAAAACACTTTAAACCTTGCAGTCCCACTTTGCTTGAAACCTGATGCAGTGTCAGGAAGCCCCTGTCTCCTGAGACAGACTCCATACCTGATAACTGAAGCCTGACTAATCTTGGCTTCTCTGTTTGGATAGCAAATTGTTTTGATAACAGAGTGATCAGAAGTTCAAACAGACAGGAATGAGGAAAGGGTAGCAGAAGAGGGAGTGCAGGCTTTATAGACATGCAATGTACAAATCATGAAGAACACAGCCCATTATTGTAAAATGCAGCGTCTCACCATATTTCTTTTTCTTGTAGAGGTATAATCAAGTCAAAAACTGTTACCAGTTGCAAACAAAAGTATAATATAGAAATGAACTCTAGTGCTCTGTGCTGCTAATAACTTCCTTGTAGATGTCTCCTTGAATCCTGAAATGAGTATATTGATTGACATGAAATGATAACTAAAATAACCAAAAAATAGAAGCTCCATTCTGAAAAGCAATGTGAGCAAATAACTAAAAAGGTGTCAGGCTTCAAACCACTTCCTTTATAAAATAATTTTAGAACTGCTACAGATTAAGACAGTAAATTGGGTTCCAATAAAATGAAGAATCAAACTTTTTTACACAGACATAAACAGTTCATGAAATAATGTATTAAGAACCCCAAACCTTTTGTTTGATCTGTAACAAAATGTTTAGTTTCTGTGTTCTTAACAACTTAATTAAAAAAAAAAATATGGTGCGCCTTGAAAGCAAAAACTTTATTTCAAAGCAAAAACTTAAACTTCTCTGTGCTAACCTTACTAATTTACAATGTAGCTTAATATCCCCCAGGGCTCTGCTATCATGGTGCTTTCCAACTGCACACCATGCCCTCCCCAGGGAAAGACTGGGAATTGGCATTGGTGTCCTTCCCAGATGAACAAAGACAGGCCCCTTCCCACACCCACCAGCAGTCTGGCCTGGATGGAAAGTGACTGCTGAGGTGACAGGAGAGCTGGGGACAGGACACATCTCCCCCGCACCAAGCACTGCCCAGCACAGTCCCTGCCGCTGCTGCACCCCTGCTAAAATCCACAGGAGTTCCAGAACTGGGACCTGCTTCTGGAGCAGATTGTACAGTTCACCCCACTTCAAATTACCCCTGGAAGAAGGCTTGGGGTGACCCAAGAGTACCTAATTTCAACCTGTTCAACACCACCACCAGTGAATGGTTAAAAAACGGCATGAATGGTTAAAAAGTGGCAAAGAGAGGCCAGCATACCCTTTCACACTTCTGTGCTATACATCAGTGCTGGTATTTCAATCTCTGCCTCATGAAAGTCAAAACAGAACAAATCTTTATGCAAAAAGATGTTCCGCTATCCCCTTCAGTCTCTCACCTACTCTTCGCAGTGCATAAAAATCTAAACTTCTGCTAATTCAGGAGTGTCTTTCCTTGAGGACAATCTCTTCTACAAACGTATGCTACAGCTCTTTCAAAAAGCAATAGAGTACTTCTGCTCTTCTCACCACAGCTTTACCAGGTCACTACAAGCAGTTACATAAATCTTGCTTTCTGCCATCACTTGACGTCATTCACTCTTTTTAGAACTTTTCCTCTTACAAAAAAGATGATGGTCATAGGCTTGACAGAATTTTTTTCACATATTGCAGAGGGCAGAAGTTAGGTGTCACCTAACTGCATGCAATAATTAATATGTTTTGGAAACAGAACCAAAAGACAAAAATAACCTTCCATGACCAATCTGATATCCACACCGGTTTTCCATGGAGGATTCATAGTGCAGTGTACTTCACTCATGAAATGGCTGATTTAGACTATGACTATATATTGCTTTGGTTTCAATAGAGCACATAAATTATATTAGCAAAAAGTGCAGCTGGATTCAGATCAATTGTAGATGTGTTCCTGTGTAGCATCAGGCAGGTTGTGACACTTGGTAACAGGCTAAACACCATTATCTTGTGGCACACACCAAATGCCTGCTCCCGGACAATTACCAGTTTGGTTTCATTCACAGATGAAATCAGTTAGAAAGATGTGTTCCAAATTCTGTTTGTCCAGGATTACAGACACAGGGAAGTTTGTTCATCTTATGCTTAGCCATGCTTTCCAGATTGTCTGTAATGTGACACCAATAATCAACATACTAAGTTTGCAAGCTGATTTCTGAAAAAAACCCAGACATTAACAAACCCACAATATTCAGAAGGGGAATCAAAATTTTTAGAGCTTTATTTTTTTTTTTTTAATACCAGAGATTGAAACCAGTTCTGAATTTACAGCTCTTTCTCCTTTGAAACACAACTCAACTGTGGTTCCTGAAGGAAGCACTAATAATCAATTTAAGAAGTGTTATTTTACATACCTACCCATTCTAACAATTATTTTATAGGTAGAAAATGCTAAAAAGATTAAAGAAAAACAAAGACAGAGGGTAAAATCTATACATTACTCTAGTCCCTGATTTTCATCTTCAGAAAGTAAGGAGAGTAAACAGGAAGAAAGAGTCCAACACATCTTTCACATTCTGAGCAGCTTGAGATTTTTGCAGGGTGGGGGAAAGAGGATGTGTCTTGAACACACTAAGCTGTCACTCCCCTCAGCAAATTAAATACAGAAGTGACAGTGCTAATAAAGTGGCAAATAGGTCCACACTGTGGAGAAAGATGCATCTCATGAAAAACGTTTCTCAACACATCCCTATGCCTGAGAATAACCAAGCATTACTCGCCACCAATGACTCATGGAGATGAGTATCTGTTCACAGATGTCACATTGCTGGCACTGCGTTCATCACAAGGACAGCAACCTTCCACTCTCTGGCAGGCTTAGGTTCTCAGAGCTGAACTACATTGACAAAGACCGGAGAAAAAAACCCCACAATTACAGTTCAAATCCTGAAGGACTTTTTTTCCTTTTCTCTTCAAATGGCACAGGGGTTTTCTTCCACCAAGGGAAACGATAGCTGCAGCAATTAACTGTATTCACAGTATAGGAAATCGTTTTATACAGCTGCTGCCACACACACAATAGGAACAGAATGGTTCTGGCATCAAACAAAGGAGGAGGCAATTTTATCTTGAATGAAGTAATTAGTTGTTAAGCACGTTTATGGACTTGATGTTTGAATTTATATTATGCTCCAGCAAATTGTGTAGATTTAATTGCCAGTAGGAATCTCTACAGTATACTCACCATTTTTGTTAAAATGTAGCAAAGCAAGGTTTGTTTCCTGTAAGTTTGATTTGGAATTTAGTTCTGTTTGCTATATCTTACACAAAAATTTTAACATCTGAGCAATGGTGGGAATACTAAAATTAACCCAAAACAGCTCCAGAATTCTGGAAGAAAACAAGTAAGGATATTTTTCTTTTCCCTTTTTTAAGTTAAATTATATTTTCCATTTCTTTTTCTTAAACAAGCCAAACCAAACCAAAAAAACGCAAACAACCAAAATAAACAAAAAACCACACCCAGAAACCTCCCACGAATACATACAAAAAAATCCAACACACCATGTTAGTTTAATCTTGTCTACTTTTCACCATCTAGAATATTACTTGAGATATTATTTCTAATACTTGATAATTTTCATTACTCCCAACTGTGCACAGTACTTCAAGGAACTCAAACAGAGCAAAGCATGCCTTCCAAAGAGATTGCAAAGTAATTTTTAGTAGTACAAAGGGGAAAAAAAGCACAAGGGCAGAAGAAAGCCATTAGTAAAATCAAGCAGAACTCTATCACTAATAATAAATAAAATATTTATTAATTAATATTAGTTAATATTCACAGCATGCTGAGCCACTAAAGTCAGTTCCATACTCAGAAGCAAATGATTTAGACCTACAACCATTTTCAGCAAAGATGTAATAAACATAATTTTGTGAACAGCTTCATTCCACTTTTACTCAACTCTTCAACAGAGAAACTTTCACTTCTAGAAACATATGTGTACCTAAGACCACATCTTGTATTCTACTGTGACAACTGTAAAAGAAATCCACCTTTACAGTTAATTATAAAGCACTGCTACATCAAGTATTTCTTAAAAATAAAAATAAAAATAAAATCCCTGCACTACTGGTAATACTTCGCCTGCAGTAAACAGACCTAAATCACATGGGCATAATTTTGTGGTTTTGCTCTTAAGGTGCTATTTTGAGTCTAACCTTTCTTTAAGAAGGAAAAAAAAAAAAAAAAGAAAAAAATAGAGACTATTTCCATGCTAATTTGCAACCAGACACTAGATGTCTCTCCCTGAAGGGGCACCAATAAGCTCTTGCTTCTCTTCTGACCCTATAAAGACATCCTGCAGTCCTGCAGTCCTACTCCAACCTTATGGCAATATTCTCTGGGTTTTTAAAAGCCAGTACAGCCCATCACAACCAAAGAAGAAAGTGATGTCTCATTTTTCCTGAAGAGGCATAAAGACAACCAGAAAGACAGAAACACAACAGCCTTCCTTGAGGTATAAAGGAAATCTCTGTAGGAAGCAGTCTTGAACATAAACCATAAAGACTTTAAAAGAGGTCTTGGAGTCTTTTAAATGTCCTTAAAAAACCCCTTAATATTTTCTTGTTGGCTTTCAGGTGTTTTAAAAAGTCACTGAAGGATTAAAATAGTACAAACAAGCTCAACGTATAATAAATGGAAAATACTGCATCTGTAAAGACTATGTTAATTGCTACATTAGTAGTTACATAACTACAGAAAGTAAAACTATACTCAAAATTATCAAGACATGCCTGAAATAATATAGTTAAATGTAGTCCAGTCAATAACTGAAAATTATTTCTGCTAACATACTGCAAGTAACATTTCAAGAACACATTACGTGTGACTCAGTAATGAACTGAGACTTCTATGGTTACTGTGACTTTTCTGATATTTCTAGATAACAATGACACAAAGAAGCAACTCAATCATGACTTATAAAAAAACCCAAAC
This sequence comes from Phylloscopus collybita, assembly GCA_027886175.1. Classification (NCBI taxonomy): domain Eukaryota; kingdom Metazoa; phylum Chordata; class Aves; order Passeriformes; family Phylloscopidae; genus Phylloscopus; species Phylloscopus collybita. The sequence goes on from JAJNNQ010000002.1 coordinate 18,732,785, forward strand.
CTTATATTTTTTAAGAACAATCTCTGGATTACATGTTACATAATACCCAAGGAGCATCCATCTGCATATCTATCTACGTTCAATACAATCCACATGGACATACATTTTAAGACGAAGATTGATTTTGAAAACAGTCCAAACCATAAACACAGCACAGCAGTCTCAGTAGTGTCCTTTACCATAACCACTTAAAATGACAAAATTAATATACCCTGATGTTTCCAGATGTCAGATTCTCAATACATCTTGGATGACTAGGCTCAATTATCTAGATTAGAGGTCTTTCATTTTCATTAGTTCACATGCAACAATAACAAAAAACCAATAAATGAGCTAGAACAAAAACATATGTTGCCCTCCATTTCAATTTTTACTCTTACAGAAACAGCTTCAGACAGCTTTTCTCAATGCTGTAGTGCCTTGGGTGATTTAATTTTTAATTAAGCAGACTAGTTAAACAAGACTTTAACTTTTAATATGAAAAATTACACTGAAATGTGCATTTACTTTACTGTTACAGGGTCTGCAATATAGTATTGACTTTAATGGAATTTATCCTCACCTTTGTAAATATTAATAAAGTATTAAAATTGTGAAAATCCATATTATTAGAATGCAACAGAGCCCACACCCGTGGCCCTTACAGACTGTGACAGACAGTTCCTGTTCTTTCAGCAAAGCACCCATGAGAAATACAAACCCTGCAAGTGCCATTTGTAACGTGTGTTAGAAAGGGTGCCATTTAGAAGGCAGTTCAATGTGAAAGACAGATCCCTCCCATAGAATCAGGAATTGTGAGTTGGACTCATAGCTCTGCAATCTAATGGTTCTCCAAGATGCAAAAATTCATGGTTTTTTTTCTAAACTAAGGCATGAGACCTAAACCAGAAATTTCAATTATTAAGATATAGGCTCAATTACAAGAACAAAGTAGGCTCATTTAAAAAACCAGAAAAATAAGTGATTACAAAAACCAAAAAAGACCAGTGGAAAGTGGAAGTGCCATGACTACCTCCTGATTCAGCTGCTCTGATGGCAGGTAATGGGCATCTGTGCTACTGTAAATCACACTGAGAAAAAATTAAATTCACTACATTTAACTTCATATATTTATTGCCTTGAGAAAAAACAAGATGAAGTTTTTTGGGGGCGAGAATTTAACTTACTGGAAGTCTGCTGGAAACTCAGCACAGTGGAGAAAGTATATGAAGTTCCTGGCATGTATGCAACATAAACTCCTGACACAGCTGCCAGGCAAGCCTACCAGGGATGCTGCCCCACTATACCTGCTGCTTACAAACAGAGAAGGGCTGGTGGGAGATCCAGTGCTTGGAGCTCACCTTGGGCACAGCAGCCACAAAATGATAAAGAGTTTTTTATTCTAGGTGAAATAAAGAAGGCGTCAAGAAAACCTCTGCCTTGGACTTCTGGAGGATGGACTTTGGCCTGTTCTTTGGTCATGCTGAGCAGTGATAATGTTTATCTTGTTGCCCTTCCAAAGAGCACACATCACTTCTCCAGAATTCCTCTCAACAGAACAAAAAAGTTTTCTTTATTCTTCTTTACTGGAGATTAAAAATCTTAAAGAACATTTCACATCTGAAAAGGAGATCCTGATGTTTACAAAAGCGTATCTCATTGCACTTCCAGAGAGCACATATCACTTCCCAAAAACTCCTCTTTGTGGAACAAGTATTTTTTATTATTCTTTACTGGAAGCTAAATAATATTAAAGAAGATTTCACATCTGAAAAGCAACTGTCATTAAAATGTTTGTCATTAAGATTTCTGTTTCAAAATGAGTTCTATTTCATGACTCAAAGTCTCTCCCTTGACACAACTTTACAAAAGCCATACACAGATGCACCCTGATGGTGCATTTTCCCATCTGAAGAGACAGGTCACAGAGCAGGGGGTTGATGAAACTTCAGGATGTAGCTAGCATGAGCTAAACACTCCTTGATGTTTATTACTGCAACTGTGCAGGGAAAGTGGAAGGAGGATTTTGGAGCCTCTCTGGGATGATTACTATTATTTGGGAACAAAGGAAATCCCCATGAAACTCTCCTCATTCACACAGTGTGTTCCAGGGGAACATGGCAGTGCTGCAGGCTGAGGTGCTGTGCCAGCCCACCCCAATGGCTGCAAACTGACAGCTGATCCCCCCAGGATAGCCCCTCCAGGGCTGGTCACCCCAGAGGGCAGACAAATGTCCTAACATAGGGACTCCTCCTGACACTTCAGATCCAGGGCAAGTTCTGCTACTTTTAGGCTGCACTGGCAATTAGGGTTTGGGCAAAATAAATTAAGCAGGAGCTATGACTAACCAAGTCTAGCAATAGGCAACTGATCACTGAACATTTTGCCAGTGATCCTCACTAACCTGCTTCACATAAGGCTTTTGTTCTGGATATAACTATTCTGCATGAAAAATAATCTCAACTTCACCTTGGTATAGTGACAGGATCATCATCTTCACTGAGGACTCATTCATGCCACCCTTGTAGCACTTCCTGAAAATTTAATTTTTGAAGTCTGATAGAAGTTGATTTAATTTTAATTTTTAGTTGCCAAAGCCAGTTATGAAGACTGCGACACAGAAGTGTTATAAGCCTTACATCCTACCCCACACTGGTTTTATTTCAGGCTGGCAGAAGGATGAAGGTTGGAGGCCGGGACAGCTGCGCTCCAGCTCATTCACACTCAGCGGTCCCAGTCGCTGCCGCCTTTGGGAACTGCCGGAAGGCTACAGCTGTCACTGGCAACTGCAGGTTGCAAACCCAGCTTCTTTGGCTGCTGGAGCCTCCCTGCAGACCTGAGGTTTCAGAGGCTCTGGGTGCCTTCTATACACTCGTCCTCAGTTAGGGAGCGTGATATGGCAGGGAAAACAATTCCGACTAATAGTGAGTTAATAGAGTTATTTTCTTCTAATATTAGAGCATTAAAAGAAAGCTTTATCTGCCATTAAATTAACTTTGCAACTAATTTCTGCCAAACTGTTGAATCCAACAGTTGGTGGCAGAAAGCATTAATTAGCATGTCACATTACTCTATCTGCTGTTAGAGAGTATTGACTGCAAGTTAACTATTACATGGGGTATCACAAAAAAAAATCTAAATGACACTTTACACATAGCAGCTCTCTGCACACCATAGCAACAGAGAGAGACTGAAGTAAAATGGTCTGGTTTCTATAGCAACTATCACACAGGCCATCTGTAATCAAAAGAAAACCTCGCGAAGGAAACAAAATGGGGGATTTTGCACAGTGGAAGACTATTCATGTTCTTAAAATATATCACTCCTTAATGTTCATTCTGTTCTAGTCCCAAAATATTATTTGGACGCAAGAAATCTACTAAAGCTTCTGAAAAAAACCTTTTACTTAATGAAATACTAATTACAGCTCACCAGCTCTATCTCCATCACTACAAGACACCCTTTCTAAATAGCCAGTGTTTTTCAGACACTAGACATATGACCCTCAAGATCCAGAATCATGAGCTCATCAAGTATTTGGTTACTATTTTATTCTGAAACTCAAATACTGTAAAAGGGATACCAGTAATATACTTCTATCTATGATACAGAACTGCTTTTGGAAAGAAAGTATTTCAGACAAAAACATTTAACCACACTTTTTCTAAAATATAAATAAATAAAGACTTATCTAACTTCTGGGAAAAAAAAAAAAAAAGAAAAAAAACCAAACCAAAAACAAAACCCCCCAAAAATTCAGATGTAAGAAAACAACAAAGAGAAAAGAAATTAAACCCCCTATAACCAGAGAGGCTTTTTTTTTCATGCAGTTCATGCCCTGAACAGAATAATATTGTATTGACACACACCACACGTGAGTGGAAGGTAAATTCAGCGTTAATGATGCAAGGCACTCTCTTCTTTACCTTTCAGTATTTTAAATCCAGAGATTATAAAAGAGACTCTTACTTCTAGATGGGGAACTATTTTAATATTAAATGTAATTTTTGGTAAGAATTAACTGGATATACATAGGCTTTTAATAAATCACAGAACTAACAATTGGTGAATAAAACTTATTCTTTACGTTGGTCCACTTCTTTCACTTGGGAAAATGCTAATTTGCAGAATATCTATCATCCACATGCTGAAGGTGGGTATTCTAGCCTCCTGGGCTCAAACAAAGTAGAGAGGGGCAATCTGGAATAAAAAAATTCAGTTCTCTCTTCAGTATGGGGAAGGGGCACTAGGAGATCACCATGGTGATCCGATCCTGCCAGGTTTATCCTTCACTAGAGTTTCTATGACAGCTGCTTAAACCTGTTTCCCCAACATTAGGAGGGACTAAACCACAGATGCCCAGCCTATTACCTGGGTGGTCTGCATGTCCCCCATCACTTCCCTGGGACAAGGCAGAGGGATGACTAGATGGCAGCACTGGTGACTGCTCCACCACACACTGTCCTTCCCTGCTCTGCCTGAGGCACCAAGATTAGAAGAAACAGAAATCTCTAGTCAAGGTGGTGGCTGAGAGAAAATAATTATAGCTAAATATTCATCAAGGTTGCAAAACTACTCCCTGCCTGTATCCAAAGAGTGCTGGAAAAAGCACACGGTCTAATGAATGGCTGTGGCAATGGTTGCACATTCCCTGTGGCCATCCTTTCCACCCTTCAGACATGGAAAAAAACAGCCTATCCATGGCTTGTTCCCTCTGGTGACCTAAAAGCCACCACACAAAAGACCAGTGTCTGGTCTTCTCACAACATCTCACACCATATGAAAGAGAAACACAGCCTAACCCAGACAGCAAAATACAAAAGAAAAAAAAAACCAAAACAACCCAACAATCCGATATTCACCACTGGATGCTTTTATTTCTATAAGAAACATAGGTTTGCATTGGCTCTCAAAGCTCTAAATTATTTGACTGAGTACAGTACTACAAGAGAGTTCAGAATGAGTCTTGTAAGAAGAGCTCAATCCTATGCTAAAGACTGTCTTTCATGTTACAGACTTTCTTCATCACTTTTGCAAAGATATCTATATTTATTTAGATGTGCAAGTAATTTTAGCACCCAAGCAATCTTAGCTTGCATTTATAATTATCCTGAAAAATAACAACCAACTCTAGTCGGTGTAGATTCTTTCACAGATACAGGCAAAATTGAATAGATCTAAAGCATTGTTTTCATAATTTTGTTCACAAACACATTTGGTGATTTTCTCACCTTCCTAACATCAGTGAACATAGAAGCAAACTTTAAGATGCTGTACATCCCTCCTGATAACACATACATGTGGGGAGCAGCTTCCAAAAACATATCTTCTGGCTGCATAATTACCTTGTACTACTAACAATCCTTATTCTTTTTTTTACCCAAACATCAAGAAATAGTCATATCCTCTAATAGATTTGGACAATGTGCAAAAAATGGAAGACTGGCTGAAGAAAAAGTACACCTTCATCTCTGATAGTAACAAGTTCTATAAAATTTACTTGCACTTAGGGAAGGAAGAAGTGGGGAGATTGTGGAATGCTAAGGAGGAGGCCTTTAAATGGGTTATCTAAGGAAGTCACTAATACCCAAAGGGGATCATAGCTACTTGGCTACTTCTTCATTAGCAATCATGCAGCACCACAGAAATCATTCAGCAGATCAACAAAAATCAGTGCCAATGCCCCTGTAGGCCTCCACTGTACACAGAAAGGTTTTTTTTTCAGACAAGGTTTAGTCTTGGACAAAATGTTTACAGCATACATATGATTCAGCCACTGGTTTGGAGCCTCCTAGGACCATAAAGGATTTGGAACATTTGGGGCACACCTCAAGCTTCTGCTCTTACACAGCTGCCATATTAGTTTGCTATCATGCTTATCAAAAACATTCTATAATGAGGAGATTTACTTCCTTTTCAAATTTTAGAGTATTCTCAATATACAAAGAAAGAAGACCCTGAAATCTTGCAGTAAACCAGAGCCGACTTGTGTCCCGTCAGCAATATCATGTAAATTTTCAGAAAAAAAAAAAAAAAACCTATGAGTTTTGCTCATTTTTGATCTTTCAAACCTCAGAAGTGGAAACATGAGAGCAAATGGACCACCTATGGAGAAAACAACAATTTAGAAAAAAACCCAACAAACCCCTTAAAATGAAATAAAAATGCTTCATAAATGTTTACTAAAAACAGTCTTTGATCCAATTTGCTTTGTATCTTCAAAATATTTGTCTTACCAAGTTAATGAGCATTAATAATTATTGTGCTCTCAGATGTTCACCGTATCAGAGAACTTCGTCCCTGCAATTGTACAACTACCATACAATGTATGATATCTGGAAATTCTATGATGATTCATTCATTATGTCCTAATATCTTTGATATTATATATATATATATATATATATATATATATATATGATGAATGTATATGCACTACCAGACAAATTAAAATTTATGAAAATTTTTAAAATATCATGCATGAATCTTAAACACAAAATAATCCCATTGGAACAGAGACCTACTTCCAGCATATGATGGTGAAGTTTAAGATGTAATCAAAACTACTCTTATTAGAAAGTTTTTCTTCATGTCTGATATCTGTAACACTGCAGCATGAGATATATTCAATTTTAAATGACACTGCAAAAGGTCAGAACTATTTCCCTAACCTTGTCAAGGCTGGCAAGATTGATAATTGTTTTAGGTAAACTTAGCATCCGTGTCGTGTATTGGACTAAATATAAAGTTTAGAGAGCAGAGGGAACAAACATATATTTAGAAATTAAAAATGGAATTTCATTTTCCAGACCCACAGTTCTGTATCCAAAAATACAATTCTGTAAATATTAACCAGTTCACTGTCACCCAATTTTTCTTACAATTTATGTGAAACTTGCACACAATTGCAAGGAAACTAAAATCATCATTAAACTTCTTGCTGGTCTACCCTTTATAGTAGAATTTCTTTAGAACAGTGGTTTTTTTCTGTAACTCCTTGAAATCCAAAGCCATTTCATCAAGTATACACAAAAAATTAGAAATTGTGTGTAATTTTCTTCCTAAATATGCTAAATAACCATTTAACACTGCCCCTGGCTTATTAAATCTTCCTTTTTATTCAATGATATTGATAATATAAATGCAAAATTCACTAACAAAGTTTCTTTCATTTAAAAAAGTCTTAACTTTTTTAACTGCAGAATTTACAAGATGCAGAACAAATTTGCACTGTAGTCAAAGTCAGTTTTCCTCTCATCAGAACCAAAGTCAACACAACTGACAAATGATTCTCTATAAACATCCTTGAATAAGTGATTTAGTACTCCATATGTTCTCGCTACAGCTTAATTCAGATGGAACCAACTAACAGCCATGCTTTTGTTTATTCACTGTATTGAAAAACTTTATGAGACATTAAAGAGTGAAGGATAAAATCAGAATTATGGAAGCACATACTTTTCATGTATTTGTGTCCTCAAGCTTAGATTTCCCTTGGCTGATGCAAGAACACAGGAATAAAAAAAAAAATCTGTAACATTTAGGGTCACTGAGAGGATCTGTTCTGGATATTATACTTACATGCAGCAAAAGACTTATCCTCAGAGAATTTTTGAAAAGACAAAAAGAGGAATCCTTTATGCACACACACGTGCTGCTGGCCAGTCCATGAAGCAGAATACATATTAAGAAAAAAATACACACATACTGGCAGGGCATAGTAACTTCAGAACAACCACATCTATATCTGTGCTATTCTAATGCCAGAATGACAGGAGATAAACATCCATATTCAAAGGGACCTAAGTCTGACTGCTGAGCAGAATAAAAGGCAAACTTATTTCACAAAGTATCTGTGCAATTTAAAAATTTTAGATGCCTCAGCTGATTTTAAATAAATAAAAAACATTTTCCTGTAGCAATTATGGACCAGTACTTTATCCATTAAAAGATACATATGTATTATGCTTCTCTAACAAAAGCTGATATTCTAGAAACTAGAGCTAGACATATTTTCTGTTTCCCTGAATACATGTTGATAGATATCACAAAAACAGATTCTCCAAGTAGGGCACACTTTTTTCATCAGAAAACATTATCATTTACTCCTAAAGAAAGCTATTGTACTTCCACCTTGAGTATTACTACATTCTGAACTTTTTTTTTTTTAACTTATAATATATTGTAGGAAATTCTAATGCTACTTTACGCTGTAAATAACTGACAATGCCTGGGCAATAAAAATTATGAAGAGCTATCCCTTGGTCCCTGTGTTTATTGCACCAAGGGATAGTTCAACACAGAGTTGTGTTTCAACAGTGATCATGAAAGGAGAGAATTACAGAAACCAGCTACAGCAGCCTCTCTAAAATATGTTCCAAATGCACATGCATTTGTGTTTTGGATTTACAGCTTTGCTCAATTATTACTGAAGATGTGATGATTTCTTATCCTCCCTCATCATTCTTCGATCCCCGTCTCTGATAGATACAGTTAACCAAGATGAAGACTTGTGCACTTGCAAGAACAAAAATAATGCAAATAAAAAGAGAAGAAAAAGCACTTTAAAAACTCAAACAATAATACTGATGCTGTCTTTTTTTTTTTTTTTTTTCCTGATGATAATTTATCCTGTGTATATTCTCTAATGTGTTGGTCAGAAAGAAAAAAAGAACCCAAACAAAAACCTAATTTTACATTCAACAGATGAATCCATCATGTTCACATATCTGGAATAATACTTCCTTGTAATGTCTTTGTGCTTTCTTGCCAACTTTCAATAATACCTTTGAGTACTTTTTATCACTTTCAGTAGGATTTCCAGAAGGTGCCAATTGCAGCATGTAGCAAAGCCTCATGGAGTTTACAATTAAATGCACAGTATTTGTCAAAAAATTAAATGTGAGTTCTGGTGAATTCATTTTCATGCACATGATAGTGTAAATTAAATTTCATTGTCCATTTTTACATGTACCTTTTTTTTAGTGTTTGCTTTATATATGACTAGATAATCTCCTGAAGAAGGCCAAGAGTAGATTACTGGACATTGATGTTTACAGTCTGATTATCTGAACTGCTGGCAGCCACTTTGTAGGCAACTAAAGACGTATGTTTTGCTAATCGGTGAGGCAATTTATTAATAACAAAATATTTATTAATTTTTGCAATCTAGATCTAGTGCCATCAAATGCCAGCTATGAAAACTCTGTAAGGACTGAAAGCTTTTAATTTAATTTCCTTGCATGGTAAAGATATACCCTTCTGAACTATAAGAAGAAGAAATATTTCATTAAATTCTCCAGGCAAAACAGGATTCTTGTGGCTATATTTGGAAGGATCAGTACCAAAAAAAAAAAAAAAAATATATATATATATATATATATATATACACACATATTTTCTGTTTAAATAACTATAAAATATAAGCTGAATCTCCAACAAATTATTGCTAATAGTAGATATAATGAAAATGCATAAAATTTCATATAACACTGTACCAAATATCACAGTTTGACTTGCTAGACATTATACAGAGAGAAATCATACAATTGTGGCCTTGAAGTTAAAATTATTCCTGGCATTTCTTCAGAGAAGTACGTGAAATCAAAGGTTATGTAAAAATTAAAATCATTTGGACATTAGTGGAGAACAGAATGTTGGGGGATACAAGTAACCCATTTTCCATGCCATTAAGAAAAGCAGTCTTCACCAACAAATTATTCCAATGATCTGCATTTATAGCAGTTTCCTTCATGTTCATGGCAAGTCAAATCTACAACACCATTTTTGTATACACTCATACTGAACATTTGAGCTTCACAGTAAATTCTCCTGTGTCTTAATCTTGTTAAGTCTCACCTTTACATAACCATAACAAATTTCCTGTTTTGTCAGACTTCAGAGACATTATTAGAAAGTTTACTTGAACACTGCTTGGACACCAGCAAAATATTTATAACAAATAGCTTTGGGAGAGCAAACTCAATGATCAAATAATTTGAAGAAGGCATGCAACATGAGTTAATGCCAATATTTATATCATAATTATTTAGATTAATATTAATATACCAATAAATATATTTAGAAGATATTATTCAAAAAAAATCAACAGAAAGTAACACAGAAAAAGCCAAGCCTGGTAACTTTTAAAAAATTTCCTCTAAAACATGCAGCTGAAGGCCATCTGGTATTTTTATCTGCATTTTCTTTATATACATGTTTAGAAACATTCCTGCTAGAGTGTTTTTAAGAAATAAAATAATCGTTCAACAAAAATGTCAAACACAGGAACACACAATCATTAAATGGCACTATTCAAAACTGAATCACTGTCATAAAAAACTTCCATAAAAATTATTATCTTCTCATTGCCATTCCCATTTTGCACTTTACAGTCTGGTGGCTTTCTGCACAGCTGAGGATGGGTTCTAAACTGGTGAGTAACAGCACAATGCCATCCTGATCATGTTTCTCCATGGCAAGCAACAGCAAGAACCACTACATACTACTGCTCTGGCCAGCCATATGGAACTATCTGCAGAAATCTATACCTCTCCCTAGTATCACATGAATAATGCATTAGCTGTATAACTATGTAGGATTTATCTTTGAAAATACAGGCTTAGCTCTCAGACAGCACTCTGACCAGTTTTGTTATATGGTACCCAAAGTAACACAACACTAGGTTTCTTCTGCTGTTCTAAAATATTTGCTTGGTTCTTCTAGCTATGACTATCTCCTGTTAGAACTTTTCATCGGGAAAAAAACCCTAAGATTTTACAATGATTTTCTTAAACAATTTTTTTTTTTTAGATAGATCTGGGTGTTAAGTACGCTGACAAATAAAAGAAACATTTGAGAAAAAAAGCAAAGCACAAACAACTGCATTTTAGTTTAAATATGTAGCCCAGGCCCATGACATATTTAATGGGCTCAGATCAGTTCAGTGGAGCTAAGGGCAGCCTAAACCAGGAAATGCTACATTGCTACATTGGTCTGTCTTACGACCTTGGGCATTTCCACATCCCACCATTGCATTAGCCAGTGTCCCAGATTCCCTCTTCATGCACCAGATTCCTATTCTGGGCAGCATCACAGTGCTCCCTGCTTACACCAGTATCCTCTCCTACCTCTGCAAGGGCCAGCTTCAGGTGACAGTAGGTGTCTTGAACCTACACTTGTGCTTGTTGGCCCATGACAAGCTTTACATCCACTGACCATCCCACCATTGCCATAGAGGGCAAAGGTCAGAGTTCACCCATCTACACTGTGGAACCATACCTTTCTGTCTGCTTCACAGACTCTCCTTTGTTTTTCCACAAATTCATCATAAAGTAAACATTTTTAGGATCTCCACTCCACTGCACTGCCAAATTTGATGGAATAAGACAATGATTTTGCAGAAAACAGGTAACTGACAAAGTGGTAAGTTATTCTGAAAAATCTAGATTGCAATGAACAGTGATAGACACGACACAATGACATGGAAACTTGGCCTGACTAAATTAATTTAAGCCAAGTGCACAGATCTATTTAAAGGGGGTACTAGGTAATAGCTGAATACTTTGGAAAGAAGCAAACTAGAATGGATCATGAATAATACTGGTTTCACAGACACTTTTTCTAAGCAGGTCTGTAGCTTAGAAGGTCAACATGATTTTGAGCCTACGAAGAAATGCAAAGAGAGAGAAAGTAGATGGTGTGATGGTTATTAGCAAGGTTAAGTGATAATGTGTACAGGACAAACCTCCACACATCTTCTAGGCTGCTGATGAAAACTGTAAAAATTTAGAGGAGTGCCAGAAAAATTACTTCAGGCATGTTAAGGCAGTTGAGTCTGTTTATTGCAGCAAGAAAGTTAAGAGGTGACTTGAACAAGGATTGCATGTAAGATGGAGCAGAAAGGTCTTTTAACAGTAAACAGGTCTTTAATCTAGTAGAAAATGTCAAAACAAAAGAAAAGGATTAGAAGCTGAATCCAGAAAAATTAGGTGAGAGAAACTGCCTTTTGGACAGTCATTAAGAACAAATTTAGATGGCACAGCTTTAAAAAAATGAGGGGAGGGCACCGAAGTGGGTGAAAGGGTTTTTTTAGCATTAAAATTAAAATAAGAAGTTTGTGATGATCACCATTAACTACATAAATACTGAAGTGTAACGAAACACTTTCGATGCGCTTAGGTAATTCAGATAATGTAAGGTCTAAATACTGTAACTGGAGACATAAACAATAAACTTGATTCATGACGCTCTGATTTCAAAAAAAAACCATTTATAAATTAATCTCAACCTCATGGATTCCTCTCCTCCTAAAATTTTGGTACTGATTTATGAAACCTTCTAATTTTTATCTAGCATCTGAAATCTTGCATATAACTTGAGTTTGTGTTTTGGATCATTTGGCATTTAATGTGCCATTTTCCATTCCTTGATTTGCTAAAGGGAGGTTGCTGTGCCCCTCTGAAATTAATCTGCTCTTCTCTGTTTCACAATTCAGTGTCCCTTGAGTCACCACTTACATTTGCCTGAATTATGGCTCCTCATTATGAGCAATGATTCATAATTCTCCAGCAGCTCACACAGGCTTCATATAGGCCTTGGTAGACTGTGACTGTGGAGGGCTGTAAGGTAAGTCATGTGGCACACTTGCTTCACCTCTTTTACACCACCTTTACTGACCATGGCCAGGGACAGCTTGTAAGAAGCAGCTGTTTCCTGACGGAACATTCACCTTCAAAACGAATGGCTTACCTCAAGTTCAGACATGCAAAGTAATAAACTGCAGGCCAGTTTGAGAAGCCAAATCATTTCCGGTTACTGGCTTAAGATTCAGGATGATACATTTATAAAACAGGACTCCCCAGGTGCCAATCACAGTGAAATCATAGAATGGCCTGGATTGGAAAGGACCTTAGAGATCATCTAGTTCCCACTCCTCTGCAGTAACCAGGAACACTTTCCTCTAGACCAGGTTGCTCAGAGTCCCATCCAACCCGGCCTTAGACACTTACAGGAATAAGGCAGCCACAACTTCTTCAGACAGCCTGTGCCAGGGCCTCACCACCCTCCCAGTAAAGAATTATAGACTAGAAAGGCAGAATCAGCTCCCTCAAACTACTGCTCACGTTTCTTTTGGGGCAGCCCAGGACACGTTTGGCTTTCTGGGCTGTGAGTGAACATGGCTGGGTCATGTCCCACCTTTCATGACACCAACACCCCAAGTCCTTCTCAGCAGGGCTGCTCTTGACCTCTTCATCCCCAGCCTGTGTTGATACTGGAGGTTGCCCCAACCCAGGTAAAGGACGTTGTACTTGACCTTATCGAACCTCATGAGATTCCCAGAGCCCACTTCTCAAGCTTGTCCATGTCCCTCTGGATGGCATCCTGTCCTTCAGGAATGTCAGCTGCACCACTCAGCTTGGTGTCATCTGCATACTTGATGAGTGTGCACTCAATCCCTTCATCTGTCATTGATGAAAACAGTAAATACTGGTTCCAATCATACAGGACATTACCCCATGTCCAAGTGAACCCTGTTACAATCAGTTGGAGTAATAATTACTAATCCAGACTAGAAGAAAGCTGTCGTGATTTTTGGCTTATTTCAACTACAATTAAAATAATTCATGGAACGCTCACAAAGCATTAGGCAGTCTGACCTGTAAATAAACTCTCACATGATTCTAAGTTTGTACACAAATCCCCCTAAGGGAGGAAAACCATCATCATGGGCATTGCAAATTCTGACAAGCAAGATGCTACTGAGAAGAGCGAACACAATTACACTGCTTCAGATGTGTGATATCCACCACTCCTAATTCCTCCAAGTTTGTTACCAATCTTAATTGCTCCTGATCACAAACAAAAACAAGAACTGCACACTCTTCGGGAAAGAGCAACATCCATTCATAGGGTATTCTGAACATATGTGAAGATGACACACAGCTGCACTCCCCAAAGAAGGCATGATATAACAAATGTTGGGAATAAGCCAATGTTGAAGATTCCAGGTCCTTGTAGGGATGCTTTCTGATTGCATCCAAAGAAAGCAGCAACAGCAGAAACTGGTATAAACACACAGATTATACCAAGAAGCCCATCTGAATCAAACTTAGTTTGTTTAGGTGAGATCTGTTGGACTGGCCTTGGAGCAATCAATGAAGTTATTCTCATGGAGAAAAGGAGCAGAGCAAACAGTGCAGAATGGCAAACCACAAGAGGCTATGAAGAAGAACACCTTGACAGTAATAAACCCCAAATACTTGGCTGAGCATTTCACTTGTTCTTAATTAAGCTCATGCACACTTTACAGGAAACCATATTGGAAACAATCTTCTCCTGTATGATGATGCTGGGCTGGCCACTGCCTAGTCTGGATTGTTTCTAGAGAAAAGGAACCAGAATTTCCGAGTCCATTACACTGGCATTTCTTGCTAACACTACTGGCACTTTAAAAAGAGAATAGTGGAAAATCTGAGTCATACGAAATGATGCCAGAAATGAAAAGGAGGGAGGGAGACAAAGAAACAGAAAGAAAAAGACACTCCAGATCCATAAATCTAGCAGAAATCCCTGAATATAAAGGCTGAGGAATGAATAGCATTCACACTGCTTTGTTAGAAAACAAACTGTATTTAGTCTAGGCATCTAATGAAGCTGCAGGTTCTAACTTCTGTTTACTTTCTGTCACCAGGCAGAATCTGCTGTATCTCAAGTTGAAAAGTTCATAAACTAAACATTATTTTAAAAGTTCAAGAACTACACACACATCATTATATAATGCAAGTGCTTAGTGTCCAGAATACACTGTAAGTTTGCCTCTTGACAGTCCTAAAAAGGCAGAAATATTTTTAAAAGCATTGATTGAGCATTTTGTATCATTACTAACAATAGCTTTCTTTAGTTCTTTATAAATGGTTCTTTGCTTTCATTTACCTCACATTAAAACACTAATGGAAATCATTCTAAACGTATTTATATCTAGTTCAAAGCATTAAGATGAAGACATTTCCTAATACAAAACATATTTTCTAATTAATTCCATATTTTTTTAGCTAAATTATATGTTCAGAGAGCTTAAAGAATATTGGGATGTACTTTAGATGAGTTTTAAAAACAATAAAAAGAGCTTCTGAATGTAAGCAAAGAACTCCTGTACATGTGCCAAGAATTTTTCAACTTTATCAACATGATTAATTGTTTCAATTTGAAACAGGCCATGTACGCATACAACCCTGAAACACATGAGGTTCTGCACATTAAGTCAGCAACAGCAAAAACATTACAGAACTAAACAGCAAGAACTCTTCCCAGTTATTGAACAAAGAAAAGGGGAGGGCTGTGCCAAAGTGGTGCTTTTGCAGAGCTCTATGTCTATGTTCTGAAAATGTATGTTCAGCAGCATCAGAGAAAAGTAATAAACTATGCCAAGATGAAATCTCAACATTTTGAAAATAACCCTTGTGTTTTCCTGACTCCATATTTGGAGATGCCTAGTGGAGCTGATTTCCTCTCAACTTGACATTAAAAACCAGCCTCAAGAATGTTATTGACACATTATTACAACTGCTCATTAATCAATCATATCTCGTACTGAGCAACACTGAATGTTACCTGGATAAAGAGATATAAAAGACATGCTGTTAAGTGTAACTTCAGAATTCCTGCATACTTAGTTTTTTTCATTTAGTAAATAAGAAAGTTATTTGAAAAATAGGAAAATCAATTACTAAAGGCTAAGATTTAGAGTCTGTTCATACCAAGAAATCATTTTTAGGAGTATAAAGAAATCCCTGTTTCAGAAGCATTTGTTCTTCAAAATTTTAGTACTCGAGTTTTTGCCTGTCTGCTGGTTTCACTGGGGTAGAGTTGATTTTCTCCACAGTGGCTGGTACAGGGCTGTGTTTTGGATTTGTTCTGAACATGGGGTTGATAACAGAGAGATGTTTTTGAGCAGAGCTTACACAGAGCCAAGGTCTTCTCTGCTTTTCATACTGCCACACTGGCAAGGGTGATGGGGGTGCATGGGAGGTTCAAGGAAAGATGGCTGGGACAGGTGACCCAAAGTGACCAAAGGGATATTCCAGACCCTACAAAATCATACTCAGGATATAAATTTGGGAGAAGAATGAGACAGGGGGTGGGGGGGAGGCATCTGGAGTGATGGCATTTGTCTTCCCAAGACACCATTACAGTGCTGGGGCCCTGCTCTCCTCAGGATGGCAGAACACCTGCTTGTCCATGGGAAGCAATGAATTCATTCCTTGTTTTGGTTTGCTTGTGTGTGTGGCTTTTGCTTTTCCTTTTCCTATTAAACTGTTTTATCTCATCTCACAAGTTTTCTGCATTTTACCCTTCTGATTCCCTCCCCAGTCCCACTGCTGGGGCAGTGAGCGAGCAGGTGCATGGAGCTTCACTGCTGACAACTGCGACAGCATGTCACACTGGTTAAGGTGACAACCATCCCACCCTGACCCTTCTCCCCAAGACTCAAACCTTCAACAAAGAAAGAAGAAAAACCCTCAACATCAGAAGCTTGTATTTTACAACAGAGTCAAGGCACTCTGTAAAAAAAGTTTTCAGATTTGTGAATTGTTGTAATGTGAGACACCTGATAATTTTTTGTTGCATTATTAACTATTCTTTCATCCAGAAACAAGAGTAATCTTTTCATTCTGACAAGGTATTTTTCCTAACATTTCTTGATTTAAGAGTTTTCAAAAGAACAATACTGCAGATAAAAGCAGTCAATCTGTTAGCTAGACGTTTTGCAACAATATGATATTTTTAATAAAAGTTTCTTTGGGACAGACTTCTCAAGTTCAAGATAGGACTGCTGGTTAAATATTCAAGTTAAAAAAATTCAAAGCATTTATCACAAAACAAATATTTAAGGAACAGGAAGACACCCATTTGATGTAGATAGCAGGCCGAGACCCAGCTTCTGGTAGATCTGGACTACTGATTTGGAAGAAAATACATGCTGGGTAGGACACTCACCTGGTGCTTAGGAGATGTTTCAAATGCCTGCTGCACTGAGAGCTGAATAGTTCATACAAATGGGGAAATTTTATAGAGAAATATTAAGATGAGAAAATATCTGGGCCAGAACCCAGTCCAGCATTTCAGACATCTGCCTTTTGAAGCACAGAAGCACAAAGATTTGTGTTGCAGTGAAAGCTTAGATCACCAGGACCAGTTGTTAAAGCCTGTCTCCCATTCCTGAGATATATTTTCACTTGTTTGGAAAAATATTGAAAATACTTTAAGTTTTTGCCAATGAAGAAAACTTATTTTACACCTGATCTACTTGAAGCCCTCAATATTCATGTTTCTCCATGAACTATGATATCAAAGTAGAATGCAATTTTCTGCAGAGGAACCAATACCACAAATACCACAGATAGGAACAATTATATTTTTAACCTCACTCTCAACTGAGGCCACTAATTTCAAACTGCACACAAAAGTTCTCCTTATATTAGGATAGCTTCATTTATCCATTACGGATACTGCTCAGCATTACACCTGGAAGTTGGCTATGTAGGTCAGCTTGCAAAAGATACTCTCATTCCACTCAATCCCCCTGAAGATGACAGTGGCATACATAAATGTTTGCCTAGTTAAAGTAAAAAGGGTTTCCATGATATGCATCATCTTTCTGGGGCTTGACAACTTCTAGAAAAAAACAGGCTGAATCCATAAAACCCAAGCAAGCCTTTTCAAGTATACTGAAAAGCAGTATGCTTATAATTGCTAACAGATACATTACTGCAAGTGTAAAAATGCCCCAGAGCTTTAATCTACAGTTATCCCTTTGTTGTACCTTTCCAGTCCCAGGCTTAGTGTCCTGCGTTGCTTCAGGAGGAGCAGACTCCTCCAAATCTTCAGGTTTAAGGTCTTGAATTTCTTCCACAGGAATTGTCTCCAGCTCATCCTTGGGTCTAAGATTTAGAGTGTCCTCTACAACATCTAAAGTATTTGATTCCTGCAGGCTGTCCAGTGTTGGGCCCCCTGTCTCATCCCCAAGAGCAGATTCCATTGCCCACCCTGGTGTGGAGAAGGACAGAGTGCTCCTTGCAGAGGGAACCCGGTAACGATAACATCGGCTCTCACCGGGAACGATTACAGACACCTGAACCCTGCTCCCTGACAGTGAATAAAACAAGCAGCACATCTGCTTAAAAACACTCCTATTTTAAAATTGCCACTCTGAGCAATGTTCTACTCCGCTCATGAGCTATATATATTAAAGAATAGATTTCATTTTGCTTGAAAGAATTATTTTAGAAGTGACATGGGCAAAAGATAGCATAGAGGGTCCTCTGAGAAGAGAGATCTAGGAATTGCAGGGGTGAGACAGAGCCAAAACTGATAGAAATTACTCAGGATTACTGAGTTTTATTTCATTGATATGACTGTGGTCCAAGAAGTCTTTTTGAGGCTTCCAGTAAACATCTCTCGAGTTCAAAGTGGGGACAGGAACAGACTTGGAAAGAAATTTCTACCACTGTGCAAGCATCCTCAAGAACACAGAGAGGAGATGGGAAGGAAACTACATCTCAGATTAGACTACACCTAGACTAGACGCAAGGAAAACACTTTTACAATGAGGGCAGCGGGGCACTAGAAGAAGCTTTTCAGAGAGGTGGTAGATGCTCCATACCAAGAAACACTCAAAGCCAGGCTGGACATGGCTCTCAGCAATCTGATCCAGTTGAAGATGCTTATCGGGGTAGCATTAGACGATGTTCAAAGGTCCCTTCCAACCCAAATTATCATATGATTCTATGAAACACTTCAAACTCTGTCTAGTGTGGTGGGACTCACAACACTGCTGGAGCTCTCAGGCTCAAAGCTCAAGCAACATGAAGAAGGAGAGTTACACAGTGGGAATTCCATTTAGTGGTACATCAAACACAACATACTGTGATAGGAATTTACTAACTAGATTCATCCACTTTAAGCAGAAGATGATGCAAGCTTCTGCTAAGATTACCTATCAGATGCACGTAACCAAATATTAGTATTAGAAAAGTTGAACAGAAAGGACAAATGGAAAAGCAAAATCAAACCTGTCTAAATCTTCAATCAATTTAATGTGTTTAATTAGCATTTTTCAGAACTAACAGAATTGCAATAAGAACATATTTATTTACTTCCTTTTTAGGAAAAAGAAAATTCTCTATTTGTCACATCTCTTAAGGTAAAAGCACATGTGTAAAAAAGTTACACAAATGAGGTTTCATTATGAAAATATTATGGCAACTTGATAATTGGTACAATCAATTATTAGTAATATTACTAATACTGCTCAGCATTACAGCTATTTTCCTGCAGGATTATTCAGAAGAGATAGTACCTGGTAGCTTATTAAACAATGCATGCAGACCAACAGGAAAACTTTTTTTTTTTTTTTTAGTTGCTTAGCATGCAAGTGAAACACCAAGCTAAAAGGGGTTAAATTTTAGTCAGTCCATGATTATTTTTTCAGGACCACATACATGTCTCATTGCCTTTCACAAATTTTCCAGACAGATATACATCTCAGAATCTGTATCCAAAATATTAAGGCCAGTAAGATAATTATTTTAGATTACTTAGACGAAAATACACAGAAAATGAAAAGAAAAAAATGCCACTTGGTCTCATAATAACAATGGCAGCAAAATATACTTTTGGTGATGCCTCCCATATTTAAAACCAGACAACTAGCATGTTAACTTTTGACATTATTGAGAAAACTTAAAACTCTTCATCCTTTCATAATTTTATTCCATTACAGTTCATATTCAATTTTGCTTACTTTTGGAAATAAACACACATAATTTAGAAAACAATGCACAGATTTCTGCATAATATATTATATATAATGCATCTTGATCCCAGAAAAGAGAACATTTTATTTTCTTATAGAGTTTGGCTTCCTTTCTTGTCAAGCAAAAACAAAGCCATAAATTTAAAAGCATCATGACCAGAACCAGTCTGTGTATCTAAAGCTCCCACAAAAGTCAGAATAAAAATGAAATATGTTTAACTCTCACAAGCCTTTAGTAGTCTAGCATGGAAGCCAGCATCTTTAGATAAATGTGGAAAGTCCAGGTTATTCCACAGGCAGAATAAATAAAGAACTAGAATAAGCTCTGTACAAGAAACAAAAAAGGTATTCCTCCAGAATTAAGGAACAGAAAAAGGTATTCCTCAAGAATTAAAGATATACTAACTACACTACTCAATGTCACCAATTTGATCAGTGTTTTGTAAATAGCTGTATATTATCAGCTCAAGAAACAGATGTATGACAAAATGTGGTGTAGAGGCAGCAAGGGGAAGACCTGGATCAGCAACTGTAGAGCAACGTATAAAGCTTAGATGTACAACTGCTGGAGAGCACTAGTAGGGCAAACAGAACTTTTACCCAATGTTTTGAATAAAATATATATGTAAAATTTACTATTAAAAACTTCAATGCATACAATTTTAGATTTTCTTCAGTAAATGATAGACACTTCTTTTACTATTGTTCTTAACATAGTAGCTAGAGTTTAAGTCACAGGATAAAAAAAAAAACATCAAATGCCAGTGGCATAAAGTACTATGAAACAAAGCAGGGCTCAAAAAGAAAGATTAGAGTAGGATATACTAGTTTACAAACCAGTGCCTCTACATCCCCTCCATGTAACAGGACAGCTGCTCACAGCCCATGCAGAGATGCAACATTGGTCACTGCAAGGCATCAGCTGCCCCTGCTCCAAGGGGGCAAGAGCCTTTCCTCCAAGATACAGCAATTCTCACTTGTATCTATTAAGTCTGCATTTCATCAGGATCAGGGAAAGTCACACTCACAAATACAGAAGCTTGCAGTCTATGCAATATTCTCCCACAATTACAATTGCTCATACAATTTACCTGTTCTTCACTTACTCATTTCTATTTCTCTGTCTTGAACTAAGACATGTTAAAACACCACCTACTAGACTAAACTGCATGTAGGTATACTCTCCAACCTAAACTGGAGGTCAGAATCTCAAATTGCAGAAAGTTAAAGGAGTATTTCTTAAATTGGAGTTTCTGTGCCTAGTTTGTACTTGCAATAAACAGAAAGTCCCTGGAATGCATACAACGTTGAACAGAGCAGATGTCGTTTACATGAGCCAAAAAAAAAAAAGTAATCACTGCCACTTGTGGACCATTGCCCTTCAGAAAATGTGGGTTAAATTCACACATTAGGTGCCCATCGGTCTGCCCACAACTTCAGGGCAAAAGAACTATTTTTATGTCCTCCAGAAAAAAAGGAAATAAAGCAAGTACACACATACACTCACATCCTATGGATAACGTAAAAAAAACCCCAAAGCTCAGCTTCACTTGCATGTGCATTTCATCATGCTGTCTTTTTACAGCATTAAAAAAATTACAACCAGGGAGTCTGGCTTAAGTTAATCACTGTCCATACATTTTGCCACATTCAGAATTTTCATCCTTAGTATATTACCATTAACTACTTTACTACACCAAAAATATTACTCCCAGAAGATACAAAAATGCTGCAAACTCTGACACTTATCCTGCAGGATGTTACAGCAAACACCAAGCTTTTGCTCCAGACAGGATGTCTTCAAGGTCATGTGGAGTTGGGCTGCCCAGATCCCAGAAAACAGGCCTAAAACTGACCTAGTGTTACTGTATTTGAAGTGAGAGGCTGAAGATTGACATTGATCAAGCGTTTTCCAGTGCTCTCTCCACTGTTTTTGTTTCCTACTTTTTTGCTAGTCATTCCTACAATACATGTATTCCATTACAATTAATATTGGGAATGATTGTTTGCCACATCAAACATTATCTTCAGTTTCTCCTCACTTTCAAATTTTTTTATATGCAAAAATGGATTGTAGTGACCCTTCATTAGCTCTTTTGAGGTTGGGCTGTTTGGGAGGGGGAGGGAAGCAGGGAAGACATGAGATACTATATTCCAAGACAAAGTAAAAACAAATAGTAAAACAAGAAGATAATCAATTTCATTCTCAAAATTTTAAAAGTAGCTCACTTAGCTATGTTCTGCATTAAAAATTTTGTCTAAATGGGAATCATAAAACTAAAGGGGAGCAAAGATGTATAAGGTTTATTATTATTATTATTATTATTATTATTATTATTATTATTATGTCACTTTATGGACTACCATTACAGAAAACAAAAGATTTAAAATAGTGCTAAACCAAATTTCTTGGTCAATCAGGTGGTTGTCATCAAACTATTAGATTTATATTGAAAAAGAAAGAAAAATGTCACTGTTCAGAAAAGCTTCAAGGTTGATATTAATGACAATGAATTGTATGACTAACGGAATGAAATTGAAGCCTCTTAAAACTCTTGATCCAATTCTCCCTGAGGTCTGAGTTCCAAGGCATCATTTTTGGTTTCTGTAAAGGAGTCCTTGTGTTCTGTTTTTATTTGCTAGAAAATTACACCTTGGATTGTTTCATGTAGCCCATAGTACTATTCCATGGAGTAAAAGTTACCATGCACCATCTGAACAACGGCCTTTTTCAGTGTACTGTTTCTCAGGAATTACAGTATTAGATTAATGAGATGTGCAAATTTTTTATCAACTTAGTCTCCAAAGCAATGAGTCACTCCTAAAAGCAGAACAGCAATAAAATTAAAAACAGCTTATGTGCTGCTGTATTCTACACCCCACAGGTATTAGAACATATGATTAGAGCAGATGCAAAAGGTTTCCACTGAAATAAGATGTACAGACACAGAAAATACTATAGCAATGTGTGCTGAACCTGAGCTCAATAGCTAAACAGGTGCTATTAATGCTAAACAGCTCCAGGAACAGCAGCCAAGAGGAAAGCCTGTACGTCAGACACAGGTGTGAGCAAAAGAGACTGTTCACAGCAACAAACCACAGGCAGCCAAAGAGGAAAGCCAATTCCCTGATGTTCCACCTGCATTCAGTGGGACTACAATTCCTTCTTCTGGAGAGTATTTCAGAGCACAAGACTAATTTAGGCAATACAAATCAACTTCTGGAAGAGATGGTCTGTCTCCATAACCATCAAGCACAAACAAAATGCTGCTAGCTCGGGTGAGAGCTCAAAAAGTACTTTCCTCCCTGCCTAATGCCAACAGCATTCACTGGAGGCAACCAAAATGAACTATGCAACAGAGACTGTGTACCAGGTTCTCCCCCTCTCCTAAGAAAATCAGGATCAAAGCAAGGAAAATAAATAGTCTAAAATAGAATGGTTCAAATTGTTCCCCATCTTCTCATGAAAACACAGACACATTTTCAATGTGGATAGTAATTAATAGATACTCTCTTAAATGGCAATGATATACCATATAAGGAGCAAACAACATTTAGCCAAATGCCTCAGTCACCCTCATTTATGGTGCTTAGAGACCTAACAAACAACAGACTGCTAGAAATCTGATAAATCAGTTCTATTCCAAAATCCCTAGAATACCCTATACAACAAATGGGCCCTGTAAAATGTTTGTAGCCACAGTGGGAAAATTTTCCTTTTTTCACCCTGGTTCTGGGTTTTCTGCTTACAAAGGCTGGGAATTCTTCCCTGTGCTGACACGTTACCTTAATTTCTATTTCTGTCTGCTTCCTGATCTCATGCTTAACACCTGCTGACATCACAATTTCCAATACATTTTTTGTCAAAACATTCTTACAAAACAGGATTTGAAGTCTCCTGTTAGCAGCTGGGGACATCCACGCCAACAAGACAGGTGTCAGTGTGTGGGAGGAATGTCCAGCAGTCACAGGGAGAAAATGGTCCAGCCATTGCCCAAACTCAGAAACTTCTGGAACACACAGCAGGTTGGGCCTCCTTGCAAACTGTTTCCCTTCCAAGGAAACTACAACGTAGGGGTGAGGAAAAAGGCAATGGTGCTTACATGCATCTCTGCTTGCCATGCTGCACATAGGGTGGGCTCCCAACCCAGGGGCTTCCCACAGTGTGGGCAAAACCAGAGGGACTGAGGTATCCAACTTTGTTGGCTTTTGGCATGGTAAGGACTTCAACCACACTCTTCAGCCAGAGGCTGTCCTGTGTATAGTAAAAATCCCCAGGACCATTCCTTTGGTCCTCTGAAGCAGCGTGCAGCACTTGATTTAAAGCAGCACTCACGCAACAGCACCTGGGGCTGGAGAGGACACCTTCTGGGACAAAGCATCCAAACCTCTTCCCTGGCCACCAGCTGAGAAGCCTGGGCAGCCTCACCAGCCCAGCAAACCAGCACAAGCAGAGTTTGGGAGCTACAGCATTGGCAAATGACTCTCCAGCACTGACTTGTCTCAGGGAGTCTCCTTGCCCCCGTGGCTGACAACATTCCTGCCAAACAAGTGCAAAACAGTGAAAAGCACTTTCCCAAGTTGGCAGAGATGGGGTTTATGCACATTTCAGATTTTCATAGTGTTTGGGTTTGAGATAACTTATGGAATAAAAGTGATGATGCATTTTCAAGCAGATCCTGTCTTCCTGGAAATATAAGGGAAATTGTGTTTCCAACCCTTGAATGACCACTAAAATACCACTTTCACAGAAAAATTTAGTTATGCATACACTGTTAATCAGACTTGAAAGGGAAGTCTATTTGTGAAATTAAGACCAAGTTAAGGTCCTGTTCCACAGCTGGCAGTACCACATTGGTAAGACCTTTCAAAAAGCCTTATAAAGAGCTAGCAGAGAAAAAGCCCTGAGTGGTACTCAGAGTAAGCAGAGGTAAATGTTTGCCAGATTACTGTAAGTTGCAGCTGCTTGACTTCAAGCATGTGTTCTGAAAAACCATGAATAATGCCAGTCTTACAAATTCAGTGAATTTTCCTAATGTGAAATATAAAATCTTACGTGTGTTGCCAAGAAAGTCTGCCTAGAAACTTTCTGCTCAAATTTTTTTCAACCTAGGAACAGGATTTCCCCCAAGTCCATCTACCAAATATTCAGGCAATAAGAGGAGGTCATTCAATGTCTAAATCAAGGACTCTTCTTTTTGCATGTGTTAATTGATCCAGAATTTTAAGCTAACTGACTGCAAATTTTTCAATGGGGGAAAATTAAAACTGTCATGGAAACAGCAGAGATAATAATTTCATCTGGCCAAGGTCTGTCTTTACTTGCAAACAGCCTGCAGAACCAACAGCACTGGAAAGTGTAAACAGGTTTTACAGCACAAAAATTAGAGAAATGGAAAAGATCAATGCCACCCTCTGAACAATATGCTGCAGTCTTTAGTCAGAAGCACAGTGCAAGGGGATTCATTTTAGAGCAACCCCAAGGGAACCGTCAGAGAAGACAGACTCCCTTCAGAACCGGCGCTGGGGCTTTTGTTTTGCAGCGTTGTTAAAAGGACAAATAATGCACACATCTCCCAAAATCGTAATATCATATGCTTGTTCCAATGGATGAACTTTCTCTCTTTTATTTAATGAAGCCCACTGCAACAGTGGGTTTCATTATTATTTCATCTCTTAATTTCCCCTGGCTGTTAGCAACTCCTAGCTAAATGTAAGCCACCCACAAGTGCTTTGCCACATCAACAATCAAACAACCATAGCTACAGTTACCAGCAGGAGATGCAGTATCAAAAATACACATTTTCCAGTGGTTTTGGGCTCCAAAACTTAAAGAACTAATAGGACATTCTCCAAAAGATATACATTTGATGCATGCTGGAAATAAACCTTAGGTTTAGCTGACCCTGCTCTGAGAGAAAATACAGGGTGTAGGATAACAAAGAGAATGTGACATCACATGTCACAGGAGACAAAAAGATTTTCTGAGTATTGTGTGAGGACTGAGCTCTGAGCTGATGTAATGAACTTTGCCACAGCAGAAAGCAGATTTTTGATAGAAGGAATACCAGATTAAATCCCAAATCCTGTGTTAAACAGAATTTTACCACGTTGACTTTTAGGCATATTACAGGACCAAATTAAGTAAGCCATGAATTGAACTCTGAGTAGGAAAAAATTGCAAAAAAAGAAAGAATGTGATACTCCAGTGTACTTCAAAAAGCCAGGAATCTTTCTAAAATAAATAAATATATATCATATGGAGGCTGAGTACTGTGAAAAAATTCAAGTATTGTTCTAAGTAGCTCTTGCTCATGAGCATTTAATCACTAAGAGTAGAAAAAATCTTTAACCTTCCAGAGTTATATTGTTTCCATAAAAAAAAGCACACGGCACACTGCCAATTCTTCCAGACTATCTCCAATGAATCACTGCTTCTTGGGCCTCAAAATGATGCTGTCTCGCTTTCACTTGGCTCTGACATCTCATTCCAAGGCTTTATCTCCACACCATATTTATCATCACACTTATTTATTGTATAAAGTGTTGACTAATTTTCTACATTGAGGTTTCAAAGTATAGTAACAGCATAATTGTTCAAATCTATTGATGTGCTTTCATTTCTTTGCCATGTCTGTAATAGCAAAAGTATCACTTTTCTCAGATAATGACAGAAACATGAAGATTTTACACATTTTAACCTTTAATATCTTCAAGCTGCTTATGGAGTTTGAGCAAACATTATTTCTCCTAAGCATAGGAAATTTTACTTTAACATATTATTTCAGTATTTCATTTAGCAATACAAGCAGCTTAGGAAAGCATCTTATTTCCATTTCAGTTTAAATGGCAGATGATGGATAAATTGTAGTTAATCTTGAAAAGAGATGTGTAAAACCACCCAACTCCTGATTAAACTCTATTACTAACTCTGGCAATTTTCTCAGCAATTATTTCAAGGACAAGGCTGAAATAGCCTTTAATCTTTCCTTATTATAAACAAGCATTTCCTTGACACATTACTGTTTTCAAAAGAATTCCTAAAAAATAAATAAGGTTGGACAAAGAGTGATTGACTTTTCAGAGAACTACACATGCAATAACACATTTTTAGAAAAGTAGCAAGGGCAGATTACTGAACATATGCTATACTTTCCACCATTTGTAGGAAAAATAAACCCACTAGCTACACTTCACTGTTTCCACAGGAACAATGCTGTCTGCCTTCATCTCAGTGCCTGCAAAAGCAGGATGTGATAAGGACACTTTTGAAAGCATCTGATCAACCATAGCTTAAAGCTATATTTCTAACACAAAAGACATAGCAATTAAAGGTAATTTGGCATTAAAGGGAAGGTTATTTTTCATCCTGCAACAGACTCCCCAAGTTCAATCTGCAAAACAACTGAAAACTTGAAAACACCAGTGGAGACAACAGGAGGAAGAGTTTCAAAGGCATATATAAATATATTTCTCCTTTTTCATTTCATCTTTCTAGCACCTTTTTCACTTCATTCATCCTCCCCTCTTTCAGTTCTCCACCTGTTTGCAGGAATAATTTCTCTTTCCTATCCAAGACCTGATTACCCTAAACCATCTGATTAAAACCATTTAACACATAGGGGACTACACGTTTATATGGTGCTTAGAATTAATACTGCACATCTCAAGGGTATTTTTAATTACTTAATTCCTTTGCCAGAGGAAAAGGAATAATATATTCTACAATATCCGATTTTACAGAAGTGTTTTATATACCTAAGTTTGCTTAAGGTCCTACTCTTTTTCAGGTCAGTCATATTCGGGAACTAAAGTATTATGTGAGCATCAATGGGAACAACACTCACTAAATTGTGCTCACAGGGATGTCACTCTACAATTTGATAACCAAAAAAAAAAATTATTGTAAACTCCTGAGAAGATTTACAATTAATTTTCAAAGTATTGGAGCATAAATCTTTTCAATGAACCTAGTATTCCAGCAAAGTCTGAGTGAGATCACACAAAAAAAGCAACATTCAAGTCTACAGGAACATATAATCAGCACTGGAAATACTGTCTAAACACATAGCCCAAGACAAGACAGCTCTCTGCTGCAACTGCCCATAAAACTGACAATTTTGTGACTAACTGAACAGAAATGGCACATATATTTTGCAGTGTATCTATTTAGTGAGGGGCAAAACTAAGCACTCCTGAGTTGAAGCAGAAATGTACTGGTGGAGTATTATGAAAGACAAAAGATTCAATATATCTCCCTGGCTAACTGCAAAGGATCTTTTTTTACTCCCTGAGCCCTGCCAACAACTGGGAGCAGCTCATCTTCACGATGGAGAGAAATTGAAGCAGCTTGCTGCACATTGGCCAACCAGCAGTTATTTTCCTACGAATCCACTTGCATTTTGGAGCAGAAGATGACATTTGCTTTACAGAGGATCAAACTGTTCCCTTGTGTTAGACGTTTGTTCCCAATCAAAACCACACAGCGTAAATGCAAACCCTGAAAATCAATGCAATATTGAAAATTACAAAAAACTCTTCAGGAGCTAAGCAACTGTTTATGATGCACTTAAATGTAATTATAAACTGAATTTTGCAAGTGACTTAAAACACTTTAAGTGTTTGCACTTAAGGTTCTTTCTAAAAAGAACCCCCATATTTTAAGGCCTTGTTAAAAAAACTTCCAACTAGATAAGTCCATAAGTAAAAGTTATAAAAATACTGCATTTATCTTCATAAAACATTTTTACAGTCTCTGCATTAGCTATAATTAAATATATGCATCAGAAAACTTCTTCAATTGCAGATACTTTGTTTGTCTGTACATAATATAACTAGAAGACATCTATGATAGCTTATAATAAATCTTGCACCTCACCACAAATTTATAGACAATGCTGCACACAAGAACTAGAAACCACACTGAATTTTCTGGGAGAAGCAGGGGACAAAAAAACCCAAAACACTTGATTCTCATTCAATCCTATTCTTAATTTCAATCTTAACTGTTTAAAACTGTGTCGTTTTTCCTTGGAACTCTTGTTATACCCCACAGGAGAGAGCAGCAAATACAGGCAAGGAGGTTCCCAGCACAGCTGTAAGACCTTTGAGAGGTTCAGCCTTTGCAAGCCCACTCTGACTAGAACAAAACTGAAAGATGGAGACAGTCAGAGGGCAATCACCAGCCATAAAGATATTTGGCCAAAGAGAAACACTTAGGCCTAACCCAGTTTAGACTTTCTGCTCATTCCATATGCCATCCACTATGATGGAAGAGTCTCCAGCTGTATCTTTACCTAAAATCATTCTTTACCTTCACCAGTTTCACCAAATACCTAAACCCCCCTTACACCTCTGCCTGCCCAAACAACTAAGCCCTTGCCTCCTCCTCCTCCCCGTCCTCTGCATGGAGGCAGCTCTGTCACCTGCAGAAACCCGCAGGCTCAGCCATGCACAAGTCCTCTCTCACCTCTTGAAGGCCCTGCTACAAAATCTGATTCTGCCAAACTTGATTGAGTGATGGTAGTGGCAGATAGGGAGCAACTGGAAAGCCCCGTTCCTCCTCTCCTTTACAGAACCAGAGAAGCACAGAGCCAGCAGCAATGGGAATGCCAAAGAAGGAGGTTCAACAGCTGCCCCCCCTTTCAGAGCTTGCACTCCCTTGTTCTCTCGCAGCAGGCCACATATGACCTCTTAGACACCTCTCAACACCCACCCATCATCTTAGCAAGCTCCAAAGCAATGCTGGCAGTCATCTCAGCAGACATCAGGTATGAGCCCCACCTTCAAAATTTCCACTGCTGCTTGGAAAAGGATGTGTTGACTTCAGCTGCATGCAGAGTAACATCAAACATGTACACCCATTCAAGGCTATAAAGAGAGTTCCTACCCTTCTGTTTTTAATAAAGCATTACATTTAGTTGTTCCCCCCTGGTAATTTTCTCTTACCCTGCTACAAGAAGCATAAACAAACGTGTAAGAAGAGCATTAACATGTTTTGCCTGTTTGTTTTGGTTAGAGGGTGTGTGGGGTTTTTTTAAACACATGGCAGCATTTTGATTTCTATTCTTAGAAACCATTTGAGGCAAAAAAAGGGCCCATGAAAGAATTGAAGTCCACAAATGAATTTCCTTTCTGCCGTCCTTTTCTCAGCCATCTCCCCTCCAGTCATGCCTGCCAAAATCCCATGCTTTATAGGGGCATCTGTTCTATTCTCTCCAGGCCAAAAAAGGAGACTTTTCAAACTCTTACAACAGCCGAGGAAATCTATAGCTCAATGAGCCTAATGGGATTTTTCCCCCCATGTCTGCAGCTCCACAAGAGACATCAGAAGAGTAAGTCCCTTTCTCCTCCCTCCCTTCCTCCAGCCCCATGCTCCCAATCCAGGCCTCTTCTAAAAGCTGTCCTCCTCCCACTCCCCATCTAACTGCTTTTTACCACATGACTGAGGAATTGAAAAGAAATTACTTATTCATTTAAGTGCCATAAATGAAACTCTACATCAACAGCTGAACTGACATATTCTTATGAATCCCTGCATTGCTCTAAGTTCTTCATGCTGCTGGGAACTTGTATACTTCGTACAACAAGAAGTACAAAAAAACCAGTTGCTTTCCCATGCTTGTACTACTCCTAGTATGACAACAAAGGCAGTCTCAGTGGATTTGACTAAAAACTGAATCACACTGCTCAATACAAACAGCAGGTCACCCTCAAACTACACTGCCTTCCCAGGATTTGAAGTCAGACACTGAGGAAAAGGAAAGGAAGAGCTTTCAGAGCAAAGTTTGATTGCTCCCACTGACCCCAGAACAACAGAGCAGTACAGACATCATACTGCCTATGCCAACCTCACTGTAAGTTGCCTTTATCCAAGTGTAATGCATTTCTTTCAATTAGTTATGATTTATGATGAAAGACATAGGGCACCACAATTCTATCAATTCCCCACGAAATAACAGTTTTAATGTATTTGAAATAAGCAGACTTTCTAGAATTTATCACTTGTGTAAATCTTCAATGCAACCACAATACCAAGCACAGGCCACAGGTGTCATTGCTGTGGCTTTCAGTGAAATCTGCAGAAAGAGACCAGGAAAAATCTAAAAAAAACAACCCCAGACATTTGCATCAGAAACAGGAGATGAGAAAATTTAGCTGAGCAGAAGGCTTATGTTTTTATGTATTACAATCAGTATTTGCACAATACCTCAAAAAGTGCCTCACATACCTCATTTTTTAAAGCTAATAGCAAGTCTGCAAAACTTCTTTTTTCTCTACAAAACATGTCTCATAATTTGAGGCACACAAAAGATGTAAGAATATGTCAATTGGCAAATGAGCCCTATTTGTAATTATTTATTTATATTTTCTGGCTAGCCATAATCTTGTTCACATATAGTATTCAAGAAGCAGGAATATTCCTAGCAGGTTAAATCCAGGCAGGTTTTCAGCCTAAGATGGTTGGGCATCAAGACCAAAGCTAATGTCTGTGCCCACTCTACACCAGCTCTTTGTGGCTCAGCCTGTAAATGCATAGCCTCACTGGCAGGCTGCATCTATGAACGGGATACATAAGCTCTTCCCCTCATGAAAAAGAAAAAAAAAATTAAAAAATCAAAGCTAAGCTCTACATCTGAAAGAAAAAAGGCAATTAACACAAGAGGAATACATTTCTGACACAGCCCAGTTCTTGGGTGAAATCAAGATTAAGAGGCATGTTTATGAGCAAAACTAAGTCAATATTTTCAAATTGGTTTTTAAAGCAAATCTTAGTTTTATCATTCATAAAATTCAATAGGTAATTACACAGCTAGGCAAACGTCCTTAGAGGAAAGCAGAAGAATAATGAATTCCCTACATAATTATTTATAGCTGTGTTTTTGAGTGAACACAGTAGAACAGGCATCAAGCCAATATTTAAAGGAAAAAAAACCCAGATTTGTAAAACCTTAAATATTTCTGTAAGCCATTCCATAGACAACAGCCTATTTCACAATCTAATCTGCCTTTGCAATGCATAAAAATCCCAACAACTCAGACTTCCTCCCTGATTAATCATTACGATTTAAAACAAAACCTTGACAAGATGGGTCCAGAAGCACAAACACCAAATATGTAATGCTATCAGAACATGCAATTTGCTTAAAACAATGTTCCTGGGAAGTGCCATAGTGTCGTGTGCAAAACAGGTTGTCTGATCTGTATTTTGAAGAAACCCTTGGGAACAAAATCATTACCAAGCTTCAGTCAAAATGGCAACAACTAGAGATCAAATCCAATTCAGTCTTTCATAACTAACCCTAAGAACAAGCTGCTTATCACTCCAAAGCTCAAAAAAGATGATGAAAAACTATATAACACAATGTCCTTTGGTTCCCTAAAGACAACTGATTACATTCAGTTAGGAGCTGATTGGTGTGCAGTGATGCTTCTGCTTTCCAAACACACAGCTTAATTGCCAATACAACTTCCCCAGAAAACAGAGAGGAAAAATTTTCCCTCTCCTGCTATTGAAAAAACAAGCAGTAGTTGCTAGCAAATAAAAAGAAGGCCAAATTGTTGTTATTTTTTTAAGCTCAAATATCGTCAATAACATGCTGGAGACAAAACTAAACAAACATTTTTTTGGTAACAAACAAATAGAACATGATCCAAACATTCCCCTAAAATCTCATCAGTTTTATAGTGTCACAAGTGGAAATTATAATAAAAATCTATATCAATACATAAAATTCACAGCACAAAGGAGCTCTAACTGGACTGAAAAGAATGGGGGTTTAATTTGTATATTATATACAGATGCTCTTGCCCCAGTTTAAGTCTTTTTTTATACACATCATCAGAAACAATACTGGATAGATTGCTCTGCTCTACTTCAGCACTCCACAAAACAGATTTAAATGGAAAAGATCATTGCATACAGGGCTGTGCAGAGCACATCTCATTCTTCTTCTACAACACGAGGAGTTTTCAAGCAATTTGAATGTTACTTGGTTTCATTTGAAGGAGAGAGTACAAAGCTGGCATTATTATTACTGCAGCAGGTAATATGCATAGCAGGAAAGTTGCCAGGTATATACTGGAGCAAGAGGGGCATATGTCCTTAAGGAAGTACTAAAATCCAGACAATAAAGCTTTATCAATGTTAGCAATAAACATGAAGTCCCTCCCTCCTGCAGCAGCTTTAAATAAAATGCCCAGCAGCTCTGTGGATTCAAAAGACTGAATCCTATATCCTTGCTCTTGCCAAATACCTCAATTGCCTTCAATGTGCATAACATTTTCTTAGGACTAGATGTATTTGTCTTTTATTCAGCCACAATATATTTCTGTGTTAGGAACTACCACTTTCCATCAGTGCTTATGATAAGAACCTGCACACCTCTCACAGCTCCCCCAGCTTAAGGATAAACCAGCTAAACATGACACAAAAGCACCTTCCAAACAATCTTTCTTCTTTATGAGGAATGCAGACAGATCCTAGAGATAAATGTTCAGGACAATCCCAGGATTCCTTCTTCAGTGTAGAGGAGAGTACTTGTAGAGATGCACATAAAAGTTGCAGGAGAAGTTAAGAAATAAACAGGAAAGGAAACAGGAACTGAGGGAGGGAAAGGAGGTCGGAGAAACAAAAGGCAGCTATAGGCATCATAAGCACTGCTGAAACAAATAAGTTGTGTGTATCCCATGTCTAGATCAAACTCCCCATTAAACAACTCCAGAAACTCATTTTTAAGCAAGAACTTACTTCCTGATTTTAAGACAGCACTAAAATAAAATAACAGGAAATGAATGATACATTATTGACTCTAAAGGGTTTAAATTCATTTGTCTGCCCTGCTTTTCTGCAATTTTCATCCATCTTGGAGAAACACAAAATTAATGGATTTATTTTTTTCCCCACAAATAAATGATTATTGCAAAACAATTATGTTCATTTATACCATGTAAAATATCCTTCAAGATAGCTGGAAATGAGCAATATTAGACCAAGAGAGCTTCTGGGAAGGGCACAGCAGCTGAGCCAGCAGAAAATTCTGCCCCCATTCTGTTTAATATCTGGAACACTGCGCACCCTGGTCATGCTGGTGGCAATTCTTCCTTAGTGCAAGAGAAAGAAAGCTGTCCCAGGAGAAGAATCAGAGCAGGAAAGCCTGTTGAAGATGGAATCCAAGCTCTGACATAAACGCCTTAGCAGCAACTGTGAAGAGGCATTTCTCTCTCTTTCTCCTACAACCTTAACAGCTCTGCCTGTACATTACTTGCTAGGAATGTTTTATGGGGATTTTTTTTTTTAAATTTACTCAGACAATTTCATGTAACATTTATCCATTAATTAATTTATACATTAATATCCCTTCATTATCTTCAGTGACAATACCACGTCAAAACTGAGTTTTGCTTCAGCAATCTATGAAATCTCTGATTTTTCACAGAAGCCTATTCACCTTTCAGTCATTTGTATTACATCACTGGAGTGAATACTACATTTTATTTCAGGGAAATATATAAATCACTTCTGTAAAAATCTACATTTGAAGTCACACTCCCTTTAAAGCCTTCAGAAAGATATAGACACACTTAGTCTATAGCTCACCAAACCTGCTTTCTATGCTGGTTTTGGAGGTTTGATAAATCATGCTTCACACTCTGTAGAGACAACCAGTTCTCCAGTGACTACAGGAGCCCCCTCAACATCACTGCTTTGTTTGACAATTCACCTCCTTGTGGATCCTCTTTGCCCTGCTCCCCACCATGACAAGAGGAGCAAAAGGACATACTTGAGACCAACTTCAGATTTCATTTAGGTAAACAAGAAAGACAAAGAAGCATGTGCAGCTGGTGTAAAATAAACACGCTCTGCTAAAAATGTTCCAGGCTGAAATGAAAATCTACAAGGAGCTAAGGAAAACAGCCACACAGAATTCCTTACAAAGATTCCTTGGAACTGGGAGATCCTGTTGCTACTCTCAAACACTGCTTAGACTTCACAGTATTTTAAGACAGGACAAAATGTCCCACACAAGTAATTTACTTGATCCAGTGTTTCCACCTTGATATAGTTTACTGCCACTGAAAACTCTCATGATCAATTAATATTTCATGTCTATGTACAACAGACACTGAAATGTAATAGGGGCCTGACTTTATCCACAGCTGACCACAAAACCTACCAATACAATTACAGCAGGACAAAGTTGAAGAATGTTGTAAACAGAAGATGTGCACTGATACAATCAATGCAGCATCAATGGAGTCATTAAATAATTTGGGATGAAGGAACATGCAAAAACAAGCCAGTAGAGAAGGAAGTGTGCTGCCTGCTTCTGGTAATAAAAAAACACCAAAACTCTGCTATGAAAGCTCCCAAATTTCAGAACCTCTCTGAAAAAGATGGCAAAGTCTGCATTGAGAATACCATGGCTTTGATTAGCTGGGCATGAAGAGCTGTGTTTCAGACTGCACAGGCTCTGTCACTGTGGTGCTCTGGGTACCGTTTCTGCTTTCCAAGCCATCAACCACACATCCAATGACACACATCCTCCTTCCTCAAAAGCACAGTCTCAGCAGCACTAGAGCCACGCTGGGCTCTGGATGCACTTCCAGATACCCTCTGTTGGCCAGGAAGAGCTGTCCTGCTAGCACCCACACTGCTCTGGGATCCCCACGAGGTTCCACCAAGATCTCTCCCTTTGAAGGAGAACCACAGGCACCGGAGCATGGGAGCCTACACCACCACCCCATCCCCTACAGGCTCTTTGCAGCATCAGTGCAATGGGGACAAATGCTGCCAGGGATTTCCCCTCCAACCCATGCCCTAAAATAACACTGGGATGTGGGAGGAAAGCATCTAGGTTAACACTGCTTCATTCAAGACTATTTTAAGCAGGAAAACCCTGAGGATTGGTAGGGTTTTGATTCTTTCTTCCAAGTGTTGCCACTTTAGGCGCTTCCATCAGACTCTGCCTCCTCCTCAAGCTTTAATCACCTGATAGCATTACAGTAACAAAAATAAGGATAACTACTATACATGGAAATGAATGAGAAATGAAAAAGTATTTTTATGCCAAGATCAAAACAATAGCAACCAAATATTTTTCATTGTGCCAGAAGAGACTTCTGCTGTTTCTCAGACTACAACGTCACTCTGAGTTGACAACTTACAAGAAAAGTTAAAAATTATATTTTTAACATTTATACCAGCAAGCCATCTGCTCTTTCAGAAGCTGAAAACCCATACCTGGCGTACAAAACTGTTGGAGGTAGTGTCAGAAGATGTGCTCCCATCTGATCCTTTAAATCGGTTTTTTCTTCTTGCCCCTTTTCCATAAGACTGTTAAAAAAAAAAAACAAAAACAACACCAAAACACAGATTAGAGATACAGCATTACAGCATTAGTTTTTGTTGCACAGAAAGTTTCCAGTGTCTCCTAGGCTAGCAGGGATTCAGATTATCAGCTTTGTGCCAATCAATAAACACATATTCACTAAGTAACTGATGGGATGTATGTGCAAGTGCTCACCAGGCTTGCTCAATTGAGCCTTAAATGTTTTGCTGTTGTTGGGGTTTTTTTCACATTTGGGTTCAGGAAAGTATTTATAGACTCACATAGATGTAGCATTATTCACTCAAGTCACAGTGATTAAAAAGTACAGATTGTTGTGCAGCTAGTTAAAATAAACAGGGTAGGAAAGGAGGTATTGGAGCAGTCTCCAGTACATCACAGCTATGAGCCAAGTCAGCTGAGGGAACATTAAACAGCAAGAAGTGAGACACAACTTGTTGATACAATCTTACAATTGAGGGAGATTTTACAACAATAATTTTTTTACAATAAGTTCAAGAAAGTAAAAGCAGTGTAACAATAAAAAAGGACTATATGTATAACTGGGAAAGGCATAATATGCTACTAAAAAAAGCAAGGCATCACTTTTATCTACTAGGAATTTAAAGAGACATGAGAAGAAAGCTATGGTTGGCTGAAACAAAACTTTAAAACTATGGTTTAGAAACACAGAAAATCATGGTTTAGAAACAAAGCAAATGCATGCATATGTCCACAAAAAGCTATTTGTTTTGTGCATTGAATGTGGATCATCAATAAATATTTTTATACTAAATTACAAGGAAAAAAATAGTTCAAAACTACGTTATTTGCAACCACTTATTTGTGTAAATGAGTGCAAACTGTGTAAACTCTGCCATGACACCACCTCTGGGCTGTGCAACCTTCAGAGGTTTGGGTCTGAGCCTACTGGTTCTCATGGTGGGGAAGAGTGGGTTCCAGTGCAGGCTAAAACACTTAAAATCTCATACTGGTAAATTTTTAATACCATGTCTTCAAAATCTGAGTGCTGTTCTTAGCAGTACTACGTATTTAAAAGTGATTTAATACTTTGCAGACTAAGTCTATCTGAGGAGGACAACAGATAGCCACTAGTAACTTCGGATTGTTTGACAAATCCGGGTACCTTGCCTCCACCAGATGCAAGAGAACAATCTCAAATTGTAACTCTGCTGATTCTGGGAGAGTTTGGAGCACTGGTTGAAATCTAATACACCAGTCTTTTAGAAAGGATGACACAAGGAACAGCAGTTCTGTCAGTCAGACACTCACTCAGCAAAAATAGTACCTGTTATCTCACTAACCTAACAATGACCTACAACAAAAGCTACTTGTTGTAGCCCCCCAAAAACAGGTTTATGGGAAGGATATTTTGCCAAGCTCGTATGATTTTTTCAGAGCTGCAAAACAGCCATTTAAGAAATTTCTGAAAGGCACTCAAATTGATTCTACACATGGGTTAGGGCAGAGCTACACAAAAACCACTATGTTGAACATTATGGGGATAAAAACAGGACATTCTGATGAGTCTAGGACTGCAATCCAGAAGGCCTCAAAAGATAAAATTAAATTTCAGTCAGAAATAGTTTTACATGGTTGAACTCCTAAAAGGAATCTTTTATCCCTGAAGAACTTTTTGGTAATGAAAAGGTCTTCTTAGATCAATAAGAGTAGATTGGAACTACTGTTACAAGCAAATTATTAAAAATATTTTCCCGTTATAATAGACAGTTCTACCAGAACCATCTTTTTCCACCTAATAGAATATAAATAATATAATATTCCACCTAATATAATATCAAAGTACTTAAAATACATAAAAACTATCTCTGACAGCAGTATTCTTCAAATATAACATCATCTTTAAATCAAAATTTACCTGTTATGAGTGGTTCACATTGAGTTGTCTGTGGTTACACACAAATATTCTGAACTCATTTCCTACAATTTTTGTGAAAGCATATATAAATAGATTTACAAAAAAAAAAAAAAAAAAAAAAAAAAAAAAAAAAAAAGAATTTCTAACATACAAAAAGGAGCTTAAGAATATAAAGCATCTACATGAAGACCACACTATCTAGGCAATTTCATTAATGGTGTATAGTACAATATTGTTTAGTTCCCAAGGAGATAATTAAAAACATGTACACATATTCTCTCACAGTCACACTTTTTGTATTTGTCTCCCATCTCTACAATATTTATTTTATTTAAAGTATCATAGTGTTCAGTTTGCCAACACAAAAATTTGTGAGAAAGGCAAAAGAGGGACTGAGTCTAGAGTGATGAGGATAAAACAAATAAGAGCAGAAAAATAATATGGTACAAGCACAGATAGAGAAGTGTGCATTTTATCTGTGTAGCAATGACTAAAAGCATTTATTTCTGGCAACATCACAGCAAATGCAGCTCAGGATGAAACTCACCTTGGTTTTTCAGTTTGAGGAGGTTTTTTGTGTGCAGCAACATGCACACTTTTGTTCTAGTGTTCTATAAGTGAAAGCCCTTCAGAAGCATGAGCTACCTACTACCTTTAGATACAAAAAACCTGTTGACGTGATGGCAGGCTGCAGCTACAGAGTGTAGGCACAGTCAGTTTTGCACCTGCTTCTCTGCACAGAGCACTTTTCAGTCAAAAGAATGGGGGGCAACTTTGCTTTGTGGGAAAACTGGGATTTGATGACTCTTCTCATTATTTTAAGGACACTAATCAGGGACTGCATTTGTTTTCCATGCCTTTCAACCTTATTCCCACAGTCAGAAATGCCTGAAACTTTCTTCTGAAGATGAGATTAGCCTTCCATAATCAAAACAATCTTGTATATTATTAAAAATTTATAATTATCTCTGCCACTTGGAGAAGCTTGAACACTCATCCTGTCATAGTCATTATGTTTTGCTTCTTCATGTGATTTTTTTCCACAAGATTGTAATGTGAGAACGAGGCCTTTGTTAAAAAAAAAAAAAAAAAAAAAAAAAAAAAAAAAAAAAAAAAGTAATGATCTATCAGTTAATTTTGATTCTCAGGAAAAACAAGGAAAAAAGAGAACATTTTTCCCCAATATGTTACTGTGATTTTCATGTTAAAATACATTCCCTTATCTGTGTTCTGTGCAGCAGTTGGCTGCAATTAGGCAGCTAAAAATAAAGGGCTGAATCACGACATGAGGACATTGGCCAGTAAAAGCAGCAACACAGGGCAGTCACTCTTAACCCATATGGTAGCTGTACCTAACAGAACAACCCCTGGAGACCAAACACCTCAGCACCCCAGTGTACAGTGCCCAATGGTAGCAACCTCAAAACCCAGCAGGGCAGGGATGGCACACCATCATTTGTCCCACCTGATCTGGATACAACTGACTCCAGCCCTGTGAACAAGCCTTTATATAAAAAGTTTGCTGACAGTAAGATCTTACTGGATTTTAGCACAACATCTTACTCAAACATAAAGTTATGTATACATGTAAGTGTTTACAAGATCAAAAGTGTAGCTTAGTTTATTAGTCAGATGTGTGAAATCCTTTTAAAATTGGCTGAGTTTCCAGAGACAAGAAATAAAACACATTTACGTTCTAAAGTTCATAAAATACCTGAAACCTTACCATAAAAACCAACACAAAACCAAACCAAAGTAGTTTTATAAAAATCATTTCATCAACCAAGACTTAATAAAGCAAAGAAGGACTCTGCTTTCCAACTCTGATTAGAAAGTACATGGTGCAACCATTATTCAGCCCATGTAATCAAATGAAACATGGGAATCATGTGAAGCATTAAAGGCATACATTGCAGTTTCCTGATAATTAACAGTTTTATATACAATTACTTGTTATTGTAAACAGATGAGATCAATGTCGCTCAGTGAAACCTTTTAATTTTAATGAGATTCTGTCTCAACACATAAAACACATGCATCCATCACGTTTAATCCTGTAACACACATGACAAGCAGAAGGCATGGTTTATCCCTGTAGGCAAAATACTATCATCTGGAAGAGGAAATATAAAACATCTAAAATTACCAACTATCTACAACCAGGGAACTGGTCTTCAGTGAGAGTCTTAAAATGCCCTTCACCAGTAACCACTCTGATGAAATTTTATAGCAAAGCAGTGGCAAGGACTATACAAAGGATGAGTCTGAACCTTAACCATTTATCATAGGTAAAATAGCACCAGTGATTGAGACTGATGGCAGGTGGCAGAGGTAAACCTTTAAAAACTCATCTCATGAAGGAAGGGTACAGATGATTTAGGCAGCAGAGTCACTGACACCAAGTCAAGTCCTTAAACAAAGATGGAAGAAATAAATTGCAGAAAACAAAACTTCAGAGCTACACTGAACCTTACATCATCTCAGATGAACAAGGGAGCAACAAAAAAAATCAAAAAAACACCTAAATGTAAAAAGTGACCCCCTGAAGGATTAGGGAATTGCTAGGTCAGAAATGCAAATCTGCACTTAGTATATTTCCTTCCCTTGCAAAAGTTTCAAAAATGTTTAAAGATGTCCATGTTCCATACACAGCACATCAGGACAGTGCAGAACATACACATCCAGCTCCATCCTTTCCTTAAAAGAACAGCCACTGCCACTTTAAGCATTTCTTACAACAAATGTTCCTGTATGTCAGACCCCCTGGGCCCTTTCTGACCACTGGCCAGGCTTGCCATCAGTCAGAAATTAAACCTTCCAGCATCATAGCTGCAACCCCCCACACCCTCGCTCATAAAGTGAATATTTCTGATTTTTGCACCACAGATCATACTAATCTCATAAAGGAGTAGAGGTCAGCTTCCTGACCACACAGCAAGGGGCTGGAAGATGTACATAGACCTTGGTAATGTGTTCCCCACTAATCCACAGCTCCCTTCCATGACAAGAATGAGGGCAAGAGGACAAGGTAGGATACAGTGATATATCCTGACTTGCCACCACCTCAGGAGCGGGGTTTTGGGTCATCTTATGTGGTGACCCAACACCAGTGCAGCCCCAGAACAGGCTCTCTGCTCTGTGACATACTTTCAGCAAAGGAGTTGCCTGAGGAACACAGACTCATGTCCCCAAAGTAAAAAAGAATCCCCAGTTTAGGTCTTAAAACCTGGATTTCTCCAAACAAACAACTTTTGCTATCAGGAGAAAACTCAGGAAAGACAGGGCTTCCCCTCAGGAATCCTATCAAATGGAGGATCTCCAATACAGTCATCAAGTTCACACAAGCTACAGGGATAGCCTGCAAATTCCATTTCACAGTCATTTTATAAAATCCTATGCCAAAAGAAAAATCCAAACAAACAAGCAAACAAACAAAACCCCCTAAACCTCCACAAATAATCCTCTTCTCAAAACTTGCAAACATATTATATAAAAACATAAATAACTATTTGACAGATGCTACTTTTTCACAATTACAAGAAAATAAAACTGATTTCTGCTGAGCAATCTGCAGTGGCTAAATCTTAGATGTTTTTTTCTGACAAATCCTTGCCAACACTGCATCTAGAAACAGCCCTATTCTCACCAGTTCCTAACTTGTAAGCCATCTCCCAGTGCTCTCACCCTGGCCTCAGACCAGGTCATCTGGCAGTTCCCACCTGCCAGACAAGAAGCTGGGAGCTTGGCTGGCTCTCCTGCTCCCCAGTGGCTTGGAAACCCACCTGAGTGCAAACCTGCTGCACATCTATTTGTAATGCCAGTGATGAAGATGTCAGCTCCCACCTCAGCTAAACAGGATCACACAACATCAGAAGGTGCTG
Source organism: Phylloscopus collybita (assembly GCA_027886175.1). Taxonomy (NCBI): domain Eukaryota; kingdom Metazoa; phylum Chordata; class Aves; order Passeriformes; family Phylloscopidae; genus Phylloscopus; species Phylloscopus collybita. The sequence continues at coordinate 18,774,689 of JAJNNQ010000002.1, forward strand.
AAGCTCAAGGCCAAACCCCACTGTGCCTCCTGCAGCCTTTAAAAACTGGCAGCTACAGCTGTAGGCCACGTGCCTGTCCCTCCCCACCTGCTCTCCATGGATTTCTGTATTTCACTAGCACAAACAAACAGAAAGGGATCTGACTCTGTGACAGAAGGATGCCTGCAGGGACCAACAGCCAACTAGGAGAGTTTCCCTCTGCTAAGGGTCTGCTACCCTGAGGACAGAGACCAAGGCAAGCCCTTGGAGAGCAGGGAAGGCAATTTGGTTCCCTGATTTTTAAACTCTTCTATCCTGGCACAGGAAAAGAAACAGAGGAAAAGTAACTGAGACTCCAGAGAAGCCAGCCTTGGAATAGCAGAGGAGCTTTTCATCCGTAGAGACAAAACAAGACAAAACCAGAGATTGTCTCTAGAAGAGAGTTACCTGATAAATAACTTAGGACTGAAAGTGCTGAACTGCTTCAGAGGGATTTTACACTCTAGGATAATGTAAAGAACAACTATTATATTCCATTTATGCTGGTAATGTTCCACCCAAGTGGAAAATATCTCTGGAAGAGATGAGCATGCAAAATCACCTTTTATTGCTTGAGTACAGGATAATGCAAAAAAACAACCCCAAAGAGCAGAGAATTATCAGAAAAGTAATAGCTGAAACCTGAAGGGCTTTCTTCAGTGAAGGACTATTAAAATTTATTTTGGTCAGTAAGGAACACAACACTGAAGGGAGGTTACCACATCGGGAGAGAAAACACTACCTCTTGCTGAGGGCCATGAGGAAGTCCAGTGAATGGAATTATCTCTTCCTCGTTTGTATATCCTCCACTGAACTGCTGCCACATTGGATCTGGCTTCTAGGGATGCTGCCAGAAGAGAGTAAAACCTTCCATGCCTCTATAACAAATGGCTATTTTTATTATTTACCAAGCAAAGGGATATAAATTTTGCTTGTTTGTGGTTTGCAAAGTATTCTTGCAAGTCAGTACTGGGAAATACATGGTTACAAAATGTTTGTTTGAGAAGAGGTAAGCACAGTATGAATTGTGATAAATCAACTCAGCTGAAAGCAGCAGAGGGCAGTGTGATTAATCTGCTGAGAATAAATCTCTGGATATTTTTCCATTCCTCATTACCACAAGACAGGCAGTGAAGGGATGGTGCTATACAACTGAGAAGGTAGCTGGAGATTCAGGAAGGGATCTCACAACAGCCCATGTAAGGGCCTGTAACTAAGCTGATTTTCTGGAGTCACCACATGCACATCACGCTAAAATTCACCTTAACATAAATCGTAGTTGGTACAGAAGGAAAACTGAACAAGCCTATCCCCTCGCCTCATGCATTTAGTTTGCCTTCTGCAATGCAACCTGAAAAACAAGCCAAGCACTCCAGGGATGATGAAACCTCTAGACTTGGAAGGCAAAAGCATTTAGCAGTACCATGTAACAGAAAAAATCTAAATGCAGGTGAAAGAGCTAAAGAAAACAATCAAGAAGAGAATTTTTTTCACTTAAGAAGTGTCAGGTTGTTAGGACGTGCACTGACAGATGATGCATAAGCAGGCAAAAAAAAAAAAAAAAAAAGGAACACAAGGAAAATAACAATGAGGAAAAGGGAAGAATTCATCTAGTTTAAGATACCCTCTCCCTCCACAAGGTAGTCTGTAGTTGCTTGATTGAAGGTTTCATTATATTTTTCTTTGAAATATCTTTGTGTAATTTACTCATCTGATTTGCTATGACTGTCCCTAATGCACAGCACAGGAAGCTTTATGATGAGAAAACAGCAACAGAAATTGAATCCAATGATTTTTGAGGACTGAAGGACTTTGAAGCCTACTCATAAGAAAATTACATGGGAGCGAGGGGAAAAAAGAAGAGAGGCTAAGAGTTACCATGAAAGGCATTAATGTGCTATGTTATATTGTAAACAAATCAGAATAGTATCTGCATTAATTAAAATTATTAAACTGAATATTCTACTAACTCAGATGCCTTTAAAAAGGGGTTCTTTAAATAGAGAACTAAAAAGAAAATTTGGATTGATTAAGAAAAACCAACCAAACAACAAAAACTGATCATCGAACACTGATACATTTGAACAGTTTGCTTCTTTTATTTCAGAAAATCCAATGCTGATTTTATTACAAAAGGGCCACACCTAAAGTCACCACTTTGGACTGACATATACCTGGATACTGTGTAACTGTTAGCATGCAGATTTGTCTGGATAAAACTGGACATCTGAAACTATATTGCAACTCCATCTAAGACCAAGATCACACTGAACTATAACTAGAACGACGTTTTTAGAGTCATATGGACCTAAAAGTTACAGAACCTTAGACAATACAAAAGAATACACCAATATCTTATCCCAGTTGCAAAGAATTTCCCTGGAAAAAACACAGTATAACTGTCATGATCAGCACCCAAAGAGATTTTCTTTTATTTGCAGACCTTGTTAGGAAAATGCATTATAAAAATAAGAAATAAATTTTATACAGATAGTATCTAGGAATATTTCACATATTTAACTACCTTTTAAGTGAACTACTTCCATAGTGTTAACTATATTCATTCCTCTGCCACATGGTGACAAGTTTGGCTGAAATGGATGGAGAGGCACAATCCAAGATATTCACCATGATGTTAAGACAGGCTAAAAGAAATCTCAGCTTTGCAAAAGTAAAATTCTTGGATAAGAGAATTGTTGTGACTTAGTACAACTCTATAAAGGCTCCTCAATAATATTTCACTAAATCATAATTCCCAGAAGAAGCACTTAGGAGTGAACACTTTTAGGAATGACATCACTCTGTAAGCTCGCATGTTGGTTTGGGTTTTTTTTTTCCTGACATTTCCTGAGATTATGTGGCAGGAAATGTTTCTAGGATTGATATTTAAGTACCTTAGTGAAAAAGATAGTGGCACACATAACTGAAGTACCTGTAGGCAATCTACTTAATGATTCACATGTCCTCATTAAGACTCTCCTCCTCACTGAGAATGTGTTCTAAAGCAGCAAGATTTTACAATATTGGGTTTTTTTAAATATTCATGGAACAAAAATTCAAATCAAAATAATTGTCTCTAAATGCAGTGCTTGCTAAGGAATTAACTTGCATTATTATTCAGACAAAGGGCTCTTTTGTTTCCATAATCTTATTTTCTTTATACCAAAGGTTTATGTAGGACTGAAACAAGTACATATTGAGATGATTCCTGTTCTGTCTAATGACTTTGTTTCCAAAAACTGAAAAACATCCCTGAATCAAAAAGTTGCATTATTACTGTCTTAAGAAGTGAATCTTTGTGGCTGTGAATGTTCAGAAACCTGTTTTATAAAACAGAATATAAATGCATTACCTGAAACATAAATGATGTGGGTGTTAGCAAACTATTCTTCCTCTCTAAACACACTGTTCTTTAAGCCCAGTAAAAAGGAGGGGTGAAAAATCAATTTTATGATCAGTATTCGACATTTGTCCACAGCAGAGAGGCACCATATGATTTGACAGTCACTGATTCTGTGCTTAGGGCTGAAAAGATATAAAAAGGGAGGGATTTGTAGGTCAGAAATTAGCTCCCTTGCAACTGTTTCTAGAGAAGCTGGCAAAGCATATGGCCCTACTGAAATGTCTGTTCTGTGCTTGGAGGCTACTGACAAATTGACATCCAAAGAGACACAATTTCAGTTTAACCTAATCTCTGCTTCAGTGCCTGGATTTTGACCGGACCTGAGTAAGTAAAGATCAATCACCAAGGCTGTTGACAGATTGACAGCATTCTCCTCTGTCAATCAAGCACTTCTAGGACAAAGCTGGTCCCCCTTCTCAAACAAAGCATCAGAAATAGCTTTGGCAGCAATAGTAAAAACTGCACCCCAAAAGGAAAAAACCCTCTGTCCTAACAAGAACATGCACATTTGTAATCTGAGATACACACAATCAGATTTTACCCTTTTACTGGGTTCAAAAACAGCACTCTGAAGTCTTTGTAGCCAACTATTGCAAACTTGAAGATATTATGCAACATTCACACATTAAACAGAAACAACCTTACAAAATACAGTCTTTTCTAAGTGTGCCTTACCCTGCCTCCTTCTCATCACCCATCCACCTGAACACTGCACATGTACTGAGTTGTTAAAATTTCTGAGACGACTGTACAACCACCTTCTGCATGGAAATCGAGCATCTTAAATCTGCAGCATGTTCAACACCTTCAGCCTCCCCAAAATTCCTGCTGAACAGCTGGTGTGAATCGCCTTCTCTCACCTACAGACTGTCACCAGCCCGTGGAACAGAGGGAGGTTTCAGCCGTGCGTGGAAAGCATCAGGTACAGATACAACAGGTTACTGGAGCAGGGAAAAATAGCCTCACCCTGCGAGTAATACATGTGCGGAAGATCAGCTTAATAGCAACGTATTCTTACATACTCATCCTCCAAATAACCGCAAGGTTCTTTTGACTTCGGGTGCTTCGAACGGCACAGAGCATCCCATGTAGGTTAATTAAACGGGATTTGATTGTAAGGGCGAAGACAGGGATTTCGGGCGTCTTAGGGAACCTTCAAACTTTTCAGTCGGCGGTGACCAAAGTTGAAGGACGGGCAGCTCCGGCAGCCCCGCCGCCCTGCCCCGCGCCCCCGCCCCGCCGCAGCCCCGGCCGAGCCCCGCGGTACCTGCGCTGCCGCCGCCGCGGGCAGGGGGTTGTCCAGCAGCTCCATCGGCACCTCCTGCGCCGGGCTGGGAGGCGATTTGGACATGTCGCTCTGGACCATTGGCGAGGAGAGCGGGTGGCTGGGCACCGAGCCCCTCGGCGGGACAGAGCCGAGCCGAGCTGAGCCGAGGCGGCGGGCGCCGCTCAGCGCCCGGCCATGCCGAGGAGCGAGCGGCCGGCCCTGCCCTGCCCAGCCCGGCTCTGCTCCGCTCCGCTCCGCTCTGCTCTGCCTTGCCCAGCCCTGCCGGCTGCCGGCGGGGAGCGCTCGGCGCCGGGGACGGGGCAGCGCCGGCGGCGGGCGCGGGGGAGGGCAGGGGGCGGTGCGTGGGGAAGAGGGAAAGTGACAGCGAGCATCTCCCTCCGGCAGCGCCGGGCGGGGGCGGCGCCGGGATCCGCGCCGGGATCCGCGCCGGGATCCGCGCCGGGATCCGCGCCGGGATCCGCGCCGGGATCCGCGCCGGGATCCGCGCCGGCCCAACCCGAACGCGGCCGAGCGGCGAGCAACAAAGTTGGGGCTCCTGACCGGGGTGTAGGGGGGCTGTCAGGCCCTGCTCTTCCCTTAGCCCTGCCGGACATCTCGACCCTGGCCGCACGGCATCGCCCGCCTCAGCCCGCAATGGCTGAGACCCGCAGTTTTAGTGAGCAAACCGGCACTTCGACAGAGAAAGTTCCGTAGGTCTCCCGTGTAGAAAGGGTTTTTTGCCTGTACTTTGAGGTTCTTGTGCACACATCGACAAGGGATGAGTGAGATGAAGCCCACTGCCTAACTTTATATAACCTTCATCTGCACGATCTCAATCCTGCTGTCAGGCAGCCCACTGGAGGCTTTTGAAAGACCTGCTCGACACCTGGTCTGGGAAAACCAGCCTCCACCCCATTTTGGTCCTGATGGAGCCCAAAGCCTCTGACCCTGTGAAGCCCACAATGGCCTGAGATGCCTTTCACTGGATGGGACCTAGCCATGCCCCATGCAGCATGAGAGGGAAACTTGTGTTTTCAGAATCATTTTGTGATGGTTTGTGAAATTTCTTATCAACTGATTGTAAACAGTGAAAACTAAGTCTAGAAACTGACTGGCCTAATGTCCCACACTTAAAATCACAGCCATTACTAAAAGCAATAAAAGCCACTTTCAGGAAAAGAAGCCAGCAAACCAAAGCCAGCAAACCAAAGCCAGATCAATTTCAAAAAGTACTTTCAAGCTTTGTCTAGATTGCATGGTTGATTTATTTAGTTTTTCATAAGAGCTTATGAGCTTCCTTTCTGAATTAGCTTACTCCTATGGATTTTCTCATAAGAGTAGTGAAAATCTTATAGGAACTGCCCATTTTTTGTGTGAAGGAATTAGCTGTCTGCAAGAGGAAGTGCCCTGAGGCTTGAAGAGCTGTCACTTGCCCCAAAAGTTTCATATTTATTTTTAAAGACAACATTTTAAAATAATTTTCTGGAAATTTTTAAGGTGTTGTCCATGACAAAACAGAACCCTAATTTAAAATGAGAAGTGTGGGCTTTATTGCTTAACTTTCATACAAGTAACTCAATAGAGGTGCTCAACAATCTTAAAACTCTACAGATGCTGGAGCCTGGACTGCTTCCAGATGTTTTTCAAGTGGTTATAAACAAAAAGATATTTTCTTTTTAGACATTTGGTGTGAAAAATGCATACTTCACCCTCTAATAGAGGCCTTGAAGTAGTTGTTTCTGTGACATTTACAAATTAGATTGTTTAAATGGAATTACTTTCTGTGACCATCATAATTTTTAAGGAATTTACTGAAAAACCTAAACACAGTATTTCTGTTAATGACTGCTGGGTGGCATATTATTATTGAAAGATGTTGTCTTTGAATTTCTAACACCTTTATAGCTTTGGAACAATTTATCCTTCTGCTTCAAGCCATGCTCTAGGAAAGGCACTTGACGATCCACCATGATTCAGTATATTTACTTGGTAGATTTTCAGGCATCTGTCAGGGATTGCCTGTTCTCTCTCACACAGAGAAGGGAGTGGAAGTTACTTAATCATGTAACAGTGGCCCTTCATATTGCCTTCTGGATTTTCACTTTGTAAAGAGTGTATAAGTAAGAGCATTTTTTTTAAGTATACCATCCTTCTGTAAGAGTAGTAGTGATCATTTTTGAAAGATTACCATTTCTAAAACCATTAAAAAAAAAGTATTGTGAAAAAAAAAGGTATTTCTACTCTCTTATAAATTAGAGCTTGAATGTGTCAATTGAAGTTCATTTTTTGTGTGCTCGGTCATATATTTTATGATCAGTTTGTCTTTTTTTTTTTTCTTTCCATTATAAAAATATAATGGTAATGATTTTGCTCATTTGTGTACAACATTTATATACATATTAGGTCTCTAGAAAGCAAAGACTCAGGAAAGAAGTATGCCCCACACACACATCTGAATTTTTAGTAAGTTTATTTAGTTTTTCTTTCTGAGGAAAAATATTCTACATAACTGTTCTTTAGCAGCAATTATCATTCATTGCCTTGACGTAATGAGTGGCTAGAACATTAGCATAGAAGAATAATTGTGAGTATTTTATTCTGTTTCAGCCCTTTTGTTTAGCGGTTAATCCAAGTTCTCTAACCTTGAAATGTGCAGTGAAAATCCTTCAGCTGAACACATATGCATGTAGTCATCCCTCTGCACGCTGTTTTTGGCCACATCTGCTCCAGGATAAGGGTCAATGTGTAAAAACAGTGTGCAGAGATTCTAAATCGCTTGTTCTTTCTCAAGGGGAAAAGCAACCTGCTATGCCTAACCCCTTCTCAGCAGAAAAGCACACTGCTGCATTTATTTACACTTCCATCTGCAATGGAGAGGTGTTGTGCATGCTTATTTGGATTTTTATAAACATGTAAATGTTAGAAAACCAGAAGAAAACACAAGCTGTTTTGTTCATAGGGCTTGTTTTTTTACTTAAAAAAAAAAAAAAAAAAAAAACCACAAAAAAACACAAAAAAACACCACCACAAAAAAAACCCCAAGAACACCAAAAGCTTAGGCTGACCAACAAGATAACCTGATTTGGGTGCCAAAATAGCTGGGTTTTTTTGCATGAGAGTTTAGATGTTCTTTTAAAGAAAGGAGGGCTGTATTACTTTGCATATTTAATTGTTCTTTACCACCAGTGTAAGAATCTGGTGTCAGCATCATGTCCTAACCTTCGTACCCATGTATGGCAAGTATATGTTTTGTTCAGTAACTGTAACTATCACCTAAATGTACAAAAATAGGCCAGGGAGGGTTGACTGATATTTGTGCAAATGCAGCTAAAAGCTAATAACTTAGACCCAAGGGACTTCATTAGAAACTTGCACAAGTACAGACCAGTAAGCTTACAATTATTCTTACAAAACTAATAAAATGCTCCTAACTGAGCATATGTTTAAAGCCCTGATACAGAGAATTTCTTTAGGACTTTAAATTAAAAAGGAATGCTAGCCATCTATTGGTCTGTGCCACCTCCTGCCTAAAATGAATTGTAGCCAGAAATTCAATATTGTTAAAAAAAAAAAAAAATTGATTACCTGGTTTTAATATCTCAAAACAGACATAGTTCATCTTTTTCAGTGATAAACTGGAAGCTGCCTGCCACAAGTGCAAATTGAAGGGATTCCTCTTATTTTAGTACCTTATCTTTCACACAAGTCTGAACAAAACCACTCCAGACAGGCTCACTTTTGAATCTCTTATCAGTCTGTATCAGAGCACAACACCACCTGGCTGGATTTAATGAACTGATCCATTCTCCCAGCTCGTGTTTATTATGTTTTATTCTTGGCTATAGGCGCCATGCACCCAAGAAAGCCTTGATTGATACTGTTACAATGTATTCAGGGGAAGATAGGGCTGGAAGGAGGAAGGTTTCCACATGATGGAAGATAGGAACAACATATAAACACTGGCAAAAATGCTTTTAATGCACAGAAAGGCTCGCAATGCTCGAAAAAGCCACAACACCTACTAAGCACATATTTTCAGCCCTTTGCAAAACGTGACCAAAAAAGGCACGCTCCCGCTCGCAAGCTGTTCACTTTGCAAGAGGCAAATTTGCTGTCGATGGGTTGTATACAAAGTTCATGTTTGATTAAGCACTTCTGCAGAAGTTGCTGGTTTCAGTTGATATTTTCTTTGCTTTTTCTTTGCTTTCCTGTCATAACTGAGACTGCATATCTCCTTTTGTATCCCCAGTCCTTACCAACTATGGTGTTCCTATTTATAGCATCATTTTTCTCTTATTAAATACTTGAATCACAAGAGAACAAAAAGGCTTTATAGCATTCTCACCCACAAATATGCTCAGCCCATGTGAGTTACTGACATGAGAGACAGATTTTAATAGATTGTGTGTGGCCTGTGTCCAAGGACAGCATCCGAGCTCTCCGCAGCTCTTTGAGGATGGCCTTTCCTCCACCCTTCACTGAGCCCTGTGCTCACTTTGGGCTTCTCTGCTTTTGGGTATGTTTTGTTTTGGTTTTTTTTCAACCCAACAATCATTTATTTGTGGCATTGAGGCAAAACCTAATTCAGAATAAATGGTGTAAGAAAAGACAGTGACAACCCCTAGTTAGTGAGAGGATTGCAAACCCATCAGTGTGGTTGACAGTTAACTCATCATTACCAAGGCTGCTGGCAGAGTTAATACATCTGAGAGTATTGAAATTCTTTGCCAAATTATACATGCACAGATCTGAAGCACAAATCGATGATGGCATCACTCCATGTTGCCATCAAGTCAGTTTTAACAGTGAGCATTTACCAGATGTCATTTCCCTCCCTCCTTGCCTTAGCTGCACTGATCTGATCCTCCACGGCACATTGCTTGGCTCTTGGAGCATGAGGGACTCCACTCAAGAACTAAAGGTAAAATTTAGCAGGAAATTAATTACCTTTCCATAAGGCAAATCTGCTGCTTTATCTCCATGAGCCATCCTACCATGAAGACCGAGTAGTGCAACTGCCAGGGTGAAAGGGGAAGGAGAGACAGCAGGGATACACAACTCGGAGCAGGGCTGAAAAATTCTTTCCTGGCAACACACCAACTCTTAAGGCAGACTAGCTATAAACATCAAACGGCAAAGCCTTGGTTTTGAGAACATTACAGCAAAATAATGCTGATTTGACTTCAGAAAAGTAATTTTTGGTAAGTACTTTGAGCTTATGCAGCAAAAGGAGTCAAGGGAAGACAAGTCCTAAAGCTTTTGTTTGTTGCTCCTTTTTCTCACACATTGCTAAACCTCTTTTACTCAACTTTCACCAGTCCTTCCCAAAACTGAAGTTCTTATTTTGTAAGAAAATGATTTTCAGTAAAGCACCCTTGAAGTGTTATAAGAAAAATTATTTTGAGAAATAAAATATCAGCACATTAATACTGTGATGTAAGTACTGTAATAGCCACAGTCAATTAATTGCTATCAAAACCAACTTATCTATTTCTTGTGACAATTTTTCAAGGGAAACTTTTGTGCCCCTAAAACATGAAATGGTGCATTTCATTCACCTCCACATGATGTTCCACATCTTCTGACCCTATGCTGCCCTGAATTTTTTGAGATAACTATTCTTGAAGTGTCCTTCAAAAACGTAAAAACCAAGTTATTACTGACATAATAATTTTCTATTGTAACATTGCAATAGCATCCCATCTGACTTCTCTGGAAAAAAAAAATGCCAAAAGCCTAATAGCAGCATTTTGATCCCAGTCATGTGAGAAGAAGAAAACAGTGGCAAGTATCAATCAAATGTACTATATATTTTGAAAGTAAATATAACTTTTATATGCCGGAGCTGCTGCTCCTGGTGAAAGCCATGGTGAAACAAATTCATATTCAATCTTGGGTTAGTTGCCTGAATGCATATTTCTGAAAAAGGCAGCAAAGAATGAAAGTGAGGAAGCATTGCTCTTTCAAGGAGGGTATTTCAGCCCATCAGTGATCTCACAAGGCATCTATTAAAAAAAAAATATATTCAGTATTACTTAAAGCAATCCCTTAACAGGAAATCTGATCAGAACTGCTTTTCCTTATGGCACCTGTGAAATTCTGTGGTCAGTCAAGACATGTGTTAGTGGCAGAATGCATCAGCTCTGGTGTGCCATCTGAAGTCTGCCCAGGTGAATTCAATAGGCAGAGGCAGCTCCATGGCAACAAATACTAAAGCAACATTGTTAGCCAGAGACCTAATTCTGCAAAGAGACATGGACTGTATTCTAGCACAACAGGAAGAAAAATACATTTCAAAGAGTGATAATGAGCAAAAGCCTTAAAAAATTTCCTCCTCAAGAAAAGCAGCAGATCATGGTCTATGGTAATTAGCCATAAAGGAGGTCTTTGGTAATTAGCCATAAAGAATTTTTCCTGAGAACAAAATATATTCCGGATGAGATTTTACAGCCTTTGTTTGGACAATATTCAAATAAATTTCATGCAGTTGTTTGTTGGGTTTTTTTTGTTGTTGTTTTTGTTTGGTTTTGTGTGTGTGTGGTTTTTTTGTTTTGTTTTGTGGGGGGGGGGGTGTTTGTTTTTGGGGTGGGTTTTTTTGGTTTTTGGGTTTTTTTGTGGTTGTTTTTTGTTTTGTTTTGGGTTTTTTGTTTTTTGGTTTTTGTTTTCCTTGGTATAATCTCTGGGCATCTGTTTATTCACTCATATCTCAGGAAGCTTTGCAATTTTTTAATGTCCACCTGAAGACAAGAAGCATCAAAAAAGAGAGTAATTCCTGTTCAGCTATTACTTAAGCCCTAAGTTTCCAAGATTTGTGAATGAGCTGTATATCAGGGTACCAATAGGAGTCCTGAAAATCATTCATGGACATAGCTTCATTAGTTTCATAGAGCCCTTCATGAGTTACAAACTGCTCTACACTAGTTTTTGACTGGATGTGAGAATCCCAAACATGATTTCTCATGTATTGGACTTATTTCAGTATGGCTTATAAACACTAACACAATTCTTACTTCATGCAAGTTTTTAGCACTTTATACACAGTAATTCAATATTTACTGTAGTAAATGTGTTTATATCTTCTGAATGCTCATCTACTATTCAATACATGGCAAAACCCCATGATTTTGCTTCTACAGGCTGACACAAAACATTTAGAATAGCTCAAACACGTGGAAAAAGACAACACTGTGTATTCAAGTCTCTCAACAACAGAAGAACATATAGGTTAATGGCTACTTGTATAAGTAGTATTGCGAAGATCATAAATATTACTTACCAGCGTGAATGTCTGGGCTCTGCATGTTTGGTCACTGTGGGGTTGCTTCTTTGAGAAAAATCTCTGTTGCATGCTTTTACAAAAAACAATACTCTTTCATTCAGTTTTGCTATATATCTCACCCAGCATAAAAGAAACAATGGCAATAAACATAGTGAGATAGAACCAAAATTTTAGCTGTTTGTAGCCAAACTATTTCATTAATCAGCTCCTGAACTCCTGGTGTTTCAAATCCAGTATACCAGTTCAAACCAAGATTAATTCTTGAATTCTCACTTGTGTGTTCAATGGAATAGTTCTCCAAAGAGTAGCTGCAGCAGCAGCAATGTCCTAAAGCAGCAGAGGCCAGCTGAATGTGATCATCCACTCAGGAATTCCGACTTCATTTGCCATGTAATTTCTTCTGGAAAATGCATCAGTTTGTCTTCAGTGTTTGTTCAGCCATTAGTGTAAAGTAAAAGAGCTTTTACTAAGAAATTTTGCCAGAGTAAATTTTTTTTCTTCTTGTCAGGTTTGTTTTTGGTTTTTTTTCCCTAAATCAACAAGGTTAAAGTTGCAATAATGGCTTTTACATGTCTTTTTTATCAATTAGCAATGAAAACAGAGTGCATACTAAAGTATCATGAAGATTGTGTAGAAGAAAGAAATTTGTTATATCCTCCTGGCTCTGAGAGTTCATAAACAGATTGGGTGCTGCTCATAAGTGCTCTTCCACACTGCAGTTTAGATCACTACATAGCTGGGTGTCTGCTCTGCTTTTCTTGGATTGCACATATGCTGTTGTGCAACAAGCCTATAAACTCTTTTTAATTAGCATTCATGTTGTTGTTTGCCACTGCCATGAAAGTTCATTTATCACCATCTACTATAGTGTCTATATATAATTTCCATGTGCATAGCTACATTCTACATGTTGCAAGAAAATTCACCACTGTTTTGCATTTGTTATCATGCTTCAACTAGAAAGGGAAGAAACAACTCTAAGACAGGTGTCTTTCTTGCACAAATATGTGTTCCAGTACATTTAATATTTTCATTATTCTGAATGTCTTGAAGAATTAATAATTTTGCCAAATGGTTTGCATCGTAAATTTTGAATGCTATCTTTTCTTTCTAACATTTTAAAATATAATGTTGATTAGAAATAATAGTATAATTAGCCACTGAAATTATATTTGGTAGGTCAGGAAAAAGAAGTACAGAACAGTTCAGTGTTTCCAAGGTGAGACTATACAGTCTTTTAAACCAAAATAGGCATTGGATAAATTAAGATGCTCTTTAAGAACAGTAATCAAATCCCAGGATATTTTGAACTTCTTGGAATATTCAACCATCTGACTAAAAATTAATATTTCCCCCTTATTCCTTTTCCTATCAAAATGTGTGTTCAGAATAGAGACCAGTCGTGACCATAGAATCATAGAACTACAGACCAGTTTGGGTTATAAGGGACATTTAAAGCTCATCTGGTCCACTCCCCTGCAATGAGCAGAAATATCCTCAACTATATCAGGCTGCTCAGAGGCCTGTCCAGTCTGACTTTGAATGTTTTCAGGGATGGCAGATCCCCTGCCTGGGATGGTTACAGGAACTTCCTGACAGAAATTTATTGTGGATATAAGCATCCTTAGAGCAGTTTCTTATGGGAAAAAAGTTACCTACTCTTTAGGTGCAACTTGAAAGAGAAATACAAATCCATTGAGTTGAGTGCCTTTAAGATCACTTGGCACCACAGGAAGGTTTTTCAGGCTTGCTCTTTACTACTGCTGAAAGTCAATTCAGATCCCATTTTATGAGAGTAATCCTATTTTTAAATCAGACCTTACATTTCAGAAGTAGCTAAAATTTCAAAGATACTAGACATCTTTTAGAGAAAATCCAAACTTGTTGAATTAAACAAAACAAGGTCAATTTCAAAAAGAAAAACATGACAAAAAGTATTGAAAACACAACTGATAATATTGATAACAAACCTGATCTGACACAACTTAAAATGACCTTTTTTGGCTTTTGAGAAATTAAACAGATAACAGATTACAAACCAAAATATCCTTAAAAACAGAAACAAACACTCTCTCAGTGTAGCTACTGTTGGCTCAGTTGGTCTGTGCATACAACTTTTTTTAATCATGAGCAACATAAATATTAAAAAGGTAGACTGATTGTAAATGTAACATACAAGTACAAAAACTATAAAAGCAAAGTGTTTTAAAAATAATTCCTTTAACAGAAAAAAATCTTTAAAAAAATATCCAGGAGGCAAAATATTATATTACAACCTACCAGTGAAATGGAACATTCAGCATTCACTAACACTTCCACATCGTCCTTACTAAACATATACTTCAGTAGGGAAAGCACTGAAGAATAAACTTAGGTATAATATGAAAATGTAGTTTGATTATATTTTCACAGCTAAGAGATTTAGAAGTAGCCTTGTTTTACGTTCCAAGTTAATGATCAGACTGGGAGCTGTTTGCAATGAGTGTATAGCATCAGTTCATTACAAAACCAAACATCCTCCCACTCCCAACCAAAATGAAGACTTTCAAGGCTTTAGTACGTTATAATTGTTTGTTGCTACCACTCTTATCTCCCAGACAAATGGAATCCAACTTTTTTGGAATAATTCAACGCAGTTACTTTATAAGTGGGTTTAGCATCTGTACAAAAAAGGAGGTCTAAATTTGACTGGCCAACTTTATTGACAAAAGTACATAGTAAACCATACTTGTAACCCTTAGCACACAGATCTGTCTGTGATCCAAGGCCAAGTTTGGTGGGGAAAAAATAAAAGAAAGAAAGACAAAAGAAAGAGACAAATGGAAACTCCCGGTAAAATAAAAAAATTAAAAACCTGAAAATTTTGAAAAGTGAAAATACAGACAGAAAGGTATTTGAAAAGCAATTGTTTTCCATAGAATGTAAAATATTTTTCAAGCAGTTTTGATCTTTACTTAGCCAGTCTGACTAGCAATGGGAAAATCATGTTGTTAACATAGACATGCTGTGGCCTCTACTATAAATTGTCTCGTTTCATTGGTATCAAGACAGTACTGTAAAGTCTCAGGTGTGAAGCCCTCAGGCTGTACAGTACAGAAAAAATATACCTGCAGAAGTAAAATCAGCACCCTTCACTGTTTGTTAGATGACAAAGGCCATGTGATCTTTGAATATTATCTTTGTCAGTAGGAAATTACAGTTCTCTGCGGGATCTTAGATTAACAAGAACCTGCCTTGTCAAGAGACATTTTTATAATCTCTATTTCAACTTCCCTTGCTCTCCAGAAAAATATCTCACTATGCTAATACTGTGAACAAAAACATCTGCAGATAGATTACATCTTTGCATTTCTAGCACAAAACATACATATTGTTAAATATTTGTCAGTCACTGGCTTTGCTGAAAGCAAATCACTGCAGATTAGAAATCCAAATTATTTCATCACCTTCTCCCCTGCTTCAAAAAATTTTTTTGAAACACCTGCTGGTCCACAAAGATTTCTGAAGCCAAGGATAGTTTAAAGCTTGGTGAGGAACAACAATGGCTCTCTGACTCCATGGTTTAGCCAAGAGAGTAAAGCTGTGTCCCAGTGCATCCCTGGCAGTCAGAAGTCTGTACTGGGAAAGGCTGAAGGGAGCTGGCAGAGATAACAGGAGCGTGTCAGGATCCAGCCAGGGCTGCACATTCCCCCTGAACAAGCTGGTAGTGCTCAGGTGGCTGGCATGCACTGCACTCTGTCCTGCTGGAAGCGTGCTGCCTCTTTGCTGGCCAGCTGCTGTAAAACAGCCTTTGATTTATGGCTTCAGCCTGTGTGATCCTTGGCTACAGTGGGATATGTGCTGAAGCTCACAGGCCTGTCAGAGTCTCTAACCCTTCTGCTGTTCATTTTCCTTACTCTCTTAGAGGGAAGATGATTTAACTGAAGATTTCTCCATGTGGATATGACTTCACACATGGAAATTGTGAGACCAAAATGCTCTAAGACAAACACAGCAGAATGTCATGAATGGGAAGTGATGCTTGGCTGTTCTCTGGATGCTGTGACTGAGTCCCACACACAACTTCTGTTAACACTAATTCCCGTGCATTTGGAGCACAGACAGGTTAGACTCTTGTGCTGGCATTTTTCAGATTGCACCATAATCAAGAGAAATCGGCCTAAAAATGTGTGCACTAAAATCAGTTCACACAAAGAGCCATACAACTGCAGCATTTTAAACCCTACAGGAAATAATACACAGTGTCAGAAAGGCAAGATCCACATACACCACAAAGCAAGGACATCACGACCGACTGCACTAATGATAAAGTTTCTTGAACATTTGATAATTAGTCTTAGTTTGGAAGGCTTGTAAAACGTTGCCTTATATAACCTATTCCGTTTCACTCTAGTAAGTATGACTATGCCAAGAGACTCTTTTCTACAGCTCCTCAGTTGCTTTTCACAAAGTTTAAGAGAAAAACCTATTAAGGGCTGTACATCCCACTTAGAAAAAATGTCAAAATTCAAAAAGCTACATTGTGCTGAGAGGTACCACAGAAAAAGTTTTAGCTGTAAGCAGGGCAGAATAAAAAACTAAGTTCATTGGCAGAAATGAAGTATGATTCTGCATTTCAGAGTTTGGAATTTATTTGATGACTGCTTATATATATCTACCAGGATGGCATTTAAAGTGCCAGTCAACCAAATATCTGTGGGGTTGAAATACAGTTTGATACAGTAGCTACTGAAGCCACCATATAGAACGGAAATAATTGGTTGCCTAATAAATCTTATCACTTTCTTGGGGCTAAAAGTGAAAAATCTGCTCTCTGGTGCCTCCTTCCCTTTTCATCAAAGTAACAGATCCTCTGTTCAATGTTGTGCCATATAATTCCATGTAATTCCACTCCAAAAACTTTGGTATTTATTCTGATTGTAATGCGAGTAGTCAGTGCATTTCTACCTGGTGACTTTATTATTAGAATTTTACAGCAGCTCTTGTATCAGGGTTATTTTAAGCATATACTGGTTGTAGCACTTCAAAAGTGTATTGGTTGAAGCTTCTCAGATTGACAATACCAATGTGAACATACATCTAAGAGCACCAGTCTCATGCACAAGAATGTTGCTGATAAAAGCACTACATATAACACTTCCAAAAACAGTTTTTCACCAGTTTTACGTCTGAGCAACCCAACTCTCCTGAGAGACTTGTAAACATCACACCCACATTAGTAGTTGTGTCATGTGCAGTCATATCACAATGTATGAAGTCTAGGCAAAACTTTTTAAAAAGTCAGTATTTTATTTCAGCATCATAAATAGAAATCCAGTCCAGTAAAAGATGTCTTAGCAAGAAGGCTAGTATAAAAGAAATGGTAATTTTAAAATTTCCCTTTCCGTGACATCAGCTGTTCTAAAATGACTAAGCTGAGTCACAGCCAATTGGGATAACTTAGCTGTTTTTTTGATTGATAAACACCTAAGCAGAGCTCTGAATTGAGGCAGAGACCAGGCAAGCTCTAGTTATTTTAATAATAATTTAAAACAATTATCTTTAACAAATCTCTTCTTTTGTATTTTATAAGGATGAACTATTTTGGAATTACTATCATAAGTCTTTCAGAGACAAGGAAAATATTAACAATGTCAATATGCCCTCTTATTTATAAACAGTCATCTCATTTACAATCCATAGAGAGTATTTCAAGCTATTATAGAAGCATGCTTTAAATCACAATTGTCTCTAAAATGATGAGTCATTTGAGTTTCATCTAAGACAGCTCAGTTTGTAAAGCTGCTGGCTGGGGTAATGAGGTAGGATACACACACAAACCACCCCTTCCCCTGAGATTTTTTTCAGGAATAGTTTTTAAGTGCTCTTGTCACATTTCACATTAGCACGGGTGCAAGAAGAGAAGCTCAAATTAGGTCAGGTTCTCTGAGAATTGCCAGATAAGTCACTCTAGAGAGGAGATCAGATTTTTCTAGATTGATTGTTGCAGTGCTCTGAGCTTCTATCACATATTAAAAGTTGATGAAGTTGGTTTATTACAGTTCACTAAATTTGCTAAGATTATTGTTCTTCAGAGGATTTACAACACTGACAGCTATTGCATAGCCCTTTTTGCATTGTAGCCTGAAAACAGGTTGAAATACTGAGTGTACATCTCTTCCCTATATGGATGCAATGATTTCATACAGTAATACCAAAGAATCCAAATTTCAGCCCTAATCAACAAAACCGAGTCACGCATTTACCTAATGCCCACCCTGATACAACTCCCTTGTGTTGCTGTAGCTGGTGGAAATTTGAAACCGGTGGAAGTGAAGCAGCAGTGCCCTGAGCTGGGCACTCCAGGCAAAGCCTCTCCTACTGAGACTGTCTTGCTCTACCGGCTGATGAAAAAAAGCACAGAATGCTGAAGCTACGTTACTGCCACCTTTTCCATGTCTCAGTAGAAACTTCAGATGAATGCAACTTAGCCTACTTCAGTACTAAATAAATAAATAAATAAATGCAAGTCTCACTTCAAGATGTTGCACCAGTCACTGTTTTAAATAATCAAACCTTTAAAATGAGATCTATTCAGATAGCCAATACTATTTCTTTACAAAATATAAGAGACCTGAAATACCCTAAACTTCTGAACCTCTACAATATCTTGGGTAGAAAATAAGTTCACAGGTTAGTAAACCCAGTAACCTGTTTTCCACAGCAGTTTCCTAATTTCTTCTTCCATTATGTTAAAATCTGATCTTGCTAGGAATTCCCAAATGAGAAATAAAAATGCATTTAAATTACAGGAATGCTATAAAATTAGAAGAGATAGATATTACTTCAACAGTTTTTGAAGGTTTAAAGCCTTTTTCTCATTTGGTCCTGACAGTGCAAAAAACCACAACCAAATATAAATTCTCACTGCAAAGCCTGGTTTTGTATATCCAAAAATCTTAAGGATTCCAGCCAAATGTCTTGTCAATTCACCATGAGAGCCCAAAAAAGAACAACCCTTCTTTGCTGTAATATCCAGCACATAATAATGGAGTAAATTTTCCTGCCAGAAGAGTACCTATTCATTTTCATTTCTACTCTCCTGGATCTGGCCCACACTATAAATAAGGGATTAGTATGAAGCATACAGTTGTCTTGGGTTATGGAACCAAAAATGTGTATTCTATTTCATTTGTTGAAAGCAGTTTGGGGAAATGTTTTTCTTTATCTCTTGTAACTGGAAGGATGCCTTCTGATAATGGGCCAACTGTTAAAACCAGGTGGGGCAGTGTTTCTTATCTCTTTCACCACCCATCCTCCCTCCAGGGGAGGATGCTAATAGGCTAATGGGCCATTAAGGCTCACCAAGGACAGGACACATTCCATCATCCCATTGTGAGATGCTCCACCCAGTGGGGGGAAGCCAACCATTCCTACCTGGATAAAAGCTGAGATGCAGGAAGATGACAAATCTGGTTCCACCAGATTCCTGGAGGAAGACTGGACCCTTCTCACCATCACTGGACCCTTTTTTCTCTCAGGATCGTCTCTACTCCAGCAGAACCACATCTGCCACTCCAGGAGGACTTATTGTAGACTGCTTCCAACACCCTGACCAACAGGGTGTCAGGCTGTATCTCTGACTCTGTCAGGGTTTTCCAGGATTGTTTGTTTGCTTGTTAGGTTTTTTGTTTGGTTTTGGGTTTGTTTTTTTTTTTTTTTTTTTTTTTTTTTTTTTTTTTTTTTTTTTTTTTTTTTTTTTTTTTGTTGTGTTTGGTTTTTTTTAACTACTACATTTGTATTGTTAATATTCCTAGTAAAGAACTGTTATTCCTATTCCCAAATCTTTGCCTGAAAGCCCTTAGTTGCAAAATTATAATAATTTGGCAGGGGTGAGGAGTTTACATTCCCCATTCCAAGGGAAAATCCAGCTTTCCCTGGCAGATACCTGTCTTTCCAAACCAAGACAAAAGTATTCATAAGAATGTATTTACTACCAATTTCATTACCTCTAGACTTTTTTTCAGACCACAAATGTATTCTTGGGGTAAACATACAATATACAGGTAGCATCACCACTAAAAGTGTTGGTATTTTCAAATTTTCAAATTTTCAACTTTATAAGCAATATATATCTGACCCAGAAAAAAATCACAACATTTAGAAAATAGATACTAGTTTCTCTAGAGCAGACATATCATCAACTTCTGTTTTATCATTTTTAACTAAAAGATGTCAAGAAACTATATCTAAAAATTCCATGGTTTGAAAACCAATGAGCTTATTTTATTCTAAACCGACTAACTTGGGTCATGAGAAGGATAGAAATTACACTTCTTAAGGAAACGTATTTTTAGGATTTCGCATTAAACATTTACATAGGATTAAATATCACTGAAATGGCATTTATTGGGTGAATAGCAATAATTTACAATGCCATAGCTGTTTACAGCACAAAAGATTGTCTTACCTTGTACTATAGTAAAGTATGAGTCTTAAGGCTCAAAAGCTTTCCCTAGAAGAACCAAATTTTGAACATTTTGGAAAAAAGTCAACAGGAACAAATATTGCTGCAGTAAGCCTGCTGAATACCCTCCGCTCTATCTTGTAGCACCTTTGTGAATGCCAGCTAGCTGTAATTGCCTGAAAAGCCTTTGAGAAAGCATGTGATCAAAGCAGCAAAAGTAAGTGAAACAGCACAGAAGTGAGTAATTGTGAACTTCCAAAGACTTAATTTTCATTTTCTACAGAGGAAGTATTGTGCAAGTTTCTATATTTGCAACTATAAATAGTGATAATTTTTGATAGCAAGAAATAAGCAATTGTGATTCAGGGTGAACTGCTTCCTACAGTGATTCTTTAAGGGGTTCGGAAAACTTTTTTAATTAAAGGATTTGTGATTTATAATTTTTTATTTAAATAAATGCACTGAGATCACCTTTGAAATACATTCAGTTTTTTATTGTAGTTCACTCACATCTACCTTTAATTTCTTTCTGGTTTCTCCTAAGGCAATCTCTGAAGTGTAAGAGGCTATTGTTTTAACTGAGGGCACATTCACTCAGATAAAGGGACATCTTACAAACTTGGCATTTTAAAGCCTGTGTTCCAGACTTATGAACAGCTTTGGAAAGACAAGAAGTGCTATCCAAATAGAAAACTTTATCTGATGGGCACATTTTGGCATTAACAAAAGCATGGAAAGTACAGTCAGATATGTGCAGTGCAGGAAGCTGAAGGAGTTTATTGATAGCAAGTAAACTGTTAACATATGAAAATAAAACATCATTCTTTGAATTTCAGATTTTCAAACAAGCTTATTAATGAGACAATGTTTGAGTACTTCACATATCGACATAGTTTTTGCAGAAATGAAGATGGTAGTAAGTAGAGTTTGCACTTTTTATTTTTTTTTTTTCAAAGATGCTTACTTGTTTAAACTTTTAACATAAATCTGTAGCTCTAGTAGGTTTTGTACAGCATAAGTTATACTAATTTTCAGGCATGCGGACTGGCTGGGAGTGTTCTGTCTCATCTCATTCTTTTCCCATCTCTAGAGTCTGTAGCATTAGTTTGGCTGAGAATATTGTACACTCTTGGAAATAAGTAAGGCTGGATGGAAAGGACAAAATCAGGGTAAAGTTGCAATATATTAATAACTTTTAGAGTTACATAAACTTGTTAAATAACTCCATTTGATTGGTAAGCTCCCTAAATGCAGCTTCTGTTACAGTCTGAGCAATTCAGAATGTTATCTCTCAAGGATTAAAGACCTAGAAATTAAGAATTTTCTAAGGCCGAGCCAAGACTTTCTTCAAAGATGCCTAATTTGTGAACTGTCCTTTGAGCAAATGTATGATCACTGCCTTTCCAGAGATGGTTGAGAGAAAAACATAGATCCCTATTCTTAGGCGAGATATCTAATGTGTGAAGAACGTTGCTGGGGATATTGCCTTGTTGCTTTTATCAGGAGGTGCTTGAAATCCGTCTCCTCCTCCCCAAAGGACTATGCTTACATCAGACTTACTGGCAGCTCTGAGGCATGACTCTCCTCTATTCTCTTCAGAACACCACAAGAATTAATTTAAGGTAGTAGGCTGGAGGGAAAAAAAAAATAAAAATGAAGGAATGTGATCTGCAGGTGGTACAGAACTGGGGGTTGTGCTGCCATTGAGAGGGATCTTGATGAGCTGGAGAAATTGGCAAACAGTTTTGTTCATCAAGTTCAAAAAGTCAAAATGCCAAGTCCTGTGTCTGGGGAGGAATCATTCCACACACCAGTACAGGCTGGGATCAAGCTGGAAATCAGCTTCGCAAAGGAGACTTTTGCCCTTTTGTGCTGTAAGGACAGGTTGCTGGCTCATGTCCAGCTTGTCTGTCAGCATTGCCAGCATTGCCTCTCTACTCAGCCCTGATGAGACATATCTGGCATGCTGGACTTCCCAGGACAAGAAACACATGGCCACAAACACAAGGCCAGCAAAGTTTTACAAAGATGCTTAAGGGCTTGTAGCATTTGCTGCATGAAGAGAAGCTGAGAGGGCTGGGACTGCTCAGCCTCAGGAAGAGAAGGCTTGGGGGCGTCCTATCCATGAGTATGGATACTTGAAGTTAAACTGTTGTTGTGCAGAAGATTGAGGCAGATTTTTCTCAGTGGTATTTAGTGACAGGACAAGAGGTGAAGTGCACAAATTGAAACAGCCTGACTGGGCGCTGGCACAGGTTGCCCAGAGAGGTTGTGCAGTGTCCATCCTTGGCGATTCTCAACTCCTAGCTGGACATAACTGTAGGAAACCTTGTCTAGCTGAGCCTGCTCTAAACTAGGATGGTTGGACTAGAGAATCACCAGAGGTGTTTGCCCACCTCAGCTCTTCTTTGACTGTTATTCTTCAGCCAATTTATCACTTGGGGATTCTAATCTTTGCTCCAAGGAACAGAAGGCCCTGGAGAAAATGCACAAGCAGTGTCTGGAAATGGGACTAGTTTTGGATTAGTTTTTTGAGTATTGTGATCTGCAATTACATTTCATACAACCTGGCAGAATAGCCTCCTTCAACAAATCTCTAACAGAGAGGAGTGATCAGATGCAGATCTTTGATAGAAAATCTGTGTACTTACTATCAAGAGAGGATTACATCCAATTCTCTATATCCAAACTGGATCGTCCCCGCAGTCTCAAAGACCTCTAAACTCCAGAGAAAAAGGTAGGATTAATATATATGGCTATCTTTGGCATTAGCCATATACCTAGAAACAGGTAGTTTCTCTGCAGATATTTAGGGTTTTTCACTGACAATTCTTTTCTGTCCTACTGCCCTAAAAAGTCACATGCAAAGATAGGACCACAGAGCTAAGGAAGTTTCTTTTGCTGTATCTAACTACTGATAGACAAATTGACAAACTTACCAAGCCCTAGGGGTTACTTGAAACACCTAAAGATTCTGCTTAAAACTGGTTGGAAATCTCCATGTTTTGAGGTTTCTGTTGAACTCTAGTAGAAATTCTTTCAATTTCCTTACCATTCTGCAGAATTCAGCTGATGAGATAATGTAAGAGACAAGACATGGAAAAAATCTCATTTGTAAAGGAACGCTCTTCTTCATTAGATTTTCCATGAGAGAGCTTGATTGATTATTCTTTCATTTGAGTAGGTAATATGGAACACAGTATAATTAGGGTGAAAATAGTAAATGTAGCCAACAGTCAGTGTTAAAGACAAGCAGACTAGTGCCAAAATTGTTACATTACTATTGATGATTATTATCTGGCATCACAGACATACCAAACACTGCTTCTTCCCTGTAACTTCATGGGAAATTATTCTATCTTATTTGTCTTACACTCATAGACTCAAAACTGCAAGGACCCATTCACACTCTAAGGTGCAGTACCAAGTAATTTAGAAGTTTACTTTCAACCCTTTTTTCTTATTATTTTTTTTCCCTTGGAGCAGATTAATTATGGTGGAAGTATTTGCAGCAGCCTATCTGTCACCAGAAAATAATAATACAAGGCAGCTATAACTGTGGTGGTAGACTTACTGGAAGGGTATTACATGATCTGGTTAAACTTCACAAATTGAATTTGCTTTTATTTTGTTAAAAATCAGTTCCACAATGGATTAGCTAATGAAGTGTCCTTGTGGTGACTGAGGGATGTAAACCAGATACAGAGGTTTTGAGCTGGTCTGTAGTAGAGATGTTTATATCTTACATTTTAAATAGACATAGGGGATAAATGAACATGCAACGTGTTTTTTATCAAACATACTGCCCAGGAACTTTCAGTACTTGAGAAACAGTGCTGGTTGCCAACTGCATTTCAGATGATCTTCTTATCATGTTGATCTCAGTAACAGAGGCACTGTGCAGACTTGGGAGTTTTGTCATAAAGAATCCAAAAGCCCATGTTGTCTTTTTTTTTTTTTAAACACCATGAAGCAGAAACTACTGCTTTTAGTAAAATTTTGCCAATATAAAACATAAGACCTGACAATTCAGAAGTGATTTATTCTTTACATGCTGCAAAGTCTCATTGATTTTAAGAGCATTAGAGAGCAAAGTCTTGAGTATGCCATCTGATGCTATTTTCTAACTGTGACTATAGTGAATGTAATTGTCTCTTCAGCCAAAACTTTGTGTGTCTTACCATGCTTCCACCAATTTCCCTGGGGAACAAGCTTGGCAGTTCTTTGTAAAAGGTGACTATTTCTGAAATAAATAGGTCAAAAGTGCAGAAGACAGGAAAGGGCATTTTTACTATTCAAATAGCCATTTTGAGCATACAAAAATCTAATTCATAAGAAAGCCGAGGATGTGAAGGTTTGTTCTTAATGTCTGAGGTACCCACTGTGAATTCTGCAGGGAAAAAGTATGGAATACTTCTTACTTGAAATCAATATGAGATACTCAAAGCAACTCCTGCTATTGCTATAGTTTACATTCATACCAGAAATATAAACTGCAAGAGTGTATTGCAAGTACATATCTACTTCAAGTCATCAGCAATTTTTGGTTTATGTTGCCTAAATCTAATATTTTTCCATTATTAGAGACTGTTTTTCTGTGTCTTTATCTGTAATACTAGTAGGCTGTAGAAATGAAAGTCGTTAGCAATTGTTTTACTGAGACTTTTCAAACAATTATGCACATGCCCAGGGTCAGTTAATATGTCTCAGCTGGGAAGCAATAGCTTTAAAGAGTAATTGTAGATGTGCAGAAGACTTGATCACTTGCAGTCAAATATAAACTGATGAATACCAGTGTCGATGTTGTCACCTTGACATTTAAATATTTTGTTGGTGTTTTAGTTGTTCCTTTTTTTCTTTTAAAGCTGGAGTATACTCTCTAATAACAAAATAAAACAACTTCAAGCAACAAACCAACTAAAAAAAAGGTAGGAACCTCTTACTCTATTTACGCTTCCTTAGAATACAAATCATCCTTTCTGAAGTCTCTCTTGCCCATGTTCCAATACACACTATAGTAATGAAATGTCTCTAAAAAAATCAGGTTTTCTCCACCAAAAATGAAACTTAACACATAGCAGGAATTATATTGGTGTGAGAAATTAAGTGAGAGAAAGGGAAGGAAACAGAAAAAGCCACTTCACTGAAGTGAAATACATTTTAATTACTTCTAGAAAACAGTTCCATGAGCAGGAATCACAGTCAAGAATGAAGGAGAATAAATTGTGCACTCCAACCTAAGAATTTTGATGCTGTATTAAAATATGACATGCTAGGACAGAATTTAGAAATAGTCATGTGCTTTCTTAGTCTACCCTAATAATGCCAGAAACATCAGATAGTCAGCTACTCTGTTGTCTACACAAATGGCATATTCTTGCTAATTGCAAGTACAAAAAGCCAATGTGAAAACTCGGTTTTATGGTAGTAGGAAATGATAAAAAATGGACTATGCTCTCATGAGCTTTTTTCCCCCCTCATTACTTGAGATAGAATTTACATCCTGTGCACAAAATTACACTGATTTCATCAACTATGAATACGTATTTTCCAAACTACCTGCCTATGAACATATAGATTTTATTTTCAATGCTTGTCTCAAAATTGAGCGTTATTAAAAGTAATCTATTTTGTAATATGTAAACTATTTCCAGTGCTAAAACTTCAGTTCTTAGCCAAAATATTTTCCAGCATATTGAGAGAATATTTGTGAGATAATATTCCATAATATTTGGGAGAATTGTGTGGGGTTTGTGTTTATCAATGAGAAGGTACTGCAATGAGGAGAGAGTAATTCTTTATGTATTTCTTGTTTGTTTTGCCATTCACACCTATACAACTTACACAACTTTGTCTTGGGCAGGTCCTTGTTCCGGCTTTCCTGTTCTGTATCAGTTTTGCCCTATTTGTCTCCAAGTGAAAAAGGATATGCTTTGCATGCGAGCAGGATGAGGAATCACTGTGCAATTTACAGTGCGTTGCCACTTGTGTTCATTTTTTACAATATTACAGGAGAGATCTTATTGTCCATTTTATCTTTTTCTCTGAAACCTGGAGCAAAAATTTATCATCAGTGATGTTCTGGAGTGTAACAGAATGATTTTAACATGCATAGGGCTTCTCATGCAGATAGTACCTGGGAAAATAATTACATTCATGGCTATAGTGCAGTGTGGAGGTTTTCTGAATGCTGCTGTGCTGTCCTGGGTATACTGAACCACCCGATGTACGTTGCCCATTTACAACTTTCTAAACTTGCTGATAATTACAGCTACCTGCTCCTGAGTCACTGTATCGTGCATACAGCTGGCATTAGGTCGTATTACATTCAATACCCATCCCCTTCTGCATTGGGATGGCAGTCAAAAAGTAGGTGTACTCCTCCTCCAGAGCTCACACTATGCCCTTGCACAGGAATATGTAGGTGGCATTTGAAGTTCTGAAACTAGGGCACTCTTACCAGTTGTTAGTGATAAAACCACCCAAGACCACCAAGACAACACCAACACACTTTGGTGTGGAATCAAAAGATGACTGACTGACTTGTGCTTGTGCTCAGTACTCACAGCAGTGTCTCTCCAAAAATGAGTTGCATTTCTGGTACCACTGCGTGTATAATAATACCTCTTTTTGTGTGATTCTCAGTTAATTCTCCAACATTCTGTTTCCCTTTCTGAAGAAATAAACGGTGGCAACACAAAACCCTTTCCAAAACGATCTGCATGGATGGTGGACAAGAACAGGCAACAACAGCCTGTATCATACGGCTTATGGTATTTGCATAAGCAGGTGGAAGGATAGAAACTACAAAGTCCTTACCAGAAAAGCTAAAAAGAGTTTTCCTGAGGTGATGTGCTGGTGGATATACACCAGCAACACAGGGACACCTGGGATACTCTGAAACACTAGCCAGGCCTGAGCTACGGCTGCTGTACACACACCCTGTACCTTGCCAAGGACAGCCTGGGCAGCTGCCCAACAGAGCAGTGCAGGCATTGTCCTGCTGCCCTCCCTGCAGCGTGAGAGACCATGGAGGACAATTTGGTGTGATCTAAAATCAAGACTGGAATATGTCATAATAATTGACTAGTCTACTTCCCTATGCATGTCTCTTGTCACCTCTCTTGGATGGGTCAAATTAGGTCCTTCTGGCTCCTGGGAAAAGGAGGAGGGTTCCCCAGCCAGCTGCAGTGCAACAAAACGATGTCACATATAGATGCACCTGTAGCACTGCGTTAGAGCTGGTCGGCATTATCTTGGGCCGATCTGTAAATGGTTGCTAGGCAGATTTAGGTTGCCAGGTAATCCTGTGCTTAATGCTCTCTGGCAATGTCAGAGCTGAGACCCTGGCACAGAGAGACGGCCACGTTATCCTCCGTTTGGGTGTCCTGCATCTGTAGCGTGGAGATGGACGTCTGGGAGTCCCTGGAATCACGCTGGCTCCTGGGTTCCTGCGGATTATTGCCCCGCGGGAGCCCGCACTCAGTTTTCACTTCCAAAGCAGGCACCGTGCACCAACGCGCCCTGCGGCCAGACGCTGCAGGCCCAGAGGGACAGCTGTAAATGACCCGTGGACCTTGCGCTGCAGCCCAAGTGCCACCCTGCGGCTGCCCCTCCTCAGCAGTCCCGGCCTGCCCCCGGCCTGTCCCTGCGGGGCCCAGCCCGCTCCCTGCGGGGCCCAGCCCTGAGGCCCTGCCCGCTCCCCGCGGCCCTGCCCGCTCCCTGCGGGGCCCAGCCCTGAGGCCCTGCCCGCTCCCCGCGGCCCTGCCCCGCGGTGCTGCTCTGCGCGGCCGCCGGAGGCAGCTTGGCAGGCGCTTCAGTGCGCCCGGGCGTCTGTGCAGGGTCTCCCGTCCTGCCTGGTCCTGTTATCAGGGACATAAAAGGAAAGAGAAACTTCTTACATTCCCCTACGTGACCCAGAGCAACAGCTCCATGTGTGGATTTTTTGTTCTTTTGGGGAAAAGGGAATGTAGGTGGGTCTAGTAAAATAAATTGCAGGACTTTTTGTTTTGATTAAAGCCATTGTGCAACTACTGCCTGTATTTTCTGTAGTCACATTCCTACAGCTACACTCACAATAAAAGGCAGCTTATTTTTAAAATGAGAGGAAGGCTTGACAAAAGGTTACAGTAAAGAAAAAAAAGCTAAGAACATTGATAAGATAGCAGCCCTAATCCATACATCAGATAGATATAATCCTGTTTAAAACTGTTACAATGATATTTCGCTTTCTCAAGTGCAATGGCAGGGTGATAGAAAAAAAAATCAAGGGTAAATACCAAAGCTATGTTTTCTTATATGAAAAAGGTATTTTTCTGTCTCTGGAAAAAATGCCACATTAATGTTTAAAGCATAGGATACAGCAAAGGAATAGATGGCAGTATTTAAAACATACAGATGAGCTCCAGAAACTTGAGGGCATTACTATAACTGCAAAGAAGGAACTATTTATCTTAGGAGTCACTGGATAATGTGTAACATATACAGAAAATAGAGGTACAAGGTCAGTTCTCAGGAGCGCTGGTAGTTTGGAATTGGAAGTATTCTTTATGAGGGCCTCTGCCATCCAACTTCCAAGAAAAAATACCGTAGCAAACAAATTCTTTCAACCTTTCCTTTTCTCTCTAGTTCTCTGTGTAGGAGAGCAAGATCATTTCATCTTAAGAGCGCCTGAGAACTAAGAATAGATGAAAGGGAGAAATGCTAAACAGCTTCTTCCAGGAAAATTCCTTTATCTATAGATTCATGTATTTAAAGTTTCAAAGGAACATTATGATTATCTAGTTAGAACTGCCTGACTGGCTGTAAAACCTCACCAAGTAATCTCTCCATCAAGCACATAACATCTGTTTGAGTAATTGCATACCTCTTACAGAGAAACCTAGCCCTGATTTAAGGGCTGCAAGTGATGAAGTTCTGCAGTCCTTACTCAGGATTTGACTCAATGAAAACATTGGCATATTATGCAACAGAAAGATGTACCTGGCTTTAAAAACAGGTCTGTTTCAAATCTCTGTGAACAAACTCTACAGATTTAAAACAAACTAAAAGAGAATGCATCATAAGAACACTTGTAAGGTCTTCTCTTTTGTAAGGACACAAAAACATATTCTATTATTTCTCCTGGAATTTTTAGAGAGCATTGACTAAAATGATGAATTCAACAGATGAATCTCTTTGGTGTAAAACTTATATAATTTTTTGTTTCAATGATCTATAGGAACAGTTTCCAGCCCTCTGTAAAGATAGAGGTCTTGATTTACATGTGGTAATACTCCACCTTCAGTATCTTTTTAAAGGCACTAAGGTAAAGAGATTTACAGCAGAGGCATTAACCTTAAATAGTGAGATCAATTCTCTCTAAGTGCCACAGGAATTCAAACTTTCATGTGCTGATGAGACTTCAGGTGTTCAGGTTTGACACCAGGGGAAAATGGTCATAGAACTACTCACTTACAAACACCACAAAAGCCAAAGAGCTCAATGGCAGAAATAAAGAGTAGCTGGCTTTCTGATCAACATATCTGTGCATGTGGGGAAAGCTGTATAAATACATTTGGTTGTTAAATGTGACCAAGATGCCTGATAAGCTTATATAGCCAAAAGACAACATTTTTCTTAATAGATGTGGATACAATGCGTTCACAGAACAAATCTGGAAGGGAACCTATGCTCATATGCAACTTTAAAGTACGCACTGCCAGAAATTACTTGCCCTCTTTCAGACATTAATAAATAGCAGACAAATATGTCAGAATAGAAAAACATTACCAAAACATGATCATATTGGTAATCTTGTTTTCTGTGGAAGCAAACATCAGGCACACATAAGCATTCAAACTATGGTTACTCTTCTCTTTGAAATAATGAATGTTTCCAATATTCATTTGCACCATCTGATACAAGAATAGATTTTGCTTACGTCCAGTGATGCCCTGCTATTGCTTGAATTGACTGTCACAGCTGAAGGTCATGAAGTGACGCGGTGACAACACAAACAGATGAAATACTGAGAAACCACTTTTTAAAAATATTACCTTAATAAAATCAAGCACAAGCTCTGGGAAAAAAATGTAAACTTTGAAAACAGAAGCATTAGACATGGCTTCTCAACTCACTTTCAAATCTACATCAACATAAAAAGCAATCGTAATATTTGCACACCTAAATAAAAGAAACTTGGACTGTACTTGGGCCTTGAAAAGAGCTCAGTCCACTCCCCTGTCAAATAGAGACCTCCTGTGCTCCCTTGGATAAATTGTTTGGGACAAGGTTTCTGAAGGTACATACATGTCTAAGTTTGTCTAGATTTGCATTGGGGTATTTGCTCATAACTAACAGGCACTGAAAATGAATCCGTATCTACTTTTAAAATTATCTTTAAGTGGGGTTTGTTTGTTTGTTTGTTTGTTTTGGTTTTTTCTGTTTTGTTTCGTTTTGTTGGGGGTTTGGGGGGGGAGTTTGTTTTGTTTTTCGTTTGGGGGGGTTTTGTTTGTTTGTGGGTTTTTTTGGTTGTGTTTTTTTTTGATGTTGTTTTTCATTTTTTGGGTTTTTTTTGTGCTTTTGTGTTTTGGGTTTTTTTTCCATGAGGGTTGGACAGTGGTTGACTAAGGGTTCGCAAGCCCATGAGCATGGGCTATCATAAACAGTGAAATTCAGGTGAGGGGTTTTTTTCCCTTTGTATTTTCATAACTTAATATGAAGCTTTTGAGAACTAACAGGTCTGACAGTCTGCTGTAGGAGAGTAGACTCTGTTCCCCTCTGTAATATGAGAATAATTGTGCCTTCACTAGGAGCTATCAAATAAACACAGGACATGTTGTTTGACAGTCGTGTTGTGTCATAACGTAGAGATATTTCAAGACAGAATTTAGACAAAGAAAAGAAAAAGTTGCTTCATAAAGAATATATATCTGTTCTGTAACTTGTTCATCAGAGCAACCTGTTTCCACAGCTCGTCAGAGGAGAAAGAAAGAACGTAATTTAGTTCTCATACAAAAGTATAAATAAGATAGGGGAGAAGTCCTTGCACCAGAAATTGAGAGCAGGTAAAGAGCTGAAATTACACAGCTGAGTGTTGCTCAATACCTTCTGGAAGCTGCTCAGCACATCAGAATCAGGGCAGAATTTGTATATTTGTTTCAGACCCGGTTCTGCAAAACTAAATTAAATTAATCATCTCAACTTATGCAGAATTACCTTGAAATCAAGCAGACTAATTACACAAAAATCACTCAGAATGGGAGGAGTTGCAGTGAGGCTACATTCACTCTAGACAATTGAAAAAGCTCTTTCCACAATGCACATCACATATCGATGATTAAGCTAATTGCTGACAGGAAGGCAAGTGTTTATTGAACGTGAGGCCTCAGAAGCAACATTTGGCTCAAGAAACCCCTTTGAGAAGCCTGGAAGGAATATCAAGGAAAAGCCATTTAAAAACATTTTTTATAATCCTTCATAAGCAGTTGCTGTAAGCAACCACCAGAGGTGAGATAATGCAAAAGGTGGTTAGTCCTATGCTTGACTGTCACAGGTTCCATCACATATATGAGAAACTGTATTACAGTCAGAAAAGAGGTCCCAAATTTCTGTATCATAGACTTCAACATTTAAACTTGTCATTTTTTCCTGCCACAGTGGACCAGTAAGATGCAACTGATGAGAATCTTTATGTTGACAAAGTAGAAAGTGCAGACTTTATGAGATTGTTTTATGCCATTCAGCAGTTTAGCTTTGCTATGCTTTTCAGATTTAAAGAAATAATTCTTTGTAGTAAAAGGCAAAAAAAAAATTCAAATTATTCAACTATGGTTAGTCCACTTTAATAATTGCATATAAAATTGTTTTATTCATTTCTTCAATCAGACCAGCAGAGATCACTTAGAGCATTCAACTAGAACAGTCTCAATAAAAACTAATTAAAAGCTCCTGTGAGTTTGAGCATGGGATCTGGTAAACTCAGTAACAAATAAAACACAATTCTAAACTTCATTTTTACAAAAAATAATTACAAAAATCTGAACAATAAGTTAATAAAGTAAAACAGTTATCTACTGTTCAGATATAAAATCCCAGCAACTTAATTTACATATCACTATGGCAGACATGACAAAATTGTGAATAATGCTATCCACTGTCATAAGTGGTACTTCGAAATTTCCAACAGAAAACTTTATATTTTAATTTTCTGTTCAAATACAGCCAAAAGCAAGAGGCAAAGCCAGCCTAATAGTAATCCAAGGTTCTGGAGGAGAAACATCAACCAGGGTCGCCGTGTCTGAATATGAGTCATTTCAGGAAGCTAAAAAAAGAATAAGAGAGCAGAATGAGAGCCAGATACATTCATCTGTGGGAAACAAAAGTTATGGGAAAACAAGGCAAACTTCATTTAAAAAAGCAACTTTCAAATTGCTGAGCTTCTGACTATAGTTATTAATGTGTAGCATTTTCTGCACATTTTGACAAAGCTGATCTTGACAGTGAAATATTTAAATTAATCAAATTCTACCCACTTTGGTTCTTTTACTAGCCCTGACAAGAATTATAAACAAGATTCTGAAATTTGTTAACTTCTCAGTATTTTGTAGTAATTTTATACAGCTAACTGCAAGGAAATGTTTATTTAGTAAAATTAGTGATAAAATTAGTGATTTCCTTTTGTGGGAATAAACTAGTTGAAGTATTTTTTGCTTCAGTACTATATATAGGGTCAATCATATTTTTTTCTGAAATAACTGGCAACACTCCTATTTACTTGGGCTTTAGTAGATGTACAAGTAGAAAACAGGATTTTTAAAATATGTTTGAAAAAAAATCATGTTTAGTGTTTTTCTCTGTGTGTTTTAAATCATGCAATGGAGCAACACTTGTTTATAATAATAATAAAACCTACTTGCATTGACCTTTCACTCTACACAGTATATTTTATTAAAGGTTTAAACAAAATATGTGTCTAAACAGAGCTTGCAAAAATGATGCCTCAGGCTCAAATTCTCTTAACATTTCTGCTTTATTCAGAGGAAACACTGATGACTGCTAATACTGTCACATCAACTCTGGAAATAAATACAGAGCAATAGTCTGGTGCTGACCTCTGGTTTTGGTTGTGTATTTTTTGGGGTTTTTTTTTCTGTGCTTGAATAAAACTACTGAGTTCCTGTGCACTTTGGAGGCTCTTCTCAGGAGCTGTAACAGCAGCAGCCGCTGGGAGACAGTGGAGTGGTGCTGACCAAGGAGGCTAACGGGAGTGTTTGCTATGCTCGTCCTCCCCTCTGTCAGAGGGGGGTCTCTGAGGCTGCTGCTTCTGCATTCTTCTTTCTCTGAAAGTTGGCATGAGCCCAAAACAAAACTGTGCCGAAAAATCTGCCTCCACTTTAAAATTTTGCCTGAAAACAACAGGAAACCCAAATGCCCTGGATCTTCGTTACGACCAGGCAGTGGTTTAAATTAAAGTACAGGAACTTATGTAGTTATATTTGATCAGTGTTTAAAGAGAATCAGAAACTTTTAATCTAAGTCAAGTGTAAACACCTCAAAGTTCTGATGCAAATCAAAATCTGAACTGACAGTTTTAAGTGCTCAGAGCAAACAGAGTTTTTCATGTATATAAGTAAAAATTGTCAGTTAAGTTAACCCAGGGTTCCAGGCTAGATATTTAGTATTTCTTATTTGTCCTTATAGTCAGTCTATCTTTTTCTCAACCCCAGTGCCTGAGTGAAAATTTATCCAAACAGGAAAATTTTCTTCTCCCACTGCCAAATGGAATTTTCATTGCTGTCAGTGACAATTTATTAAATGCCAGTGACAATTTAGGAGCTACACACATGCACAGTATGTTCCTAAGAGAGTTTTCAAAAGGAATTCTTAGCAAGTCGTACCCTTTCTATGTCCTGTGCTGATGTCTGTTCCCTCCATGTAACCTGTGTGCAAGTAATCAACACACAAACCATTCCTATAGCCATACCTGGTGTGATATCCCTGCTTCTCTGCTAAAATAAAATGGCTGCTGTCACAATATCAGCTATGCTCACCCAACTCTGTCTGAGCAAAAAAGCATGTGGTATAGCAGAGAGAATCGTGTTGTTTAAGAAACATAAGCCTATTCAACTGGCAGATGCAAACCACAAATTAAGGGAACATAGCACCACATCCAAGCTATTGGAAGCTATCATGCTTGCTAATGCTTCAAGTCTGTCAGAGGCAAAAGAGGTACTGCTAATCAAGAGACTGCTCTGTTCCACTCCAGCTCTTATTATCATGAGTGCACAAAAGATAAGAAGAAATAGGAAGCAGCGTGCTGAAAGGAGGCATAAGAGGCTCTCAGGCAGGTATTGGCTAAAAAAGAGTTCTTAACAAGCTTAGAACATGTGGCATGGCTGCTGCACTGCAACAGTCCAGTAAATGGCTTTAAAAATTACTTCTTTGTCTTCAAAATTGAAAACATTTTTAAAATTAGTCAGAGTAAACTTCAGTTTTGCATAATTTTTTGATGAAAAATAATGGATATAAGTGATTTTATCTTTTGTTCCTTATTCAGGTTCTGAAATTATTAGTCTACTCAGCTTGCTAATGGAGTTAAAATGCCATTTGTAGAAATGAAAAACCTTTAATTAACCACAGAAGTAGATTTGTTCTACTTTGTCTGTGGTGGCAGTCTCACAGTGCTGGTCTGTCAACAAACCTCTATTCACACCCCTTAATGTTCCTCAGTGCAGAAACCAGTGAGGCTGTTCAGTTTAAGTGCTATTCTGACAAGCACATGAATATGTGAAAGCCCATAAAACAATTACTGACAACAAAAACCGAACACTACAGTCAAACTTTGTGTACCATTAAGTGTTTGTATACCATTGGTGGGGCCACTGGTGTTGTTTGTAGATGAGAGTGCAGCAGAACAGAATCTATTTCTGTTTAGAAAGCAGAAAAATCCATAAAGAATTGCTCATTTGCTCTTGAGATGCATCGTTTGTTCTTGAGATGTACTATACAAACATTCAAAAGTTTTCACATCTATAGATGCCTGCAGTGCCACATAAATATTTTTTTAAATAAAATAATCCCTGTGATATTTGACACTGACAAACAGATGAGCCACCCAATGGCAGTTCTTTTGACAAAATGCAGAGAAAGGCTGATTAGAGTCTTGAGAGAAATATGATCATCCCCTCTCTTTCCCTTCTTTCTTTCCTTCACATCAAGACCAAGATTATGATGACAAGCTGAGAACAAGGGAAAACATGTCCCTGTCTCTGCTTGGAACTATATTTTCTCTTGGGATTTACAGCTGGCACATTGCTTTGAAGACTCAGGGGAAAACATGGTATTGTTCTAGGAGCTTGTGCATCCCTGGCGGATGCCGATCCTACACTGAAGGAAAAATATCTGTACATCATTCTTGGCCCCATTAGGAAAACCATGCCTACACAGTTGGTAGGCAGCCTCACTTCCAACCTTCTCTGTCAGAACAAGCTGCAACTTGGTACACAGTGTTCTTGTCTGTTATTTACTACTTCAGTCAAGACTGTTGACACATCCACAATCCTTTGGCAGTTCCCTCTTAAACTCTTAGGTGAACTCTATGTTCATTTTACTTTACTTATAATAGCAAAAATAGACTAAAATACTACCAAGGTCTAAGATCAATTACTGTAAGTACAATTTTAAATAGATTATAATACTGGAATGGCATATTAGGTTTAAAGTATGATGCCTGAACCTGGTAAAGAGCATCTCAGGCATGAAGTGGTAATAACATAAGGGAGAGACAGACAGCCTTGGGGAAAAAAAGAGAAAAAAAGTAATAATTTATGAAGAGACTTTTTTTTTTCTCCCTCTTGATCTACTCACTCAAAATATTCCATCTTTGTGGAGGAGCTTCCAAGAAACTTTACATCAATACATGATGGTTAAAGAGCCATGTGACAAAGCTGTGCAGGCATTCAAGTTCTGCATTGCTACAAGTGTGACAGTTATCCATCTCTTCAATAAATTATGTGGCCTGAGGCACCTGCGTGAGCTATGATTGCTCCACATTTTTCTCAGTCCTTAGACCTTCCTCCTACCTCCTGTCTTTACACTCTATTTTTCCAGAGACAGATCATCACTATTGAACTGGGAATATGAAAAATATTGGGCAAGTATGAAAAAGTTGAGGTAATCTGAAGGCATTTTTATTGCTTAAGAGCTAAGTGAAACCTCTCTCAGACAGAAAGGAAGTGTTCAGGATAAACATCTTACATTTTAGTTCTGAAACAGCAAATTTACATTGAAACAATGGATGAAAAATATATAAAGAAAAGGGCAGAAAAAGAAAAAAATAACCAGTTTTTTCAAGATCTTAAAACCCCCGAAGGTTCAAATATATGTTTTACAAAATAACTAAAAATACATTGTTTAAAACTCTTTAAAAGATTTTTTTTTTTAAAAAAGACTCTAAAAGTCCATTA
Source organism: Phylloscopus collybita (assembly GCA_027886175.1). Classification (NCBI taxonomy): domain Eukaryota; kingdom Metazoa; phylum Chordata; class Aves; order Passeriformes; family Phylloscopidae; genus Phylloscopus; species Phylloscopus collybita. The sequence goes on from JAJNNQ010000002.1 coordinate 18,811,550, forward strand.
TGCCTTTATCTTATTTTAGTCTCTTAATGGTCTGTATTTCCCCTTTTTGTTATAATGACACCTAGCATGAGAGTGACACAGAAGAAAAACAGATTACTTTTCTAAGCACTGTACAAGCACAGGTCAGGCAACACACTCTTCCCAACAAGCCTATGAGTTCTTTTTCTCTCCAAGTTCATCCCTCTGCATTTGTCTGACACTCAGCTATGATGTGGCTATGCTATAAGGAAAATACAAAAACAGACTGAAGTTCTCACCATTTCTGCTAAAGATAGATACAAGAACATTCCAGCTGTAATAGTAAAGATCCAGTTTTGAATGGATGGGTCAGTCGATAGAGAAAGGCCAATATAAAGTCCTAAGAATGCTGTTAGTGCACTTATAAAATTCATCAAAATTGCAATCTTCGTGGGGAGACCTGTACTTAGCAGCACAGCAAAATCTCCTGCATAGAGACAAAGAACATTTATTATTTAGCTGATAAGTGTTTTTTTAAGACTCTTGGTAATAAAATGTGAAGGAAAATAATTAAGACATACACAAAGATAGCAAATGATGGAGGGCTGCCTTTAGAATTCTGTAGAATTAGTTATAAACTTGTCCTGTGTGAAAGAAAAATCTCAAAACAAAACAAAAGTCAAGCTAACGTGTACATGTTTAGCTGTTCCTAAAGATAGCATACAGTATTGAGGAGTGGCTTTCTATTAGTTCTCTGTGTTCTGTGACATTTCCAACTTGGATACATGCAAAAGTGAAGTCACATGGTTTCCCAGAGTTTCTAAATCTTTCTCACTGGGAACTTGCCAGTTCAAATCATGTGAGTATATTTGCAGCATGGTCTTTGAGTGTTTTACAGGTGCTGCAAGTCAGAGTAGTCTGTGCCAGTCTGATCCCAGTTTTAGTTTAATCCCACTGATTTCAGCCCTAATCAATTCAAGTAAGTTGTACATCAGAATCCCATTACAGACTTCTGAAATAAAAGAGTTCATAACAGGCCACAACTAGAAGATTTGAAAAAGTTTGTTCCTCGACAGTAAAAATGTCACTTTGACACTGGGGCACTACTGCCCCAGAATTAAGAAGGTGTCTTTGTAAGTAACTGTCAAGTATTTACATTTGCTTTGTTGTGCAAACAAGAGTCACCAGTTTTACAGCAATTCTCCATCCCACCTTTTTGTTTGGAGGAGTTTTCTACATAGCACATGAAATCTTCAGTCAATGATAGAAACGAGAACCTGCAGTTCTCATATCAAACTTCCCAATTTATAAACATTCATCAACACAATGTCAGGAGCAGCTTCAGCCATGCTGTAAGTTTTACCAGAAAAAGTCAGTCAAGGGCAAGATACAACAGAACAATCTTCCTGTCCTGTCCACTAGTAAGACAGGTTATACACCTTTTTATTGTCTTATTGTTCTTGATTAGCAGCAGGAATGAGGGTAGCAAGAGCAGTACTTGCTTAAATAGTCCTGCTGCATATTGAAACTCTTGGATAGCCCACTGTGTCAGGCATGGCTATTACACACACGTGGGTGTTGCTTACAGTTTATTATTTTTTGTGTCTGTACACATTAGAATAACAGGTCACTCCTGACCTGATGTCATTTGCATCTGGAGAAAGTGAAATGGGAAGGCATCCAGTAATGAGTGCAGAAGCCTCTTCTGCTTTTTGTGAAGGGCAAAGTATCAGTCTCACAGAGTAACACTGTAATTCATGATGCTATAAGCAAGAATTCCCACAAATACAGTCATACAAGAAATAACTTCTTGGGAAACCTGGAAATGCATAGTCAATCAGGAAAAATACACACATATATTTCTTACCCATTTCATGAGGAATTTCATGGCATAAAATAGCAATAGTCGTTGTCACACCTGTTTCTGTTGAGGATGAGAAAGCTGCTCCTATTACCAAGCCATCAGCAAAATTGTGAAGACTGTCACCCACCAGAACCATTATTGCTAATAAGCTGATTTTTTTACCTCAAAAAAGAAAAAAAAAAAATCAGATAAAAAGCCCAGTATTAACCCAAAAAGATATTGCCTGTTTGGTTATGTTATGGGTGTAGATGGCTGTTTGTCGTTCCCATGCTGTTCTGTGACCTTGTTTTTAGTGTGGAACAGTATATTGGGTGTTCTTGGCATCATGTCACCTGACATGATTGGAAAGGTGCTACTAGAGATGCAAGTACTGTAATCAAGCTAGGGAATTAGGGACAGTCTCCCTGCCCAGCCTGTAACAGAGACAGCTGGGTGGAATGCTGAACAGACTCACAGGGAGGCAGTTCATCTCTTCAAGAAGCAAAAAGGCTCCATATAGGTTCAATGTCTAAACTTAGCAACACACAATTGGCTGCCCCATCCTGTACTTCTTTCGTTCATTTTATCCACAGTCTTACGGTCAGGACTGCCTAATGTTTGTCAAGAAACTCATCCAGTCTCCCTCTACACAGAATGGACAGAACACTTTGAAAAGGGTTGCTTTGATACCTGAAGGAGCAGAGTCATGATTTGGGCCTCTAAATACGTATTTTTCTGACTTCTGGTGACCCCACATAAACATAATATGACAGACTAAGGAGCAAATGTGAAGCTGCACTGATCTGTCTGAATACAGTTATTACCAGGTTTCAGTCCAGTAATATTTCTCTGAGATGACCATTTTATAGCAGTGGGGGAGATATTTTTCTTACAGAAACTGGCTAGAACTAAGTCTTCAGACTATTATAAAAAACACACAGAGCACATAAAAACCTAACAACCGTATTCAGAAAATCCTCCCTGGTTGTCTGGGAGCTCTGTGGGTTCAGAAAAATTGGCAGGCTTGTTAGAATTTGCTGCCAGCTTACAGAGCCGGATGTGGATGTCCCCAGTTTGCACAGTTCTTTCTAAACACTATGGGCAGTTTATAATCAATAGTGCAGAGCATGAATTACATAGAAATAATAGATTGCTGTGTTACATTAAGTTTGTGACTTGTAATAAGCACTGGCAAGGATGAAATCATGGCCTGCCCTGAGGTCTTCTTAGTCTGTTTTGTTCAAGTTCTGATTGCTGGAGAAGATATACCATGATTACTGGAACTCATTCCAGTGTGTTTTAGTATAACACAGGGATCAGGTTAACATTGTGGAGCAATTACAGATATAAGCTTTGTGAACTTACTTGACAGAAAGTTAAGAAGATGCATGTATAAACAAATCTGAATGTTTATCTTACTTTACTTTCAGCCTATTTTAAAGCAGCTTTGTTACTGGCAATTATCTCACTGCATTATATTCCAACACAAACTATGAACTATTGACTTATTACCTTAACTATGTTTTCAAAGCCTTTTCTTCTCCAACAATCTTGCTCTTTTTTTCTTTGCATAAATAGAGGATCAGAACTCATAGCAAATTCTATTCTATAATTTTCATAAAGCTAATGGGTACAGGGCCTCAACAGTGTACTTTTTAAGTACTTTTTAAGTTTAGAATAAGAGTTTAAAGCAAACATTTATCCATAGAAAGGTTTTTTCCAATGTTTTCATGACTAACACAGTAAAAATATTTCCAGTCAGTGTAAAGTGTCACTAAGTATAACAAATATAAAATGCTACTATTTGGTCCTCTCTGATATTAATAGAACAAGTATGGATAAATGCAGAAAGGACCATTCAGACATCTTTTTCTTTAGAAAGTTTCTTGCTTTCTAAGTTGCTTCCTGACTATCTATGGTGATTGACTCTTTCAAACCCAAATAACCTCCCACCCCTCCCTACTGAGGTTACATTTATGGAGATAAGCCTGAGGTATGAGGAAAAATTAGACTTAACAAAGATTACTGAGAAGCTATCCCAAATTTAGGTACTTGGAACAAATACATTGAGATCACTAGAAATTTCTTGGTGCTTAGCAGGTAATGATGATTGAAGCAAACAGAAATATCTAGAGATCAATTATGTAGTCATGTTCAAACTGGTACTGAATTGTGTACTACTGGAGAGGTGAAAGTGAATGAAAATCCAGGTTTCTAATGTTTCAGAAATAGAAATTAAATCCACAAGAACAGAAGACCTGGAAGGAGATAATGACACGATCAAGTAAATCAAACTGATGACCTGAGATTTAATATCACAATATAAAGGGGAGTTAATTATAGGAAATTAACTGATTTCAATTAATATATTATTCCCTCTGTTGAATGACTGCAACCCTACTGAATTCACCAAGGTCAGAAAGTACAGTTAAAGACAAAATTTGGTTTATACTCTATTTTCATATTTTTACTAAGCAGCAAAAAGACACAGAAGACAGGAGATATCTGAAGTTCTCAGAAGCAAACAGATTACTCTAAAACTGAGAGCCATCATGGGGCTATAATTCCATACCTGTAATAATCATTACTGGTTTAAAGAGTCTATTGCTTTACTGTGTAAGAGAAGACACAGAATTATATTAGCATAGTGAGCCTACAAGAAATGTTTCACAACCTTCAGAAATAAAAGCCTGAACTAAGTTTAAAATTATAAAAATATGTTTTGTATTATTTTTTTACTATTTCCCTTTAAGTAAAGGCTTTAGCGAAGTAGATTGCAACAGTGAGACAGCAAATACTGAAGCAAGAACAGTGTAAGGTTAATGAACTTCACAATTACAGAGTTGGCAGCTGAGAAGGTCTTTAAGCAGAGATTAAATTATGTAGCCAGGCGCCATCAGATGTAGTGATGTAGCACACAGCAAACACAGAGCACAGCCAGCTGCACACTTTCAATTCCATCTTAGGTCTGAAGGATTTTCCTGTCTTGCCTCGTCTTTTTATTGATACTAACTTTTTTTGCTGATCACCTTGCTCTCTGGAGGAGCTTCAGCAGGTTCAGAATCTTCTGGGCATCTCTAGTTAAAAACAAAGATAATGGATCAGTGTTAAGGGTCTCTTCCAGCCGCTGCCATAAATATTTGAATTAAAGATATTTGAATTAAAGATAGTCAATAATTATTTGCTCAGATATCATTAGAGTAATTTACTGGCCACTGGCAGTGTGATTTGTATTCCAGAAACACATAAAAAAGAAATCTGCCTCACCCAGGGAGGGTTAAGTCTAATTCAGGTAGGAAGAAATACATTCATAGGCATTGTTGTAACCAAAGAAAACCACACTTCTACTTGAATACACAAAAATCTGAGCCAAATGCAAGACTAGAATGGACATTATAATCAAAATTGCATGTTTTGATTTTGTCATGACTGGATTTTCCTGGAGAATGTGTCCATAGGATTTCCAGGGAAAAAGAGGTAGAGTCTTTTTAGGCACTCACGTTCTTCACAGTTTCCCTGTGAAAACACAAGACTAAAAAAGATGATTATCAGTAGGTTTCATCCTCTTTCTAAATATAGGGCTTTTTCTTCAGGGTGGTGCAACCTCCAGTGTCTTGTGTCTTGGCTTTTAGCAGGGGCTTCACCTCAGCACCAGGGAACACTGGCTAGGCATAGCAGACTTGAGTACAGTCCATGGTAAAATTTACCTTTACATCAAGTGAAGAAAGAGACAGTGTCTTCTTCCTTATCCTAGAGAGATAAATTAATGCACCTGCCCTAACATTTAATTAATAGATACTGCAACTGATAGGAGATAAGGGAGAACATGAGCAATCTCTCACGGACCCTACCTCCTTGGGTCTTTGCTTTCTGTTGGAGAAATTAATAGAAATTCGTGTGAGGGAGAGAAAAGCCAAAAAATTTGTTGGCTTGAAACTGGGAAGACTAAATTTTAATGTCTGAGGTTTGTTTTGTTTTGTGTTTTTTGGTTGGTTGGTTGGTTTTGCTTTTTTGGTGTTTTTTTGTGGTGGGTTTCCCCCCCCCCCCAAAAAAAAAAAAAAAAAAGGTGTCTTAAAACCTATCATGGCAGCCAGTGGAGTCAACAACAGCACAAGAGCTCTGTGTTAGGGTCAGCAGAAAACTGTACCAGAGATGTGCACTGGCTACAAAATAGGATATGTTTATTGGTTGCTCTTAGCTTGGTCACAATGAAGGACATGTGCTGTAGAAGCATGAGGAGAGAAGGAAAAAGAATTGTTTCTCATATTCTACATTTTAAAGGAAAAATAAATGTCTCTAATTCCCATGACTGCAGCCAGACATATGAATTACAGTAATTGTTCCACTTCTATAATATTTATTCATACACCACTTCTTTGAACAGTGAGTCAAAACTGTAAGACTAATTACTGATCTGAAGGATTTATAAGTTTTTCTTAGTCAACCAGTGTTTGTCTTGGTATTATTCACATGATTCCAAAAAATTGGCTGCTCTTGTACAAACCAGCTCAGCCAGGCTAATTCTATATAGATAGTGTGATCTATATAGAACTTTGGGAGGATCTTGTATCTGAGGGGAATGACATGTTCATTCATTATCATAAAGAGGAAGCTTTGACATGTCTCACAAAATAATAAACATGCTTCACTTCTCTGTTTGATCTGTTTTTTATTGAGAGTTTTCCAATTGTGTTTCAGAGATTAGTGGTGACTCATGAGGCTCTTGCCCATCACAACTACATTAGTAAATGGAGTTCACCTATACATCGAGATACTGGATATAAACTGAAGAGATTTGTTGAAAGAAAAAGAAAACAAGGTAAAATTTATGACTCAATTTAATTTGCAAAGATTTATCTGTCTGGATCCTCTCCACAGACAAGTATAAAAGTGTGTAACTTCTTATAGGTAAGCACCATTCTCAGATATCCAAAGTGTTTACATTACTCTTCAAATCTGGGGAAAAATGCCCAAGAACAGTGCAGGATTTAATCTGTTCACTAAGTATGCACTTAACTCTCATTGCAGGAAATTCTGAAGTTTTTCCTAAGGGAGAGTCTGCCTTTACATATGATCAATGTTTAAAAAGAAGGGAGGAGGAAAATCTTAAAAGATTTTATCAATAAAATGTATAACAATACAGGAAGTGCATTGTTATATCAATTTGATACACATTTAAGAAAAGTTATTTTAAAATATCCGTTCTTGATATCTCTGTGAAAGCTCATTATAAACTTCAAAATCTAGAGATTCCTGACAATCATGTCAACAACAAATCAATAAAGACTGAAAAACAATACTGATTTATCACATTAATTTTGTTCATTTCTTTTGAGGAACAGAAAAAGAAGATTATAAATTTAGGGAAGTATGTCATATGGGTAACCTACCAACTGTATGGTTGAAGTAGATTTGCCTCTGCCTGAATGTTCATTTAATTCAGACTCCACTGGAAGATCATGGGAATGTCCCCAGTGCCCATTAACTAAAGAAAGGCCCTGCTGAATGAAGATGCTTTGCAATTAGTTCTGAAACTCAATGAACACAGGTGCAGCATTTCTAAGTCTTTTGTGAAAATTCAGCATTTTTAATAATTATTTTTTTCCAAACAAAATCTATTGAAAAAAATCACTGGCTGGCATCAGCATTTCCTAATGCTTATTTTGTTTAAAACTCTGAAAAGTGAATCAGATAAATCAGTGACACACTGGTTTTATCACAATGGTTTGATAAAAATTTTATTTTTAAAATCAAATTCAAATTTGAAGATGAGATAGATATAAAAAGTAACTTTGACTATTCAACCAGTTCTCAGTAGAAAAAGTTTAAAAATTTGTGGGATGGTGATAAAATCCTTCTCTCAAACAAGTAACAAAAAGGACTCCTTTTTACCAGGCAAATAAAATATCACCATCATCAAAATACTCTCATTCTATTAATCTCACATTATATTATTATGGCTGACTGAAAGGTAGTGGGAATAGGGAGTCATTGCTGCATATCTAAATCAGGCCAGTCTTCACATACTCTGTAGAACAGAAAAAGCAAAGGTTTATCCTTCTTAAGTGACATTAGGATTGTCTCTCATGCTGAGAAACTTAATGAGCCATCCCATTTTGTGCTACATTCTATCCCTGTGCATAATCATAATTTCAGGCTCTGGCCATACTGAAATAAAGTAATAGAATTACTGTAAGCATGGCAGCCAGCAAGGAGATCCTATTAATATAAAATTGGGTCCTAGTGACTGCAAAAGACATATTAGATTTTCACATCACTGCGATAGGGATCAAAAACAACCTGGAAATTTTAAGATATTATTCTTGAAAATATCTTATGCTTGCATCTATCTCCTGTTCAGAGCCTAGGGCAAACAACTGTCACTGCTATTTCATATGGATACACACTTTTCACCTGCTCCAGTGTGAGTCATGAGTGCAGGCTTATGGAATGTGTTCGATTAACCATTCCCTTTTTGGAATTGTAAATATGTGGAACACACTCAAGAAGCAAGCACAATCCACAGAGCAAAGCAAAATAGAAACTGAAGGTCGATCTGGTAGGAGCTCTTTGGAAAGCAATTACCAACGCTTCACTTAACTCACAGAAATGATAATTAATTTCCATAATCATTTTAACATTCTGTGCACTGCAAAATCTCAAGAGTTTTTTTAAAGGGTGAATTGTACAAAGCTTTACCTGGTCACGAGGCGTTACCAAAAGAAAGAAACACTTTTCTATCAGAAAAAATCCATGAATTCCTCCAATTATTCCCAAAAGTTTCCAAATATATTCTTTTCCCTCATAGAAATGTTCTGCATCTTGTGCTTCATGTTTATGCAAACCAAGAGTCTAAAATAAAAGAGATAAAGTTAAGAAAAATTAAAATGGCAATGTTTTAATTTTTGCTAGAGCAAGCAAATGTGTTAATTCATTTTATTCTCAGAATTTTATTTTCCCAGTTCTTTCAAAGTTCAATTGTGTTTTGAAATAATCAGCTGAGTAATAGAGAATGAAATGAATCATTAGGAGCACAGCTACACTTTTTCATCTCTCAGTGGTGAAAGTAATATTATTTTTAGGGACAGTTTTATGAAACCACCCTTTATATATATGAGATATATTTTGTTTTCAATATATTGATGTTAAAATTCTAGAAAAATTACTTACATTATCTTAATATGCAAATTTCATATTGAAAATAGATAAGGAGCTACAGGAGAGGGTCCAGCAGAGGCCACAAAGATGTTTAGGGGACAGGAGCATCTCTCCTTTGAGGAGGGTCTGCTAGAACTGGGCCTGTTCAGTCTAGAGAAGTCTGAGAGGGGATCTCATTAATGCATACAAATATCTCAAGGGTGGATGCCAAGAGAGTGGTGCCAGACTCTTTTCAGTGCCCAGCAACAAGATGAGGAGCAATGGCCATAAACCAAAACACAAGAAGTTCCAACTCAACATGAAGAAGAACTTTACACTGAGGGTGGTAGAGCACTAGCAAAGGCTGTGCAGGGAGTTTGTGGATTCTCCCTCTCTGAAGACATTCAAAAACACCTCCATGTATTCCTTTGTAACCTGCTCTAGGCTATCCTGCCTTGGAAGTGGGTTGGACAAGATGATCTCCAGACATCCCTTCCAGCTCTAACAATTCTGTAATTGTGTAACTCTGTGATTCTGGAAAATAATGCATAAATTAATTAATGCATAATTATTGCAAAAATGCATTTCTTTTGGTGGGCATGCTTCCTTCTTTTCCCTAGTGTCACAGTACAGCAGCCCTCCTTTGCTCTGAGAGTGAGGGCTCTAAATGCTACTGGATACATCACTTTAAACTGGCGAAGGAGAATACTTTCACATTTAAAAGGTGTTGCTGAAAGAAATGCATTTGTCTGACACTCAGTGAGAATTGCCTTCCTTAAACCACACTCCCAGTTTTGCTTCCAGAGATGATGCATTGAGCATAAAGAGAATTTTAACCAGAATCTTAAGTGAAGCTGAGAAGCTCTCTTTCTGTGACCACTAGAAGTCTGCTCGTAACATCTGTGTCATATCAGAGGAAACTGTAAAAAATAAATGAATACACAATGGAAAATTTGTTTCTGATTTGCTTGTTATCCTGTTCCTAAAATTTAGATTATGAATTTAGGAAAAGATCATGCCACACATTTTATTACAGTTCTAGGCATCAGGATTAATTAGGCTGATAGTTCCTGGTTCTCTGGAAGCATCTGTGGAAGGGACTGTGGATGCCTTGTACAACCTTAGAACAATTTCTGTTAAAATGCGTTACAGAATCTGCCTCATGAAAGAAATTAATACCCATCTAGAATGTGCCTTGTGGGGTTTCTAAATTGTTTTTTGAAAAATAGAAGCCTTTCTTTCTTTGAATTCATCAATCATGGGTTTCTACTTATTATTATTTTTAATCTCTCTCTGAGCTAGAGAGTGCAAATGTAATGGGAGTGCTGGGGGATTTCATGGAAAGCTTTATTTATAAACTGATGAGCATTGCCCAGGTTTAAATGAAACCTTTCTCTCCGTGTGTGCATGTGTAAAAGCATAGAAATGTCTGTTACTTACCTGAGGAATAAGATGTAGCAATGCATCTCCAGAAAGGGTGCCAACAGCCAAACCGACAAACAGCTGTAAAATGAGTGTATAGATTTCTTGACAGGAGTTAAATAAAATGAGAGTTGTACCAAACATAGATCCAATAGTAATAAGTAAAACAGCAAGAGTGCTGTAACCATATTCTGTAGGGGAAAACAAATGAAACAAAACAAGGGCGCCTTTAATCATCCAATATTTTTATTTGTGTTTGAGCATTTGTTTTGTATTTGTAATTGTTTTTGAAGGTATGTTTTCATACTTCTATATACAAGCACACACACAGGAGAAGTCATTGTGACACTGTCTGATCTCAGCTGGGATTGAGTTAATTTTCATAGTATCTGGTACAGTGGAGTGTTTTGGATGCAGGATGAGAATAATGTCGATAACACACTGATGTTTTGGTTGTTGCTGAGTGGGGCTTGCACTGAGCCACAGACTTTTCAGTGTCTCATGCTCTGAAAGTGAGGAGCTGCACAAGAATCTGGGAGAGAGGGGGGAACACATCTGGGACAGCTGACCAAACTGGCCAAAGGGATATTCCACACCACAGAACATCATGCCCAGTGTAGAAACTGGGAAGAGTTGGCCAGGAGGCCAATTGCCAATGGCCTGATTGCTGCTCAGGGGTGAGCTGGCCATCAGTCAGCAGGTGATGATCAACTGTATTGTACATCACTTGTTTATCTCGGGGATTTTTTTCTCTCTCCTTTTTTTTTTTTTTTTTTTTTTTAATCTTCCTTTCCATTACTAACTGTAATAGCAGAAAGAGTAGCATGAATAGTATAGTTTACTTTATCTCAATTATTAAACTGATCGTAGCTCAGCTGATGGGTTTTACCATTGTCCATTTCTCCTTCCCAACCCCTGTGGGAGGAGGCATAATCATATTTAGCTTCTGTCTGGGGTTAAGCCACCACAGCCATGTAGATTTTTCTAGTCATACATGAACAGATGACAGAATTAGAAGCCCAGAAAACATTCATTTTTTCAGGCTCTACATATAATAGTCTGGTACTTCCAAATTTCAGACCTTAAGAGTTAAACAGACTGTGGTTATGCAAATTAGAGACAGAGCAGCACAGTGAATACTGCTCTGCATTTGCTACCTCTATTAATAGAGTCATGCTTGAGATTCTATGTTCTCACATACCACACCTGTGTATCTTTACAGTTAACACCACATTTTTAACCAAATCATTTTCTGTAAACAAACAAAGGCCTAAAACCTCAAATGAATGTAGCAATCTAATTTAGGCGTGAACATTTTGGTCCAAATTATATTTACAAATCTGCTGTGGAAATACATCCCCTCAGTTAATACACCAGGACCACCAGCCCATTTTTTCCCAGATTACTGGGATGTTTTTGAATGTTAGTCTTATAATTCCTCAGTTACACGCTGCTCACATTTCCAGCCTTTTGCACAACATGGATCCCAATTGATTTCTATAGAAGTCTTATAATGGGAGGTAAAACACTCGTAAGAAACACACATAAAGGAATTAATGCCTAAATATTTAAAACTGTCACTTAACATTTCAAACTTTAATAGCACTGCAAGGGTGGAGCACCTCATAAAATCAGACAGTTAATTTTACAGTCTGCATATCCAAATACAAGAGTATAGTAGATGTATATGGAATGTCAGGGCTTGATGACTTAGCCAAAACAGCACAGCCTGACAGTAAAATAGAGCTCAGAATAAAACTAATGAGCTTATGCTCAGGTCACTAGGTCATACTCAGGTCAAATATGGAATCCTTTATCTGTATCAAGACAACAGAACTGGTCATGGAAACCTTCCTTTGTCAAAAAGCACAGGGAAACTGCTGCAGAAAGGGCTCTTATTAATTCCATTCTGCACTTGAATAGTTCAATTTTTCTCATCTCTCACCTTTATGAGATCACTAAAATGTCATTGATTGGGCTGATGGCTTTAGACTTGGAAGAATCTCACTTAACAGTGAATTTTTTATGAACCTTGTATGTGACCTGGATAAGTTCATTTCCTTTCTTTTCTTTCCTTGTCCCTTGATTTGCAATCTAAAAAAATGGTCATATCTGTGTAGCACAGAAAAGATCAAAGCAGTAAAGACTGCAAGGTGTTCAGGTAATGAGCAGAGAGATAAAATAAGAAAGAAGGACTGCTGCCTATTGAAGACTCATAATGATTCTTCCTATTCTGTATGTCTCTTTCTACTATAACAATTTTTGGACTATCCATGAGTGTTCTCCCATGCTTTTTACTTCTGGGATATCCACATGTGTCCTTTCATGCTTTTTAATTCATGTGCTGTTCCATAAGGATCCTTGGGCAGCAGGATGTGGGGAAAAATTACTAGTTCCAAAAAGACCTAGTCATCTAAAGCTGGCCATGTAGATATTAGGATAAAGATATTGAAGACATTGATTTGTAGCCTAAAAGGTGTTCCTCTAAATGCAGGCAATTATGGCAACTATTCCTTTTTGGTCTTTTCCAACTCCCAAATTCACCACCAAAATTAATTTCTCTGTTATTACACCAGCACACCTTGATTTGTAACCACTTGATTTGTAACCACTTGATTTGTAACCACTATCATTGGCTTAAAGTAAGGAGAAAAAAATCCCACAAACTAAAATCCACAAACAAACAAACAAATGCAGAAAACACATTAGGAAGCCCTTAGGTCTGCTCAGATTCAGATTTTTCTTTTACAAGGTAGACTAAGGATTGATTACAGAAGTGGAATCCATAGAACAGATGGGTCAGAAAATACTGGAAGCAGAGCCATGTGAAGGCTACAATTGCAAGTGGAAACAACCTAATTATACTGTAAATCAGTTCTTGTTCCAGCTCTATCACACAGGTCCTGCTGCCCTGTTACTGTTTTTCTGGATTTTTTTCTTACCACAATAGTATCCTCAAAGCTTCTCTGCTATAAAATATCACAAGCTGAAAAAAAAAGTAGCATTCATGCAAAAGTAATCTGTATCAAGCATTTGCCACACCATGGTATAAAATGCCAGCAAATGTAACCTTGAAACTAAATGTAAGGGCAATGCAATGACTACAATTTAAGCCTGGTGCAAATTTCACAAAATAAGCCCTTATTGCCCAGCAATCCATAGATGAGGACCTGCTACTGCCTACCTGCTGGTAGGTCCTCTAACAAATGAATAAAATAAAGCTTAAAACCTTACATGTTAAAATAGAATTCCAAATACTATAAAATCTAGACCATTGAATCCCCTCGATTCTCGATATAATACTGTTATTTGACATATATGCTATGAAATCATAGAATGCATAAATTACAGACAGCATAAATCCCATGTTTTGATTTATTAATGAATAAAATGTCTCCAGAAGTCCTTGTATCTCTTTATCTGAACTTAAATAATAATTTATTAATAACAACGTAACTTACTTTCCACAGTTGTTGGTGGAAGCTTTGTCTGTTTGAAGTCAGGAAGCTGACATGAACAACTTAAAAGTTGTTGAATGATAGCTGGACTGATTTGCTTGAAGTGGTCCTTAGAAATGGAGGAAGAACTGTTTTTCAAAAATATCTTCACAAGTTCATTGGCAGAGAAACAAACCTTTGTAGAAATGTATATACAGTTACTAAACATGTTGCATATACCTGCGTTTACTTTTGAGGTTAAATACAGAATCCTAGAAGAACACAAGAAAGTCCAGCCCTAGAAGAAACCTGCCATATATCTGCCATATATATTCATGCTGACTTGCTTAAATTAGTTTAATTACTTCAATTGTTTCACTTTTTTTTTTTTTTTTTTTTTTTTTTTTTTTTTTTTTTGTGTGTGTGTGTGTGTGTGTGTGTGTGTAAACTTGATACTATTATGTATTTCAGAAAGACCAGAATCTTTGGGATAAAGCAGCTCAATTTCTATTGAAGCCACTAAATGTCATAAAGACCTTACAAAATAATATCTCTCAATATTTTATTGTTGTATGTAATAAGAAAAATGTTTTAATGCTAATAAGAACCATATTCCAAACTATTCTTGAGAAATTACATTATTTGCAGTAATAGTGCTATTAATATAAGATACTGCCTACATCAAAGCAATACTGAGATTTGTCTTTGTACTGGATTTTCAGTAAGATATGGAAATAAGCTAGCTTCTTAAATTCATTAAATGAGGGAATGTCAGCAAACTAGATGTTACATAGTCTAAACATGGTCTAAAGATTGCTTAATAATTGTATTATTAGAGGTACTTCAGAATTCCTACTACTTTTTGTTGACGTTTGGAGCATCTCTTTGTCAAAAGAAGCAATTTTTTGTGGGAGCATTTATATTTCAAAAAATTTCATGAAGAGTTGGGTTTTCCTCTCCAGGATGAAACTTCAAGTAAAAACATGAGCAGTTAACATAAGAAAAATTCTATTGGAAATTTCTGTAAACACTTCTAAAGAGAGGAACTCCAGATCAAATATGTTATCTTACTTAAAGGAATAATCTTCATTTCTTAATCTCTTCTGATGAGCTGTGATTCAATATTTAAAAACAAATAATTTTCATTTAAATTGGTCTGCATCTGAGACTCAAGGGATTCCTAAATATTCTTTCTCTCATTACTGAAGCTTAAGCTTCTTTTGAAGTTAAGTACAATTACTTTTAAATAACCCAGTTAAAATCCAAAACACTCCCGCCTTTGCTCGTCTATTAGTGAAGTAAAATATGCCTTGTGGTTCATAAGAAACTGAATTAATTGAGCACTGATATATTTTTCCTGAAAACTACATTCAGGATAACAGGTGATCTTGTCACCTGGAGATAGTGTGTTCTGCCTTCAAGCCAAAGGAGAGCATGAAGACAATTCAGAAGCTGCCATATTGGAAGAGACCTTAATTTTGCCTGTTCTAGGCAATGATTTTTATTCTAGAGCTAGGGAACACTGACATCTGGTATCAAGTTGGAAGGCTAGGATTTTGGCTGGTTATGAGCAGCACTGCTGATCAGTCAGAGCAGGGATGATATTATTTAACACCTTCCCCAATAATTTGAGTGATGGAAGAGACTGCACCACATGGCATTCACAGGTGAAATTCAGCTGGGATCACAAGTCAATCTGTTGATGGGTATGGCTGCTGTTTAGTGGGACCTTGACAAGAAAGAAATGGCCTGACCAGACCTTCATGAAGATCAGCCAAGACAAACTTATAATGCTTCACACAGATCAATCCCCAATAAAGGCTGGGGAAAACGGGGCAGAGGGAAGGCAGGTTTGCAGAAAAAGCCCTTGGGGTGGGTCCTGACAGGAAACTTGAACATGTGGCAATGACCACTAGCTGCACACTGGCTGCATTAGCAAGAGCAGAGCCAGTGGGTACTGGAGAAAGAATATTGCCCACCACTCAGGACATGTGAGTCCTCATCTGGACAATGTACAGCTTAACAACCAGCAGTGCAAGACACTGACAAATTGAGGGAAGTCCAGTGGAGGGCCACCAAGATGGCTAGGGAACTGCAGCCCATTGTGCGCCAGGAGAGGCTGAGGGACCTGGGTTTGTTCAATTTGGGAAGAGAAAGGTTGGTGGGTATCCTAAGTCTTCAACTGCCTAAGCTGATTTAGAGGGAAAAGATAACCAGAATCTTCTAAGAAGCATACAGCAAAAGAATGAGAGGTGAAAGGGATTAGTTGAAGCAACAAAAAAGCAATTTGCTATAATTAATAATAAAGAAGTCCCTCAAGATGAAGGCAATAAAGCTCTGGTACAGGTTTCCCAAAAAAGACTGTATAAACTCTGTTTTTGGAGACATTCAGACTTCAACTGAACATGGCTCTGTGAAACCTGATCTGACTCTGAAGCTGGCTGTTTTCTGAAAAGTACAATAGACAAGAGGCGGTCCAGGATTACTATAAACCTAAATTTTACTGTGAATTTATTACCAGTAATTTTCAATGAAAAGCAAAATCTCATCTGTAAAAATAAACTGTCCACCCATACATAAAAAATAGCTGTTAAGGTCGACTTAGTAAAATGCTCTTGTAAGATGTGGGGCATGAGGACCTGCATCTTTTCTAGTTGCAAGCCCCAGCCTTTTAAGATTTTTAACATACAGAGTCAGAGAACAGTCTCCATTAGAAAAGCAACTATGTGTGTACTCCTGGAGGATGATATCAAAAAAATAAGCACGTGATTTTACATATTTTCATGTGAAAAATTGGATGGATGGATGGATGGATGGATGGATGGATGGATGGATGGATGATTTGGGTTTCCAAAATCCACATTTGTTTAATGAGGAAGAATAAATGAATACATAGGCATTGTGGCATAGTTTAATGGAATTTAAGATTATTTACCTTATTAGATCATCTGCCACTTACTATTTTATATACATTTTTAAATGTAGAGACAATGATGACTTTTAAAGAAAGCAGTGACCCTTTTTCTATGGTAATGTTTCAAATATATATTCCTATATAAAAATTAAATTACAGATCTTAATGCAGTTAGCAAACACAAACCATAGATGATTCAATGTCTTGTATGTAGCAGAGTCTGCTGCTAATAAAGCACAGTGGCTATCTCGGGTGCAGAAAACAAGAGACAAAAGTAGCAACACAGCAGTGAAACATGAAGTGTTCTAACGGGATATGTCAAGGAAAATAGGCATAGTTAAAAAGAACAGAAATGGAAAAAAAAAACCAACTTAGAAACTAGGAACTAATACAGAAGAGAAATTATCTTCTGTTCAGATGTTTCTTTGTAATTTTTTTATATATATACAGAATATTTGGCTCTCAGTTGACTCCTAAGACTCAGATAATGCCCCTACGCACTTATCTTTTGAGTTACAGTCGGTCTCAGAAATTCAAGAAATCAAAAACTGAGTTTCAAAAATACTTCAATTGCTGGAGAACAGTTTTACTTCTTTTGCAGATAGAATTGCTACTGGTTTCTGGCCTTCATAATTTAAAATTCATATGAAACACATTTAAAATGACCTTAATTTAAGAATATTTTGAGACCCCAATAAAAGCCTCATTACGCTGATCAGCATGATCCTTTTTTGTGGTCAGCTGCAAAGAAATAAATGTATTGATAGCGTCTGCATTTCAAGTGCAATACAATTACTCAGATAAATATCTATCAGAATAGCATTTAACCAGAGGAAATCTGTCTCAGCTTCCCATCATAAAATGACCACACAGAAAATGTCAATTGCACATCACTCAGTTCTCCTAAATGGAGGAGAAACATTGCCACTGAGTTAACATAAATGGTAAAGGATTGAAAAATGATAAAAAAGTGTTCTTTGAAGTATATATTTCAAATGTATACGTCAATATATATACAAATTATATACTTTGAAGTCTCCTTTTTTGTCCAAGGAATGATACCCAGTCTAAAGGAAGGAAGTCAGTTACCATCTTGATCATTGCCATAAACAAAATTTATTTCTTTTCAAATTCATAGGATAAGGATAAAATCACCAGCAATAAGCCAGTGTCCTTCCAAGTCCTCAGAGAGAATACTGGGGAGTAGCTAAGGCTCTGTTTTACAGCCTTCTACATTCTAAAGAAGGCTTCTGGATTCCATACATGGCTATGAAAAGCGTTTTGAAATCTTCAATTTACAGAAGCCTTTTAAAAACAACTTACATAGAAACTTTAATTTAGTTTTCCTTAGAGCAAAACAATTCTTTCTACCAGGTCACTTAAGAGGTCCTAGAAACTCTGTGACATAAAACCACAAGAAATCTCTAACAACTGTGTAAAAACACCAAAGATATGTTCATCCAGTCCTCTGTGTCTTGAAGAAACACCTGATTCTATGTAACCATTGATTAACACCTCCAAGTGACTTTAATTATACGTTCAACATCCACAAAGTTCTTTCCCCAATTAATATTTAAAGAAATATAGCTATATAAATATTTATTTACATCCGTATCAACTTGTTTTTTTGAAGCTAATACATTTTACCTCAGATATACTGCATGGTTTGCAAATCAATTTAAACTTCTGTCACTGAAATTCTGCCACCAACACTACAATAACATAAAAATAATTCAACCTGGTCCCAGTCTGTGTTCCTTTCACGATCTTCAAAATAGCCTTTCAGATAGTCTCCTTTTGTATGGTTTCCTTTGACTGGAGTATTTCTTCTTCCACTATCTCTGATTGCCATACTGTAACGTCTTCTTTTGTGACTGTGAAATTGTCCATTTACAATGCAGGTCTTTTTGGCTGTAAGCACATTTAGTAGTTGTTCTAGTTCTAGTAATTCATTAGAGAACAGATATGTTACCATGGGAAAATATGCACTTAAAAGACAAAATATTTAAAGGACAAAATATTCAAAGGACTTTCTGTTTCTTTCTTTTTGTTTGTTATAACATTGATTCCATTCCCCATTTTAATACTCTTTTCTCAGTCTTGTCCTGGAGGCAAGCTCTGCTAAACAGCTCTGGAAGTTCCAGATCCTCAGCCTTTCCCTCTTTACATATCGCACTCAGACGTTTTGCCCATGACTGTCTCAGAAGAAAACAGATGTGACTGAGAGGCAATTCATCTTTCATTTAATCAGCATCTCTGACAAAGTTATCTATTACTTTCTAAATAACTTCACTGTTCTTAAAATTTTCCTGCATAATTGGAACTCCACACTAAGCTGCCACGGCCAGGTATTTGGATCAGGAAACAGATCCTCTACAGGGTGTCCTGAAATCAATCTTCAGGATGATGTGCTGCCCTTGCACTTCAGAAGTGCAACACAGGACAGTGAATTTTTTCTCTCCTTTGATTAACTGGGAAGCATGCCTGCTCACAGTACTGAAACAGGAAGGAGAGAGCCAGGATCCCTAATCCAAATCTGAGATCATGCGCAGATGTACCTTATGACACAGCATGGGTGCAATGGATGCTTCTGCTGATGGACTGCCTGGTTATTTGAGGGGGCAGGCCCTATTCTATCTTCCTTATTACCTTTCTGCACTTTCAAATGAAGACATAGCAACAATTCCTGTAAATCTTATTTTGTCCATTAAAAAGTGATCCACAAATTAATTTTAAAGAAATTTAGATTAATGGGAATGCTTCCATATGAGATTTTTTTTTTAATCTTGTCAGAAAATGCAGATGGTATAACCTTAATGGTAAATCCCACTAAAAGGTTTCTGATAAGGTATTTCAATACTTTATTTTGCCTACTTAAACAAACAGATGTGAATGGAGCTGAAGGTATATTTGTTTTCTAAATGTAGTAAAATCTACTATGTTTCCATATTTTTCTATGCTTCCAGATTCATACTCTTTCCTGAAGTTACTATTAAGAATTTAAATAAATTTAAAGGGACAATTATAATGAGCCTGGACTTAAAATAGACTTACTCTTAAACAAACTGATTAAGAATAATTTTTTATTTTTCTGAATGACATCCTAACTCCACCAAACATACAGTCCTGCTGTTATCTTCACTGGGGCCCAGATTTCATCATATATAGCCATTTAGTAGCACTGTGATGAGATGGCTCCATCCATTCTTGTGAGAATTATTTTACAAGATCTAACTGGGCAATTTTAAAGGAAGGGCTTTGCTGCAAACCAGCTTATATAAGTAAAAACTAGGAGCCCCAGTTTAGGGATAAGGATTGTTATTTTTTTTAATATTTATTTCTTTGACTCAATCTACCTCTATCTAACCTATGAATGTTAAAATGTTTTTACCTATGCTCAATTCAACTTTTTAATCTGTTTTAACCCATACTTAATGTAACTTTTAAAAAGTGCTTTGAAAATCTTGTAAACTGTTGCTGTTAGCAGTTGGCACAAAAAAGGAAAAGTGAATGTATTATAATAACCTTCAAAATCCATACCAGGCCCCTGAATTTATGGTGTAGATTCTTAAACTGCTATGCAAGGCACAACCTTTTACAGAAATTAATAGCTGCTGCTGCTGAGAGCTCAGCATTTGTTTTGTTTCAAGTTTTTTATTTTGTTATTTTTGGACCACTTGGAGTTCTCCTATACTTCTATTTATTTATGGTTAAGTAGCATTTCTGATAAGCCCAGCAATAATTTTTTCTGAAGAAAATGAACTTTGCATACTCCAGCTTACCTGTCACTTGGAGCTCAGTGGTACTATTTAGAGAACTGAAAATATATTTTATAAAGAATTCTGGGGAAGGCAAACTTGCTTTTCCCATACAGACTCCTTGGAAAGCCAGAGTAAGGATTAAAGCAGCCAGGCGTGGAAGAGTGTTTTCATCAGCACCATCTCTGTCCATTATATCGGCATTTTTCTCCAGAGTGCTCACATCAACACACTGAAATCAGAAGAAAACAGCATGAAGACAGTCCTCCTCACCTCCATTTAAATAATCAGAGTGACAGGAGGAGAAACTGGGGAGAACAATTTCACAGACAGCCAGCGTAGAAAAAATGCTAAGATGTAATCTGTAACTGCCAGCAGGACATGAATCAAAGGACATTTTCAGGAGAACAGGCATAGAATTAAGAATCTTGAACATTTACTCAGTGTCTAATGGGGAAAAAGTACAGTCCTTCCTTCAGGTTGTTTTTACTTAGTGTTATTTTCCTACTGTTTCTATTGTTCCAAGCGTCCTCCTCAATTACATCTACATATACTTGCAGAAAGTGGAAGAAAGGGGAGGAATTTTTGTTAAAGCACAAAAAATTGGCTCAAAAAATACAGATTTTAACACTTCATCTTTGACTTCAGAAAGAACTCTTTAAATGTTTTTAGTTCCTTATCTATTCAATGGAATCAATAAGTTTTTATGGAGTAGTTATCTGGGGACAATATGGAAAGGTATCATTTTGCAGATAAAGAGTAACTTTCCTTCTGGGTGACCAAATAAAAACAGTAGTCAGGTGTATATAATATGTGTATGGAGGTCTGCAAGCTCTCACAGTTGCCCAGAAATATATCCCCCTTATTTTCTTCCCTTTTCCCCTTTCTCGTTTATTTTCACTGCAAATAGATGGGCTTAAATGAAACAATAAAAAACAAGTAAGGAAAAAAATTACTTAATTTATTTTTTTTCTAAATCTAATTAACAAAATTAAAAGTCAGTTAGATGAGCCAATACAGTGGTCATTTATTTCATAGATACTCATCTGTCCTTATGTAGGCCTTAAACACTTCAGAGAGGAGGCTGACATTTCTTTTCCTGCTCATTCACAATACATTAAAATTGTCACAACCCAAAATTTAATCTCTCATTTCAGACAAGATATTAGGTGCTATGACTAAAGAAGAGGATATTTTCTGTGAAACCAAAACACATAAAGAGCCACTAAAAATGCTTTTCTTCCATAACTACCCTGCACCATTGGCCCTTCTCCACACTCAAGTGTTGTGATTCCAAGTATTATGCTATTATGTTTTGTGCACCTTTCATAAAAGAAACCTCTTTTCCCTCAAGTCACTGAGCGGTGAAGTCTCAGTTACTGGACAGGCTTGACAGCTGATTATACTGCCAGCATAAACAAACAGAACCCTCAGTAAGGCATTTCATGGGTTGTTATTCTATCTTGACATTCCAAATACCCTCCAATGCCTCTTTACAGTTGCTCAGATACCATTGGAGTCCTTGGAAATCAGCACGTTCACCAAGACTCAGAACCAAAAGTACTGGTCAATGAATAATTTATGGTGGGAAATGACCACACAAAGAAGACAGAGAGAATTGGAGGCCCTCAACATTCTGGACACAACCAGGTCTCCTACCCATCTTCTCTTAAAACCCTACTACATTAGACTGTAAATTAAAATGTAATGAAATGAAAATGACAAATTCTAGTTTTGTATAAACCAAACTTAACTCAATACATTGAACAGATCTAAGGGGCTACAAACAGGAGGTCAACGTGTACATTAGGAGTTATCTAATCTGGCAAAAACCTGTTTTATTGCCCATCATAAAGAAAAGTTTTTCATCTACATTGAACTCTAGAATGTTATTCTATTATTTTATAGATCCTATTTGAGCTAAGGAATTCTAAAAAGCAGTGAGAAAACTCACAGCATGTTTCCTGACTTAGAAACTATGATCTTAGCTGAAAGTACTCAATGGTTTTTTTTTTTCGACTTTAACAATCTTTCTACAAGGTATATCCATGCTGGTAGCTAATTAGTCAAAAATGTATGCGTTCCAACTGAAGGAAGCCATCATGTCTTTGGACAGACTCCTCATTCCATCCAGCTTTGGATAGACATGGAAGTGTAGAATCTGCCAAGGATTTCATCACAGGAAAATAATTAATTATTTCTTCTACACCAGCCAGTAATGGACCTGTTCTGCTTTATACCATTAAAATACTTTGACTTTGAACTCTAGAATATTATTCTATTATTTTATAGATCCTATTTGAGATAAGGATCTCAAATAAAACCTTACAGATAGATCTATCTCAAATAGATCTTATAGATCACTGGTAGTGTATCTATGCTAGCAAATATCAGAGATGAAAAATTATTTTCTGTCCTTGGAGCCAAGTGCAAGTTCTTGCATTTCCACATCTGTGCTCTTTTCCCCCTGCCCTAAGCAGAGCAACTGCTTCTATATTACCTATTAGGAATGCTAATGTAGAAGACCCACAGCAGACCCTGTGGAAGTGGCAAAGGCCAGAAACAACTCAAAGAAAAGCATTAACCAACACATACAACACAACAGCCACGTCCAACCTGTGCTCAGACACTTTCATTTACCAGTCTTCTGGAGGACTGTGATACTGGCATAGTCTCTGTCCTAGCATAAAGGCATTATACCTGTAATAAAGATGAAGTTAATTTTACATGTTTTCTTTACCTGGCTTTCAGAAGTTTTAAAATGTTGTCTTACTGCAGCTAAAATATCTTCAGTTTCATTCCGTGAAAGATAGTAACAGTCCTCATCATGTCTTAAACTAAGCATACTCTGTAGGTAAAATTTATAATCCTTATCATTCAAGCTGAATTCTGAAGAACACATATCTCTACGATGAAGAATGTAGTAGAGAAGAATAAGAGAAATTCTCTCAAATACTTCTTCACTGAGATGGTCTTCTAAATCTCCTCCAGCTATTAGTAACAAAGCATCTGGTTCAAGGCACTGTGAAGAAATAAAAATAAAAATGGCAATTCAACTCAAGTGGCACCCTGACAGACATCTGCAAATACAGATAGGAAGGACAACAGGAGAATACAACTTCTATATTTAAGGGGTCAAACCCAAAACTACACAGATGCAGGCTGATGGAATAGCAGGAGGAGGGCCAGGTGATTCATTGCAGTTCTATGGCTGCAAGATCACACAATGGGTTTTTTGTTGTTGTTGGTTTGGTTTGGTTTGGTTTGGTTTGGTTTGGTTTGGTTTGGTTTGGTTTGGTTTGTTTTCCAGAGCCCCTTTTAAGAAAAGTCGAGTGTCCTAGAGATGGCACTTTAAGCAACCTGGTCTATTGGGAGGTGTCCCTGCTCATGGTAGGGGGAGTGGAACTACATGAACTTTAAGATCCCTTCAAACTCAAACCATTCTGTGATTCTAATTTGTAATTCTGTGATTTAGTTCTGAGACTCCCTATAATTAGGAATAATTTTGATCAATCACTGTAGAGAGCAAAAACCTTCCACTGGCTTCAGCAGATTATACTTCTGGTTACAAATACATTTGATAAGGGCTAGGGCTATTCATATTTTCATCTGTGTATTCTATACATGTTTACATTATAAGATAAAAACAGTTGCTGAACTGTAGTTAATTGAGGCTATGTAAACAGAAGTTATACCATATCCAAAGCACAGCTGAGAGACATAATTGAGCCTGTAATCACACAGCTATTTTTATGTTTCTCAGTGAATTCTGTTAACTGCAACAATGAGATCAAGTGCAGAGAGTCAGCACAAGGTCTCAACCCCATTTAGTCCTTCAAATGCATTTCAAGAGGGACTGGAATTACATATTCACCCTGTGCAGGCTTTACATCTGAGCACAGATTTTTTAATATGTGTGTATATATATACATATCTATCTATCTCTCTATCTTTGTCTCTCTTTTTTTTTTCTTTTTTGATATAAAGACACTTTTCAGAAACTTACTGCTCATACAAAATTTAGTCTGTAAATTAGACCAGAAGACTAATAGAAGTCTATCTCAGTCTATGAGAAATAAGATACTGAAGTCCAAAGTAAAGAATCTTTCTTGAAGAGCTCTTGTAATTAATGTTACTCATTCTATATCTGTTTTTTTTTTCTTTTTTCTAACAGATTCTTTTCCGAGCATGTTATAGATGTGTGAGCTAATCTCCACAATAGTAGAGCAGCTGAACTGTACATTTCAGAGAAGAAACTACAACACATGAGATACCATGGGAGGATCAACACTGCACTCTAATAAATTAATGAATGCAGACAGAATCCAGTTTGTCAGAATAAATTTTTTGTGGCTACAAGCATGATGTGTTTGGTGGGGGTCACTGTGTACCTTAATTCATTTTCCTACACTGATGCTGGGTTAACGAAACAAACATTCTCATGTTCAGAAGCCAAAGTTCCTTGGAGGAAATGAGAGGTCTCCTACTTTTTAATATGAAGAATTCAAAAAAACTTCCCAAAATAATGAATCTAAATCTAAAAAAAAAAAAAAAAAAATTGTAGATATTAACAGCCAAATTAACTGTTTATACACATAAATAAGCTAAATTACAGTATGATTCACTGTGGCCTGTCCTGACTCCATTGCTTATCAAGGTCTTTAAATTTAATATTTCCTAATGCAGTCTCTGAGAATTACTTTTTGGACTAAAAGGGGTCTATTCTGTTTTCTGTCCCAAAGACCTCAGGTCAGTCAACCAGCATCTATGAAAACTCAGTAGTAATACAATAAACATATGGGATGAATTGGAAGATTTTCAAAGATTTCTGTAAGATTTTACAATCCACTGAGGATAAATTGTAATCAGTGAGTCCATTGTTGGCTCTTGCAAGGAAGATGACTGAAAAGAAAATTGCTAACTAGGAGGAAGCAGATGCATTGTAAAAGGTGCAGTTACTCCATAGTATATGGGTAGCCCATGGTGAGTGACCCTTGAAGAGATACTAAGAGCATATAAAGTGGTTTTTTCACTAGGTTGGGGTTTTTTGTTTGTTAGTTTGGGGGTATTTTTGCTGCTACTAATATTTTTACAGGAATAACCATCCATCTTTGATTTAGAAATGCTTATTTCCTAAAAAAAAAAAAAAAAAAAAAAAAAGAGAGAGAAGCCAGAACTTCTTTTGTTTAAATGACCAGAAGTTCCAAAGAAATATATGACTTCTTAGGAGATAAAGAAATGTCAGACGCCAATCAATAGCTGCCAGACCCTGCCCAAGGAGTCTTAGGGCCACTACATAATAACAAAGCAGGAGAGGGTCTAAAGAAAGTGGCAAACTTCACTGCTTTTAAGCACCCATTAGAGATACCATAAAAACAAAAATAAAAGATAGTCTGAAACAAAGCCATGTGGTATAAACAGACTCCTGGATTTAGAAGGGAAATTGAATCTGAAATCAATTAGTGATTCCCAACAAGTATGAGGAAGAAAATGCCAAGCTAAGGTGGGGCATTCTGTTTCAAATTTTGGTGAACTTGAAGGATAGTGCTTCTCGCACAGTTTTTGCCTTCTTGGTTTACCAAATCTTGTTAAATCACCGTGGATTTCAGCACAGTACCATGTGGGCTCCATGTGACTGAAAATGCCACATCTCTCTCCAGGATTTTCCTACAGAAAACCACATTCCTGTGGTGCTGGCACAGAAACTCTGACAGTTCAGGATGTGTGCAATGTTTCTGACTCAGACGACAGATGACACTGAGTAGCGAAAATGGTGAAAGTCCTCAAAGTCTTCCTACAGAAAATTTCCAAGATGAAGCCTGAACACAGCAGCAGTACTGACCAAAGTAAGCCCCAGCTAAGCTCCTGTTAGATTTTTTCCATCCAAGGACACAGTGGGCAAGCTCTCCAGAAACACATCACAAATACAAGAAAAAAACATGCCAGTTGAGAAGAAAAACAAAAAGAACAAACAAAAACTTAGTCCCCTGTGAAATTTAGGAGAACTATATACCCCTGTTTAATACATTGCCAATTTTCAGTCTGGGCCCATATCTGATGCATATTTATTGTCCATGTATTTCTCCTTTATAAAAAATTATCCATTTAGGTAATGAGAGGCACCTACAATATTTATGTATGAAATTTCACATTTGGACTCATATGAAAAATGGGAGCGTATTTAGAAAGGGTCAGTTAAGCGAGCAGCTGTCTACTGCTCAAGATTCCCACTTCATTGGCTTGGCAGATTGCTAAGAACAGCACCTTGTAAAAACATTCACCTTTCAGACCATTTTCATAAGTGTGGTATAAAGTGACACTGCTGTATGTAGGTCACTGAACAGTGCCAGAGACAGAGTAATGAGAGCCAAGGCTGACCAAGCCCTTTGTTGCCCCTTTCAGCTGAGTTGCTCAGTAACACTGTCCCTGTCCTCTCTTCATTGAATCAGAACTGAGTTCTGAAAATATTTTCAAGTAGACAACCAATCCCTCTGTGCAACTGTACCCTGGACTACTTCCAGTTTCAATTTGGATTTGGAGATTCATTGTTCTGCCTTTCATTTTCCTTGACCTGAACTGCTTACAAAACCCTCCCCTAATCTTGAATATTTCAGTGAAGTGGCACATAAATCTGAGACAATCCTGTCTGGGTTTTATTTTTATGAAGTAAAACCCAAAACAACAAGAAAGGTGGCAGAACTGGTACCCAGTGTTTACCTATGTCTTTCCAAAGTGGAAATCCTGTGCCCCAAATTCAAGCTCATGCTTTTATTGTTCAGTGGAAAAAGTTTTGCTGGAAAACAAACACTTAGAAAATTTAAAAGGAATGTCTGTCATGTTTAGAACATCTCTTTATGAGTTCAAACAATAAATAATAATAATTCAAAATGAAACAAAGCAGAGACAATTTTTTTTTTTCTTTTTTGCTGCAACAAGAAGCTTTTTACATGTTTAGGTATCGTATTCAGGACAGTATCACTCTAACAAATGTTAGAACTCACTGATGATCCTGTAAAGATATCCCTCATTAATTGAAGCACTAACCAGATTACAATCCTCTTGCATGCCATAAATCCGCTGTGGGCACTCAGCTCTCTCCAGTAACATTTTGACCAGTTCTCGTGAGTGGTTCATGTGGAGCTCAGTGTTTTCAGCTGAGAGAATGCGTAAAACTTCCACCAGAGAGCCTCTGCTGGGAGGATTGCTGCCATCCTGCCCATGCTCTTCCCCAGGCTGTCCTTCAGCAATGAGCACGCTGAATATGAAAGCAGAACATACCACCCCAAGAGCTGGATGCTTGGTCAGAAAACACATCTCCTCTTCCCCCAGTGCGTGATCTGCACTGAATGTTGGATTGTTGTTTGCACTTCACAGCTTAAACTGGAAACCTGAAGAATCTGAATGGTAAAGGGGAAAAAAACCCAACCCTTTAATTAGTGCGAATGCAATATGTTCGAAAGGATTTATTAATTGGTCGGCTAAGCTGATTTGCAGTGACAAGCTGTTTTTGAACAACAGGGAGCCTGTAAGGGCTTTACAGCACAGAACAGCAGGAAACTAAGACAACCATGGCCTCAAAACTTCTTTAGAATTTCCAACAAGAGGTTGTCTCAAAGTGCCCTTCCCTCTTCTTAAAAATAAAGTATATGACTTTCATTTCAGTGCTATGTTATTGTATTCATTAATAATTCTTTTCAGTAAGAATAGGAAAATACCATGGCTTTCACTTCCATTTCATCATGAAAACAGTTTTTAGTAACAAAAATAGCTGTAAATAAATATTGCTAGTCTAATACTTATATGAATGTGCAGTAATTACGCTACATGGCAATAATATAAAGCAGTTTATATTGTCAAAACACTTTATCAACATTTCTAAACTCCAGCTATACAGCACAAGAAAAGGAGGATGTACCTAAAACTTAGTGATCACTACTCAGACGAGAGAATTACAAAACTGAGGTTATAATTTCACTCAAAGAACTCAGTGAATAAGCAAGACAAGCTTAACTTGTTAACTCTAGGTACAAAAGACATTCTATACTATAAATCTCTCTTGTCACAAACTTTCCTAATAAAACCACTCCTGCTTTAACAGCAATCTATCTCAATATCAAAGCACAAGAAATATAAAAGAGTTTCACTTCTGTTTTCCACAGAAGTTTTGATTTTATTGATGAACAGATGCTGGCAGTGACATACATATTTAGATATAACACACATGTGTTAAATAGCCACACATACATTCATCTTCTCTTTTAACTGCAATATGATACGCGTGTCTTATTTTAAAGGAAACTCTGCTAACAAAGTATTTAAAATTGAAAAAGAACTGCTGAATTCAAATGGGCATTTAGTCAGATAAAAGTTAGTATGTTTTTAGATATTAGGAAATCTTTTGGTGTTTAGATATATTTTACTGTTAGCAATTAGGAATATGTTTCATTGTTACAAGGATATTATGAGCATTTATTTCTAAATGTTATTTTCTTACCTTCTGAAGGGAAAAAGAATGCTTGTGTATCTAGCTTTGTGGCCTTCTGAATCCTCAGAAGTATTTAGCTGCTGGAAGTCCAATGTTTTTAAAATTCCTTGATGGTGCTCTGGAAGCTGGAGAGGATTAGTTTATTGCTGCCTTGAAAAGTTTTCAGTTGCTATGGAGAGAGCTGCCCTTAAGGTAACAATGGAGGTGGAAAGGAATTAGTACATGTTCTTCTTGTTCTTGCAAGTTCTAAGTATTGCATTAGTTGAATTTATTTCACATATTCTAGTAGTTATCATTCTATGCAAACAGTCTATTTTAAAAGTACAAGATGTATAAAATCTACTAAAGAATGTATTTCATTTTGATGGATAATATATGCAAGCATTTATAATTGTTCTCTGTGATACTAAATTATTTGATCAATTCTACAACAAACCTGAATTTTGTTTTTTCATTAAAATATTACTGCTTTTTTAAAATATGAGAACACAATAGAAATAGAAATCTTTTCAAGCACATCCATAGAAAAAGGGTATATTTTTTTTCTTTGCAAAACACTGCCCATAGAAAACAGCCTCTTTCATCCCCACTTATCCTGTGTCACATTTGCACCAACTGTAAAAGATGGGATAGCTCAGCCTGTGGTAAAAAAAAATGTCGTCCACCCACTCAGATTTTCCAGAGGGACGCTGCTACAAAGTTGACATTTACATCACCATGCCGTTACAGCATTACTGCACTGGAAGTTAGTGAAAACTGTCACGACTGACAGATCTCTACAGAGACTGCTACACCAGTCATACCATTCTCCCACCTTCCAAACATTCCCTGCTATTATGAAGGACTATCAGTTGGCTCAACAAATCCTGTGAAGCAGTAAGCCTGTAGTAATAGAAGCATCATAATTCTCTTTAAAATGAGATTAATGAAAAATCCTGGGTTCTAAAATGTCTGTAATGTCTCCTACAAGGTGGTGAGCTCCAAGGGAACAGCCTTGTTTTAACAAGACTGAGAGCTGACAACTGATGCTGACTATAAAAGAATTCAACTGACAACACCAGCTTGAGGGAAGTGCAAAATGTAAACAAATGTTCTCAAAAATACAAAGTACAATTACATGTACAGATTCTTGTGTGATGAACCTACTTTTAAATATTCTTTAATTTTCCTTCATAAATTACAAAAGATATTTATCAAACTAGCATTTCTAAATATACCACTTTATGAAAACAAGAATTACAGAAATTTTTCATATAAACATTTTTATAAGAATGACTGAAAAGCAGAAACACATGATAATATGTGTTTCCTCTGGCTTTTATATAATTTGTTTTGTCAAACAAAGCTAACCATGTCCAGATTTGTTCCACTAATAAAAATAATTCCTCAGATAATGGGGGAATAGCTTCCAGCATTTAATTCTGGGGATTGCTCAATCTCCAAACAAACATAGAATAGGTTTATCTGTATATAATTTGATGTTTTGTGTATAATTACAAATTGAAACTCAGAATTCATTCCATCCAATTAAAGTGTACAAACAGAGGGTGAGTTGTTTCAGCTTACTGAGAAAAGCTAACATTTAAAAACACATTTGATGATTCATCACTATTGAAAGCTTCTGAGTGATTTGCATAATGATACTGGCCACAACTTACTTTAATATTGATATTACAGAGTGATGGTAAAAAAAGATGGTAAAATATTCAGTCAATTAAAAAACAACAGATAATAATTGGTACAGGCTACTATGGCTGATCTCAAAGGGGAATTCACTTCCCTTTTTATGACTAAGTGTTGCAAATCTCTTCTGACTTGGAAATGAGCTTCTCAGTGGTGGCAAAATCACTGACAGTGACTCAAGACTCACCCTCTGCTTTCACCCTTGACACTGTGTTTTCAGTCATGCCACTCTCATTAAAGAACTATTCTGTCTACACAGCACTTGGTTTACTTCTTTTGAAGTAATTGCTGGCATCAGTTGCTAAGTCTTTTCTTCAAACCCTTGTGCAGCAGCATTATTCCCCCACTACTTACCCATCCCAAAGCTGTGTTAGCTGATCAAATGGGACCACCACAATTACACAGCTGTGCAGTTAGATGCCCATTAGAAATTTACTGAGATACACAGACAAAAATAAATCACTTATACAGTTTAATATCTTAAAACCTCCCAAAGTACCTATTGCTAGTATTGTAACTCGTGTTATGAGACTGACATTTTGACTCAGGTTTTACTGCATGCCTTTTGAAGAAATTTGATAAAGGGCGAAAAAACTCCATGCACAATGCTCAGAAGCCAGAGATTCTCCATTTACTGTAGAATGATAATGTGCTTGGAAGAAAGAACCCTGAGAAGAACCAGAGAACTGGGGTAACTCAGAGTGAAGTACATTACCATTCTCACATGAAAGCAGACTCTATAGAAAAACCAAAGGTAGGATGAATTTTCTGATTAAATGAACAATTTTTTTCAAAAAAATATTCCATTTTACACCTACTTACATACCTTAACATGTTAAAGCAAGGATCTGAGATCAAGAATTTTCAGAAAAAAAATAATTTCAATATTTTTAAATTAGTTTTAACTATTACCATGCTGGGGTATTTGAAGAAAGTAGCTGATTGCTGACAAACATAGGTGTATGACCCAGGGAAAAAAGTAAAAGAAGAAATAAGATAAAAAGAAGAGTGATAAAAATGCGAACTTCTCAGAATTCTATTTCACTACCAGATTCATTATCCCAGACCACTGCAAATAATTTTTTTCCACCCACAGATACAATATTTTATGATTTAGAAAGCTCATGCAGTAGTAACTTATGCTCTTAGTGGAAAGGAGTGAAGGCAATTTAGAAATGGCCTAACTAGACATAGGACATGCAGCAAGGTCTCTCTGGTTACAGGGGTTTATTTATTTAGTTAGTTTTCATTTTAGTGAACCAATAAGACTAACGGCAGCTTATCTGGTTTCTCCCACCTTCACACCTGCTGTGAGAACAAAAGCAAGCTGCCCATTCACAAATTCCATGGATAACTGCACTCTGCAATTTACTGGGTTTCAAACGATTGGTGAATAAATTGTACAGGAATAGGAAAACTCTTTAGAGGGCTCACTCTGAGATGACAAGGGCATTCCCATGAGCCTTAACAGCACAACAAATGGCTTTATTTTATTTTTACAGTAGAATGGATGTAGGCAGAATTTTAGCAAGACCCCTGCTGAACTTCACATCATACGGGCTAATGCAGCTATATAACTCTTATTCCTTCAATACTGTGTAACTTGTTTTGATGGACTAACTAAATGCATTTTTTTTTCTTTTTACTAATAGCAGCAATTATGGCAAGTAGAAGAGAATCCTCTGGTACTGCAGCTTTCCTCCATGTTATTAATGTGTTGTGTGCACATTGTATAATTACAGCCATAGGCAGCATATTGACATATGAAAGAACCACATTTTGCATGTAATTTGTGTAGAATTTCAATACATAAGGTATCTTTGCCAATGTAATGCCAGGGTGCTGTAATAAAAAATGTCAGTACTTTAAAATTGCCATGGTCAATTAAGCTTTTTTGACATCACATGCCAATCTTAACAATATCACACATATAAAGGTTGCCAATGAATTAAAATAAATTAATATTATTGAAATTATCTGAGTTACATGTATTAGCACATATATATCTATATATATCTATATACATATGCCTGGAACAAATCTTGTTTTAGTTCAGGATTACAAAATTCACTTGTTAGCAGAAAGTTTTCCAAGACGACCTGGAAATCTATTTGTATTAAAGTAGAAGAGCAAGAAATAAAGAAGTTATAGATTGCTATACACTCTAGGCCAGCAAACTCTCTTACATTTTAAGAAATATGCCTTCTCACATATTACAGAATTTAAGGTGACATTTATTGTTCAAAAATATTACTGTCATGAAGATTGTTTTGAGATGAAATGAAAGTGGAATGTTTCATTCATATGAAAAGTTTGATCTAAAACTTAATTAATTGCCTTCATCTGACTACAGACATCTCCCTCACACAATCTCTCTATTGCTAACTATCTGGTTGTGTTTAAAATAAAACAGAAAAAGAAAACCAAACTAAATTTGGATGTAGGCATAACCATCCAGACTATTGCAATTATTACCAAGAACTTAGTCAGAACAGGCAATATTAGTATCTTGAGTATGAAAAAACGAGGTTTCATAAATATGGATATAATGTTGTTCATTTTTTACTTAAAAATAAGTAAAAAATATGCTCTTGTGTTTATTATTCTTAGGAACATTAGAAGCATAACTTTTATGAAGGTGTCTAAACATTAAAGTACAACTACTAGGCAATCAATTATCAATCACCTTCAATTATCTCACTTCCTCTTATACTAAAGAGATGCAGGAATCAGTTTCTAAGCTTTTCACTGCCTATTGTATGGTTTTGTTCTGAAGCATTATCAGACTGTTATGTGCATTGTTTCTTTTTTGCTCCTTTAGATTTCCAAAGAAACTGGGTTCAAAAACTGATCTCTTCTTACTAAGAGCGTCTTACCCTGTTCAAAGCATTTACAGTCCACTCATGCATGCTGAATTATTAATTTAAATAAACCAAATGGTACATTGTGTAGTATAACGGCATAGAAGGCTAATTAATATTTCAATGGAAAAATAACCTTTTGAAAATTAGACTGTTCACCTTGTAGGAAACTAACACATATTGTATGTTGCATCTTTAGCCATTGACTTCTGACCACAGCACGCTGATTTTTTTCCCTTCCTGCTGATACTCATCAACTTATACTTGAAAACCACTCAAACCTTCTTTATATATTTGTGTACTTTTTTCTTTATATAAATGTTCATAAAATACTTATAAATAATTTTTACTATTAGAAAAATTGAGATAACAAGTGATTACTCACTTGTTTTTTAAACTATGACTCAGTGTTCAGTTCTAAAGAAATTCTCACAATACGGAAGAGTCATTTCAGGCAAAAAAATGTTGTCTGAGAGACGAATGATGTTTCTCAAGGTCTTCTTGTCTACCCCAAAAAAAGAAAAAATATAAGCTTCTGAGTCATGAATACCAGCCAGAATGAGAGAAGACAGTTTCTTTCCATCATTTTGTTTTAAACTCAGAAAGAGTGTAAGTTGTACCAACAGTAGGAAGAGCTTACGGAATATTTGAGTGATTAGTTGGGCTTCAAGTAACAGATGCTGAAGCAATAAATGTGAGAAGAAAAAAAAAAAGGAAAATCCTAGAATGGAAGGTCAATGAAAGAACCAGCATTGATAGAAAACAATTTAGCCAAATACAAATTTCACTACATGACAGTGTACCTTTATTAAAATACTGACAAACCACCATATAACCTGGTATATTTGTTGTTTGAAGGCTTGGTAACAACAGTACTGAGAAGGCAGTTCATAATAAGAAATGTTTGTACTTTGTGAAAGAAACTTTTTCACTTTTAAAGTAATTGATTCTCTCTATTTAACCATAGTTAACCCGAATACCAGTATTCATAAGAAATGCACATATGTAACCATTAGATTCTAAATTAAACACCTGGGTTTTTTTCTAGCCCATAAGAAACACAGAAAATAGAAAATTAACTACTATTTTAACTTTGCAAACACAGTTTGAGTTAAACACACCATATATCCTTGTAGAATCATTCTATCCAATTTAGGAACAACTCAGTTTTTATCAAGAGGACACACTGTTCATTCTGCTCAGTGTTGGCCATAGAATTCTTTGTATCACTAGCTCCTAGAAAAGAATTGCTGCAGGCATCTGTAGGTGTCAACTGTTAGTTCAGTGGCCAATCCACTTCTATTGGTTACTGTAGCCTTCAATTTGAATTAGGCTGATATATTTTGGTGGGTCTGTGGCAACTATAATTTTAGAAAATCCTGAAATGCTATCTTCAAAGCACTATGCTAAAGATAAGCTCAGCTTAAAGATAGCAAATGGATTAAAATGAGGTAAATAGAGCAAGAGCTAGAAATCCACATAAGTGTAAGTTAAGTCTTAAAAACCAAAACAGCAATCTGCAGCACAGTGACAATTTGGTACCAATACTCTCCCTGTAAAGATTTTTCAAGCCTTTCGTTCTGCTGAACAAATTCTTCCAAAAGTACAGATATAGGATTTATCTTCTCCTTTGCTCCTCATGTCTCCTCTCTATAGATAAGGACAAGAAAAAATCTGTTAAAAAAAAAAAAAAAAAAGAATTAATGTAGTCTTGAATTGCAGTCCATGCTAAAGCATGGACTCTTCTAAGCAAATGCTTGCACTTTGATTTAGCAGCAAGCAAGCTCTCATGTGTGCTACGGATTTATACTGAAGGGCTCAATGTGAGTAGCTTGTGAACACTGAAAGCAGAAATTTTCCTGGAGCTGAGGGTCTGCTACAAGCAATTTATCTGTTAAGTATGACACTAAACAAACCTCCTGCAGCTCTGCTTTTGCTGTGGTTCTTGTTCCCGCACTACCTTCCACACACTTGGAAATGGATTTTGAAGTATGCAAGAAGAAAGTTTATTCTAATTGCCCTCTCCCCACTGCCTTTTTTAAACATATACAGACACCACCCCCCTCCCGCCCCAGGAATTTGGAAAACCATAATTATAAAGTGTAATCTTAATTTTCACATTTTATTTAGTTGAACTTAAAGCAAGTAATTATTAACAATTGGATACACTTTCTTACATTTAACAGTATACAATCTGCAACCCACTGTGAGGTTCAAAGTAGCCAAGTAGAACAAGTCAATGGCTGGCACTCATAAGCTTGAAAAAGAAAGCCTAAGTGGATTAGTATGCAGAGCATTAGGGCATTGAAGTAATTTTCAAAATTAACTCCCTATAAGGAGGGTTGGAGGATTTTTTACCAGAATTTTATTTTTAAAAAGATGTCTTTTTTTTCTGCAGAAACCTTGGAAAGAACTAAAGAGGAAACTGAGGCAATTTTATGTAAGAAGAATATAACTAAGACTCTTCATAGACCAGTGACAAAGTAAAGAAAAGGAGTAGTGTGAGTCTGTATGCACTTTCAGATGGCGAATGGATAGATCCAATGTACTGGTTTTCCTCCCCATCTTCGGAGTGAGGATTCACTGCACTGTTTCTATGCCTGCTTTTGAGGGACATGGAACTTTTCTGCAAATAAATTTTGCCAATTAAAGTCAATAAATGACACTGGTATATTGGCTGCCTTCACACTTTTCTGTGTGTGTGTTAACTTCAATTTGCTCTCTTACTGCAGAAAGGAATCTGAGATATGCCTGCCAAAGGCTACCTTTACTGTCACTGAAAGAGGAAAATACATGCACATGAGAGAGGGAAAAATAGAGCCTCTTTCCTTTTGGCATGCTTCGTTATGTTATCTCTTCTTTAACATATCAATAAAGCTGAATTAAATCTTTCAGAAAGCAAATTTGTAGCTTTATGTCAATGAATCAATTCTTTCAAAATCTACAAACTTTACAGTAAATCTGACTCTTTTTAAACTGCCTGCAACTCTTTGTTCTCTAATCTGAATATTTTCTGTAAAAGGATAGTTCCAAAAAGTCTTTAAACATATGCATGGAAACAATTCATTCTCTTTCATTCATGTTTTTTTAAAAAAGAAAACACTTTGCTACCTTTATTATTCAAAATTGAGTATAGTTTTAACCATTTATCTTTTCTCTTTGTTTTATTTTACTTTAATTTTCCCTCCTTATTTAAAAAAGGAGGGTTTTTTCTTCTTTTTTTCAGTGTGATCTTCTAAATAAGTGAGGCTAAAGCTGACAAGATGTGTGTGTGTAGTTAAGATGGGTCTTATCTAAATTTGCAGTATATGGAAGTATCTACACCAATCATCCTAGAATCTCTGTAAAGTCATTGCAGACTGAGGCATTTTAGGAGGCAGTTTGACAGACCTGTTCCACAACAAACCTTTGGATGAGAGAAATTGCACTGTAGTCTCTGTAATTATAACATCCTTGACAGCTAAAAGAGCCTTGAGAGATTGCCTTTGCTGTAGCCATCTGTACTATTAATTATATTTTGCCAGTTAAATCCCTTCCTGTCCCTGTATGAATTCCCTCACTCCTTTCGCTCCAGTAAGTTACTAACAATTCTACCACTTCTAAATACATTTGACAAAAGAGCAACAATCTCTAAGATTACTGCAAATTTTGTGCAAACCAAGGGCTAGAAAAAACATTCTACTAGTACCTACATGCAGAAAAGCTGCAGACATAGGACTTGGCTATAGACAGGAAACAAACAAAAAGAAATGCTATGAAAAGCATAAACCATGCTATTAAAAATTAATCCAAAGAAAAGATACAAAGCCATTGAACACAAACATCTTCATTGCATCTGATACTTGTTTAATTTATGAAGGCTTTCCAATATTTTTATATTCATGAAAAGAATTCAGCGATTGTTAAGCAGTATAACAGGATGTTGACCACTAGAATGTAATGAAGCAATCCTTAATAAAATGCATCTGTAGAAGGAGCAATTTATGACCTCAGGAAAAAAAAAATGCCCATTTGCTAGCTGAGAACCAGATCTCGTATCATTTGTTCAAAGAAAAATACAAATTTTACAGGGTAGAAGGTTCAGGGATCTTTTTGTGAAGTGAAAACCACAGTAACTCAAGCCCAGAAGTCAGAAACTATGTATGAAAACAATTTTCTCTCATCATCGACAATAAATGCTGACATCAACATCATCAAGAAGACAGAAATAAAGGATTAACTCTGTTTTCTTTTAATAGGTTTACATTTGTGTTTTTTCACTATTTGAGCTACACTGTATTAAAGATTATAGAAGTAGACATGCTGCAATCACCTTCTTGCTACACCATTTTACCATTGCTGCCCTCTGCTGCATGGAACAATTTCCATGTGTCTTTATTTCATACTAAGCTGGTCAATGACTAGCTTTAGAGTTTAAGTGTATATGCCAGATTGCTTTTTTTTATTCTTCTAACTTGCAGTGAAGTTTATTTGGCAGCAGAGGAATGTGAGTTTTACAGTAGGACTCAAAATTGTCAAAGTAAATAAATGATTATTGAAGATGATATATGATACAATGAAAAAATATATTGTCAATTTTGTTTTGCAAAGTATGACTTACTTCAAGAGATATTTTGGCTCAATTAAACGTGCTTCAATATCCATGACATTAATGTTGTCTTTTTAAATGTCATCTCTCAATGAACGTTACAAATGAGGAGGCAGTAAGAACAGAAGATCCAACATGAACAGTCTATGAACAGTCTACAGTACAGTTTGTTTCCAACATTTTCTTACTGTTTTAAAATCCATCCATCCATCTGTACATCTCAGCAGAAAGTGCTACTCTTCCATACCATGCTCCCAACAATAATAAATCTATTATCTGTAAAGATGTAACTTGCACTGCAGGGTAGCCCAGTTACATTTTGACATAACATAGCTTTGAAAAAGATGGGTATACATCCAACTACTTGCATTTAGCTAATAAAAGGCATAGACAACTATGTGATGCTTGTCACAGAATCTTAAAAATATCCTAAAAATGAAACATTTTTATTTTTACAGCACAAACCCCTTAGCTTAGGCACATCAGTAATTCAGCCATATTCAGAATTTATGAGGCATGTTTTTTTCTTCCTGTGCATTTTCTCAAATATCCATGGTTTTGTTGAAAACCCTGTGAAAATACATGGCTTTTGTTCATTTTATTCTGTTTAATAAGGCTCATTATTTTAAATTACTTTTTGACTGGAACAAGCTTCAAGGCAAACCGTATGAAGAGAGGGATGGAAAGTGAAATTAAAGTAATAACCCAGGGCAGAGGACATAAAGGCTAAGAAAAGCTCTAATGGCCTTAAGCATTGTTTTACCTTGCTCAGCATCATAACAAAGCAACAGAAAATGCTGTTTAGCCATTGCATGCAAGCCTGCCACTGTTTGGCATCCCTTCCCCTCACACCCAGCACATGCAGTTATTAGAAGGAGCTGTTAGAGGGCACACCCATGATTGTTGCCTTTAGTAAATGCCATAAACATTTTCCATACATTTAGCTAATCCATCTTTGCACAGCTTTCATAAGATCTTTTGCTATAAAAATTTTGAAATCCCTACCTCATGTGTAAAATAGGATTTTCTTACATCTCTTTAAAATCAATTTCCTCTCAATTTTTCCTTACTAAATTTTTAGCGTACTGTAAATTTTAACCAATAACAGTTCTGTAACCATTTTATTCACAACTTTCCTGATTTTGTTATCATTACCAATACATCTCATCAGCTTTTTCCATTTCCAGATTTAGGTATTTTTCTTCTAGTTTCTCTCATAAGAGTTGTTTTTCTATCACTAAATGATTTTGCTCTCATTTGTATCCATTCAAACCCCATGTCCTCCTCATTTCAAACAATACTCAAGATGTGAATAAGACACTACACTCCTCATACCTGAAATCGAATGTACTTACATTGGGTTTTTTAGCAGAACTAGCAAAACCCTTTCTTTTTTTCTTTTTTTTCTTTTTTTTTTTTTTTTTTTTTCCCTGTATTTCTAAGCCAGTACTAATAACAGGCATTTGATTTAGTTTATCACCTTAATATAATACACAGCTCCTGGAATCATACTGTTTTGTAGGTCATCTTAACATTGGTTTCGATGCATAAAGACAGTAATCTGCAGCAGTTTCCACTGTTCTCCCACATGTTCTGCAAGGTGCCTGGCTCTAAAAATCATAAGAAAAATTTGTGCACAGGTGGGGAGGTGGTAGAAAAGTATAGCATGATGTCCACTAAAGCTTATGGCCAGTGAAGACAAGGGTAGGAAAACACCTACCTTTCTTTCCAAGAGTCCTGTCTCACAGCATGTGCACTGCAATCAGAAGTTACAAGGAGATGCCTGTTACTGCTGACATGGGAGTAAGCTCCATGAATTCACCTGGTGACTAGTTGAGCCTTTTACAGGAATTTACTCAAACTACAAATAAACATTGCTTGGATTTATCAGATTTGCACATGAGCGACGCATCCTGTATTCCTCGAGAAATCTTGTTTCTAGGCATTTTCTTTGTGTCTTGGGGCACATTCTCTGTGAGCTACTCCAAAATCTGTGCTTGATGCACCCCAGGACACGGCTGGCACTTCCAGCTGGCTCTTCCAGCTTCCAGGGCACTGCTGACTCATGTTTAACTTGCTACTGCTAAATTGCAAGCTAAATGGAATCCTTGTTGCATTTAAGAAAATATCATGTCCCTATATTGAAACTATAAAGTTAAACTGCTTACTTTGAAGCTGTTTGCAAAGATATATTTTTCCTTTTATGTTACAGTCTTTCAGATTTCAGCTAGATCTGTATAAAGAAAGGATACAGTCTGCTTTTGTTTTCTTCTAACTTTTTTAGCAATACAGGGCATTTTCAATGGACTAGTCAATTGAAAACACCATTAGTCTAAAAGAAAAAGAAATTGAACAGTCTAAGTAGTGATTCATGTGAAACATGAATATATTGTCTTCATTTTGGTAGTGGCTGCCTTCAGGTGCTCTTAACACACCAGTAGCATACTATACTGAAATAATGTATTGAGAGTGTTTATTTGTATGCTAGTGACACAGCATGTCATGCTGATAAACGCTTGAGAAATGCTCCATAATTAACGGAGTCACCACCCAAGGGAGTTTAGAGCTGTTACCCGTTGCACCAAGCACCCAACAAAGCCTCTTTGATTAAGATTAGTCTAATACTCTCCATGATCTCTGAGCCTGTACATAAACAGAAACTGCCTAAACTAGGAAACGCTGGACATATGTACAGACACATCCTACCTTGTCAACTCTGGCTTATCCTGTTGGCTAGGGCTGCTGGAGTAATATATCCACTATACTACTTCCACTATTAACATAGCTCAGCAAAGAGCTGCTGTGGAGGGGCCCAGTGTGAGGGAAGACTCGATAAATATACTGACTTCCTTTGGAGTCTCAGGTATTATTTTCTTATTTGTCAGCATGACTTCAGGTACTGTTTACAAGAGCTGGGATAGTTGAACAGACAGGCACTGACACTGGCAGCTGCAGAAGCAGTGCTGTACACGAGAGCAGACGTGCCTTGCCACGGGGATTTGCACAGGTGTGACAGTAAGGGCAGTACCACTCACTAGAAGAGAGGGCATGCGACCACTACAAGGTAATACTGCTTAAAGGTGGTAACTTTGAGTGTGTACACCAAGCCAACCTTTTTTCTATTAGCTTGCCTAAAACACAGTTTGCCTGTGTAAAGACATCTGCTGGTAGCTTCCTTTACAGTACTTCTGTTCTCAATCACCTGTAAGAGAAAATACTCTTGGTTTGGCAGCTGACTGAGAAAATACTTTGCTGTTTGGGATGCACTGATGAAATTTTTAAGGTTCCATTAATCAGTTAAATAGGTATTTGTGCTTTTAGGTCTGGTGTCTTCTTACAGTGGCTACAACTTAGATCGCTCTGTAATAGCACACAATTCCAGCAGCTCAAAGAGGGATCGGGCCTTATTCAACTGGACAGATTCCATATTCAGGAAACTGAAGAAAGCACTTGTACACTTGGCCACATTCCATGATGTTTTATATAAGTATTCCTATCAAGTAAGCATTTTTGAATTTCAATTTCTAGCCTTTACTATAACTCAAATTGGGAACTCATCCAGGATACTGCCCAAGGCTGAGAATCTTAAACTGATATGTAAAACACCTTCATAAGTGGTTAGCTTAGTAACGAATCCATTTAATTTGATAAGAATTGAGATCTTAAATAGTGTATCTCAGAGGACTATACATGAAACATTAAGGATCACAACAGCATTATAAAAGATACTATCAAGACAAAGAATTCATTAGTTTGATTGCATATTATACAAACATGGAAGATAGCTGCAACATTGTCACTAAAACCTACCAAGCTTTCATTCTTAACATGGTAATTGAGCCAATGAATATTCATGAACTCTTAACTTGTAGTGATTTCACAGTTCATTTGTTGGCTACGTGATTTGCAACATTGCCATAAAAATCCAGACTAGTAGAAAACATCAAAGAAAACTAACAGACTCTGCAAATTTCCCTTCTTTCCAGTTCTCTCTTATTCCCTATGCAGCAGTAAAGTACTATACTGAAGATCCTGCTCAAATTTAAATTAATGTCCTTTTGAGCACGGAAAGCAACAGGCCACAAGAGAAGTTTATCATTTAGAGCTCTATGTTATTTGTATATATACTTTTTTTCAGATTCATCACAGTTTAGAGAACTGGCTTCAAATTTTTTGCTTAAAAATATGGCACTTCCAATTGTCCATAACTTATCTACTACAAACATAAACGAATGATGAAACAGTAAAGTTACTGAACATTCCAGGTACTGCATCTGTAAATTTGCATAATGATTGCTTAATCTTGGCAATAATTCTTGATTACTTTCTTAATAGTTTAATATAGGAAAAATTCCCTTCTATTAAAAATTAAAATGTACAAGTAGATAATAAGTTATTTATACTGTATAATTTGAAAGTATTTCTATGTCCAGAAGTTATTAATCACTGCAATAAGTCACCATTGTTTGTTACCACAGCCTTTAACAATGTTTATTTTAATAATAAATCGTGGGATATGCACACAAGATAAAATCACTGAAACCTTTGCTGAATTTATAAGACTATAATGGATTTCCCTGACAAAATTTGCATAACTACAATATATGCCATTCCAAAACCAATTTAAATACAGAAAATAACTCACTGGTTGGGACTGATATTTGCCATGAAAAATTCATCACAAATTTGTCTCAATTTCCCTTTCTCAAGGAAAGAAAGATAAAAGTACATCAGCTAGATGCTCACAAATTATTGTACTTGAATCCACCAATTCACCTCTTCCATCATACTTCTGTAAGGCTCCACTCCTGCCAGTTGCTGCATGATGTGCAGCACAAAGCATTTTCCTGAAGTGAGCAGAGTCTACGGGAGCACAAATAAATCCAGTATGCATTAGGCACAATAAACCCAGCTTATATTTTCAGCAACAGCGAGTTTCAAACAAATTTCTCAGGAAGCAGCTGTACATGATTACAGGCTTGTTTACATGTAGCACTTTCATGTCAGTTGTGAAAGTGATATTTAAACTGGTTTCACTAAAGCTGAAAAAAAAAGAAATGATGTTAAAGTATAATTTATTGTAATATAAAGAAACTTCAAAGTTTTGATTTTAAACTGACTAAAAGTCAAGTTACATTTTAATGAATATGAGTGTGTCCAGAAGGAACACATCTCTGAATAATTGATAGGGTAGCTGAATGGATGCTGGTTGGAAGGCTGATATCTTGAAAAACATTATTAGTTGCCCTATCCTAGGTCTTTATAGGTTAAGTAACTGGCATCCCAAGCATCCTAAGATTTGAGGGACAAAGTATTTCCAGCATGCTGCATAGATAAACACAGTGCTGGAAGTTCATTACTTAGTCACAAAGCAAGATTAAAGGATATTTTTAATCTAAGTGAGAAGGAGTAAGAGGCCCATGAAAGAAATCTTGCAGGAAATAACAGCATATTTCTGAAACCAAGCGGATGTTACAAGAACAAAGCAGGGAGACAGTTTAACATGTTTCTGTTGTTGATGGTAGTGGAAAAATATGTAATCTTTCTAAAATAATAGAAAGATATGGTAGAAGCTTGACATGAATTGACTCAGATCTAAGTCTTACAATCTGGTCTCTGATTAAAGAAGGCAATTATCATGCTGTTTTCTGACCTTGTCATCTACTAATCACTTGTGTTCTATAAATACGTATTTGAATACAAGAAAACTGGAATAGCCCTACAAACTGGCTAAGCATCTGAATCAATGGAAAAGTATAAGTGGAATCATAGGACCAAAGAATGGTTTGGGCTTGAAGGGACCTTAAAGATCACCTAGTTCCAACTGCCTCATCATGAGCACTAGATCAAGTGAAACACTCAACATCCTCAGAATACCAAACATATGGATATCTACTCATGCTCTGGGCTCCTACTAAAGCACTAGTATGGGAGTCCTCAAGATAGTCTCTTAGTAAACAGAGCTGGAAGTCATCCCAGATGAAGTATGTATGTGGCATTTAGTGTTACAGAAAGTGTCTTTTCGCTAGTCAGTAAAATATATCTCCATGAATGATTCCATACAAATAAAGAGGCCATAATTCAGGCTTGTTTTCAAATGCTGGACAACCATTACATAAGCAAGCATGGAACCTGAATATTTTCTGCAGTAGAATACATTTGGCAATGTCTTATGAAAACATACATTTTCTTTTCCAAGACAAAATAAAACATCGCTATTAACTGTCAGAATTCCTAACAAAGGACAGTTTTAGACAGAGTAAGAGTATTTTAGACAGTAAAAAAACACTTTAAAGGAATCACCCCAGTGGATACATGTGAGAGAGAGAAATACATGTCACAGTCCTCTGAGATACTCAGTGTAACATATTTCATCCCTTCATGTCTTTGAAAAGACAGTACACCTGCTTGTGTGAAAGCATGTATAAAGCAATGGTCTGTTTCATGGGGTGACTTTACGATGCTGGTATCCCCATCCATCTGTTTAGCCCCGACATAAGTTCTGTGCCTTTAAGACTGTCTTCTACTTAACCATTATTTCAAAAACCAACAGAGTACACAGGCAGTAGCTGAGAGTCATGTACTTTTCAGAAATATTTCAAGCATCATGTTTGACGACTATATGATTTTGAAGATTCTTTAACTGAGTGAAGCTCATTTCTTTTCAACTTTGTCACTGGTAACAACAAGAAATAGCAGAAGTACCACCACGCCTCAAACCAGAAGTCCATGTATTAAACTTT
Organism: Phylloscopus collybita; assembly: GCA_027886175.1. Lineage (NCBI taxonomy): Eukaryota > Metazoa > Chordata > Aves > Passeriformes > Phylloscopidae > Phylloscopus > Phylloscopus collybita. The sequence continues at coordinate 18,856,379 of JAJNNQ010000002.1, forward strand.
TACAGAGTCTAATAATGGACACTTAGCAGAATGTACAAGTAAGCATATAATGAATCACTCTTCCTCACTATACCACCCTGTTTCCTTTAAAGTAAAAGGTTTACGAACCTCCTGAGCCAGTGGTTGGTCACATTTGGATAACTGCTCAAGAGGCCCCATCAACTTATTCTCCAGAATCATGGCAAATCCATTTCTGACAATAGGCCTGATTTTATAGGCTTCCATAATATTTACCCTTAATCACTCTGTCTCACAACTTAACAGTCCTAGTGCATTTAACCTCATCACATTCAGTAACCCCGTAACAATGTTGCTAATTTTAGCTGTCACTGAACTTGTATGTTAGTTCCACTTCCATAGCACTAAATTTAGTTTCCATTTTATTATGTCATAGCTCAGCAGTGGAAAAATCTTCTGCAAGTATCCATACTCAAGATCTAGTATTGGCGACCATGAATACATGGCAACCAGTAAACACCATCACTACCTCTCTCCTCTAGGTGATTTAAGACTTTTTGAATATATATTCTCCACATTTATTGGATCCTTCTATTAGAGTTGTTAGGCCTGATCTTCCGGTACAAACCCCATATTTACTATTCTATAAGTTATCATAGCTATCTCCTAATTCTTTCCTTATTACTGTTTCTATTAGTCTACCTCATAGAAAATTAGATTAGCCATCTTAAAGTACTCAGGAAAGACAGAGCTTGTTTTGGAGACTGATGTAGTATTTGTGTCTTGCTATTCCTCTGGCACTGGTAATGTTTTCAAGAAGAGATTATGCAATAGAGCAAACAGCAATTTCTAGTTCTTTCAGAACAACTTCTAAGATACTTTTTAATTTTTTTTCCTTAACATATGTAAAATTTGAGGAGAATGTAATTAATGTTTAATTAATTACAGCATAACACTAACAGGGCCTTGTGTTCTTAGGATGGATTAGCCTTCTGTTGAGAGCTTTTGCTCCAAAATGCAGAGATGGGCATGCACATGTGCTGGCTACATGACTACCCACCCATACAATAAATACAATTCATTGTGCAGATAACTGAATATTCTTGCTTCATTTGAAGCCTCTCAATCTGTTGTAGTCAATAACAGCTAACAGTTTAAAGAGACAACAAAACCAGAAGTACTGTTTACAATTACACTGAAGTGTCAAAGCCATATTGCTTCTAATTGCAATTTCCATTTCACTTCCTCAGAAATCTGTAAAGAAACAAATGTACCTCATTAAAGTCTGAAAGAAAAAAAAAAAACATAAAAAACAACACAATGGGCATTTACTGAAAGACAGTAAATAGACATTTACAGAAAGACAAGTGATGCAGTCAGTGAAGTATCTTTATCCTGACATTATGACAAAAACATTGGAAATAAAAGTGACCATATTTATATGCCCAAGAGGGGCAAGTCTGATGCGTAAACAAATTTCTGAAATCGAGCCAGGAGAATTCCTGTCAGTTCCACATCTCTAATGATAATAAGCTAATGTTCTTTGCATTTCTGTAGACTTTTCAATTTTAAGATTTAAAAGCAATTACCTGATCTTGATAATGCTTCTATAAGACAAACACACATTATCCCTTTATTAGCAAGGGAGATGGAGGCACACAGCTTCTGATTTGCCATGTAATGAGCTGATTACCAGAACCACCAATGAATCACTCACACATCGTCTCTCTCTGTTGCTAATATTGTTTAAACCTCCCCTAATGTTGTGTATGATGACAAAGGCCTACCATTGTCATCATACACAACATTAGGGTCCTACAACAACATTGATGGTCCTACAAGGCTTGTGAGAAAGGGGAAAAAAAAGGTAGAAACAAAAGGGGAAACTGAAGAAAAATACCATTATTTTACTAGTTCTGCTTCACTAACAGGTCAAACATAAGAAAAACCTGTACATACAACCTTGAGCTAGAAAAACAAGACAATTTTAACTGGGGAGAGAAGACCAGGACATTATCTAATTCGCCATCTAAAAAAATTTAATGATGAGTCTGGAGCCGTTCCCTCTCATCCCCAGGGCAGCCCATTCCCTCGGGCCCAGGCCGTGCCTCCCAGGGCCTCACGCGTCCTGCTGGGATCAGCCCGCGGGGCAGCGCAGCGCGCCCCTGCTGGGCACGTCCTGGACACCTCGAGCGGAGGGGATCCGCGCCTGCCGAGCAAAACTGCTCCGGCCACGGCTCAGGTGCTGCCCTTGGCTCCCGACAACCGCGGGCGAGCCGAGCCGGGCGAGCCGAACCCTGCGACCCGAGCCCGGCGCGCTGGGACCGGCCGGCGCTGCGGCCGAGCGCGCTCGCTAGATGGCGCCATCGGCTGCTGCGGGGCGCGCGCCCCGGCCCCGGCCCCGGCCCCGGCCCCGGCCCCGGCCCCGGCCCCGGCCCCGGCCCCGGCCCCGGCCCCGGCCCCGGCCCCGGCCCCGGCCCCGGCCCCGGCCCCGGCCCCGGCCCCGGCCCGACCGCAGCCCTCCCCTCTTCTATCCTGCCCTGCCCTGCCCTGCCCTGCCCTGCCCACCGCTCCGCTGCCTTCCTCTACCTTGCTCTCGCCTCCACTATCCTGCCTAGCCCTCCCCTCTTCTATCCTGCCCTGCCCTGCCCTGCCCTGCCCTGCCCGCCGCTCCCCTGCCCTCCTCTGCCGTTCTTGCCGCCCCCCTGTCCTGGCCGCCTCTCCTGTACCCGTCTCACCGCCGTCCATTCCCGGCTCCCCGACAGCCCCCAAGCCCTAGACAGCCCCACGGGTTCCCGCAGCTCCCGCAGAGGCGGCAGGGGAGGTTTCCGGTGCGTGTGGGGCAGCGGGGCCGTCGCTGGCGGTGCGGCCCAGGGTCTGTGAGGTGCGGCCGTGCAGCCCCCCCGGCAGGATCCCCCGTGTCGGGGAAGGCTGCGGCACTCTGAGCCCGGGGCTTCGAGAAAAGGACACGGGAGGGTTCAGTCTCTCCTCGCTTTGGGGCGCTGTTCCTTTGTGAGGCTTGGCCTCACACCTGACGCCAGTGTGGCTGCCCCGCCAGGCCGAGAGGATGGCCGGGACACCGAGTCACTCCAGGTTGGGATTGGAAAAGAAATCAGACAGTCCAGTCCCTGGCACCAAGTGGGGCTGTGAATATCTCCCAGCCTGAAGACTCCACAAGCCCGCAGTGCCAGCCAATGTCAGACTTGGAGGCACACACCAAACCTAGGTTCTTTCATTGTGCGGAAGATGCTCTCTCCAATGGTCATTCCTCAGCCCAATAACCAGAGAAATGAAAGACATCTAGAAGTACTGCAGGATGGAGAGGGAGGATCCTTCTTCAGTTGCTTTGCAGTTCCAGGAGGAAACAATAAAAACTTACTTGTCAGCTTGTCATCGGTGCATGGGGTCATGGAACGTTGGGATGCCAGAGCCAACTTTTCATCTGAGTATCAGTGTGGGAAAAAAATTTCTCCGTTTTGCAGCTTCTATAGGAATACCTGGAACCTGACTCAGACTAAGTCCAGAATAATAGAAACCATTCAAGTTCTGTTTCTATTAAAAAAGGGATCAAGTCATGAACTTGAACAATTTCTCTGAATATGTAGCAAGGTTATGAATAAGAAATTCTGAAGTTAGGAACAGCTGGGAATTGCAGAAACGCACTGGACAAAATAATTGTTGAGACAAAATTTATAAAAATGGCAAGGTGTGATAAAGAGTAAAGAGAATAAATTGGGAAAAAGGAGAAGAATGTAACAATAAGTTAATTTCATAGAATCCTAGAATGGGTCCGTTTGGAAGGGACCCCTCTGCCATGGGTAAGTACACCTTCCACAGACCAGGTTGCTCAAAGCTGCATCCAGCCAGACCTTGAAACAGTTCCAGGGGTGGGGTGGTCCACGACTTTCTGGGCAACCTGTTCCTGTGTCTCAGCACACTCAAAGTCAAGAATTTCTTCCTAACATCTAATTTAAACATCTAATCTAATTTAAGTTTAAAGTCATTCTCCTTTGTCCTATCACTACATGATTTTGTAAAAAGTCCTTCTCCAGTTTTCTTGTAGCCTCCGGTAGCTAAGGTGCTCTAAGTCTCCCTGGAGCCTTCTCTTCTCCAGCGTGAACAAACCCATCTCTCTCAGCCTGTCTTCATAGCATTGGTGTTCCAGCCCCCTCATCATCTTGGCGGCCTCCTCTGGACTTGGTTCAGCAGGTCCATGTCCTTCCTGTGCCAGTGACCTCAGAGCTGGATGCAGCACTTCAGGTGGGGTCTCACCAGAGAGGAGTAGAGGGGGAGAATCACCTCCCTCACTCTGCTGCTTACACTTCTTTTGATACAGCCCAGGACATGTTTGGCTTTCTGGGTTGCAAGGGCAAATGTCTGGCTCATATCCAGCTTCTTATCCACCACCTCCAAGTCCTTCTCATCTGCTCTCAGTCTGTTCTCTACCCACCTGCCTCTGTGTATTTATGCAAACAGTTTGAAAATTATTTGTTAATACAATTCAAGTAATGAGCCATTTCTGATCACTTTTTACCAGTGGAACATGGCATCATTTGAAACCATTAGGAAAAATAATGCTATATCATTTAGGAATGTTTTCTACATTCTACATACAGGGTTGGGTGGGGTGGCTGAGATATACAAGATACTAATGAATAATGATGTTTAAATTGTAGTTCAGCTTTATCTACGACATTATGTATCTAAGATATAAGACTTACCTATGGTATTGTAAACATGAAATGGGACTTACAGAAATTAAAAATAAATTCTGTCCAGATTTAGATGAACTAAAAAAAAATGAACAGTTCTTGGTAAACAGCAGTTATCAGCTTAGCATCAAGATTATGGATACAGAAGGAAATAGATGGGAGAAATATAAACATAGTGTAGCCAAAGTAAGTGCAGTGGTTTTATGGCAGTCTGTGCAGAATAGAAGAGGGAGCTTTTAGCAGCAGCACTCTGTATGGGACTGAACAGTACCTTTATGCTCAGTTTTCTACTTCAACTCTAAGTATCAGTGATGGAGACAGAAGTGGGAGAGCCCTCATTTCTGATGCTCAGCACAGCTTAACCTTCCCAAGGGTTCACTGGTATGAACACATCAGTAGCTGCTATGGGAAATAGTTTGGTGTACATTAAATACAGAGATTGTATCAAGACTATGAGCAGAGTGTCTACTCTTCACTGATTTTTCATCTGTCCTAGCACTAGGTTGGGAAGTGTTTGTGGAGGTACCAAGGCAGATGCTTGCCTTGGAAGTTTATTTGTAATTTTGTAGGAGCTTCTGTATGTGTTCTTAACATTTGCTCAAGAAATGCTACCAACTCAGTCTCCATTCTGAATTAGTATGGAAAATAAAATCAACAGGTCTTTTTTTTAATTTGACAGATGCTTTGTTTCTAAAAGTAATGATTTTCAAGCCAGGGAAAAAAATCTATGAGGAATAGTTTTGATAGCTGTTTTCTGAATAGCCTGGAGCTATTGATGATAAATAAAATCAACAAAAAGCTATTAGTGTGTTCTGTGCAAAATTGCATAAGATATCAATTAAGAACTGTATTCTGCAGAACTCATTTACTGTGAGATAATTGTTTTAGACTTTGTGTCAGAGACAGTCTAAGAGTTCTCATCAGTCTCTCTAGACCAGTTCAAGTAATTGCACCCTAATGTATCCATCCTTCTGTGCCAACCACAGCGATGACCTTGGGTGAGTGGTTTAGCTAGATATGGCTACATTTTAGATATCTGCATTATGTGAGATGAATTCTGTCACCTTCAGGGACCTTGGTTAGCTGTAGGAAAGAGATTATGTTGTCACTGAAAGTGGTAATAATTAAAACCAAGGAAAATAAGGCACCATTTATTTATGAAAATGGGAGGAAAAATTCCACATCACACACATTAGAATGAAAGACATCAGTGCTGAGGTGTCTTCTCTACTCTGAATCTAATTTAAACAGCAGCATTCACAATAGGCAATTTTTTTTCTTATTCCAAGCACTGAACTGACAGGACGGTGATTTTAAGTATACAGGACTTTTTGGAAAGAAAAGAAACATGCAAACAACTTACTTGAGCAGAAATACTGGGATTTGGGATTAAGCATTGAAAGGTATAAGGGCCTGCTTTGTTTTGTGGAGTTTTACCAAGTGCAACCCAGCCCTCTTCTGTGTCTGAGCAATCTGTAAGGTCTGTTGGCAGTGTCTTACTCATATCCCACTCTCAGGTCCAAATGGCAAATGCAGAGAAGTCAGTGCTCATATGGATTGGTCTCTTCTGCAGTGGCTGTTCAGCTGTTTGAGAGACTGTAGGCTGAATGATGTGTCCATGCTCTGGCAGTCCTGTCCCATGCTGCAAACAGCAGGTAATGATTACAGTGGCTGCCAGGTTGAGCAGGTCTGGTCAGGGCTATGGCTCTCAGCCCCTGAATGTGTATATATATATATGAGATAACACATAGAGCTGGCATGCAGAGCAGCCTGACTGTTGAAGGTATGAGTAGAAGATAGATAGAGTTGTAGTAGATAGATACATAGAGTTGAAATAGAAAATCTGAGCATAAAAGTACTGTTCAGTGCCATACAGAAACCTGTAGGTCCCAGGCTGTGCTGAATTTGGCCACCAGAATATTTCTGTTATGAACTCCCAATTTTTATAGTTACCTTACAAATACCTTTTAAAATATTAGTCTTTTCCATTGTATGTTTCCTTTTTTCTTTTGGGAAAGGTAACTATAATTCATCAGATTCACTAAGCTGGGCATAAATACAGTAGGATCCAGCAGCATTTACTGTTTGCAAATACAGACCAGGAAAAGCCTTACTGACTCGTCCAAAGGGCAAGCAGAAGCGTGTATTCCCAGATATCTGTAGTACATACCAGGAAACAATTTTATCTCTTGTTACCTCCGTGGGAAGCAGGTGTTGTTTTTCTCATTTGCACAGTTTTGTGCAAAGCTGTCCCAGCTATTTCCTATTTCCTCCTGAAAATTGCAATAACTTTCTTTATCTCAAGGAGTTAGTATTACAGCATTTACTATAGTAACTTAAGGAACTGTTATCTGAAGACTGTTATCTCTGGGCTTTACAAAGTGTTCAAATGGCATAAATTGTAAATACACTTTTGGTTTACTTAATTTTTGACTCTTTTTTTAATAACTTGTGGATAGGTGTTTTGTGTTTGAGGTTTTTTTGGATGGTTTTGTTTGATTTTGTTTTTAACCAGTTCTTGATTAAGAAACCTTATGCCTGTATGACATTACGTGGTTAAGTAAGAAAGGGAAAACCATATATGCTTCAGATAGCTATTTCTTTGATTGATGAGAATTCTTTACCAGCTTAGCCAAAGGTATAGAGTGTGTGGAATAATGAGTGTCCATCCAGCAAATTGAATTCTCAGGAGGAAATATTACCAGAGGTAACCCATGTTTTAAGATAGCCCTTGTTAAAATATCTGGAATAAGTATTCCTAGAGGAAGGGGGTACTTCCATTCTAAGTAACTATCAATAACATTTTCAGTTAGAAGCCTTTATTTCTTAATGGATATCTAGAAGAAATGTTAATAATAGAGATAATTCAGGTGTGCTCTCAAGCTGATGTCCTGGTGCAGAAACCTATTCCACTTATTTCAGGTATTTTCTTCCCTTGCAGAGATTTTTAGTGTGGCCTCACCTTTTTGTCAGTCAGAGACCATAAACATATAGAGTGAGTGAGATATTCTGATGGAAGGGCCAAAGAAGGAATCTGTTCCTCAATACAAACATTTGGTAGAAGTTCCTCTGCTCTAGTCCTGCTCTTCCATATGCTTCTTCAATGAGGCCTCAGTGCCACATGCCCTCTTGTGGCTTGGGGAAAGGTGTTCCCATTCCTCAGGAGGGGTGATGCTTGTCTTAAACTATGCAGAATGATAAACTGCCCCTTGAGGCAAACTCTGCTACCGTGTACACATGGAAGAAGAGCTGAGAAGGGTCTAGGCAGCACATTGTCAAACGAAATCACAACAAAAAAGAAATAATTTTTAAAAAGTAGGCCAGTGATTTTATGTCTCTGCACCAAAGAATTACACAATGCACTATAAGACAGCCATTTATTATGCATGCTTGGATTTATAAAGGGGCAACCCTGCATACTAAAACAATCATTACTGAAATAAAACCCAATGGCAAGGTCATCTCCTGTTGTATCTTTATTATTAATTTGAACTGCAGAAAAATAGAGGTATCTGCAGAATACTAGAATGGTGCAAGGCCATAGGAAATGGCATAATTTAAAAATTCAGACTGGATATAAAATTAAATCAGCCTCTTCATTTTTTGACAATTTTCTGGGGTGTTTTTTTGTTTTTGTTTTTGTTTTTGTTTGTTTGTTGGTTTGGTTTGGGTTTTTGTTTTGTTTTGTTGTTTTTTGTTTTGTTTGGGTTTTTTTGTTTGGGTTTTTTTTTGTTTTTGTTTTAGTTTTTGGGGGGTTTTTTGTGGTTTTTTTGTAAACAAATAATAATTAATGCACAGATACAGGTATCATAACAGGTTTTACATGAATGGAAAAGGTAGTATCATAAACTGTGGAGCTGAGAATCTGAAATGAGCAGTGTTTCATAGGTTGGACTCAATCTCAAAGGTCTTTTCCAGCCTAGTTAATTCTGTGATTCTGTAATTCTCATCATAATCTAGATACCACTGAAGTAACACACAGGGAAAAATAATTTAAAGTAATAAGTAATGATTTCTCCTGTATGTAAAAAGGGAGAATTTCTACACTAAGCTAAATAAAGTAATTTTCACACAGTAAATATCTGTCAGACTTTCCTCATAACAGCTCTGGAGCCAACTTTTCAGCCATGCCCATTTATATGAAAAACAAATATACACTCCCGAGACTAAACAACTCTGTAACGCTTTGGAAGGAATTTTGAAAGATGTATGTGTGTATTTATATGAATCCATGAAACTGTGTATTTGAGAAGAAAGGAGCCTACTGTCTGGGTAGGAAAGCACAAAGCTGGGGTAAGATTTCACTGATTTGTAGCCTGGTTTTTGGTAGTTGGCTCACATGGGCATTTGGTCAGGCTGCATGTCTGAATGTGTGTCCTTTTCTTGAATATCTACAGTTGCTTCTGATCCACTCATTCTGGCTGAAATATGTGGCAGGTTTTGTCTTTTCCTCCTCAAGCAGAAATAAATTATACTTCCAGCTCCAGCTGTAGAAAGGGCTAGAAGAACGAACAGCCAAATGATGCCAGCAGAAATTTCTTTCTCCATTTTCTCTTCTGTAAGGATATACAATGGAATAACCTTTGAGGTTAAAAGATTTCAGAATCTAGTAATAAATGAGACTTCTATAATGAGAAAGTAAAAAAAAAATTCAATGTGCATGTAGGTTTTCAGTTCAACATGTGCTTTTTTTTATGAACACCAAACAAAATATAACTAAATATAATTAAATATAACTAAATCTGATCAAAGCCCAATATTAAAAATATAAACATAAAAGCAAATCAATATTTATTTCAGGATAACATCTATATCCTATATTGAGATACAGAGTAAAAGTTTATGGACTTTTTATTTTTAAATGCTCTCAAAACAAATACTGAGAAACTATGTAATTATATTACCAGTTTATTTTAACATGCTTTTATTATTCTACTTAGAAGGAAATATGCTTACCTGTATTTTCTGTTGACATCTCTTTGTTTTCAGGAGCTTTTGAAAGAAAAAAAAATTCTGAATATTTAAAAAAAAAAAAAAAAGGAGGCATTTCAAAGTTCCTACATACCAGTGTTTCTGAATTCCCCCTGAATTTGTGTGTTGGTGACAGCCACTCTCCCAGAGAGATGGAGCTAAGTGTGTGTAAAACTCTAGTAAGGATGATTGGGTCTTTTGTCCTAAGAGCATTCACCTTCCTCAGTCATGATACCCAAAACAACATGTAGAGACAGATTTCTGTTATTTCAAAAAATGTTTTCAAGTATGTTTATTTCTGAGAAACTCCCCACAGGTTCCTTAGTCATTTTATGGTGTTTCCTGAAAGGAGGTCTTGAGTGTTAGGAGTCATCATGAGCATTTTACTTGAGCTGAAAAGACTTTTCTATTGTTGTAGCCCCTTCTGTCAGAGACAACCATTCCATGGTTCCTGTGGTAATTGCTCTTCCTGAACTTGGCAGGTAATACAAAGTTGAACAGAAATATGAAGTTTAACCAAACAAAATGTCCATGGTCTGGGCTGCTTTGATTTAATCTCAGTTGGTAATCAAACTTACGCATTTTCTTACAAATGATAATTTTTCTATCAGGATACTACCAGTATTTTATTAAACACGATTCTATCATACTGTAGTTAAAGAGTGCCACAAGAATGTTTGTCATAGTATTCCTGTAATCCATCAGATCAGTGGTCAGTAAGGAAAGGAATCACCAATTCCAGCATTTCTACAAGACAGCTTGCACTGCACTCATCAGAACAAGATTTTGTTTGAGAATACATTCAGCTGAAATTAGACAAAGTGCTGCTTTTAAGCTTAGCTGCCACCTAAACTCAGGGGTCTGAAGTATTTATGATGGCTGTACAGGGCTGGTGGTAGCTCTGGAGGATGTAGGGGAGACGCAGCCCTCTGAGAAGGCAGTCGGAAGCCACCTGGGGCTTGTCAGTATTTAGGCAGCCACATCCTGCCATTAGAGTCAATTGGTTTTGCACACAAACTTCTGTGTTGTACAATGAAAATACATTACTAGACATTATTAACCTTAACATATTAGTAATACTACTTACTTTTAACTTTTTTACAGATATATCCTTTTTTGAAAGAACAGAGGTTGGTGCTCCAGAAGCCAGACAATGCACGTAGTTCTCCACAGTCTTTAAACCTTCTGTTTAACGGTTCTCCCACTTCCCAGTTGACAAAATCCATTGCAGATTTATCTGTCCATACCCACTGATCTAATATTAAAAATTAATATATATGTATAATTAATACATCTATATTATGGGTTTAGGCAAATAGAATGAGTTGTGACGGAGAAAAAAATTAGAACATGAATAGCTAGTTAAATGTTTCAATTATAATTCTAGGCATATTTAAGCATACTTTGAAATAAACTTTGTGTAATGTTTTTATATATGTACTTTCAAGTGTTGATTACTTTTTAACATAGTATGTGATTTCATTTGGTAGGGTAAGTAATATATGATGAAAAATATTACCTCTGTCATTTTTCTTTAGCCCTACCCAAAAGTTCAATGATTTTCCATGGAGTATCTTAATGGTTTCTGACAGAAAGTTTGTTTCACTATAGTCTCCTACTGATACCAAATCAGCACCTGAAAAAATATTAAGGAACACATCACAGTGGCTCATTTTCTTAGAGCTCAAGTCAATGAAAACATAAAAATATGCAAAAATGTATAAAAGACACCAACTCTTCTATATTATTCACTAGACTTGTTGAGAGTAATACTTGTGGGTACTACATCATTGTATGGGGGGTTTTTGGATTTTTTTTTTTTTTTTGAGCATGACTGTGTGTTGTATGGATGCAAATCTCCACAAAGATATGGATTTTCTGAAATTTTCTGGATTTTTTTAGTCTTTAGTCTAAAGAAGAATATTTGCTCTCCTGCAATATATTTTGGGCAAATCTGACCAAATCTCAGATTGTGGTGCAACTAGGCTGAAACAGGTACATGCGATGTATCATCATGCCTGTTGCCATTACAGCTCTGTCCCTCATCAGTGGGACAGCAGTTTTGGCAGTGCCTGATGATAACAGGTGTAGGATGTGTCAGCAGATGGAGGTTGCAGTCCAGAAGATGTCTAGAAGTTGATTTATAATTGCCATATGCCCTGGCACTGCAAATACACAAAGCTGTGTAGAGAACACAAGGAAATGACTACCTTCCTGGCCTGGACAGTGGGTAACAGGCAGACAAAAGTGTAGGAATTTAGAAGATGGAGCAGTGTCCAATTGTAACATTTCATCCTGGTTATTAGTGTAATGTTTACTTTTTGTAGTAATTATGTGATTTATTTTTCTACAAAAGCACTTCAGAAATTCTGTTGTCATACAGCTGTAGAGCAAAATGCCTTTGCAAAGCTATTTTTTCTGTTTACTCAGTTAGGTCAATGTTTTCAGATCTATGAGGAAGTGCCTTTGGAAATTTGTAGGATGTTTCCTATTCTTTCTCACACTGAAATATATGTTGCATTGCACCAGTTCTCAGAAACGTGGAACAAAGTGTCTTTCCCCTTCCCTGATGAAGGTACTGCTCTTCTTTCCATGGGGGCAGCATGGGGCTGTTCCAGAGAAGGAACTGCATAGCTGGGTGTGTTTTACAGGTTCATGAAAGATAAACAGCTAAACAGCTCCTCCATCTCATTTGTTTTCCAACCACTGAGATCCAGTTTATGAACTGTGCCATGGAACTAACAGAACTATCCTATGACTTTGTGTCCCCCAGATTACATTGCATGTGGAGTCCCTTTTGCTTGGGGAAGGGAAAGCCAATGCTGCACCCTGTGCCTTACTGGGTCTGTAGAAGTGTTTATTTCCCTACCAAATTATTTTTTGCCATAAAACTAGTAGGAATTTAGTATTTTTGAGGTACTCTCATTTCACCTGATATTTGAGACATGAAATGCTGCTGTCTTTGAAAGATTACATCTATTGTGCTAAAGCATGCTCAGAAAAGCCACTGAGAAAAAGCATTAAATGTGAAGTTTTAAAGTAATCTGAGATTTGCTTAGCAATATTATCCATTATTTTATGTGTTTAATTACATCATCAGTCTTTCAGAGACCAAACACTCACCTAGTCGGACACATTCCTCGTGAGCTTGAGACCAACTTCTTTTCTTGGAGGCCTCAAAGTAGTAGCAGTAACCAGAGAAAGGTATCCAAGATTTGTGTCCTCTTGATTCAGGGCACTTTCCAGGAAGTTGTGGGGGTTCAGTAGGAGCTATTACTGATAAGACATCAGGTAGTTGGAGTCCAGCTATTTTATATAACTTTTTTTTCCCGTTATACTAATATGACAAAACTGAACAGCTATATTAGATTTATAATCTTAGAGGAAATTAAGCCTGTTCTAAGAAGAGCTTGAATACAGTTCTGACTTTTTGTTTGAGACAATATTTTCCTTCATATTTATTTATCAGTATGATTTGACAGTGTCAAAACCTTATAAAACCTTACAGTAGAAACTGTGATTGAGAACGAAAGTGTCGGTATAACTGAGCATAGCTTGCAGGATTTTTTATTTAACTGCATCCTGAATACATTCCATAGTGACTGATATAACAGGAAGATTTTGGATGTGTAGGTAAATGCAGATGGAATGTAAATTATATATTCTGCCTAATTACCTTTTCTTCCTCTAAGTCTTCTACAGTCTGTTTCCTTCCCTGATAAGGAATACTCAGCTCTCAAATGAGATTTCCAGAATCATGAAATGGAAAGAGACAGTGTTTATGAATTCTGAAGATTTTTGTCAAAATAAAACCTCTTAGAATGAGGTTTTATTTTGACAAAAAAAGATTCAAGATTGTTCATAAAGTTGAAAATTTCAAGAATATAGCTAAATTTTGAAATATACTTATTTCCATGTAAATTATTCAAGTTTGGGCTTTCCAAGGGGTTATTTACTTCATCTTTGTCCTCATAGGTAACATGATGCTGATACATTGTTTTTAACAGATATTAGTCCTGTGTATAGTGATGGAGGTTCTCTGATCTGTCTAGAGTATTTATTAAAGACTTCTGTACTGATAAAATTGGAAGGTTTTTCTTGCTGTATTTAATCTGTTACCCCTTTCCAACTCATATTAGACACAGAAAAATTACATTCCATCCTGTAAGGCTCACTTTTTAATATTTATTATTGATAATATGGTTTCTCATTGTCTTTGGTTTCTTAGTCTTTTGTCCAACTCCAATCTTTTCTTTAAATTATTGCTACCCAGTCATTGAAAACCCTAGTTGCCTGAGAAGCTTTTCAAACTTTGGTACCCCAAACTGGATACAAAATTTCATATAATGCCTAATAAAAACAGATCTTATAGCAAGTGAATTACTTTTCCTAATAGAATGAATAATTTAAAAAATGAATATTCAATCCTTTCGTTGTTAGGCTTTTGGTAATTATTATGAATCAATTAACTTTTGGAACTAATTCATGTCAATATTTAGAACAAGTTAGGTAATCTTGTCTTCCTTTACACTGGTGTATATTTTTCCAGGGACTTATTGCACTGTACAGCCTCTAGTCAAGATGCATATATGGAGTTACTCACCATCTGAGTTTTTACAGACAGAAAAGAACTTTTCCTCACAAGAAGCTGTCTTCCAGGTGCCATCGGTGTCTAGGTAGACACATGCTAATGTCTGCTTTGGTTCTCCACTGGCCCACTTACTGTAAACTAAACTCCACCTGTTGATCCATTGATACTTGCCATTGGTCTGGAAGTAAAATCTATATGGTAATTTCATGTTTGCTTACAGTGACATAGCTACTATACAGCATCCTCAAGAGGACTCTCACGTAACCAGTGTAGAATCATCTGCTTACTAGGGCCCATTCTTAGCTTGTAAATACTAACTGACTAAAATGTACAGTGTCTGTCATCCACAAACGTGAACACCTCCAAAAAATATCTAACACTACTTCAGAGGATTTTTCCAAGCATTGGGAAATGGAAGGGAAAAAAAGAAAGGGGGCATGAGAGAAGGCATAAAACTAGGAGTCAGATAAGATGTCATGTTGGTATGACCACCCAGACATCTGCACGGAGATTGGGAGTGTGGGAGTGTTCTTAAGCAGCTCTGATCACCATTGCTTTAGTTGTAGTTATCGTGACTGTGATTCATGATGAAGAATGTAGCATGTCAAAACACACCTACCATCCAAATGTTCACCCTCTCCTGTCCTACAACTGATGTAGACATCTCACAAACAGAAAGGATTAATTTCCATAATATTCTATCTTCTAATGGGAGAAATTACACCAATTGCATTTTCAAATTTAAAAAATAGTGGCATTGGTCAATATGTACCATATGATATAGCCTCCATATTCCTTTTACTAATATTTACCCCAGTTTCTGGTCACAGCTGTAGTTTGATATTGCTGCCATAAATAAGACCACTCTAGTAAAATGTGTCAGCATAAACACACACATTAAAATTGTTCCTCTTCAGGTGTCAGGTGTGTGACCTCTGATACCTTGTCACTCATCACTGAGGTACATAAACACATAGCAGGAGGGCAGGATGTGTGTTGTGCCTGGAATCACTTTTAGATTAAAATCAACTGAAAATGTAGGAAATTTTACAAATTGTATCTGAGATACTTTAAACTACTCCAAACAACACATTACGCTGTTGTATACTGGTTTTACAAGGAACATTTCCTTGTGCTAAAAGAAATCTTATTTGTGAGTGTGTGAGTCTTATTTGAAGATTTCCAGTACAAACAGCTGTTACATTGATGTAACATGCTGTTTTCAGGATTACACTGGCAGAGATCCCAATGGGCAACAAGAGCATAAGGTAAAATCAGGTCCTGTGTCAGCCTGACTGCTTGTATGCAATGTATTTGTTCTTACCATGTTGCTGTTAAGACCAATCCACAGAGGCTCTCCATAGTCCATGGCAAGCAGGAACAACAGCGCCTGGCTATATGGCTCTAAAATGCTGACAAGTTCTGAGGCATTGTTATTGCAGTTTTGGTGTGCTTCCTCCCAATTCATCTTGGAATGGGTGAAAGAATAGCTAAACCCACTAGCAGGGTCAAAAGCAAAGTCCAGCACTGTTGCTGGTGACTTAAAAAGTTTAGGATCTGTAGGAAAAAGGAAAGAAAAAAACCAAAAACAACGCCCCACAAGCAGTTAAATCTGGAGTGACACATTTGACTTGAGCAATTCAATAACATCTTCATTATGTGTAAACCTAATATAAAATTACTAATGGAATGGAACATCTTCTTCTTAGCTGTTTATAATTAAATATAACATCAAAACAACAGTAAAAGAAACATATTTACAACCTCTAACAATTTTGAATCAGTAAATGCACAGTATTTTATATTGCAGAGGTAAATTTACCCCACCATTCAAAAATAACACACCTGTCCTGCCTGTTTTTAAATACTCTTTGCAGCTTAATGACTATCAGATTTATATGGATAAGTGTTAAACTTACTATTTTTGATACCCTATAATTCATTATGAACATATGTAATTAAAATGTTTTTGGGCTTCATCTATTAAATTACATTTTTAAAAATAAAATCATTTTCTTTTCCTATATTCTGATATGTTTTCTCAAAAAATTGCTAAGTAACACTGAGAGGTAGAATGGGCCCTTAGATTTTACTGATCCTTTACCTAAAACTGAAACAAAATGAAACAAACCAAAACCAAAACTAAACTAATTAGAAGTATGTTAACATAGAAGTATGTTAAACAAGCAGATTTGTTTTAATCCTTATGTTATCATTTTCAAGATTAACAATACAGAACTCACCACTATCCTTCTGGCATATATATCCTCTGTATTTATAACACTCCTCATTATTCCATTTTCCTGTGTCATCAGCAGGACCTCTCTTCAGAGAAACACAATCAAACTGTTGGAAGTAAGGAAAAGAATATACATGCATATTACAAGTTATGAAACAGAGTACTATCACTGAGTAGTTTCAAGTTTTTGGTTTTTTTTAGTTCTGATGTTGTAGGGTGGGTTACAACTCTAGAAAAACCTTTCATTCATCCTTCTCTGTCTTTTCTGACCTCCCTTGTGGTGGCCAGTTTCACTGTTGTACACTCTTCAGCTCTAGTCTGCTTGTTCATTTAGTTATTTTCCAGAAGAGATATTTGAAAGATGTTACTATTTTTAAGAACTTTCTTCCACATTATCTATCCCAACTAATGAGTGACTATCAGTAAGGTTTTGACTAAGAATGAAATGAAGGTCATGCTTTGTATTTCACTTGCAAAGACAGCTATAAATAGTGCTGATTCTTGACAAAATCACCTAGATTGCAGTCCTTGGCAGAGCTCTCATCAGTTCTAGTTCTTTGAATTTCTCTTTCAGCTGCACAAAATCAGTTTAAGCTGAAATGTCAAGCTTATTACAAGCTGCAATCTCCTCGGCTAAGCTGCCATGAGGTAATTGTTGGGCCTTTGGGCCTTTGAAAAGGATCCTTGGAAGCAGAGAGCTGTTAGTGGTTGAAGGTGAAGGAGAAAAGATTTTTTTTCCTGCTTGGTATTTCCTAGTGTTATTAGAGCTGCAGTGGAGTTATGGATTGTGCAGTGTCATGTATGTCTTCCTGCATGACTTGACCAATGGCTACATGGGCAAGAGCAACGTGAATTGGCTCAGGTGTAGATTAAGCTGGTTGTCCAAATCCCTGGCTTCTGTAAGGGTATGGATACAAAAATGAGTGGAATGACATATTGTGAAGGGCAAGTCTGGAAAGCAAGATACAGAAATAAAGAGAAGGGGTGTGTGTGTGTGTGTGTGTGTGTGTGTGTGTGCAAATCAGTCTGTATTGGTATGATTATATAGAATGCTATTTTATTTACATCATTATGAGGTTTAATTTAAGTGCTAGCAGTAGAGAGGGTTTGATGTGCTTAGAAAGTAGTTGACATCTATAGGCCCTTAGTAATTCAATTACAATTTTAAAAAAAGGAGAAGTTAAAATGGTGAACTCTTTCCTCTTGCATCCACTTCTTCCTTCAAAGACATGAAAATAATTGTATGTTAACTTCTCAAATTCTAATGTTGCATTTATGTTCTCTGAAAAATTAACAATTTACTATGAAAGGTGTTATAAATGCTTATTTTGGAGTTGGCTTTTCGCATAAAACAAGCAGATTGCTTTATGTATTATATGGGAAAGTTATATTGCATGGATTTTTTATTAATAGAATTAAAAAAATTGTGATAGATAAATATTCTTAGATTGTAACAAAGTGGAGATGGGATTGTTGTTTTTTTTAATTCCTCAAAGAGATAGAAGACAGGAGAGCCATGTGGAATTCCTGAAGATAAGGAACAACTGAGCCTTGTTGAAGAAGAAAGATTTACTACCTCTATCTAGACTTAGCAAGGCCACATAGAAAAACTGTATAATTAAGGGAAGTCTTGAAACCAAAAATGAATATTTGAATCATGTATTAGCTCATTTAAATATGTAACACAGAAGTCCTTAAAAACAAAGGATCTGAAAAACGACGGTGTGCTGATGTTGTTGGAATCAGCACCTCGGCCGAAAAGAGCTTTGTTTTTTTTCTCCTTTATTGTCTATTTTTATTCTATTTTATTTTTATTAAACTTATAAATTAATATAAAAAGGTGAAATGTCGTTTTCCACAAAAAGAAAACTTTATTCAATGTGCCCATTGCTGCAATTTTGCCAAATACTTTGACAAAATTGCCGCAATGCTATTTTATGCTCTGAGATAGTTAGAATACTCAAACACTGAAAGGTGTTATGTCTAGACCCAGTGTAAGGATAGATGACCAACCAATGGAGAAGGATGGGGCAATGTCTGTAGTGAAGTGAGCTGCTTACTGTAAGTGGTATTGCTCCTCAGATTTAGACTTGATGGTAAACACTAAGCGATATTTACCTGTTGCAGATTTTGGCCATCTTCTGGACGCAGAGTGTCATACAAAACAGGTTCTACAAGTTTTGGGGAATCTTTATCCCAGTTTGTATATGAGACAGCACTTCCATCAGACCAAACAAAGTTGAGTTCACTGAGCAGATCATTCAAGCCAATCCAAACATCATTTTTAACATCCTTCAAATGGTAAGTGAGAAAAGCTAGGAGAAAAAGCCAATGGAGAAGAAAATGAACATGTCATGTGATCAGTCAAAACATCAACTGATAAAACAAATACTTAACTATTTTTTTCATTAAAGTCTTGCAAAAATATTTTAATTACATTTGATCAGAAATTTACCTCAGTTCATTATTTCAAGGTTATGCCAAGCCCTTGCCCATGAAAAGTCTCAAAGACTCAAAGTATTTGGGAACAATGAAGCAAGATTGAAAAGAGGAAACAAAAAAAAACCAAAAAAAAACCCAAAAAAACCCAAAAACAAAACAAAACAAAAGAAAACAAACAAACAAACAAAAAACCAAACAAAAAAAAAAAAAAAACACAAAAAAACAAACCTGTCTGACCACCATGCTATCTAATGAATTCACTTATTTCAGCAGTCAGGATAAGCCCCTTGACTGATGGAAATATGTGGCTATGTACAGCTGCAAATGGAATCTAGCAGGGTGAAAATATGCTTTTCTCTGACATTCTACTAAAGTTGCAGAATTTAGGCAGAGGTATAGAGGCATATACCATTCTATTTCTGGCAAAAACAGACCATGCATTCTAGTTTGTTTTTTGGGTTTTTTTCTGTGCCTAAATCTACAAATGCCAGATATGGATTTTAAATTTTATCCATAAATCGTGCCTATAAGTAATGTAAGACACTTTGCATTAAACATGAGGAAGCAATCCTTAGCAGCACTAGCATGTCCCAAACAGATTGTTAGCTCTAAAAATATTTCATGCTATGGCCATATGACCATTGTTGAGTATATAAAATATAAGAAGCATATATTTACATACTGACACTTGCCCTCTTTGCAGGAACTGTCCACTGTATACAGAGCAAAGGCTCTCTATTACCTAAGGGGCTGTGGCACTATACCTTGAACTTGTTCATTAGGAATGCTTGCCAAGTCTCCTCCAAGGCTCCTGCAAACTTGTCTTCCAGTCTTCCAGTAATCATAGCCAGTGCCAAAAAATTTGTAACACTAGGGAAAAATAGGTATAGACTGTTAGAGTTACAGGACAAAAAATTTAGGTATGAATTACACTAGTTTAAGTAAAAATCAGCCTAACTCAGGCCCCCAAAATATTTTTTTCAAAGTTAACTTGGATCTGGAGCCAAGTCAAAACCATTTACAGGTTTTAAATGTGCTCTTTGACTTTCTGCAAGGGCCTGAGAAAGTCACAACAAAACTCAATTAGCTATTCACAAACCACAGTAGGAGTTTGATGAGAATCTAATATTTTAACTAACTCAGTGATTTTGAGAAGCCATACACCACCACAAACAAAAGATAAAGTGCTAACTCTGTAGGAAAGGCCCAGCCCAGGTGTGGAGTTGCTGGAACTTTCTGAAAAACCTTTTAGACCTAGTGTCTGTGGTCAGAGTACTCTTGTGTGTATTCGGATTTCTTCATTGTACAGCTCTTTCATTAATGGAAGTATATGACTAATTTCTTAAAAAGTGTGTAGCCATCACATTACCAATACATACTCACCCTCAAAGGTTCTGATAATTATGAGTGTGCCCATGTGCCCTCTCCATGTTTTCAGCTCACCCTCTGCTCTGTGTCATACTAGTGGCACAGTCTGGCATGAGAATTGTCTTGCAAGGTTTGTGGAAAATTATAACTTTGATGGCTGTAACCTTGCATAAACTCACCTGGTGTGTTATCCATGGGTGCCTTCATAACAATACTGTATATGTTAGGAAATAGGACCCTTGCTTATTAAGCACATAAAGTTTGTCCCTTTTGGGAAGAGGCAAGCATTACATTGAAGCCTGTTTGGAAGAACTTTGTCTTATTTCTGATTGGTTCCATCTCAAATGACTGATTTTGTACTATACCCAGTGCTTTCAGATTAATTTGGTTCTTCAGTTTTTTGAAACATACAATGTAAGAGTTTTCCCAAGTGCCTCAGGTGACCGCTTCTCAAGAAAACAATTAAAAATCTGTAAAACCACCATGTTGTGGTAATTGACCAACGGATCTGTTTTTTAATGCAATTGACAAAGCATGTCTGAGAGACAAAAGACCTCTTGTACATCTTTAAGTAGTAATATCATTGTGCTTAGATGAATGCATCATACCTTATTTTTAAATAAAATCCAATCTGCAGGACATCCTCCAGGAGCTGAAGGTACTGCTGAAGGGAGGGTTGCATTTAGAAAACTTCTGTGCCTCTCACAGATATAGCCATTGGAAAAACCACAGCTGACATCATTCCACAAGCCTGAAATCAATGGAAGTTTAGGTACTAACACATTGAATAAGATTGAAATTTGTGAGAAAGTGAAATGGTTTCAGTGCTTTTAAGTTCAGAAGCAATCTGTCTGGGAATGTGGGATAAACCCGCATTTGCTCAATTCTACCTCCCATTGTCACTGTATACAGGGGCACTTTGGTCCTGCTGTGACTGGGGGATGAGATGGCCTCTCAATGGAAGGTGGAACCCTCCCAAACAGCTTTGTTGCACTTAAAGGTGCAAGTTTAAAGTAATGCTTTATCAGTGAAAGCACTATAGAACGTGAAACTCCATACATGTTCTATTCCTTTGCTAACTATTCTCTTATATTAAAAAATTATCTAATTATATAAAACTATTATAATAAATTTAAATACTCTCTATTATTAGGAAATATTTTCAAATAACTATTATCTAGCTATAATTATAAAAAAAAAAAAGCTGTTGATTTGAATTGAACATTTTCTTTGTGCAGCTGAAACATCAGTGATCAAATTGCCACTCCCTTCCCCATTAAAATCAATATCTTACATTCCACTTTTAAGGATAATATTTCCCCTGAAGAAACCTCAGATATAACAACTATTCTTTATAATGCATATTTCTCAAAATTTTTATTAAAAAGTGTGTGAAAATTGACAAGAGATTTTAAAACAAACATTGGAAGGGCAACAGCCATAAAATTACTTTAAAAACCATAGTTGTGTAACTCACCATCTTTTTTATTTAAAACCACACAATTTTCTTGAGTTTCTGCAAAGTTGGGCTCACCCTGTGCCCAAGCTGCATAGTGCACTGGGCTTCCACTCATCCAACTGAAAAATAGTAGTGGTTGCTGAGACAATGTCCATGAAACAGTTGAGAAAAATCTTCCTTAACACACTAAAATATTTTTTAAAAATTACAGCTGAATCTGTCTGTAAATTGAGTTTAGGATTAAAAAACCTTAGATAATGAAATCCCTGCATATTGTCAAAGACAAAAATACTTTCATTCTTAACAGATATTATTGACATATTCCTAGCATACAAAAATTACCTACCTGAATTGTTCATAATTTTTCTGCATTAAACCTATGAGATATGAGTTCAGTTCGCCATTTTTTAAGATCTAAACATAAAAAAATATTTTAATTAGTGTTTTCTAATATTTGTTAGTCATACAAAAAAGAAGGTGTAAATTTTATGCTGTGGGAGCAAAGAAATGAATACATATTCTTTAAATGATTGTGCACAGTCACCTGACTTACAGTTTTGCTTTATTATTTTTATTGGTACATTCCCATTTTTGTCTGAATTACTGGTATGATCAAAGCTTTCAAAGTTCTGTGCTCAATTTAAAAAGCGAAAGTCAAAGAAGACTTGAGAAAAACATTTAATATAATTTTTTTATACTTTCCTGGTTTTAAGCAGCTATGTAGTTCTTGTATCTCAAGCTCTCTTCCTGTCATATTCTTTCTCACACAATAAAAGCAAACATCTAATAGTGTGACTCAGAAAGGTGTTTGTGTGGCTACATTGGTATTAGCAAACCAAACAGGATTGTGGCAGAGGTTTGAGGTACCATCCATGCTATTAAGTTATCAACATTCCCCTGCTGTGCTTTGGTCATGGTACAGGAAATCTACTCCATGAAGGATTGTTGGAATGATCATCTAACCTGGACCAGTCTAAGCCTTTCTTTGAAAAGCTATTTTGGAGAACAACATGACCATCAGATAGGACCATCAAAGCTACACGGGCAGTTGCCTCACATCTATGTGCAACACCATGTTCTAGTGGATGATATCGAGATATGAGGCAACCACCCTGTCAGAAGGAGGGTTTTCTGAGAATACACCTACTCTGCCTGTTCATTTCTCCTTATATATTTGCTCAGAAATCCATTCAGACTAGAATAGACAAGAATATACCCATCCTAGTAAACAGTAAATTCTTTTACATATTTTTTTTCCTAAAGTGAAGAACCATTTAGTAGAATAAATATTTTTTCATGGAATACTTAAACCTAATCCTAATAAAATTTTAGTAGTAGTAATATTTGGTAAAAGTGGTAATAATGTGCAGCAAGCACATTGTTTGTATTCACAAGCAGAGGATATGTACAAGGGGTATATAAGCCATCTAGTGTGTAACAAAATTTCCCCTTACGTATTTCCACAGAAATTTTCTTTCACTGTTATTTCCAATAGTAACAAGATTTCCATGATTGTTCTTGCAGAATGTTCTGGCTTTCTCCATAGAGGTCTTTTCTGAGCTGAAAAAATATTGTTTGTCTCCTTTTACAATCCAGCCATCTTCTGTGACTTCATATGCTGCAATACAGAAGAGAAATCTCTGCGTCCTTCTCAGTTCTTACACAAAGGTGGTGGTGTGACATCTCACCACCCTTTAGGTAAGAGAAAATAAACAGAAGCTTACTGGTAGAAGGGCCCAGAGGTTCTGGTTTCAAAGATGTCCCTGTAATGAAATAGAATAAGAAGAAAAAAAAAAAAAAAAAAAAAAAAGATGATGTAAAATATTTCCCAAACATTGAACCACTATAAGTGTTCAATTAGTGGAAAGAATTTTAATGTCTATTAACTTTTCCCACTTTACATATTCAATGCAGAATATATTTATATAGTATCTTTGGTGCAAAGTTAAAAATGGATGTTTGGGGAATAAAAGATGCATTACAGGCCTACATCTCTGTCATGGTAGAGTTTTGATAAGCACATCTTAAACATCTTGAATTGCCTAAATTGGATGACTGAAGTTAGTCTGAGTGAATACTTGTTTTTGAAAGAACACTAAATAGAGAAAATACTCCAACACTGGTAGGCACTGAACAATTCTTTATGGACATTGTCTTGTATTTAAACAAGAAATTCTAATACTAAACAAAGTTTTGGTTTTGTATATATATATTTATATTTATAATTTATATTTAACATTTTATTTCAAATGTTAAACAAAGTTTTGGGGGTTTTACATATATTCATATTTATAATTTATATTTATAATTTGTATTTAAGATTTTATTATTATTTGTTTGTGAAACTTTTTTTTGTGTAGCTGCATTGCAAAGAGTTACATTATCACTTTTTGAAAAATAATTTAAACAAAAATTTCCACATCACATGGAGTGTGATAGAGAAATGTTTCTCTAAATGTGCAAGGCCAAGAGATATAGAAATGTAAAGCAAATGTCACCTTTATTATCTCAATACCATCTGAAGCAACCATCTGAAGCAATACCATCTTTGAGTAACCTGATCAAAGGCTGGGAGTTGGAATGATGATGTTTAGATGATGTTTGAGGTCCTTTCCAACTCAAACCATTCTGTGATTCTATGATTTTTTTCCCCACAAAATTTTATTGCAATGTTTGTGTTGCTGTATGTGTAATTGCATTTTACTAAGTGTATGAATATGTGCTTGGGTTAGAAAAAGAAATATGTCAGCTTTTAAAAATAATTTATTGTATGACTGGTTGCAAGCTTAAAAAGAAAAATGGTTACAAGATTCAAAAGAAAAAAACCCTAATATATCTGCTCTGGAAGTATGAAGTATTCTGTCTATTTCAGCATCTTTCAGCATGCCCTATGCACTTCTGTAATTTCTGCCATTCATATGCAGAATATGCCATTCATATTTACTACTATTTAACAGTAAACAGCTATTATTGACACCTTTGCTAGTAATTTTTAGCTGTGGTTGTTATGCAGGTAAGAACTCAACAAATGATCTTACCAGGAAAAATATCTTCACAACATCTCTCTGAGATAGAGGTCTATGACTATTACTTTATAAATATGAGAAGCTGAGATAATGTGCCTTGGTTAGAAAATTGTTTTGAATAATTCATCAGCACATAAATTGTTTTTTAGAAAAGTAGCAATTGAAACTAGTGTGAAGGAGCCCAGAGAGCCACCAAAGGAATATTGCTGTTACTGTGGAAAGTAAAGTACATATCCCAACACCTAGCTATATTTGATTCTTCTCTAATTTCACTGAATATTTTTCCCAACAGTAGCTGAGAAAAAAAAACAAAACCAAACCAAAACCAAAACAAAACAAAACAAAAACACAACAACAGAGAAGTAGAGATTTTTCTACTAGTATGAGAGAAATATGTGAACCTGCCTTAAAGTATAAAGTTTTGAAGCTTTCATTACCATCTTTTTGCTACAGCAGGCCTGTTGTTACAGGCTTGTCTTTATATGTCATCTTACAATAAGACTGATTCTATAATGCTGGTTTAGTGTTGTTTAATTTAATTTAATTTAGACAACTGTGTTGTTGTGTACCAACATCTGAGCAGAGGAGTGAAGTTGCACTTCACAAAGGATATGTAAATTTAAAATAATATTTTTAGTCTTTTTTTACCTTTTGTCTTTTTTTTTTTTTTTTTTAATTGTGGTCCTCTCTTCCTCCCTCAGGCAAAACTTCTGTTTTTTTCAAAAATCTGCTTTTGTGCAGAGTAGTGAATATTGCAAGATAAGCTCTTGAGATTGCTTTCATCATAATTTCTATTATTACACAATTATATATTATTAGATACAGCAATTATATGTTATCATTCAATTATATACACAATAAAGAAGTGTATTTTTAGTAATGCTTATCATGGAATATACGTTTTATAATGAAACAAAAAATGTTATTGTTAACAGCTGAAATCTTGTATTCCAAAGGTATTTGTATGTCTTGACCTACTTTTCTGTGTGCAAAATTCCTGTGAAATCAACAAAACTTTCTACCAGTATGTAACTTGTAAAACCTCCTGCTACACTAGAATGGATTTAGCTTGACTTTCTTCCTAAGGTGAATTTAGGGCAAAAAGTAACCTACCTTTCTTTATTCCACAAATCCAGTTATGACTGTATTCACAGTGCTCCTTAATCCATGACGGGGAAGGATCTCCTCTGATTGCTCCACAATCTTGAAATTCAATATCATAAAAATAGTTTTCTGCTTTATAATTCACCTACAGAGAAAACACATGTTTTTATTTTTATCTACAGGGGAAAAAACTCTACGCTGTAAGGAATGAGAAGTAGAGTTCAGCCTCTCCTTTTCCCCCTCCTCTGGCTGTGAAGCCAACGTGAGCTATTAAAGTAATTACAAACATTCTGCAAGAGGGAAGAAAGGCTCTGAGTTAATGCATCATCTAACAGACTTTAGCAGTCCTACAAGAATTGGAATTAAATGAGATTTTAAGTAAAAAACAGGGAAAAGGAACATGGCAATTTATCACCAGAGGCTAACAAAAATCAGGAGAGATCTTTCTCATATATTTGTGACTTGGATAATCATTTCTGTAGCTGAAAGTAGTCCTTGGCCTTATCACTTTTGTGATGGTATAATGTCAGGGTTTATTGGCCTCTTTTGTTTTTTTTTCCAATCCAGTGTGAAGAATAATGATTCAGAGTTACCGGTTGCAAAATAGACATTTTTGGAAATTCTTACACAGCTTTCATACACAACAGTCATGGAAACTTCTCCAACAGAAAAAAAAAAAAATAGAAAAAAATGTCAGAACAGAAGGAAACTGGCATGGTGAAACACTCACCGGGGAGCCATCGCTCCAGGAAAGCCCACCGTCAGGATCCAAACACTGCAAACCTATCCAGAAAGGCTGAAGTGATGGGAATTTCTTTCTAGAGTGTGAAAAAAATGTATTGTGGAAGAGGATATGTTGTTAGCTCTTCTCAATATTAGAAGTTACTTGGGACACTTATTGAACACTTCAAGTGCAGGAATTTTAAAAATAAAAAGTAATGGTCAGCAAACTCCCATTGGCAAGCACGTGAAGTTCACGCCTTAAAATTTCCTCCTTTGCAAATGGTTGTATTGAAAACACAGCACATTGTTTTCCTGCATTGATGTGTTTTTTCTCAGAAATAAAATGGTCAGGGCTACTGGAAGACAAAATTTTGTTTTAAAATGATTCACTAAACAAACTTAGAATAGGGTCTGTGGAGAAGCATTCAACAAATTTTGTTGTTGGGTTGTTTTTTATCTGAATTTAAAATGTTTGCAGGTTATGAAACATTTCAGGAACTCCAAAAATTTCTTTGAAAACATTAGTCATATGAGACATTTTCTTGGTTATTTTTCTTATTGTTAGGGTGAAAACCAGATAGATTTTAAAATAAGTATCTCAGGAGCAAAACAAGAATATTATTTATTACTGCATCATGTGTTGTTACACTGAAATATCAATTATTAGACCGTTTTCTTGCTTACTTTATTAAGTTTTCTATCACTGTTTGCTCTTCTTCATTTCTAATGGCAGCCAGGTCTCCTCCTATTTCTCTGCAGAAATCTCGGGCTTCAAACCATGTTTTCTTTTGGTCTTCTTCTCTCACAAAACTCTGTAGATACAGGTAGAACACTGTGTTTTCAGTGTGCTAAACATAAACCTGCTGGCCACCTTGCATAAGAAAAATAAGTAAACCTTCCATTACAACTATCCATTTTAATATGGATTCAAAAGTATTTGGATAACCTTACTTATCACTGATAGAGTGAAAACTGTAGTGATATTTGAATAGTTATGTAAAAGCTTGCTACATTTGTGTGCCATTCTGTGATGTCTAGATTACCTATCTATTTGGTGCTCTCCTGTTTCCCAAGTAGGATAATGGCAAAAAATAATACTTACTTTGAAGCATGCATTAGTGCTATTGCTTGTATCCCAACCCAAGGGACATTTGGAATCAGAAACAGTTTCAGAAGCAACAGGAACAGTGACTTTTTCAGCTAATTTTTTGCAGAGAAATTTTGCCTTTACTTCACAGTTCTGAACATCCCATAGTCCAGCTGCATTTCCAGTCCTAAGGGCAACACAACCAGCTTCCTTCCCTTTGTGAGATAAAAAAGAAAGTTGAAATGTTTTTTAAAGAGGCTCTTTTGACATTTTTATTGCTCATGTAATTAATTTACAAAAGGCTATTTGAAATATTAAGTGTAGTGTCCACTCAGAGGAGGAGCTTTGTGAAAAGAGGAAACCAGCAAGTTCATCAACATCATCATCCCTTCCCTTTGGGTGCATGAACAATTCCTTGCTTGCCTCTTTCCTCTGCCACGCATGGCAAGTCTTTGGCAGCCCATCTCCAAGGCTGGAAGGTATTTCATCCTTTCCACTCAGTTTGATTTTGCTCTTGGAAACAATGAGGAGTCAGAAAATAAATATTCTCATGGCATCATATAAAATCATAGAATAATTTAGGTTGAAGGGAAGACTGTAGAGTCCAACCATTAATACAGCACCACCAGGCCCACCACTAAACCATAAGTGCCACATCTACACATCTTCACATCTTCAAAATACCTTGCAGGGATGGTGACTCAACCACTTCCCTGGGCTGCCCATTCCAAGGCCTGAGCATCCCTTCTGTGAAGAAACCTTTCCTGGTATCCAATCTAAAGCTCTCCTCATGCACCATGAGGTCATTTCCTCTTGCCCTATTACTTGGGAGAGGAGACTGATCTCCACCTCATTACAACCTCCTTTCAGGCAGTTGTAGATAGTGATAAAGTTTCCTCTGAGCCTCTTTTCCTTCAGGCTAAACAACCCCAGCTCCCTCAGTCATTCCTCACAGGGTTTGTGCTCCAAGCCCCTCACCAGCCTTGTTGCCTCCTCTGGATGCTCTCAAGCATCTCAACTTCCTTCCTGAGCTGAGGGGCCAGAGCTGGACACAGCACTCAAGGTGTGGCCTCACCAGTGCCCAATACAGGGGAAGAATGACCTCTCTGCTCCTGCTAGCCACACCATTCCTGATCTAGGCCAGGATGCCATTGGCCTTCCAGGCCACCTGGGCACACTGCTGGCTCATGTTCAGCTGCTGCCACCAGTGCCCCCAGGACCCTTTCTGCCTGGGCACTGTCCAGCCACACTGTCCCCAGCCTAGAGCATTGCAGGGGGTTATTGTGGCCAAAGTGCAGGACTCAGCACTTGGACTTATTAAACCTTATCCTACTGGATTCCACCCATCCATCCAACCTTTCCAGGTCTCTCTGCAGAGCTCTCCTACCTTCCAACAGATCCACACATGCTCCCAGCTTAGTATTGTCTGCAAATTTCCTAATTAAAATTCAATACCCTCATCCATGTCATCAATAAAAATATTGAACAGAGCTGTCCCCAGCACAGACCCCTGAGGGACACCACTGGTGACTGTCCCCAGCTGGATGCAGCACCCTTCACCACGGCTCTCTGGGCCTGGCCATCCAGACAATTCATAACCCAGCAAAGAGTGCTCCTGTCCAAGCTGTGGGCTGCCAGCTTTTCCAGGAGTGTGCTGTGGGAGACAGTGTTAAAGGCCCTGCTGAAGTCCAAATAGACAACATCCACAGCCTTTCCCACATCCACCAGGTTGGTCATCTTGTCATAAAAGGAGATCAGGTTGGTCAAACATGACCTACCCCTCCTAAACTTTTGTGCTAGCTGGGTCTGATATCCTGGCCATCCTGTAAGTGTTGCATGATGACACTCAATTTAAACTGCTCCATTACCCTTCTGGGTACTGAGGTCAAGCCAACTGGCCTATCAGGATCCTCCTTCCCACCCTTTTTGTGGATGGGTGTCACATTGGCCAGCTTCCAGTCATCTGAAGCCTCACCAGTGAGCCAGGACTGATGGTAAATGATGGAGAGTGGCTTCACAAATTCATCTGCCAGCTCCCTCATCATCCCATCTGGGCCCATAGATTTGTGCACATCCTCCCCCTTCAGATGGAAAGTAAACTGTGTTTATGAAAATGTATCTTGAAGCACTGTGTTTCAGCCTTGGTTCCCAGAAGGAAGGAACCAAGATAGGATAGGGGCCTTGTACACCCTAGGGCTTGGAGCTCTGAAATATGTTTTGTCCTTCTGGCTAGGGAAAAGGAAGGGAAAAGTACTGGGACTAGTTACTAATACCATAATAAGCTACAAATGTATGTGTAAAGAATACAGAGAATATATAAAAAAGAAAAAGGAAAAATCATTCACAGTCAGTAGAGTACCAGGCATTGCTGCATTCCAGTTTGTGTACAGAACACCTTCATCAGTCACCCACTTGAAAATCCCTTGCTCTTCCATGTCTGAGAGACCAATCCAAAAATACTTCTCAGAGCTCAGACCAATGAGGCTGGTCAGATAGGCTTGCTCATATCTGAAATGACAGGATTCAGATGGGATTAAGCCCAGCATTCTTTCCATCTTCCTCTCCTCAGTATCCAAACTTCACAGAGCTAGAATGAATAGATTCTCCATTAAATTTCCTCTTATGGGGAATATGTTGTTTAGCTGAGTCCCAGCTGCAGTAGGGGGTGAAGCCTTGCTATACTGAAAAACTATTCCTTACAGAGCAGAAGTTGCTGTTGTCTGTTCTTTCAAAGTAAAATACTAGAAAACATTGATGTGTAAATCATTTTTCGTAAGAAAAGCCATACTGTTTTTATTCTTTTTTTTTTTTTTTTTCTTCAGAAAAAAGGATATTTGGGGTGGGGGGTTTGGGTTTTTTTGGTTGGTTGTTTTGTGCTGGTTTTTTTTAAGTTCTCAGCTAGTTTTTAAAATTCCAGTATTATTGCATCAGATATACAATTTTTAAACTCTTTTCATACCTGTCTCCTATACTTGTCAAATAACCGCTGCTCCTTTCACAGGCTTTCTTTGCTTCTGAAAATGTTACAGAGGTATGTCCAACCAGGTAGCAGTAAAAACCATGTCTTTCCCAACCCTGTCAAGAACACATGAAATAAACTTGCAATTAAAAACAACATATGTTATAGTACTTGAATTTCAATGAATACACATGAACTAATATATTTTTAATATAACCTAACATGATTATGTATAAATTTGAATTGCAGTGTGCTAATGAAAATTCAGCTTAGCAAATATTCAGTGCAGAAAGAAGAGATTTAATGCCTATGAGTGTCACTTTTTTGATAGTAATGGATAAATTTTTACTGGTAAAAAAGTCAGAGGGACACAGAAGGGAGAGGCAATTCAGAATCAGATACATAAAATTCTTCTGTGCGCAGAACCAAAAAGAGTAATCTGTATTATAGTAGTGATGCTGACTCAAGTTTCCTATGTTTTTGAGGCTAAAGGAAATAGACTAATTAACTGATTTAATACATCAGGTAACCTAAAAAGTCTAATTGAAGAGGTAACATAGAAACCACTGAAGAACAAAGTCCTCAAAATTACAGGTGAATTTCAAGTCATTTTTCTCCCTTTATGCCATCTCAAGATTTGCTTGCTGCACCCAAGAAAGGCAACTAAACTCTGTGTTCAGTATTCGGCTGCTGCTTAACTCCATCAAGCACAATGAGTCTCAGCTCTGTAGCTCTGTCCCCCATATGGGCTTGTAGGAAAGGTTAGTAAATATAGAACAGTAGTAAATAAGAAAGTAAAAAGAGGGAAAAGAAGGGAAAAAATGCAGTAGGATACAATAACTTGCTCAAAACAAATTCACTTATAAAAAGGATTTTAATTGTTTTGATTTGACTTCATCATCTTGCATCACGCCACATAGTGCAGAAATTGTTACCAGTCCCTACTACACGTCCAGTAATCACAGATGGTTGCAGAATATAACAAATATGTAGACAACCGCCAATTTCGCTTTAGCCCCTTTCACAGAAAGTTCTGAGAGGTAATAGACCTGACTTATTATTATTCCTTATGTGGGAATATAGTTAAAATTATTGCTCTGAATTTGTTGTGGAATAACACTTGTCAGGGAAGAAAAAAAAAGTTTCAATGTCAAAAAAAACTTGTGAAATTTTGCTAACCAGATTCTTGGTTATGATTTCTTCTCACCTTCAGGCAGGCAGGATCAGTCCTTGCTGTTCCAGAAACTCCTTGCAGTGGGTCTCTCCTGCAGATGTAGCCCAGCTTCCTGTCACAGGCACTGTCTGCCCAGTATCCATCCTAGTTCAGTTTTGGAAGAGGTGAAAAACACCTCAGGCAGAACCTTTTTACTTTAGAAACATTATCATTCTTTTCAATGTGAATATCTGTACTTTTTAATGGCTTCCACATATTTGAGCTTGGAGGTGAGATTATGTTAAGCTAAGTGGCACAACCAGACTGTTAAGGTTTGATTTGCTATAACGGACACTCACAATGTTTACTAGTTATATGGAATTTCATTTTAAATTTAATTTAGAGCAATCATATGTCTGACTGAATAAAGATAACATTCTTTGATTCCATGCAACTTAGAAACTATGTTAAGTTGTGTTAAAAATCACCCTAGAAATATAACCAAAATTCAAATAGTGCAGTGCTAGACCGTATGATTCGTGTGGAATGATTCACCTTTCCTGCCATAACGACACAATCTTCTTGGCCAGTGACTTCATGGGTTGGTTCTCCAGGCAACCACTTGGTGTATGTCACAGGAGTCCCATCACTCCACTCAAAGTACATTTGAATTTTGAGATCGTTCAGGCCAATCCACAGCTCATCTGCAGCTCCTAAGGACAGAAATTCATTTGTGTTATTACCCAAGTTGAAACAGTCCACAGGAGCAAGATTTTATGGAGATGAACTCCATAAAATTTGCAATGCAAATTCACCTGTATTAAAAGACAGAGTTTATTTTAAAATGTAGTTCACGTTCCTCTTTCAAGAAGTTAAAAATGAGCTCTCAGCAAGAAATGAGATTTGTCAACTTTATCAGTAAAGTACATTACTGTATCTACAGCTACAAGGTGTCTGATGCAGATTATCCACTCAAATGCTGCAGTGACTAGAGCTTCAAGTGATTTCATGCAGTGAAAAACAAATGAAAATCAAAATGAAAATAATTAAAATGAAAATAAAAAGACCATAATGACTCCTCTTGTGGGATTTTGGCTTTCAGGTTTTTCTAACCTACGTATCTGTGGCTTTCCCTATAAATATTCATAAAAAACAAGCAAGAATTATTTTATTTAAATCCTCTAAGATTTTTAATATTATAGTTCTCTATCTGTACCAAACACTGCCCTGTAGAAATACTCACTGTAGCCAAGCTGAGACAGTACAAAGCCATGCTCCTCAGGGTTGTGGATGCTGGCCAGGCTGCCATTGCTCTCATTGCAGGAACTTAGGGCTTCTCTCCATTCTTTGGGGTCTCTCTGAA
Source organism: Phylloscopus collybita (assembly GCA_027886175.1). Lineage (NCBI taxonomy): Eukaryota > Metazoa > Chordata > Aves > Passeriformes > Phylloscopidae > Phylloscopus > Phylloscopus collybita. The sequence continues at coordinate 18,889,534 of JAJNNQ010000002.1, forward strand.
CCGTGAAACAGTGACCTCCATAGGGCAGCCATCCTTCTGGGCATTTAACAGGCTCTACATCCCCTCAAAATCAATAGATATTTCAAGTTTTTAAATGGTGCAAACCAAAGTCTAGAATAACTAGAATTACATTTAAAATCAGATAATTAATGAATTAGAATGAAAAGGAAGGGGTAACAAATAAGCAGTACTGCATTCCTCACACATGTATTTTAGTCTGTATGTTGTTGCTTATGGTACTTTTACAGAAAGCATACTGTATTTTAACAAGAGAGGAAAAGACTGGAGCCAGTTGTTACTGGGCTTTACTAGTATGAAGTATTCATTGGCCAGAGGAATATTTTGTAATTTCTTATGCAGCATTTCCACACAATATACCCCACCCAATTACACGTTTTATATTTCATAAATGAAAGGGATTATTACTGCAGCTCAAGTAATTCTCTGCACACATGGCTTTCCACATCAACTCACATTAAATAAACTAGAAAGAAGTATAGTAAAAAAAGTGGTCCAAAGGAAGTTGCTCTTTTTTACCATCTTTCTAGGTTACAAGCAACCCCATCATGAATTTGCTCTGAGCCTACTGATGCCATTTTTCCAAGCCTTCTGTGGCAAACCTCAATGTTTCCATTAGAATGTACTACAGGAAGGGTGAAGCATCTCTGTATTTTCATGTCCATGCAGACCATGATACTTTCATGAAATTGTATGGCTGAACCCAGTGCCTCTGGAACTGTGAATAATAATAATTAAGAAATGCTTGTGTGATTACTGGGCCCCAGGAACATTTTCAGTATTTAAATATGTTTCGCTAAAGAAGTAACAATATGCTTTGTTCTGTACCAGTCATCATAGGGGAAAAACAAATTTCAATGATTGATTTTTCTTTTTATTTTTAACTAGCCATTAAATTTAACTTTAGTGACACAAATTATGCCTTTATCAAAAGGTTTTTATATTTGATTGACATACCCGATGGAAGAACTAAAGGATCCTTTATGGAATTTTTCTTTTTACAGATATAGCCAAGCTTCAGCTCACATGGCTGGTTTTCCCACTTAGCATCTCTTCTGGGGTTTAGTACTGCACAGAGTTTTCCAGGCTCAAGCTCAGGGCTTCCTTCATGGGATAAAAAACAAATTATTTTTATGTAGCACAGGGTTTATGTCAATAGCTATTTCATGTGTCAAGTATGGACTCATGATTTCACTCCTATAATTATTTTTCTACCAGAGATAAGGAAATGTAATTTAGAAGTACCTATTGAAATATTTCTTTTGATGCTTGTTGCAAAATTTACACTTTCTGCCACAATTTATTACAGAATAGTGGTCCTTTCTGCATGGCTCTTTGGAATTTGAATGCACATTTGCTCCTTGCTGCAAGCAGAACCTCCTGACATTCCCTCACGATTACTGTCTCTCCTCTGCCTGCCTCTTCCACCAACACCTCTGGAGTTTCTCCACAGGACCATCATCCCTGGAGAATGGTCAGTGTTTTCTTCTCAGAGAGGCCCACAGTGTGATGAATTACTTTTTTTCCCCCTCTCCCCACAGAAGATAGAACTTAATTCTGTAGGGAACTGGAAGTGTGTAGATTAACTCATGACCATAGCAGTTGTGTGGGGATACAGGAGCTCTGGGGGTGCGGGCTGAGTGACCTGAGAGCCAACCTCTCAGGCCTGCAAAGCTTGAGGAATTTGACCAGCTCAACAGAAGGTAGGAAATCTTCTACCAGACTCAGCAGCTCTGGGCTTTGTCTTCATCTTCTGTGCCAGGTAAAAGCAGGTGACACCTCTGAGACTTGGGAAGGCCGAAAGTTGGAATATGCCTGCATTTATTCACAATCTGCTGCAACCGACAGTTGCCATGGCAATAATTGACTTTCAAAGATAAACTGTCAATGCCATGAACTCTTGAATGACAGGAGAAAAGTAAAAAAGCATAGGAAGTGAAGAGGAAGGCTTTGCAAGACCAATGCTCACTGGCAGGCGAGTCCTTGCAGGATGCAGGGTCTGATAACCCTGTGACAGACACAGAGGATTTCACTGACTTGACGGCATTCCCAGTATGATACAGCTCAACTAGTGCTTTTTGCTTTATCTGCCTCTGATAAGGAGGTTATTTAGGTCTTCTGCTTGAAATCCCATGAGTTATGTCTAGTGAAGAAAAGTATAATTCTCAGATTATAATTCCAAAACTTGTTTAAAAAGTTTACTACCTGGTGCCCAGTTAAAGTATCTGAAGGGAAAGCCACCACTCCACTGCCAGCCACTCTTGAGATTCAGACTGTTAAGCCCAATCCAGAGAGAGGATCTCTTGCTGTCAATCAAATCTAGATAACCAAAAGAATTGAATTCTAATGAGATTTGCTAGGAAAACTTCTGCATTTCCAAAGTTTGGAAGAAGATACTAAGTCTTCCCAGTGATTTGTAAGTTCAGTACAAAATTCATGTTTACTGATAATAAACTCAGAGGTTTTTTTCTGTAGATAAAGGGTAGAGAATTGAAAAAGGTTATTTTACGTATTAGTTTATCTGAACTTAATGCTATTCTATTACTTAATGCTATTCTTATATGTAACCAATAAGCTTTGAGAATGGAAATATTGAATTTCTATTATTAAATTGTTGTAAGTTGCTTGTATATTGCTTGTAGTGCAATTGATATAGGACCTTCGTTGTACAGTGTGCATAAATGTGTATAGTCTGTATAAAATTTGTATCACATTCAAAACAACTATTTCATTAGATATACAGGAAGCATACTGATTTGTTAACAAAAAACATAATCACAGAACATGTCATATAATCTAATTGTCATGTAATAACTGTCTCCTAAAATGTTTCTTCTATTAAGTCCTCCTTCCAGGACCTTTCTGGTGTTTTCTGAGCTTGAGCTAACTTTTGCTTAATTAGCTAGAAATCCTTAGGGGGTTTTTTTATAAAATAATAATAATATAAATAATTTCAAATGGTAATTCCACAACTTACTAAAGTTCTACATATAAAAAGCCTAAATTACTGTAATTTTGTTATTTCTTATTAGTATAGATACTGTTTTCTTACATCAGCTATTCACTGTAATGTGATTAAAGCATTGAAACATTTGTAATCAGTCAAAAAAACCTTTCAAAAGAGTTTTTACTGAGTCTTGCTTATTAGTTCACCTTTTAGATATATTTGTTCATGTATCTCTGTGACACTTAATAATTCTGCATTCTGTTGCTGACAGCTCTTCCTCGCTTGGTGCCATGTGAGAGCTGACTGGTGGTTTATCTGGTAGTAGGCTCCTGTCAAAGGATCTGTACTCCAAAATCTGTCAATGTCTGTGTGAGAGAAAGGAGATTTAGTACCTGAGTTTGTAATGAACATATTACAGAAAGTGTTATGGCAAAATTTGTCTGCAAGCTTATTTGTGAAATAACATTTTGGTGCAGTTATCTTGATCTTTGTTAAGAAAACAGGGTGTGTCATTGACTTTATCAGTAATGAGCCTTTGATCCTTTATTTGTACTTTCCCTTTCAAATTTTATAATCTCCAGTAGAAAAAAAAATCATAAAGAGGCCAATAAATCAAAACTGTATCTTGGTCATTTTCTACCCTGTGAACATGTTCAGAAGCTCATAGGCTATGCCCAAGTTTATTCTTGGCTGGAACACAACTGAAATACAAACATTTGCAGTAATGGAACCTTTCTTGTGAAATTCAACCATCACTAATCACATTTACAATGCTATAGGCTTGGGGAAGAGCAGCTGGAAATCTGTCCAGTGGAAACACACTTGGGGTAGCTGGTTGATAACCAGCCAAACATGAGCCAGCAGTGCTCAGGTGGCCAAGAGGGCCAATGACATCTTGGCCTGTACCAGCAATAGTGTGGCAGCAGGACCAGGGCAGTGATTGTCCCTCTGCACTGGTGAGGCCACACCTCAAATACTCAGTTCAGTCTTGAGCCTGACTACAATGAAGACCTTGAGGTGCTGGAGCACATCCAGAGCAGGGCAAGAGAGCTGGTGAAGGGCCCTGTCAGGAGCAGTTGAGGGAACTGAGGTTGTACTTGTTGTCTGCATGTGTTTTAATAACTAGAATGTTGAAATTGTCTTCTGAAAGCTCACTGTTGGCAAAACAGTTTCCTGGGCAAGTACTAAAATAAGCTGTGATTACAACTTGCCCTAAATTTCTCTTTTGTTGAGAAAAAGACATTAAATTTGTTGAATGGTTTGTTAGAGGAAATGTTTTCTACTTCTTAATGTGTTTCGTTATTGCTGATTCAGAGCTTTTTAACATTCTTTTTTTAACTGTAGACTCAAGTATTAGTGATGATGTCCCAATAATTTTATAATGCCAAATACTTCATATTTTATAGTTTATATAATGAGGATTCCATGGGAATTTTGAAGCTACTGCTTGCAATATTGCACCAGAGAATAATTTTCACCGAATCAGTCAGAATGATGTTGGCTGGTGGTAGTTGAGAGTGAGTTGATCTTGGTTTACCAGTGCATTTCCTATCAAAATGACAAAGTCTGATTCTAATTATGTGGTATTGCACTGGAAACTTAGGTTTCAGGAAGTATTTTTAATATCTTCATGAACATGGATTTTGCTGTTCTTTATCCTTCCATGACCATACTTTTATCTGTTAAGATAACACTGTTTTGTAATATATTCTGAAACATTAAAAGGGAAATGCTGATGATGCTAACATTTCAGGAAAACCTTTGAGCCAATCTTTTAGTTTTATGTCTTTCTAAAAACAAACTACAGCCTCCCATGAACTGTAGATGAATATTGTCATACAGACCAGGGCTTTGCTTGGGTAGAAAAGGTTTGACTACTGCTATCACAAATATCAGTGGGTATAGCATCTCAATTTTCAGGTGATTCTATGCTGAAGGGAGTAATATTTAAAATGCACTGGTTTTTGTTGTTGTTGTTGTTGTTGTTGTTGTTGTTTTTCCTGAGTCTTAACTACTGATGAACACATCCAGACAACTTTCAGCCTGACTGTAGGCTGTTAGCAAACAGATCTGTTATTTCTGTCAGGAATGTTATTGCATGAAAGAGACATTTTTGAATAAAATTTAGGTCACTGCACCTCTGCATTATTAACAACATCTCAATATTGATATATTTACATAGCAGTGTTGTGTTATAGGGTCTATATCAGCGTGTGGGACTTACTGGCAGCTGGACAGAACCCATACAAATGGTCCTCGTCGAAGTTGGGCGTTGTTGCACACCAGAACAAGCCATCTGACCTGCCAGCAGCTGTGCACTCAGCATACCATCTTCCACTCAACAGGAAGGGGAAGGCACATGGAGCTCCATTGGAATTTCCTAACAGTGTAAACAGGTCTGAGGGGGAAAGACAAGTTTTAATACAGCTCTGTGAATATCTGTGCTGTACTCTCCATAAGACTATGTGGAGAAAGCATTATGAGTGTTACACCAGTGTAGCTGGGGAACTGCTGTCACCAGCAATGTCTTTCATGGAAGTTCTTGGCAGGTCTCCCAATTTATGTTTTGCTTCTGGGGTACATCATCAACTGTACCAAGCTAGAAATTGAGCAGTTTCATGCTGTAGACAACTATGAAAGATCTGCAGTGGTTTTTATCTCATATATTTAAATATAATTTTCTAAAAATAGTGCTATCTTTTTGTCTTGTGGCTTAACTTCCACTTCATGTGGCTTAATATTGTGGGATTTTTCGGCATCTGAAATCTTTTAGAATAATAGAAGGTATTATGCATGGAATTATTTCCTTACATTTAATATTGATGTATTAAACTCAGAGATTTTTTTTCCCTTTCATCTGATAACACTAATACAATCTCAGTAGTAATAGTATGCAGATAAATAAAGTGCTTTGATTTCAAAGTCACAGAATCACAGAATGGTTCGGGTTGGAAGGGATCACAGTGGGTCACCTGGTCCAACCTCCCTGCTCAAGCAAGGCCATCCCAGAGCACAAGGCACAGGATTGTGTGCAAGCAGTTATTGAATATCTCCAGTGAGGGAGACTCCACAACATCTCTGGACAATCTGTTCCAGTGCTTGGTAGCAGAACTTCCTGTGCTTGGGTTTCTGCCCATTGCGTTATTGCTAGGCACCAATGAGAGGAGTGATTAATACTAACAATCAAAAATAACCTACATCCACATCTGCTTTAAAAGTAAACAAAAAGTACGCACATTTTTCACATATGTCTGAACCTAAGCAACAGTTTCTCTCCAGAATGGAGAGGTAACAGGCCTGAATATGTGAACTTATCATTCTCCAGTCTACCATTGCCTCAGGGGGAACAGCTAGTATCAGGCTAAGGGGAGTAGAAATCAAAAGACCCTATCTCTGATGGCAAACGAGAGGATTCAATAAACCACCAAAAATAATCTTCAAACTTTACCTTCGTGGCTTTGAGAACACAAATCATCCATGGTTCCATAGATCTTCCATTTATCCTTTGCCTCTGATGCTGTTTTCAACGCAATATTTTCTCTTTTTTTGCCAGCACTAAGAAATAAATCTTCCCCTTGAATTGCCAAGGCTGCGTTTCTGCAGTCCCATTTCTGGAATTCACTGTTCTTGTTGCATGGGTACAGAGAAATTTTAGCCTGGTTTCTCTTGTAGGGCACTCCCAAGCATTGTGCAAATGCCACACTCATTAATTGATGATCAGAGACCCACCTGAATTTTTGTAAGTCACTGTTTTGCTTGCAAGTGGCTGTTGTGACTACCTCAGAACTCTGAGCAATTAAACAGAACTTAGTATCCTCATTGAATATTAAGAATATTTCCTTGTCTGTAAAACAAAACATTCAGAATAAGTGGTTAGGGTGAGCACGTGGTAAAGGGGCACTTGCGAGGAGAAATATGTGCTGTTTATTCTATGCTGATCTGACTCATGTCAGGAGGCTCCAAATTTTTACAAGGATCAAATGGTATTTTCAAGACACATTCCATTCTGGGAAGGAAAAGTAAGTACAGCTTAGTAAATACATGGGAACACAATACAGAGGATTAAGTGCACCTAAACTACATTAAGACAGCTTCAAAAATGTGATAATAACGGAATTTTATCTTTTTCTGAAAAGCACATTTCATTCAAGATTTCCAAAAGAGACCTTCACTGACAATTTGGAAGTTTGCCATCATTTCCATGCATTACAGATGTAGCTCCTGTAACATACATCTCCATGGGATCACATTTGTGCTTGATACAGTTAGTGAGTGAGCCTTCTGTGACTCTTTCTTGCTCATTCTGGACTTTACGTGTTCTGTTATGATTTGGGGATTTTTTTGGAATTAAAAGCCATGTAATGGATACTTGTTACCTTGCCTTGATCCAGTACCCTTTCCTTAGCACATCTCTCATAAGAAGTCAACATAATTTGCACAATAAATCACAAGCATTGTCACAACAACAAACACTGAAGAGCATATAGATAGTATAGGTGTGGGCCTGCATGCCTGTGCATTTTTAGTGCCACACAAGATAATTGACACTCTCAAAGGGTTATAGGCAGCCTGATGTAGTAATCCATTGAGATAAGTAAGCCCTGCTGGGAGGGCTGTCCAGAGCTGCAGCTGTGCTGTGACACACAAAGCAAGTCCTCCTGAGCAAACAGCTCCATGCTCTTAAAAACATCAGGTAGCATGCAGATCTCACTGGCTTTGGGTCATGAGGGAAGGGATTGAAATTTGGACTACAAGGAATATTCTAGAACTTATAGAACACGAGGGCAAGATTTTGCCCTTCAGCCCTCTGTGCCTCAAATTCACGACTGGAAACAGAGATGCAGCATCACTGCCATATCCACCTGAGAGAATAACACACAAGAGGCAATGAGATACCCCTCCACACACTAAAGTAAATTTTTGGGACAAATGCAGGGTGTTAGGGCAAGCCAGTGTTGGGTAGTGTAGAGAAGAGAAAGTCTCTGGGAAATTCTGGGAGCATATGACAGAAAAAAAAAGTTCTTGAGCTCTTCCAGAAGGTCCTGTATTACTTTGACCAGCTCGGTAATATATAAGAGTTTCACTTTTGTAAATCTAAATTTGAAGCTGAAAGAACTCAAAGAAACCTAGTTTCTTCTTTCCTTGTCTATTTAGGCAAAAAGTTTTAAATATTATAAAGCTTTTATTTCTTACTGCTCAGTAAATAAGTACTTAGTGTAGTCCCCTAAGTACTGGGTATTGTCCCTCATAGAATTTTTGCGTCTAATAATAGGAGTTCTTGCTGGAAATTGTGTGGTTTCTGCTTTTGGGTTGGGTTCCCAGCTCATGGAGCAGGTGGGAGACCCCCTTTCTGCAGTGGGTAGTGCTGTCACAGCTCACATGGAACAGTGTCTGCTTTTGGAAGCTGTGATGTGTACCCCACTCCACAAATCTAACAAACTGAAGGATAAAGAAAACACACCTTTGAACATTATCATTATACTTACTTAAAAAGGGAGCTGTTATATGTTACGTTATATGTCTTTGGCCAACCTCAGAGCCTTAAGTATTCCTCTCTACTCTTACTGCTGTACTGGTTATTCCACAGCTGTTCTTGACTCTCATGTATTTCTAATATATTTTTTTTACTGGCTTCTTCTCAGCCACATTGCTACATCTTACATCAATCTGCAAGTTCCACCTCATCCCACACAATCTTATGCTAAGTAAGGCTAGGAGATACATATGCAACACCCTATCTAATTGCTTTATCCTTTTAATTTTTTTGTGAGGTAGCCATATACATAGAAAAAGACTATGGAGCACACTGTGAAATCCATCTACTTTACAGAAGCAGGCATAACCAATAAAAAAAGTTGTAGCCAGAAGTCAATCTTTATTCACATATGTGACTCAGTCCTGACTTCTGATTCCCAGCTTTACCCCATTTTCAATATTCCCCTCTTTAAAAGTAAATCAACATCACTGTATCTGTCTTGTGGAAACTTCTGTGAAACCACTCCCATTAGGACAAATATGAAATTCAGAGTAGTAAAGCTATGTGAATATCTTAAAGATCTTGAGAAACTAGCAAGACAACAAAGATGCCCACTTTCACATCCACTTTTGCGGGGGATAGGAAAAAATAGACTCACCAAGTGTCTGAAAAGCAGTATGAACAAAAGAGAGGAAAACTAAAACTGTAGAAAAGATCAAGTCTTTCATTCTGTCTTCTTATTCACAAAGAGATGAGAAGGAATTAATTGTTGCAGTAGATGTCCTTAAACAATCAGTTGGTGCTGGCTCCTTCTCAGATTTGGAGATTTTAGTAGAAAGAGAAAACTCTGTGCTCTAAATAAGGAAATATCCTGTCACATGTGGTATTTTGAAATCTATAAATAATTGCAAGATTGAAACTTTGCATCTGAAAGTGAAGTTTCCATCCATTCAAATGCAAGTGGCAAAGTTTGAACAGTTCAAGATCATTCCACTGAATTAGTTTTAACTTTCTTGGTTCTGTGCTGGAATTGCAGCATTCTGATCCTCAAAGACAGAAGCAGGGAGTGCACTTTAAATGAATGTACCTCAAATGTCATAAATATATACCTGAGAAACTCAGAGAAAAATACATATGCAAAAATCTTAGTCAGACAGGTCTTCACTGCTGTAAAAGATATATTGATTTATTTTACTTCAGTGATCAATTTTGACTACTTCAGAATGAAAAATTAACCTACGTAGGACAATTTAATTTTGCCCAGTGACTTGACAAACTGAGTACTACGCATAGTAGTACTATATCTACCTTTTATCTCCCTGGTATATCAGCTAGTAGGACTAGTGTGCTGTTACTTCATGTGAATTTGCCTTAGAAGAACCAATACCAATTAGACAAATCTTTACAAATCTTCCCCTGATTTTGGCAAAAAACCTGCCTTTTAAAATTATCTCATCCATAAAGGGCAAATGAACTTTAGTACTTTATTCTTGCTTTGTACCAAGCATAAATGAGACAAGGATAGAGGAATAGTTTCAAATTTTACAAGTGAGCTTCAGTCATTTATTAAGTGGAAATGAAATACAGCTATGCTGCACAATCCCTTAGTAATTTTTATAGAAAGGGAGGAAAGATATTCAGCTGAAACTGCCCTTCAAATTTTCACTCATTTTCCTTGGCTTTATTATGAAGACAAATCTCATGGTATTTTCTGCAAGAGCAAAGCATCACTTAATAAGATGGAAGAAACTCATTGACATAATACAAAGTCTTTGGAGTTGTGGTATCAATATAAAATATAAAACATTTAAATAATGATATCTTGTTGGATTTTTAAATCAGTTTTTTCTTTTCATTTACTTTGCCTTTATAATTAGCCATCAAACAGCACAGAATCCAGTTCAGTATTTACAAAAAAAAAAAAAAAGAGTGTTTCTTGTAACTTACATGAAGAGGAAAAAAGAAGTTGAAAGATCAAGAGGACTGTCATTAAAAGTAGTTTGACTAAAAAATTACCTTTATTCTTTGTCCTCTGCTATATGTTTTGTTTAATTGCCTTATCTATAAATTGTCAATCCAATGTCATGTAACATCTATGCAGTTCTTCTGCACTTTCTAAAGGTTTGTTATTCTGAGAGATCCTTGAGATCTTTTTTCTTCAGAATGTCATAGACAACAGAGAATTCCTTGGAAACTTAAACGTCTCAATAAACCTCTAAAATATTTCACTAGCAAGACATTGTTTTGTGCCCCACTCTTTTTACTGGCCTGAATCATGGATGCAGTGCCCCGTAGAGGATAGTATGCAAATCTATCCTGAAATAAATGATCAAGTGGAATAAAACCAGGAATGCATTCTTCCAAAAATTATTTGGCAACTACTTTATTTCATAGTTTATTTATTTTTTTTTAGTCATATGCCTTGTTCATGTTTTTGTGTCTCTTCTTGTCAGCCTCATTTTTAAGGAAGAAAACACATTAGATAACAAACCATATATCATCTCCAGATGTTAACTAAACACTGAAATGTTATTGTGTAATATATAGATTGTTTATTGATATAGTCTCACATTCATAATTGACAAAACACATTCAAAGTTGGAGAATAAGACTGTATGCAAAGATTTATTTGTTTTGCAAAATACAAGCTGAAGCCATGAACGAAAGACAAGTATTTGCATTTCACTTGTAATACTATCACAAATCGGATATTTGTGTAAAGGGTTTAAGACAAAGGCAGTAATAGGGAGAAAAAATTCATGTCAATCTCTGTTTATTCCAAACATCACTTAAGTAACAGTATGTATGCTTCAGTATGGCGAGATACTCTCAAAGTGCAGGCATAAGGGCTGAGTGCTCTGCAAAGAGTGCTCAGTGTTAGTCTTGACTCTGTATGTGATGCTGTCACAAATTCTTAAATAAGTAACCCATATCTTTTAAATCTAAATTCCCACTAGTTCTGTTATTTTCTATGCTTGCTTAATTAGCCATTTTGTATAGTACTAAGTCAATAAATACCTGAGAGTATTTATTGAGGAGCATAAAACAATAGTTCCTAATATTTACCAAAGGAGTAACTGCCAATTTTACTTCGTAATAAAAGTTACATGCACCTAAGAGAAACTAAGGTTTCCTTTAGTTCAGCTGTATTTTTTTCAGCTTAACCATTTAGTATGGCTGTGTTATTCCATCAGACAACACTATGTTCATTTTTTTCTTCGTTGTTGGCAGCATCACTTCCATTGTCTCCTGCAGTTGGGGCACGGTTGCATTGCAGCTGCCCGCTGCCCCACCTCACCTCTCTTCCAGTTCCACTTCCAGTTTTGATTTTGAACAAGAAATAAATCATGAAGCCCACCCCCAATAAAGTTATGAGGACCAGAGTAAGTAGTATCCACATATTCAGGTGACTACTGGCTTTGTCCTTTTTGGCATCTGTAAATAAATAAAAAGTAAACAGAAATGAATGAACTGTAGCCACAAATAAATATAAGACTATTGAAAATTGAAATTTCTCCCTTAATTCAGCTGGGAAATCTATTATGATGTGTCTGTGTCAGTCTTTCTCATACATCTGCAAAAGGAGGATCAGAGAGAGGGTAATCAATTTACCAAAGCATTTGACTATTCTGGGGTTCCCTAAGGGTCTTGCAAGTACTGGTAAATTAGGATGGGAAAGAATTCAATGGCAATTAATTAAATTAAGCTCATATATATACATATATATATAATTTAAGCATGTGTCTTTGAAGTTATTTGGAAGGGAAAAATCCTACCTTCCACATTTCCAGCTGCTTCAAGAATAGCTGTCAAAGATAAAGACAAACCTTTAGTCAAAATCTAAAAAGGTCACATTTTCGTCCTGACAGTTTCATGTTAGCAAATGATCTGGTAACCTGCACATCATCACTTCTGGAAACACATCTGCTAAATTAGGAGAGCTGAAAAGGCGTGAAAGATTTTTAACCCCATATTCCCTTCAATAAAGCTGCAGTGTTTTGCATATTAAATCCCTCTTCTTGCTTCTTTTGTAATAACCAGACTATCTCCAAGCTAAGCAGTAGTAATTTCTGACTATCTTAAGAGGACTCTCTCGTCTCCCTGATTAATTAACCTTGCCCTTTTCACCGGGTCTGTTTCTTGTAGAGACTGGGAAAACTTGATCGACTGCTGAGGGCAGTTGAGCTTTCCTGTATCACACATAATTCTTTTGAGACCCAGCAGGTCTTAACTTACCATAATTTATTGTGCGTCTCTAACTACACGTGCAAACCCAAGCTTTCCTGTGCAGCTTTTCCCGGCGGTGCACAGAGGGCGCCGCCTGCCAGGCTTCTCCCGGCTGGGTGGGAGCTGCGCGGTGACGGCCGGGCAGGGCCGATGTCCCCGTGGGCAGCGGGACCCCAGGGGCTCGCCAGCAGCCGGGCTGCTGCAGCTGAACCAGGGTAATGCATTGGGTTCTGCCGTGTTTGCGAGCACGAGGGAAAAGCAGCTGCTAAACCTGACTCTTGAAAGGGCGCAGAGCTGGCTGAACTGAGTATCTGGTGATGCTGAAACGCCGCTCTGCTGGAAGAACCCGGTGTCGGGGAGTCCCCTCTGTACTTCGGCATTGCGCTTCAGGGCCACTTACAGCCAAACCCATCAAATAGAGTGGGTGGTGATAGTGAGTCTGCTTTCTGACATCTGGTAACAGAGAACTATCATTCAGTAGTGCCTGTTGCCTGCAAAGAAAACCAGGCGTTGTCCTAGGAGCAAAAATTTTCTTTTGAGAACATGCCCTGAACAATGCTGTGAGTGCTGCTTTCCCCACCCCGCTGCAGGTTTGCTTTGGTGAGGGGAAGGACTGAACCTCAGAAATATCCTGAACCTTGGGGTTGTGAAACAGGGCAGGAAATTGGACTTTTTTGCAGAATTAACTGTTAAACTACAAAATACCACATGGTTGCTTGGCTCACAGTACTCTGATATTTTTACTTCCTGACTAAAGCAGATGGTGCTTAGTTATACAGAAACACAATATTAAAAAAAAAAAAAAAAAAAAAAAAAAAAAAAAAAAAAAAAAGCTAACCAAAACACTTCTACTCTTCAAAGGTCACTATATGTTCTCTGGATCGCACTTCCGCTCCTATTTAAATAGAATTGCTTCATCCATTTCTTACTGGAACAGTATGTATCATAGTACAGCAAGAGGAAGAATAGCAAATTATTGATGCCACTCTTGTTCCATAGAAAGAAAATAGGAATGTCAGTAGAAAAAACATGTTGGAGGGTTGTTTATGTTGGAGGGGAACAAAACAATAAAGAAGTTTGATTTTTTTTCCAGGAATTATTTATGATTTTTAGTTATTAATAGGATATTGCTCACAGAATGTAAGAAAATCTGAGGTTATAAAGGAAGAAATCATAAACAGAGCAAACAAAAAAACCTTATTATTTTTGTCTGAACATTGAAACATTTCTGTCAGTTTTTTGTAACGCTCATATTGTGCTATTACTACAGAAATGAAAACATAAATGAAAAGAGCCAGTATTAAAGTAGCCACTTACTCTTTGGTTTCTTACAAATGAAGCCCTTTTGGGAGGAGCAAGGCAGGACACTCCAGTTGCCGGTGGCGGCAGACAGCTCCACGCAGAAAGCCAGCTCGTCCCCCGAGGGCTGCCCCTCACCCCAGTTGACAAAGCCTAAGGCGCTGTTGTCTTGCCAAAGCAGCTGCCCTGATGTGGCAAACGTTAGTATCAATAGTAATAGATGCACAGGAAAGGTCTTCACCTTAAGTGAATATTGACATACTAGTACTTTATTCAGCCTGATACAGCAATACTACCTTCTTCAGAAATTCCATCTGTGGGTTTTTGTTTTGTTGTTGTTGTTGATGTTGTTTTTTGGGGGTTTTTTTAATGCATTTTATCTCATTTGATTTTTGTCTCAAAAACAATATAATTGCTTTCCCAAATTATGATTTGCAGATTTATCGGTCATAGCTTTGTTTTAGTTTCTATTTTTCCATATGTTTGCACAGGATATCAAAGTTTCAAACTGAAAAAAGCTAAATTCAGATGTTTTAGGAAAAATATCTAAATTATTATTTCAGCAGCACTCTATGAAAATCAATAAGTTTTTACTGTAATGCTTAAACATGTTTATTTAAAATTAAAACTTTTTTTTTCATAAATGCTAAAAAAAAGTTTGATATTTCAATGGGCTGAAAATAATCTAAAATAAAACCCTTTCTGACTGCTTGTAGCCTGATAACAGTGTTTTCTTCCAGATGCATGATTTTCTCCTGTATGCTTTAGCAAGCAGCCTAATTTTCTCAATACAGAGTCACAGTCGACCTTGATGCTGTGGGCTCTGGCTGGACTCCCACAGGTCCCACATGAGTCTTCCCCAGCCAAGAGAAGATGAGAGCCAGTCAGGACATTTTTCCCCAACAGGAAAACCTTTCTCAGAGACCAGGAATAGGAGACAATGTCAGAGAGGGCTCAGGTCTGAACTCCTACTGTACTTCAATTGGTTGCTTAAAACCAATTTATTTTATTAATATTTTTGTCCATTTAATAAAGTTTGTTTATGATTATTTATAGAACTTAAAATAGTTACCATTTACATTTCTGTATATTCCTATCCAAAAGCCACTTGTCTTGCTTGAGTACAAATCTGCATGTTCTATCAAAAAGTTTGATTCATCCAGATCTTGTACAGAAGTCAACACACCACCTGTAAAAAAACCAACAGAAGATGATTTGAGGTATCCCCAACACAGTTATAGCTTTGAGACAGGTGAGGGTTAATAAAAAACCTCTCCTGCTGATAGGGAGTAAAGAATTTAAATAGAGACCACAAGGTAGTGTCCAGCTGTAGGGGAACAGCACAGACAGTGAGAGGTGTCATCTTAAGTGAAAGACACAAAAGCACAGTGAAGGTGATGACTTTTAAACACAAGGAAAAGTGTAGTCTGGTGTTTAAAAGTCTTTAGTCTGTAGTCACTATGTTTTCAAGTGATTGGATGGTATTGCTCATAGGAATTATGAGTGATTATTTATTTGTTCTTCATGGTTTGACAGAAAAATATGTAGTATGAAATACTGCACAACAAACAAATCTGCAATTCAAACTGATGTATTCGTTTTTGTGGCTGTGGTGGTAAAGTAAGAGGGCTAAGAGGATCTAAAAATGTATGAAACAAAGAATCCATTTATTTTCTCCTTTCTGGCCTCTTGAGACATGGATGAGATAGCTGATGACTCAGCAGCAAAGGTGAAGGAGTGCCAAGGTACTGCTCCTGGTCTTGGCCAGGAACAGATGTCTCCAAGGAGAGGAGGGAAGCATTTTCCCTCCCCGGGATCTGCAGTCTGCCAGGGAACCTTGCTGATAGAGCAAGGGCTGCCAGGCAGCAAATGCAACCCCTTTTGGACCAACCCCTTTTGGATCACAGAGCCCGTGTTAAAAATGAGTGATTGTTATTATGATACTTTGCTATTGTGTAGGGAAAGATATGGAAAAGAAGGGATAAGGCCTGATTTGGTTTTTTTCAAATACATAAAATTTAAGATCTTACTAAAAGAAACTTTGTGAATGAAGAAATATAACAAAAAATGAGCACAGCTGGAAAAATAAAACAAGGAAATCACCTTAAACTCAACAGGGAATTGTGCTGAAAAGCACATAAAAATAAAAAAAATAAATGAGACATTTATTACTTATTTTTAATATTTGCAGATTTTCCATTATTACTTTTCAAGATTTTTTCAAAACTTCTTTTTAATGTCAAGATTGAAGTTCTATATTTGGGTGAAAATAATAATTACCTGATTGAATGCACTGAGTCACAGACTGAGCCCAGCTCATTTCATTGGCATTGAAGTTATAGCAGTGGCTTCGGAAAGGAATCCAAGATATGTGATCAGATTCAGGACATTGTCCAATATCCTGGGGGGGATTGGAAGGAACTACATCTAGAAGAAATGACATATTATAAATTATTTCATTAAGTAAGGATTACAGTTCTTCATATATGAAATTAAATATTAAAACACCTTTTCTTAAAAGTATTTAAAGTATTCTTTGGCACACTATGCTAGAATAATCACTGTCTAAGTCAAGAGTGACAATGAGGATCAGGACTGGTCAGCTGTGAGAGGATGACTCAGTGTGAACCTGTGCTCTTCTGTGTTACTAGCTAAATCAAACTTGGACTGCCTCAAGGATATTTGAGTGTTAAAGGATTTTGGTTTTAGTACATTTTGCTATAACCAACAAATTTATCTAAATAAAATAAGCATTAAAAAGCAGAAAAAACACTCCTAGAAAATTCCCAAACTCACAAAAACTTCAAATAAGTTTTATTTTAAATGAAATTTAAATATAATAGAAATTCCCCATTCAATATTTTCCTCGAGATAACAATCCTTACATAAAATTTCTGAGCATCTTTATATCTGACAAAGCATGGAATAATCTGAGGCCCATTGAATATTTATGTAGTAACACCTCATTTTCCTACAAGCAATGACATGATGGAAAGAAATGACAACATTGTCACTTAGTACTTGTGTTTTTAAAACAAAAGTTGCGAATTAACATCTGTGGAGTTCAGAGCATGGCCTAGAAAAGAAATTAAAAAACAACCAACCAATAAAAAAAACCAAAAAATAAAAAATCCCCAAATAATTTCTGAATTTCCATTAAGTGTATGTGACTAGAGCCAACAGATGTTACTCTAACACAAATGAGAAAGCAAAAAAGGCCCAGTCCCGTCCTGAAGTTTGCCTGTAGTTTTACTGTGTAGTATTCCCTAGTGCTACCCACAGAAACCCTATGAAGTATAAACTTTTTTGGGGGACAATAACAGACCCTTTTTTAACAGATACAACTCTTTCTCCTGTATCCAGTTTTTGGAATCTAATAGCAGCGAAGTAACGAGTGTAGGAATGATGAGTATACGTTGAAGAAATGAAATTTGTACTCAGTGGACTTCATTGATTACAGATCTTCCCATAAAACCTCTGTCAGCAAAACATTTTACATTCTAGACTCAATGTGAAATGCTTGATGTTCCCACAATCTCTATGATCTGTCTGCCTGCTCCCATGGAAGCTAGCACTCCAGTCCAGTAAAATGGCAAGACCTTGGCTGGTGAATGCCAACTCCATCAAAATAAAACATTTTCATGCAAAATAAAGGTATTGACATTACATAATCACTCTTATTATTCTTTCATATATACTTAGAAATTTGTAATTCAGTCAAAGCAGATAAAGCAAGGTGTCTGTCATAAAACCAAAAGTCATTGTCATTGCTTACCCTCAGATTTTTTGCAGACAGGAAGATGTTTCTCATTACAACGTGCTGCTTTCCAGGCCCCAGAGAGTGCAAGATAGACACAGGCTATTTTCAGTTTTGGTTCTCCGTAGTCCCAATGAGAAAAACTTGCTTTCCTTTTATTGGTCCAAATATTATATCCATAATTCTAAAATTGAAACAAACATTTGACATAACTGTTCTAAACTCTCATCTGCTGTTTCAGCTAAATGCAGTTATACAGGAGCACATTTTCAAAGTGGTACAGGCAGCTCAGCGTGTTTATCTCTGCTAGAACTGTTGTATCAGGACTGGTTGAATAAGGATTCAGCAACATGAAAACAAGACACAGCAGTATGGATCCCATGCTGGAAAAGTCCATGGAAGTGTTTTGAAGGCTAAATAATGCTCCCTGGGGACTCAGTCCCTTTGTCAGACAATATTATAATATGGCATCACCATCCCAGAAGAATCAGATCTCCATTAAAAGCAGCAAGACCATAAGAACATGAAACCTGTAGAAAGCTCAGTGGAAACGAGTCTCAGAGCTGGCTATAAAACAAGGACTCTAGGCTCCAGCAGTTTTGAGGAGAAACATTCAGGAGTAAACTGCAGCTATCACTATGAGGAACCTGAGAAAATTATTACTTTTTAAGAAGCAGAAGAGAAATACATTGAGCAGGAATTCTTGAGTCTTTGTTTAGTCTTTCCTCCTCCCCTTTTTCTTTTTGAGGAGGATTCAGAAGAGTTACAAGGAAAAGCAAAAATACACATATATTGCTGCCATTAAGAAGAGGGAGACAAGATGGGATCTCACTCCAGTGTCTAGCTCTGTCAAGAGAGATGCCAGCTATACAAGGTCATACTGACTTTGGCATCATCAGGACAAGGTCATTCACTGTCTGGGGAACAGGAAGAACCACAAAGCTTGATTCTGCAAGGTCAAGGATGGCTTGTTTATAAGTACCAGGGGAATGTCTGGTCACTCAAGCTTGATCAAAATGGAATTTTTGCTGTTTTCTAAATCCTATTTCTGTGACTAAAAACAATCAACTTTGGTATCAAGTGGACTTAAATACTAATATTTTGGTTTGGACAGAGATGTCCTGTGACTTGTGCAAGTGGAAGGATTTATTTTAAGGTTGGTATCTACCCATCACTTTTGTGAGAATTTTTTTCTGATGGTGCAGTGGAAATATGTATTGTTCAACAACAAGTTCTTTTTTTCAGACAATGTAGCCTTCTGAGGGGCTTTATCAGAGTGTTGCTGCATCATATAACTGGAAATGCTATTTTTACACAATATTTATTACAAGTATCCCTAGGGATACTCAATTTCAGACATGTTTCACTATGTTATATCAGTGTGGAATCCCAACTAGTGAAAACAATAAATAGTTAAGATGATTATCACTGATGAAAAAGCTCATTTTTATTATTAAAGTGGTTTAGTCAGATCAAAAAACAATGCAATAGAAACATGATAGTTAAGTGTGTATTCAGCAGGGAAGCTGAAGTCAATTAGTCACTCAGTCACAGAGCTAATAAGACTGATTATCACTTGAATGTTCCCTTACAAATTCGTGGACCTGGATCACAGTATTCACTACTTTGGGTACAGTATAGCTTTTATCAATTTTAACCTTTGGGACCTACCTAGCAGTTATAACAAGGAGTGTGTTTTCAAAGGTGGGTGGTTTGGCCTATGAACCCATCTGAACCAAAACGTAGTGAAAAAGCTACAGCTGCCAATGATCATGATGTACTAGCCCTACTGACCATCTTGGACCCTTTGAGTAGGGGCCATCGGTCCAAAAAGGCCAACTGAAAGTTTGCCAGGTATTTTTTACCTAAGTTTCCAAGATTCAGACAGAACTAGTAAAGAGAGTTCAGCACTGCCAAAGGTTGTCATTCTCCATGGCCTAAAATGGAGCTTAATTATTTAAGATGGATGAAGTCAAAAGATGTGAGACTGTCCAGTCTTAGGTTTCTAAATCTGTTCATGCTACAAATCTCCTGCTAACAGTAACAGCATTTTACTTTACTAAATATGAATTTATTAATCTTACCACATTGCTTTTGAGCCCAATCCATAAGGGCTCTCCATACTGTGCTGCCTGCAGCTGCAAGAATATATTACTGTAATAATCAAAAATGCTGGCAAGCTCTGAGGATTTCTCCTTGCATGCTTTTCTTGCTTCTTCCCAATTCATTTTAGAAGGAATGATTAAATAGCTGCTGTTATCATAATAGACAAAATCGGAATCTGGAGTACTTGTGGGGTGAAACAGTTCAGGCTCTGTAGGAAAGAAGTAAAAATTTGAAGGGAAGAGGAGAAAACAGTGAAAAATTACTAACTGCTGGATAGCAGTATTGCTTTTGAGTAACATGAATACAGCATGGCAGCACAAGCATCAAGTAACAGCGTTTCTTACATGAAAACAAAGAGATTTACTTTAATGGCAATTTGGATTTTAAACTATGGTGTAAAAACACATTCAGGAATTAGAGAGAGGCAGAGCATGAGCTGTGTGTATCTATAGACACAGACTGACCAGATGAAATTATGTGAATACTGGTGAACGTGGTTCCACCATGATCCTTCCCCCAGAGTTCTCTATGTCCCCCCACCTCAGCACAGGTGAAGTTTTTCCCAGGCATGAGCACAGGACAGGATCTCCAGGACTTCAGTCCTAAAATAATTTCCTTCTAAGCAAATTTTATGACTGTGCTGATGCATCTTTCCCTTGTAGGAAGTGAAAAAGGAAACTGTGTTTGTACCTATAATTACATATGCAGAAGTAGAAGGCAAGGGCCTAGAGCTAGTGATGTGGATAGAAGAAAAGACATAAACTTTGTGTTCAGTCATTGTTGAGGACACCCTGGCAATTCTTTTTGCAGTGCCATCCTCATGCAACTTTCTGCATTTGCATGGGACAGAGCTATGAATCATCTGACCCAGCTGTGGCTTCTTCCTCTATTTTAACTTGCTGCTCAGCAGTTCCCTGTTTTTGTTCCTGTGGACTCTGCAGTGTAGCTGTACTCCAGATGTGTCTCCCACCCCAAGGCTTCACAAAGAAAACTGCAACTTTTGCCCTTCTGACTATTGCTGTTCTTGTGATATGCAGGTCTTGCTAGAGACTGATGAGCAAACTAATCAGTTTAATTGGCCTCAGTTAACCCCCAGCTGGAGATCCCTGAGGGATTTGTCTTTTTGTATGGTATTTGCAAAATAACTGCATTCAGGCACCTACATCTGTGAGAGCTGGGTAAAGCACAGATTACTACACATTTCTGTTAATAGAGAAAATAGACATTTTGAAGGCACAGACCTTCTAGGAATCTGGTTTGGGCATTTTTCTTATGATTAAGAAGGTGAATCCTGTCTTCAGTCTATGTGCCAGGCCCCTGATTTAGGTGTGGATGTCTGCAGGGTAGGCAAGGTTGGCTTGTCTGACTCGTAATGGTTGGATAGTTCATTAAATGACTTGCAACAAAAAAAAAAGAAAAACATGAAAAATAAAACTTACCACTGTCCATCTGGCAAATGTAGCTTTTTTTCTGCTCGCAGTCAATATTTTCCCATAACCCTGCCTTATTTACAGATCTTTTTGTCATTATAATACAATCAGCCTAGGGAAAAAATAAAAAGTAGAATTGTTGCTGATAAAGTGCAAAATTTTATTTTATTCCATCAAAATAATAGAGATAGGTGTGAGGAGAAAAGGGCAATAGCTTTCTTTTCTAATTTTCTGGTTCTTTTCATGTATTACTTGTTGGAAAGAAAATGCATTCTATTATATATGTTAAGAAAATGTAATTCCATTGGCAGATTGCTACAAGAATTTTTGTCAGTTTATTAAAACTCCTTGGCATTTATTGAAGTTATTTTTACCATGGAGTTAATAGTAATCTGTACTGAATTTGTTGAAGTTTCATTTGGATTCACATCATAAAATGAAAAAGCATAAACTAAAATAAAACTCACAACTACTAACACTGAATATTTTCAGTAAAATATAATTATAAAAAGTGTCATTAATTCTAGCAGTAAAGATTCCTTTTCTGCATTTCTAGATTTTTGAGAGGAAAGAGAGTAAGCATAGATTCTAGACAGGCCTATTAATTTCTGAGTACAGCTTTAAAAATCTGATCTTTGAAATTTCAGTTTCCTTCTGCTTTAAGCTATCAAAGATCAGATTTTAGCTGAGACAGAAGTCAGGCTGGTTACTCAAACATTGAGAATGTCATTTATGTTATGCATTTTCTGATTTTTTTCTGTTTACCTCTATGTCAATATACTTCCAGTCAACCACTGTGTATCTACGTCTGAGTGGGAATCTTTCGGCCCACCTTGAATAGTCAAAAACGCTTCCATCTGTCCAAAGATAGGTACCCTCACTGTTAATGTCGTTCAGCCCAATCCATGCTTCGTTGGCAACATCCTTTAGGTGGAAGGTGAGGAAAGCTGATAGAAAATAGATGAAAAAAATAAAATAAAAAGTACCTGAGGAGTTTCCTTTCTTCAAATTCCATACAAATCAAATGACATATAAAACAACAACCAATCATCTGCTAAATACATTGGAAATACCAACCTCAGTATTGTTAGGCTGTGAGTTAACGGTAAAAGAAAAAAATTGCAATGGGTAATCGAACTGAAGCAGTTTGATTTCACGGGGAAAAAAAAAAAAAGAAAGAAAAGAGAGGGAAAAGAGGTAAACATTTTTGATAAAAATTATTTAGACTTCTTGGAAATATTATAGAAATCAGGGCCAAAAGTGATTTCAAAAGGATTGTCTTTCCCAAGGTAGCATCAACTGCAGATATGTAATTTCTAATGGATGTCTGTTTAATGTCTTAACTTGAATATGTGAGCATTTCATGACTATAAACTATTACAATTTATCCCATCTTCCAAGACCATGGGGAACAGATTATTTTATTCTTTCCACATAAGACATTTGCAAAAACTTGGGAAGTGTCATAATATCTCACTCCAGTCTTCCCTCTGGATCAAACATCTCCATGTCTTCCTTCACAGGTTGTGCTGTTTAGGTCTGGGGGTAGGTTCAACGTCATCATTAGATGGTGAAATATGTGGCTTCATACAAAGTGCTCAGATGTCATACCTTGCACTTGACTATTGTGTATAGAGGCCAAATTTCCCCCTAATTCTCTACAAACACTTCTTGCTGAGTGCCAAGTTAGCTTGTCTTCTTCTCTGGATCCAAATATGTTGTAACACTGTGGAGAGAGTAAAGGATTAGACAGAGTTTCAGCTGTCAAAGAATATTAAAACCATTGATTTGGATTAATTCTGTGCTAGTCTCTGCATGCAAAGAGCTGCAAATGGGGGATCTGCTGAAACACAAATACTGTCAGCCAGCAAGAAGGAGACCTGGCCAATCCCAGTGATATGTGCCCAGTACTTAAAATCATGTGGGGTCGCTGCTGGGAAAGAGCAGACAACTGGCAGAAGCTTTTGAGGAATTAAATTACTGAAAAGTAGAATTTTTGAGGCACTGTAACTATTTCCTGAGTGCAAACATAATTTGGAGCAGGTATTCATCTCTCAGGTCAAGTTTTTTCAATTGCATACCACAGATGGAGGGCTAAAACCTCAGCTCGTGAGAACAAACATGAGTGGAACAGTGTCAGGAAGAAGTGTCCTTCTGAGTGGGTGTTTTCCCTGAATACCAGCGTAAAATATTTTTTGTGTATCTTCTGAGGGACAGAAGACATGCATCTTCCTTCTTCATGCCCTTTGAATGCATAAAAACTTTTCCTGTTGGTTGCCTTGTGGAATTGATTTGTGGGTTTCCTCTGTTGTTTGTTGACGTTTTTTAAAAGTTCATACATCCAGGTTTTTTTGCTTAACTTAGCAGAAAACAATGCTTGCCTGTCTTTTATATTTGAGTTGACATTTATTGCTGTTTGTGTTACTCAGCTTAGGATTAGTTGCTTTGATAGCCAAATAGTTATGAAAAGTGTGACCTTTCATTTTTTTACCTTTGTTACTCAGCAAAACAGGGTTAGATTTACAGATAAGGATAATGGATCAGGATTTCCATGCAGTAAGTATGCCTAAAATAAGCAGAAATATCTACAAACTAGAAAAGTAATCTTGGCTAAAGGCACACTAACATTTACAAAAATTATAATTTGAATGATTCAAATCATCTTTTTTTTAAAAAATTAGTTACAAATTTGCCAACCTGAAAATTCACTGCACTGCTAACTAGCATACTTCTTAGTAAAACAGTGTTTAAAGAGAGAGAATTTGTTTAATGAGCAAAAAGGGATAGTTGTTTTCTTCACCTAGAGCAAATCTGCTAAGTATGGCTGAGATTTCTTACAGCACCTTATTCTTAAACAAAAGCCAACTTTCAGGACATCCTCCCAGAGGTGGAAGTACAGTAGGAGCAAATCCTGAGTAAGTTGAATTGTGTCTTTCACAGATAAAGGTATTTTTCACAGCACAATTTATGTCCTTCCAGAGGCCTGTAAAGAAATGGAATACAGATAATAATTGTAAAGTTTACAGAATACAGAAAAAACTCTTGTACAACCACTACAGCTGATGGCAATCATAAAGCACAAATGAAACACATTTACCCAAGTACACTCTTCCTTCCTCTGCAATATGTTTTTTTCCTAAAAGTGATGACACAGTTTCAAACTTGAGCGTGTTATGAAAATATGTCAATATTGTCGAGCTACCTCTTTGTGGGGCAGCCTCAAATTTAAGTATGTACCAAAAATTTTGGATTTTGATGTTAAATTTCAACCAAATATTTCTTGTTGCTATTTTACTCACCAAAATCTTTTGACATTATCACACAGTTTTCATCATTATTTGCAAAATCAGGTTCATTTGGAGCCCAGGCAACATAATTCACCGGGGTGTCATCCAACCATCTGGAAGAAACAAGGGGACAGTGGCTGCCAGAGAGACATCTCAGCAATCAGTTAATCACAAGGTCTGTTTGGGCAGAGGGTTAAGCAAGGTATGAGCAGTGACCAGAGGGCAAAAGCTCTACATGTCCTGGAGGGGACATAGCCACAGCACTGCTGCTGCTTCTCATCTGTTTGGTACTAGCACTTTCAAGGCAGTGTATGGACATCCCTCACACCCCAGAAAGGTGTCCTCCTGAAAGTCTTCTACAAACAGAGTGTTAAAACAAGTTTCTTGCCAGAAATTTCAGAAAGTTGTTGGAGTAGATGCTGCTTATGCTTCTTGCTTCCAGCTCACATAACTTGGAATCACTTGGGATTAATTAGATTTAACCCTTATATATTTTATCAAAACCTCCTGGGATTTCTCTGCAGCCATTGGAGATCTGGTCAGGGTAAATCTCACCCTTTGGTTGATGTCAAAAGTGGATCAGGTAAATAACATCTTAACATTAGCTGCTTCTCTTCACTACTTATGCAAGGTTGCATTTCTTGCAATGTAAGGTGTTAAGTGAGTTGCATCTTAGCCATGAATTTTTATTGTGTTTGCTCTCTCAAATTTGGAAGGAAAATGCATTTCTCTGCTTAAATATAGAAGAATTGGTTCTGAGATATTTTGGATCTGATATTTCCTGAAAGCTATCCAGAAGTCAGTTGCACAACAGTTTTTAACTTGAAAAATGAACACACACAGAAATGCTCCCTGGGTGAGATGAAATTACCATAATTTGTTGTCCATTACCAGTTTTCTTTTACTCACCTGAATCTCCGATCAAAGCTGACAACTAAACCAATGAAATATGATTTTCCTCTGTGTTTTGTGTACATCTAAAATAAAAGTAATTAATAGTTAAGTGCTAAACTGTTTCTCAACGTGAAGCAAAAATCTGAAATCCAATTAACCATGCCTGTGATATTTTTTTTCCTTTTTATTTGGAATTTGAGCCTCACATAAGAATATTGTAGGTTCAGACTCAGGTTTCAAGCAGACAACAGAGCTATGTGGAACATCCTGGAGTGAGGAACCCACTGGGCAGGAAAGCAATAATCACTGTGTTGAACACTACATATATTAGAAAAGATAAGCAACCTGGGCCTGAACCTTTAATATTTGCATGCCATTTTCCTCTACCTATTAAAAACAGTAGTATTTTTTACAGGTCCTGAACAAGTCTATTGCTCTATAAATAAGTAATGTAAGACAAGCTCAGGACTCCAGCCTTTCTAAATATTTAGTATGTTCCCTGTATTTTTTCACCTGTTCTGCTTCAAAATTCAACTATAATTAAAAGGCTTTCTGCTTACATATTGCCACAGAAATCGTCTTTTGCTTTCTTTCTCAATGACAACAAGATCTGCAAAGTTTTTCTGACAAATTTTCCGTGCTTCTTCCATATGGACATGTTCTTTGCTGAAATAGTACTGCTTATTTTCATATATAATCCATCCATCATTGGTGAGTTGATAGTCTGGAAAATAAAGAATAATATATAATACTTTCCTATCTTGTCTGTACAAAGTCTAAAAACGATACAGTAATCTTTGTAAAAGAGGAAAAAAACCTACCAAGTTTGTAGTTTGCTTCAGGCTTTATCAATATACCTGTAAAACAGAAGATTGTCATAAGCAACATCCCAAATTTTTTAAAAAAAAATCAGAAATATTTGCTTTATGTAGTTTCACATGCTTTGCAAAATAGAGGGGGAAAAAAACAAACCTACCAGGCAAATTATGAATTAGCTAATGCATTTTTAAGAATTTAGAGCACATAATGCCATATGAAATTAAGTGTATCATTTAGAAATATTTAGCTAGTGAAAAATATGTACTTTACGGTAATATATGTCCAAAAGCACCGTGTTGAAAAATCCAGGATTCACAGTAAATTTATGGTAGATTAAACATTACTTCGAAAATTTATTTGAGCATTTTCACTTGATACTCACTTAATATTTTTTTAAAATATTCTTGGGACTAGAGCCAAACAACATAATCTAATATAGTAAATTCTAAAGCTTACTTATATAGCAGTAGACTATCCACAAATACTGAAAATTTAATGCTGGGTTAGTGCTAATGTCAGGTGTAAACTCCAGTGTGTCAATGAATTCTTCCTTTCCTGACAACTTGGCTTTTACTAGGACTGTCTGTTTTTTAGAGTCCTGGAGAGTCAATAGATATCAAGCTCAAGTTTCTGATTACAGGTTGAACCAGGAGGAAGCAAATTAGCTGTTGCTATTCCCAGAGCCAGCTATAGCCTCTCAAAGGAAGCTGTGCTTTCATATGAATGCCTGTTATTTTGTACTTTGGGCTACTAATTCTCTTAGCTTGCTCCATTTGTACTGTGGTTTGATGGGGAGAAACACAGTATTAAAGAAATGACAGAAATAGTTTGATGAGAACTAAACAAAAAGATAAAGAAACACCAAGTAAAATTATTTTGAGATTATTTAAACACTGTCTTCCTAAGTATTTAGTGATCAGAATATCTAAAATTATTTCAATGTTTTCATTATTAATTTATATACTTCTGGTCATTTTGATTTCATTGTTTAATCCTAACATAACTGTAACATTAATCATTTTTGGAAAGCTGGACTATCTTTTGTAAATATGTGTCTTAAGCAAACATGAGGAATTCACATCTGAGCACTTCTCTCGTTGATCATCACATTATCTAGATTCACAATTACAAGACCAATTTCTTGATTTTTCTTGCTGTTGAAAGGTCATTTAGGATCGAGATAAACTGATCCATGTCATGGTTTCTGAGCTCCTCTTGAGTAGTCTCACGAAGAGCAGAGAGACACATTCATACAAAGCAGCTTGCTCAGTGTGCCAGAAAGGGCTGCACAGGATGTGCTGCTTTGAGCTGGTGTGCAGAAATCAGGGCATGGATGGTGCATTTGTGTGACTAATTTACCAAAAGGGAACAGTGATTCTTCCTTTTAGGTTAAGCAATTTTTCAATGTTACCATGGTGCCTTATTCACCCTTCAAGGGTTTTGCTGGCAGAGTCATCAAATATTTGATACACTCAGTGTTTTTATATAACTGCTTATCCCTTTTCCTTCCTATTATGCCCCCTAGTTCTCTGTGTGCATCCAATTTTCATTTCAAGAAGGTTTTAAAAATCTCCTTCTCCGTGGAGATGCATACAAATACTCTGTTTACAACTAGGAAGCAGGGATGTAGAAGCAGGACTGAGCAAGCAAAAAAGTTCTTTCATTGTCATTTGTCACTTGAGCCCTTCAGCCCTCACAGACCCCATGTCCATCTCCTGCTGGTGGGCACCCCAACATCTGTCAGGTCCATTTTGGGAGCCTGGCACCAGGTGTGGGAGTTTTGGCACTGGGGCCCTGCTTTCCAGGCAAAGCTGGTGGATGTAGGGGTCCATGAAGGTTACATCAGCCTCCACTTTTGATCAGATTGGGTTTTCAGGGTTGCTGGTTCCTATAGGAACTGATCCTTCTCTTGGTTCTCGTTGGCTGTTTCACAGTGGGAAGCAAAGCTTTTTTCACTTTTTTAGAGAGAACTCTAGCATCCTGCATCTACAGCTACCCTGGGTAAGCCTGAAGTAGGTAGAAATAGAGAGAATAGATAAAAGGAGAGAGGATAAGTACCTTTACTTCACAAATTTATTCAACCCATGACAGAAAGAGATAAGAAATGTAGTAATAGCAACACTCAAACTTCCTGCATCCAAGGACAAGAGAAATAATTCAATTCATTCTGCATGCTTTATGTGTTGCCTTCACTGCAACTGGTTTTAAAACGAACAATTTCCAGTGTTTTTCTTCCTTTCAATTTGTTTAAATCCATAAACATTGCTTTTTAAGCTTGGGTTTATTGCTCCAATCAAATGGGGAAGTAATAATACCTTTTTTTGTTTCACAAATCCAATTAAGTAAACGTTCGCAGCGCAAGTCGTTCCAGCGCATTTGGGGTGATCCATTAAACATAACACAATGTTCACTTTCTTTATAGTTGTTGGGTTCATTTTCCTCCCAGTTCTCATAAGTTACCTGTGTTGGAAATATGTATCAATTACTGTGTGGTTCGAGCTGAATAGCAGTAATTGAGATTGTCATGGTGGCACAATTTCAGTATCATCTCAAGTACCTTTCTTACGGGAGCAATAGGAGTTCAAACAGACCTGAGAGGGTTGTGAAGGTCATGCTGGTCAGGTTACTTTCCCCACCACTCCCTGAAGAAGGTGCAGAGACTACATGGTATAGAAAACCATGTGTTTGATAAAAGGAAACTGATGGGCAGAGGGAGTCACATTTACCTTGTTTCGTAAAAGCTGGCAGCTGGAATTCCCTCTACTGCTGTACAGCCATTTTGGGAGGCAGTGGAGGTCTAAGAGCACAGACTGCCAAAGATGGGATATAATATGGTACCAGGGATGAAACACAGGCAATGCTGTGTTAAGACAGTGCACTGCAGCTATTCAGTATATATTCTAAAGTATATATTTTCTAAAGACAGAAAGTAAATTAACATCCAGCAAATAAATACTTACAGGGGAGCCATCAATCCAGGCAAATCCTTCATCAGGATTTAAGAGAAACAAACCGATCCAGAAAGCCTGACTGTTCAGTCCTTTATCCCTAAAATAATTCATAAAATATAGATATATAAGCATAGAAAGGGAGGCTGGGACATAAATCCTGAAAAAGCACAGAAACATCCTGCTCTGTCACACCTGGATTGGGAGCTGTGGACCAAAGCCAAGCTCACTCCCCGCAGAGTGACACACTGCCAGAGAGTTGATAGTGCTCTGTGTTGGGCTGAGACTTCTCATATTTAAAAATAAGTTAAAATTATGTGGCCCAGAGACAGCACAGGCACCCATCCCTGTGGATGCAACACAGCTCTTGTTTGTAGTATGACTTCAAAGACAGAGGCTTTAGCAAAAGTAAAGCATAAAAAGATATTTATTTAACTGATGAAAATAGTGAGAATTGATTTTCAACTGTTTTCATTTGCTTCTTAGCACTTCCTGAGTAGTTTAGTTAATATTTCATGCCATTTATCTTGTCGTGCCTATGGACAAAGTAAAATTACTATTTCAGTCACTGCATAACACAAAAATTTCCTTCCACAAATATTTTATACTCTAAAGCAAAGAGACTTAACAGACAAATAAAACCACATTCAGATGATCACAATACTAAAATATACTTAAAATTAAGAAGGGTGAGATCACAGAAACTTCTTAATAGGAAAGTTTTAAACCTGTTTCAGAAAGGAAATCTCAATTCTCCACTACGTGAAACAGTTTTGGTTAAAGAGCTGCATATTATATGTCATTGGCATGTCTTGGCATTATGAATTAAAATCAGATTTTTTTTCTGGTAGGTCTAATTTGAGGGGAAAATAATGTCACACTTTATACATCATGAGCAAGATGTGGCATCTATAATGCTATCAAATGTTAATTAAAATTAATTACTCTTTGATTTCAGGATTCTTCAGTTTTTAGTCAGAAAAATTTCACATTAAGTCCTTGAATTTTGGCTTACATTACACCATAACTCAAGGGATTTTTTGAATTAGTTGGTTAAAGAAGAATTGCAGACAGGTACAAAATGCCTGTTATAGAGGAATATTTTGTTTTCTCCCTTTAAGGAGAGGGACTAACAGGTAAGAAATCGATAAGATCTGGAAAGCAGCCTTGCTAAAACCTGTGATGAAAATTATCAAAATATTAAGCCTCTTTGAAATACACAAGATTTTTTTTTTTTTAAAGCAAAGTTACATGATGCTATTTCTGGAAGAAAATCTTGTATCAATATTTAAATTTGGTTGTTTTTATTCACTCACTTGTTCAGCTCCAGATATATTTTAAGTAATTTTTATTTAACATAGCAGGAACATGAAAAAGAATCCTTATGCAAGTACTCACGAAGCTAATTGCCATAATAAAATTTGATCTTCTCTTGTATTAATTGTGACCAGATTTCCACCTATTTCTCTACAGAATTCTTCGGCTTCAAACCAAGACTTCTTTTGGTTTCCCGCTCTCACAAAAAACTGTTGAGAACAAAAAGTAAAAACAAATTAGTAAATTTGTAAAGATTATAAAATATATATAATTAAAATCAACATCATTTTAGCGTCCCTTTATTTTTGAGTAAAACAACATGACACCTGTCCAAGCCTCTAATATTAAACAAATGTGAAGTGCAAATATTTTTTCCTTAGCATCATCTATTTTAAAATAAGGCAAAAGTAGTAGAGGCATCTGAGGAGAACAAAAAGTATCAGAATGTGCAGAGGAGAAAAAACAAATCTTGAACTTAATTGTAACTTTGTCCACTGAAAGGTTCAAAAAAAGATGGAAAAACTCAACCATGGTGTTTCGCAGTAGAAAGCAGGACATTTTTGAGAAAAAAAAAAAAAAGTTGGACTAAGAATGGATGCAGAAAGCTGTTTGGCCAAGTGTGGACCCCAGCTGAGGAAGAGGTTTTTGTATTGAGGTGTAAGCATACAAATACAAAATACACTTTCTGCCATGAAGAACATACATTCCTGGACTAAGGATATGTTTAACAGGACTAAATGCTTGACATTTTATGGAAATGATAATTAACAATTTGGTAAATGGCGGAACCAAATAAAGATAATTACATGTGACATAGAAGCACAGACCCCTGTAAATACAGGAATAAAATCAGCTCTGATCTCCCAACAGGCAGAGTCCCAGGAAAGAGAGAGCAGACTTATATAAATGGAAGAACAATGCTGCTTATTTATTAACTTGATCTATATTGCCTTTTCTTTCCTTTTCTCCTTTGCTAAAAGCAGAGCTGTTTAAGGCATTTTTAGCTAAATTAAGAGAATGCTCAAAATGCTGAAGAATCACCAACTAAACCCAGATCCAAAAATATTGCTGTGAGTATCACATGCTGTGTAAGAAAACACGCTGTGTTATCAGAAGGGCATGTTTTCTCTCAGAAACATTGTCTAATGCCAATGACACTTCCAGCTCTTGAGATGTAATACTATGTTTTTTCTGAGGTTCCAAACTCCTGGAAGCAAATAAATTAGGTGAGGTTCTCACCTGGTATTTAGGTAAAAGAAAGCATATTTCTAGCACTCTGTGTTCATCATTTTCCTTTGTTGACTTTCTTTACATTTGATGGATTTTTTTCCCCCACATTTTCTTGCCTTGAATACCAAAGAGAAGATAATTCCCAAATAATGCCCCATCATCATGGTGACCAGAGCACTGTCCCCTGGTCTGCCCCATGCTGAGGCTCCCAGTGAAGGTGGGCACACACTTACTTTGAGGCACGAGTCTGCCTGGGAGGCTCTGTCCCAGCCCTCTGCACACGTGGCCGCAGGGACCTGTTCTGGAGGAGCAGGAGGTGGCACTCCTGCTGCCCACTGCTTGCAAAGATAGTTTGATGTCTTCTCACAACTAACAACATCCCATAATCCAGATGCAATTCCAGGTCCCATGACAACACAGCCTTGCTCTTTCCCTTTGTGATGGGGAAAAGAAATGAGCAAAACCAAAGCCTTAATTGCTGTCTAAGAAATGAGAATTTTGCTTTTATTCATTGAAAATTTGGAAAAGAAAGATGCAGATTATGCAGATTAAAAAATATCCTGGATATAAAATTATTTTTAACACCACCTGTCAGAGGCCAGATATGGTCCAACGAGTCCCACAGACACAGCTTTACCAAAACCATACATTTGCAGCTTCGGAAGACAAATCTTCCTTATCTTGCCACCCCAGGGAAATCACAGGGAAAATGGCTTTTGATTATATTTACATATGTAATGGATGACCTGACAAGTACTTTGGAGTCCTCAATATCCTGGTAACTTAATTTCAAGAAGAGTGATGTCAAGTACAACAGGTTTGTTTTAAGGCATAACAATCTGTGTGATTATTATCACACAGATTATGAGGTTAGAGCTCACAGGCAGCTGCTAAGCTGTATTGCTGAAATGTCAAACAGCTGCATGTTCATTGCTCATTTCTTACATATGCACATTGTGGGTCAAAAAACTGTCCAGAATAATTTTTTTAAAGCTGATGTGTTGTTGTTAACTGATGTTAAAAATGGTAAAAAAATATGATACCGTGGACCTTGCTAACTCCTACATGGTATTGCCTTCAGTCTAGCCTATCAAGATCTGTCTCTGCACACTGTGGCAGGAGGTTGACTTACACCAACACCTATAGCTCAGCTGTGACTATTCTGGTTGCACTGGTGTCAGGCACAGGTCTGATGGTGTTGGCCATCTACAGCTACAGGCACAAAACATTAGTGCCCACTCTAATTTCTAACCAGGGGAATGAAAGCACAAACCTGTGTGAGCTGCAGCTGCACTCCTGTCGCAGGGGTTGAGCCCATGCAGAGCTTACCTGGCATTGCTGTGTTCCAGTGTGTGAAATGAGGAGTTTCTCCATTGGTCCACCTGAAACTCCCTCGTTCTTCTGTGTCAGAGAGACCAATCCAGAAATATTTTTCAGACCTCAGCCCCGTCAGACTAATCAGAAAGGTTTGCTCATTTCTGCAATGGGAAACAGTGTTCATTCACAGCCTGTTAGTGTGCAATATTAATCTAAGAGATACAAACAGAGGAGTGTTAACATGACCCCAAAACAACAGCTCCTCAGTGAACTTCAGGCAAAATCCTATCAGTCTTTAAACTGAAATCAAAAGAATTTAATGAGGGACAACTTTCTCCTTACAGGCAAAGGCATCTGAAATGTCACAAATTACTGCTCACGTGGGCTTCTAGTGGCATTCTACACTTTTCACTGTCTTTACAAATCTTTGAGGTGTCTCAAAACAGACCACCAAGACAGGACCAAGCTGCCAGCTTTGCTACCCATCACCTCTGAAGGCAGTCATGTTCCTCAGGGGCCATGCAGTCTCTGAAGCCAGGCAGGGATGTAGGTAGGTTAGGGATGATACATTTTGGCTGTGGGAGAGGGCAGGTTCTGGGGAAGATTTCCTACATTTGTTCCGAATTTGGTTTAGAAGGTAGTTTAGGAAAATATTTTTATTAAAGATTTCATACCATAATGAGAGACCACCTGTCATTAAGTAGATGAAAATTTCAGTACCTACTTTCCGACAGAAAAAAATCCCAGCAAACCAAAAACCCACAAAAAACCAAACCAAACAAAAAAGAAAACCAAAAACCCCACCAAGGCCAGAATTTGTTCTTATTATGAATTGAAAGATAAGAGGAAACTGTTTAATTCAAGAAGCCCCCAAATTTGAAAATTGCTATAATGAATTAAGTAGATAGCCCTACAACATCGAGGTGTTTAGGGTTTATTTTTCCTGCGGGGATAATCTTTGCATGTCTTGCTACAATAAAATTTTTTGAAAAGTGCTGATAAAACACTTTGATGGGTTCAAAAGATTGAAAAATTTTGCAAGGTTCTCTATTAAATTGATTTTTTTAAAGTTATTTTCCCACCTGCTTTCCACCGTAGCTAGGTAAGCTTTGCTCTGTTCACATGTCTTATTTGCTTCTGAGAATGTCAAAAGGGCTGAACCCACCAAGTAACAGTGAAAACCATATCTTTTCCAACCCTGTGACAAACATAAGATTATTAATGTGCAATGGAAAGAGACTTAAATGTAGGAATTTCTCTGCTCTTGTGTGTATAAGTATTCAATGTTTAATTTGTTGCAGCTGAGTTTAAAACTAGGATGACACTGGGTTGATAGGCTAATAAATAAAATCTAATTTTTTTTCTATTTACTCCTACAGGAGGCCTATTTGTTTAAGAGATGAAGTTAAGGTCTTAGTTTTCATCTCTTTTATGCATACATGACTTTTCAAAGAAAATTGTGGCTGTGCTATTTGCTGTGGCTTTCCAGGGCGCTGTAAGGTTGAGATTATGCAAACTGAGTCTGTAAATAGCCTGTGATTCATTCAGGGGGTACCTGAAGCTCCAGCTTTACAGAGCTGCACAATCAGACATAATGAAATACCAAAATATTGCAGTATGGAAAGGAATTCACATACAAGCACAGCCCCCAGAATCTTCCCCTGTCACTCCCAAGCACAAGGAGTGAGGAGATTTTCTGGGCCAAGAGGAATCCAGACAGTGCTTGTATTCAGGGAGGGTGGAAAGGAGGAATATCAGTAAAACAACCCCACTTCTTCCTGCTCTTACAGAGATCTCTGCTGACCAGTACAGACAAAATGGTTTTCTGAATCACAGGGTGGCTCATCTGGGAATGGGGCCAAGGCAGTATTCACATACATAAATCTCAACTTTCTTGAAAATTTTCAGAACAAAAGTGGAAAAGGCACATATATTAGTAAACTGCTAGCAGGAAGAGACCAGGTTACTCCAACAGCAGATTTTCTATAATATACAAAGACAATATCCAAAAGAAGCAAGAACTAGTAAATTAATTCCTGTACATTTCTTCAAAGATTTTTATTTATGAGAGAGTACTTACTTTCTGGCAGCCTGGGTCCTTGATTGTCTCTTTATGAGAGGACTGCGATGAAGGCTTCTTTTTACAGATGTAACCAAGTTGCTTATAACAAACATTCGTTGCCCAGTATCCATCCTAGAATAGCAGGGGGAAAGAACAAATGTCAAGAAAGGACACATATAAGCACAACTAAAGTTTTTTTCCTTTTCTTCACCAAGGCCAACTAGAGATTTATTAAAAAATGGACACATCTGTAGTTTAAGATTCATTTAATGCTGTTTTGAGGTGAAAGAAGGAAATCAACATTTTGAAGTCTCAAAATTACTTCTTGTCATAACTTTTAAATGAAAGGGTTTGCAAAGATCCATCTCATCTGGGGCTGATGGGATCTACTTTTGGAGAAGGATCGTTTCAACTACACTGCTATAAAAGAATGAATTAAATCAAACTGCTGCACATCTGATAGAGTTGTAGTAAATTTAACTATTTTATCCGTCAAAGAATCTGAATGACCACTTTAAATTATATATATCCTATTTAAGAAGAGCTTTCCCCTCATCCCCCCCCCCCAATAAAATCTGGTTTAGGATCAATTTTTTTTGTGCTAAAAGTGGCAAATATTAACATTATTCTATAACATAAAAGTTCTCTCAATAACAGCATGAATTTCATACCAGCATTTCTTTCTTTCAAAATTCATGACACTTTCATGAATTCATGCACATGCACCTAAATGTATCAAACAATCACACCTTGCAAGAAAATAAAGCTTGTGAGTCAAGCAGTCAGAAATACTACAGAATTTTACATTAGTGTTTTGGCAGGTAGATGACAGCTGAAGAGACATGCTTTACTGCCAGGTCTCTGTGCATTGATGCCATGTCTCAGTGATGTGACACTCAGGGACAAATCTGATTGGAATATGAGGCATGCAAAGAGCAGCTGTGGTACCCACAAAGGGTATTAACTAGTTCATCCCTATTCCTCTCACAGAGCTTAAACTTTTTCTTTGCTGAAATCAAGGGAAAGAATTTAATGTAACATTTCTGGATCAGAATTTTCACCGGACAAAGAATTTCCAAAGGGGGTGCTAAGAAAATGCTTCCTCTCCTTCTGATGCCTCCCGACCTCTGAACTTGTCTTCTGGTTGGTACCAGAAGCAGCCGGAGCAAAACTATTTCAAGATAACATAAAGAATGATACTGGAATAAGCACATAGGTGAGTGATTTTGGGTTGATGCAGCTAGTAGTTTGCACGGCTGTAAAATGAGTGCAGGTTGTACCTGTCCCTTCATGGAGACGCAGTCCTCCAGGCCGTTCGTGGAGGTGGGATGCCTGCGCTGCCATTTGGTGAACGTCACAGGAGTCCCGTCACTCCACTCGAAGTAGAAGTGAGCCTTCAGGTCATTCAGGCCCAGCCACAGCTCCTCTGTTGGCTCTGAAGCATGACAAGAAATAGGTTTGGTTACTCTCTACTGTGCAGTGAGCATTTCCACATGCAGAACCAGCAGGGGCTGGTATATTTGGCACACAGTATACAAGGGGTGGTCTTTGTGCTTTTATAAATATGCTGTTTCCTCTCACATCTCTCTAAGAGGTATGTTCTGGGAAAATCATCAGATTCCATTCAGAAATGCTGATTTTAATGACCATAAGGCTCTTTATAGCAGGCAGGAGATTTTTGCAAACTTTCTGTGATTCAGAACAACAAAATGGTCCTGAGTGTGAAGACTTTGAATGGCTGTGGGTGTCCCACCTCTCAGGAGATCACACTGAGTCCAAGCCATGAAAACACCTGCCAGTACACTAGAGGACTTGTGTTGGCCCATCAGGTGTATTCATCAAGGCCAGCAACTGCAGTGTCAGGACTGGTTACTAGAGATCCAAGGAATATCAGAAGTTAAAAGACATTGTTTTCGTAGAAGGATACATAGCAAGAGGTTAGTGTCAGCAAGAGGTATGAACCTCAGCAAGAAGCTTGTCTTTTAGGTTTGTAGCTCAGATCTAGAGCCTCGTACACAAAATATAGGTGCCAAAGGTGCAATCATTAGAGATTTTTATGTGTCTCTGGAAAGAATACTTTTTTTTGTTTTTGTCTCCCTTCCTTTATAATGTTTTACAATGTGGATTAATGTGTTCTTGATAAACATAGATATAGTTCTGTATTTATGCAACAGCAACATAAAAGAGCATGGTAAGTTGCATTCAGTCTTTCACTTGTTACATTTCAAAGAAAGCATTAATATTTAATGTGAGGTTGAGCTTTTATGTCACAGATGGAGCAAATGTAATACAGGCCTACACATATACTCACTGTAACCAAGCTGTGACACTAGAAAGCTGTGCTCAGCAATGTTGTGGATGCTTGCCAAATCTCCATCTTGCTTTTTACATGAAGACAGAGCATCTTCCCATGTTTTAGGGTCCCGGTGAATGCTGTAGCAGTGACCTGCATATGGCCACCAGCCATCTGTGCACTGAACAGGCCTCAATTCCCCTAAAATCAGAACACATTTTTTTCAGAAGAGGAAAATAAAGGACACTAGAATGGGTTCTCTTGAGTACTCTTTACAAAAATGGGACTATATGAATAAACATAAAGCTGTAGTTGGCAATGTAAAATACATTCAAATTAAAAGCAAATATAATTAAGGCATACGATGCTAAGTATGTAAATAGAATTAATTCTCTTTAAACAGAGAACCACTGAAAAATGCCGACATTGTTTCAGAAATGTAACTTGAAATAATGATCTGTGAGAAAAGAGAGGACAAAGCAGACATCAGCCTCTCCTCTGTTTGTCCCCCAGAGCCACTTGGTCCCATGCTGACTGCTTGACTCACATTGGTTCTGCCTGCTGGTCTATGATTTCTCACAAACAAACATATTTTTCAGGTATGGAAAAACATGAAGCAGTTCTTTGACAACTGCAAGCCAGTAAACTTTGTAAATTAGTGGGGACTTTTGTGTATCCTCTCAATGGCTTTTTTATAACTTAAATTCTTTAAGAAGCTTCTTTTTCTTCCCGTGTTTCTTTTAAAAGTTAATACTAAAATAAATAATACTAAAATAAATAAAGATTCTCTGAATTTATTTCTCTATTTTCTTTAGTATAACTTGTTATTTAAAAGTAGGTTTTACAACATTCCCAGTGGACCCCTCTTGCATGGGGTGTGGTCACAGCCATGATGGTGCCCACAGATGCAACAAGGTCTGTGTCAGTGTTGTTGCTGCTCCTGCTCTGCACAAATGAAACAGAAGCAATGCAAACTGCAGACATCAGATAGAGGAGGAATTTTTTTCCTGAATATATGAGTAACTGCAGTTATTCAGAAGGAGCAGGTGAGAATAATATTTCTACCACTTTTATGCAAATTTGCCTTTTGGCACTGGGTTACCATGAAGGAGCATCTATAATCAGTCTCGCAAAAATGAATGATAGAGTGATAGAACAAAATAGTAATATTCTCCTATGAATGTTTAATACACAAAGGGAGAAAAAAGCAGCATATAAAATCTGTGTGTCATGTATAGCTGTGTTTTTTGAAGGTTTTTAACATCTTCGTTGAAAAATAATGTTGCGTACATGTTCCTCTTCCTCTTTTCTTTTGGCTAACCTACCTTTGGGCATGATGTCAGGCTTTGAACTGAGGGATCCCTTTTTACAAATGTAGCCTAGTCTCTGGTTGCATGCTTGGTTTTCCCATTTAGCATTCTGTTTGGGATTCAACAGTCCACAGATTTTCCCAGGGATCAGGAAAGGACTTCCTTTAAGTAAGAGAGAAAATAGAATCTCACAGCAAGACATGAATAAAAAATATTTACAGAAACATCATATTGCCAGTGGAAACATCTGCTTTTTGTGATTCTTTGAATCTCTAATGAGGAATGCCACAAACCCACTCCATTTCCCTTCCTGGAGTGGACCAGTGCAATTTTGCATAAACTGTTCAGGAATCATAAGCTGTCTCCCTAAGCTTCTCGATAGTGTTGTGAATTTCTCCAAACAATATAGGGGCATCATTTGCTAAATATTTTGCTACTTTTGCAAGATTTGACTTATATTCACACTCCTGGACAACATGTTATAGAAAATTCTGATCTTTGAACTGTAGGGTTATGTGTCACTCCAAATGACACTCCGCTTTCATAAACAAGCTCTCTGTTTAGATAAGAGAATAGAACAATGTGCTATTACTGATATCCACTGTGAACTTTCTAATTTGGAATTGTTAGTTTTAAAACAGGGATCTAGATGGTATTGTAAATCAGAATGGCCTTTCTGTAAATAAAATTAGCTAGCTCACTTTTTATTATATAGTGTATTATCAGAACTAATTCAAAGATTACAAAATAGATACATCTCTTACCTGGAGCCCAGTTTAAATATCTAAAAGGGCTGCCCCCAGCCCATTGCCATCCACTGTTGAAATCCAAAGCATTCAATCCAATCCAGAAGGCAAAACCAAATTCTTTAGTTAGCTCTAAATGAGGAAAATAATACCCCTCAATTGTATCTCTCTATTCTTATTCATTGAAAGATCATCTAAAATAAATTAAGTGTAAAGCAAGAAAACCATATTTCTTAGTTTAAGCCCCAAAGCAGTATTTTCTGCATTACTGAGATGCACTGATTACAAAAAGTAAAATTTGTAAATTAATTTATGCTGATTTACCAGAGATCTTAATAGGGAAAATTAACATCTTATTTCACTTTTCAAACAAGGCTTTATTTTTCTCACTTGCTTTCATTAGAAGGTAAGATAAGTATAAGAGCCCTGGTTTTCATAAGGAAATTTTGTTAAAAGTCTTCTGTAACAGATTTTATGGAGTAAAAGAAAAGGTCAATGTGTCAATAAGTTTTTTTCCAGATTGGTTTTTTTTTGTTGTTGTGGTGGTGGTGTGGGGTTTTTGGGGGTTTTTTTTTGTTTTGTTTTGATTTTTGGGCATTTTTGTGTGTTATTTGTTGTTTTGTTTTGTTGGTTTGGTTTGGTTTGGGGTTTTTTGTTGTTCTTGTTGTTTTTGTTTTGGTTTTTGGTGGGTTTTTTGTGTTGTTTGTTTTGTTTGTTTGTTTGTTTTGGGGTTTTGTTTTGTTTTGTTTCCCCTATGGGAGCACTTTCAAAGCCTCCTTTATAAAGCCTCCTTTAAGCCTTTGGCTTATAATCACAGATGCCCTGATACCTGTATCTGAAATTCACTGTAGTTATTTTGATTTTATGTATGCAAATGTACCCATATTGGGACCAATCTAACCATCATCATATGCTCTCCTAAAAATATTAATAATCCTTGAAACACAGTGGAAGAAAGTAAATTGGAGGACCAGCCCATAGCCCTGGTCAGGAGCGAGCACCCTTGCACAAAGGTGAGCAGAGGAAGCCCTTCCCCTGAGACAGACTGCAGGAGCTGCAGGAGCTGCCATCTGGAGCACAATGCTGGCTTGGGGACATTTCACTCCCAAAGATGTTGGTGACCAATGCTTCATAACCCCCCCCAAGGCAGTGGAAGGGCAGTTCAGATCATCCCCCTTTTGGTGGCTGCCGAGCTACCCCTGACACCCTGCCTTCTTTCTTTGCTGAGGCAGGCGACAAGGCAGCAACTTCATCACAGCATTTTAAGGTCTTGTTCTCTATACTTTTACCTCCTATATAGGCTTGCTCATGAGTCTCTGTAATGCTTAGTAGTTCTGCATTTTGCTGCTGGCAGCTTTTCCTTGCTTGGTGCCATGTTAGAGCTGATTCTGAATTTATCTGATAGTGAAGGCCGGTTGAAACATCTTCTGTCCAAAATCTTTTTGTGTCATCTGGAAAAAGTGACATAGATAAGTGTTCTAGTGGGCTCACATATACCAACTAAAAGAAAATAGGGTGTGTAATAATGGAAAATCTCTAAAGATGCAGACTATGCATCAGAAAAATCTAATTAGCCTAGGCATCAAAATAGAAATATAATTTTTAAAAATAATTATAAAAATATATTTTTTTAAATTAAAAATACTGCTTTAAATTTTTATATTTTTAAAAAGGACTGAATTGCTTCCCAATATTTGTTTTTAAATTTTCTCATACTGCAAATTTAGTTCTAGGTAAACCAGACATATCTATTGATTGAAATAAGGAGATCCCAGCATGAAGTTAGAGGAGAAAAGCAAGTATGTAGGTGAACTATGACCTTGGAGGTTCTTCATGCCTGATGGGTAGGAACTCCCTCTTAGCTCACCAACAAGAGAAGAGGTTTTTTTCCAAAAATGACAGAACATGGCCTTTGACAGCTTGAGAAACAATAAAATAAGTCTTTGTGGCATCAGTGTACAGCTCAGCTGGTGTCTTTGCAGAGTGGCTCACAAAACCTGGTGAAACTGCTGTGTTATTGGGAAGGCCACAGGTGAGACCAATGTTTGTGTCCTGAACTGGAAGGATCCAAACATGTTCAGTGCAGAAGACAGAACAAAGTTGGGAGAGGAGGATAAATATCACAGCAGCATTTTTGTGTGGGCTGGCAGTAGGAAAACAGAATAAAGTAGAAAATAAAAAGGGAAAAGCTATAAAATAGCAATTTAAATGAGAATTGACCTATAGGGTATGTCTGAGGAATGAAGAAAGTAAGAATTTTTTGAAAGGAAGATGACTAAGTAATAAGATTGATGTCTAAATTCATGCTGTTCATGCCATGTATAATGTCCCATAAAAGAGCCTCTTCACCCCTCTGATTCACAAAGGGAAACAGTCATCTCCAGCATTTGAGTCAGAACCTTTCTGGGCTGATCCACTCTTTGGGGCACCTCTTGCTCTCCATTCACTACAGAGAGCTCTCAGCCATTGGGACAAGTGTCCAGTCAGGTGACTTTCATTTGGGGGCTCTAACAAGGTCAGGCAGACAGGTGTGCAGCTGCTGGTAGCTCATAAAAAACCTGGTATCTCAAGAGATGGTTTGCTCAACAACATGTCATGACAAGTTAATAAACAAAATGCAACACTTACCTATTAGTGGGCAAAATCCATACAGTTTATCAGCATCAAAATCTGCAGTTGTTGCACACCAGAGCAGCCCATCTGACCTGCCAGCATCTGTGCACTCATTGTACTGCTTGTCTTTGTATTTGAAAGGGAATACACAAGGCTGTCCATTGGCATTTCCTTGTAATGTAAAAGTAACTAGGGAGAGCAAAAGTGTTAAGAGGATGTAAAAATAAGAACAAAACCATATATCTAACTTTTTAGTAATGGATCTATCTACTACATATTTATCTGTCTAAACTGAGAACTTATGCAATCTCCAAAATTTTTTTTATTATAATTTCCTCCCTAGTGTAGCTGCAGATTTTAAATAAAACATTTTAGTAAAATGAGAAGTTTAAATACTGTGGTTAGAATTTGATATATATACACTGTAGGCAAGTCAAATTCTGTGATAAGAAGTTGGTGATACACTGTGATTCCTGAAGAGAAAAACTACAAGAACTGAAACAACTGTGCATTCACTGCATTTCTGTTTTCTGCACAGCTCAGTAAGTGTGCTTTATTTGCTTGATTACTCTATCCATAACCACTCTTTCACCCCATCTATTCCTTAACTGCTGAAAGAAAAAGGGTGGCTGACAAGAGAAAATACAGACCAGATTATCATGAGCATATTTACACAGTGAAAATTTTAGGTTTCAATTGCACATCTCTCCACTTGGAGAAGTCTTGCAGATTCATCCTGAACTCAGAACTCAGCAGTGCTTCATATTTTTAAACTATTACAGTATAATGGGAATATTCTTTTACTGTGAAATTTCTGCTAGAGACTATCAGTCTCACATTCACGAAAACTCATTCCTCCACTCAGTTCTCCATACATTGCTGCTTTACCATTTCTCTCTATAACTATACCCTACGACTGATAAACATCTTCAGAGTAGAACCTTTCTTCTAACTTGGTGAGGCTGGAGGGGAGGAGCCAGTTCTTCCTTCTGATACCTCATGTCACGGGGCAGAAAGAGAAACTCGCACAGCTATCATGTAAATGTGTAAATCCCTCGACTGATCACTGCACCATGGGTGTGATGAAGAAGGTAAATGTAAAGAGGTCCGTGCTCCCTTATCTTTCATTTAATTCCCACACAATGTCATCTGATTTAATATTTCCACAGAAAGAAATTCCAGTTTAAAGATCCTTCTTTTATTACTTCAATTTTTCCATCATCCCTACACCCCCCCTTTTATTCTGTGAATCAAGAACTGCAAGGGTACTTTAAATCATGTATCAAATCCAATAAAACATACAAAATAATCAATCTATGCATTAAAACTGTAAAGCTGCCAAAGGTAAAGCATTTTCATATCTAGCTAAATACAAAACTAACAGGAAACTTACCTGATGACTGTAGTGAACATTGCATGAGGGAAAGGAAAACTAGAAACTTGAAGAAACTCATTGCAAATGTAACTTGCTTCTCATCCTTCTACCAAAAGTTGGATTAGAAAATTGGCAATACATAAAAATCCCTCTCTCTGTTGATAGGAATGGGTCCTTCTCTGTGTCAACGGGTTGATGGATAAAGCTCTGTACTCTAAATAAGGAAATATCCTGTCACGTGGTATTTTGAAATAGCTGGAGTGCACACTGTAAACACTGCTCTCTTTGAAGAGCCAGTCCCTTCCAAATCTGAAGTCTCCATCCTTGTAACTAGAGGTGAGGGCATTTGTCATCTTCTGTGACATTGCTAATGTCACAGGACAGACCTGGAAAAGCGACTTGAGAA
The DNA here is from genome assembly GCA_027886175.1 of Phylloscopus collybita. NCBI lineage: Eukaryota > Metazoa > Chordata > Aves > Passeriformes > Phylloscopidae > Phylloscopus > Phylloscopus collybita. Next base: position 18,933,411 of record JAJNNQ010000002.1, read on the forward strand.
CTGAGGACAAGAAACTTGCAGTGAAATATCATTAATCAAACCCCTCAGTTTTAACCCTTACATCTCAGTAACAAACTGAGACAAAATCCCAGTGGTACAATACATTACAATAATGTCACAGCACTGTATATGTAGAAGAAAGAGAGCAAACTTTACAGAGACTGCACTTTTCAGTGCTAAACGAGTTCTTGCTCACTTTGAGGCAAATTTAGCATCATTACACTGGTTTATTTGATCCCAGTTTGGGACTGGGCTGTTCATAACTGCTTGTCAAAGACCTGAAAAAAGCGAAGATGTTCAACACCGTAGTTGAGTGGTAAGCTTCCCTGTAACAGAAAAGAAACTTTTGCCTGGAATACTTTAATACTTTACCATGTAAAAGGATGTGTTCATCCATCTGAGAAATTTCTAATGAGGCTGTTTCAGGACAAAGCCAAAGACAAACTAAATTGGAAAAGCTCCTCTTAACCTCTGAGCAAAGTGTTCATCTGGGGACTTGAATTGGCATGGCAGTTTTTTACAAATATTCTGCAAAGCCCTACTGCAAATGTTCACAAGTCCTGCTATTCCCTCTGTTTATTTACCTCAGTGAAATTAAAAGAAGTTGTGATAACAAAATTGAAAAAATCAAGAAGTGAAATAGACAGTAGTGAGATATATATAGAAGCTGAACAGTAGATGTCATAGAAGGAGCAGCTATTGTTGCTTTTTTTTTTTTAAGACTGCTGGGGAAAAGTTATTGCAAGAATTGGACAAACTTCTTGACTTGGCTGTAGAAAGTAGAAAGAGAGGAAAATATTTTCTGAAAAAATAATTCTGGATTACAGGAAAATTAGGAATTGAATGAATTATTTAAGAATAACTGTTTTATTTGCAGGTCACATTAAGGGAGGGCTTAACGTGAGCAAGGCTTTCAAGAGTAGCTCTAAGTTGTAGAGCTGGATAGTGTCACAGGCACCAAAGTAGTGGGGCACAAAGAGAAGCTGGGTTTCCTAAGTGAAACTATATTTCAGATAAATTTAAAATAACAAAATGAAATTGCTCTGACAAGGGAAATCCCTGGAGGACACAATTCCTGCCCAGTTCTCTCATTTGCCTCACTAAGTGCCAGCCTGGATCTAGTTCAAACTGGGCTTTCTTCTCCCTCTTGTGCAAATGGATGCTTGTGAGGATTTGTCCAGGGCTACAGTGCTGGGGAAAGATTAATGCAGACACGGGGGTAGGCTAAAAGAGGAACAGAGTACTTCAGAGATCCCCCTTTGGCATGACCAACCAGCTCCATGCCACTTGCAAACTTTTTGGGGTCAGTATCTTGTGTGCTGCACAGCACTTTGTGCAATAACCTGTTCTAAGCAGTGTCCTACACTCTTGCTTGTATTTACACCAAGAAAACTGGAATTCAGTGCTTAGGAAAGCAACTTCATTCATTGGTTTTTTTTAATTTTTTTTCTTTTCCCAACTTTGCAGCTTGCTCAATAGACTCTGTGCAGCCAGGGGAAGGCAGGTTGCTTCCTGTGGATATCTGCTAAGCACTCTTTCTCATGAAGTGTTCTGTTTCTTAATTGTATTTACAACTCACTTAAAAGCAATCTTGTAGTGCATTCTACTGTTTTTCTGACATCTAAAATTTAGTCTCTGGCAGATTTCTAGTACAGAACCATCTGCTGCATTCCTTAATTTTCAGTTCCTTTTTCTTGCATTTAAATGGGAAGTTGGTACTTATTCAAGCTGAATTCAAAGTGGTGAGGAGAGAAGGCCTCCTTGTTATTGACAAAAGAGTTATTGTGCTGACAGGAGCACCTCCCTTCCCCTTTCCCCTCACTTGATTCACAGGGAATGCTGAAGCTGAAAATTATACTAATAGAAAACTTATTTATTTATTTAAAAACATTTACAAAAAATAAGCAAGAATGTCAGGGTAGGAATATTTTAATTCATGTAAATTAATACAATACAGTTAAAAATCACATTATTGAATAAAAAAATGATTACAACTTATATCTGGTCTTAATGTTCTTTACTGACATGAACAGTGTTTTCAGAAAATGAACATGACAAAATTTTCTATCCCAAGGTTTTCTGAGAAAAGAATATGAAGCAGTTTTAGAAGTGTAATAAGATTTAGGCATAAGGAGCAATAAAAGTACTGGTCTGATGCAGTAAGTTTTTGGGGTTAAATGAGTTCAAGTTTGCAAAAGAGTTAGACAAGTTCTAGTTTTTGAGATTTTTTTAATGTCCACAATGTCACAGCAATATTGTTCGAAATGGCATTCAACTTTATTGGACATTCATTCTCACTAGCTGACTTTCATAATCCTTTTTCAGTACATGTCATTTTTGACAAATTTTTTTCACGACCATCCTTGCTAAGATACTTCAGAACACCTTGACGATTACAAAATTATAATATCAAACTTCAATTCTGATTTTGTAAAATAGGCATGATAAAAAAATCAGTGCAAAAAGAGGAAAGTGATTTAAGATTACACTAGATCTCACTTAAGATCTCACTAGAGACTTTTAACAGATACATCCTTTAATTTCGGCGAGTAACTTGCTGCTCCAAGTAACATGCCACAGGACTCATTCTCACCAATTCTTCGGTCACCAAGTCATCATTTTAATAGTGTTTCATTGCCAGAATCTGTTGAGAGCTGGTTTTGTCTTTTTCTTTTGTAGAAATAGGCTGCCATGCCAGCTCCAAAAACAGTTAAAACAGCCAGGAAAATGAGTGGCCAAACAGAGACATGAATAGGTGGGCGAGTCTCTTCATTCTTTTCCTTGCCTGAAACGAATCCATATAACTGTGAGAAACCATAGTGGTTTTTATTTCCACATACAACATGAAAAGCCCGAAGGAGATGCCCTCTCCTGCCTGAACTTAAAGGCTGTATATATATGAGCCCTGAATTGTTCTTAATCAGTAGTCAGGTCTCTGTTCCTAGACCTAATATGGTTTTAGTGGATGTATAACACATGCAGTGGATGCTTGTAAGAATTTAAAGAAAATGTATGCCTTAGATGGATATGGGATGCTAACTATTGGAGATTAGTTTTACAATATTTTTGTTACATGATCTACAATAGTATCTTTGGAAGAAACTTTCATATACATCTGCATAGTTTCCAACAGTCTAGTTAAAGCAATCTGTTGCTGTTCTCAGAGTTCTTCTCAAGTCTGGTCACTGCTGAGCTTACCACCTCAGGTTTAGCCCTGCACCAGTCCCATTGGCCAAGAACAGGTGAGTGCTCTTATTCATGTGAAAGGCACTGTGGGGTTGCCCTGAGTGATTGATAACCATGCAACCCTCAGTAGGACTTATCCTCTAAAAGAGAGTGGTTTAGGAAAACTCATTTTAAGTTTTCCCTCTACTTAGATTTTTCTTAATTTTCTTATGAAAGCTCTTACCTTTTTGTTTTATAGGACTCCCATTCAGCTCAACTTCAGTGAATATCAGAGAGAAATCATATGACACTTTGTTAGAATCCATACATTTGACTGTTTGCAAAAATAGTACAGGAACAAAAACCCCTGATGTTCTACCATTGCATTAGTAACACATGTCTGCTAAAAAAGCAACAAATTTAAGCAGAAAATACATGGCTAAACTTTCATCTTCCTACTTAATATTACTTTATCCACTTTTGAAACTTTATATTAACCAACATTAAAATACTGCCTCTTTTCTAAGTTAATTCAAAACATCTTTTCACATTTTTCCTGAAATATTAATTTTCATGTACTAAGAACATGATGTACCACTCTGAGATTAGTTTTACATGGCGTATTTTACATCTGCATGTCTAGCTGTCACAAAATTTTTGATTCCTAAACTTTTTCCCAAGAAAACACCTACTGAATCATGTGAGTAATCTTCCTAGTCTCCTCTGTGTGAGATAGAGACAGAGAAAAATGAAAGACTTTTATAACAATGTTTTGTTGCTGTTGAAGAAGTGCAAAAAAAAAACCACTTTGATGCTCAGAAATGAAGAATTATACACATAGAATAAAAGATTTCTAAATTATCATGAAAACATTTCTCCTCTTGGATCTTCTACATGGCAGTTTGCAAACACCCTTGATACCCAGAGAAGAATTTATAAAGGCAAAATGTAAAGTAAAAGTAAATCAGAATGCAAAATGAGTATATACAAAACAACAGTAATCCCTACTAAGGGAGGAAACAGTACATATGGGAGCACTGTATGAGTCAATGGATGAACTGTAGAGATTCCTTACTCTTTTAGTACCATGTAGGATGTGCATGAATGTAATTTGGACATTTTTAGTAAGATGTAGTTAATCTTTAATAGAGATTAACTGATATACTGCCATGGGCATGTGCTGATTTAAGCAAAGAAATTAACAGTGCATGAGAGATGACTATTTCTTGGTTACAATTCAGCATCTTTTTCTAATTAAAGACTAGTAAAACGAGTAAATGCTAGTCCCAAATTTTTAGTTATTTTTTCACCACCTACCATGTCTTGAGATGTCTTTAGCACTGAAATCAAAATTTTTCAACTTTTCATTCAAATAATAGAAAAACTGGCTTTACAGGCAGCTTTTTTTTTTTTTTTTTTTTTTTTTTTTTTTTTTTTTTTTTTTTTTTTTTTTAAGGTTTTCAGCATAGGACAGAGATGCTACCTGTGATTCACTGGGAACAGTGCACAATGCCAAAGCTGGAAATTTAAACCTGATCTCACAGCTACTACAAAAGAAAGTGCAAAGGTTTAATGATGGCTGCCTGCCATTTTTTTTAGGTTGGATAGATTGACTTTTAACATCTAAGTTAGAAGAAGAAAATGATACTGCTTTCTTGCAGAGAATTTCCTTTGTATCTCCAGTAGGGAATAATTCATGTAGCGTTTTATCTCTGAAACATTGGTATGGTATATACAGTATGATGTGAAATTTTCCAGAAGTGCTGATAAGACAGCTTCTCTAATGACTTGAAGTTTTCATTTAAAAGGGAAGTTTTCCTCATATCATTATTGCAATACAAACAGGTGACCTTTTAAATTCTCTTAGGCTTTACTGAATCAGGGCCAATATGAAACCAGTGTTGGGAAGTAACATATATTCTGAGAATAACAAACTAGAAAAGGAAGATTGATAATTCACATTGATTCCTCCTTGCAAGGGTATAGTAACTGTTACAATAATCAGTTCTTGGAATAGTCATACCCTTGTGCAGGTGTTTGACAGGTGCCATATCAATGCCTGTGTTACATACTCAAAAGTTTCTGAAAGTTTCATTCTCAGCCTAGGCTGTACAGGATGTTACTGTATATCCATGTGACTGTAGACAGTGAAGTGGAGAGCTTGCAGTCTGCAAGAACAGGCAACTACAAATGGTTAGAGAAGTGGGATATGCCAAACAAAACTGCCAGGAATTGTTTCCAGACCTGTGGTGATGGGCTGTAACAGTTACTAATGAACAGATCTGTCCTGTCACCAAGGGCTGACACATTGAGGACTTACTTTTGGGTTTTTTGCAGATAAATCCTTTTTCAGCAGAGCAATCACTTTTGTCCCAATAACCATATGGTGCAGTTATTTCCACACAGCGATGCTTCACACCGAACTCTTTCTCCTCCCAATTAACAAAGTCCAGGACAGCATTATCTAGCCACAGCCACTGGCCTACAGAGCAACTCGCAGAATAAAAAAACTTTAACATATATCTATTTAATATTTTAACTCCTTAGCTCACTAATTTACTTTAAATATCTATAGTAAGCAACTCTTCAGCAGAAACCCATGGGGGTTTTTTGTAAAAGTACAGTAATCCTCAATTTTCTCATATTACCAATGTATTTTTCCATTAAAAATTGAAATTAAGACATACCCTCCACATTCTGGTAAAGTCCTATCCAAAAGCCTCCTACTTTATTTCCAAGTGGTTGAATTTTATGAGTCAGAAAGTGAGATTCATCCATGTTTTCTACTGAAACCAAGGAAGCTCCTGAAAGGCATTAATAAGCAAATAACCATAACCTACTTGAGCAATCACTGCAATGACCTCCTCTTTTTAGTCTCTACAAATTATAGCTTCTGGAAACATTAATGCTGTTTGGTTGGTCTCTCCACTGCTTCTTGCAGAAGACAATGATCTGGAAGTACATAAAGACTGTGACCCCCCACTACTGCCCCCAGGATGGTATCCCACAAAGCCAGAAATGATGGGGAACTCATACACAGGGAAGCTGTAGACCTGAGAGGACAGAAGGCTGCACAAAATCACTTATTGTCAGCTTATTTTTATTGTGCCAGCTTTAGAACAACTTAGTAGATAAAAAAAAAATCTTTTTTTTTAAATTAAATCAATGTCTTTACAAATTTATGTTAGTTTTGTATAATTAAATTTTTAGTTGATAATGAAGGATCTCACCTAAGCGAGCACACTCAAGGGAGGCCAGTGCCCAGGATCTCCCAGCTGATGCTTCAAGGTAGTAGCAGTGATCATGGTAAGGGATCCAAGCTTGGAGTTCATCTGCTTCAGGACAGTCTCCAGGCGGCTCAGCAGGGTCAGTAGGAGCTAGCTCTAAAGAAGCCATATGGTATGAAACTGGTATTGCATTGTGAGTCATCTACAATTCTATGATATGTGTGTAAATAGTGTGGGATTTTTCTCACCCAGCTTCATCTGTCTGGACATCTACTCATGACTATTCCCACATTCTCCCAACCCAGACAACAGGGAGAGCTAAGCAGTCAAAAGTGTGAAACATCTTATTTCTCAAATCGCATTTCTCGGGACATCAAATTGCATCCTGCAACATCTAACTAACTGCCTTGGCAGTACTGTGAGAAATGCAAGCCCTGAGGGATGATACAAATCTCAAATTTGCATTATCACAACACGGAAAGCTGTCATAGTCTAATGAATCATTAATGCCATGGTCCCATGTTATCTGGCTGCTTGGTCTCTTCATGTTTTCACTTTATAGAAAAAAAGCCATCAGTGAAGCATGCCTCTGCTAAATCAGACTCTGTTTCTGATGATGGGTGCAACTCCAATTCATTTTGATTGATCTGTAGTTCTGCATAAGCAGGCCAAATGTGTGCAGCCTTAAAACATAGAAGGAAAACAGCATGATTCTACAAAATCTAGATGCAAACATGCCTCTGCATGTGTCTGCAAAGCATTAAAGTAAAATCCATATTGCCAAGGCTCTTACAGTTTTAGCTCTAGCAATAGTGAATGGAAGTGAAACTCTTGCCTGTATTTCAGCTCTGTGGCAATTGTGTGAGCTTCCCCTGTGTGTTGAAGCTCACACAGCCCGTGCACAAACCCAGCACCTACTTATGTTACACACAGACTCATGTGATTTGTGGTCATGTCTTGAAAAGAACAAGATATACCTTGAAGATAGAGCTTCATCTTATGGAAACAGTTTCACCATGACAGCAGTGCAGCCCTATGGATTTGCACAAGAGCCTTTCCTGTGCCTAAATTCATACATCATCCAGTAGCAAACATCCACATTCTGCTGGGAGGTAGGTGCTACCCTGAAGCATAGTCCCCTGCAGGGGTAGCCCAAGCTAGAGCAAAATCTCCAGGATTAGGCAGACTTGTGGAATTAGGAATGTATCTTTAAAATTGCTACATGCCTTTGCTTACCATCTGATATCATGCAAACTGAAAAGTAGCTTTCATTGCAAGATGCTGTTTTCCAAGTACCATCAAGATCGAGGTAGACACAAGCATTGTTCTCCTTTGGTTCCCCTGCTGCCCATTTTGTGTACCTGGTTTTCCAGTTATTGGTCCATTTGTAGTAGCCACCAGTCTGAAAACAAAGGAATTCTGGTAACAGATTTTTTTTTACACAAAAAATTCTGTCACATAAATATGGTATAAATATAATCACGTGTGTATTTGATTTTTTCAGAAAAAAGTGCCATTTTTTTAAGCAATATCGCCAGGAAATTTGAGTTACACAAGAACTACATATGAATAGTGTTCAGCACTACATTGCTTTTGGGAGGGTTTTTCTGAAGCACTTTTCTGAAGAAACTTCTACAATATGGCAAGAAAGTCAGACGAGGCCATCTTAGGTCATTTAGTAAATCCTACATCAAGAGAAGCAATTACAGAGAATTTGTCCTCTGTACTCAGCTTTATTTAAATTAAAATTGGGAGCTATTTGTGCATCAAGATTACTTGACATTAAACAGTCATCTTAAATCTTTAAATGTCTCCCTAATACTCACAGTAACTTCTATTAATATAATAATAGCTCTAAGAATCCCTCTGTAGAGTGTAGAGCAGGGCATTTGACTTTCAGGACAGCCAATGATCACTCCATGGCAGCTGCACTTTCTGACTCTCAGTCTGCAGACTGACTTCTTTTATTGTTTCTAGAACTTTCTACTTTCATCTTTTGCTTCTTGCATAACATTTTCTGTGTTTCGACACTCCTTTTAGTGGATGAAAATCCTTGACTAATTCTAACAGTATCCCTAGATTTTTGTTCATTTAAACAGTGAAGCCATGCAGAACACAGTTGTTGCAGTGTCCTAAACTGGTCCTCCAGAGGACTATTAGAGCAGGAAAGTTCCCTGAGCACCTGCCCCTCCCATCTATCCAGCACTTACCATATTGCTGTTAAGACCAATCCATACGGGTTTTCCACATTTCAGCATCTGGATCCACAAGAATGAATGGATGTAGGCATCTGAAATGCTGGCAAGTTCCCCAGATTTGTCTTGACAATTTCTTCTGGCCTCTTCCCATTGCATTTCAGATGAAATGACTGAATAGCTACTGTCACCATAATGAGTAAAGCCAGAGGCTGGATTTGTTGTTGGTACTTCAGGCTGTAAGGGAACTATGGAGGAAAAACTGAATGGATGAATTTACAACATATTGCTCTTCTGTAGCATGCAAGCCATAAAAAATTGGTCAAAAGGTCCTAGTGAATAAGTCAAAATCTTTTTTTTTAAGCTCATGAACAAAACAAAACAACAGCAAAAACCAAAATAAAAACAAACAAACAAGCCAAATAAAACCTCCGCAAACCCAAAAAAAGGGCCAAAAATAGCTTTCAAGACATGGAGCAAATCCTTTAATGTAATAAGATGAATGAAATCCTGGATGCTCTGAAGTAGAGTATACTTGCTATAGACTTGACTGGTCCAGACTAAGACTCCTAAGCTGCACATTTCATGTTCTGTGCTTTAAGTTATTTGACTAAATCTGAATATCTGAGTATACATTTATTTCTGATCACTGGTGGATAGGACTTAGGACAAAGCATTTAAGGTATTAACTGTTGCAATCTGTGGTCTCAGCATAAGACTTTCAGGCCTGATGTTAATTAATCACCGCTCGCTGTTAACTCCAAATTGTTGGCCTGTCTGTAAGGGCTGCCAGAACATTGCCTGCACGTTTGAGTCAGGCAGAATATATATCCACCCTTGTGATTGCAAATGTATTCAGAAAAGCTGGAACTGGGATGAAGGAAATTAAATATGCCTCCATAAATCTATATATTTTCTGTACAGGGAAGGGGTCTTACAAGCACGTTAACCGTGCTGAGAGTGAAGAGGCTGCAGGAACTGACCACAGTGAGGGATGAGGGAATAATTTTCACTTTCATGAAGCTGAGGCAGAATTGTTTTGTTATCTGTGCTTTGCCTTCTCTATTCCTGCTATATGCTTAGGCAGCTGGGATTTGTATAATTAAAATTCTACAGGAGAAGAGTCAACATTCATTACATGTTTTGGTGTTAAAAATAAACAATTTTCTTCTACAATAAAGACAAGTCTAAGGAGCTGTACATTTTGATTGACATCATATGGCATTCAATAGAAATAGTGAGAGAGGATTAAATGCTCTGCTCAGATTCATCCAAGAGAATGGGAAGATCACTGTAAGAACATGATTTATACTTAGGCAGGATGCCTAAATCTCTTCACTGAGAAAAAAACCCAAACATTTATTATTCTCTAGTATTATTCTATAGATAATTAGGTGCAAAACCCCAATTAAGATAGCGGTTCCTCTTCAGCAATTTCTGAGAAACAAATTGTACTTTAAACATAGCGCTGGCTTAACACTGATGGAGCTGTGAAAGCCTCAGATTCAGAATGCAACTCCAAGTTGGAAGAAATCATATCAGGTTATATATTCATCTTATCTAACCATCCTCCCTCTTTAGGAGACTGGGTTAAACAGAACTCACATGAATCCATCTGGCACACATAGCCTCTTTTGTTGTCACAGCTATCATCTTTCCACCTCCCATCTGACTTCATGATGAAGACACAATCTGTCTGAAGGGGAGAGGAAGAGGCACAGCCATTACAAAAAGCAGTGAGGAAGGGGTGAGCTGAAGCTCCTGTACTGCTAGTGCAGTCCTGATGGCAGAGAGGAGAGGAGCTCATTGAACACCTGTGTAATTAGTTCAAATTTCCTAGGTGTTTGCCAAGCAGCATGACCTGGTATTTATTAGTGACCCCTTAAATTTGAACCAGGCTTCCACTGGTGCCAGTTAAGGTCTGGAAGAAGTTGATTAAAACCCATTTTACCAACTTTATTAAGAACCCTATTATGACTGTATAAATGACTAACGTATCTATAATAAATCTTCTCAGTTCTGATTTACGGTTTTGTAGGTCTGCTTCAAAACATTTTTATCAATGAGGAAAACAATATAAGATCTACTATCAAAGGCTCTAGTCTACACTAGTTTAACTGAAGCTGAGTCTCTTGCAGAAAGCAGATGCTCTTTGCTGTTTTTTTAATAGTCATTATCAAGTTAACATTATCAGGTGCAATAAAATATTTTCTCTTTACTTCCTTATGTTTAAATGCTCCAGCATTTTCTTCATGATTGGCCATGGCAGTCTTTTGGCATGTGGTCTAAGTTTCTCCTTTATGCTGAATTAAATAAGTTTTAGTCATCAGCAAGTAGACTGATGGTAGATGCTAAAAACCTTGGGTGACTAACAGCCAATAATTTCCTCAGAAATTACCACCTTTGGAAAAGAGGCTGAGTTTCAACAAAGAAATGGTAATTTTCCTGAAGATATCAATTTGTATTGTCAGAAACGAGTAAAGCATTGTGGGAGTACGTTAGCCAGGGGTGGGACATATACACAACGAAATTATTGTTGGATCAAAAATCTTAATTTTGGTTTATCATACCTTCTTTTGTGTTTGGTGTTGCAGCTTCAGTATTCACATTAATGCAGTTTGGGGAGGAACTGATATAAATTTCTCCAAGCTTCTTTTACAGAGCTGTTTTTTGCAATAGTTCAGATGGAAAGCTTAAAATCCCTCTTCTACAGAACCTTTGCCAAACATTTGGGTGTATTTAGAATCATTAGCTAAACCCCTCTGTGCTTACAAAAGGACTTGTTTCAGCATCCTATTATTGCTGCTGTAACTTATCTTCCAGGAAAATCAACTAGCTGTCCAAAGTATACAGGTTATTAAATTATTTCCTGTACCTCCAGAGCATCATCTCTCAAGCTTTCAAAGTCATAATAGTCAAAGAAGCTTTGTTGTTTTTCTGGTGCACCATTAACCCAGTTGGTGTAGGAAACAGTGCTTCCGTCCGTCCAAAGAAAAGTGGACTCGCTGTTGATGTCATTCATCCCAATCCAAACATTAGTTGTGGCATACTTCAAATGATAGAAAAGGAAAGCTAGAGAGAAACAAAGATTTCTCATTAAGGAAAGTTCATCATGACTTGCCCAAAGGAGGGAAAAATATGCAAAAGCTCAGAGTGGAGGACATAAAAAAAGGGTAACATTTTCCACTACACAGGCAATTTGCTGTTAATTAAACATTTAGACAAGCATCCCTTCCCCACTGTGTATGCACATACAGGGGTTCAGAAAATCCTACTGCCAGTGAGAGAGACAGGAAATACATATTTCTTTCAGTATAAGAGCTCTGTGCAACCACCCTCAGAACACACTGGAAGTTTCATGAAAACAAAGCAGCTGAAAGAACTAGAAACAACTTTATTTTTTATATGTAATAATTTTAGCTTTTACCTTGCAGTTTTAAGTTAAAATAAACCATGGACTAACCTGGCTAATAAGCAACTTTCATCAGGTAATCCCATATTCTATATTGGAGAATATAGCAGTTTCTTTAGTGAGTGATTGAAATTTTTTTTTCTTTCAATAGAGCCCATATTCATACCTTGCACTTGTTCATTTGGTATAGCAGCCAGGTCTCCTCCCAAATTGAGGCAAACATCTCGTGCAGCATGCCACGTGAGATTTCTTGTTATATTGGAAGCAAATACTTTGAAACACTAGAAATAAATCAAGCACTTTTTTCAAACTAGCAAAGACTGGAATTATTGTATGTGAATATCATCAATATTCACTAAGATGTACTTTTCTTCTGAAAAAGAAATCAGGGCTGGAATGAGCGGCAGAGCTGAAGAGTAGAGAGTCTGGATGTCTACCCAGGCATACACTTATCCCCCATCATTGCACAAGGTGTAATCTGGGAGTCTGGTGTCAAATGAACTGATTGTAATGAGGTCAAGTACATAATCACTTTTCACTACCTTCTTCCTGCAGTAATAGAGGCATGATTTGAAACCAAGAAAATGTGGCTTTAGGTGACACAGCTGCAGGGAATAATCTCTACTGTGTCCTCCTTCTGATGACTGTGGTTACAACTGCTCATCCTGCCAAAGGGTATGAAATATCCTTTAGCACATTGACCTAACATTCTGAGGCTGCAATAGCAGTTCAGTGTACATAAAGCAGACAAAACAGCCTTAGGTAGATGGAACTTTAACTCTTGGTTTGGTACAAACTTTGGATTGGTACAAACTCTTCTCTTGCAGCAATGAGGACTTCCAGACTGTGTCTGAATGCAAAGCTGTACTCAAAACAATTGTAGTTTGGCATCATCTTTCTGAATTCAGGTTTTGTGATCCCCAACAGGCCAAAGAGCTTGCTCAAATACATTATTTCTGAACCTTTCTACTTTTTTACAAGACTGACCATTACAAACTTGCATTTCTAAACAAAATAGTCATGAAGACAGTACATGAAGAGAGGAGATTTTCTTAAGCAGTAACAGTGTATTTTAAGCCTGCACAAAGTATGCTCTCTAAAATACATTCAGCATACATCTACTTTTACTGTATTTCTCTGCAAAGTTAAATGTCTGTAGTCAGCTCAAAAAAAAAGACCAAAAAAACAAAAAAACCCACAAAAAAAAACCACAAAAAACCCAACCCCCCCAAAAAAACCAAACAAAAACAAACAACAAACAAACAAACACACCACCACAAAATCCCAGACATCCAGTCTGCACATTTTGACTAAGTAATTATTCTCCAGATTTACTTTATATTCATTAAAAAAATGAGGTTTTCAGGTTTTTCTTTTCAGTTCTACTGCTTTACACAATTTACTGAAGATATTTGTTGACATACCTTGTTGTTAAAAAAAATCCAACTTTCTGGACATCCTCCAAGAGGCAATGGAGAAGGTAATGTTGAATTAGTAGAATTTTTATGTTTTTCACATATAAATTTATTGCCAGAACTACAGTTAATGTCATTCCACAAGCCTAAAAAAATTAAAAAATTCAAGATGTTATAGTATTTAATATTTAGTAATAATTTATCACTTTTTAATAAATACAATTTTCTCTATTTTTTATTTCAGACTACAGCTTTATCTGAGGGCAAAGTAATCATGCCATCTTAAAATAATCTCTAATAAGAACAGCACTGTAGCTCCTTGTAGTTAATTTGAGCTCCTGATCCATCTGCTCCTTGTTCAGGGCTCTCTCCACAGTGTTATACCTGTTTATGGGGGTTTTTTTGAGCTGTGGCATCACATCATCACATTGCAGACAGCAGGGGAAATACACCAGTAAGCAATTTTGAAAAGAAAATGGATCAGAAATGGATGAGATAGGAAATACCAGATCAATCTAATGGTACAATACAATGTTCAGACATGCTGCAAGAAATCTTTGTAAAAGAGATTGACAGATCAATACATATATCCTAAATTCCCATTAGCCCCAGTTAAGTTACAGAAATAAACCCAAGAGGAAACAGAGCTCTAGGATTTGCAAGAAATTTGCATTTCAGTGTAATTGTAAACATATTTAGATGTATTTGTTTCTTTCCTCATTGATGTGTACTTTCAACTCCCATTTCCTTTAGCTGCTATAAATGTTTTCTTAAGTTTGTAGCAGAGAAGATAAACTACTCAAATTTTTACTAAAGAAAGTAGTGAAAAGCCCTGTAAAAAGGTGCAATATCAATCTTAAAAACCCAGGAAGAAACATATGCTTTAAATTACTCATGGTACTGAAATCTCCCCATTCTAGACTCTTCCATGGCTGGTGGTCCCATGACTGGGAAGAGTTACTGCATTGTGTTGGTTTGTCACAGGAAAGAAATTGCAGGAAACAACTACCAAAGATTGTGTGACAGTTGACAGCAGATTTTTGATAGCATCAATCCAAGCAGAGACAAATAAAATCTAAGAGTTTTGTATGGTCACTTACCGTGCTGTGACAGCATTACCACACAATTTTCCTCATTGTTTGCAAAGTTGGGTTCATTAGGAGCCCAGGCCACATAGGTTACTGGAGTTCCATCCATCCAGCTTAAAGAAAAGATATACAAGTAGTTATCAATTAATACCTTCAGTTGTGACATGGTAGTCTTAATGAACACCTCATGATTAAGAATGTCTGTGAGAATTCATGGAAACTGGCTACAATGGGAGGGGCTGTTGGATAATTCCGTTTCTTGATTATTCTAATTTGAAGAAATTTCTGTAACATGTTTCTAGTTGCAAAATAGAAAAAGAATACACCAAGCATATTTCTGTTAATGGCCATGATTGTTTTGACAACATTTAATAAGAGAAATCAAAACCAGTTAGTCATGATACCTAATAAAGAGAAAGATATTAAAATTATATCTTATTACAATAACTATTTTAATCCTAGTTAATATTATGCTTCTCAGTCTGAGCATTCCTTTTTTGTGTTTTGGTAGGTGAAAACAAGAATGAAAATACTTTTCTGTGGATTTTATCCTGCTCTAGGGGGAGGGTGGGCTGTGTTCTATTTTTCTGTAAAGAACATTCTGTCAAATTTAAAATCGTCCTTTCTAAAGGACCAAAGTTGAAACTTTTTCCCTAATGTTTATCTGCTTTTTACTTTAATATATTGTTAGTGAAGGAAGAAGAGATTACCACCACATTTTAATCAGTATTTCAGAATTTAGATCAATAAGCTTGAAGTGGGAAAGAAAACCAGCTGTCTCATCTGTGTCTTACTGCAGCTGATAAAATTGATTTAAATAAAGGAGATTCTTACTGGATCCATGGAAGGCTCTATGGCCCTAATTTGACTCCTAATTTAGGAGGTTAAAATCATCTACTGACTAAGTCTCTATCAATTTCTCTCCCTCTCTTCTCTCTCTTTTGCGCTTCTCAAGGTAAATGATTTACATACATTCAACAGTGGCATTAAAATAGAAAGGTTAAAGTCAAATCTCCTCTAACCTTTTCCAAGTCAACCTCAGAAGGAGATTTTTTTCACCTCTCAGACACATCCTAACTAGCAGGTAGGAAGACAAGCAGTGTATCATGCTCTTCAGTATCTCTTAGATTAGTTTAGAGTTGGTTTGTGTATTGGTCTTTTCAGAATACTTGCTACTGTTTCTGTACTGTAAATTTCTGCTGACTTTTCTCCTGGAATAGGAGTTTGCAGTTCTGCCTTCTGTACTCATTGCCTGTGTCTTCCTAACTCTGCAGAACCCCTCTGATATATAGATAAAAAGCAAAAGAAAGCCAAACCCTTTGATATAGGGGACTCTTTAAGTGTATGTGTATATGTTCATAGGTATAAAATTCAGCATAGCAAAGTATCACTCCAATTTATGGGGCAAATCTCTGGAAGAAACGAGAAAGTGTGTATGGAGAGTAGAGTTGCCAAGAGTTTTTTTGGCTAAGTGCTTACTCAAGGATAAAAGATTCTTTTACTATTATTTTTTGGGGGGAAATATTGGACTTTACAATATTCTAGGATTATTCCATTTTGCTTTGCACATGGTATGTGGAACAGACTTCAGACTTTCAAGGGAACATATTCAGTACCTCTAGTTTCATAAAATATTCTATTTGTTTCTACATGTTAAAAGCTGCATTAATCATCTTAACTTACCTGAACTTTTTATCAAGGCTTACTCTTAGACCAATGAAGTATCCTATTGACGGACTCCCGTAGCTCTTCTAAATCAGAAAGACACTATTTCAATCAAAAAAAGAAATCTTTGAAGCAAAACAAGCAGAAATTGATACACCATTGATTAGCTCCAGAGAGCAGCCACTGAAGCCCACAGCAGTAAAGCACCTGCTTGCAGTTAACCACAGCACATGTTTGTATGCCCAGGCACGGAAGTCAGGTTTTTATCTGGGACATCAGAGCCAAGACCTGCAGCACTGAAGGCCCTTAGGATGGAGTAAAAAAGAAGCCAATTTTGAGTCAGAAACTGGTACTTTCTTTAATCTCCCTCAAAGACCAGCTACTTCCCAAGAGAACTGGTACCCTCTTACTTCACTCTTCCTGTCAAACTACATCAGCGCAGATGACGAGGAGCAGGAGAGGTCAAATCCTAAGGGATCAAAGGGAGTATCTGGGGATATTTCATTACTGAAAATGCTGATGGCTCTGCTTCTGAGACAACTCAGGTTTTGCAAGCAGATTGTCAAAAGCATTTTTGCTTCCGGCTGCCTGTTTATAATGATTCTTACATTTTCATTTAGTGCTCTCTTTAGGAACCTTCTCTCACTGTTACTATTAACAACAGCTAGGTCTGCAGAATTCCTCCTGCAAAACTCTCGGGCTCTTTCCATGGAGACCTGTTCTTTGCTGATATAGTAGAGCTTATCTTCATATATGACCCATCCATCTGCAGTGGTTTTATATTCTGGAAGATAAACAAGGTACCCTTAAATTCTATATGTGTAGAACACAGAAGTTTTTTTTAGAATAACAATTTTGGGGAAAAAATTATGATTAATAAAAGTATATACAAACTTACCATATGTGTCAATTGGTTCAAGTTTTAATGACACTCCTGCAAAAAGAATAAAATAGAAGGCATGATTCATCTCTGTAGAGTGTGTTATGATGTAACTTGTGACTGACAGCAAGAAGAGTGAGGAACAGAGCAGGATTCTCCACCTTTTTTCCACTGACTAGCAAGCAGGCTTAGCCACACAGTTCAGCTTCACATTGCTCAATATGCAAGGTCATCTACTTTAACTTCGTATCATAAGTGGTGCTTCACATCAACAAAGCCATAGCCAGCCAAGGTTTGGCTGAATCATGTTCCTGCACAAAGCAAGGCATGGGAAAATGGCTCTCCCAGCCTGTAAGTCGCAGTAGATTTATCTGAAATACTTTAAACTATGGCATACAGCTCCTTTACTGATCCATAAGTAGATATTCCATAATTCACCTGGGGGTATTTTCATCAAGAGGGAAAAAAATTTCCTCTAGATTTATTTTAGCTCTATCAAAAAAAAAAAAAAATCACTGAGTAATAATCATAAGCAAAAGGAAATATGACTTTATGTACGTGTATCTATATATAGAAATATACATAACATATACAGACTGCTTCTCCAAAAGCAGTAGAATGCTGAATAATTCTACAGGAGGACCTGAAGTACCAACAAATCTGGCAAAGATTTCATACTTGATTTTTAGCTGTGTTAGTATGAAAACCAGTATTCTAAGGAATACAATACAAGGCCTTACAACTCCTTACCTCCAACATTACAAAAATAAAAGGAGATTTAAAAGATTCTTAATACTAAAAAATTTGTAATCTTGCTAACACATGGATTATTTATGCACCTTAATTTATGGAAAAAATCAATTCCTTCTTATCAATCATAATTTAAAAATCTCATTGCATAATATATTACTTAATGCTTTTGACCGCCATTTAGAAAAAGTAGTTCTTCAAAATTTTCTCTCTTTCTCCAGTAACTTAACTTAGAAAGCAACTATTTACTAAAGTTTTTTAATCTTCTTGCCAAAAGAGAAGAAGAAATCTACCTTGTTTTATTTGGCAAACCCAGTTATGCTGTTCTTGACAGACCAAAAGAGACCATCGCCCAGAATAATGGAATGAACCACAAAACTTCCGTAGTCCTGAATTCCTTGAACTACCATCCCAGTTTGTGTACCTAACCTATAGAAGAAATCAACTTTGTTACTCTTTTCATCTGTTTCGGTAGCTGTACTTTCCATTGGAAAATGGGAACTAATTGTTTTTGTCTCAGAGATTCTGGTTTTAGCTAAAAAGAGACAGAAATGCAGGGAAAGCTATAGGTATCAAGATTTTAGAGTGGGCCAATGATGTCAGTATTCAGACATGGCTGTCTTGCCATTGAGGGCTTTTTCTGTTTGTGCCCTGAGCCGTAGACACAGACAGAAGAGAAACAGGCACAGGAATTGTTTCTAATAAACTTTGCCTAGCTGTGAACTTTACCCACATATCACTCATGCTAATCATGTGCAGACAGGGTGCTTTTCACTCCACATCTGACCTGGTTCAAAATTACATTGTCCAACATCTGTCTGGTGGCAGTGACCATGTTGTGTATCAATCCAGCATTACTTTTTTTTCCTTCACTGTGGTTAATGAGGATGGGAGTGAGACTTTTGGGAGGGAAGTCATGTCCTACAAATCTAGAGGAGGTACCTCTGAAAAAGCTGACATCCAAATAGGAAGGGAGACCCATGTGATACAACCTACTTATTATTGTCAAGAATTCTTGATAACATCTCTTTCTGGAACTTTTGGGGAAATTAATGTGGTCAGGATAAGATAAAAGGTCCTTGGTTGTGTTAAAAAAAACCAAAGAATACTCCAAAGAATAAGGAGTAGTAGTAAATGGAGGGTAATAAAGAGTATAATCCTGCAGGAATGCTTTTCACATCTGTAGATATTGGGATCAAGAGATGACTGGATAGATTCCCAGAAATAAATGTATAAAAATTACAGATATGAGTTCCAGTTCTAAAAGAACCTGAGCCATCACTTACTAGGGGATTCAGGAGTATACTGGGAAACATGCTTGCCCTTTGATTAGCTCTTTAGATGTTTATGGCTACTACCAGAGACAGAATACGTGATACATGAATTTTTATGTTTTGACCTTAGGTGTAAATATTATCTTATTGGAGGAGAAAATAAATTGGAGTGTTACACCTATAGATTCTGATGAGAATTTCCATCTATTCAAATGTTTAGCTTATTGATATTAGTCATGACAATACAGATTAGAAGCTACATGAATTTTTTTAGGATTGGTGCTTTCTTTAATGATGATAACAACAAAAAGCCATAAAATATATGTACAAATCCCAAAGTACCTTACACAAAAAATATGATGAAAAATTAAAATACTCACTGGAGAGCCATCACTCCAGGCAAATCCTTCACCTGGATTCAAGGAAAATATACCAAGCCAAGCTTTTTCAAACATACAGCGGCTGGCTCTGAAATAAATTACAGGATAGAGCAGTGTGTGAACATCAGCACAAAAAGAATCCAGAAATACACTATTGAACTTTCTAGAGCACATTGTAAAAGCAGTGAAGTTGTAAATTTCCCTACTACCTTTGGTGAAGTGCATACACATGCTCTTCATAGAAATGAGGAATATGTGTATGCACTTCACCAAATGTGGTGAGGTGTCAATAGCTTAGTCATCAGACTTATTAGTACTAATGATCATGTATTTCCCTAATGTACTATTTACTTAGGGAAAACCTTCACAGATTCAAAAAGTGGTTTCAGCACTGACCACTACAAGGTAAATACATATCTACTTCAACAGTAGATACATTGATCATATTTTCTACCCTTGTAAAAATACTGCTTATTTCACATGTTTCTCAACTATATCTAGTAGTCAAGATACTGGTGGAGGGTTTTGAAAATTTTTCTTGACACAAATCACTTTTATTTTTTTTTCCATGAAAAGGTTAAAACAGTACTGAATAGATACATTTCAAAGTATCACAGGTCTTTTGGCTTTTGAGGAATCCATACATTTCAGAAATCATCTAGGATCATTCATAATAGTTCATATGAAAAGTCTTTAAATCTGGTAAAATAAACACAAATTAAAACCCACCTCAATGCTTGGTCTAGAAATGGTATCTCCTCTTTAATTATAATGGTGACCAGATCCCCTCCTATTTGTCTGCAAAAATCTCGAGCTTCAAACCATGATTTCTTTCTAATTTCTGATCTGCAAAATAACTATGAAGAAATTAATTTAAAACATGTTATATAAATATTACAATAATAAAAGACTTATAGTCTTGATTAACATAAATGAGGCTTCATGCGAGCTAAGTCCATAAGAGAAATAGCATTTCCCACTCTGTTCCTAGAATTTTTACACTAGAATGGCCAATCTACCTAGCACAGTGTTAAAAGGAAAAAAAAATTGCTAGAAGGGGAAAGGGAATACAACTCCCCAACTCCTTTTAATTTCTTTTATATAAGAGGAGGGCCCAAGCCAACTTCCATATGAAAGGAAAGAAGAGTAGCTGTGCTAGAGAGGCAAAATGGTCTGGGAGGAGTCTGTAGATTCAGGCAAAAGAATGACTTCATGGTAATTTACAACTCTCACTTTACATTTCCAGTATGATATAAAACTAGTTTAAGAGACAACAAGCACAGATCGGATCAAAGTTAAAAATATGATTTGGCAATAAAGGAGCCCAAATAAATAATATTCCAGATGAATTTGAAAGAAATGAAAGGGGGAAAAAAAGGGGGGAAGGACTCATTAACTCAATAAAGTGATAAAAAATATTAAAATCTTACAATTAGCATATTTCAAATTTGCATGATCTCAAATGACTGTTCTCACATTGCACTCATCTCTTGTCCAAAGTCCTTTTTTATGCCTGCTCAGATATAACTGTTTGTGTACGTCGAACACAAGTTATCTGTAGCTTTGCATTACAAACTCCCAAGTAAATCAACTTCATAAACACTCATTTCATTGACTTTTCATGTGACTTTTTATCCTTTTTTTTGTGTAGGGTAATGTGCTGATTTTAGGAAGATCCAGAATTAGGCATTGTGCTGCTAGAGGTTACACTTCACTGTTTCTCTGTTTGCTCCCTTAACTGTCATGTCTCAGACAAATACCACATCTTTGCACAACAGACATAAAGAGCAGCATCAACAAACCAGCTTTGCTGCTTCTGCTGTTTAATACACAATTTTGACATTTTCCTCTTAATAATTTTAATATGCAGTTGTTTCCTGTTTTTTCTTTTTCTTCTTTTTCCTTATCTTTCCTTTGTGTCTTTCTGGGGCCTTGATATTTATGTTCCTCTTCTTCCATTTCCTTCCAGTTCTTTCAACCCCTGAAGCATAAACTTCCTCATTTTCTTTCCTGTGTGTTTCTCCCCTCCCTTCCCTCCCCTCCCTTCAACATTTTATTTCTTCCTTAATTTCTCCCCTCTCATGGATGATTTCCTGAGAAGAATTTTGGGGATTTTGTTTTTTGCTCTATTCCAATCTCAGATATTGCAAAATAAAGATGTAAGTTCCTTTTTATTTTTTCTTGTTTATTTTTTTCTCCAAACAAGCTGCTTCTTTAACTATTTAGGCACTTACTTTAAAACAGGAACTTCTATGGTTGATTGATACCCAACCTTCAGGGCATGTGGGGATCAGAGCAGTAGTTTGAATAGGTGGAACAGTTGCACCCTTTGCCCACTGTTTGCAAATATATTTTTGCTTTGTCTCACAGTCAAGAACATCCCATAATCCAGCTGCAGTCCCAGTTCTCATGGCTACACATCCTGGATTATTTCCTTTATGAGAAGAAAAAACCCAAAACAAAAGATGTTGGACATTTTCTAAAGTGTGAATTATTTAATCGTTAAAATCTTTGAGTAGCAGCCATTCACTTTTTGCCATGCAATAACATTTGAAAAGCAAATTTATATTTAAGTGGCTTTCATAGAGGCAGAGTAGTATTTTCTATTTGAGAAGGTCATGATCAATATAGAATCCTGCTTTTTTTTTCATTTTGAATGTCCTACATAATTATTTCTTTGGATAGAAAGCCAAGTTAGAGTTTTTACAGTAAAATCTTGTGTTTAAGTGAGAATGTCATTTGTATTTATGTTAAGCCTGTTTTACATGAGATAGCATTACCTTGGTCACAAGTGGTTTTCACATAGTTGGCAACAACCCCACTGGTGCATACAGAGGGCAGGCATGCAAACCTAGGCAGCTTCAGGATGAAACTTATCCCATAATGTTTGCTGTAATTGTAGATTGTTCTTTCAGAGGGAAACAGAGCTGCCTACATCACACAGGATGCAGTCAAATGCACAAAATGGGCCTATTCAATGGCTTATTTGTGCTCTTTCTTAATTTCCTAAGTATTTTTAACA
This sequence comes from Phylloscopus collybita, assembly GCA_027886175.1. NCBI lineage: Eukaryota > Metazoa > Chordata > Aves > Passeriformes > Phylloscopidae > Phylloscopus > Phylloscopus collybita. The sequence goes on from JAJNNQ010000002.1 coordinate 18,955,884, forward strand.
TTTTATTTGGGGGATTTTTGTTTTGTTTTGTTTCTGTTGGGCACAGAGTTGATGTTTTAATGGACCTGTCTACCATGGTGCCAGGAGCTGAAACTGAATTCAGCTATAAATCCATCATTTTATGGCGAATCAAGACGTGTTTGTTCTGAAGATCATCCTTTACCTGCATCAAAATTCACCTACTGTTCTACTGATCATGCTCAGTCACCTGTTCTCCTGATAGTGTCCTGAGTTTTCTCACAGGCACATCTTTGCTATCAGAAATAATTTATTCTCATCAGCAAATCTTGTCACCTCACTATTGCACATTTTCCAGACGATTGGCAAATATATGGAACAGCACGGGCTTTGGCACAGGTCATTATGGGGTTCTGTTGGTGAACACACTTCCCCAGTAAAAAATAGACCCCATTAAAAAAATCCATCTTCCAGTCAGTGCCTTTTGATCAATATTTTTATTCATGTAAGAGCTTTTCTGTGTTAGGTCAGATTAGCTGAAAGGCTTTTGGTAATTGAAACAGACCACACTTACTAGATTTCCCTCATTCATATGCTTTCACTTTCTGTGTGGAGCTCTGGGAGATCTATAAGCATGACCTCCCTTTCCAGAAGTGATTTTGTCTATCTTTCCCACTATATCTCCTTTACTTCAGATTCAGCTAATTTACTAATGACTCCTTCATCTGAATTTCCCCATATCTCCTGTAACCAAATTTGTCTTTTTGCAAAGCTTAGATGTCAAGGCAGCTTTAGCAGGAAGTTACACACTAAAGGGTTTATTTCATGCAGTCTTAACAGCTCCTGGATACTTTTGAAGCTGTGCTTAGTCCTGACTTCATGCCATCAATTTCTTCCATGATTGATTTTCTTGACATTTCAGTTTGAACTAGACTCTCCAAAGATACCCCCAGGAAGAAACTTTCCAGCACAGAAAGTCCATTCTCTTCTCAGTGAACACTGATGCAAGAAAACAGGTTTTCTTTTGCTGCTCCAGCCTGTTGAGGGATGCATTTGCTGGGAGTAGTTAAATTTGCAAGCTGCAGTGCCAGCTAGAGATTGAGCTCTGGGTGGTGGGAGCCAAGGCAAAGGGCTGTGAACTGGTGCTGACCCTTTGGTCCAGCCAGGTGACAGGACACACTCAGCAGGGGCCAAGACATGCCTGCATTTAGGCTGCAAGGGTAAACAACTCCAGGGTTTCCTTTGTTCAAGGACCTGCCCTGGAGGCACCCAGCTCAAGCTGTTCTCTTATTATTGCACCATGATTGAATTATTTTAGGGATCAAAAATCTGAGGAAACCTGGGTTCAAGCAGTTAAGAAAACCTCGTCTGACTGTGTGAGTGTGGGGGATGTAGCTGGGGAGGGACCTTGGTCCCAGCTCAGGTGGTGTGAGTGTGACTCAGAGTGGCACTTGGATGGTCAGAGAGGGAAGATTCCTTAACATGACTTTCAAGTGCTCTCTTCATACTCTGTTCATCTTCTGACACCATAGACTCCCTGGAAAGTTTACTTCTGCTGATGTCTGCTAAGGTTTTATTAGTCTTCGTTTTTCATAATTTTTTATTGTTTTTATTTTACATTTTATAACTTCACTGAAGGCTTAAAAGAAAGTCTTCAGACAAGTGATCACTAAGAGGAGCACAGTATATCCCACAGAGAGCAGATTTTCTCATGGTAAAATGAAATCTTGTTTTCTGTGCTTCTGCATAGTATGAAACAATGAATGCAGTTTGCTTAGTGTCACACATAAAAATAATAATGGCACAGTGATTTTTGATATCTAGGGTTTGGAATTCTAAATTAAAATCCATATTACAGTTGCTCTATTACAAGCTCTTCTCCCAGGCTAACTTTTTCACTAGAGGGACAAGTGTGGAATAGTCTCAGGACTCATTTGTAACTCATTTTACCTCCCTGTGAAGACAGGCCAAAAGTCAATCTTAGGGGTAAATCTACCAGGTAATATAAAACTAATATAAAACTGCAGTTTAAAATTTTCCTTTGAAATTAGAAAATGCAATTTGAAAACTACAAATACTTGGAAAATACACCAAATATTTAAAACATAAAATTCAGAGGACATTACCCACACAACCTAAATAGGGACCACAATCTCAGAGAGCACCCACCATCCTTCATCACAGCACCTACCAGGCATTCCTGCATCCCAGTGTGTGAAGGACACAGCTTCACCGTTGGCCCAGCTGAAAGTGCCTTGATCCTGCACATCAGAGAGGCCAAGCCAGAAGTATTTTTCAGGCCTCAGCCCAACAAGGCTAGTCAGATAAGCTTGTTCATACCTGTAAAATACATCATGAAGACACAAGTGAAAACAAAGTCACTTTCCCAAATCCTACTAGTCTAATGTGATGATGGAACTTTTTCTCCTATTCCTTGCTTCACACTGGGGGAGAAGACCCTACATAGGATTCAGACTCTATACAAAAAAAACAATCCAAGACTTGTTATTCAACTAGACACCTTATCTATTACTCAACCATTTTGCTGCTTGGTGTTATGTTAGCTTTCCTAGGAATATTTCATATGATACAATCTCTAGTTATTTAAAAGCGAAGAAGAAGTCATTATCATACCTACTTTCCACTGTAGCTAAGTAACCTTCTTCTCCTTCACAAGTGGTGTTTGCTTCTGAAAATGTTGCTGGAACATGTCCAATAAAATAGCAATAGGTCCCATATCTTCTCCAGTCCTGTAACATGGTTTTAGGATTCCCATACAAATTTTAAATAATTGTGATACCATGTATGAAGTTAAATCTGCTATTTAAAATTAATGAAGCACAAGGATCATGAATATTATTAATTAGATTTTTTTTCCAGTGAAACTACAGATTCCTCCTAAGTAGTTTCTGTAAATGGTTTTCTAAAGTTTGGAGTAACTGAGAGAGAGGGAGAAACTTCATAATAAATAAAAACAAAAAAACCCTTCCATTTAAATAATACAAATAATTCTAATGGATTCTCTGACAATGTACCTATTTCATCTGAGAAACTGACATTCCATTTTCACATGCTTACTTTCTTGCAGCCTGCAGCAGTAATTTCTTTTTCTCCAGCTGTTTGTGACGAAGCCTTTCTTTTACAAATATAACCAGCCTTCTTCTCACAGACATGGTCTGCCCAAAATCCATTCTGTGTCAGGAAAAAGTTTGAAATAAAAAGAAGATAAAGATGAATAATCTAAAGAAGATAAATAATGTCTTTATAATGAAAATTATTGGTCTTCTTTTTCCTTTTTTTTTTTTTAATGGAGTTTTTTTTCCTTATCTAATTTTCCTACATGATATCAAAACCAAATCTGCTCACATTCAGTGAAATAGTAGACTGGACTATAGCAGTATAGCCACAGTTTAAAATGTGATAAGAAGTGATAAGAAGGGAGGAGGGTGCATAGAGCTGCTGCCTGACCTATTGTGCTGGGTTCTGCACAGGCAGTTGTGCTATGGGGATAGCAAATGAGCAGGCAAAGAGGAGCCACCTGCTCAGATATCAGAGGTCCCCATATACCATCATTACCACCAGAGGAAAAGGAAAGTACTCAAAATACCTTCAGAGACCTGTTTCATAGCCTTAATAATTTCATTTGTGACTTTCAGATGTACATAAAGAGAAAATTTCACTAGTGATACAGTAATGCTTTCTTTTTTTAAAAGGTCACATTGAATCTCATTCTAAATCTTGTTTAATTCAATCTCTGCATCTCTTTTTCTGGCCTTGGCCATTTGCTGAAATAACAGAGCATGTTACTCTTTCATTAAATAGTTTTAATATGGAAGTACAATATGTATTGAATGATGTCACCTGGCCCTTGATCAGGACACAGTCTTCTGGCCTGTTGTTTGTAGTGGATGGCTCTCCCAGGTGCCATTTTGTGTATGTCACCGGGGTGCCATCACTCCACTCAAAATACATTTGAACTTTATGGTCATTCAGCCCAATCCACAGCTTGTCTGTTGGCTCTAGGGATGGAAACAGAGATAAGACCTCTTTTGGCACTCCGCCCTTTTCACAGCACCAACTATTAAGCTTTGAACATAGAATTCCTTTCACAAATTTATGAAGCATAAATTTATTTAGTATGTTTTATGACAACTTTATACATTAATATTTCTGTATGAAAAATAAAGACTTGAATAAAAAATATAGACTTAAAATAAAGACTGGGTGCTTTGGAAAATTGGGTTGTAAGGAAATCCTTGCACTGGATGAAAAAATTTTTCTCTTCTTCTCATAACAGCGGGTGTGAATTGTCAGCATAATGTTGATACATCACAATGGTATGGTAGAATTCTGAATAGTTATTTTTCAGTTCCATTACATTGGTCAAATTTTAAAATACTGGTTTTATGTAACTTGGGAGCATGAATATTTTAAGCTTATTTCAACAAAAGGAAAAATATAGAGAAAGCCCCTAAACTCAGCTCCCCAGACTTACATCAATTTCTTTGGCAATAAATAAAATCAGTTTTTTGACAACCTTTAGAATTCAGCAGGAACTATCAATTCAGCTGTCTTGTTTTCCATACAGGCAAAGGCAAGACACCCCCTGGAAATACTCACTGTACCCAAGTTGAGACACCATAAAGTTGTGCTCCTCAAGGCTTTGGATGCTGGCCAAGTGACTCCCTTCCTTCTGACAAGAGGCTAAAGCTCCTTCCCATCCTTTGCTGTCCCTGAAGATCTTATAGCAGTGATCTACATAGGGCACCCATCCATCTGGGCAGGTAACAGCTCCAAAGTCACCTGGGGACACGTACCAAGGTTTGGAGGAGTTCAATTTCCATGCAAGGAACATGACACTCAAAATATTTCTACTTCATCTGTGCAAAAGTTCTAAACTAAGAATTTTCATTTGAGATTCTCATCATAAGGAAATGATGAACACAAAATGTAGTAGACATAAATGTGATTCTGTAAATGAGGCAATTTTTAGCTTGGGGAAGGAAAGCTTTTTAATACAAATAATATCTAATACAAATTCTAAGTTTAGTCTGCAACAAATATATTAATTTTGTAGTGTACTAATTAAATGTATTAGTTTTTTAATTTATTAAATTTCTCAGCTTCTGTATCACCTAGTACTTATTTTTCAGATAGAAGTCAGACATTATCTGAAACTAACAGAAAAGGTTTACAATTTTTTAAAGGATTAAGTATATTGATAGAGTAAAAGCCAACACAAATTTATAGCTAGAAGAATACATAGGGTCACATCAACAGGGAAATCTTCATACACTTAAGATGTCTTTTCTCACTTCCATGTGCCAATCTTCCACTGTCTCCATCTTCCACCACTTCTGCAGTGAACTCTGAACTTGCTTATCTGACCACAAGTCATGAAGAATGACTTAGAAGCACACTAAGTCATGCATCTTTCTTTCTTGGGCTTATGTTTACTAATGTCCCTCCTCTGAAAAGTAATTTTTGGATTGTTCTCCCTTTTGATGGTCACCATTGTGTGTATTTAAAGGGGAGACCTGGCCAGTGAAACACAGACAAGAGGGACTAGTTAGATATTCCTTGCTTTTATCTGTTTCAATCTGTGTGTTGTGGAACTGGAGGTCAGACTAGAAAGGTTGCCATCATTGTAAAATGGAAACCAAAGAAACAAGAATTTGTTCTATTTCTAATAAAATTCTTCTGTTCATCATTGTCAATATGTTGAGCGATTCAGATGACAGCTTCTGATTTAATTATCAGTATATATCAACATACCTGAAGGAACCAAAGTAAAGTTCTTTTTCTTACAAATATAGCCAAGTCTCTGATCACATTCCCAGTTTTGCCATTTAGCTTTTGTTTCAGGATTCAAAACCACACAGAGCTTTCCAGATTCTGGAGAGGGGCTTCCTTTAGGAAAAGTACAGGGAAAAAGATAAATTATTTTTTCTGAAAGAAAACCAGAACTCTAAGGTCTAAAATATACTCCTGGATGAAGTGATGGAGGTCATGTCTTTCCCACCTTTGGCAAGAGCTAAGGTATGTCTCCAGTCTGTATGAACTGTAGTGTGCAAGTTAGGTAAATGGATACAAACTTGTAAACTCATACTTTAGTTGCTAGTCAAGTAATGGAAGACTGAATATTTTTGGAGAGGCAGTGCTGCTTTCACAACTAAAATATTTTTGCAACACATTGAAGGTTTCTGTCTTATATTGCTATAGAAAAAGAGATTTTTCTAAAGCTAAAGCAATAAAGCTAAAATACTTACGGCATATCTATCTGGTAATAAAATTTACAGCGGTATTTGAGGTATGTATATTTTCTCTTTGGAAATACAAAATCAAACAAATCGCTCCTACCTGGAGCCCAGTTTAAGTACTGGAAAGGGCTTCCTCCAATCCACTCCCATCCACTACTCAAGTCCAGTCTGTTGAGTCCAATCCACAGAGCAGAATCTGTACCTTCTATTAATTCTAAATTACAAAAATAATATAAATTATTTTATAAATCTCTTTTGTATTAGCAATGGTCACTAAAAATGTCTCTAGGAAGACCTGGAATTCCTAAATATCTAACTGTAAATATCTTTAGATACTATGGTATCTAATAAATTGAAATGTGCCAAAATTTGAATATTGTAAAAAGGGAAAAAAACCAGAAACTCCCTGTGTTATTCTATCAACTAATGTAAAATGAACACAGATTATACCCACAGAGTATAACCAAAAGAAAACTGTTTCTGCAGAATAGGCTATATTCTGTACATTGAAGTAGAATAATTGGTAAAAAATATAAACAATAATAATAAACATTAGACATTAACTTAATCCTTGAAACCAACAAAAAATATTTCTTCCATATCATTCCCTCATCCATATGTGGATAGATAAAACTGCAATTTGACATCTATAAATAACTGGTATTTTTCAGTTTGGCAAGTGAATGAAAAAAAAAGCTGTCAAAACTGCAGTTGAAATAAAACATCCTTCTTTTGACATAAAGATATTTTTTTCTTTCTTTTCAATTTTTTGAAGTTTCCTTTTGACATAAAGACTTCAATTTACTTTTCAGGATATTTTTGTGCTATCAAAAAAATAAAGAAGATGCTTTAATATAAAGTAAGTTTTCGAAATATGAATTCAAACTGTTACACTTGCAGGGTGCTGGAATACTTTGAATTCTATGTAAATTTGGCAGCATTTTGATACGAACTTGTAAATTCTAAAAGATTTTGCTCCTTGCCCACACATATTTAGGTCCAAAGACAACGGCCAAAATCATACTAAATGATCCTTAGCTATTATGATGGCTTGAACAGATTCTATAATGTAACTCAGGGTTTGCTTTACTGCCTTACCTCTAAGGTATGTTTGTTCATGAATGTCTGTGATACTCAGTAATTCTGCATTTTGCTGCTGACAGCTCTTCCTGGCTTGGTGCCATGTGAGAGCCGAGTCAGAATTTATTTGGTAGTGAACATTTGTTGACATATCTGTAGTCCATGTGCTGTCTTTATCTGTGGAAAGAATAATAGCAGCAGAGGTCATAGTAACCTGCCAACAGAAAACCGAGTTGCAGGTTCTCATTCAGTGTGGGAGGTTCTCACTCATCTCCTTAAATTTCACCTGGGCTGCTCTTTCAAGACCACTGAAAACGTTACCAGCAGATGAGGAAGGACAAAATTAAGGCCAGTAAGCTGACATGTGAAGCTTTATAGCATATAGTATAAGGAGCTTATACTGCCTCCTTTTCCATGAAGAGAGACAAGTCAGGAACTACCACAAAGAAAGTGATTGCATAGAAAATACATTGCATGGAGTGTGTGGCAGAAGCCCCAGGTGAAAATTTTGAAAAGATGTGCAACATATCCTTCTCACTCTGGACAGCAGCTCCCACTGAGATCTGTAAGGACTAGCTCTAGAACTGAATTTAGCATCAAAAAAGTTCTTAGAGAAATCCCATCTCCTTTCAAAGGCCACATTCAGAGGGGTGTGCCTGTCACACACAGCAATGGTGCTGAGCAGCACCATGCTCCTCCTCCAATTACCATTGCACCTTTGATTTGTTAAAGACCTCTACATGCTCAATCAAGCACAACACAAAATTGTATCGGGTATTTGATCATTCCCAAAAATCAGTACAAAGATGATTTTTTAAAAAAGAACTGAAGGCTGGGACTAGCTTTCAAAAACTCTGAAAATTATTCAATGACCCTATGTCACACACCTTCAGGGCTCAGTGTGTGAGGTATCTTTGCAGGAACCTGGAAAGCGTAGTTTACTAGGGATGTGTACCACACTGAAAGTCCACCTTAAATCAAGTGGAGTAAAGGGGCATTCTAATAAAAAAAGGACAATGCTGAACAGGAGCCATGGGAAGAAATATGGAGGAAAGATGAGATGTGTCAGGTGAAGACTTCGACATCATGAATGCAAAGTTCTCCAGGCCATAAAGGGAGATAGAGGAGAAAGTGACAACAGAAATAGAAGAAAGTGATTAAAATTGCAGAGAAAAGTCAGGTAGATATCAAAGGGGTGGAAAGGCTGCTTTCTGGACAATATGAACAGGGCTTAAAAGCACTGATAAAAGGACACATTCCACATTAGCAATAAAATATATTCACATGAGAATCAGGCAGATTAAAATATTAATTTCAACATCAATCTTCCTACAGTGCTCATTTTTGTGCCCACGTCCATCACAATGGGAGACCTCAGAAAAGGGTTGTACAAGGATGACAGCACAGATCCTGGCTGGGAAGCAGTAAGAAGCTCAGAATTATTGTGCTGCTCAGCAAAACCCCCACAGTTTTTGAGAACTGAATGCTGTTTTACTCTTCAATCACTCTCTTCACATCTTTGTGCAACATGCTATTTTCTCGCATAATGAGTTGCAGAGCGTGGCAATGCATCGTACACTAAAATACATTCTTGAGTTGTTATCTTAAAGATAATCATATTCTGTTCATGCTGGTTTGCTGATGGCACAGCTGGGAGGGAACAGGCACCTTACCTCTGGAGGGGCAGAACCCGTACCGCTGGTCGGTGTCGTAGTCGGCAGTGGTCGCGCACCAGAGCCAGCTGTCGGTGCGGCCGGCGGCTGTGCACTGCGCCCACCACTGCTGCTTGTACAGGAAAGGGAAAACACACGGGGCCCCAAAAGCATTTCCCAGCAGCGTGAAGGTCTCTGAGAAGACAAAATGATAACGTGAATATGAAAAGTAACAAAAGAAGGTAAACTAGGGAAAAAGTAAGGTCAGCGGCAGGATTGCATCTCAAAGTGTTTTCCATGGTTCCTGTCCTATAATCACAAAAAATTGTCTCAGCACTTTTTCAGACTTATATTTCAGACTGCTGATATATGTTTTAGAGCATTGTTATTCTGATGTAAAGTAATGTATCACAGATGAGGTCTATAATTAAATTTCTGACCAAGATGCTTTCATAATCTTAATAAGGCTCCAGAGCTCTATCCTAAGATATTTCTATTTTAAACAATGTTAAGATTTATAAAACATGTGCAAGAGCAGGAACTAATATTTATAAGTCTTGATTCCTGGAAAAAAAGTAAATATATATTAGACTATCTGTCTCTGGTTTTATTCTAGTGATCATTTAAGTATCTCATAAAGTGAAGCACATGCAAAGCTAAGAGTTCAGTGTTCAAATATCTTGTGAGGTGGCCTTTATAACCTTCATTCTGGATGTGGGAAAGCCATTCAGAACAATCAGACTTCAGATAATCAAAAAAAGTAATTCCACTGGTGACTACAATTATTCCATGAGCATCCTCATCTACTGAGTCAAAAAAGCCAGGCTTCCTCCACCTAAATCAGTACTTTCAGACATTCCTCAGCTCACTCATATTGTGCTTTATCCATGGGGATGTAAATTTCATATCACCCTGACTGTATAAGAAACTTATCAGTGTTTACGTGCTCTTTTAATAATGCAGTGACACAGTATGGTGAGCAATAGTGACTTTGGAGAACATTTTTACACAGTATGAGAGTAAGAATGAATATACATATTCACTAATAATATTTATTTATAGAATATATAGAAAGTACTTGTAATTTAAACTACTTGTAATTTATAGCACTTGAAATACTAATGGACTATAATATATAGAATAAATAAGTATGTGTATATAATACACGCTTGGACAAAAATATAACATTAAAGTCAAGGTAGAATATCCATCAGTGCATGGATATTCTAAAACTCTGGTGGTCACTGAAGAAGTCAGAATAGTCAGAGCCAAAGATCCTAAACACTCTAACACTCACAAAGGAATCAATGCAAAGGATGAAAGAATCAATTTTCTGTACCTTCATATCCCTGGGAACATAAAACATCCATCGCCCCATAGACATTCCATTTACTCTTTGCACTCAGCTCCTTCTTTAACAAAACGTTATCGTGCTCTTCGTTGCCAGGAGTGAAAAATAAATCTTCCCCTCGGATTGCAAGGAGGCTTTCATTTCTGCATTCCCACCACTGGAGCTCACTTTTTTGATTACAGGGATACAGGGTGACCATGGCCTGATCCTTCTTCAATGACACCCCCAGGCACAGTTTCAGTTTTACGCTCATAAGCTGATGATCTGTAATCCACCTGAATTTTTGTAATTCATTGTCTTGATTGCAAGTGGCAGTTCTAACCGACTGTGCAACAGATGCCTCAAGACAGAGCCTGTTAACTTTATTATGTAGTAAAAATGTTTCAATGTCTGTAAAACAAAACAACACATATCAAATAGCTAATATAGAATATATATATACAAAATAAGTGATATGATTCTCCTTCCCATTCACATGAACAAGTCATTGTGTTCACATCAGATAAAAACATTATATTTGTCAACAAGGTCCAGAGCAACATCAATTCTACTGATTAAAAATAAAGTAGACAATAGAAAATGTATCTCATTTTTTTAATCCCCATGGACTCCCTGCAGGCCAGAATAATTATTTTCAGTGTACTGTATATTATCAATTACATTCATTTCAATTTTTTGCAAGTTTTAAAGGAAATGTCACCATATGTCATTATATGTCACCATACTGTGGATCAGTGGTGGGCAGCAGCAACAGCTGAGCTGAGCACAGCTTCTTGGATGGTTTTAGGTCAATGAATTCTCTCTATCACACTGCTATTACTACCACCTTGTTCCATCCAGCCTATCCTCAGATGCATGACCCTGTAGACCTCTGACCTCTATGAACTTTTCTCACACGTCCAGATCTTAAAAGTCTCCTAGTGAGTACACAGACATCTTTGCTGAGCCATTTGCCTCTCCTCCCCTAAATCCACCCCTTCCCTTCCCTTCCCTTCCCTTCCCTTCCCTTCCCTTCCCTTCCCTTCCCTTCCCTTCCCTTCCCTTCCCTTCCCTTCCCTTCCCTTCCCTTCCCTTCCCTTCCCTTCCCTTCCCTGACACTTGCCAATGTGTAAAGGCTGGTGGAAGTTGGAAGGTACACCTGCACCAGGAACTGGGTCCCTAGCTCTCCAGGCAGTTTATCTGATCATGCCTGAAGTGTTGGCTTCAGGGTAAGGTAGAAGTACAGTTTTGCTGATGGCACAGCAAAAGTCCTGCAATGAGTTTATCAGCTGCAGCTGTGAGCCATGCCTCTAAATTTGCTCTGCTGCCTTTGTCTTGTACTTTGTATTTCCTGCCAAAGCTTGTGGGATTCATAACCAGTTTTGGTCCCTGATACATGCCTTGAGCAGTGGGTGTCATGTTTAACGAAAATGTATTTAAGAGGTTATAGACATTTCCTTTAAAACTTGCAAAAAATTGAAATGAATGTAATTGATAATATACAGTACACTGAAAATAATTATTCTGGCCTGCAGGGAGTCCATGGGGATTAAAAAAATACCATATACTCTGAGGCAATCTGTGACAATCCTCAGAGTTAGAAAGGTGAAAGGTAAAAGGTAACCTTAAACATTCAGGTCTGCAGAAGCCACCTGTTTGATACCTAAAAGAGACATGCAGGTAAAGGGATAAACAATAGTGTTGTACACTGCAATTCCACAAGTGATTTCCTAAACTTAAGCCCATTTTATATAAAAAAGTATTCTTCCATCCACTTTATCAATGCCAGTGAATTCACTGAGACTGTTCAAAACAGTGAATAAAACCCCCTCTACAGCCTTCATCTGTGAATATCTTAATGTCTTACCAATATTTCCACATTTCACCACTCCTGGAGATTTTCCCTGCCTGAATTTGCAACATTACCCAGACACCTACAGCTCAAAAATCATAATACAGAAGTAAAGAATTAAATAAATTTTCAGAAATGCATTTAAACATATGTCATTATTAAGTCTGATCTTCTGGGGTTATTGAAATGATAGTACCACTATAAATTAATAAAGCCATTAAGAATTGACTGTCCAGTTCCTCCTCTAACCATTTCATTTTTTCTGTGAGATCATTCTCCTGCCTCTTGCCTGCCATTAAGAGGTTCCCCATCCCCAAACTGATAACGTACATATTGGCAGTACCACAGAACCACAATCACCCAGAAAAGCCAGAGGAGTGGAAGCACTTTCATGAGAACCTTCACAGGAAGCAAGCAGGAGGCACTTACCCACCAGCTGCAAAGAACTGTGAGCAAGAGAGAGAACAAACAAGAGCCCAGAGAACATAATTGTAAGTGCTGTTTCCTTTTCTTCCCTTCAGCAAAACCTGGATGGTGAGAGTTGCAGGCAATAAAGTCCTGCTGAGGAGAGGACAGCGGCCAGAACTCCTCAGTTTTGCAGGCTGGATGTTTGGGTGAAAACTCTGAGGGCTAAATAAGGAAACGTTCTGTCACATGCCACATTTCTAAAAAAACAAGTCCATGTGGCACAAATTTTACCCTCAAAAAAGAATGACTTCTCACTGAGGGCAAACCATGCTTCCTTGGAAAAGCAGGTGGCCACAGGTTTATATCTCACTACATTCCCACTGTCTCTGCTGAAGAGATGTGTGGAGCTTGTGGGATCAAATCAACAACGAAATATTAAAGACAGAAATTCAGCCTTAGCTTTTAAATCTGATATGTTAGCTATGCGGACAAAAAAAATTCTAGCAGGAAAACACAGAAGTCTCATATTTTCATCCTGTAAGAGGAGGCAAAAGTGAATTTTAGGAAATTTAAGTGAAAATCCTACTTCAGGACATTAGAAAAATTGCTGCCCTTCTACAGGAGTTTGCCATTATCCTACATTTCTACAAAAATTCAACTAGAAAACCATGTGAAAAATGGCTTAGTGGAAAACCAATGCTTCTTCTCTTATGAAGTATTTCTTGTTTGAGAGCCATACCAAAAGTCAGTCACTATTTCAAGAAATGCCACTGTTCTAGGGTGACTTTATGATGTTGGTATCCCCAGTTGTCTGTTCTGTTTGTGCTGTATATTAAGTTCTAAAATGGTTCTGGGAGCGAAGGGGGAAAAAGAAGCAGTGCACAGTTTGTTTTGAGAAAACGGCCTGACTCCCACACGGCCTGGCTCCGGCGTTCGTTTGAGGCACGGGCAGCAGTGGGACAGAGATCTCCTGTGCTTTGAGTTAGTTAAAACTAACTTTAAAACTAACTTTAGTTAAAACTAAAACAGCTAAAGCTAGCTGAGGCAGAGAAATTCCCTGGACTGTTTTGTTGGGTTTTTTTCCCCTTTTCTCTTGGGACTGTTTAAATCTACTCTGGACTGACAAACCCAGAGGAGCAGCGAGGGCTGGCACCTGCGGCCTGCCGGGCCTGGGCCTGCGGAGGGAGTGGGGCTGGTGAGAGACTGAGGGAGCTGAGCTGCACCCACGGCAAGGACTGCCTCAGTTTGCCATCTCTCTGCGGAGCGGCCAGAGGTTTTATTGTTTCATATTATTCATTCTTTGTGCTTGTGGGCATTTTGTTTGTTAAATAAATAGTTTTTTCCACTTTTGTCTGAGGAAGTTTTTTCCTGGACTGGCTGGGGGAAGGGGCTGTTTGGGTGTGCTTTCCAGAGGAACCCCCTTTGCAGGTTTCCTTTGCATCTCTCCTCCTACAGCCAGTACTGTGAATTATAGGGTGCTGTGCTGATCCCACAAAGGGATACCTGCTCAAGGCTGCTGAAAGCCTGGAGGACAGACTCCAAGGAAGAGCAAAGCTAGAACAGCCAACCTCACAATGTCGCTTGCACCTGACACTTACCTCAGGGAGCACCAGGCAGGAGGTGGGACCAGCTGTCTTGTTCCTTTGCACTTGTGAAATCTGGCAATGTCAGGAACCTGCCCCTAGCCACTGCTCACAGGTGAATCTCAGCGCGAGCTGCACCCAGCCATGAAGGGCAGGTTGGTCAGTCCCGATCTGAAAAGTCAGACATTGGGCTAACAACAGAGTTGTAATCCCCAGCACAAATTTAGACAGTTCTCTGTTACTTCAAATTCAATTGTTATGCCAACATCCCAAACACTAGTCTCTTATGGGAAATACTTATAGCTTAAAAGTTGACCTATTAAGGACTCCCTGGAATCCCACCAAATTCATTAAACTTCTACGGTCTCTAAGATTAAGGGGAAAAGCATAATCTCAACAGCACCTTGTACCCACCTGTCTGATGGGTCTGAATGGATAGGAAGTGGGAAGTAACATGCCATGGGGGCTTTGCAGGTGATAATTTGCCAGTCACTGATGTTAGGTGTTCACAGACTGCTGCAGTGACATAGAAAGACCCATACAGAGCTTTGGGATCGCTTCCAAGTAAAGATCATCTCTGATGAAAAAGCAGCTATGGGCAGGGTAAGCATGCCCCATGCAGCAAGCAGCAGCTGCAGTGGCTGAGAGCAGCCAAGGCACTCCTGCACTCCTGCACCTGCAGACCAGCCCCAGCCATGGGGGCTCATTGCAAGATCACTGCTCTCATGGGTTATGGCATTAATTGGTCTTCCTTTGCCAAATTTCACTGAATATTTTGATGAGCCTCCTGTTTTTTCTGGTCAAGTCCTAGCAAGGGGATGGGTACTCTTTGCCATAATCCTTCATAGTCCTTCTCATTCAGGCTGATAAAGGCAAAAGTATAAAGTTGTTCTGACAAGGTCAGACAAATGAAATCCACACAGATCAAAATAAAAACTAATTTAGGGAAATAAACCATAAAAGTGGAAGTACTGTGGCTATTGCATTAATTTGCTTGACATCAGTACATATGTAGTGAAAGCAATCACAAAGCATGTAGCAATTAAGCATAAATATTTTTATTTTTCACCATCCTACTCTGATTTCATTGGTAATAGACTAAACAAAGTTCCCCAAGCAGAATCTATTTTGTCTGTGACAGTAACTGTTCTCAACCCAGGAGCCTTTTGTGGTACATGTGTCAGTAACCTTAACTTGAGAAAGAAGAGCAAAAAAATCAGCTTTACCTTAGGGGCTTATATTCAGACTGAAGTTTTGAAAAATTTCATGCAACAATGCTAAACCATTAACGTAATCTCCTGGAAAGTATGCAAGTTGCATAACATCTAAGAATGCTACACCTGCTTAAAAGTATTTAATAAGTATAATTTTCTTAATGTTTGGAGTGTTGTGGATCACATAATTCAATTAAAAGATCATGAAAAATACCACTGACAACAGGGGTCACATTTAAGGGATGGAAGAATCCCCCATCTAGGGCACTGCACCCAAGGGTGCATGTCACAGCTGCAGATGTTGCATAGGCCTGCCTGTTGACACAAGCATCTGAACCTCAATATTTTGGCTGAGGCACAGCAGACAAATATATGTTCCATGAGTGCTGGTTTACAGATACACTCATCAACCTTTTGTACTACCCTTTAACGGCTTCTTGTTAACTGAGCCTCAGCAATCACTGGAAATAATCAACATATATTTTTGGACTATTGTTTAAATAATGAAGAGTGGAAGAAAAAAATAATTAGTCCAGTCATACTACCTGGATACCAGTATATAGTTTTAAAAATAACTGGAAAAATGCCTGTTCTTTATATTATCTCTATGATTAGTCTTTCTTCCTTTGCTTTATCACTGTTTCCTTTCTTATAAAAAGGTGTACACCACTTTCCCATGGGCAAACACTTCAAGGAGCATTGGACAATGCTTTTAGTCATATAGTTTAGTGTTAGGGTGTCCTGTGAAGGAACAGGGAATTGTCCTTGATGGTCTTTATGAGTCCTTTCCAGCTGAAGATATTCTATGATTCTGTGATATTTTTTCAAGATTTTAAATCCTTTTCTTTTTTAAAAAATTCCCTACCAAATTTAAATTACAAATTTGACTTGAATACCTTAGAGAAACATGCTGAAGCAATGAAGTTGGCAGAAAAATGTATTTAAATAATTTTCTTCCCCCACTACTTGTACAGAACATGATTTTAAATACGGGTAACAAGGGTGAGTGAAAAATCCCATATCTGAAAAATGTCCTAATGCCCAGCCACATAGACTTGTGGCCTGACCTGTCAGTCTCTATGGGGGGCAGTGGCTGAAGTTCTTTGCATCCACTGGCAAAGAAGACAATGGAGCTCTTCCCCTCCTCACAAACCTTCCAAACACAGTTCTATCAAACCTATTTTCTGAAAGAGGAAGGAAATTTCATAATTAGCAGCACAGAAGGAGATAGAGAGAGCAGACAATTCACATGGACTGTTACCAAAGGAATCTCTTAACTACAAAACTATGAAAAGGTCTGTAGACTTTGGGTTTTTTGTTTGTTTGTTTGTTTTTCTTTTTCTTTTTTTTTTCTGGTAATTTGTGCACGCTAGTTCAAATAAAACAGCAGAAGGAGTTCTGTAAATAGCTGTAAGGGCTGGCTTTAATCTGAAATAGTTTCTTTGTTATAAAGGGCATCTAAATCTCTCACAGCTCTTCCAGTCTGAGCATTGTAATATCACTATAGTGCATTTTCTTCTTTTTTACTTCCTTTTGTTGTTCTTCAGATACAAGACCTTGTGTCATGGTACACTGCACTAAAAAATGCTAGGATGATCTGAATTTCCTCTAAAAACCTGGTGAGCCTTGGTCAAAGTTTGAAATTCAAGTCAGAGCCAGGTCCCAAGGACTATCCAAGGCCGCATTCTCTGAAGCCAATGTCATGATTTTTTCAGTCACCACTTTTCTGTAAATATTCGTCTAAGTAGGCACATCATCCATCAAAGGAGATTTTTTTTGGATGCTGTTCAGATCACTGCATGTACTGAGTACTCTTAATTTAGCTCATTTTCCATATTATGAAGCCAATGTGCATTTAAAATTAGTTGGAGCTCCTGCCCACATTTTCAATAATCTCACACTTTTACTTGGCAGCACGATAGTCTATCACACTTAAGTCTGCTCTGGAAAGCTTCAGTGCAGAATACACTTCTCATTTTACATGAGGCAGTGTTGCTGCACTCATGAGTTTAATGCTTCCTACCAAAACATAACATGCATTCTTTAAAGCCTGCTCTTCATTTCCATATGAACTATTTTGTCAGGCACCTCATTAGGAGGCATGCAGACAATGGAAGATAAGGAAATATTTGCAGGAACATTTCCTATCCCAGGAGCATTGTTTAGTTTACACAAATTGTGCCTAACTCTGCATAACATAACAGGATAGATTAAGGATGAAAACCTAATGTGATGTTTGGGCTGCAAGACAACCCCATAATTTCTTATTTTTTTTTAAGCAGATGAATTTGATTATTTTTAAGTCTTAGAGACAAGCTGTAATACTTGGAGAAATTTGCAATTCTCACTAAACACTGGGGGAAGCTAGGAAAGGTTTGAATGTATCAAAGCACCAAGGAATTTTAAGACAGGCAGACTAACTTGAATTCCTGAAAAAGTAATAGAAAAAGCAGTACTATTTGCTAATCATGAGGTGATGACTAGATAATAAGGAATCATAGTCCTAAAAAAAGAACAGTAATTAGTAACTTAGGTTGAGTTGGTAGGCGTACTGACAAGGGTTTTATGGAAAGATTTGGTGCCATTCTGTATGTTAACAGCTCAAATAACGGGAAAGTGCACTTAATAAATTATTTAAGCTTCCTTTCATGGTTTAAGCTCAGCTAGTAACTAGGTACCTTTAATTAATTTAAATTAAACAGTACTCAGGAAAAGGCAATATTGCAGGGCTGTCTACTCAGTAAATGAGCATAAGCATGCATCCTTCACCCATGACAGTGAACACTTCCTCAAAGAGATTTCTAGGTCCAGTTTGGCATGTCCAGCATTCCAGGGACCGTTCCCATGAGGCAGGTTGAACACAGCCATGGTCAGCCTATTCTGGAGCAACCAAGAGCTTATTACTGGGCCACTCTAGCCCAGCTGTCCTGAGGAGACAGCAACACAGCAAAGCACTCCAACATTACTAGTACAGAAGCTTTGACAAGGCTGCCCAGGAGAGAGGTGAAATCATGGTTGCTGTTGGAAACTTTTTCTGCTTTAGCTAGCACTGGTTTTGGACCTTTTCATTTCCCTGTTTTGATTATGTATGTGATTATAGGTTCCTATTCACATAATATATAAAATTCTAAGACCTTTAAGCTTTAAATTACATCATACCTTCTATTATTTGCTTTACCATTTGAAAAAAAAAAGTATTCACACTTCTCTTTCTGTGCCTTTCAGAACTGTAGAGAAGATGCTTATTCAAGCATCTTTGAAATCCCTCCTAAACTGAAAATAAAGCATTTTGAAGCTTAAAAATATGAAGTGACATATTGTTTCACAATACAGTTTGTGTGACATGTAAGCAACACATTCCAGTAAGACAACACACTCTGTGTACTGCATAATATAATATCAAATAATAATAAATTATAATAACATAATAAAATATTAGATAATGTTTGTTTTTATAAGAATATGAAGTAAAGCGCAAGTTAAGGACTTGATAGTTACAGCATGACAAAAAATTGGCACAATGCTGTTTGCCAGGAATTATAATTGTTGTTTTTGCAATTGCCTTGCTAAACTTCACACTTTGGATATCTCCAAGAAAGGATGCTCCCATGTGAGGCATCACCACCAACATTTCTGCACATACCAGGTGAAGCATCTTCTGTGTTTTTCTCTCCTCTGCTTCCTCTTTCTATTCACACAGACAGGAGTGCTATGAGGAGACTGGATCCATGTGTGCTCCTCCATGGCAATTTGCTTTTGCAGAGACTGGTAAGAAGTGAGCACCCATTGAGGGACCCTGCACATCAGTCTCATCATGAAGAGATTTAAGGAAAACAGGCAAGGAGTTAAGGTACTAAGAAGAAGCAGACTACTGAGAGGCAAATAGAAGTCTTGGAAGAGAATCTGATACTGGGAGACAATATAAGTAATTGCAGAAAGACAAACAGGTACCCTCAGCCACTCAGAAATATGAGGAAAACAGCTGCTTTTAGCTCCTATTTCTTTAGGAGCTTTTCACAACTTTTCACAACTGATTTCTTTGGATTGTTTGATTGTTGTGGTTATATTTCACACTTGCAATATAATTAATTTTCTGAAGACTTGGGACCCCAGTTTCTTGAAAGCTCACATCTGGTTTGGACCTTGATTTGGAATGCAACTTTTACAACCTACTGGAAGCACCCATCTACTTGACCATGGGATTTGAATATATGAGAGCATCAACTCAATCTTCCACATGGGTTAATGCAGCCACAGGAGGAAACTCTGGATGAGTATCTGATACAAGGCATTGTCCAAAGAAAGGGTCAGTGAACTACAATGAGTAAAGTTACACACATTTTGAAATTAATATTGCTTTATAAGCATCTTTCTCAGTTGTTACACAAACAAAACAAATATCTGTATTAAATACTTGGTAGAATCTGTATTTGACAATGGTGCCAGAAGATAATGCTCTATTTGTGGTACCCTGATGACAAGCCTAGCACTCACCCATGCCCTGAGCAATCTGGCTGTGATGCCAGGCACAGCTTCACTGCCAAGCTGCTCTGAGCAAAATGCCTCTCAGCAATTGTGGAATCCAGACTTGCACATCTGTAGTCTTGTTAAGGACTCCACTCAGTGGCAAATAAAAGATGCTGCATCTCTGAAATGCAGCAGCATGTCAGGAAAGCTGCTTGGGGTCCACATGCCAGAGCCATTGACCCAAGCTGGCTGGGGATCACCTCACTGCTGTCTGCAACCAGAGCCTTGTGCCCAGGCTGACTCCCTTCAAAGAGCATGAAAGGCACCAGAAATCCTCATGGGCTGTCCTTGCACCTGCTCTGCCTCTGAAGAAGCTGAGAATGTCCGTGACTGATCTTGTGGGCATCTCAGAGCTGCAGAAAAATCACTCACTCACTAATGAAGAGCAGACAGACATCTTTCCCAAACACAGCAAAAATGATGAGAATAGTTCAAAGCATAAAGTAATGAATTCCTTTCTTTCACTACTGTCTCTGTCCCTATTTCAGCAATTGTAGGACTTTCCCTAAAGGACTACCAGTGATACAGGACCTTTAGGTCACATTGTTTACAGATTAATACACAGAATAGGCTGGCTCTTCCAAACTTCTTTCATTCTTACTCTTTATCAGTAACTATAAAAGTCACACCAGTATGAATGTGGCTTTTCATTTCAGGCACTTTTACATACAAAAATGTATGTGGACTATTTTCACCACTGTTTAGAAGACATCCAGTCCTGCATTTTCTGGGCATATGTACACTTCCTGATGAAGTCCAAATAGTGGGGCACAGAGTGGCAACAGGAAGAATCTGAAGACTAAAATACAGAATGAACTTCATAAAGAATATATAAAGAGTATACAGTAACTGGTTTGAGAAATTAAAAGCAAAATTGAAAATTTTGAAGAAAGTCTGATCAGAGAAAAGTTATTTTAATGAAAGTAAAAAATACATGCACAGAGCTACCATTGCTCTTCATGGAAAGGAGTGAATCTACATATTAGTCCTCTGAACTAAATTATAATAGTCTACCACTAGGCTATTTACAAAAAAAAAAAAAAGAAGCGTATTGTTCTTCAGAGATGTTTCATCTAAAAGTCATAATTTGAAAAACTATGAGTCAAGCTGTGTTGGCATGAGAACAAGCGTAGAATGTCATGTTATGTTGAACACACAAAATGTGAGAACAGGCAGAAACCATTTACAAAATTCACTCTGAATGACACTTTAGTTATTTGAACTATCAAACACCATATGAATAATTGATTAAAAAAACCTTAGGAATATTTGGAGTTATAGGAAAATACTAAACTTCTGAGATTAAAATTATTATAGTAGTCAATGCAGTTTTAGTCAAATAATAAAAGCCCACAAGAAGCAATGGAAAATTGTTAAAGAAAAAAAATCATAGACTGTGGTTTTCTCTTGTGATTCTTTAGGTGAATGCAAACAGCTTTCAAGCAAAATTTAAGGATTTCCTTCCTTGTTTTCTTGCTTCCTCATTTGCTTAAAATCCCCTCCTGATTTGTGTCACTATGGTAAATTTCTATATCATTGAATTTCACATATTCAGTGAAGTAATTACTAAATGTAGCCATTTCTTTGTGGCATAATCAATTCCTTTCCATTTGTAATCCAGCTAAGAATGGACAGTTCCACTGTTATGTGTGCTAAATGAACCTGCTTTGGCAAATTAACAGTCAAGGAGATAAATGGCCTCTTCTTTTCCAGTCTTTTGTTATCTTTGCAACATATGGAGATTGCATATTTCTAATTTCCCACTTCCTGTTAAATTTTTTTTGCAGACAGATCTAACTTTGAATAGACTCAAATTTTGTGCACTTTTAAATGTATCATTAAGCCAATGTACACAGTAACCAGTGCCTTTTACAGAAGTTTACTTTCAAAAGCAACCTGACAAGCATGACCTTCTCTTGTGATAGCTCCACAATGAAAAGCACTATTACTAGGAGAAAATGCTACTGTTCCCACTGCCCAGAATTAAAAAAATATATATTTTCTTGAAACATGGGGTGGAGGAGAAATCCTTGGGCAGATGGGAGATGTGTAACCAAGCCTCAGTTTTACTATTCCGTTTGCCTTTTGACGGATTATTCATCTCCTCATTAATTACAGGCCAGTGATACCTTTCTTTTGCTTTTTGTTCTCACTTCTCAACAGCCTCACTGAGTGAACCCCAAGGGGGACAGATCCAGCAGGTTGAAATATCAGCACCTTTTCTTCAAATGGAACATGTTCCAGAGGGAATGAACACCAGGGGGTGTTTGTTATCTACCAAGTTGTTTAAAAACAAATCCCTCCACTTTCCACAGTATCTTTGTAGAGAAAGTGCTTGCTGTAAGCTTTCTCTCAGTGGCTTCTTGGGTTGCAAAACAATCCACGCAGTTCCTCTGTAGCACTCTAGCAAAAACCTCTTCCTTTCCATTGCCCAGAGGCTTCCCTACAGGTCCACTTTCTGTTCCTCTTAGGAAAACGCCGGGTTCCCTCCCATCCTCTTTACTCTAGCACTGTGCTCTGAGGCATTAGCACACTCACCACTCTCAGGAAAGAAACTATCTCCTCATCTTTCTAGATGGCTCTGCCCTGTGAAAGACATCATGAGCCAGGGCAAGGAGAGGAAGCCTACCTTCATCCCTGATCCAGCTGTGGCCTTTCCAAAGAACACAAGAATACCCAGGCAAATAGGAACAAACACACAAGTATCTTACATGCTCCAGCCTTTCCCCATCCACACACACACCCTTTCCTGGTCTGAACAGAGTCCTGAGGCAACAGTTCACTTGAGGTGAACATTAGCATTTTTTCTCAATTCTCATATGCAAAGGATATTCAACCCTCTATTCCTTCCCCACAACCAAGAGTCTTATCCTCCTGCACTTCTCCCTGCAGCATCTGCATTTCCTAGACCTCTGCTTTGCCGTGCTCAGCCTTGGCTGTCTCTCTTTGGAATGGTCAGCACTTCTGGCTCAATTCAAACTTCTTCATTTCTACTTCAACTTTTCCCTTCAGTCTCCTTTTTTTGGACACTTTGCGTTGTATTTTTGTTTGCCTTCCTCTTACCAACCTCAGTCAATGTTTCTCACTGCACAAATGCTTATTCCTCCAATTACTGAATATTATTCCCTCCTACATCTAGAACCTCTGTGTCATCATTTGCCTATTTTGGTGGGCAACAGAACAACTGCAAGTCCTCCATACATATTTCTGATTATCAACTGTAAAGCAAAATTATGTCAGTTCTAAAAGTAAGTGAGATGGATTTCATCTGGATGTCTAGATCAATAGTCTGGGTAAAAAGCCAGTATAATGGTTGCACTCTACACATTCTCCAGAAATGAGAGCAAATATGTCCTCAGAGGAACCAGAACCATTAACCACATCCTTAAAACACTAACCAAATCCTTCAAAAGATTACATCACAGATAGTGAATAGTTGTGCACAGCAAAACCTTGTGCCCAGAAATCTGGATATGTCAGATAAGGACACAGCTGAGAAGAGACAAAATGAGCACTAACTCTTCCTCTGTCCGGATACAGTGACATCAGGACAATGTTCCGCTTATGGAGCAGTTTACACCTTTCCTATTGACCCCGGAAAGTCTGGCTCTTGCCCATTGGAAGCTGGCCTGAAGGCACTAGCTCATTTCACAACTATCTATCCAGTCTTTTTGTATTTATAGAACTTCCTTACATTTTGCTCCAAATTACTCTTCACTTCCTTTTTCAGTCCCCTCGTTTCAGAAAATTAAATGACAAATGTAATGACTTGTAGTTCAACCGTTTCTTTTTAGACTCATATTTTGCCAGGGGCCTGAATCTAATACATACTAATTATTAGCAAATAAATATTAGCAAATTTTCTCTGTAAACTGATATTCTTTTGGAGGAGGAGAATGTTCCATTCTTCTTTGTATATCTGTCTGCCATGCCTCTGTCACTCTCTGACCTTAGAAAAAGTTACAGTGGTGATTTTTTCCACAGTTTTTCCTTCCTTAAAGGCAGTTACTACTTCTTACATTATAATAAGTTCAATAGAGAATCTAATTTTTTCATCCATGTTATAGACTAGGGATATAATGAAATTTGTGAGAAAAGGTAGGACACTCTCTCTAAAATACCACCCTAATATATGGAAAACAAGCAATTGAGAAAGTAGGTGTCAGCACCTTTTCTATGTGGAGAGGCATTTTACAAATGCTATTTTGTTGCGTGTAATGCCAAATCCAGAATCTGTGTGGAAGCAGGACAAGGTGACAATTTGTGATATTTTACCCATATTTCTGTTCACAACAGTGTAACACCGAAGGTTGCTAGGCCTGGTAGAAAATTCTGTGTCCAAGCATTTGATATCTCTTTCCTACCTCCACAAAAGTAGTCTTTAAACTAGATACGAGTTGTCTTGTCTGATGAGCATTCTTGGAGTTGGTCTATTAGCTAGGATTTATGACATAGTGGCAACAACAGCTTTCTTTCAGAAATCTAGCTGCAGGAGACTAATTTGGAATCAGAAAACCTACAAGTAACCATTAAGTTTGAGAAGAAAATCCATCATACTAGGATGTATTGAAAACTAAAGTTTATTGTAAATTCCTACTTCACTGATAGGGAAGAAATGCAGATCATAAATCATGTTTCTTAAAACAAAATGTTCCATTTGTTTGGGTTTTTCTCTAACAAGCTGTTATGAGTAGAATGAAGCTCTTATAATAACAAGCAAATAAATATTCACACAGCACATTCACTTCTCCACTCACAGGCAATCACCAGTGTTGGCTGGAACAATATTCTGAAACTAATCCCAGCTGTACATTCAAAAAGCCATACTGGCACTCCAGGGAATTCTCAGGAGATGTCTGGGAAGGTTGCTCAGAGGGTCTTACTCTTCAGTACCAGGCATCAGCCACTGCTGTCTCCAGTATGGTCCGAGATACACAATCCTCTCTCAGCTGATGTTCATGGGCACTAGAAACCCTGTACAGACCTGGTGAACCCTGGGTTCAGTTCTCACAAATGCAACAGGACTGCTAAGGCTTATTAGTCCTTGGAAACTTTCACTAATTAACTTCTCATTAGGCATATTTCCTGGGTTTGGCCTATTGTTTTCTGGTAGCCACTTCTTTCTCCAAAATTATGCATCCTGTGGAACAAATTCAGACAAGCCAGACAGAAGGGTCCTTTATGGAAGGTGTTATAAGAGTGGATTTAAAACTTTTTGATCTGTTCAGTGCTGTGAGGATCCCAGCTGAAATACTTTATCCACTGGGGCAGTGCACTGTCACAAGGACCTACATACCACACCACAGGGTCTAGGAGGGAACAGCAGAAGGGATGAGAGATCTGGAAGAAGTAGCCAGTGAAATGTAATAGGAAGAGCTAGTGCTGCTATCAGCAAATATTGAGAGGAGAGGTGAAAGAGCTATCAAGATATAAAATCTGCCTCAGAAACCACTGAAGCAGAACAGCACACAAGTAGTCTTAGAATACAACTTTTCATTAGACAATTATTAGGGTAAACCTTCAAATATTATGGATAAAGAAGCAATGAGACAGTTCCACAGGTTGGTAAAGACCATTTCAGAATATGTTAGACTAGGAAAAGTGGATGTTCATTTGTGTATAAAAGATTAAGAGCCCCATCCCATCTTCCTCTTTTTACTGTTGTGATAAATTGTTCTGTTTAAGAAGAGACACACACTTTACTTAGAATCAGCCTTTTAATTCCCGTTTAGTGAACCAATGCAGAATAAAAATTTATTTACATGTATTTCATACACACACAAAATATTTTAACTTAAACACAATTAAAACCTTTCAAAAGATTAAAATATCAAAAAGTATCAAATTAAATAAGGACATCCACTGCACTAAGAGCTTTGAGCCATTTGGCTGTTTGCATTTGGCATAAAAGACACTCAGGAAGTGAAGATGAAAAACACCTGTAAGTGAGCCTTTTTTAGGTTTTATGGAGACTGAGAATATACCAGTAGAGCAGTATGAGATACAACACCATCAGCTCCATCATGATGGAAGTCTAGAACTAGACTCTAAGGTTTAAAACGGACTTGGACAGGGAGAATTTGGTTAGAAATTAGAGAAAGGTAAGTTTCATTAGGCTATGAAAAAATGGCCTAAAAATTTAAGAAATTTACACTGGCATTGGAAAAATACATTTTATGTAAATGTTCAGGTGTGAATTAAGTGTAATTCCCCTTTCTTTCCCACTCTTTTGCAGCATCCTTTGAGATCCCTATTTGACTGTTTAAATGATAAATCACTACTATTCACAATACATTCCCACATCTCATCATAGTTGATCTTTCAATGCATGAGTTACAGAACTATAGCAGAAGTACAATTTACACTTTGCTTTCCATCAGTCATAAAAAGAGGAGCAAATTATGTTAATTCTGATATTATGGCCAACACAAAGAGTTTCTGTGGTACCTCAGTAGCAAAAGGAAGACGTGGACCCACAGCACTGGAGCAGGTTGCCTGACTGAGGCTGGGACTGGGCCTTGTTTCAAGCAGGGATCTGCACCAGGAGAACTTGGACATCCTGTCCAGCCTGGGCAATTCTGCCAGTCTGTGCTGGAGATCAACAGGACATTCTCAGGATACCTGCAGGTCTGAATATACTTTTTGGAACATGCTAAGGACCATATTCTCACAACTGAATATGGTGAACACGGCTCTTGTGCCTAAAGATGATGCTGGATGTGCGCAGAGATTGGAGCTGCCTGAGTGTTGGCTGACACAACATAGCTCCAGGTCCATGTGAAAGCCCAACAACCTTTGCAGGTACTAAAGTTTGTGAGCAGATCTCTTCATCTGCCTTGCAAGTTTGCTTGTTCCTGCTAGTAGAGAAAGCAAGAAGTACCCCATGCAAAATTAAGTAGAATTTCCACAGGGGAAAATTGCTTTCCTTAAGAATTCTCATATGCCAACACTTCAATCCTTTCCAAAATCAGGCCCAAGATTACCCAGCCTATTAAATTGATTCCTGCTCATTTTCTTCAATATTGGTCACAAGACAATTTGATTCATGAGTTCCAAGGTCACCACGGTATATGGCATTGTCAAAGCCAGCTGTAAACATTTGTCGATCACGCCTTCTTTTATAGAAACAATACAATGTGAGGCCAGTGCCAGCTAGCAGAAGGAAGATCAGTGTAAAAATCATCCCACCTAAACCACTTGATGATGAAGCAGCAGCTTTGTTTACTGATGCTGTGGAAGAGAAAACAGAAACAATTGCTACAAACACCCAGAGACTGCTGTTGCATACAACAAATATCTCCCTAAGTAAGCAACAGAGCTTAAACAAAAGTGTTGAACAATCATAATAGCAGTTAAAATTGATGCTTGTTCCAGGTACATAACACTAAATTTGGCTTAATCTGTTCCAAGGTGCATTATATTATACTACATATAAAACTTGTAAGGAAAAAAAAAGAAAACATCCAGTTTGAGAGAAGTGTTCTCATTTTGAACAGATTTAAAATAAAATACGACAGTTAAATGGGTATTTAAATGAAAGTTTCTGGAGGAAATTCCACTTGTAAATAATGAATGCCTATAAACCTACTGAAATTTCTATTTATTGGGCTTAAAAGAAACCAACTTACCATTGTTGACGGGTGAATCATGGGTTGACTCAACTTCAGGAACTTCCAAATTTAAAAATATGTATATTATACAGTTTGAAAGCAACAGATCACTGAAATAAATACTGCATACATATTTTTTACTTTGTGTTCATAACAAATTTCAAATAATCATAGAATCATAGAATGGCTTGGGTTGGAAAAACTTTAAAGATCATCTAGTTCCAACGCCTCTGCCCTGGACAGGGACACCTTCCAGAGACCAGATTTCTCACAAGCCCCTTTCCAGCCTGGCCTTGAACATTTCCAGGGCTGAGTATCTACAACTCCTCTGGACAACCTAAGTTGCTTGCCACATTCACAGTAAATAATTTCCTCCTAATACATAATCTAAGCCTACTCATTTTTATTTTAAAGCCCCTTATCTTGTCACTACATGCCTGTGGAAGAAGTCCCTCTCTAGCTGTCTTGTAGGCCCCTATTAGGAACTGGAAAGTGTTATAAAGACTCCCTGGACTGTTCTCTACTCCAAACTTAACAGTCCCAGCTCTCCCAGCCTGTGCTCATATGGGAGGTGCTCCAGCCCTCAGCCCTCCATCTTCAAAGTCCTTCTCTGAACCAAGCTGAGTAGGCTATTTTAAAAGTAGATTATTTCAAATGGTTTAAAAATAACCTAGCTGAGTTTTTCTTGTGCTGGGGGCACTAGAGCTGAATCAAGTATGTGCACATGAAAAATATATGAAAATATGTTTTGATGCTGAATCCATGAAATATACTTGCTAAAAACACTTGTGAAAGAAGAAAACCCCAAGACTAACTGTCATCTCACTATTCATGGCTTTGAATGCTTTTTATATAAGATAGACTGTGTTCAAAGGTTTACTCTTCCACAGTGTAAAGCTTAATACTTCACACTAAAGAATTCCATTTCTTACACTTGCAAAAATGAAAAGCACAGTTGTACTTAGCATTTTAGCTGTATTTCTCCCTCCATAGCTTGGGGAGTATGATTCAGTTAATTGCTTGCAGGACCGACTGCCTGGGCTCTTAAAATTTCACAGATGACTCCATTGCCAACCTGTCAACATGTGAAGATCCACAGGCAGGATGGGTTCTCCCCTACAGCAATTACATTTGTGTGGTGAATCTGTTTGGCAATGGCAAATGTGACCTATTTCAAACTGCCTCCAAGCTGACATGTGCAAACATAGCTGGATCTGTTCACATACAGTGACCCCTGACAGCTGCATGTGTGCAGATTTACATCCTTCATGTTTTATGCAGCACTGCTGTGCACACAAGCAAGACTTGCCCCAGCCTATGACACTCAGATTGCACATCAGTTGTCATCCAGAACTCCACAGGGCCACAAGTAACCATGACAAATGAAGCATACCATGCTGTTTGGTTGTCCTGGCATGTCTCACCCTGCTTCTGTCAGCAGAGAAATTAATTGGACCCCACTGCCCATCCTCCCTTGCTCATCCAGCAGACCCCAGCATATTTCACCATGGTGGTACTGTCCCCATCAACAGCACCTACCTTCTCTTTGCAGGAGCTCAGTGTCTTTGTACTGCTTCCCCTCAGCTTTCTTCTTGGAAGAGTATCTACCTTTCTTCTCAGCACTCTCTAGTTTAATCATCTGGTCATCATCTACAGCTCCTTGCACTCTAACCATACTATCCATGAATGTTCACTGCACTCCCAACAGAAGATATATTCTTCCCTACCCCAGGGTCCAGTAAATGACCAGAAATCAGTGCTTTTAAACTGAGGGAACAGTGACTCAGATTATTCTCCAACATTATTTCTCACAATTTAAAACAGAAATTATTCTTGGTTTTAATTCAGAGGCACAGGCATCAGCATCAATGCATAAAGTGTACCCAGTTCCTAAAAGGTTTGGCCTGAGGTGTATTAACCACTACTTTTAAAATAATCCAATGCATAGAAATTCAGAACTTACTTTTGGGGATTTTGCAAATAAAATTCTGGTCAACAGAGCAGTAATAGGTCCTCCAAGTTCCACTTGAGACATCCATGTCAACACAGTGTTCATCAAAAAGTACTGTAGGCTCTCCTTTCTCCCAGTTGACATATTCTACTGCACTTCTGTCCATCCATATCCATTCTCCTAAAATCAAATGTATTACCTAGTGAGTGAATGAAGTGGAGAATAACTTCTAGTCTACCGATCACACTGACAGATCAGATGAGATCTGGGATTTTTTAGTTGCATAAATTGGTCTCACTGAACACCTCTTTCTAACTCTAGAGCTCTTATTTCTGACTCTTTTAACAGCCAGAGCTTTTTAAGTGGGAGTGCACCAAATGTAAATGCTCACAAAGTTAACTTCATTAGCATTCACAGCTGTCAGTGATGTAAGGAGGATCTGTCCGGCTAACCCAGGGACCTTTGGCTGAAGCCTGCACCCAGGATTGTGCCTGGGAGCCTAAAGAAAAGCACAGCACTTGTACAAGCCAGTATCAGCAGTACAAGCACACAGAATGCTCAGATTTTCTTTATGTGTGTATTCAAGATCAGCTAATAACTACTTTGTTAGAGATGGATTCATTATCTTTGCAAATTGAATTAGCTCTCTCATTAATCATCTTGTCTGCTGACTGTCAAGCATCTCCCATCAAGTAGGAATAATAGCTGTCTTCTCTCCCTCAGCATGTGCTTTTGTGGCAGCAAATCCTGGCGTATCCATCTGCCTCAGTGCCCATTCCTCTGTCTCTCCCCTGCAGCTGCACCTCCCTGCTGCCCTGCTTGCACAGCGTGGAGCACTGTGGCATTGTAACAACAGGTCAGGAACAGGTCACTGCTCTTGTAGTTCTCATTTTCAGCTAGAACAGGTCAGCCTGGCCCACCACTGCTGGTGCTGAGAGACACAGACTTGAGCAGAAGTTGGAGCCCAGTCTAGACTCACTTTGGAGGTTTACCCTCAAAGTCTGCCAAGAAAAACTGGATTCAGAATGACAGTGATATAGAATACAGCATCAAATTTGCAATTACAGCAGTTAAAAATTATAAAACCAAAACAACCACATGAAATATATTTGGATTGAAATGAAGGGTTCCACCAAAAATTTATGGAAAAACCACTGAAATTTAGATAAATAAATTTTTCTAGGCAGCTTATATGAGATGCAATGCCCTGTGCTGTCTAGAAATAAATTTTAATTTAATTTAACTCAGCATTTATTGACAAGACAACATTTTGCTTAAAATATTACAGTGGTTAAATGTCAAGTAATTAGAGTTTAGAAAGGCAATAAGAAACATTTTTAGTAAACTCCTGCAGTGCTATTCTAAAATCTTTTACAGACAAATTTACTCTGATTGCAACAAAGATACAGAAAGCATAGACCCCTTGGTGGTTTATGCTTTACATATTTTATCAGAAAAGCTATTAAATATTTATTAGTTATTTTTCCCTGATTATTTACTAAAAAGCATATTGATACTATTATTAAGTATGTTAGTAGCAGTTAGTATTCATTCTGCTTATTTAGTATCTATTTTCATCTCAGTATGCATTGTGAAATAAATACCATCAATATTTTTGAACAATCCTATCCAAAACTTTCTGAAGTCACTTGCAAGTGGAGACAAGTAGAGTAAGAGAAAATTCATTTCAGCTGAATCTTCTATGGAAACCAGAGAGGCACCTAAAAATATCAATTAAATATTACATATAATTTCAGCAAGATTTTTCATTTTAAAGTAATTATCTCAGTAAAAAAACATTACATGCTTCATGATCAGCATTGCCATACAGTAAAAATGCTTGATAATAAATTCAAATTAGGTGTAACTTATAACTGATACACACATACACACATTGCATTTGGTTCTGGATTAAAAAGACAAAAAGCACAAACAACCTGTAAAATACCCTAATTAAAAAAGGGCACTTACCCATTTGAATACACATCATGGAAGCATCAGGCCAGCTTTCCTCAGAAGTGGTGTGAACATAGTAGCAATGCCCACGGAAGGGAATCCAAGACCTACCACGCTTCGGTTCAGGACACTTCCCAGGAAGCTGGGGTGGTTCACTAGGGATTAACTCTATTAAGAAGACAAACAGGTTTCACTGGAGTTCCAAAATCCAGGTGAAATATGTACTCCTGCACCACGCATCAGCCCTACATATATGACATTTTTTCCAGGAAAAGGAATATGGGGTAGACTTAACTAATTATAAAGTGTTGAATTAAGCTTGACAAACTAATAATAAACTATTATTGGAGCTGGTTCTCCAGTCTGCTAAAGGAGGCTTACACCAGTCTAACTGCAATTGTCTTCAAAATGGCAATTTTTACCTAAAACTTGTGAAACAGAATGACAAATGAGTCAGCATATATAAGGGATCTCGACACCACAAGTCTGTGGCTTGTGTCTAGCCATTTTCTAAGAAAGTCAGTCAGAGAGGTTGTCTGTTCCTGCCCCTGTACCTCATACTTCCTAATCAACGTAAAAGCAGATTTTATAGCCTTTTATAATTAGAATAATATTATAGTCACCTGATTAAAGCCAAAACAGAGCTTAAATTAGTATAAAATTTGCTGTGAATTATGATGCAGAAATTATGAATTTCTTATATAATTTTAAACATGTTTGAAAATTGCATGCAATATTTGAGTGCTAAAGTATTTGACCAGAAGCAACAAACAGATTAATTGTCTTGGCTCCTACACTGATAGAAGTTTCTCAACTCACAATATTTCAAAAGATACCTTTAAATGTAAAATTACATCATTAATATATTTATAATTAGGATAAAGTTGATTGATTCTGTAGCTCTTGACAAACAAGGATGCAAAAAACCACTATGGCATGTGGCATGAAATATTGCAGCTGTCTTTATGATGGTGCATGTGTCGACTGGCCTGTGAAATGAAATGTCTGGAAATCACACAGAAATAACACACTGGATCTGAGTTAGTTATTCCTTAAAATAAGTAAGACTTTATCACTAGGCAAACACTGTTTATCACAACATTTGCATATGTGGAAAACTAAATTCAAATAACGACAACTGAAATTCAAGCCTCCCAAATCACATTTGTCCTATTCAGAACTTACCATTGGATTGCTTACAGAGAGATAAATATGTTTCGTTGCAAGACGCTGTCTTCCAAAAACCATCTAAATCTAAATAGACACAGGCTTTGTTTTTATTTGGTTCTCCACTGCCCCAGTTAAGATACCGGCTCCTTCTTCTATCTGACCATACATATTGGCCACCACTCTAAAAGCAAAACACAATTATTACATCACATACAAGAATTAGATTGGAAGAATATAAATATTGCAATTGAATGTATGCAAAAATTAGGAAAAATTGGGAATCGTGGTTTCTTGCACAAGATTATGTCATGAATATGTAAGAAACTTGTCCACACTCCCATTCGCCACAGCAGGTAGGGCAGTGGTCCTACAGAGGTTTGTTTAGCATGCAGCCTATGTTATTCAATTCACACCATTTGTCTCATACTCTAAATGGGCAAAGGGCCTTGAGGTAAAAAATGTGAACATATGGATGAAGATTTTATTAAATGACTCCACATATATGCTCAGATCAAATAAAGACTGCAGAGAAACTACTGTTAGCATTCCTCTAACATAGGCTTCTCTAGGTATTTAGAAAGCAGAGACAAGAATCTGAGGCTTCACTGGAGAGAGAAAACTGATGAGACTTTCCTTGGGACTGAACTACAAAACCGTGCCACGCATGTTAACTACACTTGTGGTAAGTTTGTGGGTCTTGCATGGACCAACTACCAGAGATGAGCTAAGCATGTATTTTGTCAATGGATATCACCAGTGTTTGCAGAGTATGACTGACATTAGTCACATCCATGGCTTCTGTCACTCCATCCTGTGCAGCTTAGATCCTTCCTCCTGTGATCTTTGGACTCAGACTCCCATCCTGTTCTTTGTGCCATTTTCTTTCCTGTCTGCTTTGAGACCCTTGGCCATGTTTCATTCCAAATTCCTGTCTAATCCCAGTTTCCCAGTTCTCTCACTGAGGTGCAGCTCTGGTTCCTCTCACCTCAGCACCTGTGCCCTCTCTCAGACCCATGTCCCACCAAGCTCTTCCTCTACCTCTCTCCACTTGACTTCCCCCCAGCTTCAAATCCAAAAATATCCAGCTCCATTTTATTTATCCATGTTCTTTTTTACATGCCTCTGTTGAGGCATTTCCATTTCAGACCTTTCCACTCTTAGCTGAGCTTGTTGGCAGTTTTACGCAGGACACCAGCTTTAGCTCCTAAAAGCAGCCTAAGGAGTCCCCATTGCCAGAGACCTGCTCTTTCCACTACTGCCCAGCACGAGCTCTCACACTGCTGGGCTGCGAATTGAAACAAAAACTTAAGCTCACAAAAAAATAACTATGTTTAACCTTTTTTTTTCCTGTAGTGTGCTCCACAGTGTGCCTTCAGAAACACCACTGCTCCACCACAGGAACATGTGGTAGACCATGGAGGAGGAAGTGAGAACTTCATCACCACTTCTACCGCTGAAGCCACTCAGTGCTGCCCACTACAGTTTTGGTGGCCTTTGAACTGTGGCCTGTGACAGTTCTTGTTCACACTATGAACAAATATTTAATTGTGTAAATCTCCTCAAGTGGAGGGAAGTCAGGAACCTCTGTAAGGTTTTGATTCCTGCCTCTCATCTTTGGATCTGACCAGTATCTTATCTAAGGTATTAGTATGACTGTCACAAGAATTTGGTGGACTCACCATGTTGCTGTTAAGGCCAATCCACACAGGCTCCCCATACTTTAATATCTGTAACCACAGGAAAGATTCAGCATAAGGATCCAGGACACTGGCCAGCTCTGCAGACTGGTCCCTGCAGTTCTTCTCTGCTTTTTCCCAGCTCATTTTGTAGTTGATGACTTCGTAGCGGTCATCACCATAATTGTTAAAGCCAAACGCTGGACCTGTGGGTTGGGAGTGCAGCAGTCTGGGGTCTGTAAGAACAAACAAAATGCAAAAGAACAAACAAAAATCTAACTTTATATTGGCTCAGACTTATAACACTGAGAGAAGGTCTAGTTACTGGAATTGTCATGTAATTAAGAAAAACTGCAATAACAAATAAGGATATGTCCAAAAAATCCCTGCAGTGATGAAAGCCACATTTTCATGTACTGTGACAAAATCTTCTAATACTTGTCAGAATGACCTTTTAGCATAAGTATCTGCATCATCCCAAGAAGTACACCTTGTAAGCAACAGACCTACCCAAACCATATTGTACAAATGTAGGGCATTAAAAGGAACAATTCCTCTGTTTTACCATTATATTTTGACATTTGTTGTATTTCTGTATTTCTGACAAGGAACAGGATGTGCTAAACACACTCTGGGCAAGCAGAGGGATGTTGCTGCTGAAATTATCTGAAGAAAGAATGTTAAGGAAATCAAGCTGGGAAACTTTAAAAAATAAAGAAGTTGCAGTGTTTTTAGTATAACATTAAAAATTCCAGTTTTGAAGATGTGCACTCAGTCACCTTTAATTGCCAAAAGTAGTAAACTACTTGATGATATATAGTTGGTTGTTATTTGCTGGTCTAGTTTTTAAAATAGAAAAAGTTAAGAGATCTTCCCCCCAAAAAGTAAAATGTTTAAATGGTTTAAATATTGTTTAAATGGTTCATAACGCATGTGATACTGTTGTTAATTTCAGTTAGGTGAGGGCACAATTACAGGAAAGTCACTTTTAGCACCAGATTGAAATTACTACAATAAATCACCACTAGAAAGTGGTGAAAGAAAACTCACCAGAATTTTTTTGGCAGATGTAACTTTTGCTTGCTTTACATCCTTCATCTTTCCATTTCCCTGCCTGTTCAATAGGGTTCTTCATCAAAAAGACACAATCATCCTACAAGACAAACAAGATTAAGAAGAAAAAAGATGTGGAAATGTAGGAAACATTTCTACTTCTGGATACACAGTCTCATATATCACATTCAGGTACATACAGAGGAATAGTTTGAAGGTTGTAAAATTCACACAACCAATAGTTAGGCATATTATATGGCAACACCTTTGCTACTCAGCCCTAGGAAAGTCGTCCCTTGGGTGACAGAGGGAGTTGCAAAGCTCAGCACAGAGATAGGAAGATGTTTCTGGGACAATCTGGATGTACATAACTCTGTGCATGGCTTGTATGTGTGTGCATGTGTGCGGGTTCCTTCCTGTGTGCCAGGTCTGGCCCACAGGTCTGTTTTGCTGCTTTCCTGGACGTTATGGGGAATTGCTTCTCAGCACTGAAGTTTACCAGGAGAGCTGAATTCCTCCTTCTGCTCCAGTTCAGGACAAGGAAGCAAAGTGGTCACCACAGTGCAGTAATGTACAGGTGATTTGTCAGAAACAACCTTTTGTGGGAGACACCTCCCACATCCTTTTTGCTGCACTTTGGACCCTTTACTTTCCTCCTTTCCTCCCACAGCATGAGAAGAATGTGGCTTGGCCTCCTGCAGGAGGAGGCAGCAGCTGCCCCCACCTCATCTCAGTATAACTTTATGCTACCTCCAAACCCTCTTCTGGCAGTAGCCCAGGTCTTGTCAAGTTGAATGTCAAGTGATTTCTGGAAGGGAATGGTGTCAGCCTTCTGCAGAAAGCATAGGGCTGTGGGGAAGCCCTGGAGATCCCAAAACCTAGCTCTAGCCTGATGGTAACTGGACCCCAAAGAACTTTTTTCCATTTCAACTAAAAGGGAAGCGATTCTCTTATGAAAAGAGAGAAACTTGGTAGAGCTAGCACAGGAGTATAGAAATAATACTATTGGGAAGTATTCTACATTGGCCATTTCACAACTACTGACTAATACTAAGTTTTGTCTTACAATTACACAGGAAAGGATTTAGAGATGCCAGAAGTTTCAAAGTATAGAGAAAGGATTTTTCAAAATAAAGATTAAGGGAAGATAAAAATTAGAAAGGAAGACGCAGACTCCTCTTTTGAGTATTTCATTCAATGCATTTATCTTGATGGACTCAGTGTCAATGAATGCTGAGTATTTTCATCAAATCTAACACTCACTGCATCCCAAAATTATGTAGCTTGTGCTATGATTAATTCAAATATCTTGATGAGTCTTGGTAAAATGAGGGAAATTGCTCACTTGTCTGAGTTTTGTATAATTCTTCCAAAACTCTGTCTGGACTCATGCAGAACCATAAGAAATACAGAAGCTGAAAAAATGTATGTAGATACATCTCCCACATGGCTACTCTGCTTTTAAAAGGCAATGGGACTACTAAATCTTCATAAAGGAGAAGACATAAATACAATAGTAGCTGAATATTTTGTTCATCTACCAAAGTTGGAATGTTTAAGTGACAAACAGAAATTGATGCTTACCATACTATAATAACTTCGGGAACCTTTTGCCCAATTTGTATAGTCTACTGGGCTTCCATCTGTCCATAAGTATGTGTGCTCCAGATTTATGTCGTTCAGTCCAATCCAAGCATCAGTTGCGGCATTTTTTAAGAGGGACATAAGGAAAGCTGGAGGGAAAAAATAAAAATTGTATAAGGAATGAAACTGAATGCACTCTTCCTAAACACCACAGAGTTTAGAGTGCCTGGAACCAGGATGAAGAGTTTTCTCTTTATAATAAGGTGACAATCTTAAGACAAAAATAAAATTAATATGTAATAATAGATGTTTAACATCAGTCATCTGAAGTTAAAATTGGAAAAAAAAGTATTTACAAATTCAAAGATGGGCGAATTTTTAATGAAACAATAATTTATTTGTACACTCATCTATGTTGTTTGTCATCTGAGGAAGCACAGATAATATCCCAATATATTACAGAAATTGACGTAAGTACACTAAGTCTTGGTATATAGAAAATGGGTCCACCAAGTGTGCACTCCCTTTTCTTCTTTGGTTAATTCTGACTTAACAACTTCATTTCTAAACAAGCATAACACAAAAAAACCCCTTACTTAGTAACCAAGTATGTATGAACCAAGTATGTATTAATTTGTGGAATTCCAAATGCTGCTCTCCTTAGCTCCAGCCTCAACTGACTTTGCACTAAAATAATCTCCTTCCTCTGCTGCAGAAAGGAAGTTTAAACTGCTAGCACTGATGGAGTGAGGTAGGAGATGGTCCATGTGCATCCTTCAGGACCTGAGGTAGCACATCTCCCCAGCAAATATGAGGCTTATATCCAGCAAAATATTTGCAACATTCCAACATGCTGAGCAGCAAGACCAGCAGGTGCTGAGGTCCAGCAGAACAAGGGGAACAGGGGGAAGCTGGGACTCCAGCACTGGAGCCTTCTGCTGCCTGAGGATGTGTCCTTCACTGACACCCACAGCATTTGGCTCAGCAGCTAGGTGCCCAGTGATCTGGGTTTGGATATTACACCTTTTGTGTGCTATTTTGGCACAGAATCATAGAATCATAGATTAAGCAGACTTGGAAGGGACTTCAAGGATCAGATAGTTTCTTACAAAAAAAAAAAAAAAAAAAAAAAAAAAAAAAAAAAAAAAGTGGTCATTTAATTATATGACAAGCCTCTAATAAAAAAAATTAATATTTCAGCAGTACATCCTATATTAACCTCCAAATTATGATTTCAGTAGTTAATAAAGACACTAAAACCTATGCAAGCTTTTTTCTAACAGTGCAATTTCTCATTCAGCATAAATTTGTATTAATATGGAATAAATAATTGCATATATGGCAGAAGCTCCAACATATTTTTAATCCTTTTATCAGGAATTACATGGTGTGTCATCAGTGTCAAAACACTGGTACTTTATACCTTGCTCTTCCTTTTTTGATATAGTAACCAGATTTCCTCCAAGATCAATGCAGTTGTTTCGTGCAGCATGCCATGTCAATGTATCGTTTTCATTAAAGCCAAAGACTTTAAAACACTGAAAAAGAGAAGTGTGCCAAATCTGAATCTAGATGCTGTTTTACTTTCTGATTAAAACACCTCTGTAACAAACAAAACAAAATGCATATTTCACATGAAAAGGGAGGTTAGATAATTTAACAGTACTTACTAGCTTATCTTTAGGTTTAAATGACAGAGAAGACCTGTACTAGAAAATTAGTGTAAACCCCAATATTTTGGCATATACTTAAGATTCAGTCTATTGATCTCAGCAGAAACTGCATTAAACCTTCTGAGCATAATTCTGAGATGTGACCATGAGAGAAATGCTGAAAAAGACCTCAGAAAACAAAAAAGGATAAGACATGTAATTGGAGCAAAATATCTCATCTTCTGTTGCTCTATTTGCCAGATTTGGTTATCACAGGATAATCACAGAAAGAAAATGATTCTGACCTACTAAAGAAAGCCATGAGGTCATCATTTCTTGTAATAGGATCTTATGAGGTTTAAGTCATTAGACAGCTTTCGCAGAGTCAAGCAACACAAATGTGCTACCTAAAGCATGCAAGTGAAAATTAAGCAGTCAGTTTGTGGAAAAATAGAGGAAAATGAAAGGTAGTCAGAAGTGGTGTATAAACACTTAGGAAAGAGTCAAGAGAAGAGCCCTTGAAGCTCCTCTTCCAAGAGGTGAGGAAGAGAGAGAGATTTTAGCTTGAGAGAGCACCATGAAATGGAAGAGACTGAGTTTGTGACTTTTCTTCAGGACTGAGAGAGAGAAGGAGAACGAGGACAACATCCAGTGGATCTCAAACAAAGGATCTCTATCAAACTGAAATATTTTTACTCAACCAAAGGGAAGACAGACAGAGCTAGACAAAACAATGTTATTGAGAATTATCTTCATTACTAGGTGTATTCTAATTACTAGTATTGTAGTGTACACTGTTGCTTTATACTCTTTATAGCTTCATTGATGAAAATCTACAGATTTTTGTTACATACAGTCTCTTATCCTGAAGTTTTGTCTTTTGACAAGGCTAAGAGTGATTATATATAATAAAGTGCAGCGAATCTTATAACTGGATTATTTAAAATCCTGAAATTGTTTAGTTATAGAAAAAGACTGATAAATTAGCTCAAGGGAAGGTGCCTTGGTGGGTTAAGAGCCATTGCATAGTAGACAAGGGATGAGTCAGTGTCCAGGCTACATGCAAGAGCCAGATAAGCTCAGCACAGTAAATGAGAACATACATTTTTGCTAGTGTTTTGTGTTATCAAAGAGAGATGAGCAGCTTCCTTCATGTAGGGTTGTTGTGAGATAAAGCCTTCTTCTTGTATGTCTCAAGATCTCCCTCATAACTGCTGTGGTCCCAACAGAGCCTGTCATTTCTGTTTCAGGATTTGTAATTTTAAGGTCTTTAAATGCACATTAACAGAACATAATTTGTGATAATTAAAAACCCTGCTACAATTAAAAAACTGATTCAAAGTTTTGTTTTGTTTTTTTTTGTTCAGTTTTGTTGGTTTTTGTGTTTTTTTTTCATTCTGCTCTTTTAAAAATACAATATATTGACTTTTCATACTGCACCTTGTTATCAAAGAGCAGCCAATCTTCCATACACCCCCCCTTTGGTGGTGGTGAAGTGGGAGCAACAGTTGGACGAACAGTATTGTTAAGTCTTTCACAGATGAATAACTCAACACTGCCACAGTTGATATCATTCCATGTACCTGAAAGCAAATTAGAATTAAAACAAAACTAAATAAAATGCAACTGAGATTGAGATAAAAAGTGTTCTTTCCTAAAGAAAATCTATTGTAGGAAGTAAAACTGGTTACAGCATTTGTACTTCTCTCCCCCAGGAACAATAAATAATTGTTTGTCGGTTTCTTTGAAATATTCAGGTTTCCAGCAAAATTTAGAATACAAATAATTCATCTAGAAACACAGATATTTCAATATTACAAAACCATAGCATTGACAAAGGGAAGTTCTACTTCAAATGCTTAAATCTCTGAGATCTGTTAAGTCTCTGGAACCACTCTCTCTCTATAAGGTACTCCTTACAACTCAGTCCTGGTTACCTTCCTACCTGAGCTTCTCACAGTCTTAGTGTTTTCTGATATCTTCTCAGCCTATTGGAGTTTGATTTAAGAGTATAACATTAACACCATCCCCATTTTACAGATCAGGGATGAATAAGAATATGACATACATTTCATGGGCTGTAGACAGTTACAGGTAACTACCTTCAGCAGAATTTTCCATACCTAATGTTTAATGGAGATATTGTCATTTTAATTCAGAGAGGCTAAGGCCATGACTCATCTTATCTGAAAGGAGATTTCCAAAACAGGACATAATATTTACTTCCCAAGATTGTCCATATCCTTCCATTCACTTCTAAGAGAGCCTAGGAAGATCACCACATCTATAGATTTTGAGACTATTTTGAGACTACTTTTAAACATTTCAAAATGTTTAAAAAACATAAAGATAGTTACTGATGCAAAAAAAGACTAAGTTCTTGGCTAGTATAAACACATTTGCTTCCAGTTCTCTGTATTAATGGACATTAAAGAATATTTTATTTTAATTAAAATGTTGTATAACAGTGCTTAATAATAATCCAAGCCATGGCCAAACCCTCAGTTTTTAGGAACTGCACAAATGGAACAGACAGCTAATATCTTGGAGAGGTAGGCATAAAGTGGAGAGAGGTTAGAGCAGAAAAAATACTGACTCTGTCTGACTCTATCAGACTCTATCTGATGCTTACCTGATTTGTTCACTTAGAAATTTTCTCACAAAATTTCAGGTGTAGTTCAATG
Organism: Phylloscopus collybita; assembly: GCA_027886175.1. Taxonomy (NCBI): domain Eukaryota; kingdom Metazoa; phylum Chordata; class Aves; order Passeriformes; family Phylloscopidae; genus Phylloscopus; species Phylloscopus collybita. Next base: position 18,997,084 of record JAJNNQ010000002.1, read on the forward strand.
TGTTAGCTACATAGAGTTCAATTTTTTAAAGTACATAAATAAAAGAAGAGACGACAATCTACTTTCCTTTGGTTTTTGAACAGCGTGAAACATCAGCCTGCTCACTATAACCCACCCAGCCTTGCCCACAGAGCCTCCCAGGCCTAAGGCACATCCTGCAGATCAAATGTTGTTACAGCACCCACCTGTATGGGTATACATGACCACACAATTTTCATCATTATTTGCAAAATTGGGTTCATTTGGAGCCCAGGCAACATAGTTCACTGATGTTCCATCCATCCACCTGAAAGAAGTAATTTGAGGGAATTATAATTCCAAGTTGAATTAATTAATTGTAACACGAGACTCATTATATCCAGCTGTAAACCAGCTGGATACTGCTACAGTTAATATTTCTTTGCAAAGGATGCATTTGAGTTTTGTATTTTAAGTTTCCTGTATCTTAGCTTACAAACACAAGTTGTTCTCTGCTGAAAGGATACCAAGACATTCCACTTGGAATCAGTAAAAAAATATTTTCATATCAACTGCCTACTTTGTTGACTCAGACCAGGTCTGAACTAATCATCTTTACTGGTGATCTCAACTTCTCTTGGTCTATGAACACTGATAGTGTGCTGAAAATGCACCAGTTTAGTACTGGACCTAGATTTCTCTGGAGAACAGAAACAGACACTTGAGCTTGTTTTAGCAATCTCCTGGGTCAAAAGCAATAATATAAGATCTTGTAGGTAAAGAAAGAGTCTTGAACCCTATACTGGGAACCAATTAGAACCATTTTGTTGAGTATAGGTAATACTTAATGTTATACACCTATTTGCTATTTTTTTCCAATTATGCATCAATTGTTTCCTGGCTTGGTGATTCACAAATTTATTTTCAAAAAGCAGCCAAGAAAAAAGTGAAAAGGCCTCAGTGTGCTGGAAGTCAAGTGATAAATCAGACAAGACTGACAATCTTCAGGCGATAACATCTCCAGGACTATCCAATGTTTTTCCAATTTCAGAGACTAAGTGCATGCATGTTTTTGGAAGTATGTTACAGATTAGGAATTCATCAGGATGCCTAGCTGCCCGAAAACCTCCTGATTCAAACTGGAAAAACCAGTACATAATAAACCAAAATAAAGAAGATAAAGCAAACAGTGGCACTTTCATCCAACAGGGAAGAGAATTAAGCTAGTGAGGAAAAAAATTATTTTCTGAGCAGTGAATGAGATGTAGGAAGCAGAAAGTCCAGGATTTGAGACTACAGAGTCTCTGTGGTTTGTGAGATTGTGACAACAGGAAAAAAGACTAAAATGAAGAGGCTGAGACTCATCTGACCAAGCTTTGAATCCCAGAATAATGCACTAGAAAAAGGTGCAGAAGACATGTCTGCAGCACATCTAAGGCTCCAGGGATGTTTAAGATAATTCCAGGGCACTTTGTTTCCAAGAACAAATCTACTCTTGTAGAAGAGTAATGACTCCATGACATGTGAAGTTGTCCTGCCCTGAACTTTGAGAGGAAATCCAGAAAGAGCTCTCCAGTATTGATATTTCACCTCTAAAACCATCTGGAAACCCAGACAAGGGCTCTCCAGTATTGCTATGTCACCTCTAAAAATCATTTTGATGCCTCTCACTTCAGGTTTCTAGGGTTCTTTTTCTTTTATAATTTCAACAATAAGTAATGCCTGTAAGAACCATCTAGAATATGCTGGAGACCTCCAACCAACTTTTTCTTTCATCTAACAAAGAAAAGGAGATGATACCTCATATACTATGTTCCAACATCTCAGCCTCAGACCACAACAGCAGGGTAAAGAACCAAAAGAGGTAGAAATAGATAGTGAAGATATGATGGGAGAAGTGCATTTCTGAGGAGCAGAATCCCATTTTAAAACTTTATGTGAGGACATGAACCTGTCTACAGATTGTGTCAGTCATTGAATTTCAACTATCTCCTGGAGACAACCATGCCAAATGTGAATACATTATGAGGCTGACAAAATTAATTTGTTTTTACTTACTGGAATGTTCTGTCAAGGCTCACACTTAAGCCAATATAGAAGTTGTTACCCCAGTCTTTATAGAAAATCTAAAACAAACAAACAAACAAATTTACTTAGCTCTAATAAAACAGCTTTCAAATAAAAAAAATAAAATAAAATAAAATAAAATAAAATAAAATAAAATAAAATAAAATAAAATAAAATAAAATAAGTTAAAAATGCTATAGTTTCTGTTGCACAATTATACAGTATATAATGTGTAGGGAGTTGCTGGAATTGCGTGCCCAAACTGCAAAGTGCAAAATTTTCCTCAAATTTTCAGTATATAACCAGGCAAAAAAAATTAAAAAAACAAATTATCTGAAAGAGAAATGGAGAAAGAAAGCTATGTTAAGAAGGCAAGAATTACCTTAAGCAGGCTTATAACAATGTTTTTGAGAGTTTTAGGAAAACATAATGAAAATTTGCTGAAAGGCTGCTAGTAAATCATGGGGGTTTGTACTTAGTCATGCAGAGGAAAGAATGTAATAAAATTTGATTTTAATAATAGGAAACTATTTTCAAAACAGTATATCATCATCAGGCCATTATCTTCCTATAAGAAAATATTCTAACTTAAACCTTTTGCTGCAAATATGAGATCTATTTTGACAAAGAGCTTTTATTGAATTCTGTGAAAAGAATGGGTTAGAAAAAAACATAATTAGTAACTGCAGCTTTCAGCTAAACAGAGCAAAGTCTGTGAAAATTGCACCATGAGAGCATTCCTGAAAGGAAGTTGAGAATTTGTCACGTATAGCAAGTAATTAAAATAATTATTATAATAAAGCTTCTAAGCAGATAAGCCAATGAAAGGATGAAAGGTGGAATAGATTTTTTTATGATGGGGACCACTTTCTAATATTTCACAAACCAGCAGAAAAATGTGCCTCAGTCCACAACAAAATGCATTTTTAAGCAATCATGTTTCTTACATATTTCCAAAGAAAATTTTTTTCAGTTTCACTCTCAATGACAACAAGGTCACCACCATTCTTCTTGCAAAAGCCTCTGGCTCTTTCCATAGACATAGCTTCTTTGCTGAAGTAGTATTCCTTGTGTTTATATATTATCCAGTCATCTTCACCAACAACATACTCATAATCTGCAAATTAAAACATTAATTAGCCCATCATAGAAATTAACTTAATTAAGGTGTTAATTAATTTTTTTTTTCCATTGGAAGTGCAACACTTACTGAATGTGGAATTAGGCTCTGGTTTCAGTGAGGTTCCTGCAATATAAATAAATATTTGAGTATATTATGGTTCTCAGCTCTTAATTATATTTACACAGTAGTTAGCATTTTAATTCCAAGTAATAATCTTAAGGGGTTACTCAGTAAGTGCTTATTTTTGTCACAGAATTTCTCAGAGTATCTGAAAAAAAGTGCTACATTCAGCAAAGTGCATGTTAGAGCTCATCATAAGTTAAGCTTAGAGAAATAATGCCCAAATTTAGGCTGTTGTGTTTCTCTTCCCCAAGAGAAAGTATGTGTCCTCTGCACATACTTTCCAAACCTGCCTGTGTATTTCACAGATTAATTAATAGTCTTCAACTGACTTTACTGAAGTTATAGCATAAACTGTTTTGTTGTGATTAATGGCACAGCTGTCTCTAATATATGCATATAGTGTGATCTGACCTGGGAAGGATGTTCTTTCTTATCTACCTCTAAAAGTCGCTAAAGGCAGAAAGTTATCTTACCTTTTTTAATTTGGCAAACAAAGTCCAGCATGTGTTCACAAAATAAATCATTCCAGTTCATATTGAGATAGCCAGTAAACACACCACATTTTTCATTCCCATCATAATTGTTTGGTTCTCCATGTGACCATCTTTCAAAATTTACCTGTAGTGGAAACACAACATTGTTACTATTTTCCTTTTAAAAGGAAACAATTGTCTTGCATCTTTCTGTTAAAGAATGTATTTCATTTGATTTTATGGTCCATCTTGTTCTTTATTGTCAGACCTTTGGAGGAGAAGTGCAATAACACTTGAATAGAATGATAATTCATCTGTGTGTTTATAAGCCATGTTAGTAAACCAGTTAGTTCTTGCCCCATTTGGTACCAGGAGAGCTGATGTTCTCCTGTCGAGCTCTAAAAAGAAATATGTTCTCTGATTTCTGATTTTTTTTATCCTGCTTGGATGTTCCAACCCAATACAATCCATTAGTGCTGCCATATGGCCTTGGGACTGGCAGATCTCCATCTACCTAAGACAATAAGGGCAGCAAAGCCAAGCTGGTGCAGATGTACAAAATTATTTCTTGTAGCAAATGACAAATGGGAATATAGAGTTTAGCACAATCAGACTTGCTTAAATCAGGAGCTAGGCTCCATCATCTTTCATTACTGTAAATGTTGTATTTTTATCTATAACTATGAATTATCAGAAGATTTAAGACTAATTCCTACAGAGGAATCAGGTACTAAAAACTTAAGGTCACTTGTATTTTATATAGGAGTTAAGAGAGCTGTCTGCCAAGAGAGATAAAAAAAAAATAAAAATAATAATTAAAAAAAAAAGAGTCAAAAAGATGGAATAACAAATAATTTACTCACTGGAGAGCCATCACTCCATGTAAATCCAGCATCAGAGTCCAAGGCACTTAAACCCATCCAGTAAGAATAGTGAATATAACCTCTATCTCTGAATGATTACAAATAGAAAGAATCAGACACAGCATGAAAGAGAGAGGGAGAATGTACAGCATTACATTATTGCCAGCACACTTGATGCTTCAAGTATAACTTCAGACAATCATATAAAGTAATCTTTCAATTGTCATGTGGGGAGAACAGCCTGGAACTACGTGTGCCAGGAAGCAGTGAAACACAGAACTTTATGGGAAAGATCATAAATGCTGTAAGTCCACAAAAACTGAGTTAAATGAAAATATGTTTAAAGGTCTCAGTTCCACTAAGTATCTTAGACATTTAAATTCAGATGTGCCTGCACTCATGGACTTGATTTAAACATTTATACAAGCACATCAATAAATTAGGCTTTTCTCAGTCTTCTGATTTTCCCCCTTACATAAGGTAGGAGTTGAGCACAACATATTCTTTCAATCAAGAGTATTTTATCTACTGATCAGCTACAAATGAGGTAAAAATATCTTTAAATTAACTTCAGTTAAAACAAATTTTTGTGGTTTTCTCTCAATTTTCAGGCAGCTTTAGTGCATGGTACCACCTTCCCAGAGGTGTGTCAAGAAAACCTTTTGCTTACCTTATTTTACCCATTTTTTTCTGCCACTTTTTACACCATCTTTGTAAAGTGGAAATTGATCACCAGAAATCCTTTATGTCTTCCAGACAGGCAATTTTTAAAGTTTTTTGTTCTTATATTTAAATGGTGGAGTTTTCAGATACTTACAGTCTAGCTATCAGGTTTTGTTCTTCTTCACTGTGGATACATGCAAGATCTCCTCCAATGGTTCTGCAAAAATCTCTTGCTTCAAACCATGTTTGCATTTTTTCCCTTCCTCCCTGGAAAATCTATAGAAAATGGGCAATTAGATACTGTGTTGGGTATTACAGATATTTAGAAACACCAATACGGGCTTCTACCTTTCTTCTGATCTTTTGGTCTCATTCTATTACTGACTATTTTAATTGTTCAACCATTCAGCCTGTGGCTGTCTATCAAATTTGATTATTGCTTTTCTATCATCTCAGAGTTCCTGTGGCTCCAAACTTCAGTTCCATACACATACAGCTTTTTCCAACATTTTCCAGCCACACCACTTAGGGATGGCTGGAGATATGTTACCACAGACTGTCTCTCAAGTAGGACAGGTAAAATCAACCTTCATGCATGAACAAAATATATTCTTGTTTAAATGGCAAACATTTACATTCAGAAATTAAACACCTACTTTGAAGCAGAAGCTGCTCTGAGCAATAGACTGCCATCCCTCTGGGCAAAACAGGAGAGGGGATGTTGTTGGAGGAGGAGGAGGAGGTGTGACTCCCTCTACCAGCTGCTTGCAGAGAAACGTGTTTGTTTCTTCACAGTTCAAAATATCCCATAATCCAGCTGAACTTCCTGTTGCCATGGCCACACAGCCTGACTCCTCTCCTTCATAAAACATAAAGTTGTTACATCTTATTGATGACTACATCTCAAAATATCTGCTGTTTATTTAAGAGTAACCTGTTCCCACTGTGTTTGGACATCAGTAGCTCACAATAGCTCACATGCATTCCTATTAAATAATTTATAGATTTTTTTTATGTAAGTTCCCTTTACATTATGCTAGGAGTTACTTAAAAATACCCATCAAACAACAAAAACCTAATGATACCAACAGACATGTGCAGTCCCAAATGATCTTCTAGAAGGAGTTACCACAATCCCTGATCTATCCCTGTAGCACAAACAGAAAGTAGCATTACCCTTTCTGCTGCTTTATGCCAGAAGAGTTTCTAAACCACTTTTTAGCTTTCAAACCCCCATTTCGTCATTTCCCACAGCAGGAACTCAATAGCTCCCATGGCACTTACCAGGCATTCCCACATTCCAGTGAGTGAAGGTGACAGGATCTCCACTTGCCCACCTGAATGTGCCTTGTTCTTCCACATCTGAAAGACCAATCCAGAAGTATTTTTCTGGTTTGAATCCAATTATGGAGGTCAAAAAAGCTTGTTCATATCTGTGAAGAGTAAGCATCAAACTTGTATCACATTTTATCAGAATTTGTTCATTTCTTCAAACAGTTCATTGTAGCAAATCTAGTAAAGTTAAGGTGATTTGTCAATACATACGAAACTAAGCAAGGGTAATTATCTTACTTCTATAGTTCTAATTTTCATACAAAATAACTTTCCCTTACATTTTTCTAATGTAAATTATGTCTAGAATTTAGGATGATTCTATTCACCTTTTATACTGCACAATGAACACAAGCCAAACAGTATTTAAGTTAATGTGCATATATTTCTCATCCTGTTTAAAAAGAGCTACAGTGTTTTATTGAGCTTTATGGTAAGGTCTAGATCTTTAAATCTTGTTACTGTGGAGGAAAAAATCTACTTTTATTCTAAAATTCTTCCAGATCTGACTGAAGGGAAAAAAAAAAAAAAAAAAAAAAAAAAAAGGCTGAAAATTTTTAAATAGTTTATCTGCTTATTTTTAGTTCAAAAAGTTTTAAAGCAATCTGTCAGTCTGGGGTTGTTGTGCAGGTGACCCAGTTTTTTAAAACCCAGATGCAACAGTGTAAGTCTCTAGTAGCAATATTCTGAATGTTTGTACTGATGACCTAAAAGCCCTGATGTATTTAGCAATACTTTATCAGCTCTATCTTAAATCTTCCTGGGAAAGAATGGAGTCACACCAGATAGACATTATGAATAACTGTTGAATAAGCAGAAATTTCTGTTTAACTTCCATCGTGATTACACACATTAGAGGACAAAAGCTGTGTTTCCATACCTGTCTCTTACAGTAGCCAGATAACCTTTGTTTTCTTCACAAACTTTTTTTGCTTCTGGAAATGTTGCTGGCAGCTGCACCAAGGAATAGCAGTAAAAGCCATGCTTCATCCAGCCCTGTCAGTGTAGAAGCAGAGACGTGCAGAGAGGCTGTCAGATTGCACAGCTTTGTGCACTTCCAAAAGCCACACTAGTACCACACTGCAAGTCAAAACTGATCTCAAAGGCCATGAAAGGAACCAAGAGGATAATCAAACATAGCTTTTGTGACCATAACTCTGTGTCTTGTCCCTTGATACAGGACATACCAGGGGTCTATGCAAACAGTGAGCCATGGTTATGCCTTGGGGATGGCAGCCACAGTCACAACCACTTTGCAGCTCTCTGTGTAAATCTTGCCTGCCTTCTCACTGCGTAAGGAGCTGTAGCAAGAGTTTAAAATCTGCAAAACAATCTGCTCAAATGTTGCTGATTCCTGTGGCAGATTGATAGAACTGAGGAAGCATGCAACCCTTGACACGTGTTACACCCTGAAAAGATTGCTCTGCAGAGAGTGGCTTTTATGGGTGCAGTGACCAGTTCTGCAGTAGGAGAGAGCTGAGTGAAGCACACTTGTAAGGGAATAAAAAAAAAAGAAGTCAATCTACATTTCAGTTAAATAAAGCAAAAGTTTCCTTATCAGTCTAAGAAGTATCAATACATATGAAATTAACAGTTTTCTAGGCTCTACCAAGAACAGTCAAAATAATTTACTTCTGTCACAGTGATTATCATGGGAGTAAAAGTAATACACAATCACCTTTCACTGCTTTTGTTTTACTACTTACTTTCTGGCAGCCTGGGTAAGTAACTTCAGCTTCCCCTGGTTCTTCAGCCAAGGATTTCCTTTTACAGATGTAGCCAAACTTCATATCACAAGCAGTGTCAGCCCAGGATCCGTCCTAAGTATTTTAAGAAGAAACCACAAAGAGAGGTGAAAGCTAGAGATAATTTAGATCCAACAAGAATATCCACCCTCAGAAGGAACCCTCCTGTCCTCCTATGGCTGAGAGTGTTTCAGCTCTCTTCCTTGCCTCGGTTTTTTTCTCCAGAACTCCCAAATACATACAGTAAGGGCCACATTTCCCCAGGGGTGTGAGAATGAGGGCTGTATCTATTAAAGATTCAAGGACTGATGAGAGCAGGAAAGAAACATTATGCTCCTCTCTATTCTCACCAGCATAGCATCTATTATGTTCATATAACCAGATGACTATGGCAAGGAAATGCTGGATAAACCAAACAGAAGATATGAAAAACTGTCTTGTGTAAGTCTTTTTCCACAACATTACACATTTTTTTCTAATGAGTAGAAAACAAAATTAAATCTGGTTTGGTGCCCAAACCAATATATATATATATATATATATATATATATATATTGTATATATATATATATATATATACAATATATATATATATATATATATACACATAACCCATATATTTTAGTAGTTTTAGAGAAAACATGAGAAAGTCCATGCTCCAAAAATCTATTCCTCTATGATCAGTCATGTTCCATGTGGATGATGAGTGATTTCAACCAATTTCAGATGGGAACTGTCTCAGAGAAGATCAAGTCTCCATACAGTGCACTTCTTCTGGTGCATCACACAGCTTCCTAGATCTGGTCTCGAGTATCCCTGCACACTAAGACTAAATTAAACTTAAATCCTAAATTAAACTAAGTTCATAAATATTTGCATTATTTTTAAAATCAGCATTCCTTTTTTTCTTCTTTTTTTTCTTAATCATGAATTTTCATTTTAAGAGGCAAGGAAAAGGACAGAAGAAAGTATGAGAGTGGAGAAGGGATTTATACCTGTCCCTTCATAAGGATGCAATCTGCCTTATTCCAAGTGTGGGTTGGCTCTCCATGGTGCCATTTGGTATAAGTCACAGGTGTGCCATCACTCCATTCAAAGTACATTGGAACCCTGAAGTCATTTAGACCAATCCAGAGCTCATCATCTGGCTCTGTGAACACAAAGTTAATTGTAGGTATGGATATATCTTTTAATGGAATAATTACATCTCACACCCACTTTTGACTGAGGAACTTAAAAGAAAAATAAGACCATGGTTACAATGATTAAATGAATAACAGCAACAGTATCATCCCAGATTCAGATTAAAAAAAAAATAAAATAAAAAATTAAAAAATAAATAAATTTTAAAAAAGCAATGTTCAGGAATACTCACTGTACCCGAGCTGTGACACAGTAAAACTGTACTCTTCAATATTATGAATGCTTGCCAGCTCTCCCTCTTCTTTTCTACAGGAAGACTGGGCTTCTTTCCATATTTTGGGTGTTCTATAAATTCTGTAGCAATGACCTGCATAGGGCACCCATTCCCTGGGGCATTTAAAGTGCTTTGAATCACCTAAAAACAGAATTATGTCATTAATGAGAAATTCTATTCAGTTTTTATTTCCATCAAAAAGAAAATCACCTGTGCTGATAAGAATTTGAAATACTGGAGCACATACTGGAAGAGGAGAGAAGCCAAAGTCTGAGGGTATAAAAATTAAAAAACAAATTTTTCCTTCCTATTTGTGCTTGGAGCTCCCAAAAACCTATCTTACAGGATTAAGTAATTAACAAGTAATTTGGCATGCAAATGTACAGGGCACAATTCCACATTACATCCCTCTCAGTGAGGCTCTGGGTACAGCCATGTTTTACAGAAAAGGGCCTCTTTTCCTGTTCAGGGACTCTATCTTGGTGAATTTTGTAGCTTTTTATATTTTTTTCTCTGGAAACACCAGGTGCTCAGAAGCTGGTTGAAGCTCCTACACAACCCAAATCATATATCAGAGAGTCCAGACATAACTATATTTTACCAGAAATGTTATACCAGAAATTCCAGCTGCACAGAAACACCACACACTTTGTTCAACACTTATTTCTTGGTATGAAATTCAGAATGGCCAGCCCACCTTCCATTGCTTGGAAAGTTCCCATGCTCTGCACCCTCAGAGAAAACTGAAGAGGGGAGGATGTGTGCCCAGAATTGGTGTGGTCAACTGCTTTGTCCAATGCTCCCTGGACATGGTTTGGACCTGGGCAAATTGCATTCCTCTAAGCAACATCCAGACATGGTTTGAAGGTTGCAGGGTCAGAAAGCTTTCCAAGTGAACTGCCTGGATATAGCCAGAAAGTACAGGATATGCAGGTGCCAGGCATCCCCTGAGCTATATATTCTTATATACTCATATGTATTAGAGAGGGAGGTACTGTGAATTAGTTGCCTGCTGGGAATTCCCAGTCAAGCAACTTCATGCCTATTTCTTCATGTAGCTAAGACCTAGTCTGCCTCAAGTAAAAAGGGATCTCAACAGAGGAAAGGTTTCAGGTGCATAGTCTGATTTTTTTCCTTTCAGAATAGAACAAAAAGGGTCACAGAGAGCAGGGGAGAATGAACTCTGGGTCACATCTTTTAGCAGGACATAGGTTTAGAATATATATTAGCGGAGAGGATATTTATCAGCATTTTGTGGTCTGGATAACATGGCTAAACAACTAATCCTGCCTTCTTTGGTACCCTGGGCTCTTTTCCAAACGATGAACAACATTTAGACATCATCTTTAAAATGAGCCAGAAAATTAAAGTCTTCTCAGTATTTGACACAGATCAATAGTGTAAGCCGTTTTTTTGACAATATGTTGCCTTTTCATGTATGACATCATCACAATATTTCTCTGACTGACTGTAAAATTAGCCTTTTGACCAGTGTACCTGAGGTGACGGTGAAAGAATCCAAGGAGGTGTTTTTCTTTTGGCAGATATATCCCAGTTTCCGATCACATAGCTGGTTTTCCCATTTGCCATTCCTACCTTGAAAGGTCCCACATATTTTTCCAGGTTCCAGAGAAGGATTTCCTTTAAAGAAGAGAAACAGAATCCTTCTGTTAACAGTGAAACTTTTCACCTCTTCATGGGATGGAATGTGCAAGGCCTTTGCAGCTGCAAAGCCACTGGAGTATTATTCTTTGAGTGCTAAATCCCAAGAGGTGTGACAAGGGAGCATCACTGTGATGGAGAGGGGAGAGGAGGAGAGAGAAGGGGAGGAAATTTAGATCAGATGTTGATCATCATTTAAGAAAAGTGCACTTACCTGGAGCCCAGTTGAGATATCTGAAAGGACTTCTCCCAGTCCACTTCCAGCCACTGTCAAGTGCATTGTAGAGACCAATCCAGAGCTTTGCATTGATTCCCAGGTCACTAGTGAGCCCTAAATTGCCAAAAAAGTCAGGTTATTAAATGCCTCTGATTTTTTAAGTTATTAAAAAAAACCTGGAAATATTTTAAAGCATGAAGGATATATTTTTTTAGTATAAGTGAGATTTCCATTATTTTAATATGGCTTTTTGTGAGAAAGAGACAACTTTTTTAAGAATGTCAGTGAGACCTATTTTTATGAGATAAATATAAGTATCCATGTTAAAACCTTGGACCTGACTTACATTTTAAACAATTATTATTTTTGTAATACATATATTTTAGGGTATTTTTACTTTACCTAGTAAATACATTTCTTCACGAAGGTCTGTGATACTTAATAATTCTGCATCCTGCTGCTGGCAGCTTTTTCTTGCTTGGTGCCATGTCAAAAGTGACTCTGAGTTTACCTGATAGCGTGTTTCTGTCACCGGATTTGTTTTCCAAAAGTTATTGTGGGTGGTGTCTGTAAAAGATAATACCAGCAATTTGACAAGATAATCATGTTTATTAACCCAGAAAATAAAATCTTTGCTGTGGACTATATAACTGTGTGATTTGATAATTTTCTACATACCTTTTGCCTCACATAAATATACTTTGTCCATTCAGTATTAAAAATATTTCAATCACATAAGGAATTATTTATCCTTAAAAAACTTAATTTTTCTATATTGACCTTGTTCCTTTTTGTTTATGTAACTCGTCTACTTCTCTCATACTTCAGTCCACATTAACCCACTCACTGATACATTCTACCTCTATAAGTATTTCTCTCTTCACCATATAGAAGTTTTGGTCTCCACACCCATTTCTTACCTTCAGATCCCTCTTATGCTCTTCCAGACCACCCAATATAACAGAAATTACCATGTCCACACAATCACATGTGAAGTGGGGAGGGAGGGACAGGGAATTTGTGTATGGAAGCACTGGAGCACTGAAGACAGGTGAAGATTGCTGCCTGTGCCCTGCAGCCTTCCCTTCTCTTAAGCTCTCCTGTTTTCTCCTGCATCCTATAATACACAACAGTCTCCTGATACATCTCACCTTCCTCACCCACTGCACTCCCTTTTGTCTTGAAACCCAGTCCTAGGGGTTTCCTCTTCCTTTATCCATCAGTCCCAGCCACCATCCTCAGAACAGTCCCTCTAACAGTCCTGGGGACACTGTAGGACAGTGAGGGTGAGGAGCAGATGCCTCATTTCCTTGTTGCATAGCTCACCAGTGAACTAGGCAAGCCAGAATTCAGCTTGCTGGGTGAATTCTACTTCCACATCCCAAGAATATTTTGACCATGACAGCGGATGAGACTTTTCCTTAAGAGCTTTCCTGAGATTTTTATAAATAAATTACCTTTTAGTGGGCAGTTTCCAAACAACTGGTCTTTATCAAAATCTGAAGAAGTTGCACACCAGAGAGAGCGTGTATCATCCCTCCGAGGGATGCATTCAGCATACCATTTCCCCTGGTGCTTAAAAGGGAACACACAGGGTGCACCAAAGGCATTTCCTCCCAGTGTGTAGATATCTATGGAGAAAAGCAAAGATCAATACTCAACAGTCAGCTGGCACTAGATGCTCACCACAGTGACACTCCTAGCCTGTTTTCCACGGACAAAGCTGAGTCATGCAGGGCTCATCACACCAGTACTTTGTCACCCCAAACCTCTAAAAGGCTGTTGTGCCAATCAGGTATGACTGTGGCAAAATATTCAGAAGTAAGACTCTCAAACACCCAATTGGGCCTCAAACTAATTTCTGTTTAACTTTGTCATGTCGTTGCTTTCTGAGCTACTGTGTAAGAGGTCCCTGCAACTCATCTTCTCCCATGGCACACATACTTTTGTCCTTAGATAATGTATACATTCTCTTTGTTTTTTCCCCTACATGGTTGGAAAAAAAATTGGAAAGAAGGTATCAAAATATTTTTATTAGTCTTCATGAGAGGAAATCATATCTTAAATTTGAAAGGACTCTGCCGGGAAGTGACCCTTCCATCACTCTCCAGTCTAATTTGCCACTGTCTGTACAAAATTATGCCCAACTTTGTTCCTGTGCAACAGCTGTAGTGTACAACAAAAATTTATTCTATTGTAAATTCCCAACATACCAATGTCACAACAGAAAGGAGATTGATTACGTGATCCTGAATGCCCCCTCTACATAGCCCAAGAGCTATAAAATTGTAGGAAAAGGAGATCTTACTCTCTAGGGGTTCTTTTTCAGGATGAGAAAACAGTGCATCCTAAACCATTATGCACCATTTTTCCTTTTGCTTTTTTCTAGTTTTTATTTTCACTAGGCCTGGGAAACACTAGGTAAATAATTTATTGGTGGATTCTGTCTATCTAAACTAGAAATTCACTTCTTAGAGAAATAAAAGCAATAACAAAAACTAAACATAACACCATCATCTCTTCTACAAATTGATCAGATATATTTTAAAACAGTCAAAGATTTCCTTTTGCAGTTGTTGCACAAACATAATTCCCATTCTTCCTTACGTTTACATCATGGGCTTTTGTCATTTTATTCCATCATTTGAAAGAATTGCACTTTACACATTATGCAGAAATGTATATAGCTGTATTTGCTGAAATCAACAGATATATTCACCTTTCATTTCTACACCCTATTTATAATTAGCTTCTCTGCTGATGTCACTCTAAGAAAATGGTTCCTGCTTGTCAAGCAGGCAGTGGAATGTTTTGTAGGTGGGGGCAGTCAAGTTACCAAGAAATAGAGATGGAATTTCAGTACTTACCCTCATAGCGCTGAGAGCACACACTGTCTGCACTTCCATGGATTTTCCACCTGCTCCCTTTGCTGGATGCTTTGGACAGCCTGGTTTTCTTCCCCTTCCCCTTGCCATAGTTGAGAAATAAATCCTTGCCATGGGTTGCAAGTGTGTCATTTCTACATTCCCACCACTGGAGTTCATTTGTCCTGTTGCAGGGTTCCAATGTGATGGCAGCCTCGTCATCCTTGGCGAGCACTCCCAGGCACAGCTTGAGTGCCATGCTCAGCAGCTGTGTGGGAGAGACCCACCTGAACTTCTGAAACTCATCACGCTCATCACAAGTGGCAGTTATGACTGAGCTAGAGTTCTGAGCTTGGGCACAGAGCTTGTTATCTTCATTATAGATTGAAAATATTCCCCTACCTATAAAAGAAAATGATAATGCAAACATTTGAGGAGAGGTCTCTTAGGAGATAAAGTCAATTAGTTGCTATATGACTGTCTGCTACTGTTACCACAAAAAAAAAAAAACCAAAACAAAACCAAAACAAAATAAAACTAAACAACAAAAAAACCACCGAAACCAAAACAAAACCAAAAAAACCAACCAACCAACCCAAAACAAAACAAAGTAGTATATATAGTTCATATAGAACAAAATCAAGGGAGGTTAATCATTGGTATGAAAGATATTTATGAAAATATTCTTAAAATGAAAAAAACCACAAAAGCTGAAAATACAGCTCTTTCAAGAGAAATTGCTCTTGTTCATATTCCTCCTGAAATCATAGTGGTCTCAAAATGCAAAATGTCAAAAATTACCTTCATTACATTGCATTTCATCATTTCTTCAAAGTCCTATTGAATCATTTTTAAATGGGCTTTTATTCTGCAAGTAAAAGGACTTTTTTGCTTTAGAGCTATTAAAAGTCATTCACATACTCAAAACTAAATAATTTTTATATTTGACCCAGAACAACATTGTGGTTTTCAGCCCGCCAAGAAAGTGGTGTATTTTTAATTTTTTGTTAATTATCTTGGAAATATTTGGCAGCTGTGCTAAAAATAATTTCTTCACAGAGTTTTATTTGTAGGTTTCTCAAGAGGGAAGCAACAACTTGCAGTATCATCAGTTCTGAGCACAGTTAAACTAAGCCAATATCCTAAGTGCTATTAATAACTACATTTGTAAGTAGAAATGTGAGACACTGCACATCAGGGTTTTGCTTCTTAAGATCAGCTTCAAGAAGAGCCTGCTCCAAATTTTCATTCCTTTTGCAGCTCAACTTTCACCCTTTCGTTCCCTTCTAGATGACAGACAACATCACCCAACTCACTCAGCAGAGCTGAGTTTTACCCAAGGTTTCTTACCAAGGCCAGAATACTTAACTGGGCCTTCATAACCCTCCCATCCCAAAGCTGACAGGGAGTGGTTGAACAGCCTTGGCATTGCTGTTCTGAAAGCCTATAGACCAGATCAAGCCAGATAATATTTTCCCTGACAGAGCTCTCCAGCTGCAGTGGTTCTTCAGGAAGGGTTAGAGCTGGCTTGGTCTCACCCAAAAGCATGGACAGAAGTAATTGTCCTGTGGTGTATTAGACCACTGGTGCATTGGCTGGTCCCTGCTGCCATTCAGGCAATAGTACTGGACTTGAATTCTCTAGCTGGGAACTTGCCGTGGAAAAGACACAGCGTCATTTTTTTCCTCTCAGCAGTAGGAGGGGGTGAAATCTAATGAACGAGGGATTTTAAGGTTCTTCCTAAAGCTCTCAGCTTGGAATCAAGTTTTCAGTATGCACTGATCAGTATGTTATCACCTATATGAGCTATCAATAAACTCAGAGCACACATCAGCCAGTAGTTCTGTGCGTGCTGAGAGTTCTTTGCTCTCTACTGAGCTCTTCTAGCCTCTGCTGGAGTAAAAGTGAAATCAGCTTTTGTCTGCATTCACCTTTCTCAAGGATGAGCACTGACAAGACTATGGCCACATCTGTTGGCGTATTCCTTTCCCTCATATACCATGTTGAAACCTGGGTTAAAGAAAGAGAATGCCTATGCAAATACCACCAAACTTCAGAGCTGAACAAAACATTTTCAAATTATATGCTGTGACTAGATCTAAATTTACTGCCCACTAAGGGAGATAACTTAGAACACATGTTAAAAAACTTGAAAACCTCTACACTCAGCAGAGGACAAAGACTTACCAGACATTTGAAGAGATGTACTAATGGAGAGAAGAAAAATCAGGGGCAAGTAGAGAGACATGGTAAATATTTCACTCCTTTCTTGCCTTCACCTTGTATTGATCCTAAAGACCAAATCAGTGCCTTGTAGTGGATCAGTGCCCTGAAGTGGATTAACAAACCCTTTTTAAGACCCAACAAATACAGGGAAGTTCTGAGCTTCAAATAAGGAACTGTGTCATGTCACATGAGTAATTTTGAAATAATACATTAATGAGTAAACTTTGCTTTCTAAGCTAGTTTTTCTATTGTATAAAAGCTTGCCATGGAAATATAAGATCTAACAGGTAACATTTTAGTGTGGATTTTTTAAGACATACCTTATAACTCAGAATCATGATTTTTGCCAAAAGATGAGATTACTGTCTCATCTGCATAAATAAACAAAAGAAGCAAAATAGAAGAGTAAGATTTGTCTGTATCAATACACAATGAAAAAAGCCAGAGTGCAGTGCAGTATCGTGAAAAATCTGCTGGGACACCATGCAAATCAAGTAACTATGACCTTGGAGTCAGAGAGAACCAGAATTCTCCATGCCCAAAATTCCACAGAAAATAAAAAAAGAAAGTCAGATCTCTGTTCTTCAGGAGACACCCATTCCTTCTTTTGCTCCATTCATGACTATATGCAGGAGCAACTACCCAACTGACAGCAACAGCTGAAGAAATTTGGGAATGAAAATACAATTCTAGGAAGAAGAGAACCTGTAACTGGAAAATAGTGGATTTTCAGTTGTTGGTAGTGAGCAAAACTAAACCGATGAGAAATTATACCTCATTTTTCATCCCACTAATCTGTGAAAGCTTGTACCCCATGAAACATCCTGTACCCCCTGTACATCCTACGGGCATTCTGACAAAATTCTGATGTTAACTTTGATAAAACGTTCCCCATGACAGTTTAAAGAGCTCAAAAAACTTAGAGAGCAGGGAGAAAGGGGACTCCAGTTGAAGCTTTACATCAGTTTTTGCACATGGACTTTCAAAAATTTCATTACCTGTACCTCCAGGAGAGGCTGGTGTGGGATACCTTCCCCAGTATTGCACCTGCAGCAAAGTTGCTGTTGTTGCAGGTACTGAAAACCCTGGACATCCACATGAAGATGTGGGATATTGCTCCTATTACTCTGACTCAGATGTAGATGAACAACTCTCTGGGTCTGAAAATGTGTGCAGGGAATTAGAGTAGCAACAGCCGCAACAGTGAGGGAGAATGGTGGGATCTCAGGGCAGGAGACACAGCTAGAGAAAAGCCATTCAAAGAAGGGAGCCTGAGAATAATACTGCCACCTGAGGAAAATGGAAGAAACAAGGGCTGCCCCACAAAGCAGCAGAATACAATTACTCAGTAGGTTATGATCCACATGTAAGGATGGCTGCACTGAGTCTGGAGCCAAGCATTCTGGTACTCCCCAACACCAGAGTGCTTGAACATGCAACCTCAGTTTTCTGACTTTCCTTCCTTCCTTGTTCAGGAGCAAGACAAATGTGTACTGTGGCTCTGCTGTAGAAAACATCTCAGAATATTCAAGTCTACCAGGGGGCAACAAGGACAATTACAACAGAGGAAAAGAAACTGGTTCGGTTCTGAACAAAGATCAGTGGCTGGTGAGGGACTGGTACTGATAATCTGTTGAGAGAGGCTGAAAAAAACATACTAAAGAGCTACTAACAGCTTTACCTCAGTGTTTGTGTGTTTGAGCAGATTGCATCACAGCCCACAAAGCGGGAAAGAAAACCAGAGGACTGTGAAGATGTGCTCCAGGATCTGCCATGTGGCAAGGCGCAGCCTGACATTTTAAAAGTGGCGAGGAACAAAAGCTGCTGGGGTTTGTGTTGAGTCAGCATTGTTCCTTTGGCACTCTCTGCCCCCAGGCAGGAAGTGCAGATTCACCACCTTTCTTCTGAAGTCCAAAACTTTCAGAGAAAAGGGGAAACGAGAATTAAAAACAAGGATATCAAGAAACAGCAATGTGAAGAGGCAAAACCTTCCAGGCTGTTGAATATTGCCACCAAGTCATTCCTCAGGTGCCCACAGAAATGCATGGGTGAGGACATCTGGATTCAGCTGGATGCTTCCCTACATTCATTTTCAAAAAACCACTCATATTAAAATATGAAAGTATTTTTGTGATCATTTAGCCTGCTATAACTAGATATAAGATTTTAATCCAGATACCTCACACATAGAACAATCAGTTTCCAAGCTATAAACATTTATTTCTTTCAAAGCAACATACTCTAAACCTCAGTAGGAACATTCTAGCCTGAAAAAATATAGTGAACAACCTTTCCTTTTTTTTATTTTCATGCTTCATAATGAATGGGTTTTTTCTTTCATTTTTATAAACCACCTGATCAAATATAAGAAACCTTGGCAGCATCAGAGGATTATAGATATAAACTATTAGGGATCAGTTAAAACATTTATTTGCTTTTCTATTCATATCCCCTTGTTCATACTATTCTTCATCTTGTTTTTCAAGGAATTGTCTTCCTTGTTTTTACAGCAAGTATATTTCAGAAAAGCAAGAACCCAATTCCTCTGTTAATATATATATATATGTATGCAAAATATAGCCTGAGACCTCCTCTAAGTGGTGTCATCTACTTGGAGACAAAATAAGAGATCAGAAGAGCAACAGTTTAGTTCTAAGGCACCTGACCAATCCCAATATGAATAGCAGTCAGTAGTAGAAAATGGATGAAAGATTTGGTGAAGGATCAGAATACATAAAATATAAAAATTAGCGTGTGTCCATGTGAACATGACTCATTTCCAGTAAGACACACTTTTTTCCAGCCAAATAGAGAAGTGTATTTTACGTATCTCTGTTCTTAGGTAAAATCTTTCCATTTTATCTTATATGAATTAGTTATTATTTAAAGTGTTCTAGCTTGTTTCCCTACCTTCTATTCAAAAACTTCTGTTAGAGTTTGTGTATGAAATATCAGCGCTCATCTTCTGCTTCTGCATGGAATTGTAATGATTTCCTGAGCTGTAAATGCTCCTGTTTCTATATTTGTCTTTTTAATGGGAAATTTGCTTGAATTCCATTGTCTTTAAATAGATGGCACTGCAAGCCATGCAGCTTAAATTTCCTCCTCTTCTCAAAATCCATCAACTCTTTTTCATTCACAGTCTTTCTAAAACGAGCAGGCTAAGTAGCTCCATCTTCAGAGTAGGGCTACTTAATTGGAACCTTCTCTATTTTTTCTGTACCTGTTTGGATAAGAGAGCAGAACTGACACAGCATTTCACACAAGCACCTACATCTACTGCCAGCTATTTACAAGCATGGCATTTTTAATTCTCTTCAACTCAGAGATGATGCTGGATTTCAGGAAAAATAAATGGATGAATGAGCTCAGAACTATCCACTACTTCTACCTGGCACTCCATATAAGTGAAACAACATGACATTTAGCATCATTAATCAGTCAGTCAAGAGCTTTCTGTCACAAGCCACATCAGATGGCATAAGAAACCATTAGAGGTACTGATCCTTGAAAAAACACACCTAAACAACTGCGCATTAAAAATGGAAACAGCAGTAGGAACAGAGCAGGAAATAGCTGGGAGAAAGGGAGCAGAGCAAAGGAGCTTCCAAACAAATTCTCCCATCTTACCTACATGTGTATGTAATTTAAGATTTTTACTAAATCCCTCAACTCACATTTTTGTTTTGTCTTTAAGCAGATAATCCTGGGATAGATTCAGGAAAATATTGTTAATATAATACTTAATCACAACTTTTGCTGGAATGTCTCCCCAGTGGTATCATCTCCTTTTTCACTTTATCATGTTACACTGTCTTATATAGATGAGACTATAAAATGCAAACCTAATTTAAAAATAAAAGAAAGGGTTTTTTTATTTCACAGAGCAAAATCTGAAACCACAAAATCAATTCTTGCAAATCTTTGTATGCAAGTGACAAATCATGCATGATCTACATTTTACAGGATCTACAAAAATTAGGAGTATAAACTCCTTGGGGAATACAAGATGTCCATAAATAACAGCTGATTTAACAGTTTTAGAAAGTAAACAAAATCAGTAGTAAGTATTACAGTGGTAAAGCTAAACCTCTCTTTGCTGGCAGCACACATCCCACAAACCTATCCTACTGAATGAGAAGCTGTAGAGAGCAGTACCAACATGTGATCACCTTAACAGCTGTGCAGAAATCTTCTGCTCCTAAAAAAACCTTCAGATCCTGCACAATTTTTTCCCTGTCCTCAGTAACTGTTGCCTGATAAGAAGAAAGTTTGGCCATGACCTTCATCACCTCTCACCAACAAACCCACTTTGTGGCCAGCCAGAACTGGCAGCTAATATCAACCACACTTTTCCACTCCAGAGGCTTGCCTCCAGGTTTTACCTGATTAAATCCTAGAATACATAAACTACAAGTACTACATTCTTGGTTTTCTCTGTTGTATGAAGCTGTGGGAACTGAAATATCATTTTTCCCCACATGGGTCAAAAGGGAAATGTGCCCAAATACAGACTTATCTTCCAGTAACTATGCCTGTACTTAAATCCATGGGAATACTTGAAAGATGGTAGAATTAGAAGATGTTTACTGAATAGCTTTGAGTATCTGTTCAATAGCATGGTTTGAAATAAATCTGATGCAGAAACATCAAATCTTGTGTGCATTCCTCAAGTGGACCTATCTCCAATTTACTTTATTTTATCCATTTCTATTGTTCCATTAAATAATTAGTCAACATTATGACTTTTCTTAAGAACCACATTCACCAGTGCAATCATCAAAGACCTGAAATCTTTCACCTTTATAATGGCTACAAAATAAAGTAACTGCAGTGTAGGACATTACACACACAGAGAAACAGGCTATTACAGTAATTGCACATGAAAAAAATACCTTTGGCTTCATTCTAATTGCATAATTTTAATAATACAAGGCACATTTTATTTTATTACATTACATTTTATATTACATATTACATTACATTTTCTTTTGTTATATTACAGTGTTGCATGTTCATTCTGCTCTATGTTGGTCACAAGATCCTTTGTGTCACTAATTCCAGGAACTGCATCACCATTAAAATACAAATTATTCTCAAAGCTGTCATTTGTTGGCAAGCAATTCTTTCTTCTTTTGTAGAAGAGATATCCTCCAAGGCCACTTCCAACAAGGATGATGACACCAACAATAACTATAATTCCCGTTTTGCTGTGGTTTAGGGTAGAAGCCTTCTCATCTTTTGTCATTGCTGAAAACAAATAGGAAGAAATCAAGAGAATGCTACATACTCTTTATCTGATTATTGAAAACAAGTTCTTTAGAATTCATGATCTTTTAGGAAAAAGGGTTTCATTTGTTTCAAAGTAATGAGAAGAAAAGTTAGCAACATAAAATAACTTGATTTTAAATCGCTAATATTGCATACTTTATCACAAATCACTATTTTTTTTTTAAATATGCATTTGGAGATGCACCCAGATAGAGTATATTGTGTACTACTGGGAAACAGTGTCATCCTAGGAAACAGGTCCAGTACTTGGGTATATCAGAAAGAGACATAATACAGAATAGAATTTTTTTATGATCTTATGTGGGACTAGTTTTTTTCTACTTGAAAGACAATATTCTTACCCATTGTAGGTATTTCAGCTGGTGGCATTTGAGATGCTGGTGGCATTTCAGTTGCTGGAACTTGAAAACATTAAAAATAATTATATTTTGTATTATTATTTATTTCTATATTTTGGAACATACTGAAAATCATGCTCAGATAAATATATAGTAGTACAAACCACTAGATACTGAAAATATTTGGTTTTACTGATTAGAACTTGGTTTAGTTCATACAAAATCATCTATGCCTAAGGCATAGCACAATGGTCTAGTGTGTTCTGGTCTCATATGTAGTTATCTACATAAACTAGAAAAAAAGAAGGAATATCAAAAAGCTCCATGAAGACTGATCCACATATCAGAGTGAAACCTCAAGAAAATATATATAGCATCTTGAGGATACACATGGCCAAACATAATCCTCAATATAATTAAAAATTCTTGCAGTACTTGTTATATAAACATAGAAAGTGTAATAAATCCGGTTTGCCAAGAGACTTTGATGGCTTACCTGCATAGACAATTGAAATCATTCATGAACTTCACAGTGTCCTAGCAGGTATCATATCTGAACTAAAATGTTTGTAGCTCATTTAAATTTTAACATCTGGACCATGAAATCTGGCTTGCTGGGTAAACGGGCCATCATCTAAGATGAAGGTCTTTATTTGGCCATGTGGCTATAAAATCAGTTTATTACTAAATCTTGAATCAATGGTCATATTTCATTTTAAAAAAGGTGAGCTCAGGAATTTATTTCTACTGTTCCCACTTACATCTTTTCAATAGTGCAGCCAGAAGAGAGGGTGTGAGCACCACTGTGCAACACAGGATGTTCCCTCTGAATATCAGGAAACACTTTTTCATTGTGCGGGTGACTGAGCACTGGTACAGGCTGCCCAGGGAGGTTATCAATCTCCATCCCTGGATTGTCACTACAGGCATTTATAAGAAGTCTCTCTCCAATTGTTTCATGAGCCCCCTTTAGGTGCTCTAAGGTCTCCCTAGAGCCTTCTCTTCTCCTGGCTGAGCACCCCCTCACTTATGAAATAAATTTAGATACTTTATGGATTAGACCTGCTATAGAACTCTCAAATTACTATGGTAAAAATTAGCTCAATAAATGAAACAGGAAACAGCACCTATTCTATGGAAGACTTCAGTCATGTTTTTGTGTTTCAGTCTCTTCAGAAAACAGCAAACATAACCAGCAATAGCCAGTGCAACTCTGTAAAATCATGCTCCTAATGCTCCATTTATGGGTCTGTAGCTATTTAATAGTTTGTTTATATTCTACACATGGAGCTGTTCTGAAAAACTTTGCCAAGAAAAGCTGCATTTCTATGACAATGTAGGACTAGATTGTGTCCTGTTTCAGGATGAGTGACTATATAATCCTTGCACTGACAATGGAATTAGGTTGAATCAATGGCATTCCTGATCAGTAGACTAGACTGGCTGAAGCTAATCCTAGAAAAAAGTAACTAGTTTCATCTGCTTCAGCTCTTTGCAATGGCTCAGCATCAAGGCAAGTGAATGCCAGTAGCAGCACAAATAGTTGAACTGAATGGTCAAAAAGGAACAGTGGTGATTAATTTTAACACTTGGTACCCACGTCTATGAATTTTTGTCAATTGACAATGCAAGAAGATAGATAAATAGACTCTGAACAGATGGATATACTAAGATTTTGCAGTATTTCCTGTAAAAGATATAGTCATCATCACAAGCATTTGAGTAAGTAAGAAAAATTTTGCACGAGAACAAATTTACAGAGAGGATAGCAGAATTTCTCTCATTTCCAGTACTGTAGAGGAAGTGGGTATGTTGCAGCCATACATTTCAACCTTCTTAGGAAGCATAAGAGATGTTAGTGTTGCAATATATGCTGAAAGAAATTATTATGATGACTTTTAGGAATACATATGCACTAGATGTCCCTACTGTCAAATTTGCACACTCAGTTATTTCAGGACACCTTCAGTTTAGCACATTCAAACTGCTATTTGCTTTGCTTTTCATTCATTTGTCTTTTCACAACAGGAGGACACAGAGACAAAAGATCCCAAGTTGTTAAATAGTTCACACTTCATAAATACTCAATTCATAGAAACACTACATCATACTCAGAACACACATGCAGGTGAGAGTGGCAGAGGGAAATAAACAATGGCTACTCCACAGGCAGAGCAGAGGAGATACCCTGAGGAATGTTCACATATAGGTGAGACAGATTTGTGTACCCAAGGCATGGTCCTCACATTGTGATTTCTCAACACTTGTCAATAGAAAACATGCAAACTTGTCAAGTGTATATGCTAGGTATGGTTAAGATATGAACACAGTCTTTTAAAAGCAATTCTTAAGGGACTTGACTACTGTCCAGAACTGCTTTCTGATAAGAGTCGTACTAAGTTTTTGTTGGCATGGAAATGTGCATTCTTTGGCATTTATAAAAACTCAGAACATCCAGCTGAAATGCATTGTGTGTAATGGCCATCTACTAATACAAGCGTACAGAGAGCATAATCCATACACAAAACTAATTCATAAATGTAGCACTTACTTTTTGGCTTTTTACAAATATATCCTTTGTAGGAAGAGCAATAGAAATTATTCCAATACCCAGAGTCTGCATACATTTCAACACAGTGCTCATTTTGTTGAGGAGAAGGTTCTCCTACATTCCAGTTGACAAAATTCACTGCAGTGCTGTCTAGCCACAACCATTGCCCTAATAGAAAAAACATTGAATCCAGCAAAAAAGGAGAGTATTAATTTCCATACTGACACCTTCACATGCTCCACATTTATCGCCTTCGTGAGAAATTTACTTGTCATCACTTTTGGAGACAGACCACTAAACTATTTACTTCTGACATATGTTGCTCCTAAGTTTTTATACAAATGACACAATTTTTGGAAAATAGCAGACAAATCTGGCCTACAGTGTTGCAAAGGCGACACAGTTCCAAGACTTGTGGAAACAAGTCATAGCAATTGTGCAGTGTCGATTATTTATTCCATTCATAGAAATAAGCATTGTTAAACTTTAAGTTAACTTCACTAGAATGCTCTTCATTTCAGTAATTTGTAGGAAGGGTTTGTGCTACTCTTTTCAAAGCCCACACTGAAGTCTTTCTAGGTCCAATTTTATTCCATTTGTTTTCCAGTTTCTGCTCATGTCCACAAGCTTTACACAAATGGTTTTCCTTTTTATAGATCTCCTTCTAAAATCTTGTGATCACTGTTGCTCAGCTATGCTTGAGACTCTGCTTTTTCCTTCCGGTTCCTTTTTTCTTTCTTTCTTTTAATAGTGCTATTTATTTAGAATAAATGTACTCCTTGTGACTGTTATACTCAAGCAAATTCTTAGACTCAGCATGAAAACTGTATTTTGATTTCTTATAAGATTCTATATATTTTGCATTTGTTTTGGGGTCTTTTTTTATAATTCCTGAAACCCTTCATGTGAGGACATGGCAACTGAATACAATCTGGATACACACATAAAGGTATGAAATTTAGCTATGCAGTTATGCTGAAATTGCTATAATCACCATCTAGAGCTATAATGAAGAGCTGAAGAACTCGTGTTTATGATTACTGTAAGAAGTGTGCTGTTCTACACTGCTCTAGAACCACTTTAAGAAATTTTTTTGTGTCAACTGACCACATGAGTAAACCTCATCTTTCCTCTGTGTGCCATGCATAGATAAATGACTACTCTCAAATTCTTTCCTTTACCAAAAATTTTCACTATTTCTGGTTAAGATTCAACCAATGTAATTGAAAAGTTATCCCTAAGAAGTTTGTCATTCAAGTGCTTGGGTAGCAGTTGTAAAAATAATCTTCCAAAACTCAAGAAAACACCACCTCAAGTCACCTGAATTATTTGGGGACCCTGCCACTGACAGTTATACTGGCATTTTTTGCCTGAACAGTAAAAGACTGTACTTTAAAGTCTATCGTAAAGATAGATATATAAATATCTATCTATAAATATTAATTGCATTAATGTGAAAGCAATAATCATCAAATTTAGGACTGAATTAAAGCAGCTTGTTGCCTATCCTTTATCTTCCTCATTACAGAAATATAATGCGACATTTTCAACACTCTTGTCAAACAGTTTGTGGTAATTATTCACGTAAAAAAAAGATAAGTTAAAACTAGAGAAAGTACCGTCCACATTTCTGTACATTCCTGTCCAAAATGTTGATGTTTTCCCTTCAAGTGGTTCAAGGTTGTAGGTCAGAAAGCTGGCTTCAGCTGAGTCTTCAACTGAGACCAAAGAGGCACCTGAAAGACACAGGGAAAGAAAAACCTCTTAGAGATGTTTCACAGTGGAAAGCATTCTCGTTGCCTTGTCAAGAAACTACTTCATGAGAACCCAGGAACAAACCTGAGTATCAGAAAAGAGAGGGAGAATCCTCTCACCATGTTCCAGGTGTCTTCATTTGCCATGGGTTTCACTGGTAGGTTTTTATTGACCACATGTCAATATATACTTCCAGTGAAGATAAAGCTATAATCAGTTCTGCTGGATAGTAAATGAGATCTCTGCATAATCTAATGGGAGACCAGACACCTAAGTCACATTGCCACCAATGCCATAAACAACAGTGCTACAGACATATGAAGTCCACATAATCAATCTTCATCCCTTTCCCAAAGAAGGAAGTTGAGAGAATTAAACTGCACAACAGCCCTAGTTTACAAATGTATTATCCAGACTAAAGAGCTCTAACTTTCACTCCAGTGGCATAAAACTGCAATAATCAAGGGTGATATTAGATCAAGAAAACAAAAGGTATTAATTCCATCAAAATAAGATCTAGTGACTGCTGTGGATGAAGCTGTTTATCTCCTATTAGTGTCAAAGTACAAGTTTTCCACTTTCATGATCTTTACTCCAGGCCAAACAGTTCCTCTCATGCCTGGTCCCACACAATTAAGGCACAGTGAGGACCACTGGTAGACAGAGATTTTCCATTACCTCCCAAATTAAGGCAATAATCGGATGCAACTGTCTTGCAGTTACAAAACAGTTGGACCATCCTCGAAATCACAAAAACACGTAACACATGTTCAGCTTTCCACAGTTAGGAAGTCAGGAATATGTGCTCATAAAGTAGGCGACTCACCTAGTCGAAGACATTCTAAAGATGCCTGGGCCCAGTTCCTTGAAGATGAAGATTCAATGTAGTAGCAATGACCTCGGAAAGGGATCCAAGCCCTGTGTCCTTCTGATTCAGGACACTTCCCTGGAAGCTGAGGGGGCTCAGTGGGAGCTTGAACTGATTAAAAATAGTTTAAAAAAACCATGTGACTACTCTCTTACATTCACTGCCTTTTTATTTTTGAGGTTTTTAATGTTGCAAGCTTATGCAATAGCAGAATAAATAGCAGAGTAAAGTGAATCTAAACTTTGTAAAATTTATCTAACATTATTGATAGGTCTTCACAGTCACACTAGCCCTTTCCCACTATGTGTTTGCCCTAATTTTAAAGTAGCCCAGTTCAACCTAAGTAAATTCTAATGATTTCATCTATGTAGCTCTTGAAATGAACCCCAGCACCTCTAATGAGATATTGATTGTAATTGCAATGGTCAGATTCAAGTTCTTACCATCAGACTTTTTGCAAACAGAGAAGTAACTTTCATTGCAGAATCCTGTCTTCCAGACTCCAGTAATGTCAAGATAGACACAGCCTATTTTTTGCTTTGGCTCTCCTTCAGCCCATTTTGTGTACTTCATTCTCCAGTTATCAATCCACTCATAACGCCCATTTGTCTAAGGAAAAAAACATCAACTGGAA
The DNA here is from genome assembly GCA_027886175.1 of Phylloscopus collybita. Classification (NCBI taxonomy): domain Eukaryota; kingdom Metazoa; phylum Chordata; class Aves; order Passeriformes; family Phylloscopidae; genus Phylloscopus; species Phylloscopus collybita. The sequence continues at coordinate 19,025,255 of JAJNNQ010000002.1, forward strand.
TGATTAAACTCCATCAATCTACTCAGCCTATATAGTACTTGGTGCTAAAAGGATTGGGGCTTTTCTTAGAAACAAGTATCAAATACAAATGGCTCAAACTCTGAAATTTTTGTTGTGACAAACAGCTGTTTATTGAGAAATACAGCACTGCAACAAGTACTTTTCAGCAAAAGGAAATGCAAAGTGACATTGAGTTAAATGTTGAACTTAGCAATACCTTTAATTTGGGACTAATAACAATTTCATTTAACATAGTTTGTGGGAGTGAAAATCTGATGACTAATTTTTTACTGTTTGAACTAGCTGTTTCCCCAGAAGTTTAGAGACACATAGATTAATTTGAAATACATTTAAAACGGTAATCATTTCCCACCAAAGCAGGTTAACTCAGTGATTCATCCGGATGATAAATGTTAGAGGCTCCTTTTGATTTTGTGGGAAGTGGTGTGTTATGTTCATATATTTGGGGTTTTTTTCATTTGCTCAGCCAAATGGAGTATGTGGGACAAGTGTCTGTGCCAAGGAGAAAAAAAATACTGTATTTAAATATGCAGAAAGTGTTAAACAACTGAGAAGAGGGAGATAAAACTAAACTAGGTAAACAAATTAATTATTTTGCTAACTATACTCAAAAATGTTAAAATATTCATAGTAATAGCACCTTCTTATATTTCTCAAAATCATGTATCATTATTGAAATAAATGTTTTCTTCTGTAAATTCTAAAATTTGAGGATTTTATATCACACATATATCACATTTATACCTAATATACATAAAGAGGTATTCCAAGATGCTAGCCTAAAATGCCTAATTTGGAAGTGCACAAGTGGATTATCACAGAAAAAGTGTGAAAAGCACATGCAATATATACAATTTAATCAGATTAACAGAAGAGGATGGATTCCTCTAATGGCACAAAGAAATATTTGGATCCAAGATATAAACAAATAAGCTAAAGTAAAGAGAGACAACAAGGTCTCAGTTCCTGATTTGTCCATGAGAGAAGCAGCATCATGTTCAATTAGTTTAATGCTCTTACCACATTACTGTTAAGACCAATCCACACAGGCACCCCATACTTTAATATCTTCAGCCACAGGAACGAATGACTGTAAGGGTCTAAGACACTGGAAAGGTCAAATTGATTTTGTTTGCAGTTTTTCCGTGCATCCTCCCATGTCATTTTGGTATGGATGAATAAGTAACTGCTATTCCCATAATGGATAATGTTGGATGGTGATGAAGTTGTAGACGGCAGAAATTCAGCATCTGTAAAATTAAGGATGAAAGAAAAGACCCATATATTGTTCAAAAGGGGAGTATGATTTCACTGTGGTGGCAAATAGAAGTAAATAAAAGTCTTCCTTCTTTATTTCACATTTCCTGATTTATAATCAGTATGGGTTAAATGCAATATGCCTTAAGCCAGGATCAGCAGCAGAATTCAATTACAAAGCTGTAGAAAGGAAAAGAGCTGCTTAAAGCAACTTCTGACAGAGTAGAGGATTCCGTATAATCGTCAAGAACAGTATTACTGAAATTACTTAGTAATAGGTCATAATTTTTTTAATAAAATCTTTTTTTATCAAACAAAATGGTTTGCAGAAACTGGCTTTCCTATGATTTTTTTCTCAAGAAATAAAATGTTCACAACATACAAGTCCTTAAAACTTACTCAGATACTTAAACAGATGCTAGATTTAAACACTTTAATCTCACTTTTTGGAGGCAATTTTGCTCGAGTTCAGTGTAGATGAGTTACAGTCTCATTTCAGACAGTTCATGCTACATGTACAAACCAGTATTTTCCATAACATGTTTTGATAGCCAGTGTGCTCAAAAAATTAAAAAACTATGGAACAAATTACTAGAACACAAAGATGCAGACACAAATTCCAGCACAGGAAAATAGCAACACAGCATTTGCTGGGAAGGGTCAGATGAGACCAGTGACTAACCGGACTTCTGACACATCTGACTATTTGACCCTTTTGTTCCTGCCTGAAGAACAATTTGTGCATTTATCTTTCTTGGAAGCAAAATTATATTTTAATCCACATATTTAAGCAATCCCCTGAAAAAAATATAAAAGGTTTGGTCTTAACTAAAAAGAGAAGTACCTGCATTAATTTGGCATATATATCCTCTGCTGTTATCACAACTCTGATCAGCCCACTTCCCTGCTTCCTTAACAGGTTTGTTTTTCATGGCAACACAATCAGCCTCGAGGCAAAGAAATACATCAGTTAAAAATAGCAAATACGAAACTTTTGTCCCCCATTTACATCTTCAGACTCAAGTAATGCAGTAATTTTACTCTCATATCTTTGTAAGATCATTTAAGAGCACAAGTTTTAAGTTGTACAAGTGATGTGGAAGTTTTATTCCTCTTACACTTCATGAATTTCTTTGTTACTTTCTGTTGTACTACATTGGGGTAAAGTAAGAGGACCAGAGAAATTCTAGTATTCTCAATCCTCAAGCATACAGCATGGAGAATAGTCACAGACAATTTAAAGAGAAATTAGATCAATCATTGTAGAAAAGACTGGAGAAGTTTGCCCCAGAAATAAAACAGAACCCTTAAAGTGCAATGCAACAATTTATTGTTTCAATTTGTAATAGTACACACAGCAAAGTTAGAACATCTCCTGCCCAAAGGCAGCCACTGCCCTACCCTTACTATGACATTTCAACTTCTCTGACATTGACACAATAGCTAGAAATTAGATTAGCACTTATTAAATAAACAGTGATTAGTGCAAAAACCTGCAGGGTTACAAGTGGCCTTGTATAATGAAACATACATATTTATTTTATTCTGTTTACTTGTTCACTTTTTTTCTGTCCACGAGAAGATGCTCAGATAATTACTCCATTTGTGGGTGAAAAGCGTTGGGATTTAAATCTTTCAAACTGCACAGTTGCGTACTAATTTTTACTAACTATGATAACATTTTTGCTAAGCTCAATTAAACTTAAAAATAAATCTAAAATTTATGAAAAGTGACTTTATAAGTTGTCACATAAGACTTCATAAAAATCCTATTACTTTACATAAAAAGAAACAAACATATCTTTATTTGAGAAGTAGCATTTTTAAAATATTTTCCTTTAGAACTTCAAATTCTACCTAATTTTATTCCTCCTTTAGAGATAAGAAGCTCACAGGTGCTACTTTCAAAGACAAGGAAAAGGATATTATACATAAAAATAAAATTTCTACATTAAAAATCATTCAAGAGAAATAGAGTTACCTCTATTATGTGCTGTAGTTCCAGAGTACAGAACTATCTACACACACATGGTCAGAGAAAAAGGAACTCTGTGACCCATCAGATCAGTTTGTTTGAAAGAGAAACAAAGTGATTTTCTGGTGGTTTGGGTTTTTTTTTTCCTTGTAAAAATTGAATGGCTGTCTTTTTACAGACTCATGTCCTTTCTGCACCTGTCACTGCCAGAATTTGCTTATTTGCTTATATGTAAGACACCTGTTTCAGGGGAATGTTTGTAAATGCTTCCTTGCAACTGGGAAACCTGCCAAGTTCCGGCACAGCCGTTGCCAGAGGACTTAGGAGGATGTTCTCATTGTTGTGCTTTTGGGGAAATGCCATGGGGCAGGAGAACCACTGCCCTCTTTACACAGCCCATGAGAGAAGTCAGGCTGAACACAAAAGCTGTGCAGCCTTCATGAACACAGAGAACTGAAAACTGAAACAAGTCTCTGTTTGAGCACACCACAGATCCTGTCACCAGCTGATAGAACACCTGCACAAGGGCTCAAAACCATTCACTCTACCTGGATTTATATTCAACATGTACACAAGTATGGAAGTAGTAAGTCAAGCATCAACATGCCTAAAATCACCACAAATGCATGAATTCAGTCTTAGGCAAGGTGGGTATTGGTCTCTGTTCCCTAGTAGAACAAGTGATAGGACAACAAGAAATGGCTCGAAGTTGTGCTAAGAAATTGACACAACTAGACTGGATATTAGGGAAAATTTCATCACCAAAAGAGTTTTCATGCATTGAAAGAGGCTGCCCAGGGATAAGTGGTTAAGTCACCATGCCTGGAGGCATTTAAAAGATGTGCAGATGCAACACTTTGACATATGGTTTAATGGTGGCCTTGCCAGTGCTGTATTAACAGTGGAACTAAACAATCTTAGAAGTCTTTTCCAACCTAAATGTTTCTATGATTCTATAAAATCGAATTTCAGTGAACAATGTGTGATTGCTATTTACCTGGCCACTGTACGCATATAAATCCATATGTCCCGAGGGGAAGCCTTTGGCCCAATTTGTAAAGTAAACCCCTGTTCCATCTGTCCAGAGGAATCTCATTTCATGATTTATATCATTTAATCCAATCCATGTCTCAGTGACAAAATCTTTTAAATGGAAGGTAAGGAAAGCTAGAATAAAAAAATTGCAAAGAAAAAGAAGAATAATTTCAATATAAGACAGTTGAAAAGTTTGGCTTCACTGAGATTTGTGATATTAAGTACTTTTTCTGAAATACAGAACATTCAACTGCTGATAACACAAGCAGGTGAGATGAAAAGGAGATGAATTGTGAGTTTGATGAATTGGATTAATTTCTGCCTGTTCTGTTAATCATTCAACTTCATTTGTTGCCTTTTTCCCAACCTGGAAATGAAACTTGAGATAATTTTACTGAGGAAGTAATATAAAAGGGCATCTTTAGGCCTTCAGAGGCAGTTATGGAAAGAACTGCACAAAAGCCCACCTCCCCCAAGGGGTGAGGACATTTTTATAGTTTAGGAAATCAGCATAATTGATAAAAAGCATCAATTAGGGGGACAGGTGGTGATGCAATCCCCCCCAGGTCAAGTCCCTTTTCCGGAGCCTCCCCCTTCAGCACTAGTTGTACTTTGTCCATGAGAATAAACCTGGAAGAGTTGTTCTCAGCCTCGGATCCCAGGAAGAACCAAGACTGCACTGGAGCCTTGCACATCCCAGGGCTTGGAGCTCTGGAGTTTGTTTTGTCTTTCTGCTTAAAGAAAGGCCATGGAAAAGTACTGGGAAAACTAGTCACTAATAGAATAGACTACAGAGCTACAAATATATGGTTGATGAGTACAGAGAACAGAAGAAAAAAAAGGCAAAACCTGAACTGCATCACTTCAGCATTTTTAAATGTATGCAGCTTACACCTCCAGGAATGAAACCTGTGGGTTCCTTTGCCAAACATTATCATTGCTGTTCTGCCAGAAACTGTAATAGGAACTCAGGCCTTTATGCCTGCACTTCCTGCAATGATAATAGTTTTGTGCTAATAGCTCCATTGCTCATTTCTTTTACCTAGAATTCAAGTCCTGTGCATGAACGAACCACCTGAAATTTCTGCTGCAGAAATTATGAAGAATAACAATATAACTGTTTGAAAAATGAAAGTTTGATTCTTCAGCTCTTCACAAATAGAAAACATAATTAGCACTAAGTTCTTACCAGCAGTTTAAATTACAACTATTTAATTGCTCAGACTTCGATGCATTGTTTTACAATGGTTGACATTTCAGTGTGCTCTCTTGAGTTCACAGACAGTATGTGTTTTGCAACATCTGTTTTTCATCACATTCACATGTAGGATAAAACAGTATGCCTAAAGGGTCTGTCTATCAAAGTCAATCTAACATCTATCAAGATCCTCACCTGTTTTTAGTTTGAACGTGTGCCTTGTTTATTCAAACATGAGGTAGCTTTCCCCCGCTGATCCCCCTGGGGCATGGATGCAGCTCTTAGGTTCATTACAATAAGCTCCTCTGGTGAAAAGGGGCACATCTGGGTGGTGAGATCTGGGTATGTCTGTGAGCACTCAAACCTGTTTCAAGTTGCCCACAGACTAGTTCTCGTCCTAAAGGTGTTCTGCTTGATTTAACAGGAAAGCCATGCAGCAATTTAATGCCACCTAGTGAAACCACATTTTTTGGAATGGAAATTGCAGGGTCCACCTGGCACCATGTGCAAGCAGGAAAAAAACACTGCTTTGGCTGCCAGGACAATACACACATATATATATCTCTGAGCCAACACTAAAATTTGGTAGATTCAAGTGAAGACTTCATTGTAGATTTCTAAAACTTATATGTTTTGGAACAAAAATCAGATATGCAATCATTATTCAATTACAAAATCTGTCTGTATTCAGACAAAAACTCCAGCCAGCCTGTAAGGATTAAATGTCATCTCATCGAGTTGCTATAAAACTGTGCACAGTACCTTGCACTTGCTCATTAGGGATCGAGGCCAGGTTTCCTCCTAAATTCAGGCAAGCTGTTCGCGCAGCATGCCAAGTAACACGTTCCTCTTCTGTAGATCCAAATATTTTGTAGCACTAAAATATGAACAAATTCTCTCTGTTACCTTTACTCCAATATCCCTCAATTGATAATTACTGTTTTACACAGAGCAGGATGGAGAAAAGGCAGTAAAATAATGCATTTATCTGAAAAAATACACTCAACTTTAAAAGTCCTGGTTCTATATAAAATTAGAAGTTAAAATGTTTTGCTCAACAACTAGATCTGATCTGAAAGCCCTAGAAAATAAACAAATCCTGGCTTTTCTATAGATAGCTAACAGTGCTAAGTTATGCATGACTCATCTGTCTGCCTGATCATTAATTTTATTCCTCAACAGAACCATGTTAGTAAAGTTAAGGAAGACAAAATGTATTCAGTAAAAAACATTATGGTTTGGTTAAAAACCACCAAGATCAAGGCAGCAATACTTTGGGAATTCTGACTAAACTTGTACCAAAAGATTTGAAGAGCTGACTAGAGAATTGTGTTTCATCAACTGAGACTGAATTTGCTTCATTAGAAGCATCAGAGAAGCACTTTTCCTGCAAAACAATGGATGGGCAAACAAAGAAAAGCGTGCATGTGTCATAGCCCTCTGCATAAAAATAACAATATTTTATTTTAATAAGCAACAGCATGATTAAAAATTTCCCTTGTTTTCTATTTAATGCTTTGCAAACATCCAGCATGGAGCGTATTTGTTATGATTGATACCTTATTACGAAAAGAAAGCCAAGTTGGACGGCATCCTCTTGGAGTTGAAAATGTTGTTGGAGGAACAGTTGAATTAATGGAACTGTTGTGTCTTTCACATATGTAGGGATTTGGATAGCCACAGTTTATATCATTCCAAAATCCTGGGTGTAAGATAAATGGGGAACTGTATGACACCACATCTCAAGTTGGTTAATGGAAATCAGTTTCCCTCATTCTCACATACAGTGCTTTAGTCGAAAGACAAGATCAAAGCTGTTTCTCAGTTTATTATCATCCAATATCAGTGTCTAGGAAAAATATGTCACTTTATACACACTTTAATTACAGAATGTTAAAAGCTTTGTAGGACCAGGTACTAGAAATTTCATAGTGTCACATTAAGTCAATTTTAACAAAAAAATATAAACCAGCAATCACAACCACAGAGCTCTAGCCACAGACCTCTATGAGATCTTCTCCATGTTAGGCTTAAGGCACAAGAGCACAAAACTATTAAGTCCTGTAAGTAATACTGTGGTCTATTTCAATAACTTTTTGCAAAAGAGGAAAAAAAAAAAAACAACAGGAGGAAGGGATGCTTCTCAGAAGAAAAAAATTGTTGTGATGCAAACACACAAATGACAAAATTCATAAAAGAACATACAAAACTCACCTAAATTCTTATACATAACCACACAGTTTTCATCATTATTTGCAAAGTTAGGTTCATGTGGTGCCCATGCCAAATAATTCACTGGAGTGCCATCCATCCAGCTTAAGAAAAACAATCCAACAAAATGCTTCTTTAATATAAAATAGAACTTCTTCCACATTAAAAAAAAAAGTAACTTTGCAATATGCTTAATATAGCTATTCATAGTAAAATGTACAAGGTTTTCTGACCAAATTACCTCTTTACTGGTTGCACTAAACATTTTCTCTGCTCAAAGACATACAAGGTAAAATACAAACATTGAAAAAGTTGAACATCCATGTAGATTAGGCAGTGAAGAACAAGATTGTAACCAGGCAAATTATTAGGACACATCTTTCTAGTGGTCTGAAAGCGACAGAGGTGCCCAGGTTCATCCTTCAGACACATGCACAAGGTACTTAAAAATTCCTCTTAGGGTCACTATGAAATCAGCAAGGCAGAAACACCTCATTTTCAGAGGCTATGTGGTCTTTATGGAGAACTGAGAACTACAAGGCATCTCTCCAGGCTCTTCAAACACAGACTGAACTGAATCCAAGCCTGAATAAACATCCCATGTCAAAATCAATATGGTGCTACATACTGACATTCAGAAACTCTTGCAGAAAACCTGCTTGACCTCACAGTGCAACAGCTATCATTGTTCAAGGAAAAGAAAATATGTTTCATTTGTTTCTTTATTAGTGTCTGTTCTCAACAGTTAAGGACAGGGAAAAAGAACATTTTTACCTATCAGAAGTCTTATATATTTACAGTTCAGACATCTATTTATTTATGTTTTTAGTATAAATCACATAATAAAGGAAACTAGAATTCCTGAATAAAATTTCAAAATCCATTACTGCAGTGTAATTTTCCATCTATCTTTGAGTGAATTTAAGAAACATGCAGCATTTCTTCTGGATCATCCAGAGCTAAATTAAGATGGAAATAAACCACTTGAGAAGAAAATCATGTCTAAGAGTCAAAACTAGGTATGACCTACCTTGTACGCTGGTCAATACTCAGTTGTAAACCAATGAAATATGCATCCTCTTTGCCATTTTTCAGTATCTAGAATGCAGAAATTAAAATTTTACAAGTGTTCTCTATTGTCATATAAAAAGTTACTGATGATTAATGTACCTCTAACTGACAGAGGTTATGAACTGGCTGTATTCTCTAGCTACAAAATTTAGGTTAAAGCAGCTCACAGCTGACGGCCCATGGTCAAACTTCACCACTGGCCAAAAGGTGTGGTCACTGTATCACTTCTCACAGTATTACTCAAAAGCCACTGAAATCAGCACCTATTGCACTGTCTCTGGAATGGACTTTATCTGATTAGTTTCTTTCAAGACAAGCACCTTCCTACATTTTGCATATAAAGTCATACATGTCCTTGAGTCCTCTCACTGTCACTCTCCAGCCAGCTCAGGAAATGTTCCACATAGTTCACATATAGCTTTTAAACACACTCCTGATTAAAAATAAGTTGACCTCAGCCAGCATATAAAACAATTCCAATGATATAGGAAATAGGATTTCAAAGCTCTTTCCCACAGCATGGGAAATGTCCAAGTTTCTTCTCTCTCTGTGATTATAGTTGCACAAAAAGAAGGAGGCAAAGGTGCAAACTTGAGGACCAAAAAGGGACTGGTAGACTATAGCCCAGATAAACAGATAAGATCTAAAGCCAATGTTCTGAGTGTTGCATGTAAGTCAGTTGCTGCTTTGATCCACTACTTAAGACATCCTACACAATCCAGCTCACCAGTGTAATACTTTTTGCTAAAATGAAGCCACAGATCACTTAAAAGCTATCATTAGTTTGTTCTTCATACTAATCTGACTTAGTGTAACTGCAATTTCACTATGAAAATTTGTAGGGCAAACACCATGGTGAAAAGGATCTGTGCCCATTCTCACTTGTTTTGGATGGTTTATTCCATAGTATTAATGATTTTTCTTACATATCGCCAGAGGAACTTTCTTTCACTTTCACTCTCAATGACAGAAAGGTCTCCAAAGTTCTTTTTGCAGAACTCACGACCCTCTTCCATAGGAGCATTCTCCGTGCTGAAATAGTACTGTTTGTCTTCATGTATAATCCACCCATCCTCAGTAGTCCTGTATTCTGTAAGATAATTCCCAAGATAACTATTCTGGTGCTGAGATGCAAGACATCCTCCTTAATAAAATTTTAACAATGCTTTTGAATACACACATACACATGAAGAGCAATAGCAGTAACACCTACCGGGTGCAGGAGATTCTGTTGGTTCAGGCTTCACACTTGCCCCTGTGAGAAAAAAAAAAAATATTTATTATGATTGTATACTTTCTGTCTGAAGAGAAGATATTTACTGTGACTGATAGGCATTGTTTTAATACTGACATTGACTTTTATGGTTAGCAATGGATTTAACACCAAAATAGAGAAGGAACTAAATAGCCTAAATCTCTTAATTTTGGTATACTATTCAATTTTAAATATATAGTCTTGTTCCCTAAGGCTACTCCTTACATGCAAAGTATTATAAACACCTTGAACTTTACCTGAATCAAGTAATTTTTTTATTCATTGAAAGTAACAAAACTTATGTCCTAAAGCATTAACTCTGTTAAGACAGTTGTCCTGGATCTCCCTCTCTCTCTTTTCCCCTGGTCACAAACACTTGAATTTTGGCTTAAACAGAGGCATCAGGAATGCAGGCTGGGTTATTATCTGATGTGGTGCCCTAGCTACTACAAAGTGAGGTTCTTTACATCTTTCTCTGGTTGAGCATAAGTTCTACCTTAATCTTAAAAATTCCCCTAGATAAAATCTCACTGGAAAAGATCTTAAGAAATTTACCAGTCCTTTATGAAAAAACCTCAGCTTTAGACTAAAGAATTCCCCTATTTGTTTTTGCTATGGCATCATGGAGATGGCATCTTGGATGTCATTATTAGTATCTCAGGAAAGTAATTTATTATATAGGAAAACTCCATCAGTTTAGGCTTACCAACTAGTTTTGTGCTAAAACATAATCTCACAATAACGACATTTATTAAGAAAATCTAGTCCTAAGAAATTCTTTTACCAATATAAGGCAGAGCTGATATTTATTGTCAATAGTCTAATGCAGCGTCTTTATTTTACTTCTCTCCATCCCACTGTAAAAACGCAGTCAAACAGTTAAATGCAAGCTTTCTAAAAAGCTCAAATTTAAATAGATGCACTGCCAGTGGAACTCAAGTGTTCTTTAAATTATGAATACTGTCTTGATGTCTTCAGTATATGAAAAACAACCAAACACATATCTCATGAGAATTTAGCAAGTAATCAACTTGTGAATATAGAAGGCTCAATCCTGAAACTACACATTCTTAGCAGAGAAAACAGCACAAAACTTGAAACTCAACTGAGAAAAAAAATCCATAATAGGATTTGTTGACAAAGGCATGAATTTTCTAAATGAAAAGTTAAATGTGAACATGAATACTCAAATTGATATTCCCAATTTAACAAGTATCACATTAGCCTTTTTGAAATCATAGAGAAAGAACAGTGAGAAGTCCCAGCAAGGCACTAAAGGCTCTGCATCATTAAATACCTCAAACATGGAAATCCTTTACCACTATGATGTTTCACATTTCACAGGGAACTATTCTTATAAAGAGGTTTTGAATTTTTTAGTTACTTAAAGTTAAGGTAAAAATCAACTGAAAATATCTTTTCATTACATTACTGCACAGGAGTAGGCAATACCTTTTCTTATTTGGCAAATCCATCCGTACATGTAATCACAGTGCCTGTCATTCCAAGGCATGCTGGATTCACCACTGATCTCTGTACAAAGTTCAACTCCTTGATAATTATTTGGTTCTCCAAAGCCCCAGTTTTCATACCTCACCTATGACAGAAGAAGTTTTGTGAAGATTCTGTTATATGGAAATAAAATAAGGGAGAGAGGGAGGAGACATCATCAAAGCACAGACCTACAAATTGTTCCTTTTGTCAGGTTAATAACCTAGGTAGGAGGAAACCAGAATTCTCCTGTGCAAATGCTGACATTTCAAACTTTTTCAGAGAGCAAATTGATTGCAGCTTAGGTAACAGTCCTTTTTGCTCACACTTGGAAGAATATCAATATTTTTTATGGGACCTAAATTCGGTTAAAAAAATTTAATAAAAATGTTGGGGCATACTACATCTTGATATTAATTAATTATACAATATAAGTAAGATAGGATCTTATTCAGACACAATAAAAATGCTGGCATATGCCTCAGCAAAGTATTACTGCTGTTCTAATTTTCCTATATAAAATCCAGTTTCAGGTTTATGTACTGTAAATTACCATTAATATATCTTGACCAACCTTGTATCAAGTACACCTATATCTCCAAAATCACTCTTGTTTTTACAGTTTTTTAGTTTAAAGTGCAGTATGTCAAACTGGCATTAAAAAAAGTGTCTTCATCTCCATGGAATGTAAGCCATTGCAGATAATGAGCAAACAAAAGAACTAAAGAAGGACTATTTTACACAAAAAATCCTTGTATTTATAAGAACATCCTTTTAGTCTACATGTATTTAGTTTTCTTGCTGATTCAAAGTGTATTTTCCTATCAAAAATCAGTATGTTTTAGGCAAAAAATCAAGCCATGAAATTGCTATTCATTAGCTTTCCTAAAGAGAGCACAACACAGAGGGTTATGATTGAGCATAAAATTACACAGAAACACATATATTACACATGCTTGAGAAGCACAGGGAATGCAAAATAACAACTGTGGAAAATTAAATTACTCACTGGAGATCCATCACTCCAAGCAAAGCCATCACCAGGATTCAAGTAATATAAACCTATCCAAAAATTCTGGTGGTAATAGCCATTGTTTCTAAAAATAAATAAAAAAAAAATAGTAAAAAACCAATACTAACAAAGGCATTACAATATTTTTAACAATTTATCGTTTACTACAGTTAGGAGTTCTCTAAGGATAACTTAATGCTGTTAAAAACAATAGCAACCAAAGTGGAGATAAATTAAAATGCAACTGGTCTAGCTGTTATCATTATGTATTAACTCAGATTGAAATACAGATCAAGAAAATTACCAGATACAATTCCTGTACATAAAGTGTCTTAATACTTTTCACTAATGGTTCACTGGCTAGTGTTGCTTCATTTCCCAACTCTTCATTTTCTCGGTAAAGGCACTTACAGTCTTCAAACAGAGAGTTTCTTTCTGCAGTTGAATCACATTTTAAAGCCATCACCTTCAACTAATCCTTGTCTGCAAGCAGACACACTGTACTGATTTACCTGAATATATTCAGTGAATTTGTGGCAATGAAGCATCTGAGACTTCTTCCTTACTGTAAATACACAGCTGGGATTCTAGTATAGTCATAGCATTTTGCAGGGGATGTTTCTGTCTTCCTTCTTGGCTAGCCAGGGATGTACAAGATCCTTGAGCCTGGTTTGTTCTGGTCATACTGCAAGTGTTAGATTTTCATCTAAGAAATCTCATGCCTGTTTTTTTGCAATTCAGGGACTTAATAACCTTATTTACCTTCCTTACGTAAGAAAAAAATTAATCTGAAGTTGCCTCTGCTTTTTGATTCGTTCATAAAAGTGATAAAAATATCAACATATTATCCAGATTTATTAAACTGTTGCCATTTTTGTACACTTACATGAAAGCAAATGGCATCTGCAGTATTTTTATAATATCAACAACTCCACAGTAGCTTTATGCAGATGACAAATGTTGGCTTAACTAGATATCTTGGCAATGTCACTTCAGCACTAGCTTTTGAGGTTACTGCTGCTAGTCACACAACTCCTGCTATTTCACCAGCTCTACGCTTTTGCTGTGCGTTTGACACAGACACACATACAGAATGCAGACTGGCTTATACAGAAGTAAACACATTCACCTAAGAAGGAGCATCTCAGAAAGATCAGGAGGGCAGTTAAAGGGCCCACCCTGCGGACACTCACGCGATGGAGCGCCAGATGACGTACTGCTCCTCTCTGCCGTTAATGGAGGCCAGGTCCCCTCCGATGGACCGGCAAAACTCCTGCGAGCCCAGCCACGTCTTCTTGTGCTCTGCTCTTGAAAAAGGCTACAGAGAGCGGTTTGCCGTCAGACAAAATGGTCCACATGGAGCACAAGATCAAGAAATATTAGCTACCCAAAAGCAATTGATTTACAATTATATTCTGTGGGGATTACAGAAACCCTGAGTACAGGGCTTAGGAGTGTTCTCCTCTGTGAAACGCAGGCTTGGAATGAACTCTTTCAGTCAAGTTAGCACATTGCATTGCTGATAGGAGCATCTACTGCAAGACAGCAACCAGACAACAAGCTTAACAGAATTGGAATTTAAGTACAGAACATCAAACCTGAAGATTAGTCTTTAACAGAATAAACAAAACCATGAGCATTTCAGTAGAAAGGAAGAAGACTTCTACATATAATCTGGAAAAAAGATTATGAAACAACAGGACACACATATGCCGATTTTTATTGGGATCACAGAATATTCTGAGTTGTAAGAGATCCACAAGGATCATCAAGTCTAACTCTTAAGTGAATGACCCATAAAGGAATCAAACCTGCAATCTTGGCATTAAAAGCACCATGCTCTGACAAATTCAGCTCATCACATGTATGTGAAGGAAACAGAAACTATCTTAATGCAGAAAGAATCAACATACTTACTTTGAAACAGAAGCTAATATGATTGTTTGAGTCCCAGCCTTCTGGACACCGGGGAGCAGGAGTTGTTGTGGGAACAGGTGGAAGTGTCACTCCTTCTGCCCATGCTTTGCATATGAACTTTGCCTTTTCTTCACATTTTATTACATCCCATAATCCACCTGCTATTCCAGTCCTCATGGCAACACAGCCTGGCTTTCTTCCTGATTGTAAACAGGAATGCACAAAAATACCATTTAGGGTGTTATAAGAAGTTGGAAATTTTCATATTCTATCCTGGCAGAAATAAAGTCATTGCCCAGAGTCAAAAAATGTTTCTAATGTTAGAGCAGGTCCCTGGGAAGACTGAAAAATCATCAGAAGGCTGGAATTCCTCTCCTACAAAGAGAGGCTTACAGAGTGGGGTTGTTCACCCTGGAGAAGAGAAGACTCCAGGGAAACATTGCCATGACTACTCAATATCTAAAGAATGCTTATAAGATGAAGGACTTTTTTACCAGAGCTGATAGTGACAGAACAAGGGACAACCACTTTTAAATGAAAGAAGGTAGATTCAGGTTGGGCATAAGGAATGACTTTTTTTATTATGAATGTAGTGAGTAACTGGAACAGGTTGCCTGGAGAAGTTGTAGATGCCCCATTCACAAAAGTTCTCAAGGTCAGGTTGGACTGGATTCGAGCAGCTTGGTCTAGTGGAAGGTGTCCATGGCAGAGGGTGAGGACTAGGTGATCTTTAAACATTCTTTCAAACACAAACCATTCTTAGATTCTATGATTCTAATTCATGAAGGAAAAAAAAAAAAAAAAAAAAAAAAAAGGCAAACCATTCTGTAGTTCATCCACTCTAAGATACTGAATTATGCCTCACACCTAATTATCTGCAGTGGCTGACTCTACCTAGATCATAACCTTAGACCCAAAATATTCTCCCCTAAAACTGAAGATGGGGTTAGGGCTAGTTTCTCAAATTTTTCTTATTTGATTTACAATTTTCAAAAACTAACTAGATATATTTAAGCCTACTATTGGCTTCATGGTCTACCTAGCCTTACCACTTCAGCTGACACATTCAAATCAGCAATTTGGAACTGAAATTAAACAGAATCAGAGGACCTCCTGAAAGACATATGCAACCAGAACTTTGAACACCAACATCCACCCCTCTTCTAATGTGATTATGTCAGAGATTAAATGACCTCCCATTGCTATATTTTGGCCCTCTTGTCCTACCTTACAATCCCATTTTCTCTAGGACTCAAGAGATGCTTCATGCCTGCTGTGATCCCACACACTCAGAACGTGCAGTGAACAAGTGTGGTGTGAGATATGGCTGACCCACAAGGAGGGTCACTGTGCCTGCAGAGACTGCTCCTCCAGAGCAGTACAGGCACAGACTTCCCCAGAACAGTTGAAAATCAGAAACTTGATCTCAATGAAAGGTTTCTTCCCAAACTGATACTAAAAACTCATTCCCAGCATTAGGCAGGAAGTTAGCAGCCATGCTGGATTCTTGGTGAAAGCACAGGATGTATTTGAAAGTCATTGGCCTTTATGTCATCAAGAGAGCACTAAGGAAAAAACTTCAAGCTGTGAGTGACTTATTTTGGGCCCTGGACTCAGCAAATAGCACAGGGTCATACCTACCAGGCATTTCAGAATTCCAGTGTGTAAATAAGACAGATTCACCATTAGCCCACTTGAAAGTTCTCTTTTCTTCTACGTCTGAAAGTCCAATCCAGAAGTATCTTTCTGTCCTCAGCCCAACCAGGCTGGTCAGATAGGCTTGTTCATATCTGTTCAAAAGAAATCAGTCAATAAATTAATAATGTTAAATTTATTTTTGAAGCTGTAAAAGGCTTGTTATTTTCTCAGAATTTCTGCTGTACCTTCTTGAAAGCATAGCTTGGATGGATTTTCTTTAGCAAATATACAAAACCACTAAAAAATAGATATTTTGTAAGCTTCGATGTCAGAGTATTTTGCTTTCTTCTCAGATGCCCAGTGAACAAGGTGTCCTAATCATGGACTGACAGAAAATTGGACTGACATGCCTTATGTTTTATACCACTGTATTTTGTGAGCTTCTAGTATTCTTATATTTTATTATTTCTTGCTTCAGACAAATCCAAAACTGAAAAAGGAATCTCAACATCACTGAAGAAAGTTACAAAAAGTAGAGGCTAAAATAATATGATACTAAATTATAAAATTAAGGAATCTAACTGTAAATTAGATCCAATGATTAAGCAAGACAAGTTATATTTAGCAAACAAACCTATGTAGAGGTAAAGTCTGTCATATATAGTTCACTGTGGTGAACAGCTCTTAAGAAATCAGAGCAAATTTTAAAAAGTCTCCCCCTAACAAGATGTAGTCTGAAGGCCACATGAATGTTAAAACATTTTTATGGTAGCTGCAGTGCTATATATGTTTAGAGAGCTACCATTTGTGACAGCTGGAGCTTTCACAGTAGAACATACCTACTTTGATTATATAGAAACAAGAGATTGTGTAAAGCACCAAGTCATCTGCAAGAATAATATTTTGTTTCTTAAACCTTTTATTTTTCCTATATTTCACATAGAGTAATGTGCACTACTTCTCCAGAAATTCTGCACACACTGAACCCTGGCTGCATTGTGACAGATTTTCAGGTACCATGCACTTTACATAATTTGATTTCTCACTTAATTTTTTTTAAAGTACCTCAATTCAAAGACCAGATAGTTGAAAATTATATCCTCTTGCTTATTTGTACTACCTTTTGAAAGGAATTCAGAGCCATATGTCTCCATTTAATACTCAAACTTGGATTCTGTATTCTTCACTCAAGTTAGCCACCACAATTAACTAGAAGATACAGTTCTACTTTTTATTTGACCTAACCAGCTATACTGATTTCACAGCCATGACCTACTTTCTGTATAAACCAGATCCCTGGACTTGAATTTACATGTAAAAACTCTGAGAAGTTCTGTATCGACAGACAGCTGCCCAGATCAGAGTCTTTATTCTGATGTGCAGGTGATGCTAGAAGTTGAATCCTCATGTGACCCCCTCAGACAAGTAAACATTTACATACCTGTCTTCAATTGTTGCTAAAAAAGCCTGATGCTTTCCACAGGTTTGATTTGCTTGAGAAAATGTTACAAATGTATTTCCAATGAAGTAACAATAAAAACCATGTCTTTTCCAGCCCTGTCAAAATAAATGTGAAGTGATCACATGTGGGAAAGGGAAAGGGAACCAACAAAACAGAAAACTGATTCATACCCCCATTACCTAACCACTAGACAAAGGAACAATGTAACTGAAAAAGTCAGAGTGGAAACAGGACGGATCGAAGCTTTTAAAAATTTTGTTTCATAAAACAATATTTCATATCTAATGAATATTTAATATCTAATGAATATTTCATATCTAATGAATTTTTCTCAATGTATTCCACTCCCAAAGGGATGAGAGGCTTTGCTGTGCACCTTTTGTGCTCAGAACAGGATTATAACCACCTCACTGGCATCATGCAATCATGAGAATGATCTTGAAAAGCAAACTTCAGCTCGAATTTTCAGAAAGGGAATGACACCTCAAACAAGTTTGTTTATTCTTAGGTAACATTAAAACTCACTTCTTAAGTTTTTTCATTCAAATATTGCTTACTCAGAAACATGCTCTCAAGAAGGTTGCTGTGACCAGCTACAGTTCACAAAAAAAATTCTTCTGATGGTTTTTAATTTCTCACTTTTGAGAGATTTTTTTTTTCTACAAGTATGCACTTAGTTCTGTAGGCAATAGTAACATCCATAAGCATGAGGATCCCTTTATTTCCTCCAATACTTGTAAGGATTCCAGGTATTCTTTACAAATACTGGGCATTATCATCAAAGATTTTCTCTGAAGCTGTGTAAAGCAGACTTGGAAGAAAAGGCAATTTCTTCAAGGAAAACAAACACTAAATAAGAATTCCTATGACAAAATAAATTTCAGTAGTTTTTTGTAATTACTGGGTGTCATTAGAAGGCAAGAAAGTAAACAATAGATCTGCTGACAATTCAGAAGAAGCACAATAGATTCATTTTACTTGGCCACTGGTAATAAGTTGTGCCAGAGACCACAGCAAAGCCCTGAGAACAGTATTTAGACAGGGCCTCCTGCTATGAACAATTTTGTAGAAAACTGTAGCTAGAGCTGAAGTGCAGCTGATGGTACAGGAAAACTCTTTAGGGAATCTTGAATGCCAATCAAGGATAAATGATCTGCTGGGGGGATAAGAGGTTTTGAGATTTGGTTTAACTTCTGGAAAGAGAGTAACAAGAGCCAAATTACATAGATTAGATTTAGTCATATATATCACCTACCCCATCTGCCATAGAAATCAGAAAGCAAACTCTTCTGATTATGATGAAACAGAACCTATTTTTCCTAGCTTTTCTGTCACCTAGATGACAGTTTCTCTTTTTTTACCATTCTTAGCAGCCTATTCAAATCAGACAGCTTTTTCTTCACTTACTCTCTGGCAGCCCATGTCAACAGTTTCCTCCTCTGTAGGCGCATCTGACATAGGTTTCCTTTTACAGATGTAGCCAATTTTCTTTTCACAAGAATGGTCTGCCCAAAATCCATCCTGAACATAAAAACAGAACCTCAGTCAACTGTGATTTAATCTTCAAAAAAAGCTGGTTTATACTTCTAAGTATTTAATAATTTTTGCTAGGACTGGTCAACACAAAAATATCAACAATGGAAACATAAATGTACTTAGGTAGACAACATCAACAAACTGAGAAGGTCAGCTTATAGTAGTTATGCATTGTTTTGTTAGCTGAGAGCTGATTCCATGAGATAGTGAGCTAGTACAACTTCCATGGAATTTCTTCAGCCAAAACCTACATCGTGCTTTCCTTATTGCTTTTGGGCACTGATACAAGTGAAAGGACGACAGGTCTTACTAAAAAAGCAGAAAAAACCAGCAGGCTGCTACTTTTATTTATAGCTATGGCCATAAATATATCTATGTATTGCTCTTGGAATTAAAAGGGCCTCTGAAGTTTTTGATACAATACTTAATAAGTATTCAGTGCTGAAGGACCCCAAGCTCCTTCTATAGTGAATGACTCTGTGTTAGGTGAAAGAAGAGAAGGCTTGGACCAACAGAGGATAGAGCCCTCCCTTCCCAAAGTCAAGGACCAGCATCCTGAGTATTCTCAGGTGGTTGTTGACCATAGTATTAAGCATGCCAGCTTGCCATTGAAACTCTATTTCTGAGCAATGGTCATGGGTTATCTGGCTGCACTGAGTGCTGCACTTTTAGCATGACATACAGCACATGACCAGTGGAACCGTATCTTTATGCTTTGATACCTTAGTCATTGAATTAATTTTATTTTAATCCCCAACCAAATGTTGGAACCCTTTTAAAATCTCAGGTTATCTGTCAATGGATTTGCTGCAACACATTCACACCACTGCATATATCTGTAACTATTGTTGCCTGCTTGTGTGTCCCTGTGGTTTATTCTGAACTTCAAATTTTTACTGACCATGCAAAGTGAGAATGAGGGCATAAATAACAATTTTTCTATCCATTTCTTTATCCAGCAGATTTCAATGAATGGCCACATTGAGGGGGGGCGGGGTGGGGGGGAATTAAGTAGAGCAACAATAGTTTTTCCAGGTCTTGACATTGTGGAGCAACATGAACTGGCTCCAGACCATGCTGTTGGTGCCCTGCACCAGATGACACTGCTAGGGCTGGTTGCAACCTCTGCCTGCCTTGCCTTTCTCCTAAAATCTTACAGAAACAACTAAATTGCTTTCCTCTTATCTTGAAACAGAAACTAAGGTAGCTGGCTCTTTCCTAGAAAAATGTAACTAATGCTAGAGTTCAAACTGTCACAGGTGACTTACTTAGATTTGCAGAAAATTAGAATCTAGTGGATGCCAATTTCTGTACACAAACAGAACCTAAGTTCCCCAAATTCTGTAATACCTGGCTTGGCCAGAAAATGCCATCTCAATCCTCAAAAAACCAAATCCAGGTTCTTTTTTCTTTTTTCTTTTTTCTTTTTTTCCTTAAAATGCTTGTTTGAAGGCAGTCAAGTAATTTTGATGAAAATTACAGCTTTACCAATGGATTTAAGCTGCCCTATGTGCTTCAAAAGACTGTAAAAAATATAATTTAAAAAATGTATCTAGGAACTGTGAATATCAAAAGCTATCCCAACACGTTTTTTAAAGCACTACTCGGATAGTGAAATGCCTGTCTGCCTCTTATTTGCCCTAAGGCCTCCTGCACCAATACTTCCATGTGTAACACCATAAACCTTAACACCAGCAGATGAGGTTAGCTAAAGGGCACAGGGTGAGACAAGACCTCAAGTATGTGTTCCTAGGAGCTCAGTAACCACATGCACCAAGGCCAGCTGCCTTGCTCACCTCCCATGCCTGAGCAAGTTCTCTGGCCTTGACCAGTATAAAAGTCCTTGAAAGCAAGTGCCATTTAGAGCCTCAGTTGACTGACTCTCACATTGGAGCACTCAGCTTCTTTCCATTGTCTGACCCTATAACTCTGATAGGCAAAGTGCCTCAACCTGCACTGGCATAGACAACACAGCACAACAATTTTCACACCTTAAAGGACTGTTGGCTCAATTCCCATGTGCACTACGGCATGGCCGACATGGAAGAAATATACATTTACAGTCTTCTCACCAGAGTATGCCCACTAATACAGCAAACAAGCTTTTTTATTAATTATTAATTTATAAAAAATAGGGCACTCTATGTGCCCTACTACTTTCTCCTGTTGCAGAGCTGGCTCAGCCCTCTCCTGCTGCACTCAATCTCAATCTTTAAACTAGAGTGTTTCTGCACCAGAATTTTGGGGACACATGAGCCAGGTGCATGCACACAGGCCACAGCTGCTGTTGAATGCTGCACCAAAGCGAAGCAAGTGGGAAAACTAAGCTTGACTGAAAGCCTGTGCTCCAGGTTTTTTTCTCAGTTTCCTGAACACTACCATGAGTTTTCTACTGAGTTTTCCTCTTCAATTTATAAGTACACTCACCAAAAGTGTAGCAAAAGTAAAAACATCAAGTTTTAATTTTGCAAAATAAGAAAATACCTTTGGTATGTGTACATGCTTTTTTCCCTCCTGATAAAATAAGCAAACTCTAAAGGAGGTGGTAAGTCTGATATCTCTAATTATCACAAAAAGGAAAAATACAGCATCAACAAAAACTGACTTTTATGCCAGGTATTATCTCTGTTCCTGTAATACTCCTAGGTCACTGATTATTGCCAGATCCCAGAAGATAGCTCTTTCAAAACAGCCTTTAAATTGCAAGTACAGTCACTCAGAAAAGGCTTTCACTAATGCCACTGCTAAATACTTTACTACTTTTCTCACAGCTCTTCATGTGCAGTGTAGATATAAAAATAACAACTAAAACACCTAGATGCAACATTTATAACTTTTCCTAGAAAAGTAAAATTAGGATTTCTATTTTCTTCTAAAGAGAGTCCTTCCTCAAAAAATTAGATCCTGACTTTATAACAGGCTGCTTCAAGCAGTAATATCCCCATTTTTAAATTATTTTTTATTATTTGCTCTTGTATAGGAAAAAGCCCAAATGATAAATGAAATTTTAAGAAAATTTAATCAACAGGTATGTGACTTTACCTTTCCCTTCATAATGACACAGTCCTCTTGCCTGTTGTTTGCATGAGTGGGTTCTCCACGAAACCACTTGGTGTAGGTGACAGGTGTTCCATCACTCCATTCAAAATACATCTGAACCTTGAGGTCATTCAACCCAATCCACAGCTCATCAGATGGCTCTAAAACATACAAATAACAATCCTGTCACATAATGTGAACTTTTGTCTTTGTGGAAAAGAAAAAAAATTATTCTCAGGAAGTTGAAAAGATAGTCAGGAAATTAGGGTTCTCAGCCCCACAGAGGTCAAACTGATTCTCATATACCCACTCCAGTCATCAGGAAAGGCCACTCACCAAAATGGCAATAAAATAAGGGTGTTCATGAAAAACAACCAAAATACTCTCTTTGCTGAATTATATTGCAATACAAATAGGTTCATCTTCTTTTCCAATTCAGAACTCTTGTAATAAGACATGAATAAACACCTAAATAAAACATTACCTGCCCTTTCCTCCTGATTTAGTATAGTGAAGAAAGAAATGTCCTAATTTCTAATGCTAAGACACCCAGTGACGTCTTTTAGAGCTGAAAACCAGAGTACTTGCAAGTTTTCCCATTATATATATTCCTATATTTTATTTCATTTCAGAATAAAGTGAAATTACCATGGTTGTTGGAATTTTTTCCACTTTACAGTTAAAGGAGTTAGCTGTTGGCTTTTGGCTTGAAGGAAACTGCAGGACTGGCCAAGAAATTTACTTCACACTGTTTCTGAGAGGTTTCTGTTCTGGCCAATCAAGATACTGCAAATATCACCCTCCCAGCCAGTCACTTGAATGACAGAGAGAGTCAGTCCTCTGTCCTTTCTCCTTCCCTCCCTTGACTCTCCTGCCTTTGTTACATCTAAGTGTGATCAGCCCCCATAGCTCATCCATAATTTCTTGCCATCTCTCCCTCATTAAGAAGTGCTCAAATTCACAGGCTCTCAGGCTCCATTTTCAAACATACACCTTTACCCCTTCTTGCAGACTGTGCTTTATGTTCAGAAGTGCCCCAAAATTCCATTTCAGTACACTTGCTTAAACTCTCTTCTGCTAACACTTTGAGAGCTGTTCCAGTTCTACTGCCCATCATGCTCTCATTCCCTCCTTGCCCACTACCATCCATGCTCTTTATTTTCAGTTGGTTTTTTGTTTGTTTTTTTTTAATTACCTCTTAAAATCTTTCTGTCTGTGTTTACCAAGCATTTAGCACAGCAGAGGCATTGTCCACACCCAGAGCTCTTACAGTGGTAGGGTCACACCATGGTAATACGAACAAGTAATATTCTTCAACAAAATAACTACATCAAAGCCATCTAAACAAGCCATGCAAATCTATGGAGTCTCTTCCTACATAACATTTTTTTTCCTCACTAGAACTGCTGCTTTTTTTGCAATCATGTCTGCAGCTGTATGACTAAATACCGAGAGAGTTCTTTTTTCCAGCAATTTGTAAAGCTGCTTCCCATTCTCAGTCATGCACTGGGGCCACGTTTGTGCCATATCACATGCTGGACTTCCGTGTAAACATCCAGAATGCACTTCTTTATTCTTCATGTTCCTCTCTAAAGTTCTCCTTTGTGGGTGATGCCAACAAAAGCTCAGCTACCATGACAATATTCATCTCATTGTACCCCTTCTTCCTTTGTTTTACCATGGGACTGTGAATTTTTTGGCACAAAGACAGACTTTTGTTCTTTCTGTACAGCAGTGGTCTGATGCAGACAAGATTTTCTAGGCACTGCAATACGTGGTGTTCTCTTCTCAGTGGTGAACAGCTGTAATCTGACACAGTCATAAACTGTCGTAAAAGGCTTTTTTAGGTGTTCCAGTTTTAGTCCTCTGAAAAGAATGCTTTCAAAATAGTCTGTTGCAGCTATTGCTGCAACATAAATGTTGTCACTTGTGAGAAGCCTGGTTTCCTTCAGGCAATTTGCCTTTCAAAAACACTCAAAAACAGAACAGCAGTCAGTTCAGGAAAGGTCTTTGGAGGAGGTATCAAACTATGAAATAACATACTTTTCATATGCAAGGTGAAAATACAAATAGTTTCCTTTAGAAATTAACTTCTACCAAATGTCCTAATGTCTCATCAAGAGGTCCCACCTTTCCTAAGAATATCTTTTAAAAGAGTAAAAGTTTTATGTTGTTCATGAAAGACCAAGTCGCTCTTTCAGGAATGTGAAGATAAGCACAGGTTGCCATGAGGTAGCTAGGACACCAAAATAAAGCATATCAGCCTTTTTATGATTTCCACTCCAGGACTGCTGCTGTGCTGCAGCTCAAAGCACATGGCTACACTTTCAGTGAAGGATAAACTAACTGATCTTTACCTGGCTCTGAAAGCACACACAGGATCAGTCACTGCAAAGAAGCATACCTGGATGTGAACCTGCTTCTCTCACAAAAAGCAGTCAACTGTTTCTCCATGCAAGAGCAGGCTCATGTAAAGCAATAACAACCATGAAATTGCCTGAGTCAGCACAGCTGCATTCTCCTAATGAGCACAACTTGCATCTCTAGATAACTAGCTCGAATGTGTGCTCAGAGACCAAGCACACAAATACTGTATTTGATATGGGACACATCTGAATCCACGTACTGGGACAGACGGATTTTTTTTTTCAGGAGAAACATAAGGACATGAACTTGAAACAAATGACTTGAAACATAAGGACATGGCAGTGTTAATAATAGGACACAGATCTTCCCAAACTGTCTTGGGCCAGCAGACTCCAGCAGACTTTGCTCTCTGCCATTTATTTTTGAAGATCAATTGTAAAATCCTTTTATCTTATGAAAAATTTTAAATTTCTTTAACCTATACAAAAGGAAAAAGGAAGGAGAAGCAGACCCTAAGAAATAGGATTTTGGAGTTAATGCAATTTGCATCACTGACCACAGCTTTTTTGTGGCAGTAAAGTCTGTTTGGGTTTTGTGCTCCAATTCTGTGGGTTTTTTTCTCTGATTTTTTAAATTTAAAACTTAACTCCTTCTGCACTCTGTGGTCAGGACAATTACAGGGTATTATTATATCTTATTCTGTATTTTCTATTCCTCTGATTTTTTAAATTTAATTTTTTAAGTTTAAAATTTAACTCTTTCTGCAACCTGTGATCAAGACAATTATTATTTTTAAATATTCTCCTCATTTTATTAACAAGTAAGACATGTTCAAAACACCTTCTTTACTAGATAGATAGATAGATAGATATGTTATTATGAAAAAGTACTCACGGTACCCAAGTTGAGAAATGACAAAACTGTATTCTTCAACATTATGGATGCTTGCCAGATCTCCATCCTCTTTCCTGCAAGATGTTAAGGCATCTTTCCATATTTTGGGGTCCCTATGAATTATATAACAGTGACCAGCATATGACATCCACTGATCAGGACACCTAATAGGCACATTAGTCTCTGAAAAAAAAAAAAATTGCCATGAAGAGTTTCAGAATTCTGTTCTTAACTGAAGACTAAACATCACATCAGAAAATATTTAATAAAGAAATTCAATCATACGTTTTCTTCATGAAGAACAGCAGAGATGAAAAATATGTACAGTGATAAAAATCTGCATGAATAATTGAAAGCTGAAAATTCCACACTGTTTTTAAAGAACACCACAGTGCAAACAAGTGCTTGCAACCTAAGGAAAGTCAATTAAAGTACAGTTTTGTCTTTCATATGCATGCCTATATGTATACTAAAATGTAAGGTCTGCAGAGTGGTGCTTTATAATTTTTTTCCTCACTGATGTCAGCACCTCTCTTTAATCCCCATGCTATATGTGAAGAATCTGACTTTACAATCCATATTTATGAGAGTAAATATTTTTCCCAAAAACGTGGGCACTTTATGGATTAGCCCACCTGCTAGACTAAGGAAAGAAATAACTGATTATACATAATCCTAAGAGAACCCGAATAATGCTACTGCTTTTAGGAATCCTTTTCAGAAGCTTAAATGAGAAAATTATGTTGTCAAAGCAAATGGTTTATGCTTAAAACTTGCTCTCAGAAGCTCAGTAGAAGAGCACTATGGTATAGCCAACAAACACATTGCTGTTCAGCAAACAATTCAGCCTTGGGAGAAGCACCACCCAAAGAGATAATAAACAGAGTATTGCTGTTGTAGAAACAAATTATGATTCTTGCAGCTCTTTATTTATAATCAGCAGATGGGTTTAGCAAACACCAATATATAGAGTAGAACAAGGACAGCACGTTTTCAGAAATTCTGCTGGCAAACAACTTCTGTATGTCGGAAGAAGAAGCAATGTGTTTGTTTTATAGTGGGATATATTCTGTAGAAATGTGTAAAAAGGCACCCAAACTCATGACCAGTCAGGCCCATGCTGCAGGAATATATCCTGTTTCAACTGGACTATTCTGATGATTAATAGATATTTAGTGTCACAACTCACAATTCTATTATAAACAGTACCTGCTCTTTCAGACCTGCATCTAAAATGTGCTAGCATGTTCTCACAAAATTGTCGTAAAACTAAACTTTTATCCCCAGGACAAGGGGCTCAGTGGTTGATCAGAGGCCTCTCAATTCTGTCAAAGGAGAGGAAAAAGTGAAATAGAGGGTGGGGAAACCCCAGGAAAACAAACTGAATGTACATGGTGATGTCAGGAGAAACAAGAGAGCACACAGGTGACAAACACAACTTGCAGAATTAGTCTGATGCTTCAGACAGCTGCCTAATTGGTCCTATACCTGGTCTCAGCTCTGGGCATATGCATTTTACAGTGCTTTGCCATAAATCAGAGAACACTCAGCATACCCTTCTGCAAACTGCAAACACTGCAGAGAACAGAAATCAGCAGTTCACACATGGCCACAGAGCGAGTCATGAAGATATTTATGTCAAGTGAGACCATGAGCATCTCTTTTTCAAGAGGATGCAGACTTTGACAATATTACTCACTAAACACTAAAGCAGCTATGGCAGGGCAGCAAAACTTTTGCTTGTAGTACCAGTAATACCAGGGAACTTGTTGCAGGCCAAAAAAAAAAAGCTGTTGATGGTCTAGTTTCACTGGTGTAAGCCTCATCGAATTACATTGCTGGGGATTTCTTAGTACAAGAAACTCTTCATTTCTTCATTTCAACCACTAAGCAAAAATTAACTATGTGCTTCCCCATTCTACTTTTAAAGAAACTACTAGGCAACTCAAAGCCATCCAGTTTACTTTTTCATCCAAATGGAACCAAGTACTACTCCCTAGACATTATTTTACTTAAACAAAAGAAGCAACGCAAATTATCACAAATAAAAGGTAAAATGTGATATTACATTAACATGTAAATAATATTATTCCAAATGTCAAGCTGATAGATTTATTGGCCTGTAAATGTAGAATAGCTATTCCTCAAGCAGAGAGCAAGTCCTCTTGTGAAGCTGATTTTCTTAGAAGCTTGGCTTTCTGAAGTCTGAAAAATCTCATAGTGCTTGACTTGTGTGTCTAAAAGGGTGAAAGCACATCCTGAAGTCAATCTCATGATTCAGACATTCAAATTTCTCTCTTAGACCCATCCTATGTGGTCTGATAAGACAGATACACAGCATCTCAGCAATAACAGTAAGAACATTTATTTCTTCCAACTGAATGTTAAAGACACATTTGGAAACAGCACTTTAAGATGACCACACTTTGTTGGCTTGGGACGAAATCTATGTTGGCAGTCATTCGGTGGAGATAGAGAGACTTTCCTTTCAGCATTTTGAATTTTAAATTAACATTTGTATTAATCTACTTTGCTGGGTTACAGAACAAACTCTCTGTAGCCCGAAGATACTTCGATGTACAACGTGATGTGGCCCCCTGCTGGAACAAATATTTTGTTACAAGAAGCAAAAAAAAATGCAAACCAATCCTGCAGATGTTTGCTTTGTGAAAATCCATCTGTAATCAAATCAAATATTCTGTAAAGATTTTTCCCGATTTTGTTTTGAACACAAGCATGATTACATTCTGTTGTAAAATGCTCCCCTGTCCCACATGCTGCTCTGTCAGACATAATTATAACTTTGGGAGTTAAAATTTCAAAGGACTTTTTTTGTGTTTAATGTGAGATGAACAACTAATTGCACGTATGAATTTGCAATTAATTTATTTCTTAAACCAGGAAAACATAATCTGCCATGAGCTTTCCTTTACACCTTTAGAAGCTGAGGGCGCCTAACACCTTGCATGATTCCATGCTTACTCCTTTTATTACTTCCCCCCGTGGGACATTTTGGAAAATATTTTATTAAGTGAACCACTGCCAATCTCTGGTTTATCTGTCACAGTGTTTACTCAGCATTTTCTTTTTAATTGAAAACTCTTTTTTCTCTTCCTTCAAATTGGTAAACCAGAGGATGGAGGTGGGGGGCAGGAACAAAAGCTGAATGCAAAAAAGAGTAATGACCATTAGACACACACCTCCTTAAAAAAAAAATTTAAAAAAAAAACCCACCCTGAATTTAAATACAAATAATATGGCAGCCAGTCTTAAACTGATAGTATATTTATAGGCATCAGTGTTTTAGTACTGACATATGAAACCTGAAAAGCTGAGCAGTAGCCAGTCAAACAATCTAAAACAACCCATATAAATGAAACTATTTGGGTATTCACCTGTATACAAATACTAACAAAATTTTATATCTTAAATTAAGAAATAATTTAAACATACATTGAAGTCTTTCTCAGCTAAGACAATGAATGTATTTGGTTTCAATTCCAAATTATCAATTTAATTAATTAATTGATATGTATTTCAATGTCTAATTAATGAGACATTGTGTTTTTTCTCTTAGCAACAAAGCAAACAAATGAGGCAGAATCCTCTGTCCCAAGGGTTTTTAACAGGACTGATTCTATATTGGTAAAAGCAGAAAAAATATTAAAAAACACCAATTGTTTTTTAAGCCAAACATTGATTTTCCAAAATGTCTGCTTTGCAAGTAGTAATGCATATTAATAAATGAACTGGAACTCTATTTCCAGTTTAGCCTTCTTCTTCTAAAGCCTATACAAAGTAATATCAGTGGATTTAAGAGATACAGGTATAACATGGAAAAAGAAAGGAACTTGGAAAGAACAGAAAGGAGGAGTGATGAAACAAAGGAATAAGTTACAAGATGTTTACAGTACACAGAGAGATAATAAGGAAAGAGGTCAAAATAAATCTTATCCCTCTTCTGTCTTTCATGGGGCAAGCAAGTTCCAGAATTACATTTCTTCTGAAAAGGTGTCTCTACATATATAATTTAAATAATGTAATAAAAATTGTATATGCTTTTATATGTATACAAATAAATATTTTTATATTTCTATATTTATAAGATGCATAGATATGTTTTAATATCTAATTCAAAAGAATTTTTAAAAATTCTTCTAGTCCACTATTGACTTGCACCAACTCATAAGTAGTAAAAATTACAGGAAGAAGTGGATTAGTTTCATTGTGTACATGGGGCTTCAGACAATTACATCATTTTAAAAACATTAAATCATTTTTTATTATTTTATAATCAGAATCTGACAGTTCTGCTTGGTTTTGGAAAAGAGAACTCAACAATTTTGTAATTTAGAACTCAAGACTATTGAAGAAAGATTATTACACAGGAAATAGGGAGGCCAGTTCAAAAAGGAAGTACACACTGTTCACTTTTAGAGGGAATCTTGCAGTCTACAGAGTCCTTTGCTTGGTTTTACTACATGCAATAACCCTTTTTCCAGTTACAGATAAAAAACATTGGTCATTAAGAATTTGTTGAGGGTTTATTACCAAACCTACCTCTAGGAATAATGAAAGATTCTAAGGTAGCATTTCCTCGTTTACAAATATAGCCGAGTTTCTTATCACATTCCCAGTTCTCCCACTTAGCACCTTTGCCAGGATTCAATGCACCACAGATTTTTCCAGGTTCTGGAGAAGGATGGCCTATTAAAAAAAAAATAAAAACAATGAAACAAAACAAAACAAAAAAACTACCATCACAAATCTCAGTAAAAGAGGAGAAGCAAACATGATTACCCTCCCAACTCTCACATTCTCTTCTGGTCCATGCTTCAACCATAAAATGCATTAACACAGAGACAACTGTGGTACTCAACAGTACTTCAGCCTGGAGGGGGAAGTTCATTCCCTTAAGAGATATTTTTTTCCTCAGGAGCCACAAGTTGCAAATTCATAATTTAACAGCCTCTTTACATGTTCAAAGTCCTGGTAGAAGGTATTGCAGTGTATGTGTTTATTTCCTTTGGGATTTTTTCATTTTCTAAATGGAGAATGTCTAAGGTCCAGAGGACAGTCTTTAGGTTAAAAAAAACCAAAACAAACAAACAAACAAACTGTTCAGTAAGCTAGTCAAATTCTGTAGTTGGTATAAGAAAAATAATAAATAATTATTTTGCTGATGTGAACTTCCTGCTCATTTCTCTAAACATGACAATATCAGGATATTTGTATATATTTTGTTATAGTTGGTTAGCATTAACACCAACAAAAAAATCTAGAAGAAAAGTAGAACCTGTAGAAAAGAAGTAATTTCAGCAATAAACCAGCTGAACTTTTCAAGATCTGATGTGCTGTTATTAAACTGAGCATGTTTTTTCTTTAATTTGACCATATGCCACTATACTACATAACAAACATTGGTATTACACAGAATAAATCCAACAAAACAATATTTTTAGAGTCCAAGACCATTCACTGAAATTTTCTTATGCCATTATGATTTCATTACTTTAGATTAAATATAGTCTCATATTTGCAGTCATCTTCTATCTTCTTCCCACAGGAGAAATAGATATTCTTACTTCAAAAATGAAATTTGAATTTGTTTTATTGCACAAAGTTCAGGTATTGGCAGCTACATCCCAAATGTCTAAGCAAAATCAGTTTTGTTTACATATTGATAACACTTCCATTTCTTTTCTATTTATTTAGGGCTAGTGAGATGGAAAAATATGAAGTTTCCACAAATTCCCTTAAAATGTGTTAATGGAAAAACAACCAGTTTTCATCCAGTGTAATGGGGATTAGACAGAGGGAGGCTGGCCAATGTAAAGTCATGAAAGAGATAGTACAAATATAAAATAAATTATATGGACATAAGGGTAGATTATTACCTTTGAATGAAATTAAGGAACATAAGGACTAAGGATAAATGTAGTCCATTTTTGTTACATCAAAGTCCATCATAACTGTTTACAGTACAACTGAGAGTTGTCTGCAGTTTTAACAACCATGAACAGCTCTTTTTGCTGCTTTGGCTCCATCTCACAACTGCGTTTCCCCCACTCCTCCTTGCCTTCTTCTCATCAGTGCACTCGGATGACAGACCTATAAATACCTTCACAGCAACTCACAGTTCATGTTTGCCTGTGTGCTCACTCCACTGGAGACCTATTTATAAAGTAGTTCAATTCACTCTTCAGAACTTACCTACTCCAGAAGTTTGTCCACCTAAAATGTGCTTTTGGCCTTATCTACACAAGGAAGGCCCTGGGTGATACCCTGGAGCATGCACTTATAGTTACTGATGGTTAAATGAAGATAAAGAGCATTTACACTGCAGAACTTCAGACACCTACTTAAATTAGTCTCCAAAAGCTCCTTGAATAGCCAGTGCAAAAGAACAAGGCAAGAGTCCTGCAAAAAACCACTATTACATCAGCACTCTGACTAGTCAACCAGAGATGCAGCCCTTCACCATGTGCACAGATGGCACAGAAACATTTTAATGATGGCACCAGAGTTCAACACTTCAGCCCACAGCTGTGGAGTAGGAGTAGCTGGGCTTCCATCAAAGCAGTCTAGCCTCAAATATTCAGCTTGGTATGTGTTACTGTTGAGTGTAGGTTAATCCCAAACAGAAATGAAAAGCTATTCTTCAAACAAATAAAAAAAATTGAACAAAAACAAATTGGAAAGGAATTTGAAGAAAAGGAAAAAAAAACCCGAAACCAGCCCCCCACACTGATCAGTCTAATCTTGCAAATGAGGACATCTACAGCACCTGATTTCTTCTGTATTCAGAAATACATTTTAAGTCAACAGATGACTTAAAACTTTCCTATGGATTTTGAGGCTACCATTTCCATTATGAATAATTAATAAAGCCTGGTGTATATCCCTAGCATAAGGGCCATTACTCACAGTGTTTATTATCACAATCAGAATCTTTCAGCATCAAAACAAGCTCAATAATTGCAGGAGAACAGAGTGTTAGAAAAGATACTTGTTACACAATGACCAAATTTTTGCCTTTTGAACTGAGTAGCAATGCATTTAACCTTACCTGGAACCCAGTTTAAGTACCGAAAAGGAGCACCACCAACCCACTGCCATCCACTGTTGAAATTCAAACTGTTAAGACCAAACCAGAGAGCTGAACTCAGTGTGCGAGTCAGACCTAGGTAACAGAGACAGAGAGAGAGATTGGAAGTCCACAGCAAGAGCAAACACTCCTCAAAACTTGAGAGCTGAATTCCTGTTAAGCCTTCTACTTTCTCCTAGTACAAATTTTAACCATTTTTAACATTCTAGTTAAGGTGGTTATGCTAAACCTGAAAAACAGGTCATCTTACACTGGTCAATTTAGCTTTAGAGTTTTGACATATTTAGGTTTAGAGAATTTTATTCCAACAGAAAACAAAATTACTCTGCTGCCATTGATCACAAACATGCAACTTTTGTTTTTTCAGAACTATAAAATATTAAATGGATAAAGTTGCAGAAAAGGTCACAAAGTCAAAAATCAGTTTTCTAAAATGAAAGATGTAGTTTCCCAGTGTGTATTTTCTTTTCCATTAAAATTAACAAGTGTGAATTTCACAGCATAAAAAACCTGTTCTCATTTATCAAAATACATTAAAATTCAATCATTGCAAACATCATCTTTTTAACAGCATATTTTGTGCATTTTTTGACTGATCTGATTTCAGTTCTTTATCGAATGATAAATCAGGCTTCAAATAAAACCAAATTTATTCCTCTAGCTCTGAAAAGCACTTAGAAAGATCATGCTTATGTATGGCTCTGCTGAACATTATTCATAGTCATTACTAATCAATTATCTATCTCTGCCCTTAGTATGAGGCTTGGAAGCACAGCTGGATGCCTGCCGATTTTTTTAATTTGTGTGTTTCTGCATAGTTCACAGAAAATCATTGTGCAATGTGTATCATTTGTTTCTGCTTCTACTGATGGCATCATGCCAAGACATTGCAATTTGTAGTTATCTTTGGCACCACAATGATGGGAAGGACTTGAAGCATGGCAAAGTTAAAAGGAGAGGTAGTTGACTGGAAAGGATTGGAATCTCAGACCTGGTTTTGCACCAACACATTAACATGCTCTATTACTTCTTTTGGACAAACAATTTGTGGTTAGAAGAACTGAGAACTGAGCATGACAGGAAATCCTAGTACTGCCAGGATAGCTGTATAATGAAAAACTGATCTTCTCATACATTTATCAGCCATATCTATCAGTTTGCAATTAAAACACATCAACTAATAATCACCTTCTGTGTCAGCGCCAGTTTGCTCCTTGAGCACTAATTTCAACAATGATTTTCTCACAGTCATTTAAAAAACAACCTATGTTTTGACCAAATCTTTAAAATGAAAACACAAGTTTAGACAGAACAAATTGTTTATAGCATTAAAAATACATTTCTCATTCCTCTAAAGTGGAGAAATATGGATTTGATTGATGGACTACTAGATGGATAAGGAATTGGCTGGATGTCTGCATCTAAAGAGTTACAGTCAGTGGCTTAGAATCCAAATGGAAACCAGTAACAAGTGGTGTCCCTCTAGGTCTGTATTGGTTTGTATTGGGACCAGTATTATTAATATCTACATCAGTCACATAGACAATGGGATTGGTGCCCCCCAGCTGAGTGGGGTGTTTGACTCCCCTGAGGGAAGCGATGGCAACCAGAGGGCCTCTGACAGGCTTGAGGAGCAGGCCCACACCAACTGCATGAAGTTCAACAAGGTCAAGCACCAGCTCCTACCCTGGGTCATGGAAATTCACAATATCTATGTGGACTAGGGGATGAATGGATTGAGAGCAGCACTGCGGAGAAGGACCTCAGGGTGCTCATGGATGAACAGCTGGACATGACCTGGCCATGTGTACTTGCAGCCCAGAAAGCCAAATGTGTCCTGGGCTGCATCCAAAGCAGTGTGGGCAGCAGGGCAAGGGAAGGGACTCTGACCCTCAACCCTCCTCTGGTGAGATACACTTGGAGTGCTGCATTCAGCTGTGGGGTCCCCAGTGCAAGAAAGGCATGGAGCAAGTCCAGAGGAGGCAAGAAAATTCACCAGAGAGCTGAAACATCCCTCCTGTGAAGAATGGCTGAGAGCTGGTGTTGTTTAGCCTGGAGAGAAGGCGGCCCTGGGGAGACCTTATCATGGCTTCTCAATAATTGAAAATGATTCCTAAGAAATTTGGTGGAAGACTTTTTACCAGACCTTGTAGAGACAGGACATGGGGTAATAGTCTAAAAATGAAAGAGGGTAGATTTAGATTGGATATAACAAAGGCATTTTTACAGCGTTGATGGAACATGTTGCCCCGAGAAATTGTTGATCCTCGACATTGAAAGTGTTCAAGGTAAGGTTAGATGGGACTTTGAGCAACCTAGTCTAATCCATGATATCCCATAGCATGGCAGAGAGGTTGGACTAGATGATCTTTAAATGTTCCTTCCAACCCAAAACATTCTCCAATCCTCTTATTCTACAAATTTAGAGAGCACAATATATAGCTTATTGTATTGAATATTTTATCTTTCAACTGATGTAACATATTTAAAATATTTCATAATCTATTTCATAGATGAATCAGTGAACTATTTCATGCTTGTACACAGGCTGAGAAGGTAATAAAGAGGACTTTCTCAACATAGAATGTAAACATATTCAAGTAAAATTTAAGAATTTTCTCATAGGAGAGGTGTGGAAACTCCTTCCAAAAACATTGAAGGGGATTGAAACTAAAAGAGAATATTTATGAGTCCTTTTGTTCATTAGTTCTTTTTCTTTTCATATTTTAGGATATACTGAAGATGCAATGGCTTTAGTGAAATAGGCCAAACTGCTGACTAATACACACTACAAGAAGAATGCAAAAAGGATGCAATCTTGGTATCTACGTCTTCAGTTTCCAAACTACTGTGCATTTTTCTGCATTCCAACATTCATTCTTTATTGCCTGTATTACTTAACTGTATTTTTTATGTTACTATTAGTTTATGACAATATTTAACCATGACAAAAATTACAATATCTGTCCTATATTTCCAGATGAATCATTCAACATAACTGTTTCAATTTACTAATTACCAGAGTTTAACAAATATAATCTTCAAGATGGAACATGCCATATTAGTGTCACTGTTGCAATAATACTTTTTTTTAAAGGAACAATGGATAATATTAACCTACCTGTCAAGTATGTTTGTTCATGTAACTCTGTGATGCTTAATAACTCTGCCTTCTGCTGCTGACAGCTTTTTCTTGCCTGATGCCATTTCAGAGCTGTCTCAGAGTTTATCTGGTACTGGACATTTGTTAAAGGGTCTGTGTTCCACAAATCATTATTAGTAACTACAGGGAGAAATGAAAATGCTGTAACTCATCATGAAGACAGAGCCAGATAAAATATATCAAAAAAATGCATAGCAAAAGACACAAAATGCCTGAACACTGCTATAAACAAAGAGTTTGAAAGGAATCCTGAGGTTCTCTGACGTAATAGAAGATCCAGGACAGTAGACAGGGAATGAAACAAGGTCACTGTTTCCTTTGGTTACAATAAATCTGCTGTTGAAGGTAAACAATAAGTGGCTAAAAACGTGCTAAAATAGTTGATTTGTGAATGTGGAGGAAAAGACTACAAGCTTCCAGGCTGATGCTAGTTAAGGTGTATATCAAGCTGACCTTTTTTCTGAGATAAACCCCAAACTTTTTTACTAATTTGGGTCACTATTTGAAGTGGCTATGGATTTTCTTACTGTGATTATGGTAATCAGACCCAAGTGCTGAATGCAAAGCTGACATGATCAGCATCTATCTCACATTTCCATGCAATTCCTGATTTCTTAAGCATATGTCTCACATAGCATTACTTTCTCCTCTGCCACATAGCCTGACTGAACTCCTCGAATACCTGAACTTGGCACTTTTAGACAACGCCAGTGAAAGCATCATCCAGAAGAACCCAATATTAGAGGTCGCCCCAGTAGATGTCACACTCTCTACACTGCTGCAGTCTCTCCTGGCTCATCTCAATTGCATCTCCACAAACAAGCAACAGAAAACAGTGGGATCTTGATCTGCCAAAAGTGGAACCTACATGAGGTCCCAACACTGAGCTAAATATCACTTAAAGGGAATAAAGTTGCATGACTAAAGCAGAGCACAGCAGAGATCACTGCATGTCTGCCAACAAGGAGAAAACCACTGAATTCCTGAAGCCTTTATCGGTTTCTCAAGTTGCAATCTGAAAAAATTGAGAGAGAGGTCGTATCTGAATTCAGAGTGCTCAGAAAACTTCAGTCTGCAAATAGAGGGAAACACCACAATAAACAAAACTCAAAAAAAAAAAGAAGCATGGTTCATGTTAAATATCAGGATGTTACTTATCACTTCCACTTTTTCCTGTATTAAATCTGATTATCTATAGGTAAAGTGCTTCTTTTCATGTTATCTTTATTTTAAAAAGATTTTTTTTTACTGAAATATTGATATTTCAGTAAAAAATGGGAACTTTCATCTGATTATCATTATCCACAAATCAGCTTCTGTTCAAAGTATTTTATAACTATCATAATCAAAACTTTTTTGCTACACTATGTTCTAAAAGACCATAAATCCCAGTGCACAAGCCTGGGATAAAATTAGTATTGCAAAAATAGAAAAATGTAGAATTCAGTAAAGAAAACTGGTTCTGACTTGATAGTAAGGGGTTTATAAATCTTGTGCAATTATTACAGAGAAGAGGTAAACAAGTCTTGGGCATTTGTCCAACCTTCCACCTCAGTTCCCCAGTCTCATCATTTATAACTGACTTCCATATGGTGCTCTCTTGTAGAATTTTGGCCTTTCATAAAAATCAAACTGATTTCTAAATCTTGGAAAATATGCTTTTAAGACTTTTTGAGTTTTAAGAGTTCAAATGTCTTTGCAGAGCAGAATTTTGAAAAAATCTATATGCTATTGTTGAAAGCTTAGTTACCCAGAGAAACAAAAAGATGACTCACTTTTCTGGAATAATATATTTAGCACCCAAGCTAAATTAATGATAAATCACACCTGTCCTCAGTACATAAGTAGAAAACTAATAAAAATCTGAACTTTATCCCTACACAGATGAATTCATCATGCATTTATTCTCCGCAGATTTTTTTTTCTGACCTAGTCATCTACGTTTTTATGCATTGCTTAGAAGGCTTTCTGAATGCTTCACTAAATATACAGCTCTTTCACGCATCAAGAAAGACTCCTCAAGGGATTTTTTCCCACTGGAATAGAGCTATAGGTACATGTTAAGTCAGTTTTCTGATGGTCTTGCACTGTGCAAGTTGTTTTCTTCCCCAACACCTTCTCTGAAGTGCAGCATACAGCTCAAAAAGGCATGGTGTAACCTATTAAGAAGCAGCATTTCCTAGGCTACCAAAAATTGTTTGCTGTGGCAACGCAGCTTGGTCCCTTTCCTTGGGGTTTAACCTTCTGCTGTTACTGTCTCAGCATCTCTTTCTACATCCCCAAACAAAGGGTCATAATCACAATTATATCACCTCCACTGATGAAATATCTCCATCTCTACTGATCATAATAATTGTTGCAAGTACAGCCTCATTCCCTCTTCATTTTGGAGAATATTTGAGGTGGTTTTGGTCACAATGAGAAAAGAATGGGTCAGCCAGAGAGACATTTCACTGAAGGTCCTGGCCCCAGCATGAGCAGCTGTAATAGTTTGCATCACGTATTTTCATGCTGGCACCCTTGGTGAGTTTTAAAAACAACACTTTACTCTTAGTAAATAAACTTTAACACACACATACTTACACATGCTATTTTTAAAGGTGCTGTTGAGGTTTATGAACTTATCACACTCTCTAATCTCACTCATTTCTCTTCCATAAGGATGACTAAAACTTCTGCTACCATGGCCTGTCTCTCGCTAAAATATGTGACCCAAACTTGAATATTTTATAGCCAGTACTTAAGAATCAGGAAGGAAACATGCAGGCAGTCAGCATAAAGCAACTTTTTCCAAAAACAATCACTGCCATCTGAATGGATTTCCTTGAATTATGATGAAGAATTTAACAAAATTTTAATGATGCCTCCTATTTGTTGCACTCAAATAATACTAGGCAGGGAGTATTCCTAAGTCAACTTTGCATGTGCTTTTTTAATGAGATTGATATTCCCAGCATGTTTTTATAATCTGGAAAATTATGCTGGCATAGGAGGGAAAAAAGTGTGATTTTTATTTATCAGAATGCAACATTCATGGAAATCAGGCAAGGACACCAGTATTTTGTCATCAAACCAGTTAAGATCAACCCAAACAGTTTACTTCACATCAAAGAAAAGGCATATTTTTCTCCTTAGTTCTGCTTGCAAGTCAGCTGAAGCTTTACAGTAAAACACAGTAATAAAGAGGAAAAGAGGGAGAAGTGCTACCCTTCTCAGCATGACAGAAGAAGCAGCTTGCAGACAAAATGTTAAGCACATATTTTACAGAGGTCCACAGAAAATTCATTAAAATTTGAAAGAATTCAAATATATGCAGTCATAAATTACTCCCATTTACTTAAAGCCAGATCAACATTTCTAAAGTTCTGTATATTGATAACACTGCATTTTAAACACCAAGTATACTCAAACCAGGGAATGTAGAATACAAATACTTCTAATTGAGTTTAAAGACAGAACTAAAATATAGTACACAGATTTGGGAAACAATGCATTAAAGAGTTGATGAAAGCTCCTTCATGTCTAAAAGGCAACTCATTCTCCAAAGTAACTTTAATTTTCAATTAAACTGTATTCTAGCTTTCAGTTCCACTTCACAGATTTCTACTTTTTGACCTTTTAGATATATTACTTATGCTACTGTAGCATCTTTACATCTAATTGACTTTCTGTTTAACTTAATGGTGTACATAGAGATTCCAGAATATGATTAACATACTCTCACCCAAAAATAATTGGGCAATGCTTTTTATGCTGGGTGCTATATTTGGATATTTATGTAGCTCTTAAAAGGAAAGCAGGCTAAACAGCGACAAAAACTGAACCAGTTCAAACTGTAAAGCACATGTTATGGACATATTTCCAGGCAGCTGAATAACAGCACAGCAGAACTGTGAATACAAAAAGCTTACATTTTGTTGGGCAAAATCCATACTTCTTGTCAACGTCATAGTCTGAAGTGGTTCCACACCAGAACCAGCCATCTGATCTGCCAGCATCTGTGCAGTCAGCATACCATTTACCACCAAACTTAAAAGGAAACACACAAGGGGCTCCATTGTCATTTCCTTTCACTGTGTAGGTATCTAAGGAGACACAAATCAAAAATGTATAAAAATTAGTAAGCATGGGATAGATAAGAGTTCGTTTTTATGATCCTATTACAAAATACTATAGCAAGGACAGCTTGCTAGCTTAGTATACAACTGTACTAGAAATGGAACACTGACTATTTTACTCTAGGTCTAAGCTGATACCCATATACACAGTGAGACAAATTTATATTGCTAAGGGAGTCGACACACCACAACCAACTGAGCCAAGACAAGTACATTCCCATACTAAATTTCCCATGTATAACAATCAAATGTATAAAATCCACACACTTACACAATTTTTTAAAGCGCAAAAGACTGTTGAGTGTTTTGTCAACAACTCAGTCAACTGCTGATCATTTTGAAAGATATATATCATGGAGCGACTCCAATATATTATGCCAAAATAAATTTTATATTTGCATCCAAAGATACTTTTCATTTTATCAGAAGTCTGACTCAATGAAACTTACGAAAGTAAATAAAGCAGCTTTCTGTGTGTGCACATGTAATGT
This sequence comes from Phylloscopus collybita, assembly GCA_027886175.1. Lineage (NCBI taxonomy): Eukaryota > Metazoa > Chordata > Aves > Passeriformes > Phylloscopidae > Phylloscopus > Phylloscopus collybita. Next base: position 19,065,514 of record JAJNNQ010000002.1, read on the forward strand.
ACATTCATTCACATACAGGGGAGCTGTACTTGACAAGGATTTTTGGAGAGGTGACACAACAGGGTCACTGTCTCACTGAGCTGCTAGAAAACAGTGGAGGAAGGAATAGCATGACATTATTGCATCTCCCCCCTGCCCTATTTCACATAACTTGCTTTGGTAGGGTTCTTCTTTTCTGGCTTCTGGCCAAGGACTAGTACTGTGATCAACCATGGTGTAAACCACAGAAACTGCATCCATACCTCCCTCTGTGACCATTTCTATTTATCAAAGAATATTAAATTGGAAGTCAAGTGTATTTTCAGATACTTATCATAAATATATATAGAGATGTATTATACATAACTTTTTCAAATTTAATGATTTAAAATATCTTATTTATTTGTCTAACATTTTTGCACCAACTCTGAAACTCCCTTCAAACACCTAGGAAGGTTTCTGCAATACATTGGAAACTAAGACATTAAGAGTTGACTAACATCTTACTGCCACTTAATACTTGCACCCCAAGGAAAAAAAAATATAACCAACAGACTAAACACTTACACAATGTCTTTCTGTACACTTCAGTAGTAAATACTAAAAGCTATCATCACATATCACATCAACTACTGTGTAATAGTTATTCACAGATTTTGAATAACCACAGAATTTTTTATTCTCTCCAAATGAATCACTACCATGCACGGCTAATCATCTATCAGCATTTTCACAAGTTTGACAAAAAACAAAATTAACTACTCAAGAAACAAAAAGTGCACCCACTCAAGTATTGTTGATTTCATCTGAATTCCCACTCACTGATCATTAATAAGATTAAGGAAATTCTTCTACACATATAAAATTTTTTAGTTATCTACACATAAAAATGAGTTTGAAATACAGAAAATAATTTACAGAACTTTACCTTCATAGCCTCGAGAACACAGATCGTCTGTGGTTCCGTAGACTTTCCACCTACTCCATAAACCAGATCCCTTGTACAGCATAATATTCCTTTCCTGTTTGTTTCCATAGTTGAAAAACAAATCTTCCCCTTGGATTGCAAAGAGAGTCTCATTTCTGCATTCCCATCGCTGAAGTTCACTAGCCTTGTCACAGGGATACAGAGTGATCGGAACCCAGTCTTTCTTCGAAGGCACTCCCAAGCACAATTTGAATGCTATGCTCATAAGCTGGTGATCTGAGACCCACCTGAATTTTTGTGCCTCATTTTCTTGAACGCAAGGAGCTGTAGTCACTGAATTAGAACTTTGAGCCAGTACACAGCGCTTGTGATCTTCATTATATATTAAGAAGATGCTAGTATCTGTAAGAAAAATAACACTGGAATGATTTGGGTTGAAGTAGCCTTACCTACTACCTAAATGAAATATGAATCTGGATACTCTACTTGGTGTCAAAATCTCATCATCTGTTCAGCACAAGGAGGTGTGGGACTACTACACCTGTTAAGTGGCTGTATGATGCAACTAGTTCAGATGTGAGGATATTTCAACTATTTTGTGTCAGTGAAAGCATCTATACACAAAAGCACAAGGCAGCAGAGGTGTAGACCTAGTGTCTCCTGTAGTTTAAAGCATGGTGTTACTCCAAGCTTGGGAATTACTGAAATGAGGGAGCATGGACACTGCAGAGAGCAGATCCTGACACTGAACTCTCCCGCAGCACTGGCTCCCAGGGAGCTCCCAGGCATGGGGAGATGACAACAGCCACTAAGTTCTTCAGGCTCCATTTCCTCTCCGTGGGGAGCTCTGCTCTCAAAAGCCCTGCTAAAATCTTTAAAGTATTAACGGAGAAGAAGGATATGTTTTTAAGCTTTATCCTCAAGATTCTTGTAGAACATATTTATTTTTCACTTCAGTTATCACTGACTTTTTTTTTTTTTTTTGTGTCTCTCCATTATGAATGAAATAGCAGCAGCAGTGGGATTTGCCATCACCAGTTGTGCCTCTTCATGACTTATGAAAATATAGAAAGCTCTTCATAGTTTCCCAGGTTATTTCTCCCTGGTAGTAAACGGTGTTTCACAGCATGCATTTTCACATATTCAAGGTTGATTTCAAAATTGTCGCCACTTGAAAAGTTTCTAGCATCTTTTGCAGTTTTCTGCTATGGAATATAACATTTCTGAGCTGATCTTGCTGAAAGACTAAGAATTTCTCCTCTCTGATCCACCTGAGATACATTTTAGCAGAATAACTTAATCATGCTCTTTCACATAAGGCAACAGGATCCACAGCATTTTAAAGCTGTGTTTTAACTGGGCTATGAGCTAGGAAGGAGAAATATTAATTTCTGTGACTCTGAGAATTGAAGTTAATTAAAATACTATTTATTTTAGTGTATGATTACCAAACTAAAAAAAAAAAAAATCTATAATGGAGAAATAGATAAGGGGAAAACAGGTTAACCACAGAAAGTCTTCCCTTCTCTGCTGAGGCTCTAACATGGAAATGATCATTTTTTTCTGCAGAAGAATGATCTGGGAACAGATAACCTCTCAGAGAAAGAGCTGACCTAGACCTATCTCATCTATAGTTAGCTTCCTTCTCTTGTCCTTTGGCTTCCAACTCACTGGGAAGTAATGTAAAACTGATGAGCACTGGAGGCAGAAATTGTTGTCTTTTGCCAATCTGTTTTACCCACAGACAATACAAGGAAATGTATAATTATCACTGCTGGTGACAACTTCTTTTTATTCTGCTTTTCTACTAGCATTTAGCACAATGTTATTATAAACTGATATATGCAGTGCTTGCAACTCTCCTTTTCCTGAAATCATGTTTAAAGTTTCTGGATAAAAGAGATGTCAAACAATTTCAGTGTAGAAAACACTACCTGATTTTTTGAACTGCTAAAATTGTATCTGTGGCCTAAAACAACAGTTCTTATTTTCTGGTTCTTGTGGTGTTAAAGAGAAGATGCTATGCACATGAAAAAAGCATCCCTAAGACAAAAGCCTGGATTGCTGCATCCCAGCATGAGAGGGTGCAGAGTTTTGGCTTCAGAAATGAAGTTAAGAAGCTGAACAAAGCAGTCTAGTCAGTAGGGATGGAGAAGGGGACAAAACTTAGGCTCTCTACTATTCTGTGACAGTGCCTTTACAAAGCCTTAGAACCCAACACACCTTCTTATACAAGGGCATATTCCCAATGCAGGGAGTAGTCCATATCTAAGCAGCTAAAAGGCCAACACAGCCAAGGAGGCATCGAAAATAAGTTGACACCAAAACAGAAGAGTAGAACAAGAGATAGCAGGATGCTGGAGCAACTGTGGCTGAGGCTGTAATTGCAGGATTTCCTTTCCCTCAGCGATGCTCCTCTCTAGTCCATGGCCATCAAACAGACTCGTAACTTAGTGCTGTACTGCTCAAGTTTACAGCTTTATTTCTGTTCATTCTGCCGTCTTGGTCACCAGAGGGGATTCCCATATAACAGCATCCATGTGAGTAATTAGATAGCCTAGAAGAAACAAGCCAGGTATTTGTGCAGCACTTCCTCTGCCCTGCCAAGTCCTCTCTGTAAACACTTGATACCACTCTTGCCAACATGATGAGCTGTATCTGCAAAATGGGCTGAGCAGAATCACACACATCACCATTAACTGTGTTTCACTGTTCTGTAGCAACATTTGTTAAAGAGCTCTGTAACAGGTTCTGTTCTTCACTACAGATGAACCGTGGGTGGAACACTTTAAGGTCCACCACAGTGTGCTCATGAGTACCACAGTGTTAGTACTTTGAATTAAACCTATTTCTAACAGTAATTCATATTTTGAAACTTACTCCTGGAAGGAAGGTCTTTAAAATGCATAAGAACACATCAAGCTTAGGAAACAACTTCACGACTACCCAGCCATTCAGGGAGATTTAGCATCTTTTCCCTCAAATGTCCCAAGTAGATCCCAACAGAATTTTTCTCCCAGGCTTTCGCTTTTCTTTACCTACCACACTGTGACTATTTGCTCATCTATCCCTGGTCTCAAGTTGCATCGTAAGAATTGTGCCAAGAGCAACAGAATCTCACCAGACAGTATCATTTCCACAGCGGAGACTTCCAGTATGCCAAACTGGCTTCACACTCTGCAGCATTTGCAAACCACCACAGATTATGTGAGTATAAATAAAAAAGTAATTTGTGAAGCCAGTAAAGTGCTACCAGTGTTAAACACTAACGGAGAGCACCAGAAGAGCACACCAAAAGCCAGAAGCTAAAGAGGAGGGAGCAAGGAGGCAGCAAGCAGGTAGGACAACTGTCTTCTCTACACAGACTCTTGCTTACCAGATGGCCTAAACTGATTGCTGCTAATTACATGAAAGAAGAAAGGTTACAAGGCAGTGTTATGAAGATTTGCATCGCCAGATCTCAGTCTAGAGAGGGGATGCTGAGAGGTTTTCAGGAAGGGCAGGTACAAAACTTTCACTGAAAAATGGCTGTGAGCTGGAAATCATGGTATATCTCAGAGTGAGTGGGAACAAACTCCAGGTATCACCAAGCAACACAACTTTCCCCTGTTTTCACACCTGTATCCATACCAGCACCTCAGCTACCTTAATATCCCTCCACAAACGCCATCTGCCAAAAGCAGGGCCCATCCAAGAGGGCTGGAGGACAGGCACGGCCCCAGCACCAGGCAGTTCTGCAAACCTCTGCGGTGAGCAGGTCTGTGAGGGAAATCTGGGCGATGGTATTAAATCATCCAGGGACTGATAGGAGCGGTGGGGGAAACTGAGGCAGCGCCGGTGACAGCCGTGTTCGGCATCCACAGCGCCATGGGCACCCAGAAGGCCGCCCTGCCGGGCAGCTTTGCCCAGCGGGCACCTCTGGCTGCGGGCGAGGAAGGGGTCCCGAGGGGAGGCCCCTGCATCGGCCGCCGCAGTGAGGCTGAAAGGACCGTGCGGCTCCGGCTGCTTCCCCGCGCCCCCGCAAGCCCCAGGTCAGCTTCGGCTCTGTGCCCGCCGTGACCCCCCGCTTTTCGGCTGGTCTCGCCCGCACAGCCCCCGCGGGCACTTACCCAGCAGCGGAGAGGCCCGGGGGGGGAGAAGTCCGAGGAGCAGCAGGAGCAGCGAGGGAGCCATCGCCGCAGCTCCGCCCGTGGCGCCCCGCGGCTGGGAGGAGAGGGCGTCCCGCCGGGCAGGTCCGCCGCGCTTGTGAAGGGCTGGTGGATCAGGGGAAAACTCTGGGCTCCAAATGATAAGGAAATATCCTGTCACATGGCGAGTTTTGAAATAACAGGAATTCGCTGTTCAAACTTTGCTTTCCTAAGCTGATTTTTTTTCCTTTAGCGGAGGAAAGAGCCTCCTTCCAGGCATGTGCAGGTGATAAAGCGGTGATAGTTGAGAGGAGAGCTGCTTTTTTGTTGTTGTTGCCGTTGTGTGTGGTGTTTGTTTGTTTGTTTGTTTTTTCTTTTATCCCCTTTGCGACTCTGACAGCTTTGCATCTGGGTCAGTGGTTCGTCTTCCGAGAAAATTAGCCAACCCCGCTCGGAGGGAGGAGGATATCCCCCTCCTTTTCTTCTGGGGCAAGGAAAGGAGAAGAATAGGGGGTAAGGAACCCAAGTCTCAAAGAAAACCCGTGCTCGAACACCCGGATTGCTCCCCAGAGCGAGGACTGCAGAAGGAGCAGAGACCTACTTTTGGGAACCCGGGATCTGGGCTGCGCCCCCGTCCCCATCACTCCTCCCCCGGTGCCAGCAGGGCGCTCCGCCGGGAGCGGGCGCGGCCGCGCTCGGGACTGCCAAGGAGGAGCCGGAGGAGAGGACGGGGGCTTAAGAACCCTAAGAGGCATTGTCTGAAGTGCAATAAATGAACTTCAGCCGGTTTGTTTGTTGGTTTATTTATTCTACTGACAGTGATGTCTCTGTCTGCTGTTAACAAGACTCAAATCTTGCTCGTGAATCAGTGCAGGAAAGACAAAACCTTGCCTGCTGGCTGGGTTTCACAAGCTGAAGCACCTGCCTGGAATTAAATGATCCTTCTGAAAAGGTGCCTCTAGAGCACAGTCTGCCTTGATGTTTTTACTGCTTCTTGCTGTGCTGGATACAGAGCAGCATGTTATATCTTCGAGATCACTATCAATATACAGTCTGAAGAGTCCCAAATGGACTGAAAACATCAGTCTTACAGTTGTTTTACCGGCTTTTGTAACATATGGGACTTACTGGGTGTTCTGATGGGGCATACATGAGGCTCAGGGAGCACCTTATTGCTCTCTACAGCTCCCTGAAAGGAGGGCTAATGAGGTGGGAGTTGGTCTCTTCTCCCAGGTAACAAGTCACAAGAGGAAAGGGCCTGAAGTTGCACCAGGGGATGTTTAGACTGGATATTAGGAAAAATTTCTTTCCTGAAAGAGTGGTCAAGCAGTGCAACAGGCTGCCCAGGAAAATGGTGGAATAACCATCCCTGGAAGTGTTTAAAAATGTGGAGATGTGGTGCTTAGAGGCATGATTTGTTGGTGGGCTTGCAAGTGCTGGATTAATGGTGGGATTTAATGATCTTACAGGTCTTTTCCAACCTTAAAAAGTCTATGATTCTAAGAACCTATAAGGTATCAAACCTACCATTGTATAAAGCCTGTTGTGCAGCAGGCTGTACCCCTGTGTTGTCATGCACTTGGAAATCTCTGATAAGAATTAAAAAATTGTCAAAATTCTCCTTGATGGAAGTTCTGGTTGGGAAAATACAGCACATCCAGGGAAACACCAATATGAGATTAGTATGGAAAGAGGCAGAGCAGAGTAAGAAGGTACTTTGACACTATTAAAGGGGAGAAGAAACAAAGGGGATGAAAAACAAGTTCATTTGAAGTCAATGAAACTCCTGTTAACATTGGAAAGGATTCCAGCCAGGCTCTTCAGCTGTGCTGGGTCCTCTTGGGGGCTACATGAGGAGAGTAAAGAGGAAATGGTTTATAATTTCACTCAACATCTCTAGAACCACAAAAAAGGTCAGGAGCAACCTGGCCCAGGGACAGGAGGTGGGAAGTATTTCAGCCATAATCAGCAATGTTCTGTATTGTTGTGTTGATGAATTGTCATGTGGGAAACTTAATCTCTTGCTGTGGTGTATGGGAGATATTTTTTTCCCTAATTATTTGCAAAACCCAAAAGTGCAGGAAAACATCTAGTGCTAGAAGGAACAAGTCAGAAGACTCAGTAAAATGCTGCTGCCCTAAGAGAACACTGCTATTTCTAAGACTGTCACTGAAAGCTTGGGTATTTGTAGTATTCTTTTGGCTCAAGATAAACAGAGAAGGGAGATGCTGTGTGAAGTTCAGTCTCAATGTAAAAAAATAAAACTGCCACCAAAACTGTACATGGTTATGTAAAGACTGGTTATGTGCAGCAAAGGCTGCATGTAACTTAAGTGAATATTTGTGTTGCACAAATAGTTAGAGAAAGGGAATTAAGCAGATGAGTAGTGATACCTCTTTGGCTGTCAGTGGCTGTACGAGGAATGAGCTAAACTCTGAAGTGACAGAAGAAACTGTTCTAGGCTATTGGAGTTTCTCAAAACTGAACTGGACAAGAAGCTGAGCAACCTGATCCAAGTCAGGCCTCCTTTAGAGAAGAGGTCAAGCTAGACGACCTCCCAAGGTGTCTTCCAACCAAAATGGGACTTCAGAAGAATTCCTTCAAAGAGAAGTACTCCAGCCTCCCTTCCTGATTTGAAAACTGCCTTTTTCTCCTTGTCCCTTACACTTACTGGATATACTGGAGATATTACCATTTCAAACCATTTTGACACAGACATGTGTGATGCAAACATACATGTCTATGTGTGTATACATATGTCTACACACACTCCCTGTCTAGAGGAGAACAAGTCTTGATGAGCTTATTCACATGGCCTCTGTGTCTTACCTGCAGCATACTCATCAGTAATTATCTGGATCTGGCTCCCTCTTTCATCATGAATCATATATTCTGATCTGATACAGTCAAAGAGAAAGATTTTCTCTCTTCTGAGACAAAAGGATTCAGCAAAATCTCAGGCTGTAGTGGTTTGTAGGCAAAAAGTTACCAAAAGCTTAATCTGCTAAATAACTAATGACAGGGTACATGTCCTAGATAGACATATGTTTTCATCTTTCCCGTGGGTAGGAAGCCAGCTGACATTTACACAGAACAGAAAGGCTTGAATTCCTCTGAGACAGGTCAGACCCTCTCTTCTTGTGGCACATCCAGTTCTTGCAACTGGTCACTCTTCCTGGCAAAATACATGAAAATCCTGAAGCCACAGTGGCCCTTGACTTTTATAGCAGACTGGAAAATGAAAAGTTCAGTCCTAAATGAAATCATATCTAGACTTGAAACATAATATGCCTGTATTGTATGTCTGGAGGCAAAACAAGTGGATTACTATCCATGCTTTTACATTTGCATCCAAGATGTTTTTGACATTTCCTGTGGGAACCTCCATCTCTCAGATGGTATTCAACAGCTATCTACACATTACTAATACTTGCATGGGTGCTGCAGTGGGTTACCTGCAATGGAAGCCTAAAACCATTTTTGTATTTTATTAGTCATCCTAGAGTGTTTAAATAACATTCTCACACCACTGAATTATTTGGGAGAGAGAGCTTTCTGGAAGATTGTACTGTTGTAAGAGGATACTTAAAATCAGATACTGTACTGGTTTTGACTGGGATGGAGTTAATTTTCTTTGTAGCAGCGCAAATGGTGATAGGTTTTGGGTTTATGACCAAAAAAGTGCTGATAACACAGGGATGTTTTAGCTATTAATGAACAGTTTTGCACAGCCTGAAGGCCTTTTCATGCTTCTCATGCCACCCCATGAGTAGTATCTCATCTCACTCTTGTCCCAGTGACCAGGCTGGGGTGGGCAAGAAGTTGGGAGGGGACACAGCCAGGACAGTTGATCCCAATGGACCAAAGAGATACCCCACACTCTATGATGTCATGGTTAGCCATAAAAGGTGGGGGAATGAGAAGCAAGGGGGGACATTCAGAGTCATGGTGTCTGTCTTCCCAAGGCCCTGATTTCCTTGGGAAGTAGCTGAACACCTGACTGCTGCTGGAATGTAGTGGAAAAATTCCTTTTTTTTTGTTTTGTTCATGCAGCCTTTTGCTTTCCTATTAAAATGTCTTTATCTTAACCTACGAGTTTTCTCACTTTCACCCTTCTGTTCTCTCCCCCATCCTGCTGCAGGAGAGTGAGCGAGCAGCTGTGTGGGTCTGAGCTGCCAGCTGGGATTAAACTACAAGAGATACAGACTAAAATATTATTTATTAAGACACTTTCAAGGGCTTTACTATTCTATACATTCTAATTAGTATTTAGGATTTTTTGTTTTGTTTTGTTTAAACCAGAATCTTTCAGGATCAATACAAATTAAAAGCTAAGAGGAAAATCACAGGAAATGGACAGAAGTCTTGAATTTTCTCAAAGAATTTTCAATGACAGTAAAAATAAATTTATCTATCAAGTTAAGGCAAATTTTTTAGTTCATACAGTGTGGTGTATGAACTGAAAGAGCCAAGACACAAACCTGTGAATGCTGGTTGTGGATCAACAGCCACCACAGTTTATTTCAGGTGTAGCTAAAGCTGAATCAGACACATTTCCTCGATACAGGAGCTAGTACAAGGAAGGTTTATGAACACCTTCAGCACTTTTTAATCTCATTTCTTATTTTGCAAGGCTTAAGCTCATCTTGTTGACTTCTGCAAGCACCCAACACAGCTAAGAATAATAGTGAACAAAGAAATACATAAGTAGGATCCAGTCCAACACTGGTTTTACAATACCATTATCTCAACAACAAATTATGACCACTGGTGAGAAAAAAAATAGACAAATAATGCAGTAATACTGACAAGGAATTAAATTCATTGCTCTGTAATCACTTTAAGTCACACCAAAAGAAAAATCAAAATTAAAAAAAAAAGAAGACACACAAATGTGTTCAGCTCCTACATGTCTTAAAACTGCAGTACAGTCATCCTAACCTCCCTTTGCTGTCAGTGGATGGAGCAAAGAAAGAGCAAAAAATAAAGGAACAAATTTAGATGTTGTACTCCTATGTTTGGTCTTACCTAGCTTGAGCCTGAGCCTGCATTCCTGAACAGGATACATACATCCTTCTGCTAAGTAGTACAAAAGAATAAATATTAAATCAGAATGACTATTTTTTCCCTCCAACACACAACACCTCAAGCCTTTATTGTGAAACCCTACATGTATTCCTTTTTTAATTACATGAAATCCATACTGCAAATCCCCTGCAGCCAAAAGACAGAAAGGGAAATCTACCATAAAAGGATTTGTTGATCTTCACAGCCTATTCCACGTTTTTTCTCATTCTGTACTAATAAATCACTGTAACTAACACTGTGGGAATTTTTCCTTAATTACAATGCTCTGCATGTTAAAGAGCTGTACACACCCAGAGCAGTGGGACCCATGGCTCTGTTATCTACACAAGAGACAAATCCTGGGCTGCCATGTCTTTTTATCTAGGTACAATAAGCCTTTTGATAAGACTACTTCTCTAAACAAAATGAATACATATCTTTAAACCTGCTCATAGCTTTGTAAGTACATCTGTGGTCTATAAGATTTCTCCAAGCATGATCACAGAGAATCATCAAGTTTGAAACATCAAGATCATTAAGTCCAACCATCAAAGTAATACCCCCTAAATAATCTCCCTGAAAACCAAATCCCCAAATCCAGACATCTCCTGAATTCTTCCAGACACAGTGCAAAAGTCCATCACCTCCTTGACCAGTTTATACCAATGCCTAACCACTGTTTCAATTAAAAAAAAAAAAAAAAAGTCTAATATCTAAAATTCGGAACTGAGTGAGAGTAGAGCAGGACTCAATTGAAATTAAAATAATGCCATAACCTACTTATAACTGTTTCTGCCTTTGAGCTGTATGTTCATTTCCAGTTATTTATCGTGGTTAAAAGGCAATGCAGGAGAAATGTCGCAGTAATCATATGAAGCAGTGTTTAATAAAGGATGAAGAGAAACAGTTATTTTTAGAAGTGAAAGGCAAAACATGATACACGATAGGAAAAATACATGATACATGATAGGAAAAGATACAGAGCTGATTTGTATTTTCTGTTTGCCATATTGCAAAGTATGCACCAAAGAAATCCAGTTTAATTCAGAAGCAACAGTCTTCATATCCATTGTCAACATCAACTCAAAATATAGCCATGACATGAGCACAGAGGTCCCTCAAGAGCTATCATCCTTTAGGAGAGAAATAAAACAGTAGGAGAAAACTTTAAAGAAGAAACTTCCAAGAAGGAGGTTAAGGGATCAACAGGTAGAGATTCTGGGTTGGCTTTCTTTGCAGAGGAGAGGGTTACTTAAGGGTTTCTTTGCTTGGGCTTTTTAACTTCAAATAATCAAATTTTGGGTGAAATTATAGGCTACACTCCTTAACCACAGATTTGATCCTGTCTCACTAGAATAGGAACACTATGGCATCCCTGTAAGTATTAAGAGGATACCAAGAAATCTTTAAATCATTCTTTTGGCAAATCTTCTGTTGAGCTGTTGTTGAGCAATGTTTTAATACCCTGTGCTATAAATAAAACTCTGCAACCATGATCAGTATGTCAATAAGTCTGTACGATCCTGAATACTCATTCAGGATGCTAACAGCAGCAAAATACCACACACCTGACATAAGAGAAAGGAAACAGGTTTCAGTGCAATTTCCCAAAGAACAGTGAAATTACACAATAAAATGAATTTTAAAAAGTGTGTCTTTTTAAAACAGATAATACTATCCTTAATATCAGTCAGATAATTTTTGCAAACTGCTGCTAGCCCCAAATTAAGGAAATGTTACCCATGGGATAGGGTTTACCCACAGGCAGAATATCACATTTTTGAATGGAAATATATCTAATTTTAGGAAAGGCACTGAGAACTGCAGTTTCATATATGATTAAATATTCAAATCTGTCTGATTGAAGAATTCTTTAAGTTTATGCTGCCTGCATTATCAACTTTTCCAGAATTATTTTTTTTTCAGAAAGTTAGCAAAGACTGAAATGTTATGAAGTATTATGTAAACTAAAGAGTCACTGAGTAACATTATTGAAGCTTCAACATAGGAGGAAGGAAAATAAACTTTTATTTCACAGATCATGTTTATATTTCATTCTAATTTCAACAACAGGATTTTTATTTTGGCAATATCTCCTGCAGAACAGAATAGAATTTCCGTGCCTCAGTGCTGTGTCAGAACAGAATGAGCATCCTGCTCAGTGACTTCCCTTTAGGCCAGCTCCAACACCAGGAGATGGCCCCTGCCCTACTGCAGCTCACCATCTGCTTTACTCACAAACATGCTGGGTTTTTCCCTCCTATGACCAAGACTGGCAGCGATGTTTTTATTTGACATTGTTTAGTCACCAAATAATGTCATTTTGTTCAGTCTGAAATTGTTTATGCATTCAGACGCAGCCCATGAAATTTGTTTGAAGAGTGATTGTCATCCTGGCTCCACAAGCAGGGATGACTCCTTAGAGCACAGCAGGCTGCATTAGGTCTGACCCACAGTGCATTTCAGACCTGCAGCACGAGTCCTGTCACTGCAGCATCACCCAGGAACATCACCCATGAACACCCACAGCTGAGCATAGAGCCAGGTACCCAACCTCATGATCCCATGTTCCACCCCATCCTTAGAATGACACAGTTACTACCTCCCTCCTCTTACTAGAGAAGCATATGGGGTGGAATGTATATTGAGTACTCAATATGGTGAGACTTATGAGCCAAAAAGTAGATGAGATAATCCCAAAACTGTTTCCCTCCAGCCTACTTCCAGTGAAACGAAGGCCATGTAAAGAAATTGTAGATTGCAGCCTAAAGAGATATGTGTGAAGGAGAGTGATCTGTCAGACAGGGCTAGAGGGAGGGAGGCAGGTACTACCTGGTGTGTGGGAGAAGCTCTGGTAGAAGGAGCAGACCTGCTGGAGGTGAGGAGGAGCTGTGGTGTTGCTGAGTGCTGCTGTAAGAAGGCACATGCAGAAACACAAAGCTGGGACTGGTGTAAAGCATATTTTGGGGCTTAATCCTTCCCTGGATCTTGGGAGCCTGCTGGAGCTGCAAAAATGAGCCTTTTCACGTCTTCCTCCATCTGCTCTTCTGTAACTGAACTTCAGGGCAGTGTGGCTACAAGAGATAAAGGGTTGAGCACCTCTTCTTCACGCAGTGTCTCCTGCACAAGGCTTAGTGGGACAAAGATAAAGAGAAAACAGAAGTTTAAGTTGCTCTCTTTCTCTTATGAAGTTTTGATAACATAGAAGGGGTGAGTGTGAGTGTAGATAATAATTTCTGTGAAATTCAACACTCTTACCTTGAATTTTAAGAGGTTTTGCAAGAGTTCCAAAGTTAATAAAAAATGTAGCAACATGTTAAATGCATGTACAGCACTACACCACCCTGAAAGACCTGCCACCTGAAAAGTGCTGTTTGAACCAGCATTGAATGACTCAGGCCAGAAGCACCTGAGTGAGGGACTCAGATTCCATTTCTCTGCATGTTCATGGCACCTGGCACAAGTCACCACGTGCCCCATTTCTCTAGTTTAACACATGCTGATGTAGTGTCATGAGTGTCCTATCAATACGTGCAGGATGATGGCGACTCCTAGGTGAGATGGTTACATCAAGATAAAACTTGTTTGCAGATGGAGCAATTAAGGACAATCATGAAAGCTTCTCTCAGAAGAACAGGGAGCCAGATGGGGCTGAAAACCACATCAAAGACCAAAACAAAAGGTTGCAGCACCTGGGTCCCAGTTGAAAAAATGTCTTGTCCAAGAAAACTATTCAGGGTACAATACTTCCACAGTATTTTCTATGATTATTATAGCCTTTTTTTGCACCAGAAGTGGAGATCAGCCCTCATACACATGGACATTGACAGCAACACAGGGCTGAGAAACATCATACAAACTCCTCATCTCTCCTACAAAATAGTCCTGTACCTCCTCCCTGCCAAATTGCAGCAATTCTTTTACCAGGAGCTTTATCTCCTGTTTCCATACAGATATAGGTTGTCTCTGGGTGGGCTAGACTACAATTTCTGTTGATATTTCCATAGATGAACATTTCTTATGTAAGTTAAATTAAATTTAAAAAAAAAAAAAGCCAAACCGAGCCAAAACCTGAACAAATTAAAACCTCAAAACACTGGGAAACTGGGAAAGAATGTCTTGTAAAAGATACACAGAGGAAAGGCATAAGAATCCCAAACCAGATGGAATTTGGATTTGGTATCTGCCTTTCCTGGTGCCTTGTCTAATAGCAAGAGATCAGCCACAGTTGTGGTTGATTTATTTTGATGCCTCATTTCAGTGGAATTTAGGCATAATAATAATAATATATAATATAATATAATATAATAATAATAACTTTGAAAATTTGAAACCGAGATACCTAGATATTAGTTTAATCATGAATGTGAAGTTGCAAGACTGATTAAATGGCAGTTAAATAAGGAAATAAATCAAATGGAAGTAATTACTCTGATAGGATAAGAACAGTTTCCTGATAGGGTAGGTATTTGCCCTTTTTGAGATTTATTTTGTCAATATCTTTTCTACAATTTTCCATCTCCACTATTTCATATAAGAAACTTTTAAATATTTCAAGTTACTTCTGTTATTTTAGCACCATGAGAGTCCCTAGATAAAACAAACTGATTTTTCACTGACTAGTAGCTAGCTATGCTATCTGCATTTAAACCCAAGTTAGGTTACCTCCACCAAAAATTAGATATCTGCAGCATTCAGTTCAGTACAAGAGAATCCTAAGAGTCTGCTTCTGAAGGTACAGCAGCAACTGTGCCATTTGTTCTTTCCCCCAGTACAGTGTGTAGCTGCTCAGGCAGCCCCTCTGTGGCAGCCTGCCAAACAACCCAGACAGCAACAGGACAACAGCTTTGTCCTCTCTGTGTTTCATTCTGACATTGTCTCCTTATCTAAGCTTTCTGTAGAGTAATGGGTTTAAAACTATGAACAACTCAAAATATCTGTGTTTTCTGAGAACAGCTTCCTTCTGCAGTATCAAAACACGACATTTGCTTTTTCTTCCTAAAATAAAAATACTCACTTCAGCTCTGTTCTGCATGCAGGATTTTAATGGACTATTCTTCTTAGGACTCCTGGCAGGTCTTCCTGCCTGTTATCTATGACCAGAAGTGAGCTGATCCATCAGTTTTCACAGGAAACCAAATCAGCAAATGTCACACAGGCAGTGAAGCAGGATATAGTAAACCATGCTCCACATATACATCCCAAACTTCCTTTACACTTTTAAAGCTGAGACCCAAGTGGCAAACAGAAAATGTAGGTATAGGGAGAAAAGAAAGCTGAAGAACTTCATAAATCTTAAAACCTGATTCTCCCTACAAACTACTCATTGCAGATGTAAACAACTGAGGGTGAACATTAAGTGCTCAAGATACTGCATGCCATTGGAATCAGAACACAGTCCAAAAAGGCTTGCCTTAAACATCCTTAAATTTTGTTTGTTTTAATAATTGTCCTGGGTGAGATGTTTTAACTGCTGCACCCAAAGCAGAAAACTTCTGTAAATCTCTTGAAATTACAGAATATGCCATAACTGATTTCACTCAGAGGCCTAGTTTACTTTTGACACAGACTTAAAATACTTAAAATCAAGGGTTTCTATGAATGAATCCTCTCTATACAAAGTATGTGTGTCCTCCTAGAAACAAAACTTTATTATTAAAGATTCATTTATTTGCACAAAGACTTCTTCCTTCTTTGTCTCTCCTAATTGCATCATTCACCTCAAGTTTTCACTTGCTTTTTTTCTTTCAATCTCCCCACCTTTCTCAATTCCTAGAGACCTTGTCCCACATGTCATGCTTAATCAGAGTGAAGCCATATTTGGCAGTAAAGAACTAAGAATAGGGATTAAAAACATTTCATTATGGTCTCTTGCTTGTCACTGCTATTCCAAAGTAGAACAAATATATTGACTACTACATTCCTGTTTTGCCAGAGACACCTTCAACAGCTGTGCCTTCTGTTCATTTCTGCAAGACAAACAAATATTACGAATAAAAAAGTCTGATTACCTGTAACAAGCTCTGGATAACTTGTCAAGTCTAGTTTAGCTGAGAAATTCAGACAAAGTATTTCTGGGTAATTATAACAGACTGAATCTGTAGTCAAGATCCATTGAACAGCAAACATCCCTTAAAGTTTTGCCCTGGGAATCAAAATCACTGAAAGACTGAAAAATCAGTGAGGGAAAGATTATTATCCATGCAAAGCATATGCCTAAAGGTGACATCTGTATCAATACCTAAACACAGCATTCTCCTATCAAAGAAGGCAAAGATCCTTTCTTACCAACTTTCTCAAATGAAATACAGTATCTTTAGTCTTGTGCTGCAGACACTGATCTTATGCAGAACTGGTTATTATTCTTAATAGAAATTAACCCACGAGTATTGTACCTCAGGGGCCAAGTCTTTTATTTTCCAAAGAACTTTGTAACGCCAGTGGAAAGAGAAAATAGAGAAAAATTTTGATATTCTAGTAAATTTGCTGTACAAGGCAGACTTAAATATTCTGTGAATATGTAGACAATGCTACAGCTGTCCTGAAGGATCCCAGAGTTTAAGAGGGAACCATGAAAGGGAGATTTTTTTCTGACTTTGTTGATAGGAAAGATTTTTAAGCCTACAGGATTTACTGTTGTGGAACATACAGTAGGATTGCTGATAAGAACCGGTCTGGCAGTGACGAGCCAGGATATCATATTCCTTAATACAGCAGTAGAACAATATGAAAATAAAATTGAACATGTAGGAGTCAACGCTGGTTTTACCTGACTGCTACCTACATGTGAAACTTTATTGCAATGTAATAACAACAGTTCTTAACAGTTAAGAAGAGGTTGTCCAGGGAAGTTGTGGATGCCCCATCCCTGGAAGTATTTAAGGCTGGGCTGAATGTGGTTCTGATGAAGTGGAAGGGGGCCCTGTCCATGACAGGGGGTTTGGAACTAGATAATCTTTAAGGTCCCTTCCAACACAGACCTTTCTATGATTGTGTGAATCTTAAAAGGAGCACACAATGTATGGCAAATTACTCATAACATTTTATGATGGACTTGCCACACATACTACACTATCTGTGTTTCTGAATCCTGCCATGAATAAAATTAGCAAATAGGATGGAACTGTCAGCATGTACCACTAAACAACTGGGAACCAAACTTTGTGCCTCAAGAACAGAGGTGCCCCTTTCCTGGGTTGAAATCTGGCCAATTCTCTTGGTAAAACTGCACCACTGATGAAGAGAAAGTAAAATGAGTAAGAAAGCAATGATCCCAAGTTAATGACAAGGTGCTATGTAAGGAATATCTGATAGGCCAAAGGGATTTTGCAGAAACATGAGAAATACAAAGTCCAGTTACAGCAATTGTGTGACTGAACCAGTGACGAGGGACACAGTACTTCAGAGGTTAAAGATCAGGACTGTCTGCATTTCAGAAAACAAGGTAAAAAGCTCCATAAAACACCTGCATTATGCGGAAGGACAGTCTGCAGACTGGAAACATCCAGGGGGAGAAAGGGGGAGAAAGGGGGAGAAAGGGGGAGAAAGGGGGAGAAAGGGGGAGAAAGGGGGAGAAAGGGGGAGAAAGATTGCATGTATGTGTATATATGAAATTAATTAGATTTATGGTTAATCATTAGTATTTCTGGATATGCTTGCTGTGAGGATCAACTATGAGCAAGCATATGAAAGGAGATAACCATCAGGAAATACATATACTACATGAAACTGATTGAATATATAGAGGAGAGCTGGGATTTGGACTTTCTGCATTGCTGCTGCAGTACAGGATCCCATTGAATGCTGCTCAACTCAGTGCTGTTCACAGACATAAAATTGTTTCATGCTACCTACTGTCTTGAATAAAGGAAGCTTAGGATCAAATCTGGTGTCAAATTGAGCCTCATGGATGGACAAATTCAAGGAATCTAATCCTTGGAAGAGGCAATTAGGAACTGGTCTGAGCAACTAGGACACATAGCTGGCCCCAGAAGTGATCAGTGGGACTCTGAAACCTTGGAAGGAACAGCCAACGTTTACAGAAGGCCTTGATTATCCGGAAGATAAGAAGCGCTCAAGAGTAGGAAGCATGTCTGTTTTGAAAGAACAAGCTTACTAAAATAAACTACTAAATTAAAATCACCTACTTTATACTTAAGTGAGCAGGAAGAGCTTTAAAATTACTAACGCTATATCCCAGTAGATATAGTGGAGTGTCATTAGCCACACAATCAGATAATCATGATCCAGAGAAGCTGCAAGAAACTGGTTAAAAAAGTGAGATTGTGGACTTAAATAAAGCAAAAAAATCTTCACTAATTGTCTTGTCTTACCTCACCAGGAGGAAAGAGACTTCTCCGAACAAACACACTCCTAACAAGAGTTTTTTAGACACCACCCGTGATTTCTCTGAAAAAAAAAGCAACCAGCTTACTTGAAAGTTTCAATAGCACCTTTCAGTGAGATGCTTGGTCCTGACCCTGTGTTCAAACTCAGGTTGAGAGAACCATGACTTCTCTGCCACTCACTGAAGACTTCCATTTGCTCTTAAAAAACAACATATTCTCATGAAAATCATAGTATTACCTATAAATCATCAGGCCATATGATTTTTGTTGAAGGATTTGTCTAACCATTCTTCAGCATCAGCTATGACAGTATTTCACAAGGCAAAGAAACAGACTAATTTGGGAGGAATTTTCACAAGTCTAAAAGCCATTAAAACCAAGGGAAGTAAATGTTCACACTCCTTTAAGAAGCACAGTAAATTGGGACTGACACATAGACTGCAAAATAAAACACATCTGCATAATCCACAATTAGCTGAGGATGCATGAGTCAACAGGGGTGAGCCATCACAACTGGCTAGAAATAGATTCCAGTGTGATTTCAGTAGCAGTCAGAGCCTCATTAGTAAATCAAGCTTCAAAACTGTGAGTGGCCCAGGTATGTATTATATTGAAGGGTTCCATTCCTTGATATGTGTGCTTCCTGTAGCCACAAAGTGGTAAACAGAGACACTGACCAGTCAGAATTTGTGTTACTGAGCAGTGTCCCAATGACAACAGGCCTGCCAGCCCTCCACATTCCTGCTGGATTCTGCTCCTCTAGAGGGTCCAAAGCACAGCTGCTAAGGCAGCAGAGGTTCCAAGCCTGGGAGCATGGGGCACAGGCACCAAGCTGCACTGTTTGTAAGCAATCAAAGGTGCATGCATAAGGACTCAAACCCCACACCTAACAGGGTTAAGCAAAGTCAAAGCAAAATATTAGGTGCTACAATCACCGCATTCCTTATATATCAGATGATTGTATGCTAAAAATGCTCTAAACTTTTAACTCAAAATACATATTTGCCTTTTTTAGCCCTATATGATTATCTGCATTACTGCATGTTGCCCATGTACACTCGATGTGAATTTTAAAAAGTGCAAACCAGCCTTAATCAGTGGAAGTTCTCTCATAATGGCTTAAATCTCATTTCTCACTTAAAATATAGATCACAATCAGTATCAACAGAACCAGACTTGATTTAAAATAATCCAGAAATTTAAATATACAAATATTATGAGAGAAAAAAATATTTATCCTACAAGAGTAGAATAAGATTTCAAAAACTAGCTACAATAATAAGACAATTCATTAAGGTCTCCAGCTTCATAAATGTGATATGAAGTGAGTTCTGTGCGATATGAAGAGAGATTATATATGAGCCACGTCTTCAAAAATTTAAGAGTTGGTTCCAGCTCCTTAAATACAGACTGATGCTTATGTTACCTCTTGCCTAAGTTCATGGCAACAGATTTTACAATAAACTTTAAATACTATTAAACTCTCAAAATCTATTTTCATCATAGACATCTCAAAAGAAATGCTTTCTATCTAAAATTTTACAGACAGGCAGTAAAGCAAACTTAACATTAATTGCACCTCCCTGTTCTAAAACAAACCAAGTTTCATTTCTACACAATCTGCAGAACTTTTAGTTCTGTCAAATGAACAGAAATTCTCTGGAAAGACACAAATTACCCTACTGAACTAACCCACAATCCACATAACCTCTTGTTCTAAGGGGTTTTGTTCACATTTTTAGGAAGAGACCCTAAGAACAAGTCAAACTAATACTTCTGCCCACTGCTCCCAAAGCCCCATGGTGTCTACATTGGTTTAAGCAATAAATTTATGCTTAACATTGTTTTAAGAACACAGCATACAGCTATCATGTCTATTAAGCTTCAGTTCTGACTGCATTTGAAGATTCATAAACCAGGTTTTAGCCTGATCTTCAAAACATTTCACATTAGTCAAAACACCAAGTTCTACACTACTTTGTGTTGCTGTCATCAGAAATGGAATTATCTGTCAAGCTACCATAGAATCTGCTTATTCCTCTGTAACCAAATATATACATTAAGTCTAATGTATAGACACAGTTGTTTCCATTTGTTCTTTAAAATCCCTTTAAAATACTCATGCTTTATTTACCAAAAGCTAGAGGACATGCAGCATACTTGAAATAAGATCTACAATGGATTATTTGAGTTAGCTGAAGGAAATCAATGACAGATTGTTTTAAAAGATAATGTAATTTATGTGTAAGCATCAAACAAGAACAAAAAACCCATAAATCCTCCCCAAGCAGAACAATCAAAAACCTCACCTTCACCGCATCTGAAACCAGAAAATTTAAATAGTTCTACCAGACCTTGCTTATTGTATCTCTAAGTCGTTCCATCAAAAGAAGCCCTTTTCAGATTCTCCTTCCATAAAATTTATAAATTGACTTTGCAACATAATGAACTAAATACTCCAACTTTAATATTTTGCATTCATACCAAAAACAATTAACAATTTTTACAAATAGTGTTATTTACTAAAACAATTCTTGTACAACAGTGCAGTATATCTAAATATATACATATGCTAACATCAAAGGGAGCATCAAAACAAACAAAGCCAAACAAAAATGCACTTTGCTACTGTGTACACTTTATTAAAACCAAAGCAGACTGCAGCAGGTTTTTTCTGTTTCATGACAAAGACAAAAATTATTTGGATTCCAGAAGAACATGCAGGATAGAACAAAAACACCTACCACCTTTTTGCCAAGGTAGCAGCATGAAAAGGGAACTTTAGATCTGCAATTTACATAGTAGCAAATGGAATGTTTTTAAACACACCCATCCTAATTTAAGAAACAAGGCTTCAAAAATGCACATAGTGTTTTTTACTTATTGAAGCAAAAAGTTCAAATGTCAAGGCCTTCTCCATGTTTTCCTATGGTGTTGGACAGTGTATCTACGAAGGTCAATATTCTTCACTGCAGCTGAAAATGAGAAAGGAATAGCTGTAGTGTGGAGTTGATCAGCTTTACTAAGATTGAATAACAGAGTAAAAAATGATTCTGCCTGCTGCTGGCAATTGAGGTTTTTGTAACTTTTATTCTACCTTTTTCTTTAAAAATTTTTCTTCCAGTTTTTAACTGGAAAAATTATGCTCCCTTGCTCTTCAAAACAGATACATACATGTTCTCCAAAGGAAGGTGCAGTTGTACATGTAATTCAAAGTGCCAGTGTAGCTGCTCTAACTAGAGATGTTTTTTTCATTCTGTGAACCCCAGCAGAGAAGGAATAAGGTAAGACCTTTGTACATAAAGGCTGCACAGATATCTTTGAAATATGAGTGAAAAATAAAGTGATATTAGAGAAAATACTAAAAAAAGATAGGAGAATGAGGTATTAAGCAGTTCTCCAGTGTACATCTGATGTTCCTGCCATCTAGAGGAAATCAGAGAACTACAGTAGCAGCCTAGATTTGATCAGCAAAATACATACAGGGTATTAAAAGCAAATCTAACTCTCCTAAATCTAACCATTTGCAATCTGGCAGAACTTTCTGAAGTTCAAATTTATTTCAGTTCCCCCTGCCTCAAAATTAGTGTACAGTAACTGTACCATGAGGGCAGTATGCTGCTCACACCTGTTGAGAAGCATGCAGGAATTCTTATATTTTGCTCCTTTTTACTGCTGTCTCTATGTGCTTTGGCAAATGACATTACAGACACATCTACACAGCACCAGTTAATAAACAGAGGTGAGAAAATACACTGTGACTTCCTGCAGCTGCACACTCTGGAACGCACTGCCATGACATCAGCACATAAAATTTTAACATAGAATCCCAGGATTTTTCCTGGGAGGTTTTAGAGTGAATCTTGACACTTTTGTTATGCCCACAGAAATTGAGATGATACATATGGCTAAAAAAATTTTGCTCACAGAAGTGAAATGCACAGAAGGCACTTTCCAGAGTTTGCTCTAGTTCATGCTAACCAAGCCACTGAACTATCCCTTCTGAAGTTAATTAGAATCTTTGTATTCCTTAATGAAAGGGTTAAGTAAAAAAGGGTTATACAATGTATCTTGAACACATTTTAGCCTTAAATTAACAATTTATGTGTAAAGAAACAAGACATTCAAAAATCACGTCTTCTATTGGAACATAACATTTCCAATGATTCTTTACTTTCAAATAGTTTACATTCTGACACTTTATTTAATTCCTAAAAAGCTTTTCCACACTGTAGCTATATGTGTACTTTCTGCTGCTCACTAACATTTCAGTGTTCAATACCATACTAAGGTAGAACTTAAGTGAACTTGGTCAAAACAATGCATAAACAAGGAATCTGAGAATAAATCATGGCAGAGAAGCACCAGCAATGGCATCTCCAGGTTCATGATAACAAACCAGCAGAGAGGAGGTGAACTGAAGCATCATTTCTAAGCTGACAGCAAGAGTATGAGAGGATGACTGCAGGAATTCATGCGATGACAGCATCTAGCACAGTAGGAGAAGGCTTCACTTCAGAGTATCGAGCATACAGGGCACAACCAAGCAGGAAGACATCTTCTGACAAGAAAAATCAACATGAAGTAACGCAGCTCCAAACTCAATTTAATCTGAAAATTGAACGTGAAATGGAAAAAGTAGGTTGCACCAGAAACACTAAGACTCAGAATGTAAAATTATAGTGACCTACTCCACAGTTGTAGACAATGAACTCTGTTTCAAAGTCACCTAAAATTCCCAGTCTGCTACACGAGATACCTTAGAGCAATGACTTTAAATGTATGAAGGAAAATACAAAGTGTCCATTTTTTTTAACAACTTTCATTATATTGATTTTAAAGGGGCACTGAATTTTAGCAGGTGGGTTTTTTTGGTCATGATGAACATGGAAGGTGATTTTAATTTACATAAAAATGGATGAATGGCCAAAATAAGCAAGTTGGAGAGCAGAAAAACTGTGATAGACATAAGGTTTCAGTTTCAAACTAGAAACCAGGATCTAGCATTTCTGTATATCAAGGAAAAGCTTCCAAATTTTAAAAACAATGACAAATTACTAACAAGTTTTCTTCTGGGTCATTTCTGTACAGAAGTTCTACATGCCCTTATTAGGGAACACGTGACCCAACATGTGAAAACCGAAGAACACAATAGGTAATATCAAAAAGACTATCTTGATGCTTCAAGCTTCTCCTTGAGTCAGGGACTAAGAAAAACTGAATAAAAAATTATTTTCACTTTTGCGTATAAATTATACATTTCTATACACATTGAATATCTGATTTTGGAGTAAGATATCTAATGCATACAGAGAACACTATCTAAATTATACTACAGGTCTTTTCCAAAGACGTCACTTCTTCAATCCATGAAAAGTCATTCATGACACAGTATGTCGGATTATTATTTTTTTTCTTTAGTACTTCCTCTCAAATTCCCCAGGCTTTTGTGATGACACCAAGTACTGAAATAATTAATGACAGTTTGCGAGGATGCTTAAAAATTTTAGAGAAAACAAATATGTGAAAATCCGAGCATTAGATCAACCAGCTGCCTAGAACATCCCCAGCTGGAAGAGATCAACCATGGGCACGTTTTGTAACCACCCCAGTCAGAAGTTATGAAAGTGTCTGGCAAAACATTGGTGCAATTAAAATAGTGAAACAAAGGCATGTTAGGTAACTGTGAAGAAAAGCAGGAGTATATGGAATAACAGGGCTCATTTTATAGTGTAATGTACAATTGTGACATTTAATTCCAGAAGCATCACACTAAAATATAGTACATAAAACAAACAACTTCTGACATACACACAGGACTAAAACCAGATCTGATGTGGAAGCCATCTAGTATTGCTCTAGTGGAATTAGAGCTGCTAGAAAAGACAAAACCAGGATGTGTTACTAGATGGAATACAAACGCAAACACTCCTTGTACAAGAAGCTCTGCTCAAGCACACCTGAAATGCTGCCTTCCACTTCTTTTGCAGCACCTCATCCACAGAAAGAAAATGCTTTACAAAGCCATGTGGCTAAGTTACTGAGGAACATAAGGGTTTAAAACAGGCTAATGCATGTTGCTGAGAAGAGAATTTAAAGTAACCTGAAAGTGGATTTAAATGAGATGTCTCATTAACTATTTAAACTATAGAAGGGCTAATAAACTCAAATGGTACAATTGGAAATTGAAACAGACATTTAAGGCAGAAGTGTTTGTGTTAGAACAGTAAACAGAACAAATTGCTAAGCAAGGCCACAAGAGATAAAACAAAGCCCTGAAGGTTTGTTCAGCAAAGTGATTTACACGTCCATAATTCTCCAAGTTCTAATTAAGAAGATTTGAATAAAATAGTGTAATTCATGTTGTGTGCTCCAGTTTAAAACTCCATTGTTTTTCTCTCAAATCAATTCCTCTGTCTTTCTTTGGTGTAATTTCCACCAACACACACAGAATACATTTCTGGCTCTCATTTTAAAAAATAACTTCGAAAAATAAATTACATGCTTCTCATGATAAAATGCAAGATCCTGATCTGTTTCATGGTCCCATGACATGTTTAGCAGCCTCTGAATAGTAGTTTTAAGTTAGTAATTATGTCTGAAGCAGAATCATAATTTGCTGTTATCCCCCCAAATCATTTGCTAGTTAACAAGTTTACTTTGGTAGACAAGCTATCTAATAGTCATGATACACTTGTGTTCAATTCAAGAAGTAGTGAAATTTATCTAAGTTTGTAATTTCATACATAGAACTTAGCTTGTAATTGTAACCATGATATGCAGAACTATTGTTTTTCCTGCACTGGAAAAAGACATTGCATCTGTCTTAAAACTAGACAAAACTATGAAATATGGTTGTCAGTTCATGATTAAAATAAAATAGTAAAGCAAATTATTTTTAAACATAGTGTTAAATATATTCACATGACCACCACAGTTATACGAAATGGGCACTACAGCAATCACACACTATATGTACATAACATATATGCCACAAGAGTTTGCAATGGTTGAGTTTTCACAAACTAGCCAATTTAACCATACATAAATAATCTTGTACCAATTTTAGGCATTTAAAAGGAATTAAATTTCCTAAATATATCAGTTCCTCCGCAAAATTAAAAAAAAATCCTAAAAAGTCAGTGCAAATTGAACTTGTTCACCAAGAGAGATTCTTATTAAGCTGAGGATAAACAAAGTTTAAGAGATTAAATGAAGGAACTCATAGAATCGCCAGCCGCCTTTAGCAGAGGTTAAAGAAGATTAGGAATCAGAAGTCCTGGATCCTATAGCAGAGCCTTCTGTGAGTAACTATGCTGTGGTTGTTGAGGTGGTGGAGGCTGTGGTTGTTGTGGAGGTGCTTGCTGACTGCCTGCGGTCTGTGGCAGAGCTGTAGGTGCTAAGTTATAGTTTGGCACCTGGGACATATTAGTTCCAGCATTCTGATAAGCAGCAACATCAACAGTACCAGGTGGTGGACTATACACTGAAGGCTGGTTAGAGTAGGTACTTCCAGCAACAGAACCAACCATTGCACTGAAAAAAGCAAAAAACAAATAAGAGAGAAAAATATTTAAAGTAGAATTAACAAACAATTTACCAACAAAAAAGCAAAACTCTATTACTTCTTTAGTTGTTTTATTTATACACACAAAAATTTCTAACTCTGTACACATTGCATATTTAAAACCGTAGCAAATGAGTATTCCCATTAAAACGTAAACACACTCCTCAGATTTAAACATACAATAGACACTCTCCATGGATTTAAAATTAGACCATGAATCTGTACTTCTGTTTCATTTTAAGGAGCAACACGGAATACCATCTATCTTCCATTCTGTTCATGGAAAGAAACAAAAACCCAACAAACTGCTTTAAATAGCAAAACAAGTCAGATGAATATGCAAAAACTCACTTTACCAATGTATGCTTTACTATCCCAAAAAAGTACCTTTGAGGACAAAGATTAACAAAAACACTAATGACTCAAGATGAATGTCTCTCACAACTTTTTAGAATAAAATTACTTTCCACGGAGAGTAAACAAAAACAAACAAAATCCAGCTAACAAAAATCCACAAAGTTTTTCATAATAAAGGTAACTTAACCACAGTTTAGCATCATTGGCCATCTACCCAATGTAGAAAGCCTCTTGTAGCTTCCTTATTTGGGCAAGCTGTATAAGCTCTAATAAGTATTCGTAGCCCATTCACTTCTTTCCCAAAATGAGCAGAATTCTCCCCATTCTTCTGTTATATGATACTTGACAAAGGGACAGTAGAAGATACACTCTCAGAAATTATGCAGAGATAGCCAGAGCAGCAGATAATCTTCATCATTAAAAACATATTAAAAGTTGTTACTACTACTAAATCATGTATGTATCATTTTCTCAATGTTTTATATAAAAATATAGAGCTATATAAATTACATATTTCATATACAGAAAATTAAAAACTAGATAAAACTTAAAAAAAACCAAACCACCAAAAAACAAACAATAAAAAACTTAAGAAGTTTATCAGGCATTTTTAACAAACACATGACACCAATAAAAAGCACTCTGGAAATGACTGCACTAAAGTATCTTTCAGTTGTGTTTCTAATTAACACAACTGTAATTAATGTAACTGTAATTTAAAAAACAATCTCTGTTTAAATTGATTTAAACTTGAATAGAAAAATATTTAAAATTACTTTGTGTAAGACGTCTGTGCAGGCTGACCAGGAATTACTGAGCTAGCAGATGGAGTAACTGTGCCTTGGCTGAGAGAAGGGAGCTGTTCTGAAGGAAGACTGTAACCTTGAATGTGGCCCATCTGTGCACTCCCTGCCACCAAATATGCATTACCTTGAGTTTGCCCCGGAAAAACCTAGGAAGTTAAATAAAGCAGTTTTAGAAATAAAATACAAGAAAATTTTCTATTTAATATCTGACTTCAGAATTTGAAGACATCCTCTCAAAATCTTTTCGTGGGTTTTTTTTTGTTTTGTTTTGTTTTTTTTTTTAAATATCAGTGAACAGCATTTAGCATTTAAATTACTGAAGTTAAGAATGGCAATTCTTTCATAGCATCATTTTGTGTTGAATTATCTATGAGTAGATGGAGAGAAATTGTACTTCTTTGGTTGTTTATTTTCTTTGACTCACTATGCAAAGCCCTGGCAGTTTTATTTTTTAATTTTATGCAGCTTAAAGCCCAGGATGGGCTTTTTCCTTGATCAAAAGGAACTGAACAGAAAAACACTAAAAGCATTAGAACCCACAAAAGGAGATCATCCAAAACTTGTAACTGAAAACAAACATTTTTATTATTTTACATGTTGTACAAAAAAAAGCCCAAGAGAAAACACTGCTCAGCCAGTGTGAACTTGATAAGGCCAACGGCTATTAAAGGTTACATCCGTACCTGAGAGCCAGAAACACCAGATGACTGCATGTAATACTGCTGGTTTTGTAGTTTTGCGTACATGGAATACATTGGGTCCTCATTCATCAATTTGTTATACAAAGAAAGAGCCTCCATTGCTTTAACGTTGAGCTCTGAAAGTTCCGAATGTTTCCTAGAAAATATATTTTACAGTTCATTCTACAATTGAGATAACTTTAGTGTAGGACAGACAACACAGAGTAATTTCATGAAGTGTGTTTAAGTTACATTTTCTTACTGGGAAGTGATGCCTGACAAGTGCCAGAGAGCCAAATGGTACAACACTACAAATTATTATGTGACTATGGGGAAAAAAATCTTCAGACCTCTTCTCAGAGAAGCTACTATTAAATACACCTATTTTCTTTGCCAATCTTCACAGAAATCAAGATATTATCAAGTAACAACTCTGGTATTTCTAAGAATGAATTTTAATTTCAGTCAAAGCACATGACACTTCTTTTTACCTGTCTATATCCTCCAATTTTTCGTCTATGAGAGGTCCCATCTGGTGGCACATTGCTAGAATAGGAAGGCATTAAAATATATCAGAGCATGAAACATTTCCATATTGTAAAGTCAGAAAGCAATAAAAAAAATTAGATAGAAATAGATGCTAGTCCAACTTTTTTTTGATTTGTTACTATAATCTGTATGTCAAAATGTTTTTAATAACAGAGGTAGCATCATGAACAAATTAAGAATGAGACCCAGCTAAAGTTTTCAATAGTTGTACAATTTAAAAAAAAAATTTAAAATAAAAATAAAGTGGGGAAAATGCCACATTTTAACATCCAGGAAGTACAAAACTGAAACGATTTTGCATAAAAATGTTCAAGTAAATTGAAAGGTCATCTCTTCAAGAAAGATTTGCCACTGCAACCTAGATCATGTGCTCATCCAACTTTACTACAAAAGGACTATGAAAACAAAGAGAAAATTGGTTGCAATGATTCAATCATCTGCACATCAAAGACAGTAATAGCACATTAGTCTCACTAGAATTCTAATTGGTGGAAGGGGGTTTTTCAAACCACTGACATGTGCAAAAACCAACACAAAAGCTTACCAGAATCAGAATGAAAAAGCACTAAAATAAACAAAAATGCACCACATGCCTCCTTTCAGCACAAGGACATGGAGCTCATCTAACTGCCAAGCAAACCATGGCTAATTAGCAGAAAGGCAGAGTTTGTCAAATATAAAATAAAGACAGAAGCTGAAAGGGAAATTTTGCATACTAGAAATGCAGAAGGTCCTGAAAACGTGTGAGCTGTGATGAGTGAATGGACATCATTACTGAGTTCCTTGAAGGTAACTCCAGGTAAAAGAGGAGCTGTATGAGAGGCAGCCATCTACCTCTTTGAACCTGGGATCAGTAATACATTGGCAGAAGGGCTGGGAAAAGACATAAAACCTGTTGAAGTTCCTGCCCACTTTTATGTATAGCATGAAGTGTGGCAAAAGGCACAGCAAGGATTGTTTAGATGTCTGTTAACATGAGGAGTGCTCTGCTGCCAACCACAAACACATTTGGGCTCCTGAACACTTTAGGATGAGCTCTCCAATTCAAAGACATTTGTGACTGGATATGTGGATGGATGGCAGAAGAAAATTAGGTGGTTTTTCTGTCAAATGGTGATCAGCATCTGCCACCATTGGTAGGAACCAAGGACTCAAAACATATCTATAGCAAAATTTTCAGAACCTATGCCAAAAACAGTTCATCAAAGCCTAAATAAGTGTAGAGCAAGTAACCTTGAATTAGCATTTGAACTATTTGTAGCCATATGTTTGGCAAGTGCTGCTGCACGTAGATGGGGAGTAATCTGACCACACTACAGCTTTCAGATTCTAAGAGCAGTCACATTGTTCAATATAAAAGTTTGCATTGCTTTAATGATCTCACAATGCATTTTGAAACAACTCCTAAAGTAAGCCATCTCTGTAGGCTGGTTGACAGGTTATCTGTCCTGGACCAGATAACACGCAATCTGCTTCTTAAACAATAGCCTCTATAGCTATATTTGGGACTTGAAAGA
This sequence comes from Phylloscopus collybita, assembly GCA_027886175.1. Classification (NCBI taxonomy): domain Eukaryota; kingdom Metazoa; phylum Chordata; class Aves; order Passeriformes; family Phylloscopidae; genus Phylloscopus; species Phylloscopus collybita. Next base: position 19,095,439 of record JAJNNQ010000002.1, read on the forward strand.
ATAAAACCAGTCATGTTTCTTTTTACCTCTTTAGTTTCAGGGGAACTAGAATATGTGCAGACATGTCACTGATGTGAGTTCCTAAAACAGGATTCATTTACAGGCATGGAGAACCAGATGGGTATGGAAAGATGGGAGATATCTAAAAGTTTACAAACTTATGCACTTTTTAATTATTAAGTTCTAGATAGATGTAGAAACTTCCATTTTCTTAACAAAGTTTGGCAACATATGAATGTCAGTTTAAGTCTGTTCTGTCTCATAATCAGGAAGTTTTCTTTCTTCCTTTTCCATTACAAAAATTTTGGTGCATCTATCAACCTAGGTAAAATGATCTATAATGCCTCTATGAAGAGGTGGTCTGAACAATTTGACTCTAAAAGAGTGGGATAATTTGTAGCACTTAATGAGGTATTTGCTGATATACAACTCCTCCAGAAATACACATGCAAGTGAAAAGCACGTGGGACACCCACGGGTCTATTCTAAACATTTGTAGTACTTCTGCCTCCTCTCATGTAATCTTCCTGACACTCCTTTTGCCACTCATGCTGTGCTACTCTATGAAGGAAAAAAATAATGGATGAATATAAGTGAATTAAGTATTTATGTGTCTTGAAAAGGAAAATAATATAGCAAACCATTTTCTTTAGAGAAAAGTAGACTTGTTTTAAGTTAACATTTTGCACTTTGGTCTCGTAGATGTGGGAAACAAGAAGTGAGAAGATAATTATGGCTCAGGCACTTTTCTCAGGCATGCCTCTTGCATGCTCATGAAGCTGAAGTACTTTCAGCTTAGTTTCAATTTGCGTTGATACAGAAAATTACCAGTGAGGAAAACAACGAGAAAATTCATTGTTTTTTGTTACCCTCAAGATGAAGCAATTCTGGGAGGTCTGGCTGGTCATCAGATGGATCAGCACTTTGTAACATCTGCAAGAGTTGGTCCATTTTATCCTAGAAAACAAATTATATAATTAGGGCAAATGTGGCAGAGGGGGAATCAGCACTTTCAGTATAGTAAACTAAAGCAGCTGCTCACAACAGCCATTTTGATCTCCTGGCACTTGAGAATCAACTAGGCTAAGAAAATACAAACGATACACGCTACTTTACATGAATGAAGATGCTTGAAACAAGGAAAAACCAAATGAGAAAAAATAGTGGCAACAAGTGGAATGTGCAGAATACGCCTTTATTCCTAAAAGTCCTTCTAAACATGTATTACTTTCTGAGCTGTTCCTAGTTTTCCAGCCTAGTAATTACATATGCAATACCACCACCTAGTGGGATTAGTGGAAATGTTTTGACAGAATATATTGAGAGAATACTTCAAAATCAAAAATTGAAAAGCAATTTTCAGTGCATAAAGACTATTCATTACATGAACCATGTCATTACCAACATATATAGAAGTGTTGTTTTAGATTATGTTTGGAGGCATTTCAGGATTTACATCAGAATAAGTCAAGGTTAAGTAAGGAATTTAAGTGCAACCCTTTTAAAATAAAAACATCAGAGGTTAGAAAATAAATAGGCATTAAGTCCTGGAAAATATGTCTTGGAGAGAACTATATTGCTTAAAGTACCAAAAACATTGCACATAAATTATGTAGAATTGTTTATTAGCTGAGCACTATCAAATAAATAGATTTTTTTTACACTGAGTTATATAGGTTGTATGAAAGTAGAAAATAAAACCATGTTTTGTCCTCCTTAAAGCACAGAAAGGTGGGGAAAAGTCAAATTAACTACTTCCTTTAAAATTGTACCGTGGCAAATTTAAAAACAGAAGAAGACACTAAAACAAAAATCAACAATGGATTTACAGAAAACAAAAGCTGGAAGGCACCTCAAGGCAAGACTCAGATAATCTATTTCAGCAGATTACAAACTACTATCTCTTGGGAAGAGGAGTTTTTGAGGTGGGACTTAAATAGGACTTCAGGAAGGCAGTAACTGATTTCTCATTTCAAAAAACAATGACGGAACCCAAGCTGAGGTTAAAAAAAAAAAAAAAAAAAAAAAAAGGTCAGGGAAAAAACTTCCTGGACTGAATGTTCCTGGAAACCCTACAAGATCACTATGGTGAGATTGTAAATATCTTAATAAATATTACTTACAGAGGAACAGAAATTCAGACTTCTCGCAGACAGAAAGAGATCTTTTAGTCTGAGGGTAGACAGTGGTGGTTATACTGGAAATAAATCTAAGTGAGCAGTCAAGATGGGTATCTCTATGGTAGGTATCCTGAAGTACTTTAAGCAAAATTTGAAAGTAGATGTGCTACTCAACACTAACATTCTAGCTTGGAGGTAAACATGTAGAACCCCCAGTAGGGCCCCAAATGGAATGCAGTTTCAGAAATTCCTAAGAATTTCAAGACTCAAACAAAAGAGAATACTACAAAAATTTTTTTTTTACTCTAAAGAAACCTCTCGTTCCATTGTCTTTTTATCATATTTTTGAAGTACAAGATAAAAGGGTTAAACATCACATATTTAAAGGTTGCAGCAGTGCACTTAGTACCAATCAGTATTTTTACCATGCTTACTTCATCAATATAAACTGGTTCTGGCTCAGGTTCTATTGTCTCTACTTGAACTTCATCACTGAACTGCACTGTTTTCTTCTCAGCTTTCACTGTAAGATAAACAGCCAGATTTAATTTTATAAAAGAAAAAATAAACAATGCCATAAATACTATATGACTGGTGTATTGCCTAGGTTCCTTGTGTTTGAAACTTCCACTGCGAAATTTTTAAAAAAATAGTATTTTCTGACATTTGAAAGCCACAGACCAAAATAATTTTCCTATCTGTAAATCACATTATAAAACACTAAATCAGTTCACACTGAAGAAACTGCAGAAACAAGTTTTAGCAAGTAAATGGCTTTATCAGTCTCCCTGCACATAAAATACATATTAAAAAGTCATTAGGATAAAAGACTCAGAAAGAATGATTGGAAGCAATAGGGCTAGCAAGTCAAGTTCAAGATACAACTGATAAAATCATCTATGACAAACTGAGCCTTCTTTTCTCCAGAGCAAAGTACACAATCAAAAGGTCTCAAGTTTCTCTATTCCTTCTTTACTAAATGCTATATGAAAAGCATCTCATTCACTCATAGCATAAAAAAGCTCTACACTTGGCAAAAAAAAGCCAAATACAACTCTTATCATACACTCTTATTAGATAATCTTAACATAGCACAAATGACTGCTACTGCATGTGATTCTGCAGACCTGCTCATACTTCCAGCACCCTCAAACTGAGATCACAGAAGATTAATCTTGTAAACCCATGAGATTTACAGTAATCAGCTCTAGAATCTTGAAGTCTTGTCTAATATTTAGTATTTTTATTAGATATTTAAAGTAGATTGGATGGATATAGACACAAGTAAATAAGCAGAAACATGCAGAAAATCACTCTGTCTACTATGCACATGTACATACCTACAGTATGTAGGTTTCTTGACTATTTGAACACTGGTAATCTGTCTCCAAGTCCTATCTGCCATGGGGCCTTTGGTTCCATCTCGATTAGATACACAGCATTCCAACTGGACAGAAAGGCAATTTGGAGAAAAAGCTGCTGTTGCCTACATTTATGTAGGTGTAAATGGAGTGATTCCATGAATCTCAAAGAAGCTGCTGACAAAGGCAGCAGCAGGCAGCAGCATTTTTTAGCAGAAGACAGTTTGGGCAACCTTGGTCTGACTGTTGTTTGTGATAGCATAGCAAGGTTTTACTTCAGTTTTACTTCAATTATCCCATTAACTCGCAAATGAACTCCATCATAAGGGAAGGGAAATCACCCATGAGCCATGGCCGGGTTAAACATAGATACATAAATGTAATGTTACTTACTCATTTCAGGCTCAGCAGAAAGGTCAGCTGTTACAAAATTAGATGGAAACAATCCTATACCCTGATGAGTTTCACCTTTCCACCAATTTGGATCACTAAAGATTAAAAAAAATAAATAAAGCTCCCATACATGAGAAATTCCATATTCACATGGAACTCTCCTAGGAATTGCACAGTAAAGGCTTTTATATTACTAGCACATAAATATAATTTGTATATATGCAGAAATTTTTACACAAGAATTTTTATGCAAATACATTTATTTGTAAAAAATCTAGGAGACAACAAAATAAAGTATTTAATACAAAAATACATTTCTATTCATTGTATTTCAAGGTCTGCTTCTACATAGAAGATACAATTATTTCTACTTAATTTTTACAATTTAACATAATTCTAGTAGGCATTCTATATAACTTACCTGTCATCAAGGATAGTTATAAGTTCTCCAGCTTTAAAAGTTAGTTCGTTATCTTCAGCAGCCTCAAAATCGTAGATTGCACGAACCTTTCGGCCCTCATGTTTGTGGCTTGTTAAAAGGCTTGAGGTGCTTGGATACAAACTGGAAAGTGTTGTTTGCTGTTGCCTTTGTTCTTTTAGTGACAGCTCAATAGCTATAAAAGAAGAGTTACTCAGATGAAAATTACCTATATAAATGGGTTGATTGATATGAAAATTTAATTCCATGAAAACTTTTAGTATAATTCTATTCTTGTTGCATTTTAATGGCTGTCTTTCTCTTAGATTAATGGCAAATAACAAAGAAAATTAGAATATAGAATTCTTATTATGGATTTACTGAGGCTTCCAACATGGACAGGATAAATAAATAGCATTTAAGGACAAATAGCATAACTCCACAAAATCATCCAATTTTTATTATTATATTATTGTTATAACCTTGAACTGATGTAAAATATTTACATTCTTACTTTACATCTTACACCGTGTTGAACTTTTCCAGACTGCTTGAAACATTGAAAAGATACAGCTGTTCCAGTGCACACTGTTCTCTGTTAGACAGGAGCCTTTAGCCTGGATTCACAGAATCAGATTTACACAGATTGGCTGAGGTTGGAAGGCACCTCTGGAAGTCATCTGGTCCAATCCCCTGTTCATGCAGGGTCACCACAGCTGGCTGCCAAGGACAACTTCTTAATATCTCCAAGAATAAAGACACCATGACATCCCTGGGAAACCTGTGCCAGTGCTTGGTCACCCTCACAGTAAAGTCCCTCCTTAATTCATAATTAACAAAATTATTTTTGCTTAAACAAGCAAAATTTTTCCGCTTCCTTTTATTTCCTCCCTATCATTCCTTGAATAATTTCACATTTCTGGGTCATTTTCAATTAAGCTTAACTGAGCAGAGAAGTTTCACTCATATTAAACTCAGCTCAAGTTTTCAGGAAAAAATGGATCATATTTAAAAAGGGGCAGGATGGACACTAACATTATGAAACTCATGCAGATATGCTTTTGAGGCACAGATTTCTTTAAAAGTAGACCTTGGTGGCCTGACTGTTGAAGAAACTGTTAGTAACACATACAGATTGGCTAATGTTCATTTAAATAAATCAACATTCATCATGTCAGCAAATAAATGCACTCACCTTTAGCTAAATCCTCCTCTTCCTTTTTCGTGGCTACTGTACCAGGATCTTTGGCAACTAGAGCTGGACTTGCTTTTGCCTGTTCAGCAGCCTAGCCAAAAGTAAAAGATGTAAAAATGAATACAACAAAAAACTGACACTGCATTAAGTTCACCATTTTGCTTTGTATTCATCTGCTACATAAAAATCTAAAGTAATTGAGAGCATTTCACTCCTCGAAGAAAAGTTTTATTAAGACAAAGTAATCTTCATTTTGTTTGCCAAACATTTTAGAATTCAAGACTACAAACTGTAAAACACAAAGCTGAGGATAAAAAGAATTTGTGACACACTTTGAGAACATCAACAAAAATCTAATATACCTGTGAACCAATAGCTGGGAAAGTAACTCCTTGCTCCTTAAGATTTTTTATCATGGCAGATATTAAACTAAGCTGTGGGTCATTCTTGAATTCATCAGTCCATTCCACCATAAGGGCTTTTAGCTTCTCACAAACTTTTGGATGACCCTGCATGGACAGTAGAAACTAGTTAAATAACGTAGGAATCTGATTTTATTTTCAAGAAATTGCATGTTACTGTCAATACAAAACATATAGATACTTTAGTCTGTAGTCAAGTTTAACACTCAGTCTTTATTAGAAAGGGAGAATAATACATCAATATTGTGTTTGTATCAGTACAGTACATGCTAGGCCCAAAATAAAGTAAAATAAGATTACATAGAAACCCTATTTTATCTCCATTTCATCACATTTGGTTTTAGTGTTTTACTGATGTTATTTAAAGTGAAAATATAGTAATATTTTATAATAATATTTATAAATTAACATGCCACACCTCCCCAAACAGAATATCTATGTTAATGAGTTTGAAGTGGTATTCAGGAAATTCTGAGAGCCACAGTCTTTACAGTAATCTTCTCTCCTTCCCCTCCCCTGACACTCCAGTCCTCTAAAAGTAGATTCCACTCCACTTTCACATTACCCCAATTCTCTATCTGATTTCACTTATAGGTGAAATGTATAAATCAATGCAACACACTGCATTTGTACATACCTTTTATGTATACGTTCATACATACCTTATTCAACACATTGCTTACTTCACTGGCAAAATCTCTTGAACAGACTTCTAAATGAAAGATTTTGCCACAGTTTGATACACATGCTCCTAGAAGCTAATGAAAGAAAGATTCAAACTTTGAGACTTTTTTGCAATGTAACTTTTCAGGAAGAAAATGAACTACATTAAAAAAAAAACCTACTGTTAATGCTTGCATAGCAACGTGTGGATCTTTATGGTTCACTCTCTTCATAATAGAGCGGAGACAGTCTTTCGGCCTAAAAAACACAAGATACCTTTGAAAATATGGAATGGAATGAACATCTCCTATTGCATACATGACAGTGCTGACCACATTAACAGACAGCAAGATCTCCTGAACAGTGTAAGTAAATTATTTAGTAGCTTATAATTTAAAACAAAAATATTTAAAAATAAATTAAACACCATAAACAGTTGTAGTCATTTCTGTCTGTAGGATTTGTAGCTCTCTTAATTATCAAAACCTCTCAGTAATTTATATTACCCCTTGTACTTAGAATGAACTACTGTAAATACTCCAGAAATGTATAAAATTCCTTACAATTAGAGAACTGGCATTCTTTGTTGTCTATGCAGCTACCTCTCTATATTTCACATATGTATGGAGCTTACAGACTGGTGCAAAGAAAATCCACAAAGGAGAGATTTTGTAACCTAAACTTCTGCCATAAACAGTAACAAACAGCTTGTACTGGAGCAGAATTGGTTAAAAGGGCATTTCCTTACATACTGATTTACCAACACCCTTTTGCTACTTTTATTTTGATTTGCCACCATGTTCCTCATGAGTCTCTTTTAATCTACAGAATAACATTTATAAAGAAGACATGTAATGAACCAATAATTTCTAAAAAACCTGTTAGACAATCTACATCAGAGTTTCAAAACAATTAAATACAGAATTCAAGTCTTACCTATGTTGCGGTAGATAGAAATAACATAAAAAGCAACTTCAAGAAAGAATTTGAAAGAGGATTTCAGAAAGTTTAGCATATTAAAATCTATGTGACTTTCTGATACTTTGTTCCATCTATAAAGTAGTGGAAAGCAGAGCCAGGCTGAGGTAGGAATTATCATGGGCACACAATTTGTTGAAAAGCCCAGAAAAGATAACCCTGGAAGAGGGTAAGCAGAGAAAGAGGAAAAGAGAAGGTAAATCTAAGCTAAGAGATTTTATACATTTATGGAGTTTACACATTTATAGCATGGTTGTATTCGGAAGCAAAAGTATTTTTCTGTTTAATTGATATCAAAAAACTAAAATGAAACTCAGGTATAAGTTGGCTATACTATATTTGGCAGTGTCTACATTTTACAGAAATGTCCACCTCATATTTAGTGGCACTAATTATAGAAAGTGCTGTCACACAGCACAAGTACATATCATTCAGTGCATACCTTCATATACCAATTATTACAGATGAAGGCTTTAAGGCAAGTACTACCTTTTATCTATTAATTACCCAAGGCTTCTCATATGTTCACTTTAATTGAGAAAGAATACAGGCTAAAATTGTTAGAAATAACTGCTTTCTTTAACCATTAGTTTATGAATAGGATTAACAATGTGATATGATTGCAAGCTCAAAAAAGTGCTTGCCCATTGTGAAGCCAGTATTTATGAAGGCAGGGTGCAGGATCAAGAGCTTAGCAGTTCAGGAACAGGACCATTAGCCTAAGATATTTTTTACAAAGGAATCCAAAGTCTTATTAAAAGTAATAAGAAAGCCTCAAAGCCAAATGATCATCCACATGTCTCAAGTACAATCTACTTGTTCATATATTTAACAGAAATTATCAATACTTGAGTGTTAAATGTTTGTAAATACTCAAATGTTTAAAATAAGAAATCTTTTGACTACATGTAGATGAAGAAAATAATACAGGTGTAGCAATTTTTAGTCACACAGAGTAAGAAAACCTATTCCAGATAGGCCTGTAATACTTATTTTTACTTCTAATTAATTCATCATACAATTTAGTGTGTAAATTGTGAGAAGCAGTACGCAGAAACCAGAAGGAAGCATGCACTCTATGAGTGTAGAATTCTATCTACTGATTAGGCATCTCTCCAAACCATACTTTACAAATACTTGGCCACAGTTCTGCTACAATGATGCTATGATCAGAATTTCAGAGGCACTACAATGAGCAGTAATAACAAATAAGTAGGGTGAAAGTATGGCAAGATACAATAGAAGCTATGAATCATATGTGGCATCATATGGAATCATATACCAATACATACAGAAAATATTCACGAATCTCAGGTTTACCTTTAGAGCATAGAAAAAAACTCTGAATGTATTTTATTTAACATGGACACAATTAGCAGTATTTGCAACCAAAAATACTACTCTGCACAAAACATTTCAGACATGTGCAGGAATTTATTGTTCATTTACAGTCTAAGGTAACTCTGTGGGACTCAGCTTTCCTCCTTGCTCCTTCTGGTCATAAACATAAACAGGTCATAAAGCTTCCTGGTCAGCCTGCTAGACATCCACTGCAATTACAATGTAAAATGCTACCAAGATCACATAATTTGAGGGGGAAAAAATTGAAGACACATCAGCAAACTATCAAGTAAGCAATTTTGCTGTTCTCTCTTGCATGACCAGGCACAAAAAACAACCAAAGAAGAAACAGCTAACCAGAATACTGACTTGCTGAGGCAGTGATTAATCCTTAAGGAATCAAGACAAAGTTAGGCAAGGAGCAATATGGAGAAACCATTTCTCAATGACAATTTTCCAATACCCACCCCCAACAGAGAGTGCTGCAATGAACACTTCTATTGTCCCAACCCTTGGTGTAGTCTCTCAGCCACTGACTTCACTTTTTTTTCAGCCATCATTTTTTTTTTTATTATGTAACTTTTCTGGAAAAAACCCTGAAGTTGCGATAGCTTCAATGTAGATTGATATGTCTCATGAAGTAAACAGTACAGCTGTCTCAAAGCCAAATGCCAGCATGATGAAAGTTAGGAACTGGTTAGCACTGGACTGAAGAAGGGGGGGCATCTTTACTAGAATATACCATATCTGTCCCTTAATTTTTCCTTTTATTCTTTTTAATGAACCATTCAAACGCTATATGATTTTATTCTGAGTTTATAAACTACAGATTCCGTTTTGTAAGCCTTTTCATTGCAGAAAAGCAACACTATGCAAAAATCTATACCTTTCTGGCAGTCAGATTTAAAATGCCAGTCAAATATACAATCACAAAATATCATGAGTTGTAAGGGACCAACAAAGATCATTGAAGTCCAACTCCTGGCCCTGCAAATGACAGCCTCAAGAATCACACCATGTGATTTAAGTTTCTTAAAAAAACAAGTTTTCAAGAATGCTGTACAGAACCAGAAGACAGAAAGGATTGCCCCTAACAGTAAAACCTTTGTTTTAATCATGTTTCTATGTTGAAAAGGCAACTTGATCACTGAGCTAATATTGGCAAAAAACAGGACGCAAACAATGTGATGTGCAACTGCTGAGTTGTATAAGTGCCTAAAGAAAATTCAGAGATTAAAAAAATGTGTTGCCTCATCATTAGACAAATTTTAGATCATCTAAGAACATGATATGCAAAACATGCGGGAAGTATTAAGTTAATTCAATACTACATGGAGTAGTATTTCATATAGGCTATTGTATACAAGTCGTATAGTTTTAAATATTGACATATTTTCTGTCTTTCCTGTGTTTTCTATAAAAATTCTAATAACTCTAATTTTGAAATTCACAAAAAAAAAATAACAGAGAAAGCATTCAAAGAGATGGATTCAGTGGAGTTCTAAATTGCTAAAAATCTGTTTTAGTTGTTTGGATTAAAGGAAGCAAGTCAATATTTTCAGCAATTTGTAATTCTCAGTGTGGAAAGTATTACAATGTGAAAAATAACAGTAGCAATTATGTTATGGAATTGTAACTAATTTTTCTTTTGAAAAAACCCAACACTTTTCTAGCATAACAGGTTTCCAACAATTAATCTGAATACCAACAAGTTGGCAGACAATGTGCTATACCAGAAGTGGTACTTAATGAATAAGTGTTTTTCTAGGCTGCTGTGGCTCCAGGTGTAAGGCAATCCACATCTAGAATGTTGCAGGATGCAATGAAGTTTACAGATAGCTACAAAGAAAACCCTCAAATGAGAGATTTTGTAATCTAAACTTCTGCCAAGAACAGTAGCAAACAGCTTGTATTGGACCAAAATTGGTTAAAAGACTAAAGCAAATGCAAGAAGACTTGCATCCTTGTCAGAGGAACTTTAAACTGCAGGAGAATTAAACTGCAGAATTTCAAATAGCTAAGCATATCTCATTTAAACTTCTTAATGGGAAACATTGGCTTGCTTTACCTTGCTGCTCTATGACATAATCCACCAAAAACAAAGAAAAGCTACTCTCATCAAGTTTTAACAGAATCTGAATTTAAGCAACAAGTCGGCTGGCAGCCTATTACAAGCAGGATAAATATTATAAAGTTTAAAGTCCCATTTTTCTTTTATAAAAATGTTTTATTAAAAATATTAAAATATAAAACACACAAAAGAAAAAGACCAAAACCAACACAAACAAACCTCACAAATCCTAACAAGAATTTAGCTGCACATTACCAGATCTCTAGCTTTGTCTGTACTGAAGTCTCTTGCAGCTACACACATTTGAGCACTGTTCAGACTATGTTGCTGTGAGACTGTATTTCATCTGTGGAAAGGCTTTCAGTGAACAAATAGAATACTGAAACATTCAGTAATACAGTTACTGTTACAAGCTCAGCATCAACATGCTCGAGGAATAGAAATGCAGTTTTACATATAAAGACTAATATGAAACATTATTAATAACTTGCCAGCTGTTATCTTAACTACAGTTATACACAACAGCACAGAAGTCTCAATATACTGTGCTATTTTTAAGTACTCCTCCAGAGACCATCTCTAATCCCAAGGAATAAGCTTATTTGCAAACCTGTCCTTTGGAACAAAAGTCCCAGGTGGGACTTTGCTGTCTGGCATCTCACACTGTTTCTGGCAGTTTTACAAGGCAATCCAAGTCATTCTCAGAGAAGCCTTTCACAGCATCAGTGGCAAAACTCTCTTCTTGAGTCTGTTCCTTACCTGAATTGTTACAAGGAATGCTTTGAGAAGGAGTATTTAAAACATTTCCAAATCCTAATGCTACACTGACTGAAAGCACTATAAATACATTGAAATTATATACTGTCTTTAAACTGTATTTTTAAATGCTAGCTCAAATTACACTTTATCTTTTCTTATCCAAAAAGTAAATTCATGTATAAATTCTATGAAAGAGCTCAGTAAATATTTAATAATGGAAACATTATCAACCATATTAAGATGTGTTTAACTTAGTATCACATCTTCAAAATGTACATTTATCCAAGCCCTGATGACAGAGAATAGCTTAGGAAAACAAGGGGAAGAAACACAAAGCCTTTTTGTTTTCTGTGACAAAGACACTGGTAGTCCGATGCCAAGAACAATGGAGGGCAGCAGATGCTTTATACCTTGGTTTTAGCAAATTTTTGACATACAGCTGAAGCCCTCATAGTCTCCTTATCACACAGCTGGTGAAATACAGGCTGGATAAAGGTGCGTGGAAAACTGGTCTCCTAGGCTCAAGGAGTTGTCACCTGTAGTGCAAATTCCAGCTAGCAGGCAGCATCCTTCAGGGATTTCTGCTGGGACCAACAGTGCTCTCAATAACTTACTGACCAGAGCAAGTCAAAGGGGAACAATCAGTATACTGCAGGGCTTGGGTAATGTTCAGAGGGACCAAGACAGGCTGGAGAAATGGGTAGACTGGAAGTTCAACAAGAACAAGGGTAAGGTATTGCATTTTAAATGAGGCCAGGAGATGACCACATGTAAAGCAGGAAATGATCTGCAGGTCCTATTGGGTGAGAGGTGTCAGCAGTGCAGCTTGCAGCAAAGACAACCAACCACATCCTGACTGAAACTACTGGTCAGCACAACCAACAAAGTCAGGAAAGTGACCTTTCCCCTGGATTCTGCACTTGTAAGATTGCATCTGGAACACATTGTCCAGTTTGGAGCTCCCCAGTCCAAGAGGGCTATTTACACACTGCCCTAGGTACAATGGATAGCTGCCAGGATGGTCAGGGAGGGTCACATACAAGGAAAGATGGGTGGGAGAGGTGCTTTCAGCTTTGAGAAGAGCAGACAAAATGTGGGCCTTACTGCTTTCAGCAACCAATTAATCAGAGTATATACAGAAGATGCAGCCAGATTCTTCCTTAGAATTGCACAGTCATAGGGAAAGAGACAACAGTCAAGTAGGGAAATTGTAATCAGATTTCAGATTATTTTTTTATTTCCTTACTTAGTAAGTAGAACTAGTTAAGTACTGAAACATGTTGCCCACAGAAGTTGTAGAACCTTTGACCTTGGAGGCATTCAAGACTTGACACGGTCCGGAGCAACCTGATCTAATTAGACCTGTTTGAAGCTGGAGGGGTTGGACCATATGACCTCTGGAGGTCACTTCCAACTTAGATTATGGTTCTGTAAGAAAAATGCCTCATGAAGCCTCCTGGGTTTACAGTGATACTGCTAAAACATATAAATTTATTCAATCTGTTACATTGGCAAAAAGCTGCTATAGACAAGTCCTAATTTTAACAGATCAGTCAGTATCTCCAAAGGAAGGATTACAAAATATTTCAGCAGAAACCCCAGTCATTTTTCTTTTACTTGTAATCAGTTTAAGTAAAATTCAGCTGAAGTTTATAAAAGATAATAAAAAATTCATTCCTCTCACCTGAGTATATGAGACTGAAATAACAGAATTAAAAACATTTGGGGACCAAATTCCTAAAGTCACTTACCCTGTACGTGACTGTCCAACTTTATCACAGATGTCTAAGATGAGGCCCCAGTCCTCTGCAGTGTTCATCTCACTGGTTGCTTTCTCTGATAAATAAAGTATATCAAAATATAAATTAAAAACTGTCAATAACAATGTTGAAATATTACCTCTTTGTATATTGCTAAATGCATAACAAATTCCTGTAATACAATTCATATATTTAAAATGTTGTATGTAATTATTTTAATTTTCTAATGTTCACTTGTGACCATGAACTTTGATTAATGAGCAAACATACATGGGGTTGCTTTACCATATAATAAAGATGCACCCAGAACACGACACAAGTAGTATAGCTACCAAAATATTTTTTTCCATTTGAAACTATCAAGTTTAATAAGATATGAACACTTAAAGCATGAGTTCAGTTTGCAGAGTCAGATACAACTAAATTTATCACCTTCTTAGACACTAAAGAGCTGTGTCTTGCATTTCCTTTCATGTATTACATCTCAACAAGAAAGATTCAAAAAGTCATCATAATTGCTAAACTTTTATGTTCCCATCCTTAGTTCAGCTTTGGATGATATATTTCACTGTTTCTTTTCAGCCATAAAGACTGCTAAATCAAAGATAATCTCAAAGAAATCATTGGGACTTTTCCTTCCAAAATTTTTTAATAGGACAAGAGTCCCTGGTGAACACTAAAGAAATAGAGAGGAGGTAGAGAAGAAATAGATTCAATGTCAGAAATAAAAATAGATTCTCTCCGTATTTCTCCCCCAGAAATAAGGAGAACACTTAGGATAACAGTAAGTTATCTAACTTATTGTTATCCTAAGGATAACAATAAATAAAAGCATTAAAGGAAACTGAGCCTTACACTGCAGCTCAATAGATTATGTGAATACTGATAGATCAAATCAGGACTGGAGTGCATAAGGCAATGCACAAGCATTTTCAATAAACAACCAAACAGGAGAATGGGCAGGGAGTAATATAGAAACTTTGTTTCCCATCCCTGCTTCATCTAATGTTTACAGCCTAGTCTACAAAACACAAAGTATGCCTCAGCAATGAGTACCATCTTCCAGGGAATGTCTCGGACTACTTAGTTTTATGAAAGGAATCAAAGATTTCATATAAAAACTTATCTGCCAGGAGAGAATCATTATCTAGATCAGCACTGACAAAATTGCAAAGTGAAAGACAAAGCAAAACATCAAATCTCCCAAAATTACAAGGATTATTAATATCAAAGTTGAAGGTTTTTCTAAAGAATGAGTTTTGATGACCTACAAACTGACATAGGTTACAGTTAATTAGTTTATTCATTCAGAACAAAAATGCAGAAAAGCAAAACTATGGTTTTTGTGCTCCCAAAGTATTTCTAAGGAAAAATTCAACACTGACATACAACAGAAATGGTAAAACAAGAGCTATACTGCCTGATGCAAGAAAAAGAGCAAAACAGTACAGGGAGATTCTAAATAGAAGTTAGTTACAATCCTGTGTGTTCTCTTAGATAAGTAAAAGGGCACTGCCTCTTCTCTCTAAACCCTATTAGAAAACTTGTTTGATTAGAAAAAGCAGTCATAATCAACAAATATCAAAAATCATGGGAACACACCATGCTAACATCTAGCGCTACAGTATCAACCAACCACTTCATTTTCCTTTCAGTTCGCTCTTGTTCCAAATCACGCTTATGACTAACAAGCATAGAAATTCGTGCTTTTCAGGTAAGACAGTTGAATTCAATGCCTTGCATGAAGCATCACAGGCCAAGGCAGTCTTCTGAAATTGCAGTCTATGCACACAACAACTATTCTGCTACCAAAGACAGCCTCAACTCTGCAGTACCAGAGCTGCTTTTTGAAACATAGAGCCTGAGTTGCCTACACTGCATTCCCCAAACTGCAAGCAGCATATAAGCACAGTCCAGAGTCACACAGAACAGACCACATGGAGGCAGTTTGCTTCCAGGTCTCCACTGTTTCAGTTTGTTGCCAGTTCTACTGGAGCTGGAGCAGCTCCAGTCAAAGTGTGCCTGCACAGTTCTCTCCAAAGCCTTAAGTTCCTGCCAGGCTCTGAGCTCACACATAGATCTCACAAACCCAGACTTGTCACTCATGCCTAATGCTGCACTTCAGTTAGCACATCATTTAGCAGAGAGATGAGCAATTCAATGGAACTGAAACCTTGGTCTTTTCCATTGTTCTACATAACAGACAGTTGTCTGTATTTTTGACAAGTGATCCTTCTTTCCTCACAATGTCAACAAAGAGAAATGGCACAGTAATCGGTTATGTCTTCTACAAACCAAGGCGAAAACTAATTCATGCCAAATGTTTTAACATAACAGCAAACTGTGCTTTATGCTAATTTAAACACTGGCTAAAACTACAAGTTTAGTTTAGTTTACTCACATTATAACCAGTTTCTAGCATAACTAAAAAAATCCTCGAAAATCTGTTATGTCATTGTACATAAGAGAGATTTAATGAAAAATTCAACACTCCCCTCAGCCTTCTCTCCTCCTCTTCTGCTCAAAGTTTTGTTTTCTTCACAAGGCCAAATAAATAATTTCCCCTTCTCTATGAAATTGCAAACACTAAAAGACAGTGACTGATGAAATTCCTGATCTACATAACCACACCAATGACAGCCTTTATTTTTATTCTCAATGAGAACATTCTGCAAATTTATCCATGAGTACAACTACAAGTTTCCTGCTGTGGCCACGTTCCTTCTAGGCAGTTGAACTTAATCCTATATAAAAAGTGCTATTTGCTTGCAATGCCTTCCTCCTTGTTAGTCAGGCTATTTCCTCCACTAACAAACACTAGATAGTTTCTTATTAAATTTCCGCCTGAAATCAAGTTTTACTATATAGTTTCAGTCTTCTATAGTAACAACCATCCAATAATTCCATTGGATAATAATGGTAAGACATGAGAAAAAAATGGCCTCTAGTTTTACTCAATTCCATCTTAAACAAGGGGAGTTAAGTGCATTCTGAGAATGTTAGCAGCACAGTGTCTAAGCTGTCTGTCCACAAAAAAGGCCACTATCTCTGTCAGGGCATTAGCAAATAACTATTGCCTTTCACTACTCTGGGAACAGGAGCAACAAAGACGCTTTGACAAAATTCCTATGTTGCATCAGTGTTTTGTAGACAAAATTATTACTTAAATCTATTTAAGTTAAATTACTTACACTATTGTCACTTAAAATACACAAATACTCTCTGAAAATGAGGCACACATTCACAGGCAAAAAAAAAAGTCTATGTGCACTTGGTAGTTGCCTATCCTGCCTAACAGCTGGAACCCTCCCAGCCTTCAGGTACAGTTGATGTCACTGGCAGACTCCTAGTACTGGAATGGACTCTTACAGGGGAAGAGGAGCAGACACTTGTGTTTAAAGTCTTAGGATAGGTTAGCACAGCACATAGAAGATAACCTAAAGAAGAAATGTTCTTCATCTTCCATTCTTAATCAAATATAATTCTACCATAACAATATTAATGTTTAGCTTAGACCCTATCCCTCTACCTCATCATTGCTTCAAAATCTGACTTAACTTAGGGAATGCCAAGCCAGAAGCAGACACTGTTTCAAACTTTACAAAAACAACTTTAAAAGACAGCACTGGCTCCTTCATGAAATGAACATAATTCAAAACTTATTAATGCCATTCTAAACCCAAAGGAAACAGCACTGCATCGTAGCTGTCTTCCATGAAGCTGCATCACTCAAATTCAAGGCATTATTTTCTGAGCACAAGCAAGACCTACAAATGAACATAGTAATTTCAAGCAGTGCAAGACTGTACAATCTTATGTTGCATAAGGTCAATTTGTACTAATTGATAGCTATTATTAATCCTAATTACTATTAATAGTAGTTAGTAAAATAGTAGTTTTAAATTTTTTTAACTGGCTTTTTTCCTTGTTTTTTGGGGGGGTTGTTTTTTTTTGTTTTGTTTTGTTTTTTGCATTACATGTCTTTACCTCTCACCTTTATTTTTTCAGGAGCTATTTAATATTATTTTCTTACCAGTAATGCCATAAAAACAGGCACACAAATTGGTATGTACCATAATTTCAGAAAAACAACATCTATGGGTTCTTGGCTTATACCTACAGCATCTATGGGTGTTTTGGTCAAAGACAACAACGATCGGGCACAATATAAGAAAACCTTTCTAAATTATTTCAAAAATTTGTTTAGCTCCTGTAACAAATACAGAAGAGACAAAACCAATATATCATTTTTTGGCCACTTTGCGAGGCACAGAGCTTAGAATCACTAGGCCTCTCTTCTTATACTTCTGCATTCAGAACACTAGCCAGACCAATTCCCTCTTGTCCAACATTCACTCTCTAAAACGTACCTAAAACAGACACCTAGGAAAACATAAAAGAGAACAAGGTAAGCACTAATTGTACTTCCCTACCAAACACCTTTCGGTGACCAACAATTTGCAGCTTTGTAACTCCTGAGTCAGAGTTAGTGCTCCAACCACACAAACATTGTCATAAATCATACATGCAACAAATGAAGTATTCTGAAGCAAAATGCACCTCCTATGACAGAAATCTCAGCTGTTTGTGTCTTTAGCTTCTCAATAATTTGTAGAATATAATGTCCTTCAAATAAACACCTAGATGCTGAAATCATTCCTCCAAACATATATTGTATCTTTTTTCAAGTAAACCTCTGAATAAAATTTATACAACACTGAATAGCACCTGGCTTCTAAGGAAAACATCATTCCTTATTACAAGGAAATACTGTACCTAAACCTCACCTAGTGTTACACCTACTGAATGAGAACCCAGGCCAAAAATATCTAAATATATGAGATTAATTACTTATACTTTGCTTGAAAGTACACAGGCACTTGCACAGGCTGTTTTGGGATACCTAAATCAACTTGCCTCTCCTTGTGTTGTAAAGTTCATTAAGTGTGTTGAGGCCGCATTTCCCTGTAATTTAAGCAAACCTGAATGCTTGGAGCATTGATAAAATTCTGTTTGCTCCTCTGGTTTTGTGCATTATTTATAAATTATAAACAAAGCAAAAATATTTGTACTGTGATTCTATTCAGTACAGCAGTTCCCTATTATACACAAAACACAATTGCAGTTGATCATTTTAGGACAGAAGAAAAAAAAAGAAAACAAAACCCTTTCCTCAGTAGAAAAACTAAAAATTTCCTAAAATTCATACTTGTCCTAAAAGAAATCTATCCTCAGATTTACAAAGTATTATTTGACAGAAAAAAGGTAGTGCATGCTGAAAAAATCCATTGCCAGATTTAGTGGTTGATGCCTTAGGTGCTGGTAAAAGGGATATAAATATTGCTGCAGATTTTCCATGGAAATATGTGCTAGTCACTTGATTTCTCTGCCTTAGTTCTGCACCTTAACAGTAGCATTTAGCTGCCTCGTTAGAAGTTTGCAAGAGTAAATACTCGCATCACTGTTCAGATACTGCAGTGAACCAAATGATGAATTTCTCAGGGCAGAAAAACTTCATGAGTACCCATTGCTAACAACATTTTCAGAGGGAGGCCTTGTTAGGCTTGAGCTTCTCAAACTTTAGTTTTTTTCTGAAGTTCATTCTGAAAGAAAAATCCCAGTCTTAGAACTGAGATTTTTTTCTGCAACAAAGTCTCAAGGATGTTAAAACTAGTAGAATTTCAAAACTAAAATACAAGCCTAGATCAAAACACCCTCAAATCCAATCCACTTAAATTATACATTATTTGAAGCATTTAAAACATGTATCCGTAAAAACTGTCAGAAAAGTTTACCAATCTAAGGTTTTTAATCATTCTACTTATTATTTGCTCTTACTCTACTCATGGATATAACATCATTTTCACAGTTGGACATCATTAAAATGAAATACTGAAGTTTTAACTTCAACTACAAAGAGAAGAATGGCTACCGAAAGTCTTCAAAAGAATATCTAAACAAAGTCTTCAACTCACAGACTCATATTACAACCAGTTTCTAGCATAACTAAAAAGATCCTCGAAAATCTGTTATGTCATTGTAAATAAGAGAGATCTAATGAAAAATTTAACACTCCCCTCAGCCTTCTCTCCTCCTTTTCTGCTCAAAGTTTTGTTTTTTTCACAAGGCCAAATAAATAATTTCCCTTTCTCTATGAAATTGCAAACACTAAAATTCCAAAGCAATATAGTTTAAATAGTCCTTAAAGACTGAAACTGACTGCAAATTTTTCTTTGTGCAGGCACTTGCTGAGAAATTTGGATTACATACCATTCCACATCATTGAAGTTAAATACAATTAAATTTTATTCTTCTTGTCTGTCAAAAAGAACAAATACATTTCTTGGCCCATTCTACAAAAACCACCACTTGAACATTAACCACTTTGCATTTCACTAACATGCTCAGAACTGTGCAAGAAGAATATGTCCAACCAGATTCCATTTGGACAAGATTGAAAATAACCTCTAACAGGCAAAAAACACCAGAGAGAGAAACTTGAATTCCACTTACCATTAACTTTAACAAAGCTATTAACCAACTTTTGCAGTTTAACTGTACATTTACAGTGTTCCAAAGTCCTTCTGGGAGCAATTGTAGGAGGTGTCCTATGACAGCACTACAGCTGATCCAAGTTGCAAAGCAAGCAGCAGTGACTGAGGCCACCTCAGCTCATTCCTTCAGAAAACAGTGTAGGATCTCAACATGCATGAGGCAGCCCAGCCAAAAAAAACATTAATCACTCAGCTCAATGAACCGAGCAGAATGAAGACATAAGGATTCACAACCTGGTTAGAAAAGGCTGAAATCGTAACGACAATCTAAGCAAAAATAATTTAGATGTTTAGATGTCTCATGCCAAACCTAACAAATCCACAGAACTCAAACTACCTTTTGCCCAGAAATATTACAACACAACAGGAAGGTGAGCACATTAGAGATACATGAGAAGGATGACTAGTCCATAAACAAGATGTATCACAGACATGTCATATGAACAAACGGTGCCAGGATGCATTTGCAGAACCCCACAAGCCAAGCCAAAGTAGAAGAAGCATTTCAGAAAGAAGATCAACAAAAAAAAATTAATTTTCCACATCAGGTATACAGTGTTATTTTATCAATTGGAGGAACAGATTTTACATGTTGAAGATCTACTTTGATTCTTCTAAATTTTGGTATTATAATGCACACTGTCACAGCTGAAAGGAGAAGCACTTAAGTGACAGTTCTTCCCTGAGAAGAAAGAAAGAACTAGCAAAAAGTACAGTCTTTGACTATTGAACGTACTATGTTGGCTTCAAAGTGCCCAGCTGAACTCAGAGCCTGGTAATTGATAGTGAAAAAGATTTTTGTTGGCTGATATAATGAAAGAGTATTACGCTCAGTCTTATCCTGTCAGCATTGCCACTTTTCACCGAGATCCTAACACCAAAGGTATCTTTAAGTATGAAGTTCTTATTTTTCATAAATATTTATAAATGACTGAAATGGAGGGTGGCTATAGCCCCTTTTCCACAAATTTTCTACTTGGTCTCCCTGTTAGCTCACAGTTAATATCCTTTTTAAAACAAAGCTGAGAAAAACAGTAGGCCAACTCAAGCAAAGAGTGCCTGTCTCATGACAAGCTGAACAAATCCTTGGAATTTATCCTCCTTTGCATCCAGATGTTAACTCACAGCCTGCAGTCTCTGTAATGATCTGGCGTCAAGAAACTCACCTGTGACAATTTTTCCTTCTTTTGGCAAACCTGGCCTAACACAGAAAGTCCAGCTCAGAGAGACACGTAAGTGGATGCTTTGAAGATGTCGACTAAGCAAGGGGATAAATCTAAAGAACAATGAGCTTAAATAGCAAGAGAATTTTATTTTCAAATAATTGCAAAAGAAATTGCACCATGGGAATCATGGTCAAACCATTTCTTACATTCTAATAGCATCAAACTGATCATATGATCACATGTAATTCAAGCATATTGTTAAATATCTGAAGAGTCAGTAGCATAAAATTATTGACAACTGCTAGTGTTAATAAAATATGGGGAAAATGACTGCAAGTCATATCAAGTTCTACTACCTTACTAAACCACCTGCCTAATTTCATATTATTGTAAATGGTAAGCCTGAATTCCTTCCCACTCCTGTGCTGCCTCAAACCATCACAGTAAGAGCCAGAGTAACACTCAGAGCAAATGCAAATACCTTCATCCTTTTCTGTGCATAAGAAGAAAGAAAAATCTGAACTCCCTGTGTTTTTTAAACACCTTCTGCTAATATTGTGTGTGATTTTTATGACAACTTATACCAGAACCTGAGTTACAGATTTTATTCTTGAGATAATATTTAAATGACACTTGAGAACTGCTTTAGCAGTAAGTTCTTCATCAAACCTAACCTAAGCATCACTACATTATATTTTAGCCTGTCATGACAGTTTAGTAGACGGTCTTTTGGTTCTTAAAGCACATTTCACCATTATTTTACCTGAATCAAACTTACAGATAAATCTGTATTTCCCAGGAGCAACTCCCTGGGAATAATTTTATGATTAAGACTGAGAAATACAGCAGAAACAGACAACCCATGAACCTAATAATAACACTTTTAATTCTAACCCCTTAAATGGAAAATTAGAGTTTCTTAATTATACTCTCAACAGGCCCAGTGTCTTGAAGATTTTTTTTCTTTTTCTAATTCCATTATTATGTTCCTTACTTGGGCACACCATCAAAGGTTCCCTGACTTGATTGTGAAAACTTGTGTCACCACTGATTAGCACCCCTTCCTGTTGAAATATTGCTAAATATGGTAAAAAGAAACTTCAGAAAATGAAAAGTATTTGAGCTTCATCCAGAGACTTGTATTCTTGAGGATGACAACGGTTCTTCTCCTCAAATCTCAGGGCATTCTTTAATGTTGTCAATTTAATAGCAGTCTTAAACAACATTCTTTTGCCAACTGCACCTACAAAAACCAGGTGTATGAAGTTGGCACTGAATGGTAAACTATTATGGATGACCAGGTTCCACGGCAGCAGCACGTTATCAAGCCTAGCCAAATGTCGCTCACTGGCCAAACTTAAAAATTTGTCCTGAATGTAAGACATACTTCTGCTCCCCAAAACAATGGAAAATAATTTAATTCCAGATATGTTCTCTGCAATCCGTTATCCTAAATGGTTCTAAAATAGTGTCCAACTACTCCACAGTACTGATCAGCTATTTGGTAGACAAAAAAGCTCAGCTATCACAGCAATACTATCAACAACACCAATGTCCAAATTCAGATGAAATTAAGAATAGCTGGTGACTGCCTTTCTGCTTCAGGAACCTGATTTTCAAAAGAAAACTTTCTTGCTGGATAAGAACAAAAGCAGAACACTCAGCTTCAGAAAATCAAATGAAAAATAGCTCTATGGCTTGACAACTTTTGGAAATTTCCTCAGAACATGAGAGCTTACTCTACAGCTGATGCTATCTTATGAAGCCTGCCAAAAAATTCATCCAGTTAATAGCACATTCCCAAGGGGCCCTGGAGAAGAAGAGCCCAGGGACACTTTCCGGGAG
Source organism: Phylloscopus collybita (assembly GCA_027886175.1). Classification (NCBI taxonomy): domain Eukaryota; kingdom Metazoa; phylum Chordata; class Aves; order Passeriformes; family Phylloscopidae; genus Phylloscopus; species Phylloscopus collybita. The sequence continues at coordinate 19,118,485 of JAJNNQ010000002.1, forward strand.
ACTTCATCACTCCCATCTTCCTGGCACAAATCCAATTAAGTGTTGGATAAAGGCAGCAGGCTCCTGAAAGCAGGCTGTCACCAACTGAACAGCCTGCTGCTCCTTCAGTCTCCCTCAGGACACCATGAAAGAGGCCAAAAGAAAGAGGCTGTTCACCAGTGAAAATAAGCCCACTGCCCACTATCTGCTTTTCCAAGAACAATTTGGTACTGAGTGATTATTTCTATCTCCTCATGCAGTACATAGAATAATGCTTTTGAAAATTATTTACTGGTAATCATATTAGGCAAGCACAGTAAGTAAGACGTTGGCATCCTCTGCACCTAGAAAAGAGCAAATGAGCCACTGAAGTAACTGATGGGTGCTAATGCCCTGCCTTGAGACTCGCAGTACTGAGGAGCACATCCAGTGAACTGAGCTCTAGAGAGATCCCTTCAAGCAGTCTGAGCTTCCCTACCAGCCAGAGGCACCAGGAAAAAAAAAAAAAAAAAAGTGAACACCTGCCAGAACCTGAGCCTATCACTTTTTAATCTTATTAGTTCAAATCATTCTCTAATAGTCCGTGGAAAACTGGCAAGCAGTACAATCTCTTCCTCACTTTCAGCTGTCAAATTACACTAGAAGACAGCAGAACAACTTAAGAAGAATTATTTACTACTTCCCAAAATAAATCAGTCAAGTTTTCTACCAACAAAATCATTAATTGAAGTGCAGTCTTCAGCTTAAAAGTGCTAACAGTTCAAAATGAGATCAAGCTATGTCTTATTTTAAAGCAACAGACTAAGAATTTCTGATAACATACATACAGAATTTATGTCTCAGCACTTTTTTATTATTCACTAATCCTTTCTCCTGAAAAGGTATATACTTTCCAAACGCTTTTGACTTGGTCTTTCTTTAAAGAGCTGGAAGAATTAAACTGGAGTCTAAAGGTATGACGGTTGATAAACATTAAGAAACAAAGTATCTGTAGTTGAAAGTTACAGCTAGTTTAACACTATTAAAGAAATTAGTTGCAAGAGACTTATACAATGTTACACTGCCATAAGAAAATATCCACAGAGAAGGGGCGTACTTATCCACATATGAGAAAAAGTCTGTTTATATTATGGGATTCCCCAGGCAAAGCTTTTATGGCTCAAAATAAGAGATGTCAGCAGCAGGTCGAAAACAAACTATATTACACAATCTCAAATAAGACACACAAAACTAATTATTATTTGTCTATATGTTATTTTATCTTCAGTTTCGACACATCAGCATTAAGCACAATTTTTGTCAAGTAAAAGCCAGATACTTCCTTTCCATCTAGTCTGGCCCTGGAACAAGCAAGGTGAGGATAACACTTGAGTTCAACACGTCAAGTTTTACTTGAAAGGAAAAGAGAAAGCTCCCACAGGAATCCCCTTTAAAGAACTAAATACAAAACGCTTTAACGATTTTCTCATGCTTGTCTGTGAGGCAACTGTAGATGGTGCTTTTTACTGTTCATCCTTTCAAAAACACTCCAGCGCGGACCTTTCTCACTACTTGTTTTGCTGCGCGGCAGCGTTACTCGTGCTGGGCAGGCCAGCTCGTCCCCCACGAGCATCTCCGCGCTCGCCCCCGCGGCCCGCAAGGCCAGAAGGGCCCGCAGGGGCCCCGCTGCTGTCACCGGCCGGCCCCCGCCGCCCCCGCCGGGACGCGGGCCGGGCCCGGCCCGGCCCGGCCCGGCCCGGCCGCTCCCGCCGCACGCACCGTGACCGCCGGGCCGCCCGGGCCGCCGCCGCTGCTCCCGCTCCCCGGCCGGGCGCCAGCGAGCCCAGCAGCGCAGGGCCGGGACAGCGGGCCGGCTGCCCGCGGGGGATGGAGCGGGTCGGAGGGCCCACGGGGTTATCTCGGGGAGAGGCCGGGCCGCGGCGCCGCGGGAGCCACTCACCCACATCCTGGTCGAAGGGGTTGGTGGCGAAAAGCGGCATGGCGGGGCGCGGGGCTGCCGCCCCTCCCGGCAGCGCGGCGGCAGCGGCGGCGAGAGAGAGCAGCGCTCGGCGGCGGCGGCTCCTCCTCCGGCCCCGGGCAGCTCCGCCGCCGCCTCCTCGCTGGGCCGGCGCCGCCTCCCGCGCAGCACGCCGGGAACCGGGGCTGGGCCCGGCAGCGACACCCGGCCCGCCCCACCACCGGGGGCAGGCATCCCAGCCCCGGCACGGCCACCCGGGGCGGAGGTTTATATTAGTTAGTTACGTGGAACTCTTTCGTCCCCCCCTGCTCGGGAGGTGAGACGGTTTCGTGCCCAGACACGTTTGCTTTCTATGGAAGACTTTTGGAGCTTCCCTATACGTTGGGCTGACTGAATATTTTCCATGGTGCTTGTGGCATGGGTTGGCCTGACGGCAAAGTGCAGGCTGGTGGTTTTACCAGCCATCCCTCAGAGCATGGCACGGCAGCCTGACCGGTTCTCCGCGGTCACATCCCTCGGAGAGCAGTAGCTATCAGCTGCTCACAGGGCACGGAGTATCTCCTGGCCTCTGGCTGCCTCTCTTGGTGCTCCACTTTGTAAGCCTATGTTGCTGGCTTCAGTGGGGTGCGTCCCACGTTAACAATATGACTCATAGGACAAGACATGTTCTGCCTATTCCTGCTGTCACGTAATACTCAAGTCGTTATCCTTAAGGCCTTTTAGTATTGTTCGATTACTTTGTTCTAGTTGGATTGCAAATTAAGTAAAACTAGGCTCATGTATACACTTGGGGAAAGAGTCAGACACAGAGCAATAGGGGCCTATCACAGGCGTGCAAACAAAAAATGAAAAAGGTACTATTACTGTTTGCAGGGCAGAAACACTAGATGCAATCAATAGCACTAGCCATGCTCAATAATGAATGTGATTGCATGCATTAGGCAGACTTCTGACACATCAAATGAAAACTGCACACCAAGCCTCTTCCCACAAGGATTTACAGTCACTAGGCACTTTGTTATTTTACTAAGGTTTGGTGGGGGTTTTTTGTTTTGTTTCGTTTTTTCCCATACCTCTAGTTCTGTGTCTTTACCTATCCATAGCAACTGTTCTCAGCAGCTAATGCAGGTCAGCATCGATGTACTGTGTAGAACTGACTACTTGTAAGGAATTGCATGTTTTCTTCGGATTCTACCTCAATTCAATTAGATATTCTCAGATTCTTTACCTCCTCCCCATTCATCATCCCCCATTATGTTCACAAAAGACATATGGTAGATATTCTCGGAGCCTGTTTTATCCCCTCCTTTCTCATCCCTTCTTTCTGATCGTTTCAAAATGAATTGTAGGAATCCTTTCAAACAAGCAGAGCTTTTATTCAGTAGTCCTGCAGGAAGAGCTTACAGAACATACATGGGGAACTGGGGTTTTAGACTGCCTTCAGCCTAAAAGCATTCCAACCCAACTTTGCTTCCCAAACTGCTCCTCAACATTTTGAAAAAAAGGTAGTCTATACCAGGAAACATTTTAAGGCTCTGTAATCATGGCTTATATTTTGATTCTGTAATGATTTTTTTTTTTTTTTTTTTTTTTTTACCGTGTGAAGGACACAGTGTGAAGTCCTTCCAAAACTCCATATGGCATTGTATCTATCTCTTTTCCCTGTCTCATGGCTCTAGCATTTTTCCATACCACAGCAATGGGTCGTAGTTAGAGACTCTCCCAGAAGTATGGGATTTGCCCTCTCAGACATAAATGGCTATAGAAACCAGCTTTTCCACCTTATGTGTGAGTAGTATAATGAATATGCTATTAAAAACAGGTGTGTTAATCTATATGCTATTAATAAACAGGTGTTAACTACATCTTTACTGGATGTAGTTCAAAATGCTTGTATTATTTCCTACTGCTGCCGAAGTTAGCTATCTAAAAGTAAGACATCTAGTTCAAAGGTACAGTCTCAAATTGCATCTAATTTTGGGGTATCTACAGCTGAAAGAGAATGTAGCAACACTGCCCTGTGCCCACAACTATGTGCTGCCACCACATTTCTTGTATTAGATTTGGAATTTGATCCATTTCATTTGTGGGTGCACAATCAGCTGATCCAGCTGAAAACTACCTCACTGCAGAGAAGTTCCCTGTTGGATCATGTCACACCTCTGACTCACCTTGGAATTAGATCAGGCATGTGAAGAGGTGGGAAGGCATGGCTGGGGACAGTACTTCAGCGGTCTGGGTCAGGAAAAACAGGCATGTCCAGGGGATTATTCATCTGTTCTATTTTGGACCTCATTCTGAAGATGGCCTCTGCAGCAGTGACTGTTGATTTCACAGATTAGCTTATCTGTCCAAGAGTTCTCTGACTTAGGGTTTGTCTCTAGACAGCCTTATAACAAGTTTTAAGCAGTGTGGGTTTTTTAAAATATATGCTACTTTTGTTTGAAGTAAGCAGTCTCAGATGACTGGTGAAGACATTTCTTTTTTCTTTGCACACTTCTCTTTTTATATAGTACTGTTGTTCAGACACAGGTAAGAGATCATAGAATGGCTTGGTTTGAAGTGGATCTTGGAGGTCGTCTAGTTCCAATCCCCCTGCCATGGGCAGGGACACTTTCCACTACACCAGGTTTCTCAGACCCCTGTTCAATCTGACCTTAAACCACTGCTTGGTTCAGGGCATCCACAACCTCTCTGCACAATGTGTTCCAGAGCCTCACCACCCTGTAAATAAAGAATTTCTTCTTAATATCTAAATCTACCCTGTTTCAGTTTAACGCCATTACCCCTTGTCTTATTGCAGTGTCTCTACAATGTCCTTGTTAAAAAGTCCCTCTCCAGCTTTCTTGTAGGCACCCTTCAGACACCAGAAGGCTGCACAGAGGTCTCCCAGAGCCTTCTCTTCTCCAGTCTTCACAGTCTCAGCTCTCTCAGCCCATCTCCACAGCAGAGTTGCTCCAGCCCTCTGATATATTTATGGCCTCTGCACTCATTCCAGCAGGTTCACATCCTTCTTAAGCTGGGGTCCCCAGAGCTGAATGCAGTACTCTATAGATGGAGTCTCATAAAGGCAGGTATTCAGTTAATTTCCAGATAACACACTTCCTGGGTTTTAGAGATGTGACATACTTCTAAATTTGATTGTTTTATTTATGTTGTTTGTTTATATAATTTATTACTTTTTAAAATTATGACAAGAGTTTATCCATATGAAGGTAAATTCTGGATTCTGATGATGTACAATTATTCTCTTTAGTCTTCAGTGGGAAAGGGTACTGAGGAGCAGTAACTTGTAAATAACAATCTGCTGGGTTGACACCCATCTATATTAGACAAGCATTTTCTTAAAATAGGGCAAAACCATTGTAGTCATGGAGGTCCATTGCAGTTCCAGTTTTCTGGGGTAGTATTTTATTTGTCATGCCCATTTGGCATTTGTCATGCCAAAGCATATCTTAGTTTTAGAGCTGCTGCATTGTAAAAATAAGGTGTATGATGCCAGGAAAAAGCCAGTACAGTGCTAGCAAGGAGACAGATATGAAGAACAATGATTGTCTCACAAATCAGTCCTACTGACCTTTCTTTCAACTGCATTTTCATTATAGTCCACTGTGTACATTGCTTTTGGAACTGAAAGCTGTGAAGAAAGCATAATCAAAGGAAAAGAGAAAGGTTCAGAATAGAGCAAGTGCCAGCCATCCATTTGGTTACAGCTTTTATCTTTGACAGGGCAAGTACAAAATGTTTTGGATGGCATACAAGATGCTGTAATGCATAACAATATGATGATATGACAAAGACAAAATTTTTCCTGGTTACAGGGCACATGTAGATGCTTTAACTGCTGGACCACAGTGATTTACTCCCCACCTATAATCTAATTCTATATGTTCTAATATATAGGAAGTGTCCAAGCAGCATGGCTTGCAGTATTTTTATCTATTCCATTATGTATAGAGAAAATACATAAAGCATCAATACAGTAAGTCTGGTGTCTGCTGTTAGGAAATCTGGCTAAAAGTATTTCATTATATCTTTTTACTTTAATATTTATGAAGTATGCAAGTAGGATTATATGAAGCATATAACTGGAGTTCCTTCAAACCCATGTAATCTTAGAACCAGACAAAGATTCTACTAATAAATTTTATATAATAATTAATTTTTCCCTGACCACATTAAAAATTGTGATGTGCAACCTTCTAGTTAATATTTGCACACAGATGCCAGAAACAAGGGTCTATATCTTCCTCAACCCGAATTCAAAGCAGTAATTTCAAAGCAACTCACATTAAGTTATATTTCATATATTTACACTGAAGTTTTGTTATATGATTTTGGATAAGGAGTTCATTGAAGCCAAACACAATGTGTTTATGCTGTTTGCTTGAGTAATCTTATGGTAATGTATTGTGATATACCTGTGAAAGGCAGATAACCTGTACAGTGCTGGCTCCTGGGATCTCTGGGTGCCTGGGCTTCCCTAGGGATGCTGACCAGAGCATCACTCTGTGCCAGCTTCCTGGCACTGCTGTAGAGAACCACTTGTCCTACTGCTTTTTTTGGCACAAACACCTCTTCTGAGTGTGGCTGAACTGACTACACCCAATATGGTCACTTTTTCATGCCATCATGTTATCACTCAGACCAGTTTTCAACCAATGATGAGATTAAAATGAATCTTTCTGTTCTCTACCACTCTTTGAAGAAGGAAACAGAAATACTTCTATTGACCACAACAGGCATCAGATTGGAACACTACTCACTTGGTAAAGAGCCCTTTTTAACTCAAGCTAGCTAGCAAGCTTAGATTATGTCTGCTTTGAAACTAATAATGGAAGCAGTCTCCTCTATAGAGATTATAGTTCTCACATAAGCAGAAAATCAGAAGGAATTTTTTGTATTATTCAAGTATGTTTTGTAAAATCCTGTGAAGAATTTGCCTGATATCTTGGGCAAGGTAGAAAAGCTTCTTTATAAGAAGAATATTACTTTTACTGCATAATATAGAAAAGGGAATTTAAGAATATGTTTACGCTACCAGTAAATTTCCAAAGTGTATTTTTTTTTTACTCACATGAACAATACAATGGAAGTTAGTGGTACTAATTTAATTTTTAGTCCATATATATATATATATATATATATATATATATATACACACACACAATTAGAATCTTAGAGTGGAGTTAGCTTCTTGATACAGCCAGTCTGCAGTGTGCAAAGATTCCAACTGCACAGGTCACATCATATCTAAAATATCACAAAAAGAAAATAATTGTTGTACAGAGTTCAGTTAGTCTATTATAGCAAAATGTACACTGAGTTTGGGTAAATCAAAAACTCAGATAAACCAAACTCAAATGAGCAGGATAGTGTGTTTAACATGTGTTTGTTCTTTAACATTGCAGTTTGCATTATGGTTTTGTTCCTGGAGAGGATTAAACAGAACAATACACAAGGGCATCCCAGACTTAATGTGCTTTTCAGAACATTCAATAAACCAGTGGGATTCGGATATGTAGAACCAATAATTTTCATACAAAAAATTTAAATGTTCACACAGAATTTTTGTATTTTTGTAACAGAAATATAAAATTCCACTTCAGCCTGTGTTCATGACGCTTCTTTTCCTTTGCTTAATATGAATCATTTATTTTGCAGGAGTAGTGCAAAACTCCAACTGCTTCAGAAGCGCCAAATATGAGATCTTCTAGTTCTTCCCACAAAACTTATGCAATCCATTCCACACCACATCTTTTGAAAGCATCTTTTATCAAATTCCTAGCATAGTAAATTAAATAACAGATATACGCATCTGCATGAATGCACAAAAAGATACACACAGTGTTGTTCAATTTAGACAAAGTTCTGTTTACTTGTATTTATCCTTGAATACCTTACTGATTCCTACATAAACCACAAACCTAGAATAGTGTGCAAGTAATATATATAAAGTCTGTTGTCTAAACACGTTTTTCTTGCAGAGTGCTGGGAACGTTAACTGAAGACAGAGCAGAAGGACAAGAAGCTGTTAAATTTCTTAACAAATTTCTCTTGCCAGAATTTTAAGTTACTGTGTGACAGTTAACCAGTCTGAAGTATAAAGGTAATACTGCAGTGTTTATATCAACTAGTTCTTGAAGCATTTGATAGTAGATGACCTTCCCCTGTTATAGTGGAGCTGATAAGCCATTATATTATTTTCAGAGCACTACAATTTTTCATTCCATAGACGTGTTTCCATACTGAATAGATAAATTTTGTAACAAAACCCCCAAAATACTGTAGAACATTTCATTAGAAAATAATGTCATGTAAGCTTCACTTTGTATTTCTGGAAAGAGATTGAAGTTAAAAACCATTCATCTTTATAAGGTTCTGAGTATCTGTGTGTGCAATAGGAATCTAGAAGTAAAATAATAGTATCAATCATGAAGAACATCAAGAAAACCACTCTCTTTTGTAGCAACAGTATAGCAGTATTGATGATGTGGACCTAGAGTAAATAAAGGTAAACTCTCAGCCAGGGAAGGCTGAGAGTGAATATGAAACACAGTGATGCTCTCACCTACAACATAAAAGACCTTGATTGGACTGTCTTGAAATTTATTGGAAAGGTTGGTTTGTGTTTGAATAACAGCGAAGTTTATCTCAACTGATAAGCCAGTCATAACTGATTCAAAAAGCCGATTTAGATAATGAAATTCATATATAAACCTATTCACTTCTATTGATTAAATCTCTGTATGTAAAGAAAATCTATCTTATGAATCATTTTGAGATTTTTTTGGAGTCAAAAGATGCTAGCCAAAGTTGAGATATTAGATGAAATAATTTCACTACTATTAAAAAAACATTATTTCTAATTAAGTACAGATACTGTACTTAATGCTTTGAAAATAGCTGACACTTTATCAAATTTAAATAAAGGATTCAGAAAATACAGACTAGTTACCACAAATATATACATTGTAATTGACAGAAATCATGATTTAAAGAATAACAATAGGGAAGGTACAAAAAAGAAATTACGTTTCAACTAATTTATAGCAATTCCTAGAACACATAATTATAAAAATGGATTTGTAAAAAAAGCATTAACACAACAAATATGTTTTGAAAATGCTGCTGATAAAATGTCACACAGGAACTACACAGGATATGAAGTAGCTACAGATTAAGGAATAAAATATCTCCATGGATTAAAACATGGGAAATGGAAACAAGGAGCAAGTTTTTTACAGCAAAATTAGAGCAGTGGGGTGTTTATGAAAGTTCCGTGATATGTTTTGTGCTTTTAATAAATGGTTGGAAAACTTAGTAAAATGGGGATGACAAAACTTGCAAATAGAACAAAATGTTTCGTTTATTTAAATCCAAGAAAAGATTATGGGGACATTCAGAAAGTTGTCAATTGGGTGAATGAGTAGTGTGATAGCAAGAGAAATTGTAAGCTTAATAAATAGTAACCACAATATTAGAGGAAACACTTTGAGATGCTTAACCTCACCATTGAGTTCTGAATTGACTAAATTAACTGAAGACAAACCCAGTCATCATAACACATAATGTGTGCATCCAAAATTAATAAATCTGAGCAAATAGAGGAAGGAAAGTAATACAGAATTCTAAAGAGTATTAGACAAACATTGCTTATCAAATTTCGAAAGATTCTCAGCAAAAGCATGGAAAACATCCAAGAAGAGATTTAATAATGGAAAATTTTTACTTCAAAAGGAAAATAGGATTTGTTGCCTCAAATCTGCTGTGGAAAAATCTCAAAAGAAAAATGGCAAAAGACAGCTAAAAGTAATAAAAATAAAAGAATAATATTAAAAATTGGGATTGAGTATCATTCTCCATGTATCGTAAATTAAGAAAGTCTTCATCAGGTAATGAATTCATAAATTGGCAAAATCAAATGAGAAAAAAATCCCCACTTTACTTATTTTACTCGTAGTATGTGGTTAATTTTTGATGCTTCTTTCAACACTACATTGTCAAAGCTAAAAAGTTAGAATAGTTTGAAGTGAGAAGAACAATTCAAGTTGAGAAAACAGGTAAGTAAGATAGCAGGAATATCCAGAATGAAAATAATAAATATTGAAAATGTTTTGGAAAGCTACAGTTTAAACCAATTTATAGCTGTCACACTGAGATGACATGTAGGCTCAGATTTACCTGTATGGGCAAAAACTTCTAAATTGGGTCATTCAATCCTGTGTGTAAATCTTTGTCTTGATTTCTTAACAAAAGGATTCTCAAACTGGACTATATTTGTGACTTGAACACAAAAAGCATCTGTGCGTGTATAAAACTGATTCTTACTTTAATCTCACTAGTGTATACAATGTGCTCTTTTGCCAACAACTCATTTTGCACATTATACATTTGTTGTTGCCAGTGGGTGTGTGTTTTGAGGCTGAAAGATGAACATCTGCTTGTGTGCTTTGGTGAGGAGGGGGAGACTTAGGTTTTGTCCGGCACATCTGCTTATCTTTACTTGAAGGCCCTTGATCTAAGACATCCAGATATCTTCAACATTGAGATACCCACCCCATCCTAAAGCAGATAGACTTGGACTTTTTAAATTCTACTGAACAAGAAGCATTTCAAAGATATCCTGACCCAGTTTTGGAATTCTTCTGTCTGTATATGCCTGTGTCCGTGGTATTTGCGCTGAGAGGCCATGGTCACCATGCTTGGAAATGAGGAGCCTGCATCCCTTGGCTAGCAGAGATGGAGAAAGATGTCAGGAGAGTGGGTGCAGCCCACACTTTTTGAAGCATCATGTCACATTAGCTCAGGCTAAGGCTGTCCCCCTTCCAGAGCCAGTCCCAGAAATGCTACCTGTGCTGGCTTAACTTCCCTGTGCACTTACACAGAAAGCAGACACCTACACGGTAACATGGCACACTCAAATCTCACCCTTCAGTCTGCCACCAGGCTGCTCTTCAGGCCCTTGGAAGAAAGTCCCCTTCATCAGGTGTGAGCCCTAGCCTTCCTCATGTATTGAGGGTGGTATTTATGGAGATCTACCAGACTCTCGAGGTCACCCTGGCAGGTGGCTGTTTGGCCTCTGAGGTGGGGGCCTGGGCATATTCCCACCAGTCGCTCTCTGGCCGGACTCCCAGGTGCTTAATCTCAGACACGTATTTCTGTGTTTCCAAGAGCTGCGCTATTTTCTGTCACTTTTTCTGGGCTGGGCTGTGCCCGCTGCCTTGCGGTCAGAGGCAAGGCCGGGTACCATCCCACAAGGATCTCCCTGCCGATGGAGGCTCACCCGCCCCCGCAGGGCCCGGCTGACCTGGGGAGACCCGCGGCGCGGAGGGAGGAGCGCGCAGGGCCATGTGAGCCGCTGGCGGCGGCAGCGGCCCTCGGGGAAGACAGATGGGGTGAGAGACAGCGCTCGGTCCGGCTGTCAGCGCGGCCCCAGCCCCGCCGCGGAGGGAGCCCCTCCTCCCCGCCGTGTGCGCCGCGCTCCCGGCCGGGGAACCATGGCGTCTAGCGAGGAGGACGGAGGCGGCAACGGCGCGGTGGAGGAGAAGGAGAATGGCAAGAAGAAGAAGCTGGGCGCCCTGGCCACGACCTGGCTCATTTTCTACAACGTCGCCATGACCGCGGGGTGAGCGGGCGCGGGCGGCAGCGCGGCGCCTCCGCGGGGAGCGGAGCGGCGGAGCGGGGGCGGCGCGGCCGGGGCGAGGCGGGGGCCGGGCGGGAGAACCGGGACGCGGGGGAGCCGCCGGGATCGGGGTTCTCCTCTCCTGCCGGGCATTGCCTAATACGGTGCAGCGCTCAAGTCGCCGGCGCGTCACCCCGCGCCCGCCGCGGAGGTTAAGTATAGCCGGGACCGGAATGCCGGGCGGGGGAGCCGCGTCCCTCGGCACGGCCTCGCCGGATGCGGAGGGGGCTGCTGGCCGCCCGCGGGGAGCCGACAGCGCTCCTCGGTTCCCCCGGGGGCTTCAGGGCCGGGGTGCCGTGTGGGGCGGCGTGCCCGGGTCGGTGCGCCCTGGCTCGGGGCGAGCTGAGCCCGCCCCGGCTCCCGGCAGGCAGAGCTGTCCAAAGCCAGCGCGGCCCGCGGGCAAGGAGGGATGAGCGGGCACCGGTGGAGGGGCAAGAGCTGCAGGAGCCCAGGAAGTTCATTTGAACTTGTGCTCCGTACTGCGAGGCTTTGCTGTGAGCAAAGAGAGTATTTATTGTCAATAACAGATCGTAAGAGCAGTCAGGTTTACGTTCTTACCGCTCGAAGCACATATTCTCACTTCTTGGAATTTTTCCCTGTTCGTTAGCTCTTGGGGGAAAAACCCTAACCTGTTCATTTACACATGCTGAAAAGAAAGCTAAGAATTAAAAAATTTATAACTTATAGTGTGATATTCATGAGAACAGTTTTACTTTGGTTACTAATGGGTGATCTCACTGCTCTTTGGAACCCCGTAGAGTAAATCTAACATGCTGCAGCTGAGGCAGGAGCTCAAGCACTGATGGAGAAAGCCAGTAATCGTAATGGCTTTCGTCTCACTAGCAACTGTGAATCTTGAATATGTATTCAAGTCTGTTCATATATTACTGCAGCACTTTTTGAAAAGTGCTTTTATGTGAGGTTAATGTTACCTCATTGAATTACCAGTCTTGTGCTCCATGTGTGAATTTGCTAATGAACACTGACTCTTACCACTGACTTTTATCTGTCTCTAAAAGATTATCGAACCATATTAGTTTTGACCTTAGGCACCGCTTCAGTATCTCCCACTTCCTTCTCTCCCATTTTCCATTATTAGCAAAAGAAATTAAGACATGCAAAATTGGATTTTTTATGTGGAAGCAAAGTAAAAAAGAGATAGGAATAAATTCTTGTAATAATTTATGATTATATTTTAGAGATAAAACGTATCTCTAAAGATATCTTCAAATATCTATAAAGAGATCTCATATTAATTAAAGAGAAAAATACATACTTGAAATGCAGCTATACTTGACAGAGACATTACACTGGATAAATATTTACTAGAACAGTATATTTGTCCTGTTGTTGAGGCAGTGCAATATATCAAAATGTTTCCAGAGTTTTAACAAATAAAGGCATACCTACATGTAAACAACCATTCTAATTAAAAAAAAAAAAAAAAAAAAACACAACCGTGCAGCTTATCTTTGTTTCTAAACTGATTTAAGGGACTAAAATGACAGCAATACTTAGTCTTGCTGAAAGTCCCAACTGGAGATGCTGCCTTTATTACAGAAAGTGTTTTCCATTTCTTGGTGTTTTGTAATAATCAGTACGAGGCCTTTCCTGAGATCCAAAGTCAAAGCTGCTGACAGCTAAATAAATATTTTTACAGAAATTTTTGTCCACATAAAAAAATAATTTAAGAAAAATCCATTTGCGCCTTTGATTCTGAGTGTAGTCCAAGATTACTTCTCTCTGCAATGCTTTGGCTGTGGAATGAGATGCAGAAAATGCTTTGTTTAAATGTATATATGTAGACTTCTCAATCTAAGTCTTGGAGAGAGCTGTTGCTGCCACGTTTGTGCTGCCAGCTGGATGTAAACTCACTGTCACCTTCCTCTTGTCAAACACTTCACTATAAAACAGGGCAGTTCCACTGTGAAAGACTACCAGTGATATTCCAGTAATTCCTCATTTCCACAGCAGTGGGAGACAACCTGAAGTAAATGCGCTCATATTTAAAATCCGTTATAAAATCTAAGTAACACTTGTGGGGGAAAATTTTGGGGCACTAACAGATCGGATTCATGGGCTTAAAGTAGAAGGGATCAAAGAGGGGAACCATTCCTGCTGTGTGGGGAAGCCTGACTAACTGTATGTGAGTTTGAAATGCTGTCATGAGGTGCTGGAACGGGGCACACCGAGTGACTGCATAGCAGTAGCTGCCGTGCGTAGGAGTAGTTAAGGGGCTGATACTGAAGTCCGTGCCATCCGAGGTGAGTGGGGAGCTGTCAGGAGGAGCCAGGCGGCTCTCACGTTGTTACAGCAGAATGGTTCTGACCACAGATTACTATTTCCAGGTACCCTGTTTCTAGTGCTAGCCTATGCCTTATGCTCAGGGAGGACTACCTGAAGAAGATGAGTTAAATATTTATCCAAATGTTTGTGTAAATATTTCTCTGAATGTTTGCAATCTTTTGGAATCTGCCTCTGAGTAGTTCTGAGACCCTTCTGCTTGGGTCACTTGGGCCCTTCCTTAGCCAGAGCTCATGTTGCTGTAGAATGTATTTGCTATGGCTTTATGGAAAATGAAAGGACTGAGTAATTGTTCCCAGCAACATCAGAGAAGATGTTGAACTACATTTTTTGTCATTTTTGATTTTTATTTTTACCTTTCAAAATAGCCATCCATAGCTCTTGTTATGCCTATGTCCATGTTAAAGAATTTTTGTACTTTCTAAGCCCTTTTGAATTGAAACCTGAAGTCTTCAGTCTTCTTGCTAATGCGATGTTTTAAGAATGAGGTATAGGTCTGAAAGGCTGAGAGGGCTGGGTTTTTTCAGTCTGGAGAATGGAAGCCTCCAGGGTGACATAATTGTGACCTTTCAGTTCCTGAAGGGAGCCCACCAGAGAGCTGGAGAGGAACTTTTCACAAGGGCCTGTAGTGATAGAATAAGGTATAATGGCTTTAAACTGAAAGAGAGCAGGTTTAGATCAGATATTAAAAAAAGAGATTGTTTACTCAGAGGATGGTGAGGCACTTGCAGAGGTTGCCCAGAGAACCTGTGGAGGCCCCATTCCTGGAAGTGTCCAAAGCCAGTTTGGATGGGCCCTGAGTGACCTTGTCCAGTGGAAGGTGTTCCTGCTTACAGCAGAAGGGGTTGTATCTCGATGATCTCTAAGATCCATTCCTACCCAATCAATCTGATGATTAAGGAATGTTAAATACACTGTTTTGAAAATCTCAATTATATAAAAATGGGTTTGTTACGTGGAAGGAATTCCTCATGCCTTGGATTATTTTACAGTCTGGGCTGGTAGTGGGATCAAGCCACAGTTTAGACATTTTTTTTTCTCAATTTCCATTCTAAATCTCAATTTAAGTTTTATGTCAAATTCTACTATGGTTAAAAGATACTGTTACTTTTTCTTTCTTTTACATCAGAAGGATAATTAGTTGGCATCATTGTTCAGTTTCCAAAAAAAACCAAAATAAATTTTTACAGCCTCCTCAAATGTGCTAGTTAAATATATCTGCTTCTAGAAGCCAGGAGCATAGAACACCCATCTCTCAACAGTTTGGAGTCTGATTTTTAAATCAACTTTTAAAACTCTCCTCAACACTTTGGAAAACATAATTGTAGTGGTAACTTCATTTGGACAGTTATGAACAGGAGCATTCAGATCACTAGTCAGTCCTGAAATCCGTGAGTTGAGGGGCCGTGAAAAATGTAAAACTTTTGTGCATAAATTCCAGTCCTTTACAGTCTACAAACTTGCAACCCAAACAGTGACTTCAGTGCCAAGCTCATCATGTGGTTTCAAACAACAGTATTTAATAGTTAAGATGCATGAGGGTTTAATAGTAAAAATATGTAGTCACTGCTAGGGAAAAGTCTAATGGATAGGTGGTTTGGGGGGTTCCCTCAATTAAGTAAATCCTTGGAACGCAGCAAGTTATTCTCCATTCTTTTCCAAGTAAAGAGATGAGTGAAATGTTTACATAATATTATATATATTTATGTCTAAAGATATTTTTGATGATCTAAGAACACTGACAAGTGAAAAACTAAAGTTAATCTGTGAAGAAAAATACTCTACTAAATTATTTATGATGGATGGATATTTTTAGAATTCTAATTTGAAATGTATCCATTCTCTTTCTTTTGTAGGTGGCTGGTATTAGGTATTGCCATGGTGCGGTTTTATATACAGAAAGGAACACATAGAGGCTTATTCAGGAGCGTTCAAAAGACGCTTAAATTTTTCCAGACATTTGCTTTGCTTGAGGTAAATTTTAAACATTAGTTTGCTTTACTGGATGCTGCATATCATAGGGAAAATACATTATTGTCCTTAATTTAAAATATTATATTAGTACTAAACATCCTTTTTTAGTTTATTATTTAAGGAAGCTTTGGGGGTGGGGCAAGGTGATTACTTTAAACAATTGGGCACATGTTTTTCAAACTTAATTCTAATGTTTTTTTAAATCAGTGCCTGGGAACTGCTTTGATTTGAGAGTCTTTAATGTAAAAGGCAAAATCTCGAAGGCATCACAGCCAGCAGATCAGCCCTCTAGTGTAGTAGATATCACCATCTCAGAGATTATAGCTTACCTTATATTCTTTATACTGGACTTACTATCCTTCTGTGCCTTTCCTGCTTCTGTTTATTTCAAGACGGGGTTCATGTACCCCTTATAATCCATTGCAACAGGGTCTGTGCAGGATGTGCAAAATATTCTTCAGGTAATACTTTTGCAAACTATGCACTAGTGGTTTCAGTTCTGGTAAATCTGTGGAATGAAGCTTTATTGCTGGGTTTATGGAGCACTTGCAGTTCTTTCCCAGGCACAACAAAGAATGTTTATCTACATTTTAACTTTTTTTTCTCAATCTACCTACAACATCTCTAGTTCAAATAACTGTTAAAATCATGTAACCAGCTGTATATGGGCTTTTGTGGTGTTAAGCTTTTATAGTAAGTAATTCTATTCAAACCTGTCAAAATAATGAAAAGCACTTCATTTGCTAAACATTACTGACCAGAAAATACACCATATCTAAAGCTTCATAGCTGTCATTGTCAAATGTGTAATGTTATTAATCTATAATGAATGCAAAGCATTTTAAAATTACTATGTGTTTAGTGTTCCTTATATGACTTCCTTGACACTGTTCTGTAAAATTCTTCTTTGAGTAAGGTAACGGAAGAGAAGCTTACTAGTTGAATAAAATGCTTTGTAAGTATCTAAATATCTAATATTTACAATTAATTTGGAAAGCAAATGTCTTTCATGTACTTGCACAGCTCAGATATTGAGTCCATACCAACACTGATTGCCCGGGCTCTGCCATGTATTTCTTTTAAAGACTGTTAGTGGGAAACAAAAACCAGAATTGAGCCTAGGTTTATATTAATCAAAAGGCTTTGTTTATAGGGTAGCTAGTAACGTGCTGCACGTCAGTAACTTCTCATTTATTTTTATTTACAGGTAATCCACTGTGCAGTTGGTGAGTTCTTTGTTTTCATTTCTCCTGTAACTAGTTAAAACATGAATTGTGGAACAGAGATAACATGTTTCTCTTTTTAAGGAATAGTTCGCACATCTGTGCTTGTGACTGGGGTCCAAGTGAGTTCACGAATCTTCATGGTGTGGTTCATTGCACATAGTATAAAACAGGTATGTGTGTGGTTTGTCTCTAATTGCATGAAGCAAATCATGTTTTGATTGCTTTTAAGGAAAAGCTATCACTACAGTTCTCATTTCACAAGAAAGACCAATCTAAAAATTAATGATATTCCTGTAGAGAATACATACATATTTGAGTGCAGTTTTGGAAGTTAGGGTTACAGAACAGAATTTGTGTGATTCTTGCCAGGAGACTGAGTCTGTGAATCAGGAGTGTCTTCAGAATCGTGCCCTCTGTGGTCTGCCTAAATGAAATCAATGGCTACTCCTATTACTTACAAGCAAAACTACCCTAGTGTTAATAGCTCCCTTTCAAAAATTTTAATTAGCCCTTGCTGAATTAATCTAAATAAAATGTAAATTTATGTCTATAAATTTATGTCTTAAATTGAATTCACATGATTGTGAATTGAATTGATAAACATGGTTGTGATTTTGCATTTTTTTTAGAAACCTTCTCAAAAATTTAATATTATGGGAGTATTAACATTCAATGACATCCAGTATGTCACAATGGCACATTAGGACTTCTGTAAATGACAATGGTTTATTTTCCTGGCTGTAGGTGGCTATTGTAAGGTGAGTGATCCATTAGCAGAATGAAACAAGCTGTTCACAGCTAGTAGGTAGGACATTAGGTTCAGTTTGTGAAGTGTTCTTTCTATGAAAGGCATGTAAAAAAGTTAAATGATTGATTTTGTGCTCCTTCAGAACTTGAAAAGCTGAGCCATTAAACTGTCTCACCAGCAGATGGCATAGGCCTTTCTGCAGATGAATTATCCCAGCACCTGCCTCAGTTATCAAATCTTCATTTCATTTCACAAGAGGACTTGTTTTTTACACTGCATCTTTTTTTACTGTCAATTTTCTTAACGTGGAATAAATTAAATAGGCTTTTCATAGGGGTGTTTTTTTGTTTGTTTTTAGTTTTTTTCTTGGTGGTGATGGTGTTTTGGGTTGTTTTGTTTTGTTTGTTGTTTTGGTGGGGGTTTTTTTGTTTTTTTTTGTTTGTTTTTGTTTGTTTGTTTGTTTTGATAAGCTAACTCTTTATATTTTTCTGTAAGGCAAAATGTCTCAAAGATTAACAAGATTTTTATATTGAATGTCTATACATGAGCTGGACTATGGCACTGCATTTTGCCATTTTTTATTATCTGCAATGGACGAAATCTTTAGCATATCCAGCAATTTCTTTTATTTCCTCTATCTACACTAATGTAGGCCAAGCTGTTTCCAAAAAGAAATACATTTGAATGTATGTCTGATTGTATTTCACGCTGTTATTGCTTAGCAGGCATGAATGTTCAGGGTCACTTTAGGTGGTGAGAGGCATGTCAGTGATAATAGCCAGAGCCAGATCTCCCCACTTGACTGCAGATTTGCAAGGCAGCAGATAGGAATTCTCTGCATACTTATTTAAAGCTCTTCTGCTTGGATTTAGCACTGTGACATGAATCCAAGTTTGAGTTATCAATGTTTGTCTCTAATTGCATGAAGCAAAGAACAGCCCAATTCTGTCTTTACCTTTGCTTATTTGTTTGGCTGTCTGTGCACTTCAGTTGCTGCTATTTGTTTGTGATTTTGGTGCTATTTTTATTCTCTATTTTCTTTATGATGTTAGCAAGGTCCTTCTGCTAAAAGTGCATCTTCTTTGACTGACACATTGAGGGTGTGATTTTATGAGCACTTACAATTCTTGATTTTTGACAGAGTTGTGGATTTTCAGCATTTTGGAGGTATATTAAGCTTCGTCACCGTATTGTGTTTTATTTTGAAAAATCATTTCCCTTTTTTGTATTTTTAACAAAACTTGTGGTGCTTTTATTCTATTTCACAGACATCCCTGGAGCTTTTCAGCCTTCAGGCATAGAAGTGTATTAGAAAATTCCTCCCCTCTTTAAGGAAAGAAAATTACTTGTGTGTAATTCTTCCTCACAGAAGGTAGTGTTTGTAATAGATCCCCAGGTGCCTTCTTTGTATTTGGGGACTTTTGTTTATTTGTTCAGTCACAGTGAGAAAGAAGTGGTGTTTTAAAGCAGCAGAGATGTGCTATCTACCGATGAGGCAGTTTAATGACTCAGAACTTAAATCTTACACAGGATTGTTGAGTGAGTTTACCCAAAGCTCCTGATCTACCAACTACTCTTCATTTAGTAAGCCATCTGTGCTCCAGCTCCTTAACTATCTTAGAGCTCCCTGAAGTCTGCCAAACTTGATTTTCTGTGACCGAGTTCCAGTTAGTAGGTTGTATAAAGCAATTCCTTTCGTCTAAAGTTTCATGTAGATGTGCATATTACATTGAAGAAGAAGCAAGAAAAAAAAATAAGAGAAAGTCTAGGAAATGGAGTGAAATGTCTAGTGAAATGCAGAATGATTAAAAAGGGATTATGAGAAGAACATACCTTCTGTAGCATTTTGTTATTCTTGCTGCTTTGAGGAGTAAGAATGTAAACAAGTCAGTCAACCACAAATGAAAGAGGGATAGTTCGATAGTCTAGTGGGATGTGGGTAGAGAATAAAGAGGAGGAATAAACATAATTATAGCATTATAATTTTATATTTTGATATTTGCATAATGGATGAAGATTGCTCAGTTGACAAATGTCTGTATGTTAGTAAACACATATGATGATGAACTGTATGTGGTAATGGTTTCAGCATATCACTTTTGTGCCAGTATTTTTCTTTGCAAGACCTTAGTTCTGCTCTATGTATCTCGAAGAGAAGTCTGTTGCAGTTAGCACAGAAAAGAAGACCAAGGATGAAGAAAATGTTGGTTCTTTATACTTCTACAGATCCAGAATGAGGAGAGCGTTATTCTTTTTCTGGTCGTATGGACTGTGACAGAGATTACTCGATATTCCTTCTACACATTCAACCTGCTCAACCATTTGCCATACTTCATTAAATGGGCCAGGTGGAGATGTCTTGCACTTGAGTTTCTCATGATTCTGTGCATGTTGGTTTCAGGCATGCTGAACTAACACACTGGAGAGCTGGTTGGTTTGGTTATGTGTCAGCAAAGTGCAAGTCAGTTGCTCTCTGTACTTGGGGTCATTGTTGCTTGGTTTAAAATGTTAAAAATATCTTAGCTGAGGTTTTTGGGGTATGGTTTTTTTCTTTGTTTCCTGTGTCTCACAGTTTGAACTCTGCTTTCACTTACTCTCATTTTTTTCTCTTTGGAGTCATCTTTTAATTTGCAGTGTGACTCTTTACAATGCTCCTGAATACAGTGCCCAAAATTAAGCACTTGTGCTAGTCTTTGTAGATGTTAATTCTTTGAAAATGTGGGAGCTGTTGTCACTCAATCTGTATTATTACTTTTTAAGAAGGTCTGCTGTATCAGAGCTTTTGTAAGATTATATCCGTGTAGTGAAGTTAAATAGTGACTTAGTTTTGCCCACCAAAAATGTGTTCCATATCAAAACTATTTTGATTTTGAAGCATACTTAAGGTTGGCCACTAGATCACATACACTACAGACAGTGTGTGTTTTTATCAGGAGACTTAACTGGAATAGTATTCTATGCAGTCATTATTTGAAAAATACATGTAGAGCAGAGTTATTATGTTAGAAGAAAAATATCTAACCTACATTCAGTACAGGAGACTCTTATTTAAAAGAGTTTGTTTGTTATTTTCCTTTATTTTTGTTTTATAGATAATGCAGGTTTGATGCTTCTAATGCACTTCTTTGATATGTCTGATATTTATGTCCATTCTTCTAAAACATTCCCTTTTTGCTAGTGCCTAAGTGAGAGACTTGTTTAAGCACTAAATGACAAACTTAAAGATGGTCAGATTGGCTATCATCAGTAGTTTTTAATACAGACTTCAAAAAGAGAAATGCATTCAGAATGTATTACATTGAGAAATAATAATTTTTGCACTCAGGTCAGTGTGCCTCAAATAACAGAATTTTGTTTCCCTAATACAGACAGTAGGGAAAACCAACATTCTCACTGAAGAGATATATGGTGAAATATTAATATAAAAAAAATTGAAAATATATTATTTTTTCATAGAATCTAAAATATCCCATCAAGAATTATGGATAAACAAACAGCAAAACTGGGCATGAATTCAGTTCCAAGAGAGATGGAATTTCTGATCTTTACCTTATAACTGCCTAGAGACAGACAATATATAAGGTATCAGTTCCTTCTTCCTAATCTACAATTCTTCTTGGTGCTGCCAAGCAGTAGGACAAGAGGCAAAGGGCAGAAATTGATGCACAGGGAGTTCTACCTGAATATGAAGGAGAACTTCTTTACTGTGCAGGTGACCAAGCACTGGAACAGATTGTCCAGAGAGACAACCAGTGTGTCTCTCACTGGAGGTATTCAAAAACTATCTGGACACAATCCTGTGCCATGTGCTTTAGGATAGCCCTGCTTGAGCAGGGAGATTGGACCAGATGACTCATTGTGCTCCCTTCCAAACTGAACTGTTCTGTGATTCCCCTCATCTATGAGTCCTCTAAGCCCTTCTGCTCCTAGGAGGGTTTCATGCATACAACAAAACAACAGTTGCTGCTGTTTTGGATCTCATTTCTTTGGTCAGGGAGTGCACACTGTACCTTTCTCTCTGTGTGACAGCTCTCATTGCTGTTCACTGTATGAATTGGAGAATTGTTCCTTAGGAGAACCTGCACATCCATGGTGCACTGTGTGAAAGGACAGCACAAAGACTACAATTGATTACTATTTTTGTTTTGTCACTGCCTGTGTGGTCTTTGGCAGCCAAGCCACATTTTCTTTCAACTGGATGCTTTGCCTTTTATATTAACATCATCTCACTTTAAAATGGATCCGATAAGTTTCTGGCACTGTTGTCTTCTTTTCTCTTTTTATTCCAATTTCCATTAGTGGTAAATGTAGTATTCCCATGTTGTAGTGAGGAGAACAGACTTCTGATGTTTTTCAACATTTTCATTATCCTCAAACAAATTGTACATACAGTTGACCCAGTGTGTGTGCACTGTGATGAAAATGTGTAGGATCATCTGAATCTTGTCAAGTGACGACAGAAGTAAGAATAGTACATTTAAAAAAAACCATTATTGGAGACTAAAAATTCGAGGATTGTTTTACTAGAAAGACATAAAAACATTCTGATACTTCACTGTTTTTTAAAGAAAGCACTGAGGAATGCATTCTCTTGTCAATCTAAGCAACTCTGTCGAAAGTAACTGAAACTGATATTTTGTGTCAAGTCAAGATGTGAGTCTTGGTTCTGGTGCAGGAACTACTTTAATACATTGCTGTGCCACTAATAATAACAAGAGAAAATTTTAATTTTATGGGGTGTTTCTCACAAGGTTTTTTTTTTTATATTTTTCAATACAGATACAACTTTTTTATCATTTTATATCCTGCTGGAGTTGCAGGTGAACTGCTAACCATATATGCTGCTTTACCCTATGTGAAGAAAACAGGAATGTTTTCACTGAGACTTCCCAACAAATACAATGTCTCCTTTGACTACTATTACTTCCTTATTATTGTCATGTTCTCCTATGTGCCATGTAAGTACTGCTTAACTGTAGAAACATTTTAACAGCATAATAATCAATCTTCAGTGATGCTATAAACACTGCCTGTATAAAAATTTGCTGAAAACCTTCAACTGTAAAAGTCTGCTTTCTGTTGTTCCAAGCTTTACTATGCTTTAATTGGTTAGGCTGAAATTCTCATCTGCAGTCCCTGGTTTCATCAGTTTGTCCTTGCAGTTATGCATACCAGAAGCCATAGAGGTAGAGAGAATCTCTTTCTTTCACTTCTGGTGTTATTTCCACTGCTACCTCAGCAGTGAAAACAAGGAGAAAGCAACCTGATATACCAGATATTCCACCATGAATAGGACTAGACCAAACTAGGCAAATGTAGTATTTTAGATAATATTAATAATAGAATAATATGTATATTTATAATCTGTACATTGAGGTAGCAGATTAGGGAGAGAAATAGAAAAGCAGGAAAACTGAAGTTAAATCAGTGATCTGCATTCATGAAAGGTATTCATTTGAGAAGGCAGCCTTCAATATGGACTTTTACAATATGCACACACACTGAATTGTTTTGTCCCAAGAAATCATGAAGGGCAACAAGAGAGATTTATGTCAATAAAAAATATTCTAAGGTGTGATAACTAACAGTTTTACATCTTTTTTATGTAACAGCACTTCAAGAATAAATCTTGTTTTCTAGCCATTAAAAATAAGGATCAACTCTCTCAGCAGGACAGTAATATAATAGATAACAGGGACAGGAAAGAGGGATCTTCTTACTTCAGATTTTCTCAAATAGGGTAAATTTGTATCCTCCTCTAAGTCTTAATTCAAAAATGCTTAGGACAGATTTGAAGTCTTCAAGCACTACTGGAATGTGTTTAAATCCTGTTTCTGTAAGGAAGCTGTTGAAGTGAAGTTCCTTGAACACAGGGTATTTATTCAGGGGCCTTGTCTGAGCTTTGAGTAATTATTGTTTTTTAAATCACTGAAATGTTCATGACTTGTTATTATTCACCTTAATCAACTCAACCAGTGTGTGCCGTAATTTTTACTCAGTTCATAATTCTGTAAAATTGTGGCTTTCCATTATGTGATCTGTTGAATTTTTCCATCTAATTTGCTTTCTTTTATGCTTTCATCAAGTATTTCCACAACTCTACTTCCACATGCTGCGGCAGAGAAGAAGGGTGCTTCATGGAGAAGTGATTGTGGAAAAGGATGATTGAATCAAGCTGTGTAACCATGGTGCTTTCAGTGGAAAGGAAAAGAAGAGAGGGTAAAAACCCAAGACTTCCTCTGATTTTTCTGAGTCCAAGTTTTAAAACATGGAACAAGAATAAACAACTGTGCCTAAAATATCATGGACTGTATTATTTTTGCAATTAATATATTTTCAGACCTACCTTTTCATCCTCAGATTCACTTTGGTTTTTAATTGTTCATTTCTTCAAAGAAATGTTTTCTTATTTTCAATAGGTTGACAAGTAAAGCTTTAAGAATTAGAATAGTTGGCTATTGTGCCTTGTGTTCTGAAAGTTCTGTTATGACCTGTAGTCATTATCAAGAACAGAAGGAGAGTTGATAAGTTGTACTGAAAGTGAGTCTTCTGGAAATCAAAGTGTAAATTAGGTAATGATATTTTTCATAGATTAGGTGAATTGAATGGTATTTAAGCTTTATATTAAGCAAAACCTTTCCAATTATAAGTACTGTAGCACATTGTTTAATGTTTTTTGAATTACAGTATCACACTGCAGAATTCCAGAAGGACTTTTGAAAAGAGTTGAATTCTTGATTGTCAGTGCAAATTTAGACCTCCCTGTATTTTCATTTGTAATTTTAATAATACTTAGAATAATAGATATAATATTAACTGGGTAAAAGTTTGTGCTGAGTAGACAGGATGTGTCTACCTTTCTCTGATCAGTGGCTGGAATGGGACTCCTTTGCAGAGCAAAACTGATTGTAAGCATGTTTCCTATTCTACATTTAAATTATGTATACAGAAAAATCAGTATTGCATTGAAAAACTGTAGCTATGGTGAGGTATTTGTCTTTTAAATAGCTCAATGGGATAACATATATTTAAAATAGCATCTTAATATATAAATTCTGCTTTGATTCATCCCATTGGGCAATTTTAATTGCTCCCTCTCCATTAATTGTTTATAATGTGTTGACCTAATTCTATTTCATGTCTTCAATAACCTGCAAGAAGGATCTACAGTATATTGATAGAAGTTACAGATGATATTACACTATATGATACCTGAGTGGGAGAGGTCCAACAAATTAGAAGATTTTCATCCAACAGCCTAGCAGATTCAGAGAAAAGGTGATGCATTTGAGGAAACTTGGATAATTAATGAGAGAGAGAGAGAAGATGGAAATGTAGTAATGTGGTATGAAGCCTTGAAAATGTAGGCAACAAACCCGTCTTGCTTCTGGCTTCACTGATGTCAAAAGAAATGTATACATATGTGGAACAGCTGCATCAGGCAGCTGTAAATCAGAATATTTGTGATTGCTGAGGTAATTTCTGGAGTATAATCTTATATTTTGGCTACCTCAGGGGTGAAGAACTGGATAATCTTGTGAAGGCTCAGAGAACAATAACAAAACTAGTTGAAGTGAGAAAGAAGTCGGAAAGATTGAGTCGTTAATATGTGTAATTCTTTGTTATGTGATAAATACATGGAAGAGCTTTTCTAAGTATGGAAGTGTTTCAAATTCATGATGAATTTGAAACAAGGTAAATATCCAATGGATATCAGAAGAAAGGTCCTACTGATAAGATCAATTAGGTTACAGAATGACACAGTAGTGCTTATCAATGCATACATACAGTACCTTGGAAGGTTTTCAGTTAGAGTTGGCAAGAGATTGAACTACATGTTTGAATGGGCAGTTTCCATTTTTAGCTTCAATGATTCTATGATAATACAGCTTTTTTTGAAATTTGTAGATATGCCAGAAAAGGGTCTATCAGGTAATTTGATAAAAAAGCAAGGATTTGCTATATCTCCAACTTTCAAATTCCATGTTGTGCCTTGAATTTGTGATATTTATGCTTGTCTTCATTACATGTAAATGAGTTTCCTTTTATATGACAGGTGCATAGTGGACTTGAGACAGAACAGTTGTATCTCTTTAAATTTTAAAAGGTTTAGTCTTTGTATTCCTTAAATTTCACACAAGGTGCTCTTATTTAACTTCTTCTGTTTTTTAATGCAGCTGAAATTATTAGAAATTTAAAATATAAACTACATTTATAACACTGAATCACAAACCACTTGTGTTACATGTGTTCAGACTATCAGTTGTATGTGTCCAACATTCTTTCAGTACTGTTTTATAAACTATGAGGAACATATTGGCAGTTTTGGGAAATATATCTCCATTAGCAAACAGAATAGTGTGATGGAATATGAGAAACCAAGATTAGATTAAGTTCTGTGTCTCTTTTAACTGTCAGGGCAGCTCACTGAAGACCATAGCTATCAATTCATTGAAAATGCATTGGATACTTAAGGATGTGATTTTGAAATTCTTGATCAGATGAGAGTATCCCATAGATAGTATTCCTTCTAAAAGGAATGCTTGCACTATAAAAGTGTATTATATTTGTTTTCATAGTGACCTAAGGATATTATCATATGTTAGTCAAGGACCTATTTTTGTATCACTTTGTATATGTGAAATGAAAACAATACAACACTGTTTGCTACAATCTTCGGTTGCACTTCCACAAAGCAACAATGTACAAAGTAATGATACAATTTAAAAATGGATTTACAGCTACAAAACAGTCTTGCTAAATAATGAGTTAATAAAAGTAAAGCTAAAAATTACTTACAGTATCACATTCAGTGTTTCATTGACCAGAGAGATTGCCATGTAGATTAGTTTACATGGCATTTACCTAAAAAAAATAAGCAACATGTTCTTTTCTTCCTCCTGTTTTTTGACTGAAACCTTTCACTGAAGCATCCTTTTCACAGAATCAGTAAGGTTGGAAAAGGCCTCCAAGGTCACCAAGTCCAACCTTTAAGCATCACCACTTCATCTAGAGTGTAGAACTAAGTGCAATGTATAGCTGCTTCTTGAATGCTTCCAGGGATGGTGACTCCACCACCTCCCTGGGGAGCCTGTTCCAATGCCTGACCAGCCTTTCTGTGGAGAAATTCTTCCTGATGTCCAACCTGGACCTCCCTTGGCACAGCTTGAGGCCTTCTCCTCTTGTCTGATTGCTGGTTGCTATTCTGTAAACATATCTTCTGAAACATAGTGAGAATTGCAATAAATTGCAATAAAATCTTCTTGCTATTGACTTCAGATGAGCTAGGATTTTATCCTAGGTAGCTTATTTAAATTTCAGTATACCATCTTGAAACATAATTAATCTGTTAAACGGACATTAAAACTTAAGTATGATTTTCATATGGTGCTCTCTTTCCAACTTCTTTTTTACATCTGTCTTTTTGTCTTCCTCTCTGCAATATCCCTAGTTTTCTAAAGCATTTAAATCCTCCTGCTTACGTAAGATTAGGAACATATTCAGACATCACCATCTCTAATGTTTGTATGTAGTCTTTAACAAATTGTCCTTGTAAAAGTATTTTCTTACTTGTTCTATATAGGCCTTCTGATATGAATTAATATAGAGCATGGCCTTATGAAACTTTTTGAATAGCAGTACATAAAGAAATAGGGAGATTTCTTTTAATCATGTGACATTTCCTACTCCTGGTAGAAACAGGAACCATCTTTTGTATAAACTCTACCTGAAAGCAGCTGGATTCCTTGAGGTTCTCCCCAGCACTCACATACTGTGAAAAGCTGCTTTGGGACAGATTGGGTTGTTTCACAGCTCAGCCCGGAATGTTTGGAGGTCAAATCCCAGCTTCAGGGCACAGGCAGCAGAAAGGAATATGGTGCTGAGATATTGCGTCTCCTATGTTATCTGCCAAGGGGTGACTTGAGGCCAGGGTGAGCAGTAGTTGATGGATGTCATTTCTATGGGGTGTCCTGTCACCCCGCAGGATGTGAGGTGAGAGGAAGCTCAGTGTGCTCTCATTACTGTCTGCTGAGGGAGCTCAGGAGGTCAGCTGGGAGCATCTCTGTGCACAGAGGGTGTGTTACAGAAAGGGCTTTCCTGCTCCACTCAGCTATGGTTTGCTATCCATTAGCCTCCATGTCTTGGGGTAACCAGCCTGCCAGCATGGGCATGGCACACCAATCCCAACAGCGCAGTTCAACATAAACCGCCTTGGAGACACGGTGCTGTTTCTCGTTCCATGGAACATAACATTTAACCAGGTTCATGTTCATGCACAGATTGCAAGGCTAGTTAACAGAGAGGTGCATGGAGACCTTTTCTGTGACCAGATTTAAACAGGTACCTTTTAAATCTGGGTCTAGCTACTGCTCTGACTGTGGTACTCTCAGTCTTCACAGTCGCTTACTTCAGTGGGTATTTGGATATGTGTATGGTTACTAAATAAACTAGAATGAAACCAATTCACAATCATTATAATAATTTATAATTTTAAATTAGTTTAAATCACATTACAGTTTTTGAATTGAGCTCTTGATTAATCTGCCTTAGAAAGAAAAAAAAGAAGGGGAAAGTTAATAGAAATAAATGTTCTGCACTAGGCAGTAGGGCTTCATAAATCAAAATTTTCAGGCAGGCAAACTGGCTGTAGTTCATAAAGGATTTTTTAAGTGCATCTTTTGAACAAAAAAATGAAAGCTTTTGTGAAAATCAAAGTTTATTTAATAATGTATATTTTAAAATGTGTTGAGACTTACTCTATTATTCATCACCAGTTTACAATTTAAATTCATGCTGAACCTACACTTTTTATAGATGATTAACTGAAGCCCATTAAAATGTTTCTTTCATTCTGTGTTTGTTACAATGGCTGTTTAAAAAGCAAACTCCCCATTTTTCTGCAGAGCTCTATGTTCTCTTGCTCAAGTGAGTTGCAGTGTTGTTAGTGCCTGTGATGTTTTGCCAGGCTGCTGAAGTGGCAGGTTTCAGCTTGCCAGGGCAGCTCCATGAGCTTGCTTCCAGGAGGGCACAGCTCCACAGTGGGTGGCACGCTCGGGTCGATGTCAGGCACCCACTGTGCCTCTGGTGCCCTTCTGGGGTCTCAGGCGCCTTCAGAAGGACTGGCAGCTCTACAGATGTCCCCAGCTGATTCATCCCTATGCCTTCCCAGATGGAGAAGACCTGTCTAGTGAACTCTTAGGTCACAAAAGGAAATGTGACAGCTGAGAGCTGTCCTGAGAGAACTGTGGAGAGCTGAATGTTGGGTGACTCCAGCCCTCTCTAGGAAGTTGTTGATTTCACGCCTGCAGCTGGTAGTGGCTGGTGATGTACAGTGCTCTCTGTGTCATGATGTACCACCTGAAATGTGGTGTTTTTGTTCATACCTTTCCTGCCTCTCTGTTCGGTCTTGAATGTATTTGACTGTCCTTTCAGTTTATGGCTTTGTAAAAGTGTAAATGCAGAAAAAATTATCTAAGTGTATAGAATATATATGCATAGAATTGTACCTGAAGTTTCTTAATAATGTAAATGCACTGAAACTGCCTATTATTATTATTTCTTCTGAGATGCGTTATCATTAGAAGTTTACACAGACAGGAAAGCAACACAATATGATACTTCTAATAAATTATTTACTTGCAAATTTTTTTTTTTTGAGATATAGATTCAGATATTTGTTTTAGAGATTGTTAATATTGTAGCACTGTAGAAATTAATCATCAATTAAAAGACATCTTAAACTTTGTTCTAGTTGATTTTTTAATTTTTTTTTTAGCATGTAGAAGTCAGTTCATATAAGCATTCAGCATATTACACCAGACTGGTATCTGTTTATAAATTCTAAACTTTTTTTTTTTAATAATTATTTCACAAATTAATCTTGAGATCCCCTGCAATATATTTACTCTTACCCAGACACTCTTGTCATATTTCTTAAAATATATTTAATAAAAACCAGGTAGGTTTGAGTGGTAATAATATTGGTTTATCAAAGAAGAGCAGAAAACACAGGGCATTAAAGGTAATGTCAACATGTATGAAAAAAATTGCACTACAGTGATCCTGAAATAGATGTTCCAGTAGTGGATGTTTCAGTGTTTTGGAACAGGACTTTTTTGTGGTATTAACCTTTGAGAGGGGTGGAGGCAGAGAACATCCTCTGGCTGTCCTTTGCTATGTGACTAACAATGACATTGCAGCTATGAGGATTTTGTTGCCATGACAGTATGAGAAAGCAGTATTCACACCTACTTCTTTTGAATTAGGAATCAAGTGTTGTAACCCCAAGGAGCTTAACTGCATATAAAGCTTAAATCCTGTTAGTCAGATGTATTATAATGGAGATGTAGATCTCCTAATCTGAAAGCCACAGAAATGGTCTTCTGATCTAAATTTACAGGGCAGGATTTATGTGTCCTGGCCGTCTACCAAGGTTAAGCCATTCAGATTTCCATGGAAGTTGTTGGAAGAATATCCATTGATCTCAATAGTAGTGTGATGGGATGTAGACATTAGTGTACTCTGTTCTGTGTAATTCTGGATTTACCAGGGAAGGAGTGAGCTGTAGCCTTCCTGTTAGTACTGCCTGGGAGAGAGCCTGTCCTTGTGGTGCCTTAGCTGTGGCATGGTGGCACACTTCCCTCCAGCTTTGCAGGGTGCCCAGCACTGCTCCCTGTGAAACACTCCAGAACACCTGGAAATCTCCAGTAGTACACCACTATTGCATTATACTGATTTGAATTCAGCAGAGTTGTAGAAACTCCCTTCACATATCTACAGAAGTGTCTTTAATTTCTGAACTCAATCTAGGCCTAGTGAGACATCCCATTAAAAATAGGCAGGGTAGATCATCCCTCAGAGCTGCTTGGACATTCCTAGCTTGAAATGCTGCTGTCACTGAACAACTTTGATTTTCATATATAATTTCTTGGTGGTTTGTGCTCAGACCACATTCACAAGATGGCACTTTGCCTGCCTTTGAGTGACTGTTCCAGATTTGGCAGAACAAATTGCAAATGACGAGCAAGAAAAGACTCAGATGGGTGTCCTGCTCCACACACCATGCACCTTCCTGCGCTCAGAAGAGAATCCCAAATCCTGGGTGTGAAGTAACATTTGCATGTTCTTTCATTTATCATGTATGAAGCTGAATAGTATAAAATCGACCTTCAACTGAAGAAAATAAACAAATTTTGTTACTAAAGACAGCAAATTACATTTTATACTGTAAATTAAGTCTGGGAAGACCATTAAGATTGAGACTCATTCAGTGACAACACAGAGACAGTATTGTGGATCTTGCTGCCAACTGAAAGCGAGTATTCAACATTACTTCTGTTTTTGTCCAAAGTGAGGTGATATTACTGAGAATAAAAAAGTGGAATTCTTGCCAGAAGGAGTCTTTTACAGTGATCATCTCTGACTGAGGCTCAACTGATTTACCTTCCAATCTCTACATTATGTCCAACCAACTCTTAACAAAAGAGTTCTGTCTGTAGGAAAAAAACAAAACTAACCTGGAAACAATTCCTCTAGAAGTTCTTAAATAGAAAATGTATTTTAGACTTCATGAGATATAAACACTTTTGAACATTTTCATATACTTGAGAAATATTTCTTTACATTACTTGAAGATTTATTTATTTTGTTCCCTGTTCTTACTACAATACTAGAATGCTTGAAAAGATGTTGGAAATGTAGAGAACAATGTCTATCTACTAAATATGCTGGTATTGGATCTTCAAAATGATCACATCTTGAGGTTACCAGAAAGAAAGCAGAGGAACAAACTAACTCTGCTTAAATGGAAAGAGTAGCTGAAATATCACACTTGCACATTCAGTTCCATTTGATCATAGGCAGTCTCCACTGCTGTCTATCATAAATGTCACTGTGTTCATACTTGCTACAGAAGTTTTTGGATTTTTTAAATCAATAGACATAAGTAGTTACTGGTGGTGGAAATTTGTTGCTCTTATGTGGCACTGGAGTGGGAAGAAAAAAAAAA
Organism: Phylloscopus collybita; assembly: GCA_027886175.1. Lineage (NCBI taxonomy): Eukaryota > Metazoa > Chordata > Aves > Passeriformes > Phylloscopidae > Phylloscopus > Phylloscopus collybita. The sequence continues at coordinate 19,150,366 of JAJNNQ010000002.1, forward strand.
AAGGGCATGGTATTTCCATTTTTCAATGCTTTTAAATTAAAAGATTGTCTTAAGAGCCATATCAGGCAGTGTTGCCATAGTATTTTTATTTTGCCACAAACCCAAATATAAGCAACTTTTTAGATTATTATTTTCCCACAATTTCTTTGCTGTGTAAAAATAAGTCTATGGCCTTGATGATTTTCTCAGTTGGCTCAGGGCCCTGCTATTTTACAGGTCAGCAGTAGTGTGCAACTGGAACAACATTTCATTGTAATATTCCAAAATTGGTGCAATGGCTGCAGTCTTTAGGAATAACTTTATCCTCCCAAAAATTGCAGCATGAATATAAAATATTCTATACTAATATTAACTTCTATGAACGCTCTTGCCCCCTAAAAATGTCTATTATGAAACCACTTTTGTGGTTTCAAATACATGAGTTCCTTGAGTTCATGGCAAGTCTGTAGTCAACTTCATCATTAGCTTCAATTCTTAGCTGCCAATATTTGTGGGAAAGATACAGTGACTTCACCTTCTGTCTGAAGTGAGCATTATACTTGAGAATATCTTTCTGAAGGCATTCAATGTTTAAACATGCTTCTCTTTTAGTTCTGCTTCCTTCTGATCCGTGCAGGATGCTGACAGAGAGGAAAAAAGCGTGACATCTGTAAATAATGTCAGGTTGCTGTTCTCTTTTCATTCCCCTGGCTCCTTTGAACACTTGCTACAATCCTTGAGCTGTTAGACAGCACTAAACTGTAGGTAACTCAGTCACCTTCCTATGGTCTGTAAAGCATTCAGGATTAGACTGTGCAGAGGGCAGAAAGCCAGCAGAGAACAATGGAACTAACACTGTGTGCTAGGTGAAGAGTGAGTAGCTTTAGCAGGATGTATGTTTGGGGAACTGAAAAGGGGACTGTGTTTCTGAGTCACTGACTCCTGGATGGCTGCTGTTCTTGTGACTGGAACAAACTTGCTATTTAGCCTTTGGTATTGAGAAGACACATGAGACATGCTTCACTGATGAGAAGTACCATTTATATATCTGCTCTTGGTTTTCAGTTCTGGGCACACTATGTGCCTGCAATTTGCATGGTTCTACATGTTAAAAGAATTAACACCTTCTGCCAGTGTTTTAATGTAGTTTAATTCTGAGACGTCAAGAACTTCTTGGAAGAAATAACACCTTGGACTGATCTGATTCCATCTTGACAGGACAAATGTTTCAAAGAGCAGAAGCAAATCTATTTAGGGTTTTGGGTGCCCTCCATAAATAGTTCTGGCAGCTCATTCAGTCCAGTCTCCCATCTTTCTGATGTCATCTTCTTCAGCATAGCCTGTATCTTTTAATTATTCTTCACTATGAAACTCATTACACAAAATGAAATATGTATGAAAGAGAAATAGGAGATATTAGGTGAGCCAGCATACTGAAAGTCTGGGACCTCTCTTTCCTTACTGCAGTCTTTTGTGACAATTGTGGAAAGAATGTCAGACCAACAATTCTGAAGAATAACAAAACTGTTGGTCACCAACAGTGGTCTAAAAGTTTCCTGACTGAGACTGTTTGAGGAGAGTCTGCTCAGGGATGTGCTTCTTGTAAGTACCTCCTGAGAGTTTCAGTCACAAGCCCTTTTTCCCAAGGCAGTCTTTTTGCTTTAATATGATTGTGTGTACTTTACTTCAGAGGTGATGCTTAAACCTTCAAGGTATCTTGTGCTAGTACTAAGATTTCTGCCTTTCAAAGGCTTTAACCTTTCTGTGATTCAGTTATACTCCCATTACAGGATCATAGCATCCCTCCAGTGACGATCTTTCTTCATTGTGTATTTGTTATTTCCCTGAGATGCATCTTAAAATATTCACAGCCCAAGTGGAATTACCTAGTATTTCCTCTGCTTAAGAAGGTTATCACCCTGTATTTGGTGATTGTAAGCATGAAAGTTTGTTGGTCCAGGCATGCTTAGTTTCAAAACTGTGAGATATATAACAAACTTCAAATTGGGGGGGTTAAATTACTTCATTATTTACTAGAACCTCTGAGACTGTAACAGGTGCATATTGAATGAGATAATGAGAAATGTTTAAAGTCAGCTGCTGAAAAGCTATTATTTCAGTATGCCCCTCTGAGAAACCACAGGTAGAGAATTACTCCTCTCATGATGATGGCCACTGCCCCAAGCGCTAAACAGTGTCATCCTGTACAGCTCCCCTTCTGTAAAAAAAACTGAGAAATAATTACCATGGAACTACCCTGAGCCCTAAATAGCTGTTATTCTTTAGGTAGGCTACTTACCGAGAGGTTTCATCTGCAAATAATACCTCTTGAGACTGTGCACAGGAAGGATGTGATAATTTACAAAAGCCCTTAAGAGATTGCATTTTGAAATGTCACAGCTGGGTAGGTTTGCAGTTCACAGTAGGTTTGGAGATACAGATCCTGGGGCCAGATCCTTTGCTGCCATGCCTCAGTGGAATTGTGCTGACTTACACAATTTTGAAGACTTGACTCTTAAAAGAGATTTTCTAAGAACAGTTCAAAATTTGAACAGGTAGTATGTGTGATATGGTGATGTTTTCCTTTTTTTAATTTAAAAGAATTTTAGTTTATTTAATAAGTGTCTTTAACAAACTGTGAGGGATTTTCTTCTCAGCCAGTTTTAGAATAAGCATTTTTTCTGAATACTCTAATAATGTGAAAATGCATTTTCGACAGAAAATTGCATTATTTTCCTAGGAAATTCTTGGCTAGCGCAACCTCCAAGTCCTGAGACTGGGGTGGGGGTATAGGGAGGAGGGTGAAAGAAGGTGATTGAAGAGCCTCATTTCCTCCCCAGCTGTGAGCAGCCAGTGGAGGCTCCCACACCGAGACAGCCAAGGAAGCAGAGAGTGGCCACAGGAGGCAAGGGACAGTTGTAACAATGGTCATAAAATCCAGGCAAAAGATTTCCCGAGGTGTCTGCCCAGCAAACAAAACGAGGTAACAGTGCTGGAGGACAAGGGGGTGAAGGATTAATTAATCCCCAACTTGAGAAGAATAGAGTGTCATTCAGTGAGATTTCATTGTATTAATTTGCCCTCCTTCTGTCACTGACAGAGTAATATTTTGTTCTGAATCAATCTGTTTCCTTCCAAGAAAAAGCAATGTGATGGAAACTTCTTCTATCTTGTCATGCATCTATTTTCTTTCCTTGGCATTTGACTTGGAATTTGGGGAATAGTTCATAGGAACCTGAACGGGGGAACCAACTAACTCTTCTTCCTGCATTTTTACTCCAAAGGAATGTTTGGTTTGTACTGTGCATCAGGAGATTAACCCTGATTCACCTTAGCTCTGTACTGAGAAAATTCTCTAGGGTCCATCTGAAACACCTACACAGCCGCTCCCCTGAAGCCTTTTGGTATCCCTGAAGCAGAGTTTCATTAGAATCCAGCTATTTGAGTTTCACCTCTGCCAAGGATTTGGTGACTGACAGCTTCCAACATCTTCTGACGCAGGGGCAGATCTTCGAAAGGAACCAACCACTGCCATGGATCTGGATTCTTGCAGTGGTTCATGCTTTCAGTATGCAGTGTAGATAGAGTTAAAATAATCCCTGTTCTAACGGTTCACCCACTTTATTTTTACCACTATGCCCTCTGGTAAGGATGATTGACTGAAAGAACCATATTTTATTCTCAGAAGCTTAGAAAGAGGCTTAATGTTGTGACAGATGAGAAACTGGCTGGAAAAACAAAGGATGAAGTGACAACAAGAACTGTTTAGAAAGTAGGAACATGGGATTTAACAACAGTGCACAGAAAAAACAAGATAGTTCCAAAGTATAAATGCTGATCTTGCACATCTGAGGTAAACAGAGAAGGTTTCCATGTTTCCCAGATTTTTTATGACACTTAAAGTGGACCAGATGGCCATTTGGAGGGAATTCATGTAGTGCCAAGAAAGTGAAGTTGCTAGTTTATAGCAAGTGATATGTGACCCTTTGTGTCTGTAACCCACATCATATGTATTTCTCTTTTCTATATTGCTTTAAGTTTTCTAAACTGCATCTCTCTAGATCATTCTTTGGAAAGCTGAAAGAAATCAGGGACTCTCTCATTTCGTTGTACTTGGCCTTACTTGGTTTAAGGCTATAGCAAATACAATTTTCCTCTCTTATATGTGAATCCCTTCTGATACTGAGAACATTATATTGCCTTCACAAAGGATTGATGCTGTTTATTGGACATAAAACTAAAGGGGACGCTGAAAACAATTATGATAATACAGTATCTGCAGACAAATGGCTTTTCTGACACAAAAAACAAAATGAGTTATTCCTGTGTCAATTAATGCTTTTAAAATGCATTAATTGCACGGTATCTATTTCAGACTCTTGAAATGTAGAGGTAATTTGGGCTAAAAGAAGATATGATTCACAGTCAATATGTAACTGTGACTTGACAAGGGACTTAATAGCTGCCTGAGGCAGATCAGAATGTGTGATAATGAGAATCTAGCAGAAAAACACATCATGGAACTGAACTTCAGAGTTTCCCTGGGTAAATGGTGTCAGTGACTAGCTGGTCATGCTCCTTCTACAAGGCAAAAAGGCAGAAGTGGTCAGTCTTGACAGCAGTGACTGCTGCAGCCTTGGAGTTAGTTACAAAGTACTCATTTTTGAAGTAAATATGTGCATTCATTCATAGTCATATTCAAATATATATGTACATACCTCCATATCTAAAATCTTTTTTTTGAATGAAGTTTAGTGAAATGCATTTCAGCATGACAGAGAAGTGGAATCATGATAAAACCTTCAATTTACTGTGCTCTGTTGTCTACTGCCAAGTCCTTTCTGGGAAGCTGTAAAAAGAAAATTATTTGCTGGCTTAGCTTCGGACTTAACTCTGTTCCCTTCATTGCTACTGTACTCTTCTCTGCAGGGGATTGTTTTACATTTTCTTAATTGCAGAGGGAGATCATGGTGTTGGCAGTGGTTGTACTGAGAAAAGGGTTTTAATGAACTGCAGTTCACTTACTGCACTGGAACTCTAGCACCTGCAAGCTGAATGATAGCATCCTGTCAAGCTGATGTTGATGACTTTGTCACCAAGGGGACAGATTTATTTTCACCCATGCATTTTATAGCAAGATTGGGCTTTAAAAATGTTTTGTCATGTTGCTTTATGACTGTCTGTATTTTTTTGGTTTGAGAATATTGCTACTTGGAAGTAAAATAAAGCGGAAGCGATTGGCTGGACATTAAGGTGAGATTCCTTTCAAGTAACTTTAGACTTTTATGTTACAGATGTTTGAAGCCAGGGCAGGTACACAACCTTCACTTTAGAATCAGGGGAGAGAAATGGGTGGTTCATTTAACCTTTTGTAGACATTGAATTTTAATTGAGATGAACCCCACTCCAGCCACTTTGGGTATAAATACCATACTGTACCTGCCTCTTCAAACTACATTCCTGGAGGAACACTGATAAAGGACTCCATACTGCTCATAGGCTGCCCCATCAGGAGGAGACTGGTTGTATCCCTGCTGCATATCAGCTTTCATTTGAGAAACCCTCCAAAACAGATCACTCTCTAAAACTGATCACTTTCCAGGGTTTGAAGTCCTGCTTGAAGCAAATGAAGGAAAACATTTCAGACTATCTCTAAAGGAAAAGATCAATCCTATATTCTTCAGGACCTTGTCTATGAGAAACTTAGAAATTCTGCACCCCTTAGGGACTTCGTAAGGAGTGACATGTATGTGACTGTACTTTCAGTTCATGCTTGCTCATGTCCTCTCTCCAATGGCTTTTCAATCCAGTTCTGAATTTCAGCCACATGAAAAAGAGACAGTGGTGTTTCAAAGACACTGTATTCCTAAATTCTTTTTAGAAAATTTGTGCCTGAATACAGAAGAAAAAGCCAAGTGAATGTTACCATGAAAGAAAGGCAGCACCATCAGCTGGTCATGGACTTGCCCCTGCTGGGGCACTGACTGCCCTGCCAGCACCAGCAGGCTCTGGGCAAGGCACTGTACCCTGCTCTTTCTCTAGCTGGTACCTAGTGGATGCAATACAAAGCAAGGATTTCAGAAATGTAAGACCAGAATCTCTGGTTGCTGAGAGAGAAAGGCATTAGGAAGCTGCTGGGTCTGCTATGAAATGCTGAGTAGATAAAAATCCATAGGAATCCAGGCTTAAACTGATTGTTCTGCACATGTCATTTCTAATCACTTGTAACATTGTAAATACTGTTCACTTCTAGAGGTCAAAGAAGGATCAGGAGAATTTGAGGGAATAAAATGTACATGTTCTTCAGAAACTGGAGCAAACAGCTGACTTGCCTTCACCTGCAGCATCACTTCCTGCAACCCCCAGTTCCCTGCTGTGAAATCCTCTTAGCATCCCCCTGAAATACAGGTAAAAAAAATTGCACTCTGTCTGCATTTCTATTTAGCTAACAGAAAAGAGGTAATCTCTGCGGGCTGGGTAATGTCCAAATGTTATGCTTAATGAGTCTACTTAAACATCCTAATGAGAGAAAAAAGGTACAGAAAGGCAGTTCCTTTGAGCAATTTATTACAGAATAAGGGAAAACTTGAGAGTGGAAATTCTGCAAGTCACAAAACACAAATTCAGTGTGGAAGGGAATCCAGGCTGAAACATCTGTAAGAGAGGAAGGAAAACTGTGTCCCCTCACTTGTCAGGCTGGTTATAACCAACCCAAACAACTGCTTAAAATCAGCATGTGCCTGTCACTATTAGACCTCCTCAGCCTTTGAGTTTGTCTTGGGTACTCAGAGCCTCTCATGGGCCTTCTGATGTTCTGCCAGTGTTCCCTGCACTCCACTGCTGAATCCTGATTCATGGGCCTGTCCTATTGACCAACTTCTTGGCCCTGCAGCTAGAGACTCCATGACCTAGGAGTTAGCATAAATAAGTTAATTTCATACTGTATTGAACACTGTGCATAAAAAAACACAAGAGGTTTTTTTACACTTTTAATGGTAATGGTATGCTTTTTTTATTTTGTTTTTGTCCTTTGTTTGCTTCCTCAGAATTAAACTTCTTGTCTGCCCTTTCTAGACCTCCATCGTGTCCATCATTCTTTTTATCTGTGCATCTGCTTTCTGTCTTTATGGACTCTCTTATTTTTTAATGAGCCTGGGTATTTGACCTGTTTTCCACCTTAGAACAACTGCAGCAGTCTATTCCCTAAAAGTGAATGTTCAAGATTATTGCCCTTTTGTGTGGAGTTCTATAACACCCACCATGGTGGCCATTCTGTGTGTTTGTGCTCAGCAGAATGAGGTTTTGTCTTTGAGATCTCAAATTAGTTCAAAAGCCAGTTTTGAGATGAAACAAATTTTAACAGAGTGAGGTTCTGCTCACATCATTCACTTTTGAGAAATTCCTTTTCACTGTGTAGACTGTGAATGAGTCCTTGCTTTTTCATAAGTACATTAAATCCCACTCTGCAAGCTCTTACAAAATGTTTTCCCCTACAAATATAACAGTTCTGGCCAAAGTCTGATTGGCCAGAAAAATATGCACATCTTGCATGGTGTTTCAGAGGGTTGCAGGTGTACACTGATTCCAACTATGATTTTCAGTCTTTGGCCTGTAGAAATACAGGAATTCCTTAATTTTTCTCTGTCCTTCATTGGCTAACAGTTTAGTTACTCTCTATTCTGTAAAACTGTTTTCTGTTTCTTCTAACTCTTGCAATCAGATCCAGTTCTCTTTTGCTAGTACTGAACTATCTCTGCCTTTTTCACAGGTTTAAATCCAGACTGTTGATTGGATTTTTCCCCTTGATTTTGACGTCTGATCCCCGCTACAATTTTTTCTGACACAGTGATTATAATACCAGTATATGGTGTATTTTGAGTTAAGACAAGTTGTAGATCTGCTATACATGGCTCAGAATTTCTTCCCCTCTGATCAGTTTCTCCAGTAAAGCTGTTACCTCTCAAGAGTACTTTCTTTCTCCTAGAAGTGCTACACCCCTTCAGTATTCTTTGTGCTGCCTGATCACTGGCTCAAACTTCAACGCTTCCCTATGCAAACCTGATTACATGAAAATCTAATGCCTGTCTCCTAGCAATATTTTAAAAAATACCCACTTCAGGGCCATCTTTCTTTCATGTTATCTTCCCAGAAAACATAGTAGTCACTTGAAGTTTTTCCTGTTTCCTGATACATTTCTGGAAAATGTCACATTTTTTGCAGTTTTAACCTCACGCCTCTCCATGAAACAATATATTCACTACTTCTTTCTACTTCTAAAACCTGTTATTGAATCTACTTTTTCTTATTCTCTTGCTCCTTGCATCAAGGAGTATTCTTTGGCTTGGGAGCTTTTTCAGAACTCAGAATTGCAGCTTTTAAGCACAGTGAGTCATTACTCCAACAAAAGGTAAAAAGAAAGACAATGTGAAGAAATAGTACATTAGGGAGGGAGACAACTCTGTAGCCCACTCCTGAGCCTGCCTGCAGACACCTAACTCTGACAGGATTGCTCCAAATCAGCACATTTCAGTCTCTGTCATGACCCCTTGTCCCCACATGCAGTCTATAATCACCTGCCCTTGAGAAAAAATACTCACTTGGTCAAAAAGTCCAAGTGTTAAAGAAATATTCTGGACATTGAAGAAGAGCTATGTCCTCTGTGCAAGAGAAGGTGTAGGTGATTATTTCAGTTACTGACAGAGTTACAGACAGTTTTAAAATATGAAACCTTTCTCAGCTCTTTGTAAAAATACTAGTTGGACTAAAAAAAAGATAAAAGGATAACACTGATGAAGCGCTACCCCCCCTGCCCGCCCCACTGGCTGCTGTGCTAGCTCAGTTTCTGGGGATCTTTGGGGGGGATATGCTCCAAGGGATAGGGTAAAAGATTCAAAAGAGGCTCTTACCTCAGGGGAAATGTTCCAAGGCTTTATTATTGAAGGCAGTCCCGGGGGCAAAGAGAACGAGCAAGGAGGAGCAGGGGTTTTTATCTAGTCTCTGTTTCTGGATAGATAGCTGGCACAGAGCCATAGGTCAGAGATAAGGGGAAGGTAGGGTTAAACTAAAGGTTACAGTCTTTGGGGGCATTTCTGGGGAAAAACCATTTCCCCAGAGGAATACAACACACTGAGCTGTGAGTGTGAAGAGGATCTGTGCTTCTGGAAACTGATGCTTCTTAAATTATGCGAGTGTTAATATGTTTCTCAAAGACACAGTTAAACCCCAGAAATCAAACAAATTGAAGAAAAATTGCACTGCTACCCTAAAAACTGATCCCAAAATGTGCTGCTCTGCATTTGCAGGATGAACCATACTAGTGACTAGTGTGTTGTTAGCAGCAATAAATATCTCTTGGGATGGTTGTTATTGAAAGCCTTGCGACACCAGAGATGAAAGAGACAAACGTTTACGGTCCCAGGTAAGAGTCACAGCTATTTTGAAAGGTGCACCTCATTCAGCAACAGAGACAAGGACTTACCAAAAGCTCTCCAGGCATAACTAACAGCAGGAGGTGAAGCAATTTAATGATGTGAAGGGCAGCTTCTATAGGTGAAATATGGAGGATAACAGGTCTGGGAGAAGAATGCTTCACTTTAAAAAAATTATTTATTTTTTTTCTAATCGCTGACAACAATAGCAACAGCAGCTGGAAGTACCTGAGAGTGAGTGACAGTGAAGGAGCCAGGATGAGCCACAAATGACAGTAAATAAGAAAAGGGACTTGAAAAGGCTCTGGGTCCCTAGCAGCTCTAAGAATTGGGACAACAAAAGCAAGAGTGCACTTTGAAAGAAAACAAAAATGTGCACTTCCTCCTGGCCACATCTGAACCCTTTCTCAACTTACAGATCAATGCAGAAGCAAAGATGTGCTGTATCTTTCATGTGGCTGTGCTGTTCTATAATAAAACCTGAACAAACAGGTTTTGTTTATCAGCCTTCTAGTGAAGCCACATTTTCCAATCAGGACTCTTCTCATGCACCATTCTCCAGTCTACTGAAGCAGAAGGTTAGGTCTTCCCTTGACAGTGACAAAGCAGCACCCATTTCCATTTGAGAGTCTCAAGCAGCTCACTTCAGAAGTGAACTTTGTAATAGAAACAATGTTTAGTTTTTGAGTATGAGGAATAATTTTTTTTCCATAAACCCAAGAGTTCAGTGAAAAACAGGTGCCACAATTCTGTGAAGTTGACAAAAACTTTTGTTGGTGTCTGAATATACAGACCTTGCCAGTGGACCTGGATTTGAGTCATAAGCTTTCTCCCCTTGGATAAACAGCTTCACATCTGTATTGTCCTGCTTGTTTAGTCCTTTCATTTTTAAAACTGGATTTTGTCAAGGCAAATAATATGCTAGGTGAAGTACCTACAAACAACTTTCTTAGTCAAGGATGGATTGTTACCTTTTTTTCTGCCACTGGGAGTCTCAGAAGAAGCTTGGGTCAAAGTACTGTAGGTCAGGGAATTTTGTACTGACTCAATGTACGTACTTTTACAATGTTCCCTATTTAGTGAATTACTTATTTTTGTTTTCGTATCATTATATTGTTTTAGCACTTCCTTAACTGGAGACTATTTTGAGGGGCAGCGGGTACAAAGAAACTGGCAGCAGCATGATATCTCACCTGACAGCAAAACTCCCTTCTCATTGTAGCGACCAGATCTTGTTCACATCTGAAAACCTTGTCTTCATTCATGAAAAAAAAAAAAAATAATCCTTTAACTAAGACCTGCTATCACTGAGGACCCCTCTCTGTGTAGACCCTGGCCAAGACATGAATAGTCTTTCTCATACTTCCCTCCTACGTCTGAATACAATTTCATGGAAAATTAAATACGACAGTAGAACTTGACAGTGACTGTGAGATGAATGATAAGTCTTCTCACTGCTCCCCAGTACATTCAGTGTTCATAGCACTGAGTTAGGCAAAGCTGCTGGGCTTGCTCATTTCCTTTCCTCTGAGCCAAGATTCCCAGTAGTGTCAGGACAATTTTAGAAGCAAGATACACTCAACTGAACTTCATCTATGAAGACATGAACAGGTGCTTATAGCTGAGTTGTCAAGTCCATATATTACCTTGATGGTTTTTTCTGTCTGAAGTAGAATAATTTTTGAATATGGACTTTTGGCCAGTCCTCAGATTTCAGGAAGCAATCTACTCCTGAACTGATCCATTTTCTGGGGAAAATAAAAGTGCAGAGAAGATAGAAACAAGATCTGCAGTATGCAGAGTAATTTTCAAGGGTGGAGTAGTGGCTGTGCCTGTTGCTGGGATCGGAGCAGCTGCAGGGTCTGTTGTCACATTGTCAGATTTAAAGACCTTTTCCTCCTGAAGTCACTGAGCACTGTTGAACGGGGCTCAATAGGCCTGGGCAGGGCCCCAACACACTGCAGTGATTGGGATCTTCTGTGGGGTGCCAGGGTGATAAGACACTTTTAAAGAATATTTTGCTTCTTTCCTTCCTGGATTCTGCATGTGTTGAGGGGTAAGGTACAAACACACTGGAGGTGCCCACTGCCCTAAGGACTTGCTCATACAATCCCACCCACCCCACCACTCTGAACTATCCAGCTTTTGGGCAGATCTCTGAGTAATATTCTTAATTATCTGTTGGGCCTTAAAAAAGGCCTGAACCATATGCAACAACATGCTGGCTCCTAGGAAAAAGACCAGTTTGGTTTCAAGGGTAGTCACAGGACATACAAAATCTTTAAAATACTTGACTACTGTAATCAGCCTGGAGGATAAGGAAGGAATAAAGGAGGGGAGAAGAAAAAATAGGAAGGTGTTTCCCCCATACATTGTTCCTCTGAGAAAAAGGAGAAAAAAGCCAAAGGTGTGATTTTAAGCTGTTCCCAGTAGATGACCCTCATAGCACAGTGGTGCCTGCAATACTGAATACATCTGCTAGGTTGGTGCCCTGAGAAGCAACATTGTCATATCATAAACCCAGCCTATGAAATACACCACAGAGAACATGTACTGCAAGGGAGGTATTACAGGTATAACCCAGACAAAACACCACAAATATGATGGCAAATAAGTCCACATTTTAACTAACAACTATTGTTAAACCAATACAATGAATGTTTATAACAATTTTCTTTTAACACACTCTAGTTCCTATCTCAACCTTTGGTTCCCCTGTTCAGGTGCCAAAAAAGGATTGTCATAGTTTTAAGCCCAGCTGGAGACAAAATACTACCCCAGCTGCTCACTCAATCCCCCTCTCCCTGGTGGAATGGGGAGGAGACTACATAAAACTTTTATGTTGACACAAGAACTATTTAATAGTTGAGAATAAAGTAAAATACAACAATAATTGTAATGATAATAAAAAGGAAACAAACCATTGATGCTCAGTACAATTGCTCATCACCTGCTGACCAATGCCAGACCTCCCTTCCCAAACCCAGATTGGCCCTGCTTGCAGGTAACTCCTCCCAGTTTATAGACTGGGAATGATGTTCTGTGGTGTGGGATACCCTTTTGGTTAGTTTGGGTCACCCCTCCTGTCTATGCTCCCTCCCAGTATTTTTTTTTTTTTTTTTTTTTTTTTTTTTTTTTTTTTTTTTTTTTTTTTTTTTTGTGTGTGTGTGTGTGTGCATCTCTTCACTGAGGCAAGGAAAACCAAAAGTCCTTGACTTAGAATAAAATGACTTAGCAAAAAAATGCATCAGTGTGTTATCAGCACCTCTCTCATTCTGAATCAAAACACGGCACTGTAACAGCTACTGAGAAGAAATTAACTCTATTCTAGCTGAAACCAGGACAACTGAGAGAGATAAAATAGTTGTTAAGCAATATCTAGGATGGTTTCTGCCATAAAACCCTCTCTCAAGCCTGCAAACTCAATGGATAACTTCTCTGTGCTTTGCTACATTGCATGACTTCAAATTATATTACAGGAAAGGAACCAGTGCATCCATCCACCTGTGTAAAGTGGTAAGGAAAGGTTATGAGGAATCACAAAGTAAGGAGCTGGAGGCCAGGGAATTCCATGAGGAGGACATGGACATGGACAGGGCCTGGACACCCTGACATACAGTCAGTGAACTTAGTCTACAGATTTTGAAGTTTACAACCTGCAAGGCTGAAGATGTGGCAGTTGACATGCTCCAACTGAATTGGAAGCATCAGAGGCCCCATGCTGCTGTCCAGATCAACAAAGGCATAAATCAGCAGGAGCCTGGCTGGAATATCTGAATGGATGCCCATACTGCTGAGTAGTGACTTGCAATAGGAGTGGGTCTGTGGGGTGAAAATGTTGCCACTGGGGATCCAATGTCCACACTATCCAGGGTGGGTGCGTGGAGAGGGATGGAGGAGGCTATTAATGCCATTAGTGGTTGGAGGCCACTAGATACAACCCAACCCAGTAGCCTGTTTTCTGGTTTAATTTAATCTGAAAGCAAGCCATTTTGTGTACCCTAGGACTACTCCACAAAGCAAACAAAAAGAGGATTGATAGGGTAACTGACTTTAAAAACATTCCCCGAGTGTAATACTCTCTCCATTTCTCTAACGATATATAAGAATAACCTGAGTGGAAATCACTTCCATTGGCAGGAAAAAGCTTGGTTAAGATGTGAACTAATACGCATGGGAAACAAAGCAGTGCTTGCTCCAGAGTTCTCTGTTTAGGATGTTGAAGTATTTCTCACGCAGCTGTTAACAGTTTGTAAAATACCATAGACCCACAACTCCAGCAAACACTGATCACCTGTGCTTGGGTCACTGGTATGGCACCACAGACCCCTGATGCTGCTGTGGGACCTGGGATGATGCTGCATAGCCAGTGACACAAACCTGTTTCTATTTCCTCTGATCATTAATCACTCAGGATTTCATTGGTGCTTAATGGCAATACTTTGGGCTCTCCTATAAAGACTATAAGATTTCGTGTACTTGGAGCCCTTCTGCCTTTCTAAGGCACTTACATTTTCTTTTTCTAGGAATAGCCTTGGTGATAAAATGAGTCACCCAGCCCTCTGCCAACAGTGAACATGATGACTGATGCTTAAATGACATCTTTCATGCTAGGAATGTTTAAACCTATGTGTGGAATCCTTCCCTGGCTGCTGGCTGTGCTGTCAATGCGATGCCAGAGCCTTTCTACACGCACAGACCAGGAGGTCTCAGTGTGAGGATTCAATGCCCTTCATTACTGCCTTGGAAAGGATCTGTGTGTGAGGCACATGGCTGGCAGGCGTAAGCATTGCACAGGGAGTTATGGTGTTCCTGTGCCATGTTGCAGGGAACAGCAATGGAAGGGAACTGTGCAAGTCCTCTGGTAAGGTTCCTGCAGCCAATGTCACAGGCACCTCTTCTCATCCTTCCTAATGTGCCAACAGCTTGATCCTCTAGCACACCAGTGGTCACCTGAGTGCTTCAGAGATCAGGCAGTTGAGCATGAAAAGGCAAGTGACATGAGCTTTATGTTTATTCTGTTCCTACTGGTTTAATATAAGCAAGATTTGTTGGTGTGCCTTAGAAGCATGAATTAATTTCTCAAGAACGTGATGCCTAGCAGCACTAATGTTAGAAAGACTAAGTATTTAATATTGATAGCTTATGGAACATTCTTCATATTACAGAATTGCAATGTAAAAACATCTGAGGAGCAAAGAGATCTGCTGCTCCTTCAGCCAGCTGACCAAACACACCTTCAGCTTCTCTACCACAAGGTACCTGATTCAGAGAAACCTGTAAACTATAGAAAATGAATTATTAAAAAGGTAAAAGTGAACTTTATTTTTTCTTTTATGAAACTTGAACTTTTGCAGAGCTGATTCACAACTTCTTAAAAGATAATATTGCAAGTATCAAATAAAAATATACTTCAGTTACAAGGGAAGTCAGTATTGCTACAGCCAGAAGCAAGTGGGAGACTGAAGAGGATGGTGTCATTCAGTGTCGATGGGAGCCTTGGTCTTTTGAAAGCCTCTGCACATCTGCCCAGCGACATCAGTAGTTTTCTATTTAAAGTCAAGCACTGGTTTGCTGAACCTGACTCAAAGATAACTGCAGCTTGTTTCATAAAACTGGAAAATTAATTGGTGTGAAATGTATTGGAAAACAGAACAGTTATTCATCTGCCTCAGCAGTTTCCTTATTAGGTAAAACAAGCTTTTGATTGTTCTCCCAAGGCATACAATTCCTCAATATGCTGCAAAATATGCTGTTAGAAAACAAGCCAGCATGACTTGCTTACCTCAGTGACCACTTTTGTGACAAATGCAAATGAATATTTTGAATCCAAGGTCAAAGTCTAATCATTGAAATCATTGAAATCATTGAAACGGCAAAGGCTCAGTCACTAACTTCTTTAAATGTACTCTTCACCCTACACAAACAACTGGCCCTGGGGCTGACTGGGATCCAGTGGGGTTTGCAGAGGGCAAGGAGCACTGATTGTCCCTATGATGAGTTCCCTTGACAGCTACAATGTAAATTCTCCACAGCAGATGCAAAACAAAACCAGCACGGGATCAAAATCCTCCTATGGAAAAGGAAAGCACCACACATTAAAATAGCGGGATTAGAAGCTCGTAAAACAAAAGGGTGGCTTAGGGTTCCAGATGCATCATGTTACAAATGGTCTTTTACAGTTGGCTCTACTCCTTGGAATCACTGAATCATTTCCTACTTGGGCACGTTTGGAAATGTCAGCTTTTTCCAATTCAATTCTATCTGGTTGCATCAACTGAAAATTTAGAGTGGCTCAGTGACTAAGTGTGGGAAAGAGAGTTGTGTAGAAGAATATAAATGAATTCATTATCCCAGCAGAATTAAGCTCATTTTAATAGCACCGCCCCCTACCCTGAACAATGCTAGAATAAATATTAAAAGACAGGTCCTTTAGCAGGAAGAAAGTGTTCCTTTTTGGGTCTACATTGCTTTTCAGCAGGTAGTGATAATAACATCCATAATAATAGGATGCAGGAGGTTTGGATGCACTCTGCCTCCATCCCTGAGGAATGGGGTGATGAAAAATTATGTTGACTTAACCATATGTCCAGAAGGATTAATTTTGATTCCGTAGTCTTGGTATCAGCTGCTACCTCAAAGGAGATAAGTGTGACGGTGATGTTTCTAGGCTACTGATTACTTGCTATCCCTGACCTGAAAAATGACAAGACCCCTGATTTTACATGTTTCCAGCCTGACTATGGAGAACTGCTAGGAGAGAGAATTATAAGAGATGGTGACATTGTTTTAAATACATCTTTATATCTGGTCAAGACACAGATTTACTACCCCAGGATATTATTTCATGGTATGGGTTCATTCAAGTAATATCTGGGATGAGGTTAAGTCAACACTACGTAGTGTATACCACAGCAAAATCCCTGTGCAAGCTGGCAGAGCCCCTGTGACCAGCAGCACCTGCACAGGCATCAGATCTTCTGAGCCTCAGTGCTTAACTTATGTGTCCATGTTATGTGGGCAATATACAAAATGTGATTTGCTCGATGATTTTGGAGCGCAGACAAGTAATTTTTAAATTAATTTTTAAATTTGTCAGCCTCTCTGCGGTGTCTGCCCTCCCTGGGGCAGCGAGGCATGCCTCCTCACACCAGATCAATCCTCCAGGGTGCTCCCAGGCCACCCTCAGCAGCTGGTGGATGGATTTTTTGGGTGGGCAAGCAGCTGGCCTGCCACCTCCTGCCTCGCCCCCTTCCCCACAGGCAGCAGCCAGAGCAGCTGTATGGGGCTGATGCTGCTGTGCCATCGACCGGACAGAAGCTTCTCTTCGGGCACTGCCCAAGTGACTGCCATTCTGAGTTCTGGGTAATGGCACTAGTGCAGACTAATGGAAAACCAACCTGATACAAATGGGTTGTAATAATCTCCAAGTGAACGACTTCTAGTGTTTTGTTAATATTTTTAAATAAACTCAACACCACATTTCTGGAAGATGTCTTCACTGTGAGTGGACTTTTTCACTGAACAAAGGGTTTCACTCTGCTGATGTCTGTCTGCAGGAGAGTGGAAAGAACTTGGCCGCAAAGTAGCATCCATGTAATTTCCAAAATGACATTTATACCCTAACCATATTGCAGGCATTCATTTGTAAAGATTTTCTTTTTCTATTCCTGAAAAAATGGCATTTTTATGGGTAAAACAATCAGTGAAGGTGGCCATGGTGCCACTATCCCCTTTAAATTATCAAAAATATAAAACAAGCTGCAATAATACAAAGCACAGCCATTTTCTGGTTGTTTTCTATTATTCATATGGACTGTCAATAGTTCATTAGTTCTGGTCTGTTTTCCCATGTCAAAAATCTTGGTTTTCATGCCTACAGTCATGCAGTAGAAAAAAACAGCATTATCAATGACCTCAATACAATGAAAATAACCCATTTAAAATGATCTGTTTGTTTACAGTCCAAAATTTGAAATCTTCACTTCCCATTTCTGAAGAAAATCCCAACCTAACAACATTTCAGGGAAACAAAATTTATTTTCAAATAGAAGCTAATTCTTTCTTACTGTTTTGAATGAGATATTTGAATTAATTCTTGCAAATAACACTGGCAGAAATTGCGATGAGTCTGTAAACACCCTGTAAAAAAGGAAAAATTGCGCTTTTCTGATAACATATCCCTCTTCATAAAAATTGCAGCTAGTTCTACCTAACCCGGAGCTGTTTGTGAGCATTTCTCAAAGTGATGAATGGTGTCTCAGCATTTCCTTCTCTCTTTCTGATGATCTGTTATAATGACAGCAGCTTTTATCATATCTCTATTTGTGAGGGCCCCTCTCTTTCTTCCTTCTTTTACTACAAAAGCTCTCAAAGGAAGCCTTTGTGTGTCAGGAGAAGCCAAATTAACATAACACGCAGCATCTATAAATAGTTGCTTAAAATTAGGCTTCTACAAAACCTTGAAGCAATGTTTCTTCGGGTTTTTTTCCTACTGCTGGTAAAAGATACAATCTCATATCATATTTTTTCCTTCATAAAACATCAATGTTGTTGTTCTGATTTTGTATGTTTTTCAATGTTTTGGTCCAGCTACAGGTAAAAGAGGGCCAGTTCGTTGCTCCTGTATTTTGAATTTGTGCAAAAAAGATCTTGTCAGAAATATGGCATGTGGTACTGGCAAATTAATTACCAAGTACAATGCCAAATTATCTGTCTTAAAGATAGACCCTGGAAAACATGGATTTTTCATAAGCTCTGCTCCTAAATTTTTTCAAACCTTTTGAGAATTGCTTCCAGATGTAAAAAAACTGTAAAGAATTCATAAGCTGAGAAGGATTAAGACAAGGTTAATCAAATCAATGTCTGGTACAAGGGTAATGAGAATATGTTAACTACTATTTGTACATCATAACAATCAAGTCATGAAATTATCAGATATGCAATGCAAATGAAATAACAGAATTATTTTATACATATATATATATTTACATAATTTCCAACCAAAGTGCAAAATTCAGTTCCATGTAACAAGGAAGTTCAATAGGAATTTAGACAAATTCCTGAAAGAAAAAACCCTTAGGTTTTTTAAAAAAGGCAGTCCAAAGATAACCAGTAACTTGGAGATTTCACAGAGCTGAGGGTTTACACTAAGGGGAAGCCTACTGGCTGCATCCTTCCCCTTTTGCTCTTTACTTCTTGGACATGATTGGAGAGAGGCATTGAGGCTGCCCCAAACACACACAGCGGTTGTTATGATCTTAAATGTCTCCGGAGTTGCCCAGGCTGAGCTCTGCTTCTCTGGAGGCAATGACCTGGTGCCGCCTGGTACGTGTTGGGATGGGGGGTGTGCACATCAGCCCTGGGGCCCCTTCCCCACATCTCTCCTCTCACCTTCAGGACAGTCTGGCACAGACATTGAGTCCCAGAGCACGAGCACGGCTGTCAGATCTGTAGAAAAGCATTGATGTTGCTGGCTGGAGCCGATGTTGCTGATGGAGCCTGGTTGCCATTGAGTTGGTAGCACTGTGACTGTCAGTGACTGCCAGGAAGGAGGCAGCAGTTCCAGCTGTGCCAGACAGGAGCAATCTGGCCCGTGAGCCGCTCGCCGTCTGCTGCACTGGGATGGAGGAGGCTCCGGACTGTGCTCCAACAGAGGCTGGAGCTCTTCTGCCTGATCATTATTTGTTTGGGGCTTTCCTCTAAAGACCAAGGGGTGCAAAATGGTTTAAAAAATTATCACTGTAAACTATATAGTCTCTTTTCCACATTAGTTGCTTACTAATGGCTGATACTAGCAAACACAGCTTTATAAAACGTGCATAGGAACACACCAGTTCTTCCAAAATACTTCACTTTTTTTTTTTTCCTTTTTGGTTTCATTAACACTGAGGAGCTTCCTTTTTACCTTTTTTCTCCTCAGCAATTTTAAGGACTAATAATTTAGTTTTTAAAGGAAAAGCTTGGCTTTTCAAAATCTCATTATTCTAGCGACTAAGCAGTGAGGGAAACACTAAATGACACAAGATGCCTAATTAAATCACAGGCATACTTCAGTTTATTGAGATTTTGTCCTGAGAATATTTTCCTGGTCTTCAAAGTGATCAACATTTTAATCCTGGCCAGGGAAAGGCAACCATCCCTAATCTAATCTAATCTAATCTAATCTAATCTAATCTAATTTAGGGTTTACAGTTAAACTAACTCATGACCAAACTGTTTGCTTTTTAATTCCATGGCAGTATAATACATTGCTATATCCTGGACAAACTACTGATCCCATCTTAGGTATAAATATAAAGGTTATTTACACAAATCAGACTACAGTATCAAACAGCTACTCAAAGAATGTCTGCTTTGTTCAAATCAAATAGCAGGTGCATTGAAGAAATCCTATGAAAACTATTATTCCAAACAAACAGGGCTCCTCAGTAAATATTTTTTTGAGAAAAGGCAATAGCTGAATAATCATAAAACAAGCTCTTTGTGTAGCCAAGCTCACTACACTTCTGAGGCAGTACCATCTACCTAGTTCCCCTTCCCCATAACAGTCACTTTTCCAGGAGGAATTTACAAAATTATAGCTTTTTGTTGAATAGCTGGGTATTTTGCATGATGGAAATTCTTTTAACACTTTTACTTCCATAACTCAGTGCAACGACTCAAAACCAACAAACAAAATTTCTTAAAACATGTTCACAGGAGATGTTTAGGAGCTGACTTCTTGTCCTGTTTTATTTTGAGTGTAATTTTCCAGGAACTGCAGATTGAGCCTCTTCTTCTTCTTCTCCTTCTCCTTCTCCTTCTCCTTCTCCTTCTTCTTCTTCTTCTTCTTCTTCTTCTTCTTCTTCTTCCTCCTCCTCCTCTTCTTCCTCTTCTTCTTCTTCTTCTTCTTCTAACCGATCAAGAGGTTTTTTAATACTTTTGCCAACCCTTTCTTTTTTTAAGGAGTTTAGCTCCTCTTTGTTCCCTAAGATATTCCAGCTGTACTGTAACCCAGAAAGGCCTCCTGCATAGCTGGGCTGTGTCTGTACTCACCATGTTTTGTGGCTCTTAGGGCTCTTTGTGCCCAGGCCCATTCACCTGGCACATGAATGGCTTAAATTTAAGACCTGTGGCAGCTCCTTTTCTTGAAGAAGCATGCTCAGCCTGACAGAATACAAGTTGTAGAGACAGAAGGTGTGCCACTGAGGGACATGGTTTAGTGACGGACTTTACAGTGCTGGGTTAAGGGTTGGACTCTATGATCTTAGAGGTCTTCCATTTTAAATGATCCTATGGTTCACTGATTTGAATCTAGATTTTTGTTAATTACTGTTTTTCTCATGAATGCAAATAAAAAAATCAATCCAATATTCGTTCCAAGTCTCTCATAACTTTGAGGAGAATGGACTTTTGATAGCTGAATTCCCAAAGCAAGCGCACACTTTGTGACTTTCTTAGTAAGAACAGCATGAGCCACAAGCCTGGTAGTGCTCTGCACACCAGTGCCATCCAGTCAGGGTACCAGAGCCCTCCACAGATGATAAATGAGTTCTTTTGGTGGATGCAGGATTTCTCTGCATAGTTCTTATCAACTAATTCTGCTCTCTGGGGGATTTAACAGCAAAACCACCTTTGATTTCTGTAGTAAGTGCTTGAAAAATTCCATCTGCTATAAGGTGAGTGTGTGAGACATCCTCTACACGAAAAGGATGAAGGCTAATTTTGGCTCTAAATTCAGGAGAAATTGAAGTAGATAGCATGAATACAGCAGGGTGTCCACGGATAGGATAACTCACGTCAATAAGGCCATGAGAACATGCACTGTACCAAGTTTCTAAATTATTTTTCCCACATAATTAAACATGCAAGTGTAATTAAACCCTACATCAAGCTTAGTCCATGTCAAAATGTGACTTAATTCAGCTTTGTGTCTCTAGTAGAAGTTGTGTGCCAGCCTATGTAAGTAATACTCATTTAAAAGCTTGCTGTCATCTCATAAAATAATATGTCTGAATACATGAAAAAAAATTAGTGTTTTCAGATGAGGACAGGAATGCTTTTAAATCCCTAAATATTTCTCAGGAGAAGAAGGCTTTACCTCACCTGTAGATGAAACAGTCTCTCTGGGCTTTTTACGCACATGATAATAAATACTAGCTTAAATATAAATATGATCACTTTTGGATGAGATATATTTCTCTCCAGAAGTGAGTATCTTTCATTTAAGTATAAATGGAACCAGGGTGAATGGTTCAGATGTGGATGCATATATTTCATATGACTGTATCTGATAATATGAAACCCAGCCATTATATGCCATCTGTGTCCTATAAAAGTAAATTTTTGTGTCTTTGTTTTTTAAAGATTGTTTACATAAATAGATCTAATGACACTGATACTTCCAATGAAAAATGTATAATTTCAGCTTCCTTTTAAAACCAGAAGCCCTTACAAGGTCTTGTATCTATAAAAACCAGTTTGTTTGTACATAATTTATTCATTTTGCATCCTGTCTAGGTAAACACAGTATCTGTAGGTTATTTAAAAACAAATTGTGAATGTGGAGGTAAGTTTGCGTTTCATAACTTACTTAATTTCCTAAAAATGTTCTCTTCACTGAAATAAAATAAAAATAACTTCCTATGGATGCAGGAATCTAACCCAAACTTTCAAATTTTATACCATTTTACCCTCATGATTACAGAGTAGATCACTACAGTCAAAGGTCAAAGGGGGAGCTCTGTTACCTTTTCTGTTATGTTACCTGAACATGGGAGTACACATGCTATAGTCTACAGAAAACAATCTCTTTGGTATCACCAGGAAAAAAACCCAAGAGAGATCTGATCTTCATGTGCCCACCCCCAAGCTCCTTCAGTGTTTCTTCACCCAGAGCCTGTGGAAAACACAGCTCCCTTCCCTGCTGTCCCCTCCAACAGCTGCTGCAGTTTGTGATTAGGATGATGTTTTGTGTGGGGTAAATGAGTGTGCAGCTCAAAGCACCGCCACTCTTGTCACATCTAGGACCTCAGCCAACTTGTACCCAGGGCACGGATTCCTACTGGAGCTCTACCAATGCTATTCTCCATCCTCTGCTCACATCTCCATGGCCCACACCTCTTTCCCTAGTTTCCTACAGAACATCTGGCAACACCTTTTCATCAGACATTGGAAGTGCACTCACGTAGTGATGTGTTCTTGCTTTTGTTTAGCCTGAAATATCTTTGTGTTTGTTAAAATGGCCTGCACTCTGTTTATGAGTCTAGATAAAATACATGCTCAATAAATGTAAAATGTCAGTAAATGGTAAAACAGTATTTATAACTGGTCCAGTCATTACAGACCAAACATTGAGTTATAGTGCTATCTTGCAGCTTTATGAATTACATGGTGTCTGAACAGAGAAATCAATATGTCACGATTTTGAATTGCTTGGCACCTTTTAATTTTCAGAGATAATCTTGCTTCAGATCTTGACATGCATCACTGCATGTTTCCAGACAGGAAACGGCCCCGTGACGGCACTGGTTCCTGTCTTACATGGCCCAGTAGCTACATGCAAATATCCTGTGCAGCAGATCTTTCAGATACCTGCCATTACACGTCATCCTCAGCTAGATGCTAACATGCCTAAGAAATGCAAACATGCAATTCAGTGCTGAAAATTCAGTTCACTGTGGTTGAGAAAGGGAGCTAGCTCCAACTCTTCCAATGTGGACTGAATTTGTGGTCTCAATCTCATCCCTGGTGAAAAGATTGTTGGTTGTTGGGGCTTTTTCCCCCCAAAAGATAAATTATTCCGCCATACACATCAGGGAAGACTGAGTCACACAAGACAGAAAAAGGTGGTGCAAAGGCTGAAGCACTGTCTGTCCTCAAAGAAGATCCATTCAAATGGTTTGGGGCAGTTCAGGGAGGTGCTGCTGCATCTGCTTGCTGCTCTCTGTGGTACTCTCTGGTCAGCTGGTGGCAGTGGGCTCATTCACTTTTTCATGACCATACCCAACACTTATCAAAAAAATTTCACATATTGCTTACTTACTAAATTCTCAGTTTGCTCTTAAGGACAGCCAAGCTGAGCCTGAGTGCATCTGGGGAGCCTGAATAAATTTTCTCCAGCTGCAGGTTCCAAGTGATGATTCCTTGCTTTAGAATTGACTTTTACACACACTCAGCTATTCGGTCAAATGCATACTCATGCAATATGCAAACACGACATTAAAGGCAAAGAATTTTAAGTGCTGGTATTTAAAATGCACATCCCCCAGCACATGATAATGGTACTTTAAGCATCAGCATTCCTCTCAGCTGAAAATGCCTTCATCCTCCCTCCCCTCTGCCCTTAGAGTTCAGGCTCCACACCCTTCACATGCCATCCTACCCCCCACACTGAGCCCCTATGCTCCCCACACACCTCTTCACTGTCCTGGAGCCTCCACCCTCCTCTCCTTGCTCTTGCTCTCCCTTTTGGATCCTCTTCCCAAACACTGATATATTTTTAGATTTTTTCAGATCTTTTGGTGATGCCAAGGCTGTTCAATATAAAAGGCTCAGAAATGGTGTATGCAAACCATTTATTTATAAACTTAGTCTATTTAGATGGACTTCTTAATTGTAGGGGATGCCCAAATAAGTAGCATGGTTGTTAAAGCTCTCAAGGTTAAAAACAAAGTTGGTCAATCTGTAGAAAATGGCCATGTGCTGCAGAAAGTCTCACCTGGGAGCTAGGTACTGAATGCCTGTTCGGAAAATAATGCTAAACATAAGAGTTGTTATTGATTCCTTCTGTTCAGATGACACTCACTCTTCATAAGCCACGTTTGGTTTTCCTCTCTGCTAGACCTTAATTCTTTTCTGCCAGGCCATCAAAGGTACCAGATATAATAAACTAAAATGTGCTTTCTCTGGAAGTACAGTAATTGAGAGGGAGACAAATAGATAAGTGACTATCTGAGAACCGTAGGAGAGATCCTGGCTTACCCAGCACACAGATTTTGCAGAAATGGCAGTATATTTGCAGAGCCTAATGAAAGTGAGCCAGGGCTGCAATACAATCAGCAAGGCCTGTCACTGAGGTATGGGATATCAGCATATTTACTGAAGTCCCATACCTAGCATTACATGCTCAGAGGAGAGAGATAGAGAGAGAGGAACACAGCTGAGCCAAATTGATGATGATCTGCTGTAGGAAGGAAAACATCCCAACTCCCTCCCTTGGCCTCTGCCTGCCACCTTCCATGTCCCCAGCCAGAGCACAGGCCTTCCAACGTTTCTCACTTTCTCCCTGTGCCAGAGAGGGGCTGTGCTGCTTTGCAGCTGCCAGGGACAGCCCCAGTCCAGCTGCCCCATGGCCAGTCCTCTCCCCAGCAGGACAGCAATGGTCATGCACTGGCTGAGATGGCTCTTGCATATGTTGGCATGAATCCCATCATGTTTTGGCCCATTTTGGACTCTGGTCTACAACCAGCATGGTTGTAGAACCAGCATGGTTCAGACAGAAAATTTCTTCAGAACGGAGGGAAAAAGACATCTCAGACAACTCTGGTTTACAGCAAGCAATCCCAAATGTCTGTATGTCTTGATAGCCCTTGAAGTACCCTGGATTTATTTCTGTTTGGAGGTAAAGGCTGTTAGTTCCAGTTTATAAATGGCTTGAGACGTTACTAGACAAACAGAAATAAAGAATTCTGCAATTTTTTCCCCCCTTGCTTTCACTGATGATTCTGAAACAGGAAGCCACCCTAATGCTTAGAGATAGATTTTTTTTGAATGGCTTATTTTCCTATATATTTCTCTTCCCAGGATGTGCTGAAGGTTCAGTGACTGTCTTGCTTTTCCTTATCACTGTATGGATATGCCCCCTGCCCTCTGTAAACACTGATGTTTCACTTCAGAGACGAACCGAGCTTTCAGAGGACTCTGGCAGGTCACCAGGAGCTCAAGACTGGCCCCAGGTTGAAATGTGCTTAAAGCTGCATCTGAGCTAAGGGACCTGGTTGAACCCTGACTCTCAAGCATCCTCACAATTACTTTCCTATACAGCCCCTGATTTATGGGACATGGTTTCTCCTCCAGGTGATCTCCTCTTCACAGCAAGGTATCCCAGTCACAAGCCCCATCTAACTGATGCCACTGTTGACACCCACATCCTTCATCTGCACCCCTTTGGCACACCCCTTGTATCACAGCCCTATCAGCATTAACTTCACCACTGCAAATAGCCTAAGTACCTGATGATGGAAGAAGGAAAATCCAGGATTTGCAGCTGCTATGTTTCTATGGAGCATTCAACAATTTTAACTGCAGAAGAGACTGTGAGAATCACTATTATGTAAGAATATGTTTAGGCTGCAATCTGGGCAGTTATATTTTTAACTCTATTTAATGAGGTTAATGGCTTTTTCCAAGTTTAAAGACAGAGGTCCTGTTTTTCTTCCTCCAAACCATGAGTTCATTGTGTTCTGCACCACTTCTTTGCTGTTCCTCCATAGCAAGGAAGTAGTCTACTCCCATACTTTGGCACAGGATTCTTCCTTATTTTTCCATTTATTGTACTCTGTGAATTTCAACAAAAAAAAAAAAAAAAGGAAAAGGGGAAAAGGTCTCTAGCTTTTTCAGTACACCAAAGAGACCTTTGGAGTTGATCAGT
This sequence comes from Phylloscopus collybita, assembly GCA_027886175.1. Lineage (NCBI taxonomy): Eukaryota > Metazoa > Chordata > Aves > Passeriformes > Phylloscopidae > Phylloscopus > Phylloscopus collybita. The sequence goes on from JAJNNQ010000002.1 coordinate 19,176,406, forward strand.
CAGGCCACAGTCAGGCCACCCTCCTGGATGAAACTCAGTGGATAATCCTCCCATCCCAAGATCAGGCCTTCATACACCCGTCCCTTTTTTTTCTTCTTCCAAGTGATCCCTGCTATTTGCTCATATCATGCATTTATTTTCCTGAATTGTAGCTCTGATTTTTCATAAACATAAATTATGCTGACTGACCATCACACCCCATCACTTGTATCATAAAAGATGATTCTGGACTCCAGTATGGCCTCTCATTTCTATCACTGTGTATTTTATATGCACACTTCAACAAACGTGATCCCAAAGAGGATTTTTCTACAGATGGGCAGCTGGACACACTGTGTCACATTCAGTGATGGAAAGAAATGCTTAGTTTGACTTCATTACCTCAACCATTGACCACAGTGCCCAACGAGAACACTTCCATTGCGTGACATCCCTGGGGGCATATTCCCCCTTCCACCATGCAGGCATTTTAAAAGCCTCTGGGAGCTGTACAGTCAGTCTGCATGCTGATCTATGATAAGTAAATGTTGCTCCAACAGTTTTTGTCAGTGCTAATTTGCTTGCTTTGTTTATTTGCTTGGGGTTTTAATAATTGTATTAGAAGTCTTTGCTCCTGACGTATTTGACATTGTGCCATTGGTCCATTAGGATTTGGTTGAGTGTTGTGCATTATTTTTAATTTGCATTCACAGTATGCTCTGTAATAACTCCCACTGAATTCTAGCAATGGATGCTGTGAATTTGTATTAACAGCAGCGCTGTTTTGTGCAACTGTAGTAAAATTCTTTGCAAAAGAACACTTAGTGCATCATCTCCTTTAGCGAAGGAGATCAGAGTTCCAAATAACAACAGAGACTTGCAAATTGTTCCTGGGCTAATTGTAATGGAAGGATTCATCTTGGATGGAAATCATTGGCACAAGCTGCTGTTGATGCCAGAAGTTTACATGGTTTCAACAAGCAATTAGACACAATTATGGAAGAAAAATTCATGAAAGGCAACTAAACACACAGCTAGCTCTAGTTCAGAAATTCCCTGAGCCATTGATTGCTGGAAGATGAGAAAGGGTCCTAGGGATGGATCACTGCACAGTTCTTGCCTGGGATTGTGCTACTGGGCACTGCCTGAAGAACATGCTGTTCTAGTCTGACCCAGTATGGCCTTTTGCATAGTGTCTTGTTAAGATGTCGTGCTGAGAGCCTTTAGGAAGAAAAGAGAATGGGGAAAACTTTTCTTCCTTCAGGTAAAGAACTTGCAAGCTTTTTGGTTTCTAAATTAAAAATCTTCCTCTGTACCTAATTGTAATTCAGATCCTCTTGGTCCATCAGCTTCCTTTGGAAAAGCACACACACCGGTCACAAGCACATGCCTGCAGTGCCTTTAATTGGATGAAGGCTCACACAGTGGCTGGCAGTACAGCACTCATTTTCAGTAGTTACTGGCCTCAAGTTTGCTTCTGCTACAAGATGCATTTTTGGCAATGAGTATTTATCTGCCATTGGGCTGGATTATCATTGCTAAAGAAGATTCTCTGTTAAACTAAAAAAAGGAATCTGGTGAAGCACACACAATATCTTACTGTGATGGATATAAAAATATAGCTTAAAACAGTGAAAAATCATTAATTTTGTGCACAAAAAGCAAGTCTTGCTGTTGGTTAGAACAGGGACCTAATAACAGCTGGTCATGGGTTCAATCCCCATACAGGTCATTCGCTTAAGAGTTGGACTTGACGATCCTTGTTTGTCCCTGCTGTCACACGCCACTACAGCTTCCAGCTCAGAATATTCTGTGATTCTGTAAGCATGGCATCTTATGAAACACTTAGAGTCCTGAAGACTTCTCCATGTGCCCTGATATTTTTTCACCTTGACCTTCTCCAAAGAGTGAATGGTGCTTGACTGGATGAGTCATCACTGGCTCACTTGATGAACATCTCAAAGTGATGGTACATGTAACTGCTTTTAAAAACCTAATAATTTAGCTAGGTTTATGTAGATGTCAACAGACTGTTTGCTGTCTGAATTTAGTTATCAAATTATTATTTTAATAAAGCCTAATTTTTAAGTTACAGGACACAAAATTCTGTCCTAAAAAATAGAGAAAATCCATTAAGGCAAGACAAAAAGCATAGCAGCAACAGCCACACAAGGTGGTTATTTGGTTTGAATATTTTTTTAAATTTTAATGGGATATAGGAATGCACTGCTTTTTGTGATTTTTCTTTACTGGAATGACTGGGGCCATTTGATGTCCTGGAGTCTGACAGACGGCACCTTAGTTCTTGCAGTTTATCATTATGTAAAATCATGTTGCCCAAAACTGTGGGTGGAAATAAATGAAGTTGTGAAATGCAATGAACCAATGACTTTCTCCCAGTTTGAAACACATATGTTTCAGTTTTGTGAATTTGCTAGAAGTTTTTTTGCTAAAAGCACTCACATTGTGAGTGCACTAAAAATACCAAAATAGTTGTTTCGCACCAACACCTCACTCTGGGGCCTCTTATGCTTCCCCAGAACATGGGACTCCAGTTTCACGGAACATCTTTAGTACCTTTCTCTTCCTCTTAATTGTAACAGTCATTTCTCCTCTTATTTGCAATAACTAATATCCCTATGACAGCCATTGCTTAGATGAGAAGGCAGCACTAGGAAAGCATTTAATGAACATTAATTGCTTCTTAATATGATTTAGCTGCTGGAAATAAGAAGGCTAAGCTGGCTCCATGTGACCAGCAGCCCTACAGGCACCTCCACCAGACTCCTTTCGAGATGCAGTCCTGCTGACCTGGGGGACAGCAGCCTTTCATGGATGATAACCAAGGCTGCATTTTACTTTTCCAAATTAGCAGCTAAGTAGGGCTGTAGGAGCTCAGTAACAAAGTCATGATGATACCACCTGGCTGATTAGTGATCTTTTCCTTCTGTGCAAGCCAGCAATTATCAATTCCTGCTGACTTCAGAAGCTAATGGGAATCAGAGGATGGGGGATGCTGCCAAGATGCAGCAGCTTCCAGCTGTGAGGAGTATGGTGAGATGGGACACAGATTCCATGTGCACTGCTAAGTCTCTGTCTTTTCCTGTGTGGCACGTTTGGCACCTGTGCCTTTATAATTTTGACCCTCTACATTACCTGACACCATCACTTCTGACATGGCCAATACCATGTAAGAGAATCTTGGGTATTTTGAATCCAGCATTCCTAAATTTGAATTCTGATTCACATCTCACCCTTTAGTAGGGTCACTTACCCTTTCTATTAAGCTGCTGTGCGAGGTAATGGTAACATTTAAAGATACTGTAACAATCAATCAATGTATGTTTGTAAACATGTTAGTAAACAACAAGCACCAAGTGCCAAGTCTAATTTAAACACCTATAGTTTATAATCTTCCCATTTTCTTGGCAAGAACTTTAATATGACATAAAGATTAACCTTCTGATCTCAGAAAAAAAAATATTTACTGATATTATAGACTAGCATTGGCAGCAGAACCCTAACTTGAAATATGATGTCCTCACTGGCATCACTAAATTTCCAAAGGATTAGCTGACAGTGATACCTCAGGACTCATGGGAAAACTGTATTGCAGAGGGAAATTACAGTGAAGGCAAAACCCAAATATTTTTCTGGACTGTATTTCTTAGTCTTCTTTCATTCAGAGCTGGAATTGAATACCACTAGCGCTTTAAGATGAAAGACTTACTGTTTTACAAAGGGTATTTAATGGGTATTATGAAATAGCTGATGATATCCACTAACATAAGCAGGAGCCTTCATGTTTTACGGAGGTGATGGGGGATTGGTATTTCTAGTATCTGCTGATCAATAAGCATACATGCATCTTGAAAAGTTTGACTGTTGGTCCCCTACTTGCTCATGTACAGTGTCAACTGGTTTTATAGGATAGGCCCAAAGCAAGCTTTTGGGAAATGGTGATGAATCACCTTCATGTTCCAGACACTTATGGACCAGCAAACCTCTTCAGGACTTCAGAAGTCTTCACACTGGCTTTGTTTCACTATTACAACCAAGCACCTCAAAGCCAAGAAGACAACTGAGCTGTGCTCCCAGGGGAACTGTGCAATGAGCCAGTGAGATAACTACAACCCCTTGGGACACCAGCCAAAAGCTTCTAGCTCCCTCCCACTAGCACCCACAGCCCTGTTCACCAGCAAGCTAAAGTATGCCCAAAAAACATCATTAGATCTTTCCCTGCATACCCCATCACACTCATAGATGGTGCTGTGCTGTTCCTCAGGTGCACTATAGGCATGCTGTCTCTTATTGTCATATCTAACCACTCATAACATCAAGTCCATGTTACTTAATTACTATAGTTGCAGCAGAGCTCCTGCTTTGAGACTTTCTAGCCATTGTTTGATGAGCAGCAGCTCCAAGGCTTAAGGACATGCTCACAGATACAGAAAACATGAAGGATAGGGAAGAATCTGCAAAAACAAGGCGTCAGCTTGCAATTGAAAAGCTGCTGTAAGTCACAGCATCTCTTCTACTCTTTTAATAAAGGGGGCCTAGTTATTGGCACTTTGTCACCTTACTAAGTTTCTCATCAATGGCTGGCTTGTGAAAACAACACTGGATGCACCATTAGGCAGAAACATCTACAGAAACATTTCTTTACAAAAACCACAGCAAATCATAGACTCATAGAATTTTTTGGGTTGGAATTGACCTTATAGATCATCTAGTTCTAACCACCCCTTGCCATAAGCAGGGACACCTTCCACTAGGTCTGGCTGATCCAACCTAGCCTTGAACATTTCCAGGGATGGGGCATCCACGGCTTCTCCGGGCAATCTGTTCCAGTGCCTCACCACACTCACAGAATATCTTCCTAATATTCCATCTAACCCTGCCTTCTTTCAGTTTAAAGTCATCCCGCTTGTCCTATCACTACATACCCTGCTTAAAAAGTCCCTCTCCAGCTTTTTTGGAGGCCCCCTTCAGATACCACAAGGCTATAACAAGGTCCCCCCAAAGCCTTCTCTAGGCTGAACCACCCCAGCTCTCAGGCTGTCTCACAGCAGAGGTGTTGCACCCCTCAGATCATGTTCATGGCCCTCCTCTGAACGAGTCCACATCCTTCTCATGCTGGGGGGCCCCAGAGCTGCACACGGGGTCATTTTTACCTATAATATATACATTTTTATAACATACCTTTCATAAGACAAAAGACAAGACACGTTGACTATCACTTTTTAATTCAGAGAAAGAGCTATTGAAGCAGCAGCGGCTTCCCCACACCAGCCAAGGGGCAGGACTGCCTGCCCTCGCCGGGCGAGTCCCGCACCCTCCTCCCGCCGCCGTCCCGCGCGGCTCGCCCCTCTCCCCTGTTAAAGTTTGGGCAGTTTCGACTCCCTCGCTTTGCCGCCCTCGACAGCGGGAAGCGGCCAGCACAGGCCGCCAGCACAGGCCTCCCAGGTTCCACCCTCACGCCGGCCGAGCCCGGCCGCCCCCCGCCAGCACCGCCGGGCCGGGCCCGCGCAGCGGCCGCGGCAGCAGGCGGGGAGGGGGGCCGATGGCGGCGGCGCAGGGCTGCGGGCGAGGGGCGGAGCGCAGAGACCCTGTGGCTGCCATGGCCGCCTCCCCCTCCCCGCAGCCTCCCTTAAATACTATGGGGCGGCCGTAGCTGCGACGGGCGCCGCTGCCGAGCGCACCATGCGGGCTGTCATCGCCTTGGCCGCGGCGCTGGGCAGCCTGCTGCTGGGAGGCTGCCTCCTGCGCCTGGGCGGCCAGCAGCCCCTCCGCGCCAGGTAGGGCGGCCGGGTGGCCTCGCCCGCGGTCCGGAGCCGGCTGGGGAGGGCGGGAGGAGCGGGACGAGCCCCGCGGAGCGCGGCGGAGCCTGGTGCGCTGCCCCCGGCTCGGTCTGGGCTCGGCGCGGGTGCTGGCGGCTCTGAGCGGGTCGTGGGCAGGAGAACCGCGCCGGGTGATATTCAATCACTGGTCCTGACAACTTTGTTTTCCTGTCTCGCTTGCCAGGGGCTGGGAGGAGGAGGCAGGAGTAGCGGCTGTCACGCCGAAAGTGGTGCGAGCCCTCAGGTCTCCCCTGACGCCCCTTCCTCAGACCGAGAACAGGTACGGGCTGGCCGCCCGCGGGTGGGTCCGTGAGGTCGGGTCTGCAAAAGCAGAAATTTGCCTTCGCTCCGGTTCATTCTTCCTATTGTTTCGGCAGCTTGATCAGAGAGAGCGTTAGAGATTATTAGAGCAAATGACCCTTTGCTTTAACTGCAATGAATTGTTTGCTGATGGGCCCTCTTATTGACGGCTGTCACTCTGCCGTTGGTTTTGAGCCCAATAAAATACTGCGTAGAGCAGTTTTGTTAGCGTACGATGCAAAAAGTGCCTGCTGAATGGCGTGTTCTAGGTATCTTTTATTCTTCTTTCCAGGAAGGTGGAGCTGGAGCTGGGTAATAGTGTTACTGTTATTGTAATCTGCATTTAGTTAAAAATACAGATTTATCATTTACAGTCCATGGGATGAAGGCAAGACATATGAAGTCTGTTTTGTTTTGGGTTGGCATCATACTTTGTGGGAGCCCATTCACTTGACCTGTGTCTTGACCTTTTAGATCAGTGTAGATCTTTGCTTTACAGCCTGTTATTTTATTCTGTGAAGTTTAATATGAATAGTGATATTTCATAAAATCAGCTGTGAAATACATTGTGCCATACATGCAGACTTCAATACTAATGAGTATTCTTTCATGCTCTTGAGTCCCCACACACTGTAGGAAAACTAAGAGTGCAGAAGACGGTGGTGTAATCCACACATGAGATAAATACTATGTAAGAAGTAATTTTGAAATATTTTTGCTTTCCTCTTTTACTTTATATGGCCTTATTAACTTTGCAGTTACCATGAGTATTATATGTTAATCTATATATTATCATCAAAAACACATTATAAAAATTAGAAAGAACTTAAGATTTGGGTCTTTCACAGAGACTGTGATGTTCTGGTTGTGTTGAAGACAATGGTGACAGTGCAGTTAACCTTACTGAGGCCACCATCTCACCCAATCAAGCTGAATTTTATAGCCTGTGCTTTCCTTAAGTAAATGCAAGTGATGTTAGTTGTAGTAATGATTGCAGTGTACCCTAACAGTGCATTTCTTATGTATTTCTAATGAGAGGCTCTTGTGCTCCCTCCCTCAAAATTTAGAACTTTCACAAGCTGTAAGTTTATAGCATCTTTCAAAATTAGAGCAAAAGAAAAGGAATAGAATTCTGCAAATGTTCCTACCTGGTGTTACGAGATTCTAGCCTGCTTCTCTTTCCTATTCTTATTTTTTCCCTTTCTGCCTTTTTTCCCTTCTTTCCCCCTCTTAGTATTGGTTTTGCAGTATGTGCTGTTCTGCTTTGCTTTTTTTTTTTAGCCATTACTCTGTTCTTCTCTCCATTCTGTTTTGGGTTATGTCTGTGGTTTCCCCCTGGCCCATCTCCTCACGCTCTTCTGTGCTAGTTTCTGAACTGCATCTCCTTTCACTCAGCTCTGTATGCTATACCATGGAGCTGAATTGACTAGAAATACTGGCAGAGAGCACTTCAGAGAACACTCTAGCTATTTCCCATCTGCTGTTAGTATATTCACAACTGGAGCAAAGAAAGAAGAAACAACACTTACCAAAGAGGTCAGAAAATCCATGCCATGTTTTTAAGCTTTGTAATAGGACAAGTGAGATTGAGATTTTAAATATATATTTTTCCTTATTCTACTTGGAGGATTTTGGCACCAATTTGAAGCTAGTTTTGGTCAGCTTGAAATTGTATTTCTTCATGACTAAGTGACTGCAAAAGTGTGTCAAGTAAATAATTCATTAAAGAAAGTTTCATTTTACTCAGGCTCCTGTAACTGTAGTGTCTTTGGAGAGATGTCTTGCCAGCTGAATCCAAGAGTGGATGGGTTTTCTCACCTGGGTGTCCAGTAAGCTGGCCTGACAGGAGTTTGTGGTGCGTGTTTGGTTTATGAGAAAGGAGAGAGAGCTGCTGGACTGGACTGACCGGGAGCTGTTACTTCATCCAGAGAGCCTTTGCTGCTCTGGGCAGGGAGCCATGCTGGAGGGGTTTGATCCAGGCAGCAGCTGGACTGGGCCTGGCTAAGGGCCATGCTGGAGAGGTTTGATCCAGAGAGCATCTGGACTCATTCAGGAGGTTTGGACCAGTCCCTCATGATGGAGATAGATGGTCTGGTCAATAGGAATTAGATTCCAGTGTGCAGTGGGAAGTATGGTTCTCCTAAACAACCCTGATCATTTGAATGGTGTTGCTGGGTTATTGACAGCAATGTCCTCTCCTGCACAAGAGTACATGCATGGATGTTTCCAGGAAAGGACAAAAGAAAAAAAAAAAAAAAAACAACCAAAACCTTAGGCACTGTCCTTGACCTCTAAGTATAAGTAATCTAGACAATCTTCACAGTCACAGGCTAATCTTTTTTCTTATCATTATTTCCTTTGCTGTTGGAGGCGTATTTGTAACCAGACATCTCCCAAAGAATCTCTTAGGCCCTATTATTCTGTTGCCTTGCAGTATTGAAAGCTAATCTGTTCTTTTATTTTGAGTAATTCTTATAAAAGGATAAAACTGAAGGATGAAAGGATGAAAAGCAGGGGATTGGATCAGACTCTCTTAGATATTTAGGCAGCTATTATGCACAGCAATGTTTAAATACATGGTGACCAGGCACCTAAGGTTTTCTGAAGATCTGTGTCTTAGTAAATAACCTTGAGGATGTGGTTTGTCTCTTACAGGACATTGCTTACCCCTTTTTCTTGTTTGTGTTAGCTAATTGGAGCAATGTGACTGCCTCTACAGTGAAACTTGCACGTTTAGTCTTGGGCTTATTTCACAGCCTATTGTGGCTCTTAGTAGGGTTTCTTGCTGAAAAGAAAGGCTACTGTTAGTAAGATATGTCTAGTAGTCCCTTGATTTATTCATGGAATCAGTATAATTTATACTGCAATGCTATATTCTCTGGCAAATTCTCCTATCTGTGCCTCATACTGTCCTCTCAATTTTTAAGCTGTAACTGCAAGTACAATGTATATTTTCTTAAGCCAACAGTACAACAAAAAAAAAAAGAAGTCTAGCATTTTTCCCACCTTTAGACCCCTGGTCTTCCTGTCTCCTTTCCTCTCTCCCCAGCTGTGTTTGTGCAGGCATATTTGTTTGTGTAGTGGTTGCATTAATAGTAGAACAGAAGGCTCAGTACTGCTAGTGCTTATCAGGAGAAAATGAAAATAGTAAGAGAAGCAAGGTAGTATTTTCTTTATTATGAGGCCCAGGGTGTGCTAGGTTAAATTTAGGCAGAGATTCTAGCTCCTATTATACTGCCCAGGAATACGTAGCAGATAAATAATGCCAGCTCCTGCAAGGGAAGTGAAAATAGCACTATTTGTGTATACTTTATATAAAAGTAACAAGGCAGCAGTACCCTGAAGAACTGGCCACCATTGCTCTGTTACTCCATGTTGCCAGTTTCAAGGCATTCACTTACTATTTCCCTAGCTTTCTTTCTGTCTTTGCAGGTCCAAGGCAAGCCCAAGTGCAGGTCTAAGTGTAAAGACCACTGGGGTAATTGAACAGTGGGAGGAAGTGATTGAGGAGCTATGAGTAATCAAGTTCGTATTAATACAATGTTCCATAGTGTTAGTTTCTCCAATTCCTCTCTCAGCAGCAGATCTGTATCCAGGCCTAGGAAATAAACAGCTATACTTAATTAACAATGCTACAGAGACCTGTACATTCTGTCTCCTGTCAAAATACTGCATTCAGGCAGTCAGAAGGGGAAGAAGAGACAGGCTAATACCACAATTATGGAGTAGCCTAGTATATTGCACAAATAGTTTCTTATGGTTTAGATTAGTCAGCAGTGGGGGTTCACTTCACTAATTTTACTGCGCTCTTAATATTTTGCCCCTTCATTCCCAAGTGATGCATGAAGACATATTTTAGGAGCACATTTTGAACACATGCCTCATATATTAGTTCTTTCTAAATGAATAGGTGTTCAGTTGAAAGCTGCTGCCAGGACACATTTATGTTCTGACAGTGGTGAAAGTTTCCCAGACTCTCTGTTTACTTGGTCCCAGTGAAACTGCTCTGTCATTCTATCGTGTGCCCTTGTAACAGGATTTTAGTGTAAGTACCTTATTCTTTCCACTTCACCTACCATGAGGCTCTGAATATTGCTTGTCATCTTACCTGTCATGCAGTTTACGGATTTTATAAATAAAAAGCATCTGATGTTATACATAACCCTGGTGAATGCACTGGAGTGTCTTTCAAACAATTTAAAGATGCAGTTTGTGTTAAAGACCGGATTTAGCATTTCTTAGATAAGCAATACCTCTATAGGAACTTGATCAGTCCCTTTAACAGTTACTGTGATTAATGTTTCAAGACAAATTCTTATTCCTGTGGTTTGATGAAGCCATTTTTATAGTCCATTTCACCAAGGATTTAAATTGTGTATTACCTCATTAATCAAGGTGTTGTGAACTTTAAAAAACATCACTATAATTCTTATCGTCTGATTAATTTGAAATAGTGTCAAAGACAACACTTAAGAGCATCCTTCCTAGGGAAATATGGGTTGTGGGTTTTTTATAGTGTTCAACTAACAGATGATGAGATTCAAATATAAATTAGTTCCTTCAAGGGAGAGATTAAGACAGAAGATATTCACAATCTGGATAATGCTATTCAATGCCATTTTGGTAGAATGATAAAAATGTGCCATTTTGCATATAGAAGTTATCCTTTTTAGCTGGAGGTGAAGCTGTTGAAACATGTTCAGAGCTCTTGTGCTGCTTCAGACAGACAAGGGCAAGAAGCTGTAGAAAAGAGCAACAACTGGTTCTGCTGGCTGTGGAGTGAATAGCCAATGAGTGGGATTTTTCCTTACTTTCAGTGTGGACTTACTGGGGAGGTGAATTTTTTGTTGCTTTCATTGCTACCAGACAGTTCAGTTCTGAGAAATTTTGAAGGTCTCATCCCACATTCTTTGTTTCCACCTCATTTTGACAGATTTTATGGGAGTGGCCTTTCAATCTTCATGTTACTCACAGCACCAGTTTTCCTTTTTCCAGCTGCCTCCATCTTATGCCCATCCCATTTTTCTACTCTGATAACTGGGGTTGAGTTTGGTTTTGTTCTTAAAGGGTGTCCCTTTGCTTTCCCTGCCTGCTCCTTGTACCTTTCTGCTCCCCCAGAATGCTGTGTTACTTGACATAGCTCTCTGTTTGGTGATTCCCTGCACTAAGGTTCCTTGTTGTCTCAGGACAGTAATGTCTCAGGAATGCTACAGGAGCAGCAAAAGGACTTTCCATATAGTTTCTCTCTTTCTTATTCTAAAGGTAGAATCAATCCTTGTCTTAAACAATTTTACAGTTTAAGGATCTGCTGTCTTCCTGAGAGCAAGATATAGAATAAAAAACGTGCTGATAAATATGGCACATGATCTTACTCTACTGTGGATTTATTAAAGTACAGATGGTGTACTTCCTGAGTTCCTAGAATTACCATAGGAAGTATGTGGTCCTCAAGCTGTTCATATATGATTAAAAAAGGCCCTGTTTTTCAGATTTGGTCCAATGAGATTGGCTTTGAGAACATCTAAGCCCTAAGGAGAATACAGCTGAAATTTCCCTGTATCATCAGTTTTATGAGTTCAAGCCAACAGAATGTTTCTACATCAAGATCTCATTTAGCTTAATAGTTCGTGGAATTAGTTGAATGTAGCCTGGTATCTGTGGTGTTAGGCACATTTTCTGATTTCATTGTAGAAGTTGTAGTGTTGCTCTAAGTGATCAAAGGCTGTCATCCACTAAGTCAGGTAAATTCATTTAGTGGTAAATGTTGCCTTGCACAATTGTCTGAAATGAGCAGAAATTTAATCTGAATCTGATGTCTGCACAAATTTTCCATGAATAATGCAGTAAGAGTCTGGACTGCCTCTTGCACACCCATTTTTATCTAAATGTAAATAGATTTCACTCATGTGAAGCTGAGACCACTCTGACAGTGAAACAGAAATTCAGAAACTTAACTTTTAATAGAATGAGTCATTGTTTTACATCTCTTGCAAATAAGTTGTTTTAATCTTGTACCTTTTGCACCACATAAAGACCCTTGAGTAAATTTTATGTGTAGAAAGCCACAGAAGATGCATTTTGGTGATCTATCATGCGGCTGTAAAAGTGATTGTGAGGCTTTAATGACAAAACAGAATAGAGATTTATTTCGTTCTTTCTTTTTTCTTGGACTTCCTCTTTTCTGATTTTTTCAAGTCTTGAAAATGAGTGCATAAAAACAATTGTGTATTAAAAAATGAGGCAACTTGCTTGTGTTGATCTTATGAATTTAAAAGGACTAAAAGTCTGTGGAGTAAAGCATGTATTTGAGAGAATATTTATTCATTGCCCCACAGATCTCAGGACATTAATTAATTACAGGAAGCTGTAAGGACTTGTAATGGTTTTCTGCACAGAGTTGTGAAAGAATGTTGGTGCTCTGTCGCTTCGTGCAGGGAGCTGATCAAACCTATCTGCCTGCTCTGACCTGGTCATCCTGGCAGCCTTCACTTACTAGACAGGGTCTCTTCTGGCTAGCTGTGGCTCAGAAGGGCTGGGGCCACTCCTCAAATCAGCATCCAACATCTTAGGTTTTATTTATAATGAAAGGCTTATTTGCAACAGTAGCATGCACTTGGCTTATATCAGTAGGTTGTTTTGTTTTGTTTTGTTTTTGTTTTTTTCTTTAAGATGCTGTTTAGGCATCTAAACTTTTGCCTGTAGCCATTTCTCTTATTTCAAGCTGCAGCTGCAGAATAATCATGTGAGGTTACTGAGTTAAGGAAGCAAGAGAGAGGAAGCAGCATGTAGTGCTAACTACATTTGTTTGAGAACTGGGAAGGGCCTACCTGGTTGTTCTGCGTAGACAGAACCATTCAGACCAAGCTGCAATAAACCTGTGTACATAAATTTTGTAGGCAGAATATTTGCTAGCACTTGCTATGTGAGATCTGCAGAATTCTTAGCTCTGAACTGTGTGCTCTGAGAGCCTTCTGCTATTTGTATTTCACTCCTTGAGAAAAAATGAGATAAAGAGCTGTGTGCAAAGACAGACAAGGAGCTCTCAGTAGGCAGTGCCAGCTTTTACTATCTATTGAAGTCACTGCAGAACTGAAAGGTAGAGGTTTATGTTGGGTTGTCTTACTGTTGCCCTCAATAAGGGGCATACAGACTGGATACTTCCTCGGGGGCACTGGGTGTATACTGGGAAGAATATCTTGGTGGTGGGAAGAAAGGAAGAGCGCTGGTCTGTCTCCTCTGCAGCCTATAACCTGTGAGAATTGCTGCTAGGACTGACTGAGATTCCAGAAAATTCATGGGTAATGGAAAGAAAAAGGTAGTTCTTTCCTTCCCTGTCAACTATGACCATGAGACTCAGTTCAATAGCAAAATAAACAAGCATTTATTCTTCTCCAGTCAGTCTTCTCATTTGAAGCACTTAAGAATGAGAAAGCTCAGGAGGGACCTCATTGATACCTGAAGAGAGAGTGCAAAGAGTTTGGAGCCAAGTTCTCCTTAGTGATGCTCAGTGGTAGAACAGAGGCAGTGGTCACCAACTAAAACACAGGAGGTTTACTCTTGTAGGAGAAGGGAATATCTTGCCCCTGATAAGTAACAGCTGTGTTAATTACCCAATACAGCCTTGGCCCTGATGAGTCACAGCTATATCCAAATAAAGATGTGATAAAAGGGAGTGGGTTAGCTGATGAGGGGCAGTCATGATGAAGGAGGATCCTGGGGAGAGAGAATCACTGCTGTGAGGTCAGTCTGGGTCTGCAGTTAGAGCCTGCTGTTGGAACCTGCAGTCTATAGTCCAGCTGGGTAAAAGCCTGCAGTCAGAGTCTGCAAACTGCTACGTGCAGTCATAGTTTAGCAGGAAATAACCAGCAGTCAGAGGCTGCAAGGGAAACCTACGATAGGAGCTTGCTGCAGCCAGAGTCAGTGAAAGGTTGGAGTCAGGATGGCTGAGCTGTAAAGAGGCGTAAACCAGGACCCATGTCATGCTGTGGTAAATGAGCAGTCTGTGCCTAGGCTTATTTCTACTCTCTAAAAAGAGGGCTACTGCAGCACCCTCTGACCATCAGGCATCACTTTTTCATGGTAAGGGTGGCTGAGCACTGGCACAGGCTCCTCAGGTAGGTTGTGGAGTCTCTGTGCTTGGAGATATTCAAAAACATCTGGGCACAGTCTTTGTTCACACTCTCTAGGTGGCCCTGTCTGGGCAGGGAGTTTGGACTAGATGACCTCTAGAGATGCCTTCCAACCTCAGCTGTTTTGTGGCGTGAAATGGCATTTTTCTCAAGCAAGGTCTTCAAAATCAGCTTGTCAGAAATCTTGTTGCTAAGGGGTCTCCATGTTGTGGCAGGTGAAGGCAATGGAGTTTTGGCCCTTGTCAGTAAAAGCATTGTGGTTCAGAAGCACAGTGCCTTGTGTGCAAAACAGGAAAGCCCTTTCTCTTTGTGTGTGAGTGCCTCTGTACAGAGGTGTTTCAGTTGTTCTCTAAGAATAGCACACAGTGTCTCTGTCTTCTGTGTTTCTACTTCTGGTTTGGACAAATAGGCTGCAATGTCCAAGAGCTCTGTAAGCAGTGAATCAGTGGAAAGAAGTAAAAAGAAGGGGGAGATGGCAGGGAGGAACATGGTGAGGGGCAGGGAAAATAATGCCAGAGGAAAAATCTTTATGATAAATGGCAGTCTACAGAGCAGAAGGCTGATGTTAGAGGAGGTGATTGTATGAGGCTGGACCTAGATATAGGATGAACTGAGGTGAATGGAGCAAGACCTTGGTATCTCAGTCATTTACTAATTTACATCTCAATCTTATACAAGGGCTGCCCAGAACAAGAGAACCATACAGGAGTTTGGTGAAAATAAGACAGGAATTAAAGATCACTATCTGACACTTGCCTTGGTTCCTTTTACAAATATTTGTTCTGTTTGTGTAAAACAAGGCAGGAAGTATTATGCTTGAGTCAGTAAGTTAAGGTCAAAGTACAAAGATCCATTTCACCTGTGGTATTTCCCATATATATTATATTCACTCTGAATATTGCATTTCATCAAAAATTTTAGGAAATCACATCTGCTAAATATTTTACTAGCAAATATTTTAAATATCTTTAAAACTTAATATTCAAGAGGCTTTCCATTTATTTTTTAATTACATGTGCGGATTACAATGTAAAATGGAAAATATAATTCAGACTATGAAATCGGGTTATTTTAAAGAATCAAATGTTTTATGGTCCCTAGCAGCAAACTCTCTTTTAATAACAGGAGCTTTACAATAGAAGTCCATAAGATTTGTTTGGTAATATTTTCAGCTAAATCAATGGTTATTAATCTTATTGTCATAGTAAAGTAAGTGTGAAAACATTGGTAGAATGTGTTCTCTCTTTTAAAGTTTATTGCTTTTTCTCCTCCCACTCCTTTTTAACAGAACAACTCTTAATAAAGATGGAATTTACCAGTTTGAACAAGCTTCAAAATGTAAGGCAATTCAGGACAACATTTTGTCGTCATCTATCAAGAAGAAAAGGTAGGTGTTTGCTGTCCTTTCTGCTTTGTTTGTTTTAAATAGAAGGGTAAAAGATTGTCCTTTTTTACATAATTCTTGGTTTATTAATGTGGAGCTATGCATCAGAAAGCTGAATTTGTTCAACCAATTTTTGCTGCATTCTTTCTTTTATGTGGATAAGATTTATTTGAGGTGAGATTTTAACATTTTATTTTCACAATACAAGACTTATTCTTGTCAGTTAGCAACACTATGTTCCAAGTTACTCACAAAAACACTGAGTGGAATGTGGAGTATAATTTTACTTTTGAGTGTCTTTTCCCTGTGTGGTGGACATTCTTCCTCGTTATGAGCAGCTTTAGTTAATGGTTCTGTTTAGCATTGTTGGCTAGAGTAGGTTTGGAAATGTACTAGTGTGAAGACTTCCTGGTTAATCACAGGATTGTATTAGGGTAACCAGTCCACAGGAAACTAACAGTCTAATTTTAGACACACTGAAAAAAACCCACCCCAAATTAGTTTTGGGGTTCACCTTGCTGTTCTGTATTTTTCTGGCATGGAGAAAAATCCAACTTTGATATCAGTCCTGCTCAAATTCCTTGTCACTTTCCAAAGTGAAAAGGGGAGAAGCAGCCATTGTTTTTGACATGTAACATCTTTTCCTATATGGATGCACTAGTAAATAAAACATTGTAAGTAAGAAAACTTCCCATTAGGGCTGAGTTGCAGCTTAGAATGGATGGTGCCATGCTGTCTTTAAAATTGGGAGCTTTGCTCTCCACTCCCCCCTCCATTTGGGAAGAGAAATGGAATGAGAAACAAAAGTGAGGTAAAAATTATATGTCTTTCCCTATTCAAAGTACTGGACAAGTCAAATTTTTCCTTAGTGTCAAAACAACATTAAATTATTTGAGAACTTACTCTGTTTTTTCTGCCCCCTCCTCGTTTTTTATTGCATTTAAAGATCTTTCTGCTCTTTTTAAGTCATCATATTTCCAGCATTTCATCTTTGCTCTTATTATTACTTTTTATTTTTTTCTTTTTTCCCCTTCTTTACAACCTCTTCTCCCATCAATATTCCACCTCTTTCAGCAACACTATCATGGAAGCTTTTATTCTTTTGAAAGGTGCTAGACCACTATCCGCTATGTTACTGAGGCTATTTCAACACTGATAGGCTGGAAGGGATGCACTATGTTTTAGCTCTCACTATCAGAGGTCAAAGAATGCAGTTGACTGAAAACTTGAGTGATTAACACCAAGGGAAGGAGCAGCAGTCACTGTATTACTTTCAAAACCCGCTCAGAGCAGTATAAATGCTATTGTTTTTCCCACACATTGCAAAGTTTTACAGTCGTTGGAGATGAGCTGTTCATATTGAGAATGTTTTGGAGCTGAGATTATGGAAGAAACTTTACAAAGTACAAGACCTTTATTCTGTGGTTAAAGAGAAAGGGGCTGTACCATTTAATGAAGCAGAAGATGAATTGGGCAGGTAGGAAGGGAAACAGATGCTTGGGAAAAAGGAGCAAGCTTTTTGCCATGAATATTGCAGCTATTGACCTTCACTGAGAGGAGCTGCAGGGATTTTGTTGCTTTTTCAAGGTGTGACCCATGGCATATACCCGTGGTATATTAATGCTTTATATTACCGTTCTGGACTTGTAGGGACATTCTGGACAGTCCTGCCTCCCAAGTGGGAAGAAAGAGAAAAAATTACTAGTTTAAAGCTTGTCAAATAATTTGATAGTAAGAGATGCTGTGTAAGTGGGAAGTTATTATTATAGCAAGTATGTGCTGGTGGTGGCAAAGAGCCTGAAATGCTGAGTTTTTCTAGCAGTTTCCCATTTTTATTCTAGAGCAAGCGCTGTGTACAATCTCCTGAGGGCTTATAGAATTGATATCATTTTAGGTAGTATTAAAGTGTCCAGAGGCAAAACAGAGCCTCCCCATATTTTGCATTTCATGCCATAGTTTTTCTTCTTATTTGTTTCTGTCTTGACCACAAACTGCCAAGTATAAATGTGTCCTTTTTTCACTCCCATTGCTCAATCTTCCTACTAGTTCAAATACCTTTTTTACAAGTTATATTTAGTTTTAGCAAATAACCAGTGAGACTGCATCTCTCTGTTCTGACACTCTACCTGTTGTCTCCAACTATTTCAACCCTTTTGTCCTTGCTGTTGTCCTTTAAATAGCTGCCAAAAATAAGAAGATACTAATACTTTGTCAGTGCTTTGAATATGCATAGTAATTCCACCTTAGCCACTGCAGTAAACATAGAAGGTTGCTGCTTACCTGGCAAATACTGGAGGGGGGGCGGGGGGGAAGCCTTCCAGGTGTTATTTGTCAGTCAGGCTCATTTAGTATAAGTGGGTTTCCTAGGACAGCAAATTATTACAGTGGTTGTGGTGCAGGTGACAGACAAAAACAGTACAAAACAGAACATCTTTCATTCACATTTCATTCATTCACTCTTCTCAGCACTGTAATTATTGTGTTGTCCAAGTATTTTTATAGCTCAATTTACCTGAGCTTTTTTTAGCTTAATAATAAAACCCTTCTAGCATCAGTGAATATGTGCTGTAGGCTCCTGGGTGCCAGTGGAAGTATATGTAATGTGCCAGCTCTTTAAAATGGAACAGTGGAGAAGATGACTGTCTTGGTTACAGCAGAGTCACAAAATGATTCCCTGATAACCTGAACTGTTTCCTTTGTAGAAGTGAGTCCCCAAGCCTCCTTTAAAGAAAGAAATGCTAAAATTGGCTTTCTGACAGGAAAACAAAGTTTTCTGAGCTGTAAACCCAGCTGCAGCAAATCCCAGCGCTTCATGTTGAATCTTTAAAAAATTATTTCTAAGAATATTAATACTGTCTGTATTGGAGTTAATTTCATAGGAGCCTTTTATTGGTGTGAGCAGATGCCTTGCAGACCTGCCACAGTTGGAAGCTCCTGTCCCCCAGGACAGCATGCTGGGATGTCTGTGCTGCCTGTGGCACTGTGCCAGCTGGTAGAGACAAGTTCTGACAGTCCAGAGTGTCTTTGTAAGTCACAAGAAGAGCTAAACTGTGTGCATAAGGCAAGTAGAGGTGGTGTTCTCACTTGTAAAGAACTGGAAATGGTGCTTTTCTGTATGAGCTGGTGAGCTTGGATACCTCCAAGCAAGAGCAATTCCATCCAGTAGAGACAGCTGTGGAAAGGCTGCAGTGTTCTTGCTTTGTAATTGGTGTTTTTGTCCTAAGTGCATTTTCTGTTACAAGTATGAGAAGGTCCTTACAGTTTCTGACAGTGAGTGCCTATGTTTCCTGTGAGGTCTCAGAACTAGCATGATGGATGATGCTTTCATTCTTCTCCCTACCAACTGTTTCCCTACAACTTGCTAATAGCTTGTCAGTCCATGCAATTTTTTTCTGAAGAGACAGTAATTTTTTGTTTTGTTTCTGACTCTGATCTTCATCTTATCAATGTCTTTAGGCTAGAATTTGCTTTTTCTACTGGGTTTTTGGTTTTTTTTCTTTTTTTTTTTTCCTGGATAATGATAGCCGAAGTAAGACAGACCATGGTCTGTGATCCTGTTCATTTCTGCAAGTTTTTTGGAAGTCCAAGCATCTAAGAGCGATTTCTTGTTTAGAGTAGGGGTTGAAACCAGATGAGTTATTCAAAATCAGAATAGGCTACTTCAGTCTTTTATCTTTTATCTTTATGCTTTTATCTCATTTTCACCCCACAAACACTCCCTGCCCCACACTGCTACTGACACTTGTCTGACCCCATGGTGACTCAATTTGGGTATCAGCTTCAGGAAGAAGGTAGTTCCATTTCTTTCTGGCTGCAGTTCCGAGGCTGATAACATACCAGCAGGCAGCTGCCAAAATAGGAGGGCCTTGATCCCAGTTTGCCCATTTCCATCACTCTTTGTTTATACTGGCAGTGGTGTTAGATGATATCTTTCTTATCTGGCTTAACACAGTAAGGAAGAAGAAAATGTGTATGCGTATCTTTTTCCTGCTGGATTTTATTGCCCTGGAAGTAAAAGTGGCCTATGAAGGCATTTGACAAGTACAAAACCTGACAAAATAAAAACAGAGGTGGAGTCAGATAGTTACCCATAGTAACACGAGTGAGGTGGACTGGAAAGAGGAAGAATGTACTGCACCAGGTCAGATCAGCTACAGTTGCAATAAAACTAGTGTTTTTCTTTCCCTGCTTCTGCCAATTGAGTTCTTTTGAGTTGTGAAGGCTCAGTAGAATCAGTTTAGTCATAATCTTCTAGTCCCATTGAGAGTGTGCTAAGTGTGGAGGATGAAAATTGCACGTGTTGTCACAGGTGCAGACTTGAGCCAGTGACCAGTTTTAGTGCAACATTCCTCTTAAAATTATAATTTATTTTTTCATGTGGAAATTGGACATGATTTTACTCGGGGTAGGATAAATGAGTTACCTTTGGCAATTGCAGTACTTTTAGGAAGCAAATGATCTGTTTATTTCAAATGTGGAGCAGAGGGAAGGAAACTTTCAGGTATTTGACCTCTGCTGCTGCAAGCACCAGTGTTTTTATATATTGCTTTTTATCAAGTCTCATGCTCCGCATAGAAACAAGTAACGTTCCTTGTCATTCCAACTCTTGTAAATTCAAACTCTTGTTTGCCATTCAAACTCTTGTTCAAATGAGACACTTCTAAGTGACAGCTTGAATAAACTCATGATCATTTGCGTCAATACTAAGCTATTTTTGTTAAAATAATACAAGTTAGATCTTGTATGGAGACTTGAGTCCTGTAGAATTTTAGTCATGGCATCCATACCATCCTTTCTTCCTATTTCCCCAGTTAATTGGAAGTCAATTATTGTTTTTTAAAAACCTGTGTTATGATCCAGGCACAAATGGGAGAAGTAGTAACATTGAACATGAAAGCAAAAATGTCTTCATTCTTTTGATTTGCATGTTACAAAGTGTTTCACTTATGAACAAATTTAAATCTCTTGAATGTATTTTCAAGAGTAGAGAGCTCTTTGGTTATATGTAGCAATGTAACCAAAGTTCTGGATCACGTAAAATACAGACTTTTTTATTTTAGAGACAGTTTAAAGGAAAACTTACATCTGTAAATATTAGTCTGTTGTCTTTAGATGACTGAGCTTTGGGGACTCTATAAAGTAAATGAAAGAAAAGGCATAAGAAGTGTTGTGTTTCATCTTGGCCTGCAAGAGCCACTTTTCAAAATACTTTTAAGGGTTAAACCACCAACTACAAGAAAATATCTATATTTTGGAATATTATACTTGAGATGATTTCTAATAACTTCAAAATATTTATGGTCAGTTATGTAAGTTTGAAACAAGCGTACTTTTGAAAGTTTCTGAAATTCATGAGGACTCCAGTACTAAGAAGAAATGTTTAATAGGTCCTAGTTAAATGAGGATAGGGCTGTTACAAATTACAAAAATAAAATAGGTCATGGAGTTCTAAAAGCGATCTATTTTATATGCACCATGCACATTAATAAATGCATCATTTGAATGTTTTTAGAGACTGTTTCTAAATATACATACATATATATTCTAGTGTTTGATGTTGTTTCCTTTTTTAGATACTCAGAAGATTATTATCTTCACATAGTCAAAAAACTGCAGAACTGCACCTGGGTGAGGAAACCAGAAGAATCTACAAAATTCAGGTAATTTTCATTGTCTCATTTAGAAAAAATTTTTACCCTAGATTTTTCTAACAAGCCATAAGTTTAAGTATTCCCTTTTAAAAGATAATCTTGTATTGCTTGTAGTCACTTCTATGAACTTTTTTGATGCTGAGGGTCTTCTTGTTTGTTGGCATTTAACTGTGCAAACTGGGTAGAATAAAAGAACTACGGAAGTAATTTCATCTTCACTATCATGAGTAGTAAACTAACTTAAATAGAATGAATTAAAATATTCCTGGCATAAACATTACAGTGTTAAAAAAAGTACTGGTAATGTTATTTTGTCCATCTGAACTGGCACTCTGATAAAAGGCTGTAGTGAGGCAGTGTGTTCCATAGCCCAAGACTCTTGCCTGTATTACAGAAGTGCCCAAGGCACTCATTAGGTTTGTCACTGCATGTCATGGCCCCTGAGCGTGACAGCACATGATTCCATCTGTCCTTGATTGGGATGGCACAGAAGGACATGCTCAGTAGGGATGGTGAGCTCTGAAAAGCCTAAACTCTCATTTGGAAATCATGCTGGTTTTAAAGAACAGTTTCACTGTGCCATCCCTGTTTTCTCCAGGGAAGAAAGTTCTCTTGAATTACATTTTTACATGGATCAGAATTAAATATTCTGTCATGATTGTTAAAAATAAGTGAACTGACCTATCTTCCAACTGTTTGGAGTTAACGAGGGTTGAGAGCTTAGTATCTACATGCTCAGCATGATCCCTTAGGAAGAAGTAGTTTTGGGGTGTGGGGGGGGCAGGGTAAAGGGTTTTGTGCAAGATAAATTGCTGTGTATCACAAGTGACTAATGGTGCTTCCCAAAGCTGAGGTAGGAGTTAAAGCAACTTTGCATTGTTTCAGGCAGACCTTAGCTGTGCACACAGCTATCAAGCATGATAAGGAGCTGTAAAGCAGCCCATTCCATTTCAGAACAGGCAAGTGTCTTGCATAGAGTTGACAGGAGATGAAGCTGCTCTCACCTGCTCCTCACCCTACTACATTTGGGCTTTTTGTTTTCCAGTCTGTTTTGGTTTTTTTTAACTTTTCTTCCTTCCAAATGGACCGGCCACCATCTACCAGCTATTTGCTACTGCTTCTGCTGTACTGGTTGTTTGAATCAGTGGCACAGTAGCCACTCCCTGGTCCAGCCTGACTTCTTCATTTATTGTTTATACAATCTCCCTCCCACTGGGCCAACTTCTACATCTTCTAGGCCTATGGAAATCAAACATCCAAAACATCATACTAGTCTGGACTTTAAGTACAGGATGCTTACTGTTCCTCATGCTGTCTTTGACTTCCAGCAAAGTGTGTGGGTCATAAATAGTCAAAGTGGGTTGTGCAACCAATGATCAAACTGGAAAAATTCAAAAGACAAAACTGTGGGATGCACTAGGCCACCAAAAAAGTGTGGACTGTATGTACACTGAGGTGATCTTACTGGCTTTAATTTAGCTCAAATACAAAGCAGAAAACCATCTTTTAAAATCCATGGTTCAGCACAGGCTGGATAAACTTGTTACTGAATCAACATTCAAGGGCTGTACTGTTATGGCTTCCTTGGTTGGTTTTTAACATTCAAGCTAGCTGGAGTATTAGCTAGTTAATATGTACATAACCCATGCTGCAATTCTGATGACAGTACTGTGTATTCTGTTCCTGAAGTTTGATCTGATTTGATGCCATCAAAGATTTCCATTGATGTGTCTAAAGACTGGTGCTTTGGTGTAGGGCACTGTGAATGATTATTTTGCAAAAGATGGCTGCTTTTGCATAAGTCTTGTCTTTCTTTTTTCATTCTCAGTCTTCTCTATTGTTTTTTGGAAATAGGGTATTAAAATTTTAGTTTTGTCCTTAATCCATGATCATACTGGAGGTTTTCAAGGCTCTTAGTAGTTGGTCAATGCAGTCTTAAAAAAATTAAAAAAGAAAACCAAATTTTATATAAAATTTGCTGGCTAAATCTCCATGCTTACAGCACTCCCAGACTTATCAGACTTAAGCCTGCAACTAGCTTTGGAAGAGCACTTCAGCTGAGAAATGACACATTAACAGAGCTGTGGGGGAGAAAATGTTTCTAGAGTTGTAGTGAAATAAATGAATTAATAATCCCTGGGCAGTAGATCTCTTCCTTTTTCTGACTTAGCCTAGTGTCAGTAATAGCTGTGTAATACAAATATAATACAGTCTGAAAATCTCATTAAGCAGGTAGATAAACACACCCATTTGCAGAAGAGGAAATTAGTCTCTGAGGAGTTGTGCAGCAGAAATTGGGTACTACAGGCAGCTACCTTCAGCAGGAGAAACTTGAAGCTGCATGTGTCCCATTATTCACCTGCCAGTGCCACCACAAGTCTGCCTGCTGACAAGACTGCAGAGAAGCTGCTTGACTTCTTTTCCTGTTTGTCCATCTGTTAAATGGAGTGAATGCTTAGGTGCTTCTCAGGCACACTGTCAATTTTATGACATCTCTCTATTATCCTGAAGTTCTGAAGAGCAGGCATGCATATTTATAAGGGATTTAATATCATATGCTTCAGGGCATAAACTAACCTCTAATTAATAAGGTTCAAGAGCAGCTTCTCCTGGGTAGTTAATTTTTCAGAGAAGCTTTCCTGTGTTTTCCTTTGCAGCTTTTGCTGTTGGCCTCTGTCATGCTGCTAGTGGAGTGAAGGAATATGTGATCTAATCCAGTAACTCTGTTCCTAGAAGACAGCACTGTGTGCCAAGGAGTACACATCCGTTCTCATTCTAAGCTGCTCTCCCAGCAGATCCAGGCCAAATAAAAGAATATAAATTAGAACTGCAGTGCAGGAAAGAAATACTTGTCTTTTTATTTGGCAAAAGGGTTATAGCTGACAGCCATGTCTGGTACAAACAACAGTGTTTTTGCCAACTCACTGTTGGAAAGCAGAGTGCAGGACTCCAGGCTGATCCTCTACTACCTGGCTCAGCTTTGTCATGCTGTGCAAAATGTGTCCATTTGTTGTCAGAGGGCTCTGCTTTCCCAAATGGCTCCCTCTAAAGCTGCTCTGCTGTGCAGGCTCACATGCTCTTGGCTAGGTTGCTATCTAGCAGTGCTCACTGGTTCTTGACAGCTACGTGATGTTTACACATGCATTTCTCAAAGTCAAGAAGAACCAGGAAGCAAGTACACGCCATGATCTCTTTAGTACCTTCCATATCCAGTCACTCTTTTGTGGTTGATTTTTGTCCAGACTCTGTCAGGGAACCAATCTCCTGGCATTTCACTTATTTTAGTGTCTGTAATGGTGACATCAGCATTGCCATATATAGGCTGCCATCAGAGGAGCAAGTGCAGGCACTTGGTTCATTGCTCTTAAAATCTGGTTAAGATTTATTGTGCCCCACAGTCAGTCATTTGTCAGTCATTTTTAAAAGAGTGGTGTAAGCAGCATCCTGCTAAAAGTGATTTTGTGAGTCTTCTCCAACATTTACTGCTAGGAACATATAGAAAACTATATGTTATGTGACTTTTCCTTTATAAAATTCATCTTCTCTTGACCTTTTTAAAATTTCCATTGTTCTTTACGGCTCATCAATCATTTAGCATCTCTGCATTATGCCTTTGTTTCTAAGCCCATCTGAATTTTTCCTCCATTTTCAGATTTACATCAGCTCTAACTTGTTTTAGACAGAACAAATCCTTGGATTTCTTGTTGGTAAGAGAGCAACTTGGTACAAACTTGGAAAAGTGGGGGAAATAATCTCACCACTGCTGGGAGGGTTATCCTTAAAGCTCTAGAAAAAAAAACCAAACAACTGTGCTGGGTAGCTTCCTGTGCAAAGGATCTCTAGCTACAGTCAGCAGAGTCTCAAGTTCCCTAGGTAACCTGAATATTAATTATTATATTAGTATTCTTCAAAGGTTTTCCACTTTAAAGAAATACTTCATTACTGCAACAAATTACAGAGCCCAATTAAGTGCAAGCTGTAATTGTTTTTTACACCTCCACATCTCTGCTTTACAGACCTCTAAGCTTAATTTACTCTCATTTGGGCTATACACTGGTGTTATCAAATAATCTGCAGGTTTTCAAAATAGTTGCAACTCCAGTTTTTGCAGAAAACTACAAAATAGTTAAAATAGGCCTCATAATGGGAGAAGGACTGAGCAAATGCTGTGTTTCAGAGAAGCCTCTGAGCATTGTATTTCTGGGCTATATGACTGAGCTTGAAGCTTGTCAAAGCAATGCAGCTTCAGGAGTGGTGTCACACTGGTGTAGTGAGCTGTGGTTACTGGGCCCTCTCCCCTTGGAAAGACCATTCCAGACAAGCTTTATTTGTATCTCATAATGAAGGGAGAAGGATATTCCTGGGTTTAAAACACAGTTTTAAAATTCCTCATGTTACACTGCAGTCTAGCTGGCAGAATGCTGCCCCCAACCAAAATATTTTAATTTTTTTTCTGTTTTAAAGGAACATTACTTCTTTAAAAAACATAGACTCTTAAAAAGAAGAGTTAAAAGATCAACCATTTTTGTAGTCCTGTTATTTTCCCTCTTCCTTTTTATTCCATTTGACCTCTATTACCCTTTTCCCACTTTAATATCTCTTCTCCGAAGTGAGTATTAAACATTCCTGCAGATGATAGAATATCACTTCTTGAAGAGATTAGTTTTGTTGCAAGCTATGCTCTAACCCCATAACAGTGCTGCTTATCACATCTGTGTACTGCAATGAACCCCAGCTGAAACACAAATAAAACACACTGCAAGGTCAATTTATGCTTATACAAGCTCACGCCACCACATAATCAATAGCTTTTCTAACACTAAACAGATCAATATTTCTGCTGTAATCTCTGAAAACTTCTAGTTTACATGAAAGTACAGACCTCAGACTGCAGAGCGATTAAGAGTACATTTGCTGCACAGACTTAATGGATGACCTGTAAAATAATGAGTATATATTTAAAGATGTTTTATTTCAGGAGAGAAAAAAATGGGTGGAGAGATAGTAATTAGTGACAGTTGGAAGAAATGCTTGAATCTTTTAATTGGTCTACAGACTATTAGATACTTTTCTAAAGGATAGAGGATTCCTATAAAGACAATCTAATTTTGGATCATTCTGAGCTAATTATGTCTTCATGGCATACTCTTTAAATAGTCTTTGGTTTGAAAATTTTTACATATTCAGCCTTGATTTTAGATTCAACCCTTTTGGCTTCCTTTGTCTTAGACATTTATTGTGACGTTACTTCATGTACAGGCAATTCAAGGGCTGTCAGTGTAGCATTCCCCTTCAACATATTCTGTTTCAGTTAGCAGATTTAACCACTCTTTTCTTAAAGTTTGGAATATGTCATAATATGCTTCATTGCATTTTGATTGACACATTGACTTGGATTGACAAGAGCTTGGAGAAATCTGTATCATTGTCTAGAGCCCCCAGTGCAGTACCATAAGATTGTTGCTCATTATAAAATACAGCAATGAACATGGATAAAAAGTAGTCTTTCTGCTTGTAGTTGAAATTTTGCTGTTGCCTAGTGCAATTTTTTGTGGGTTCTTCTACTATCACAACAGTTTCTGCAGTATGAAACCTCAAAGTCTTTGATGTCTTCACATGTACAACACAATAACTCACATGAACCAATAATTACAAAAATCTAAGCTAGGTAAACTGTTAAAACAAACTTAACAAACTTTTGTGTTTGCTTACTAAGCAAAACTTTTTCTGGTTTGTAGTAATCCACAGATTTTTGCCTCTTGAATGCTTTGCTCTTTTGTTCAAATGACCTTACAAGCTGTGCTGGGAAGTCCACTTAGCTCACAGGAGTTACAGTTTTAAATATTTGTTAGTTTTAATTTGTGTTTGGATCTCTTTTTTTGTGTCTAAGGTAACTGAAAATCTGCAAGGAGGTAGTCTGTGTAAGCATTGCTGGTGTCAATAATGCACAGGTGCTTTATAACAAGACTGATATGATACTGTTTTTGAAACAAACATTCACTTTATAGATGTTTGTAAATGGTGACATAAAATCAAGCAGATTTACACCATTATTGAAAAAAGGTTGTCCTGTTCACTATTAAAATACTCCAGTTGTTGAAATTTTACACCTTGCCTAGGCATGTTCTTTCCATGTGTTTCCTAATACTGAACTTAAGCTTTCCTTAGAGCAAATTAAAATTATTTACCTTACCCTTCCCACCATGGCCTTATGGTTGAGCATTCACTATTTTTAACGTTTTGAATATTTTGACACTTCTGCTCCTCCCACCCCAATTTAGTCCAATGCATAACAACAGTGAAATATTTCACACTGTTCTCAGCAATGACAAATGCCCTCAGGCCACAGATCCACAGGCACTGGTGTCATACTGAAGCATTTTCAATGGAAAAAGTTTGGAGGAATGGGAAGTTTTTAGACTGCAGAAGCTTTTTATACAAAGACAAATTTTGCACTCGTTATAGATTCTTCCATATCACTCAGAGTAAGGACAGTGCTGGCTTTTGAACCAGCTGAGAGAGTCTGCTAAACCTTCAATAACCATTGATTCTTTTAGCCCTTGTGGTGGGTTCACACTGAGTTGTTGAAGATGTTGAGATGTTTGCAGTACCTTCAGGATGTGTGCACACTGTGACTTGTCAGCAGGCAAATGCAGCCTGTTCAGAGGCCTGGAATCAGTTAAAATGCATAAATTCATACTAACACAGAACCAAGGTAGCTAATTTTGCTACTATCTTGTCTACAGAGTAACTGCAGGAGCTGCAAAGAAACTATATCAGCATATTTAGAATGTGTGTATTCCACTAAATACAGTGGACTATCCATATGAAGTGTTTGTTATGCAGAAAAGTTTGGAAACGTGTAATCAAGGCAACAGCCCTCTGTTACTGCCAACAGTTCATCATGGAAAAACTGTATAGCAGTTGGAAAATAACATCATTTGGCTTGTCTCACAAGCCAAAACAATTTTAGTAACTTGCTTCAAGAAACCAGGATTTTCATAGGGTCTCAGCAGCCATGAAACTGAAGAAATTATTTTAATGCCATAGGTTCAGAATTCTGTACCTGATGAACAATACAAACTTGGATCCTGCATCCTTTAGCCACAAAGAAAAAAAAACAACAGTGAAAGTGTATGCTGAGCAACAAAAAGCATTCTTCAGTGTAACTATTTATGACTCTGTGTTTTTTAATGTGATCACAACTTCCCAGACAAATGCAGCACACCCCTCTGCTTAGGTTATTGACTAAGATGATCATGACTGTATTTAGTCAGTCCTATGAGGTATTGTATTACCATCAAAATGGTGTAGTCTTTTTTCCAGATTCTGATTTTGTTCCTCATTTATTACAAGTGACTGTTCTAGATAATGCAATCAACTCCCTTTCTACTTATCTTGGCATAAGAAATATCTGTGCTTGGAGTTATGCCTCAGGATTTAAAAATAACTCTTAGTTATCACTCAGCTTCCAAATCCCTGCAGGAGAAATGCTGGAGAAAAAGGCTTCTCCAAATAAGAAACTGTCAGTAATAACCTCTGCTACAGAGGAGATATTTTCCAAAACTAGTGCCCTACAAAACTTGGGTACTTGGACTCAAGCATCACCTTCAGTATGGACTTGTCATGCCATGACTGGATCATAAACACCCTTTGTTCTAGGGCAACCCTCAGTCTCTGATAAAAGCTAGAACTTAAACCTCCTTACTGTAAGCTACATTCATGTACTGAAGGGTAGGAGATGGGTGCTCAGCTGGTATAGCAGCATCCTATCTTCCAAGAGCTGCTTCCATATCTCAGGGTTTTCTCCCAGTCAGAACAGACAATGTGAATGACTTTCTAGTCAATTTAAAAAAAAATCACTACTGTTTGTTTCTTATCCCACCATCTTAAGTTTCCCTCTCCCCAGGTGGCATGATACATGAATTAAAATATTGTCTTGTCTTTGAAACTCCTCACACAGAGCCCTTGTAGGATACATGTGTTAATCTTAAGAAGTAAGTGCTCTTCAGTGAATACTCACCTCCTGACAGACCACATATGAATGACGTTAATACTCTGATGAAATTGCAGCAGTAGATTGCTTGAACTGCCCGGTCTCTACCCCTCCCTCATAGTTTGTGGTCAGTTGTAGATTACCATGTGTCACAGCTTGCACAAAATCTTGTGTGAGCAGATTGCTGAATACACTGCCGTGGGTATTGCTGGCTGCAGGTTACATGCATTCCCACTGGAGCTCTGTACAGGGATGCTTGAGCACGGTGGGATTCTGTGTCATGATTTGATCTAATTAAAATGTTTCTATTGTTACCACCAAATTTTTAGCATGGATGTTCTAAGAATATTTGTCATTACTCAGTATGTATTCTCTTGTTCTTACTGTGTTTCTGGACTGGCTTGGCTCTGTTTTACCTCCTCAGTGTATCCATAATATTAATTTAAGCTATTATTTTCTTATTACTTCTGATTCTGTTTTTCTTCCACATTGTTCCTGCTTTTATTGAAACACTGGTTCTTGTGGAATGAGTAATAAAAAGGAAAAAAATATGTCATCTCTACTAATGAATGGTATCTGTTATCAGTTTGTCTTTTCAGGGTGTGGTAGCCATCACACACAAAAGAGCTGTTTTACTAAAGTTGGCAGGAATATTCTGGCATTATTCCTTTTCCTCTGAATGTCCAGTGGTTGACACAGATAATGTTTAGGCCTGCTTCATTTAGCTTCAAGAAAATAAACAAGGAAATCAGCATTAAGTGCTATGTGATTTCCACCTGAGTGCCAGGGAGCAGTGAAGGACAGCTGCTTCCTGAGGGACAGGGTGTGGGATCCCAGCACAGTAACCTGGCCAGCAGAGCAGAAACTGGTAGCTGGGCTCATCCCACCCCTAGCCAGGAGTGGGGCAGTGCTAGCCCAGGCATGGACACCTCCCTGGGAACAGGATGGATGCAACTGGAGACCAGCCCTGCTGTGGTGTTGCTGGGGCAGCAACTGATGGCTCTGGAAGATTGACATAGGGTCTGGGACCCTAGACAGGATAGAGGCACCCCAAGGGTGCTGGACAGTAGTGAGGCTTGGTGGTGTCCTCAGGAGCTGACAGTGAGATCTGTGTCCACTTACTGCGACAGTATTTATTAAGACTGGAAAGACCTGGTTAGCAAAAGTGACAAAAGAAAAGCATGTGTGCTCCAGTCAAAAACCACTGGTTCAATAATATCCAGTGTTCCCAGACATCATCATTTGACTCTATTGCCTTATTGCACCCTTTTTACTTTGCCATATATTTAAAATAGATTACTGTATATGTACAGAGCAATTGTTTCCACCATGTGAGTATCTCCTGACTACAGAGCACAGTCGCAATTCCATCTGCAGCCTTGGGCCTAGTGGTTTTCATTGGCCACAGATCTTCTCTGCCCCTTAAGGTTTTGAGCAGGGCAGGGGGAATCACTGTGTTTAGGGGATGGAGGGAACCCTACTGTTTCCTCTGTCAGCAGTGACATTTCCTGGTTACTCTCCTAGTGTGGTTATTTCAGATCTGTGCCATCCCAGCACTCAGTCTGTCCCAGTGTTCCTGGTCCATCTGGTAACTTTACCTTGGAGGAGTTCTAGAACTCAGTATTCAAAATGGGTTAATATATACCAGTAAGTCATCTGACAACTGAAATGGTGCTGTTTTCTTTCTTTCTTTCCTTTGGTATTTTCTGGATAAATCAAACCAAACTTCCCAAGTTTTTTTCCCCCCTCATTTTGATCATTTTTTCAAGAGAAGTGAGATTGAGTTTTCCCAGATCTGTTTGTTCATTCTCTTCCCTATCTTTTGGGAAACATAATCTTTAGGTTCTTCTGTGTGCTGGACTATGCTTCAGTTCCTTCAGAAGCATTAAATTTTTATTATTTATAGTATTTAAATATTTATAATAATATTTAGTATTATATAATATAATAATATAGTATTTTTGTTATTTTTATTATTGTTATTATTGTATTTTCTCTGTCTACATTGTTGATAAAGTGAAATAAAGCAACTTCTCTTAGCTGTGTCTTGCCCCATTAAAGTCAGCTCACGTTCAGGCAGAATTTGCCTTCTAATTTTTAACTAGTTTCAACAATTTGTTTTACTTTACACATTGAAACAGTATGAAATAAAACTTTTCCTTTGTCTCTAATGGTAATTTTTTCTCTCTCAATTAACCTGCAGTGTGGTATTTTCAAAATTCTGGGCAATTCTGTTATAAATGTATTTTCTTCTCTAAATTTTTAGTAGTTCTCTTATTATATCACTTAATGAGAAAACTGTGTCTGTTACATAAGTAATGTCTGGCCGTGAATATTTCAGCCTTACAGCCTGAAAATCAGATCCCATGGCAGCAGAGAGGACGTTGTTGCCTAAAGTAAAATGAATTATACTGTTTTGGGTCTGATTTCAAGGGTCTTATGGGGATTTTTTTGATTCATTCATTTCATTTCACTGTTCATAATGTAGAATGTTTGCACACATAATATTTTTGTAAGTTTGGAGGTAACAGGAATTGTAAGACGAGTGATAGTTTTTAACTTCCACAAAAAGTTTGAATAAGTCCTTTGTGTTTTTATTTATTTAAGGACTTCTGCTAGGTGTTCTGGGGAGCAGCTAGGTTATCTGTCTAGCAGCTAGGCTATCTGTCTTCTTTATGTGCAAGCTGTGATGTAATTCATTTAACACCTGTGGTACTGTGCACAGGAAAATTGTGATGAACAGTCACAGAAATTAATTATTAATTAGTTGGCTTGCAACTATCTAGATGTTCACTAAGTTACCACTGCCAGTATCTTCCATTTCTATCTCTTTTATTTTCCTTTTTTTTTTTTTTTCCTTCTTCACCTGCTAGTTTCTTACAATCACTTGTTCTATGTTGGTGAAAATCACATTTTTAATTCTTTGAAGTCTCTCATTGTTTCTGTATTAATCTTAGCAATTAATAACATTGAGGAGATTGCAACTTTTTTTCAATGGGAAAAGGAGACCGAGAGATAGAAACAGTTATTACCTCTTGGTCTGTCTAGTTTCTGAACATTTGCTGTGAAAATGGACTTGTTAGCAAAGCAAGTCAAAGGAAATGACATCAAGAAGGTTAATACAGCATTTTGCTGCTAGTTAATTCAAACTGGTGTTCATTAATCTAGTTCTCTAGCACTGCTTTTCTACTTATTTGCCTGTTTTTGAGCAGGTTTTGTTTGCTTGTGTTTTTTGCAGGTCAGAATTAGCTTCCTGCTGTGATGCAGTTCACAATTTTATTGCTTCCCAAAACAACAGCCCACTGGGAAGTAACATGAGTTATGAAGTGGACAGTAAAAAGACTATCCTCATTACAGAGGACATTTTTAAGATGCTGCCTGTGGTAAGAACTGTATCTTTTTCTTGTTTTTATAATCAGAGTATATATATTTTTGATTAGTGATTGAGATGCCATGATCTCTCTGGAAGAGACCCATCAGCCTCTGTATGCACTTTATGCAATTCTTTATTCACCTTGCAAGACGGTTGTTTTTTGTTCTTGTTTTGTTTTGTTTTGTATTTTAGCCTTCCTCTGTAGTGGTAGAGACATTTACAGATATCATAGATTGGAGATAGAGTTGCTACAGAACACAAGTGGTGCCTGGCGTGGCAGCCAGTTGAATTCAGGAGCAAATACTCAGAGAACATTTGCCTTGCTTTTATCATTCCTGTTTTTAAAGACATTTCAACCTGGAAGAACATTTCATATTCCTCATATGCCCTTGCCATTCCCAGTGCAGACTTGGTTATGAAAGATATTTTGGTGGTAAACCTGATACAGAAGAGCAAAGAACATAATAGAGTAGAACAGAGAAATTTCAGTTGGAATTTCTCGCAATGATCACGTAGTCCAACTGCCTGATCAATTCAGGGCTGACCAAGTTAAAGCAAGCCATTAAGGACATGGTCTAAATGCCTCTTAAACACTGACAGCTGGGGGCATCAACCACCTCTCTAGGAAGCCTGTTCCAGCAACCATCCTCTTGGTAAAGAAATGCTTCCTAATGTCCAGTCTAAAGCTCCCCTGGAGCAGCTTGGAACCATTCTGATGTGTCCTATCACTAGATACAACAGAGAACAGATCAGCACCTTCCTGTCCCCTTTCCTTCCTCAAAGAGCAATGAGAGTACCTTTTCTTTCTCCAAACTTTACAAGTCCAAAGTCCTCAGCCACTTTTCATAGGACTTTCCTTCCAGCCCTTTATTACCCACTGGGGCAGGGTGTTTGCAGCCAGATACACAGGTTGAGAAAGGGAATCAGATTTTATACCTCAGACATACAACATACAAGATCTTGAGACTAGACAAAGAATTTGTATTTGGTTTCTTGAAGCTAAGACACATGGGAACCCTCTTACCCATCTCTGGCATTCTTGATTTGTGAAATCCCATCTACCATGAGTCTAGTTCTTCCTAACACTGCTGTGAATCAGTCTTTACTGACTTCATTGCAATAGAGAATATAGTGATTCCAAATTTAAGCTGGAGAAATGAAAAAGTAGTGTGTTTTATGTGCACATATACCTGCTAAGGTAGACAGAATTGCCTGGCCTTTGTGTTCTCCTATCATCCTTTCAGAATTGAACAAAATATTTGAACATGTTTTGTAATATATTGCCAGGCAATATGATGTTTGTCAATTTCCCCACACTTTTTGCCTTGTTCATAACAGTGTCCCTTCTTGCTTCTCCTTGGGCAAGCTGATGAGAGAAGAAGGATGATGTTTTCCATAAGCAATTTTTGACTCACTTTTAAAACTGGGTTTAATTTCTGCAGTCAAAGTATCCCAGCTGTTGGCCTCCGGTGAATGTCAGTGCTCCCACAGCAGTGGGATGATGTATGAAAAGTTTCTGAGACTGGGAGAGCAGCCAGCTATATTAATGTCAACCTAAATAGCCAACAATTTACATTAATTTTCTAGGTTGTGAACTGTGCTGGTTCTCAAGTGGATGCACTTAGCTCCCACGCAACTTCCCCACTGCAAGACAGCAAGCTGTAACAAGAAGAGGAGCAGAGAGGGTCAACAGCCAGAAACAGTAACATCTTCAGTGAGGCCTCACATTCACAAAGAGTTAAGCCAGGACACATCATCATCCTTTGCAGCATCTTCAGGTTCCCCTAAATTTGTTATTCTTCTTCAAATGTAATTGTGTGATAACACAAGTGAGGAGAATTTATGAAGTTAGCATTACCTGAGAAAGTAAATTACTACATGACAACCCCCAGTCTGTTCCAGTGCAAAGGAAAATGGGTAAATTTAAACTCTCTCAGTATAATTTATTTCCTTAGCTTGTCAACATTTCAATCCACTACTAGATAGTTTTAATGATAAGTGTATTTAAAAAATACCCAGTTTTAAAAATCAAGTATTATGCTCTCAAAGTTCTAATAGCAGAGGTAACACTTCTCTGTCTTTTGGTGCCTATTTTTGGTTCTTGGCTGTCCAGGTTTGGCAATTCTGTCTGCTAAGTGGGGAATACTTTTACTGGGATTTGTCAGATTAAACCTGCAAGAGCAAATAGACACAAAGAAACAATCAAAACACTTATAAAGAATTGGCTTTATCTTTTTATTTGTTTGCAGTCCTCTCCTCTTTCAGTCTATCCCTTCAAGAACTGTGCTGTAGTTGGAAATGGAGGCATTCTGAAAAATTCTGGCTGTGGAGCTGAAATTGATAGTTCTGACTTTGTGTTTAGGTAAGAGCTGCTTCATCTTCCTGAAGTGTGTCCAGCATTCTAAAAACCTGGCAGGATTAGAAGTGTGCCAATGCCAGTTTGTAGTTATGAGGAAGGATTTTGACAATTCTTTATTTCTGCCTCTTTAAGGATACTTTTGCTTTGTAGTTTTCAGAATGCTGTTTTCTAATTAAAGAGCAGGCTGGATGATACATGTATGATCTATGATTGCTTAGTCACCTTGCAGTGATGTGAAATGTGATTATCTGAGAACCTGACATTTCTGGTCATTTAACATCCTTTAGGAGACTGGTATTAAATGTCACATGTGTATCTCTGGTTGAACAAAGTGTTTACTTAACCACGGTTTGGCTCACCCATGTAGCTACTTAATTGCCCTAATATTTGTTTCTTTTATTCCTCATTTAAAAAATAAAGCATCTATTTAAGCAGTGTTTTTAATATCCCTGGATAGACTGGGAGAAAACCGTGCACGCTCTGTGTGTAATTTTGCCCACTCTCAGTATATGACTCACAGTTTGTAGTTCTTTCAAAGAAGCAGAGCAACAGGGGGAAGGTTCTTTTCTCAGTGATGTCGAATCACACAGCATGCTGGATTTTGTTTCCTTTTTCTTACTTTTTCCTAGCATTTGAGCTTTTGAAAATCTAAAAAAAAAAAAAAAAATATTAAATCTTTCCAGTTAGCTGTTTTAATAAAAATGGGAAGTCTCTGTACTAAGATGCTAAACTTACTAAGTGACTGAATTAAAAAAAATGCTTTCTTTACATTTTACAGAAATCACTGTTTCTGTGATAGGGCAAGTTATGTTGTTGTTAGGAGACACAGTAGAAGACTTTCAGCAGAAATGCATTGTTTATGCAAGGGGGGCAATATTTCCAAGCAGCCAGCATAGGGCATTCACAGACTGGCTCCTCCTGGGATTTTGACTGTGCTCCTGGTTTGTGATACGATTTATGAAAATGAGCTCTCTGTGCCCTATTTTAACCATCTGTACAGTAGATTAAATATCTTTACTAGAAGTGCTGTAAGCCTTATTTAATATTTGTAAAGTGCTTAGACATCCCTGGGAGCTGACATGAAAGTGTCATTGCACAAGAGAGGAATTTGCAAATAATAACTGTAAAGCATTTCTGGCGTGCATCTGTTTAAACAAATGTTTCTCAATTTCAGGTGTAACCTCCCTCCAACCACAGGAAACATTAGCAAAGATGTTGGCAATAAAACAAACCTTGTGACTGTTAATCCGAGTATCATAGCTCAGAAGTGAGTACTACTGCAAGTCTGTTTCTGTGCAATGATGTATAATTGTTTGGCATGATTTAGATTTTCATGGAAATCCACTGGCATACCAGCATAGAAAGCAGTACATGTAGATTACCTGATTAAGCCTTAGTTTCCATGTAAAATATATACTAGTCTAAATGGAAATCTTCTAAACCTGGCCTTTTTTGTAGCATAAGGGGGTCAGCAATACCCAGATTAGCAAGAGCCTTGGCTGATACTAGTCAACAATTTGTGGCAGAGTAAAATTGGTGATTGTAAGTCCAAGCCTCTTCTTTTTCCCCCATGACCCTCATGACCCCAAGCATTTAGAAAGGAACTGTAATCATAAATCAGGAAAGCCTGGAAATGTGTGTCTGACTCTATGGCAGTGCTGTGAGCATGTGTTCTTAGGTAATGTGCTAAGAGGCTGTTCTGATGAGGGCTGTTTCCTGAATGGAGGCCCAGCTTCTGTAATCCATTTGTTCAATCCATATGACAGCTGCTTGCTCACACACTTTTTTTTTGTCAGCAGAGGTGGGGTTTTTTTCACCTTCTTGATGAAAAGAAAATCTAATAAGGCCAGCCTGACTAATCTGACATCTTCAGCAGGCTGGAACTGTAGCTTATCTATGAAAAGGACTGCTGTGCCATGTTATTTACTGCTTGCTAATCTTACTGTATCTTATTGTCTGTTATAACTGTATTGTCAAAAAGACAACATAAGGCAAAGCTTTTTTTTTTTTTCTTTTCTCCTTGAAAGGAAGAAGGAAAAAGTACAGTATGTACATAGAAATGACTAACAGGAATTTTTCATTGATTCAGGGATAGAACTTCATTTTGTGCAATGAGTACTATGTTAATGCATACACAACTCTTTTTCACTTTAATGAAGACGAATTACTGCTTCTCCAAAACCAATTTTAGCTCATTGATGTTAGTGGGGCTGCACAAGGATACGAGGAAGGGAAATTGTCCAATGACTCAGCATCTTTGGTGACTTCTGACCTGATCCACAATTTTTCTGGGCTTAATCAAAGTGTTCTGCCACAGCTGCACTCATTTTTTAGCCAAATCAAGTCATACTAGGGTTAATAGGAGTTAACTGAAGGCAATGGGAGATAAACCTGTGAGAGTATAAGAGGACTTTATGATTTTAAAAAAGTTTATATTTATTTAAATATTCAGAAGAAACTGTAAATGCTTTTGAAGAAGAAACAGCACGCAAGTTGGTACCATTTAGCAGGACCAATTTGTTTCTTTTCTCAGAAGACCTATTCCAACGTTATTCCTTGTAATTTCTCATTCTTTATTTGCATACTGGCTTGGTCTGATGTTGTTATTGTTAAGGTAATCAGCTTTTGAACTGTGTTTGTCAGGGTGAACTTCCTTGGAGAAAAGCACAGTTCTTATGTGTCCTAATGAAACTGGGATACACTTCTCCTTACAGTGGCAGAGCTGGAAAGGAGATTGAGACACTGTTGAGTTGTCCAGGTTTCTAGCTAAGGAAGAGTAGAGATTTCATTTCTGTCCTGGAATGCCAGTACTTGACACTGAGTAAAACCAGAGAAAATTCTTGTAGTGGAGGCCAAAAATTCACCCGTCAGCCACTTTTCCTAGACAGAGGCTCAGGCATTTCTTGCTTGTTTTGGCTGTGTGACTCTTGTATGCACAGAGGTTCAGGGTCAACAGGAGGGCCTGAGTCTCTCTCATTCATTTTGTTTCAGAGTCTGGTGGTAATGACACTTTTCTGAGATACAGAAGCTGTAAGTTTAAACACTTCAGGTTGAGAAGGGGTATATCACTCCTTGCACTAATTTAGTTGTGCAAGAGGTAACTCTTCCATGAATGTTTTGAGTGGAAATAGCAGTGGCTGCTGTCCTCTGCCTTGCAGTGCTGCGTGAAAAGAGGGTTTGAACCGACTCAAGTTGCGAAGGGAAATGAAACCAATTTTTCCAGCTTCTGCTGGAGTCATGTGTGAAAAGTGGATAGCCTTCAAAAGGTGAAAATACACTGCTCAAATAGACAACTACCTACACAAGAGGACTCAGTGCCTTGAGTCCCGAGGGAGGTGGAAGCTCCATATGTTTAGGTGACTCAGAAAAGTCAGATCTATAGAGGACATGAGTTGAGTGACCCCCTTGCTTGCATCACTTCTCAGGTAACTTGGGAATTTCACTAGTCAGTATTTGGGAACACAGAATTATGTAGTGGTGGGAACTAAGTCTCTTTGCTCTTTGAAAGCATCTGAGAATAAATCCTTGTCATTTGTGATGTTAGAGCTCTAAGTTTTTATAGATCTCCATGTGTTCCATTTGTAGTTGAAGGACATAAACAGGGATGCCTATATTCTTAGTTATTTTAAAAGTATATCCTGCACTTGAGCACTCACTAATCTAAACCAAGACTGCTCACATGCATCCTTGGATTTCCACACAGGGCAGACATAGAGATTTTGAAGAGAGTTTTTTCATATACCTGTTGATGGAAGAAACACATTTCACAAACACATACAGTATATATTGTAGTGCATGTATTTTTAAACAGAGAAAGTATGAGCACAATATTTTTTTTCATTCTTCTTAATTTCTTGAATTGATCAATTCTGTAAATATGTCCTAGTCTCATTAGCAGTGAATTTGATCTGCTTCAGTATCTCCTATGTTGCCAGTTCAATCCTAGTGTGTTCTTACTATAAAATAGTCAGATTTTCATAGCTGCACATATGGCAACTTATGTTGCTGGGTGATAAAAATTTGCAGTGTAGACAGCCTGAACTGCTTGCAGCAGAGTTCATAACACATCTTTGCAAGTGGGGTTGTGCTGTTCTGGTATGTAATGTTTGTATCAATATTACATTTCATTCCTAAAATTTTGTGCTTTGCAGATACAACAAGCTGAATGAGAAGAAGACAGAATTTCTGGAAAACATTGCGGTCTATGGAGATGCTTTTCTTTTACTGCCAGCATTTTCCTTTAGAAGCAACACAGCCACTTCTTTTAAAGTATATCACACTTTGAAAGAGTTTAAAGCAACCCAAAGGGCAATATTTTTTCACCCTACTTATCTGAAAAGTCTTGCCCAGTTCTGGAGAACTAAGGGTGTGAAAGCCTACCGGTTGTCATCTGGTTTTATGATCACTAGTGCTGCTCTTGAGTTGTGTGAGAATGTGAAGCTCTATGGCTTCTGGCCTTTCTCAAAATCCACGGAGAAGATGCCAATCAGCCACCACTATTACGACAACCAGCTGCCTAAACCTGGTTTCCATGCAATGCCCAAAGAATACAACCAGATCCTTCAGCTTCATGGCAAAGGCATTTTGAAGTTGCAGTTTGGTAAATGTGAATCAGACTAAAAAGGTAGGTCCCATTCTTACCACATGAAATGTCTTTATTTCACTAATGTGCAAAGGGAAAACTTGTTTTACAAAGTGTGAGTCTGTTCTTCCGTAGAGAAACATATCTACCTAACACTCAATGAAAGTTGTATTTCTAAATAAGTGAAAGATTGGATCTTTCGGAATAAATATGTATCACAGAGCTGAAAAATGTTTTCTAATTGTGAACATTAGATGGGGAGCATAGCTAAATACAAATTATCCCCATAAATCATAGTGAATCAGAAGTGTCTCCTTATCTCAGATGCATGTCTCTGCCAACTTATGTTTGGTTTGGTATCAGTTCCCAGGTACCAGCCTCCTTTCAGAATTGCTTTATGAAAGGCAGTCACACATTGTGATCTCCAAAAGGAGATGCCTGATCCTGGCACAGCCTTTCTAGGTGTGTACAGAGCAGAGTAAGGATGAGGATTGTTCCATGAAGGGGAAGCGTGCCTCCATGGCCTCGTTGCCTCTTATTGGGTAAAGATTTGAGCAGAGTGCACTCACGGCCCAGGGCTGCAGAGCAGCTTGTGGATGGCAGTGAAGGAGCTGCCATACACTACAGCAGATCTTGCTGAGCATTTTACCTTGAGGCAGCTCAGAATCTGGGAGTTACACATATAGCAGGATGAAGCGTCATTCCTTTTCCTCTGTTCTTTCTGTCCCAACCCCTTGGATCTCTACCTTCTGTGTATTGCCTCAGAGAAATGCAGCACAGTCTGGAATCTGACCTTGAGCCAATTTACTGTGTACACACTAGAGATGACTCTGAAAAGATTTGTCTGCATGTTTTCTATTTTGATTTGCTCTATTGACAAAATTAGACCAATTTGTATAAATACTTCTTCATCTTTTAAGCTAACTCAGAAATCCGTGAGCTCACAATACTGTTGTTAGAGTCTCCTTTCACAGAACTCTATTTTTCCAGAGGGTTCAAGTTAATGTAACAATAAGTGAAGTGTACAGTAGAACTGCCATTGTATACGATGTACTTTAATTGGACTGATGTAATCTCATGACTGTATTACTCAAGTTAAATAAATAGCATCCTCTTGTTCAAGACAGAAATTTCAAGCTTAAAAAGCTAAGGGCGCTTTTGTTCTGGCTAGGTTCTGAAATGTATTGCAAAATGTCCTTTGTTGATATTTGGAAAACATGTAGTCAAAGATACATTCACACTTAGTTTATCATCAGAGAATACTAAGTTTTAAAATAGCAGATTGTTAGTACCAGGGAGGCACAATTTTATTCGGTTTCAAGGGTTTGTTTTAAGAAATAGGAAAATAAATGGCTTTCAAATGATTAGAATAATATAAAACCTGTGAGAAGGGACCTAGAATCCATATAGTGGATCCATTCTCCTAGTCCATGGCAGGAGATCACCTAGGAGGAGTTGAATTGTATGTATATGCAGTTTCATGTGGCTAAGGTATGCTTTTTTTGCTTGTAAAAGGTTGCACCATATTAGAAAGCTTAAGAGATACACAGTGTATTTTTTCTTTTTGGCTGTTTATATCCAGCAGTTTCCATTGTATTTGTTATTCCTACAATATAAATCATTGGAGACATAATGTGTAATTTTAATTGTAGTAACTACATGAGCTAAGAAAATGAAAGTCAGCTTCTTAGAAATATTTACTCTAGAGAGAAGCAGATAGAAACTACAAAAAATTTAAGTATCTGTATGTGTTAATTAAATGCTGTCCATGCTTGACAGATTGAAAATCTCTTTGTGGCCAAGTTTGCCAAATAAGCTGTAAAGGAAAAAAAAAAACCACAAGAAGAATAAGTTGTGCTGCCCTAATTTACACTTATATTTACAATGAGAAAACCAAAGAAGTGCTTTCAATATGAGCTACCATTCTGCTAGTATTATCAACTATTAGAGATAATTGAAATTCTATAATGAGTATATTTTACTGAAGATGACCTTTTCTAAAATTTGAACAATCTCCTTTCTCTTCTCAATTTCCATTTTATGTTATTCTCCATGCTCTGTGCTCTTCTCTCTTAGTGGGTAGCTGGAGGTTCCTTACACCAGTGGGTGCCCACAGAAGGCTCAGGCAGAACCTCCCACACACATTACTGGGACACAAAATTTGCTGCTGTAAATGAGAAGTGAAGGAAGCTTCTCTGCTGGGAGCACCTATAGAGGGAGTATAATTGCATCCCAACGAATAATTTTTTGGCAGTATTGCTCCTAAACACCATCCTTGACATTGGAAAGGTGAATTTTTCTTATTGGATAGTGAGAATTGTCAGATATGAGAGCCCTGTAGAGTCCCACAATGTGAGAAATTCTGCCTTAATATCCTCTCCTGCACCTTTATGATTATGTTCAACAGATATGTACAGGTCATCACTAAAGTTGGTGCCCACCTACCACAGAGGGTTGAACAGAAAATGCAGCAACAGCAAAATCTTGAAATATAATGAATGATCTTTATTATTTTATTAGATTACCAAATCATTTTTGCTATGGCCTTGCAGCTGAAGGAAGTCTTATTTGTTCATTGGTTTAACCTGATAAACCTGAAGGCTATGTCATTAGCTTCAAGTAAATGTAGGAGTTGAAATGACCTGATTCATATATAAAAATAGAAAAAAAATCTGATTAGAAAAATTGTCAGATGATAAATTAATCAGACTGGCATAAATTTGATTGCCCAGAAGCCTGGTTAAAGTGCAAATTTTGTCTGGC
The DNA here is from genome assembly GCA_027886175.1 of Phylloscopus collybita. Taxonomy (NCBI): domain Eukaryota; kingdom Metazoa; phylum Chordata; class Aves; order Passeriformes; family Phylloscopidae; genus Phylloscopus; species Phylloscopus collybita. Next base: position 19,218,762 of record JAJNNQ010000002.1, read on the forward strand.
CAAGAATCCATGAGGTTTTCTGTTTGCTAGGAAAAGACAGCAGGGCAGATGAGTATGTGTTGCTTTGACATATAAAACAGTAATGTTAAGCATCTGCTCAGAGGAGTCAGTCAACACAAAAAAAACCCCGAAAACAAAAAAAAAACCAAAACAAAAAAACCCCCACTAAAACAAAACAAAACAAAAAAACCACACAGAAAGGAAGAATAAAACTGAGACTCTGAGCCTGGGGAATAAAATAGTACTCAATTGTCTGAGCAGAAGGACTGAGGGAGGAGGGCTTGAGCAGAGGTGTGCTCAATAAGGTGGTTAGGAAGTAAGAACTGCTGAACTCTCCATTGTATAATCTTACCTGGAAAGTAAAAAGTAGATATGAGTTTTTTAACTCCAACCAAACAATTAAATGTGACCTATTTTCTGACAGAGAGCAGCAGTGACTCCTTCCACTCAAGCTGGAGCTGCCACAGCAGCATCCTGTAAGGCAGGGGGATACCTGCTTACTTTCTCAGGAACTAACATCAAAAAGAATAATTTTTCCCAAACTCTGTCAGCATGTGATATTTTTTTAATCTTGAAATTTGCTGCAATCCAAGTAAGTAATAAATACTGTTACACATAACCTATTTATAATTGTAGAATGCTAATATGAGCTTAAATTTTGTTGCAATTCTTTTATACTTGTGGTGTCCCAGTGTAGGTAGAGAAATAAGAACTAACCCACGGTTCACTTTTAATTACCTTGAGCAAAATGATACCACATTTAAAAATAAGGACATTTCTGGGTTCCTGTCAGGCAGCCAAATTGCAGACTATTCTTGACTTGGGCAAATATTATCCAGTGTGAAATCATTAGATATTGAAAGAAAGGTTTTCTGCCTTAGAACCCCTGCAGTACAGCTTTTAAGCACACACTTTGCTCATGCATTCAGTGAATTAAATTTACATGTTAAGAATAATGTTAGTAATGAAACATGTAGAGATAAATTGTTTCTGGTTTGGTTAAAAACTACCAGAATATAAAAATATAAATTAAATCAAATTAGAATTTATGTTTGATTTCAATTCAAATGAAGAAATATTTACATGCCTGGAAGGGTTTTGTTTTGGTTTTCCACAGCAGAGCTATCCTGTTGAAGAAACAGAATAATTGCAATCTCTGGTGATTCCAAAATATGATTAAGATAATATAATTTAGAACATACCCATATTCAAATTAGCAATGAATGTGTCCCCATGAAGGTACTGGCTAGACCTTGCCTTGGTTAGCTTGAGAAGCCTGAAGAGTGTGGAGCAGGTGGGGTGAGCATGAGCAGTTCTGGGGGTATTCAAATGAAGGAGTCCTTCAGAAAGAGCAGGTGCTGGAGTTAGACCAGACACGAGCATTCCAGCCTAGCCAGGAGAATTCTGAGAGCCTATGATTCTGTATAATAGATCTCACAGACTCACAGCCTGAAATACAGATGAAAAGCTGATGCAGAAGGTGCAATGCATATACAGAAGACTCAACTATTGGCTTATTTCAAGTATAACAAGCAGTTTTTCTACTATACAAGTAATACCAATAACATATTTTATTGTTTTAATTTCAGGGTGATGATCCTAAGGAGACAATTGTGTGTATCTCAGCAGTTTGGTGTTGGATTTGACCTGATGTGATTTTGTGAGCATTAAACTGCGTTATTACAATAGAGAAATATTTTACACTTGGGGAGAACAGGGAGTGATTTTTTCACAGAGTGACTGCTACATTTACAAATTTTGAGTGATCATTTTTTAAAATACAAAGTAACAATTATTTGGAAAATCCTGAAACTCCTTACTGGTGGTTTAATGGTAGCAAAGCACAATCTCAGGATGGTGGCAATATGTGACATTCATGATGTTTTGCTTCTTGGAGGATCATTAAAATACTTTGACATTAGGTCTCTGGTTTTGTTGATATCACATAGTATAGGCAATAGTCCCTGTATGGTGGCTGCATGAATTGGCAGTGAACATTTTCAATTAAGAACTTCGTCCTGTAAATACTGGCATTTATCTACAGGAGAGAAGTGATACGAAGAGCTGCAGAAGAGTGATAAATTCAGAGCCATGTCATTCTTAGTTTGTCCCAGGGTGCACAGATGAGAAAATCCCTCAGGTCAGAGGTAGTTAAGTGGTTTATGGGCTTTCATTTTGTGAGCAGTAAGAAGTGCTGTGGATTTAATTGGCCTTCATTTTGTGAGCAATAGATGATGCTGTGGATTTAATAGGATCACTCATATTAGTGATGTTAATTCTGAGAACAAGTGTATGAAGGACCAGAGCTTTATAATTATTTATAAACCACTCTACTTGCTTGTGTTCCTGTCTAAGGTCCAGCTCAGCTCCTGGGGACCATGAACCTGCTTCCACACTAAAATCCCCAGAGTCCTGGCAGGGCATGACTTGGCACACATCCTTGCTGTTCCAGCTCTGTGTCTTGGCTGATACATGAGATGGAGTTTCCATTCGAAAGACGATGGGTACCAAGCCCGTAATTCAGTTTGTTTTCATGTAGTATAGATTGTATTCATATGTGACTACGGAAACGGCACTAAGCATTATTAGAAGAATGTTCCTCTTACCATCAACCCCAAGTTCTTCTGCATCAGGATGTATGAGAAAACTGACTACATTCCCCCAATTTATAACCTGTGTAGTCCTTGAAGTTTTCCATATGGTCCAAGAATTCATGTGGAGCAACATCCTGCAGCAAGAGAAAGTGAAATACCAGCCCAGTGGAAAGAATCACTTTAATATTTACAGGAGCTTTGACAAGCAGTTGTACCCTAGCTTTTACTGCTTATATGTTCTACTGCAGAAAAAAAAAAAAAAAAACCAAACCAACCAAGCAAACAAAATTTAAAAGTTTTAATAACCTTTAAACCTTTAATTCTGTTAAGACTTTCACTGACTCTTTTGAGAGTCCTTTGAATGGTCAGTTCAAAGATAGTGTCCTTCTTTTACAGTCAGATACTATCAGGTATTTTGTTTACTAAAATTCCTTTTGCTACTGCAGCATTAAACCCCAAATCAAGTGATTTAAAGAGTATTCAGTATTCCACTCTTTGAGGATTATGTCTGCAAAAAAAAAAAAAAAAAATCCCACTTAAATTAATTGGACCTTATGAAATAAAGTTCAGAAAAGCCTTTTAAATGTATACTTCATAAGAGCATTGCTGTACTGTAATATTTGAAAGCTTACCTTGCAGCAGTTTTATAATTACATAAACACTGCTGGAAGTATTAGAATCAATCTTTATGGTTAGAGGCCTGTTGATTGAGACACATTCAGCATCTGGATCCATTTCCAGGATAATGATATAAGAATCCAATATTACTCCTACCCAGGCAGAAGTGTCCATAAATTCTGACTGCAAATATCAGCAATAAAGTCAATTTTTGAAAATAAGAGGTGTTAAAAAAAAAATACATAGTGCTTCAGGGTAGTAATTGATGCCACCAATACACATGGGGACTTCTGAGTGTCAGCAGAGCCTTTAACAGAAACAAAGACAGCAGAATTGAGCTGATGAGTCTGTCTGCTTTACCAGCTGGAAGAGGGGAGCACAGAGGTTTGATTTACTCTGAGCTGTTCCAGTTCCAGCACAACAGTCCATATTTTTTCTTCCCCAGCAGTGAGATTTCCCCAGCTCTCACCTCTAGAGCAGTGATCTTGGCTGTGTAGCTGCTACATGGTTTGTCTTGGGGAAAATTCATACATCTTTTACAGTTTCTTACATTGTATCCAGAACAATTGCAAGTGCTCTCTGTGCACGTAGAGGTCATGCAAGATCATTCATTGCTCCGACTAAATTCAGTTAACTACTCAGCATGAGTAAAGGGGCCAAACCTGGTTGTGTGAAGTAGGAGATGGGGAGAGGAGAAAATGAAACTTATTTGCAGCAAGGAAGCAATATTTTTCAGAAGCGTTTGTTAGTTAGTACCATTTTGCACTGTCTCAAGGAATAAGTGTAAACTGTACTGTGGCACAAAGAGCTGAAGTTACTGTGTGTCAGAACTATTTCTCTGCAGCTACATTATTTGAAACACACATTATTTGAAAAACACATTTTACATTATTAGTAACTGGAAAGTTCATCAGAATACATTTTAAGAGAGATTTAGCCAAATAGAGGAAATCTATTCTGGCTTCCTTGATGAAAAGAGGTCTTAACTGAAGGAATGTAATGTAGCACTCACAATTGAGAGCAAATGGAAATTTCTGTAGTATGGACAGCCACTGACTTTTTAGCACTGTTTCCACGAAGTTTAAACTTGCCAATTACTTGAAGACCTGATCTTCCATGCTCTCAAGGCTCTCAGTGATTTATGTGGAATACAGGGCTGATAAGAAATGCTTGAAGGAATTGTTGACCTTTTCTACCCTTTCCTACAAATGCTCTTAACTCTCTATAGCTTAAAAATATACTCTATTAGACTTCAGATTAAGATCCTCAGGCCTTGCTCCAGACATGAAGTTAGTATGAGACGTTAGTTGCATCCACTTCGCTCTACAGGACAGCAGACACAGTACTCAGCTTTATTGTAGCTGCTGGTGCTGGGTGGCTGGGTCATGTTAATTGGGGTGCCGGTTGGGCAAGTTAGTAGTGGCATTTCTGCATCACAGCCTACCATCAGATTGATCAAGACTTGCTGAAGTACACTTGCTGTGGGAAATTATGTTTTCTTGGTTAGCTCAATACATTATTTCTAATTTATTTCACGCCTGTGCCAGGTTAATAATAATAAATGGATTTTGTACCTGGCTGGGAATGTTTATGACACTTTTTCAAGACTGAGCCAACATCAGTTTGGATTAAGGATTCTTGACTAAAGGCTAGTAAGGACCTTTCAATTCCCTCTATTTCACATCAGGAATATTCATTTTTAGGGTTTGTGGGCCTCCAATGCTGTCACATGCTGTGGAATGAATATTGAGATCAAATAGTTTTCTAAAGATAGAAGCACTGCCAGTGTGCTAATATTTCCACTGTACCTTTGCAGAAGCTGACAGTGTCCTTGCATCATTAGATTAAAGCCTGCCTGGCTGCTTTTATTCCTTTTTCTTCTCTGAATCTCTAATGTTGCATCCTCCTTCAGGATCCAGTGCTGCCTTGAGTTGGTTATTTGTCTTTACCCTGTGAAGTGCCATGCAGCCCTGCTTGGTGTCTGTTAGGGAGTTTGTGTGACTGTGAATCAAAGGCTGCTATGCTTGCAGCTTAGTAAAACATGCTGTAAATTACTGGGTTTACAGCTCAAGGAAGGCATCGTGGTGTGATATTCATGTTGCCTAACTGAAGATGCTAAAGTTGGTCTGTAGCTCCATGGTGACTTAAGTGGAATGGCTGCAAGGTCCAGTCCCCATTCTTGTGCTGCACCCCTCCCTTCATGCTGTGTCTGCCCTTGGCCTGTCCCACACTGACCTGTTTTGGCACACTGAGATGGGAAACCCTACCATGGCAACAGAATGAGAAAATTGGTTCATGCCAAGAGACAGGAATGTCACAGTCAAAGCAAAGGAGGGGGTAAGACCATGCAGGTGGGATTATAGGGACACAACAGGTGCCTTTTGTTACCTGCAGCTGTTGGACAGGCCCAGTGGTGCCCTGAAAGCTTGACCAAGTTCAGAAGGTAATATCTCTGAGGGTCTGTCTGGTCAGAAGGGAGAGATGGGCCCTGCAAGGGTGATTGGCAGCACAGCAGCTGTTCTGGTGGGCCAGGGCCCATCTCTTCCTGTGGTGCCAGAAGGTGCTTAAGGGATCTGCATTAAGGACTCCAGGTGCCAGCACTGCCAATTATTGCTCACCCTTCTCTCTTTTATTATTAGAGTCATTTTAACAAGCTGGTGACCACAGCAGATTCAGAAATGATAAGTAGAAAAAAATTCTCAGTTCACTGATGGTAAACTTGCATAAATTTGCTTGTTATTCAGCATGCCTTTGCTTTCAGCCTCTTCTAATCCCAGCATCTAAAATAGCATCTGCAGAGAACAGAGGTGAACGAGGCCTGAGGGGGTTGAGACCAGTTACTCTCACTTTGATTCTCTTTCCTTTGTACAGTAATGAGATGACTGACATACCACCATGCTTGACAAAAGATTAAATTCTCTGTCTTGAGTGACTCAGGAAAAGAAACTAAATTGTCTAGGTGACCTCTGACCTCTGTGGCTCTCTAAATTACTAGCAAAATATTCCTGTTGTTAGGTATTAGTCAATTTTATTCAGTGCAAATATCTGGATCAGTTAATTTATCTGGGTTAGTTGATCACGTATACCTTGAGTCTGCACAGACTTGTGGTGCAGCAATCTAGGTTTAGATCCATTTGACCTAGAGATCTTTTTTTCTCCTGTCACTTGCTCTCCTGTGACAAATTTGTGGAGGGAGGTCCTGAGTATCCATGCAGTAGCTCCTCCAGGGACACTCAGGTCCACAAAGTACCCACCCACCTGTATACAGGAGACACCTGAGAGATCACACCCAAGGAATATTCTGTGGACTGCTTTATTCTGAAACAGCTCTATCTCAAACAGCTGATAGCCACTTACTGCATGCTTTGAAGCAGTAGACCTTACATGTGAGCCTTTTAGTTAAACATATCTTAGTTTAAAATATTCAAAGCCAGGTAATCCTTCATCTTGTGGTTCTTCAGCAGCAGATCTTTTTAATCTCTAGGTCTGCTCGTCAACAACAGTGACAAGGGGGCATGTAGTTACTTTAGAAGGTCCCACTGTCTCTGTTTTGAATTCTGTCATTCTAGACAGGATCATCCTTCTCTGAGTTTCTGGACAGAAAAATTTCAAATGCTGCTAATCTCTCAGGGTACTCTGGGGTAATCCTTAAGGCTTTTCACCCACAGCATATAACCAGTGCGTGGATTTATATTTATTAACCTTTGTTCCAGATTTTCATCAAATATTTAATTGGCTCGAAATTATCATTATGATCAAGTAGAGCAGAAATGCTCTGCAGCATGCCACTAAACAAAGGGACTATTGCTGTTATTTCATGGTCTCCTTTCATAAGGGCACATTTTAGAATACCTTCCTATTCTGGGAACGTGGCTCAGCAGGGGAGTGACCCGGGGTTACTGGGTTACAGCTACAGGGGTAGCAGCCCGTCAGTGTGCTCGGTGTCCAGCAGATTCCAGCAGTGCAGCAGGAGCTTAACACGATCGGAGTACATCAGCTTGAGTTTGCCATCGACCAAGGAGTCAGTGTAGTAGTACTGTGATGTGTGGTGATTGAGGTCGCATCACTCTGAGCATGAGCAATAACTGCCCTTGGGTGGCAGGTGTTGGCAGATATTGGTTTAAGGATGAAAACAGTCTGGCTGGGAAGTACAAGGAGTGTCATCCTCATGTTGCCATCAAAAGAACATTCAAGTCTGTGTTTTGCTAAACCCTGATGTACTTTCAGCAACACATCAGTGTTTGTTGCTACACCTGGTACTTCTCTGTCTTGTCTTTGTTTCATGCCTCTTTTCTCCAGTGAGGGAGAAAACTCGAAATGCATGATGGAAGTATTTAATGATCCCATCACGGTTTCAAGGCAAGAGCCCATCAGAATGAATCATGCAAATGGTTGTGACAGGATAGCCTATTGTCAGTATTGCTGAGTTTAAATTCCTTGCTATTCACTTTAATCCCTGACAAGAGTAGATTCTTCACAGCAAGTCTGTAGGTCAACAACATGCTAGACTTCTCAGCTCTTGGCTTGGCTGTGAGATGTTTCTCTAAAAACACTTCCTCCTTTGTGTATTTATTGTGTATTTATTTAGTGTTTACAATACAAACCTATTCTCTAATTCTTGTGACATTGAAGTATAACAGCTGACATTTCTGCATTTTTGTATTAACTATTTATATAGTGGCTTCATATGTATTCTTCATATTCTTTTGAGTACCTAATTAAAATTATTTTAAATATTCTTCTTTTTTAAAGCCACCAGAGTGAAGTGTGTGGGAGGTTACATAATGTCAACTAAAAAAACAGTCATACAAGCCAAAATAATTTTAAGTGTATTTCATTTCTGGAGGAGTATTTTCATTAGTCATTTGGACACTTGCATCTTAGGTTTATCTTTCTAAGACAGGCCTAAGAGGCAACCGCTGCTGCTGATTTAGGTCAAGATCCGCCAGGGACAGAACAGGTGAACTGGAGAGGTCCTACACAGGGCTGCTCCTCAGGGATGGCAAATGTTTGGCTTTTCACAGACTGGTCCATGTGTCAAAATGTAATTTTATAAAGTTACCATAATAGCTTTTGCCCAGAGGTTTCACTGTCTCTTAAAATGTGTATTGTTTGCATTCATTTCAGCTCCATTCTTTCTGGTGCAATTGTCAAAGCAGAGCTTATTTCCCTGTGGAGCTGGTATAATTGTGCTCCTTCACATGCACCAAGCTCTCTGAAGCTGCTAGTGTAGGCTCTGCTACTGCTGTTCCAAAAAGGTTCCTCAAATTCTCTCAGTGCTGAACTTATTTATGTTTTCAGATGTGAACTTGATATTGTCTGAGTAGAATGTGTGCAGCGTAATATAGAAATGTCTCTGCGCAGGGTTTAGGAGGAGGCAGGAGCCCCTCAGCTGTGTGTGCTTTTATTACAGAAAACCAAGATGAAGTTGTATTGTTGAGTCGTCTGTTACAGCTGGTTTAATTTGTACTTTGTTTTCATGTTTTAAGTGCCTGATGATTTTTTTTTGTCAAGGAGGCAATGGTTTCATTGTTATAAGGCATACTTAGAATTCTGTACTTGTTACCTGTTCTGTAATAGAATATTTTTGCAATTTATGTTTGGAAATAAAGACTTATTAGACATAATTGTCGTGGGGATTTTCTTTTGTGAGTTCCTGAGACTAAACAACCAAAAATATGTCTCCTGAGGCAGCAGCATAGAAAACGCATTAGTCTGAATCCTCTGGAACATTACCAGCAACTGACAGTAGAAATGTGGACACTTCCTTAAAATTGTGCAAGGAAAAAAGCAAGCTGTGCTTAAAAACAAGTATAGGGGATTGGGCCACTGATGTGTGTGTAAATATCTGTTGCTTAAATGGTACCTTCAAGTGATTTCAGTCTTTTCTGTTCTTGAATGGTAACACAATTAATTATCTTTTGTTACTTCTAATGACTTGAAATACTTGCAAAAATTATTTCTTTAAGAAACGTCAAGCATAGAAAGGAATCAAACCGGAAAACACATTTTTTACCATCTTCCTCTGAAAATAGCTCTTAAATTTGAAAACTATCTCTAATTATAATTAAATGCTTCAAAAGCAAGGATTAAAGGAAAATGTTGAAACAACAGACACAAAAGTTTTTTTAAACAAAATATTGACCATGAGTAAATGTCTGATAGAAGTGTATCCAATAGATTACTATGCATATTTTAGTCACTTACGTTAGGATTTTTTCTTAATACAGGTTTTAGTTACGTACAAGTATGCTTGTAGTGAATGAATTTCAAACAGCTAAAGTTCAGAGAAAGAATTTTCCCTCTGAGCGCCTTTTGTGCAGAAGGCATTTGTAGAACTTCTGTGCCACTTACTTTGACTTCTCCAAATAGAAGCTGACTGCCTCGTTAAATCAGGTCAAATATGTACATGCAGCTGTTTTGTGAGGAGGACTGTTATCCTTTAGGGCCCTCTAGGGACTGAACTGCAATTGCCAAATTTTATTGCAGACAGAACAGAGGTTTAGAACTGAAAGCTTTTATTTGGCCTCATGGACCATCAAGTGTCTTCTGTCTGAAGATAAAGATCTGGATCTTTGTGACCTATCTCCTTCCTATAGTGCATAAGTCTTTCACTGATGATCAGAACCAAAGGGTTTCTTTTGTTTGCTGTGCTGGCAGCTGGAGTGGCATATATGAGTGATGCAAATGCAAATGTGTCCCCATAATCAGAGAGGTTCTAAATCAGAAGTGTGATTTCTGCTGAGGAAAGTTTCTTAGATTGAGCTTAGCCATCCCAAATACTTATGAACAGCTAAATGCTGAAAGAGCAGCACTGACAGGTGATTAGGACTGCTTGGTCCAAATACAGAATAACTGAGTGCAGCCCTAGACAATTCATTGCCTTGCTGTTATTCCCTGTTTAGAAGGGGAGCAGTCTGGGAAAAATTAGCTGGACAAGAGTGGGAGGGAAGTGGTTGTGCACTGAGGTTATGCCCTGAGGTTATGCCTGTCACGTAGTGATTGTACCTCTGGATCACACCAAGCTCAAACCATGCTCCTAGGGGCAGAGCACCTACCACCAAGGTGACACTCCTGCTGTGGGAAACATCTGGTCACTGGTGTTAGAAGGGCTTTATAAGGAATGTTCCCAGGAGCAATTATATGGTCTGAGACCAGGTTAGGTTTTCCTCTTGCCTCTGTTAGGCAAAAAGTGTCACGTGAAGATTTTACAACATCAGGGCACTGGCTTAGTCCAGAAGAGACTGGCCTAAGTCCACGAGCTAAAAGCCATGGCAGTGGGCTAGGGAATCTGGAATCACAGCCACAGCCCAGCCAGCAGCTGGAAAAATACACAAATGGGCTGAGGAAGCCATCAGCATTTTAAAAGATGAGGAGACATTGCCTCTTTCTCAAGGATCCCAGTATGCCCGTGTTCTGGTAACTAAATGTGCTTGAGTTTTGAGATACATGGCTAAGTTTTACCTTGCCTCTTCCATCCTGTATCAAGTGTCTGTGTCATCCTCACTGCACCAGAGCAAATCAATACTAAATAGGAATGTTAAGGTCTCATGGCCACTGCAGACTGATAGAACCATCTGGTTAATGGAGATACCATAATGAAGGCATTAGTTTGTAAGTATAGCACTGCAGATCTTTTATCATGTAAGTGGGGAAAAAAAAAAAGAGACCTCAGTGAGGACTGAATTTAAGCTGCTGTCTGTTTTCTACGGCACAGGGAAGCAAAGCTGAATTAGTCCAGGAGCTCACATACTGCTGCTTGTCATTGGAGGAACAAATGCTGGATGTGCTGGGAAAATTATATAAGCATTAGAAATGGAATAACTTTCATATTTGAAATTACTTTTATTAGGTAATTTGAGAGACTGTTAAGGCAAAAATACTCTGACTGAATTTTAACCACAGTGCTGCTTGTGTATATCCAACCCTGCAGGGACATTGGTTCTTTTTGTTTAGCTTTTAATCTTTGTAAGGACAAAAATTGCTCTTTTATTATGTGTAAAGTTTTAATAAAGTAAAATCACTCAGTAAAGGTCCCTCAGTTTAATCTCCCCCTTCAGTACTGATAGTTTCTCTTGAACAGTATGCATTGTGCAAAACCTTTTGTGAACCCAAGCAGGACACCGAGAGTGGGCTGCAGCCTCCCACTGTGTGTGCCCTCTAACAGAGCATGGCCACAGCTCCTGCCTCTGGGCTGCTACCAACCCCCACCCTTGGGTTCTTGCCTGGAAGGTAGAAAGGATGGGTTCGAGTCACTTGTAGGAGAGGAGGGAGTTGAGGTGGGTGGTGGCATGCTGCCTCAATAAATGTCTTGAAATTCGATTATGACATAGAAGAGAAGCAAAAGAACTCTTCTCTAGCTGGATTTTAAATTAGTTGGTTCTCTTTAAAAAAGAAAATGTTTTTACACTCTAAGGAAAGGCTTCAAGGCTGGATTAAAAACAAAACAAAACAAAACAAAAACAAAAACAAAAAAACAAACAAACAAAAAAAAAACAAACAAAAAACCCAAAAACCAACAAAAACCAAAACAAACCAAACAACAAAAAACCAAAAAAACTATGTTCTCTGAGGCCTTGGAGTAGAAGGGCAAGACATGAGGTTTAAGATACTCTGGATATGCTTGTGTGTGATACATCGTGGATAAAGGTTAGGAAGGAAAGATGAGGGGGTATGATTATTAAGTGGCAGAGGGAGTGACCTAAAATGGAAGCTTGCAGTACTCTGACATTGAATTCACAGTTCTCCATCAAATGCTGGTGTAAAATAACTGTGTTTTAAAAAGTCAAACATGTTGAAGCACTGAATGGGTGGGAGTGGGAGGCAGATGGGCACCTCACCTTCCTGTAAAGCTGAGTGAGGTGACAGGAGGAAATAGCTTGAGACTCATCTCACCACCCACAGTCTCCAGTTGAAGGTAAGGGAGCCTTTTATCCCAAGCTCCATGGTCCTTAAGTACAGGAGGCTCCTTCACAGTCAGTGACTACTTTATAAATTCCTACATCATAAACACCTACATCTGCTATGTATGATCAGTCCCATCATGTCCTACACTTTCCCTAGCTACACTGAATGTTTTTTCAACACTGCCTGAATCATAGAGCTCTGAACTCTGTTGGCCCTATTTGCTTTGCTGTAATACAGATAATAATTTCTAGGATGAAATCTCTTTTCCTAAATACATTTAACATCTTTCAGAAGAGTCTAAAACAGAAACTCTAAGAACATTAACTTAGAGCATTTTTCAAGTTCATCTTACTTGCAGTCCATTAAAGTGAAGTGACAACTGAGGTATGACATGAAGTAATTATACTGATTGTGTTGTATGTGCTCTGCAGGAGCCGAATGATTAGCTGAGGTATTAATTTCAAAAGTCAGACAGCAAGAGATCAGCTGAGATGAAAGATCACTGCAAAGTGACCTCAGACCAGGGCAAAAGAAAGAGAAGGGAGGGGAATATGGGCCAGCTGAAGTGTTCAATACAGTCTAGCAGTGAGCTGAAGTAAATGCATTTTAACACCAAAGATGGTTTCCATGCAGGTGTGATCACTACAGTTCAAAGTCACCACTGTGGATTTCCTTTATGGTCATGGAGACAAATGGAGTATAATACAACCAGCTTGTTTTAGTGTCTGAATCAGCTTGTGATAAATCCTAGATTCCCTGGTTTATGGAGGGAGTATAGAGTGACTAGCTTGGCCATCACGTTCAGTGTGCTGGCCCGTAGTTCAGTGTTCCACCCTTGGGGAGTGGGTGAAAGGCAGATGCAACCCCAGACTGAGCTACCACCTTCTTTATTCATACACAGCCATGACTTGACTGAGGCCTGATCATTGCCTTGTGGCATTACACCTTGTGAGCAGTGAAATAGTAGCTAAGTAGCAGACTATATTACATCCCTTAGAGACAGCATATAATGAGATCACATTGATAAGGATTTTTTTGAAAGAGAATAGGTATAGATTAGCCTTTGTGAATAACAAACCTAGTGAACTTAATTTCTTTGACCTCTAAAACAGTTTTCACAGTCACAGAAAGTTAATCAGAATGTAAAAGCTCTTTATCAAATGTTCACTGTTGAAATCAGTATTGGATTTGTGTGCTTGAACTGCTGTGCAGCCCTGAATAGACACATTAAAGGTGGTTTAATCCGATTGTACTTTGGCTTTAGCTTAGTTTGTCAATCTAGCAGTGCAAGTCAAACAGCTTTCACTTAGGGATTTTCACTGCTTCGCTTGGATAAATTCATTAGCAAGGTATAAAGTAACTGTGAGTCTGAGGGACTTTGGGAGCCATGGAGACCTTCCTGGAGGTAAGCAACACTAACCTGGAAGCCAGTTCTCAGTGTAACACAATGCTACAAAGAGAACGTCATGGAACTTGACTGGGCAGCATATCCATTGAAATCTGTATACCTGCACTCAGAGAAGAGATGAGCAGTGGTAAAACCATAATTTTTGTGCTAACAGGGACACCCCCCCCACACACACACCCCCTTCCTCAATATGTTCCATATGGTTTCATCTGTCATTTGTCAGAAAAAGTATCAAACTACTTTAGCTTCACTGAAGTGTTGACTTGGCAAAAAAACCCCAATGTTCTGGTACACCTAGACCAAAACAAAAGTCTGGAATCATCAGGGTTATCACTGCTACTGACTCACAGACTTCACGCCAAAACACAGACACTCGGCTCGAGGGTTTTGAACACATGCCCAAGGATCCCTGGCCCCTTGCGGTTTTGGCTGCTAAGGCTCAGTCTGTACTGAAGAAAAGCCTGTCCTGTCCAGCCTGTCCCAGGTTAACCATCTGGGCTGCCTTCTGTAGTCAGAAGCAGGGCCTTTATCCCATCTATCACTGTGCTGTTATGCCCCCTGACAGCAGAGAGACAGTTTGAACAAGAGGTTTAGGGTTTTGGCAGCACAAGAAAGTGGAAAGATCACCTTGCTTACTGGTTGCATCCTTACATGGCACCATTAATTGCATCAGTACTCTGGCCTGTGCAGCACAGGCACTATCCACAGGTGATAGTGAGAAGGGGTGCCAAGCAATTCATCAGGAATCTTTTCTCACTTTCCACATACCTGGAAATGAGGTGAGGCATTGCAGTTCAGATGGAGGAATGCCTTTGTAGGGAACTTTGTAGGGAACTACTCCTGTAATAGGGAGTAGACAGCAATCCTTGGCTTTCTCTATGGCAAACCACTTAGTCCTATATTATTCCCTCACTGAAATGGGGACAATAATGCTTGGTTATCTCCCAGTAGTGTTATGGGAGTAGATAGTACATCTTGAAGTCTATTTATGTCCTGTATGATTGAGACCATCATGACCTGTGGACAGACAGTATTTCCTGTCCCTGAAAATGGCAGTTTTTCTCTTGCTGCTGTTTCTCACACAGGTTAATCTATGCTTGGTTGGCTATGACATAAAGCACAACTGGACAGTTTAGGCATGTAGTACTATTATTATGAAATTTAAATTACAAAGATAGAAAACATCAAAACATCAAGGAGAGAGTTTAACCTTTTTCATCAACCTTTCTCCTGCATTTTCTTACTATTATTTTTCAACCAGAAGTGTTTCTTTCTTCCTGTAATAATCACCCATCTCCAGGAAGTGAAAATGCTCTTGCAAAACTAATAAATGAGAATCTATTTTCAAAGATATTTATTTATGCGCGAGCACTTCAGGGTGCTTAGAGGGTAATCTCAAACTGTGAGCTCTGCACTGTGTAAATTTAGAAGCGATTTTTCTAAATGTCAAGTATTTATTACATGAAAAAAACATTTGCAGCGTAGAGCAGGTCCCCAGTGATATACAGTGCATTTGGGGAAGGACTTCTTGGATGAACAGAAATAACATTTGAGAGATGAAAAGCAAATCTTCTATTTGAAATTGATTTGTGTACATGGAAAGGAGCTTGAACAAAGGTAGAAGACCAGTTCAGTACTTTGTTTTGTCTCATGCATAAAATAGTGGTTTTCCAAACCTTTGTAACCTTTATACCAATCTGTCTTTTCTCATCCTGCAGCACTTCTACCACCTCTGCTTCTCCTTCTTACCCTCATAACAGCTCCAGCAGGCTTCATGCAGACCACAGAATGCAGAATTTATTAATGCAGGATTTTACCCACGTAATGCCTCACCTTAATGTCAACATATCTCTAAGTCTGGAGCAGTGAACTGCAGCTCTCCAACTGGAGACTTATGATATGGAATATAAGGGACACCACTCTATTGTGAGAAGCCTGTGGTGACTGTTGTTTTGCATGGAAATATGAGAACCATCAGAAGCAAGGGAAGGGAAGATTGAAAGTTGCCTTACAACATCAGTCAGCTCCCTCAGCACTCAGTGGTACATCCCCTTGGGGCTTGTGTATGTCCAATTTGGGGTGTATGTCCAGTTTGTTTAAATGTTCTCTGACCTGATTCTCTTCCAGCAAGGTACAACTTTCTGCTCCAATCTTTCATGCTGGTCTCTGGGGATTCCTGAACCGTGTCTTTTTAGCAAAGGCTGAGGTGAAGAAGACATTAAGTACCTCAGCCTTGTCCACATCCTACATCACCAGAACACCTGCCCATATTTTTAATAGTCTTCTTTTTGCCCCATATGTATTTATGGAAGCTTTTCTTGTTGCTCTTGACTTTCCTTGCCAAGTCAATTCTGGATGGCTTTGCCTGTTTCCTAGCCATGTCTGTTTTCTCAAAAGGTGTCTTTACCAAAGGTTACCTGACCCTAATTCTACTTTCTGTATACTTCATTTTGAGGTCTGAGTTTTTCCAGGAACTCCTTAGCAATCACAGGCCCCCTGACATTTTTCTTGACTTCCTATTCTTCAGGAGGGATTGTTCTTAAGCATAAGGAAGGTGATTGTTGAGTATCAGCTCTTGGGGGTCTCTGCTTGCCTGGGAATGAGGGTGGTCACCGCCCTTGGTCCTTCGGAAAGCCCCGAGCCGCCCACAGAAAAGACGAGGAGTCTTCAGATGTTCTTTTTCAAGGTTTTCCTCTTTGTTTATTTTATCTTATCTCTATACTTTTCTCTGAGCTCTGCCAAGGTCTGGACAGCACGGGCAACAGGCGACGACTGCCCGCCTGCCCACAGCTCGTCATCTAATATACAGATAATTGCGTGCACATTATTTACAGTTGTGACCCAATGCATGCACTTGACACTAAACAGGTGTTTTCTACTTTGACCCAATCCCTCTAAATCTACTTCATGTCATCATCACCACTGCTCAAAATGGAGACAAAGAAGAAGGAGAAGACTCTAGGGTAATGCCCAGAATCCTCCATCTTGTCTCTGGTCCTTCTTATCTTAAAACCCCTAATGTGAAAATATTAATACTTTCTACTACCTTCGGGGGCTTGCAATTCCTCCCATAATGTTGATAATTTTTCCCATGGACTATAATCGAGACCCTTGCCTGTCTGGGGTCCATGCCAGGGTCTGCAAGCCCCCTGTACATATCTCAGACCCCCCTGTACAGGTTTTAAACCCCCCTGTACAGGTTTCTGTTCGTCCAGGGTTTCCAGAGGAACACCCTGGACTCCCACAATCAACCAGCTTTCTTGGACCTCTCTTCCCTTTAGGCTTTTATCCCATGGGACTCTTTCAAGTGGAACCGAGAAGCAACCAAAGTCTTCTCTCCTAAAGGCCAGGGTTGGGATCTTGGTCTTCATCCTGCTGTCTCCTCTCAGGATACTTTACTTCACCATCTCTTGATCACTGCAGTCAAGGCAGCATTTGACTCTCACATCCTCAGGGAGACTTCCCTTCTTTATAAGTGTGAAGTCCAACAGGACACCTCTCCCTACTGGCTTCTCTATCACTTGGGTCTGGATTTTTTCTGCAATGCTCTTCAGGAACCTCCAAGGCTGTGCTGTTCCTCCAGCTGATATTGATATGGTTACAGTCTGCTGTGAGGACTAGAGCCAGCAAATGGGAGGTTGTGAAAGGCCTCATTTACTTGTTTTTCTGATCAGAGTAGACACCCTCTACATCGGCATCTCCTTCCCCATGGAGGTACCTGATACCTTGGGCTGGGGCTGCTCCATCTGTCATTCCACAGCAGCCTGCCCTGTTCCCTGGCTGGGGGAGGTAGGACAGTCCATGGAGGTTAAGTCATTCCCTGTCAGCCTATATGGGGAGCACCTACAGTGCTTTTTCATCTGATGACAGTAAGTCAAGGTCTGTGGATAGAAGTCCTATGTTTTCTTACTCCATCTAATAAAGTTGGAGGAAAATGACAAACTTTAATCTGAAAGCTTTTCTTCATGTCTGAAAGAGATGCTGTGAAGTTCAAAGCAATTGTACCAAATTCAGTCAGGTACG
This sequence comes from Phylloscopus collybita, assembly GCA_027886175.1. NCBI lineage: Eukaryota > Metazoa > Chordata > Aves > Passeriformes > Phylloscopidae > Phylloscopus > Phylloscopus collybita. Next base: position 19,236,312 of record JAJNNQ010000002.1, read on the forward strand.
TAGGAGCTCTACTACCTACGGAGGAAAAGGCAGCTAGAGAATTATGGGTTAAAGAAGAGAAAAACTGAAAACATATCTTGCAAAGGACAGAGAGACACAAGTAATTTACAGCCTGTGAGGAAAGTGGAGATGTTATTGGTGCAAAGGATATAGCAGCTGCGTGAAATACACACAAAAACCCACACAAAATAAACAAACAAAACCGCAACAAACCCTATAAGCCAGAAAAATTAAAATGCTGATTAGAGACAAAGATATTTTTTGAGACACTTTATGTCCTGGCTTTATGTGTGAATATAGTTCATTTTCTCCCTAGTATCTGGTACAGTGCAGTGTTTTGGATGCAGGATGAGAATAATGTTGATAACACACTGATGTTTTGGTTGTTGCTGAGTAGGGCTTGCACTGAGCCACGGACTTTTCAGAGTCTCATGCTTTGAAAGTGAGAAGATAACTGGGAGAGAGAAGAGCCAGGACAACTGATGAAACTGGTCAAAGGGGTATTCTACACCACAGAATCTCATCCTCAGGATATAAACTGGGAGGAGTTGACCCAGAGGGGCAGAGCTCAACTCAGGGATGGGCTGGGCATCAGTTAGGGGGTGGTGAGAAATTGTATTACACATCACTTTTTTCTCCTGGGTTTTATGCCTCTCTCTTTTTCTTTTTGTAATCTTCATTGTAATTAGTAGTAGTAGTAGTAGTAGTAGTAATAATATTTTATACATTATCTAAATTATTAAGCTGTTCTTATCTCAATTTCTGGGTTTTATTTTATCTGATTCTTCTTCTCATCCCACTAGCGGTGAGGGGGCAGGGAGAAAGCAAGTGGCTGTCTGGCGCTTAGTTTCCAGCTGAGGTTAAACCATGACACCATATTAAACTGAGAACTGCCCATTATCATGCTGAAAGTACTTCAAGAAAGAAGAAAAGGAAAAGGAAACAACTCACAGAAAACAGCACTCAAGTTTAATAGGACAGTGAAAGGAACTACTAGTCTTTGACAGAAGTCATGTCCAAATGGGAAACCCAGGAGAATCTGGCAGTTAAAAAGTAGATCTCTAATGATATGGTTCAAATACCTTTTCAAGTGGCAAGTTCCCAATAAAAAACACTTTCAGGCAAATCCAAACCATGATGTCTGCCAAAAATTCAGTGCAGCTTCAAGTGAGATAGTCAAGAAGTAGAAAGATTACTCAGCAAAAATAAGAAAAAGCTTAGATGAATGCAACTCATTAAGGAAAAGGTGAAGGAGCCCCCTGAGACAGGTGAAGAACAATCTCAAACTGAAAAGGTTTTGAAACAAATCAGTACATTGACAAGTAAGAAGGCAGAATGGCAACCATCAAGCAGCTCTGCAGAAACTCAGCATGAAACTGCTAATTTGTGAACTGCAACGCATCTGGTGTCAGAGGAACAGACAATGGTCAGTATAATGTCAGACCCTCAAAAAGAGGCTCCAGGGTGATGCTGAAATCTAGAGAGCAATAACACTAAGGTTTCTACCTGGCAAGATCAGGAGGAACTGTAAGAGCAGCTGTGCTGGGAAGGATTCCACATGCATTTTTTCCCAGGAAAGTCACACCTCCTGGATGTGGTGGAAACATCTATAGGATTATACAGGCTGTGTGCATAAGGGTGGTGCAGATGGAGGATTTTGTCAAAATATTTTGCATAACAATAACTTCAGATTTCTAAGAGATACAGAGGTCATGTTCTCCCAGTTTTAAGCTAGAAGGCAGGAAGTGACAGAAATAATGGAGAGTCTTCACTGTGGAAGGAAGCTGTCAGTGGGTTGCCACCAGTATTTGTACACTGGACTTTACCATTCAGTACATTCCCAAGGGACCTAGGCAAGGTTGTCCAGCAGGTTGACAAAAGAAAAAAGGGCAGTCAGTATTAATGCTGAGCTCAAAGATGCAGAAGGGTATTGTGTTCCTAGATAACTGGGTGAACAAACAGGGAATGAAAATTTAATGTCAGTGACAGCAAAGTAGGGGGGAAAAATAACTCATAGCTATTTGTGCTTAGGAAACAGATTTTTGAGTCACTTTGGACAACTTTCTGAAAACATCAGCCCAGTACTGAGCAGTGATCAAAAAAAAAGTAGCTAGGATATTTTTACTTATATTGAGCACAAAACAGGAGTTCTCATTATGTCACTCTGTATTGCTCCAATGCACATGTTTTGAAGATCACATGTTCTTAGTCACCTTGTTTTAAATAGATCAAGCAGAAGTAGGATGAGGAGTAGAATGATGAGGATTATTAGGGTTACAGGATGACTTTCTGATGAGAAGGCACTATAGATGTTGAAACATGCAAATGTGCTGGAGGACAGTGAGTAAAGAATCTAAATAACAGAATGTTTTGGGTTGGAAGTGACCTTAAAGATCATGTCATTCCAACCACCCTGCTGTGGGTAGAGACACCTTTCACTAGACCAGGTGCTCAGAGCCCCATCCAACCTGTCCTTGAACACTTCCAGGAAAATCTGTCAAATGAGGGATAACATGGAGGGGGTTGAGCACAGGATGATTATTTACCAGGTTTCATAAAAGAATTCCTGGGAAGTCAGAAAAATGATCAGACAATAAGGATAAAATCAAAAGGCAATGTTCTTCCCTGGTATACTGTCATATTATGAAATACACTCTGTTAGAAACTAAAAATACAAAACTACTCAAATCAAGTCAGACAACTTCATCAATGGTCTGGATAAAGCCACTGGCTCAAAAAGCCCGGAATTTCTCTTTGCCTCAAAATAAAAGCTGTTCCAGGAATTGGAGCACTGTTTGTTATGCCCTTTTCCCCAGCAAGCTCTGTAGGAAGCCAGGCAAATCTCTGGCCTGACCCAAAATGGCATTTCTTATGTTGTAGAGCTCTGGCCTTTACTTTCCTCTCATCTGCCAGGCCACCACTTTCTATGGATCCTTTTTATGACTAGTTAGTATAATTTGATATGATGAAGCTAACTTTTCTGGAAGAGGTGATCCTTCCCTTCTGCACAGCCCTGGTGAGACCCCTCTGCAATGCCATGTCCAGTTCTGGGCTTCCCAGTACAAGGAGAGAGATGAATGTACAAGTCAAGCCAACGGCCATGAGGGCAATGAAGAGCCTGAAAATACATGTAGAGGAGGCTGAGAGCTGGGAGTCTCTGGCCTGGAGAACAGAAGGCTCAGGGGGATCACATCAATTTACATCACATAAATACTTGGTGGCAGGAATACCAAAGACTAAGCCTGGCTCTCCTCAGTGGTATCCAGGAGAACAGCTAGACACAATGGGCATGAAATGAAAAACAAGAAATTCTGTTAATATATAAGAAAAAGCACCTTCATTTTGAGAGTAACTGAATACTGAACAGGATTTGGCCATGATAGAAGCATACCCTACCAATGCAAGAATTTCCCACTCCAGACCCCTTCTAGATTGCAGTCTAGTACTTCTTAGCCAAAGGATCAGGGATAGTACTTTGTGTGGTATGGAAACACATTTCCACAGGCATCCAGCTGTAGGGTACTAAGAGTTGAGAGGAAAAGTCAGTGGCAGGAAACCTGTCATGCACTCCAGCAAGTATCATCCAAGAAGGACTGCTGAAGCAGAAAGTACATTTGCAATTACCATCTCCAATTTTCAAAATAAACTTTAAAAATATTATTGTAATGGTTTACACTAGGTGGGAGCCAAGGTATGTTTGCAGTAGTTAAACAATAGCTAGAGATGGGAGTGGAAAACTGGTCTGCACGTGGAGTGCTTCAGACAGCAAAACCTCCCCATATTACTCACTTTTCCATGTATTATAAAGCTGGTTGTATGAAAGGGCAGAGATCTTCTTATTCATACATTTCTTGGACACCCATGAAGTCTATAAGGTGTTTTAAATTGGGAGATCTTGGGTTTTAAATCCTCCCTTTAATTTGGAAAATATGGACTTTGAATCTGGGTCATTCTCAGATCCTGTATATGGGGCCTCCATCCCACTGCCAGGTACAGACACACATTCCCACATGAATTTCTGCAAGATTCTTGACTGAGTCTGGCTCAGATGGAATTCACTATCTTCACAGCAGCCCTGGGGGTGCTGTGCTTAGGATGTGTGACTAAAACAGTGCTGATGGTGCACTGATGTTTTGACTGAACAGTGTTTACAAGGCATCAAGGCTTTCTCTTTGTTTCCCACCTGACCCATCAACAAGTCTGGCTGAGGGTAGGAAAGAGACTGGGAAGGAACACAGCTGGGACAAATTATCTGAATTGGCCAACAGAATGTTCCATACCGTACAATGTCATGTTCAATCAGCTCAATCATCAGAAATAAAGAATGAGGTAAAGGAAGAAGAAGGCTTCCTATGTGGTTATTGTTCAGAGACCAGGTAGGCCTCTGTCTGGCTGTGGAGCATAGTGCACGATTGCCTTTATTTTTCCTGGAGTTTCCCCCTGCTTTTTTCTTCACCTATTAAACTGCCTTTATCTCCACCCACCAATTTTCTTACTTTGGTTTTTTTTTTTCTTTTCTGTCCCTCATCTCACTGGTAGTAACAAGGACAAGCAAGCATTTCTGTAGGTGCTTGGCTCCTGGCCAAGTTCAACCCACAACACGTCTCCATCCTGAAAATGTATTTATATGCTGTCTGTCAAGTCTGAGACATCTTCCTGTCTCGCTGACAGTAGCAGAGAATAACTGCAGGGCAGTTCCTGGAGAAAGCAGCATCTCTCCCTTTGCAGCCATCCCATCCACCCAGTGCCATTCACTGCAGGCAAGCACCCAGCAGCCGGAGGAGAGGCTCCATGCGGGCTGTCTTTGCCTTGCAGTTCACCGCACCCACCACAGGGAGACAGCTGCAATACGTCTCTGCAAGAGAAACCGGCCCAAAATGTCAGGCTGAGGCGTATTTAGGGAAACCATGTCACCACTGTGCGGAGATGGGGCTGCTGTGGACTGCCCTTTCCAGAAGCAACGAGTTTGGTTGCTGTGGACAGAAGCCCACAAGCAACTTTGCCCTCTGGCCGGCTCATGGGCCTAAGGAATGGCCTTGGACTGGCCAGAGCACTGCTGCCCTTAGTGCAGAAGGAGGGAACAAGGAACGAAGGGTGTGATATGCTGTGGACAGGAGGAGTCCTATGGCTAAGGTAACTCTGCACTGTTGGAGACAGCGATTTTCCCTTTTGTTCTGTAGCTTTCCTGGCTGAAGCTGAGAATTTCATTTGAACTGTGCTTTACCTTGGTACCCCATAATGTGTGAGCTTCATTTTGTGGGAACTTAATCTGAAATCTAGACTGGGAAAATATCTGGGCCTGAAGCCAGTAAGTGCCGTAAAAGTACACCATGTTAAACATCTTCCCAGTGGACCCCTGAGATTGCCTTCCACTTCTGATCTTGACTGCTGTGCTCCATGGCCCTGCATTTCAAACAGGGCTGACAATACCTCACCTCCTGCAGGGGTGTTGCAAAGGGCCGTGAAGAACAGCAGAGGGTACTCTTGAGGAAATTAAAAATTCAGACTCTTGGAAGCAGAAAAACTGGGGAAACACAAATGCAGGAGATCTGAAATGCTCTAGCAGCGAGCGGTAGTGATTCCTGAAGTGCTGGTGGGTGTGTACACTCAGTAAGACAAAGCCCATGAACTTGCAGCTCAAACCCACAGGATTATGCATGAGCATGAAGAGACCAAAAGAAGGCTGAAGATGAAATTTTATTTTTGGCACTTCCTAGTTCTGCATGTGTGACTGCACTCGAGTAAGTGTCTCTTAGAACAGTCTATTCTATGTAAATTACTTTAAAAATGTTGGCAGTATCCAGGCTTCCCTTCCCTGTGGAAAGATTTTATAATTAAAATCTCCAATACTTGTTAGGGCACCAGCAAAATTCTCTATCCAGCTACTCAACTGTTCATCCTCTCCAAACATGGGAATTTATATCCTCTGGATGCCTTGCCTTCCAGCAGTTGGCATAAGCAAGCCCTGACCAGGAGCAGGTCCCTCCCCACACCAGGTGTGCTCCAGCAGGACATGGTGTCCATGCAGCACTGGGTCCTTGGTGACTGCCACCAAGATGGGGATGTCAGCCACAAGTGTCTCCATGCTCCACGGGTGCCTAAAGGTGATCGAGAATTTACAGGATATGTTTAAATGACTGACTATTGGGAAAACAGAGCAGTCTCAAAGTGCCCAGTAACCCACTTACCTGTGGGACCTTGCACCTGTAAATAGGACTTTGAATGTGAGCCCTATAAGTGCTCTGATCACAGGTGCTGGGCCTAGACTGGTGGGATTTGGCCCTGACCTCAGCTGGGAAGTTTCCCAATGGGCTGGGATGAGAGGGTTCCTGTCAGCAGTTTTCTGAAAGTTCCTTGGATGCTTTTGTGGCTTTGCCCAGGCCCCTATCAGTCTGTGGCCCAGCAAGGCCAGCCCCCACCACCATGATGGACAGACAGCTTTTCACCATGCTCTCAGCAGGCTTCAGCCAAAGTTAACCTCACAGCTGAACATTCAGAACCTCAGAGCAGTCTTGCAGGTATTTCTTCCATGCACTTAAAAAAATACAGATGTTCCCACCCAGCAGAGCGTGGCGTCAGGGAAAGCACCAGATTCATTTACTGATTTAACAACTGAAAAGAGCTGCCACAGGCAGGGCAAGAGAGAAGGGCAGAGCTTTTTTCTGGGACAGAACTGAGAGCACTCTGGGAGCCAGGTAAGTTTGTTCAACAATGGAGGAGAGGAGAGGAGAGGAGAGGAGAGGAGAGGAGAGGAGAGGAGAGGAGAGGAGAGGAGAGGAGAGGAGAGGAGAGGAGAGGAGAGGAGAGGAGAGGAGAGGAGAGGAGAGGAGAGGAGAGGAGAGGCAGAAAGAAAAAGAGGGAGGGAGGGAGAGAGAGAGGGAGGGAGAAGTGTATTTGTTGTATACTAAAACAGACCAACTGGATGGCAGAAGAACTGCATTAGCTACGTGTTCCCAGGGGCTTGGAATATGGAGTCTCTGCTAACAGTTTCCGTGTTTTGCAAGATAATTAAAAAAAAAAAAATTAAAAACAAGGTCCTGGCTACATGAGGCAAAACAAACTAAATATCAGGATTCTCAGTCATCTGGAGAATTATTATTGTTGACTGTGGGAACAGCTCACACATTTGGAGGCACTCACTGTGTAAGCTCACAGGAGCAGCTTCGTGGGGCTCGTTGGAGGGCAGGACAAGTTCCTGGCCATCGGTGGGGGCTGCTCGTCCTGGTGCAGCTGCTGCCTGCAGTTATTAGGATGTGAAATACAGTTCTGAGGTCAGCTGCTGGCTCAGCACTAAGCAGCTTGCAGTAATTATAGACAGGCATAAGGCCGGTGCCCCCAGATCAAACGCTGAGAAGTTTACACAGCCACTGTCCACCCTCCTTTCCACCATGAGGGTGCTCCTGCACTTGCAGGGGTGTGAGGTTTTGAGGTTTCCTGCAATCTTCTTATCCCCTCGGCAACTAAGTTTATTTATTTATATTTATTTTTCTATTTATTCCTGGGACTGAGAGCTCTGCCACATGCTTCTCTGTGTTCTGAGTAACCCCAAACACTGAAGAGCCAGGAATAACTCCTTTGCTGCAGTCAGTGCTTGATACAAGCGCCTCTTTTATCTACTGAGTGAAGCAATCAAAGACAACAGAAAGCACTGGGCCAGGTAGCTGGTGCCAGAGTGGGAGCAATATATGAAAGACTATCACAGACTCCAGAGGTCAATGTGCATTTCAAAAAGCACGCTGTGCTGTGGGTCTCTGCCCAGAGCCACCAAGGGTGCCCACCGTCCCCTAATGGGGCTGGCTCTCCCTGCCATACACTGCCAGATGCCACCAACCAGGGCTCTCACACTACTTCAGGGGCAAGAAATTACATTTAGCATTGGCTCAACTTTTTCAGTAACTAGATCCAGAGAAAAGACTTAAGTAGTCTGCAACAGGCAGGACATCAGCCCTTTATACCACTTGTCTTGAAAGGTTGTTGACATTCATGCCTATAAAGTGCTCAAAAATGAGATATTGCACATTCCCAGAGATGTTATTATCACAGAAAATACTTCCCATGAAAGCTTATTTATGCTTTATTTTATCAGTCTGGATGTTGAAAGGTAGTAGAAAACCTGGTGTCTGTAATCTCTGCAACATGAAAAAGGCTGGATTCACTGTCAGTTTCTAGTGAGACTATCCTACCCACCATAGGACCAGGTTGAATCTGTTCTGCTTTGCTGAGGCAAAAGCTGTGGCTGAGGCTGGGGTCCAGGCAGTCCCCTCAGAGTCACTTCTGGCCCTTTGTGCATGAAGGGAGTCACCAGAACAAATGCTGGACCAGCTGCAGGAATTTTCTCTTGGGAAACACATAAAGCACCAAACTGGACAGGAACATATCCCAGCCTAATTGGATTTATGTGTGTCATCAGCCCATGTTTGGTGTAACAGGAAAGAGAAAACTCCCCCCTGGCCTGATAGGAAGTGGGAGGCTGAAGTTTTTGAACACTTCCTAGAGGAAAGTGGGGTAAGAACAGCACCATGCCTTGTTTGAAAATTTAGGTGCTTTTCTGTTGTGAAGAACAGCTGCAGCAATTCTGCCTGGGTGGCTCAAAGATGTAAAGTGCTCTCATGCCTAGGCCCTACCTTCAGGTTGCAAGGGTGCCTGTGTGTTTGAGCTGCAAAGGGTTTCAGCACAGCCCAAGCACTACCCACCTCCTCTTTAGTATCTTGGCTGCAGGACTCCTAACCTGGGGCTGCCAGCAACTGGGATGAACAAAGCAGCCTCCTACTGCCCCCACACCCCCTCCAGTGCCTGCACTGCATCCAGCTAGTCACATGCTTGTGCAAAGGTAAGAATAAGGATGGAAAAGAAGTAAATTGTTTTCATCCCTATCAGATGGAGGCAACAGTAAGTTTTTCTTACAGATCAATTCCCAAATGCTAGTGAAAGTCTCTGTACAATGTGGAAGTACTACCCCTTCCCTGAATGCTATTTGTATTAATTGAAAAATTTCGGTTTGCAGTTACTCATTCCAGAAAATTTTTACCTCAGTAGCAGCTTACAGGAAGCAGACTTTACAGAAGTAATGCAGAACACCCACTACTTTCACGGGGTTCTGCTGTGGGTCTTTATTGTGTTTGAGAAGTTGCTCTGCAGAAGAAAAGTGTTCAGAGAGGGCATCAGCTTCCATTACTGCCTCCTGGAAGACTGTGGCAAGGCAGAGTGGAATTTCCTTATTCCCATTCTGCTGCATTTACACTGATGTTCAGCAGAGAACACCAAACATGGTGGTTCTTTTTTAAAAGGGGTTTAAATACTAGAATTGTCAGCAAAAAGGCAAGTTAATCTCTCTTGACCCCCACTCCAGCCAAAGCCTTCATGTAGTTTCTGTAATACCAACAAGCCTTTGGGAACTAGTTTTTCCTGGAAAAATAAGTTAATGCACCAAGTCAGCTGTTAACTTTGCAAGGTGTTGTCTGAGATAAGGGCTCACATGAACTATTTCTCTGCTACATAACTACTATGTTTTATAAAGCCAAGTTTTAAGGTACTTCAGGCACTCTAACATTTAGTAACTGGATTAACTATTATATGGAAGCAAGATTAATTTTTATTAGCTTGAAGTATCATATTTTATTCAAGTGATAAGAAATACCATAAGACATTATGCATCTGCCAGTTATAATCCATTTTAATTGGTTCCAAAACCTAAGCAGTAAATGAGTAAGACAGTTTATCTAGTTAAACTGAAAAAACAGCATTCCACACAGCCAGTACTAGAGATGTCAACCGTATAATAATTCCAGCATTACGTTGTTATGGCTTTCCAGAAAACTTTCATGAAGTTAACAAATTAGAACACATCAAGAGCCATTTTCCAAAGATTTATTGAAGTAGCGACAGGTTGCTCATACTGTGCTGGAAAAAGCAGTTTTATTGAATTCAGATACTTAAAAACAGTATTGCAGCACAAGATATTGCTATTTGTAAACTAGACTCCATTGTAAACTCTAATCCTTCAGGGAGAGTCAGTTTGCAAGATCTAAGACCTATTTCCTAGCATAATCATCTTGCGCTCATGGAAAAACTGCAGAAAGGCACTTGAAAGCTGTTTCTTCTTCCTTTAAGACATGGACTTTTTCAATCTTGCTGGTAAGAACTTCTCCTTTAGTAAGTATGCATCTTCACTTCAGCTTTACTCCAAGTCATCATGATGCTGGGAAGTTTCATTAATAACCTAATGAAAAACAGAAACTCTTGCATTAAGTTTTAGTAGGAAAACTTTTGTGGGTTTTTTTAAGAGTTAGAAGTGGAACATCCATCTCCAAACTGTGAACAAGTGGGTATCAGTTCTCACTTATCAGAAATTCTAGTTTGCAAATACCATACAGAAACCATTCAAGTTTTACCTACTTACACCAACAACAGCCTCTTATCCTAAGCAAGTAAAGTATATCTGTTTACTGCCACGTTTTCCAAAGGAAATCTTTTGAGTTTGCTAACTCAGCTGAACTTAAATACTCAATACACAGGTAACAATCACCAACTGAAAGTTTTACTATCAGATGAATTTCGATTTTGTTCCAGAGAAAGCTGTTTGCTATACCTGTATGTTCACACAGCTTGGAGTGCCAGTAGCTGTTCTACTCAATACTTACTACCACATACAAGCTGCAGGAAGCAGTAGGCAAACTTAAGAATATAAGGTAACCAGCTGGGATAGAAATAAAATTAAAGTTACTACCAACCTGTCCATCTCTAGTTTCGACGGTCTTAATTAGAAGTGTTCTCTTTGAGTGAGTGTCAACCATTGGCTGAGACTCAATGTTGGTTTCTGCAGAAGAAGATATATTATTACCAATTGTCTATAAAGTGCCTCCTCAAAGAAATGAGGTGTAACAGGTTTTAGTGTCTACTTTCAGAATCCCAATTTAGTATACAAAGAAGTCTCCTGCTCTGAATAAGCCAGGTCTTCTACATTTTCTCTCCATGCCCCTTAAAGCACTTTCAGCAGGTATCCAAACTAATTACTTTCTATGTACCAATATTTAAAAATATGTGTCCAGGAACAAAAGAGCTGCTACCATCCAAAGTTAGTAACTGCAAATACTGTAGTTAGATTCAAGGAGAATATTCACAACCAACTGCACTTATACAAGCTAAAAAAACAGTATAAAAGGAACTATCCAGAACCCTCACGCTAATGATACAGTAACTGCCTAAACTGAAATAGCAGAAACAGCTTACCTCTCAGGTTCAAAGCAGCAAAGGTTGGAATAGGCATGTTAATCCTGAAGGAAAGAAGAAATAGATACAATCAAACATGGCTATAAAGTATCTTCTAGGAAGTCCTGGTTTTAAAAAAGTGCCTGCATGTGATTACCTGCTCTCTTCACCCTCCAACAGTTTCCTGTAGGTGGCAATCTCAATATCAAGAGCCATCTTTACATTCAGCAAGTCCTGGTACTCGCGGAGATGGCGAGCCATTTCTTCCTTCATGTTCTGAATCTCATCCTGCAGACGGCCAATAGTGTCTTGGTAGTTAGCAGCTTCAACAGCAAAGTTCTCCTCCATTTCACGCATTTGGCGCTCCAGGGACTCATTCTGGAAGAGAATAGTGAAATCAAGCACTGCTGCAGTTAAATGACTCTTCCCCACCCTCAAGACCCTTAGCATTTTAAAGAACGAAAGTTGTTACATTAGCATCCTTTCTGAAAATGCCCAGACAGGTCCCAAATTTGTCATCTCCTTATCTTCCGTTTGCAAAGTCAAGGAGGGTTATTCTGCTGTGTGATCTGAGGTGTGCTAGATATTTTTTCTACCAGGTGGCAAACTATCCTTTACAGTAAGGCCCACACATGCAGTTCAAGTCAGCATGTAGGCAAGTCTTTACACTGTTACATCCATTTCAAGCCTGCCTTTAAGGCAGTCATGTTCTAGCAACAGCAGAATTTGCACCTTTCACTGCTCCTCCAGGGTTTTTTTTTTTTTATAACTTTAGCTGTACCTGACAGACAAGGCATAAACACTTTCAGAAACTGCTAAATAAACAGTGAATATTATAGCAAGAGAATGAACTTACTGTTCACAGTTAAGTAAGACTAATTCAGTGTATCAATCTAGCTAGTGTACTGTTGTGCATACACACAAATTGAGCCCACAGCATCCTTTTCAGAAAGTACTAATATGCTGCTGAATTGCATGGCAGATCACCTGCATTCACGTCCAAATTAACAATTAAACTGCAGCACAGCTGCAATGAAGAAGAACAACTGCTGTCTTCTACTTACACTTCCCTTAAGAGCATCAACTTCGCAGGTGAGAGACTGGATCTGTCTGCGGTACTCATTCGCTTCCTGCTTGGCCTGGCGCAGGGCATCGTTGTTCCTGTTAGCAGCTTCAGAGAGATCTGCAAACTGGAAAAACCCAGTATGATTAGCATCACACTTCAACAGGAATGGTGAAACAGACCTTCTGTGGACACAGCAGCTGGGGGCAACTGCAGGTATTACAAAGATCAGCACCCGAAATGCTTAAAGATTAGTATTACTCTTGAAGTGCCTCTCTGTTTCTAAATGTTATATTGGAATTCATAACAAATTTTCACACTTGTTTCCCTTCCCTGCACATTTCCCATCTTTTCACCCTTTTTTCACTAATTTCTCCAGTACTTCATCCAACATCTGCTTTCAAGTAGAAGCACAGGAAAGACTCCCAGCATGCACCCATTATTTTGCTGCTGTAGTTATGGCACAAAATGTTTTCAATTGTACCCTTCCCAGACTAGGATTTAAAAAGAGACTTTTGTTGTGTCATGGTTATGTTCATGTCCATTAGAGAGACTGAGGGAACAGCAAGTGCTACAGCAAAGCTGTTAAACAGAATTAGTTCCAGTGCCTGATGCATTTTACTTACTTTGGACTTGTACCACTCTTCAGCTTCCTGAAGATTCTTAGCAGCAACACTTTCATACTGTTGGCGAACATCACGCAGAGCAGCAGTAAGATCAGGCTTAGAAACATCCATATCGATTTGGATGTGCTGTTCCTGGAGTTGGGCCTGCAATTCTCGGATTTCCTTAGAGAGAAGCAGACACTCAACATTATTGCACAAAAGCACACAGACCATACACAGGTGGGGACTCTGGGACAGAACCAGCAATGAGCTTCTTTGCTGGACAGTCTGCATCTAAACACAGACCTCATTTCTCAGCTTACCTCATCATGAAGCTTCTTCAAGAAGACTATCTCCTCTTGCAGGGACTCAACTTTGCGCTCGAGATCAAGACGTGCCAGAGAGGCATTGTCAACATCCTGACCAGAGAGAAGAAAGACATAATTTTTTAAAACTGATGTAGAGAAGGCTCTTACGGCAAGTTCAGCAGCATAGAGACTGATGCTACATCTGAGCTTTTTGACAAGACAATAGGAGAGCAAGAGCTGTAAAAAAACTTTTTGCCACCTCCTACCTTAGCCTTAAACTATTTATTTTATGCACCTTTATTGTGAATTTGAAAACTATACCACTGAGTTGATTATATCATCTTTTCTGACATGCTGCTAAGCATGATCAAGAGCACACAAATCATAGTGGGTGTAAATCCTTCAAGTACTTGAGTCAGAAGTCGGCTCTAAGTGCTTCCAGCTTGACTACACTGACAAAGAGTTGCAATTTGCAAACTTCCACTTTTTTCAGCCGGGCTTAAAAGTGCAACATGAGCCTCCATGCCTATCAATGGGCTTAACTTATGGACTCCTTGGTGAACAAGCCCAGAGCCCCTTAAGTCCACCGACGACACTTTTAAAACATACTTGTAAAGTTGGTGAGGTATGTGTAAGAACTGCAGCATTCACTTAATGCAGGTCAACAGATCTCCCTTGAGGAAAAGAAGGTATGAGCATAAACACAAACAGAGCTACTCATCATTGCCTACACCCTCACAGTTGCTGGCAAAGACTCCACCTTTTGCTGGACAGAGATAGTCTTAATCAACAGCAGAAATTCATTTAGAGCATAACAGAAGACACGTCATGAGTGTTACAAGGGAGCAACTTGAATTAGTTCAAAAACATAAGACTAAACATTGATTGGCAACTTCTTATATTTTGAATGTGTAGGGCATTTAGTTTGCAAAGGGGAAGATTGCTCCTTTCATACTAGTTACATACACAGCCACATGCTTGTGCTCACAGAGTATTAACATATCAGGTTCTCACAGCTTACTCTAAAGCTATTTTGGATTGCCCAAAGCATAAGCATTCCTAATCAGCAGCTCTCTTTATTACGGCACTTTTGAAATTAGGAGTGTTTTCTTTAGGCTCCTAGAAAGCCTTTCCTTGGATCACTCCTGCTCTTGGGTAAGGTCCTTGCTCCAGAAGAAGTATTTTGTTTACTTTATCCAGCAAACTACCCCTTTTATATGCGTCATTCCATAACTTTTCTATCAATTCCAGTTTTACACCCACAGTTCATATTAGCTCTGTTTTTCAGTTCAGGGAAAGAATTTCCTAATTAATTTGCTTTCCTCCCCCCCAAAACCCCTCAAGATCATTCTGGCAGAAAATTACATGGCTATGACCCAACATGTTTACATAATTGGCCAGACATCCAAAGATTTTCTAGAGGATTTTAAAGAAATCTTCACCCTGAAGGCTATTTTTTTTTATAACAACTGAATAGCTACAGGATTTTAGGACCTTACAGTAAATTGAAATCAATTTAAACTGAAGACACAATATGTGGTATGTACTTTACTGTATACTTTACTATTTATGTATTCCCTATCACTAAGATTCAGTGTTTCAGTAGTTCCCAGATGTGTGGAGAACCACATAGATGAATAGGCTACTTGTAGCCTGAAAAAAAAACTACAAGTCATAGACACATGCAGTGGGAGCACACACTGATTTTATCCTAGGAGATTCTTCAATGCAAGCCACACACTTTGCAGGGCAGAGCCTCCCTCTTTACTTCAGACAAACCTCATGTTAGCATGGACCTGACCTTTTAGGTTTGTCATAGGTTCAGGACCTATCCCTTGCTGCTAGACTAGCTGGCAAAGCTGCAGTAACTTCCTCACTAACTGTGATGCTTGTCCTGCCCCAAGGAAAGTTCTCACTGAACTTTCACATATACTTTGTGCAGTACACCCTCACTCAGCACATGAGTAAAATCACATCTTTGCCCAGAAGAAATAAATTAAAATTCAGTACATATGAGCTAAACAGTCTCTAAAACATGCAGTTTTTGGAAATAAACGCTTAAGTTCAAATATTAATTCTTTATTTTAAAATACTGAACTACCCAACTGCTCCATCAAGTAAGAAGTAGCTTTGATGATACATCTGAACAGCAAAGCACCTGCTGAAGTGTTCCAAATCTATACAACTCTCCAGTGGAAAATACAATTATTTAAGAGAAAGCTGTGCACTGTTTTAAAATGGAACGCACAACAGGATATTTCAGCTTCAGTGTTCTGTGAATTTAATTTCACTTTGAGAAGAACAAAACTTACATTGAAACAGTTTTAGGTTTCAAAACCTGCACGTTAAC
Organism: Phylloscopus collybita; assembly: GCA_027886175.1. Lineage (NCBI taxonomy): Eukaryota > Metazoa > Chordata > Aves > Passeriformes > Phylloscopidae > Phylloscopus > Phylloscopus collybita. The sequence goes on from JAJNNQ010000002.1 coordinate 19,251,846, forward strand.
TCTACCCTTACCAGTAAGGAAAAATGAGGTGTGACTGATGTTCAAATCAAGCACACCAGCATGCACCAGTTATGTCACAAGTGGATTTAGTGTAGAGTTTCCATAGACAATGATTTGCATTTCTTATTCTTATTTGCAATATTATTATGTAGCTTCTAAGCTACAGCTTAGAAGGTTAAATGGATCCAATTCTGACTGTCCTGCATGCACACATCTGCTAGAGGCTGAGCTCCTGAGTGATCCCTTTCCAAAGTACAGGGAAGAGCTGGATAAATGAGTGTGGGGTATGCACACCAAGGCAAGCTCACTTTAAAGCCTAGATTCATAAGCTTCAACTGGATTGAAATACAGACATGCCTAAAGTGCAACAATTAAATATGAAAGATCATGTAAGAGCCAACCTTAAGTCAATTGATTCTTCAACTCAATTCAGCAATGAATCAGAGCAGATGAGGTTCTCTAAAACTTAAGTTCAATGCTCCTTCATAGAACTTCACACTACATTACATTGTCTTAGCATTCAAAAAACGAAAACAAAAACAAAACAAAAAAAACCAAAAAAAAACAAACAAACAAAAAAACAAAAACAAAAAAAAAAAAACCAAAACCCACAAAAAACCACAACAGCAAAAAAGAAAAAACCAACCCAGAAGCTTAAATAAATCAGTATCTTAAAATTGTTGTTTAAAACTTCTGTCCCCAGTACACCAGTGGAGACTGAATTCCCAGGCTTTGAATGGGAGCAGGTGTTTCAGTTTCCCCACCCTATCTCTTGAACATACTTGCCCTCCTTCAAGGACTGTAAATATACTGCAGTCAAAAAACTTTCCCAGGGAAACAATGACAATCAAGTGCTGATTTCCTGAATAGTGACTTCTGTTAATACCTATGAAGAGTTCTGGGACAAAGTGAGCCTGTACCCAGCTGCGTGGTGATAAAGGCAGTCACTTCCAGTCTGGAAGAATGCTAGCAATGCTGCTTTACACCAGCAGTTTTAGGGAAGAGACCTTGTTTTGAGAAGGCACATTCCTAAATATCTCTTAGTCCAAACAAGGCTTAATCTAAGTTGAAAGCTGGTTTTGCACAAGTGAAAACCTGAGCTTAAGAATTTTCTGACATTGTTTGCACAGTTGTTTCTGGTTGTCATGTAGATTTACTTTATCCAGATAACATCACAGCATCCTACAAAGACTAAACTATAACATATCTTGTTTCCTAGGTTAACATCTTTGTTTTACAGAGGATTAAATCTTACTTTTTTAATGGACACTCAGAGGAGGCAAACTCAATCCTGTGACCTCACCCCAAGGAACATACTGTCTACTTCTTGTCAGCGGACAACACCCACATGAAAAACCTTAAATTTGAAACTGTTGTCCAGTAATGCACTGACCAATGAATCATCAAAAAGGAGTTCTGTTTTGTACAAAAACTGGCCCATAACAGACACATTTCGCTAGAAATATTCCCGCACCATTACACATTTAGTAAGAATGCAGCCCACTGCGCCCTCCCCTCTGACACAAAGGGATCTATTATTTCAATCTGCTGCCACCACACTTGCCATAATGCCTGTATCTGCATTCCACGGTGAATCCCATAGAAACCATTAATACCCTTCAGCCAAGCGAGCAGATGGCCCCCTTTCACTTTTATTGGATCGGAAAGTGATTCCACGTTGGGGCGTTTTTTGTAAAACGGGCTAGACTTGGATAAAGCAGGACAATAGTTTCCCTCCCCTCCCCTCAGACTGCAGCATGCCCCTAAAGAAAACACGGAGGGCTTGCGTGAGAACTGACGGAATCTCTTTGTGCAAAGAAAGCAAACTCCTGCACTCCCACCCTCCGCCCCAGGCACAGCCACCACTTCTTCGGGCCCCTCCCTCGTCCACCACCGCTAACCTGTCTGAAGGACTGCAGGGTGTTCTCGGCCTCCTCCCTCTGAAGCATCTCCTCTTGCAACCTGGAAGGAGCAAGAGAGCGGTGAGGCGGGAGCGGGGCTCACCCAAATCCCCTCGCCCAGCCTCCCGCCCGCCCGGTACCGCTCGGGATGCTCAGGGGCTGCCTCCGCGCCAGGGGACAGGGCGGGGGGGAGGCAGCGGGAGGCGCTGGCGGCCCGAACCCGCGTCCCTCAGGCACACTCACTTCTCCCGCAGCCGCATGATGTCGTCGGCGAGGTTGTCCCGCTCCACTTCCACGCGTGCCTTGTCGTTGGTGAGCTGGTCCACCTGTCGCCGCAGCTCCCGCATCTCCTCCTCGTAGAGATCGCCCAGGCGGGACGTACCCTTGCCCTTGAGCTGCTCCAGCTCGGCCAGCAAGATCTTGTTTTGCTGCTCCAGGAAGCGCACCTTGTCGATGTAGTTGGCGAAGCGGTCATTAAGCTCCTGCAGCTCTACCTTCTCGTTGGTGCGGTTCGCCTTGAACTCCGTGTTGATGGCGTCGGCCAGGGTGAAGTCCACGGAGTCGTGGAGCCGCATGGGCGGCATGCTGCTCCGCAGCCGCACCGACGTCGTCTTGGTGGCGTACATGCCGCCGGGCGAGGCGGACACGTACCGGGCGCTGCTGGGCCGCAGGGCGCTGCCCAGCGAGTACCGGCTGCTGGACGTGATGTAGCGGGTGCCGGTGCTGGGGCGGCTGCCCCCGCCGAACATGCGGCGGTACGAGGAGTTTTTCGTGCTGATGCTCATAGCGACGGCGGCGCGGGCTTTGTAATCCGGGAGCGGAGCGGGGCGACCGGAGAGTGCGGCGAAGAAGGGCGGTATCCGCGGCCAGGGCCCCTACTTATGGCACCGCACACCCGCCCCTCCGGACCCGCCCTGCTCCGCCCCGCCCGCGGGGAAGGGGCGGCGGCCGCGGACACAAAGGAGGCGAGCGGCGCGGCTCGGCCGGCGGGGCGCGGAGGGTGGGCGGCAGCTTGTGCTGTGTCTGAGTCCCCGGGGGCTGGCAGGTTTCCGCCGGCGCTGCGGGACGTGGCAGGGCGGTGTCCCACACAGGGGCCGGGGGAGCCCCGGCACGGAGCGCCCGGGGAGCTCGGCGGTGACAGCAGCGGCATCTTCGGCGCCGCGGAAATGGGCGCTGGGTTCCCCCCTTGCGTCTCGCTGTCCCTCTCCAGAATGAGTGTGTTGACTGCAAGAAAGGGTTGGCAAGTTTAATGCTATATCACAGGCCTGGCAAAATACTCCGAGTAACCTATTAAAACCCCTCTCTAAGTATGACGCACATATATCGATATATCTTTCTAAGAACCTTTCATTTCCTTTTGAGCTTTCTGAACGAGTAAGATCAGGGAAAAATTATGCTAACTATTCACAAAGAGCTGCCAAGTGTTCAAAGTAAATAGCCAGCAAAATAATATTGAATAGTTTTCTTTAGCTGCCTCCCATTATAGTAATCTCAGCTCCTATGCTTAAGAGACAAACTTTACAGGTTAAATATGTTTTCCTTGTAGCTGGGTAAGCAGATACATGCTTAAGGCTTAATTCTGCCATTCTTGGAACAATGATCTCAGAAATAACTTAGGGGTTCTTTTGTGTAGACAATACATTATTGAAATTGTTGCATCCAGCAATTATTATCCATCTTGTGCCTGGATAATAACTAGGATAGTAGCAGGCTTGATTTTAACAAAGGTTTATTTCTCCACTGTTGTACCCAACAGACTTTTGCTATTAATTTTGGTAGGCACATGGTAAGAGTCTTAGCAGAGCACCTGGCAAAATGATAATTATTCATTAGCTATGATCTGCAAATATGTGTGTAACATAAAAGGTCAGACAAAAATCCCAGCATTTTAAGAGCAATTTTACTATCAAAATGTGACTACCAGCAATGGAAAAGAATGATGTAGGTAGTACAGAACAGTAGCAATGACATAAAAGTTAACAGAGAAAATCTTTGAGTAGCAGCAGACTGTTTCAGCATGAATGCAGAGGTTGCTTAAGGAAGAGGATAGAATCTCTGCCATTTAGGTAATTTAAAACTGGAGTGGCCAAAGCACAACTCCCATTCTGAAATTCTGCACTGATGCATCAGGTAAGGGACATCTATATCCTCTTTGCTACAGGAAGTCAGTGATATATTGTAGAGATATTATTTATAATGTATTACTTCAGCACTTAGGGGATGCAAAACTACCATTGATTTTTGATTCTTTTTAGCTTGCAGTTCTGCAGAAAGAAATATCTTCACTGAAAGTTCTAATAAACCTGAACATGTGGGTAGAGAAAAAGGTAAATGTCACACCCCAATTCACAGTATTGTACTATTGTAACTATTGTACTTCAGGTAATGTACTTTACAAGGAAGAATGTGAACCTATGTATTTTATTAAAGATCTTGGGTTTTTTTAACGAAATTCTGCTTTGCTTTCATTCTATTGGAAACCAGAAGTGCAGGAATGCAGTTTGTATCTAAATGTAGGTCCTTGAGATTTTCATTTCTTTTGTTCACTGGAGCTTAGTCAAGCAAAGGAAGTTGACAAGGTTGAGCTACTGAAGTGCTTGCAGTATAAGTCCTGGGCTGCAGCTCATTCCATTCACCCACTGAATAAGAGGCAGAGGTCACACAGCATTCCTGAGGCTAAGGGTTCCCGAAGCCCAGCCTGAGCCCTGTTGTGCTGCCCAGCCCTCTCAGAGCTCTATTTAAGCCATCAAGTTTGAGCTGTAAGCCTTTGTGAGCCCTGGCACAGAAGTACATACTCGTTCTATGAGTGGACAAAAAGCAAAACAGCACATAACCAACAACCTCACAGATTAAAGATGCTGTACTCAGAAATACTGATAGCTTTAGTAGACTATTGTTTTTTTAAAGGTGTGCTGGTGCCCCATCTGTTTTTCCTAACAGAGCACAAATTATACTTCACAAAACCTTCAATGGCACACAAATGCAAGAATCATCCTCATTCAGAAAATGCTTTGCCCCTAAAATCCAAGGTATTTGTTTTAGCAAATATGACCCACCCACTTCATGTTTCAAGTGTAATTTCCATATGTTTATGTCACTGCTGCCATATGTGCCTTTGGCCACCTGCCTCATCTCTGTGTTTCGCTATGAAATGTTCAGATATTGTTGGCTGTTGGGACTACAGTAAACATCTAAGTGCCTTTTGCTGGTTGGCATTTGCACAGATGCACAAATGGAAGAAGCTGTAGGTTTCTTGTAAGCTGTAATAAATTTAAGGCACATATGCATTGCAAACCCCAAAGGGGATTAAAATATATCCCCTTGAAATGCAAAAAAATATCTACTGTCCTTTTCAGAAGAGACTCTGTCTCAGTGTAGCCATAAACATCAAGGAGAGCATACTTTAAATGGAAATGTAATCACAGTAATCTGTCTAGTTTTATGGAAAATGCTGTGGGACTCTCAGAGGCGGTGGCTGATGGAGATCTTGACCACTTCTGACATGAGGAACAGACAGCTGAGAGCATCACTCAGCACCACGTTGGGCATTATTCATAAAGTACTGGTTGACATCTGTGCTGTTTGCTGCAATGCCTTCGCTTGCAATTCCAGTGTGCAGTCATGCAGGTGCCCGGCCAGCCTGCAACATCACCTCTACAAAAGTAGATCAGAGGTAAGCCAATGGCACTCTTGAAAAAACAAACAGGTATCTTTATCACAAGAGTTTCAGTTCACACTGAAATTTTATTTTTTGCCTTTTTTTTTTTTTTGTGGCCTTTTTTTATCAGATAGTTATGTATTAGTTTACTGCCAAGAATGAAATACAGAATCAAGTTCTAGAAATTTAGCAAAAAGACACCTGTATTGCGTGTAACTTCCATTAATGGGGAAGATGGATATGCACAGAGGGAAGGTACAGGAGGTACCTTAATGGCTTTATACTGTATATCTGTTGTACTAAAAATTAAAAAGTCCATATAACAGAATTTCTATTATTTCCTTGCAAAAATATCTGTTGGTATGAAAACATTACTGAAAAAGCTGGCCTTCACTTTTTTTTTTTTTAACTGTTTAATTTAAATGGTAAGAAATTAGAGCAATTTAGTCCAAATATTGAATGTGCTTTCCAGTTATATAAACCTTGACTAAACAGATGTGAATGCACATCTTAATCAGATTTATGCCCTTTTTTCCAAACTTTCTGCTTCCAGGAGGTGTAGAAAGACACATAAAGATTAAACATCCATGAAAAAACATCCTGCCGTGCAAATACAGAAATTTTTGTTGTCAGTACCATAGAGCAGCCGTAAGCCCTGGCATGCACGGGGCTGTAGAGGCATTCCTTCACATATCCCCTGCACGACGAATATTAAACAAACTCTGGGCAGTGGGGACACACTTTAACATGAGGAAATAAAAGACCCTTAACACCCTGCAGGCAATTGAACAGGAAGAACACTAGTGCTCAGCAAGAGCAAGTGCTGTGGCCTATCAGTTGAGTGACTGCTGTGACTTCCATGGTCTAAGAAGACCTTCAGCCATGGCCTAAAAACATGAAGACTGTGATTTTGAAAACAGAAAGGTCCCTGTTTAAAAAAAAAAAAAAAAAAAAAAAACAAAAAAACAACCCACAAACAAATAAAAAACCCCAAACAAACAACAAACAACAAACAAACAAAAAAGGATTCTGGCTCTAATCTTCAACTGGGATAAGTCACTCCCTTTAGCTGAGAGCCAAGTGTAAGGAGGAGCCCCCAAGGCCAGTGCATCCAGGGAAGTGATGGTTTTTCTGAATACTGATAATCCATCTCCCCACATTCTGAATAAGAGAAGCTGGTTTGGATTTCTAAATATCACCAGGCTGCAGAACATCTAAATGTTCCAGCATTGAAATCTCCCCTTGTGAGTAACTTCCCTGACTAATTTTTATCTTAAGAAAGACACTGGCAAATTATTTTATGAAATTTATTTTTTAAATTATGTTGTCTACTGTTATTGCCAGCATTGCAAAGAATAACAAATTGGTATGACTAGCTGCTGATTTTTTCAAGTAAATGACTAGGCTCTATACTCAAAACTAACCAAGTCTGTCTAAAATACTATATTTTAATGCATAATGAACTATATGAAACTGGCAGGGGTTTTATCATTAAGGAAGTGACGTGAACATGAGTCAAGCCACCCCGTTGCACGATTTACATTTCCAAAGAATTATTGTCATGCATTAGGTTCCTCTCTACTATGGTTTCTAGTTGCCAGAATAGGAAGTTTTCTGTATCAAAATAGGACATTTCTGTACCAAATCAGGCGCTCATTTCAAAGCCACTACAGCCCTGTGCCCTGAGGTTGTCTCAAATACCAAGCACACATCTGAGAAGAGAAGAGAAGAGAAGAGAAGAGAAGAGAAGAGAAGAGAAGAGAAGAGAAGAGAAGAGAAGAGAAGAGAGAAGAGAAGAGGTTTTTAAGCTCTATCACAAGTATAGCAATTTATATAATCCATCCCTTAAAAAAAAAAAAAAGTCCAACCAACCAAACAAACAAAAATAACAAGCAAAAAAACCCCACCCAAAACCAAAAAACCCACAAACAAACAAACAAAAAAACCCAAATCAAGAATAACACCCTGTCTCATTTCATTTAACAGCAATAGCACTGACTGCTGAATGACAGCAATACAGTTAACAATGACTGGGACATAAAGAATGAGGTTTTCTAAACTAAGAGGCTTGGCATGGTTTAAGGCTCAATGCTCAACCTGAAACTCTTTAAGCAGAACCAATTTTCAGAACACACAAAGTCTCTCAGTCTTGATTTTGGATGCCACAAAATAGATCATTAGAAATTTTATCTCTCCACATCCTTGTTTCATGAAATTTGTATATTGTCAAAGACCAAGAAATTGTTCAAGGATCATGATAAGCACTTTATAAGGACTATAATTTAAATATCAGATAAAATACTGAATTAAGCAGCGCAAGTTTTTCAGGAGAATCTATGCAAAATGCACAGCGTGTGTAGCTTCTTTCTGTCCTTTGCCACATTGCTGACCTGGCCATCTTGACCTTGCTCAGCACTAGGTTGCAATTCCTGCAGCAAACTGATGCTCCAGGTAGAAGTCAACAGTGTGGATAAACAGTCACTTGTCACATTACAATGGGAAGCCCTGTCTTGGTTCACTGCTTTAAATTTTGAGCTTGCAAACTTTTTCGAGGATGGGTCATCCATCCATCCATCCATCCATCCATCCATCCATCCATCCATCCATCCATCTATCCATTCTCTCTTTTGGAAAATGGAAAAGAAGTGATTTTTGTATGTCATTAATGAACCTTGTCAGTTAAACACTTACTACTTCTTTTTGGCCAAGCTTTTTCAAATCAAACTGCTTAAAGAGCTCCTCTAGCCAAAAAACAATTAAATCTGAGAAGTGATTTCATTCATCTCTCCCCCTATTCTATTACTTACACAAAGCATAAATAGCATAATGTTTTCTTGCCATGATATACCAGGAAATTATGATCTTTCTGAGGAAGAGGCAGGACACAGCAATGGAATCATTAATTGCGTGCAGCAATTGTTCCATTCTTCCTTTGAGATGCCCAGGACAAGCAGAACAGTACTAGCTCCTTGAAGGCCAAGTTTCTAGTAGTTTCCTCAGTCCAAATTCTTGTGCCAAATCCTTCGTTCCAATGAGACTCATAAACTGAGCATACATTGTGTTAGCCATTCTGGGATTAATTGGCTCCTTTCAAAAGGAAGAGGTGGTGCTGCACACACCCCAAAACTGAGTTTCTAAAAAGACATTCTGTTTTTACATGCCAGCTCTATGCCTAATTTTCAAGCATAAATATACTCTGTCCAGTTGGGATTAAGGAGGGAAGATGATCCAGATTTAAGATGTGTAATATATTGAGGCCACAAGGAATTGAGTGGAAAATTAGTTAAATACAGAAGAAATTATGCATATGGCTGGAGAAGGAAGAGAGCAAATGCCTGGAAGAGTAGAGGTGTCCATACTTTTTCAGGTGGAACGGTGTCCTGTTTCCCCAGTACAAAGACAATTCACTGTCTACCTGAAATTTTCCTTAACATTTTGGTCTTGTATATGATCCAATATGTATACTGGGTGGGAGAGAGCTTGTGTAGGATGGCAGGAGGAAGGACCTAACAGCTGTTCAGGGGTTTTGTAGATGTTTCAGTTCTGCTAATTCAGACTTTTGCCAGTGTTTGTAGCTGTTTATTTGACATGGATTGAGCATTTTTATAAACTCCATGACAGGATTTACCAAGCCTACCATGTAAGCCCAGCACATCAGCATGAAGCAACATACAGGTCAGATGTCAGGATATTTCAAAGGGAGAGGCGTGGTTTTCCCTGAATATGGAAATGCCACTGTCCTGCAGTTTTATTCCAAAAATAATCAACTTCTGTCATATCAAGAGGAATCTTGAGAGATATCCCACAGAAAAAGGACACAATACTATTGTACTACAATATATATGATGCCTGGACTGTAAATGACAATGTGAATAATTCACAATTTAGGTTAATTAATTACTTGAGTTTAATATTGTTAGGTTTTGAACAACAGTGTCTGTTGGACAGACACTGTTGGAGATGAGTGCTACATCTGACTTGGCACCAAAACTGTGATAAAATCATCCTCAGGGACTTCATCTGAGACACAACATTCCCAATGGACAATTCCAACAATCTCCCATTGTATTTTTCTGGTGAATTATGTGAAACATGTTTGCTGGAGTTTTAAGTAAGCCCAACTCCCTAGCGCTGAATTTTGACACTGCCAGTCCATACTGGCATATGTCTTCTGCAAGAAGATTTCTCTTTTTCAGAAATAACTATTTTAGGCTTTCTTGGCCCTTTTAGGCTAGGCTTTTTGGGGCTTCTCTCTCCAAGCTGTCTTGGAGATATAAATAAAATATTTAATAATAAAATAAAATATTTAAATTTCACTGTCCTTTTTCTAAAAAAAAATTGTTTCAACTTTAGAAAAACCTAAAGCTTTTGTTCTTAGTTGAGGCAAAGGGGAAGGGACCCCAAAAGCAGCCAAAAATGACACTGTTATATTTTTCCTAGATTTTTTTCACAAGAACTTTTCAATTTATCCTTTATTTCAGTTTATCATTACAAAATCTCACAACTTCTTCAAATCTGTGTTTTCTTATAGACTATTCTCTAAGAGACTTTCAGGCAGATATTATATTGGTGTGTTTGACAGATATCTATAGACACGTCCAAAGCCAGAAAGAGAATATTTCATGTACAATAACTTTTGTAATTGCAGTCCATAACTGATATCAAATGGTTTTATATTGGCTTTAAAGCAACTCATTTGCAAATGCTAGCAATAGAAGCAGGATGGAATACATCTCTGTGCTGTCTAGGCACCAAGTCCTCAGCTTCTTGAGCAGATTTTACAGTACCCACTGTGTATAATTTTGGTTTATCTAATCTATAGGTCGCTCAGCAGGGCCGCAGTTACAGCTCTGCTATGGCTGCATTAAAGGTTTTCTTTCTCTCTGGAGAAAATACCCTTCTGCTGAAATCCTACCACCATGGCAGATCTCATTTCCTGAGCTAATGCTGGTTGTAGTCAGAGATTAAACCCACCACATGGACTGAATGAAAGTTTTGGCAGGGGCTGAACTCCTTAAAAGACAAAACTGCAGTGTACAAAAGCTGTAGGTGATGCTAGATGGCTTTATGATCAGAAGGTGTGACCAACACTGACATACAGCTACAAGTCTTTTTCAGTTTGCACGGTGTAAGTTGTGCAAATCATACGGGGATACCGGAGATGAACATTCCTGCCCTAAGCAGAAGTTAAGAGGCATATCCAGGCTCACCGTCTGCACTTCCCTTTCTTTCCCTCATCTCCCCTCCCCTCCCTCTGAGAGAGCAGAAGGCACAACATCATTTCCTCCTGCCCTTGCAAGCGAGCTGGGATCTCCCACGCCATTACCTCATCCTGAACTGATCCCCCTTTAACAAATGCCTGGCTCCGTGCCTGCTGTCACCCTTCAAAGGTCTGAGTCAAAACACATTCACTGCACCAGCAATCTTTTGCCTGACCGCAGGGGCCTTAAAGAGTTCTGAGTCTGTTTTGTTCAGTCCAGTGAATATATAATTTTTTATAAAATTTTTTTCTTATCAAGCACTGGAATGTGTAAGTTCAAGAAAGTCAATAACATAATGTAAACATGTCCCTCTCATCCAGACTGGGTAACCACTGCAGGCCAAGTGTAACAAACAAGCCAGATTTATTTAGATTTAAATGTATTTAAATCAGAAAAGTAAAGATTTAATTAGAGATGCTGAGTCTTTTTATTCCTTACTCCCTCCCTACAGAGTATATACCTAGCATCAAAACCTGAAAATAAAATCCTGAAATGGAGCTATTAATATCTTTGAAAAGCAAAAGGTTAAAAATGTTTGTGTCTGATGACTTCCAAATAATTTCCACTACATAAATTTCCCTGGTATATAGAGTTCTTAGAAAATGCATTGAGAGAGGCTGACAAATCTGGTTTGATGTGGTTTTCATTTCTAGTTTTGTAGATGTGTGGCATTATAAATGAAAACCATAGGCTTCCTTAGCCATACGGCACAGCCCAGCAGGCTTCCTGGAAGAACCGCCTCTGTGATTGACAACTACTCAGATAAATACCCTTCTGAAACACAACATCTGATAAAAATTGACTTTGATAAACTGCAAAAGGTTTTCAGTTTTATTAGTAACCTACAGGGCCAGTGGCTATAGAAACAATAATTGATGCCATATGCTCTCAGTGATTTTTTTTCAATTCACTGGTTGCATTGCAAGGGTATGACATGCCTCACATTCTTTCCTGGCCACAGTGATTTCTGACCCAGAACATGAGCTTCCCTTCCAGACAGCTGAGATGTTTGTATACTCTTCCTGATCCTTGCTTGGGTATTTAGTAGGTTATATTGGACCTTTGGATACAAGAAGCATTTTTTGTTGTTCAGCCATCAGCATTGATATCTGCTTGTACTGAAGTTTTGGCTGAGCACTGTGCAGGCTTTTAAACATCTGGTGTATGAGCAGAGGGAGATTTTCCCTTCTCTCTCTCCTTTTTTTCAATACAGAGGAAATGCTCACAAACACTTCTCAGCTTCAGGTCTACTACCTTTTGTCAACCAGCCTTATGCTGAGGGGTTACATTCATGGCCTGGACAAAGCCCAGTGACAGGCACTGCAGCGTCCTGTCACAGCTGGGGGTGAGCAGAGGCCCTGCTGGCTCTGCTCTGCTGCAAAGGGGAGGGCAGGGAGGAGACTTACACGTACCTGCTTATGGAGTTTTGTGTGCATTTGTTGAATTAGAGAACCGGAGCAGTGAAAATCTTTTCTTCTCACTTTGAGGACAAGATTACATGGGTAGTCAAATATTGTAATTTTGCTGTTCAGTTGCCAAGTACAATGCAGAATCTTAAGGAAGGGGGTTTTGCATGTTTCTATCATGTTCTTGTGCAGCATTGCTAATTGTAATATTTTTAACAATTCTAAAGCATTTTAAGAAGCGAAAATATTGCAGTGGTTTCATGTTCCTCTTACCACACGTAGCTGTTCCACTAAATGTGTTTGTTGATTACCAAGGCAACAATTTCAGACCTGTATCATGCCACCCATCAGAGATGTGGGCAAACTCCAGAAACTTCTGCATTGAAGAAATGCTGCTAGTTGGTAGGAGGCAAGAGTTTTCAAAGCTGTCTCAGTGAAAATGCTGATATCATTTGCTTATGTCAACAACTTTAAAAATATTAAAAAATCAGTTTGCTTAAAATATATTTTACTATAAATATATTAGAGTGAAGCAAATAGCTGCTTCATCAATGCATTATCATAGTAGATGCACCCATTTAGAATAAATTAATATCATTTTGGAAAAGCCTTTCATTTTTTATTTAAAACTACATTGTAGAGCCATAATTCATACATGAAACAGCCCATACTTGTGTCCTAAAATATGCAGAGTCCAGAGTTGGGCTTTGGACTTTAACTCTGTTATTAATCTCCTCTGTTAATAAAATTAAATGTTCATGCAGTTTTACAGGAATCCTATCCATCCAATATGCATGGAGTAAAAAGGAGCTCTCACAATACCCAAATTTCAGTAAGTCAAAGAGATCCAGTTGGGAAATTTTGCAGACATGTGGCTGCTTTGGGATCACAAGACAAAGTGTGAGCAACGTTTAGCCCGCCCCATGGCAATGGCAGAACATGTTAGCAAGATTTTCTGAGTGAAGTATGAACAATTGCTTTCACAGGGCTCACCCTCTGCCATCATTCTGGGTTTTTCTGTGAGAAGAAAGATATGAGTGGCCACGGATCTCAGCACTTCTCAGCTATTGTCCCTGTCTGAAATAAGCAGCATGCCCTTAAATGCTGTTATGTAAGTTTGGATCCAAAAAGTATGGTTATTGTTATGTTGACATTACATTTTTAAAGTGAAGAACACTACAAGTAACTACTTCCAGATTCCCAGTTTTCATTTTGGTTCTTTTTGCAGCTGTCAATTAATAATGAGAACCAAGTTAGGGCAGACACAGTAATACAGAATTATAAAAATGACTGCTGCCAGTTGTTTAAAAATGAGCACTCGGGAAATTTTGGTGCTTCCCATTCTTTGCAAGAGGAAGCCAATAAAATCCCAATCTAGTTTATGAATTTCTTTGTTGCCAGAGTGGAGGCATGTTGATTATATTCTCCAGTTTACTACACTGGAAAAGGAAGTAGGTGGAGGATTTCCCCTGAGCAGGGAATTTTCTACTGCCACCAGCACAGCAGAGACATCTCTGCTGTTTTTTCCATAAGACTCCATTTTTTCCTATGTATGAATGGCAAAAATACCTTGGAGTCAGGGAAAGGAGAAGGAAAAACAGGTCTCAGTCCTGTTTTCCTGTCTGATATTAATCACTTCAGGTACTGGGCAGCTCCAAACAAATGAACTGCTTCTGGCTGACTACAGCTCTCACTCATCACAGTATGTAGCACTGCTGTGATCTGTAGGTTACAGGAATAATAAGACAAGAAACTCAAACTCATTCATTAGCTTTACTGAGTTCAATAGTCTCAAAGTTGCTTTTTTCTTTATTTTCACCTCACATCTATATTTTGAAAGGGTTCTACTAATGTCTATCTTCTTAGCTGATAACAACCTTGCTCTTTGTTACACATCATCATCTTGATCCATTGTCTTCAGAGCCTTCAACATCTTTGTCCCATGACTCTTTTCTCCAGCAAGCACATTTCTAGTTTTGTTGTGCCATGTGATTTTTCCTTTTCTCAGTTTTCTGAGAAAAGGATGCAGGAAACCTGCACACAGCTGGTTGCAATGCCTGCTGCTCTCCTCCAGTATCTCAGCTGCTGCACTTCCACAAATCCTAGATGTAGACTTGGACTTCTTGTTTTATTCACCTGCTTACTTCCATGGCTGACAAATAAAGCAGCAGCCCCAGACTCTGATAATGATGATCCACAGGTGAATGACAGCACTGTTTTGAAAAAACTGGCAAGGACTGATATTTTTACTTTGAAATTTTGTTCCTAATTCCACTGTTTTCCACAGGTAATGCATCCTGTATTTTGGAGGAGTGCATTGAAAGGCAGCAGATTTACCTCTTCTTTGCCCTTCCAGTTTCAGCGAAAAATTCTTCTCCCACTGCAAGTCAAGAGGTGGGAGCTACTATGACACGCTGTATGAGGCAGCTTCTAAAGAAAAAAACAACTATTCCTTAAACCCACCTTATTTTTGACAGGTTTCTTAAAGGCTCCATAACAATATAATTAAATGAAGAAACATGTTTAGGTTTGGTTTGGTTGATTTTTTTTTTTTAAATGTTTCATCTTCACTTTAGAATCTGAATCTGCAAACTGAGGCGTAGATGAGTGTCTGCTTGACTGTGGTTGGTAATGCATGTAACATTCTGTAACATTACTCTGGTTGATACATGTACAAACGCATACACACACATATATAATATTTGTTCAAAATATTAACAACATAAAGGACACTTTGCAGGGGAAACAGTGTCATTGAGTAGTCTCAATTTAGCAAGAAGCGTTGGGGCAAATGAGGGCAGTTTCATCAGTTATTGCATTCTTTCCTGTGTGGGCTTTGAAAGGACTTCTCAGAAACATCACCCTTCGCCGAACTCACGGAACGCCCGGGCCCATGGCAGCGCCGGGGCCGCTGACAGCAGCGGCCCACGGGCGGAGCAGCACACATGCGGACAAGCCCCTCTGCCAGCCCGCACGCCCATTCTCTCCCTGCGCGGCCCCATTGGTTTCGCCTGCTGCCCAAGGGAGTGGTGGCGGGCCGCGGCTCCCTCTCCCGCCCCTCACGGCCAGGAGGGCGCAGGTGGGGCCCCGCGCTTAGCACCCGCTCCACGGACACCTCAGGGGCCGCTTGAGCCGGGGGTGGCCTCGTCCTACGGGGCCCATCCTGCCCGTGGTTCCCCGAGCGACCACCAAGCCCAGGCCACCGTCGCTCCGGGGCAGCGCAGGCCGGGGCGGGCGGGGGGAACGAAAGAGCGGCGGAACGGGCGGGCGGCGCTCGGGGAGGCGCCGGGCGGGCCGGCGGGCGCGGCTGGCCGAGCATGGCGGCGCTGCGGGTGCTGGAGCTGTACAGCGGCATCGGGGGGATGCACCAGGCCCTCAGAGGTATCGGCGCGCCCCGCGGGGCTCCGTGCTGCCTGCCCCGCCGGGGACACCCCGCCCTCGGCGGCTCCATCTGCTTGAGGGGACCCCCGCCCTTGAGGGAGGAGGGGGCAATGCAGGGTGCCCCTCTTCTCGATGGGGCGGGCAAAGGTGGCCCCTGTTCTGCCATAGCCCCTTCCCCAGCCCGGCGTGTCGGCACCAGGTACCCAGAAGCACGTTGGGACAGAAATTAGGAATCCCTGCACCTTGTTTGGCCTAGGCAGCTGCTTCTGGAAAGGCTGTGATTTTGTGTTTGTTATTATGTGCTCTGTGTCATACAGACGCGCCCCGGCTGCGGATGGGATGGGGATCAGTGAGATGCCCGGGATGATAACCACATGAGCCAGGGTTTCCCCCTGCCATGCAGATGGGCTTGGTTTTCAGAGGCCATAGCTGGGTGAACAGCTGAGCCGTGTTCCAGTATGAGAGAGCCTGAACAACTGAGGCTGGTGTAACTTTTTATGAACGAGAAAATTGAATATGGAATTTGAGCTGGTATAGAGAGTTCACGCTAGCCTATGTTCCCAGGTGGGTTTTTGATCTGGTACAAGGAACCCTGGAGCTCAGTTTGCTGAATTGTTAAAGCATGGCCTGGGTGACCTTCAGCAGACTCTGTGAACTGGCTTCCCCAAATTAAAAATTGAGTTAGAGCTATTGATTTCCTTTGTAAAGTACCTTGGACCTTATTCCCTTGAAGTCCAGGTTTCAACACACATTAGTATAATTTATGAGAATCACCATAATAATTTTAACTAACTACAATCTTTCAAATCATTCAGTCTTCAGGAGCACTAGCAGAGAGCATTGTAATAAAAACATCAGCTAGAAACTTGTTTTATCTTGCTGTTTTTCCAGGGAGCTATGGAATATTAAGAATATGCTTACAGAGTGAAATCCATTTAGCATCATTTATTTTTAAAATACACTCACAATTGTCAGCGTGGCATTTTTCCTACTATCCTCTTTTTGATGAATGTGCATATGTGCTTTATTTATAAACATAAATATATGAAATACATTCTATTCTATTTATTATGTGTAAAAATACACAAGAAAATGGGATCCTACATTGTTCCTAACCACCTGTTTTGAGGATGCATTTTCCTTATTTTCAGAGATATTCATAGAATATTAAGAGGAAAGTATAGCTTTGTCTGGAACTGCAGATTTAGGAATTTTTGTAGAATGAAAAGAGTGTGTTATGCCTTGCATATAGTGTACAGGCTGGTGGTAACATGCTGCTTTTCTACTAATCAGATTTCTGAAATGATGGCAAGCTATCCATGTTTGTTATATTGTAGACAATTTCCATATTTCTGTAGAAAGTGGACTGGTCCCTGAAAATTAGCCTACACCATGGCTCCTTCACTCTTTACTGAATTATCAAGCTGTATTCTTGCCATAATAATAGATGTCTTGGGGCAAGTTCAGTAGTGTGCTGCAATTTTTAATAAATTACAATGCTAGTTGTGATGTCCTGTGAATTTCCACCTGTGACAACATCACTTGTGACTCAGTATATACTTAAAAGGGTGGGAATATTGGGAATGCCTCATTAGATTATCAGAATATTGTAAACTTTTATCCAAAAGATACACAGAATTAGTGATGGTTACCCAGTGGATAGTTACATATGAAGTCTTGAAATCATGTCACCTAATGGTATTGTTTGGAGACTGAAGGATTTAACTAAACCCCTTGTATTATTTCCTGAAAAGGTAAATTTACTTCCACATTTACTGTTTCTGAACTTGCTGAACACAACTGATTCACTGTCAGTCTGGTGTGATTTCTGTTCTTATGGGTTTACATTTAACTGAAGAAATTGCAATAGGTTTGAACAGTGAGACTGAGATTTTCCTGTAGAGGTATCAGCCAGAGCAGATAAAGTAGTATAAGTAAGGACATTTAATTTATTATTTGTGTAAATGACCTTAACTAGTTCAAAATGGTCAAGTACCAGTTGAAATTTGCGAAATGAATTGACACAAAGCTATTTGCATTACAGTTGGTATAATATTTTTCATCTGGGTGCTTATGTTTCTGGGAAACATATGGAAACTCAGCCTATAAGCATTGTGTTGTCTCAGGAAAAGTCCAAACCATGCACTTCTAGACGAAAATCTTGTTAGAGTCTTGTTAAAAGTAATAGGCAATTTGATTAAAAAGTGTCCTACGAAATTTGCACTAAATTAAGTATTTATGAACAGGTTATAGTATAAAACTGGTTTTGATTAATTGGATTTCATTTAGGAGCAGAGATATACTTTGGCATTTGATGGTTTTTAAAGTCCTTTAGACATCTGGATTCAGTTTTCTTACATGGTTTATGAAGGAAGAAAGTCAAGGGGCATTGAAGTGTTTGCTTTTACGTGCAAATAGAAAAGAAGTGAATGTTCCTCTGTAAGTACTTTAATAATGTGTTTCTTATACGTTTTTGGCCTGTATGTGTACATGAAAGCATGCTGTTTGAAAAGGTCTCTGATCCTATCCTCCATTTAGCAAGTGGCAGATTGTTCAGCATCTTCCTTTTAAATCATGTATGGAAATATTAGAAGTGTTGTGGGGTTTTTTTTCCAAATAAATATGAAGTTTGAAAGAAGGGCCTCCATTGTGCCAGTGCTTCCATAAGCCAGATGCAGGATAGATGAAGATTATGTATAATAATATATTATCTTGGTATGGTTTCTAGTGAATACATAAGCCAAGAAAAATAATAGGAATATGTACAAAACAGAGAGAAAAAAACATTTAGTGTTTCAGTGGTAGCATCCCAGGAAAGCCTTGTTCTACAAAAGCAGTTCTGCAGTTCTGGCAGGCTAGTTCCTGGCCATGGAATGGGGTCTGTTATGGTTAGTTCAGCTGGTCCAGTTTCCTACTTTTTCTGTGAAATTGCCAGTGTTTCAATTGGCAAATAGGTATTTGTCAGGAAATCTGATGCTGACTTTTCTACCTTGATGCCCTTCTTGGCTGTGATCTTTAAAAAACTTAGTTTTAGGATAGCTTGCAGGATGAGAATATTTGCTGTTTTGGCAGTTGTCATTAATATAAATGCATTTGGCACCAAAAAGTATGCAATTGGTTTTGAGATTGTCCTTGCCTACAGTAAAACATAATTGAATTTCCACATACTGATGGAAATTTATAGTCTCTTGTGTTTGTCTGAAAGAGTACATAGAAGTTATGAGTACATAGTTTCATAATTGAAACACATTCTTTTTGACAGTGAAGAGAAGGTTGTTCCTGAATTTAGGTTTCAGTCTAAAGCTGAAAAAGAAATATCTTGGTGATTGTCTATCTCTAGATTGTCTATCTCTATAGCTAAAGTGTTGGTACTTTAGCTATAGATAATTCACGAGATGCAGAATTTCTAGGTTTAGGTTTTGAATGCTTTATGGTATTTTAACACTAAAGACCTGCAAAAGGATACAATTTAGAAAGCTGAGCTCAGTTAAGGTCAGAAATCAGTGACTCTGTTCATATTCACACTGCTGAAAGATTGAGGCAGCTAAGGGATGAATGTGTGTTTCTTTCTTCTTCCCACCCTGTAGCCCAAGCATTTGGGATTTATGAAGGCTGATGTATAAGTCAACCTTTATAAATGTACATCTAAATCTATGATAATTCTTTTATGTGTGAGTGAGTGAATTTGTTCTTTATAAAATGCAGAGTTTCTGCAGTGAAAAATAGTGTTTTATTTTTAGAAAATCTGTGACTACAAATTCATTTCCTTAGCAACATTCCATCAAACAAACAGCCCGCTCTTCCTCCCTCCCAACCAAAACAAATCTAAACTGGCCTATTAATTCAGGCAGTTTTCCCATGAAAAATGGGTTCCATGTCTCTGCCACAAGCATTTGTAATCTGCCAGTCCCTGAAAAAAGTCACCTTGCATAAAACACTAAAGGACCTATTTTAAAAAATACCATAGTTTTGCAGGGATAAAGTTGGTGGTATTTTTCCTCTGCAATTGTTATACTTCAGTTTTACAGAGTAAAAACTTCTGTCTCTTGTGCTCTGTCATGCATGTTTGTTCATTTTACTTGATTGTCTCTGTGAACTGCATAGCACAGTAAACTGGTGTGTGTATTTACACTGAGCAAAGCTATCCCACCAGGAGAGTCAAAGGAGATGAAACTGGCAAGTAGCTTTAGGATTCAGTACAATGCAAAACAAAAATATTGCTGGTTTGAGCAAGTTTTGACACCTAAACTCAATTTAATGCTTCTCCAAAATATAGCTCTTTGAAGCACGGGATGGTGCCAGTTGTGCTATAATGTAAGTTTATAAAGTTTATATAGCTTAACATGATCAACTCCTGTACAAATAGAGCAGTGAAAGAAGTTGCTAAGTATCTTGCAGGAAGCAAGTATCAAGTTTACTGATAGTTGTGTTGACTGCAGCCATGGACAGTTCAGCCTGATCATTTCAGTCAAGAGCTGACAACTCAGAAATTAAATCCTTGCTCTCTGTTTTAAAAGGAAAAAGGACTGACAAAACTTGTGACTTATCTTCCCTTTTCCATCTGTTTCCATATACCTGTTAGAATAGATAATTTTTCTGGCTCCTATTTTGCAATATGCTGAAATTCACCAAACTGCCCTTGGTATAACCCAGTGTATTTCGTGTGTTCTCTTGACACTGATGACTCTATTGCAAAAGTACAGTGGTGAATATAAACAGATCTATGTTCATTTTAAGGTCTGCAGAAACACATGACAAAGGAATCAATTCAGAAGAAAAAAAGGACAGATATTGTTGTCAGAAATTTTATTTTTGGCATTTGAAGGTGACACTCTTTGGGTTTACTTTTTCAAATCAGAAACTAATGCACACATCCTGTCTTTCTTTGTTTTGAATGCATCACCTTCCTATCCTTTCAGCAATGTCCCTTTCCCTCAAGAATGACAACTCCATAGCTGAAATAAGCATTGTGTATTCAATAAAGTAGAGAACTGGGACCCAAAGTATGATTGCTGCCTCTTTAGGCAGTTTAAGTATCAGTCAAAGAGTTTCTGCTGTCTGGGTCCAAGAGGTTTTAAGCTTTAAGTGTGAAATTGGTACATTACTAATAGGATGATAGAAGTTTGATTTCACCTGCATTCAGCCAAGAGAGAATATTACAACTAGTCTGCCTGAAAGGTCATAACATCTCCCTCAGTAACTTCCCCATCATGTCTGTGGCTTCCATTTGAACTATGTCATCTTGCTCAGAAATGAAAAATCTTTGTTCAAAAACTGGTGTCGAGGACACTTGCAAATCATGTATTCCAGCAGGCTCTTAGTTTCACTTAGGTAATGTGTATTATTTTTTCTTTAGTCTGAATAAAATGATACTGTTCTCTGCATTATTGTAATTCTCTTAAATATCTGTGTTTTGAATATTGGATGTACTTGTTTGAGGGGCAAAAAAAAGTCTCCAGAGCTGTGTCTGTTTCTGTATTGAAATCCTGCTATGTATTTTGGGGAGTTGATTTAACATCCCACCAAGTCAGCGATTCCTGAGTTGGTTTTGTGGCTTTTATCAGTGGGGATAGTTAAACACGGTCTTGATTCTGTTTTTCTTAGATTCTGCTTTCAAGGCTTTTTTTATGATGCATTCCTTATAGTAATTTTCAAGTAGTAAATGTAATTGCTATGGAAAAGCAGAATATCACAGTCTGACATAAAGTTATTTAACTTTCAGGAGAAGTTCTTTAAAAATGTTGCGTTTTCACATTGTTTGAAATTTACACAAGCTTTTCTTTGTTAGGTTGGATGTGTGAGAGCTGCTTGTCTGCTCAAGCTCCTTCATGCGTTTCCAGGGCATTTCCACACAAATACGCTTAATCAGCTTTTAGAGGGAGTCTGTTCTGTAACAGGAATTCCCAAGTGAGCTGCAACTTCTAAATGAAAAGGAGGAGAAGCTTTGAAAAAGTTATCAGGTCTTTGAATGAGGAAGAGATGGTCTCAGGTGGAATACCTCAGGGAAAGTTCCTGTCCTTTTTCCATGCTGGTTTACATCTCTGGGTTAGACTGAACATTGTATTGCAAGGAGGTTCAATAGGTTGCTGTTGATACTATTTAATAGCTGTGTGCTCTCTTCCAGGATCTCCAGGCTTTTGGGCCTGTGAAGTCTGCAGTAGCTCTTGTATGTACACCGGGAGATACTGGATGGATGGCAGTAAAAGAACGAGTGTCAGAGTCATGAGTTGTGAGATTTCTCTCACACAGCTTGCCTTCCCAATTGCCCTTTTTAAACTGTATGCTAATTAAGATAATAATTTGAGGGTTTTGATTTTTTAAATTTTATTTTTCTTCTGGAGTACCTGGAAAACACAGTCAGGGTTAGCTTGTTAGGACAGTGTGTTTTAAAAACTGAAGGAGTAAGTGGGAAAAGCAATCTCTCTAACAGTATTGGAAGTTTGATCCTGTTACTTAGATGCTGCAGCTTTTTTAAGGAAGATTCTTGAATACATTTGTAAATTGAGACATTCTTCCAGCTTCTTTTCACGCTAGGTGTCAGTGTTAACATACCTGTTCTGTAATCTCAGGTGTAGTCATTCTATTGTCCTTGTGGATACACCTGTATTTAGTTCTCAGTTACAACTTGTGGTCAAAAGGTCAAGACAGTAATGACAAATACTGATTTGTATTTTGACCCTTAATGGTCTGTAAGTATTTGTCTTGTGAAAGTCCTTATCTTTTTGCCTCCAATATCACCAAGTAAACCTGGAAGAACTAGCTTGGTCTTTGTTAAAATGTCTGCTACAATCTTTTCAATACCCAGATTTCTCTTTCATCTTAGTTTTGACTAAGATAGCCTTGAAAACCTGAAAGATAGTAGATGGATGGTAACTGCATTATTCAAAATTAAATCCACTGGGATCATCCCAGTTGTGCTTTCATCCTCTCAAACTGTAAATAATTATCTGCCTAGCAGTAATTCATACAGTGTCTCGTAAGGTCATTTGTTAATGTGTTACTTGAGCATATTGTGAGATTATTCAAAGGCATGTGGCTATTTGCCTTGTTTCTTTCGGTTTACAAAAGTGTTTTTTGTTTTTGTTTTTTTTTTTTTTTCATCTGAGGCTTTGTAATGCTGACCATAATGTAAATATCCTGGTGGTTGATACTGATCTCGGGTACCAGGAGGTAGGGTCACTTCTCTGCCTGCAGCTGTGACAGAAACCACAGCCCATCTTCTTGGATAAAAAGCCTTAGTGAAGGTATTGTGTTTCGTAATAACAAATAGGGTGACATGATGAGCAATGGAGTAAATACTGCTCTTACTATCTCTTTAGTTTCTGTAGAACCATTACTCTCTTACTCTATGAATTAACAGTTGTTTATTTACATTCTTCTTAGTGTATTTTTATTTCAGGGTTTTAGCTGTGGGTTTGTTACACTGTCCTCTCTTCAATAACACCTCTATCCAAGGGAGGAGAAGCTGCCAAGTTTGGTATTTTGGGACCTTTAACTCAAAGGAGACAGCAGCTGAGTTTGAGGCCTGAGGCTTTACTGAAATGTAAGCACAAATGTTTGTCAGGCAACTTAAAAGTTTTAATGGAAGAGAAGACCTGCATCAAACATACTGGTGCTATTTTTTTATAATGAGAAGTAGTACACCTCTAAAATAACACACTCATTTCTTGGAAGTTGTCAGAGGATAACGCAGTGGCAGTGGGGCTTGGCAGGTTGACTTGGGATTCCTGTAGCCAGGTAACTTGCTGGCCACGGAGACCTGCACAGAGGTGGAAATATTGTAGAGGTGAACCCTGTTTGGAATTTTTTTATCTACTAATTAGATGCACAGTTAGCTTCCATTTTTGGATATATAAAGAAGGGAAGTATTGCCCTTATGATTAGAAAAACCATATGTTTTTTTATACAAAGTTTCAAAGACAGCACAGCAGAATTTGATTGTGTAATTTGCCTTTTGTTTTTGAGCAGTGCTGTACACAACTGAGCAAATATATTTTTGTAAGAGAAGTAAAGAGAAGCTAGAGTTTTCAAATTATTTTTTTTTTTCATTTTAGAAAGCTGCACATATGCAGAAGTTGTAGCTGCTGTTGATGTAAACACTCTTGCCAATGATGTTTATAAGCACAACTTTCCCAGCACACCATTATGGGCAAAGACTATTGAGGTGAGTGATTAATATGTTTTTTACTGTAGTCTGGCATTTGTAACATGTAAGTTGTTTTCACTGTCTTTATTAGTAACAGGAGAAACAAAAAGATTTGGGTTATTATGAATAAAGCAGTTTTACAATAACTTTGATTGCTTGTGCTGTGGTTGCTTGTTGAAGTAAGAGGGATATTCTTACTTCAGGCTTTTTCTTAAAGTCTTGCCTGCTGCATCAAGAAAGGTTATATAAATGTCAAGAGGAATGCTTACCACCAGTAAAGGAATGTGAAAAATCATATTTTTAGATTAAAAAAATATTTTCATGTACTTCAAAAAAATTTAATTAAGTTACTTGGGGGCATGCCTTTGTTTTGCAGTTATAGTTGGGCTCAGAGAAACACAACGAAATATATTGGATTGAACACTCTTGAATCTTTTTTAATGAGCTCAATGGGTAAAATGTTTTATCTATTAATTATCTGGAATTCTGTCACTTGCCAAATTATTTAAAAATAACTAAGTAAAATTGAATTTTGTTTTAATAAATGAGAGACAAGCTAGACATGGAGTTTTGCTTGGATTGAGTTAGAAATTATTGTATATTTCTTAGTCTTTCATGGTTTTACAACATGACAGTAAAAGATACTGTATCTGTTTTAAGACACCACTTAAGTAAGAGTTAAATAGGTGGCTAAAGGTTAAGTGCTTATTCAGCTCTCAATAATAACTGGCTAAATGATAGTTTATAGTTTTATAATGGAAAAAGAAGAAGAATCTTTGCCTGTGTCATTTTATAGTAGACAAGAGCAGATTATTAGAGTTGGTAACACCTTGTTCAAATATAATGGATAAAATAGCAGCTTTTGTCTAGTTTTCTAGGGTAGTTATGTTACATTTGCTGTATAGATATCCCTCAGAGTATGTAAGGAGTGATTTCTTTGTCCAGGTCCTAGTTACTTGATCATTGTCCTTCTTTCCTCCTGGCCCCTTAATGTGTTCACTTTCTGGTGAAAACTTGATTTAGAGGAATTTCTACCGGTGCAATTAATTCCTACCACTGACCTAATTCTTTCTTTTCTGAGCAGAATTATCTTTGTAGAGGAGAATTTCAGCCATGCGGTATCTTTGACTAATTTTTATAGGGGAAAAACTATGAAATTAACTTTATAGGGTGCCTTGCCAGTAAGCTCCTAAGAGCTAAAACCCATAGGTTGGATTTATAAAAATTACCATATTTGAACTTGAGCTACTTTTCTTCACACATATTTTGAGTATGTGAGCAGTGGTTTTGATGTACAAAGACTTCATATGTGAGTAATGATACTTTATTTTCAGGAGAAGCAGGTCAGTATCTACTGATAGAACCACTACACACCTCAAAGAATGAGCAGATGCAAACCTTAACCTTAACACTAACCTTATTAGTGTTTTGTTTTATATTCAGAGCAGTTACTGCATATTTATATTTTAGGGTTTGCCAAGGTAGAAAAGATTTCAAAATTACTAGGTCAAATGAGAGATTAGGTCGTTTTTTGCTAAATGAAGCATACAATGGAAATAAGTGGGGTAATGTGATCTGAAAGATGACTTGAGAATTTCATACAGTTCACAACACTCAACATTCTTCTATTTTTTTCTGTTTTCAGGGCATAACACTGAAAGAATTTGACAAATTATCTTTTGATATGATTTTGATGAGTCCTCCCTGTCAGCCATTTACAAGGTAGGTACTTGGGAAAAAAGTGCAGTTGTTGCACTATATATGGTCAAAGGAGAAATGTTACCAAGAGTGACAATATATGTGGGTGATCTGTCTTATCTTTCTCTTTCTAAGAGATGTGTTGTAGCTCTCTTCACCATTATGTTTACTGAAGTGAAAGAAATGCAACAATTTGCATCTTAATTGTTGATCACATTTCTTGCATATGTATATGTTAATTCAGTTTAAGTGAAGTAAGCTTCTTATAGCACCAATTTTGTGCACTGTACTATTCCTCCAACAGTGAAATTTACTGTTTAGGATTGCTGCCTTTCCTTTTAGATTAGATATCAATCTAATATTTTCCTGGGGCAACTCCAGGAGGATTGGAATTTCTCAGTTCTGCCTGAGACTCAAGAGTGTAATCTGGTTTTATTTGTACTTTGAAAATTACACATGCACACAGATAGTTTATTCTGAAAAATATTTCTATTTTAGCCAAGACTGAAAGGATTATGGCTTTGAAATGATTCTGTGGATGATAAAGAGGAGTATCTTGCTGATTAAAGATTGAGTTTACTGAGATGTTATTTGTCAGATTAATTTGTAATTCATATCATTTGAAAGCAGAGACCAATGGGGAAAGATTCTAGTAACTGCACTCATGCAAAGTAGTAGCTTCGTGAAAAAAGTCTGTTGATGGTGATAATACTGTTTATGTAAGAAAGTATATTTCATTGAATGTCCTAAGATTGAAAAGAAATCCCTGTAAAGTGGTGCTGATCTATAAAAATGAACTAGTGCAAACCTATGTATATAGGAAACATTTCAGATTTTTTTCTTTATAATATGGTGAAAAGAAAACTCTGTGTATGACTGATTAATTTAGATACATGCTAAAACTCTTCTATAAAGCTTTTATTCTTTTTTCATGAGCTAGTACAAGTATAAGCTAGGAAAACACAGGCCTGGAATCATTGTCATATTTGTAACCCACATAATCTGTCCAGTTTAGTGTTACAAAATTGATTCCGAAGTTATTCACATGGGGCTCAATCCTGCTAAAAGGTGAACAATGAGGCTTTAATTCATAGAAATAATTTAATATATTCAGTGCAAAATAGCAGGGTATTCCCAGAAACCCAGTGGGGGTTTTTTGTTCATTCAAAGCCAAGTATGTTCAAAGGCTTTGCTGGACAAGACCAGAATGCTAAAGGCTTTGCAGCCTGGGGAGTGGATTTCATTACTGAATGCTTCAAATCTTAACCTTGCTGTGAGCTGATGGATTCTGGGGGCAGACTTTCATTCCTTAGAGCATCTCTCAGGACACTGCCTCTGTGAGCAGGTCCTCCTGTCTGTATATGATGCTTTTGCAGCATCCCCTTTCGAAGCTCAAAATGTCAGTATTTTGTAGAAAAATGTAACTCAAATGTCAGTCTGCTCTGAGCAATACACCAGTGTTTCTTTATTCTTTCTTAGAATTGGCCTGCAAGGTGATGTGTCTGATCCACGGACGAAGAGCTTTCTCTATATCCTTGATATTCTCCCAAGGTATAAATGAACTTTACCTCCATTGTAAAGCCCCTTTTGTAACTGGGCTTTGTTGTAGTTAAGTCTTCTATATTTCAGTGGGACAAGACATCTGTAATGTTTTAGAGGGATACTACTAGTTTTGTGTTTGTTTTCACATGATCATACGTAACATACAAATACTTGTATTTTACTAATGCTGTAATTGCCTCATTGTTGCTGTGTATGCTTTCATTTTCTGCTTTCCTTTTCAGTGCATGTCTGTTTAAACTATGCCTAGATGATAAATGAAAAGAAAAAGTTCTTTTCAGTTCAACATCCAATTTGCATTGATTTTATGTAGAAGCAGGAGTAGATAATATAACAGTTTGTCTATTGGTCTCATGGAAACATGAAAAGTTTTTAAAATATTGGGTAACAAAAGCTTAAATTCAACATATAGTCATCTTTCAAAGAGGTACCATTTGAAAGTTGGTTTAAATATGTTATTGACTGTACAATGCAATGTATCTTGCAACCTTTTCCCTTCTTCCTTAAAGCCTCTGTTCTTTTTGGTGCTGCTTCTAGATATCTTGGAGCAGATTGTGTATTTTTCATTTGTAGTACAATCTCTTGTTTGGAATAGTAATACTAAAGAATTCGAATAGCACTGCTTTGTCTGCACGGTGTCCTTGTCTTTGTATTCATCTGTCACTTTTGCGTGGTCAGGTCCCAGTTATGCAACAGCCATAATTATTTGGCAGTCTTCCTTCACCTGGAGACTAGAACAGCTCTTCCCTATATATTCCTCCATTAGTTCATCTTGCTGTCAGGATTGGAGAAGGACAAATGAATGTTTAGTGTCTCTTTTACTATTTTTTTAAATGAATACTTTCAACACAGAAGGAAGCCAGTACCAAAAAGCCTTTCTTTCAAACTGCTGTTAGCACTGGGAGAAAAGGGTCTTCATCCTTGTTCTAGAAACTTTATGCAGCTAACAACATTAAATGGAGCTGTGTCTTTGCCCTTGTCACGAGCAGAGAGAGAACAATGGCACAGAAGGGCTGAGTGGCTCGGCAGGGCCATACATAAGAAATCTGTGGCAGAGAACACAGAAGAAAACATAGATTCTGTAGCCCACTAAGTTAGACAATTCCTAGGTAAAAAGGATAGTTATTACTACTCCCCTGCCTCTGTCAAAGACTCAAAATTAGGGAGAGAATGTGGGTTGTTTAGAAGTTGCAAAGGATGTCTTTTGTGGAACAAGAAATGTAACACAGGTTTCC
This sequence comes from Phylloscopus collybita, assembly GCA_027886175.1. Lineage (NCBI taxonomy): Eukaryota > Metazoa > Chordata > Aves > Passeriformes > Phylloscopidae > Phylloscopus > Phylloscopus collybita. The sequence continues at coordinate 19,280,092 of JAJNNQ010000002.1, forward strand.
AACTGATCTGTTAAAATGATAAATAAAACCTGGCAGATACTGAGTAAGTTAGTAATTTTTCAGAAAAATATTGCCTTCCATATCCTTTAAGGCATCCTGACCTAGGGATTCCTTTCCATTAAACTGAAACATGGTTAAGAGGCTGGCTGCTTTTGGACATTACAGTGCATTAATATGGAAATACTGCTTCCCAGTTGCTGTGAGCTTAGCTGGATAAATGGCAGAAGCTTTTCCTTCTCAAAACCAAAGCTTTAGACACTCCAGGACCTATATTTTTATCATGACGATGCAAAGGACCTGGGCTTGGCTGTCTCACTTTTATCTCAACACCCCAGAAGACTCTGCTAATGTCCCTTATCTCCTTGGGGAGGGTTCTTGAAGCAGCACCTACTCTAAATAGTCACTAGAAGGTTCAACATGATGGCTTCTGTAGAGTTTCTCAATTCCAGTGGATTTGTGTTTTAATAAGATAGTGCTTATGTGTTTTTTTGAATATGATACATTTGTGAGACATTGAGTATGGAGTATTTCAGCCCCAAGAAAGGAAATGCTTAATTATCCCTTTACATTCTAAATTGATATGGTATGCATACAGTTTATGAAAAGTGAAAAATAATTTCTCATCCCTTGGATGTACTTACCTTTTGTTCAGTCTTTTGTAGTGAAATACTGCTGAAATGAGGCTCAGAGGTGGCCTGGGATGACAAATACTAGAGATAATGGAAAGGACAGTTTCAAGATCTGGAAAGACCTGGGAAATCCTTGAAGCACGCAGCCAGCAAACAAAGTCCAACCCAAATGGTCTAGATACTGTCTATCGTGTCCAAGCCATAACTTGGCAAAATCCAATGCTAAAACATCAAAGTGCTGCTCTTACAGAAACATTTTTAATGTTAATATCTGCCAAGTACTTAACACTTCCTCTTTTGTATAGTGATTACTTGCCTTGTGATCTGTCAATCCCCTCTGAGGGCTTGCATTTCAGGCTGTGCTCTGATTCATTGCTAAAAAAGAAATTTTGTAGTAGTCAATGATTATGAGTGTGGGTAGACATACTAGCAGATATCCTATTACACACTGAATCTGTCCTTTAGGGAATGAACAGTGATAAAGATTAAAAGTGCATGCATGGAGTACAAGAGGGCACAACTCTTCAAGACAGCTCTTCATCCAAACATAGGTGGGCTTTGTGGTTCTAACCAGCAGTCCACATTTTTAATTCAGTTGTTTTTTCAAGGATACTGAACTTTAACAGCTATCATGATGTAGAAATACTTTGATCTTTCTGCTAGCTAAACAGGTCTGTGGATGAATATAATGTACTTTACATCTTGTTACTCTGATTTGCTGCTTTTTTTTTTTTTTCCCTTGTAGGCTTCAGAAGCTTCCAAAATACCTACTTTTAGAAAATGTTAAAGGATTTGAATCCTCTTCTGCAAGGTAATCTCTCATTAATATATGCAGGTTTTAGTTTGCAAAAAGGATGTATTCTTTAGAAGGAGAAGGGATTTGTTCTTTAGCAGGGATTTTTATTTCCTAGAGTTGGAGTTAACAAAATAGCTTGAGATGGGACAGGAATTAAAATCTTAGATTCTGAAAAGAACTTGCTAGATAACTGGTTATGTCTCTAAGTGGATAAAATACAACAGTATTTTATTTTTAATTTTATTTGATGAGTATTTGCTTTGATTTTATTTGATGATTATGTTTTCTTTAGAAAAGATCAGAATTAGTTCTCAAAGAAAAATAACAATAGGTGTAACACTCAAGAGGTTTCAGGGGTTTATTCATGACAGGATCCTATGGTATCTTGTGTTATGGTCACAGAACAGGCTAGGGGCTTTCTTGAGTACCTTTGTTGATAGTTGATTATCCTTGGTTCAGGGCTACTATCAAATGGTCCAGACATAGAGTAAGAGGGTTATATTTAGTCTTGGTCTGAAATGTGGAAGAGAGGAGGTGCTCCTACAGTTACCTAATGACAGCAGGAGCACTCTCCTCTCTTACGACCAAAGCAGGAGAGAGTGAGTTGCAATCTTCCTTCTTAGTTCTCTCTGGAACAGAGTGAGGTCTTTCCATGCACTCCTTAAAGCACCAACAGCCACCCTGCATATCATGCTCTTAATGAATATGGCAGGCAGCTGGGAGACTCTCTCACTGGCTCAGCTCTCTCACTGGTTCAGTGTTCATGGTCCTCTCTTGTAGACCCAGGGATTCCCTAGGCTGTGCCTTGCTGGCCAGTGCTTGGCACAAGCTGTCCTTCAGAAAACACCCTGGTTAGGACACTGTGTTCTCTTATGACACCTGGGATGTAGTCTCACATACAGTGCCAGGTACAGGTCACAGCTCCTGCCTTTTGTATTGTTCCAGCCTAGTGCAGTCTTCATGGAATACAGAAGAAAAGTATTTTTAGGATTATTTCCCTTACAGTCTTTTTCCATTGTTTATAAAGCACAGTCTCACCTCACTTTAATAATCAAAGCCACTGATACTTGTCATCCCTTGATTTAGCCTTTTTGTTAGGCTTAGCTGGTGCTGTGTATTTGAGCAGAAGGAAGTAGTGAGCTATTTGTAGTGGTTTTAACCTCCTGTTTTATGATTCCCAATAAAGAGAGTATCTTGCCCTCTGATTACTTTCCTTGTTGGCACACTATCATTACTCTCCTAGGGCTGGGATGTCTTTCAAAGAGGCATTTGCACTGTAGTAAGAGTGAGGTGCCTTTGAATGTATAATAGTCTCTAACACTGAACTTCATATGTTGTCTCTCAAATTCAGTAATGGGTGACATATCAATAATTTGCTATCCAATTATTTCAATGAATGCTTTGGTAAATATGATGTTGAATTTAATCTGTTTCTATTTAGGATTAAAAAAGGAGCTGAAGGCTATGTGAAGGGAGTAATTGCTTTTTGTTGCCTTTCAGAAAAGAACTTTTGCAAACACTAGCAACATGTGGATTTAAATATCAGGAATTTCTCTTGTCTCCAACCTGTGTGAGTACTAAAATTGCTTTAATATTATTTAATAGTTCAGAGTGCACTGAGTCCAGGGATGTTTGAAAATTCTCTTTTGTGTTAGAAAAGAGAGTCATGCCTGAAGGTGAAGATACACTTGGATGAGAAAACCAACTGACATGACTTCTGATTTCTCATACTGGCATAACTGTATTGCTGTTTGTGTTCAGATCCCAGTCCCATATTGCTTTTGCAAATTGCATTTGCTGCCATTACATATTTTTAACAAGGCATGAATTTACACTGTAACCAGGAAGGTGATTTTCCCTGCAGGAGCCTCATTGCTTCAGCAGAGCTGTGCCTCTGGATTTCCCAGCACAGAAAATGTGACTGTTTCTTGTGGGAGGAGGAGCTTTGTTTCCATGTTACCCTGGCAACTGAAAAAGAGTTTGAGAGAGATTTCAGATTGTGCAAGACTAACTGGAATCAGTGAAGTACCGTAAATATTTGAGAGAAGCTAAGAGAGTGTAGCTTGAAAACCAGTTGTGGTAGATTTATTTAATTTGTTAGGTGTCTTATAATTCCTTGTTTAAAGAGGCAAAGAGAGAGTTTTTTGCTTTTAACAGAAAACAGATAGTACCTGTTCCAAGAAATCATGAGGCATGTAAATTTTTCTTCTTGCATCACATAAAATTTTGTTTACATTCATATTCATTTACAGAGAAGTCAAAACTATGAGATACAAAGAATAATTGCTTGCTTGGTTCTTTGGAAGTAACTAGGTATGGAAGTAACAAGTGTGTAGGTATTATCAACGAATACCCAGAGAATACCCTGGAAAAAAGAAGGCTTCAGGGTGTCCTAATTGCAGCCTTCCAGTACCTGATAGGAGACTACAAGAAAGACAGAGAGGGACTTCTTACAAGAGTCTGTAGTGACAGGACAAGGAGGAATGGATTCAAACTTAAAGAGTAGTTTTAGATTAGAATCAGAAGGAAGTTCTTTGTGATGGGGATGGTTAGGCACTGGAACTGGTTGCTCAGAGAAGTTGTGGATGCCCCATCCCTGGAAGTGTTCAAGGCCATCTAGGATGGGGCTCTGAGCAACCTAGTCTAGTAGAAGGCATCCCTGCCCATGGCAGGAGGCTTGGAACGAGATGACCTGCAAGGTCCCTTCCAACACAAACCACTTTATGAACCTCTGCTTCTGTGAATATTATCTCAGAAGTCTCAAAGTATATTAGTATGTCATAGTCCTGTTACTGCATGTAGTGGCAGATAACTTGTATGATGCTATAGACCACTTTTTCTCTACTATCACGTGGACTAAAGGCTCCTGAATTTTGATTACAGCTTGGCATTCCCAATTCTAGGCTGCGATATTTTCTAATTGCGAAGCTTCACCAAGAACCACTTTCCTTTCAAGCTCCTGGTCAAGTGAGTCTATTCATATTACTTGAATTTGTTTCATTTCATGAAAATTGAGGGTTAAATTTTCAGTTTAGTGGTGTGTGTTGATGAATGGAGAAGAAGTGATTCCAACAGAAAAGTTAAATTCTGTCTCCTTTTTTCAGCTTGGATATTGAGCTTTGTAAGGACTGATGTGCCTTGGATGGCTTTAATGAGTTGAGAGATGTGTTTTCTAGTAGGCTAGAAAGCAGGTCATACTGCTACATTGTATTGTTTGCATACTTGGAAAGGTCTTTTTGCAAAGGCAATTATTTGAGGTTGTTCTGACATCATTGCCAATAGGCCAACTAATCTAGATGTACTGCTTTTGAAATCTTCATGAAAATAACATCTAAAGGTTACTTGCTTTATTCTGAGCATCTCTGAAGGAATTCCTACTCACTGTATGGTTGGCTGTCAAGTTGTTTATTAAATACTGTTCTTTAATTTTATTTTTGTCACAATTTCCACTTAGATATTGACAAAATTCCCAAATGAGGATCCAGAAGATTTACTCCAGGAAGAAGTCACTGACAAAGTGTGTGAAACTGGCTCTTCTTTGTCCTCTGAGGAGAAGAATCTGGATCCAAACACTGGTTCAGATTGCAGCAGCAAGAAGAGTTTACCAAAAGGGGCCTTTCTATTTAAGCTTGAAACAGTAGAAGAAATGGAAAGGAAACATAATCAGGATAATGATTCCTCTATTCAAATGCTAAAAGACTTCTTGGAAGAGGAAAACAAAGAAATGAGTCAGTATTTCTTACCACCAAAGTTCTTACTGCGCTATGCTTTCTTGTTAGACATTGTTAAACCCACCTGCCGGAGATCCACGTGCTTTACAAAAGGGTAAGTTGCCAAGAAAATGTCTTGCTAAATCATGTCCTGAAATTTTAAGTGTATTTTCTCACTTGTGTCCTGTAAAACCACAGAAAGATGTTTCATCAAAAAATCCTAAGCCTTTGAAAGAAATCTCCTTACATAGTGTGCTTGCTGGTCCAGTGGAGTGCCCGCATGAGAATCCGTCTGGCAGAACATCATGTGCCCACTCCAAAAAGGCATTCACAAAAGACAGTTGCCATTTGTTGTTGACCTTCACAGAAGCTTAATTACCCCTGCGGAAATATGGTTCCAGTAGACTGCTATAGTGCTGATTCGTTAATGAATTTCTTTATATTGCTCAATGAAGTTACAAAGTGTCATGCATGACAGATCCATTCCTCATTAAATCTGTCTCCACTGTACATTTTATTGATTTCTTGGATTTTTCAGCTATGTAGATCAGAATAGCTGTGGATTTTCATGAAACCAGTGAGGTTGCTTCATTACAAATCATATTTGATGGAGCAGAACATCAGTGCTTTTCTATTTAGTAGTTTTCTGATTTGTACCTTGCAATTTTAAGTTTAACTTCTAGAAGTTGGTGAGTGTTCTGAAACTCCGTGAACAGCTGGTGAGGAGCTTTTCCACTGAACTGAATTGTATGAAACATTCCAGTTGGAGCCTTCAAATCTGTGGGAATTTTTAATACTGATAAATTTTTCTAATTGGATTGGTGTTTTGAATTTGCTGAGTGTTTCAATAAAATGTCTTGAATGATGAGTTAAAGCTAATTGTAACTTTTTATTAATTAGTAGAAATTAGACTGCCAGATTGACAGAATTCCTGCAGATTTTTTTTGATTTTTAACTTTAAGGTAATAAAGAAGAAGAAAAAGGATTTTAGAAGTTTGAAATTTGTGCAATAGGAAAGACCTTCACTCAGCTCTCATTGATATATTTGTATGTGCCTTTTCTGCCCTTACTCTTTTGAGTTGAGAGGGAGTCAGCATCTTGTGGAGTCTCTTTCTTAACTAGAACAGTCAAAAGAAACCTTTAGCCAGAATGGTGTCTGATGTGTCTTATATATGCCTTAAGTGTCATCAAAGGTAATTGGCCACTTGTGGTTTCACTAGAATACATCATGATATTTTGTGGTCATGTTTATCAAAATCACACTGAAGGAGGCTCCTGTGTAGTTAATATCAAGTCTCTGTACATAGTGGTGGGAAATCTGACACCAGGGGAACGTGACTCTTACTCCTCTGCTGATATGGAGGTACTTGTGGTAGTTCTGTCTGATTTACTGTCTTTGTTCTGTTTTTCAAGAGCCTTTGGGAAGGAAGGTTGCCAACATGATTCTCAATGTAATCTCATTTACAGCTCTGCGTTAAGAGAAGGTTTATAATTACACCTCATTAAAGTCACTTCCTGAGGCCAAGAATAAGTCCCTGCTGTGTCTGTTTCAGAAGTTCTGTTTTTATGTTTCTCTGAAGCATGAGATCTAGGCAAAAGACCCCTGAATGGGGTGGAACAGTACTCCAAGTAGTACAGAGAATCTCTTTGCTGCTGTGCCTGTCTCCTGTCTTTCTTGTAAGTTGCACTGACCATCAGCTTTGAGAGGGAGAGAAAAATTTCCCTTTTCCTCTTTGGTTTTCAGATATTTCTAGTAAAGATTCATGTGATGGAAATAATCTGGGTAGGCCTTCAGTAGTCCTTGCTAATTCAGGGACTTCAAATGCTGATAGTTCATCAGTGATTTTTGCTGTACTAATATGTCTTTGGAAGGCTTTGGTGGAGTATACAGCAAAATGTAATGTGTGAGAGATCAAGCAGGTAATTCTGTGTGCCCTTCTGACACTGAATTCCTGGGCATGTAGTGAATGATTGCTGAGTTCCTGAGACTGTCAACAGCATGGTTTCTCTTTGGAGTATGCTTGTGGTGGCTGAAGTTTTGAAAAGAAATTGACTATTTTAAAGGATAGAGGAAATTAAAATTATATCTAACTTCTCTAGATGTAGTTGTTCTGGCCATACTTTAAATTTTTGATATGCTATTGATAGGTGATACCTTTCAAAATAGTGCAAATATCAATTACAGAAGAGCTTTCTGGCTTTGTGGAAATTACTCTTTGTCAGTCATCATAAACAACACAATATACCCAGAAAAAATACCTGTATGAAATGAAAAGATTTTTTAAAGCTTACAGAAATAAAAGAGGGAGGGAATCTTGAATCAGATGAAAATTGAAGACTGTAATTTTTTAGGCCAACTTCTTCCATTATAACTTGTAATGAAATGTCAGAAAATCAATACATCTTTTTTTACTGTGACAAAATTTAATTATGTTCTGGGTCTAAGGTAGAAATGTTAACTTTTCTGTAGTCAGCAGCTTTAATAATAAAAACAATCCAGCTAGCATTACATTAGCCATATGCCCACATTTGTATTAAAAAACCAACACGTATGCACGCGCACACACACACACGGCCATCAAAGCACATGGACACCAACTGGATTTTTTGGGGGGAGGTGGAGTTCTGTACTCTAGTGCCAGTTATTTAGACAGGAGTATTTGTTTCTCCCAATAAAACTCTTCAATACTACTTTGAATTGTACCCCATTTGTTTCATTTGGCTCAGTTATATTAAACTGAAATACTACCAGATGTTGTATAAGAGGATGAGGATTCCTCAGTGCTAAACTTTGTGTTAGGGAATTTGTAAAATGCAACTAACCAATTAAAGATGATGTATTTATAAAACAGATTCCACATGTATTTAATCTGTAACAGTGTTTAGGTCTTCTGATCCTGATGAAGATTTGTAACCACTTCATTTTAAAATGAGTGCTGCTCTGGCTGTTATTGGCGGAAGTAATTGTAGCTTTTTCAGCTGAGGACGAAATACCCAGGATTGAGCCCTGCTAAGTCATTGTGTCTGTGCTGAAGGGAGAGTATTCTTTTATTCACTGTGGAATTAGAGAGGCTTGAAACATAACTTGTGCCATGCTTTAGGAATAGGTCCCAAGTGGAACAAAAGACCTTTATAATTGCCTTTACAGTTGTACAGATAAAACTAGAGAAGAGTGTCTGTTAACGATTGATGCAGACCACATCCCGTTAATGCAGGGGATCTTCTGAAGTTCTTCCACAGGATGAAGGCATCTGTTGTCTTGACTCATTCTTTTTCTGTTCAGAATGTTCAAACTGCCATAGTTAGACCAACAGAGCATGTTTCTGAAAGCACATAATTACATTTAAATTACAGCCTTGAAGAGACTACAGAGTAAACATGTTGTTAAGCAATCAACCACAAAGCACACAGAACAGCTATCATAGGTTTCAGAATGCAAGTTTACTTACTGTTTACTTGGATTTAATTTTTTTTTCTTCTTTCTTTCTTCTACTGCTCTGCATAGATGCCTGGCCATCACCCTTCCTTCAGTAGAAAATCCATAAGCAACCAAAGTTAAACCTGACTGAACCACTTTGTTCCTAATGCCTTGACATGAAAGCTGGATGCTCACACTAGTAGTCCTCCTTTTAATAGGGAGAGCTAATTTGAACCCCTGGGACCATTTGACTTTTAACACATTTTGCCTTAATGTAAAATTGGCTTAGGCAATGTAGATGGGTTTTTTTGGTGGTCCTATGCTTGAATTCCTTGGCTTTGTTTAGTTGCCATGTATAAGACACTGGTGTGGATAAACCCTTGAGCACTGAGGGCAGACTCATCCCCAGAGAGCACATTCAGAGGGTACTGCACTCCAGGGGTACACAGAGTATGACAAGGCTTTCTGCTTTATCTATCCAGGATGCTGTTTGTTCATCAAGGCAAAGGAACCTAAGTAACCTCCCTGCATCTTTGCAGTTGTCAGTGCTATGAAATCCAGTGAAAACATTAATTTAAGATTGTTATTGTTGTTGTTAAGGTATGGGCACTATGTAGAAGGCACCGGCTCAGTTCTGCAGACAGCAGTAGATGTACAGGTAAGTGTGTTGTTTAACATATTAGATTGACTTCTTTTAAAACTCGAGACATGTTTCAAAGCTTGGTTTTTTTCTGCTTCTCCTTTGTTATTCTGAATATCAAAAGAAAAAAATCTTTAAAATGTACATTTTATGGCAACTGAGTTTCCAATTGGTTTTGTGTTCCTAGACAGCAGTTTGTTTAGACCAAAATTATATCTGTGTCTCTCTGTGAGGAGAATATGAGTTGCTATTATTTTGTTATCTGTCATGTCATACAGAGGTTTCACAGGGGTATGTGGAAAGCCTAAAATTTACTAGTTCTATGTATAACCTACAGTACAGAGTTATGAATCAAGGGCTGGTTTTTGTACACTTGTAATTCAGTATATATTGTCAGATGTTTAACATGTTTGAATTTCAAAATTAAGATTTAACTGCGAAGAGTATTTTGAAAAGTTCTACTGTTGATACTAAGTTCATGAACAAGTGGTATTTAGGCATTGGGGAAGGTAATAAATGTACTGGTTAATTAGCATTCAAAGATACTTTTCACAAAAAAGTACACAAGCTGTACTTATGCAAAAATATTGAATAAAATATTGTGCTGTACACAAGCCCTTCCTCCTGCACTTCTGTGCTGTTCACTAATATTATAGGGCATTTCTAAGCATAAGAGGAATGCAGCTCTGGAATGCAGAATAATCTCAAAGCAAGTGTATTAAAACAGCTGCATCCACACAGCTTAATTTGCATGAATGGTCTGTTATTGAGTTATATTGAGTCACTGTCTTTTGTCATTAACAAATGTTTATTCTTTGATTGCCCCATTAAGTATTGGTATCGCTTGGAACTGGAGGAAGAAATTATGAACGTCTTCATAGCAACATTGATTTCTTTCGTGCAAGTCAATGTGTTGAGACGTAAAAATAGAATGCAAATGACACTTTCAAGCAAAACATGCTATTGTCTTTGTCACTATGATAATTAAGGAAATATTCTATTAAGATGTGACTGTAAATTTTACAGATTTGGCCTGCATCAGTCATATTTCTTGGTTTTGATATTCTTCATAGCTTGAATCAGTGTTTAAACACATTGACGAGTTACCGGAAGAGGAGAAGCTTATGAAATTGTCAACACTAAGACTGAGGTACTTTACCCCAAGAGAAATAGCAAATCTTCATGGATTCCCTTTGGAATTTGGTATGTACTTCTACATCATTCTTCAGAATACCCACTTCTACATTATTCTTCAGAAATGCCAATTATTCTTTTTTTTTTTACTGGGACTAAATCAATCTTTTTATTTTGCATTTTTTTTCAGACCACTTAGTTCTTATAATTGATTGATTCTTCTTGTTTGGCTATATTTGAATTTCTCTAAATTTCCACTAGTTTTTTTCATGTTTTGTAAGAGCCAGCTTCTGTGGTGAGGTTTATCTCATAAGATAAGAAGGTTTTGGCATGCTAAATGCTCTGTTAGTGAAGCACAGTGAAGGAATACCTTTGTTTAAAGTTGAAACTATTTACTCAGCAGCCAGTGTTACTCACAACTGTGGAAATCAACATATCCTGCCAGCTTAGGAAGTCTGTGTGTGGTTCTCAGTGTTTGAGCTGCTTGCTTTCACCCTTCCACACATTTACAGCTGCTGATGGGGAATTTCAGATGATACAGACAGTTCTTTGTTGAGGAGTAATTAATCTATTAAGACATCTCTATTTTCTAGACAAGGCAGCCCTTGGTCAGTTACTTCATTTTCTAAGTGGTTTTGTTTTTTGAAGAAGGAGTCAAGGAACAAAGACTCAGCAGTATCAGTACACGGGATACACATCAACAAGAATTAAACCTGGAGTAAATTAATCAGAATTCTCATTGTAAAAAAGGGCAATCAGGAAAGTGTACCTGTTGCTATCTGCTAAGAAATTGTCCTGCTGACATCACATCAGATCAATGTGATGTCACTCAGCAACAAAAGCATCTGTGGAATCATGGAAGGACTTGTGTTTGAAGAGACCTTAAAGATCATCTATTTCCAACTCCCTTCCACTAGACCAGATTGCTAAAATAATAAGACAGCCCTGACCTTGAATAATTTTTTATATTTTGCTTTGACTTCCGTAGTAACTTAGAGTTCTCAGAAATATGACTTGTTTCTATGTATTTCTTTCTTTCACAGTTTTAGTTTGTTATTTCATTTATTACTTGCTATATTTGAAATTGCTACATTTGGAGAATATTATCAAGGTTGCACAGTGAAGCTAGAGTTGCCAGCACTAAGCTTATGTGTTTATGAGTATATACAAGCATGTGCTGTGTTGTAACATACCAACATGCAATGTGTTTTCCTAGCCCCACTTCTTTAATGGATCTGTTCTATTTGCAGACAGCCTTTTAGCACAGCTCTGTACCATATTCATGAAGGCTGATGTCAAGATACCTGAACTTAACAGAGCTGGATTGAGCTTGTATAGGCTTATCATGCTGCTCTCTCAAAAGGTCTCTTTGGAGTGCAAAAATTGCCCATTTTCTCTTTTTTTTAAATACAGCTGGAGTTTTTCTACTGTTAAATCAGTCTCTGCAACATTACTGAGAGTTGCAATAGAGTTAATGTTGCTTGTATTTTAAAAATAGAGAGAACTGAGACAATGGAGAAATTTATGTTTGGAAGACTCCGTTAGTTTGGGATGAGCAGTTTGCAAAACCTGACTTTTATAATTTCATAGTGCTTTGAATGATACTGTGCCTTCTGTTCAGAGCTCATATGTAGAGACACCAGTGAGGTTCAATATTTTTGCAAACCAGAACTGAACTCTGAAGACAAGTCAGGCTTCTGAATTTGAGGATCATCCAGATCATCACTATGCAACAGTGTGTTCATTTAGCAGACCTGTCTTTTGTTGGTTGGGATTCCAACTCTTAGAGGAGAGTAACCTTTTGCCATAATTATGGCAGTTAGTATTATAACTGTTTTACAGTCCTTGCTGTTCCCTTCCCTCTCTATACTGCATTTCCAGCTTTGATGACGCATAAAGCAAGCCTCTCATTCAGTGGTTTCCTCTGGCACATACTCCTGAGTCATAGGCAGAACATGCATTTTTCCCTGCACTGAGTCAGGAGTTGACATTTCTTTGTGTTTAAAACTTCTCCTACTTTTTGCTTAAAAAAGTGTTACTTGACTCCAGGCTGATAGAAATCTTTAGTGAATTTAAGTACTGTAATCTCAGTTTCCTTTGAGAATTTGCAAGCTCTGGATTTTTTTTGAAAGTGGATATATTTATGGCTGCAGCAAAGGGTGTTTCCCTGACAGCATTTCTCCCATGCTAAACTTAATTGTAGTGAAATATGGTATTTTCAGAGCAAATGTGTTGTAAGTTCTCTGCCACTGTGTTCTGTAGTGACAGCAACATTTAGGCTGAAATTTTCAAACTTGGGAAGCTTGGAATTGCACCCTACTGCATGCACCCACTGCAAATATGTTATTGGTCCAAGAAAATGAAATCCACATGAAAACTATGTGAACAGACTGTCAGGAGCTTTGTGACAGATGCTGTTACTAGTGCAGCTACAGTATCATCAGAAGAAATGTGATTGTCTAAATGGTTCTGCATTTTAAGAAGTTGATGGCCTTTTCTAATATGTGAGGTCCAGAGCTAAAGTCATTGTTCATTCTTAACATGACCAGATTTATTTGTGCTTTTAACATCTAAATGTATAAATAGTAATTGCACTATAGTTCAATGAAATACTGCAGTCATTTGTCTTAGTCACTCTGGTGGGTCCCACAGCAATATCATTAAAAGTGAACAGAGCATTCTTGCACCTGTGACCTGCTTTCATGAGAGTGATGTCAGGATGTGTTTTCCATTTTTCTTATTAGCAATGTATGCAAGCTTTTAGGAAACAAAAGCCAGCATAGTGAGGAAGTACGTGCTGTTAAGACCTCAATGTCCTCAGATACTGTGCGTGACATAAAGGCTACAGTGAGAGCTGGCAGCCAGTGCCAGCATACTGGGAGTTGTTGACTGACCTTTTGATATAGGCCACTCTGGAGCCAAGAAGATAGAAAGTGCAAGACAATGTTAACAGTCAGAGGGAGGAGGCTTGGGATAGAGGAAGCCACGAGTTCTGAAAATTAATTCTTGGATTTTGGTTGCCTAAAGGTAGAAGGAGAAATTCTGACATTTTCAAGATTCAGATAAGCTTCTCAGACTGTAAGTGCATGTGTGTGCGCGTGTATAAATGCATACTTATTTTCATGTATGCTTTTAAAATGCTGTTATTCTGTACCTTATTCATCGATGGAATGTAAAAACTCCATCTAAGGAAATGTGTGTGGGAGTGCAAGTGATTGTTCCAAAGACAGAAGAACGGTTGCCCAAATGTGAGTGCCAGGAAGCTGGGCAGAGTGGATGGAGCTGGCAGAAGATGTGTTTACCAAAGTAGTCCACATTCAAGGCATTAATAACTGGCAGAGAAGGATGGAACAACTCCTCCCAGACACCACCTCCTCCTCAGAGCTTCTTTGGCTCAATAACTGTCCAACCACATTCTCTCCTGAGTCTCTCTGGAAGAGAATTTTTTCTGAAGAGCTGTGAAAATTTCAGAGCATACATATCACTGCTTGCACTCACAGTGTGCTTGTGCGTCTGAGCTAATTGGGCTGGTGATGACCTCCAAGTCAAAGTTAGGTGTTTTTTCGTAGGGAATGATGAAATAATTGAATGTGGCCAAGTTTCAGCAGTTTACTATATAACCCTAACAGTTAAGTCACCACTGCTGTTCATCTTTCACTCAGGTTGAAGCAAATATGCTTTACCTCACAGCTGGAATAAGGTAAGAGTGCAAGCAAGGACAGAGCAGACCAGCTGGCTGCTCGAAACTGCTTCACTCTCAGGAGCTTGCTAGTCAGTACACAACACAGCCCTTTCACAATACCTGGGCTGGTGTCATTTTTACTGTCGTTCCCTTCTTTCTGCCAGGCCATGCACTTACTAAACAAAGGACATTTCTGATGCTGTCTGTATTTCTGAGTGTGTTTAATGGGGTTGGCACTGAATTACATGGAAAATTGTTCAACTGCTTTGATCACTCACTGAACAAGCCTTGCTCATTGTTTAGTCTGTACGGGTGGTATATTGCTCTGTGAGAGACCTGTGATTTGCCTGAGCTGTTACAGGGCATCATGTGGGAAGTAAAATATAAAGCTTATTGAGAAGTGCAGTTTAGTCTATCTGCAGAAATGTCACATTTTCTTTCTGCTGTGGCTCTGTACTTCTGTGGATGTTATCTAGAGTAGCAGTTGTGCAGGGATTTAGTGCTGCTGCCCCTCCCTGAGACTGCTGGATGTTTTAAGCTCTGTGAAGGGAAGGTAGATCAGCAGTAGTTGCACAATAGGGGAATGTTTTGAAGCTTCTTGTGAAACCTTAGAGATGGCAGTACTGGTAAGAGAAGAACTGACACAAATCAAATGAATTTGTTGTGAATTGGTTTTGTAACCTTGAGGATTCTGGGGGGGCTGGAGGGAGGGTAAATCCTGCTGCAGTCTGTCATAACTGAATTAAGAAATGTTCACTGAAAAAAAATTAGACTAAAAAGTAGGAAGAAACTCAGACTAGTGATGTTGTATATATGTTTTTGTTTTAGGTTTTCCTGAAAAGGTGACAGTAAAGCAATGCTATCGTCTTCTGGGGAACAGCCTCAACGTACGTGTGGTGGCAAAATTGATCTCCATTCTACTTGAATAATTTAGAAGCTGAAACTGATGCATATGGACTGGTGACAGAAAATAATTTCATCATTTAGGAGAAAGCTGATGGAACCTGGATGAAAACCAGAGCTTACCAGGATGTTGTCCAGACATTTTGCTGAACAGTTTTGATAGATTTTTAATAACTTGCATTCATGATGGATTTGAACTGTATGAGTGTTTTATTTAAATGGCAGTTTACAGGACTTACCTGCTTTATTTAATTTTTTTTAGTTTGCAGAATGAAAAATAGCAGCATATGCAAATACTTCAATTAGAAAGGATAAGATTATTTTATTTTTTAATCTTAAAACTATTTTCTCAGTACTGTGCTCAACGGTGTCAAAGCTGTTTTAATTAGTGCAGAGACCAAGTTCTACATGTAAAATGTCTTCATCATCTTTAAATCTAAGTGATGCATTCTGAAAAGATTTACTGTATATATGATCTGAAATTTTGATGTGATTTTTGTAGCTCATCAAACTATTAAATTCAGTATTTTATATACAATTTTTAAGACGTACTGTTGTTCTTTATGGTTGTCTTATCTTCTTTAATAATTGTAGGTTTCTGGAACCCAACTATATTTGTCTGGAATGGTTTGTTTAGGTGCAGCTGAATGACAACATTGCAAGATTATCACAGGCCTGACAAAACTTTTCTGTTTCTCATATTATTCAGAATAAGATCATTGCTCCTTACCGAAGACCTACACGTAAAAGACATTAAAAAAAATTAAAGCTCCATGTTTATGTTCCTGTGACGTAAGAACTGGAGAAAAAACTGTGGAGGCTTCACAGCACCTCATAGAACTGGTCTCAGTGGGTTTGTAATCAAGTCTTGTGACTTCAGTACCTCTGAAATAATAGAGAAAATGATGGGAAAACTGAAAGCCCTCTAAAGAAGCATGTGTTCCTGTTGTTTTCTTTTTGGGCTTTTCCCATTGGTATCTAGATTAAAAACAGCTTGAGTGAGGAAAAGGTGAGATGATACTTAGTAAGCATCTTTAGGGAGATTATGGGCCAGAAGACAGAAGGATTTTGTAGTTGATCATAGTTCCTGTGCATATAAGCAGTAAGTTAAAGTTGCTAATCCTGAAAAGGAGTGAGTTTTCTTCCCCCTCTCCTCACCACCCATGGGAGGGGACAGTCACAGGAACAGTCATGGTATGTTCCATCTTGGCTTCGTAGTGCAGGAGAAAAGGGAGACCATAGAGAATAGAGCTGCTGTAGAGATACTGCAGCTACTTTCTTCTAATGTAGTCCTGAAAACAATTTCAGAGTGAATTTATGTAGATAAATTCCCACAGCTTTTTCTTATGCTGACTCCTGCGCATTTCTTCTTCAGTCTTGATTTGCATGTTGCTTGTGGACTGGTAAAGCAGGAAAAGTTTGGGTTGACCTACTTCAGCCTGTCTGATTCTCCAGCAGCCTGTTGACCACTTGGGCTGTTCCAGTTGTAAAAGAGAAATGGAAATGGTTTCTCCTGAAAGTGCTCTGGACAAAGCCCTAGAGAAGGATGAGTTTGGCCTCTGTCCTCACCTGGTCACTTGTACTGAAATGACAAAAAAGTACTGCTGTGCTGGCTGCTAAACTGCAAAGAGCATGTGTGGTTTTGACAGTGAACCACGGTTACCTATACATACAATGGTTATTGTGTAGATTTATCAGCCAGATCAATAACTAGTAGCTGTATGGTTTTGTTCTTGAGAGAAGTGTGGTAGTGTGAAGTTCTATTGCTATCTATATCTATTGCTATATTCCAAACATTGGTATGAAAACTATATCAATTGATATATAAATTGGATTTCCTTTTGCTAAACCATGTAAATAGTCTATTCATTCTGCTTTCCTGTAGTAGTATTTGGAAAAATATTACTACTAACAATTAATTTTCAATTCCTTTATGTCTAGAACATATTCTAATGCTTTATATGCCACTTCTAAGTCAGCAGTGTGGAAGTGTAAATTGAAACATTTAGCTGCACCTAAAACTGATACAGTAATACAGAGCATGTTCCATATTGACAGTGAATTTTAATTCAATATGGTTGTGAAGACTGAATCTGTTTGCTAATTTGAGCTGTTTCTGAAGGGAAAAAAATTGAAAGAATTCAGAGTTGTAAATGCATATTTGTGTTTTACCCCTGCTAACCCTGTAATACTGGTGCAGCTAAATTGAGTGACTTCTGCTTATCCCCTTGGTTTGTCATTAATAGACTGGTTTACTTGGTTCTGTTGGGTTGTACCTGCTTGACCTCACTTGATGATCATGTTGCTTCCTTTTCCAAGCAGTCTCCTAATCCTAAGTACTTTGCAGCCTCCATCATTGCTGTACTTTGCAACTTCAGCTTAAGCATTTTCACTGCAATGAAATGTGATTACAAAAGCAGCTGAAAGGTGAAGAAGTAAACCTGGAAAACAGCTTTGGAAAGGGAGGGAGATTTCCAGAATCTGATTTTTGATTTTGTGCATAATTCATTTGCACGTCTTAATTGCATTTCATTATCTGAGTGAGATGATGTGGTTGTGTTCCCTCAAATTTGAGAATTTCCATTGAGAAAAAGGGTGTCATATTTGCTGGTGTTATATGTAGTCATTTTTGAAGCTTGCAGATTGACTTTAAAAATCTCCCCTATGCCAGCTAGTTTGTATCTGAGTTAATCTGGGGTTTCCCTATACTCATGAAGAAACCTGTCTAGCAGCAAAATTACTAAAATACCATTTTTTTAAACACAGTGAGTTTGAGAATCTTTTGATGCTTGAAGTGGAGGTGCATCCTTCCATGCAGTGAATGTAATGCCCCTGCCCAGAGGCTTTTTTTTATCTCACTTTTGACTGATTCCTCATAGGAGAATTATAAGAATTTTCAGGAATCTCTGTATTACAGTCGGGGAAAACATTGATTGGTGATAACTTTTTCTTAAATTTAGACAAGGGAAAGCCCATTTTGGTTTTGACAGATATTTCAATAGAAATCTGAACAGGCTCAGTGCTTCAATGACTGTACAATTCTGTTTTAGCAGTTGTCACACATTTCTAGAATAAATGGAAAATTTAGAAAATATTTGTTACATCTCAAGGATGAACTATTCAACTCTCCTCCTTTTGACTCTTTTTGTTTGCTGTTCGTACTAAAGTTTAACACTTGAATTCTTGTACAAATACTGAATTACATGTATTTTCTTTAGCAGCTTAATATATGTAGTCTCCTATGTGTTTACAACCACTTCAGCATTGTATTTTTTTCTGCATGGTGTTTAAAGAACATGACATATTAGTAAGGATTTGGAGGAGATGAAGTAATAATTGGTTAAGAGCACTAGGCTTTTCTGAGCAGCCTTATTTAAGTATTGTGTAAAATAGAACTGATCAAAGAAATATCCAAGGAAAAATAATGTGAAACCATAAAAAGTAGACACGGAGCCCAAAATTAATTCCAGTAGCCTTTTTCCCTTTCCCTGTGCAAATAGGAGTATTGTATTTTTACAACCTCATTAGGGGAAGTTTATGAAATACTGAGTAGTGATAGTATGTTGATTTAAATGTTATTACAAAGAGCAGGACAAGATTTGTGTTATTTTTGTCTTTAGTTGATTGTAAGGTTTGGGGAACTTATATAGCTGTTAAAGAAAAGAAATAGTGGCCCAAGACAGCTGTCTATGAAGGCAAGACAGCTGGATTGTTCTCTTTAACTTTCCTCTACCTGATCCTGTTGACAGTGGGAGGAAGTTGGATGAGGAATCTCCTGGTAAGAGCTCTGGTGAAACAAGAAACGGAGTTGGAAAGGTTTAAATCAACTGGAACACAACACTTTTAGAGAAAGACTTGGATCAAATGTCAGATGGCCACTCTGGTTGGATGCCCTTCACTAGGATTTGGGAAACTGCAGCAAAAAAGTGGCTAAAATCTTCAGAGAGTAATGCCTCTGATTTTAGATGTAGTAATACATCCTGAAATCCCAGCTTCAGTGAGAGCATGTTTATCTTGTGCTTTTGTCCATGCACTGGGCTGTTTTAATTAAAATATTTTTAAATTGCCAGTTGGCCTTTGGAAGCAAAGCATGTTGATGATACTGGTGTATTTTCTCATATGTAGAGAGCAATAAATAGTTTTGATTAGTTCAAATTTTGCCCGTATATATTTTAAAAATAAACAGTCATTCTGTTTATAAATAATACACTTAAAATGGGATTCTTCTCGGAATCAATATTTTTTATTGGCATTTTCACTGTGTATTGACCACAACTGACATATGGCATTACTCATTCTTTGCACGTGTTATAAGGTAAAGCCTGTGGAGAAGAAGACTGGATAAGTTCATGTAAGAAAAATCCTTTGAGACTACTGACTAAGTAGATTTCTGACTGAAGAAGTTCTGGAGCTGCAAATAACTGGAGGCCAAAAGAGTCCCTAGGGGAGATACTGTATGTGCTCACCCCTTCGTGTACCTTTCATTTCCTGTCTGCTTTTGGCCACTGTTGGAGAGTGACCTGGATGATCCACTGACCTGCATAGATACTTTCTAGCCCAGGATGATGGCTCTTACTGCTTATTTGGTATGGTGACAGAGTGGCACTGCTTGTAAGCACAGCATCAAGACACGGCAGACAGTTTGCAGACATACTTGGACTCAGCTTCTTGGTAAAAGCCAGCAGTACAGAATAGAATGAATCTGAGGGAGGTTGTGCAGCCAGTTCATTCATGGCTTTAGGGTTATTAGAGAAGAAGGGTGGCAATGCAAATGGAATTCCCTAAAAATAACTCCACTGTATGTTAAAGCGATTGGAATGTGTTAAAAGGACTGGAATAATCAATAGAAAAGAACAAAGCCAATACAACTGACTGGAAGCTTTTCATTTGCAAATGAAAATGCTAATTTCAAAAACGGAATGAAATGGAGAATAGGAACCATCGAAGTGGTTAGTGGTTTACACAAACAACAATGTGTAGGAAGGAAAACCAGAAAGACAGAAGAACTAAAATAAGAGTCTCATAAGGAAAGTAAAAGCTAATATGTTAAATCTTACTTGTGATAAAGGAATCCAGGGAGAATTTGGACAGTAGATCAATTTCAGCCTAAGTAGTTAACTAAAGCAAGACTCTTATCTTTGTCATTTGCTATTAAAAACTGAAAAACTCAATTTCCTGACCAGGTACTTTAACTCCATTAGCAGGTAACTTATGAGCTTCATCAACTGTGTTGAGGAAGCAGAATCTTAAAAAGCTGTCAGAGGGCAGAATGCTGAAAAGAAAAAGAAATCCTTAAGGAGGGGTGTGGGAAATGTAGGCTTGCAGCAGCTGTAGCCCCTGGGGAAGGTGCTGTGGCCATAAAACTCTCCAGACACTCATGAAGAGAGGGAAGGAACTGATATTAGGTGCTTATAGATAAGGAATGGCAAGGGGAATGTTACTTTTCAGAGTCGCCCATGTTTGATGTAAACCCCATGGTTGCTGATCCATTGCACAGGGCCTGTTACCAAATTTGTGCTTGATTGTCTCAGAGCTGCAGGGACACACAGGGAATGTTGAGTTCAATATGGAGTGTGGTTTACACCATGAATTTGCAGTTATATGGAGGTAACATCATAACTTCATATGCTGTGTGTCACTTTTGAACACTAGAGTATTATTAGAAAGAGGAAAAATGAAGGAGGATCCAGGGACGTGAAGATAGAAGTACTGGGAGATATGAGCTCAGCTGAGGGAAAACTGATGTAAATGTGCTCTACTTGGTATTTAACTAGAAATGGACGGGATTTATAATTATTTGCAAATATTTAAAGTGATAACATTGAATAGCAGGGATATTTTTTCATCTGTAGGGAAAAAAGATTATTTTTTAGTCTTCCATTAAAAAATTAGCCAGGTTTGGATTCACACCAATTGCTGCTCTTCCTCCATTTAAACAGATAATATTGTCAAAAACTCATGTCCTGTTCATGCATTTGAGTTGCTTCCTAGAAGTAATTAATGTGTATTGAATTTTTGGCCATGATTTGAGTCAACTCTTGTCTTTTACACCAGTGTCCTTGCATTGCAGGCACATGCTGCTGGAGAAATAGAGGAATACCACCATTTCATTTCACACAGCTACACAAGATGGTGGTAAATTGTAGTCCCTGCTAGTACAGGATGAACTTCAGCCAGAATCAGAGATAAACACTCCATTACTCTTGCCAAATCTGCATACAACCTATGCTCTTTAGAGCTGTTTTCTGAGACTTCATCTTAGGCAGGTAATGAATGACCTGTCCCAGGAGGAGAGGTTCATGCTAGCTCTTCTTGTTAGAAAGAACAGCCCCTATCCTTGTGCCAGACATTTGTATGTTTTCCATTATGTTCCTCCAAATAATGATGCCTCAATCCAATATATTACAGTAAAATTAGTAAGGTGTGGACCTATTTCTCTCCTTAAGAAGGTTTATAGATTTGTCAATTTGGCCAGCCTAAGGTGCAGTCACTAGGAATAAAGACTAAATTAACTAAAATCTGGACGGTCTAATGAAATGGAAAATAGTGTGTCATGCAAATAGGTGGGTGTCCAAGCCTCTCTTTCCATCCTATAATCGGTGCATAGTCAAAATCAGCTGGTCCTCAGGCCAACCATTTTCGAAGTTATAAAGCCTACAGGAAGAGAAGGTGAATTTCTTCTTGTTCCTTGCATTGCCAGCCTTGTCTTCATCCTTTTATGGCTTATTTCTCACTGGTTATTGGTTTATTGGAGTTAATTAGTTGGAAAGGGAAGCCTGAATCGAAGGACTCAGCATGCAAAAGAATTTAATAAAGGAAAGGAAGGACTTTGTGGGCCACAGCTGAAGGCCAGGATGGAAACTGTCAGCATGCAATGGACTTTGTGGAAGTTCCTGGAGTACACAGACATTCAGCCAGCCTGCTCCGGAGTGTGAGTGCATTTGGCCCAGAGTTTATATAGTTACTCAAACTCAGTAAAATATTAAAACAAAAAGAAAATCAAAACAAAAAGAGAAAAAAACCCCACCAGACAGACTTCAAAGTCGACAGGAAGAATGTTAATGAGCACCAGTTTAATGGACAGTACCAGGATACCCAGA
Organism: Phylloscopus collybita; assembly: GCA_027886175.1. Classification (NCBI taxonomy): domain Eukaryota; kingdom Metazoa; phylum Chordata; class Aves; order Passeriformes; family Phylloscopidae; genus Phylloscopus; species Phylloscopus collybita. Next base: position 19,302,104 of record JAJNNQ010000002.1, read on the forward strand.
GGCAGGTGTTCAGTCGACTAGACAGAAACATTGATAATTTGTCTATGTTGACCTATTCCTGAACAGAGCTTTCAGAGCAAAAAGCATAATAGTAAATATGAAAAAGGTGGAGGGACAGATTCTCAGTTGATATAAAAAAGCATAGCTCATGTGGATTGAATGGAGCAGTCATATTTCCAACAACTAACGACACAATTCTGTGTTTTTATGGAAATATTATCCTTCATGTTGGGTAAAGAACAACACATGGAAAGTTCTCCTTATGTTTCTCTGTTCTGGCAGGAACAGCTGATAGACTCCCTGCTGCAGAGCAATGATATCAGTAGGTACCTGGGATGGGCTGTCTCCCGTGGGTTCAGAAGGAGCTTCACCACCATCCTTCCAGATCCCTTGGCAGCAGCGTATGTTGGGTTATCTGCAATCACAGCCAGTGGAGCACAAGTGACATGGTCAGCAGGCTAGTGCTGCTCTGAATTCTAAGGAAAGTTTATGAAAACACAGATAATAAAATATAACACAAATCTAGTTTTTGGAAAAATATTGGAATACAGCTGATATAGCCTAAGCCACTGTGGTATTCACAGTGAAGATCAGATTATCTGTAGCAGCACCACAAACATTAGACATTCTGACTTTACATTTATATTCTTACATTTATATTCATCTCACTTTTTTTTTTTGAGATGACATTAGTATTTTTTGTCACCACATTCAATTTCTTCCCAGGTTGTTTTGAGCTTATAATGCTTCCATATGTGAAAGCTGTAGAGTTCATTCAATCCCCCAGCTCCAGGGCAGGTTCCACATATCTGTGGAACATCTGTAGGTGACAAGTACAAACTGGAGCAGAAAGAAAGACTGGGCAGGGTTAGGAAGTGCAGGAGCTCCATGGCTTCCAGGAAAGTCTGGGGCTTAAAGGGTGTTGGTGTTACCCATGAGCAAGAGCAGCTACAACTACTGCTACTCTTCTCAGTCAAGTTTTGAAATGTGAGCACCCTGAATAAGATGTCTACTTAACAAAAAGGAAAATCAAAAACAATGGTAGTGGACTTGGACATGAGGGAGTTCCTAGCATGAGGAAAGAGAACACACACAGAGCTCCTCTAAGCAGGAAGAACAAAGCACAGCAAAGTCTCATGCAAAGGGAATATGGAGAATCTGGCAAAAGCCAAGGAAAGATGGGTCTTGGAATCTCCCATGGCTTTCAGCAGCAACAGTCTGAGCCTCAGCATCTGGGGACTGAGTCACTCTTGAGACAGAGCAACCATATTTGGTTAAAATTGTACTTTGCTGTTGTAATCCATGGGATGCTGTTCAGTGCTGCTGACTTGTTTGTGTCATCTGCCCAGTAAATTACTGACTGGAAGCTTCTCTTTCAATACAAATATTCCTTACCAGCCACTGTGGGTTTTACATCAGGGGTTGGGGATTTTTTTGGTAACAGTTTAGGTCCTTTAGTGCTCCCAAATAATCTATCTTTCCTTTGCCCCTGTGGTGCAGCATGTGGGAGAGCACTTTCTGCAGATTACAAGGTTCTCAGGGACACAGGGGTACTCAGCTGTACAAAGGGCAAAGACAGTGATAAAATACAGGCAGATTCCATTTAATGATCTCTCAAAGCTCATGAATCCAAAAGACAAAGGGAGAAAAATGCTAATGTCTAGAGGATTTGCGTGCTGTCAATCTTTAATTAGGTATCTGAGATAAAGTTCACCCTTGCAAGACAAGGCAGCAGAATGGGCACCTTGTGAACAAGGAGCTGTGTGAGAGCAAAGGGCACCTGGGCTCACAACAGCCCCATCCAGCACTGGAGCTTTCACTTCAAGTGCAGGACAGCTGGAGGAGAGCAATGCTTTGGGCTTCTCCTGCCCCTGGGCTTGTAGTTGTGTTATTATTACTCACTGGACTGAGCTGTGATCAAAACCACCATGAAAAAAAGAGGCAGAAAAGATCCATTTATGACGAGCAGTAAGTACCATCGCTTGCAAATGCATTTGTTGATGTGGTGCCCTCTAAGTGCTGATAATGGGGGCAGAATGGCTTTACTACAGCTCTATTTTACATACTCTTTGGCAGATATGTGTAACTAAATTATTGCTTTATTTTTTTGTTCCAATGCACTACAGGCCTCGTTTATCCTCTGAGCAGGGTAATTTAGTGTTCCATGCTGGCTACAACAAAAATATTGAATTTCGAACTGGACCACTGGGGAAAGTAAAAATTAATGAGGAAGACCTTGCAGAACTTTTTAATCAGGTGATACAGTTATTTTCCCTTAATATATTTTCATTTTCAATTCTATATATTAATAGTTAAGTTGCTTTCACAAGTGTTTGATGTGTTTTGTATTTTATTTTATATTATCTGTATCAGCAGTCTAATATGAAAGTAAGTCATTGCAGACTTATAAAGTAATCATGTCATCACAAAAGATAATGAAAGGATTAAATTGTGTATGTAGCAGACCTCTCTGTATTTAAGTGGACTTTATAATAGTAAAGTTATGCAAGGACTAAACTTTCCTAAGCTTTTGAAAAGTCAAAGTTTGTTTCACATTATCTCTGTTGTTTAGGTTAGAGAGAGTAGCACAGAGATTCAAGAACTTAAAAAAAACAGTGGTGCCTTGCAGAATGCATCCCAGCAGATTACTCTGTTGACCTCCAAGGTGAGTCATACCTTCATGTCATCCTCCTCCAGCATTCCCAGTTTTCCATTCCTCACACTTATATTAAACAACCTGATTTATTTTAGTGTTTCTGGACCCAGTTTAGGGAACTGGAGCAGAGTCCCTATTTAATATCAACTTGGAGTCTGTCTTTAATTTTGAGATACTTATTCAGTAACTCTGTAGACAGTGGAAATATTTCTGTAAATCCTCCCAACATTTCCAGTTACTGGGATTCTTCTTTGTTCATTGTCAGCATCTGTATTGCCTATATCCTCTAATATTTATGGATAAATTCTGGAAATGGACTATATATGTTTTCATAGTTGTTACACAGAGATGGATGAAATGGACTATAGGGGTTTGCAGGGCAAAGAAAAGACCAATGCAGTAGATTTGTCACTTCCCTGCTCTTGAAATTTTTTTTCCATGAGAAAATTTCAAACAATTGCCTGATTTGTCTTTTGTTACAGTGTTTCCACAAGTGCCTTATAGGAAAATATTTTATAGTGCAAGAGACCTTCCTTTAGGGAAATTGTGCTAGTATGTATCCATCACAGTCTCTGATTCGGTGTCAGCTTGCTGTTTGTGGTTACAGCACTCTGAGATGTGGAAACCCTTTTCTTGGCTTTCTGTGTTCTGTCCCAGACCTCCATCCTTGTCATGTGTGTGAGAACCCCAACAGTCCCACAGGCCTATTCACATTCTCAGTGAAATATTCAGCACCTGACTACATCTTTGCAAGGCTGAGTCTTGCCTTGTGGATCCAAGCTGGGATATATTTAAGCTGTCATTTTTTTAACTGCCAAACCCACCAAAATCTTAGGGAATGGGGCCTCATTTGGATCTGTCACTTGGTCTCACATACCAGCTATTCTCTTTTCTCAGAGAAAAATATTTTGTGAGTTTACCAGTATCCAGCAAGTATCTCTGTGGTCACCCTCATACTATGCACAATGTAATTCACATTTCTTTTGCAGATCCTGAGTCTCGATAACAAACTTCAAAGCTTACAGCAGGTAAGTAAGTGGGAAGCAAACTAAGATCAGAAAAGAAAATCTCAGCCCCAAGTAAATAAAGTGAGGTTTCAATGATTAAACAGATAAATGATTTCTTTCCTCTCATGCATTCCTCAGGAAAACTTTTTTTGATAACTGGAGGTAAAAAAAAGCACCAAGATTTGTGGAGGAGGTGATATGCCTTCTTACAAAATATAAACGGTGTAGGAGCCTGCATTTTTGAATGGAAAAACAGTTGTACATTCAAGGCCAACAAGTAGATACCAAGGAGAAGTAAACTTTTCCTTCATTGGTCTGTCAAGGTAAAGACCAGAAACTCAAACTGGATTTTTATTGTGCTGGAACTAAGTTTCAGCTGTCACCTGCTCCTCATGTGAGCTTGAGACAAGCCACACCTACAGGTGCCAGTAAAAGTAATTGTCAGATGAAATACCCATAGAATCAAAAAGACAAGATAACCCTCCATCTAGTCTGTTGCTGAAGAACAGTCTTTATTAATATTTACTTTTTATAGGGCTTTTCTCGTCCTAGTGCTTGGCCATTCTGTGTATGAGCAATCACAGCATCATTATTTTGTACAGGGATCAGTGAAATAGCTCAAAACTTTTACAAATCAACCTTGCTGAAAAAAAATGGAGGGAGAATTCAAGAAAGAATTTGGGAAAAAAAAAAAAAAGAAAAAGAAAGAAAAAAGAAGGTTTATCTTCAAAATAAATGCTACTAGAACACCAGCTAAGCAGAAACCTCATTTTCTACTCTTTTCTGGCATTTCAGGATATCCAGAGGAGAGCCTGCAGTAGTAACCCCTGTAAGAACTCAGGGACCTGTATTAACTCACTGGATGGGTTTTTTTGCCTCTGTACAAGCAACTGGCAGGTGAGTCTTTAGCCTCCTCAACTACAGAGTGTGTATTTCAACTGTGAGACTGCATCTAGGTTAGGGTGATTGCCACAAAGCACAGCATTTAGGGTTGCTCAGGATGGAGTGAGATACACTGAACAGCAGAGCAGCAGCATCACTCATTTGTTGGAGAGCCACATGTTTGCTTCTCAACAATATCAATATATATGTGTAAAAAAAAAAAGCCCAGAGTGTTGGGCCAAACCCTGCACTGTTACATGCAGGCAGTGGCCCATGAAGGCAGTGACCCTTGGCAGTTCCCACAGCAGAGAATGTCTGGTTTTTGCTGAGCACTGAACTGCACTGCGTGCCTTGCTGTTGACCTTACACAAGGATAGAGAGAGACTGGGGGGAGGGATGAATATTTATTCAGTCTTAAACAAGTAAAACAAACAGGGAGTGTAAATAATCAGTGCCATTCTAATTTTTTTTTAAATCCAGAGACTTTACTAGCAAATGCTTTATTTGTGTTATTACATGCACCTTCTTCTCAAAGGATTTCAACTTAAAAGTTATCCCAGCAAGATTTGGGTCAAAATTGATGTCTTTTCCTGATAGAAAGAGTTTATAAGAAAATTTTCTGAGTCTTTTTCTAGTTGGAAAGTGAGGGGTTGACAAAAATGTGCTGTTCATATGCTTTCTACATCTGAGATATTTTATCCCCATCTGACTGATAGCAAGGGTCACAGAAACATAGCTGAAAAGTAAAGTTTTTTTATTGTGTTTCATAAGGGAAGCTGTGTTGATAATAGCCCGAGGTTTGTATATCTTTGAAAACTATATTAAACATTGGGTCCATGGTTTTCTTCATTTCTCAGTTATTTGGAAAGTAAACTGGTTTTCCATTTCATCTTAGGGCCCCCTGTGCTCAGTGGATGTTAATGAATGCCAGATTTTTGCTGGAACAGAATTAGGCTGCCAGAATGGAGCCACTTGTGTGAACACACCAGGCAGCTACAGGTAACTTCTCAAAACTAGACACAAATATCCTGGGTAGGATACTCTAGTTTTTGTACCCCATATCATGCCTGCAGCACAAGTTCTAGAAATAAGTGTTTAATATCTATGCAGTATAACCCCTTGCAGTCTGGGAACATATAAAATCCTCACTGCACTGTACACTGAGCCCACCACAGACACAGAAAGGCCTCCAAAGCCCTTTCCTGCTTTGGCACAAGAAGAGCAGCAGGAACCAGCTCCATCACACAGCCCTGCCAGGGGAGAGGGCTGCAAATTGAAGACTGGCTCCAGTGACACACCCCCCTGTTGTAGGTCCAGCTGCTTTAATGGAAATTTCCTGCACCGTGGGATGTAGCTGGGGCAGTGAGAGGCTTGTCCTGGTCTGTGCCCACAAAGCACAGCCACTCCTCCATCCCTCTGCTATCACCTACCTCTTGAGATCAAAGGGAGTGAGGAGATGAGGGAGGTGATCACCCTTGATCGCTGGCATTCCCAGCACACTCATTTGGTGCTGATAACACCAGGATCACGGGTTCAATCTCCATGTGGGCCATTCACTTAGGCTTGGACTTGATGATCCTTGTGGGTCCCTTCTGAGTCAGAATATTCTGTGAAATCAGAAACAGTTCTGTAAAATGCCTTCATCCTTTCCAAAAACACAGGTGCTTCTGAGGCAGCAGCAGAGCAAGGAATGCACAATGCTGCCGGGCAGAAAGGGAGAAGTGCTGTCTGCAGCCTTCTGACCAAGGGGGTGCCTGGGCTGCCTGTGTGCTGTGCCCCACACACGAGGCCCCTGGAGCATATTCTTCTCTGGCTGTGCCCAGTTCCTTTAGGAAACATGCTCTTGCTTACAGGGCAAGCCAGCCTGAGCATTTTGTGTCTCATTCTCCAGAATGTCAAATAATCTGGCAAATAAATGACTTTCACATATAGTACAAAGCTATCCCTGTGCAATGGGAACAAGCATGCTGGAGAGCATGCCACAGCTTTCTGCAAAGCATTTTGTGTCCTGCTTCAGTATGGAAATCTTAGCCCCCACAAATATTTGCTTGATGTAACACTGGCTTATAGTGCTTTGTCAGTTCTTGGAAGAACCTCAAACACAGGAAATTCTCCTCTAGTGCTCCTCATGCTTCAGCATTAGCAGAGTCTGCAGAGGTGTCACTGGTGCGTGATGTTTCCTGTAAGCTTCACTTTGATTTTAAAGGATGTTTCTAGCTTGTCTGCAACAGATATTTGTCAAGGAAACAACACACAGAGCAATCTGCCTTTATTTGTTTCTTATTGAGCTCAGAGAGGTACAGGTGTGTGACTAAATTAAGGTTTAAGGTCTGTTGGTCTCGCAAGCATTGTCATTGTGTTACTACAGTCATGATTCCCCTATTTCTTCCCTGGTGTACTGCTTGTCCTCCTTGGTACTTGCTGAATCAATGCTTCATGAAATGAACTAAAACCTCTTCATAAGTCATCAAAACCTCAATATTACTGCTTTTGCATCACACCTTCAGGATTATTATATAGTCTCTACCCCAAGTCCATTGTACTATCTTTAGTCTCCTTTCACATATTGTCTTACTTATTTCTGAGTGCTTCCCAAGTGCTAAATCCAACCCCAGGCAGAGCATGACATCTTTTTTCAGCAGCTGTGAGGACATTGCTGCTAAGCTTTCTGGGGCTCAACAACCCAGGTCACCCAACTAATGTTCTGGCATAGTTATAAACACCACTGTGGACTGCAGGGAAAGAAAATGGTAATATCTGACTTTCCCTATCCTTAGAGAAAATACCAGGTGATGGGAAGTACTGGATTATTACCATGAAATGGAACATAATGCAGTCCTCACCCCTTGTTCATATTCTTTATCTACATGCTTTTCCTGTAACTCAGAAAAGCTGAAATATGAGGAAAAAGAGCAGGTATCCAGAAACACTTTCTTCAATCAGAATCTTCAGGGGACGTTGGATGAAAGGCTGTGAAAGTCCCCATGTCTATCAGACTTCTGTGTCACAACCAAAGTAACAGGGGCCTCATCATGACATGCCATGAGTCATGTGAGAGAACCACGGCAGTGCCAAGCAGCAGTGCATCACAATTTGGCTGAAGTGTCTTGCAGTGTGACCTACTTCTTGAAGCTCTTCTCTGAAAACTTCGGATGGGTGGCAGATTAATCTTTGCCAGAGTAGACAGGAGACAGTGCCATTGTTCTCCTCCTTTGGAGATGGTCAGATTGCTTTGTTCTGTCCTTTGAAGTTGAACATGAAGCTCTGAATGTACTTTACACATACAAAAGTCATCTGGTCACCTGTTGCCTCTGTGCTTGCCCAGGCTGAGCTGCTGCACTGATGGGAAAGTGTTATTCTGCTTGCTGTCTCTTACAATAATGAACGCGCTGTCCTGCACTGCAGACTGCAGTTAAGCATTAAGCTGTAGTGGGTTTTTGAAGCCTAAGTTCATATGGGTTGCTTGGCCTAGGTGCACTGTTTAGTTACCTGTAATTGGCTTATCAAACTGCTATTTCAGCTGAGCATGTGACACAGTGGAAAGGACAGCAGCAGCTTATTTTATATAAATTGCTCCAAGGTCCAGGTCAGCTGCACTGGAATACCCTGATCCCAATTTTTCAGAAATGCTTTTACAGAGCATTTTTCATTAGGCAGCTTAAAAGCAATCCAAGAAGGGTGTGTACCTGCCATATGTCTCTGCAAACTGCAGACATTCCAGCATATAACTTGAATCCAAATGAGAGTCTCACTGTCGTTTTACTAAGAATCTAGTGATCTGATAAGAGGTTTTCTGTACATTTATATCTCTTTCAGTTGTGTTTCAGAGCCTCACATTTTGTCTATGTGGAAATAAAGAGCCAGAGAAAAGGGAAGTATTATCCAATGGCTTAGAAGTTCCCAGTTTCAGTTCCACCACATATGTATAATGCTTTAACTAAGCTCTGCCCTATAAATAACAGTGATGCATGTGGCAGCTTTCAAACCAGATCCTCTCAGTAAAATGCCTTCTTTCAATCCACTACTTTGTTCTTCCCACCCCACCAACCCCAAATGCTACCTCTTGCCTACCCCACATCCCTAAAAGCTGAGGTGCTGCTGAGACAGCAGCTGCTCATTGTTGTGGTGTGGGGGTGAAAGTACCCCACTGTCTAGGACAGGCCAGACATGGCATTTCTGCATATTGCTAGGGGCAGGGTTTTAGGCACCTGGCACCATATGATGGTCATAACTGAAAAAGGAAGTTTAGGTGCTCTTTGACTGAAGTGGGGGTTTCCATGCTCATGTTCTATCTAAGTCTTATGTTAGACTTTATTTTTTTGGATTTATGTTACATTTGGAATGTAACGAAAGGCTGTAGGTTCTTCCATAGGGCCAGACAGTCACGAATATACACAAGTCTCAAATGATTCTTGAATCTCTGATGAACAGGAGATTTGCCTCTGCATGATCATTAGCAGGATTGTCAATATAGGTAAATAGATATATTTTTTAAGGAACACTGCATACAGTGGAGAATGGCAATGAACAATATTTAACAGTGGTAGAAAGACAAAATTTTGATTTTTCTTTCCACTTTCACTATTAGATGCTCCTGTACTCCAGAAACCTATGGGCCTCACTGTGCCTTGAAGTTTGATGACTGCCAGGAAGGATCTGAGACACTCTGTCAGCATGGCCTCTGCGTAGATGGAAAAAGGGATCAGCCCAACAGAGTAAGGAACAATGTATAAATTTCATCATAGAGCACAGCACAAATAAGCAACCAATACTGCTGAGCATGGCAAAACTGCATAGCATGAACTGCTGCTGAAAAACAAGAAAGGTCACTATACAGCATAACAGCCTCTCTGTTGTAACAGGGGTGGTAGAAAGAATCAAAAATGTCTTATGCCTTGTTAGAGGTACTTGTTACAGTATTAGATCTACTACTACATCCACAGGGAGCTTGGGAATATATTTTTTATAAGTTTTTATAAGTCTTATTTGAAATATAATATTCTTACTGCTCATTATTTTGGGAGAATTAAGTTGCTGGAATATTTTACTGCTTAAATGAGCAAGAGGGACAAAAATCATGAATCTTATTTTTCTTGGGAAAAAGCATACCAGTGGAACATTAGTGCCAGGGCCTGGAAGCTGCCAGGGCTGCATGGTGACTGGGTGGCTACTGCTCATCTTTGGTGCTCCTCAGTGTCAGCTGGACGTGGTGTCTGACACCAGGCCCAATCTTTCCAAGCATCTGCACTGGGTGGGTGCTAGCACACACTTGAGTGCTCTCCAGGAGCAAGCCAGCTCATTCCATTTGGGTGAGAATCTGGGTACAGGGTGTTCACTCCAAAGGGACAGATGGACCATGCCAGCCAGACAGAGCAGCCCTCCAAAACCACCCAGCCAAGCTTGTGCTCCTTAATACTCCTATACACCCATGCACCATCTCAGCCACAGCACATCTTTTTTGTGCTTCGCTATAAAATAATTTCTTTGCTTAATTTTTAGAAGTTTCACAACTCATCACTTATTTTCTGCCCAGTTTTTGTTGAGAAAGCTTTTCAAAAGTGTTCACTGTTGGCTTAACAGTATCTGCTCCTGTGACAATTAACAATAAAGCTCCCATTATCTTTAATTGGACCAAATCTAGATAAATGCTGAAATCTGGCCATTAGTAAAGTTTGCTAGAGAGAAAACTTTTCCTAAAAGAAAACATGTATTTGCAATTTAATGTCAATGCTGCATAGTGCATAGACTACTGAATAATTTGATTAAAAGAGATCAGCTGAGATGATTTCAGGTTGCTTACATTGATCTTTTCACCTTGGTTAAAAAGCAAGTTGATGACTTTTAATTATGTTTATGTGCAGCTCATAATTGATCTTATTTTTCTGGGAGCTTTGGGGTAAATTACAGATTTCTTTTATGAACATAATGAATGAGCCTGAGTTGCTTCCATAATCTGAATAAGTAAATTCGGAGGAAGAAATAGACTGAGAAAACTACTGAAGCAACTTAGAAAACAAGATGTGCAAACCATGTAATTCTCCGAAAGCTTTCTTGCTATAGTTTGAAAGTCTTTTTATGAAAATAACTCCTCCTGCCTTTTTCTTGACTATTGCAAATATCTTAAATATGCAATGTGATGTTTTCTGTGGCAGCCCAAGTACCACTGTATCTGTGAGGCTGGCTGGATGTCCCCTCCTGGCAGCCCTGCCTGCAGTGTTGATATAGATGAATGCAGCCTCCCTAATCCTCCGTGTTCACAGCATCCACTTGTGCAGTGCCACAACACTCAAGGCTCCTACACATGTGGTCCCTGCCCCACAGGTATCTCGTCCTTCCACGTTCTCAGGGTGGATGGGGTGGCAGAGGTACTGCTGCCTGTGTATCATAAGCACAGACACGGTGCAGATGAGAGGAACTCCATGAAATGCTTTGGTCTGTGTTCTAGGGAATAAATGCAGGTTATATAGGTAACACAGGCAGTGAAGTATAATGCATGTTTTATCTCATCCTAAACTGAGCATCTAAACAGGTCTCATGTCCTATTGGACAGTGCCTTCATGTCCATTACTTTCACATAAGAGGTCTGCAGTACTTTCATGTCTGTATGTTTCCTGCCCTAAGACAACATAAAATCTGATAGTTCCCTCAGATCATATAGCCTATGATTACTCTTCCTGAGCTGGGCAGGTGGTGGAAGAAGTTTTTAAAGTGTTTAACTGAAGCTGTAATAAATCTTTGCTGCAAAATGTACATACATGCACTAGACCAGAACTGCATCCTCTTTAGGTTAAAGTGTGTTTGAATCTGAAGTATCCAGAATACAGTTAAAATAAAACATTCTTGTACACACATCTCCACTCTATTGTGTTTGAAGCCTAATTTTCAGACCGGCATTAATTTTAATCAGTCGTGAGAGAGACAGGTCTATTCTTGTGCTAATGAAGTGCAATTCAGTTGTACTCTATGAAAAGATTTGGTCAAAGAAGAAACCAAAAAGGTCAGGCATTTTCTTTCTGATGTCTTTTCTGTGCTGCTTTTTAGGCTGGCAAGGAAATGGCTACACTTGCCAAGACATTGATGAATGTGCAAGTAATAATGGAGGCTGCTCAACAGTACCCATGGTCCAATGTATCAACACAGCTGGATCATTCCGCTGTGGGCTCTGCCCACCAGGTAAAATGGATTTCTTCTTGATAATACTATGGAAGGGCTTAAAAGATGAAGATTCAACAGATCTGAGCCTGTCTTGGGGTAGCCTTAAGAAGCTGAAAATTGGTTTTATATAAATAAATATCACATACACAATACTGCGAAACAGAATGCAGAGTCTAAGTATATTCAAACTGCTTCAGCTATTAATGAACATTGTCTAGAGTATGCATCTAAAGGTGATACCCTGAAATGTGTTTCTCTAGTACTAGGTAGCTGTTTTCAGTGTTATAGCCTTGATTTGGTGAAGTACTTCCTTTACAAAATCATTAATGGGAAACAAGGATTGCATAATTATGGAAGTAATTCCATTGTCTGTATTAATTGAAGGGGTGTCCTGTGTGCCATAAATCACAGACTGTATTGTCTGCTGTAAAAAAAAAGAGACTTGATAATTGTCACGCTCTGAATGCTATCTGAGGAGGCTGTGTTTCCACAGCAGTACAGCTCAAACAGTGGAAGTAGCAACTTAGGTCTTTATAACTTTTGGCTTATGATTTCAAATGCTTTATGAAATGTATTGTATCAATACTAAAAATATAGCATGAAAAAGTCTTTCTAATTGACTTTTTGATTGCTATTTAAATGGCAATAGACTGCAGTTTTGATGCTGTCAGCTCTGGCCATAAGGAGATGTGCCACAGGGCTTTGGTGCTCCTGAATGTCCTGAGAGGATCTGGGTGCTGTATTTGAGATCCAAGGGCTGCTCTGCTGTGTAGGAGGGAAAAATCTGGGTGCAGTTAGGGCTGACTGGGTGCAGATGTGTAGGGAGGGCAACACATGGTTGGCATGGCCTTCTACAGCCTCACTGACTTTACCTATATTTGGCATACACTAATATATCTTTTCTTCTGCAACTGTGGAAGGATTTATTTACAGTCAGAATCCATCCCTGCAATGAAGGAGCCACAATAAATATGCCAGATTTTACTTCAGCAGCTACCTCAATTCTTTCTTTTCAAATACAGAAGACTATGATTTTACACCAGGAATAAGTGTTTTGCTCACCAGTTGATTGTTTTACTGTCAATTTTTAAAGAAAATAGTTTGTTACAGTCTAACTGTGATTTACCTCTGAACAGGTTATGAGGGAGATGGACAAACATGTACCCAGGTTGATATCTGCTCAATAAATAATGGAGGGTGCCATCCTTTGGCTACTTGTACCTCAGCTCCAGGTACGATGCTTTCTTAAAGACTGTAAGATAATATCAGTGTGACTCTCAAGAAGGATCTGGTTTGGATGAACCCACTTATTAGCAACATATCTAGATTGTAGCCCCCTCACCACAGTCAGTTTTGCCTCACACAAAGGATTTTACAGGCAGGTTAGCTAAAGCCAGCAGACTTTTTCACAAATGCTGACAGAAGTAGATTTAGGCTCCACCAAAAAAGAAGACTTTATCCTAAGACTGTGGAGATGTTCACCATTTCTCTTTGATACAGTTTTCCATTATATGGCTGCTTTTACTATTCCCCTTCCCATAAATACCCTTCAACAACCCCACCACTTCCTGTGAAGATGACCTTGGACTCTCAAGAACCCATAGCAAAACAACACTGGGGTTCTTTCCATGGTCAAACTGAGCACTGACCAGGGAAGGTGTTAAAAGTAAGTTAGAATTATATTAAGACTCTGCTTTAATATGTCAAGGACATTTACAGACATTGGTATTGTCATTGTAACAGAATTACATTCTATATCTTGTCTTGTCTCCCAAGGGCCCATGGCATTTTGTTCCTGCAGATCTGGGTACACTGGAAGTGGATATGGGCCAAATGGGTGCTCTCCTCTCAGTGATATCTGTCAGCTGCAAAAGCCTTGTGCAAATGGGCAGTGCTTGGTAAGTGCTGGGCTCCTCACACACAGGGACAACATTGTGTAGATATAACCAGTCAGGGAGACTTGGCAAGACTCAAGGCTGAGTGCAGACATACTACTGGGAATGAGGCAAAGTCAGCAGGGATTGCAAAATCAAAGGATATACCTGAGGGAAGCAAAGTGGATTTCAGGGCACACAAGCCATTTCTTTGTGTGTGAAGCAATTTTGGTACTAATGGCCTGAGAAGTTGTGTTTGGTAGCTCTCACTAGCCAATGGAATGCTTGTGCTGGTAGGAGAGAACTGTTCTTGGTGGCACAGGAAAGTAGTTTAGCACCCTGGATCATGGGGGAATTACCCATGATAGCAGAGCCAGTACCTCTGCTTACCTTCAGACTGTTAATACTCAGGTATGAGTTCCTAGTCTGATCTTGTGGGCACACTGCACTCTTGGAGTCTCAGGCTGTTTATATGAACATAGAAGGGGTGTTTCAAGGGAATTTGTTGCACTGATGGTAACCAAGTCTTTTGGACCTAAATTGATTGGTGGTATGAATTCATTCTCATGCACAATTAACATTTAGTTTGTCCTCATGGACCCTCTGAAGGCTTTTTTGGCTTCCTTAGTGAGGTGTGCTGTACCCTGGAAAGTCCATGCTGCAGACCTGAGGATTTTGTTGTGGAGGATATTGACAATGGTGATTTTGCCGAAATATTCACAAATGCTAAATTTTTTGTTCCAGTAGAGTCTTTTCCTATTCGTCCCCATTAGGCTGCAGATATCCCCCTTTTGGTTGTCCCTGGAGGCACAGGAAAAATGAGACTTAAGACATGGATTTGGCAGTGTTAGGTTAAGAGCTGGATTTGATTATCTTAAGGTTCTTTCCCAAGCTAGATGTTTCTACAATTCTGTGGTGTATTATGTCTTGCTTTTTCCATCTTCTGTGTGAAATGTGATGGTCCTCTCACTTACACTCCACCCTTACCAGCATTCCTTGCTCTCTATTCTGTAGGTATCTACTGTGTCTTCACTCAAAGATATTTATAGGGCCTTTTGTGCCCAGATATTATCTACTTTTCTGACTATTTAATCCATTTTAGTCAATTTATATTCCTCTAAATATATCCTAACATACAATAGGAGGCAATCATGCCTTGTACAGGTACATGTTTGTACAGGTACAAACTGGCACCTGAAGATAATAACACAGATATTTTAATAATGGGAATACAGAAATATCTAATAAAATAGACAAACAGCAGAGCTGTACTTGGCCAGCATAAAGAGAGACAAAATATAATGTTAATTACGTATCAGGCAACGCAGATCAGGAAACACCTTTTAAAACAACATTCAGTTCCCTAAATACACATCAAACCATCTTCCACCATATTGAAAATCCCTTTGGGACACAGAAGACATGACTGGATAATGAAAAAGCAAATGGAGAATGCAATACTGATTGTATATCATCAAAAATGGGATAGTAGCCTGTACCTAGGACCTTCTTTACCTTTAAAGGTTGTGTCTATAGAACAAGAGATATAAGGTAAGACAACATATGAAATTAAAACAGTTACAGATATGGAAAGACCAGATTATACGGAGAAGTAGTACAGGTTGTGACAACAGAAATGGAAAAGAGACATGCAGAATAAGGAATAAAGCTGAAAAGGTGATGAAATTTCCTCTTTAACATTCCTCAGGATGAAAATGAAAGTTAACAGCCCACATAACTGCAGCTCAGCCTTCCCAGAGAAAGGCCTTGAGAGAAATTACTTACAAACCAGTTATCTTGCCTTGCTATTTACAAGGTTCAGGTAATATGATTGACTTGATTCTAGCATGATCATTCCAAAACCAAGCAAATAGTTTTCTGAATGGTTAAAAGAGTACAGATTTTGATTTTTAAGACAGTAATTTGAAAGAGGCCTGCTAAGAAATAACTTAATAGAAAAAACTCAAAGATGTAGATAATCTGATTAGGCTTTATGTTTATTTTGGTAGTCACCAGTGAACATCAAGGCCAAAAAAATTCAAAGGTTTTATTTCTTTACTCCAATGTCTCCTCATAAAATAAGTGTAAACATCAGTCTTTCTGCTGACTCTGTTGATTACTTTAGGTGATCCATGCTCACAGTTTATTTGATTTGTTTATATCTGTAGGCAACAATCTCTGGCTATTTCTGCCTGTGTAATGCAGGCTGGACAGGCCCTAATTGTACAGAGAACATTGATGAATGTATCAGCAACCCGTGTCAGAATGGGGGGACCTGCACCGATGGGGTCAATGGCTACTCCTGCGAGTGCACCAGCAGCTGGACAGGACCACAGTGCCAGACTGCCCAGCAAGGTACAGCCAGAACCTCCTCCTACTCCTGCCCTCCTGGGACAGCAGGCTTCAGAGAGTAGATGCTTGGTGCATGGGATTAACACGTGAATAAGAACTGAGATGTGATGTGAAAAACAACCCTGTGTTTGGTGGATTAGAGGTCCCAACCTAAATTCCCTCCAAGTCAGAGTTTTCCATTTATAGCTGTTTTGTTTAGCAGGGGGAACACAACAATGAAGCTGATCTGCAGGCCCACTGGTCTCAGCTAGATGCCAGACATCCTAAAACCAGATCTCTGTTCCCGAGAAAGTGGTCTGGAAAGCTGGTTGGGAAAGAGGATCCAGTATAAGGAGAGCAAGGGAATATATTAATGTTTCTCCTTTGTGCATATTATTTCATCTATTATGAAGTTGAAAGGTCCTGATATTCTTAATCGAGAAGAAAAGCCAGAAAAGATTTTCAAACAGAAATTTAGTGAAAGAAATGTTAGCATGATAATGGGGGACTCTCAGTTTTATACTGACTGCAAGGTTCTCCCTTTTCCTCCTAATATATTTTCTTCTTCTTGTTTGAGAACTTTTTTTGCCATTAATTTTAATTTAACAAAGTCAGGATAGCATTCCTGTGAGTCCAGTGTCCCTGTGGCAACAGAAGTGGCTCATTTTTATTGTAGATTGCTAAGAAGAAAGCAAGTTACATTTTAATGTAATACAGAATGTAAAACTTCCACTGATCCCCTGTGAAATCTGCTCTATTTTAGAACTGTTTTAGGGGTTTTTTTTCTATTTTCCTGAAGTATCTAACTAATAATGTTTTATTGTTAAGTCCACTGAGGAAAAAAGTTATTTTTAGGCATTCATAATGAAGGGATAGAAAAGCAGTTTTTATGCAGTAAGGAATTATAATCTACCACCTATTCTTTTAGTTTCTAATCAATGAAAAAATAATGTATTTTTTACATGATCATTTTGAATCTGGTTGAAAAAAGGTGAGATGTTTTAGACAGACATTTCAAATAAAATCATATTCTTTTTAGTACTTCTTGAAACAAAACAGTTTGGTGAGAATTGGCTATTTCTTTAGAATCAGTTCAATGTTAAACTACAGGTGATTGCTGCATGCTGTAGCTATATGTGCATTATATTTTGGCTGCTTTGCAGACATATTTTTCTGTAGCTGTTTGGGGTTCTCAGTTCCCACACATTGAATGGTTCAGTAAGAGAAGACACCATAGTATAACATGGGAGGGATTATCAGGCCCAGAAGTCTGACCAAAAAGAGTAAATGGAACAATAAAACCTCTTCAGGATAACTTTTATGATGTACCATTACTGAGAAAGACAATCTTACATCATGTTAACTACAAAATGCAAAATGTTATTTCATTGAAGGGGAAAATTTAGAGATTCAGTCTGGAGGTATCCTCCTGGAAGCAAAGCAGTTTATGGACACTATCATGAGACAGAATCAGTATCTGTTGGCAGTATCCACATGTTCCAACTGATTTTCTTTGTTGTTTTTCCAAGAACTATTTTTTTTTCAGGGAATTTGCGCTTTTTTGAGATGTCATTCCACTTGAGAGAAAATCCTAAAGATCCTTTCATAGAAGTGTTTTTCAGCATTGTTTTAAATGGTCAAGAAAAATCTATGCAAAAAAGAAAAAAAAAAAGAAAAAAAAAAAAGTAAAAAAAAGTAAAAAAAAAGATTTTGTTTTAGTTTGTACAGTAATAGCACAAAATCTGTTTAATTTTCTCTCTTTTTGCAGTTTGTGGAGGATACCTCTCAGCCTCAAGGGGATCTTTCAGTTACCCTAACAACCCAAACAGCCAGTGGTACAACAGTGGGGTCAGCTGTGCTTGGGTTATTCAAACTAGTCCCAACAAGGTAAAATAGATTTGATGTTAAAGAAATCCTCAGTCTGTAGGATCCCTCAGCTTATCAGAGCAAACATGACTATCTTCATGCTACATGTGTTCCTATGTTGTGATCCAATCCCCTCAGAATAAATAGTTTTTCAAAAGAATAAATTTTAGATCCTTACAAGCCTTCAGGCTCCTTAGCTTAAGGATTTGCTTGTGTTAGCTTTTACAGGCTTTTCCTGAGCAGCTGAGTTTATTAACCTACCTCCAGCTACAGAAGGGAAATGTTCTACATTGCTTTAGAATGTGATCTGTGAATAGCTGCATGAGAAAAGCTCTGTTCTGATGGATTCCACAGGTGGTTCATGAGCCAAGTGAGTTGGTCAGAGCCTGGTGCAAATGACACCAAGGCTGGTGTTGATCCTCACATGGGCCAACTCTTCACTTAAGGGTTTGACTAGATGATCCTTCTGGGTCCCTTCCAGCTCAGACTATTCTGTGATTCTGTGACCCCCAAACAATTTCATGTTTCTGATCTCTGAGTGCAGAAATGTAGAATGCTTAATTCATATTGCCAATGGCTTTGTGTAATAATAGCATTTGATTTTTTTAAGGATTAACTTTTAAATATTGCATACAAATGTATATTCTGATTCTGATCTGCAACTAGTAATTCCACTTGTGTTATAAATAATAACTACAAAACACGCTACTTCATAATTTAGCATGAAATTTCTTACTTGGGACTTAAGTATTTAATGCGTTTTTGACATTTTGTGGAATGGATTAAGTAATTTTATAAACCAGTGCTTAGCAGTGGTTTACACAGCATTACATAAATATATGTATGTTACATGTCCTCAGCCTTAAGCCTGGGAGCCACTACTGTTTTCAGCAGAGCATATTACAGCACATCAGTGAAGAATCTGAACAAACTTAAAGCTGTGCGTGTCAATAAGTATCCAGGTTTGGCTTTAGAGACACCGATTTTATATGTGTGAAACAAAATCCTTGAATCTTTTAACTCCAGTTACAACACTTCCAACCATAGCAAGGGTGAAAAATGCTAATTATCTGATGAAAAAACTGCCCAGGGAAACCTGGAATGAGGTATTCTATGCTGTGTTTCAAGCTTTTCACAATGCTTGAAATTTACACATATATATATTTTGCATATACAGCACACACAGGCAAATGGTCTCAATTATAAGTTTATAGAAATAATGCTCTTTCCAGAAAACTTCACTGACTAAATTCCTATCTATCTTCTCTCTTTCCTTCTGATGCTTAAGATTCTTTAATATTCTTTTCTGTCCTGGAACATTTCAGGAAATGACATAATGGCTCTAAAGCTCATAGATTCTCACAGGTGCGTGAATACATACATCTGCTCTATAAAGTGTCTGAATAGATAGTGTCTCAGCACATGAAAAAAAGAGATTTCTTGTTTTCTTGCTTCTATTAGATTCTGCGTATCACTTTCCCATTTTTCCAACTGGGGACAAGTAATGAGTGTAACTCTGAATTCCTTCAAATCCATGATGGGCCTTCAGCATCAATGCTCATGCTAGGAAAATACTGTGGCTTCTCAAGTCCTGCAGAGCTTTACAGTTCCCACAACTCTCTGTATTTTTGGTTATACTCAAACCACACCGTTACTGGAGGTTTTACTGTTCATTGGGAATCTCATGATCCTGGTAAGTTGATGAAATGCCAAGCATGCTCATGGCTTTGGAGTAAAATTAATTACTTATTTCCTTTGATTAGGAAACATTAGGAACAGAAGGACAGTATTTTTTAAGTGAGTGAGGCTGCAACGTAGACATATATATCACTTGAAGATATTTTCAAACTCTAGCTCTAGGCTGCTGTGTGAATAGCTTTCTGCTGTTTTTTAAGGCTGCTGTACACCTCCTGTGAGGAATCCCCAAAGAGCATGTGTTTCTGGGGATACATTTAGTCAGTTCTCTTTTCTCACAGAAGTATCTAGTACTTCAAGCAAGCAAGTTTATGGTTTGTTTTGCCACTGACAATTTACGATAGCCTAAATGTTCCAAACATGATAGATTGTAGGGGATTGGATTTTAAAGAATGTATGAGGTTTTTGGTATGACTGGTTGTACATCTTTGCCTGAATTCTTGGCAATGCTAATTGGGTGATAGCTCCAGATGGTCTGGCAATGCATCTCCAGAGATAAACTTCAAATCATCTCACATAACATTAGGATCACTTCAGTGTTCTGTATATTATCTAGAAAGAAAATAGTGCATTGGGTTGTGTCTTGAATGAACCATAGAGTAAAAAATGCCATTTTAATATGATTTTTGGTTTCTTATTTTTTGGTGTTTTTTTGGTTGGTTTTTTTTTTGTCATTATTATACTGATTATTATTAATTGACAAATACAAGTACTGAAAAGTGCAAGCAGATATTTTGGAAGAAAAAAAAAAGTAAGAAAAAAAAGGCAAAGAGAGCAGTGTAGATGAGATTAAACTAGCTATTCCTGAGGCATAACACATGATGTAACCCTCCCATTCTCAACCGTTGCACTGATGTTATTTTATTACAGGTGTATAAAACAGCCCTCCCTGTAATGAAACTTTTGGGTGTTTTTTTTTTTTTTTTCTTTTTAATGGAAATAGTCTTGTGATAGGATA
The DNA here is from genome assembly GCA_027886175.1 of Phylloscopus collybita. NCBI lineage: Eukaryota > Metazoa > Chordata > Aves > Passeriformes > Phylloscopidae > Phylloscopus > Phylloscopus collybita. The sequence goes on from JAJNNQ010000002.1 coordinate 19,322,528, forward strand.
AAAAAACTGAGACTATTTATGAACTACAGAAATTCAGATTCATTTTGTAAATCCAATCCAAACAGAGTGCTTCTGATTATTCTTCTTAAGGCATATTCATCATAACTGTGTAAGAGTCTTTTACTGTGCAAATCAGGAAATACTTGGAGTTCTCCTTTTAAAAGTGAGTTGCAGAATTAACTGCAAAATGTAAAGAAAGAAAAAACTTGGCTGGTTTTTTTGGTTTGGTCTTTGTTTTTAAATTTTTTCTGACCCCAAAGTGGTAGCTAGTTTTGACACTACAGGACAATTCATCTTCTGACCCAACGTGTGGTGATAAAGACTCTGTCACTCCATTTCTCTTTCTGTTAGAATGTGGTGGTGAGCTGACAGGTACTTATGGCTCGATAAGCTCTCCAGGATATCCCGGTAACTATCCTGTAAACAGAAATTGTTTCTGGACCGTCTCAACCAGTCCTGGCCTCCTAATCACATTTGCTTTTGGCACACTGAGCCTGGAACACCATGAAAACTGCAGTTATGACTATTTGGAGGTAAAGTGTAATTGTGAATTACGACAACATTTTGTGGATATGTTATTGCAAAACAAGATATTTCAAAACTTTTTTATGTACAGAAGGGGACTGTTTGAAAATGTAATCCTGGGTTGAAATGCTGCTTTTTATTTACATATTCCAGCCATCCATGCACAGAGACAATATGACAGAAAGGGGATGAGAATCTGCTTCACTTCGGTAGAAGTCCTGTGACAAAAAGGATGGGATTCAGGCCAAGTACTTAATGGGCAGCTTTCACTTTCTTACTAAGCTCAGTCTCCAAGCTCCTTGTCAAGTGTCAACCCACAGAGAATTCATGAGCCTATTGGAAACTATTCAGGAAAAGAATCTAAGACTAATAGATTCATATCATAGCTTACACAGTTGTCCACGACTTGACATATGAGCTTAGGTCTTTTTGTCAAGTGTGACATAATGTTTACAGAATTCACCAATACATTGTCATGGAAACGAGAAGCCAGTTTGGAATAGCATGTTGTGTGCAATGCAGAGCATGGTTTCAAGAAAACAGTTCAACAGTAGATCTGATATTTTCTTTCCCTTTCGCAAAACCCTTGATGACTCCTGGCAGCAGCATCACAGCTCTGCTGATGGATCTGTTTTTTGGTTCCTCTGAGTTTGGAGGAAACTTCCTATGAGCTTTCCCTCCACCTACCATCCACAATTCCTCTGGGGCCTCTGAGATAACTTAAGGAATGTTGGTACTGTTCATGAGTGGCACACATATGATAATCCTAAATGTCAATCTATCATTCTGTCTAGATTCGGGATGGTCTTCTTCCACAAGACCCTGTCCTTGGTAAATTCTGTAGCACTGGATCTCCACCCCCACTCCAAACCACTGGTCCATATGCATTTATTCACTTCCACTCTGATGACTTAGTTACTGACAAAGGCTTCCATATTGTCTATACAACATCTCCTGGTAAGTAAAATACTCAGGATTAAATGCTGGTCTGTGACATCCTCGAGATAGAGCCAACAACACATGAAAGGATGTAACTGACAGTTGCTCTTTAATAATATAGCAATTTTTTTTGATTTGCAGACATTGTACAGAGGCAGTCTCAGAAGGAGTTACTGTACTTACGAATCTCTTTTTTTTTTTTTTTTTTTTCCCTTAATATAGCAGATCCAAGTTGTGGAGGAAATTTCACAGAGAGTGAAGGGGTTATCACATCTCCTTTCTGGCCTAACCCTTATATCAACAGCCGACAATGTGTCTACATTATCCGACAGCCAGAGGATGAAAAAATATTCCTCAACTTCACCCATATAGAGCTGGAGAGTCATAGTGATTGTTCAGCAAATTATATAGAGGTGATTCCTTTAATCAGTTGATATGAAAGTTTGACTGCGTGTGTGTACAAGAGCATGTATAACTCCTGTCCCAAGGGCCACTGCAGAAATAGGTGTTAATCAAACAACTAAGTATACAAATATACTAGGGTCCAAAAGTCACAGGGGCTGAAAGAGCAGGATGGTGCATTTGGAATGAAGCAAAGATAAGAGAATGAGAAAAATTGTCTAGCGTAACACTAATTCTTAATAGTCTGTACATGATTAAGGGGGAGTTTGGACATTTGGTAAATGCATGTCAACTGCAAGCAAAACAGAACTAATGCCATAGTTGCTATGCAGCATTTTCTGGACTCAAAGTGTTACATGTAAGATCTTGTTCTGAGAGTAAAAAGAAACACACTATATAAATATTTATACACACATTCCCAGGGAAGTGGTTGAATTACCATTCGTAGAGGTATTTACAAGATGTGTAGAAGTGGCACTTAGGGGCATGATTTAGTGGTGGGCTTGGCCAAGCTCGGTTTACAGTTGAACTCTAAGATTTAGAGGTCCTTTCCAACCTTAATGATTCTATGATTCTACATACGTCTAAAGCTGGGAGTTTATTGTTGCCATAACTGAAATCTTACAAGACTAATTCAAGAATTGTTATTAGTCTAAATCTAATTGTCACAGAAAACATGGTACAGTTAGAATGTTTCTATGTGGAAAATGTAATAATAATGCAGAACTAATGTCAGCACTTAGTGCAATCCACTTGAGGTAACTTTTGCTTTTATTCTTAGCTCTCTCTTCATTGGTTTGCAATGTTGTGTTACATACAAATTTACAGCTGTAAGGTGCCTTTTAGATACATGAGATACCATGTTTTCATTTTCTTTGTTATCGCTAAGCCCAGTTTTGTCCAGCTGCCAGTGTGCACCCCCTGGTCTGGCCGCGGGTGAGGCCTGGTGCAGTGCTGTGCAGGCAGGGACGGGGCCTGTCCCACCGCCCTGGCTGGGGAGCAGGGCAGCCCTGGGCCAGCCATGGGCACCAGCTTGGCTGGGCATGGGCTGGGGCAGGCCAGGGTGTGGGGCATACAGGGGTATCTGGCTCAGCAGAGCCTGTGGCAGGGCAGGGCAGGACTGTGGGGTGACAGAGACTGACCGGGCTGCAGATTTGCTGGGGCATGCACTGACAGCCCTGCGGGGCTGGCATGGGTCCTGGACAGTGGCAGGGTGCGGGGCCCTGGTGGAGGCAAGGCTGGCCCCAGTGAGGTGTGGTGGTGCCCTCAGAGCCTGACAAGTTCTCTTTGTTGATGCTCCCTCTCCTATCATGGCATCCCTGTTCTCTGTGTCATGCCTGGCTCGCCGTGTCTCAAGGCCTCCGCTGTCATACCCAGCTTGTATTTCTCTGCAGTCATAAACATGTCATCCCATATGGGATGGCTGCTGGGTACTGCCACCTGTATAAAACTGTGCCTGTGCTGTGAAGAGCTAACAGAAGGAAAATAAACTGGGCACAGTCAGTGGTTGATTTGTGAAGGTGTCACCACAGCTGAAGCAGGCGGGAGCCATCCCTGCGTCCCCAGAGCGGGGTCCAGCACTGCCAGCCATGCAGCTCAGTGGCACCAGAGGTTTGGTTTTGTATTTAATCTCTTCTTGACCAGTGAGGAACAGGCCCCTGTGAGCTTTATGCTGTTGGTCTATTTTTAAAAGATGTTATTGTGTTGACATCGTTCCCTTCTATCCTGTAATTCAAAGACCTAGGTTGGAATGAAACGTAATTAGTTTCTGAAATGAGAGGGGAAGTGTGTTTAATGAAAACAGACAGCTTTTGTTTGTTTGGCCTGCTACTCCTCTTGCCTAATTGCTGGCAAAACAGCAGCTAAATTCACAGCAGCGAGAGAAACAAAACCATTTCTGTTGAACACCATCGGTTTGTATTAGTTCAGCAAGGCATTTACCTCACTGTTTGCTGATCAGTCACAAGCCCTTCAGTTTCCATGTGCTTCTGCCCTCCTCTTCTTCCTGCCCTTTTACTCTGTGGCTCAGCCCAGAGCAGAGCAATCGGACCGACATTTTCTGGCTGGGACAGTCAGTAAAACCAGAGTACTGTGCTCTGTTATTAAGGCCTGATTTTTTCACGTGTGCTTTTGTAAAATACTGTCTCACTGGTTCATCTAGGGAGATAACTTTGGGGTGTTTAAATTACTTTAAAAGTCACTCTCCAACAACTCTTTTGTCACTTTGGAAATGTGCAGATTATTCCATTCCCTGGCTATACCAGAAATCTGTAGGCTTTCCACAGGGACCAGACAAAGCTCACAGCACTTGCTCAGGAAGGGATATTTAGTTTCTTGCTGAGGAAGGCATCTGTAATAAGAAAATAGAGACAATAAAACTTATTTGAGAAAGGCTGTGACATGATGATAATATGCAAGCCAAGGAAGTCTCTTTTCCATGCCATCCTTCTAACTGGCAGTATGACACATTACTCACTTAGAGAACCTGTTACTTACATCACTACTCAGTGGACTATATAAACAAAAAATGTAACGAGAGTCAGCTCAAGAAAAGCATGTAAACTCCTGCAAATTACCATTCTGGATGTTTTCACTGCTTTTCAAAGATTTACTAAATATTTTGGCACAAATTCTTATGTCAGCTGCTCTGCTGTAAATCCAGAGTAATTCTGTCACCCTAAACTCAAATTCCAGGGAAGTTGAAAATACCTGTTAGTCAGAAAGCCATCTCACCAACTTTAGACTGCAGAGCTGGGCAAGCAAGCCAACCACTGCCTGTTCACCAGGCTCATAAGGGTTCCTTACCTTCTCTCCCAGCCCATGAATGAATACAGCTGAGGAAGAAAGAATTAGTAATGAGAGGGGACCTGAAAGTTGGATGTTCCTGGTTTGCCAGTGAATTCACTGGAATGATTTTTTGGCTTTGACAGCATATATATGCATTTAAAAGCAGTTCCATCTACGTTAACTATGACCACTTTTACAGAAAAAAAATATTTTGTTTTGGGAGTTTCTTTGGGACAAAATTTGCAATTTTTTTTTGCTTGGGCAGAGAGCAGAGGACCTGTATTTTGGACCTCAGGTTATTATTGCCCACTTGAAATGAGATGGGCACCTCAGAGATATACCAGGTCTCTGCCTGGATCCTTTGATGTAGGTATTCTTACTCATGGAATATGGATTCAGGGTCTGGAGTTTTGAGGTACAAATACCTCTTTCTCATCCACTCCCCTTGATAATCAGCATTTATAATCAACTTCAGGGAAAATATATAAGATACATTTCTCCTTTGATTAGCAAATTGATTGAGGTCAATAGAAAGGCAGTGCAGAAGGTAGAAGCTGGATTTCCTGATATAGCCTCATTGCCAATATCATGTATTGAACCCTTCAGATAAAGGAGTGAAAAGATGACAGTGTGCCTCTTTACTGCTTTAGGGACTTGGAGTTGCATCTCCTGCAACAGTCTGTCTGCAGTGATGTATGGGTGTGATGGGACAGATGCTTGTTCTGGAGAAGTGCCATTGAAAAATCATTGGAAACTTCATGGCCAGGTTTCATCCCCAGCAGATTTGAGTGCTGGCAAAAATTTCACCGCTACCATTGGTGTGCCTCCTACCTGTCTCTTTCATACTAAAGGTGTCACTTTTGGAAACATGGGCCCAAATAGTGCTGAAACTGGTTCATAGAGAAGATAATTTCATCCTAATGTCCTGTGGCAGCAGCATGTGTTAATGTCTTCTGTGCTGATCATCTGATTGTTCCTTTGAGCTCCCCTAAGTCCTGTGCTTGTGCCAGTTACTGTGATGGCTCTTTGCCCCTCTCATAAATACGTAAAGCGGTTACTCCTTTTGTTATGTAGCAGCTCTTGGGAGATTATATTTTTATCTGGATATCAGTATCAGATCCCAGCACTTTTAAGATCTAACACTTTTCTTTCCTCTTTTTGATGATTAGGTTCGAGATGGTGACAGTGAGATGTCTCCTCTTATTATAAAAATCTGTCATAATACACTCATGTCTCCAATCACTTCTACCAGCAATGGTCTCTGGATCAAATTCAAGTCTGATGCTTCTGTGCAAAGAACTAGCTTCAGGGCTATTTATCAAGTTGGTAAGAGGAACTGGTCATTTGCACTGTGAACTTATGTATAATTTGGACATTTTCCATCATTTCTACATTATATTATTGATATAATTGGTTACACACAAACTTCCAAAGACAGGAAAGAACAGAACAGAGTCAATTTATTTATTTAAAAAGATGTCTGCAGTAGGTTTGCTGTAGGCACTCCTAGGATGCTTGGAAATGTGCCTTTTGTTGCTTCTGACCATGAAATTACCTCAGATGTTTAGAGCATGGTGCTAGTAACAGCAAGGTTGTGGGTTTGATCCTCATATGGGCCATTAATTGAAGAGTTGGACTCGATGATCCTTGTGGGTCCATTCCAATGCAGAATATTCTGTGATATGATATTAATGATTCTGTGATATGGTACTAATGATTCATTACTTGATACTGACATACCAAAGAGGTTATAGCTTCAATTCAACCTAAATCTTTTTACTTCCATTTTGCCTGTCTTTAAGTTCTTAACCAGTACCAAGTCTTTCTCTGTCTGTGAAACAAATTAGTCAAATCCATTAGTTTTCATGGGCACAGTTTGGTCTTCCATACAAGCATGTTTATTCTATACCTAAACAAAGTTATTTTTTCTTTTAAATATGTTAGGAATACTACTTGAGTGATCTGTAGCAACTGCTGTAAAAAGATTGTTTAGGGTTTAGGGTTGGTTCTCTTCTAATTTTGTGAATTATTTGATTTGTATCGTACATCATCATTATGATACATTCCTTGATATCATTCATTACAAGTACGGATTCTTGGTGTCTCTTCGCAGCCTGTGGAGGTTCCTTGTCTGGAGCAGGCACAATCCATTCACCTTATTACCCCAGGATGTCCCCTCACCCAAAGTCCTGTGAATGGATCATCTCCCAGCCAGCTACCAAAGTGGTGATTCTAAACTTTACCGACTTTGACATTCGAAATACAACCACTTGTGATTCAGACTACATTGAGGTAAAGAACAACACACATACACTATGAATAGTAGATATATATAGATACATATCTGCAAGTTCCTTCTAGCACTCATCTCCACCAAAGCAGAAGCTCCTGACAGGCAAGCACTCCTCCCAGCAGTCACAAAAGCTTTTCCAGGTTCATAATGGGATACCAAAGCTTTTCTTGGTTCTTTAAAGATGTTATGGCTGTTTTGATAATCAGAGAAAAGTATCAGGTTTCTTTAAACAGGTAGGCCTGATTTGGGAGGTGTATGTGCTATTTACTGCTGAGGGTGTAAGATCTCATCTGTTTTCCATCTGACACGCTTTGTGTGGGACGGTGCTTCTCTGATAGACATTTATGTGCCTGTGGTAGAAACCACACTTTTCTGAAAAAAAGGTAGGGTTGACTTACTAAGGATCTCTTTTATATAGTTCTTATGAATTACTTAATACTTGAATGTAATAAAAAATTCTATAGCATATTTTGAATACACTGTTCTTCAGGTCAGAGATGGCAACAATGGAGACTCTCCTGTTTTGGAGAAATACTGTGGTACAGCTGTACCCTCTAGAGTGCAATCCACACGGAACAATCTCTATATCAAATTCAGAGCTTCTTCACTTACCAACCTTGGCTTCAGAGCTCAGTACTGGCCATTAGATACAGGTAAGTACTGTTCTGCTGTTTTCTATGTAGAGTGCTGGGACTTTCCAAATTTTCCTGAAAAACTGAAACTGAAAACAATTGGCAATCAAGTTTTATGATGGTGCAATGGGAAATAAATTCTCAATCAGTTACTGTGTAGTATGCACCAAGGAAGAAAGACTATGAAATTTCAGAAAGAAAGTAACCAAATTTATAAGTGTCTAACTCTTTTTTTATAAACGTATCATTTAACCTGATGTTTCAAATCTCTGCAGTATGTGGAGAGACTCTCACTGGACCATCAGGAACCATTACAAGTCCTGGTTATCCAGATGTGTACCCACATGGGATTAACTGTACCTGGATTATCAATGTTCAACCTGGCTACCTTGTCCGCCTGACATTCACTTCATTTAACTTGGCATTTGATTATGGTTGCAGAAAAGATTACCTTGAAATATATGACAACAGCACGGTGCAAAAATTGGGAAGGTAAATATGTCCATTACCCTACAGACCTGGATTACTGTAGGTCTTGACATTCAATTTTCTTCCTTAAGTTTTGTGTATAGATTATTTTCTCTTCATCACAGAAACAGGAGCAGCAATTTCTCTGCTAGGATAGCAAAGGCAGCTTTCTTTCCTTGACCACAGAATGAGAAGCACATTTAATAAATAATATTTTGGGAGAAACTAATTTGTATCAAAAGGATAGCTCTTTTAAGAACAGGTTTCAATAGCTGGCTTTGTCCAGCTCCATTAAAAATTTGATTTATGGAAAATAAATTGAAAAGCATTAATATATCTCTGCCCAGAAAAGACATGATTTTAAAGACTTGCAGAAGTGAAAGACAGATGACTTAAAAGGCTGTATATTTTGATGTCTGCAAAAACTAGACCACAACCTCCATTTTCATTTCCACTTCCTCCTGATTTTAAGTAAGAATATTTTCTTTTATTCCCCTTCTCCAATTGGTATATACATGAGGTTTTCTTGCTGCCCTAGAAGCCAAGAACCTTTGAATTACTTGGGAACAGTATCCAGCTGCAGCTATAGACTGTAAAGTAGTTGGCTGATACGGCAGGTTTTTGGAAAATAAGGAGCAAATGACTGTCATAATGAAGAGCATTTTGCAATCTTAGTGTTTGGCCAGCCACTCTGACTCCTACAAAAGAAAAGAGTGTATTGTAGGTACAGGACAGTATAAATTCAGTAAGAATTTGACAACTTGATGTAAGTCAGAGTTTCTTCTCTGATTTTGCCAGGCTTTAGATTTGTACCCTTGTACATGTAGTGTGCTATTTAGTCCTATGATACAGGGCATATTCCTGGGGTCTGTATCTTCCAAAGGAGAGAACTGTGTAGCTATTCAAACTTCACAGGAAAGATTCTCTCCCAGTGATACAGATGCTTTATAAAGTACTGCCATTCAGTTTGGGGTATTTTTTGCTGCAGGTACTGTGGAAGATCAATTCCACCATCTCTCACTAGTGGTGGTAATGTGATGACATTGTCCTTCATGACAGATCACGACATTGCAACTGAAGGCTTCTCAGCTAATTATATCTCTCTGAATGCATCCAAAGGTAATATGTCAATCTGTTCATTATGCAAATTAAATGTTTTCAGCTGTCACTGTAAATAACCACTACAAGAAACAGAAACATTATTTTCTGTGTTGCCAGAAGACTTCCTGGTGCCTCTTCTACTCCTTCTTATTCATTCTGCTTTATTCAAAAGCTTTTTACTCCCTAGGAAAGCGGAAAGCAATTTCTGTAAGCAGCATTGTTGCTTTCTTTAAAACGTCAGTAAGAGCTGACATGGCAGAATTGCATGAGTTATTTAGGAAAAGTATTTTCTGAATTTTCTTTGCCCCTTCTGAGCTGAGTATGTGTGATCTAGGAAACTTAGTGATCATGGACAACTCACTTGAATGGGAGACTCTTGAGTGCCATAAAAAATTAATTTAGTCTCTATAAGGTTCAATATTGTTGGTGGGTAGAGAAAGGTCATTTAGGATGACATTTGATAAAACAACAAAATAACCTGAAAGCACAAGCAATATTTTCATTACAACAGAGTTCAAGGCTTCTGTTATGTATTAAATCCCTTCTTTAAGTATTTTCTAAAGGGCCAAGACTTACATCAGTGAGGTAAGGGAAGAACGACTACTCATTCTCTCCCTTCTCTTTTGGACATTAGGAAGAATTTTTTTCACAGAAAGAGTGGTTAAACATTGTAATGGACTGCCCAGTGAGATGGTGTAGTCACCATCCCTGGATGTGTTCAAGAAACAGCTGGACACGGCACTCAGTGCAGAACTGAACCACAGAAGAGGCAGAGTGGCACAAGGAAAAAAAAGTAAAAATGAGAATATGTTTGTAGCTGAGATGTTTGTTATCCATCACTAACCAGTTTCTGTGTGGATTCTGTGTGTGAGTGCAGACTACAAGGGATTTGTTAGATGAATACCAGAAAAACATAGTACCCTATGTATCTATGCAGCCATAAACTACCAATAGCTGTTCATTGTGTGCTCTTAGTTTCTTTAATTGTCCTAATTCCTGAATTTATTCAACCTGCTTAAAAGCAGCTGATTTTCCAATTCCTAACTGCTTTCTTGGTGACATCTTGGGAAAATTGGCTATTGTCTCATCTCTCAAGCATGTGTATAGGTAGGACCAGTACAGATTTTGCTACTGTGGTTTTATTCACCACCAGATAGCTTACAAATCTAAAGAAACCATTTCCTCAGCTGCCTTCATTTATATTCGAGTTATCTGGCATTGAAACCAAAAAGCTAGTAGAAATAATTAAGATTTAATGAGAACTATTTCAAGGAGGAAATTTCTACTTCTAAGAAAGTAATATGCAAAAAACCCCAAGTTCTACTTTTAAAAATCTTTCCAGGAAAACTCTGTAGTTTGAAATCTGAATTCTTAGTAGTGAGAAATCGTGAAATTATCATCCTTATAAAGTCTTTTTTGAGCCTTTGTTTGCAACTGCAAACAAAACCTTCTGTAAAATCATTGTTGCTTTTTAATGTGATATTTTTTCTTTTTAACTCACCTCAGATGATTATTTCATGGGTGGATTGATTCCTTCCTAAATATTCTTATAGGAGCTTTTCTCAAGGGTCCATCGAGATCAAAGTATTCTTTACTCAACATTAATCTGTATTTCTGTCTCTGTTGTCACCATATCCATTTCTGTGGGTCTGTTAGCCACGTCAATGGTGTCCAGTATCACAGTTCTGCCTCCTCTCTTCTGAATTCCCCCCTGCCCTTACCACCACCATGATGATTGGCTTTTCTCATCTTTCATCCAAAGCACTGCAATATGTGTCATGTGGAGTTCCAACTGCATCAATGCTGTTCCTGGAATGTTTTCAAAAAATGCCTTAAAAATCTGCTGTCTCTTCAATGCTTTTAACAACTATATAACATGTTTATATGAAATGAGCGCTATGTAATATCTTAATTCAAACTCTGTATAACACCTAGGATTTGCTTTTCCCATAATGAACACAAATATCTTTACTTCTCTTTAGCCAATCTGCACTAACTCTCAATTTATTCTCACTCTTGGAACGATCTCTAGAATAAACGCTTTTTAATTTCTACCACTACAGTTTGTATAAATATGGCAAAGTGGGAGATAGCTACTGAAACTGAAAGTAATAAACTTACAGAGAGGCTGAAATGATGTTTGGTTTTTTTTTTTTTTACAAATATTTGTTTCTTTTGGTCCAGTACAAGCATAGCAGTACCATAAAATTTTCATAAATACCAGAGAGTTAAAATTAATTTTTTATTAAGAATTAAGTGTTTTGAAATTTCTGTGCCCTGAGAGAAGGCAAACACATATGTGTATATGGATTTTGCTGTGAGAAGCAACTTCTCACTTCCCTGAAATCATATAGAGATTAGTTTTCCCGCTGTGAGATGTTTAGGTCTGATCTTCATCTCATGTATATCCAGTTACATTAAGGTGGCAAATTGCTAAGCATAATAATGTCTGAGAGATATACTAAAACTATGATTTTTTTTCTTTACATCTGCTGCTAATTTAGATTTTTTTTCTGCTAAAGAAAATATGGCTTTAATAATGTTTATTGTGCAATAAGAATTCTTCATATTTTTCAGTTGTGTTTTCTTAGCCAGTTAGAGCATAACCAGTATCAGAACTTGTCAAAGATGTTCTGGTTCGTATTACACATTTCAATAGTCTTTTGTCTGGAGTTATTTCAGAGAGAATGAGCTATTGAAAACATGGACAAGATTGTCCCTCTCCCCCGCCAAATAAATTGGAATTAAAAAAAGAAGGATATGTAGGAGTAAAGTGTTTTAAATGCAAAATGAAACTAATATTCTTCTCCATGCATCTTAGTAAACAATGTTTTTGTTAGCTTTGCTTATCTGTGATATATTAAATACTTGAAAAGTAGCCTGAAAAGAATAAAAGGCAAAGTTATATTTCCTGTGTGTAAAAAAAACCCAAAAACCGAGTGCCACAAGATGCAGCCATGGCCATGGCCCATAATGTGCAAACAATTGTTTTAGCATTTTGCCAGCTAGTAACTGTGAATAGGTCATGTAGCAGCAATACAGATGGAAATCCTTCAGTCAGACATGCCCACATAATACTAATTTAAAAATGTGTATCACACACTTCAGCTGTAGGTACCCTTGTATTCTTAGTTCTTTGCCATCCTTTTCTCATTTAAAAGGGAAAGTCACATGGAATGCAAGGTAATATTTTGATTTGTTTCAAAGGGTCCAGGTCTCAACTACCAAACAGATGAATGTCACAAAAGCCATGTAAGTGTTATGGTAGATTTTATGGTTGTCTCCTCCTCCTCCAGTCAATTTTGGCTGGCCACGTCACAAATAACCCATGTAAAAATATCAAAAAATCTTTGAAAGAGTTTAGTCTTTCCTGGAACTTTTGTGCAGGGAAATAGTAACTGGAATAGTAACTGGAGCCAGTGCTATTATTTCTTTTTTCCCTCAACAACTTCTCAAATAAGTGGGAATTCATCTGTTTTACTTTTAGTTGGGGTTTTAGTGGTGTGTTTGGTTGGTTTGTTGATTTGTTTTCTGTTTGTTTGGGTTTTTAAAAATTTGTTTATTTCTTTAGAGATGCTTCATTTCAGTCTTTCTGCTGGGAAAAGTTAACGATTACAAGGTTTTTAGCAGATTGCCTTCCTGATAGACTTTTTGTTCCTGGTCTTTCTCTGGTTTTGGTGAAAGATAATTTTCCTCATTATCATCCTGAATTGTGAATATTATTTATCAGGATGGGTAATCTGGTTTTAAATAGTTTCATTGTGGATTATATGTTAGTTACAATGACTGTTTGGAGAAGCCAGAGTTTGAGAAGGATGAGGAAGGAGAAAAACATCTGTGAATCCATGAACTTAAAGTGCAGCTGAAAGTGTAGTACAGATTTGTGTGCCCTCTTCCTTGGTAGCTGAGTAGAAGTTGAGATCTTCATTCCCATCTTCCTGACTGAACCCAGTAATTATTGGACTACAATGCCTGGCTTTGGTCTTCAGCTGAATGAGCAATAATGAGAATGGAAAATAATGTCTGACAAATAGGTGTGTGAAGAGATATACAGAGAATAGTTGCATGAGGTTGACCTAAGACAGAAAATAAAGCTGATGTCCTATATGTGTCTTGGGCATCTGCTCAGCTCACCCCAAGTCTCAGGAAAAAGACTCAGCTGGTGGCATCTGACAACTGTAACTTGGCAGTGTTTGATCAGGGTGCTAGTCTGCCTATAAAGGCCAAAATATGTGAGTACAACTCCACAGTATGTGTGTTTAGGTGTAAATCAACAGAAGGTAGATAGAGATTCTTTTTGAACCATTGTACCCAGTATTTTGAGGGAGTTTTGGTTCTTACATGCTACAAAAGACCATTGTGTGCCTCCTTGGTAGAAATTAAGCCTGTTAGGATCTGCCAGCAGCAGTAACAGAAGGCCCTGAAGTGCAGATGTGCTTTCACACTGCCTGTGGAGAGGCATATTTAATGTGATAGTTTCTTCTTTTTTTTCCTAAACATGCATGGTACTACATAAAGAGTGAATAGTTAGGGATCCCAGTTTTCCTTTGCTACAGTGAGATGGAAAGAAAAATTCCATGTTACATACTGCACTATTGCTTGATTTTTGATTAATTAGGATTGTGGGAACTGATTGGTATCTCTTTAGGGGAAAAACATGGATATAATTTTCTACATTATGCATGATTGCATGAGTGAGTAGTACAAAAGCTGGCAATTTTCTCTGCTATTGGCTATTACAGTGGGTTAGTGCCATTTATGGCATTTTTTTCAGAAAAGCTAACACTTTTCAGTGTGTTAAATCAGTGCTAAAATCAGAAGGCAGATTGAATAGCTTTCAAAACCTCATACTCTGGGCAAAGCAAGATGTGTGATTGTCCTTAACAATTGCCTCTTTCTGTTTTTCATGAGTAAGTGTCTTCCAACTAAACTGAATTAATGCTTTTTTCCAGACATATAATAATCACATATACTGTTAGACTGCATTCTGAACTTTGGCAAAGGAGTCAAAGTACTTTTTTTCCTGCTAACTTTGCTAAGTGTTCACTGAAGGGTCTATTATTGCCCAAGCACATCCCCAAATGTTGTTAGTGAGGTGAATGCTAAAGGGGAGTGCCAGCTCTCCTGCTGAAAGTAGAACCATGAATTAATCCAGTTACCAGAAAAGAATTGGCTGTCAAAAAACATGGGCTCTTCTATGCTTTTCTAAATCCTCAGAGCAGCCAGCATACTCCATCTATACTTGAATTTATTTCACTGTAGCCAGAAGTCTAACATTTATAAGGCAGTCACTGTTCCATCTTCTGTATTTATTATCCCTGAGCTCATAAAGAAGACTGTTAAGTGAAATATAAAGCAGTACAGGGCATCCAGTTTAAAACAGCACACTTGGGATATAAGTTTCTGTCTGGGCTCCTCCCAGGAAGAAAAACTTTGGTGAGGGAGGGAACCTGGACAATACTGTGGAAATTGTTATTAAAAGGGTGGATAAAAACAATTTGGCTTCTGTAGGGCTAATTTTACTGTAAGGGTTCTTATCTAGTACACCAGTTTTAATATTCTTCAGGTTGAAAGCTGGTATTCTTTGTCTCAGCCCCTGAGACAGTAAGTACTGGCAGTATTGCAGGAGCTTTAATCATAAAGCATGCACTAGTCAGACATCTATACCTCCAAAAGCAGGAGGAAAATAATTAGTTAAAAATAAGTAACCTAATAAATATACACACATTTTCTTTTTAATCTTTTACTGCTTTTCCTGTAGTGGTCTGTTAGGAAAACTTGGGTCACATTTCTAAGTCAGATTTCTAAGTCTTCAGTCAGCATTCTCAAGAAAACATATGACTTGAGGATCTGGGGTTTGATGATAAGCCCTACGTATTACAAAACACCATGGGAGCTGGCAGCACAGGCAGGGCATTTTAAGGATTTACAAAGCAGCACAAGGCTCTTATGGTGACCACGACTACCCTGTTTGTTACATGCTTACATTAAAGCATATCTGTGATGGAACACATAGATTACTGAAATTCTAGATAAAGACTTTCATAGATAATGATTTTAAGTAAACTACTGCATGAAAACTTTTTGATTTGCCAATA
The DNA here is from genome assembly GCA_027886175.1 of Phylloscopus collybita. Lineage (NCBI taxonomy): Eukaryota > Metazoa > Chordata > Aves > Passeriformes > Phylloscopidae > Phylloscopus > Phylloscopus collybita. The sequence continues at coordinate 19,337,773 of JAJNNQ010000002.1, forward strand.
CCAAAGCACAAGCCAATAGCATAAAATTACTGACCTTTTTCTCTGTCCTGTTTCTCTGTTCTCCCTGTGATTAATTAGGAACATGAGTCTTGGAGCTAGCTTTGGGAATATTTATCCCACAGAAAATGTTTGCAACAGAGGCCTCCCAGGTGACCCAGAATGCAAGAAAAACCCCCACTACTAAAAATACACCATTAAAAGCAAAAGTGTTTCAGTAGTTACAATGTCTAGAGAACAGACATGGAAATGACCAACCTCAGACATGAAGGGCCTGAAGTGTAGCTCCATCCCTTCCCCCTCAATTGTTATGCAATTAAAGCGTTAAGCAAAAACATTGCTACACTGCAGCTGTGCTGCGTTAGAAAGCAGATCTCAGAGATCTGTGGCAACCAGCTTAAATGAGTGCAGTTCAACATGATATTTTGCTTGCTCTCTCAGTTCTATTTATAATTAGTCTAAACCTGCCTATTTGGTAGGAACTATTTAATTTCTTATATTTGCAACCTGTGGGAACTGAAATGGGGAAATGGAGGACCAGAATGAGTCCCCAGGGTCATCAAATCCAGTCCGCAATTTTATGCCACTCCCCCTGTCCTTTTTTTTTTTTTTAGCTAAAGTCTACAGAATGTGGACCCCTCCTTAAATTAATCAAACTGTATCTTAAGAACCAGTGGACTGTTTTCTGCTTTCTGCATCTGTTATGCTGATTGGATCATTGCTCTAGAAACTTATTCCCTAATAGAAGCTTTCTCCTAATTTCTGTGTGTCTGTACCCATGGACATTTTTAAACTTCAGAACTTGTCATGTCATTGAGAATGTGTTCTATTTTTCCTTTCTTCTTGCTTCTTGATGTTTATCAGCATTTGCTAGGCCAAACAAAGTCAAGCTCTTCTGGTGTCTCTTGCTTACCAATTTACTAATTTCCTGCTATCTCCATAACCTCTGTCTAACTTGTTCTCATTTGATTTTCAGAACATCAGTGACCATGATTATCCACATTTTTCCAGGTGACACATCACCATTGCCTTGTGCAGTGGCATCAGGGTTTCCTGTTTTGCCTGAAAACATCTGGCACAATTCATATCTCTTCTTGCCCTTTTTGCAGCCATATCACAAACTTTACTCATTGACTGTGATCAACTACTAGACAACAATTCTTGCAGTTTTATACTATTTTATAGCAAATATTTTTATTCCTAGTCTTTATGTCTGTGCTTTGAAAAGAGCTTATTTTTAATTATTGCTTAGATTTTACCTCAGCATTAGTCCACACTATTTTCTTCTTCCCAGCTCACACATTGCTCACAAAAAAAAAAAAAAAAAAAAAAAAAAAAAAAAATTTGTAGTTCACTTAAATATAAGACCTTAAGTAAAAGTTGTGTCCTCAAATTCTAAGGGTTATACCGCTTTCCAATTTATTGTCACTTACGGTCCAGAAAATGGGAAAAGAAATTTAAAATCCTCTCCAACAGGTTTGATCATGGGGAATGCTTGAAAACAATGTAGCTTCTCCTTAGAGCTAGAAACTATATTTAGTTTCCATCACCACTGTTTTTCAGAAATTGTGTTCGTGTTCAGCAAGACATCCAAGACATCCCTTTCAGTTTCCTTTCTCTGCTTATTTGAGCTTTTGGACAAAGTCATCTAGGCAGCTGAAACTGCTTTCATGTTGCCTATTTATTACAGACACAACGTCCTGGTAAAAGCAGAACCAATCAAATATAAGAAATCCCATAGAACAGCTGTATTCTGGTTTTAGTTTATACTGTTGACACTCAGCAGTAAGATGTGTCCAGGAAGAGTTATAATGCACAGGAACACAGGATGTTTGCCCCTCTGCCTGTTGAAAATAGAAATTTCCTGTTAATTTAGCAGACATATGACATTAATTCATCTTTGTTTCTCTTCTTTTTAAAGTTTGCTCGCACAACTACACTTATGAAACCGGCGTGCTAACATCTCCAAACTACCCCAATAACTACCCTGTCCGGACAGAATGCATATACACCATCACAGTGGGAATAAACAGACAGATCGTGCTGAGCTTCACCGACTTCACCTTGGAAGGCAATAGACGCTGCACAGAGGATTATGTAGAAATCAGGCAAGGCTAATTATTTCTCTTGTCATTAGATTACCGTGTACGTTGTCCAAACCCTCTTAAGCAAGTTCAGAATCTTTAGTTTTAACTATACACCTTGCTGTCAATGTGGGAAAAGGACTTACTAGAGAGCTTTAAAGGCTCCCTTTTCCTTCTCTCATCCTGCCCTGTTGTCAGCTTTCCCACTTGATAAATTTCAGTTCTGAGAGCAAGTGAACTGTGTGGGCCGTGTTCCCATGCACTGCATTTGGGTTGTTTCCTCAGTGCAGAAACAGAGAGTTTTATTGTCTGTTTTATGACATGTTCTCCATATTTGAAAAGTCGTGGCAGTCAGGTGAAGTTCCAGGTGACCGGAAAAGGGGAAACATTGTACCCATTCCTAAAAAGGGTAGAAAGGATGACCCTGGGAACTATTTACCTGTATGCCTCACCCCCGTGCCTGGGAATATCATGGAACAGATCCTCCTAGAAGCTCTGCTAAGGCACATGGAAGACAGGGGGGTGGCTGGAGACAGCCAGCATGACTTCACCAAGGGCATTCTTGACCAACCCAGTAGCCTTCTCTGATGGAATGACTACATCAGTGGATGAGCGAACAGCTACAGATGTCATTTGTGTGGACTTCGGTAAAGCTTCTGACCCAGTCCCCCCCAGAGCATTCTTCTCACTAAATTGGAGAGAGATAGACTGGATGAGTGGATGGTTTGGAAGAGGAAGAATTGATTGGATTGTCACATCCAGAGGGTATTGGTCAATGGCTTGATGTGCAGATGGAGATCTCTGACAAGTGATCCCTCAGGGGTCTGTACTGGGATCAGTGTTGTTTAATATCTTCATTAATGACACAGACAGTGGTGTCAAGTGCACCCTCAGCAAGTTTGCAGACCACACCAAGCTGAGTGGTGCAGCTGACACACCTGAGGGACAGGGTGCCATCCAGAGGGACATGGATAAGCTTGACAAATTGGCCCATGTGAACCTCATGAGGTTCAACAAGGCTAAGTACAAGGTCCTGCTCCTGGTTTGGAGAAGCTCTCAGTTATCATTACTGTCTGGAAAGTAAACAAATCAGGAGCAGCCCAGTGGAGAAGGACTTGAGGGTGCTGGTGGATGAAAAATCAGAGAGGGTCTGGCAATGTGCCCTTTCAGCCCAGAAAGCCAACTGTATCCTGGGCTGCATCAAAAGCAGCATGGGCAGCAGGCCAAGGGAGGTGATTCTGCCCCTGTGCTCTGCCCTGGTGAGAGAAACCACACCTGGAATTCTGCATCCAGCTCTGGGGCCTCCCAGCATAAGGACATGGACCTCTTGGAGCAAGTTCAAAGGAAGACCATGAAGACAGAGAGCTGGAGCACTCTCATATGAAGATGGGCTGAGAGAGTTTGGGTTGTTCAGATGAAACTTTTTACAGTGCAGGTAGTAAGGCACAGGAACAGGTTGCCCACAGAAGCAGCTGATGCCCCATCCCTGGAAATGTTCAAGGTCAGGCTGGATGAGGATCTGAGCAACCTGACCTATTTGAAAATGTCCCTGTTTCTTACAGAGTTGGGTGGCATAGATGACCCTTAAATGCCCCTTCCAACCCAAACTATTCTATATTCTATATTCATAGTCTTTAGACAGCAGCTACTCTAGCAGGTAACAAGAGGAACATGTAAATAATCTGCTATATTTTTCTGTATTGGCATCACCATTAAACTTGGATGCTAACCTAGTGATTTCTAGGAGATTTTGCAGGACAGAGCTAAATAGAAGAAAATAATATTTGCAGGAAGGATACCTGCTCTAGAGTACAGCAGCACCAAGCATATATCCTTTCTGCTGTGTGGCTGCACTTTGCAGAGTTGGTCCAGCCATTCCTGTCCTCATGAGCCAGCTCTCTGGGTGAACCATATCTGAAGAATGCAGGGTGTTTTTTCAGTCTGATCATGCTAAGAGTTTCCATTACCTCACTGAGCACCATGATAAATCTCTTCCTGAACATTATACCAGATATTCTGAATGGGTTATTCCTGGGTAAATAGTATCTTCTTTTTAAGACCAAACAAAAGTCTGCTTGCTGAAGTTGCAGTATTGAGATTCTGAATTCTATCTGAATTAGCTGGGTTTTTCAGCTGTACATACCAACTGGAGAAAGTTGTGAAAACCTGAAAAGCTTTCTCAATATTTTCTAAGTAAAGCATTTAATTTCTTTTTCTTTTTAGAAAAACAATCTGAGATTAAATTTAACTTAACTTTATTTTAACAATTAACACTTTAATTTGAAGTGACCCAAATTATAAACAGGGTGATTTTTTTTTTCACTTTTTCACCTTAGGAACTGAAAACAGTTATTTATAGAATAAATCTAACTCTGTTTCCACTGTGAAGAATCTTCTAAGTGCAACTCAGCACATTGCTGCTGCCATAACAGGAGTTATAGAATGTCTCTTCAAACCTTATATTGTTAAATAGGGTACCTACACAAGTCTTAGGTGAAGTGCCACTCTCATTTCTTGTCCTGAGGTGTCTTCTGATAAATTGCATTCAGTCAACTAAGAAAATTGTTCATCTGACCACAGCTGCAGAGGCCAAGATGCAATTGAGGGGAGATTCTGGCACATTTCTTCAACTGCCAGTAACATGAGACAGCAGAAAGCAGTTTATGAGAGGATGACAACAAAACAGAGTGGCAAAGGCTAAGTAGAATTTTTTCTCAAAAGCAGCTGTAAACCTGGGAATACGCAATTGAAAATATTACTGTCCACTTAAAAAGCATCATAGTAAGATCACCCATATACAGATTATAAATTGTCTGTTATTGCCCTAGTGACCTGTATGTTATTTGCAGCATGAAAGTGCTTAAAGACAAAGTCAGGAAGCAATTGATAAGCAGGTTGTCACCCTCTTTTTTATTCCCATAAGGCATGTATAGGAGGTAAAACAGAACATTAGCTGTGAATCCTGATTACAGTATTAAAAAATGTTACTGGAAATTTTACTTAATTTAAAAACAGGAAAATAAGTGGTTGTAGAACCAATTCTGAAATATTTCAAAACATGCATCACATCAGTGAAATGAATTCAGAAATTAATTCCCATTTGTGTGGTGGCAAATAAACATTTTTTTTAAATAAGTCAGCTCATCTAGGTTTGTGCCAGGCTAAACAGTGAGGAGTGAGAAAATTACTACTTCAAATTAGAAGATTACCTTTGGTTACCCCAATGATTGTCACCTTGTAGAATGCAGAGAATATAGTCTACCAGAGACACTTCTCAAGCTTGTCATTGTGTTGACACACTCTCAGGATGCTGAGATGAGAGAGTAACATACCCAGCAAGCAGGTGGTTGTGGTAGGGCTTATTACTGCAAGTAGCAAGACTCAATACTTGACAGCAGTATTTGTGTTAAAGATGAAGAGCCAGGATTACTCTTTCCTAGGCCTGAAAGAATCATAAGATTTTTGATCTGCTAGCATTTCTCTTTGACTACAAGTTTTTCTTTTTTACCATTCTAGAGATGGAGGCTATGAAACCTCTCCTCCTCTTGGAAAATACTGTGGTACAGACCTGCCTCCTGTTATAATCTCTCATGGTAACAAGCTGTGGATAAAGTTTGTAAGTGATGTATTTGGCACAAGAAAGGGATTTTCAGCAGAGTGGGATGGTACCTCAGCAGGTAAAATGACTGCGTCAAGTATAGAACTATTTTACATGTCTTATTTTTGATCTTTTGTTTGTATTTAATTTCTCACCTTTTTCCCCACAATTTTTCTGCTTCCAATCTTATAAAGTCTGTCTGCTAATTATATAGTGACATGTATGCCTGTTGTTAAGATCAAGGATATTTCTTGATCCTTGGGCTTTCTCTTTTACTACAGAGAAGAGCATACTATTCCCCAGATATAAAGTAGCTTCATTTTCTCTTATGTTTAAGAAAGTAATAATTAAGAATTTAATGAAGAGGTTTCTAATTACTAATTCTTCTCTATCAGAAGCACCCTTCAAATTAGATAGCTAATACTTCTACTTGCTATGGGCTCTCTTCTGCTTACAACATTGATGGCTGGATGCAGATTTTTGGGGCATGACTGAAGATGTTCAGGGCATGTGAAGGAGTTCAGTAGTGAGAATTGCACACACCAGGTTTAATTCTCCACTCTTCTAGTTGTTAAATGTTGGTTTGCTTTCTCTGCTATTTTCAGGTTGTGGTGGGACTTTCATAGCATCTTCTGGCATCTTCATGTCTCCCAATTACCCTATGCCATATTACCACAATTCAGAATGCTACTGGCTGCTCAAAGGAAACCAAGGAAGTCCATTTCAAATCCAGTTTGAGCAGTTCCATCTAGAATATCACCAGAAGTGCAGCTTTGATTACCTTGCGGTAGGTTCCCTGTGACATTTTGCTCCACAGGAGGTAGATGAGTATGCTGAGTACAAGGGCCAGGAAAAACACAGGGCCTTTGTTTTCAAATGTTCCTAAGTGAACAGACTCAGAATAGGAAAGCTTCATGTTGATGTGCTACCTTCATCTCACAGAGCCATGAGAGGCAAGGCAGCAGTGTCTATGTAGCTGCAGGTAAGAAAAGCATGTATGTCTAGATAGAAAGAATCTGATAGATAGAAACAAGAATCTGTGTGTATCTTTTAAATTTTCTGTGTTTTGAACCAAGGCCTTGGTATGCTTTCTTTGTAAGTTATGTGGAACAAAGCACAAGGGTGTCAATAACCATATTGTTAATCCCAAATTTCATATTTGAATTGTCGCATAAATTATTTGAATATTTTTAATAAAATTGAAATGGAGTGCTGTGTTCCCCTCTTGGTGACTAAGCCCCTAAAAACCCACTAGTATTCAGTTACTGGCTTCCTGTTTTTACTTATTTCTGAAATGCCTGCCAGGCTTCCTCTGAGCAGAAATGGAATTTAACCACTTGTATACCCAGTAGCATTTCCCTAAGCAGACATTTGTCAGATGGAACTTAATCAGATCTGTAATGTCATCAGCTTTATTATCTTTTAATTTATTTGTTGTTGTTGTTGTTGTTTTGGGTTTTTTTTTTTAGATATATGATGGCAACAGCAGCAATGCTAGACAGCTAGGTAAATTTTGTGGGGATCAGATACCACAAACAATCCATTCCAGTGGAGACAGCGTGTACATAAAACTAAGGACAGACAACAGTCTGCAAGGTGGAGGTTTCTTAGCCAAATACAAACAGGGTAAGTAAAGGAAGATTAGATGTTTCTGCAGCTCATGTTTGTGAAACTGCTTGCAGCCTGTGGTCTTACACATTTATCAGCACAGTAAAATGTATAGAGCATACTGATGACCCAGATTTTCTAGTCTGGTACAGAACACAGTTACAGAACACAGAGAGTTAAAAATTCTCTGCCCATCTACCTGTGATGGAGATTATCTCCTCCTTAAGAGAAAGCTAGTAAGGTGGCTCTATTTCTACTACCTGCACCTGTGGCACTTACCACTCCAGATTTACTCAGAAAAAGAAGTGCTGGAAGTCCGTGGATGTGACTGTTCCTGCTCTTCTGCTCCTTCAGGCTCCTGAATTTTTAAAAGACGGGGCAGATACAGCAAGAGTCTCTGATCTAAGAGCTGCTTTTGAGGCAGGCTGACAAAGGATAATTGAGTTTCTGCCAACCAGACTACATCATTGTGGGTGCTTTGGATAATTTAGCCTACTGGGCATTTAAAAAACTTTCATTTTTTTATATCTTGTGATAAGGTTAATACTTTTCTTGCAAACATTTTTTTGTAAAATAGTACTACCACAGAAATATGAGAATAATAGCATTTGGAAAAAAATACAAGAAGACACATGACAAAGTTATTTTATCCCCAGTCATAATCTTGAATATAGTCCTTATGTTTATTTTTCTCTTTATACACTTCATATTTTTTTACAGTTAAATACACGCATTGGAAGACATGTCATTTCATCACATACAAAGTGATTTGCAAGCATCTTTGTGTCCTCTAAATATGACATGCCCAAGTGACAAGGATTGTTGTAGGTTTATAGACATGAGGTTGTCCTAGGTTTGGAAAACAGTAAATGGATTATGAAAAAATAGAGTTATTCATCCATGTGTGACACATACAGTAATTAGAAGAGGGAGGGAGTCTTGGCTCCCTCATTCCTTACAGAGATCACTACACATTCATCTACCATGTACTTTTCAGACTGCAATGTCAAGAGGATATATTAGAGAAGGTTCCCCTTGCCTTTCATTAATTAATTAAACAGAAAGAGCACTTTCAAAGCACTCAGATGTAGAACCTGAGCTATCAGATAATGTGATTTACATTCATATTTAATTCCTGAAGATGCATCAGAGAAAGCTTTTAATGGCTTGCCCAAAAGTTAAAATTATGTGGCCAGTATGTTGTAAAATAAGGATGCTTAGATACAAGATACATTTACATGTACGTGAAAGAAATTTAATGATTAATTGGAAAATGTTGCAAAGGAAAAGATGGTATCAAGTTACCATTCAAAGGCACCTTTGTGCCTGATATGTTTCTAATAAAATCCTGATGGCAGGGGGTAGCAGATTTTACCCGTCCTGCATTCTTCAAGACCCATTTTGTGCTCGTTGTGCTGCCCCTTCAAAAAGTCACACGCTTCAGTGTAGTTTTACAGGCAGGCTTCACTCCACTCCACCTGACCTGACCTTCAGCTGTATCCCAAGCATTTTGAAGTACTGAGAACACAGACATTTAAATCATTTGGATGGAAAAAAATATGTGCAGGAGGTAGGTGTACTATCCATGGTGACAGACAATAGAACAGTTATGCAGTGAATCTCAGCTATTTCTGCTGTTCAAACACTGCAGATTTGCTGCACAAACCAAACAGCCTGGTCTGCTCCCTGCCTCCTGCCCACTTCCCTGTGCATTAATTACACTGCTCTGCTCCCAATACACATTGTACACTCTCTCCAGACAAGGGATTGCCCACTCTGATCTTTTTTGTCTTTAGGGAAATGTGGATACAGGAAAATGAGACTCACTGACCTAATGCCATGATTGTAAATTTGTTCTTTATCTAGTTTAGTTTATTTTCATTTTCTCTGTACTTCAAGGAAAGCTCTTATTCCAGGTGAGTGTCCAGTTCTTATGCTAGGATGCTATTGAATGTCTCAGAAGGAAAATCATGACTCCTTTTCAAAAGTTTTCATTTCCACATTCTCTTCCTGGGGCTAGAAAGCCCAAAACTACTAGTGTTCTTTCCATTGATTATTTTAGCCAGGGATCATAATTTTTTCCTAATTAGCTGAAATAAACCACTTTTATCTATTAGTCAATATTTGTTGAGCACCTCCCCAAATAGTTTCAAATGACAGGGTACATTTCTATGATTAGTTAAAAAAAAAAAAAAAGAAAATGTGTTTCATGAATATGCATGTATTTAGATTTAAAGAAGACTGCCCAAAAATATGTATGTAGCATATATGCTGATGGCTCTGCAAGTGTCAGAAAAGAAGGTCATAATAATGCTGAAAGATTCAAGCTTGAATAGTTGGAATTTTGGTTGAAACATATAAATTATGTTCTTCATTAGGTCACCATTCTCTTTCTGCATGGCTTCTCTAATCTGAATAAAAATATTTCTCACCTTGTAATGCTAAAAGTAACTTCAGTTAGTAATTTTTGAGATATTGAATTAATAATGCTGTACAAAAATAATCTATTACCACCTGTTTTTCAGTTTGCCATGAAGTGCTGACTGTTAATCGTAGCCATGGCGTATTGGAAAGTTTTAATTATCCAAATAATTACCCGTTAAATGAGCACTGCAACTGGACTATCCAAACCACCAAGGGGAACACTCTCAACTATAGCTTCACAGCCTTTGATTTAGAAGATGGATCTGGCTGTAATCGTGACTTCTTGAAGGTATGTGCCCAGACTCTAGAAACAAGAAAAATCAAGTCTTTAACAAGAAAAAAAAATATTACAGAAGAACAAGGGGAAATTTATCTTATTTCAATTTAACCGTTAAAGATCAAGCATTAAATCCAAACTATTTAATCCCATTTCCTCAGTGATCAGCAGGGAGTGGAGCATTGCTACCCTAAGGCAAGTGTGTGCCTCTGAGAGGATGAATCACTCTGCAGGTGCCTAGGTTTGGTATAGTCTAACTTCCACCCTAGATTAGATGCACTGGCTTTTATGGGCAAAGTGAGATTCCAGCTTCATTCAAAGGGGAAATCCTGAGATTAGTAAATGGATTGCAAAAAGGCAGTGAGCCCAATTATTTTCCTCTTGTTTTTATCTGAGAAGGAGTGAGGAATGTTCAAAAACTTTGATAAATGTCTATATTTTTAAAGGGAAGGTTGCTGCATCTCCTATTTATACTTTTCATAATGTATCTGCATCTTTAAAGGGACTAAAACAAAATAATGCACCCACAACCAAAATGTGACATGTTTAGGCAAATGGAACCATAGAGTCAATTTAAAGCCAAGTACCCTTTATTTTCATTTCCTTAAAAAAAAAAAAAAAAAAAAAAAACAAAAAAACAAAAAAAACACAAACAAACAAACAAACAAATCAAGGACAAAGAAGTGTTTTCTCAAATTTTTCTAAGAAAACTGAGAAGTTGTTTTCTCTCAACTTTTTTTAGTACTGTAGGATATAGAGGGTAGTCATGATCACTTTATACTGTGGATTATAATCTCCTGCCTACAATTATGCTGTTTGCTGGACTAATTCATCCTTCAGATTTCACCCTTGTACAGAATGCCAGCATGTAGCCCCTGTGCTCTACTTAGCTTTTTGCACAAGAGGAGCAAAAATTTAGAGAAATCTTAGAGAAGACTGCTTAGAGTCGGGGAGAGGACTATGGAATAATATCTGTATTTCGAGGGATATTTACACCCAGGTATTGCAGAAGGTTCTGAAACAGACCAGTTGATGGCCTAACCTGTTCCTTCTAGATGTCCTCTCACTTCCTCTGGCAGCCTTCACAGCTCAAAATTGGTAGTAAATTGGTAAAAGTGATGTTCTTCCAGCTTTCTTCTCTTTGTGGCCAGGAATGGAAAGAAATAATAGACATGTGAAGAAAATAAACAAGGGAGCACTGTATTGAGAACTATTAAGCCGTGGTTTGTTTTTGTGAGGAGGCTGAAAAAGAAACATTGGAGCCAAGTGGAGAAGCCAGTGCTAGTCTCAAGATGCCCAGGGCCTTGACCCATGGAAAGCAGGAGCCCTGCACACAGTAGCCAGCCTGTGAGGAGCAAGAAACTTGCCAGAAGACACTATTCTAGACATAAGTCAAGGGTGGAGGAATAGTGCCAGGGGCAAAGACCTGATCCAAAGCACTTAAAAGAACAGAAATAAAACATATTGGAGAGAGTGAGGAGACAGGAGCACTCTTTGCTTAAAAATTTTTCAGTGCTTTCAATCAAAGAAAATACAGACTGAAAGAGGTATAAAAAAGAAAAAAACAAGGGGAAAATAAAGTCATGGAAGTGTGTTAAGGAGGCTTTTATTTGCAATTCATGTAACATTACTTACAAATCTTTCTCCAAAGATCATTAAGAAATACCACTTGGAAAAGTTGTTCTCATTTGGTTGTTGCATGCTGCACAAATCTGTGCCATAGTGTAAAAAGGGAATGAGGTTGAACTAGCCAGGGAATTGAATAGTGTTTGCTCCCACCCTGTATCTTGCGAAAGGGGAACATATTGGTAAGGCTGGGAATGTGCTGTGGTGTAGGGGAAAGGGGGAATCATCTGGAGCAAGCATACAGTTCACTGTCTAAGCAGACTGCAGCTATTTGGGACTTTTCTGTTCAAAATCCATGTGGAGTCTGACACTGCTGCAAACTGGAAAAAAAGAGATAATTAAAAGAAACCTCCTATCCATTCAGCTAAAGTAAATTTACTTTTCTGCCATGTTAGTTTTGAGATTCCTTTATTGTCGCGAGGTCTAAGAGGGAAAAAACCTGATGCTCTCACTGGGTATAACAGAGACATAAACCTGTTCACTGCAGTCTAAGTAGGTGATGCAGGGACCATACACCAGAGTCCCTCACTGTTTTCTTGAAGGAAATGGGAAGCTGCTGCTCAGACACTTTCCAGGTAGCTATGCTCATGAACCAGAGTGGCCACTGGTGCTGATCAAGTGCTCTTTTCCCTGGCAGCTCTTAAGTGTCCATTTCCCTGTCTTGTTTTGGGTTTGTGACAGCAGCTCTCCCACCTCAGGCCCTTACAGCAGACAGCAACACTCTCTTTATCTTCTTAGCTCTGTGGCTGCTAGCAGATGACAGGCTTGGTGACAATATTTCCTCCTGGAGGTTGAGGACAGGAAGGACAAGAGTTAGCTGTTAGGTTGGATTAGGTGATGATCACAGTTGTAGTGGCAGAAGGAGTAAAGTGGTATATGATGCAAAAGGACAAGAGTAAATGTTGCAGAGGTGTTACAGCAGAGACATGACCTGCCTTAGCAAACTACAGTCAAGAAATGGCAATTGCAAAAAACCCCCAAAAGTAGTAAAGCCTTTTTTAAAAGTTAGTGTGAGAAACAGATTTATGGACATGTGGACATATTTTTATAGTCTCAAACTAAAGCTCTAATTTTTTTGAAATCTCTCTGAATTCTGAAAGGGAAATCATGGTGCTTGGGTGGGGTGGGGGCAGCTAGACTGAGCAACCTGTTTTCCTGAGTACTGCTGAACCTTGCCTGCTGGATACAATGGTTTTGGTCCCAGTCTCCATACTGGAAAAAGGCCTGTTCTTCAGCTTTGTTTTTAATTATGATTGACACTCTGACCCTAACCCACATAAAAAGAGCATTTTGCCTCATGACTAACTCAGTCAGATATACACAGTTAATAAGCTGTTTGCTCCCTGGCTTAGTCCACATATGAGTCAGAAGTTATATGTGTAATGTCAAAACCAAAAATTTCTACACATGGGTATTCCTAGTGATTTTCAGTTACCAAAGATATTATCATGCCATAGAGCAAATAACTGCTTCACATTAAGGGCAAGAAAAATGTAGTCAGATGTCCAGTGAGTACGAGTAAGTACAAGTGCAGTGCATGGTTCTTCCAGACTGAAATTCAGTCACATCTGTACAATGAGAGGCCAGTTGTGTATTGTGTTACTTACTTCCTTTTCGCCTTTGATCATGGGATGCTTGTCAGCTAGGCCACCATTCCACCAGCTGGCAGGTGTTACTCATGGTGAGCAGCATTCTCTCTCTGCAGAGAGCATTGGGTGACTCCAGCTTGTCTGGTCTGGGCAGGACCTGCATCTCCATCACTTTAGTATATACAAGTATTTATACTTGTGTCAAGTAGGAAGGAAAAAACTCTGTTCTTCTGACTTTGTGGCAATTCTCTGCCTCTGTGTGTAGGTGCCAGAAACTGAGAAAGGGCAATGTGGGAGGGAAGCAAAACTGCAGTTTTGTATTATGCCAGTCTCTAGCATGAATCTTATATGGGCACTTTCCCAGCAAGTGAGCACTACGCAGTGTCTCACGTCCTGTCAGAGGATGTTGGCTCATTGCTAGTACTGCTCATAAGGATGTGTGACATTTTGGAAGGAGTTTTGTAGTGAAGTTGCAAGAATATGAGATTAATTGCTTCTGATAAAGATGTACAGAAGTGACAATAATAAGATACAAGGCATATCAAATAGCAGAATGTTGACTGGTGATGCTATGCTAACTGTAATTAGATTGGATGGTCTTTAACTTATATTGCTTGCTGTACCTTGACTAAATAACCTGATATTAGTCTTTCTAGAGGAGTCATGGGGGCTGTAACTAGTGAGATATTGCAGTTAATGACATAGAAATATCATTCTTTCCTTGACATTCATCAGATTATTAGCTGAACAAGCATACATTTAACTCCCCATTCTTAATGATGAATCACCTTCTTATTTGGTATGGCAGAATATAATCTCTGGGGAGGCAAAGTAGGGAGAATGTCATGTTTTTGCCCTGAAGATCAGAGTCCTGCTGTAGAACTGACATATACTCCTTCCTTATACAAGAAAATATTATTTGAAAATCACTGATCATTCTATCTTTCAGTGACAAAGTCCCTCTATGTTCTTCTGCTCAGAAGGTACTACTGCCCCTTAATATCCAGTCTGTTTAGCATCTGCTTTTCTTAATTACAGGGATGTCATGGTTTAGGAATGATACTCTCCAATTTAGTACTCCCACTAAAGCCATGCCCCGCTCCCCTTTCTCCCTCCAACTAAAGGCACAACAGGAAAAGATCAAGGGTTGAGATAAGCAAATTAACAGTATCAGCAACAATACTAATGACAGAGGGTGTAAGAAAAGAAATTATTCATACAGGCAAAATCGCCCCAAAACTGTAATAGATAATATCAGACAGCTATCTGCCAGGTTTTCTAGGTCAGAAGGAGCCCCTTCTTCCTGGGCCTGTCCCCTGCCCCTGGCAATGAAGTGAGGTGGTACAGAACAACCCTTAGGTCCTGGCCATGCCCTCTCTCACTTACTGCAAAAAATTAACCCTGTCCCGGCCAGAACCAGGAAAAGGGCAGGCCTTGCCCAGCCTTTTGCAAGATATCAGTAGCTTGATAAGCAGATAGCAAAATTGTGTCAGGCAGCAAAATAAGTTTCAGAGCTCTCTGTCCAAGTTTCACCCCTTTGGCCTATGCATCTACTGTCAATATTGGAATTATCATTGGGTTAATGCAAACGAAGATCTTATGAGGGCAAACAACTGCCTGATAACAACAAATGCCTTTCTTCTGCTAGAGGCCAGGACAGAGTTCCACTTTGGGCCAGAGCCTTGCTGGACCACTGCCTTGCTTGCTTACTGTCAGTGTGCTTAAGCACCCCATCCTCTTTCAGCAGCTAGGCTCAAAGTGGTTAAAATACTACTGCATGATTATATGAGGAATATTATCAAATGAATACAGTAATTTATATGGCATCTGCTCCTGAGAACTGTTTCATTTCCTTCTGGTAGCAGGATATGTCTTTTTTCTCCCCCCGCTTTTTTTTAACCACAGTAGCATTCCAGGGATGTGCTATAATATCCTTTTTCTCCATCTGGGAATACTGCATTAGATAATTGTTGCTTGCATTCATTTGGTCATCCTCTTTTTTTATTAACTTAACATAAAAATATCTTACCCTGTTTCTAGTTTTACTCCCTCTTCAATTAGTAAATATGCTTAAACTATATTAGGAGATTACCATTATTACATTTTATTTATGAGTGTGTCTTTCTAAAGTGCTGCAGGAATTCTTCAAGCACAGGGAATGGCTTTTCTTATGGCCATGCATTGATTTACAAAATGTCACTGCTTCTCCCTGGAGAAGCAGATGATGTATGAAATATACTCACCCAGGTCCTGCACCCAGACATCAAATCACAGCCTGCTGGCCAGGCTGCAATAGTATCATTAACATATTATCATGCAAGCTGGCAGCACAACAGCACATCCCTGAATTCCTTCAGGAGCTTGTGGGCCTCCACAAGAAATCCCTCAGTGTAAGGCTGTAAGGATCAAAGTAACAATTTTCCTCAAGTTTCTTTGCCAGGCTTCACCATTGGTATGCAACAAAATCTTAGTCCATGCACTGATTTTCAGTGAGAGATCTGGATATTTAAAAGGAAAGTGTCAGGCCAAAAAGCTGTCCACTCTAAACTAGAACAGCTTAGGACTCTGATTTTTTGTTTTTCTAATTGCCTGCATTGCCAGAATCAAGGTACACTTTGGCTTTGCTGTTTGAAAGGATATGTAGCAGCAAAATTACAAACACACACAAAACCCCTGACCCCTCACAACCACTAAATTTGTAGTGATGACATGGTTGTCTGCTGCCTACAGAAGCTTAGAGGACAAGAAACACAAGTGCAGCCAGCACAGACTCCTCTTTTGGACTCACAAAATGAGTCAGACCTTCGTGGACGTGGTGTTTTCCACACCCTGCCAGCTCATAGCAATGTGACTTAGCCTGTTCCTTCAGAAAAAAAGCACGGTACAATCAAATGACTGTGAAATACCACCACATGATGGTAGTGTTCACGCCCCTCATTGGAGAAAGAATATTTGGGACTTATCTATTTGCAGCTGGATTCTTGATTCCTCTGTACTTCTGTATTCTAGATTTTGCTGGAAAGGCTGGCCGTTATCTGTGAGACTGCTTATCACACTCAGCACAGACATAGCAATAAAAAATTACATTGTAGCTGAGATGGAGATGGAGATTGATTTAATGGAGAAACTCCATTTAAATCAGTCAAAGCTTCTCCTCATCAAAGGGAAGACCCCAGACAGCTCAGAAAAAAACACACTGGACTTTGAGGAAGGTCATGTGTACCCCCTGCATTGTTCTCATATGCAAGCCTGTAAGCTTAAGAGGCAGGGATATTTCCCTTTTCTTCTGTCTCGTTCTCTGAGACCAAGCTGCTACTCTCCATAGTGTCCATAGATATGCATGATGCAAATTTTCTCAAATAAAGGGGAATTCCCAGAGCCCTTCCTGCCCTCTCTGGCCTTTATGGTATCAGTATGAAGTTTCTTCCACTTACAGCTCTGTCCATCTGAGCTGGCAAAGCACAGGAGGAGAAGCACAGCCCTGGGCACAAGTCAGCAGCGCTGCAAACTGCTCAGACCACCCTGGGCTTTTCAGAGCAGGCACATTTCTCCACCCCCTTAGGCACAGCCCCCCCCTTCCCCACCACCATTGTAAGGAGCTTTTCACACTGATTTCTGCTGAAGAATAACTTTGGAAATATTGTTCCAAGCTCAAAAGCAGTCCTGTTCCCTCCACCATGACTGGATTCTCTCTGCAGAGGAACTGTCTCAGTTTCTACTTTGAGAACAGTAGAACTCTACCAAAATAGCAACAGCCTCATCGCCAGGAACCTGATCCCACTGCCACAAAGGCATGGATCCCCAGGCAGTCCTTTGGTCAGCAAAAGCTGCAGAGACAGTTTAGGGACCCACCTGGTTTCTGTCCACCACAGCATGTGGATTAGGAGGAAGCGCCTCCCCAGTAGAGCTTTGGAGATTTAGAATGGCATGCTGAACAAATAATATTTTGAGTGCAGATCTAGGGATGTACTGACTAGGTGGATGTCTCCCAGGCATTCGTTTCTTCAGCAGCAGTTATTTCCTAAACCTGTATCTAAAACAATTTAAAAATTTAATTCAAAGATACACCCTGCATTTTTTATGTTCTTATAATTCCATCATTGCTAACAAAATGTGTTGGTTTCTTATAATTTGGAGATATTATAATTCTTATAATTTCTTCCCTAGAAAGACACGAATGAGCAGATATGACTGTAGTTCAAAACAATTGTTTTCTTTGAGAAGGAAGTAAGTGCTAATGCAAGAGGTGAAAAATTATTTATAAAAAAATCACTCCAATGTAATGTGGACTTCAATATTGCTATTAAATTTCAAGGGGCTCTGATTGTTTTAGGCTCAAGTTACAAGACAAAACATAGACTCAGATAAAATTATTATTATTAGAATATTAGACATTTCTTTATTTCCATATGTTAGATAAGATTTACTAGTATGCCTACATGTCTAAGTGATGCCTGAGGTCAAATTCCATTGTACTATGGAATAAAGTGAATTAGCGGTTCATTAGTGAAAGTGTGGAGACAAGAAAGGTACCTATGGCAGTCAGACTTTTATCATAGTCATCTAGGGCATAAACATATTTAAATAATCATATTAAAATATTAATTAGAATGAGTTCTTAAAGAGGGCCTTTTTCTAGTGGTGATTGCAAACTCTTCTCATCATCCAAGCACAAACATAATCTTATTTCATTCTCCTGTTTGTGCAGAGCTGTCAAGGTTCTGTGCAGTCAGTCACTCAAAGTCTTAAGCTGCCTTTGTTTCTGTGAAACAATGTAACTGTGGTGCTTAGCTAGCACATTGGGCCACATCCTGGAGCTTTAATTTGTCTGGGTTTTCCTCTGGCTGACAGATCTGCAGGTTCTTAAGTTTGCACTCTATCTCTTTTGGAAAAAAATGTGTTGCTTGGAAATGAATTATTTTTGTTTGTGTTAAAATTATTGTTTTAACAATTAACGGTGATCTCTCTTTAGAGTGCATTCTGTTATTTGGATGAGGATTATATTGTCTGGGTTTTGTTTCTTTTTGTTTTCTGGTAATATATTTGTGGCAATGCCATCAAAATTGCCTTTCCAAAATTTCTTTTCCTTTCATTTCCTTTCAGGAAGAACTATTCAGAAACTTGTAACCACTGCCTCTGGTGTTTAGATCCAAACAATCCCATAAAAGTTTTCCCACTTCTAAGAGGAAAGGGGTACTTGTGTTTGTCAGACTGTCCTAGAGGTTCTGACCATGGGTGGGGCACCCATGGCTTTGTTGGTCTGATCCAAGGCAACGCCTCCTTTCCTGAGTTCTGCAAACGCAGCCCAGGACTGTTGCTGCTGATCCCTGTACAAAGGTTTTCTGACAGCAAATAGTTTGTTTCAAGACTCAGTTGGAGACAATTATTAATATAATTGCTCATTATTATGATGGATTCATGACATCTGATGACAGTATTATTTACAGAACAATAAAAGAGAACTGTCAGTATTTATAGGGTAGATTTTTCCCCCATATAAAACTGAAAGTTTGTTTTTGAAGGCTATCACCTCTTGATCAAGATTATGTTATGACCAACTAGTATATAAGCAGCTTTTTGCCAGAGCTGATTAGGCATGGGCTTTTCCTCTGTAATGCTTTTCCTTGATGGGGAAAAAAACCCAACAAACCCATGCCTTTTCATAAAAGTAACATTCTCCAGGAGGAAACTGATATTTTCTCCTAACAGTCCCTCCCTCCCCCCCGCCCCCCTGCTCCCCACCCCCTACTTTTCTGCCAGGAAAACTGAACAGATGGAGTCTTACTACCAGTCTGAAAGGCTCACTTTTGCAAGACAGAATAAGCTTGACAAGGCACTCGGCTAGAAAATTGTCCCTACCTCGAGTATGTCCAAATGGAACACATTCCAAGTTTCTTTTCCCCATTTTTTATAGACCTTTATTTCTTCCAAGTAGAGGAAACCTCATTTTCCAGTCAGCTCAGTCTTTGAGCCCCTGCTCCAGTTCTGGTAATGAGCTTTTCTGTAACACAGGTCATGCCCTTTTGCTTTGCTCCTCCAAAGAGAAGTGAACAGCTGTGGCCTCCAGGGCATCATTATTGGTGTTAGTGGCATATTTCCAGGCTGAAGAGTCAGAAAAGCCAAAATGCAATACTGGTGACCATGGTGTCCCCCCAGGAGAGCTACCCAAGCCAAACCCTTCCTGCAGCTTTTGCTAGTCCTCCTTTCCCAAACCCATTCTAGTGTACAGCAGATGCTTTTCAGCTGCCACTTCGCTGTAGGGCAGTCACACAGCTTGATTCATCCCTTAGAGAGCTGGTACCTCCCCTTTTTACCTTCATGTCAACCTATACACTTGCACCTAGGGAGCCTGGTAAGGAGTTTCTTCTAACAGTTATCGAGCTGTGCCTAATAATTCATTTGAATGTAGCACATCCCCATGTGCACCCAGTGCCAGGGTGCAGGCCAATGAAATGGAGTGTTCTACTTGCTGCTGGGCAATTGCTTTGGCTAAAAAGGAGAGGCTAAGGATCTGAACATATGTTGCAGGTGTTTGCATGTTCTGCCAGTTGAATTGTCTGCCAAAATCAAATTATGAAGCACTTGGATTTTTCTGGTGGAGGCTAAAAGGGCTGAACAAATAAATATATTACAAAGCCAGTATATACACAGAAGGGGAACAAGAACTTTCTTCCCAATGGGGAGCTGGAAGGGAGTCAAATCACTAGTTCCTGCAGTCAGTATAGTGCAGGAGTGACTAATACACCACCCCAAAATCCAATTATCTTGCTCAATCGTAAGGAGTATCTTGCCTCATACAAACTGCAGAACAACCTTCCCTTGATTTGCAGCAGTTTAAGATAACACAGCTGACAAAGCAGGACCTGACACAAGAAACATTATCTCAGAGATCAGGAGAGAAATTGTGGCTCATGAGAGCTGTGTTCAGCTTCAGTTTCACATGCCTGTGCTTGTGTGAGAGCAAAAGTTGGTTTGAGAAGTTCAAAATGCCCTGTGAAATCACACAGCTGCTCCCTTCATTTAGAAATGAAAGACAGCTCAAAAAACCCCAGCTGTAATTCTAGCAGTCCTGGTTCTGCCTCTTTCAATGAGTTACAGCTGGCCAGGCACTCAAATTCTCTGCAAAATGCAGCTCTGAACTCAAACCCACGGGGCAGCACGGCATGAAGAGATTGCCATAGTAACCATGCTTTGTGTCTCGAAAAACTGATGGACTGTTTTCAGAGGAAATGACATAGAAATATGGCATTCTCTGTCTTAGATAAAAATAATACTCCCTTGATTGATCAAATTGCAGGAGATGCATGAAGCTTTTGTTGTTGTTTGGATTTGAAAGTGTCTAGGTATGGTTTAGCCCACAGTTCTTTAGAATGGGTTTTCATTTGTAATCAGTAGAGCTAACAATACATTGTGAATATGTATTTTGACATAGTTTTAGCTACTATTCAGAGTGATTTTCACATTGATTCATTCTTCACCACTCATATTTTTGGGTGTAAGGTTTCCATGCCTTGAAGCCACAGAAATATGAGTAGTATACACCACAAATTTGTCAGTGGAAGTACTATTAAAAATCTAATTGGATCTGGCTTGATTTCATTTTGCTGAACTTATGCCATGAAAGAATTTGTAAATCTCTTACCCTGGCTTGGAAGAAAGTCATAACTGTAATGCTGGGCATGGGACAGCTCATCTGTCTATCAGATGGTCCTTCAAATTTTACATGTGGAAAGAATACAGATTGATATTCAACATATTGCCATCTAATATTTAGGGCAATTTCATATTTATTTTCAAACACATCTGATCACTACCAGCAATGTGTCTGCTATTAGAAACTTTCAATCTTTTCTGATTTCACCAAGAGAAACCATACCAAACAGAGTGATAGTTCTCAACTTGCAATACACTTAGCTTGCTTTGAACTTTTCATTGTATTAGATTGATGATCACTAGTTGTGAAATCGGCCATGGAATATTACCATAGAATTATTCCTGTCATTTGCCCCTAACTTCTGGCAGAACTAACTCCATTTTTTTTTTAACTAAAAAACCCCCAAACATTTAAATTGAACTGTCTGCTAGAGGATTTGAAACCATTCAAGTTGACTTCTTTGTCCCAACTATGTTTTAAATGAATAACAAGATTTCTGAAGATTCTGCAAGACCAGCACTTTCAACAGAAAGGCTGGGGGCTAATGACTTATTCTAATATGTCAGTCTGTCAGAAAATATGCGCAAAAATTAGTAGCTAGCGTGGTCAATCAATATTTGCTGAAATGTCCTACTTCCATAGTTTGAGTTATACAGTACTGAATGTAGCAGAACTCTTAGTGAAATCAAAGATATTTGGAAAAGAGATTTGAATGGAGAGAAAGATAAATTAATCATAGATTTTATTCTTTGCACGGAGACAACTTTACCGTAATAGCTTCAGAAAAGAGAAAAGTTTTTGTTGAAATTTTGAAAGGAAGCGTGCCAGAAATGCACAATGAGAATGTTCAGACATGGTCTCTGTGCCAGTAATTTTCTGGGTTGTGTTAGGAAGATGTGCTTTGTGAGACAGAGGATCAGATGAACTGTGCAAAGAGATAATAAGAGTTGCTATTTTCCTAAACTCTAAGAATCATAGTAACCAAGGTAGAAATAATAAAGCAAGTCCTAACTTGAAAATAATCAGCAATCTGATATTGCAAATCAAAGGCAATTTAGCTAAAATGTCTCATTTTTACTAGCTTTGCAAACATTATGTTCCTCACACCTGAAAAATGACACTGGGCCATGGTGAGAACACACAAGGATTTCAGTGTGATTTGCTGGATTTGAAAAAACTTGCAAAACTAGAATTTGAAAGACCATTTAAACCTGTCTGAAGACAACAAATATAAAGAAGTTAAAAGCTCTAAGCATCTATCACCCTATTAAAATATGTATTAAATGTTTTCATTTAATTGTGAGTATATGACTGCCTTCAGACATCATATTGTCTTGATTGTTTGGTTGATTTTGGATTTTTTATTTTTTTTTTTAAGAGTGGCAATGTTTTAGGAGTAGGATAGAGGATTCCTGATCTGTATTTGGAAAACAGATAGATTTTGAGGCTGGCTACATCTGCCAACACACTGATGGTCAAAATACTGGCACATAGAGTATGACAAGGAAATCAGATTTCAGAAGCATAGCTCACTACAGTTTTCCTCAAGGCGAGACTTTAGCATGAGATTATGAAACCATAACTAAACACCTATGAAATCTCCTTGTGCTTTTGAAGATTTACTTTACTTCTTGCTTTCAGTTTGGCCTCACTACTCTGGGAGGCCATGATGATGCTGACTGCTTGATTTTCTCCACCAGAAACCCAGGCAGTCCTCATGTCACTTGGGTACACTCTTAAACAGATGAAGATGTAAACAGAGTTGTCACCAAGGGGTTTGGAGGCACTCTGCACCTTAGGTGCATGGGCAAATCAGACCCATGACGTCCTCTTTTTCTTTCTATTTTAGTTCATTGCCACTTGCCCTTTATCTTCTTCCCCAGCAACCCCCAATCCACACCAAAACAGAAACAGCAAACCCTTCCTACTGCACACAGTGTGCACCCAGGTTTAAAGACATATTGGCATTGGATTTACTCATCATTTTACCCAAATCTTTTCACACTGCTCAGACTCATATTGCTGTGCAAGGGTGGCCAGTGGGAGAAGTGTCACTGCTTTTCTTTTTTTTTTTAATCCTTTACAAAACATTGGGGAGCTGCTTAATTGGGGAGCTTCTTTTTACTCACTGGCATATTTTTTTATTTCATTTCAGCTCTATGATGGGCCTGATGCACAAGCCAACCTGATAGGCACTTTCTGTGGACAATCTCTTCCACTAGCAAGGAGTACTACAGGGACCAGCCTTCATGTGGAGTTTTACTCTGATGGACTGAATGCTAGAAGTGGGTTCCAGATGCTGTGGCATGTTAATGGTAAGTTGGCCTGGTTTCCTCTGGAAAGGTAAGTTTCCTTCCCTGTATGTTAATGGAGTTCCAGCTTTTGCCACTCTGTGCCATCTAAATAGAAATAACCCATTACAGCTCTAAATCCATTGCATTTCCTCATAATTCTTCACATACTTTCCCAGTGAATGTTTCTGCACATGTGCACCATCAAAGATCAGCTGATTAGAGATTGAGAGCTATTAGTGAAATAGGCTTTCATTTCCAGCAGCAGGGACAGGGATGAGGGGCGTGTCCAAAATTTCTGTAGGGAGCAGCAGACAGATGCTCTCATGGGTAGTAACTGCGAGTGACTTGGGCTTTTAATGGGAACATTCAGCCCTCAGTTTTCCTCATTTCTATAGACTTCTGTTTTCTGTGCAGGCTTCTCTCTAGTTTAATTTAGTGGTACTTGCTTTCTTTGGTAGTGTCCACTTCCAGCTGCCCCTGCCCCATTTCTCTGCATGAAATAACGTTGGCCAGGATGTGCTTTGGGTGTCTGTTCTCTTGCATGTCATGAAAACTGTCACAGGCCTTATTAAACAGGCAAGCATGCATGCCAACTATAAACAAATCTGTTAATGATTGCACAACAGCAAACTATGTTTGCAGTTTCTTCATAAGTGAGGCTACAAATGTAGTTTTTTTCGCTCTGCTTATTTAACAGCACTTGTTAGCTGTAACAAGGTTAAATCGTGTGGCATTGTATATCCCACCAAAGGGGTTCCAACCTTGGAAATAATTAAATCGCCCCAGTTGCCCTGCCTGTGTCATCAGCCTGCAGCATTCAGGTTTGACGGCATTGTGAAGCAGCTCAAGTGGGCTGCAGAGGCCCCACTGTGGGTTGCTGAAGTGTAAGGCGTGCTGAACACGGTTTGAATGGATGCTCCTACCACAGATTGCTGGAGCTTGCAGGCTCCCAAAGGGCTCTGCCGGCCCCACAGAGGTGCCTTGCATTCAGAGGGGTGACTGAAGGAGCCTTTCTGGGCAAGGGAGGGACACACGCCGGGAGTGGGATGTGCAGCAGGAGCCAGCAGGGGAAGGGCCGCAGCACAAAGGTACCTTCTTGTCTTTGGGGTGACGTCAGTCTGGAGCTGCACAAAAGAAGAAAAAGCAGAGGCTTTTATGCACAGCCAGATGACATCAGTTCCATACAGTAGCCATGGTGCTGGGTTAACTTGCTTTTCTAAAGCTCACAAAGCTTTCCAGAATCTGCCTGCATGGTAAACACTCTTGTGCTTTCCCTCCTTTCCCACCACTCTGCAGTCCTTTGCTGCACTGACATTCATTCCTCTGTCAGACAGCACTGCCCTTCTGTTAATTCCTGGACACTAAGCTCCACCCTAATGCTGCACAAGGCCCAGACTGCTAATGCGGGGCTGTGTCTAAGCAGCAGATCAGGATCTGTGGGGTGAGATAGGCCTGGCTCTTAGGGAATGTCATTGCTGGCTAAGAACATCACAGCTGTGACATCTGACAGCTTGCAATGTGAACGCAAGTTCCTCCAGAGCTGACCACAGTGGTCATCTTTTTGTTCATTCCAAAAATTTATTTTTTTTTTCTCCGTTGCTGTCATGCACAAATACAGCTATTCTTCTTACTCCTGGTGGCTACATTGCCTGGTTGCCCTAGAGTGGATAAATTAGATATGTCCCTGTGGTTAGGGTACTATTTTTACCTCTTTCTTTTAAAGTTCATAAAAAAATTTCACTGGAAAAAGTGTCCTTGTCTAGGAGAACTGACTAGGAGATGCAGCCTTTGAGTTGGGTATTTCAGAGTGAAGTGTTTGGGTCCCTTCTTCCCTGAGGGCAAATTCCTGGAGAAGTCTACATCCAGATCTGGTAACATCTCACCTGACAAGAAAATAACAGAGCTACATATATTGCTGAGAGAGGAGCTTTTATTTCTGCCCAAGTGACAAATGTGTGCTCTAGGGTTCAAGCTGCTGTGAACTATTTCTCAGGCTGCCCATGTGCTCCTTAACTGGCAGTTGTGAAGCCTCTATGAGATATATATTAAGGACATTCACATGTGTTGATGGTAAAGAGAGCAGCACTTACATTTGCCATGTGCCTGTTGCAGTTTGCTTCAGACACTCTTCCCAGCGGCTTTTTCACAGTTGTGAGGTGGTCAAAAAAAAGACAAAAGCTTACCTCATTGATAGCTGATTTGAATAGCCCCTCCTGCCAAAGATGAAACAAAACTGTTTTGATTTAAAATATTTGCATCTGATATTTCCAGCTGCTGAGGAAACCTACGTTAAAAAGTGGTTTCTTTGAAAACCTAAAGGCTTTCACAAAGACAGAATTAGTAACTGATCTTAGGAGAATGCTGTTATTTATGCTTTAAAGTGTCCTATGTAATTTTAACTTGGATAGAAAGCTCTAATGCAGAAAAGTTGATTTAAAATTATTGTGGTTCTGAAATAATGCTGTTCTTCTAAGAAGAAATCCATTTCATTGATATAAATGGATTTAGAACTGATCTGGCTAAATAATTAATGTTTTCTTCTGGAGTCAAGGCCTCAAAAGGATTATTTACCAGTGGAAATCTTGAATCTGCAAGGTGCTTATTCTATTTTCACTCTGTTTTAGGAAGATTAATATATGGGACAGATATTGACCCTTTGAGAAAGAACAAACTTGTGGCAACAGTCTAGATATTGCAAAGATGGAATGCCAATCAAATTGCTTTCCCTTGAAAAAAAAATTCAGGAGGCCAAGAGGACAAAGGTCTCTCAGTGCAAAACGACACCAGTGTCAACTGTCATATCTGAGAAGACACATATTTCCTAGACCCGTCACTTACCTTATTAAGCAACGTGCATGTAGGGCCTCACTGCTTTATATATACCTCTGCATTTCACTGGAAGCTCACTCATTTTGCTGCTTTATTGTCAACAGACCTTTTAAATTTAATTGTCTCTTCTCTGCATCGTCCGAATTTTCATGAACTATTCTGCTTTCTGTTTCACCGTGTCAGTATATGTGTCAGGTCAAATGTTAAATAGTTTGTTAGGTCTTAAGAGAAGCACTACAGAAACAGAGGTTAGATGGAGATGCAGAAGCCATTCACTGGAAACTTTTGTCAGGCATCCATTAGGATTGCTGAACAGAATATCACCCTGCAGGTCAGCTAGGGAGATGAGGTCCAGATTTTCTAAGCCTGAATCGTAGTTCTGTTCTTTATTTCTTGTGTAACCTTTGACAAATTGCCATTTTTTCAGTTTTTAAAAATTACTATTCCTTTTCAGTGTCTTTCTGTCACATTAAGTCTGAGGATGAGCAAGTTCTGATATTAACAAATCAGAAAACAGCAAAAACCCCAAAACAGTATCTCACTTGAGTTTTTACTCTCTTGCAGAAACCCTTATCATGTAAATTTTTTTACTTCATCCATTGGACAATATTCTGTAACCAAACCTACCCAAGAAAGCAAAAGTTTTCATAATCAAATCCAAATTATATTTCACACAAGTATTATTGTAGTACAGGCAAATGTTTATAGTACACACTGCTTGCAGTTAGAGTCAGTTTACTGAAACGTTTCACTATGAGTACCACAACTGTACTTTGTTACAGTTTTCCTTTCTTTACAGGAAAACTGTATCCTTTCATTTCCCTAACTTTGATTTTACAGGAACAGTGCCAGTTCTCTTTAACCTTTATGGATGGGATTTTTCTAGCATGTGGCTAAAACGTACCAGTGAATAAATCTGAAAACCTAGCAAATAGAGTTTTCCACAGATTACAACATTTCTGTTCAGCTATAATTATTTATGAGAATAGGGATCCTTCTTTGGTTAATGAACACCATCTGCTTACCAGACAGGCAGTAATATGGAAAAATCTGTAAATCATCCCTTGCACAATCTTCAATGAATACGTAGGTTTTAGTCAGAGGAAACCAAAACCACCAAATATATGTTTCCTAACTTATCTGTTTGTTGTCTGATTTCCTAGCAACTAACACCAGAGTAGGTAGTAGTTTTCAGCATTTTTCAAGGGAATTCCAGGACCTTTAGACTACTAAAAGAGTATCTCCCCTTTCTTATTTTTTTTTCTCTGTTTAACTGCAGGGCTGACATGCCAAAATTACTGCAAGGAGGCTGGCACAAACCAGTCACATGCTGTATGCAGTTCAGCTGCAAGCAACTTTTCCACAGCGCAGCTGTCTGCATTTCACAGCACACAGCAAGACCATGTATTTCTGTGCTGTGAAAAACTTTTAAAGATGTTTCATTAGGAGCAGAATGGCTTGGTATTATTCACTACTATTTCAGTGAGAGCTGAAGTAATGCAGCTATTTATAAGTTCTGCTACATTTTTATTTTTCCCTAAAGACCTTTTTTTTTTTTTTTTTTTTTACTTTGTTGCTATACCCAGCACAAATTCAATTTATTTGAATAGAATCAAAATTTTATTTGATGTTTACAGACAAATACAAACATTGGGAGAAGGTTTGTATTCGTGTAATTTATTATTCATGTAACTTTGTAATCAAAGTTTCATAAGCATTTCAGAAAGCTCATTATTTGACTTTTCTCTTTTTGGCATTGTAATACAGCACGTAAGTTTGAATTGGGAACATATATTTTAATTACTTAACAATTAAGGTATTTTTTTTTTTAATCAACTATCATCTATATTTTCAGCAAAGCACAACAGAATTGACTCTTACCTCATCCTTACAAAGAACAGAAACATCATGTACAGACTTCCTGGCAGCTGGCCAGAGAGTTCAGAGATAATACTTCTGCTCTGATGTGGAGGTTTCTTGTGGCATATGCTGGTCAGTCAAAAAAGTTCATGTGTGAAGTTCACATATTTGTGAAGATCAGTGAGTTATTTTTTCAGCTATTGGTCAGTGAATGCTTAGGGGTAAACTCAAGTAATTCTGATCTTTTGGCAAACAAATTAATCTCAGAGACCTAAACTTTACCTCCATTTTACTGGAGCACTTAAGGAATCAGTCCATTTGGAAAAAAAAAAAAAAAAAAGAAAAAAAAAAGAAAAAAGAAAAAAAAGACAAAAAAAAAAAAAAAAAAAAAAAGACGGGCTTTTCTGGGAAGATTTCTAGTTGAAAGAAAAGAAATGGCACATTAAAAAACATTAAAAACAGTTTGACCTTTTTACTCATGTGCTTCCAGAGAATGTTGATTGAGCTCAGAGGAAATATAAACCTCTCTGGAGAGGGAGTGTGAGTAATCTGAATGCTACCTGCAAGGTTTGCATGGAAGAAAGGTCTGTGCCTCAAAGAAGAGCACACAAGCTTTCCATTCCTCTGAGGCATTTCAGGTTTAAATAAAAAAAAAATCTTTTGTGGCTATCAGGAAACTCTTAGTAGGAGAAGCTGAGTCATAACTGCCTGCTAAGTTTTAAAATGTTCCCAGCTTTCTTCGGGATGAGATAAATAGCAATTGGCTTTGTTTCAGCTGCTGAAACTCCCCTGATCCCTGTTCCCACCCCCTCAGAAGCCGAGACATTAAGTCTGTTTGTTGAGAAATCTTTCTGTTTCCCAAGCTGGCAGGCGGCTTTTTCCTCCTGAGCTCTGTCCTGTGGCTGTGCAATTCCGGCTGCTGAGGGGAAAGAAAGTCTGCAAATTCCATTCTAAGGCTTCCCTGACAACAACACCTTTTTTTCTCCAGTTGTAAAACCTCAACAACCTGGTTTCTTCAGAGAAAAAACAGGCCATCTTCTAATGGCACTGGGAGAAAAAAGGGATGGTGGTTTACACTGAAGCTTTCTTCCTCTCCATCTCGCTGATGAAATGTTCATGGATATCAAAGTTTCAGGGGGCTTAACGTTTACCTGTGCTGACAGCCTCAGGGAATGAGGTGTATGGCCTTTTTCTCCATAGGGATCGAAGGCAAGATTGGTTTAAAAGACACTTAAAAACTTCTTTCGTTCCTAAATTGAGATGACCAGTAGCTTGACAATGTAGCTTTGTGACAACAGGACAAGCCACCTCTGGTTGCTCCATGTGCAGGAAGGTGGCAGAAAGGGAGATGAACTAAGCCTGTGCCAATTCACCTGAGAGTCAACATCAGCTGTGTAAAGGCTTACGTGGATTAGTGGGAATTCTTTTGTTTAAAATGTGTTTTTCTGGTGGATACTGTGTGATGGACTGAGAGAGATCAGTATTACGTAGCTGGCATGGCTTCACATCTGTATTTAGATGTCTCCTTTGCTCCCTTTCAGAGACCTGCTGCTCTTTCCCCTCATAGATTTGTGTTTTGCAGTCCTAGAAGTCCTATAGCCAACTGTGAGGAAGTCAAAGTCAGGTTTTCTGTGTGAAGCTGAAAGACCCCATGGTAGAGATGATGGTAAATGCTTCTGGGACTTAGCAGCCACAAGTTTGGCATGAAAGACACTAAGGAAAATGTTTGCACTTAATTGAAGATCTTGATCTACAGCTTCCTGAAAACATGGTGTAAAGTAGAATAATGGCCAAAGACATATTGTTCAAATTGCAAATTATTCTTAGATTTAATAGAGATTAGGTGAGTTTTACACATCTGTGTGTATATGTTGGACAGATCAAAGGGGTAGTTTATTTGGTTTATGTTATAAAATATCTCTGATGAGTAAAGGCTCTGACACAGATGTTGTTTATCACTTCTGACATACCACAGCATTTGCCTCTGGGAATATAGAGCTCATGGCTTGTTGGATGGTTTTATTAAGTATTTTGGGGCTTTGCAATGTGACAGAATCTTTCCTCTGTGAAAGGTTCCTTCAACCTGGCAATGAATTTTCCTCTGGAGATGAAGCCAAAGAGATTGATGGAGTGTGGACATTACAAAGCTCAAGTGCCCTATAAGTTCTGTGCAAGAAGAAGATAAGTGCCTAAATGAAACACTTGGGGCCTTGTAATGTAAAGAGCAAAAAAAAAATGCTGCTAGAAGGCATAGTGGCACACACAAAATCAGATCAAACACAGAATCCTTTTTCTTTCTGCATGTAACAGGTACATAGCCACCCTACTGGCTTTTCTAAAAGTAAAGTTCACTATGAATGTAGCTGATCTAAATCTGCCCTGGTACTGGGAGGGCTGCTGTGCCTTCCTACCCTGTTTATGCCTGAACTTGGGACTGAGTCAGGAATAGCATCTTCCCAGGGATTCATTAAAGAGAGGCTAGTGCTACACTTAGCACATCTCCATAAAGCAATTATAAAACAAGTCTCAGATGTTCAGCTGCTTTGTCCTGTTAAACCAGAGCCTGCATTTCATCCATTTTTTTCTTTGTTTTGATACTGCTTTGTTTTTGTTGTTTGTTTTTTTTTTTTTTTTTTCTATCTAGCTCATAGATGTAAGAACTTAGTCACCCCAGGGTCTGGGGAGTGGTGTTAGGACAATACTTTCTTATCTGAAAAGAAAATACATAACTTTTCAAACACGGCTTGGTTTACAGTTGCACTGTTACAATTGAATAAAAAAAAATAAAAAAAGAACATTAAGCCCACTAACTATCAGAAATCTTGTTTATCCACTGTGATCTGGCAGCTTGTAATCATGCTCAGTAGGCTGAGGCAAATTGTATTGTCTTTAATTTTATGATTTCTAAAGCAGTGGGAAATGGCATTTTTACAACAATAGAAAGACCTCCCTACAATATCTTAGCTTGTGCATTATTTGAAGTTAGTAAGAGCTGAGAATGTTCTGATTTAGCTTTCTTGAACTGATAAAGTTAGAAGCCAAGAAAACTATTTCATTTTTTTTGTGTGTGTGTGTGTGTCAGCAGTCAGAGCAGATGCTAAGGTTTGGTACAAAAGGTACCAAAACAGGAGGTGAAGTACTTCCTGCACAGGCAGTGCAAACAGCTCCAGCCTGCCATTCCCTTCCCAGGTTCCCTGTGACAGAGCAGCCCTTCCAGCCCAGAATACACATTTGTCAATGAAATGGGTGCTACTGCCTGTCCTTTTCAGAGCTGTCAGTGAGTTTTTCCAGACCTCTTCTCTGACAGGCTGCTTTGCTTTGTTGTCAGGTTGTGGAGAAGAACTCTCTGGCCCTTCTGGTTCATTTCACAGCCCTGGCTACCCCAACAGATACCCAAGCAATAGGGAATGCATCTGGTACATCCACACAGCGCCTGGTAGCAGCATTCAACTCACCATTCATGAATTCGACATTGAGTATCACCCCAACTGCAGCTATGATGTTTTGGAGGTAAGAGTGTTAGTTTTGCTCCTCTAAAATACACAAGTTGTGTTCATTTCTGTCTGGAACAGATAATCCCAAGAGCTGCAGATGTAGAACAAACAATTCTACTGCAATTTCCCATTTCTGCTGTGATTAAAGTTATGTTCAACAGGTATTGTCATAGAAGGCACAATGTTCTTATTATTTTTTGCTTTTATGTCTTTGGTGACTACATACCTTAATGAATTATGATGTTACACACTGTATGCTTCATAAGAAGAGACAAAGCTGCTTTGAAAAACTTAGTCTTAAACCCCCCATCCTTTACAAAGAACCATATACTTGTATGGTGCTGTACCATGAAGATAATTTCCTGATGTAAAGGAAGATGATGGATCACTGCAGGGCATAACTCAGGTGAGACCTTGTGTAAGGCCTTCCAAGGATGTGGGGAGATTTATAACCCTGAGTGATGAAAATTATAAAGAATCTTTGCACTCAGAAAAAAAAATAAAAGAAGAGGCAATATCCTAGTCATCTTAGAGTGGTGGAAAAAGGGGAAAAGGGGCCTCTCTAAGGACATTCTGACCTTTAAGAGACCCATAAGACTTGATGACCCTGTTATATATGACATCTTTTCATTCATGTTGGTAAGCAACCAGGTGACCAATCTCAGCTAACAGAGTTGAATAGACTTCCAGTACAGGAAGAAGGGATAGGAAATAATTTCATGAAGATCTTGTTTAGAATTACAGACTTTCTTGACTGGTCTCACTAGAGACATTTGAGATCACTAATGGAGGTACACTTGTTGTGACTTTTTGTGAATGTTAATACATGGGTGACTTTTTAATATTTTTGTAAAGAATGCAAAAGAGTGATTAAGAAAACTTTTACCACTCCTGCAGTCTTTCTTCTCCTCTTCTGCTGGGTAATGTGATACAGCATACAGTTAGACAACTTTCTGTCCAGCACCCACACCTATGCTCTGCTGCCCATTCCCACATTCTGATTTCTGTAGGATCTGGGTGTAAGGAAGTTGTTCCATGAATTCTCCATCAGTAGCATTGGCAGGTATACTTGTATGTCACATTGTTGACACCAGAGACTGTGAGTAGGTGACCTGTATTGGCTGGTTTGGGTATTGATGAAGTCTGTTGAATTGCATCTTCATTGTTCTTTGTGCCCAGAATTACTAGATTGAAGGGATTCTGCCTATAAATTTCCATTATGCCTCTGTTGCCCAGAGGAATCCATTAAACAGCCTCCAAATCTAAGTTTGCTGTGGATGACCATTTCTTGAATAGTCCAAGGACAATACCTACATCTGCAGATGGCTGCTCAGGAGATACCATGATCCAACAAGAGTACAGATGGCTGGCAGATTGTTTGAGGACTTTTTGACTGAGAAGGTAGCTGGCCTAAACCAAATTGAGTGGGTTGCCAGACACCAACCACTTAAGGACTGTTTAACAGAACCCAGTAGTTTGCTGCTCTGTGTTCCTGAGCAAGGTATTCACCTTAGGTTTCAGGTTTCCTTTCTTTGCCATTTGCAGCTTAGTTGTTACATTTTGCTTCTTTCTAACCATACTGATTCATCTGCACAGATGCTCACCTTGCTGCTTGAGCTCCCCTGCCTTCCTGCCCTCAGAATTTGGCATGCTTCGAGTTCCTTGTCCCCTGACCTTGGTCCATCCAGTTCCCAACACCTGTCTCTGATCTGCTGGCAGATAAACTAACAGAAATCAGCTTACAGGTTCCTGTCTTAGTGCATGATCAAAGGTCCTGCCTGGCAGCATAGACCTTCCCCAGCCAAAGTGCAGACACATGATGTCCTTGAAACATACATATTTTCTTGCTTTTGTTGTAAAATTATCCATACCATAATTGACATAGTCTGAGCAGAACAAGTGATGACTCAGTTTTAGTAGGGGAAAAAAAAGAATGTGGCTAGCCATTTTCAGAAGCTGCTTTTTCACCTTCTTTCCTGTGGTTGTCTATGAGTGTCAAGCTGAAAACCACACACTGGTTTTAACACTCTGCATTTAAGTTTGCAGAGAGTTAAAAAAAAAAAAAAAAAAAAAAAAAAAAAAAAAGTTACTGATGTGCTTTTGATACTGTGTGTGTTTCATGGTATCAAAACTTTGGAACCTTAGTGATCACCTTAGTGATCACTAAGGTTCCAAAGGTCTTTCACATGATCTTCCCAAAAGTATCTGTCTAAGGATCTTTGGGGTTTGAAGTTTAATTTTTCTCATGGTTATTCTCCTGATTTCACGTTTTCCTTATCTCTGAGTAGTAAGTTCCACTGCTTCCTGCTTTCTTTCACATCAAACAATTTGCCAGTTTTAACTGGAAGTCAAAATCAGTACTAAAGTAGCTCTGCACTCTGTTGTCCCTCCATGTCCCATTCAGTCTGCTACCTGAAATAAGATGTCCTGTAATAAATACTTCCCAGCAATCACAAAACTTGCTCTCCTGGATGCATTTAGCTTTTGCTTAGGAACACCCTCATCACTTTAACCCTTAGGAAAACTCTAAGAGATATTTCTCATTGCAACGCCTTTGTTGCTGACTTCATTTTTATACCATAGTTTCTTGAATATTTCACCCTTGCACATTTGTCTGAGGCATACTTGTTCTTGTAAAAGGCATCTCCCTTCCCTTTGACAATGCCTGTTAAACAAGCTGTCATTTCCACGTCAGTATCCCAGGACTGCCATATGTTTCACCAAAACTGTGCAATAATAGTTACATTAATTTTTTTTTTTTAATATGAAATCCTTAGATTATCCCCATGGCTCAAACATTTGATACATTCTTCTTTAAACTTTCTCCCTATTTCTTTTATGACACTGTTGCAGTTTGTCTTTTTTTTATTTCCCATCAAATTCCATTCCTTTTATAAACATCCAGAAGCAAATTTAAGTTGTTCTTACAGATATTTTCTAGCAATGTTTCGTGGAAATAGAAGATATTATTTTGGACACAGTTAAAGAATTGAAATAATTTTTAAATGGCTTCTATTGAAAATACTTTCATAGATGAAAATTACTGTCTGCTTTGAATAAATTGTGACACATAAATTATGACATCTACTACTTTAGCATGGAGCAGGTTTTTTCAAACTGTAAATATATTCTGCCTCAGCAAGATGTAACCTTGAGCTGAAAAGGAAGGAAGACTGTTAATCTATTGAACTTCCAAGTCAGATGCACTGGTCTTCTCATTTAAATATAAAGAAACATCAGGTATTACCACTGTTCATAATTCTATGTCAAAGCCAGGCTCTCTCTTTGCTGGAACTTATATCTGAGCAAGTATCAGTGTTATTCCCAGAAAATCTGTGTCATGAGGGTGACCAACTGCATAAAAACAGCTTTCTGTTGCTCATAACTCTGGAATGCTGACTGTTAGCATTAAATGGAGCTAACGGGGCAGAAGCAAATGATAAGAACAGATTAAAACCATGGGCTTTATGGCAGTGTCATACAGCCCTGCTATGCCATCCAATACCACTTTGTCTGGGGATCAGGTACTCTGATCAGACTAGATGTTTATATTTTTACTTTTTTTAGCTCAGACATCCTATCACTCTTTATGAACCACACCCTTGAATTCATTCTTTCCATCCATTCTCTTTTCCCTCTTCTTTTTTTCATGTGGTAACTATTGTTTTTTCTCTTTGTAGCCAAATACAATATTTTACTGTTTTTTGTCATGGAAACACTCAAACTTGGTTTTGGTCCAGCCCTTATGAAAGCATCTGATTAACTGAACTGGCCTAAAGGAGAAAAGAAAATACACTCATACCTATAAGGAGTATGCCTCTGGTTGCTTTTTATTTTGAAACTGTGCAGAAGCTGTTGGTGAACAGTTATCAATATAAAGGATACCCACAAACCCACAAGATTTCCATCAGTATTTCTTCTCCATCCTTAATTCTTTCCCAACAGGTCAATTAAAAGTGTTCAACTTGGGCCAAGTTAATTCCTGAGGTAATGCTGCAGAAACCAGCAGGGTTTATGTCAGAGCTGGGTTTGGTTCCCTTGCCCATGGTGTGCAGACAGCCCCAGGGAGCACCAGGGATGATATGAGAGGCTGTTCCATGAGACTTATTAGATGCATATTAGAAACTCCTGCTGTTTCCTCTGCCACATAGCTTCCCTGGGCTGGTTTAGATGATTAAGAGCATGTGTTCCTGCTAGATCTCATGCTGTGGCTCTGACTCAGGGAATGTACCACAAACACATTTTAAAATCCGCATTTGAACAGACTTCTGACAAATGCAGAAGTCACTGGGCCTCACAAGCAGCCAGGCAGTAAGAGTTTTCTGAAGACACTGAGCTTCCAGCAGACAAACAAACAGGCTTCTTCCCCAGACCGTGACAGCTTCGTTACAGATTCTGAGTCTGAGCTGTGATTTCATCCCTACTGACTTCTTTTGAAATGCCTTGAGACGATGGATTGGACAGAGGAACCATTATCCATTCAAGTCATGCAGCCAGCCTGCAGAATGCAAAAAAAAGTCTCAGTCAAAATAAAAATGTTTAAGCTATTAAGCCTGTATTATCAGCTACCAAAGCAAAATACTGTCTTTTGAACATCTAACGGACTATGATGTTTGTTAAAAAAACTTAATTCTTTATTTCTTCTGGGGAAGTAAACCTCAGTTCCTGAGGTCTCACATTAACCTGGAGTCACTGAATTTTTTTCCAGTTAAAACCAAATTACTTCTCATTGAGGACTCTAGGCACCAAAATCACATTGGAAATTGCACTGAGCATGTACATTTTCTTCAGCTTTGAGAGGGAAAGCTAGGGACAGTGAGCCAGTTCTACCAGTTACAAATGGCTTCAAACTAAAATCCTACATCCCTTCTGGAAAACAAGAAACAGGGTTAACAAGGCTTCAGCACTGCCACCTAATTCATTTCACTTGGTTTAAAAATGCATTGTAAGTACATAATACTGCTGTGATGCTTAAGGAAGTGGTGGTTCTCTGGTTTATGACTGCCTTAGGCACAGTCTTCTGAGTAGGAAATAATAACTCTCAAAAGCCAAACCCCATTTTTTGTGGCAAATATGTATGCTATATATCCTTGCTTCCAAAAAACATTACTGAAATGTAGTTTACTTCACCCAAACCCAGTATTTCAGATATTTGTGCTGCCCTTGAAGTAAAAAAAGTTGCAATGCTTTTTTGTTTCATCAGAAGGAATTATGAAATCTGCCCCCAGTTTAAAAGTCATCTTTAACTATGCCTCTAAATATCAATGGTGCAAATCATCAGCACAGGTTCCTGCAAAAAGAAGCAGTTTGTTTGCACAAGCATGCAACAAAAATCTGGGTTTATATACCCAGAGAAACAAGGTGCTAATTCTGGAGGGAAAGGGAAGAATCTGGCCAAGTTCCCAAACAGAAAATTCTATTTAATGCAAGGCTGTTCTCAAATCATCTAGAATTTTAAACTTGGTTTGTACAGGGGGTTCAGATACCAAGTACATCTGCAGAGAAAATGACTCTATTAGGTGCTTTACATTTTAAAATGTTAAATCATTTTCAATACTTACAGATTTTTTTTCCCTCCTAAAAACTAAACAGTTCTCATGTATTCTGTCTGACATACTGTCTTTGGAAAATATTGACAGTATTTCTTCCACTTCTAGGTCTTTGGTGGCCCAGATTTCCTCTCTCCTAGGCTAGCCCAGCTGTGTGTTTCAAGATCAGCACAGAACCCACTGCGAGTCTCCACCACTGGCAATTCAGCCATTGTCCGTTTCGAGACAGATGCAGCAGTGACAGGGAAAGGTTTCAATGTCTCCTGGCAAGAAAATCCAGGTGGTGAGTGTACTGATTAATGCCATGAGGAATTTGGGAAGTCTGAGAATTGACAATCAGCCATGCAAGCATTCAAAGTATTCAAACCGCACAGGACTGAAAGATGAAAGAGAATTTGGGTGATACTGAATTTGGTAACACTAAGAGATGCTGAAAAACACATAAAAACACACAAAAATTGTCTAATTATCTGAAATCTAGGCCTATTTATGTATTTTGTTTAGGTTTCTTCTGTACATAATTAATGAAAACATTCCTGGAATCAGCAAAGGATTTTGCACGCTACCACTTCTTCCCACCCACTTACCCATTCAAAGTCCTTTATTCACTGAATGATGCTTTTGGTTTTAAATGGTAAAGTGAAAAATAGCTGAGAACATGGCTTAACTTGAAGAACTCAGTGGACTGGACCCCAACAATATTTGGAGTGATTAGTGAATACTTGATCTCTATAAGGTCCATCCATCCCCCAATGTGATTATTACCTTACTGGTAATCAGTAAAAGAAGAGATATGCTTAAAATACTCAACCAGGTTTCTACACTGGAATTCTTATAGAAAGGCCAATTATCGGAAAATAATTGCACTGAAAAGTGATGAGAAGCAAATTTTAATTCTTGCAGTTTTGCTTGATTAAACACACTGATGCATTAATTTGTCAGGGTTTATACTTCTGTCACACATGTTTTATGAGAAAGGCACAAGATTTTTTTCTTAATATAAGAAGTCTACAATTGTCCTTTGAATTAATCCCCTTTTGAGATCTGGTGGCTTATTTTTTCTACTTAGGCCCCCTGAAGCTTTCTTATCCCTTTACAATGTCTTGCCTGCTGTACTCCAACCCCCTCTAGCCTCTAAAATACCCACTCACCAGAATGCAATAACAGTACATTTTTTAATCCTTCCAGCAGGCTGCCTCCACCTACAGCAATCTCAATGTCTTTCTTTCTCTCTCCATCTCTTCTTAAGAGATAAAAGTTCATTTGTGTTAGTCCTGTTGAAATCCCTGGTGCTTCCCACACAGAATCCATCATTCCAGGCTATTTAGATATTCATGAGCATCAGATCTGTTCGTGACCAGAAGTATCTGAGGGTGGAGTCCTCAGGAAGCCCTCAGCTTCATGGGTAGAGAAGTAAAAATGTGAGGTTTGAATTGCTGCACTGCTCATGAGCAATGAGGAGTTCCCAGCTCTCTCAGCAAAGAATTTGCTCACCCTACGCTCAGCTAGGCTAGGTATTGCTTTCTCAGTATGCCAGGTCTCTAGCATTCATATGAACAATATTTTGGATTGCTTTTACAATATCTAGGATAGAGGAATACCAGCACTAATGCTTCAGCCTTTACAACATTTACTACAAGCTTGGGGCTGCTTTACTCAGACTGGTGTTGCTGCATATTCAGTTATAATGATAATATTAACTTTCCTAAAAGGAATTTCCATTGATTTTGGTTGCACACTTCAACAGTTGTAGCACTCATATTACAAAAGCTTATGTAGGAAATATAAAAAAGGAGGTGTTCTTAGTTTAGAAACAGAGGTGGATTCTCACTAAACATAAAAGAGCTTGTGATAAAAACTGATTGTGTCTTTTTCAGGCTGTGGTGGTATTTTCCAAGCTACCAGCGGGGAAATCCATTCTCCAAACTATCCTCAACCTTATAATAACAACACAGATTGTTCCTGGGTTATCCAAGTTGACCACAGCCACAGAGTCCTATTGAATTTCACGGATTTTGACATTGAAAATCACCATTCATGTAACTATGACAATGTTGAAGTAAGTAACAAAAGAAATTTCAAAAGTTTCCTTAATTAGTCTGGTGAAATGCTTGCAAAAAAAAAACCTCATGAATGATGACTGTTTTGATGACACCCTATCCCATTTATAGTGCAGTTTACCACAGCTTGCTCCAAACCATAAGATGGACTGCTGAGATACACAGCAGAGATATACAGCCCACACTCTGCTACAGACTCAGGAGAGAGGGAGTCTGCATCCAGAGGGAATTGTTGCTGGCTAGTTTTCTTTATGTATGCACTATTTATTCAGGTGCTCTGCAGCTGTCTGTTTAATTGCTTCATTAGACCCACTGCTCTCTTTAAAGCTTCACATTGCTGCTGGTTTGTGAACTTTTGTTGGTGTCACAGAAACTCAGATTGCTGCTCAATCAGTGCACAACAGTGAAAAACTCTCCAAGTCTCCTCTTGGCCTTTTGGGAGCAGGGACATGAAATCCTGACCCTCGATGTCAGATTGCACTTCACTCAGTACAAAGGCATGTGTGATCAGTACTAGACAGATAAAGCACAGTGACTGTAGCCCAAAATCCAGCTTTCCTCTCCTTGATAAACTGTCATTCACAAAGAACTCAATTTGGCAGGAGCTGAGACTCTTTTGAAAACAGCATCAGTTTTAACAACATTGCCTCGTAAAGCTTTTTTGTACTGAACTAGAAAAAAAAAGGAAATGTGTCCCCATTTTGCTGAGCAGAACTGAAGATTTCATTTGCCCACAAAGCCTCTTTGTATAATGACTGTTCCTTTTTTTTTTTTTTTTTTTTTTTTTTTTCCTGGTTATGAAGCATAAGGATATGCTTCATATGCTTGTCTTTTAATTTAAATTATTAACTACATCAGGGGACCTTTGAAAAGCAACTTTCAAATCCTCTGTGCTATGACACAGGAGAAGAAGGTCAAAGTGCCTGACAGAAAAACAGGCTATCTGAGATGGTAGTATTTGTACTGGTGCAAACAAACCACTCACAAATTAAGGGCTAAATTCTGAAAAGGCCTGATATACCAGATTCTCTTCTAGACCTGATACCAAGGGATGTTTTCATGTGTCTCAACACTTTCTGGAGTACTCAGTTCCATGAGCTCCTTGCAGCTACAAGCACAAGTCTCCCATTACCTTTACAGGCTGGATAGGACACTGAGTTTTGAATCCTTGAAAAGAATCATTCCCTCCGTGGCAGAGGGAGGCGGCTGTGCCAGAGCTCTTTGCATGAGTGGAGTTTGCAGAGCTTGTGCAGTGACACCCCTTGTCCTCCAAAGCTATAGGAGTATCTGTTGTGTGTTTCTGCTTTTTGGTTATTTGGGGTGCTGAAGGAGAAAGTTTGCCTTTAGCCCCAGCTGTGCAAACACAACTGGAGATTCACTTTTGATGCAGACAACAATCACTGCCCACCAAGTAGAGTGTGGTTTGAAAATCGATGAGTGGGAATGCTGGTTTGAATCAAAGGGATAATAAAGAGGTCTGAGGCCTTGGTGTATGAGGTAGAGTTTTTCAGTGCTCACATAGGGGAACCAGCAGGGCAAGAAAGGAGTAAATGAGGTTTCTTTCACTCCTGGTATGCCAATAATAGGAGAATCACTTGTTACCCAGATGTGATTTGTGTTCACCTCGTTTCAAGATTTGCTATTTGCCTCACACTTAGGAACACAGAGTGAGGGGACAGGGGGTGGCTGGAAAATATAAGTAGATGTCTGACTGTGAATGGTTTTGGAATTGCATTCCAAAAGCTGTGTGAATGGAAAATACAGGCAGCTAAGGAAGCAGGTGGGTTGTTTTTCTCTCCTTAATATACGAACAACTACCATGTATGAGTAGCACAGAGGTTCCACCCTTTTCTGTTTCTTGAATTTTTACATATCTGTGTGAATTTTATTTACTCTATGAGTTCTCTTGGGGCCTTCCTCCACCCTTGAGTGAACTAACAGTCTTTTTCTTCATCTTCCCCCTTCTAGATCCATTCATTTTTCCCTGCATTATGACTCAAGATTTTTTTTTCCACATATTTCTACCATAAATTCCTTTCTATGGGGAACACATGAAAATGTATTTTTTTCCTCTAAGCTTTTCCATTGCACATGTGTTATGTGAGCAAAGTGGGAGGAGGGAAAGTACTTGTGTGCTGCTTCTTGGATATGCTGCAATTCCATAAAACCCAGTGCATTTTTCAGTTCCACTTAGTGATTTCAGATGTGAATCTGAGCACAGATCTAGGTTCAGAAAAATGTATTCTGAGCCTAGGATAGTAAATCATGGGATAACTGCCCTGAGCTCCCTCTAGAGCCAATGGAGGGAGTGCAGAGAGCACATTTTTCATTTGTTTCTAAATTTAGCTGAGTCCTGTTTCTGCACCTCACTTTTCTTTTTTATTTGTTTTCAGAACAGATTACCATCACTTCATCTATTAAATGAGGGTGTATAATCTTTCTCTAATCTCAAGTCTATCTCAATTGTATTATGTAGAAAGCATAAGATCTTTGAGAAGAGCTTTCTGTTGTCACTGTCAACATAATTGAGTAAATTTTTAATTCCTCTCTGTGTACCAACCCCTGTGTATTTCTGTCACGTGAGTGTGACTCACAAAATAATTGTTTATTTGAAGGAAAATGGAGGGAAAGAAATTTTGAATGCACCATTTGCTGTATTTTTGGACCAGGTTTAACCAATAATATATCTGATGCTATGCCAGGAGTTCAGGTTAGCAAGAGTTTCAAGTATTTGGAGACTGGAGGAGGATATGGCTCAGAAGGCAGTGCTTGTAGTACAAGGTCCTGAAAAGGGGAATGAGAAATAGCTTATGCTGTCTAGTGAGTCTGATCAAGTAAATGTTCTTTTTCTTTCCTGTTGTAGTATACCAAGTAAAACACAGAAATGTAGAAAGGTAAGTTTCTGGGAGATAGAGAGGAGGTATGACTTCATTTATTCCAGGTGCTGGCAAAGAGGATCTTCCAAGAGAGAACAGTTAGAAATATATGGAGGTTTTTTTGGCTTAGAAAGCAAAAAATAACATCTTTTTGTCATGTGTTTGTGCAAAATTCAGGACATATTTGAAGAATAAGCCAATGAGTCACTCAGTTATGTTCACTGTGGAAAGGGAATTGCTGCTATGCACAATGCAACTGAAAACTTGGCTTTTAAGTCAGCAGATGCATCAGTTTTCCTTAGTCATTTAGCCACAAAAATGCATTTCTCAGATGTTTTTAAAATAACTTTAAGAAACTGCGGGGACTCAACTCTTTCTTTCCTGAACTATTGTGTGAATATTGTGGTTTCTGATCTAACTGCAAGCCTGAAATCCTCCTGGCTATATCCTCAGCTGGGGCAGAGGCATGCAGAGCAAAGTCAGCATTTTAGCAGCAGTAGTCGGGCCCTCTCTCTATGCCCTGTCGATGCAATGCTTCTTCTCAGTTCTAGCATTCAGATAAAATCCTCTCACTGCTGTCTAGGGAAAGATACTGCCTTA
The DNA here is from genome assembly GCA_027886175.1 of Phylloscopus collybita. Taxonomy (NCBI): domain Eukaryota; kingdom Metazoa; phylum Chordata; class Aves; order Passeriformes; family Phylloscopidae; genus Phylloscopus; species Phylloscopus collybita. The sequence goes on from JAJNNQ010000002.1 coordinate 19,380,192, forward strand.
ATTCCTAAGGGTTATTTTCTTTTTCCCACATTCCATGGTTTGTGGTTTTTAACTCCAGGAAGTCTGATTTATATACAGAATATATGTGCAGAGGAGGAACAAACAGTGCACGCTGTGTATTAGAGGGCTGATTGTGGCAGGCTGCCAAGGGAGAAGAAAAGGTTGAATGGATGGATGTTTTTGGGTGTCTTTACCAGGTACTCATTTTAACAGGCGTTGCAGACTTAATACTCCGTCACAAGATCCCACACAGCCAGCTAGTGTTCATGGAATCACAGGCAAATGTTTAATTCATGAGTACAGCATTGACTATGTAGGGTATGTCAGGGGATTAAGCAGGAGTTTTGTCCCTCATTTCTTTGCTCTGAGGTTTATTTGAGACAGGTCATCTTTCTCTCAGCTGCTGGGGGGTTATTTGTTGGTTTGGTTTGGGTTTTTTTTTGTTTTTTGTTTTTTTTTTTCAGTAGTGTGTTCAAAAGTCTTTGAATACTGGAGGCAGAAACATTGCATTGTGTTACACAGTCTAGTTAAAAATTTCAAATTCATTGGTGCTGCCTTGCACAGACTTGCTAGAATGTGAGGTGTCTTGACATAAAGGAAGACATTCTCAGTAAAAGTACATGTCTTCTAATCTGATGGCATTTGTATAGCTTTTATATGGCTTTTAGCATCCTGGCCCCATTTTTGTGTACACCTATACACATTTTAATCCATATTTTTCTCCATTATATTAAATAATGTGCCTATGGCAGGGCAGGATATTAATGCTGAAACAGGAACTGAATTCAACTGCTGTTGCAACCCAAAGGCTCCTCCTCTGTGGGTCATGCAACTGTGCTCCAGCAATCCTTACTGCTGAAGGCAGGCACTTCTGAGACTCTCCCGTGGCCCCAAACACAGCAGCAACAAATCACTTCTGCTGGAGTTTTAGGAGGGATTAATGGGAGACTGAGACTGTGGCCATTTTTCTATCTCTGTACTTTCTCTTGTCAAAATTTTGATGTTTCTTAAGTTAAGAACTCATTGGTTCTAACTTCTCTGTCATTCTTTTCCTGATTGTGAAACAGGAAGGAAACAAAATTATGAGCTGTATGGGGAAAAAAAAGAGAAGGAAGCCATTTGTGGTAAAAATTAAAAGTGAAGTTTTGTAAACCTATCTACTTTCTTCCTTATTTTTTTTTTTAACTTTTCTTTACCCTCTGCTTAAATAGCACTTCATGTATGTATGCATAATTCAGCACTCTAAAGCTGTTATAAAACATAGATATAGGACTCTGATCCTTGATGCAAAATCTAAAAATCATAATCCTAGTGACCTTTTATCCAGAGTCATAGCTCTCATTGGTGCATCAGTTGTATGTTAGGGTCAGTTTGGAAATCTTTACTGAGACAAGATGTAGGTTTTAACTGAATGAAAGCTCACGTTAGCCTTTAACAGAAAACAACAAATATATGGGGACATCAGGATCATTAAAGGAGAGTTGCTTCAATACCCAATACACATGAAAGATGTTTACTTGTGACATTTCTGTTTCAAGGGTCACAGTAGCTTCAACCTGAAATATATGCATTTTTTGGAAATTGCTACTTAAGATAGACAATGTACAGTTTGTTTGAACTGCCCATAGCAGGACTATATCATGACCAAAATATATGGAACATAAGAGAGGGAACAAAATAAAAGTCTTCTGAATACTCCCATTGAAACCAAATATTTAATTTGATCTTTTCATATCAGGTATTTGATGGTCCTAGCAATGAAGCACCACTTCTTAGAAAGCTCTGTGGAACACAGCATCCTCCTCCTATCACATCCTCCCAGAATATGATGTTCATCCGAATGCACTCCGATACAACCATCCAGCACAGGGGCTTCAGTGCTCGCTTCACTGAGGGTAATTTCATCATTTACATTAATGCATACTTATCTAACCACTTTGTATCAGACACAGTCTTTTAGCACAGCTGATAATGGAAAATGTAATTTCTACCCATGCAGCACACCAGTGTGTATCCTTACCAGGAACAATTTTTTCCAAATGATGGGTGAAAGAATTTAAAGTCCGAGGATCAACTTATATTCTGCCATTGGGAAAAAAGAAATCATACTTTTTGCAGCAAGGCACCAAGCACACATTAGCTACCCCTTATTCTTCCTCCCTAGAGGGTTAGCTGTCCATAACTGTCCTGAGAAAAATATGCAACTGGCAGTTTCCACAGACCTAGTGACAAAATAACATTTTATATGTCCATCCATGCGCGTGAATCTGAAAGGCTATAAAAGACTTCTGTGTGGTGCTGTTGATGAAATCCATGGATTCAGGCCTGCATGCCCTGCCAAACATCAACTATCCAATTTGTGGCAGACTAATTGGCATTTTACATGGTTTTCTTTTTAATGACAAATGACACCAACTGGGCAGAATTTTTCATGAAGTTACATATTATTTGATACTCGATGATTTGCTTTTACTTTTCCTCAATAATTTGGGAAACAGTTTTTTCCCAAGATACAGACATTTAATTTTTGCAGAGAAAATCAGTTTCTCTCATTTTCCTCTCAGAATTCTTTTCACTGTAAATTATTGCTTTTCCCGGAAATGTTTCTTTCTTTGAAAATATTGAGAAAATTATAAAGAAAAGGAGGGGTTTGTATCAGCAAAAATCTCAGAAACCCCATTTACTGAGGTACTAGATAGATACCTAATTAGGCATTTCTGGCTAACAGCTGTGAGAGACTAAACTGTTCAGCTTTCTCAGAACACATTTACTGGATTCAGTGCTGCACAAACTGGTGAGTGAGTGCTCCCTGCCTAGGATGTTAGCAACCCAGCTTCCCTCTTTCTGAGAAAACTCAGTTAACTAAGTCCCATCTTTTATCTGGTATTTTAGGCAGCACAGCACAATAAATGAACCTCACTCTTTGGTACTCATCTCCTCACCCCGCAGTTTAAAGAAGATGTGTGTTAAACTCTGACCTGGGCAGTTTATGAGCAGCCAGTGAGTTTAGAGATGAGGCATGGCAGCACCCAGTACTGTCAGCCAGTATTCTGCAGGAAGTCAAGCTCTAGTGTGTGTGCAACACCTCACACAATTGCAGTTTTGCTGACACAGCTCACAGGAGGATCTTGCCAATGCAATGTGGGGCCACCCTTGGGTGCTGGAAGGTTGTGGACATTTACTTATGATTTTTTTCTTCCTAGCTGCCAACATAGACAAATGACCAGAGAAATGGGTGTATTGCATTAACCTGAAACCAAGTTATTTTGGCCCCAAGATATCTCTTCTGGGCTGTGAGGAGACGAAAACTGTCAGATCTAAAGTCACTCTGGCTTCTTGCAGATGGTCAGCCAGGTGCAGCATAGCATGTGGATCCAGGTCAAGAAAGAGCAGCCAGTGCTAAGAACTAATCCTTAAGTCTCTTCTTTTGATTAAATACTATTGCAAATTTTATTCTCATTTCATGCTGATGTACCATGTTATACTTTATGCATTCATTTTTGCTATAGAATCCAAGGAAGGTGATTTGTATATGTAAATATTTATATATGTATCTATATCTTTGTGTTTAAAGCATGTGGAAGTTTCATAGAGTCAGATTCAGTTGGGGGAGCAATTTCCTCTCCTCTGTATCCTGCCAAGTACCCAAACAATCAGAACTGCAGCTGGATTATTCAGGCTCAGGAACCATGTAAGTAAAAACATCTTTTATAGTTAGCTGGGATGACTAACATCCTCATCTTCTTTTCTGTAATAACAATGCAAAGTTCCTCCTTTATTTCTTTAGGAAGTTCTGCATCCTGGTAGTTGGTGAGTGTAGCTCTCCCAATCTGTCACAAGTCAGATTTCACTGTGAAAGATTTAGTGCATAGTGAGGAAAACAATTTACAACTTTGTCATCTTAGCCAATTTACTGTGACCCAAGTGTTACAATTATAAATGAGGTGTTGAATGTGAAGTTGGATTCATGAGAAAATCTAAGGGTTTACATATAATTAAAGCACTTGTATTTAGATGATGTTATTCTGATCAGGACTTTTCAAGCTGCAGTTGTGTTACATTAAATCTATGCTGTTAACATTAAAGAAATTAGATTAAATAATGAGAAAAGGTGCACAGAAAATTCAGTTTCAAATACAAAGAAAAAGATATAAATAAACTAGTTTTATATGCATAGATACACTCTCAGCTATTCATAATTTTACACAGATTTATGATTGATCATAAAACACCAAATATTTTCCATCAGAGACTGCTACGACCTTTAATAACCTCTATTAGCTTTACATTATATAAGATTCCTAAAAATTATTTGTATGTGTTAAATCCTATAATAGTCTCCTGGTATCCTAATTTTAAATAGCAATTTTTCTACTTCAGTTGTGCATATTATATTTAGACAGTGTTAAAATCCTACAATGTTTCAATCATATTTATAAGTTTAGTTTTCTAGTTTATAAAACAAATATCAATTTGCCAAGAAAATACCATAACATAAATCAGGAGATAAGCAATCCTTTTTTTAGCATAGTTACTTATACAAATAGGATGTCTGTGAAAACGACATCATCTGAGCTGTTCATCATCTATACAACATTTATTTTTAAAGACAGACTTTCCATGGATTCATATTGAAAACTCATTCATGACTGCTGTCTCCTGAATTACATGAGTATGAGAGACCATAAAAATGCTGTGTAATAAGCAGTGACTTCCTCCACTTACCAGCAGGACCACCCCAAGCCTCATGTTACAGCTCCACGTGGCTTCATCACACTGTCACATGGCATTACATAAATAAATAGCATACATACATTGCATTGCATCCCCATGTCCAATAGATTTAGCCAATGGCAGGCCACAGCAGAGCTCCTGCTCTGCTTTTACTGGGAAGGCCAACAAGTCTCCTGCTCTGGCCACCCACTGTGTTTTTCCTTTTTGCTGTGTATCCTGAGGACCTGCATTGATAGCTGTAATTGACTGACCAGACGGGACACAAAGGAGTGCAGAACGTGCGTATGCAGCTGAATGCCAGTCAGCGGCACCCTGCTGAATGCAGCCTGGGCTCCATGGCTGTCATTTCAGCTTTTTCAAGCCAATTAAATGGGCCCAGTGAGAAGCAAAATATTTGTGTCAAATTCAGCTTGATCAGTGTGGGAGAAAACTTATCATCTAGACCATGAGACACTTTCTGACCCTCTCAAACTGCATGAAACCCTAAAGCCAGTAGTGACTAATGTCCCAGACTCGTGTTGTCAAGGACATCTTCTCTTCTGCCAACTGTGACTTCAGGTTCATTTATATCAGACAAGCAAGAGTAATAGGACAGTCAAAAATACCCTGAATCAGAAATCCTCTTTTTCATTATATAGCCTGCAGTCCAAGAGTGTGGAAAATCCAATTCTGTACAAGTATAGCTGAGGGTAGTTAATGATCCTTTGACCAGTCCAATTGATGAATATGGAATGTTGCAATATGATGAAAGAAGCGGCTCTTTCTAAGCCTGGAGCAGGGCACATTTGTCCAGATCTATGGTATAGATCGCAAAGGGACAGCAGGTCATGGGTGTGTAGAAATAAGTTTTGTTTCTGAATATCTGTAGATTTTCCATGTTTTATTTGCTAATGTTTTCAGTATATAATTAAGTTGTCCAGAAACAAGGAAACTTATAACACATGTATACGCTAAATCATGTCCTTCTAACGTTGATTCAACTAGAAAGTACTGAAAGGTACTGAAGAGATTTACCAGAACCTTTGCACTAAAGGTTAATGCACTTACATCAAATTCATTGAATATATAATGAAAAAAACCTACTTCAGGTGACATGTTGTATGGGGACTGATTGACTTCAGGGGAAAAAAAGAACATTTGTTTACATGTAATTATTTCTCTGTGAAATTACAAACTTCTTCCTAAATTTTTACTCTTTGCTGTTGCCAGTCAACCACGTCACACTTTCATTCACTGACTTTGATATTGAAAACAATAGACAAAACTGTACAACGGATTTTGTGGAGATTTTGGATGGGAATAACTATGAGGCTCCTCTTCAAGGTATTGTACCTTTCCCTCATGTATTTCATATATATAGAGCTACACCCAACATAAGCAGGAGAAGGTTTTCTGTTCATGGTCTCCTGCTTCATGGATTTTCTTTGGTAACATAATCTCCTTGGCCTCTCTGGCCAGAGGAAATTTGAGAATGGAGGATAAGTCTTCAGTGTGAATGACAGAGTCCTCCCAGGCTCTGAGTATGCTCCTATTAAGCTCCAGTTTGGTGTTGACTCCAGCTGCCTTTTCCATCATCCTCAGCTGAACAACATTGGGAACCAAACAATTCCATTTAAACCAAATTTCCAGTCAACTGCACAAAAACATAACATAACTCACAAGCACAGCAAGTAAGTGCAGTCCATGCTAAACACAGGTAAGGAAGCTGCAGCCTTCTGGGAGAAGAAAATGGTTTTTCATCAAGCCATGGAAAGACTATTTTTTCTTCTCTTTCCTGAGTTTTCTACAGCTTTCTACTTACTTCTCTGGACAGTACTATTCCCTTCAAGTGCCAGGAGCAGCCTAAAGCAGCAAAATTTAGAGCCCAGGCCACAGGGTGGTCTCAACTCTCCTCATATCCCTAGGGCTGCCTCTAATTCTTTTCTGGATAATTCAGAAAATTATCATTATATTTATATATTATTCATTCTGTCTTATTATGTTCTCCCTTGCTCTACTTTTCTACATGCTTCTTTGTCAGGAGTGGAGCTGCAGTCAATTTAAATGGTTTGTTACTAGGAGCAGAATTCATTTTTTATCTCCTATCCTTGGCTTTCACTTGCCAAAAGGACTTTTTAGTACTTAAAGGAGACATGTAAGAAAGATGGGGAAAAACATTTTAGAACAGCATATTGAGATTGTCATGGTTTTAAGCTAAAAGAAGGTAGATTTCAACTAGATATAAAGAAAAAAAAATTAAAATGAGATTGATGAAATACTGCAACAAGTTGTCCAGAGAATTGGTAGATGCGCTGGAAACATTCAAGGTCAGGCTGGATGAGGTTCTGAGCAACCAGATCTAGTTGAAGATGTCCCTGCTTCATTGCAGGGTGGCTGGACTGGATGACTTTTAAAGACTCCTTTCAGTTCAAAGTATTCCATGATTCTATGGTACTAGCTGTTATCTTTCTTTTTACTGTCAGATGACTTTTTGACAGATCGTGACTCATATTTCTAATCCCCATATTACAATTCATCACAAGAGGAATGGTTTGTTATCTTTCAGGTTTTTGTTGGTTTTTTTAAATCATAAACCAATTGAGTGAAATGGAAACTGCTGTCAAATATATTTGATAGGTTTTGTTGGGGTTTATTCCCAATTAGGCACTAATTCCTCATTTTTTTTCATATTCGTTGAGGGAACTCAAGGACAGAATAGCCAGGGATGAGGGTGTCTGGAGTGCAGGAGGTCTTTATTCTGTTAAAAAATATTGCCACAAGAGTTGAGTTTTGCAAATGTAATGGAGTATTTCTTTTTTATGTAGATTGAATTGACAACTGCAATTGTAAGCAACAAACACTACTCTTTCTTGTTGTCAGGCATTAACTCCAAATGTTAAATTAGAAATAGTAATTACATGCTGAACACTCATTTTTCCCCCTCTCTGGTCTGCTCTCTTTCAGGCCGTTACTGTGGCACTACTATGCCACATCCTATCACTTCTTTTGGTAATGCCTTGGTGGTGAATTTCATCTCCAACAACAACATTACTGCCAGGGGCTTCCATGCCACCTATGCTGCATCGTCATCATGTAAGTCCATACAACAGGTGCTACTTCCTTATGCCTCTGACTTTTCAGAAAAAGAAGATATCCTTTACCTCTTTTTCTCTCTGCCATTCAATTTTTGAACCTCCTCTGTAGCCCTTCGTCTTTTTGGTCAAGGTCTCAGCAAGTACATCAATAAGCTAAACAACAAAAAGACAAGGAGAAATGCTTTCTTGATTAGCAAGTGCTCTGTCTCTGTCAAGTTTTTTGTTGGTTTGGGTTGGGTTTTTTTTGGGGGGGGGTTTCTTTTTTTTTATGTCATCCTTTCCAAGCCTCTGCTATCTCTTTCTTGTTGCAGCCTGCGGGGGTACTTTCCACATGGACAGAGGAGCTTTCAACAGCCCTGGCTATCCCGAGCCATATCCGCTCAACACCGAGTGTGTCTGGACAATCCTCAGCTCCCCTGGCAACCGGCTCCAGCTGTCCTTCATGTAAATGCATTGCCAGGGGTTATTAGTCAGCCTTTAACAGACCTGAAGGAAGGATGCTCTGTGTTTATTAGGAAATGTAATTACCAAATGATAAAGCTGAAACATATTTTTAGAGTAACTTGGAAAGAGAACACAGCAGGGGTTAGTGGCAGCTTGCAATCAGTGTTTCCCTGTCTTAGTCATTGCTTATATTAAGGCATGTACAGCATTATATAAATAGGTGGTTTATTATTTGAGAGCATGGGATGCTGAAGAAGCCACTTCACATATAAACAAGAAGAAGTTATTACTCACTTATAAACAAGAAGAGGAAGTTTAGCATCACTCTGCCTTTTCTTTACAAAGGAAATTCCTAGAATGTAAAGGTTCATTTTAGTGTTTGTTATATAGATGATTAATATAAAGGGCCTAGATATTCCACACATTGTAGGGTTATGCCTCTGGAGGGATCTTGATGCATTTATGAGGCAGGCTGAAGCAAACCTCATGATATTTAACAAAGTCAAGTGGCAGGTCCTAAACCTGGGTCAGGGCAATCTCAGATATGCCCACAAGTTGGGCAGAGAAGTGACTGAGAACAGCCCTATAGAGAAGGACCTGGGGGTGTTGGTTGATGAAAAACTCAACATGAGCCAGCAGTGGGCACTCACAGCCTAGAAAGCCAAAGGAATCCTGGGCTGCATCCAAAGGAGTGTGGCCAGCAGGTCGAGGGAGGATTCTGCTTTCCTGAGATCTCACCTGGAACACTGCATATGGTTGTGTTGCCCCCAACGTAAGATATGGAAGCCACAAAGCTGAAAAGGGGACTGGAGCACCCCCCTTGTGAAGATGGACTGAGAAAGTTAGGGCTGTTCAGGCTAGAGAAGAGAAGGCTGTTCAGGCTTCCAGTATCTTCCAGTATGTTCAGCTGTTTGAATGTCCATATGTCTATGGGCCCAGATGGGATCCATCCCAGGGTGATGAGGGAGCTGGCAGATGAGCTTGCGAAGCCGCTCTCCATCATTTACCAACAAACCTGGCTTGCTGGTGAGGTTCCGGATGATTGGAAACTGGCCAATGTGATTCCCATTCATAAAAAGGGTAGAAAGGAGGATCCTGGTAACTATAGGCTAGTTAGCCTGACCTCAGTACCAGGTAAGATAATGGAGCAGTTTATACTGAGAGCTATTATGCAGCACTTACAAGATGGCCAGGGTACCAGACGCAGCCAGCACGGGTTTAGGAGGGGTAGGTTGTGTTTGACCAACCTGGTCTCCTTTTATGACCAGGTGACCTGCCTGGTGGATGCTGGGAAGGCTGTGGATATTGTCTATTTGGACTTCAGCAAGACCTTTGACATCTCTCCCACAGCATACTCCTGGAAAAGCTGGCAGCCCACAGCTTGGACAGGAGCACTCTCTGCTGGGTTATGAATTGTCTGGATGGCCGGGCCCAGAGAGTGGTGGTGAAGGGTGCTGCATCCAGCTGGGGACAGTCACCAGTTGTGTCCCTCAGGGGTCTGTGCTGGGGCCAGCTCTGTTCAATATTTTTATTGATGACATGGATGAGGGTATTGAATTTTCATTAGGAAATTTGCAGACAATACTAAGCTGGGAGCATGTGTGGACCCAAGTTGGAAGGGAGAAGGGCTCTGCAGAGAGACCTGGAATGGTTGGATGGATGGACAGAATCCAATAGGATAAGGTTTAATAAGTCCAAGTGCTGAGTCCTGCGCTTTGGCCACAATAACCCCCTGCAATGTTGTAGGCTGGGGACAGTGTGGCTGGACAGTGCCCAGGCAGAAAGGGACCTGGGGGCACTGGTGGCAGCAGCTGAACATGAGCCAGCAGTGTGTCCTTGTGGCCTGGAAGGCCAATGGCATCCTGGCCTAGATCAGGAATGGTGTGGCTAGCAGGAGCAGAGAGGTCATTCTTCCTCTGTATTGGGCACTGATGAGGCCACACCTCGAGTGCTGTGTCCAGCTCTGGGCCCTCAGCTCAGGAAGGACATTGAGATGCTTGAGAGCGTCCAGAGTAGGCAACGAGCCTGGTGAGGGGCTTGGAACACAAGCTCTGTGAGGAACAGCTGAGGGAGCTGGGGTTGTTTAGCCTGGAGAAAAGGAGACTCAGAGGTGACCTTATCACTCTTTACAACTTCCTGAAAGGTGGCTGTAGTCAGGTGGGAGTTGGTCTCTTTCTTCAGGCAGCAACTCACAGAACGAGAGGACAGAGTCTCCCAAGCTGCACCAAGGGAAATATAGGCTGGATATTAGGAAAAAGTTTTTTATGGAAAGGGTGATAAAGGATTAGAATGATCTACCTGATTCACCATCTCTGGACGTGTTTAAGAAAAGACTAGACGTGGCACTTGGTGCCATGGTTCAGTTGAGGTTAGGGTTGGGTTGGACTTGATGATCCTGGAGGTCTCTTCCAACCTAATGATTCTGTGTGTGATCTGAAGAGGGCGTAGAGGAAAGATGGAGAGGGACTCTTCATCAGGAACTGTAGTGACAGGACAAGGGGCAATAGCTTCAAACTGAAAACAGACAGGTTTGGATTAGATGTTAGAAATAAAGTCTTTACTGTGAGAGTGATGAGGCACTGGAACCCAGGGTTGCCCAGAGATGTTGTGGATGCCCCAAACCTGTCAGTGTTCAAGGCCAGATTGGATAGGGCTCTGGGCAACCTCATCTAGTGGAAGGTGTCCCTGTCCATGGCAGGGGGGTTCAAACTACTTATTTTTAGCTTTCCAACCTTTCCAACTCAAAACATTCTATGATTCTATTTGAGATTCTGAAACTGATGTTGAACTTTCAAAATTTCTCAAACAGTTAAAGCAGAGGAGCTTTAACAAGAATCAGAATATGTGATGGAATTTTGCTTTCCCTTCAGAAAACTAACTTTCCTTTGAACAATTCTGACAGGAAATTCATGTGGAGAATAATGTGGAGTCCTTTACCAGGGTTGTTAGGTCGTTCTTTACCCATGAGGTAGATTTCTGAGTCTCCCTGTTTCCGAGCACCAAACAGTGGCTGCTGCCAAGAAAGAGAGCACTGACCTTTAGCAAAGCTTACCAAGAATGTGCAGAAAAATAAAATTAACTCTGAAACCTGCATTTGCAGCTAAATCAGAACAAAAGGAAATTTTTTCTGGTAAGACACTGACTGCATAAGGCACAACTTGTTAGGTATGTGCTGATTCACTAATGCAATAAAAAGGACATTCTATTCCTCCAGTACTCACTGAAGCAGAGCAAAAGCACTACAGCCTGAAAACATTTTCCAAAATGTTTTCCAAAAGCCTGAAAACATTTTTCAAAAGGCTACAAAATAAGCAGTAACCTTTCAGAAACAACCCAAATTTCTAGTGTGAAGCAGAAACTTTCAGTGGAACATACACTCACTTATATAAAGTGACACTGAGTAGATGTTAATTCTTTTTCTTCCATTGCACTATATAGCTGAAAGGCAAGCTGAAAATGCTGGAAAGCATGGAGTAACTGTGTTAGAAAGCACTATTTGTTTTATTTCATTTAATGTTAGGGGGTCATAAAGTTTTGTTGGCTTGGGGCATTAATTTTCTTCAGCTCAGTCTGAACTGAAATGTCTATCTTGCAATGTGAGGGTTAGCTTTAAATTGTTCTGAAATATATCCAGATGAGTGGTTGGAACCATTTCACAGCATGGTATGCTGAACACATATGGCTATATTCAAATCTGAAAGGGAGAAGTTGTTACCAGAGTATCAGAAGGCATGAATATTTAAGGCATTGGTTATTAGAGGCACTCCCTGGAATCTTTGCTATATATTCATAGCCTGACTCTGAAAGCCATGTTGGTGTAATAATTAAGAACTTTTAATTTGATTACTATATTTCATTCCTTTTCTATGGTAAAACGTAGTTTAGAAGAGTTGATAACAATCATTATTTTTCACACCCAGATGTGTAAAAGTCAGAGAGATCAGAGAAGCAGAAATATTTTATAATTCTGGAGAAACTGCTAAGGGATTTCTGAGGTGTTAACTAAAATGAAATTAGCAAATGTTTTCTCACCACAGAGTATGCTGAAAAAATACACATATGAAAGGACTAAAATATTCTTTGCACCCAACACTCTACTGTATTTACATTAAATATCTGGGTTATATCTCAGTGGTTTCTGAGTTTCGTGATTGTTCTTGGAGAACCAAGAGATTTTAAAAGGGTTTGCGTACTCTTTAAGATATGTAACTCTGCACACTGAAGCTCTGTTATAAAATAAGGGGCTGGAAAATGTTTTCCTTGTGTTGGTGGCCTTGACAGGTGCTGAGGGTTTTGTTGCTGCCCTTTTCTTAACTCTTACAGTAGGATACCATCTACAGTGGGATTAATGGCCTGGCAGGCCACACTCTGAATATGTGCCAGTCACATGCATGCTAATGCTCTTCTACTGCTATTGAAACAGAGCATTTCAGATGGAGCGTAGTAGTGGCTGCACCAAAGATTACCTGGAGATTCGTGAAGGGAGTGATACAGGCACGCTGGCAGGACGATTCTGTGGGAACTCCTTGCCTTCAAATTATACATCAACTGTTGGACATATCCTGTGGGTCAAATTTGTCTCGGACAGTTCAGGCACGGCTGTTGGCTTCAGGGCCACCTTCTCACACTGTAAGTAGATGTAATTTGATTGATAACTATTGTTCTTTCATAGTACTTCTGAAATTATTCTAAGAAGTGATCGTTTGGCCCTCCAAGGTCTATTAGAAAATATTTGCTGATGTCAAAAAGTCTGTAAATTCACTTAAAAATATTTTGTAAAATATCTGCTGAATGTAAAGGGATGCTCTTAAACATACCAGAACAGATTTTGTGCACATGTAAGTATGTCATATTTATTAGGCAATTGGCAAATTAAGAAAAAAGGGGGTTTTTTCCAGCTTTCCATTTTGCTTTTTGAGTGTGAAAGTGTCATTCTTCTGGTTTGGATCTAGATGCCATCAACCAGGGAGTGGAATTAGAAAAAAGGAAATTATGCCAATTTATAGATCCAAAATTTCAAGGGACCACTGCCAACATCAATCTGACTTGCTGCATGAACAGACTGCTGAAGCTAAACATCCACAGCCATTTTGATTATGCAAGCTAAACTTCTAATAATTTTCTTTCTTCTGAGATTTAACTCCTTTCCAAAATGAATTATTAATAGTTCAGACCTCAATGAAGTCAGAACCATTTTTCATCAGAACATGCATAGGTATTTAGAAAAATTTAATGTTTTTGGGTAGAAATGAACATAAAGTAGTCACAGTCAGGCAAGAGTTTAGATGTGCTGTCTTCCTGCTTCTCCTACAGGTAGACCCACATGGTTCAAATGGGTAATTTCCTTCAGAAAACAGAACAATGCATATCTCAAAACAAAAATATAATTAGACGTGCATCCTAGAACTGCCTGAGACATGTCTTACAGCCTTACAGCACTGTCTAGTCCTAAGTAAATTAAGTCAGATGGGCACCCCAGTGTTTCCTTTCCTCTGTGTGAATTATACAGGCATCAGTTGTCTCTTTCTTGTTTTTCAGTGTATGGAAATGACATTGTGGGAGGCAGAGGACAAATAGCTTCACCACAGTGGCCCAGAAGTTATCCTCACAATTCCAATTACCAGTGGCGGATAAGCGTTAATGCCTCGCAAGTTATCCACGGCCGTATCCTGCAGATGGATATCGAAAACCATCGCAGCTGCCAGTATGACAACCTAAAGGTGATTTCATTCTGAGCAGTTATTTTATTTCTATCAACTTTAGTAAAATGGATGAATAGAGAAACCAACAGCATGAATGGAAAGCATTTCTGAGGATCTGTGGTGTTGTCCTTTCAATAATTATTATTTATAGGAAGAGTTACATACTCTTTGGCTCCCCAACAGATATTTCCAATCTGTAAGTTTGAAATTTACTAAAAATAAGTCCACAGTGGTACAATCCTGAATATTACTATTCAAGAATTTCAGGTCAGATACCAGAAATTTGCTGGTTCAACAACAACCACCACAACAACCGTGCTGGTTCAGTTAAGGACAGTGATAGTAACATCTCAAGGCTTCTGAAATAAAGTTATTTTAAAATCCTACAAAGAAAAATTCTTTATTTGAACCTTCTTTGCTCTCTGAACCTGTAATTTGGCTGCTGGCCATAGAAAGGTGCCTCTTTCTTCCAGTTTGATTGTTTTTCTGTACCCCCTGAAATAGAGTCTAGCCAGCTTAAAAAGTAGAATAGTGGAAGAGTTTGAAGTTGGAAGGGGCCTTTTACACATCTAGTTCTACCCCCCAGCAATAAGCAGGGGCTTCTTCAATACAGCACTCATGGTGCTAAGCAAAATGAACAACAGAGAACACAGTTTCTTTCTGAACTTAGCTAACATAACCACTTAAATAAGGTAAATCTCTTCTTGGTTTTTTTTTTTTAAGCAGTTAATTAATCAATTATCCTTTTTTCATATTTGAGAAAGTTAATACTAGTTCAATATTTTCAGATCATTGTTGACTGATATTCAAATATAATATTATTTCAAAAAGGAAATACAACTTTTTCTTTCATCTCATGTCATATATTAACAGCATTTTTTTTCTCCTAACTCAGACTGCTTTTTTTGTCCCTCTGAAAGCAAAATGTGTTTCTTAAGCCAGCTAAACATTTATTGAGTGTAAATCAGCCTGACCTTTAACCTGACCCAAGGATTAGATCATTAATATAATTTTAATGTTTATTTAATAATTCCTGTCTTTCTCTACTGGACATTTGTACTGTACTGTCCAGGTGGTAGATGAGAAGAACAAAATAAGCTTGAAAGGTGGCAAAGAAGAAGCATCTTGCAACCAACCAAGATTTTGGGTTATAAATACACACAATGAAAATAATATTTCTGCATATTTATCTGATAGAACTCAAAATACATATGTTCCTCGGGGGGGGGGTGGGGTGGGGTGGGGAAGATAAAGGAAAAAAAAGGTAATTCCTTTACTTTTCCTTGCATATCATGGGGTTTCTTTTCCCATCAAGGATAAAAATTGTACCTGTGGACTTTTTTTTTTTAAAGAGGGATGTCATTCTACATCCCCCAAAGAGCAGCCCTGTGGCAGGAAATGAGGTGAATTTGATTACTTCCATTCAGGTCCTTCTTCTGTGAAAGCTTCACTTTTAACAGCATATAATGGAAAGGGAAATTTTGTTTGTTCCCTTAGAGCGGTTTCTCTCTAACTTGGATTTATTGAAAGATCCCTCACTCATTTAAAGAGGGTCATTTTCTCCTTGGAAATTTGCTGAGTATGGGGCAGATGAAAATCTGGCTCTGTGAGGGACAGCACTGTTCTTCTCTCTGCAGCTGTATGATGGGCCCACAGTTCATTCTCGTCTTATTGCAACCTACTGTGGTACAGAGCCTGCCTCTTTTGCATCCTCTGGCAGTTCAATGACAATCCAGTTCCAGTCAGATTCATTTGTGACTGGAAAAGGCTTTCTTTTGGAGTGGTATGCAGTGGACACTTCTGCTGTTGCACAGACCATTGCTAGAGGTGAGTTTTCAGTGAGTTGCACAGTTACAAGCGGTACAGCCAGTGATACACTCAACTTTACTTAAAGAATTCCAAACCAACTTCCCCACTAGAGAAAGCCCAAGTTATTAATGAAGGAAAGCTTTCAGTGACATTTTAATGAAGCATTTTATTATCTTTTAAAAACAATTTCTCGAGATTCTTAGATATACTAATTTACAGTGTTCTAAAAATAAGCATGTTGCTAGAGGATAATTTTTCATTACACAGGTATTTAATTAAATCTAAACATTTGTTATGCTTTCAAGGAAAATGATCCCTCTTGCAAAACCATTCTGGATCATTGGACGTTGTGATAGGAAACATGCACAATAACTTACATTAAACTGTGATAGATGCCCTTAGGTATTTTGTTAGATATTCCTCAAGATAAAATACGTCACATTGCTGCTGCAGCAGGTGGCATAGGAACATTCTTCCAGATGAGGATTTTCAAGTTTTATACTTCCAATCCAAACTGAAGTTAAAGAATTCCTGCATTACTGTAACTACACACATCACCACTGTGTCCTCATTGTGCTTTATTATAAGACTATCATCTAATATTACATGATGGGTGTACTTGGTTTAAAAAGAGGATGCTTTCTTTCTTTTTGTCTTCTTGTCCATGACAGGCGCATGTGGAGGGGCTGTAACGACTGAAGAAACACCTTCATTCCTCTTCTCACCAAGTTGGCCAATGAATTACAGAAATCTTGAGGACTGTGTGTGGCTTATCAGAGCTCCTGGATCCACTGTGGAATTCAATATCCTGTCAATAGACATAGAATCTCATATCTCATGCAACTATGACAAACTTATTATCAAAGATGGTGAGAAGCCAATCTTGCCCTACCCTGACAGGATGCAGTAGAGACCTAAGGTCCAAATACCTCAAATTCTCATCTCCACTGAGCTTAAGCAATCTAGATAGCAGTGGGAACATGCCCTAAAACAGTACTTTTCCTCTATTCTGAGACATTCTGCTAGTTAAGAGAAAACTAGCAAAGTCTAGCAAAATATTTGATCTATAGAATATTTCTAAATCTGTAAGGGGTTAAAGGTCTTGAAAAGCACCTTCCTGAAAGTGGGAGCCACAGCAAAAAAGAGGCAGATGTGTACTGATTCAGTTTTTACACTCACATATTCTTTTTATCTCAGGAGACAATAGTCTTTCCCCAGTGCTGGCTACTCTGTGTGGACGAGAACCTCCTGGGCCAATAAGATCAACTGGAGATGCAATGTTCATCCACTTCACATCGGATTCAAGTGTCACTGGAGCTGGGTTTAATGCCTCCTACCACAAAAGTAATTCTCTTTTTCATTTCTCTTCTCCCCCAGATAAATGTCTGCCTTGCTGCTAGCAGTGGGGTAAGAGACTCTGGCATTGTTAAGACCTGTCTACAATTTAATTAATCACACACACATCTAATTATTCACCCCTCATGAATATGTGTTAATAAATGTCTGACTCTACAAAGGTGAAATTTGCTATTTTCCCAGCAATATAATGCAACAAAGAATGATTCAATCCAACCAGTCACTTCTCAGAAGGAAGCATATCCCTAAGTTTATAACAGCTCAGCTGAAGAGTGAAAGAATGCTCAACTAAGAGAAGGAAATAAATGACTCAAAGCAGAAAGAGAGAAATGCAGAAAGCTGTATGAATTCTAGCAGGAATGTCAGTAATTTCCAGCAACAGCCCTCCCACACGAACTCAAGAATGATGACAGGTTCCTGAATGGGCTGAGGCACCAAGGAAGTGTTAGGGCAACAGTGACAATAAGGGGAAGTTTTTCTGACTGGCAGCTGGAGTAGATGGCAGTGTTTTGGTCCATGGCTAGAAGCAATGTCCTCAGTCAGGGTAATGGTAAGCTCATGCCATGGGAGGTCCTTGACATTGCTGTCTGCTTATTCATCTGCTAAGTCTGAGAACAGCCTCATGGTCAGGAATTTTAGTTTGTGTCATCCTGAAATCTATAAGCTTGCATTTTGGGAGATCATTCACTGTGCATTGCTATATGCCCCTCAGGCTCTTCATACACTCGTTTCAACATCTATTTTAACCCATCACATCTTTTAGGAGGCAAGGTTCTTCTCAAAATGAATAGGTGAATATTTGATGGTTTTGGGTTTTTCTCTTTGCTTCAACTTTTATCTTTTTTTTTTTTTTTTTTTTTCAGGTTGTGGAGGCTATTTGCACACAAACAGGGGTGTGATAACATCCCCCAACTACCCACAAAACTATTCTCCTAACCTAAATTGTTCCTGGCATGTAGTGGTAACCCCTGGGTTTATCATTGCTGTTCATTTTGAACAGCCTTTCCAGATTAAGAGTGAGGATACTTCCTGCATCCTTGGAGATTACGTAGAGGTGAGGCTATTGGCTGAGTCACCAAATCCTCAAAGCTGTTAAAACTACTGAATCTTACAGATTTCAGTGTCAGTAAAGCAGCTCAAGATGTCATGGGGTGCAAATACCAAAGAGAAATACCAAAAATGATATTTCTCTCTATCTCACTCTCTTTTTTATTATAGTGCTAATTAATCACTAGTTTATTAATTTCTACTGTGCCTGGAAGCATTAAGATGGTGTTTGCACAGAGTTTACATTCCAGGGGTGTTTGCTTGAGTAACAAGAGCAATTTCTGGTTTAGCTGAAGAATGGGTTAGATAATGCTGCCCCACCTTTGGCGTCTGCACGAGGGAATGGACGGTTTTGTGGAAGCAGCCCCATCTCTACCATGTACACCACAGACAATCAGCTGTTTGTCCACTTCACTTCTGACAGCAGGAATGAGGGCCAAGGATTCAAACTGAAATATGAGGCTAAGAGTCTAGGTAAGTCTAGGTACCAAACTTAAATTCTGCAACTTATACGTCTGTGACTTGGAGTTTGTCTTCTTAAAGGATATTGTTGTTCTAAGTCCCAACCCTAATAAAATCAGATGTCTGCAAAAATGTCCTGTAGTGCATAACTTCTCATCTGACACTCAGATTTTTAAAAGAGTGACACACACCTTTTTAAAGAGTGTCAGGCTCAGGTTGCAGAACCTGAAGATATTAAAGATAGATTTAAAAAAACAAAACCAAAACAAAAACCAAAACAAACAAACAAACAAACAAACAAACAAAACCAAAAAACCCTCTTTAGTAAGGAAGTAGCATCTACAGTTAGGAAGAAATGTTAAAAATTCATCTAGGAATGGAAAAAACTTCTGGAAAAAAACCTTCATTTTGAAAATTTAGTACCCAATGCAAGCTCTAAATGAAGTTAGGAACTTTTCAGGGTAGTGTGTCTAGAAAGGTGGCAATATTTCTCACAAGTTTTACTTCCAACTGAGAACATAACATTGATTGCCAAAGCTAACTTCTTTGAAAGAATGAACAAAATGGAGATCCAGGTCCCAGGAGGAAATCCTGAACTTGGCATTTGCAGTTATCCCACTCTGTTTATAACAGAGCCACTTGGCACACCTGGAGACCTGATAAAACAATATATCTAAACAACTAAGGCAACCTGCCAATCAGCTCAAATCTTTAAGTGCTTTATTTCTGCCTGTTTTCCCTGCTGCCCAAAAGAATTAGCATTATTTCAGAGAATTCATGAGGGAATTAAGTGTAGCTGTACAATAGCATTTCTACCCCTTCAATTTATGGAACTTGAGTAAAGCCCTGGGTTAAACCAGTATTGCTAGAATATGGAGGGGGTTTGGGACAAAAAGGTTCTGGTCAAAATAAAGATATTTTTGTCAGGTAAAGGACCTGGGCAAACCCTCATGTTTGCTCTGACTGGCATTTTTCACATTCCTTACATTCATTATTATCTCAGACATTTCAGTTCTTGGAGAGTAGAAGTTGGAAATGATTCACAGAAATATTGATGGGTCTGACTTGTGGACTTCCTAGCTCTTGGGAATTGGCATAGGAAAAAGACAAGAAATATGTTTTCTGCTTGTTTTATAAGCAATCCAAGGACAAATAGCAGTTTAATTCAGGACCCTGAAGATTTGAAAATGAGGAGGACTACGTAAGCAGGAGCACAGGAGTATAGGATTCTACTGCATTAAAATGTTTTCCCAGAGCATTTGTAGAATGCAGTTTTTTTTTGATGTGACTATATGACACCAAAAGGAAACTGTGTTGGAATATAGTGATCATATTTTTGATGCCGCACCCATTTCCTTTTCATGTTTTTTACTGGTGATCTTTTCTTTCCCAGCCTGCGGAGGGAACATTTATATCAATGATTTCAACCCCAGTGGATATACATCCTCCCCCAACTATCCAAGCAATTACCCTCCACATGCTGACTGTGTCTGGACCATAACTGCTCCCAATGGACATGCAGTAGAGCTGCAATTTGAAGATCAATTTTACATTGAACCTTCACCAAAGTATACATCCACATTATTTTTGCCTATTTTTCCTCAGAGACTCCATTCTGATTTTTCTTTCTCTGTTACTTTCTCTAATTCCTCCCAGAGAACAAACGCTTCTGTATTTGAAACCAAATAGGGTTAAAATTTTTTTGAGATCACTGAAGCTATCAGGTCACTGGTTTACATTCCTACAACGTTGCAATGCATAACAGAAGTTAGTATGATAGAAAAAGTGGAAACATCTATGATATAAAGATGCTTTCTGTAAAATCTGTACCCTATAGTCCTTTCATATTCAGGTTTTCAGTAATTTGGACTCTCAGGTGCTTTTAAAGCCAATGCATTGCCACCATGACACTTTGCCTCCCTCCTCCATTGCCTGGCAGCTGGTTTGCAATGGGTGTACACATTTTGCACTCCCTGCCTGAAGCATAAATCAAGGCTATTTTCCAGCTGTTGTTAGCTTCACTGATAGGGGCTGGACCACTGCAAGGCAAATGTGAGTCTGTGAAACCACATCCAGGAAAAATAGTGAAGGGTGGAGAATCCCAAAGGTGTCCTTTCTGGCTTCCAGGACACTGCACCATTCTGAAGGCAAAGCTTATAGTTAAGATATTTTGTGTCTAATTAGGTATGCCCATCTAATTAGACTCCAGAATTGAATTTTTATTCCCTTAATCTGTCTTCTTGTTGTCCCTTAATTCAACGCTTCTCAGTGAGACTTAATAGGCAATATCTGCTGAATCTGAATCCTGCCCAAAAAATGTATTTAGGATGATCACAACTACTTTGCCAGTGCTGTTCATATCCCCTCCCAGAATTTGCTTCTGTCAGATCTGATCTGATCATAGATTGAGTTTTAGATGAATCTTTTTCAATGTTTCTAGCACTTCTTTCAATTCAATTATTACATAACTGCAATGGATTACGATCTTGTTGATTCTGTCCTGGTCACACTGCATGGAAAACAATCTAATTCAGTACAACTTCATGGCTTTGTGCACGTACTGGAATGATTTTGAACCCCTACTGCCATACATTGAAAAGAAAATTGTCTCCTCTTCCAGCTGCACTTCCAGTTACCTCGAGCTGCGCAGCGGTGCTGACTCCAGTGCC
Source organism: Phylloscopus collybita (assembly GCA_027886175.1). Lineage (NCBI taxonomy): Eukaryota > Metazoa > Chordata > Aves > Passeriformes > Phylloscopidae > Phylloscopus > Phylloscopus collybita. The sequence goes on from JAJNNQ010000002.1 coordinate 19,401,489, forward strand.
CCCCTCATTGCCAGGCTGTGTGGAGGTTTGATGCCAGGCTCACAGAGATCCTCAGGAGCTGTCATGTACCTGAGGTTCAGGTCTGGCAGCAGTGCCACACGTGTGGGATTCAATGCTAAATACTCCATTGGTAATGCTTGCATTTATCAATTCCTATGATTTTAAAGAAGATTTTGGTTCAAAGTGTTAGACTTTTCTAATAGGGCTTAAATCAGACGTGTGGGGTGGGCTGACAGGAACATGCCTCTTTCAGTTAGTGTTAGAGCTAAGGCATCAAAATATTGGCATGTTCTGCACCTAGGAAGAGCTGAAAATTAGGGAAATATTAATAGAAAAGAGCTCATAGACCAGCAGCAGCAGAAACAACTACTGGATAACCTCTTGTCAAAGCCAGTTGTCAAAGGAGCAGTAGAAAAAAGGTCAGTGTGGATAAAGTCATGTAACATGGTTTGATTTTCAGCATGCAAACTTAGTGTCACTTTCATGAGCAGCATTCTGAAGGGGAATGTGAAGATCAGCTGAGAATTGGCAGTAGAAGAACAAATTAGGAGCTTCTCTATGTAAACGTAAATCAATCTATAATAAAGCTGCTAGACAAGCAGGGGCAGCATAATAATGGATAAGAGAATGAATGAGCCATTATTTGTTATCTGGGAAAGAAATACTTTACTACTTTAGTTCTCAAGCTGCAAAAACAGGGTTAGGAAGCACTAAAAAAATTAAAATTCAAGAAAAATAATCAGATTCAGAACTATGCTACTTTTCTTCGTTTGGTTTGATAATGTTAATAATCTTCAAAGAATAATATTGCTTATATAGGGAAGTCTAGGACTGTTAATTTCTCAAAGGCAAAGTAGTGAACTATATTGTCTTATAAAGAATTTTGCTCATTGCATTAGATCCAAAACACTAAAACCAAAATAGAGTGCTGTCATATTTCTGAATGTGAAAACTGAAGAAACTTGCACATATATATATTATATTTTATATATATATATATATATATATATATATATATATATATATATATATATAAGCTGAATGCCAGTCATCCTGAAACAAAGCACTAATGGTTCATGCAACTGACAGTATGAACACAGCTGCTACTGCCATGGAAAGGTTGTAACTAACAGACACCAAATTCACTACAAAAAAAAAAAAAATCCCCCTGGGAATATTGTTTGTTAGAATCATAGAAAATTCTGATTTGGAAAGGAACCACAAGGGTAATGAAGGTCCAACTCTTGGACCTACCCATGACCACCCCAAGAATCACACCATGTGCCTGTAAGCACATGTTTGCTGGATGCCTTACTGCTACAAACTTATGTTTGCAGGTACTGCAGAGAAATGAAGGTTCAAAAGAGACAATTAAAAATTAATAGCTGTTTTACACACTATGTAGTGATTACTCTCTAAGGCATCACAAGGAGTGAATGGGAAGGGATGAAAGAAATAAAAAAAATCTGAATTATAACTGTTGATCCAAACCAGGAGACAACTGTCTGTCATAAAAAATTGAGATCCACACTTAGCAAGTTTCATTTCTTTTTAATTTACCTTTACATCTTTGCAAGATTTTCTGGTAAATATGGACATAGATAGAGATTAGATTGAAAACTGTGAGTTTATTCAAATTATAAGACATATGAAAGAGTGGAAGGGATGTTTGCAATGGCAGGGTGTGTGGATGTGGGGGGGTGTGGAAAAAAACCAAAAACAAATCAGCAACAAGGACTGATTGAATTAGACTGAAAACATGGAAGATTTTTAATTGGAAGGAAATTCCTGTCTTATTACCACAGTTAGAGAACTTGTACCTTACTTTTAAGTTTTGTTTAGGAGAAGGATCATCTCTCTGAGGTTCTTTAGTCAACCAAATACTGTTCTTCCTTTTGCAGCTCCCTGTGGTGGGACAGTGATTGGACAAACTGGTATCATTGAAAGCACAGGGTATCCTGACCTTCATTATCAAGACAACCTGCTGTGTGAATGGTTTCTGCAGGGTCCCAGGGGCCACTATCTTACCATCAGACTAGAAGGCCTCGATATTCAAAACTCTTCCGAGTGCACAAATGACTTTGTGGAGATCCGAGAATACAACGCTTCTGGTCTGACAATTATTTCAGTGTTTGTCTTCCCCTCCCTAGCTCTACTATGAAACCTCTCCAAAGGCTTCTGAAAGCATTTCACTTTGGGTACAAAGTGAGCCTTTTCAATGTGCAGTATTTTATTGCATCTGCCTTGCTTGCTGATGCAAAGTAGAGGCAAACAAACCCCTTCTATTTGCCAGCAATAACTTGATTCCACTAGTTTACTCCTGCCTGTCCAGTTAAATTGGAAAGTGACCCTTCAATATAACTATAACTGTAACTATAACTATAACTAACTATAACATTGATATAAATTCCTCTTTCTCTATGTGATTTTTGCAGGAAATTTGTTGGGCAGGTACTGTGGTAACACTCTCCCTGGTGCTGTGGACACCTCTGACAGTTTTGCTTATGTCAAGTTCGTCACTGATGGATCAGTCAATGCCCGGGGATTCAGACTGCGCTTTGATTCCAGTTCTGAAGGTTGGATTTGTAAGGTTGAAATATACTCTCAGGAAGCAACTTATACCACAGACCATGATTGCACTAATACAGCATATATTGTAGATCACTTGTTCTTGGAGTGGCGTGTATTTGCTCTTAAATTTAAACTTGGGGGAAGTATGAATAGAGCTCTCTGGCAACAACTTACTGAGCTGAACTTGGTGAAGCAAACAATCTCCTGCTGTAATGGATGTTGCCATCAGTGGCACAAGGAAGCACACTTTTCCACACCTTTTTTCTTCAACAGTGCGTCAGGGGATGTCCTAACATACTCTTCCCATATCCCTCTTGATAAGCAAGATCAACTTATTCTGGTATTCAATGACTCTCACAGTGAAAATTGTTTTCATATGTTCAGGTGAAATTCAATGTGTTTCAATTCATGCCCATTGACCCTTTTCCTGAGCACAATGGCTTCAAAGAGCTGCTCTAATCAGGATTGAGGACATGGATCTACTCCTGCTTCACACTTTCACAGTCTTTGATGTCCATGTAATGTTTGTCCTACCAAAATATGGCTACTGTTTTAGAAATTCTTTGCAATAGTCATGTTGAAAAATCTCCTGCCAACCCTTAACTCCTTCCAGCTCATTTAAAAGTTCAGCTGAAAGCTTTCTTCATGTTTGATTTTGCAATAAAACAAAAAAGGGGGAAACAAATTCCAAAAGGATGTTATTCCACTCCTAGGATCCTATTATGCAAACTTAGAAGAGAAACTCTATTACCAAAAAATTCAATGCAGTTGGATGCAGAGATCTGATTATTCTGCAGAATCTGTGAGTGTGAGGAAAGAGACTTTCACTACACACCATTAAACAATATCTCTTTCTTTTAAAAGGAAACGGAGGGTAAGCTGGTAAACTTCTATCAAAAGTTTCAGAAAAAAATGCACTCTGTACCCAAGACATTCATTGTTCCTTCCTCACAGCACAGTTTGATATTCATAACAATAGGAAACAATAGGAAAAGCAAAAAAAAAAAAAAAAACTGTACTGAAAAGTGTTGCTTAAAATACCCAAAAGTTTTTTCTCTACCTCTGTTAATCAGAATATTAAAAATACATCCTCCATCATTAGGCACTCTAAGATCCTGCTTGTTCTGTGTAGCTCTGCTCAGTCCTCTGAAAGTCAGAAATGTTTCATTCTTGTCACAATGAGAGGCTTGTATCATAGGGTATCAAAGTCTATGGGTCACCCAGGCTTCTGAAGCCTGGGATGAGCCCTTCAGAGAAGGAAATAATAACAATTAGATCAAAAGGAGTTGCTCTGGTCAGTTAATACTCAACTGCTTTTATGACAGAGTGCTAAAGAATGGCAGGAACTTGGCTGTTTAGGCAAACATATGGACTGGGTAGGCTGATCAAATCAACCTCTCAGGATCTCTTTTTTCTCACAACATTAATTTTTTTTTTTTTCCATAATTCTATAAGCAATGCTTTGCTCTGAGAAGTGTACCAATATTTGGCTGTTTCAGAATGTGGTGGGGATCTTACTGCACCTGTTGGAACATTTACTTCACCCAACTATCCCAACCTATACCCACACAACCGAGTGTGTGAATGGAGGATCACAGTGGAAGAAGGTCGACGTGTGACCCTAACCTTTAATGACATGAAAACTGAAGAGCACTGGAGCTGCTCATCAGATTACGTGGCTGTGAGTACTGGGTGTAGAGTCAGAAACTGCTCTTCCTAACCCCTTTATGGAGAATTGATGGATGTAATAAAGCTGAAAAATCACTTATAGGCCTGTATATGGTTTTAAGACAAATCATAATTTAATCTGGGGAAAGCAGATAAATGAGAAAGTTACCTCTGTAGAGCATCTAAACTCATCTGCTTGTTTTGGAGTATGGAAATTTTGAAACTGGGTCCCAGGCAGAGACGAAGACTTAAAGGAATCACTGGAGTTGTCTTTTAATCAATTATGAAAAAAAATTCTGGGATTTTTGAAAGTTTTCAATGTATCTTTTCTGTGAAAACAAAATCCATCAGTTAGTTCCAGGTTTTATTGACTTTGGAAGTATCAACTGGTGTTGTTACTTTTTGCTGTCAATTAAAAAAAATAAATAAAAAAGAAAAATAAAAAGACAGAGACTTCAGCAAATGCCTATTCTGAACTAAAGATAAGGAAGCCCCAGGAAACTTTACTTGTATATCACTATCTCAAAAAAAGGTAGATATTGGTTATTTTATCATGTTTAGTTTTTGTTTAGTTTTGATATCTGGTTATTTAGTAAAAAAAAAAATCAAGCCTGGCACACAGACCTGGACCTGGTCAGGTGTACAAATGCCTCAAAAATATGATTCCTCTCTGAAACTGCTGGAATATGAGGTGGAGTTTAGCTTCCCACTTGTTCAGACAGCAGTGTAAATGCAGGAATAAACTCTAGGATGATCAGAAACCAATCCATGTACAAGCATGGGGGCTGAAGTAGCTACACACCCCTTGAGGTTTGTAGATGAGATTTCCCTTGTTTTCCTTCACAGATGCTTTAGACAAACCTTTAGGAGCTGACTTTTTATCAGTTAATGATCTCTTAAAGGAATTTTTTTCCTGCCAGCTTTTATGCCTTCAGTCCTCTAATATATTCCAAGTCTCAGTGGGAAACATCATTTCTGCCTTGCTTGCACTGCAGAGTAGAAAGAAGGAAATTAATTCCTAGGCTAAAGGGTGTATGAAGGAAACAGCAAAATATCTCTGGATCATCAAAAAGTGAAATGTTTGAAATAATCAGAAATGCCCACCAGCACTCAGTATGTTGGAGAAGATTTTGATAAAGCTGATGTTGGTTTTATCAAAACAAGAATACAAAGATGATGATTTGAAATGAAATTAATATGATCAGTAGCTGGTATTATTAAGTGATCAAAAATATAAATATTAAGCTAAAACACAGTGTTCTTCTCAATTAAAAAAAAAAAAAAACCAAAACCAAAAAAAAACCCCACAACAATTTCTGTTTGAAACAGGAGAGAGAGAGGGAGAGAATACGTTTGTATTTCACCAAAATAAGCAAGCTATTTTTGATGTTTACTTCAGGGCCTCATCCACTCAAGGCAATGAAAGTTTGTGCCAATGTTTGGGTAGGTTTGAGAACTAACCCCTTGTGAGAGACATAAGTGAATTTTCTATTAAAGATGGTAAACACTCTTAAATGATACAGGAAATGCTCATAAGACTCTATATTGGTGTCATAAGAGTTTGTTTTGACTCCACAGGTTTACAATGGCCTTGGGCAAAACTCTCCCCAGCTGGCCAAGCTGTGTGGGGAGGTAAATCCAGGCACTGAGGTGAAATCCACTGGAAACACAATGAAAGTCATTTTGGTGACAGATATGTCCCATGCAACCAGAGGCTTCAGTGTCTCATATACCTCTAGTGAATATGCAGGTAGTGTATGTTTTTGACTTAAGTGATTGATCCCTGGTGAGTCATTTCATAGCTAGAGTACTGGTACATATTAAAAAAAATTACCTAAAGAGATAACAAATCTCCTTTTTTCTCTTTCCTGTCTGGATGGGAATAGATATTTATCTTTAATTAGTTGAAAGAACTGAAAAAACCCGGAACATCTCTGTGAGCAATGGACTTCATGTGCCTCTATATGGATCACAGTCCCTGCTGTCCCTACTGACTTATTTTTTTGCACTTTGTCTTGAGTAAGAGATGGCCTCAAGTGGCCTTATTCCATGAAAATTTTCAAAAAGCACAGTGCTGTGGACAAGCTGAATAATTCAAATGCTTCCTTATTACTCAGGGGGGTAATTAATTTATTGTAGCTTGTGAAAGAGTGCAGCAGCTAACCTACTTTTGCAAGCTCAGCCTCCAGAGAGGGGAGCAGCTGGCAGAGCCTTAACTACTACAGCCTTGAGTATTTTGAACTTATTTTCCAACTCCCAGTCCAAGCATCCTACTATGGCATGAGGGTATCTTCCATGAAAATTTTTCTCTTGAGCCTAGAATTAGGTAATGAGTAAGTCTGAGAAATACTGAACTGAAGCTGTAGTAAGATTTTATCAGAATATTAAATAATTAATGTTGGTATTAATGTTCTATCTTGTATTGATAGTGCTGCTGAAATATTTTATTTGATACTGTAAATAATCGTTCTTTTCTTTACATGTGTGTTTTTAAAGACTTTCCAATAAATTTCAGGGCACCAGGCAAGAATTCTCTTGTACACAGCAGTAAATTATAAAAAAGTAGAAGATGGTTCTGATCTAATAAGCACATGTGCTTTCTGATGTGAGCATACCTGAATGAAGAGGGGCAAGATTTCTCCTCATACAAGAATTAATACTACTTTTAAATAAACCATATTTTGTTTCTGCAGTTTGTGGTGGAACCCTGATGGCATATGCAGGTGGGAATTTCTCTTCTCCTGGTTATGATGGCATCCAAAATTACACAAGTAACCTGAACTGTGAATGGATCATTGAAAATCCCTCTCACTATAATTCATCCATTTATATATCTTTTGAGGATTTCCACTTGGAACATCACCAGATCTGCCAATATGACTACCTAGAGCTACGAATAGGTTTGTATGTTCAGCAGGAGAATGGATAAAGCCTATCAAGATTCGGGTAGTACAACTCTGTTTGTGCCAAGTCTCATTCTTGTATATATTTGCATGGAGTGGCTTTTGTAGAATCTGTACATTTGAGAGTGTTCACATCGTGCCTTCCATGTTGAATCCATGATCAGAAGTGGGATTTCACTACCAGAGAAATGGATGCATGGATTTGGTCACCTGTTCTTTCAGGGGACAAAATGGAAAACTGGATAGACATCTTGGGGTCACAAATAGCTTTGCTGTTTGCAGTACTCATCTGACTCCCTCTTTACAAGGGACAATATGAATTTCACTTCATCTGCCTTGAGTGATGGCATTTGCAGTCATCAAAACAATTTATTTGGTCCATTCCCCATTGTCTGCCTGGTCCTGAAATATCTCCAGGGACAGCAGGAATGGAGTAAAAAATGTTTTAATTATTCATAGCCTCTGGACTGAACACCCACTTCTGATCCATTTTTGCGTTCTGTAAGATGACTCTCCAAAAACAAATCCATATTTCCAGTGAGAATACATTGCAAAACAAAGACTAAAGCATTTTAAAGGAAAAAAAAAACAAACCCACAGGATTAATGCACTAGTGATATCCCTGCATATTTGAGCATCCTTATACACAATAGCAAGCAACTGGAAATGTCATATGAAAGTCACTGAGCTAATGCCAAGTGTAGTATGAAAGCTGCAGCTGTCTTCTTCGTGGAAAGGCTGTACCTGTGAGTCCCAGAGAGAGCAGGTTTTAATTTACCAGGAAATGCTTTCTGAAACACGTGAAAACATGAGAGCACGAATCTGTCACATCCCTATTTGCACTCATTTGAGCAAGAGCTTTTGGTTGTATAGCATTGCTTTGTCTGTGTAGCCAGACCTTGCATAGCTCTGTAGCCTAGCAGTTCTCTCCCATGTATGCATCGGAGCTGGGAAATAATAGAAAAAAAAAAAAAACACAAAAAAAACCTTAGAGAAAGAAACAGTAAAATATATTTGCTTTGTTATTCATCTGTTCCTGCTACTCTCACTTTATCATGAACCTCAGGCCTCCAGGCAATACAATCAAAGAAAAGGGAAGAAGTGTAGTCTTGCTTTGTTCTACACAGTTTTGCCATCCAAATAGCAGTGTCCATTCCGCACTACTAATGGACCTCCGATTTCACAGCTAGCCTGGTGCCAAAGGCAGAATGCTCCTCATTCATCTGAGTATGCTGACAAGAAATATTTAATAAGCACTGAGATACAGTAGTGCAGAATACCACTAAACTCAGGCAGGTGCTGTTTAAGACTCTTGACACAGCATAGTTAGGGAAAGGTCCAATTCTACTTGAGGTTACCCAAGAGACCCCAAATGGAGCTGAGATGTGCAAAATTCTTTTGTAGTGCCCATACAACATACTTCATGGTACTCAAATAAAAAAAAAATTAAAAGCAGAATTGACTGTAATTCACTGACTAATATTTAAGGTAAATAGATAAAATAAATATGTCAATTTTTTTAAGGTAAGGTATTAAGTTATTAAATTATCATGCTCGTTCATGTAGGTTGTACATGTTAATACATCTGAGCATGTGGCTGCAATGAAGTATACTCCTAACTTTTGGCTTTTGTGGAAGACTTTTCATTTTGTCTTTCAGACCATTCCCTTCAGTTTGAATGAAATGTAACAGCACAATATTTCTGTTTTCTTTTTCTGTTTATCAGCAGTCTAGATCTCTGGCCAGCTAGGCATTCATGAAAGCAATGATTAGTGTCATTTTTCATACTGTAGAGACTGAGTAACCTGGGTGGCATCTGTCACATAGTCAATCACTCATAAAATGTACAAAAAAGTAAACATATTTCACATACTAACACTGAAAGTAATTACTACTTTTTCCTGAAACACCATTTATCATTAATGTTTTTTGCTTGTACAGCTCAATATAATTTTTAGTGCATGTTATCAAGACAGTTTGTACCATTTCTCTATGTAATTTTCATGATAGGATTTTATATGTCCTTTTTCTTCCTTGTGCTTCAAGGCATTTCAAATGGTGGCTGTGGCACTTGTATATAACAGAAACATGAAGTTACTCAGCCAACCCGTGACTTGGAAAAATTCTGAGAAGGCTTTGAAGAGCACCCAAAATTTCCCCCTTTCTCTATTGTCTTCTTCACAAGAATAGCCTGCCACTTTGCACAGAGCTAGGAGTTGCTTTTGAATGGAGACTTTTAAGACCAGCAACCTGCTATTATTAGAGAAGTGAACTTAGGAATGGCATTGGGTGGATGTCATGAGGAATGCTATTACACTTACTTTCTTTCTCTTGATAATTTATCAGTAATAATCAGAAACTATGCTTTTAGCAATATGATAGATAGGAGCCCAGCAACTTGATCAAACATTCACTGTCACTCAAGTACAGTGCCCTGTCATATGCTTTCCTTTTAGGCTTCAAGGATTTCAGCAAATGCTGGAGCTTTTTTGGGGGGGTGGTTTTTTGTTTTTGTTTTTGTTTTTGCCATACAGAGAACAATATGTTGAGTTCCCAGAGAAAGAGATGCCCACTATTAATACAGTGATGACAGTTTGTTCATGGACGGTGCACATCCCTATACAGTAGAAAACTCAAAATCCCTGTTGTCTCTAATGAGGATATCACAAAAAAAAAAAGGTTCAATAGTTGTCCATGTGATACAGTTCTTAGGCCATCTCTTTCCACTGTTCTGCCATAAAAGGTCTGTAATTTTGGGGTAGAACAGTGAGGGGTTTGTGTCGATGTGTCTGATATGACATGTGAAAGTGTGCAGGATGGCAGGAAGGGGAGAAAAGGAGCCCAGGGTATTTAAAGGATCATTGATATAGCTTTGGAGAGAGCTTTCTTGCTGCCAAGATTTAGATCCCAACAATAAACTGCAACACTCTGCTTATATGCATAAGGAATGGTCAGTTACTAGGTGTGATATGTACTCTTCTCCACTTTCTTGTCAAAACACAATGGGTTGCATGTTTGCACTACTCCTTTATGTTATTGTAGCTCTTCTAGGACTCAAAAAGTTCTGTGTTTTGTTTGTTTTTCCCTTTCTTTACTTAGGGGATGCTGATGGAGAGCTAATAGCCAGACTTTGTGGTCAAGCTGCACCATCTGTGCCACTAGTTATAGCTGCCCCCCAGGTCTGGGTACAGTTTGTCAGTGATGAAAACACAGAAGATAAAGGATTCTTGGCCCATTACACGTTTGAAGGTAATTGGCTCAGTAGACTGCTGCCTTGGCTAAGGCACTTCTGGGGAATGTTGCCAGGCATTTGGTGATACAGAGAATAGTCATGATGGGATCAACTCTCAAAGAGGTACTCAAAAGTTACACAGTGCTAGCCACTATTTATATCTTCTAAAGCAAGCAAGTACTAACAGTTGAACTCTCAAGATTTATTTTCTGCCTCAGTGTTGGCATTCCCCAAACTACATTTGAGATTTTGCAAGTCAGAGCAGCTGGTTGCTCTTGGGAAGAGGGACGTAACAGGTAAAACCAGACAATTTTGATTTACTTCAGATAGGTCTCTGGAGTGCTAGCAGAGCTGAAATGCATTCTGCTGCTTGAACCTTTGCATTCATTTTGAAATCCACTTGAAGCTGTATCAGTGCAAATTACAACACTTTGCCATTTACTACTCTTCCTGTCACAACTGAATTTAGCCTTGGGGCTTATCTAGACACGTCAGAAACTTTTTTACTTCATTGTGTTGGTCCAAGGATGGCACTGATTTGCTTGATAGTGAGATAAACAGACAATAAGATGGAAGAGGCAGATGTCAGCTGGCAAAATTTTTGCAGAGTTATATTAAGTATCAGAATAAATGCAAAGTTTCATGGTCATTGCATCCTTTTACTCAGTGTTCAGTGACAAAGATTTTAAAACTGAGAATTTCCTAGATAAATTGTTCACCTTTAACTCTGTCAGTGCATCTTAAATATGTTTTATTACTATTACAAGCTGAATAATCTTCCATTCATTTTATTATAGTGTTCTGTTCTGAAAATGTATTGAAATGTTTTTTTTTTTTTTTTCTGCAGCCTGTGGTGGTGTACAGTCAGGTGAAAGGGGAGTTATCTCAAGCCCTAACTACCCAGAGCCTTACAGCAGTCTGAATCGTTGCTCCTGGGTGTTGGAAGCCCCTGAAGGTGAAACCATCACTGTGAGTAACATATCACAATTCTGTGCACAGCCAAAAGCACCTTCTGAGTTTTGAGGAACAGATTTGAGACAATTTGGAAAATCAGAAATGTTGAATAATTACATATCTTCCCATTGATTTTACCTAAAAGAGGGAATGAAGACAACACAACAAAACTGTTTGAAGATCGTCCTCTCTAAAAAAAAGAAGAATCCTAGTATAACTTGACCTCAAAACATAGTACTGACTTCTCTTTTAAACAATGACTTTCTACATTTACAAAACTGAAATAACTAATTTTATTAGATTTTCATGGATATTCTCACTATCATGAGAATAAATATGAGGCTGAAGATTTTTCCTCTCTGCAGAAAAGTTTCAAGCCACTAGAAAGTTACATTTGTGTCTTACTGGTTTATCTGGAACATAATATTATTTCTGGTACATCAATGAAACATTGCTCCAATTTCCCAGTCAGTATTAAAAGTCTGCCTTAGGTGATACCTTCTTCAGTCAAAAATCCTGACAGAACAATTTAAGCACCTTTATGACCAAGCAGTACAAAACTTAATTTACTGAATTATTTGACTGGTTCTTTCAAGCACAGATACAATCAGTGACATTTATGGTTTGGGTCAGAATAATATCTGAAAAGCAGTTTTGTGAGAACACATTGCAGATTTTTGTATGTAATGTCTTTCATTAATTTCCCCATCATGCTTACAACCTTGCTTACAACTACAAAGGTTAGAAATGGAAACCCATAGTCCTAATTCTTCTGCTACATTTTATTCTGACCACTACCTATGTACTTATTTCAGGGAATACAGGATTATTTTAGTTGAACACAAGATTTCTATTTACTTCACAAACTAATTTAAAGCAGAACTCATTTTAATCAGAAGAAAGCAGATTTCTGTTTAGAAAGGATTGAGTAGCAGCATGCTCAGTGAAGGCAGACTAATTTTTTCCAGTATAAGCTGCCAGTTTCAGTTGCTGGCAAAGTTCTGAATTTAAACTGTTACAGTTAAATTTGTATTTAGTCTTGGACAGGTTCTTTTGGAAATGACGCACAAAAGGTACAGGAAAAAATACTGTGTGTTTGCTAAACTTTTCTACAAAGATCCTGCTCATGAAACTAGTTTAAAAATCCCAAAACTGATAGAAACAGGGCCAGGCAGTAACTAGTGTACATCAATACTTCAGCATCAACAAATCCAGGAGTCTACAGGATCACCAGTCTAAATGTTTGAACTGGAAATCCCATGTGTGAGCATGTGTCTCCAAGGACAAATGGCATCGGTGTGGGAGGGAGACAGGGTCAGGAGCTGCCTGTCCAGCCTGGTCTGTTTATGTGATGCATCCAGGCCCACAGGAACGAACTGCAGAACTGTTTCTGTTTTGGTGGAAACAAACATTATTTGTAGCAACTGTTTGTGTATTGATTCAAAATAATAGGAAGAAAAAAAAAAATCTCAGGCTTTTTGCTTGCAGAGCTAGTTGTATTCATGAACAGAAACTCTGAGTGCAGCAAAGTGTTTCAACACCTCTACATACTCAACACTGTTTTGAAGCACATAGTTTCAAAATATAGTTAAGACACAATGATGCCAGTTTTGAACCTGTGAATTCGTCTTCCACTTCTGTCTTCAAGCTAAGTAGCTGCTGTTACTTATAGTGGCAAGATTCCAATCAATACTTGCTGGAAAGCATCATGCAGTGAGGGTCAGATTTCTGAGTGTACCCAGAAATCATTGTGCCACGATGGCTACAGGGTCTGTCTGGACTTTTTCTAAACTCTCCCCTGGACTGAGTAGTTTTAACACCTGAATGTCACCTTTGTGTGTTGCAGCTTACTTTTACAGCCTTCCATGTTGAAAATCATTCACTTTGTAAGTGGGATTCTGTTACTATCCTGAATGGTGGCTCTCCAGGGTCTCCTGTCATAGGAAAGTACTGTGGAAACACCTCACCTGGGACTATTCGGTCTGGTTCCAACAAGCTAGTCATCATCTTTAATTCTGATCACTCAATTCAAGGAGGTGGCTTTTATGCAACATGGACAGCAGAATCTTTAGGTAAGTTTGCATTAAAGAACAGTAGAAAGGCATGCCATCATCTTCAGGATCCTTGAAAGAAGCCAGCACTAAAAAAATCAAGTATTAATCCAGATCCTTTCTGATCTTACACAATGAATTCAAATTTGGATCAATTTTGTACTTTTTAAACCTCCTACTGGCAGTTTCTTAATGGCTGTAAATTGATACCATCAGCATTGCCCTCCAGCAGTTGTATCCATTGTCAAGGACTATGAGACATTTCACTTCATGAATAACTATTGTTCCAGAGTTTGGTTTGGTTTAAACACTTAAAACTAGGACACAGTGAGTTACAAAACAGGGAGGCAGACAGAACATCCCAAAATGCACATATGACAACAGCCTAGAACTCTTGCACTGCGATGGAGATGTTGGTACACTTTTGAAGGTGGTATACATGCAGGATTGAATTGTACATTTCTCAAAGCTGCCTTCCTTCTCTTGAAATTATCATCAATCTGTAGCTCACCATTTTTGCCGTGTACTTCAGGAAGTCATTAAAGGACTACATAGGTAAGTGTAGATGTGGCAGATGGTGGCAGTGCAGAAATTACTGTGCTTTCCTGCCTCAGTACAGAGCTGGCATATGCTTCCTAGTGTCACCTCCAGCTGCAAATCTTCCAGCTGATCCTGATCATCTTTCTGTCCACCAATGATGTAGCTGTATTCAGTTAGTTGATGGAGTGTCTTCTTAAACATACCAATAGTCTGTGCTTGCATGAATATACACTGCCATTTTAGCAAGTTTTTGACACTGTTCCCTATTGTCCCTGAGATTTCATGTGCAATGAAGCCCACTCTTCAATGGTGTAGTAAGACATCAGCCTACGCATGCCATGTGCAAAGGCAGTATTCTCTCTGAAAGTTTTCATTTCTGTATATGCCTAGTTTATTTTTTTCAGCTTTCTTCTCATTTGTTCACTGATAATCTCAAGGTCTGCATTCTGTACATGTGACCAACACTTGGTTTCACACCCTTCTAAACACAATTGCCATTTCTAACAGAGAAGAATGAAAAATAAATCTTCCTCTTAAAGCTATTATATATATTTTAAATGAAGAGGAAAAAAGTTACAAACCTTTATTTTTTTTCTCTTTATTCATCCTTTTACTACACTGTATCTGAAATAATATGGGCTTGCTAGTACTGTGCACATAGCCCTAATAAATTATTCTTGGCATAGTATTTGCCAATATGTTTTAAATTAACTAAACTTATTCTGTGTAAAATCATGAGCTGTCACAGAACCATGACTGGCTATTCCCCTTTATAAATGAATCTGTTAGCAATATTTAAAGGAATGTTTTTCAGCCCATCCCATAATTTCACTGAAATCCACAGGGCTGCCTGAGCCAGGGAAGTCACCATACTGCCCTGGGTAAAAGGATGTAGCTTGAATAGATTCACATATGGAACTGTAATATTTGCATGTTGCAGAGTGAGAAGAAAAAAGGATTTATCAGTAGACTGTTTTTTGTCCCTAGAGTGCTTTTCTGAGCAGCTGTCTGTCACAATGTGCATGCTGTGGGGTGTGGGGAGGAACCTGCACAGTCTCAGATGTATTCCTGACTCCTGCATTCTTTCAAAGCTATATTCACTGGTTGCCAGGATTATATAGATGGACCTTGAAAAAGATTATGAAATGGCAAGAATGAGCTTGTGAAGAAAGTAAAGTGCAGTACAAAGAGATACCTCTCAAATGTGATTACCTCCCTGCTGCAGAGGTGGGAGAAAGAAAATCAAGAGGGGTGAATGAAGGTTCAATGAGTATCAGGGCTTTCCTCTCTCACTTTTGCAGCCACAGAGGCAAACAACCATTCAAAGCTAAGCACCACTCAAAAATATTTGAACATTTCTCCCATCTGTTACTATTTTTTTCCAGGCTGTGGTGGAATCATCCATTCAGATAATGGTACAATCAAGTCCCCTCACTGGCCTCAAAACTTTCCCATGAACAGCAGATGCACATGGACCATCATTGCACACGAAAGCAAACACTTGGAGATGAACTTCCACAGTAACTTCCAGATTCCAGATAGCAATGGAAGCTGCCAGACCAGTTATGTGAAGGTAAAATAACTGTTGAAGTTAGATCAGCAGAGCAGAACTTTAAGAAGTAATGATTTCAGAACCCTCTTTTGCATTTGTTATGGTTTGGACTGTCAAGGCACAAAATTTTGGAAATTTAAACTAAAGTCCTTGTATGATGCACTCCATTTTCTGCATGCTTTGTAAACTGGCCTCTATAAAATTTTAATTTTCACTGGTTCTTCAGGTTCCACCTCCAGCAGTGTCCCATCAGCCTACATGCATTCCCAAAAATTAAAAATATGAAAAAGGCATATATTATTTCAGAATCAGAAAAAAATGAGAAAATAAAACATAGAGAAAAGTTCTTTTCAATTACTCCAGTGAAAAAAAACCCATGATTTTTTTTACTATAATTCTACCAAACTTCTTTATAAGTATTTAGACTGTCCAGGTTGCACTTATTTTGTTAATCTCTAGAAAGAGATAGCAATCTGATCTTTCATATGTTGTCAAGAGCCATTGTTTTCAAAGCAATAGAGTGGACATATCTTGAATTTTTCAGTGTCATTTTTTTTCTCAGGCATTTGGCATATGTTCAGTGGTTTTGTGCTCATTTTCTCCACAGTAATACAACTCCCACTTGAAATAAAGGGCAAACATAATTTTACAGCATGTAGGAAGACTTTAGCAGCTGTACATCTGATCTATACCAACCAACTTACATTGGTTGTACTCATTTTTAAGGCTGTGAAAAAAACCCCACAATGATTAGATTTGTCTTTTCATAACCTGCTCCAGCAATTAATTAATGCAATGTTACAATACATTTCACTAATATGAAAGTCTTAATGCCACTCAGTAAAAGTGTTTAATTTTAAATTCCTAAAGTGAATGACATAAGCAAAACCATGTCAATTGAAAATTTTCTCCATAGAGAAAGATCTGAAAATTTTGATGTTCCAAATGTCTAATTTGAAATGTACAAAGGTGTCTGAAAAGCTGTAGAATGATGTAAGTTTCTTCCATTTATTCCAAACTGAGCCAAAAGAGAGTAATTCAAAATCAATAGTGACTTTGCAAAACCTTGGCCAAGCTATAGACTATATAAATTAATCCTTTGAGCATCCATTGCCTCAAACACCTGGTCACATGAATGAAGTGATTCATATGCTTACACTTACAGACTAACCCTTGGCTAACCCTTTCCTTTCTAGGATGGTTGCTTGGAGAAATCACAGTTTCATGTGGTTGTACTAGTTCCACTCAATTTCCTTCAAACACATTATTTTAAAAATCAGATATAATATATTTTTGGTATGAACTACAGTAAAAACTGTTCAAACACACCAACAAAAATATTTTTATTATTAGAGTAAATAATTCATTATTTAAACAGACATTTTAAATCCTGTCAATCAACACCCTGCTTCAGGAAAATATTTAAATGTTTTAGAAACATCGAACATTTATACCTATGTTTCATTTTACAAGTCTTGAAATTCAGCACTTACACTGTGAGCCTCAAGCACATGCTTAAGTAATTACTTGAAAAAGATTTCACTTAAATACCTACCTAAAGCTGCATGTGCTTTTTAGGATGCATGGTTTGATTGAACTTCAATTGGCTATTGGTACAGTTGAAGTAATATTTTAAAACAACATGATTTTTTTCTTTATTATATATATATTTAATTTTATTATTTTAGTAACTCTTTACTTGATTTGATACTTATCATTGAAAAAGTGAATGCAAAATAGTAATAATAATAAAAAAGCAAGACTAGGTATTATCTGATGCCTATATATTACCCTAGCATGACAGCTTTGATTTTTATTTGCTGAATTACAGGAGGACTGCATGTAATAATTCCTTGTATGCACAGATATGCATATTCATAGGTTGTATGGAGTTAAGTAAGCAGAGACACAATGGAAGTAGGTAATGATATGCATAAAATGTTTTTCTCTTGTCTCCTGGACCTGATCTGTGTTTGCTCCGTTACCAGCAACGATTCAAGCAAATGACCTCCAGATGCCCCTCAGAGGTCCCTGGCAACCTAAGTTATTCACTGTGACTCACTCCTTGCAGGAATCTTTTTGCAGTGGAGCTGTAGTAACCAGCTCCAATTCAGAACTCTTAGATTCACTGTGAGATGAATCCTACCCTAAGTCTATGGAAAGATAAATTGCATATGTAATTCCTGTTGGGTTCCCACAAGCTACTTAAACTTAGAAAGCACTAAACCATTTCCAATCTGGCCTTGCCAGGTGTGGAGAGGAAATAATGAAGAAGCAGCAGCTTTGTTAGCCACAGGATGTGGAAGTTCAGCTCCTGATCCTGTTGTTGCTCCAAACAACGTGATAACTACAGTGTTTCAGTCTCAGGATGCTCCTGCACCAGGTTTCTCTGCATCTTTCACAAGCAGTAAGTAATAATAAAGCCAGATGGCTGCTTAATTTGGGATTAGTTTGACCTGTGTGTAGCAATTCAGACCCCTGTCCAACAAGGCATTGAAGCCTCTGCCCGGATATATAAACCAAGAGTTTCCATGCTGAATGCAATGAACTCTAGTGTCAGACTTGCCCAAGATGCGGCTTTAATTTTGTAGTTATTCTCAGCCACCTTTGCCCTTTCAGTGTGCTGAAAAGAATGAATAGACTTTAAATTTTAGAAATTCATAGTTAACTACATGGAAGCTAAAGCTTTAATTTTCTTAAAACGACATTTCTTTAACCATGGCATGTACTTTGTGATGGTCAAACCCACCAGAAATAGAAGAGGTACTAGTCAGCTCCTGTTGGTTGCTTGGGGTTTTTTTGTAGGATGCTTCCAAAGGAAACTACTTGCCCTTCATGGCATTCAGATTAAAACAGCAAGAAACTAAGTGTTTTGAGGGAAACACCATTGAAGCATACAGAATTCTGAATTGAAACCAATTTTATTTTTATAATGTTTGCACTAACGTTGTCAGTGACATCTAACAATCTCTTAGTGGACACAGTCACAAGCTTCCTATGCCTGCTCCTAATCCTCTACCAGCATTTCACTGTGCACCTCATTATTTTAAGCTTTTGTCTTAAAAAAGAGAAACAATGGCCATGCAAGGATGGATCCAAAGGAGCTCCATGAAAATGAACTGTTTTGTGTGCCTGAAAACTTCTGGGTGATAAACCTTTCCTGCCTCTGCATATAGCAAAGCAATCCCGAGGTGGCCTTACAGCAGAGGCCATTCTCCTGTCAGGCATGAAACAAGAATGGCATTTTCAAATAAGGCTGAACTGCTCCTGTGCCCCAGTAACCCCCCTCCAATTCAGGCACATTTGTATGTACTTTTGAAAAGTGCAGGCTCCACACCCACAAGAACAGCAGTGCTGTGTCCTTCTGTGCCTATGGCCTGGTCTTATCCAAGAGTGTGACACTCTGGGTGGGAAGACCCCATATTTCCCAAAAGTGCTGCTCTGGGTATGTGTAAGACCTGCTTTTGCCATCATGGTATATGTTACTCTCCCTGGTTTTTTTCACCAGGAGAGATGAGGACCTTGTATACATTATAGGTTTCTTACTGTAAATCCAGAATAGTATTATCACCTGAATTATAACTGTGATTTATTTGTTTGCAGGATGTGGAGTAAATTTCACCAGCCCTGAAGGTCATATTGTTTCTCCAAACTACCCTAACCAGTATGATAACAACCTGAACTGCAATTATATTATAGATCAGGGACCACAGTCACTGGTGATCCTAGAATTTGAGACTTTTCACTTGGAAGGTAACTGGTTCTTCATAATTTCAGTGTGTATTATGAAGTGTAATGTCTTACTTGAAAACATACAAGTTTTCTATCACTGAAAATGACTGATGGTGTAATTTGCTGGCCCATTCTGAACATCTTTTACAGATGAAAATTTATAGTTTTCAGGGTTAGGTTTTGAGTCACTGAAATCTTCCAGAAGAATGAAGAGAGATTTCACCTCTTGAATATTTTGCAGCAATGATTTTGGGAATTTACCAGTTTCTTGGAATATAAAAGTGACTGTGGCTAATCTGGGTCTTTGTTCCTGCCTTTTTATTAGTTTGTTTGCCATTGAGTCTTACAATCTTTTTTATCTTAGGCCAGCTGTTTTATTCTTCAGTGCATCTGTTCCTTAACTGATAAAATAGATAAAAATATACTCAGATGTTTTACAAGGATGTAAGAACACAGAAATATGAAATTAGGTGAAAGACTACAGCAGTGGGAAATGCATAAAAGTGATTACCCTGTATATACCAGTAACAAAAGTCCCTCTTGTGATTATCAAATTTGGCAGCATTTAGCCAAGAAATAACAAGTATAGTATCCTGATCATATTGGTGTGAATGGTAAAGCTTTCTCAGCCTTGATAAGATCTTATTTTTTTTGTGTGGACATGCCATGATAATACAGAGGAATCAGTATGTCCAAACTACTTGAGTGGCATCACGTATTTTGAGGCCATCTTAATCTGGCAGTCACCAGACAAAGAGATATTGAGTAATTTGGTACTAAGTTGGGTTGCATGATTTGATTTTTGTTCAGACCCAACAATAAAGGCAGAAAACAATATTCTTTTCTTTTCTTTTTAAGTTTCCAGACTGTTTTGAATTCAAAAGTATTCTGTTTCAGACTTAATTTAGGTCTGAGATAAAAATTTGTTTTGACTATGATTTTAGCTGAAATATTTTTTCATCCCCTAATACAAACCACTACTTTAAGAATTTTTTAAAATAATGTAAACCACAGAAATTATGTAATTTCTTCACATAGAAGACATTGTTATTCAGCAAACACACTAAACATTAGGCTGAATCAGATGGTGCCAATTATGACAACTCTGTCATTTACTAATCTGCCTTCTGTCTGTGCATTCAGTTAATTTATAAATGGATCCAAGCTTTTATTATCAAGAGAGTTAAAGCAGAGAGGTAAGTGATAGAGACATAGTAATACACATAGATCTAAATAAATACTGAAAATATTCTGTTTCTTTCAGGGCAATTTGTTCCTTTATTTTTATAGGCTTCCTTAGGTTACACCGACTAAAAGTCCTTAGTCACATGAAAGAACTGTGGATATGAGCTAATGGACATCTGGTTAGCAAAGAGGAAGTATGACACTCTCTAGTAGTTGGTTACTAATATTTTTCACAAAATCTCAAAATGCAACCCGGCAGTAAAGAAAGAACACCTGGGTTTAAACTGTAAAGAAGATTGAAAACTATCATTGCAGAAATGAAAACTTATTCAGTGGTCACACTGTATTTAGCATATGTGCCTAAGGGTTTCTAGTGTAAACTCCATTAGTTCTTCTGCAAAGGCAGGACAATGTTTGGCAGCATCTGTTAACAACTTTTCTAGCTATTCCATATGCAAGGAAGTATTACACCTGCTTAGATTGTTGCTGAGAGTGGCCTTTAAAATTTTAACCATGCTATTACAGACGTTCTAGATTGGGTTTTAAAGTTTAGCTGCATGTCTAATTAACATAATTTATTAACTATTTGGCCTCTCAGATAAAACCTAATTCTTTTTTCCATAGTTGCTAGGTAAAGAAATTAAATATTTAAAATAATGCCTGGAAAGCATGCATATCTCATTGACTTGGACAGGCTGAGATATCTTCTCCAGAAAATTAGAAGGCAGAATAGTCTATAGTGCAGTGACACATTGCTACAAAATGGAATGACTTAATGGGTTAGTCACAGATCTCTGCCCTGTAGTAGTTATGTTTCCAGTTATGATGGAATGCCTCTTCTGATTGTAAAGAATGACTGAGGCTGGTAACCCACAGCAGTGATTTTGTCAGTATCTGGAACCAAACAAACATGACATGCATGTACTAAGTATTAAATATGTATTAAGTACTAAAGATAGCAACAAACAGAGCAAGAGAGAACTTGGGGAAACTGCATTTGTTGATTTTGTGATCAAAATTTAATCTAAACTGTCTGCCTCTTGGTACATAGAACATTTTTTTTCTCACTTCAAGCCCCTGAAAATATACATCTAATTTAGATATTCACCTATATTTATCTCCTAGTGGTGTAAAAAGGCTTTCAACTCAGAACCAAATGTGTTGTGCAGGTGGAGTGAATTGCTTTCTGGAAGCCTCTCTCACTCTCTTTACCTATTGACTATTGCAGGAAGCTATAAACAATAGCTTACACAAGATACTTGAGATCTGGGCAGGAAAACAGGCAAGACTAACCCCATGGCTTAGCTTCTGTGATTTCCTCGCAGTGTTCAGGATGTTTATTCCTGTGCCAAATTGAATATGGTCATAGAACCTCTCTTTTGATTTGCCAGTTTCAGGAAGCTGCATAAGCTGCCACTTGCTTCTTGTACTACCACTTGCATTGTTGTGCTTGGTTATTTTATAAACAACCAACCAAATAGGGGTGAGTTTGTTATTCCAGCCCAACTTCTGCATTGATAAATATCTTCCATCTGCCCTCCCTCCTTGGATTAAAAGTCTACAAAAATCA
The DNA here is from genome assembly GCA_027886175.1 of Phylloscopus collybita. NCBI lineage: Eukaryota > Metazoa > Chordata > Aves > Passeriformes > Phylloscopidae > Phylloscopus > Phylloscopus collybita. The sequence continues at coordinate 19,423,447 of JAJNNQ010000002.1, forward strand.
CACATTAGAATTAGTAAAAACCCCTTATTTGTCTTTCTTGTTGGATTTATTATCTAAGAAATAATTAATCACACTTAATTTCTCATATATTAGATTTATTCAGATGAACATCCTGACAATTTCCTCTCTAGGATAGCTACAGTAATTGTTAAGTGCCTGTAATACTCTTCAGGTGTGAGTATAACACACAATAAAGTCAGTCCCAAATAATGGGAAAATAGGGAAAATGGATGTAGGCTTCCTGCAGTATCTGGTTTTAGAATTTTGTCATATTTATACTCTGTCCATATGAGACAAATTCTTTGTGTTTATACAGTGTTGATCTGAAAAATGTTTTAATAACTTGTTTATTTCTCCTTTAAAAAAAAAACAAGTCTGCAATTTTGCAATCTGGGATAGGGTCACAGCTTTGTTTTGGAGTCTGCTCTATCTGCTTTCTCAACTGTTACTAGGCAATTCAGACAAGTTTAGCAATAGATTATTTTGAAATAGAATATATATGAGAAAGAATTTTAATTCCTTGCTTTCAAAATAATATATTGTGCTACAGAGCTGGTTGATATATGCACAGTGGTATATTTCTAGGTAATACTTCTACTTTAGTAATTCCTAACTGTATTGTCATTTGTACCAAAAGCTGCTGTTGTGAAAAAAAAGCCTCATTATTTTTAGTTTTACAGCCTTTAAACATTACTAAATGAAGCAGGATCTATGACTAAAGACAGAGAGATAGAAAGAGGACATTGATATTATGCAACGATATTAATGATCAGATAGTCAGGGGCCCAGATTTGATCAAGATTTTTGTGCTGGCATCATATCAAACAAATGATTTTATGGACCATAATGAGACTGGACAGAAATTTCGGCAAATTGGAAAGGAGACAACCCAAGGCATATTTCAAAATGTAATGTAAGGACAACTGTAGCTCTTATCATGTGAACTTTGGAGACAAGGGTCAATGTATCAATGCTGAATGGTGCCAAGAGATGATAAATACAGCACAGATAGATAACAAAGGCCTTGAAAGCAAATGCATGTAGCAATTCAAAGAAACGGGGATATGTTCATAACGTCAGGCCAAATAAATGATCTCTCCAGAAGTATTTGCAAGAAATATTGTTAAGGCTAGATGAATGACAGTGGAAGGATAGGAAACAGTTTATCTTAAAGATAGTAACTGGAAACTTACAGGGCCATCAACAGAGAGAGAGCAGTTGCATCCGTCCTTGCAAATGAGATTATACAGAGCTAATGTGGAGATAAGCAGCACAAGACAGAAGACATCTCATTGAATCCTCATGGATGAATCAGAACAGAGGATACAGTAATGCCAGAGGGATGAGCAAAAGCTCTTAGTAGACAAGGTTCTGTGAAGTAAAACAGTGCTGGCTATGTGGAAAGTGCCTGTCAGCTCAAAGAGGATGTCGGTCTGACATCTGGCTAAGGACAGATCTCTGGAGACTCATGAAAGTTATTTCATCGTAGTGTAAAGGACTAAAATTGGTCTAGAAAAGATCTAAGATTATATCATATCATAGAGGAAATAAATCACTGAGAAAAATTGCAGGTGATGTGCTGAGTATGTGTAGAGGCTGAATGTATGACATAAGGAGAATCTGAATCTGGGGAATATTTCCAGAGTAATGCATTTAGATTGGAGAGAAATTAAGAAAAGTGTAAACAAGAGAACGAGTTACAGGATAAAAATCAAACAATAATTAGTCTTATCAGGATTTATGAGTCACAAATCATATTGGCCCAATATTGGTATTGGGGAAAAAAAAAGATGGTTGACAAAGGATTGTGAGCAAAACTTTTCCATTCCTCCAGAAACCTGACTGCAAATGAGAAGCTTAAAATAGTGGGGAAAAAATAATAGAATGCTGAACTCCCCATTTCTGTGTTCCCTTTTTTTCCCACTCAGCCTAATATCTGCACTGATTTTTCCCCCAAAACAGATTGCTTTAGAAAATCACTGCAATATCAAATTTCCTTTTGACTTTTCCTCAAGAGCCCGAGTTTAGGTACTCCAAAGTTTGAGTAAAATCAGGAAGAAATAAGTCAGCTCTGACACTTGCTAGTGTATGGACTACTTTTTTATTTTTCAAAAATCTCACTCTTAATGGTTTAAAATTCCCTGCACTGAGTGCTGAATTCTGCATTAGGAGAAAGAAATTCCAGGTAGCTAGTTGCCTGTAAAAAAGAATGCATTGCTTTTATCTGCAGAGGACATCCATGCTTTTGTTGGGTCTTCTTATCTCTTCATAGATGGTGTTCACTCAGCTGTGAACTCCGACAAATTCAAGGGGCCTGGAGCCTTTTCCGTATCATAGGATATGTTGAATTAGACAAATCTGATGTCTTACATACAAGGTCTCTTGTCTTTTTCTGCCACAGTTTTACTGCATGTTAAAAATTGACATTTACTTCTTCAGCAAGCAAATTAAATCCTGAGATCCCTGCAATGGAAAGTAATAAAAAATTTAATTCCTCTTCTGGATTAAGTCTCTGGATTAAGTCTATACAGTTGTTGCTCAGTAAATCACATGTAAAATATGCTGCTAAAACTTCTGCACTCTATGTCCATGCAGCCCCAGCACTCCTGAGCAGAATTTGTCTTTATGATGGAGTGAGCATCTTCAGTGGGAAGAGCACAGACTCACACCCTCTCATCACTCTCTGTGGCAATGAGCTCCCTGCCCCAGTCAGTGTCTTTGGACCAATGTTGCTCAACTTTTACACTGACTCCCACATTGTAGGCTTTGGATTCCAGGCCAGATACAGAGCAATTGGTGAGTATACACTGTTCTGTGTTTTAGATAGTAGAAATATTCTGGATAGGGGTTCCATGTAGGAAAGCTGTACTTCATTTTGGGAATACCTTAGATGGGTGTATATGGTACATTTTCCCACTGCATTTGCTCAAAACAGTTCTCAGGACCAGGACATGGCACTGTTTATTACACACTGAAGGATGTGTTACCTCATGATTCTCATTTTTAGACTTTCCATGAGACCAAGTCAGAAACTGAAACATTTTCCCTTTTCTGTAGAAAAGAAATGCAGCCGTTTTTGGCAGGTGTGGGTTGGTTGGTTGTTGTTTGCATTTCTAAGGAGAAACATCATTAGTTTATTTAATTAAGTTAATTTTAAAGACCTTATCACTTACAGGAGAATGGTCTAATTCTCAGTTATACTAAAATTACATGATGCAATATGGGAAACAGAACAGGTAAGTTTTTACAGCTATATGCCTCCATTTGATGACGCTCTTTCAATGCCAGGAATTAATGTAAATAAAACTTGGGATATAGATTTTTATTTTTTATATAACTGTTTTCACCAGAACTCTTTTGTCATTCACAAGAGATCTCTTAAGTTTTAAAGAAGAAATGTGAATTCAAAAAAGAAATTTCAAAAAACAACAAAAGAAGTTGAGTTTAGAATTTGCATCTGCACAAACATAAATATCTCAGAAGACTGATTTTATTTGCAAAACCAATTTTAATATTTTCTAGGTTTAACTGGCAGTGACCACTTTTATGCTCGAAAGTGTAATTTTTTAACTGCAAAGAAAAGTGTGAATTTAAATTTGGTATTTCCCTTAATGCATTCCTCATGTTTAAAGTCACAGCAAAAAAGCATAAGGTTAAATTCTTTATGTGAAATGAATGGTCTCATACAGATAAGACAGAGGGACTGGCACTGAGAAATGACAATGTGCAGTTACTCATGGAAAATACCTTCATAATTCACTCAAGTCAGTTGCTGCTATCTGACTTGTGACTTCTGACATTTGAGAAGGATAACTGGAGCTTTATTAGCTTGTTGTTATATACAAAGCAGATTCTGCCAATTAACATTCCTCTTCCCCCTAGTTGCATTGTTTGCTGCAAAAAAATTGAAAAAGGCTCCCCCCTCCTAGTGTAGAATAATGCTGATTCTTTATCTTCCCAACTCCTATCCTTTATCTGCTAGTTCTCCAGAGCTGCCAGCCTGAGTTCTCGGGGGCTCTGCATCCAGCAGCACCCTGTATGGGACTGTCTTTGTTAAGGTGGTGGCCTGGGCAATGGCATCTTCTTTAAAACATGAAAAACTGTGTGTGGCTCTGAGCTTATCAACAGGATGCAGGGAGACTAGGGGAAGCTTTTTTTTTCCTTTTTTTTTTTTTCTTTTTTTCTTTTTTTCCTGAGTTTAAGATTATAAAATGAAGGCTGAAGCTAACAATGGAGATTAGAGTTTTTATTCCCTGAACTGCTGAAGCTGGGAACAAACATTAACCACATCCTGGCCTCATTTGCATCCATGGTGAGAAACCCTGAGAAGTCAAGCAGCGCCTTGAGTTTAGAGCTGCAGAGTTAACTTGCTTTTCAGCCAGAAAGCAAATATTCAGTCCTCCAGCTCAGCCACCCCACACTGTCCCAGTACAGGGTGAAGTGGGGAACACGTGGAGACTCCTCTATGCATTTCTGTGCAGAACAAATGCTACAGCAATGCCTCTGCCCTGACAGGGTATTGACAGATTATGAGGCTCTGTATATATTTATTCCAGAAACATCAGAGATGAAGGCTATGAGAGCAGTTGTGGCTAATTAGAGGCTTCCATGGGGCCAAGATCTGGATGAAGGAATATCTTTGCTCACATATCAGCCAGATTTCTCTTGGCAGCTAGAAAGAGTGCAGAGCTATTTTCACTCATGCTGCTGCGTGAGGCACCCATCCCACCCTGCTGCTCCCTGGACCTACTGCAGGACACTCAAAATCAGTCTCAGTCTTTTCCTGCACAGTGCCAGTGCAATTTGGTATGTGTTAGTAACAACCTGTTTCTGCAATGCTGAATAGTCTTCCACTGCAGAGCACAGCCTGACAGACATCTCACATTTAACAGTTCTAGGTATGAAGACTGCTCCAAATTTATCAAAAGTCTTTCTTTCCTTGTGGGTAAACTCCTGGAAGAAAAATGAGAATTAGGACCAAACTTGTATTCAGACACTAATCACTCTTTTTTTCTGTTTCCTCTACAGCTTGTGGTGGCATTTTCAATGGCTCTAATGGTGTTATCAGCAGTCCAGCCCATTCAGTTCTTGATTATCACCACAACATGAACTGCTCATACTACATCACAGTTGGAAATGGCAAAGCAGTGGCCCTGAAGTATGTAATCCAAATTCAGTTTATCATTAAGGGAACAGGGAGGTCTCTGATTCCAGTTAAAGCAGCAATTATTAACAATATTTTCTGTGACTCTCCTTTTCCAAGGTCAAAGCTAAACTGAAATAAGAAATGGTTACTGAAGTCAGGCTCCCTTTTATTAGCTCAGTTTTATCAGCCTCAGGATCCCTTCCATCCTTCTGTTTAACTTGTTATGTAAAAAAAAAGAAATCACAATTTTAAGTTCCCACTTTGGTTACCAACATGACTAAGAAATTGTAAAAATGCAGCTCACGCTTTTTAGTTAAATTCTGTCAGGCTTTGAGAAGTTTATACACAAAAAAATAATAATTCTTTTAGAAGGGTAGTAATCACTTTATAGCCAAAGTAATAATACTCACCCAAAAATAGTGTATTTCTGAATGCATGCTGTCTTGCCTAAGAGAGCCACAAAATCTTGCCACTGAGAAATTAAAACCTGATCTATTCTTCAATCATATGATTGTGAATTAGGAGAACATTTCCCAGCTAAGAGGAAGACTCACTCTGCACCTGCATTTTATAGGCCATTCATGTGCCCAAGGAAAGTTGCAGCTTGAGCAACTGCAGAAGTGAGAGAGGGTGTGTTTGCTCAGAGAGACCCACTGCTCCATAGAAAGCTGAGATTTCTGTGCAAGTTTGCCTTGCAAGAGGCCCAGAGGATGAGGGTCCCAATTTCTTTGAGGCTTGTTGGCTGAAGAGTTTTGCCATGCATTTAATAGTTGCTTGGTTTATTCCTGAAGAAACATCTTTTGCCTGTATATGGCTTTGGCTAATGCTAGTACTTGGACCTTTCCTCAAGCACTAAAACACAAGTAAGAAAGGAAAAGAACTGAAAATGTGATATCTAAGGCTCCAACTGTGTTTTACAGATTCAACAGCTTCCAACTTGAAGTATCTCCCTCCTGCTACAAAGATTATGTGGCAGTTTATGATGGCTCAGATACTCATGCTCCTCTTCTTGGGAAATTCTGTGGCTCAGAATTGCCTCCAAATATTAAGAGCTCCAGTAATAACTTGTTCCTGGTGTTTAGCACTGACTTCTATGGAGCAGACAGGGGATGGAAAGCATCCTTCAGAGAAACTTTAGGTAAGTGTATTATCAGATTCCTAATCTGCTTGTAAGTAGTTTCTTTTGGTGAGGAGCAATTGTGACCTCCCTCTCTAAGGGTGCATGAAGCAGAAGAATGTTTCTGATTTTGTGAAAATTGAGTGAACTAAGCTAAATACTAGGCTTCTGGGATCCCTGCATTGCAATCTGGTTCTGAACTGATCCCCTTCATTCTTTCCTACCCATTCCCTGCCTCTCTGAAGGTATAGGTATTTCTTGGGTGACTGAAGGCTTAGCAGCACCCAAAGGCCTCTCTTTTGGAGGAAATACAGTAACACCTGAGAATTCTTATTCTTCTGTAGTCAAAGGCTGGTGGTGTACCAAAAATGCCTCCTTTCAATCTATGCTCAATTTCCATTTCCTTCAGTTTCCCTCACACCTTCTGAAGAACTAAAGTGTTGAGGTCAGTTAAGATTGTGGTTCCACACCAAGCACCACTGTCCTGATTTCTGCTCATTTGTGGGATCATTCTGGTTAGCTGGCCATAACATAAATGGGATCATAGTAGGAAGGCACTGGATGCATTTTGTTTTGATGGATGCAAGAATAAGGAGGAGAGCTTGATTATTACCTTAAAAAAACAGTTTAAAACAGTACTCTACTTTAAGATCAAGGTATAAAACGGGATTTTTATTTTTTTAATTTTCTTTTCTGTATTGTTTAGGGATGGTCAGCAACACATTATTATTACATGCAAATTGATTTCATGTCACCTCTACTACTTTCCTGCATAATTAACTCCATGTCTTTTGTGGTCTAGAAAGAAGTAATTGTCTGGTTTGCAAAGCTGGCGCTCAGACAGATCAGAATGAAAGGCCTTTGTGGCAGAACAAACATAGTCTTCTGCTGAGTCATTGAATCCCCTCCCTCCCCCTAGCCAGTGACTTTCTCATTTGATAGTCTGAGAAAGTATTTACAGATAAGGAAAATAACTGATTCTACAGGCTTTGCCAAGAAAAATATTCCCACAGAACCTCACAGTTATTACTATTATTAACTCTTCCTTTGCTTTATTCAGAAATTGCTACAAGAATGCTTAAGGCCTTGTGAATGGTCTTTAAGTCTTGTGACTGGTATTCCAGGTACCTGAATGTTGCTTCACATGTTGCTGTCTTTAAACCTTGAAGTATCAGTTGTTATAGATCCCCTTGCAGCCTGAGTTCATACTTCCAGGGTGAGATCATCAGGATCTCCCCAGGCTCCTCCTCATCCTGTTGGCATGTAACCAATTTTTTTAGCCACTGTCTTTAGATTTATTTGTGCAACTTGCCAGATATTCTTCTTAAGCACACAACAGAACACAAGCCAACCTCTTCAAGTCAGTACCATTCCTGATAATTTCCTAGAGTGAGAAGCCTTTTATGAATAAACTTTGACATCTCTTGGATGTTTTGGAGAGACATTTCTGGAGGCTCCCAAGGAAAAAGAAGTTAAGATGTTGCATGGGTTACTCAGTTATAAAAGATGCTCAGGCAGAGGTATGGCTTGTGTGACAAAGAGCCTGTGGTGGTGAGCTGCTTAATGGTAGGTCTTCTCTTTTTGCTGTGGGAAGCAAGCCACAGGGACTAAACCACATAGCCATTAGCAAGGATCTTGGCAGTCCCATGATAGTACAGAATAGCCAAAAAGTAGAAAAGCATATTATAAAAGGAAAACATGAGTCACATCCTATAAATGTTTCCAGTTTGGCTTGCCTAAAGAACAGAGCCAGGAAAATCTGTGACACATCTTTGTATTATGAGGTCTGAGATTATGCTTCAAATAAAAGAGAATAAAACCATGAAGATCTAAAAGCCCGTTGTTCTACATGGTGCTTTAGAGAAGCTCCCTCATGCCTGTTAAAAGATAAAACCCATGTGGTTTTATAAGAGTACAAATGCAATCAGATGACAAATCATAATGATAAATCTCTTGAATAAGGAAGATGGTGTCTGTAGAGAAACAAGAAGCCTCATTCTCTGTTGGATGACAATGAGCACATTATTCTCTGGTTGCCCCAGGGAAACACAAGTGGATAACGTAATTATTGCTCTCTGTTTCATTTTGTGAGTGGCCCTGATTATGTATTGGAAAGAAACAAACAGAAACAGTACGTTGTTTCTGTTCGTAGTAAACTAAACTACCTCCTTTCCCCACAAGCTCTTCCAATTTCTTTCCTAAGGCTCTTTCAGAAATGCTGTCCAAATCTAGGATTATCCAGGCACTCAAAGAGTTAAACCCTGAAATTTCTGTAGAAAACCTTTCTGATTTTATTAAAATAAGTAGTTTCCATCACTGATCCTGCCCCCAACAGAATATTCAAGGTCCCCCCACCACTAGACAGTGAAAGGACACTAAAAGAAAGTATGAAATAGTATTAGTTTGGCCATTTAGCAACATGTCATCTTTCTTGTCAAGTATTTTTCTTTCCCTGTGCAACAAAAAGTGCACATTTCACAGGCAGCACTCTTTGTCATAACTCTGTGAGATGGTGTGTTTGAGGCAGGGGAACATATGGCCTTTGTGATGCGGTTGAGAGGATTTATCTTTTCACTGTTTCTGCTGCTAAGTTTGAGCACATCAGCATCAGAGCTGGGCTGACTGGAAGATACCAGCCTGCTCCAAGTGTTAGATTCGTGGAAAGACAGACCTCTCTTACCTTAGTTACCACTGACCTTTTTTCTGCCTTTCTTTTCAGTCTGTAAAATGAGAATTACAACTCTTTTCCACAGTGGGCATGTGCTCCTCTAGACAATCAATAAAAGGATGGGAAGATAGAAATCAATATCAGCTTAAGGGATTTGGTTACGTGAGATGTCTCTGTAAAGGAAGGAAAGCTAAGATCTCTCGCCAAAGAATGAGATCTGAGTGTACTGGGCTTGTGACTTGGCTAAAGACCTCCTGATTATCTCTTCAGCTCTAAGGGGAGATCCAACTTTTTTAACTGACCCTGACTGGCAGAGACAGCCTGCACATACCTCTGCCATCCCTGCTGTAATAGCACAAATAGGACTTCGGTGACAAATGGAGCTTCTGCCTATTCCCATTCAGTAATGGGATGACTCTCTCACCTGAATTTGTGATCCCCTGAGGCATATGATACAAAAGCTAAGAAGACATAAAGATTTGGGGTTTTTTTCTTGTTTTAAAGAGTCAGAAATCTCTGTTGGAAGATGTAGCTATGACCTTATTAACAGGAAATAATTTCTCCTTGAAAGCTCTCTGCTCATATACATAGCTCCATTGTCTCAGTAAGGAAAAATGCCTCATGTTCTAAACCATCAGAGAAGGATCAAGGAGTCTTCTGAAATGCAGGTCTGCTCACTGAGGCTTTCTAAGGAATTCACCTGAATGTACAAGAAGCAAAATGTTGCACATAATTAGATGAGTTGAGTCAGAAGGCTCTTCCTGAACTTCATTCACACAATACAGGTAGAACTGCAACAGTTGGGACAGTGGAGAAGGTGGGGTGGAGGAGATGAGGAAGACTGCCTGATTTTTCTTTACTGCCCTAAATTCTGCTTGACTTCAAGCTGTGACCAGATTTTTCCCCTCCCCTTTTTATACTATCTTTTGTGAGCATGCAGAAGAAATCCAAGTTCATGCATTGTGAAAGACAAGCATTGAGTACTGGATTAATACCATTGTGGTCCCTTGTTTGGATTATTTTGGGGCTTATGAGCTCACGGGCCACAATTCTACTGCACAAGGCACTGCACAGGCAGAATAAAGCAACAGACCAATGTCACAAACAGATTATGATTTAAGCACAAGACTAAGAAAGCCCAATGGTTATAGACAGGCAAGAAGAATAGGGCAGCCACAATGAGAAGACTAGTGTTGCTGGCTCTAGGGCAGGAGAAATGTCTCCTAAACCTTTGCAACCATTGAGCTGTTGGAATGTTAATTTCCTATCCTCTGCATTTTCCTCAGTTTTCTCAGTTTTTCCCTCAAGGATTTTTCCATTCTTTTTATACAAATCACCATTTCTATTGAATGAATATTAATCATTTTACATGAGAAAAATAATCATAAGCAAGGAGAATTTAGAAGAAAAATAGCTGGAAAAATTAATCTTCCCTGATGTACCAGAAAAGTGCATTAATAGGTAATTTACATAAATAATCTAGTTTGCATATAATAGAAATTAATTATTATCTACATGCTTTTCTTCTTGATAAGATGATATGTAACTTGCCTGATAAATCCAGAGGTATCTGCCTTCTCTTACTCTATTTGCTGTGTATTGAATTACTAACAGCCTCTTATTTAACAGATTTACTGTTATGCTCTCCCCTAATGAAATTACAGTCTACTTTTTAAAAAATTGATCCAGTAGAATTTTCACAGAATTTTTATGCTATTTTTTTGTATCAACAAAAAAATTTGCCTCATTTCATTCTAGTCCATATTCTGTCCTGTAAACTGAAACTATGGCTTACTCTATGTTCGGTTTCTAGGTGAACTTTTTCAGCAGTGTTCAGCATGCACAGTTGCTGCAGAGCCTTTTTGGGTTGTTCAGAATTGCTGAAAAAGCCCCCCACAATTCTGAATGAGCAATATAAAGTGTAAAATACTGGTTTGGGTATTCTGTTGCATAGGCCAGGGGTAGGTGTCCTTTTGTGAGTCATATTTAAATTCTCATACCACCAGAAATAGCTCATTGCACTGATTTATGTAATTAATGTTGGTACCTGCTGTAGGTGGCACCAGCCACCTGCACTGATAACAGCAGTTATGTCCTGATATGTGGAAAGCCCATAACATTCAGCACAGCTGAGTCCTGCAAATTTTTCTTCCTGAACCAAAAAAAAAATCTTAGAAGGATGTGTCCTTGACTGTGGCATGTGAATGTTGTGGTATTTTCTCATGCCTTTGGAAAAGCAGCAGTGGCTTGCAGAGATTTCACATCCCATTAGGACTGCTTTCCAGGGGTGTATCTCAAGTTATCCAGCCTGAACTTGGAACCTGGTGCTCCAGAGGGTCTAGCTGAGAAGTAGATTGTCTGAATGTCACAAATCTTCTGGCAGAAATCCCTTTGGGCTTTCAGTTCATACAATTTTTTGCCAAATTTATTACCCATTAGTATTACACATTTCCTTATGCTGTCATGGATAACTTATGCTTAGCTTTATGTATTAAAGTAAGTGAATAAATTGTGGCTAATAATATCTTTTCTTGATCTTATTATGGTCTAGGAAAATAAGAACATCTGTGACAAGATCAGAATACATGATCATAAGTCACAATTCCCAGACTGTTTCTAAATGTATTTTGGGGCCCAAATATAAAAATATCCATCAGCTTGAAATCTCACTAAATTTAGAAAGTATTTGCAGTGTTGAAATATATCTCTTCGGTGTCTTTGAAAAGAATACAACTGTTGAGCTAAGGGATAGTCTACAAACGCCTCTCAGAAATGTCAGTTAATTAATCACAGGATCACAGAATGGGTGAGTTTGGAAAGGACCACAGTGGGTCATCTGCTCCAATCTCCCTGCTCAGGCAGGGTCATCCTAGAGCTTGTTGCATAGGATTGCATCCAAACAGTGCTTGAATATCTTCTCTGAAGGACTTCTTTTTCCAAAGCAAAAAAAGAAAAAGGGCTTACATGCTCAGATTGGACAGATAAGAAGAAAAGCAGACATTAAAATAAGAAATTTCTGTCTGATCTGAAAAATTGAGGTGAAAACTTATTTTCAGACACAGTAATTACATATCTTTGTAGTGCCTAAATGGTTAAAAGCTGGTGGGATATTCAGATTAATGACACTTCACAAAACTGGGTGAACTCTGCTGGCATGAATTGTCTTAGCTTGACAGAAGTCAACTTCTTCAGCTGAAAATCTGTCCTCTGGTGCATACAAAAAAGAGATGAGGAGACATTTCTCATTCACAAGGGAGATCTGCAAAGGCTTAAGCAGCTGTGGTGCCAAATATGAACACTAATTCAGTATTAGTACGTACTGGAATTAGACAAGACTGCATGTCAGCCTCTGGTCTCCCAGACAAGCATCAAGGAGATGGGTAGGACAGTGTACAGATCACAGTTTTGCAGGCTTGACACAGAGCATGTCTGATCTGTTATATTTGGTATCAGTCCAAAGAACCTTAAGGATACAAATTTCATCTGACTGCATTTGTGAAATCCAGCTAAAGCAGGATACTGGGGCTTTCCAGTCTTAAATGTCACTGCTAGTACCTTTGCCAGGCCATCAAACCAGTCAAAAAACTTTTCTGCATAAAGGCCAGACAAGGACTCTAAAAGGGCCTTGTGCTTTCAGAGGTCTCCAGAAATGTTGCAAGCTCTGTGGACAGGGCCTGCAGCCACAAAATCACAATGTTGGTGCAATGATTGCCAAACACGGGAACAGCCCAGACTGAGAAGGCTCACCAACCTTCAGTATCAGCCCTGAGACAAAGCAGAAGAGTACAATTCCTCACTCCAGCTCGGTCCTTCTGACCCTTACTGTTTAAAGTCACGATCCAGACACAGTATGAGTTAATTTTTATAGCCACAGTAAGTCCAGCCACTTCTATGCACTGGAAATAAGACCCAGCAAGAAAGAATTAGTCTTAACTGAATTAATCTTTGCTTATACTCCTCTTTAGTTCAGATCAGAGAGAAGTCTAGAGTTCCCAGGGATGCTTCTAGGTGAAACCAAAAAGATCAGAAGTCTTGGGGGAGTTTTCATTACTGTCAAGCAGAACTAGAAAATTTATTTAACTTTGCAGCCTTCTAGTAGCTGTTTTGGGTGCTCATTTGTAAAAGAAAGGAAAGACAGCAAAATTGCTTTGTTGTCTTTTGAAATGTCAGTGGTGTAGTTGATTCTGATAGATTTCAAACTATTCAGTAGGTTAGCCTTTCATTGCACCCATACCTGTATAAATGAACCTTACCCCTGGCTGTACTTCAAAGGCAGGAAGCTTCAAAGATTTATCTTCATCTTCATTCCATACCTAGAGGGTATACCTCTTAACAGAGAAACACGTGCTTGGTCTCTGCTGTAATGATTTTTATTTGCCATAGGGAACCTTCAATTCCTTCTTTTCTGAACAGTCCTTGAGCCTTTTAGTTTCACTAATGCTTCCCACCAAAAGCAATTAGGGATGACAGTGTGTGCCCTAGTTCTAATAATTTGTGTTTTCTGGCAAGCTGTTTATGAGAACAAGATTGCCATCTGATTTATGATGACCTTATGATTTTTATTTCAAATAAGAAAGCACAGACTGAAAAAAGACAGCCATTAGTTGGTCCATCTGCTGACATACAAATTGTTCTCTAAGGTACATTCCTCATTCTCATAACCAAGTTTAGCTTTTCATATCTAAGAGTCTATTCTACAAATTAACAGACTTCTCAGTCCCAGATTTTGCCTAGATTTTAGCAACATTTGTTTCTGGCTGTGTTAGCCAGTGATGAATATCTTTCCATTAAAAATCACCTGCAGGCTGGATGGCTACTCTTTGGCCTTCTGTTTAGAAGTGGTGCTAATTTTTGAAGCAATGTGTTGTGTCCTGGCTAAAATGCAGTGAGATGATGTTTTCTTAGTTCCCTTCTGTTAAGCAATTGGTTCTTCATTTACTTGTGGGTGTTCCCTTCATCTATACAGTTCCACTATTGTGTAACTTCTAGTGCTTGCAATAAGATGTAACATTGATCAACACTTGAAAAGCACCAAGATAGATGGATTTTTCAACAAGGGCTGCTCTTTATTTGGCTTGATGTAGGACTACTTGCTTTCTGGTCAGCCTCCAGTTTAGCTGTTATTTATAATGTACTGTCCTGTAAGCATCTGACTCTATCCCTGCTGAACAGGCCAGGCATTGCGAAACCTCATCTTTATTAACTATAAATCTCATTTTCAGTTATTTTTATCTCCCCTTAGATGATATTGCTGGCTATAGTATACTAGCTGGAATTAATTTTCTGATAAAGAGAATTTGGCCTGCTTCTCTCCCTGTCATGTCCTTTTCATATGCTGTACACACAGAGCTTACCCACGTGTGTTTTTTGTCATTAGAGTTGTCTTTATAGCTACACAGTTAGCAGTGAATTTCACCACTGCAAAGGTCCACATATTCAATATCCAAAAAAAAAGGGTGATCCTGTAGCACTGAGTGCCTTCTTGTTGCATGGGTGTGTGGCAATTCCCTGACTCGTGTTGCCATGGTCTGACTGGTATCTCTGCAATTTTACCCTTGAAAAAGGGGAGGAGAGCTCTGTTAGTGTCTGACCCATGTATCAGTTGAGACTCAATATTGCAAGGCTGGATGGTCAGACTGTGATCTTTGACTGACATTTATATGCTTAATGTTATGTTTAAATGCTTGCAGGTGACAGCCCCGATAAGATTGTTTCAGGGGAACAGAATAAATTATGCAGAAGGGTGAACACAGATTAAAATATAGGGAAACTGCATACTTAGGGCCCAGGCATCCTCCTATCTGACATTTTCCTCCTTCCTAGACTATTTGTGAGAATGTAATTTATTGCTCACATTTCCCCTGCTGTTGTTCTCGCCTTCTGCAGTGGCACTGGAATGAATGCTAACACTTTTCCAAGTCTCTGACTTCATTAAATGCCCACAAAACTGGACTATACTCTATTAATTCCTGGATTTTTCATTTTGCAATAAGTTTCTTCTGTTCATTTTTAACTACAGAAAAATCTAAAATCTAATGTTATTAGGATTTTGGTTTTAAGCAAACTGCTTAACAGGGTGGGGCTTTTCTGGCCTTTGTTGGTAGAGCAGGATGACTTTCAGCCTTAGTCACTCTGTTTTAACCACTATAGTCTTGCAAGCCCTGGGTTACTGATGCAATCCTGATGCTTGGATGCTGATTTCTCACCAGCATGATCTTTTGTAATACTGTAGCTCAAGTAAG
Source organism: Phylloscopus collybita (assembly GCA_027886175.1). NCBI lineage: Eukaryota > Metazoa > Chordata > Aves > Passeriformes > Phylloscopidae > Phylloscopus > Phylloscopus collybita. The sequence goes on from JAJNNQ010000002.1 coordinate 19,438,620, forward strand.
GCACAGTTTAATATATCTGGAAATGTATCAGCATGTCAAGGTTAAATCACTGAATGTGCCAGACAGGCATATTTTACACACACAGATTAAATTCTGAAACCCTGCTTGTGTTGCTTAGCCACAGCTGTAGCTTCATTTGTTATTGACTGCTCATAAACGGATTTGCTGCAGCAGACAACAGGCTTGCAGTTACTCCTCTGCTCTATGCAGTTCACAAAAACTCTTTCCTTAGACCCCAAAGGAGTAAAACAATACTTTATTTAAATTCTGGATTTAAATAAGTGTCCAGGAGACCTCATAGAGACTGGGAAGGGAAATAAATGAATTGCTGATCACATTTACTAGCCCAGTCCAACCTCTGAAAATCAAACTATAAAAAATAAATAAATAAATAAAAAATAAAAATTAAAATAAAAATAAATAAATAAAAAAGCTTGACAGATAATCTGTGGGTTTTGCTTGTTTGGAATTCAATGTGATAAATAACTGCTTCCCCCCAAAGGTAATTTCTTTCAATGTGACTGACTTAATTGGGTTCAAATTTTCACAGTAAATAAGTCAAGGACTTAGCCCTGTCTGTGGGAACCAAATGAAAAGCAGCCTGCATTTCAGAGGGGCTGTAAGTTCCCACCAAGGAAAACACTTCCAGAAGTAAGTCCCTTTTAGCTAGATTCGTGAATACGGTGTCAGGCTGCCAAATTCAATCCCTCTAGGAAGCAACTGTATTGCCAAAATAAGCAACTTGATTTTATATCACATTTTCAAAGCCAACAGCTCAGTGCCCCCTACTGACTAAATATTCTCAGCAGCCAGCAAGGATCCCGTTTCAAAGGCCCTCAGACCAATGTTTTTCTGTTTCATTGCTGCCCTCTGTCTTCTTACAGTCCCTTTTAAAATGTCTATTTATACATTTTCAAAGTAAATATTGCTTTTATATTCAACAAAAGACATGAGCCTTTCTTAATTCGCTCTATGAAATCTAATTATGATTCATGTCTCTCTTTGTGTTGAAAGCCTTTTAATCACTCAGATAGTCCTTGCAGGACAGGACAGTAAAATACTGTAGCACAGATAAAAAGCTCCTGGGTTAACATTAAAGTGTTGAAAATTAAATAAATGCCAGGAATTGCTGGTAAAAAGCTTCTGCTTCTTCAACAGGACCTCAGAATGGCTGTGGTGGTTACTTGTCAGCTTCAGCTTCTACCTTTGGCCCTCCAGTCTCCAATGTGACCGGACGATACGAGAAAAATCTGCACTGTGTATGGATCATAACTGCACCTGTAAACAAAGTGATCAACCTCACCTTCACTTCATTCCAGCTTGAAGCACAGTCTGTTCGGACTTGCCGCTTTGATTATGTCAAAGTAAGACAGCTGAGTATTTTAACAAGAAAATATCAGTGAGATACAATCCATTATCTTCTCTGTGAGGCTAACTTAATTAATAGAAAATGATCTTAAGAAGAAATTAAATTCCTTAATATAATTAAATTTTTTCATTGGGTTACATTACTATGCCAGATGTCATTTTGCCTTTCTGGAAACCAGTAAGAGTTTGAATGGTACACAAACTTCTGGTCTTAGACTGCTCCTATAATGAGTATTTATTTCACAGAGTAGAAACAAAACTCAAACGCGTGTAAAGTAAAACTTCAGAGTAAACTTGCAGATTCATTATCACAAACAATTGCTGGAAAGGGCTAGAATTAATAAAATTTTTCTTTTCTTTATTTTTTTAAATCAGAAGTCTTGGTCTTCTACAGTAGTCACCTGTAGAAGATATTTTCTTGGAGATGAGCATACAAAACATCAGATAGCAGAATGCTGCTAAACAAACTCCACCAAGGAATATTATAGATCCTGCTGAACATTTGAGATACTCAATGAAACAAGGAATTCATTCTACATTTTCATGAATAAAATCAGTCTTCTCCCTGAAAAGCACTTTGAGTTTACATATAATAAAGAAATGAGAATGCCAAATAAAAATTTAATTATTTTTTGATCGATTTGCTGAGACAGGACCAGAATGTTCCATAATGAGATTTACCCTGTCCAACAGACTTAGTTAATATGGCAGTGAATAATTATGGTAATGAAGAACATCCTGTTAAAGCACAAGAGAACACACTGGAGTTTCAAGTAAATGAAATTGTAATGGAAGGAGGGGACAGAGAATTTTATTTCTCTTCATTTGTTTGTTGTGCCTACACTATTAGTGGCTTATATATTTTGCTTCTTTCAGCTTTATGATGGAGATAATGAAAATGCCAATTTAGTTGGCACATTCTGTGGATCTAGAGTGCCGGCTCCTTTTCTTTCTACCCGTAATTCCTTGACAGTGACATTTGTCACAGACAGTTCTGTGGAAAGGGCTGGTTTCAATGCCACCTACACCACAGTAGATCGTGAGTATACATATACTTATATGTATAAATGCATGCATTTATAGTGTTATGACTCTTTTATGGAAATTCGTATTTAAATAATAACTCAAAATTTGCTCTAGACATAAGCCTCAGGAAGGGGCAAGGACGGTCAGTAGCACAGCATCTTTAGGCAAGCTAAAAGCAGTTTGACCCCAGTACAATTCTCTTTGGCCTTAGCTGGCTGGGAGGAGATTGTCAGTCTGGGATTACAAAACAGAAATGCTAACAGATTGTTAACAAATAGGGAACAAACATTTCTTTGCGTTTTATGACATATATTGACTCCACTAGCATGTATTTTGCTTTTTGTTTTCTTTCTAGAGACTCAAAGGCAAATACAAAAGTAAACTATCCAAAACTCAACTCCATTTGAGCTTTGCTCAAAAAATAGTTTTACGCAGTTTTCACTCTATGATGCATTTGTTACTGTTTTACACAGGCCTGTGTGGAGGAATCTATAATGCAACTTCTACATCCCTGACTGCAACATCTCCTAATTTTCCAAATGAATATCCACCATTCACTCTGTGCACTTGGGTCATTGACGCCCCTCCACAACAGCAAGTCAGGGTGGTTGTAGAGGCCTTCCACCTCCATTCCAGCCAGGACTGCTCTCAGAACTACCTCGAACTCCAGGATTCACCAACAGTAAGAAATTTACAAGGGATGCCATTCCCCATTCCCATTCAGCTCCCTTCACTCTTTGGAAAGAGAGAAGAAACCTACTATTTGGTAATACATTCATTGATGATGCTCTGTGAGGGGCACATCCAAAGCATTACTCACCATGCCCCGATTAACGTGTGGTAACTCTACAGACCTCACAGAAGCACTCTATGCACACATGGAGTCAGACCTGGGCAAGTGTTACACAGTTTTTTACAGTTGAACCAAGTATCAATGCTGCCAAACTTAACCCTCAGAAAATACAGCCCCACAGCAAGTTTTCTGTGTGTTTCCTCCCATCCAAGAACCATAATAAAAATGAATACTCCTGCCAGGAAAAGTGTTAAAAAACACCAGACAAAAAGCCCAATATTTATGTCCCTCATATTCTAAACCTTCTTTCATAATTTCTCATTTTGGCAAGAGAATACCTTTTATATTCTATTTGTTTCTAACAATAATTCAACATGAAATGTTGAGATATTATTAAATGATTTCCAGGAGAACTTTAAAATGCAATTTCATAATTGGTATAGAAAGTGTTGAGAGATTTATTTACCTTAACTTCAGTACATATAAAATTGAATTATATCATTAAGTAACTTGTGGTGTATTAAATTCCAGCAGAGCCAAGGGTCAGTCCATAGATTCTGTGGCACTGAAACTTTTCCAGTCCCCATATTTTACTCTTACGATCGCACTGCCATTGTGACTTTCAAGTCAGATGAATATATGATTAACAATGGAATCAGATTTTCCTATCAAGCTACAGGTAAGCTTGAAGAAATGTCCTGAAAAATTTATCTACTATTCTTTGTTTATTTCATACACTGAAATGCAACACAGAGATCTGAAATCTTTACATGTTTCTGGTTTTCTGTCTCAAGGTTGCAGCAGAGAGTATAATCAGACATTTGGTTACCTGAAGAGCCCTGGCTGGCCTGGTCATCACCCCAATAATATGGATTGTTCTATCATTCTTCGAGCTCCCCCAAATCATACAATATCTCTCTTTTTCCACGCTTTCAGTTTGGAAGACAGCATCCAGTGTTCACATGATTTCCTAGAGGTATCATGCAAGTATTCATATTTTGTGAGCCTATGTAAAAGTCTGCTTAATTCAAAGGATATTGGTACATTTGGATCAAGTCTGAGTTGAACTGACTGAATTAGGGACTAATTTATTGCCAAAGTTTTATGGTGAAATGTACGAAGTTGTTATAGTAAGAGGCTAAACAATACATCCTAGTAAGTCCAAACCCAGTGAATACATAGTTTCATTATCAGCTACCTTATCCTTACCCAGCTCTGGTTGAGGTTACCCTCATTAACAGAGTCATCTGGAATAGTTTGCATTTGAGACTAACCTCCCTGCATGAACAGAAAGCCATAAATCCGAGTGGTTTTATTACAGAGGTAGATTCCAACTGCTTGAATTTTTCCTCAAGAAATATTTTTTTCCTAAAAATGCAATTAAAAAAAAACTCAACCAACAAAACAGAAACCAACAAACTCTAGTGACAACTGTAAGACACTTGCAAAAGTACTTTGTGTCAATGAAAAGCATATCTTCCTCCTGCACAATCCTCACTCTTGCAGGTTTCCCTGTTCACTGGTCAGATGACAAAAATCAGATGTCTGTGGCAGAATCATTATATAACTCTACTTTCATATCCTTTTTACTGTCTTAAGAAATGGATCTAAGCACCAGCATTATTGGAGTGCAGAAAAAAATCAGATTAAATCTGAGCTATGTAATATGATCTGTTTCTTAATGTGACTGGGGAAAGAGCAGTCTGCAGGGAAAATAATTAATCTTTTCATATAGAATATTAACATTTCTTATGAAAAACAAAACATGGGCCTGAATTGCATAAGAACATCTTAGCTACTAGTCATGTAATTTTTTTCAGTCAGGAGATATACACATAATAACATTCAGCTGCTTGTTTCTGATGATACTTGTTCTGTGCAATTACTTATAAAAGACCAGTTAACAGTCTCTTTTTCCTTCTATACAAGAATATGTGGTAGAAAAAATAGCAATATTAAAATGACAGCTATAGTATGCATGCAAGTTACTACCTAGTTTGTGCTGTGTTTGTATCCGTGAATAATTGTGCTGGTATACAACTGCATAGGAATTTAATGTTGACATAATTTTTGTGTTCCCTGAAGGTCAGAAATGGGAGTGATGTGCAATCACCACTACTTGGCAGGTTCTGTGGAAACACTGTGCCCAGTCCCATCTTCCCTCAAAACCGTGCTGTCTACCTTCGTTTCAAGAGCGATTTTTCAAGGGCTCATGATGGATATGAAATTACTTGGACTTCATCGTCAAGTGGTAAGGCCGTAGCTACAAAATAATGCTATGTAGAAGGAAAATGCAGCAATGTGGAATTCAGCCCTTTTTGGATCCTTCCTCATCACCACTTTAGACCTTCCCTAGCACCCACAGTCCTCTGTATTCAGTCACTAGAGAGGTAGTTGTTCCTCAAGACCACCGGGGCAAGAGTTATTTTAAAAGATGGAAGCAATTCCCTCTCTTAATGTTGACTTTAGAAACCTCAGATGATGTAGTCCACTTAAGACAAAGATCTCCTTCTTTCAGTGAGAGGCTGGAAAATATCAGGAACACCTACCTTGGGATCCACAGAGTGGTGGTGCTGGTGGTGACTCAGCTTGCTCCAGTAGTCCAGTTGTGATATGCCCAAGGAACTAGGCACAAGCACAGCTAAGCCTGAAGAGTGGTCCCAAGAAAATAAACTACCTCTAATGCTGTGTAGTGACTATATCATGGACACATTCATGAATGGCTTATGAAATGGCAGTGAACAGCTGGGTAATAGTTTCTTTGTGACCATGAGTTACTAGAGGTAGGAAGGCTCGTGGCCAGATGAGAAGTACTGCAGAATAACCATACAGTACTGAGTGATCTAGTGATGGAAAAACAGAGAAATCTCAGTGTAGGAAAATGTCAATAAAGAATGTGGTAAAAAAAAAGACAATCCTAACTTTACTTACAAAAATATGGGCACTGAGTTGACTTTTAGTAGTCAACAAGATCGTAGGAGTAAAATTGTTTCATGAAAACAAAAGTTCATTAAGAGTCAAATAGACTGGCATAATGGTAGAAATTGTTGGGAAAGGAAGAGAGAAAAAAGCCACTGTATAAATCCATAGTTCATATATAAATTAAATGATGTGCACAGTTCTGGTCTCTTTCTCTTATAAAAAATGAGGATTAACAAAGGGCTCAGCATTAAAAGTGGCTTCTGTATGAGGTACGCTGAGATTGTTGATTTTTAATATTCAGTGATGGTCTAATGACCATTGCATATTCTTTGGTTGCTGAAGCTAGAACCTCAGTTTTATCTCTTATTAGTGTTCTTAGCCACGTTAGTTGTCCCAGCTCACAGTCTCTCTGGTTTTCAGCACTACTACTGACACTGTACTAATGTACTACATCATATATTACCTTGTGAAACTAAGCCTTCTAGGCCGATTAACAGTGTCTGCTTCCAGGATGCGGCGGAACATTATACGGCACCACTGGCTCATTTGCCAGTCCCGGCTACCCAGCAACTTACCACAACAACACTGACTGTGAGTGGACCATTACTGTGCCCCAGGGACGAATTGTCACAGTCAACTTTGATTTCATCAGCATCGATGACCCAGGGGATTGCAGCAGCAACTATCTGATCCTCTACAACGGGCCAGATGCCAGCTATCCCCCCGCCGGGCCCTACTGTGGAACGGTACGTACTGCCTTCCCTCTGTGACCCCAGGAGTGGTTAAAAGGAGTTTTTACTGTTTCATCTGCAAGATCATTCCCCTAATTCTGGCATGAACTCCTCACAGATGAGTGAACGTGAAGGCATAAGGCGTGTGTGGCACCTTAGAAGCCTTCCAATTCAGACTATACAGTGACATCTAGTGGGAGGCACCAAACAAGTTTGCTCCGTACTTCGTTGTATTTGTGTTCTAAATATTTGCAATAACCTGAGGGAGAAATGCAGCAACAATAACTAGAACAGACCTGAGATCACTGTCAATCTGTGAACCAATTTGTGCCTCAGTTTTAACTCTCTGTCTCTTCCAAAGGATCTTGATGTTCTATAAAGTTTATAATTTTTCTTGTCTTTCATTTTAGGACACAAACATCGCTCCATTTACTGCTACATCTCATCAAGTCTATATAAAATTTCATGCTGAATATGTGACTTTACCATCAGGATTCCAGTTAAGCTGGACAAGCTAAAACACTGCTTATGAGAAATGTATTACCATTCCTTTGTATACTGAAAAGACTTTAGATGGTAAAGGAGGTTTGAAGCCCAGTGATGATAACTGCAACTGAAGTAAGGCCTTTTAAAAGTTACTGTAAATGTAGCTGTTATGGATTTGGAATTCTGTCAAAAAACCCATTGATCTCCCATTGTGCTGAAAATAAACTATTACCAACCCAACTTGGAAAAGGAGGTTTTACTACGTATTTTTTAAATTCTCCTACATAATTTCAAAATTGTACGATTAATGCTCTAAAAATTCAGTTACCCAGGATAAAAATTACACATTAAGTTGATGAGAGGACCTAAGACATTAAGCCATCTTTAATTTGTTCCCTAGAGTTTAGTGGTTTTGCCCCAAGCATCTCTGAAAACATCAGCCCAAGTTTCATTCAAATTACCTAAAATCAGAAATTGCTAAAAAATGGTCCCTGTCCTATAATCAATTACACAGATAACTGTGCTGAAGAACTTTCAGTAATAGTGTGCACTGGGTATAAGAACCCAGCTGAATCAGTACCCGAGCATTCACTGAAGTTTAACACAGCAAGGACATGATGTGGTTCTAAATCTTAACCAGATTAAGAAGTAATGTCAGAATCAGAGCCCCATGTTCAGTATAGACAGATATCTGTGGTTATACATATTGAGTTACATTTTTGAGCTTCAAAGCCTATTTTACAACTGAACATAAAAAACTGCTGAGACTTTCAGTAACTATGTCACCCTTCTAGTCAACTTGTAGTCAACATCCTAGACATTTATGAAACAGACATAACTTCGGAATAGAGCAGACATAAAAATATCAATTGACCTTTGACTACAATTAGTTTTTCCCTTCCCCAGGCTAATACACATCATACATAAAAGATGTTGTTGACAGGGTATACAGAGGACAGTGATTCCCACCATTAAGCATTTTTTGTCACAGTCCAGAACAAATGACCAATTCATTTCCTGAATGTCAGCTGTGATGGACAGGCAACAGAAATTTGCACTGCAGAAAAGGAATTGCAGCCTTATCAGAACTCTCATTTCACAACCACTACAAGAAGTCACTCACAGTGAAAGCAATTCCTTACTGTGATTGTTGAAGTAATTAATTATGAAAGGAAATTAAAGCGTAAGTGGCAGTTTTAACAAAATCTAGGAACTCTTTGAAGATGTCCCAGTGAATGCTGAAAAGGCCATCATTCCACAAACATACAAAAGTTTATAACAGCTGAGCAGATATTCTGGTTAAGATAAAATGTAAAAAAAACCAAAGCAGACAAAAGGGACAAGCTATAAAATATGACCCCAAATCCTCTGGTGGTAAGTTGGAGAAACCTGTGAAGTCCCACTGGGCAACAGAATAAAATGTAAGCCAGCATTTTCTAGCTGTCCAAGGACTAAGAAAAACTGAACTGGGTGATACTCCTGCTAACATGCCTGAGTATAACCTGGAAAAATCAGAAATATCTGTATTTGGATGAAATTGGGAGGCATCTATGTCTTACTGAGCTGCTAGCAAAACAAAAATTCTAATTAGGGAAGACATAAAAGACCATATAATCAAATATTTTTAGATTAGTAGTTTAGAAAACTTTTGCTGAGAGTCCACTCAAACTGACGCTGTACTTGAGTCAAAGGATGATGCAATCTTTGTCCATATTGTTTATTAAAACTCCCTACAGGGGATAGCAAGCAGTAAAGAAACATCTGAACTGTCTAAAGATAAAGCCACAAAATAAATTCTAGAGACAGCAATGTGTAAGAAACTCCAAGTACAATCAAGCGTGGATTGAGTGGTTTGCCTGCAGAGGGAAGGAGGACTGCATTTCTCCCCTGTGGAACCCTGCACCACAGGCTTTATGAATGTCCATTGTGGCTCTGACCTTCCTAGGAATCACCATGGATTTGGTGCAGTTGGAGAACCAAACCTGCAGTTGGCAGAGAATCTTCTCAAGATCTGGATGCTGTCACTTGCTGCTAGGTGGCTGGACATGGATGCATCAGGTTTTAGGCAAGAATCAGCTTGGCAAGAATGTTGTCATTTTCTGCATTTCACTAGCCCAGAGCACAGCTCAGCTGGAAGTCACACATGAAAGGGAAGGATATGTCCCTCCAAACAGCTCCATGCCACTGCAGGCAGTGTTCTGTGGTATGTTCATTGCTCCTGCTTAAAGTGAATCAGCCCTGTCAGAAATGAGCTCTCAGGTAAACACTGGCCTCTCTGCAGGTGTGACAGAGCATAAACTGATGAATAGAAACCTGTGTGTAGTTTTAATGAATGAAGATCATTAGTGGCTTTTTGAGGCTGGTGTCAGGACCATGTCACACAGTTTAAGGACACCAAGTTGCCTGAGGACATGGTAGTCCCCAGCACTGAGGCCCATCTCCTGCTGACCAAGGGACTGCTACAGGAACGTGCTCTGGTGACCTGACATGTGCCTGAGGCCATTCTGGTAACACAACCTGTGCCCTTAAGATCTCTAGGAGGACTCCAGCTAAACTGGTGAGTTTGCTGAAATCCATACTTCAAGAAAGACTGCTTTCATGAAGAGAAAAAGCATGTTTACTTTAAAGCAAATAAATGCTTTTGGACATTTTTTATACAATAAATATTTGCTGTTGGCAAGATCTGTCACATCATCAAATTTTATAAAATCATTGAAATTCTGCAGAAGAGAAAAATAAAGAGCACTATGAATGGGAGGAAGAGAAATTTATAAGTTGTTTTCTTTTTTAAATCCAGCAATAATTAAAACTAATATTTGGCGCATCTTTAAAAGTTAGAAATACTCAAAACCTATGCATATTTTTATTTACAAATGAGTAAAATGCATGAGGCTATTTAGAGGAAGAAAAAAAGTTCATCAGAGAATTTGTGTTCATGAAGACCATTGAATGAAGCCGCTGGTACAAGGTTCAATTGATCCAGCCCAACTGACTCTCGCCAAAAATAGTCAAAGTCTAAAATTAAATTATCAAACCCATTATTTAAAAAAACAAAGGAACAAAGGAACAAAGTAGCCCACTGCTGTCCTCTAACATCTTATATGAGGAACCACAACAAAAATATCAACTGTAGAAGTATTGAAGTGGAGGTCCTTAGAGGAGAGAGCTGGTGCTAAGCCATGTTTCTGTCGTGGAAGGTAAGGAGCAATTTAAAACACTTGCTTTAAAATGAACACACAGCAAGCACAAACAAGAAGAACCAAAAAGATAAATCTGGAAATAATTACTCCATGAAACTTCTATGTGCTTTTTGCAGTGCACAATTCAGAAGACAAAATCTGTATTTAATAAGAAATGTAGCTTCATCTCATAACACTGCTATTAAAACCTTTGCTTTTATGTCTGTGTACATTGCTATTTTATAATGTCATTGTTGTGAATGCTGCATGTCTGTATTGTAATAACTGCATGACTACAACCTCTCTCTGTCAATGACAAAGCAGATAATGAATGTGCAGTTTTTCACTTTCTAGAGCCTGCATGTTTTTATTTTACGTGTAAAGCTTCTTCTGCATGTTACTGTAGATGTTTATCCTTATACAAAAGTAAATTTATGAGGCAGCTATACATGAATGGTAAGCCCTCTGAGAAGACTAGGATTTGAAGAATAAACACTAAAATGTCCATAACAATGTTTTTAATTGCCCTTCCCATGTGGCAGGGCTGTTCTTTATAAATGAGAAATAATACCACAATGAGGTATTCTTACGATTATAGCTACTTCAAGTAAAGGAGACAGAAGACATAGAGCTAGAAAATGCTAGAAATCATAGTGCTGGTCAATTTAAAAGAGTAGCTAATTTTAGTTAAATTTACAAAGCAATTTTGACTGAAAAACTGTTTTTAATTGGTTCATTAAGCAAAGGAGGAGGTGTCTCAATTTCCCATAATAACACAGGAACTGTGTTCTAGGCACCAGAATTAACATATTTGGTGGAATTGTTTTTGTCAACTGCTGAACTAAAACTGCAGAATTATTCTGCAGTCCTAATTAAAATGAAATGCAATAAAAATTTGTGGCATTGACTATACTGTTCCCAATACAAAACAACTGGATTCCTAACACGTTTAAAATATTTATTAAATGATAATAAAAATAGAAGCCAAATTCTAGGAGTTTGTTTTTACAACTAACAACTGGAAAAATAAATATTTCATGCCACTTATCACACTTAGTGAGTGTAATGTTGATGAATTTGTAGTAGCAGTGCCCAGCACTACACAACTGATTTTGCAGGGGCGTGTTACTGTTGCATCCTTTTGAAGACACGCTATCCCTGCATTAATGTTGCTTATTAACATAGCTTTTCTTGGAGGGGGAAAACAGGGACAAAAATAGAATAATAATGTAAAACGCCATTTCCTTGGTTAGTAGAAGTACCTAGGACAGCAAAAGCAAGGGAGGTATCAGAGCTACTCATTCCCTTGCTGATCCCCAGCACAGTGAGAGGAAGCAGCAGGAGGCAGGTCCAGCCATCACTTCCTGGGCAGAGCAGGCTGGGAGCACAATTGCAGGGGCAACTTCTGCCTCCTCTGACCACCACAGGGGAAACTGCAGCTCTGCCACACAGCCATGGCCTTACATCTACCTCACAGTCACCTGCTTTAGCCTTCAGTCCTATGGACAGAAGGCATATGCCAGCTTCTGCAATGAATTCAGGCATCTGCTCTACAAACTTTTAAGCCAAGTGACAAATTTAGAACAGATCTGACAGATAGCAAAGATATTTTGTAGTTGTTTCATAAGCAAAAAATCAGTAGTACAGCAAGACCTAAATTGGAATATCTCTACTGTGAGCTCAAGTACTGTATGTGTGGGGAGGGCTCTACTGTCCAGTGCCTAGGAACAGGCTGGCCAGCCTCTAGCTGGGGTATGGGGGAAACTAAGGATACCTCGGGCTAGAGGGGTTTTGGGATGACCACACGTACTGGGAAGAGGAGAGGTGGATAAGACAGGGAGATGGGGTGACTGTAGTGACTAGACTCTGCAGGAAATGACTGTTCATGACTGCTGAAGGGACAATCTGAAAAATCAGTTTTCGTGATTAAGGACCTTTGAATAGAGTAGCTTGTGTATCTTCCTTCCCACTCCTTCTCAGAGAACGGGTACTCAGTGCTCAATGACGCACTACAAAACTTTTAAAGGAAGGCTTGACAGCAATTCCCCTTTGCCAAATCTAATGCCAATACCCTTGATGGAGTATGGATTTGTGCTCAGACAAAAGGTTTGCTCAAGCAGGACTCAGAGAAGGTCACATAGAAGGTGTGAATGATAGATGAACCCTTTACACAACAACAGGATAATGAAATTAGGTAGATGGCAAAAAAACCCCACAATCCTCATGAAAGTAATGACAATATGTTTATTAAGTGGGAAGTAATGAAATACTTCTATGGTAGGGATAGGATGTGGATATCTAAGGCACATGCAATGTTTTGATCACTGCATAAATGGGGCAGAGAGAAGCCAGGTGAGCTTTGCATTAGCCATGAAGACTGTTCTGTGTCTTGCTAGACTCACATGTGCTGTCAGTTGGAATAAAGAAGCAGGACCATGCTAATAGACAACTAATCTGCCTGAGCCTTTGTTACTAAATGACACCTGCAATCATTCGCCATGAAGTAAGACCAGCAGACATGTCAGCACTTAGGTCTTTGGGACAACTGACTGGTGGCAGTTAGGGCATTTTAGACAGGAAAGGGATTCAGATTCATGTTTCTGCAGACAAAAAAAGAACTGTACATGATTGTCCTGTACATCTGAGTGACAGTGGGTTCTGCTGAGAAATCCAACTAAAAAGGAAGATACTCTTCCAGTAATATCTTGCAAGAAAGACCTGAAAGCAGAACAGTAACTTCAGGAAGTGCTCAAGGTAGGAAACTCCAGTTAGGAATAGACATGCTACAATTCTGCAGTCCAGTATTAAATCCTTACATTCCTCAAAAAGGAAAGGTTGAAGTTGTGCCTCCAGGAAGTTTTTTATTTGCTGACTTAGGCAAATGTTTATCATCTTGGTTTCTGTGAATACCATTTTTAGGCTACCAAGTAACACCATGGAGTACATATGCAAAATTCAAAGCTGTGGTTCTCAATGGATAGCCTGGCCTTAGGTAACTCTATAGATTTAGTCACTAATTGCTCTGAGCTTCCATATCTGTTGAATGACAGTAAGTAGGAGCTTCTTAACTTCCATGAAAGAGGTTGGATGCACGACTACACTTTGGGCAGCAAGGTTGTACTCCAACACCCTGGAGTGCCGAGACCGGTTACAAGAGCTCAGAACCAGCTTTGTAACGGGTCTGCTGCTAGAGCCGACTGGAATATCCAGGAAGGCACCTGAAGAAATGGAAGCTGCTGGTTAAATGCTCCGGGTTTGTTTGTGTGTGTGGGTTATTTTGGCGATTACGTCCTCAGCCTCCAAAGCCTTTCCAAAGCCCGGCGCGCCCCGAGTACCCCGGCACGGCCGCTCCCGGCCCTGCGCGTCAGTGTGGGCGGGGCCGCGCTGCGCCTGCGCGCGGGGGCGAGGCGGGGCGGCGCGCGGGGTCCGCCCGCTGTGGGATCCTCCCGCTGTGGGATCCTCCCGGTGCTTCCCGCCGCTTCCCGCTGCGTCCCACCGCGTTCCGCTGCGGCGCCCGCGGTGAGTGCCTTCGGGCAGGGCCGGGCCGGGCCGGGAGTTCAGCCGGCATCCCGGGCAGTGCTCCGCTGGCATGGGCGGGGGCGGCGGACGGGGCGGGACGGGGTCCCCGGCGGCGCCGGGCGGGAGGGTTCTCGGCCCTCGGACGCCTCGGGGCCGGGGCCGTCCCGGCGCTGTCCCGGTTGGAGCCCTCGGCGGGTTTCCCTCGCCGCCCGGCTCACGATGTCCGTTTCTGCCCCGCCTAGACCATGTCCAAGTCCCTGAAGAAGATCGTGGAGGAGAGCAGGGAGAAGAACCAGCCCGAGGTGGACATGTGTGACCGCGGCATCTCCAGCATGCTGGACGTGCCCGGCCTGTGTAGGTACCCGCGGCGGCGGGCGGGCACGGCGCGGAAACTTCCTTATTTGTCCCGGAGGAGCGGGGCCGGCCCTGGGCGGGGGAGTCCGGGCCACGCCGGCCCGGCCCGGGCTCTGCCCCGGCCCTGCTGCGGTGGTGGGGCCGCCCGAGGCTCTTTGGGCGTGGGGGGTTTGGGGAGAGCTCCGTGGGCTGAGCGAAGCGCCCCGCATCAGGCTGCCGGCAGCACCGCAAGGAGCCGTGCGTGTGTCCCTGGGGAGCCTCGCACCGGGGTTCAGCCTTCCCTGTCGCGCTGCTGGCGTTCTGGCACTTGACTGATGGGGGGACTTCACCTCTTCTTCGTCCTGCTAATACAGCAACATCGTGCTTTGGATATAGTACAATTGCACATGCTTCCTGAACCTTGACAGGGTGCTGCTGTTGGTATGGTGCGTTTGTTGTCATTGCATTTACAGTAAATACAGCGTATCAGTAACAACATGCTGGTACGGTTCCGGAGAACATATAAATGAAGAGCAAGTTAGTTATCTTTGCCTTGTTAAAGTGCACATGATGTTACAGAATAGCGAGTACTCAGGGAGTTAAAGGTGTGACTGTAGTGTGCCACAGGCTGAAATGTTTCTGAATGCATGGTGAAATGAGGGAAAAAAAGCAAAAATCTCAACCAACCAATGTACTTAAAACTCGACTGTATCCTGGTGTAGCTCTTTACTATGTTTGTTAAACTTGAGAGCAGCCAGGAGTAAACGTACATAACTTCTCACAAGATAGATACGAGCTCAGGGAAAGGTATGGCTCACTACCAGCTGGCCATTATCTGCAGAGTTGGGAGCACATCAAGGTGTCTTCGAGCACATTGAGGTGTCTTCAATCACGTCAGTAAAAGATGAAGTCTTGAGAACAGTTTTGCAGGACTAGGTTCTGTACTTAAGTCTTCATTCTAGACTTACTCTTTTTCTGCTTCTGGGTGGTGCATGGGACTTTGTGAAGTTGGTGTTGTAAGGACTGAATATGTGAACTCACATTAAATAGAAAGCTTCACTGCATTTCTATTGGATGAGCAGTAATTTGAGACAAAGTAGTGCTTAGCTCACATTAATCAGAGATCAACTTTGAGAACCATATTTAGGTCTGTCAGGTATATGGGGCAGCCACAGAGTACTGTTGCTTTTGTTAAGTAGACTTCGTGCCTGCTGTCAACACTAGACACATAATTAACCAGCTTTCATCTTTCAAGCATGGAAAAAGGATAATGTTGAAGTACATTGATAATCCTTAAAAATAAGCTTTTCTTGCACAAAGACTTTTTGGGGTTTGTTGTTCAGGTAGACCCAGGGAGGGACACTGTGGTCCCTAGATGCTCCTTGATACGAGGTTGCTAATTAAGCATCTGAAATGTCTTTGGCAGAGAGCTCCCTACATGAAGTACAGACTCGTGGTACCCTGGTTAGACTCCATCAGAGGAGTCTCTGTGGAGATAGTCTGGGTGTACATTGTGTGACTTGATGTAGTGTGGGGATTTAGGGCCTTCTTCAATTTGCGATTAAAGTTAGGGAAGGGGAAAATGATGACTGGTTTCTGTTAAATTAATTGCTTTTTAGGTATTATATTCACTGACAGAACACATAAGTTTGTGGGTTTATTTTTTTATTTTTTTTTTTAGCGTGGAGGTATTTGCCTTCTGGAGAAGGAATACCTTTCACCAAAAAAAGTAGTGAATACGTATTACTTCTGAATTTTTAGTAATGGCTTGAGGAAGTGTTAAACTTGTTTTCAACCCCCTGTCATCTGACTCCAAATGCATGGTCTTCTCTAATGTAGGTTAGATGTTTTGGTTTTCTCTGACTCTCAGAACTGGCATGTAAGCTAAAGGAGACTGCCTGGTACCTTTCCTTCTCTGTGTGTTCCATACCTTTCCAGGGCACTGTTAAAGCTTGCCTTTTCAGCTTTTTTTATTTTATTTTTTTCAATGAAGTAAAGATCTCTTTTAAAAGCAATCATCGCTATTCATGCCCAGTGACTCTTCTAGCACAGCGTTTAGTCTTTAAGGAGCTCCGCTAGTAAATTTAGGTAATGATTGGAGGGAACATTTTTGCTATTTGAGTTTTGTAGGCTGGAAGGTATGCCTGAGTTACTGAGTGTTCAATAGCCCCTGATCAGCATTTTGTCTCACATAATGATTTAGTGGTTGTGAATGCCCCTACCAGAGGTGCCAAGTACCTCCTAAAGGTAAACTGCTCCCTGTAGTCCTTGCTCTTCAAGGAAAGGACCAAGCCTTGTCTTACTGCATGTTTGAATACTTGCTGCAGAGTGGCTAATGAGCTTGTATTTAACCTTTCTTGACTTAATTTACTTAGAGTTAGTACAGGCACAAGGATTTGGAAATAGTGTGCAGTGTAACATCTATTCACTGGGTCAGTCCTTTTCCTTACGTGTCGCTCTGTTCTTCTCATGCGTGTTTAGAAAAAAAGCCAAAAAAAGTAAATGATAGAGAAAACTGATGTTATGTGGGGGCAAAGAGGAGCAAAGGGAAATATATGCCCCATCTTGGATACAGTTCTCTTCTGGCTTCTCTTTTCAGTCTAGTGAATGGCTTGCTGCAGTATAGGGCAATCACTCATACTTTCTTTTGCATTGTCTTCTCTAGTAGCTGCGGGAGAGACAAAGCAGACAAAACTTGACTCTGTCAAATACCCATGTCTCTTTCCAATTAAGGATGAAATACTTCCACCTGGAAGGAATTGACAAGCTAGCTTAAACCTGTAAGCCTGGCAACCTTTACATCTCTTCCCACTTTCATGTTTAGCAAAGAAAGAGCGTGGTTACCAGCTTATATACAACGTGGTGTTCAGATTCACAAAAAAAAGTTAAGTAGTCCCTGAAGCACTTCTAACTCAGGAGTTCATTAATGTCATTAGAAGTAGAGTTCTATTTTTGGAATATTCCTTGAATCCAGGCACTTCCATGCTTTCTCCTAATGACTTAAAGTACAAACAAGAAATGTGTTACAGCCTTCAGAGCATCTGAATTTTTGATGCTTTCAGCAAAGTAATATAAGAACCGTTTTTCAGACGTGTTCTGTAGAAAAGAGGCTTCATTTAAGACAAAAAATATCCCTTTATCTAAGAGTTTTGTGCTTTAGCTTGTCATGCAAATACCATGTGAAACAATTTTAAGTGTTAAATACTTTTTTTTAATTATTCCAGCATATGGTAAAACAACAGTTACACCATTTGTATGCATATCTCTATTATAGCTGTGCAGCCTCCATACATAAATAGTGTAAAAAATGTCCTATGGAAGTGTTCTGTTGTATTGGTTTGGGTTTTTTGCCTTCATATTGTGAAGTAAATAGATGATATTTGTTTATAAAGTAATCACTATGGACAGGTAATGGTAGAGAGCATTAATGGACGTCCTGTAGGCTGAACAAGCAGGTCCAGCAAGAAGGGAGTGATGCCCTTCCCTAGCATAGCCCTTTCCCTAGCATAGCAAAGGATGGGGCATTTATTGGTAGGACTTTGAACAGCTATCAACAGCTAGGGGTTTGTTCTTAGAGAATGGACCAGTCTCATTTATGTGTCTTTTAAGCAGTTGGTATGAAGAAGCTACGAGTAAAGGAATTATTTTGCCCAAATAACTTGAGACATCTGCTCTGTTGTCAGGGAAGAAATATTGGATGCAATCCTATTTATGTGTTAATTTGTTCTCATTATCATTCCATCTGTAAGCTATTCATATTTTGCATAAAGTACATACTTGTGTGGTAGGAATTAACATGACTAGAATTATTTATCAGAAAGTTAGTGTTGATAAAATTGTTCATTCCTAAAATAATGAAAGCACAGAAGATGGAGAGGCAGGCTACTTGTAACAGTACTGTAATGCTCATCTTGCATTAACTTCCTCCAGTGGGACAGGCAGTGTCTTATCTTGGCTGAGCAAAGTCACTGGGGTCTTCCTGTTTTGTGGGTGTGGGGTTTGTTTTTAGGTTTTTTTGTAATTTATTTTTCTTTGGTTTGGTTGTTTTGTCATGTTGGTTGGTGTTTTTTTGTTTTGTGTGTTGTTTTTTTTTTAATGGGGATGACTTTTATTTGTTTTATATTTTCCTTAAAAATTAGGTTGAATATTGTCATCCAGATATTTTATGTGAAGCTAGCTTGCAGTGCGTGGCAGCAGTATATGAAGAGATTTGATAATAGAGTCAAAATGGAAGAACCTAAATATTCTTCCCTTGACTCACTCCTTTCTGAAGTAAGGACTGGGACCATAATGAGAATCTGTGATTACTGTGCAAGTAAGTTGCTCTGGCAATAGGTATTATCCTGACCCGCAGTCTTCTGTGTGAATATCTGAAAGCGTTCATGAAATCTCAGTAACTTAGTGCTTGTACACTGGTGACTGTAATGTTACCAAGGTAGTGTCCAGAGGCTCCTGAAATGGTATCATAGGGAGGTTATAGCAATTTCCCAGGGAATCTCAGTGCTCTTCCATTCTCAGGAGACTGGTATATGGGCTGAGTCATCTGCCCATGACCATCATGACCACAACATAAGTATGTTATGCTTACCTGGACTGTGTACATCCAAATCAAAATTGCCCCACCTGGCCCCCTTTACTTTCCAGATGTTCCTTGGGGATGTTAATCAGGATGTCTTCCTTGCCAGACTTGATAGTTTAGTTGTGCTACAGAATGACTTTATTTATAGGATGAGGTAAATCTCAGTCAGCTTGACATCCCACAACACAGTCCTTTTCACAGGAGTAGTCTGTGGCAGTGTAAGGAGAACTTATTATTTCCAGGGGCTGGTTGTTTGACACAGATCAGTTTAATACAAATGAGCAAATTTCCCTCTGTGTAAGGAGTGAGCAAGTACCACCTACTCGGCTCCCTTTCTTAAAATGCTTCTAAACTTGCCTCTGAAGTGGTAATAGCTTTGGACCTTTCAAGACTGAAGAATCTCTTTGTCTTGATATGTCTGAAGTGCTGCTGGAAGTAGTCCAGAGCACAGTCACCTAAACCTTTGCTCTTTTCAAAATAGTATTGGAGTGTAGCTTTTCTTATTCCTTTGAGGGATGTCAGCCTGCTGTTGCTGGTCAAAGATGCCATGGGACTTTTTGTCATGCATCAGGATTGACTGAGATAGTGGAGTTTCAGACAGGGTGTCTAGGCTTCAGTCAAATTTGGACATTAAAACACACATTCAAATGTCTTTGCTCTAGGGATTTTGGCCTTGAAATTTTTAATGTGGACTGTTCTGTTTTGTATAGATGTGAGAGAAGAAACTTTTCAGAAAATAGTCTCAGTTGAAGAACACAGTGATGGGACAAAAAAGGATAGGGAGTAGTGAGAATAATGCTTCTAACCTTGTGTTGCTAAAGGCCAGTGGTGCACATGGCTTGATGGTGTAGTCAAAAAGGCTTTCTTTAAATATGCACAGAACTTATTATGGCATTTAAATTCATCAGGAGTTCAATGTTCGGAAGACCAGAGTCTGCAGTCCCAAAGCTTCATTGTCCTTGAGTAAGCATCGGTGCTTCCTTTGTACAGACATGATGACCTTGTTTAACTTCTCTGCTTTAAAAGCAAAGTGAAATGGAAGTGACTTTGTCCAGTATTGAAAACAATAATGGTGTTTTTTTTCCTTTTTTAAAAAAAATTATTTTTTGGATGCTGTTGAGTCTAGGTAAAGCCTCAGAGCTCCAGAATGGCTTGTTTCTGAAGTAAAATGCAGAAAAAAAGGTTTTTTCCTCAGGATTGATGATGTCAGTTTTGATCTGGCTATGATCTAGGTTCAGTTGCCTTGGAACTGAAGACATCAGACTAGGGGACTTTCCATCTCAGTGGTAGGGCTGCACTTCTGGTGGTTGTGTTATTAGTCAGTCTTGAATATGAAAGGCCCGTGAAATGTTGACTTTTATTGATTGTCACAGCCTTTCCTTCCTTCACAACCTGCAATTGCACAGGGAACTGTGATGATGCTTTTTTTTTTTTTTAGACACTGAACTTTCTGATCTGATGGTGCCCTTGAGTGACTGCTTTCATTCTGCTAACAGGTTATATTGGCCTGTGTGAAGTCATGAGCTTTTTCAAGGATTAACTGAAATGGTTGCTGTATCAGTGGGTAAAACTTTCCATGTTGTGTCTGATGTAGTAACAGAAATGTGAAGTAAATGGGCAGAGGAGTAGGTGGATGTGTCCTTCAGTCTTGAGCTTCTCTTATTTATTTGTGACAATGCACATGAATCAAGTTACTGGAGTGGAAAGAATAACTTTCCTATTTTTTTTTCAGCTGAAATAGATACAACTCTCAGTTGCCATGTCCATAAACATAACTTCTTTCTTTCTTCATTTGCAGTTACGCTGTCTCACATCACGCAGCTGGTTCTGAGTCACAACAAACTTACAAGTAAGTGTTTTCCTGGTTTTGGATTTCATTGCAGGCAGTTGAGTATCATTGAAAAGCTGACACTGCTAGTTTGATACAGAGTGCAATGACACTGGAGTGATGCCTCTTGGTTAGTACTTCATTAAAAGTAAAGAGATTGAGGGTGTGACTTAGCAGCCATTTTCAACATGCCTTTCCAGCTTCAATGCACACCTGCAATATACTGGAAGATCTGTAATTCTCAGTCTTGTAACCAGTTCAGCCAGAAATCCATTTCCTACCATGGCTCTGAAGTCCTTACATTAAGGTGAGGACTTCTGAAATTTTTGACTGTATCAAAAACAAAACAGTTTGCATTTTAGTAAGGGATAATGAATTTGACTGAAGCAAAGCAAATTACAACTCCACTGCATTACATTTATAACCAAACATATATGAGCAAGGCCAACTGAATGTAAGCATCAGGCATGGAAGTCAAGTAGCCTATTTCTGTCCAGGAAGAGGTTGTCTCTTGGTCATACTGCAGACACCACCTTCAGGCTGTGGATCCTGCTTCCCACAGTGAAGAAGCCCCTAAGTGAGGTGTTGGTGAATAGCATGTCAAGAACAACATAAATATGAGACTTAACTTGGTGGAGGGAGATATTAGACTGACTTTTGCAAGGCAAAAATTTTTGTGGGTTTGGGTTTTTTTGTTTGTCTTTGTGGTTCATCTACCAGTGTCTTGTGCAAACATTCTTGCTTCTTGGTTGTTGAAATTCAGTGAATTTTGTCTCAGCCCTGTTTCTGTGCGTCTTCTAAAGAGAACAGTTGCTCTTGTTGATGTTCTTGTCTGCTCTTCACATGTGCCTGTGGATTTCTCTCTAAACCAGTCCTCTTCTTGAAACTCAGCTGGAGAGATGAAATGGGGAGGGGAACAGAACCAACAAAGTGGATTGATGAGAAATGTATCCAAGGAAATCTTTACAAATTGAGATGGATCTTAAAAAACACAAACAAACTAGTAAAACCCAACCTGTTGTACTCTGCACTGCTTGCTGCATGAGCTGTAAGGTAGTATGTGTTATTTAAAATGTGTGAATTAATGCAAAAGTGTTACTATAATCTCTGTGCATTTGCAGAGGATTAAGCATGAGGAAAATATAAATATCCTTAGATTTTAGTGCATAAGCACTTCTCTGGATGCAGTTTATTGGGTACTAATGTGTAGCTTAAAGGGTTTGTAATAGCAAATAAGATAACATTATGGGAACTTTGTGACTGGCTGTGACAACTATGAATTAGTCATTCAAGACCCTTATTTTGATAGTGTAGTGCCCTCTAGAATGCCATCTTGCTATTTGCTTTTATCGCATTTTAGCTTTCAAAGAAATCTCAGTTTAATTACAAATGTGACCAACAGTTTCCAGCCATCTGGCATATAAATGATGGAGGGTAAGTTAATGGGCCAGTTAAGGGAGGAAAAATCCAAGGTGCATCACTGTTAAACATGTTGCTCTGGCCATGGTTTAGAAGGCCATGAAGTTACAAATAGCTTGAAGCTGAGAGAATGTTTTGAGAAAGATTATAGTGAATTTTCTTTAAGCGTATTGCCATCTGGCATCTGTTAACAGTCACTGGTGGAGCTGGGCTGTGGGGCCACCCAGCTGGTGACTTTTGTTGTTCCCTCAGGTGCTGCAAGGAGATGGTTGTCTCTCAGCTTGAGCTTCTGAAAGCTAGGCAGTTAATGGTACTCAGCCACTGCAGCTTTCTCTACAGCCTTTGGAGGGTTGCAGGCACCTTGAGATAGCAGTTCATTCTGCAAACCTCTGTCTAATTCTTGTGAATTAGACAGCTCATTCAAGGTTGTGCTCACAGGCAAAGCTTCTCTCTGGTGCTGATTATTTACTCTGGTGTCTCTGTCTGAATGGCTGCTTACCTGGCAAAAGGATTAAATGAGTTGGAAATGTTACTCTTTGTAAACTTTACTATTCTTTGTCTGAGATTTGTAACTTGAAATCTGACACTTTCAGGCTGCCAGTGAAACAGCTCTTCCACCTGGCTCCTTACAGATTTTGAGGTAGCTAAAGGATGATCTCAGCTGAACACACAACTGGCTAGGCAGGCAGCAGGTGTCTCTGCCTTGCTCTGAGGAAGATGAGATAGGCTGAAGCTCCTGCATGAGGGCTTGAATCATGGTAAACTTCTCTGTCTCAAATCTGAGCTTGGGGAGGGCATGTGCATCATCATGAGCTCCACACTAAAAAGCTGAGTAACTAACCTATGTCCTAGCTGAGTCTTAGCTGCAGACCTGACTGGGGGAAGAAGGATACACTAGTAAGAAATGTCCAAGAAGGATGTGTTGGGTTGACTTTAACTACCCAAGAAAAATACAGAGTGTACCATTTTCTTAAAACAGTTTTAGTTTTCAAAATACCCGTTTCAAGATTGCCATGACTATAAGTTTGTGTTACATTACATTAAATCTCAGCCTTCAATTAACTGCTGCCTCCTAAACTAGCCATCAGATCATCAGGCTGCAAGTACATGCCTTCTCTTAGCCAAGGGATTCTGTCAGCCTTTCTAATTGCTGTGTTTGGGTTTCTTTCCTGGGAAGGTAAGATTACTGCTTGTCCTGAGGAGTAGCTCATCGAATCTGAAACTTACTCTTCTTTCACAAATGGATGTAGACACTTAAATAGACAGCACACGTTTTTAAAAGGCTAAATTTCAAGTTCATATTCTCATACTTGACACTGTTGACCTAATCTTTTAAGCTATGTAATTAATTGTCATAGCAGATTGTTCATAAAATGACTAGGAAGCTGATGGCAGTGACACTTGACATGCTACACTAAGGTCATATTAGCATCTTCTACTAGTTTTCTGCCATTTAAATGAGTGTTCTGCTAGCTTTTTTTTGGTGTTTAGAGTAAATATGTCTATCTGAAAAAATAAATGGATGTAAAAAGTGAATATGCATATTTTAATGTAAACATACTTTGTATTTTTGCCAGAAAAATATTAAAACTAAGTAAAGTTTCATCAGCAAGTGTAAGGATTGCTCTATCCATCATACTGCTTAGAATAATTTTGTGGTGTTTTGTGGATTTTATTAATATTTCCAGTGGGCCATTCATACTTCATTTATATGTGTAAATCATTCATTATCAGAAGTACTCAAGTCCACATTGGTTTTTTTGGAGGATATTAGGCTGAATTTTTTTCAGCTATCTGGTGGTGTGCTAGTGGAGGAATCTTGAACTGGCTTTGTATACTCTAGGTGACTTCTGAAACAGCTGAGTCTGTCCTTTACTGCTTGGTGAGAACTTCTTGTGCTCCAAAATCAGAAGCAAAACTCTCAGGGAAGCTAAATAGCTGTGATTCTGCAGTCTTGTTGAACCAAGCGCTGGGAAGTGACAAAGCTGGGAAGATTCCTCTGTAGGGTCTCTGACAATCCAGTAGAAAGCAGGAGGAGAAAGTGAATATTTGTGCTTTTTCTTAGCATAATGTAGACACAGGGGCCAGTGTCTCTGTATGTTGTACTGGCAGTTTTTTCTTCCATCATTTAGTCATTTTAAAGCCACCTATCCAGTATACAGCTGAGAAGCAAAATTCACAGTAGTCATGGCTTGTATAGGTTGTCTGATCCTGATGCAGATGGGTTTTGAACCCATTGGCTACCATCAAAATAAGTGCAATAGAAGTCCTAACAAATGTTTTTCTAAAATTGGTGGAAACGAGTGGCTGAACCATAGATAC
Source organism: Phylloscopus collybita (assembly GCA_027886175.1). NCBI lineage: Eukaryota > Metazoa > Chordata > Aves > Passeriformes > Phylloscopidae > Phylloscopus > Phylloscopus collybita. The sequence continues at coordinate 19,463,125 of JAJNNQ010000002.1, forward strand.
CTGTCCTTCAGTGTGGCGGATTAATTTGGGTGGATGTGACCAAGTTGTTTTTGTTCCATGTCACTTGATGCTAGCTGAGGGACATACAGATAACATTGACCTCCTGCTCAATAGGATAATTTATAGGACATGAATAGAGCATGGGTTGGACTTGAAAGGTCTTGAAGGTCTCTTCCAACCTAGAAGTCATGTGATTCTGTAGGGAATTAGGGTAGCTGTGCTAGGGGGGCAGAGAGAGAGTTTGAGCTACAGGACATCCTAGTACCACATTTGATCAGTGACATATATTGTTTCTGCATCATCTGTGCAACACTAGTAATTTTTATGGGCTTTTAGGCTTCTGTTTTGTGTATTTCTAGGGCTGCTTCACTCAATTTCAGGTGGAATATAACTGAAAGTTTGCAGCAGTCTTGGCTGGTTGCTCATCTGGTGCCTCTGTGCAGGATGAAAATGACCTTCAGGTGTTGGTGTAGATCTGCCTGTTCTGCAGGGCCAGCTGCCATGACTCCTCTGACATTGCTACTCTGTGGCTCATGCTGGGGTAGCAGTGCCAGTCATGGGTTGAGGAATTTGTCATAGAAGTTCTTGAAATGAAACTTAGAGCTACTTTGTTCAGAGCCCTTCAGAATTCGTGCTTTAATCATGTGGCTCTGGGGAACAGGCTGGGAATTGCAGAATACTGAGATTCTGGGGAGCCCAGGTCAGGGAGAGGAAGGGGTATCACCAGGCTTGTCTGCTTTTAATTTGCATCTTGCCCCATATCATTTCAAGCACAACAAAGTAGAGCTCTGGAAGACAGTGTAAAATAGATCATCTGGGTCAGGATGAGGATTTTTTCCAAGCTGATGGTAGGGTTTGTCTATCACATGTCTTGAGGACTCATGGGGTTTGGGATTTTATTTATTTATTTACTTTATTTTTAAGTTGATTTTGCTAGAACAACAAATGCCTACCTTTGACTGGAAAAATGTACCTTTGCAGGCTGAAGTCAGCAGGTAGGTTAACTTTCACCTTTGGTCCCCTTGAGCTGCTAGATTTGTAAGCGAGCAAGAACTGGAGTAGAACTAGAAACAAAAAAACCTCACTTTCATAAAGAATACTGATAGAGCATAAAAATGTGGCTTATGCCTCTGCTTTTTCCTAGCAGAGCAGCTTTTGTGTACTGTTTTCACATAAAATATGAAGGAATATTGAACTTTCTGGATTTTAGATAGGTCAGCCAACTCAAGGTATTCTCCAGCCACTTAAAACATATACAGATTTTTTTTTACACCTTTTACTTGGTATGCTGAAGAAGTTTTGACAATTAAAATCTGTATACTGTATTGTGAATAGGAAGTGTGTTTGAATTGGTTTCAGATGCTCAGTATGTCTGTTATCCCACCCAGAAGGGCACAAAGGGGAAGATGTGACTGGAAAGCAGGCTGAGATATTAAAGGTTACTTCAGCATTGACAGGAGGTGTGAGTGCTGGTTGTCATCAATATGTGTGCAACTATTACAATGCCAGCCTGTGTTATTTTCACTTATTTTGGGATGTGGAGTAAGTCTTTGACTTGTAACTACTATGACAATTATTTGTGTTACCTGCCAGTGGGGGTTAATTAATGTTGCTATCATTTGAAGAAATCCATTCAGAGATCCTGGCTTTTGTGTCGTTAACCTGCTCGTACCGGAGTGTTCCTGCTGCCAGTGGAAGTGCCAGTACTCTGGGTTTTGTCCAGTAGAGGCCACTCTTTGAGTACATTTAGCAGTTTTATTCCTGGGAAGACACCTGTGTTCCTGGTAGCTGAGAGCTAGCTATTCATCCCGCCTGGTGGGTGCTGGTGGACAGCAACTTTTTTGCTGTTCTCCTCAGTCTCCTTAACCTCAGGTGATCCTGTGCTCACTGGCTTCACGTATTCTTGTGCTGTCTGTAAATGATCTCAGAAATTTCCTGCTATTCATAGCTCACTCCTGATGATTTCAGTATCCTTTTGTTCTTGTGCTCTGATTCCTTATCCAGTACTATCAAATGATTAAATGGTGAGAGATCAGGAACAACTATTTTTTCCTCAAACCTCTTCTGTGTTACCTGATGTCGTGTTCTCTGTCCATCTCTACCATTCTTCTGATCTACTGTCCTGTACTGTTCTGTGATCTTTCTACTGCTTCTCCCTTGATTCTCATGTAATCCTTTACTCATCTTTGGTCCCTTCCTTTTTGTGGGGTGATCCATTAGTTTTTTGCTGCTGGTTTGCGTTTCCAGACCTGAATTTTGTTTGAGTTCACTTTGTGCTCATGTCAGAATAGCTGTGTCTCATTGATCATTGTTCTTTTGACAGCCATGTGGTTACCCTTTATCATCACTGTACGTTTTGCCTTCTTTCAGCAGTGCAGTTCAAAACTTTTCTTTTTTTCTGCTCACACGACTTACTGCTTCTTTGCTCAGCTATCTCCTAAATTGTTTTTCTCTCTGTGTGTGACCAGCACAGAAGTTTGTCCCTTTGTTGCTGTTAACCCTCTTGACTGTGTCCTTGATCTTTATTAGCATGCTGCTAAAGTCTCTTGGTTTAATTTTTACATTGGGATGTCTCCTTTCTGAGTCACCTTTCTGGCTGTAGTCTATACCTGGATGTATTGGAGGTAGTCCAGAGACAGCAACGCTGCATCTGCCTGTCCTGAATTCCTTCCCAGTCTAGCTACTTTGTCTTCTCCAGTCTGCTGAAATGTGTGATGGTGTCTCCCACTGGTACTGTCTGACACTTTGCATCTTGCCTGGTATCAGGTTATTTATATAATAAATCTGCTGACTTCTGGAAGAAACTAGACGACTGTGTACTCTTTACTCTTTGTTGCTTCTTGTATTCTCCTGTACTGTGCTTCTGCCTCTGCTTCCTTCTGGTAAGTCATTCCATGCTGTTGTCCTGACACAATATATCCCAAAAGGGGCAGGTGATGTCTGCAGGTGAGATTAGGGCTATGTCCAAAGCACACGACTTGTGCCCGACAGTGTCTATCAGCTATATGTGGGAGAGATGCTTCAAGCTAACTGTAAGCCTTTCATTTTTTTGATAAGTTTTGATTTGGTTTTACTTCCTATTTCTGATGCAGGGATCTCTAATGGGAAATATCTTTATGAATGCAGTACACAGGAGGATGTGAAAAGAAGGAAAAAGGAGATCCCTGTACATATGCCTTTATTTGTAACATGTGGATTCTATTCAAATGTTTAGATTAAACACCTTGTTAGCTTTTGCTTTTCTTCCTGAAAAAAAACCCCAAACCTTTGGTTCTGAGAAAATACAGACAGTAGAGCATTTTAATTTTAAACATATATAATATCAACTTTGCTTCTAGAAAGCTTTCGGGGAATGGAACAGAATAATGTGTGAAAGAGTTTTGTGCTTTAATGGTATAAGGGTACATGCAGAAGTACCCAATTTATGCATAAAATAAATTAAAATAAAATAAATTGTCAAAGTTTCTGCTGTATGGCACCAAAGTCAGTTTTGCACCATAAGTGAATGACCATATTAAAAACAACACTAGACACAAATCACTTGTCTTGAACATAATTCTTCAGAAACTTCGGTTCTTCTCTTATTGAAAGACACCTGCAAACATATTAGCTCCTTTTTTTAAGTCTCAGTGTTTTCTGACATGTTATTACAAATTTCTTGTGTCTTCTCTTTTTTCCTAGTGGCTTGAAATACCTCTAATTTTTTTGTGGAAGCCCCATATAAATGATCATTCTCCATGTTTATAATGGAAAGGTTATAATGGAAACTTGTTGTAAATCCTCTTGCCACCTACTGAGTATTTTGCGGTTGGCATTTTCAAAGGAAGTGAACATTGCAGAAGTGAACTCACCTCATTAAATACATTAATTTTGTATTACAGAATTTAAACAAGCCAAGTAGAATTTTTTGGCTTCTAATACAGAAGGTAGAGACAAGAGACAAGAAGGTAGATTTGGTGTAGATGGAGGGGGAAACTGGATTTGATTTCGTACTCTATTTTCTATGTATTCTTTTTGTTCTTTTAGTAGTCAGGTGTGTTGAAGTGGGTAAGACACTGCATTTTCCTTCAGACCCCTCACCATCTGGTCTTTTAACTTTTTCCATTCACATCCTATGGCATAACGTTTGGGGTGAATTAATTCCCAGATCTTGATGTGATGATGGCAATGTAGTAACTGGTTGTTTGTCTTGAAGTAATATCCCCCAAAGCTGGAAATGAAATGCGCAGTCAGCTGGAGCCTGGGGTAAGCTGACGCAGAGGCACAGGGAGGACTCTCTACCATGCAGACTTAAGGAGGTGGCTTTGAGTACTGGATGTGGGGAGCCCAAACTAGGAGGGAGCTTAATTCATTCCCAGTTCTGAGAACTGGAACAAGAAACACATGTGCTGACTCTGCTTTTGAGCAGTGAGCTTTTTTACTGCAGCCTCTTCTCTGAGTGTGTTTAGAGGACAGGCTGGTGTCCCCACGAAGCAGCGTCAGCACAGCAGTCTGCAGTGCTGAATAGGGGAAAGACTCAATTGATCCAAGTTGCAGTGAGAAATAGTCCTAATGCATTTCTAAAAACATTTCAGTTGTGTAAAAAGCTTAAACTCCAAAAACTGGCTAATAAGGCAAACTGAAATAACAAAAAAATTTTTAGACCCACTGAAAGCAGAATTTTGTAAATAAGCGCTGCTAGGCACACAAGTAGATGGACACTTCTGAGTAAGCGGCTGAAGTGATCTTCAACTTTGAGGGTAATCTGTAGTAATTGTTCAGGGCCTGGTTTGGAGGACATCTTTGGTTAGTCTCTTTTTTAAGCTGAATAAAACATGTTAAATGGACTGAAGTAAAGAGAATATTGAGGAAGGGAAAGGTAAACTTAATGAAGAATTTCAGACGGATTGATTTATCTAAAGCCAGCAACTGTGCAGTAGTGTGAAGCTCTGATAAGATCATGCTTAAACAGTTCAAACACCTGGAAGAGATTCACTGGCATTTAGTGATACTGTTTGCATTTGGTGGAAGCCTAATATTAAATCTCAGCACTATCAACTAAAGTTATTTTGTCCTGCAGAAGTTATTTCTCTTAGCCATCTGCTGTTGAGGTATCAACACATGTAGATAATCTGACTTGTAATAAAGGTATGTAGCCTGTGTTCTTCAACTTTTTGCATGGTGTACCTCATGAGGTTTTTTTTTTCTCCTGACTGAAATATAAGACAGCAAGTGTCTTGGCTGAACTGTGCACTTCTCACAAAGCAGTTATTGAAGATGAAGATGCTGTGGTTGACTACAGTAACTCAAAAAGCTTGGCTAATACTTTGTTCTTTTCAAAATTATTTACAGAAATGAAGGTTGTGTTTATATCCACAAATGTATATATACATTTTTATGTATATATATCCTTATTCATTCATTAATGCTGTTAAAAATGCTAAAAAGCATCAAATTTTTGTGAGCTATTTCGGTGTGGTTTCAGTTCTTTGCAGTTAGGGTGATGTATTTTCAACATAGTAATCCCATCTGAAACTCAGAAACTGGCTTCTAGTATTTCTGTCCAAGCTCTCTTCTTAGAGAAGAACAGATTTGTCCTTTCTTTTCACTAGATGTCACCTGATTCCCGGTGTCTTCTCAGTCTTTCTTGTGCTCACTGCTCTTCTCCTTAGACTCTGGCTTCTAAATGAAAACTGTTTATTGACAAATTGCTTTGTTAGCACAGCAGCACATTAATGAGCTATAGTATAATTTAAACATGTTCATAAGAACAGTTTCATATCTGAGGTGCTTCTGTGGATAATTGAAATTAAAAAAACCGTGCTGGTTTCTAGAAAGAGCAGAAGATTAAGGAGATGAGTTTGTTTTTAATGTTCTCAGTGTGAGGAAGATTAATATCCATCTTTGGAAGAGTGAAGGGAGGGCAAAAGGGGAAACTTAAACTGCACAATGTGTAAATTAAGTACTGTATGCTTCAGTTGGGATCAGGATTCTCTCCAGTTAGCTGCCAAGTATGATATCAGCATGCCTATGAATATTTAAAGTGAAAACTGTTGTGTTCTCCCTCTGCTAATTCCTCTTTCATTTTGGTGAAGCTGATTGCTTCTTTTTCTGTATAACAGAACCCTTGTCAAATTAATCTAAACATGACTCTAGCTCTAGGAGTACGGTTATATTGGATGCACAGAATGCATTATATATTTAGTATTCTAAATTCTTCCTCCCCCATGAAATGTGAGTAACATTTCATGTCTTTATGACCTTTACACTAAGGGATCCTTACTCATGAAAGCTTCCTGTTGACGCTAACTGGATTAACAAGTCCACAGAACTGATTTTATTATATTCCATAGCCCTCAGGTTTTACTTTAGTCTTAAAATGTAGATTTTTGTTCTTGGCAAGAAGTTCTTGGGATCCACAGTGGACTGATTGGACTCTGAAAGGTCTATATTGAGTTCTCTTTACTCTGTATGACTCTTGACCAGCTTTCCAGTGGAACAGTTTAATGAGAAACTGGCATAGTTGTATAAATCTCTTCTCTGTCAGGTACTGCTATTTTAATAGCTCCTTTGGATAAATATTCCCTTAGAGCTGTAAAGGTTTGGAGTACTATTGAACATCATGTTCCTGAACATCATGTATGCAAAATTACTTCGTTAAGTAAAGAAACATTCTGAAAAAAACAGGGATTCTGCAGCTATTCAGAGTTTCTAAGGATGTGATTGCCAAAGGAATTAATCTTACTTTAAAAAATTAAAATTCTTATTTCTCTTGATGACTGATTCAAAAAACACTGACTTCAGTTGGAGGTTTTCTGTAGCCTTTGGGCCATATTTATTGAGGAGATCACAAGCCTATCCATGCACAATTTTATGCATAATCGGGTATTATAGATAGCATTTTCCAAGTGGCAGTGAGACAATGTTTATTTTGAATGTTCAGTGTTAAGGTTTAAATGAACTGAAATGTTTAATGCAGTTTACGTACCATGTGTTCTTCTCATGGAGACTTACATTTTTACTAAATCATTTACTAAATCATTTCACTTATTCAATTGGGTAGTTTATTGACCCTTCTAGTTTTTTTTCGTCTGCAGTTCCTTGTCTAAAATGTTGTTTATTTTTGTTTCAAACTGTAAAGGAAATTTTGGTACAGATCTTTTTTACCAAGACTGTCTTCAGAAGTGTTTAATTTAGTGTCTTTACTAAACAAACAAACAAAGCAGACTAGATTTCATCTTTTAGATAAAAGGAAATGGAGACTTAATTTCACAAACACCTGAGCTGGTTTTCTTTTGAAATTGTGAGGATTGCTGTTGTTTCCCAGGGCTTCGCAGATGTTTAAGAGAAATAATCTTGGTGACTGTTTTCAGAAATAATGACTTTTTGAAGCCTGTGCATTTTCAGCTATGTGAAGGGCCCTGCCACCACAGGAGGAATTGTATTGAGACCTGTTTGAATGGCAAAAGAGTTACTGAGTGCAACTAGAGGGAAAATAATGGACTTCGTTTTCTTCTTTTCCGTTTCCTGTGCTCTCTGTCCTTTGTCAGAGGTTGGGTATAGAAAAGCAGCTGGATTTGCATGTCAGTTCTTGGTAGTGGTATGAGAACCTCTTGACTTCCTGCTTTATGAGAAAGGGTTACATCTGAGACATGTGACTCCAAGCTGCTCTCAGTGATCTGTATGTTTTTAGTGAGTTGCTCTGCAGGGTAAGTAGCTGTCCTTCTAACTCAGTGCCTGTCCTCCAACTGAGGGCAACATCAGACCTCTAGTAAAGATCATGTCTGGCGTTGGCTTCTGGTTCTCAATGCTGAAAGAGAACTAAGGCCCAGATCCAGGATACTCTAGCTGTGGAATTACATAGGCATTGATTAGTAACATTTAATCCTTCTCTATATTTCGGAAATAATTCTGTCAATTTTTAAACAGCTGCTGGTTGTATAGGAAAAAATGTAATAATTTGCCTCAAGTGAACTTGATGACAACTTGATGTTTTAGTTCCTAAAGAATTGCCAATAACTTCAGGGCAAAAACAGCATAAATGCTTTGAAGTATAACAAGTTGACAATCCTTATTTCCAGAAACATGAACAAAGTCCTCTTATTCCTTGTGGGCAGCCTATAGACCCTGTCTTTCACTGTCAACCAACTTCTGAAATCAAGGTGAAGTCTACAGCTGTCATAGTGAATCACTGTGTGCAGTTCCCAGTATTGAACAAGGGGAAGCCGTTTCTGGTCTTGTGAAGTGAAACTTAATATGAATGGGGCTTCATGATGTGACTGAATCTTCACAGGAGAACGCAAAGGCACTGGGCTGCCAAATTTTACTAGCATTGGCTGAGGGGGAGTTGTTAATGACACTGGGCAGCAGATGGTCTTAGAGAGTTGTTAAGACACTGCGGATCGTACTGTAAATACGTGGGCGAATAGAACCAGGATGCTGACAGTTCACTCTCACAGCTCATCATGAGAAGGAGACTCAAGTGGAATTCAGTTATTGCTAGAACATGAGTGTCTTGGGATTTGGCAGTCTGCTATGTATCTGGGAAGAGTTTTGCAACATAGTAGTGGGATGGTCGTCCGGTCATGTAAAGTTCAAAACAGAGAGCATGATATGCCTAGTCAGTCTTGCTTGACCACCACTGATCTTTAGACCTGAAGCTACTGATCCTGTGCAATTTAGCTACAAGATCTGTAGAGGAGTTAAATTCATTCTTCTGATTTTCGTTGAATACAAGAGAGAATTCATTTATGTTACAAATGAATCTGAATTGTTGAACCAGAAAATAAACCGTTACAGGAAAAAGTCATCTCTTCTCTACCACAATCCTGGTGTTGACCTACTCTTCTGTTTTTCCTTCTCATGAAATACCTCCAGGCATTCCATCCAAACTAAAAAAGTACAGTTGTGGTTTGGGGCTTTTCATTTCGATTTAACAGGGTAGGACGCAAAAGCATTTCATTTAAATCCTTTGCTATATATTTAGCCTTTTTCTCATCTCAGCCTGCTTACCAATGCAGCTTTTAGTATGTCTTGAGGAAAATAATCATAGAAAGTATCCAAAGTGTCATTCACAACATAAAATACAGTATTTGGGGATTAAACAAATATATCACGAGATAATGATTTATCTGTATTATCTTTTGATTGTTGAAGCTTTGACTAAATTAAAACCTGTGTTTTCTAGTACATCTGATTCCTAGGCTTCATAAATGTGGTATCTGAGAAGATCAGAAACATGGTTTGCTTATCTGTTGCATCTCATCAAAGTCAAATTATGAAGTCTAATTTCTGAAAGGAAAATATTTTAATACTGGTAATTACTTTTCTGCTGAAATATTGAGGCTGGAAACAGCTGGATGATGTCAATTAAAATCCTCAGTTAACTTCTGTTAGGGAATAATTTAAAGCAACAGTAGTAGTGAAATGCCCTTTAGTTTGTGAATGCACATAATTCTTGCTATCATTGAATGACAGATAAGTATGGACCAGTTTGAAAATACCTCTAAGGGAGGTCTTTTAAATGTTCAGATTTGCCTTAATGACTTTGTATAAAAGTGTGCTAAAAACCTCCTGCAATGAATATGGCCCTCAACAGTAATATTTATGTAGTGTAATTAGAGTCTTTGTTAGGGATCCCATTATTGTTTGCAGTGTAATTAGACTTACAATCTAGTAAATGTGACATAGTGCGATGTTCTGCTTTGTAAACATTATTGACTCCATTTTAAGACGGAGATTGCCTCATACCAACAAATAAAAAAGAAATCATGGCCTCATAAAACCTTCTGATTATTTAGATGAGTACTCTCTGGGTTCCTGATGCAAAGTTGAGACTGAACCAAGGTGAATATTGAGCACAGGTGCGAGCTTCAGTGCAAGTGACTTGCCAACCTCCTTCACACCTCAGCTGGCTGCTTAAATCTCACTAAGTTTAAGGGGGGAAGAGATGCAAATCTGAATAGCTTTTTAACCCCATTAGCACAGTCCTTTATATTGTGTTTCTGTCTTATAGTTCATGTTTCTAGATAATAGCAACCAGCTATTGATCTGTTGGTAATCCACTCTAGCCATGTATGTGTATTGATCGGTTACTTTATCACTCATGGGAGGTAACTGAAAATGGGGTTGGCTAAACAGTTCTTTTAGGACTGAATTTAATTTTTTTTATAAATTTTGTTGTGTCTTAAATGACCAAGAATTTAGATACTAAATTGTTTTAAGCAGTAAACGGAATGGCCCGTTGCTGAAAATGAGGGATATTTTATGTTTATTGTTGAAGACCTTCAGTACAACTGCTGTCTTGGTGTAACTACTTGTATCGTTAATGTTTTTTTCACTCAAATAATGACATGATCCAAGTCTCTCAGGCTCTGCTCTTTTGAGACCTGTGTGTGTTACAGACTAATAGAAGCAGGCTGTCCTCTCAATTCATGTAAGAGGACTTGTCGTTGTCTCCCTCCCTCTGCAGTGGTCTTTGTTAGTCAAAATATCTTACAGTTCTGGCAGTAATTTTTGCAGAGTACAAAATGAGTGCTCTCAGCAATGAGAACAATGAGAACAGGTTCTAGATAGGAGGCTTTTTGGATACAAACTTTGCTTTTATTTGGAGTAATGGGATGCTTTCAGTGCTGCAGCCACTGTACAAACAGTGCAAACACCAGGTGCTGGTAAAGCATCTGTAGTCTGGGTAGCTTGCTCTAATTGCAGTCTCTCACTGTGAACATTTTCCCACAGCTGTGCCAGCAAACATCGCAGACCTGAGAAACATAGAAGTGCTCAACTTTTTCAACAACCAGATTGAGGAGCTGCCTACACAGATAAGCAGCCTTCAGAAACTCAAACACCTGAACCTTGGGTGCGTATCTTAATGTAAAACTTTGCTGTAATAGAGGTGTTACCAAACGTCATCGCAACTGAACCTGTAACTTCTTATTTTTTGATAGTAGATTTTCTTATTGAAAGTGGTTTTGAGGATAACCTGGGAATTATGGCTTCAGAGTGTTCGGTTAATGTCCTGGATAAACAGAAACTTAAATGATCAGGCAGTTACTCTGGTATACTGATAACCATTTAAGGTCAGCAGCAACTCATATTCATTGAATACTGTAGTCAAACTGAACAATTGCTGACTTTTACTTCCCTAGTAACTGCCTCCTAATTCTGTGGTTACTGCATAAGAATCAAGCTCTGTTTCCTGTTCTGATTTGAAAAAAAATCCATGTTAATTCAGCACTTAAATTCCAAATTCTCGAATTTGGGTTTATAGACATTTCAATTCATATTAAACCTGTAAAAGCATATATTAGATGTGGTGTGCATTTAGTTCAAAGAGCTAGTATTGACTGAATTTGTGCTGGGGTGTTTGTGTTAAATGTTCAGCTTCTGGTAGAGCTGGTCATACTTTATAATAACTACAGTTGCAGAGGGCTTTCTTGAATTATTAAGAAAACAAATGTGAAGCATAAGACCTTCTTAGAATTAAATGGGCATATTAAAGTGTAACTATTTAGGAAAGCACTGGTAGGCGTAAGCTTTAGCATTATAGGCTTCTCATAGAAAGAATGTTTGCATTTTATAAATTCCAGCTTCTGAACCACTTAAACAGAGCGTTTTTTAACTCTTTAAAATATCAGATTATTTTGGCTAGGCTCTGTGTATTTTGCTTTAGATACTTTCATAGAATACTGATAGTTGAATTGCATCTTGAACTGTTGGAATGCCAATAAACATTTTAATGATGATCTGTGTTCCCTGGTCTTTTATTTTGGTCACAGTAGATCTCTAGCTTTCCTTGATATCTGTTTCAACCTCTGAATTGCTTTTCAGAGCAAAAATTAATCAGGATCCTTTGTATGTTGGGGGTTAGAGCCATATTTTTGGAATCGCATATAGAGGTGTTGCAGTATATGAAGGACCATTGTTTATATAGTTCAAATACTAGTCTGCATTAATGAAAAAAATGTCATGCAAAAGACCACTTGGTGTTTGGAACAACAGCCATTCAGGCCTGGAACCACATTTGCCATGTTCATTTATCAAGTGCTGTAAAATCTTAGCCATTAAGTGCTCTTCCTTCTTAATCCTCTCCTTACACATGGTCTTCCAGGCACAGGACTTAACCACCCAGTCTTAGATTTGCAAAGTGGGTTCTGCTTTAGGCATCCTTGGAGTCAGTGACAGGGAAACTTTTTTGCCCTGGTAGGTTTTTCAGTAGACAGCCCAGAAACTCTCTTGTCATCTGCAGTTCATGTGTTAGAGGGCTTCAGAGGAGCCCCCTAGGGGAGAGAGGAACCTTGAATAAGAGCAGAGATTATTTTTGGGAGAGTTTTGGCATGGAAGGGTCTAGTGGTGTGGAAAGAGGGAAGATGTACTGCTGCACAGAAAGCTTAAAATGTAGCATTTGGAAGGTAGGTGAGGCACAAGCTCAGTGTTTGAACTTCTGCAGGGATGAGTAGTGCTGGGCAGCAACTTTGGGCTGTTTCTCTGTCGCTCCAAAGAATTGATACCATTCTGCCTCTTGTCAGTCGGAGAACATTCTTTCCCTCCCTCTTCCTTGCTTGCCAAAGGGAAGGCCATTAGGGCAACTTGGTAAAAAACCCTTTTCATTAGCAGAAAAGGAGCTGCTTACTTTAGTCGTGTTTTATATAAAGACCAGTTTTTAATACAGTGACAATTCTGCACTAGCAATAGTGGAGAATGCCTTTCTGTGTTTTAATTGCTGATACTACAGCAGCAAGATCAATTGTATGCCTGTGATGGGACTTCACTGGGGACGAGGAGGAAGGGGGATTTTGCCTTAGATCTAGCTACAGAGAGCTGATCTCTACAGGTTTTTGTTTTGTTGGGGTTGGCTTATGGAAAAGAGGTAAGGAAAGGTGAGGTTGTTTACTGAGTTTGTGAAAGAAATAGTATATGTGCTTCTCCTGTCTTTGCACACATGGGTATATGATCTTTCTTATTTTTGGTTGCACAAAAATAAGTTGGATCAGTACTTTGACTAGAGTTTTTATAGTTTTAAGTGTCAGATATTCATACATTCACATCATATCTCCTCTTGACTTCAGTTGTGACTGTTTATCACTTTTGCATCAAAAGACAATCAAATTCAGAGTATGTTTAGAGACATCTGAAAGGTCATGTTTGTTTCCAGTCTTCACATAAGAGTGAAATCCTGTTCTTGATAGTAGCTATCTGTACAGGCCCTTTCTGAAGATGCCTCTCTTCTCTCTTCTGCTTTCAAACCTGGGTGACAGCTGAAGCAGGATCCATACATACCAGGTATATATTTTCTGTACATGCAATAGGGATAGTATGAATAAGAAGCAGGTAGGTAGTTTTTTTCTGTTCATGTGATAAACAGCCATACACAAACAGTTCATACACAAGCAGTAAGTTTCTGTGAAGACGTCTCCAGCCAGCAGTGGGCCTGCTTTCATTGTTGCAGCAGCTCAAGTGATTATCTGGATCACCCTGTTCAAGCTCTTTGAGGTCAGAGGAAAGTTACCATTTTCTCTACCTTGTCTGCTCCAGGTTATCAGAGAAATCTCTTCCGTTACGTGTCCTCATGTTGTTCTGGCTGTTGCCAGTGGGAACTGCTGTCCTAAACCCTCTTAGGACTGGCTGATTGAGCTATATTTAGATTAAGCTTCATCAGTCACAGGACTGACACTTTATTTACTTCATGCTCCATGTGCATCAATAGTTCTGTGGTGATATAGATTGGCTGTTCTTAAGAAGAGATTTGAGCAACAGTTATCAATGAATATAAATACTGTGCACTTGAGGTATTCCCCTTTGTGTTTGGTATCATGGTGAAGAACTGCATGGCAGAATGAGAAATGGTCAACGTGGTGTGCAAAAGGGTAATGTGTAGTTTAGCTAGAATTCATCTACTGAGGACCAGCTTTCTCCATGGAACACTCTTAAAGCAGAGCACGGCATTATGACATCTCTTTCCCTTGTGCTTTATGTTTTGGGTGTGACTGCTGATTGACATAACAGACAGAATCCATTGAGAATGCGTAAGTTTTGAGTATATTTATAGGAGTGAGAGGTTATAAAAAGGTCTGCCTTCTGAAAGACTTGTTCAGTATCTTGGGCCCTTGAACTCTTTTCAAAACAAGAGGAAATCTTGGCATAGATTCCATTTTTTAAGGAAGAAAAAAAAAGGAAAAAACCAAACAAAACTGTTGTTACTTGTATTATTCCTGTCAGATGCAGTGAATGCTGATCTCCTATTTTTTTCTCTTTACTTACAGCATGAACAGGTTAAACACATTGCCAAGGGGATTTGGTTCTTTACCAGCCCTAGAAGTTCTTGACTTGACTTACAACAACTTAAATGAAAATTCCCTACCAGGAAACTTCTTCTATCTGAGTAAGAAACTCTTCTAAAAACTTTACAAATCTTCAGGTTATGGTCCTTTGCTCTCTGCAGTTGAAATTTATTTGATGCAGACCAAAATACAACAGATATTTTCCCAATATTTATGTTTTTCTTTTAATATATTTTGAATATTTCTACATAGCACAGCAATATTTAACACAGATATACTGTCATCTGACACCTTTGGACAAGAGAAGACTTGCTTAGTAATATAGTCTATTAGTTTTCTTCTGAGTAACACTTCCTCGGGTCTATACTCAGTTAAAACCTGTCGTGGAGCAGGTTGCAAACCTCATGGGAAAGTAAACTGTTTTGCAACACAATTCTTGTGAGTTGAGTCTGAAAATAATTGTATTCTGGGTGGTTCATTACTAAAATAGTTCTAACAGCATGTGGGTGTTGAGGTGTCCAGTGCGTTAAAACATATGCTAAGATTACAAAGATTGGCAGAGGAATGGTAGAACTAAGCTGACCTTTGCATATGTTAAAAATATATACCCAGAGAGTTGACAGAAAGGTACTGTAATGCATATGTGCAAAAGAGCTGCATTATGGTTGCCTAAGCAACTTGAATTCTGGCACTTTCTGGGTTTCAGTGATTCTGCTTTTCCATGTATATGCTGAAGTGACTTCAGGATCAGTGCATTCAGCATCAAAGTGACAGGCGAGTGGAGAGGACTGCTGCTCTTTGAGGGATGTTGTGATTGTAACCTGGCACAGGGAAATCTTTAAGTCAGCATTATTAAAAATGGTCACATTTAGTTAAATGAGAGGAGGAGGAGAGAACTACGTAAGACAAATGGGATCTCCTCTGGTGGGAAGGAGAGGTTTTGCTGTTCTGACCACCTTCTCTCCTGCTGCACCTGACAGTTCTTTGTGAGTCTCCATTTTAATTCCTTTTTCCAACCATCATGTATGCTTGTTCACTAACAGCAAGCTGCATAGTTGTGCTGGGTCATTTTTTTTTTTTATGAATTTCATTGAGACTTCGCATGGAAATTACAAATTATACTGTTTGAGTCTTCTGTATTTCATTTCAGATCTCTTCACCAGTGTGGTTTCTATAGAGCTTAACATAGTTGTATATTTGTCAAAAAAACCTCAGAATTTTTTTTTTAATTTTGTTTGTTTAGGATGCAAATTGATGTGATAAATAGGAATCGGGGGTAATAAAGAGTAGTGACTGTATTCTCATATCTGAGCATTCAGGCTATTTGCCAGAATCTGCCAGAGTCTACTGTTGCAGAAATTGTTAATTGTGCTAGTCCTTTTGAATATAGATGTTTTCCTGAACTCACCAACAATATAATAAGCCAGTAAATCTAAGTTTGACCTGCTTGTTATTATTGTGAGCCCTGGGTATGTCAAAGGCTTTTCACCAAGTCAGGGTCATTAATCAAACCTGACTCCTTTTTATTGATTAGACCTCAAATGGTTGGGTTATATGCCACCCTGTTTATATATTGCTATTTAATTTGCAGCCACCCTTCGTGCACTCTATCTAAGTGACAACGATTTTGAAATCCTGCCGCCAGATATCGGGAAGCTCACAAAGTTGCAGATAGTAAGTAATTTATCTAAATTCTTGGAAAATCAATTCACTTTTGCAACACTTGTAGGAATAGAATCCAGTCAATTTGAGGAGTAGTCGGGTAGGTTTGCAGGAATAGACCACTACACCTGGAACTTGTTTACCAGAAGACACTTGTAAATAAATTGGAAGAATTGAGCATTCAGGAGAAAGCTGGGGGCAGAGGGAGTAGAGTTCTCTTTTGGGCTGCTTTATGGTAACTGAAAATCATTCTGACTGAATTTATATTTGCTCTTAGCTGAGCCTTAGAGACAATGACCTGATATCACTGCCTAAAGAAATTGGTGAGCTCACCCAGCTTAAAGAACTGCATATCCAGGGAAATCGTCTTACTGTGCTGCCCCCAGAACTGGGTAAGATTATGGATGATCATTTATTTATTTGACTAATGATGATGATGATGAACTGTACTTCCTCTGAAATGATTATGCTTAAGTCATCATACATGCTAATACTTACTTTCTCCTGGGGAAAACTCACTTTTTCATTCCTGGATATGCAGGAGTAGCCAGAAGATGATGTGTGTTTTGTTTTATTATTTTATTACATGTTGCATTGTTCTTGTGCTTGCCAATTTGTATATAGCACCTTACTTTATGTAATGTATCATAAATACTGGGTCAACAAACCCATTCTTATCTCTCACTGGGTTTTGAGAGCACTGTTTAGATTAGCCAAAATGATATTAAGCAAAAATGACAATAGGGTTAAGTGCCTTCTTAGTGACTGTGCCTATACAAAGTGGAAGTTTGATCAACTAGAGTGAAATATAGCTAAATGAGAGAATTTTTTGATAGCCTACCTTTCTTAGGGAGCTGATAGCTCTTTAACTTAAAGCAATGGAGCTGGTTGATATAATTTGAATTTGTGATACTGTATTGTTGAATTCAGTTACAGGGGGCTGCTCTCAATCTATGAAGTAAGAGTTCTTCTTTGGAACTTAAGTATTGATTTTGCTGAATTTGCATTTTTATGTGAAGGGCATGGTTCTTGTTTGCCCCGAGCCAGAAATTGGTTTCTGATCTTAAAATTTTAAAAAATATTTTCGTTGGGAGTAATGTAGTTGTGTCAATTACCTGTTTTTGAAACACCTGTTTTACAGGGTCTATTCCTTGTTTGTTGTTATTGTGGACTGTTTCATGGGGAAGCTTCTTTGTTTCAACTGATACCTTCCACACAAATAGTTGCCAGAACTCAGAAGGATAGGGGCAGAAGTTAGTATGATAAAGTAAAATCACTTGTTTTCAAAAGAACTTGCTTTCACCCATTGACCCTGTGTACTTTAATATGACAGTCTGCAATTAATGCTTTTTGTTTTGTTAGAGCAACATGCTTTTCTTCTGTGAACTGGGGAAGGTATTTGCTTTGACTCTTATTTGTTTGCCCCCTCTGGGTTTTTTTTTGACATTTCCCCACACCACTAGTGGATGAAAGTTGCTCTCTTTTCTTCAATTTCAGATATTTATGTCTTGACACAGGTATACTTTCTTTGGGTTAGGGTCAAAGTCATATTTATTGGTCAATTCTTTGAACAGTAACATTTCAGAAGCATGTGGTGTCTGTAAATGTACTGTTCTGTAGCTTCCTAAATTACAGCCTTCAGGGTTTTTTCAGAAGTGGAAGATGAATAGTGCACAGTCTAACCATCTTCTTTGGCTAACTAAATATTGTAAACATGCTGCTGCTTCACAAGCATAGCAACAAATCCCCGTTAAATGGTTTTATTATCAAAATCCACCCAAATGGAAATGTTTGAAACAAAATTCTCAATATTTATTTTGTATTGACCTGCAAAATTCAGGATGGCCAAGGGAAATTTTTTCTTCTAAGCATTTCTTTCATTTTAGAACAATATTGCAATCTGGTTAAAAAAGGACTTGTAATTTTGCCCCAGTTGATAAAGGTGAGGTTCACTGACACAGCTAAGTCCTTGTTACCTCTGTTCCTTATTACTCAAAAGGTATTTTGTAAATTCTATTTTTCTTTTCATGTATTAATTGATCAGTGTTTCATTTTATGGTCTTACTCAAGATCCTCATTTGTGATCAGTTGCCATAATTTCTGTGGTGATCTGTGCCATGGATAATGCTAGAACCATCTTAGATTTTTAAAACAGATTTTGGTTTATTTCCAGAGAACATTACACTGAAGTCTAGATTTATAATTTGTGCAACTTGCAGGCGTATTTACTGTGAAAAACAGTGTTTTGCTTGTTTATTAAACATCTAGGCATACATGTTCTGGAATGGAACACCAGACTAGGGTTTGAAAGGCTTGTTTGAGATCAGGGAACAGGCCATAGGCAAGAGTCAATCTCTGCACTCTGTCTTCCCCTCTGTAAACCAGGGCAGTTTAGAGCAACACTCCATTGCAGACGATTTTAAAGGTGGCATAAGAGGTTTGCAGGGACTGCTAATGCCACAGTCACCATCTGAGGGAGAATGAACTTTGTCTGCTGTCCGAGTTCTCCCTCCTAAATTTTTAAAATTGAATTATAATGTACTCAGAATTATCCAAATACTTCCTGGTGTGCGTGACGGATAAATAGCTTTTCAGTGAGCTGGTCCTATTTGCATTAATTGGAGCTGCTGCTGTTCCATTAAAAGTAAACAATCTTTTCTCTCTCATTATCACTTTCATAATTAAAGGTGCTGAAGGCTTTTTACTGGCTTAGTTCAGGCTCTGGTGGACAGCAGTGAGTCACTGGATGTTCATTTGCCACAGAGATGGGCACAATTGAATGATGAGAAGGATGTATGTGTTAAACTGTTTTTTAAAGGTAATGTAAAGAAGTGCAGAAGAAGGAATGGAGAATAGGGTATGAAGAAGGCCACAGACAGGCCTCAGGGTCACAACTTTGAAGTGGAGATACCAATAAATAACCCCCTACAGTCAGCCTGTAATGCCACCCGATGTGATTGAGCATGGCACCAGTACAAGGCTGGGGGAGATCACTATTATCCTCTGTTGTGTTTAGCAGAGAGTACCTACTGCTAATATAAGAAAAATATTCCTCCTGCCCAGGAGGAAATGAGAGGACTGAAAGAGTGCACTGGTCCCTGGATGAGGTGGTTTTCTGTAAATACAGTACATGTGAATGATGAGCACAGGAAATGGCCAGGAGTAGGTGGGTGGAATTTACAGCTTGTTTTTATTATTTGTCTCTCAGAACCCCATTCATGAGAAATGGTGGTGGGCAGTCATATATAAACTTTAAAGAGGCGCTGGCATTTTTTTCCATAGCATTTAAAAGGTTATGTGCTGTATTGCGAGACAAATAAATCATGATTCACTGCAACAACAGAGTTGCAGTCAGTTATATAAATTGCCAGGGAGGCACTAAATCTGTCGCTTTGTGTGTTCTGACCATTTAACAATGAGAATGGATTGGAAAGAAAGTAGACTAGAAACAAGAACCCTATAAAATGGTAGATGCAATTAGTCACCTCGGTGATGGTCTTTTAAGTTCATTGTTTGTTCATCTGGGTGGACCCACACGTGCCACAAAAAAGATTTTCTCACGAGGATCAGGAGTGTAAGTGTAGTATTATATGGTGCAGAGTACTCACAAAAATGTAGCTAAATAATCACCCAGAGAATGTAACTAGCTGATCTGTATGTTTGCATTTTTGATGTGAAAACAAATGGTTTGATTTTTAAGGCCCAGATTCTGATGTTGCCTGTGAGCATTACCCTGCTGCTACTGCATGTGTGCACACACGTAGTTCAGTCAAGTTTATGCGTATGGAAGAACAGTGATTTCTAAGAATACATTCCCAATTACCATCCTCCTTTTTCAAAATTGAATTTGGCATCAACAGCTAATAAGTTGCTGTTCAATACTGTTCTAGTTTATAAAATCATTTCCTCAGGTAAAGAGAAACACTATCAAAATTATGAAGTTAGTCCATACTGGAAAAGTGGAAAACTCAAGCCTTGTTAAAAAAAAAAACAAACAACAAACTTGATGAGATAAGTAGCCATGTTCCTTTTTAAGGAGCATGAAACATTTTGTAAATTTAATTTGTATATCAGAATAACCAAGTAATTCTTACGTAAATTTTTAGTTTTGAACAGCTAAATTACCTTCTGTGCATAAAGGATTTGCTTTAAATACAAAGTACAAGGAATTGTGCCAAAAGCCTCAATATTTCTATCACAGGAAGACTTTTGAAAATTTAGGCTTTTGAAATGACTCTGGAATTTGTGAATTAATATTATATTACGCAAAGTAATAGCTGTAGTTGTTTGTTCAAGTAAATATTAAGCGAAATAGCCGTTTACTCAGGTAATTATAACAGACATGTGCAAATATAAGAATCACTTACTTTACAAAAGATATTTCTTTTCCGAATGTTGGAAACTTTTCACTAGTTGATGTAAATGCTGAACTTTTCTTATTTTAGTATAAACTGTCACTGCACCGTGCCTGTGTCACAGCCCAGTGCTGCTCACACCTGTAATACAGGTCATTCATTGGTGCTTGTTGGAAGCCTGAACACTGGGGCTCTTTGGACAGCAGTTCTGAGCACTGGAACAAATAACTGATACCTCACAATTTCAAAAAAAGACATGTTTCTAATTTTGGAGCTAAGGTATAGGTGGATAAACAAAATAACTTGTTTTCTGGGACTGCTGATGTGTAGCAGTTATCAGTCAAACAATAAAAAACATGTATGTAACAAGATAGGTTATGGAGACATTATATATATGGAAAAGCTTCTCTGAAAAGCTGTGCATATTCTAATTGTGTTTCTCATTTAAGGTTTAAGGTAAAAAAAAGAAAAAAAAAATCCGAAACCACTACACCCTACACCCCACCACTTGTTATGTAGTTAGAAACCAGGCTGAATGCAAAGTACTTGATGGACACTGCTGTAATTCTTTACCAAACTTTCCAAGATTCAGATTTGATCTTGCATTAGGTTTTAAAATACGCAAGTTTTTACAGTTGCTTCTCAGATGACTACAGTGTGTGTGTGGGTTCTCCTCATGTTGGCTGTACTCTGATTATAAGTACCATCAACATAATAATGATGTTTCTGTCAGCAGATACTTCATCTGTTGTGTCAGAGCTGTAGTAGGTAAGAGTACTGTAATTAGAGCCAATCTGAGCAAATGTTGCATTTGTTGTTATATTTCGTTCATTTTGTGCATCTCATAGTACTTGAAAGTGGTTTCGCTCTTCTGAGTACTTGGCAACCTGTGTTTGAATGGAACTTTCAAAGGTACAGGGCAAAAGCAATACAGTGAGTCTTTTTTGAAGTGATTTTTTTAAATTAACTAGATTTTGGTCTGATGAGGGACCCTTCAAAGAGAGAATGCTCTGTTGAATTGCCATGTAATTGAGAATCTCAGGGGAGTTTCTGATGGTGGAAAAAATGTGCAATATATTCCAAAATAAATTGGGATGCTGATCCTCTAAGCCTGTAATACTTCCTATGCCGTTAAAGTGTCTTTGATGTTAAACTACTTTGACATCACGTTAATTTCCTTTGTTCCAAAACCCATCTGCTGCATAGTGTGTTTCTTGTATTTCTTCACTGGGAACACTTAGCAGTGACTGTTGGTCTGCCCCTTGGGATCCCGGTCAGCACTGGACATTTGTTACTCAGAGAAGTGCAGGAAATGGTATTTCCAGCACAATATGTCACCTTTCAAAGAAAGAAATGAGTGAAAATTAGCAGTACTTGTAGATCTTCTAGTAAATGGTCTTGTTCCTGTGTGAGGAATGTGGGAGAAATTTGTAAGTAATAGATAATTTTAAAATATATTTTTAAAAATACTTTTTGAAAGTACATTTTGAAGCGATTTCTTGGATTTTATGTTAAAATGCTTTCTTCTGCCTTTCCTCTTAGCTACCAAGGCAATGTCACTGGCTGGGCTGGTTGCCCTTGTACCTGAGAGCTGTGTGTGGTGGAGTTCAGTATTTGTGGTGTGGCAGTGTAAGCCATTAGCAGTGTTGTTAGGTGAGGAGTACCTTGTCTGCTGCATTGAAAAAGTTACTGTTCTATGGTTTTCATAAGTGAATATTATTATTATTTACTCTTTCTGCTAGTTGTCCTGGTAAGGTCGGGTTTGTTGTGTATTGTGATGTTAGAAGTTGCCAGGGCTCTCCCCTTGTTTACAGAGAGTTAACCTCTCCTGTCACCTGAATATGGAAATGTGAGTTTGCCCAGCCGGGTTAGGGCTATAATCTGTCTGTATTTGATACCTGGAGTGTGGTTTAAGGTGGTAGTTCAGCATTTCATCCATCCTCTTCTCTTTCCCAGGGTTCGTCTTCAGTCCTGACACATTCTGAAGTGTCAGATTTTCCATTATACTTTGGTATAAAGATTCAGGCTGACCTTTGCTTTGATGCTGGAATTTTGTATAGACATCTCAGGACTGCATTTACTTTGTTTTAAACTCTCCCCTATGCAACACACTAGAGGGTAAAATTCTCTTCCCATACAATTGTAATAGCTGTAGCTGAGGTGATCCCAGTTTGCCCTGTAACACTTCACATTTACATCAAGGATAAAGAATTCAAGGTTTAGTTGGTCTGCTTTTACTTGATTTATTTCAGCTATGTTCCTCTTACTAAGAGTTGAAGCAAATGGAGTAGCTACTATGGGATCACAGTATAATCAGACTCTTAAACCTGTCAAAGTAAAGAGTGAGAGAAGACTTGGCTGCTGATCCTCACTTACTCCATGAGAAGAAAGCACAGATCGTCTTTTTCCCTTGTAGATGGGCAGAGGGAGCAGCAGTGTTTTAGAACCAAGCTTAGTTCAGCACGGAGGTAAAGAATGTATTTTGACAATGATGAGCCATTAGAACAAGATGCAACTGGCAGTTTCCATCTCCTGATGTTTTTCTGTTTGAAATGTGTTTCATTGTAAGCTTTTCAGTTGTTGAACTGACACAGATCTACTGTTGCATGTATTCAGGTCAATGCTGAAGTTGGAGTCTCATCTCTGAACTCATTATTGGAAATCATCATGTACATCTGAGAAGTTGTAAGAATAACATGTGATGTTGCAAAACCTGTTTTAACTCCCTGAAAGTAATTGTAAAACTGAGGATGGACTTAGGCTTCAGTGTTTGGCTTTCAGATTGCTCCCTCAGCCTTCTCTTGCCCTGGGGCTTCCTGTCTAACACTCACAGGGGAGATTGCAGGCATTCCCATCTGTTTGGTTAGGAAAGGAGCCAGGGGAAGACTTCCACCGTGCTTCTGTGTGATGGATGCTCTGGAGTATCTCATTTATTTGCATGTACTGAATCTGATTTCTTGTTATCTGAGACTTGAACCTTTTCCCATATCATGTAGAACCACCACAAATGCTATTTCAGGGTTATCTGAAGTGCTGGTGACTTGAAGTGATACTGTTATACCTTCTTCAATATGAGGGTGTAGGGGTGAGAGGGCAGAAATGTTGCTGGGATTGATCTTTTGGAGGCATTTTAGTCTAGGTTTAGATTTACTAAACTTAGTTGTTCTGTCTTAGCTCATAGGAGCTCATCAGTAAGCAAATTTGTATTTTTGACATATGCTATGGAGATGTAGATTTGTTTATCATACTGAATATTTCCATGAATATTTCTGCCGGTTCCAAAGTGATTGAGTCACACTGCAGTTACGTACAAGATTTTGCTCTTTGTTGTCTTACTGCTCCTGTATAAATACTGTTTAAATCTACTGTCTTCTATTACTAATCCTTCAAAAGTGCTATGTCTTCAAAGCAGAGATGATCTTACTTGTTTATAGGAGTGATATGAGTTACTGGTGCACGGCCTTACATATGCTTAAGATTGGGTTGAAAATCATTGGCTTTTGATAATACTTCGTGGCATAGAAATGTGTATATATTTTTGGTTTTTACATAGGTATTAAGACATCATTCACAATTAATTGGTTTGGTATCCTTTTTATGACATAATGGTCATTATATTTCTTCCACCCCCCCACTTAAAACAATCTCTCTCTCTCTCTATTGAGACAAAGCAAATACCAGAAAAGTAATAAAAAATATAAGCCCTGTAGTGTAAAGCAAATCTAAAACAAGCCAGGACAGACATATTTTTACGTACAACCCAAGTTTAAATTTAGTGCAGTGGATTGATCCCTTACTTAGCATTTAATAAAACAGGATTCAAAGGTATTTATATCTAAATAAATTACTAAAACTAATTTTGTTCCTCCTGTTATATGTATGACAGAGAGTAAGACCTTTGTGTTGTAAAGGGAAAGAACGTTTGAATTGCAGTCTTAAGAGGACTTGCTAAAAGGGTTGTGTTACAGCTTGAGGATTCTCCTTGAGGTCAGTGAAACAGAATGTAGGCTGGGAGGTGAGTCAGAGCATCAACAGGACACAGATGTGAAACTCAACAATATACAGGCTAAAAATGATATCCATTGATTTTAATGAAGCTCCACTGGAGGTGAATTTAAACCATTACAAAGAATCGTTGATCTGGTATTTTACAGCTAGGATCAGGTTTCTTATGCTGAATGCCAATGTTCAATTCTCAAATGTCAGAGTTGTTTAATTACTTAATTTCATCTTTTAATTTTTGAAAGTATTTAAAGTGTTGCCAGGGGGCATTCAAGTGAAAAGGACAAGCCAGGTTTGTGCTCATTCTGTTTCCTTTTGTATGTATTGAAGTAATGTACACTAGTCATACCTTTCTATACTTCCAATATACATCCATTGGGTAAATGTTACACACTTTGTATATCATACATCACAAGAGCATGAGGGGCTTGTAGCTGTATATGTAAGGGGTGCTTGCAGGCTTGGTCTAATGGACAAGAGTAGCCTGGGAGGTCTGAAGGCACCCTTGGCCAAAGTGATGGGTAGTATTATTACTGGCTCTGACACTCTCTGCAAACACAGCTCTGGGAGGCAGTATTTGATTTTCTATTATGAGCTCTTTTCTTACCTTTGGAGGCATTTGGGCAAAACATGAATGTTCACACAAACCACTTTTTATTTCAACAGCACTGCAGGAAAATAACAAGAAACATTAATGATCATGTTTTAGCTCAAGTGCAGGATAGATCCACGGAGACAGGAAAGTGTGGCTGCCTTCTTATCCTTTAAATGTCTCTCAGGATGGGGTGTGCCCACTGTCAAATGAGGTGGCCCTTCTGCCCACCCATGGCTGGAGATGCTCTGAGTTTAGGAAGTGATAAATGGTATTTTTTGTTAATGGATGACCTAAGTTAGAACACATTAAAATTAAAAAGGTGCACACTTTGATTTTGCACTTGAGTTTTCAAGATTTTTAGTGTAGATCTGTTTACTGTAGCTCCCAGGTGGCAGCTATCGAGATTTGGGCAGTAGACAGTTTTCAGGTCTGCACAGCTTAGTAGCTGAGCATTAGGAGCAATTTGGTTTTGAGGTGGGGTAAACAAAGTTAAATCACAGGGATCCAAGCAAACTTAAGGGTTCAAGATCATCTTCAGATACAATGAGTGCTGAGACAGAAATAGAAATGCCAAGATCAGGCATTTCTAAGACCACACAGATGGCTCCTCTTAGAAGGCTTTTGGTCATTCTGTGCAGGTCATCCACAGCAGTCAGCTGTTAGATCTCTGCTCTTCCCTTTTCCGGATTCTGTTCCCTTTTCATTATCCACGTGCTGATACAGCAGTGTCCACTTTAAGGTCTTCCTACTTGGAAATCAGTATTTACTCAAGATAGAGTAAAAAAGTATCCATTGGACTTAGAAGGTTCTTTAAGCGTGTTAAACCTGGCTTTCTGGGATGTATAGTTTTGATGATTTATTAGAATAATTTTAGAAGCACTTAAAAATAATTTGAATAGCATTTCTGTGCCCTAGGAAAGGGACTGTGTGACTGGCCTTGAGGATGGCCTATTCCTCCTAACTTACCAGAGGCATATGACTGATGCCTTTTGGTGGAGCTGGTCTCTTTCAGAATGAAAAAAATAGCAAGAACATTAAGTCAATAATGAAGAAATACAATTTTAGTGAAATGATTATGCCAAATTACATAAATTAGGAATATTTTTAAATTGGTAGATGTGCTTGGAATGACCAATGCAGTCTCCTATCCTAATATATTTTGTGATTGAATCTTCACTGCTGGAGTGTTACTAGAGATCATTCTGTATTTTGCTTACTAAAAGTATCTGAGGGATGTGATGTGATCGAACAGTATATAAATTTCCAAAAGCCCTGGGGACAGTCTTCTGCTGATGCTGCTGTTAGACAGTATCCTTGAATGCACATCTGCCGTGACTTTTTCCCTGGCTCTAGTGCTGCAGGGGTGGAATAACAGCGTATTCTAACATAAGAAAATCACTTAGGCAAGGAGACTTTTGGGGTTGGGAGACAGGGACACATGTGTGAGGTGTCCTGTTGCTTTGCACTCCTGCAGTGAGCCTGGTGCCACAGCCATGGCTTCAGGCAAGTGTGATCATCTCTTCCACACTGCTGGATTTGTCTTGTGCACTGCAGCAGAAGGGTCCATGCAGTGCGCCTGTGTGTTTGGCACATACTGTTCCTGAGATGTTACTGAGACTTTGGCCTTGTGGTTGGGACCCCTGGATGTCCTGCAGCCAGAGTAGAATTAGGTAGGTACACCCTTGATTCATGGACTTTTTTAGCTGGAAGCTTAGAAAGGACACCAGGATCTGGCCCCAAGCACTGTATGATGATACAGGAGAGACACATTTCCCTTCTGTCTCATTTTTAATTGTGGGGCTTCTTTGTGCTCAAATGGCTTGCCTTGTGTCAGGAGGGTTGGACTCCGTTTCTTACTTAGTTCTGGTGAGGTGGGGCATTCTCCCTGTAACTTCTTATCCTGCTTATTTTTCTGCCTATTTCTGTCCTTAGTTTCTAGTTGGAAATTTTGGTATCCAGCAGGGAGGTTTTTAAAGCACTGGTTGCCCTGTCTGTCCTGTCTTCTGTAGGGCAGCCCTTCTTCACTCACCTGTGAGAACCTGGTGCTTGCCATGAGGACAGACAAGCTGTTCCTTTTCTCACTACCACACTTGATTAAATTCTTCACTTAAAATCCCTAGGCTCTCACTCCAGCTCTAGGTGGCCAGTGGGATGGGCTGCCAGGCCAGCTGCTGCTGGCAGGGCTCCCAGAAGGACGTCCTGGGCAGGGAGGGGTGGATTTTGGTGCAGATGCTGTATTTTTGTGCACCCAGTTTCCTCTGTAATTAGATTAATTAGGGCTTCTTCCCTCTGAAGGTGAAAAAAAATATTTTTACCTGCCTCCAGTGTGTTTTGGGAAAAAAGAGAAGACAGAGGAAAATAAAGCTATTAAATTGGCATATGGACCTACAGGTTATTCTGCTTGAAAGGTCTTGGTTTTGCAGTAAGATTACTTTGGCTCTAGTAGAGTAGTAATTATTACAATTAATTATGTTTAAATGGGCCACGTGGTATTTGAAATGGAAGCGGGCACAGTGTACTGTGGGAATGGAAACGTGCAGCAGCCTTCCCTGGATGGTAAATTTCTGGCACAGCTTGGGACAAGGGGATTCAGCTGAGACCCCAGATATTGAGATTTTGGTCACGTGTGACTTATTCCATTAAGCAGCATTGAACTTGACCTGTGATGGGGTCAAGCTTGCCTCCCCAGATTTAACTGCTTTTGTTTGTAGTACACACGTTGATAATTTTACCTTGATGTCCCACCTACAGAGTGCTTGCAGTGTTGGTAGTTTTGGAGAGCAGGATACAGGATTTTTTGTAGGCAATAAAATGGGAAATCCAATTTGCAATTGCAAAGCAAGCCCCTGAGCGATACAGGATCTTCCCAGCAGCCCTGGTCAGAGGGTTAGGGCTAATCGCCGCTCTGGCCGCCTTCCCCAGCAGCTTCCACGTGAGATCTGGATGGCAAGAGCGCCAGCCCGTGCCTTCAGCCAGCACAGATTTAGACACACTGCTTTCTAGCTTATTAGGTCCTCTTTGTCACAGTACTTAATCCTTTTTCCTGATCCTTGTTAGAGCAGGGCTGCCGAGTCCCTTAATAAAGCAGACGAGGTGCACTGAAGCGTGCGGCGGCGGGCGGCTGCCGCCTGAGTGGCGGCTGCGGGGGATGCTCCTGCCGCTGCGGGCTCAGACCAGCCTGCCACAGACAGCTGGCAGATGAGCTTGTTAAGGTAACGGTGGACGTGATAGGCTGGTATGAGATGCTTGGCATCTTTTCACACCATATAATGGCCTGTCTTTAATTGTGTTAACCCCTTTTACAGAGAGGAATGCGCCAAGGATTAGCTGTCATGCAGAATGTGTAGCCAAAATGAGCAGTGAGAACAGGGCTTGAAGCAGCTCCCCTTGCCTGCACTTGCACAGCCCCCTTCATTTTGCAAAGCTGTGGTGTCAGGTTGATTTCAGATTTCACCAGAAGCTTGGCTCAGTCAGTCTTCTTTAAAGACACACCGCAAAAGTCTTCAAAACACTGTAAATATTTTTTGTTTTGTTCCCCATAGTTAAAGATTATTTTATCTTATTGTGGTTTAGTTATTGTTGATTTATGGGGGGTGGGTAGGCCTCTCTTCATTGTAAAATTCACAAAAATAAATTGAAAATGTGCCACAGATTTCTTAATTTGTAGAACACAAGAAAATATTTCAATGGCGAGACTGTCCTGGAATTCAGCTCTTTGTATCCATAGTCATGAGGAGTTTCAGTGGAGCGTGTGGTGTTGTTGGGCTTGGGTGGTAAACTTTTACAGAATGAACAAAAAAACGCTGAGCAAGCCCATGATAGATCTCTTATGTCATCTGTCAACAGAATAGGTAAAGCTGCCACGTTATAAGAATGGCATTGTCTGTCTGCTTTTGTGAGTGTGTGTCACTCTAACCACAGATCACAGCGGGATCTCGGTGCAGACAACATGCTGGGCACTGGGAACGCAAAAAGCCCCTGGAGCAGGGATTGAGGAATGCTTTGCAATGCCAAGCTTCAGCAGAGCAGACGTCTACCAGAGAATCATTCTCCTTTCATTCCTGCAGATCATAGTGGAGATAGTGAACAGGTGCATAATCAAGTCACACTTAAAACTAATTTAACAAATAAGTGGACAGAGTTCAACCCTGCTTTGCAGTGTGTAGCAGCACTGAAACAGAGTGGAACTGCATCCATCATGGTGGGAACAACTGTCCTTCTAATTCTCTTTGCTAAGACTGTAATATTTGCTTTTATTATTGTTGCATTCTCTGAAACAGATAAAGGGTTTTTACATTCACAGCAAGGTATTTCTTTCAAAAATTTCATGTTTCAAATATTTTTCATATGATGTTTTGTTTAATCTCTTTCAGGTAATTTGGACTTGACTGGTCAAAAACAAGTTTTCAAAGCAGAGAACAACCCTTGGGTTACCCCTATTGCTGATCAGTTCCAGCTGGGAGTATCTCATGTTTTTGAATACATTCGTTCAGAAACATATAAATAGTAAGTATTACATTATCTATTGTAGCTGTGTTATTTTCTTCCCTGTAGTGTGTTGGGCAAACTATTACCAGCTACACACATCTTTCATAATACATGAAGTAACTTGGTATTCAGGACAAATATGCAAGCCTGTACATTTGTATTAAGAAATTTTGCCAAGAAGAAGGTGACTGTCATGTAGACAAGTTAGGAAAGCACAAAGACTCTTTGATACTGTCCTGCATTTTTTGTTTATTTCTAAGAGTTGTTATGTAACATGACAAATGTAAAAGAACAAGCATTACAATTCTTTTGAGAAGTACTAATTTTCAGTACTGTACAGCTTTATAGATTGAAACAGATATTTGTTAATGTTTTTGGATGTGGGTTGTTATGTTTTGAGAGATATGAAGACTTCAAACCTGGTTTGGTCTGGACTAATTTGCAAAAATCTGCAACTGTAGTAATTCAAATACCAGTACTAGTGCTTTCTTCAAAAGTGTAAATGTGCGTGCTGGGCTTCTCCATTTTATTGCAAGATTCCATGTACAAATGCTGACCATTGGTTTAGGAAATAATGTCTTTAATCATTCACTTAATTGTAATATTTGTTTTAATATCTGCATGTTATTCTTTAGATGGGAAGTAATTTTTCAGTGTCTAGCAACAATCTTGATGCTGTCTCCCTAGGAGCAGTGGGTAGTACAACCTGGATTGGAAAGTTAGTTTTTGCATTTTGCCTTTATTTAAAAACTGTATTTTAATAATTCAGAAGCATCTCTGACAATCTTTTATATGGTTGCTGTCTGAACAAAATTACCAGAGAAAGAGTATTCACAAGTGACAGTTGTGAGATTCCAATTAAGTAACTGAAATGCAAATTTCTATATGAAACTAAATGACCCCACAATGGCTTTTGTAGTCGATTGTTCTTCATTTACAGAATTTTAAATGAAAAGAATCACAGATGGGAGAGTGGTTGCAGGAATTGCGTGTCTCAGAAGGGTGCTGATATTTATGCTGTAATTCGTGTTCTCAAGACAGATTTATTCATAGATTTAAGTAGGCTGCAACACCCTTCTTGCAGTAGTACTCTGTACTACAGACATGCTGTAGGGAAGCAGCTGCCTATCTCCTTGGACCATCTCTCCCCACTGTTCATTGTGTACCTGCATCTCAGTTTTTTGATAATGTTTTGTAATTTTGTGTTATATTGTCAATTTTATATTTCTGTTTGCTGAGCAGTGTAGGTTAGGGACCCTCATGCACTTCTCTCAGGGACCACTTTAAGGCATCATGAAGACAGCAAAATTTTAAGGCCTGAAGTGCAGTTCTGAGAATTTGACCCATGTTCTGTTTGTGGGGAAGGGGGTGGGAGGGAAAGCTGTTATTATGTATCTATAATTTAAAAAAAAAAATTAAAAACGTGTCACTCTGGGTATATTGAACTGCTCTGGGAGCTTTCCTTGTGTAATCAAAATTGATGAGAAGGTTTTGTAATTTATCAGTTACCTCAGCTGTTGTTCTTTGTTCTAAGTTAGCCATATTATGTTTGTTGTCTTACTCTTTGCTAGGTGTAGCAGTGTCTTATTGGCTAATGGGCCAATTTTGATTCTGTCCACAATAAATAACTGAAACCTGTACAGTTAACAGTGTAAGCAGAATCAGACTCTGGTCATTAATAGGGGGAAAAATCAAAATCAGATAATCTTTTTGTGGCTCATTCTTGGTTTCTACTTTGATCTTAGTAGCTTATTACAGTAATGTGTCATAATTTTCAAAGTTTAGTGATGAAAACCAAATGCATGGAGTTGTTAATAATTAGGTGTCAATTTTAGAATTTCAGCATATGACCACTTTATATTTATATCATTAATTAAAATTATCAATAAATTTGTTAGAAAGCCAGTAGTAGCTTTTTTTGAGTCTTGATTTTTCATGTTTCCCCTGATAAAAAGAGAGATAATGGATTTTCCTACTGAAAAAGACTGTTCTTATTATTTCCAGTTTCCTCTAAATATGTGATTGAGAATTACTGGATGCCATATCCTAAAGATGTTCCTCTATTTGCATTTGGTTTTAGGAGTCAAAACTGAAAAGCAGTGACGTGGGCTAGGTAACAGGTCTGATAGCGTTATTGTGCACGAAAGCAGATAAACTGTACACTCAGAAGAGATTAAAACTTTTTTCATGGTGGAATTTTGATCTTTTCCTGCTAATGACTATGGCAGCTTCTTCAACTGCCTTTTTCTTTCAGAGCCTCTGAACAGGTAGTGTGTCTTTTTTTCTATTAAGCAAATGACAAGACTGATATGTGAATTTAGAATTTTTCCCTGTGGGTATCTAAATAAGGGAAGTCAAGTTCTTGAGGTTTTGTGTGTTTTATTGCTCATTCTGCCAAAAAAAAAAAAAAAAAAATCAACCCTTGATAGATCCAGACACCTTAACTTTTACTGTGAGACAAGGCAGTACAGTTAAATGAGTGATTGGATAGGATGCTGCTTAGCTAACCTCACTTGCAACACTGAGAAGATAGAACATACATCAGCAGCTGACCATCAGACCAGTAAGTTTACTTTCAGGTACTGGAAGATGTAGACTCTCATAAACCAGAACTATGCATCTATATGGCAGATGAATTTTTAACTCAGACATTTGTTTCCTATGCCCGTTGTGTTTGCTAGCTGATTGGAAATGCTGACTTTTCTTCTTTTACAAGTTTCATGTTGTCAAGACTAGCTGAGACAGTGAAGGTAGGTTCATTCACAAGTGCCAAGTCTCAGGGGCTCACCAAGTTAAATTTTCACTAAGGGGTTATGCCGGTGCATTTTATTTTGTGTTTGCAATGGCTAGAACTTTGTTTGCTCAATTGCTGTTAACTTAGCCAGAAAGCAATAACTCAGTAAGGCCTGGCAATGCACTCACTTGCAGTCATGTAAATAAACCTTGAGGTTTCTGCTGATGAGTGGCACAAGCCATTGCTGCAGTCAGTGTCAGGGATCTCCATTCAGATTCTGTGAGGTTGAGCTGCTTTTGGGAAGCAGCCACCAAATAGATCACAAACCTCTTCTTTCCTTTGTGAAATGTACTGGCTGTTTCAAGCATATTTAGTGAAAAATTGCATCCCATTTTTAGCCTTGTCTTGGGATATTCATGCTCTAGTGATTAATTGATAAGTAGGGATGACACCCATGAGGGATGATTATGTCTAAAGATAAAATGTCATTTGTCTTGCATACTTTTACATTTCCACACTCCTGTTTTACATGGTAGTCACGCACCAAGTATAAAACTGGAATTGCACTTTACTTCAGAAGCATGTTAACCAGTGATACCCTCAGATCAGCTCTTCTTACTTCGTAGCTTCTTTCATTTCCTTTAATTTCCTTACCTTTCATGAGAAATGGTGCCTGGTGATTTTTTTCAACCCTAATTTTTCAAGGAAGACTTGGGCTGACAAAAAGATGGGCCATATATTGTGCTGGAAAATGTGTGTGGAGGGGCTCTTAATTCTTAACAGGAAATTCAGCAGCTCTTGGCACTTTGCTAGCTTTTGTTGGCTAAAATACGCCCACTGCACATATCATCTTGTGACAGCATCGTTTGGAAATAGGTCAGTTTGCCAAGTGTATAATGATTCTTAATCTCTCACTGCTGTGTAACTTTCTGTAACTTTAGTAAGCTGAATTTTGGCTTTGATTCTGTATATACTCAGAAGCTGCCATTAAACTCTCCGTCTGATGTCACAATAGTGTTGAAAAGCAGTTGAAGGAACTTGCTTAAACAGTGAAGGATAATGGCAACCTTGTCTCCTCAAAGGGCTTAACTAAATGTTTTATTTTTTTATTCATGCCTTTAGTCAACTTTCAGAGTGACCTTTATGTTGTAAGCATATTCTCAGAGGATCTTCTCTGTCTAGGATACTGACAAAGAAATGATGTATTGTGTGATTTAGTGGTCACAAGGTAGTTAGATAAGTGCAGACAGATTTAAACGTTTGAAAGAAAACAATGAATTAAGCTCCTATGAAGAACAAAATTCTATGATGTTCCTTGGGATTTATGTAAGATAATTAGGGATTTGATTAAGATGAGATAAAACTGAGATGTGTAATTGGTGCCAGTGGGTGGGTTTGGTTTCTGGCATTTAAAGTTAGTCCAGAAAGCTGCTCTTTGGGTACATTTCTAGAATTATTCGTGTGCTCTTGATCCATCTTCATATGGAACTTGTTCTTTGCACCAGTGATTTTGATTTTATCACAGCAGAGCCTGTTACAGACATCAACACCTGATAGTGTAATCTCCCAGCAAAAACAAAAGAAATATCTGGGTCCTGAGTGCTTTCTTAAACTGGCCTCAAACCCAGCAATCCCCTTTAAACACTTTATCTAATGATTGTCATTTCCTTGTTTGACCTCCATATTCCAGTGAGGCAAAATTGCCGTAGAACAGTCACACCATTTTTAAATCTCTAGAAAGCAGATTTTCCCCACGACACAGTCAATTTGGAGTCAAGAGGCTCAGGAAGATGTTTTGTGAAAGGAAGTAAGTCGCACCTATCACATTTCCATCAGGAAAGGTAGTAGAAGAGCAAGCCTTTTTCAAGACTGACACATGAACTCTTAGCGGAGGAAATGATTTGACAAATGCAGTGCTGAGCCTATATTGCTTGGCAGCATTGGAACATAGGTTTCCCTGGGCAGGTTGATCTGTGCTAAGCATTGTAATTGAAAACCCCATTTCATCGGCAGTGACAGTGTGGAAAAATCCATTCTTGATTCAGCCCTCTTTGTAGAGACAATCTCCCCAGCTTCTTGGGAATGAGTTCTTGTACTGAACCCCACTATTATGCAGCAGCTGCTTCCAGGGCAGTAGACACAGGTCGTGAAGGAACAGATTCCTCTTCTGGCTCACATTAATGACGAATATTTCAGGATTTATTTTTAACAACTCTAGGAGACTGGCAAGATACTCAGAGTAGTGCACAAGAATACAAATAGTATCTTGAAATAACTGGAGATCTTTTTCCACACTTGTTAAGCCTGTTTAAGTTAAGTTAAGCCAGCTGCGTGGTTGGTGCTGTCCAATGATGTAAAGATGATAATCAGTAAAACCACCTATTAAGGAGTGGAAAAGAGGTCAGACAAGTAAAAAATCCATATGCTGGTTCTTGGGAAGCATGTTGGGAAAATGGGAATTGCCAGCAGTTCATGTGGAGGCATCATCACGTTGAACTGATACGAAGGGAGATAGTCCTGAAATGGTGTTACTTGTGCAGCACAGTCTAGGACCTCCAAGAATCTAATTTTTTTATGCTAGCACAAAAAGCAGGAGTATTTAAATTATGTTTGCTGATGGTGCAAAGTTAGCAGCATAGAAAAGAATCAGCATACCGCACAGTAAGAAGTAGCAAACAAAGAGGAAGGCTTGGGTGTATTAGTTACAGGCAGGCCACTGGTGTGATATGCTGGAGTGAGAGGGAGAGGAAGGTAAGCACAATCCCCAGAGCTTGGATAAAGAGTGGAAATTTTCCAGTACAGAAAAGGAAATATTTCGCAGTTGTGGTCATTACGTTCATGAAAGATGAATTCAGGCAGGAACAGGCAAAGTGTGGAAATATAATAGGATAGTGAAATGAATGAAGAAAGAAGAGGAAATTTAAAAGGTATTTGATTTATTTAGCAAAGTCAAACCTAATAACAGAGGTCATGGCTGTCACTGGAAGGGAGAGGGGGAGGAAGAAACTTCATTTAAGGAATAAAAAACTGGTGGACATAGGAACAAATATAAGCTGCTCAGGTGTATATTTGAAGGAAGGTCTCTATTAAGGGGGCAAGGTAATAAATAACCTTCTGATAGAAAGTATTCCAACAGAAGAAATGAAGGCCAAAGCCTTGTTTCAGTGAGCACTGATCAGTTGGGCAGGAGTACATGACATGATTACTTGTGGCAGAGGACAGTATGTGGTGTAGGCAGACACCAGCCTACATTGCATTCACATCTCCTGATATTTGCGTGAAAAATTATGATGATACCCCCACATATATTAAGATAACTGCACAGTTCCACTGACATTAAACTAAAGAAGGCAAGGCTCTATTTTATATTGATATGAAGAAGAATAGTTATGCATATTCCTCCATTTAATAACCTGTTTAAATAAACATGTATGGCAGTTTTGTGCAGTAGTTTATAATTACTAAAAATTTTTCATAGCCTAAAAATTGTTATTATATAAGTTATATATTCATTAAGAAAAAATCATTTGGGGTTATGAAAATCTTACTAATTTTTTTTTGCTCTTAGGCTGTAGAGATACCTAGAGAGAATGCTTTTCTTTGGCTATCTCTAAGTAAAATTAAATTACCCAGTCATTGCCTAATCTTGTGAAGGTACCAAAAAGAATTGGGCACAGTTGATTCAGATGTAATTTCAAATGGTTAATATTTTGTACTTCTTGGGGGAATAAAGATCATATAGAAGAACACAGTTGCTTGAAACATCTATAGATCCGATTCAGCAGAGCTCAGTCAGACCTTAACTGTTTGTATGATCCACAGAAGTCAGTAACGATTTAAAAAACGTGGATAGTGTGAGTCTATCCTGCCTTGCTAAAAAAACCAGGCCACAATAAGTGCCATTTACCTTCTTTATTTTTCTTTACCTTTGTCTCTAGTATTCTTTGGTAGTTTGTGGATTTAGTGGTTTAACCTCAGACAGCAATTTAGAAGTACACAGCTGTTCACTCCTTCCTCATCACCCATGGGATGGAGAGGAGAATCAAAAGCTTGAGTTAAGAGCAATTCAATAATTGAAACAAATACTAATAATTGAAACATATAATAATACTGTTGATATTAAAATATAGTAATAATAGTAATGAAAAACAGAGAAGAATAAACCCCAACAGGTGTTGCACAATACGACTGCTCACTACCCACTGACCAAGGCCAAGCCCATCCCTGAGCAGCAATCAGTCCCTCCTGGCCAACTCCTCCCAGTTTCTGCACTGGACATGTTGTTCTGTGGTGTGGAATATCCCTTTGGCCAGTTTGGTCAGCTGTCCCAAATGTCTTCCCTCCTCTTCCCCAGATTCTTGTGCAGCTCCTCACTTTCAGAGCATGAGACACTGAAAAGTCCTTGGCTCAGTGCAAGCCCCACTCAGCAACAACCAAAACATCAGTGTGTTATCGACATTATTCTCATCCTGCATCCAAAACACTGCACTGTACCAGATACTAGGGAGAAAATTAGCTACACCCCAGACAAAACCAGGACAATGGGATGGAAGGCTTCATGCATTAGTTTTCTCTTAGATGCAGCTCTACAAATACTTCTAGAACCAGTATTCTTACTGTTCCTAGAGGGATTGCTCATGTTCTAACAGCATGCACTGTCAGTGAGTACTTCTTTTCCCTTCTCATTTGCACTCTGTGATTGTCTTGGGCCTGTTCAAGAAAAAGGTGTTGTTGTGTGTCCAACATTCTGTTACTGGAGCTCACTTAAACATTTCAGTGACTTTTTAGCCTGGCATCTTTACCATTTGACCCCTGACATGGATGTAACATCTGTGCCAGTGGTAGCTGTGACCTCATTTATTTTAGCATGGTTTCAAAGACTGGGTAAAGGTAGTGGACAAAAGATGACCTCGGTGATCTGTGTTAGGTGGGAGTCTCTGAGATGCCACATCTCCTGAAGATGAACTCATGACAAATTAAGCTTCTCTCCAACGATGGCAAGAAGCAAGATCCATCATAGCTGAGAAGTAAACAAGTGTTAATAGTCCTGATTCATACATTTTGATCACGTACCAGTAAAAAAATTTAAATTTACCAATAAAAATCTATTACCAAACTGATGTGGGGAAATATAAAAATGTCATTTTTGTTGGTTCTGTTGTACTGAAGACATGGTACTGTATATTTTATATGAAAATACTGATTTGTATTCCAACCACAAGTTGTATTTATTGGCTGTATTTTAAAAATTGATAAATATATTAGTACATTATTTCCAACAGAGAAAATAGATGACTCAGAGTCCTGACATCTTTAGACAACATTTACATGCAAATCTGTAACTCTTCCCTGAAGAAGAGCTAACTGGAACCCATGTCGAAAGATAAACAATAAAAACACTATGCCTGTATATTTTTTGTTTATATATTGCTAAGATGGATATGTAATAAAACTAAAGCTATCACTGATGTATCTGACAGATATAGATACTGCACGTATAAATATTGGTGTAACTACTGATACTGCAATTCCTTTTGATATGAACTTTATATAAAGTTTAGAATATTATGCAGTAATCCGTTTACTATGCCAAGGATGATAACCCAGGGTTTATGTCACTGGGGCTGATATCTGGAGCTATGTTAGAAGTGAAATTGGAATGAAGTGAATTAAATGCAGAAGCTGAGGACTTGATGAAACCAAAGCAAGGGAAACGGTTGTAGGGTACATGATTTGAGTAGGGAAACAATACAAAGTTACATCAAACTATAGGGCAAGGCAAGATCAGTAGCTGAGTTAAAAGTCAGTGGTAATTATGGTAAATCCAAAATGAGTAACAAGTAGAGGCGTACAAAAGAAACTGGTATGCAACAGGATTAAGGACATAGCCTAGAGCCTAGAGGTTTTTAGATCCCCTAGAACCTTGGGGTCTGAGCAGGCAAGCAAAGAATGAGATGTGCAGTTGCAAGTAAGTGGCACCTTGGGTAGGAAAAATGATAGATTAGATAGAAACAAGTTTCTGCAGTGGGAGAGAGGGCCAGTCCAAAGTGACATCTGTCTTGTTAGGCTCTTAACCATTGGACAGACTGCTTATAACTATCAGATTATGATAAATCTTGGAAAGTAAATGGGCCCTTTTCTGAACTATGATAGATTATTAATAATGATGAGGGAAGGAAAGTCATGTTCTGTTATGCTTCTGTTCAGTGCAAGTTGGGTGATAATTTAGGGAAGATGAGTTGTTTCTCAGTCCCTCAAGTAGAAGCCTGATCAACATTTTGTTGTGAGAAATGGTTTTAAACATCCAAGCCTCTGGGCACACACCCAGAAGGTTTAGAAAACTTGACTGACAGGGTCTGGACTCACCAAAGTTCTGTCTTTATTAAATTACTGTGTCAGTGAAAGATCCAAGAAGTGACAGACGTTCTAGTGTCTTTCCAGCATCAAGGAAGGTGAATAGATCAAATTGGGTTATTATTAACTAGTTTACTCTGAAATTAGTTCTGGGTTAAATAGTGAGAAAGAGACATGAGATTCTACTAGTGATAGAGTGACTGTAATATGAATGTCATTAATACTTTTTAAAGTATAACTGTGATTATGAGAACTTTTTCCTAAAGAAATACTAAATATTATAAATATTATAAATTTGGTTGGTCAAGGCAACTCCTTAACCACAGAATTTTGTAAGGCATTTAGCTTGTGCAGCTACACAATGTTGTCATTAGAAAATGAGCACTGCATAATTTCAATAAAACACTATTATCAACTCCCTGATAGGTCTTGGGAGACAATTACCAAAGAGAATGTTTCTGGTGAGCTCCACAGAGATCTGACCTGGAGTCATTAAATATTCTCCTCAGGTATTTGGAGGCAAATACACAGTTGTTTTTGATGACCTGGAAGTTGATGAAAGATAACAGTGAAGGTACAGGCTGTCCTGAGTCGTTTAATGAACTATGCCTGTACACAGTGTATTTTAAAGCAGCTCAAAGACGAATTACATATTTGTGAATAAGATATGCAAAATATACCACATGGTGTGGTTAGGATTACAGGAGGAGGGAAAACAAGTGAATACATCTTTCCAGAATGCAGTCAGCACTGAAAAACTTTTCCGGAGGCATAATATAACCAATGTGCAGTCAGTACGCAATCAGTTCAGTGCTACATCTGAAAGGTTTGACTGAATTCAGCACCAGCCCTAGCTCTTGTGGTAAATAGTAAATTCTTATTCCCATACTCACTAATCTGACATCAGCTGGGACTGATGCTGAATTCATTCTGGTATCAGTAGTTTTAAAGGGATGTTAAAAATGTGTTTAAATACAGACACCTCAATTATTTGAGATCAGAAGTCAAGCAGGTAAGAAAAGGAAAGCTAGATACAGCTTATTAGGGCAAGCTTCCAGGGAAAGTAACATATTCATTTTTCTTCTTTTATTGTCCTCAGGATATTGTTGCCTCAGGATACTTTCTGGGAAAATGTGTTTTAGAGCAAAATCTCAGTGTGAAGCTTATTGTATGATCCCTGATGGATTTTAAGACACTCTGTGAGGTATCCAAAGGTGATGATCTATTGCCTGATTTTAGACTTCACCAGAACTGCCACAGTTGTACAGCCTTGTATCCAGTAGCGTGTTCTGCTGCTCTGACTTCTGTGGGCATGGTGAGTCCCTCATCTCCAATGGATTCAAGGGGTTTTCTCTACGTTTCTGGGGGGTGTTGTTGCTAACCAAAGGCATTGTGTCCAAAATGCATGCAATTCAGAAATTCAACTGATACTCTCTGAGGGGTAACTCACCCAATCTTGTTTGGGGTTTGGGTTTATTTGTTTGTTTTCTTTTTTGTTTGCTTGCTTTTTGTTTGTTTGGGGGTTTTGTTTGGTTTTTTGTTACTTTGTTTTGGGTGTTTTGGTTTGGTTTGGGGTTTTTTGTGTGTCAGAAAGGATATTGCAGGGAACAGAATTTGGACTTTACAGTGGGCAAAAAATGAATAGAACATTTTAAAGAAAATCCTTGAGATGGCAAGAGGATGAAGAATAGATTGGAAATGGCAGACAGAACAGTACTAATTGAGGACTAATGTGGAAAACATCAGTTTTCCAGATAAGGGTTTTTTGGTGAAGTGGTACAGCTAACAGTAAATAGTGGTCTCTTAACCCTTTGTACTCTTCAAAATTCAGTTGATTTGCTTTCTTGTTTTCTTCTTCAGATTGGTTCTTTATAACCAAACAAGAAGAGTTACTGCATGCATTTGCTGGTTTTATTTGAGAAATAAATTAAAAAGTGGCACTTTTATAATCAAGCAGATCTGTCTGCAATTTCTATTCTCAATGCAGTCATATCTGTTTTATTGCATGCTGGTTTTTATTGAACTCCAGTTTCTTTCTTCAGTTTCACATTATTTCAGGGTTTTGTGTGATCTTTGGCAATATTTTTACCCTTCTGGTGAGGGCTGTCAGCTAGATGGAGAGGTGCCCCTAATGTTATGATTGCCTTTATCAACCATTTATCCAGTGGAAGGCTAAGGTTGGAATTATTCTGGTGTAATTTGCTGTAGCCACTTGTAATACAAACTCTGATAAACTTCTTAAAAGCCATTATTTTATTTTACCAGGTATCACTGTCATCCCATTTATATGTACTTTTAAAGCTCCTTACATCTAAAACAGAATGTTGAAAATGGTTAGGATCAGATTTCACTTTAAATTCTTGTCATTAAAATTAACACCTTCTTGAAAAATATAAGCTGAAAAGCGAGAACTTCCACAGCATATGACACAGGATTTCTCAGTCCTGCATTTCAGTGCTTTGCTCTGACCAAACAAGAAATGCCCTACTGTTAAAGCTGGGGATAGTCGAATTTAGATCCTGTGTAGGCAACACCTTTTGATTACAGCTTTGCAATGCCTTTTTTTGTTTCTGTTCTGTACCCAACCATGTTAATTATTGACCCCTAAAAATCTGATATACTGGAAATCAGTATCAAATGTGCCAGGAAAAAATACCCCACAATTTTTCTTCTTCATTACATTTGATTGGGAAAAGAAATTGTAGTCTGAAGTGAAGTGTGTAGGAGCATAAACACTAAATAGAGTTACAATACATATGCTGACCATTTCATCTGTTCTGGCTTCACAAAAGCCATAATAATAAATGCAGGAATATTAGCCCTCTTCAGAGTTCTGCCACATGTTTTAAGAAGCTGTCTCCAGTGCTGAATGTAAACAGTAGCATTTGTTTCACTGAATGTGGGACTGTGATTTCCTAAATCCTTTTGATTATCTATAGAAATTTTTGATCAGGTAGGTTTTCAATCCTACAAAGATGCATCTTGCACCAAATTGCTGTCGCAGGATGATAAATATATGCAGAAGTAAATGGAGCAAATCAAATACCACTGCTGTATGGTTCCTCTTGGCAGGAAGAGTTTATGCTTGATCTCTGTTCACATGTGTGCCCAGATTGCTACCTCTGACCTGCTTCAGCATCTAATTTTGTGCTACTTTCTGCACACTAAATGTTTTGGGACTTACCCAAGGTAAGAGAGTGGGATCCAGAACTCTTCAAAGATGCGTTGCAAGAACCTACAAAGAAGGAAGATCACAATTTTAGAATAGGATTTAGGCATGAATATATGTGTGTCAGTTTTGATTCTTAATGTAAAAGGGATTTTGCTTTAAAAAGCTGCAACTCTAGAACTCATGGGTTCTAGTCACCTTTCAACTGGATATAGTTTCCAAGCTAAATTCCAAATGTGAGTTTTGGGTTTTGGGATGTTCTGTCTCCTGTTCATTTCTCCAAAATTTAGATTTACACTATTGTTGACTTCTAAAAAAGAAGAGGTATGCAAAGAATGACAGTCATGATCCGGAATATAAATTATATCAAGCAAATTGATGCAAGATAAAATTACCAAATCAACCTTTTTTAGTCTATATTTTATGGAATATCTAATCTATGTTTGGCAGTAATTTACTCTTGCCCACGAATTTCTGACAGTTTCGATTCTCTGGCCTTATTAATCAAAGTAGTCAGCAGCAGAGCAATTTTTATGAGACTCACTAATCATAAAAAATTTATTATCAGATAAATCAAAGAAACAACTAGCATCTTAATACGGTGAACAAAGTGGCATGTAAAAGATCATTCAAGACTACATGCTTTTGACACTTGTGTATTGCATTTACTGCTAGTCAGAGCTTCTGCTTGCATTTTCATTAAAATACTCATGACTGACACAATTTCTGCCTTTAGTGCAGGATTTTTCTTCTTCTTGTATAGATACATAAGAATTACATAGTTTTGTATGTATATATATATGTGTGTGTATATATATATATATATACACACACGTATGTATGTATGTGAGTCAAGCAGTCATGAAAAAAGTCACATTAGGTTTTCCCTATAGTCAACTGAACAGTTCAGGGACCAAGACAGTTCAGCAAATAACTAAGCCATGCTCTTGAGGCCCAGAGGGGAAAGGCTGGGCCCTTGGGCACCACTGGTGCTGATGCCAGGCTCCTGTGTTCCCCAGCTGGTGCTGGCTCTGATGTGACCATGCAGCCAAAGGTGTTTAGGGGCTGATACAGCAGGAAACTTTTTTTTTGCCAATTTTAGTCTGAATTACGTTCTTGAGCTCAGTGCCTGACAGCCAGCACTAGCTCAGAGAGCAGCAGTGCAGCCACAGCAGAGGTGGCCCAGCTGAGGTAGGTTTAAGCTCTGGGTGCTGGTTACATCAGCCCCTCAGCTGTGTGTCCAAAGGCACGAGGAGGAGAACCTGAGTCTGCTTCATGCACCAACGAAGCAAACCTGCTATGAAGAGAACACAAGTGCTTTTAAGAACTAAAAAGTTAACCCCATTCAGAATCAGTAAGCTAATTTGAAGTCTGGATTTTTCTTGTGTTCAGAAAACGGGAAAAAGTTCCGATAGCCTGTGTTTGACATGAATCTGGTGATGCTGAAAATACACAGGTCTCATTAAAGGAATTCTTGTAGGTAGCTTTCATATGTTTTGTGTAATAAAAAAATAACTGAAGGGAGATTGAATTTATTCTGTGTTAATAAACTAGAAAGGATGTTTCTAGATTGCTACCAAGTGATGCAGAACTGTGACAAAAGAAACCTGACCCCTATTCCACTCAATGCATGCTTTTCCAGGAGAAATATATTTAGCTTCAGCATTATGTTTTTCTGTGTTTGT
This sequence comes from Phylloscopus collybita, assembly GCA_027886175.1. Lineage (NCBI taxonomy): Eukaryota > Metazoa > Chordata > Aves > Passeriformes > Phylloscopidae > Phylloscopus > Phylloscopus collybita. The sequence goes on from JAJNNQ010000002.1 coordinate 19,506,427, forward strand.
GGTCCTAAGTGTGACTGAAAATAAGGCTGCCTATGGGATGAGCTGCTTTTAGAAATGCTATTGTCTTGTAGCCTCTAATGTTTGCCTCTCTGGTCTGATTCCAGTTTAAGTGAGTTAGGGCTGAAAATGGTTGCTGTAGGTTGTTCACTTTGGTGTGTATGTAAGGTGTAAGGGAACTAGATACAGTTCTCTTACTTCTCTTCTAGATACAGCTTTAAAGGTGTGGTGCTTTTAAAACATAATGAAACCATGCAGTAGTCAATGCTAAAATCTGACTGCAGCTGCACACGTTTTCTTTAGCTTTCTTTGCTGGCCTACTTACAGTTTCATCTGTGTGAATCCTACTTGAAGAGTAGATTTCTATCTTCTTTTTATTCTTGGGACAAATCTATAGTGAGACATGGAATTTCTAAGCTGTTGTATTTGTCATTAACATGCCAAAATAACTAACCATCTCTGTATACTTTTTATGTTGCTGCTACTCAGTAGTATTTCCATTCAGAATAGGACTAATCTCTGGTCTTGATTTTAAGGCAGACTGGGATTTGAACTGGTCCATGTTTGGGACAGCTTTTTGGCAGAATACATAAAACTACAGTTAAAAGAACCATTAAATTCTGTGGATTAAAGTCTATGATTTGAACAGTGGCTAAGGAGGCTTGCTTGAAATACTTAAGTAGTTCAGAGTGCTCCTAGAGTAAATTTGGAAGCATCTGCTGGATTATTAGTGAAGTGGGCATTTGAGTTTCAAGTACTGTAAATTGGAGGGGTATCTGGAAGCTGGCAAGGTGTAAGATAAAAACCAGTTCCGTTTCTGTCACAGATCTCATGTGTGGCTTTAGTAATTTTTCAAAGATCTCAAAACACACTGTCTTCACCTTAGGGCCATAACCTCCCACAACCCACACCAATAGACACAGGCATATGTGGATTTTGCAGCGGAGAATTGGCAGGTCAGATGGCTGGTAAGAAATCAGCCAGTTAGTGGCAGACCAGCACTGGAGCACACAGTTCTGTTTGTTCCCTTCACTGGGAACTTGGTTCACGTCGTTCCCAGTGCGCAATCTACCTAGCCAGGGGTTTATTTTCTTCACCAGGATTTTCTTGAGTGCCTTAGACAGCACAAAGACATAAAGATCTACTCTTCAGCACACAGAGGTCAAGCAGAGTTTAGGTCTGAGGTCCCACAGCTCCTTCCATGGGACTTACCACTGACGGAAAGAGTCAAGAGCTGCTCTAATCAGTAATGTGGAGAACTTGAGGGACAAATGATGTTTTTGTTTTCATGAGGTTGCCTCTTGTACCTTGCGTTTTTATTGAAAGCTGTTGAGGGTGAATTCTGTTTGGTGTATTTGGATACTTGCTCTACCTGACCTTATGCATCTGAGGTGGCTGCTGATGTGACACTAGAAGAGGTGGTTCAAAAAGAGTTTTACACACTGGTACAACAAATCATGCTACATTGCCTATAAATTTCCTCACTGAGCCATTTTGCTTTTTTTGGTTTTGTTTTTTAATTAGTAGTATTGACTCTTTTTTCTTTGTTTGTTGATTGACTTTAATTTACAGTTTCACTCTGGGAATTGAAACAAAGTAGTTTCTCTCTGCAGATGAAATTCTTGTGAATTCAGTCTGGCATTTCACAATTTAGGTTTTGATTAATTTGTTTACTTTTTGCTTCAGTTTTGAGACTATTCTGTAGTTGCATGCTATAATGATATTTTAATCTCTTCCAAATAAGTTGATTTTTTTTTCCTGCTTTCCTCTTAAGTACAGTCCTGTTCGCATGATGAGATACTACCAACTAGATTGCCCTAGAGATTCAAGTGTGCCTGTGGTCAAAATCTAGCTGCTAATGGTGTATCAGTTCCAAGTGATTCATTGCATAGATTCATAGCTTTGGATGGGACAAATATGTGTTTAAGCGATGCAATAATGCATACATCCCACATTGTTTTATGGAGGAGAGTTTGCAGGGAAAGCTTCTTGTCAACCAACCCAAAACCCACAGATGCATCTTATTAGACTAGTGACAGTGACTTGAGCAATCATAAATATTTTGACACTTCAGTTTGCAAAGATAAACAATGGTCTTCTACACATTGGTGTTGTGTTGGGATTCCCATTGAGTTATGACTGTACTGGTGGCTGCATCTTTTTAAGTATTATACTACTTGTTTATTTTGTTTTTTCAGTAATATTTGCTTATCACCGTATAAATGCCAGGTATACTGTGGCTTATGGTGTTAAGAAAGGTAATTGAAACTTCATATTCCCTTAGCTTGGCAACTCTTGTATCCGGTAACTTGTACAATTATTCATCAACTTAGTTTCATTGCTTCATTAAACTTAATGCTTAGTTTTAATACTCTGAAACTTGGTTTGCTAGAGTCAGGCTTACCTGCGTTCACAAAGTGAGTAGTGTGAGTTGTTTTCATTATGTCCTCACTGAGGAAGGTATTAGTGTTTATGTGTAGGAAAAGGAGACCCTCGTATCAAGGATGAACATTAGTAATTCTCATTTCCCTGTAAAGGATTGATTTGTGGTACTAGATAATACTAGGATGTATTTCACACCAAATCTTCCTCTCCATATGTTTCACAGACAGTGGACCTAGGAATCAGAAAGGCTGATTTTACTTAAGCATTTGTACATCATCATGAGAATATACGTGAGCACTGAAGAGTATATGTATTGGAAAAGTAAGGAGTCTGAATTAAGATGAGGTAAAACAACTCCTGTGTTTCTGATAAAACAATAGAGGTAGACTTCTGAAAGGTTTATATGTTCGTGGTGTATGTTTCTCTACACACTCACTTGTCTGTAAATATTCTTCCACTTTCCATGTATATTTGGGTTAGTGCTGAAATTACCTATTGTTCAGTGAATGCATCCATTAACTTAGTTCAAATTCATTCTTTACTAGGAGAAAGATACATGGAGAAAACAATGGGCATTGAAGTGCAGAAGTCTGTTGACATGAAGTTATAAAAATGGGTTAAAAATAAATTTGTAAAAATAATATTCATAGGTAAAATATCTGAGATTATCAAAATGAATCATGGGATGAACTGATGCAAAATGTAGATATTGCAGAATCCAAATTACTATATTCAGGAGGATCATCATTATTTATGTAATTCTAAATACACACATACCATAGCCTAAAAATGTATTGTAGGTTTACAACTGACTAGTTATTTGATGTGGCAGAATGTAGTCTTTGCATATTTATTAAAATTATTCATAACTGGTTGCAGTCCAGATGAACTGCTCTATTCTTATGTCTTGCTTCAATACATTTTCTTACCCATTTTAGCATGACACTATATTGGAGTTTTTTCTAAATTTTAGAATAATCCGTGGGGCATTTTCCAAAACCCTAATCAGCATCTCTTAAAAACATGTATTTGCAGTTTACATTTAAGAATACTTTCAAAAGGTTTAGTAGCAGTACGTATTTTCTATATATAATTGTTTGTTATTCTTTTTTAAAAAAATGTTTTATTTATATGAGGAAGGGATATACATTGAAAAATTAGGCCTTATACATTGTATTAAATTCTATGGGCTTATCCATTCTCCAGCTTACAACTATAAATTTCTTCTTTTAAAAATATCATATAGTGGTGAAACATGTTTATAATGCATTTTTATGTCTTAGCCACAAATGTTCTAGCGAAGTTACAAAAATCAGTTACATACCTATGGAGTGTGTGGTGTCTTACACCTCCCCCAAGCTTGTCAGGGCAACAAGACTTTTGCTGAAATAAAAGCGGGATGGGGAGGCTTTCTACCAACATGATGTGCAGTTAGAGTGACTGTAAGATAGTCACAGTTACCTTATCTGGTGGCTGTTCTGTAAACTTGGCTAATTTGTGTATGGAGGCCAGACGTCTTTATTTCCAATAGAATTCAAATGAAAAAGTCTTTCTGTAGCAGTATGCAAAAGGGAACCTAGGGTGATACATATATATCAAGCTTTCAGAAAGAAAATATAGCTGAAAACATTTCCACATTAGCATGCAGAATAGTTGTAAGTTGGTTGGGTCGTGTATGAAGCCAGAGGAGTCTGATGGTGTAGCTGAAATCTTTTGCTTTGTGAATACAGGTTACTGTGCTTCCATTTGCATCGTGATGCAGAATTTTTTTCACTTGTTGTTGAAACTAGTTAGGACCTAATGAAATTGGGTGTAAATCTTGTGATGAACACTTGGCATTTGATAAATGTCGTGATGTTGAATAAAGGACCAGTCCCTTTTTAGGTGTTATTATTTCATGTCTTGCTGGAATACACTCCTGTGACTGTACACTTGCTGAAAAACATTCCTGTTTATAATTAAATAGAAAGCAATTTAAGAAAAAACCCAAACAGGTGAGTGTAAAAATTAACCATGGCAAATCTACATGATAAAAAGCTTTGTGACCACTGCTGCCATGACCATGGTTTGCCTGTAGAAGGCCTCAGATACAGCAGTTGCTTTACATTGAAACAAAATACACCGTCCCAACTGTGCACTCCTGTTCCTGAAGAAGTGCAGCATCTTTGTGTTTATCAAAAGATTTTGCAAAGTATCAAAATTGTTTAGATTTCAGGTGATCCGAGTAGGAAATGCAAGAATGAAGTCCTCCACACAGGCATAATTCTGCAAATAAAATGGGGAAAAATGAGAAGTAAGGAAAGCCAGAAGAAAGATGGTGCAATACATCTGGTTTACCTTATCTCTCTGGGGAGGTTTCTGGCTGGATTTGCTGGCCAAGTGTAAGTGCCCATAAGGAAAAATCAAAAAAAATTCTTTTTTAGCCAGCTTATTTATCCACCTCCTCTCTGAGCTCATCCTTACATAAACTAAGCAAAATATTTTTCCACACTGATGTTTATTTATTTAATTGCTGTGCTCAAATGTTTAGGAGTGATGTACCAGGTTATGGGGGCTACCTTCTCTTTTAACTTTTCAGCAGGATACTATGAAAGGTCTTTTTCGTTTAGACGAAATGTGATACAGTGGTACTGAACAGTAGTCATAGTGAAAGTTTGCTTCAGCTTCAAGTTCAGCTTCATTTGCTCTTGAGCAGAACAAAAGCTCCTCTCACAAATTAATCTTATGCCTCTTCCCAACTCGTCATAACGCTTTATATGCCTGATGTGCTTCTCTGAAGTGATGTCATAACAGAAATCAGTGTTCAGATGGTTGTTACTGGAAGTTTTTGCTATAGCAAAAGGTGAACAAGAAAAATACCTGAAGTGACTGGATTCTGAAACCTTAGAGCTCAGTAGCAGCGAATGTCAAACCATGCACTGATTTGAGAGGGTTGACCTGCCTCAAACTTGCTGGATAAGAGTGTTTGTTTGTGGTTAGCAAAAGGATTTTCTCTGTGTGCAGTCCAACTTTTTGCATCTTTAGCTGGGTGGCAGTTTGAGAGAAGCACATGGTTCTCCAAACAGCCTCTCCCATCTGTTCTGCCAGCACAAGTGGTGTAGATAAAAGATATTTGATGGACTTTCTGGGAGTTTGTAATTAGAAGGTGTCTCTCGATGGATATCCAGCACACAAAGAGGCAGGCTGGCTGGAAGCTACTGAGAGACCAGGATGGGTTTGTGTTTACAGGTTAATAGCAAGCCAGTGGTATTAATTTCTTTGTTAAGTCTCTGCAAGCAGTGACACTTCTTGCCACCTGTGGGTCTCCAGGTATGGCAGGCTCATGGTTTACTGTCAGCACAATTGTTTTGGGAATGAAAGATGGACCATTTGGAAAGCTTAACCTTTCCTTTCGCCTTCAGAGGGCAGAAAGCCCTTTTCCCTTCTCAGAACAACATGACATCAATTTTACCAGGGAAGGCTGTAAGTTTTTCAGTCTTGTTTTTTAACCAACATAATGGACAATTTGGGCCAATAACTACCCTTGGTTGGTCCTTCTGCAATAGGAGCCAAGGAGATACTGTCATTAATTTTATTATATCCTTTGGTTTCCTGTGAACCTACTCTATTTGGGAGAAATACTTGATGTTCTTGCTATTACAGTCTCAGAAACTTTCAGAGTCAGTAAAGACTAACACTAGCTCAAACTTTGGACCTTGTTCCTGAACCTCAGTTTAATGTAATTGTTATTTACAGCATTAGAGAGTGGTAAACAGCTGCTTGTGCCTCCTGGGTTTGGTGTTGTTTTTTTTTTTTTGCTGTTGGTTTGTTGGGTGTCATGGAGGTTTTTTCCACCTAATGATGCCAACAAAAGTGACCTGGCGTTTTTCCTTTAATTAAAATGGGCCTTTGTGAATTAGTGTGTGAAAATCACGGGATGCAGCACTAATTGGAGTTTAGGCAACTGTTCCCCTAACCTTTCACAGTGAAACTTCTAAATGAAATGTTTCAGTTTAATTTAGTAGCTTGAGAGTTTTTCATAGCTAGATATAAAATAATGATTCTTGACCTTTTTGGACAAATAATATTGGGGTTTTTTTACTGATAAAACCTTTACAACATCATTCATTTGTGGCTAATCTTACCTGTGGTTTGACTGCTTTAGCTCCCGTTCAACAGTAGGCATCCTAAGGACATAGGGAAAGATTTTCTGTGGTAAACCTCAGACTCATTGAGCCCAGCAGCCTCTCCCAAGAGGTAGTAGGAGACAGTGTTCAGGGAGAGAGAGCCCTGCCCAAGCTGATTTCAATGTTTCCTGGGATGGGGCATCTACCACCTTTGTGGGGAACCTGTTCCAGTGTTTTACCATCCTCATTGTAAAAAAAAATCCTTCCTTATATCTAGTCTGAGTCTACCCTCAGTTTAAAACCATTTTTCCTTGTCCTATGGTAAGAGATATTCCCAAAAGGTCTGGCCTCATCTTTCTTATAGGCCACCTTCAAGTACTGAAAGGCTGCAGTATTTTCTCATGGGGTTGGTGTTCCTGCCTGCTAATCACTTTGGCCATCCTTTGGGCTCACTCCAACAGGTCCATGTCCTTCCTGGGCTGAGGACCTTGGAGCTGGATGCAGTGCTCCAGGTGGTGCCCCACAAGAGCAGAGCAGAGGAGCAGAATCACCCTCATCGACCTGCCCACCACATACTTCCTTTACTCTTCAAACTGGATCTCCTTCCTGGCTCACTGAAAAAAATCCAGATCAAGAGTAAAGTCACTGATAAAATTTACAGTTTTCTTATATCTTTAAGCTATGATTATTTATATACTGAAATGTTCACAAATCAGATGTTTGTCAAGGATGTATGGAGATTGCAGAGCCTATTGACAATGTTAATGGCTTTTAAGTATAAAATTCTAGGTGTCCTAATTGAACTAAGAAAAGTGCTGAAAGTTGCCATTTTTTAGGAAGGCACTCTGCATAGATTTTGAACTCCAATTAGCAATCCACACTGCAGTAGACTAGATCAAAATCAATATTTCTGCCTGGAATTCACACAGCCTCTTTGAGAGACGAGATTAATATGGTTACTGTTCAACTCTATGTTCTCAATCAGCTCAGTATGTGCACTTGTCATTCATATTTTGTTTTTAGCTTGTTATTCTGACAGAGGAGTCTCTGAGGAATGAAAGGAGAGCCAGTTTGAAGAGTAAAGCGATGCAACATTTACATATTTTCACACTGTTACGGAAGCCGGCTGTTAGGCTTTGAACATTATTTATTCATTTGATGCTGCTATTTGTTACAGACCTCTGAAATATGTTACTGACATAACTAAACCATCCGTCTCGCTTTAGGATTTCTACTGATTGCTAATTTTGTTGACTAAGTGGTGGAAGAAGCTCAAAATGTGTTAAAACCAAAAAGACATGGTTCTATTAGGATTTTTTTTTCCTAATACCCTGCTCCCATACTGAGTTGCAAGAGAAGGCTTTTTTTAATGTTGGCACATGCACTGACAAAAACATCATGTTGTAGGTCTTGCAAATCATGCAGATCTCTTCAGTTTGTGCTGGTGTGTTCTAAAAACCATGCAAATGAGCTTTCCATCATGGTTGTTTACCCAGTGGGTGGAAATATAACCATCATATTCAAACAAGTTGAACCAACTGACTCTAAAAGCAATTACTGGCAACATTGATTTTTCCATTAATTGGCTGAACCCTCTGAAACATGAAGTCTCTAAGGACAGCATCTGAAATGTGTTACTGCTTTTATTGCTGTTATGATTATTAGATTTTGGATGCTACTGAAATGTCCTGGACCATATTCAAAATGCAAGACAGTTCCTAATCTTGAGAACTGAGGAGTCTGAAAGACAAAATGTCAAAGGGAATAAATATTTCCATAGTGCTTTATAATTTCATTATTATTTTTGATAACTGTTTAGATGCTTCACAATATAAATGGGGCCTTATTGAAAATGTTGAGTTATAATGAAATAATTTTTGCCATAGCATGTCAGAAGAGATTTTTCCATACATGGGTTGGTGAAAGCACATCAGGAATTTTCTATTTGTGTCATGATTTATCCCCAGCAGGCAACCTTGCAGCCACTCACTCATTCCCCACTTCCCACACCCAGGTGGGATTGCGAGGAGGGTCACGGAAAATGTAAACACTCAGTTTAATAATTGAAGCAAAGTAAATTATTGGAATAATAATTATTATAGCAATAATAATTACAATGAGAAAGAGAGAGGAATAAAACCCCAAGCGAAACAAGTGATGCACAATTTGATTGCTCACCACCCACTGTCTGATGCTCAGCCCATCCCTGAGCAGCAATCAGTCCCTCTTGGCCACCTCCTCCCAGTTTCTACATTGGGCATGATGTTCTGTGGTGTGGAATATCCCTTTCGCCGGTTTGGTCACCTGTCCCAGATGTGTTCCCCCACCCCCAGCTCTCTGTCCAGCTTCTCGGTGTCATCAAAGCATGAGACACTGAAAAGTCCTTGACTTGGGTAAGCACTACTGAAAAATAACCAAAACAGCACTGTGTTGTCAACATAAATCTTGTGTTAAATGCAGTACCACCTCCTAAGAAGAAAGCTGTGTCCCAGCTGAAACCAGGACTGTGGAAAATAAGTAGATGGGGCAATAAGGGATAACATCTTTGATAGGGCAGAGGAAATGGGATTGATGGGTGCGCGGGGAAGAGATGATCCTTTCATATCAGGTTGAAGTTGGGTAGAGCCAACTAAAGAGAAATCAAAAATTAAAAATTGAGGACATGGCAGTGAGGAAGGGTGAATTATTTTTGGTAACTTCTGGACAGGAGTGACATAGGCAGAGGAAAATTATGATCTGCTATGTGGACAGTGGAGAATGGCCAGATCCTCAGAGTATTGTGAAGGGAGCAGCATCAGGATTCAAATCCTGATTGCTCAAAAATTTATTCAGTTTCTGGTGGAAGAATTTTCAAGACCTTTCAAGAAAACCTAATTCACCCAAGACCTTACTCACATTATCCAATCTGTATTCTATTTACAGCATTATACCTCCTCTGACTCTGTCTTTGTCATTGCTGTGCTTGTTGTTCAGGGCCCATGAATAGAGGTGTTGTATAATTCATTTAATAGTTATAGATTCCTGCACTTGCTAGACCTACTCTTACTGGGTGTTATTTTTTGGACTTTACTGGATCAGAGTGCAGGTATCTTCATTGGAGAATAACTCTTCAGAATGACTGAATGTTTAAGAACATTTTCAAGTTTTCAGCCTTTTTCTTGTGCCAAAGGCAGTGGCTGATTTCCTAGAATAGCCAGTAGTGCAGTAGAAAGAATCAAATGTTTCAGTAGATCTCTGAAGCAGAGATTTCCTGAATGCTGTTCTTAACCCTGTCATATAGTCCACGTCTGATTGTCTTTCCTGCACTCTTGCTTGTTTGGGAGAAGTTTCTGCTCTACTGCACAAAAGGTTAAAGCACATTCCCTTCTACTGCTTGGTTCTGACATTGCAATATAAGCAGTTGCTAGCTAAGAATAAAGGGAAAAAATTAAATGAGAGCATGAAAAACAGACATGAGACAAGGTATTATTAGTATTTATATCAGACATTGTTTTTCTTCTACTTGCTCTATTGCTTGCCTAATAATGACTGTGTAGTCATACAGTTAATTTGTATAGAAAGTTTTCCTCTGAAAAACTGGGAACTTAAATATTTGATAAGTATTTTTTCTGTAGGCATGACAGCATGATAAAGTGATTAGCAGGGTTGAAGAGAAGATAACAGAACAGGAGACAGAGTTACAATTAAAAAAAATCACTCTTCATGATTTTGGAAAATAAAAAGGCATTTCCAATACAAACAGTACTGTGTCCTGCAAAGAATAGCCTGCAGTTCAGCAGAGCTGAGTGTAAAATACTGACTGAAGGAATACATGTTAGGGAATTACTGCTAAGCACTGGATCTGCAGCATGAGCTCTGGGATCACAGAGGGTCAGCATATGGCACCACACCACTGCAGAGGTGCCTTGTGTGACATGGAAGAAGTAATGTACCTGGTGTACTCAGTTGTGCCAGCCCTATTTTAGGGTATGTATCCAGTATGTATCCACTTAGAGAAAGTCCAGAACAGATGAGCAAGCGAAGTCAAAGGTTAAAACAGTTCACTTATGAGGAAAGATGGATGAAGTTGAGGGGTCTTCCCTGAAAAAGTATGTTGAAATATTTTCAAGCAAGTCTTTGAAGAAGAAGGGGGAAAAGTGTGATCTTGAGTGAGAATAAGACAAAAAATGTTCAAATTCTAAAACTGGTGACTTTCATCACTAGAGATCTTTAATCACTGGAGATCTTTCATGTTCCTAAATGAAACATGATATCTGGAATGCAGGTTCAGTTTGCTTTCAGCCTTCTCAGCAGAGTTCATTGAAAGGCAATAATCTCCATTTTCTTAACCTTTGTCATGGATTTGTAGTCCTCTTATTTCACCCATCTTGTCACTTCATAGCATATGTTTTGCCAGAGGGAGATGTGAACTACACGTAAGATACTGCAAGTAGGTTTTCTAATTTTTTTAAAAGTAATCTTCTGTTCCAACCCTGAAGACTCTTTAACATAGATGAGTGGAAAAGGGAAAGAAGTTTGTTTACTTTAAAAGTAAATTAAAAGTTAAGTTAAAAATAAAGAGATTGTAAAATATCCTCATGTAGCTGAAAGCACAACTTTGTCGGGAAAGAATGTGAGCATAGAACTCCCAATTTTCTTGGAAGCAAAAATTGCAATTTGCAATAGGGAAATGTGCCACAGCGTACTTTGCCTACCTTAGGAGGTTGTTTTCTGCTCTTGTCAAGTTTGGCTTTCAAATGATTTTTCCTTTGGAGACTTTGGAAGGAGCAGTGGTACCTGAAAAATTGCCTTCTGTAATCATCTTTGGAACTTTCAGTGTGAAAACACAAAAGAAATAGAGTTTCAGTGTTTTGTAATTCAGCATTTCTTTTTTTTTTTTTTTTTTTTTTCCCCAGAGATGATCACTAGGAAAAAGAAAGAAAAAGACCACAAAAGTGATGCATCAAGCATATAACTTTAGGATTATTGCTCTTGTTGAGGCAATTGCTGTGCATATTATAACAAAAGTTATAATATAACTAAAATAAAAAATATTTTCCTGGAAGAGTGGTGTACTGGCAATTAGTAATTCTTAACTTACTGGAGAGCAAAGTAGCATGTGCTGTGCTTTGCTTGTTTTCACAGTTTTCACTGGGAGTTTTCACAGTGCAGTGACAGAAAAAAATGCAAAAATGCTTAGTGTCAGCTGTGCAGAATGCAGATTTACTAATGCAGGTTTTCAGGCACAGGTTTCTGTTAGTTAGAGTAGAATATCTAGGGGAAAAAAATCTCAGTGAAATAGGAGTAAAAAATTAAGGGCAAATCTCTTAAGGAGTTAAATGTACTGTCAGACTTGTTTGACTGTGCACAGTAGCCAGGTCAGGAGCACTGGACACTGCAGTCACAGAGTAGTTACTCAGTGTGTTCGTTTGTGATCTCAGGGAAAGAGGATTTTATGTTTAATTTCTGCCACTCAGTAAATCATGTTTTCTTTGCCAGTGTGAGGAGGTCAAACACCTTAAGCTCCGTCAGGCAGGGGAAGCTGCACATCCACAGACCTGTTTAGATGTGGTCTGACATATTCCAGCTACCTCAGCCTTCCTACAGGTGCAGATAGTAGGGAGAACATGGGAACTGGGAAGTACTTTCCTTTTTAAAATTATTAATTTACAGGATATGCAGTCAGCAACTCAGTGTTTAATACCAGGAAAGTATGGATCCTCAGCATCTCGGACAACTACTGCACTTGTGTACAAAAGGTCTTAAAATTAGTCAGAGAGACCTGTGTGCTGAAATAAAGTATTCAATATGCTTATTGAAAGATAGATATAAACTTCTTGTGTGTTGAAAACTTTCAGTGGTAATTGTTCCCCATGTTTTATAGTGGCAGAAGGAGAGGGGAGTGAGGCGGGAAAAATAACTATTTTAAGGACTGAAGCTGGAGAGGTGACAGCCACCACTTCATCAGACACAAGCACAACTTTAGTAATGAAGAGTAGCAATATTCCCAGCAAAGCCCAGCAGTTCAAAAAGGTGTGCTTAGATATACTATACATTTTATCTTTTTAGTTTTCCTGTTTGCTTACGCATATGGTACCTGATTTTTTTTATATATAAGCCAAATGTAAAAGGGCTATTTCAAGATCCATAAACCTGGTGATGTTATATATGCCCAATGCAAGCAGATATGTTACTCTGTAAGATTATTGCTTGTAGAATTATTTAAAAATCTATCTAAGTGTTTTGTTGCCACTTTTCCTCTATTTACATCTTTTAGATTTTTGGTTTATGAGAGCAAAAGCAAACTGTCACTATTTGCTATAAATTGTAGCTTTTAATATCTATGTCTGTTCTACAGCATTTGTCAGCTTTCAGTATTCTGTCAGTAGAAAATAAAAATAGCAGGAAATCTCAGCAATAGTGACACTGAAAATTTATCTGCTTATGTTCAAAAGGTGTAAAATGCAGGTTTCAAGAATAAGGAATTGTAGTTTTCCTCAAAAAAATTGCATTTGCTGTGGCTAACACTAAACTCAACATACATCACCACGAAAATAAATGACAAGAATTTGCATGCATGTAGTTATCTACTTTAAACAGTAAGGGATAGCCAAATAGATATTGTTTGTCAGACTCCACATTGGGTGCATTGTTGGACACAAAGATGATGTTGTAGAAATGCTCTGAAGAGTAGTTCTGCTCAATAACAGAAGTCTTTTATCACCTTGTAAAATTTGATTGTCATGTCACAGTGTTTTAAAGTGAAAAGATATTTCAAATGTAAACTTTCTCTTAATAGCATTGTTTTATTTAATTTGGAAGTATGCTTCGTAAAACAGGTATGTATAAAAAAGGAAATTCAAAGTTTATATATAGTGTATATAATATATGTATTTTGTTGCTCTAATTTTTCAGTGTTGCTGAGGAAAATGCCATTTTGATAATTTTCCTGAGTTTTTCTTTTATTTAAGGGTTTCTGTATTGTTCAGTAGTATTTTTCTCTCCTTGAGGGAAAAAAACAGCTAATACATCAACTTTAGTGGTTTTATTCATTAGTGAAGCATGCTTAGAGCAACAGTGCAAACTGTGAGGTTCAAATGTATTATATTGTGATGGATTACTTGTTACAGAACAGGAATATTTTGGGACAGCCCTGGCTGGATTTTTACTTGTCCTTAACTGACGTATTTTGCTTGCAACGGGACTAGTTCAGTTCTACCATCACAAGTGTGTTATATCTAGCCTGAAACGCTGCTTTCCACCTAAAACAATTTCTCCTTCAGATTCAGTTTTCTCTCATTTTATTTGTGAAACATCAAACCGGGTAGTTACGGTTTTAGTGTTAGGAGATATTCTGGGAAATACTTGTCTCCTGTAGTCTTTCTGTTCAATAGTGGATGGCTAATGTTTTAATTGTGTTCCTCTTTTCTGACAGTCCAAAAGACAGTAGCTATTATTTTCCTCTCTAATAAACCATCTTGTTTGCCTCCTTTGAAATTGTGAGGCTTGTTTTGCCAGAAGATGAATGTGATTAAAAAAATACTTTCCATTTTAGGAGAGGGTCTACAAAAATTTTATCTGATCAAAAAGAAGTGTTACAAGATTGAATTCCTGTCTGCTGCAGAAGTAATTTTTGTCTGACAGTGCCTTCAGTCTGCTGTCAGTGTCTTTCAAGAGTAATACAAGAATGTAAAGGTGGAGGGGAGAGACTTACCTGGAGAGGGATAAAATTATTCCTCTGGGAAGTATTTTTTGTTTGTTTATTTTACAGCAAAGGTTTGAGTCTGTTCTTAAATGAAAGGGCAACACAACCTGGATGGGCTGAGCAGGGAGAATCTGACGCATAGGACTTGTGTAATTTAGATAAAGGCAAAAAAAAATCTTAATTCTGTCTTTTTTCTTTTGGATTTTGTTGAGCAGAAATTGTAAGTAGGTGCACAATCATGATAAAAATAATAGTTTTGTCTAGGAGTTCATTGTGCAATTGAAGCCTGTAAAACAATTTTTTCTTATTCTGTAACTTTCAAAATATTTATTAGATTAAGATTATGTATTCCTGTAAAGGTGTCTAAAAGTGACTTGTGTACTCCACATCTGAAAAACTGTAACAAAGTCTCTTCACCCTGGAATCATATTGAAAAAAAATGTGAAAAAATAGTCTGTTGGGTGACAAAACAAAATTTATGATTTTAAATTAGATGTACAGCAAAAAATAGTTGAGAAATTGCAAACTCAGAGCTTATAGGTTTTCAGTGGCATATACCCAGTTAAGAAGGGAAGACACTTAAGTAACTTAAAATAATTACTGTTGGAAAACTTTATACAATAAAAAATGCAAATCTGCAGAAGTAGACCTGAACTCTCCCCCTTGAGAAGGAAATGATCAACCATGGTGTGTTAGATTGCTGTTAAATAGTGACATGATACAGTGGAAGAAGGAACTTTACTGAATGTTTCTCATAATCCAGGAATTTAGTGAGAGATAGTCTGGGACAGAAAGAAGAAGGGAGGTGGTTTGGGTTTTAGCACGTCATTCATTTCCAGCCTCGTTTTGAAGGCAGAATCACTCCTTTCCATATTCCCTTCACTATTTTTCCCACAGAAGAGAAACTGGGCTGCATGGACCAGAGAGAAATCTGCTCTGTAGTAGCAGTAGTGGTCTGTAACACATGCCATTACCTAACTCAGGCACTATGTCTGGCTACATCATTACCATCCTGATAGCAACTTTTGCCTTTGGAAGGAGCTGTATTTCCATCTCCTGGACATTCCTTGGATGCAGCCAGAGTACTCATGTTCAGGGGTAAATGCATAATAGTCAGGTTATTGGAGATGGATCCACCTAAAGCTCTGTGAGCAGAAAAACTTACTGTTCAGTGATACAGGCGTGGGAGTTCAAAGAAGGTTATGCAGAAGTCACCTGTGGTTGACAGGAGGGCAGAGTGATACATACCAAAGAGAGATGGCACTGAGACTTGGGTGGGCCCCTCCTGTTATGTCAGCAGCTGTTTTGTGTGGGCAGTGCAGCGGTGAATTGCAGAGGGTCACGTACTGCGAGTGCATTTAGCAGAGGAGCAGCTGAGGTGTTGTACTGTGCCGAGGGGTGTCCCTGAAAAGCAGCGTCTCTGGCACCTGCTCCCCACCAAGCTGCCATCTTGGAAGAGTTGGAGGAATAGTTTCCTGCGCAGAGGACAGATAAAAGGAGCCCCGTTTTCCTCTAAGAAAGTGTGTCTTCTGGTAACTGTTGGGTTTCTGGGATTGGGGTACACGCAGTCTGACATGCCACTTGGGCAAGGTTGCTGATCCATGGTCTAGACAGAGTCACTGCTACACTTGCTGAGATGCTACAAATAATTCAGGGTCAGTTCAGCTTTTGGGGCTGGAAGTATTTTTAAGACCTCAGCTGTTACAAGGTTCCCTGCCCTTTCTTCAGTACTGAGGCTCAGAGCAAGGGTGACATGCACAGTCACAGGGTCACATCACCTTCCAGCATACCAGCTGAGACCTACCAGAACACACCTTCGTGTCCTGAGGCAAAGGTGCTGCACCCTTCCAGTGGGGTCACTTGCCATTTACTGGGTGGCTGGAGGACATAGGCAGACAGCTCCTGCAGGAGCAGCTCCTCAGCTGCAACTCCGCAGCCCAGCGTAGGGATGGTAACTTGTTTGTCAAGTCATGCCATTTGTGAAACTGTAGTCTGCACCTTAGATAATGTAGGGGATCTTTGTCCATCTCATTTTCACGTATGGTCAGCATGCATATGGTTTAGGCAAGTTTTGAAATACACAGAACTTTAAAATTATTTTTCTTGTACCCATGAAATATCTCACCTGCTTTTT
Organism: Phylloscopus collybita; assembly: GCA_027886175.1. Lineage (NCBI taxonomy): Eukaryota > Metazoa > Chordata > Aves > Passeriformes > Phylloscopidae > Phylloscopus > Phylloscopus collybita. The sequence goes on from JAJNNQ010000002.1 coordinate 19,522,733, forward strand.
GACAGAGTTATAGAAGCTTCAAAGCAACCATATAATGATATGAAATAGTTTTCTTTTAATAACATCTAGTGGTCCCAGTTCTTATTTATGTTTCCTAGATTTGTAACCCCAACAACAGTATTTTTAAAAGTCAGATAAAGTGGTCTCATCTATTGGTTATATTTTTTGATGCTTTGGAAGATCTGTTTAGTTTTTATGTTGGAAGCCAGCAGGTTGTTTTAGACCCTGATGAAAAACATTGAGAAGTAATCATAAAGCAAGGCTTTGGGAAATCACAGGAAGCAGAGTTCCTGGTAAATATATTAGATCTGTAGTACGATTTAAGGACAGTACTTTTAAGGAGAATGTGTTTTGCAGAAATAACATTTGTCATCAAGTCATTCTTTGCAGGTAAGCAGCCTTCGTTTGGTGCATTGCAAGAACTCATGGGCATGTAAATAATATCAGGAATGTCCGTGGGAGCCGGGCCTAATGTGGAACAAATGCTTCTCTGGTGCTTCTGCTCCCAGAGATCTCTCCCTTTGTGTTTCATTTAGCAGTCCAAGCTGATTGCTCAGATATTTTTAAGAAAGCTTTTCTTGTCGTCTTCTGTCCCCATATCTTTACTCACTTCAGATTTTGAGCACTTCTTTTAGTCCAGCTGTTTCCTAGGCATTGCCAGTTGAAATGGTTTTCCTGTGCTCATTGGTTCAGTAGCTTTGGTGAATTGGTTCAGTGACAAATGCCTTTCAAAGTTGTCCCTCAGACCCGCAGAACAGTGCTCTGATGTGACAGGTAATCCCAGTGCCTTTGAAACAGGAACTCTCAATATAACTGCATTTTATTATTCACACTTGGGCAATGGTGATCTTTTTTTTACTTCCTTGAAAGTCTGTGTGCGAAAGAATATGTATGTGTGTGTAATTTAATGAATGAATCTCTTGTCCTTTTCACCTCTCTGCTTTCTCCCAACCCTAAAAACAAAAAGGAGAAAGAAACAACCTACTTCTTAGAAGAAATTTTGATTAATGCGTTGCTTCAAAATTCTGGCATCAGGAAATAGAAGAAACGTATTTTGGATAACTGAATTTTTCTGGAAGACCTGCTTTTAAAAGTGGTTTGTATCTTTGCCTGGGTTAAGTGATACAGCAAATGCTTTTGATATAATATTTGTGCTTCATCTGAGGGCTGTAAATATTTTTTTTCAGATCTGCCTCTGATAACCCTGTGTCTAGCAGAGATTCTCCCTCTGACTGAAGCATATACATCATTCTTCAGAGTATCCATCATTGCACATTCTGATTCAATAAGAGATTATATCTTATTATCTTTCCAGTGAGTCACCATATTTATGGATTTAACTGGTATTGTCCAGATGTATCATCTTTGATTCAGTGTTTTGGGTACTGTGAGACTTACTCCCCATGCACCACATACTGGAGGTTGCTGTTACGTGGTGCTGAGCCATCCCAGGGACCGCTTTTATCTATGAGTGGTATCAATAGATAACAACTGAGTTTTTGTTAGTGCAGAGTTTATATATTCAGTTTTGTTAAAATGAAATGTTAAGGAAAACTTCAGTTTATCTTGGAATGCTGAAAAGTCTAATCTGATTTGGTAGTTAGGGGTTTTCACGTAGTTTCTTTTTCACAGAGGACTGCACACATATATTTACTGTTTGGTTATTCAGCGTTATGCTAACTCTCGATAAATATTCACTGATTTTATGTGGATATATCAACTCTTTTGAGAATTAAAAGGCATGGCACATATTCAGACTGAAACTTCAAGAAGTCTTAATTGTGGTGGATTATGTGACTCGATAAGTTATAGGCTTTTTTTGTTTAGGTGATGCTTCACATAGCTTTGTATGTTGTTCAGACATCTCTTTTAGCTCTCTGTGCGTAATTAGTTGAAAATTATTTTGGTTTTCTGCTTTTTGTAATTACAGCAAATTACCTTCTAACCTTGTTAAAATCCTCCTAAAAAACCCACTGCAAATGAAAACACTGGAAAAATGCAGAACCAGGTGTGCTTTTTTAATGATGACAAATACGGTACAGATTTCACAAGGTTAGAGGTCAGACAAGACATCTTTTCTTCTTTGTGCATTTTCAGAAAATCATTTTAGGAAATAATTGGGAAGATATGTTTGCAAATACAGCAGAAGACATGAGGAACACTGTGCTTCTGTGTCAGTAGTAGTTGCCAGTAAGACAGTATGGGAAGGAAGTTAATTACAGAATTTTAGCAGTTTACAGATGTTAAAAAGATGCAACCACTAGTCAGAGTATTATTTTTCTATTGCTTGTTACTGGTGGGATATGGACAGTTATAACCTGCATGCCAAGGAACACCTTTTCAAAGCAGTATACAAGTAAATTAACTCTCAGGTCATGCTTTTTCCTGAAGTAATCAAAATACATTGTTAGCAATATTTAATAAGGGGGAACTCTTTCATTGCTCAGAGAATGGGCTGGGTTCTGTTTCTAGCTGCTCTGGTGCTTAAAGCACTTTTCTTGGGGCCATCCAATTACAGCAATCCGTTAACCTCTTTGGAGAAGAAAACTGAAACCCATGTCCAGAGAGATGAATGAGATCAACTTGGGGGCAGACAGCTCACCGAATAGGCTTTTGATTAAAAAATTACTTCGTTCTTAAGTAGTGATTGGGGAATTTCTAAGAAACAGATGAGAACCTGATATAGAAAAATTCTTGCATTTCCTGCCAGAGAAGATTGTTCATGCAGGCTGCACATGGCCTAAATAACCAGCTTTTAGAAAATCCTCTTTGCAGGAGTCAATAATTTCAGTGCATTTTTGAGACACAGTTGCTAGTTTTCCCAACAAATGTTCCTGATGGTTACTGGATGCAAGTAGCAGCCAAGCAAAGAAGTAAAGTAATTCTCATGGAAGAAAAAATTCTTATTTTCAAGCAACAAAGACATGATCCAGATAATTTATTAATTTATTAGTTTTTCAGCCTTTGGAGTCCCTTCATGTAATATCTTAGACTTGCCAAATTGAAGGGGGTGAGAACTTAAGTGATGAAAAGCATCAGACAGAAATTTCTGATGTCAGTTCCAAGAGAATGTTACGGGCACCCAGAGGAGGGGGGCATGCTTAATGAAGTTACTGGGGCGTTTTGGGGAGAGAGCTGGCTCAGCAGGCAGAGGAAGGTGGTATTTTAAAGTTCGGCAGTTCAGTAGGCAGATGCAATGGAGAGGAGAACTCAGCTCCTAGGCACTCATAGGCCACTTAAATGGCAGATGTATTTGCCAACATACTTTTGCATACTTTGTAAATTCAGTCTCAGAGGAATCTTTCCAGTGCCAAATCCTCTGGCCCAGTGTGGCCTTCTCTGTCCCACCTTTTTCTGACTTATGGTTGGTGAGTTCCCATATTCTGGGCAGGTATGGCTAATTAAAAAAAGTTGTCTAGTGGCATCACTGTTAGTGATGGATCTAATACTCAAGATCACATGTCCAGTGAGGTCAGAGCTCGTTTGATCTGTGTCTTGCAAAGTTTCTGATTCTTCCTGAGTAGAGACTGAGTAAATCTGAGTTCTCCATTTTTTATTACATTATCCAAGCCACACCATTCTGCCCTTTCCTTAAAGCTGGAATTGGTTTTAAACTTCGCAAAACAGTTTCTTCTGTTCTGGTGAGATTTCTTCAGATCCCACCAAGTTGCAAATCAGTCATTCCCAGGAAAGAGTGAGAGCAGGTGTGGGGAAGAGTTGTTACCTATGTGGCGTTTCACTTGCAGATCCTTGTGGTGGTCCTGGCCATTCAGCAGCTGCTGTTTGCTTGATGTGACTTGTCTGCTGTGTCACTCTTCTGATTCTGAAACATACTGGCTGGCTGGCTTGGCAGGTTTCTTTGAACTGGCTTTGTGTTCCTGGATAAAATTTCTTTCAAATGTAGTGGCTCCTTCTCTTCTGTCTGGTTGATTTCCAGTTGGTGTGAGGCTGTGGTGCTTGTTTTCAAGATTTTAAAAGGGTGTTCATAGTTTGGAGTACCCCAAACTGTGTGGTACTTACTGGTGTTTGAGCCTTCCTGAGAGGCAGTTCAAGTTGGTAGCTTGTGGAGTGTTTTTCTCTGTCGAAGAATTTGTGATTGTCAGAACAGAAAGTGTTCCATCACAGGTAAGTAAAAGGAATACAGAAGTCTTCATTAATGTATATACCTGTAAAGTATCGATGACCTTTTTTTTTTTTTTTCAGTTCTTTTCTGCTGTGTAAAGGAAGGACCTTCAGGGTTGTGTTTCATCTGTCTATTTTTGCCCTGTCCATCTGAATCTTGTATCCTGTTAATTAAATGTAAACCTCCTTGCAGTCATTTCAGTGGATTTTAATCTACTCTGCTGGTGTCTTTGTGTAGTGTTTGTGTTCCCAGTGTGACTGCAAGGAGGTAAAATTTCTGAGTCATTTGTGAGCTTGTTTGCTTAGCATGCTAGCTGGTCCACCCACTGAATTTTTGAGTATAGTATTGACAGTGGTGTGAAAGGCTACGTCTTATACCTGGGAATGTTAGAAAAGGGTAAAAGGTATATCCTCCTGACTTTTAAAATTAAAATAGAGTGATTGTCCACTGATGTAAGAGGTCCATCACACTGTTCCAGCTTACACCTAGCAAGCCCTATGGTATGTAAAACAGCACACTTACTGTCTTGTCTTTGTCTGTTCTTGAGAGGAGAGTCTGATACCCAGCATGCCAGAAAGCATTGGAGCTGGCTTTAATGAGTATGAATAACAGTGAAGATACAACAACATACGGCTCAGCAGTCCTGTGCAGCTGAAGCTCATAGCTCTGCTTCTTCACTGCTTCTGTTGTCTGTGCTGCCTTGGCTGGGAAGTCACTTCTTCCCTTTTGGTACAGACTTGCAGTTAAGGAATGACTCATCCCTTTCTTGCACTGACATTGACCTCAGCAGTTACTCCTTTTCTGTGTGAGAGCGAATGAAGGAGAATCAAGCCTGCAATCCCGAAAAGAAGAATTGCTTAAATTTGATCTCATGAATAAGTACTGAATCCTAATTTCATACTATTTCTGGTCTTCGGATGGAGACAGCAATATATTAGGAATTAAATAATAGTTTTGAAGCAGGATTGAAAATTCAGCATCTGCAGTTGCTCCATTATGACCTTAACTGTGTAACTGCCCCCACTGATGGGACCCTAGCAAGGAGACCACGCTGACTTTGTTCAGTTTTTCATGATGTTGGCTGCTTCTGCCATCCAGTATTCTGGTTTTTTGCTTTCTTCTAAAATAGACCAGTAGGATGAGTTCTTTCTAAGAGATTATATACACTGAATGGTGACATACATTTCTGTTGATTTACTGTAATGCTGCCCTGTTTTACAACTCAACAGTTGTATTTTAGGTGACACTAGCGCTTGTGCCCTAAAGCTTGTTATTAGGTGTTAAGTCCTTAGTAAAAGTTTTCTGACATCACTTTGAGATGCTGAGGTTCCTGAGCTGGAGCAATGTTAGCATGGTTCCCTCTGAGAGGGAAGACCTCAAGGTATTAATGTCTTCCCTCTCAGAGAAGGCAGGTTTGATTTAGGCAGTGTCGTTTTAGTGAAGTTGCATTCAGAACTCAGACACCTGAGGTGTTAGTGCCTGGTGTTTGACACTTTGGAAGAAGGTGTTTTTGTGTTAGTAATTCTGAGTAGGGAAAAATAAGATCCTTCAGAAACAGCTTCCAAATTGTGGGGTAGACTCTCTCTGTCCAAAAGTTAATACATTCAAAATGAGAAATTATTTATTAGTTATACATCCTGTGTCTGTTATTAAGGTACTAGTAATAATTACTGTCTGAACTCTGTTTGGACTAACAGTAATGCTGTTCACAGCAAGAGGATTAAAAGTTAATGGCTTAACTAGAAAAAAAATTTGAAATGCAGTTTTACCAGGTTAGATTGTAATAGTGAAGCATTTTAAAAAAATACTGAAAAGGAAAGCTCAAACCTTTCTCAGCTGCCCCCTCCACTCAAACACTTTTCTGTCTCTAAGAGGAAGTTTCTGTAGGGGCTCTGTAAGGAATTACTCATTGCCCAATGCTAATAGCTGAGCTGTTGTTTCTTGAGTGTTTTGTTTTGTGTCTGGTTTTAGCAAGTCTTCTTGATCAAGCTATGTGTATCTAAGTTACATCTAGGAGAGAGTAAACAGCAGCATGTTTTTATGGTAATAAGATGTCCCGTGTTTTCTTTACATTTGCGGTTTGTCCAAGTATGTTCAGGACAATACCTTAACTGCCTCCCACTGTCTCCTGTTTGCCAGGGACAAAGACCAGATGGAGTGAGGTACTTGCCAAAAATTGCAGCCCTGTGGTGGGAAAGAACTTGAAACAAAACAAGATCATGAGGTTAAAATTTTTAATAATAGTAGATAACACAGGTAAAGCTGTGTGCAGTGAAAGATCAGGGATGCATTATTCCAGCATCCCAAATCAAAGGACTTTGCAGGCATCCCCACGTCTCTCACTACAGCAGCTCCTGGTAGAGCTGTCTGATTTGAACGCGGTTTTGCAAAGTTAAATTCCCTACTGAGCAGTGTTCCAGTAAGTGGGTCCTGAGGAAAGCTGTGCATTGATCTGACAGGGATGTTGAAAGATCATTACTGCTGAGCAAGCCAGGGCCTTGTAAACCTGTCACGTTAACGCAGCAGTGCCTGTAACAAGCTGTGTTCATACGCTCTGGTAGAAGGGAAAAGCACTTCCTCTTCCACGTGTGAGGTGAGGTGTTCAGTCAACCTGTCCTTGTGCTCTCTGCTTTGTGAAGTATAAGAATTTTGACATTGTTGTTTGGTTTATATTTATTTGTGTGCCATTTGAACTGCAGGCTGTAGTAGTCAGAGATCAATAAGCCAAGGATAACAATGTACAGTGGGGGGAAAAAATGTAAAAGTGATCTGCTAGGAAAGGATCAGCAGAATCAGATCAAGGATGCCCAGCTCAGAGGAGTCATTTCTAGCTCTCACACCAAGGATAAGCAAACAGGGTGCTGCTGGACACCTCCCTGACAGTCACTGCGAAAGCAACTCTGTGCTGGGGACTTGTCCCTTGTAAGAGGAGAACATCTGTCACTGAGACAGATGTGTAGATGGTCTCAGAGAGTATTAGGTGCCTTGCTCTTCCCACAGAGTAATTTAGCCTGTAAAAGTGGCTAAGCCCACACACTAGTTTTTATTAAGCTGCTTGTGGTGCAGGAATGTGCTGGGGTGGGTTTTTTAAAAATTATGTTTGTTTCAAGAGGTTTTTTATGAAAAAATAGCCCAACAAGGGAAACAGCAGGTATGAAGAGTTGCAATTTTAAAGTCTCACACCAAATCATTCAACTTTCATCCCTGCCAGAATTTATCTATAAACAAACAGAGGAGATGATTTGTCTGAGGTGGGACTTGAGCTGAGATTTTAGATAAGAGTAGATGACATGGAGAAATTTTTCATAAGAGATAACTGTTAAAATATGTTCATAGCTTAAAAAAGGTAATGAAGTTGATGGTGACTTGCTCAGACCATATTTCAGCCTGTTAGTTTTGCTTAGTATGTATGTGGCATGGTGTGAGGTTTTTAAAGTGTGATTCTGTTTCCAAAGGCCAGTGTAAGGAGGATGGGCAGCAGTGGAGGTTTGAGTGGATCCTGTGGTGATAGGAGTGCTGGAAATGGATGCTCAGTGCTGGAAAATCCTTTTTTTATTTTCCAGCTGACTGGCAGCTAGAACTAAATACTTGATCCCACATCTTTTAAATTAGTTGAACAACACCATCGGCAGACTGCTCAAGTAAAATGGCATAGATATACCTAAGGAAACTTCTCTGAGAAAAATTTTAATTATTCAGCTTAACTCCTCATTTTTACATACAGAATTATCAATTAGGCTCAGAGGGTTTAAGCATAGAATCCAAAAGAGAAATTAACCCTGTTCAATGCAAGGGACTGGAGTTTTACCAATAGCTTGAACTGGAGCTGGGAGTTCCTTGCTGCCGATCTTCTGGGAAGAAAGTAAGCCTTGACTGCAGAGAAATAGTGGCACTCCTCATTTCCCCGCACTCCATCACAAGCCAGGTAGTCTTAGCCCTCTTGTTTAGCCACTTACTTGGTGTTTTATGCTTATCTATGAAGAAAGGAGTTGTGCATACAATTTTAATATATCATAAATCCTGACTGAGACTACTTTTGGATTTGTCCGGTTTAGCCCACCGTGGACAGCACAGCTGAGCTGCTGAGAGCACCAGGTGACTGTTCTCAACTGAGAAAGTTTCACAGTAGGTCACTCTTCCTTCCATCTCAGTAGAAAATTGTGAAATTGTGAAACCTGTGAATTTTGTTCAACACAGAAAATAATTAGAAGCTTCAAGCCAATCAACAGAACTCAGATTCCTTTCTCAGGAGCAGCAGGAATGTGAATATATTAACCCATGGCGTTCTACTGGAATCCATCTTACCTACCCTCATGATACAAAAGCAGTCTTATGTTAGATGCAGTCCCCCCTCAGTTAAAAAAAAAAGAAAAGGTGGGGGGGGGGAGATAAAAGAGGTAGTTGAGCACTTGAAAACAATTACTGATTTGTAGCCCTGCAGATGTTTGATATAAAGTCAGTTATTATGAAAGTACATGGATTTGGTATGAAAGTCTTCCAAAAAATATACTGGATCATTTATATATAGATGAAGAGATAAATATTGTTTTAAAACTAGAGCTTGTGAGCATCTATTTTTTTACATATTGTTGCAATGAAATGTGAAACCCTTGTTCTCAGATTTTAAGCTGGTCATCTGCATGAATTACAGTGCTGCTGTAAATATTTCTCAACGTGGACAGGTAGATGCTCTTGGAAAAACCAGAACAAATTCTTAAGTTGCCAATATTGTCACAAAGTTTCCCTGCAGAGTGAAGTTGTTTGACAAAGTGTTTCCCTGGTGATTTGGCTGCAGATGAAAATGTCTTCTGCAATAAAATTCTGTGCTCAGGTCTCAGTTCTCCATGCTCATCAATCAGCAAATGACGTATCAAGGATTTTTTTGCTGGACTAGTTAATATGGTGGGGAAAATATGTGAGGCATTGGTACTTCTATTTTTATATGTAGGGGTTTTTTATTTTAAATACACATTGCTTTTAAATATATATATAGTGTTGTCTAGAGCTTCCTTTAGTAGTCAGTAGTGCTTCAATGGAACTAATACAAAACTATCTTTTAGATACTTAGATTTTCTTGCCTGGAAATAATGCCTACTCTCTAAAAATCACTGTCAATCATAGGAAAGAGAGCTGGGGGAAGGGTGGAGAGATGTACATTTAGTGACAGCATTTCTACCCTCAGTGCACTCTCCTTTGTGGGTTAATATGTTAATGTTTTGCCAATAAATGGCATTTTGTAGAATTTTTGTAGTCCTCTGTGTTGTAAATACAGTTTTGGTGGGGATAATCATGTTCTGCATCTGCTGATACTTTCATAAGATACCATTAATGGCTTTAGAAAGTTCAATTACATGGCTGCAAAGAAATAAATCACCTTACAGTTTAATTACCTCTAATATAACAGCAGCAAATATCTCCTGGGAAGCTGCCTCCTGTGTTACTAAATGACTGTCAGTGATGAAGTTGCTTTCGTTAAAGGATGCTCTGTTAGGGAGATTGTTTCACAGTGTTTTATGCTACATCTGTTTTATGCTGCCACTAGTAAATTTTATAAAGGAATTTAAAATATGACAAATGACAGTAATAACTTTTATTTCATGCCTGCTTTTTGAGGAAGAAAATGGAACTTAGTGCAGTTCCCATAAAGATTTATAAAAAATGTTTCATAGGAAGTCCTTTTTAAATACTTCTAAAATATTTTTTGAATGTTTATATGGGATCCAGGAAAATATCTTAAAACACATTTTAGCAAATCCCCTCTGTGCAGTGTGTGCCCATCTGCTGTGAAAAATATTAAGAAGGGACCTTCATTTTCCTACCTAAGTGTCTCAAAACGGAGTTACTCCTCTTCAGATCCAACCACCAGAAAGGCAAAAAGAGATCACAGATGGAAGGATGAGTATCCTGTATAAAAAAAAAGAAGTGATAAAAGGATGAGAAACAAGGAAAGGAAAGAAGGAAGCATAAAAGTGCTACAGGAGGAAGACCAGTAAGAAGATGCAGACTGATGAGCTGGAAATAGAAAAGAAATGGGAAGAGCCAAAGTCCTGAACAGGGAAGATAAATGAGAAGGACCAGCTGATTAAGCAAAGGGAAGAGATAGGAGGAAGTGAAATAGCAGGAACACTGAGCATTTAGTAAAATGCTAGGACAAATAATCAAAGGATAGGATATAAGACAGTATTTTCTGCCTTTTCCTCCTGTCACCAATCAGTATTTGGGAAAAGGTAACACGGACAAATGTCAAAAGCACAACCAACCTGTATTTTTTTGCTTGTCCTCTTCTTAGGACTCTGATTTTCCTTTTTGTCATCTTGATTCACTATGTTTACTTTGGGTCAACTGCACTTTCTTTAATACTATTAAATTGCTAAACTCGGTGACTGCTTTGAATTACTTAAGTCATATGATTTTAGGATCATAGCTTGAATTAAGCTTTAAAATTATTCTGAGCCATTTTGAATCATCTCTTCCTCTTGCTTCTAGAAAAGTGCAGGTTTCAGTATGTCCCCTCCCCTGTTTTAATCCAGTAACTAGCAAATGGTCTGACTTGATAGCTCAAGTGTATAAGGGGTGTGCCGCCTTCGGTGTAAACACAGTAGTGGTGCATAATCTCAAGCATCTCCCTGTCCCTAGGATGATGAGGTGGCTCCAGAAGAGCTGCCAGCATTTAGACACTGACCAAGATTCATGACTGTGTGCAGGGATGCAAACCCCATGGCTGTGCTGCAGCCCACCCTTTTATCTGCTAGCTAAGAAAGGTTAGGTAGAGGGGGATGATAAAAGAGCAAGGCTTTTTGAGTGGTAAATCCCTGGTACTTTTTTTCTCTCCAGATCAGAGCAGACCAGGGAGTGTGCCTTGCCCTTTTCTTTGGGCAATTTCTTTACAGCAGGGGTGCACACTTGTTAACACTTTACAGGGTAATAGGTAGGTTGTTAACTAATGGCTGTTTTCAGCCTCTAAGTTGTAGGCCTTAACAACAAGAATACATTCTATTTCAAAGGGGGTTTTTTAAAGGAAAAAAGGGGGGGTTTTGCTGAATTCAGGACGTGGGTGTTAGGTAGCACTTAATGTATTGATTGCAGTGAGGGAAAATTTGAGCATAAGGTACGGAGACATGTAGGTTGGATTTGGATGAACACATTTGTGTGTGGAAAATTATATACTGTCTCAACGAAAATTACTTCTTCCTTCTGAAAGAAAATGTTTTCTTCCATGTACTGGGAGAAGTTACAGTTCTCCCATTGTAGAATGTGTAGCTTTTTCCCCCATACACATAAACAGAAGTACTATTAAACAAACTTTTTGCAAAAATAATATAATTCCTTCAAGGAAGTTTCTTTCTTTCTTCAAAATGTTTTTAATTTCTGTGTTGATTATTTTATCTTAAAGCTGTGAACTCCTGGCCTGTTCTTCATTGTTCTGGCAGGAATAAAAAGTACACCACAGATACATCCCCCTCTTCCTAAAAATAATTTCCAAATTGGAAAAAAATGTTCAGAAAGGCTTTAAGAGTATCTGGCTGAAAGTTGCCAGTACTGAAATAATGTCTAAGGAGTATAGTAAATGAATAAGAACAGAATCTAGTTAAATGAAATCTTCTTGATTCTCCCAGGCCAGAATTAACAGAAGTACAGAATGAGTGTAAAATGAGGAATAATAACATATTATATGTAACTTTATATATATATATATATATATATATAATATATGTATATTATATATATAACATAACGGCCATTTAAACAAAATAGCAGCTAAGGAAGATGCATCCTGGAAAATATATAGGTCAAAGTAGAGTCCTGGTCTTTTGTCCTTCCCTCCCTGTTTTTATTTTGGCTATCTACAGGTGATCTTTAATGCCTTTACTTAGCAGGGATAGCTTTTAAAAGGCAAAGCTCTCACAAGAACCAGGATTTTCAAGAGGTCTGCAGTCTGCCCCCAGTGATAGACAACATGTTTGGATTTGATTTTGGCTCTTTTACCTAGTCTGGAGTGGGACCTCATTTGGGGCAACTGTGATGGTTTGTGACATGGAGCAGTGGAACTGTGTCAGAGATGTGGGGACATCAGCGGGGAATAAAACTCTGGTTTTAGAAACATTGTACAGGGAAAAGAGGAGATTCTTCAAACATCTGAGATGAATGAGTGCAGAGTGAGCCCTGAGCTGGCTCGTGCTGTTTGCGGGATGCTGGGTGTTGCCATAGAGACCAAGAAAGGGGGAACAGAGGAGTTTTGAAGATAATATCAGCTGGGGCTTTAGTAATGCTAACTTAGCATGTGATGTCTGCCAAAGAACCCTGCTGAGGAGCTGGGCACTAATGGGGTGTCAGAGCAGGAGAGCATTGAGGTCACCTGGTGTCTGCAAAGAACAACTGAACTCACATCTTGGACATGTGAGGACATGGTGGAAATAAACTCAACGCGCGTTTGCGTATGCAGGTTATTTCCAAGCTGTCTATAGGCACGTTTCCTGACAGGGTAATCGCTTCTGGTTCCTCTGCCATTCCTGAAAATATATGGTTTACTTCTAGCAGTGACTGCTGTGGAGATAATTGCCAAATCCTTAGCGTCTTGAGATCACCACCCACACATCCCAGAGGCTACATAGGCTCTCCTGCTCTGGCTGCCTAGTTCTCTTGGCAAATAAAAAAAAAAAAGGCAGACTGACCTTTTCCTTGTGCTTTGGCAGTCGTTTTGTGCTCTCTGTATTTTTTGCTGTTGATTCAGAGAAAATGTGGAGTTGACATTGTGGTTGGTTTGTGTTAGTGGAACAGATTTAGGAAGGTGGGCGACCTGGAAAGCTGTTTTCACTAGAGTCCTGCATCTGAGCTCTTGGATCTTCAAAGACAGATGTTGAGCCTACTCATAGGCAGCTGGCTGGACCTAGCACTTATCCCTCAAGACTGGGGACCCACCCACTCTTCATGGACCTGCACATTTCTCCCAAAGCTGTTTGGGCTAACAGTTGTGTATGGAGCCAAGTGTCTTCTCTCTTCAAGCAGATAATTTTGGCTGTGTTGTGACTATACTTTACAGTAAGTCCCTATCCAGGATTTGCACTAAAAAACTCATTCTTGCTTTAGTATGAATTACTGTCTTCTACTAGATGTATGAAGCCCATCAAGTGGATACAGTACTAAAGACGTCCAATAAATTAATTATGTGCAGGAAGGAGAGCCAGGACAGAGTTTGTCTCTATAGCATGGAATCAGAATCTGGACAAGACTAAGAACTGTTCAAAATGAAGATATATGACTGCTCTGATACAAAGTAAATAGCACTTTTAAAATTAACATCCTTGGCATTGGCTGTGTTAATACTTCCCTTTTGCAACATTTATTTTTTCATTAATGGAGCTAATGTGACTGAGAGATGGATGTGAGGAAGTGTCAAGCACCGTGTATGTTTAAATGGGGAATGGTCTGCTGCAGTGTGTGCTCATGCTGACTGTGCTTGTTCTTGAAGTCGTGGTACTGAAAATCATAGAATAAGGAGAACAGCATCTGGGGGGATGCTCCTTGCATCTGTCAAGTCCCCCTATACCATAAAGGCTTAATGAATTCACATGGTCTGCATGCTGCTCTGTTCCTTTATTCCTTCCATGCTTCCTTTCTTCACTGAAATGAGAGTTGCCTGCATGTTTCCTGCAATATACCAGCCTTGTCTTCTTTTGCCAGGGCCAGTTGCTTTTCCATACATGAAGCTTGGTGTGTCTATTATCCTTCTTTTGACCTCTTCCTTCCTCTCTTCCATCTTTCCCCTAGCTTGGTCTTCCTTCCTTTCCCTGAGGCAATTTTTTTCTGGGTGTCAGCGTTCCTAAACTGTACTGCAAGTCCTTTAAGGAAAGGGAGGAAATGGGGGTTCTTCTTTGCCAGACTCATTAACTCTGGCAAAGAGGGTGGCAGCCATTCTATGGCTCTTTGGTCTATAGGCCATTACCCCCAGACCTGGATGGCTGAAACAGCTGCATATGCTAACCACTGCAAGAGGTCATAAATCCTGTGCGTATATACACCTTTTCCCTCTCATTTTTTTTTGCTTTAATCAAAATAAATACAACATTTTCCATTGCCTGGAACATTCCATGAAATATTGGAATTTATCAAATAATCTAGCATCCTGAAATTATCTCATAATGGACAAAAGTAGGGAGAAATGCCACTTGTCCAACAATCATAATATCCAGGGATGAAAACTACCCGACTATGTACAAATAGGTCAACAGTCCTTAAACATAGGTTTTTTCCTGGGCTAAATCAGTTTACTTACAAAGCTGTTCTACAGACTTGTCTTATAAGTCTTTGGCAAGACATCATGCTGCCCATTATTCTGTGTGTCTCTGTCCCATTGTTCTCATTCCTCACCACTCTTTATGTCAGCATTGCACAGTCTTGTGGGCTTTGAGTGATGATGAAGTTTTCTCCACAGCATATATGCACATCCCACTGTGCAGTTACACCTCCCAATTCCCACCATCTGATTTGTGATGGCAGTTTTGAGTTAAAAAAATGGATTGATCTGTTTTCTTCCCTTTTCCTTTTTCCCTCTGCCTAGGGTTTCCCATTTCTTCATCATGTTAAATCTGGAAATCAAAGAGCCGCATAGACACATTAACTTGCTAACCTGACAGAAAGTATGCACGCGAAACAGAAACATTTTCTAGAGCAGGGTAAACTACAGTGCTGGAAAGTGGTCTGAGCAAACTGTACCCATGAGCATTAGACTAGGAAAAGAAGTGAAGTTCATATATGCTTTTGTCTTTGGTTACTGAGGTTTAGTTATGTTTATTTTGAATTTGCAGTGTGGTTTTGTATTTGTGACTTGTTCTGCTTTGGTTGGTTTTGTTTGTCTGTTTGTTTGTTTGTTTGTTTTATGGAAGGATATATTTGCTTTTTGTTAAAAAACTTAATAGAACAAAAGATGGAAATTTTCTTGAACAGAAAGAAATATGAGTGGTTCTGGAATTTGTTTCTTTTAAGCTTCAGTGTAAAATACGTCAAAAATGCTTAGTTCGGAAGTAGACATGAAGCATAAAAACCTACTTGAGTGTAGTAGTATTTAACATTTGAATTAAGTATTTTTATTAATCCAAAAATATGTTATATGTATTTCATTTTGGAGTTCCATCTTGATCCAGTTTACTTGCTGTGATAAAGCCTGTGGTCCATTAAAGCCCAAAGAGATTCATAGAGAGCAGTTGTTCACTATAGTATCATTTCTCAAAGATAAATTATGCAGCAGTAAAGACAAGTTCATAAACTTTATTGTATTGCTTTAGTAGCAGTGCTTTAGGTTCTACTGGGAAGGCAAATTCAACACTAAGGCCTTCCCCAAGGTTTACTAAACTGTCCTAGAAGCTGCCAGTGTCATTTTTTTCCTTTTTTGGACATTTTTCTAAGCTTAATAGTGGGAGAGGGAAGAAGAGGATGGTCTTTTTTTCTTGGTCTTCGATTAATCTTTCTGACTTTCTGCTTCCACTAGCATGTAGAAGAATCATACTGTGAGAAGAAAACATTGCTCTCTTTACTTGATTGACTCAAACACGTACAGCTTTTTTATAAGCTCACCATTTTTCTTCAATAGCGTGCATCTTTGTCATAGTTTAAAAATTATGTAGAAATAGTAGTTACAGTCCTTGAAATTATGTGCAGCTATGAGCAATATGTACCATCCACATTTTCCATGTGTCGAGACTGTTACAGTTTTTTGGGTATAGTAAAAAACTGTAAGGAGTAAATATTCAATGGAGTGGAACTTAATCAAATACTTTACATTACTTTACATTAGTATTTTAAAAACTTGTAGGAGAAAATATTTTTCAAGTCATTATGTGGTCATCCTGAAATACTAGGTCTTTCTGGCCATTGCAAGCTGTATAAATGCAGTGTTGGCAACAGCTGATTTGTGTATGTTTATCTTTGATTAATGTTTTCTTAAGAATTTCAGGAGATCTTTAAGCAGCTCTCACTTTTTGCTATTTATATTTGGGTTTCGTTTTAAGTAGACTGTAGGAATATTGAACTATAGTTGATCTAGCTGATGCTGGAGTCTCTATAGAGACGTAGTTCAAACTAAGTTACAAGACAGAAAGATTTAAAGAAGGGAAAGAGGGAGAGTTTGCATCTTCACTGCTTATGCAGGTATATCTTTTACAACACAAGTGCAGTTTTCATGTAAAATCCAAGGCACAGATTTATTATTTTTTTGGGCACAGTATCTCTGGGTGATTTGAGATCCAGGGAACTGCCTAGCTACATCATGGTAAATGCACCTTTGTTCCTGGGAAGGTGTTACAGAGAGCAAGCAGACAAAGGCTACTTCTTCTTAGTAAACGTCTCATTTTGGTAGTAAGATGTAGCCAAGCAGAGAGCTGCTACCTAGTCTTTGAGTCATTTTTTAACTTCCACTGCCTTTAGAGAAATCCTAGGAGGTGAACATCAGGAAATTAAGAGCAACCTCAAGAACACAAGCACAGTCATGGTGAAAGGATCCAGATGTTTCCTCTCTATGGGAGCAACAGTGTGGATCATGAACCTCATGAATCCTTTTTCTGAGTCCTGTTTTCTAAAGCATGTGCTAATCAAGGAGGAAGCTGTCTGGAAACACCATTAGAAGGCAACCTGTCCACTGCAGTTGTTCAACTGATGATGCATCTTTTCGGTATCCAAAAACATCTGCTGGTCGCTTTAGAGTGCTGAGCAGTGAGCTGAAGGTAGCTGGGTGCTTCAGTGGAAATGCAGCTCTGATGCGTGCTGGAAAATACATTACCTTAGATGTGACTAAGGGAAGCCATCTTCTGCCTGTGCTCTGTCTTTGGCACCAAGCAGCTTTCTGACTTTTAGCGACTCAAATGTTTGATCTACATGAGCACCTCTCTATTGATGCTGCTCATTTTGATTGTCATAATAGACCAGAAAAAAGCAGGTGAAAACACAGTGCCAAATTCTCCAGGGTATCTAAGTATCTGCATACAACTGTTGTGTCTAGGCAAAGCTGGTATTTATAACAGCTCTGGAGTGGCAAAGAAATGAGGCATGCTATGAGGGAGAAGATGTTTTAGGCCTTAAAGAGGGATTGATTTGTGGTTATTATTGCTGCCTTTGATCTGCCACCAGGAATCTGAAACTAATCCACCAGAGCAGCACAAGTCTGATATATAAAGCCAGATGGAGATGCCAGAATAGGTTATGCCTGCTGTCTTTGAAGCTGCGTTATCATGAAGTGATAAAACAGGTAGTACAAAGCAAAGCAGGCAGAGGATGGGATTGTGTGCACTGCAGGAATGCTGCCAGCAGTGTGAAGTGACTGCCAGTTGTTAAAGCCACTGCAGGATCAATTAGCCATTTGCAGCATTATCCTGTCCTGGTGAGAGGCTGAGGCATGCGACCACACAGAGCACTTAGTTGCCATACAGCCCTGAACATCTCTGGGTGCTTCCATGCTAAATTAAGGGAATGGAAAATGCAGAGTCCCTGTATTTCAAAATTAATCCTATAAGCACATATGGCCATAGAAGTAGAAAACAGTGTTTGCATAAGGACTTTTACTTCATACCCATACCATACTTTTACCCCAGCTATGGAGTATATCAAAGTGAATCTCATTCTAGCTGCTGAGATGTTGGTGGGATTTTATCACTTCTGGTTGCGTTTTGTTTAGAAATTAGAGCACTTTGGGGCTTTAATTAGCTATTAATTCTCTATAGATCTCATCATTATCTGAGTCAGCTAACTCATTGCATTAGAAGAGCTTTATATAGATGCTGGATCAATTGGCAGTAAGTTGTCAATAAATGTGTCTCCTAGACACTGCAATTGACAGGTTAATGAAGTGCTTTCTCAGTGACAGAGAGCTGTTGACAAATCTTTTGTCACTTTGCTTTTCCCACTCCTGCACTTCTCATAAATCTGCTCCATATCATAAGCTTGGGGAATGCAGGGATTAGAATCACAGAGTCACAAAGGTTGAAAAAGACCTTTGAGATCATTGAGCCAACCATGAGCACAGCAGTGCTAGTCTGCCACTAAACCACGCCTCTAAGCATCACATCTAGACACATTTTGAATAATTCCAGAGGTGGTGATTCTACCAGTTCCCTGGGCAGTCTGTTCCAATGCTTGACCATCGTTCCTGTGAAGATATTTCTCCTAATATTCGATTGAATAGCTTACCTTTCACAAGTATGGGGGTGCCTGTTTGCTACCTTGTGTTAATAGGCTGGGATTTGGAAAACATGTTAATAGCCTGTTGGCTGAGAAACTAGAAAGAAAGAACCAAGGAGCACATTTGCCCTCCCTGTAGTGTGTTCTCCAACATGTTTCAAAGAAGATGCAAAGTAGGTGGTCTGCAGTTTGTCCATCAAGACCGCAGCACTGTGTTTGGCTCCCTGTTGTTGCACTCTTTCTGCCTTGGTTATTGCTGTGGCACTCAGGCAGAATCAGTGCATATGTTTTCAACTGCATGTTCCTTTTCCTGTTGCCCAGAAGAAGGTGGAATCACTGGTTTTATCTTACATCACGCTTGAAGGTTCCCGTGGGTGCCTTTTGCAAATATCTGATGAGTAAACTAGTTCTTGTCCTTTTCAGTGAAGTTCCATATTTGTTCCTTTAACTCATGAGCATTTGTAAGCACCAATAATTTAGGATAAGTGCTGCCTACCTACAGCAAAAGGATGTTGAGAAAAACCAGATCAGTATGCATAATCCCACCTTCCTTGCAAGAGAAACTATTTTGGTCAATGCGTGCATTAAGAAGTCACAGAGTGACTCATTGGCCTTAGCTATTACTAGCACTTGATGAGAAAGCGTAATTTTCACTCCACTGTTCACAGCCAGCCTAGATGTTGTTCATGGGTTGTTGTACATAGTTTGGGGTTTGTGAGCCACACTCCAACTGCAGTTTGCCTTTTAGCTTGCATGGATAATTGACCTTAAAGGCCACACCTTGAATCCAATGAAATCAGAAGCAAAACTTGTATTGATTTTGTTGAAATCAAAATCAGGCTGACACTGTATTGCCATTTCATCTTGACAGACATTGGGGGAGAAGAAAGCCTTTCAAAAGGCTTTATGTTTTTCACACTGTGGGCCCCTGAAAGACAATGAAAGTAACTTGGGAAGTCATGCAGATTGGATGACATCAGAACTTAACTGATGTCAGCCTTACTGCTCTTTTCCAGCAGGTTGGTCAGCTTCTTGCTTTGAAAGAGGGAAGGAAGCCAGTGTAAAAATCTGCCATAGATTAGGGATTCTTCAAAGGGCGAGGATTCGCACAGTAAGTGAGACTTCTTATCTCACCCACTTCATCTAACACCATGGAACACAAATCTGGGGAAAACACTGCTGTCAAGAAAACATGACTATATCACAGTTTGTTTCTGGTAGATGAAGGGAAGCCCAACCCTTTGCTCAAGGTGTTAATGGCATGAAAAAATACTATGTGATTTTCCTGTTGTTTTAGAACCGCCTCCAACTGTGGGCAAGTTTGTTTTACAGAACAGAGCTTTAAGAAAGAGGACAAACTAAAAAAGAAATGGTAAACATTCAAGCAAATGTTACTGTCTTGTGTTACTCAGGAGCTGGTTCACTTTGCTGATTGCTCAGTTTCGGTGTGGTCTGAGTAATGAAGAGCTGACTAGTGAGCCTAATTTGGGGTAATTCCCTCAGTACTTTGAAGCATAGCAAAGCCAGAAAAACTAATGAAAAATAATGGAAAGGTAGCTGGGGGCTTAACTTATAATCTCTGCTCATTACAGTAAGCGACATTTTCATTGCAGTGTTGCCATAAAGATTATTGGCTGCCACATAGCATAGGTCCCTTCTGAAACAGTTCTGGAGCAGCTTTGTTGGCACAGTAAAAGCCGTGGAAAATCATCAAAGATTTGCTTAAAACCGTGATTGTTTGCCAGATATTAAGGTTGTGATGCATTGTTCAAAACGGGGTCTGTATCGTTTTATTATGTGGTTCCTGAGTGACCATCCCTGATCTTCCACAGTAAAGTTATATAACTGGAAAACCATTGTATTGATATGTTTTGTTTCCATATAGAACTACTCGATCTTTGGCTTTCAGTAGTTCAGCATTTTAACGTATATGATGACAATGATCTTGAAATTGGCTTTGAATCACCTTTTTCCTTTGCGTGTATGTTGATTTGGCAGAGAACAACTTGCCGGGTGTCTGTAAGATTGACACAGTTGGCATGTTTGTGCCCATGTTGGCCAGGGAGTAGTTGAAATGGCTATGTTTGGGAACTGGAAAGACATACATTGACCTATTAAAGCATGTTCAAAAACTCTGTCCAAGAACAGCTTTTCTGCAAAGTGTATCCATCATGAGTTAAACAAAACCAACTCATATGGCCAAGTGGAGTCAGAATGTCTGAGATGTGTAATAGTTCAATTGTGGTCCTTTGTGTCAAAAAGCAACGTTTTCATTACAATGTTGCCATAAAAGTGGTTTTCCTCTATTCTTCACCTTCTTCCTGGCAGTGCTTTTGAGCAGCTAAATCCAGTGTTCTGGAGGAACCAAGTAAATTCCTTCACTGATGGCAGTGAGTAACTGCTCTATATCCCTGTTCTCTTGTCCTGGCAGTAGCAAGGCTAACCACAGTCTCAGAACACGTACGCATGGCCAGCCATGGGCAAAATTAGCATGATGGAAGGACAGATGGACACATAAACACAAAGGAGACAATCAGCCAGACTGCATTCCTCAATACCTTATCCTGCAATGCTTAGGGAAAACTCTGTCAGGGATCCCTCTGATACCTGAATCCCCAATCTTGCTGTTTCAAATATCAGGCCCCCAGACCCAGTCTCACCAGCCTGCATCCCCTCAGTTTTCCTGGGGACTGGTCCTAGAGTCCCTTGGTCACACCAGTAACTGGGACTCAGTCTGTGCTATTGACCAGCTGATCTGTCATGAACTTTGCTGATGGGGCATGAATGCATGTTGCCAGAACAGAGGGCACATTCACACAGAGAACAGCTAGAAACAGGGTTTAGGCAGGACAAAGTCAAGGTGGTTTGGCACAGAGTTCTGCCAGTCAAGTGTTCTGACCTCCCCTGCTTGCACACTGTTGAGCTATTTATTCCCTGCCTCATCCTCTCTCTTTTCCCCTGTACTTGTTCTCTGCTGTCATCCTTGGTCACTCACTTCCACTTCCACTCATCAGAATTCATAAGTCCTGTATAATCCTTAAATACTCTTATTCAATCCCAAAATTCTGTCTAAGCATCCCATAGTAAATCCTGTACCCCCTTTACAGAGTGGTCCACAGAGCTCACATGGCCTTCCAGAGTTTCTTGTTCAAATGGATTGTGTGACAGGACTGGGACTTCTTCCTTCCCTTTGAGGGTCTCAGAGGTGGTGATTCAGAGAGGTTAGTTTGGTTGAGTTCCCCACCTTGTCACTGTGTCCCTTGTCACTGTTCAGTCCTTATGTTTATTTTAAGGAGCTGTTGGAGATTTGGCCCTGCAGCTAGTTGGGATGGCAGAGGCCACCCTGGGAGAGGTGTGTGAGCCAGCCCAACAGAGCAGGGCAGCTGATTAAACCCTGTATGTGGGGATTTGCAGTCTCCTGAATGTTCTCCATGCTGCTGCCAGTGAAACTGGTCATCCTCAATGTGCAGCAGAGCAGGTTCAGATAAACTCAGACACTTCAGTTCTGCTAAAAAAAAAAACCAAAAAAACACCACGAGAGAGAGAGAGACCCTCTATATCAGTATTTCCCCAGAGTCCCTTCTATACATTTTATTGGTACATTTCGTCTAGTTATTGGAAAAGAAGTACATACCTGCCAGACATATAATAACTTAAAGAAAGTTCCTTAGCTTGCACTTACCTGTTTTTGCCCTCTGTTTTCCTTTTTTTAAATGTTAATTAG
This sequence comes from Phylloscopus collybita, assembly GCA_027886175.1. Classification (NCBI taxonomy): domain Eukaryota; kingdom Metazoa; phylum Chordata; class Aves; order Passeriformes; family Phylloscopidae; genus Phylloscopus; species Phylloscopus collybita. The sequence goes on from JAJNNQ010000002.1 coordinate 19,544,746, forward strand.
GTCCACAGCAAAATGCATGTAATAAATCAATAATAAAGATTATATAAGGGCATTTATCTGAGCAGCAGTGTAGCATTCAAAAAGGAAAGTAAGCACTGTTTTACTGAAGCCCAAAGGACTCCATGCGAACAACAACATTAAAATAACATAAGAATGAAGCATACTGTGCTCAGCTGTCTCCAGGAGGATGTCTGTGCTGCATGCCAGTATGTTTTCTGTACCATGTTTGCTGCCTGTCCAGGATTAGTGTGAGATCAGGCAGGTGGCCTTGAACGTTGTCCCAACAACATGGGAAATGGAGCAACTGTTGATTTATCTATTGCATGCTCATAAGTTACAAATACATAAAGATAAGGGTTGTGATGATACAGATCACTTCAGTGAACAGAACACACTTCTTTCTCACTTGAGTTGTCTTCTTCCTTCTTAGTGGTGCTTTTTTATCTGCAGCTACCTGTGCTGGCATCTGCCAAAGAAGCTGAGCATGCCCATGCAGTTTCTGTGGCTCCTGATTGCTTTTGATGAATTAGCTGTAAGACACCATTTGTTCTGGTAGATACCTAAGCCCTCAGAGTTTAAATTGATGCCTGTATCGGGTGCTAAATTGTTTTTTCTGGTCCTAAGTAGGAGAGCACTATTTCACCTGTGAAAACAAGTCAAAAAATATTCCACTGCAACCCGTGGGAGTTCCTGCTCTTCAGGACTTTGGTTTCTGGCCTATGCAGTTTTTTCGTGCCTGGGGTGGATTCAGGGACTGGTCCGCACATGTAGGCTCAGCAACTCATTGCTCCGTTCAAAGTGGAGCATGAGAAAGGAGATCAGACCTGAATGTGCTTGAAGATCTGAGTCCCAGGTGAGAAAGTCTTCATAATTGAAGTAGTCTGATAGGACTATCCTCATGCAGAAATGAATTGTTCTCTCCCTTGTCTTCTCCGGCTGCTGTTTTCAGTATACTGGCCTGGCTGAGGGTTGTTGTATCAGCATAATAGATTCTTTAGATGAAGTCTTAATTCCTGTTCGTCTCTGTTTTGAAAGAAATAAGAATAAGCATGTCCTTTCCATCTTTGTGACAGTTCCATGGAGGCCCCCTTTGTGTGTCTCCCTAGATTTGTAGCACAGCTGAAGATTTTCAGTGCTAGGGTCCTTGGGTATTGAGATCGGTCTTTCAGAAATTAGATGTTAGTGTTCCTTGTGCTTTCAAAATTGTGTCTGCCAAAAGCCACACTTCTTGTAAGATCATTCAGGTTGGGTGTGCAAAATCATTAGCCAGATTTGCAAATCTTGGCCTCCTCATTTTCCTTTTAAAAAATCCTTTTTTTTTTTTTTTTTGCTAGGCTTCTATGAGCTTCCAGCTGTGCTTCCCTAACTAGCCTCACATTTAAAGTACTTGCTTCAAAAGGCTGCTAGCCTCAGAGAATATAAGGAGAAGGCTTTCTTCTATTACTGCGTATTAATTAAAGAAATACTTAACACCTACTTGGAATTCCTTTATGAAAAAAAGACATTAGTTCCCCATAACATGCAAGATGGTGAGTTCAAAGAAGCAAGAATTAAATTAACCATTTTAAGTGCAAATGTGTCTGGCAGAATTAAAATTATCCATCTATTGCGTTCCCAATAGTAGAGCCAGTGTTTGTAAATCACAGTTAACTCAGCTCAAATCTCCCCTTACTGATGCATCAGGTCTGGGACCTCTGAGCTGAGGCCAGAGCTCCCTCTGGTCAGGGTCTGTCTCTGACTGTAACCTGTAGGGATAGAGGATGGGAAATGTGGCATGTAGAGGTTGAGTCTTTCTTCAGGTATACAGAGCAGCAAATAGACTGGGGTAGAGGGGTCCAGCAGAAGGGAGCCCTGTGGAAAACTGAATGGTGAAGTAGCCAGTAGGAGACACATGGGATTTATTTTGGAGGGGTGGACATTCTACACAGATGCTGAAACAGTGAGCTCCAGAAAGTTTTGGCAGAGTACTTTTTTTGCTTGTTGAGATTTGGAGTGTTTTTAGGCAGGAATTCTGAGTAAGTCAACTTTGGACTGTGTGACTCAGCAGAGTCTCTAATGTAAGATAGCTAACAGCTTGTGAAGTGCAGAGTGGGAACATAGAGGGAGTGGTTGGGTGGACTCCATCTAGCATTTTAAAATAGCTAAACATGAGTGTCTGCTAGCTACCCACTGTCCTCTGTAGCTGGTGAAAATCTTTAACAGAGCAGTGCAGCTAAGCATTTCACAGCAGACACTTGTACTTGATCACCCAAAAAGCTTTTTACTCCACTGGCTTTGTTAGCCAGATCTCCACTGGCTGCAAGACATGGGCTTGAATACTTAACTCTCCACCTCTGCTGAATCCTTGGGTTTTTTTATCTAATTTGGGCTCCAAAAAATGAAACTAGCTAAAAAAAAAAAAAAAAAAAAAAAAAAAAAAAAAAAAAAAAAAGCTAATCCAAGATGGGGAGAGATAATCAGTTTCCCTAATGAGTGCCTGTGGGGTGAAGACCCAAAAAAGCATTTGAGGGTATTAGGGATTTCTTGTGATGTGGAAAGTCTCTTTAAAAGGTGAAGTGCAGGACTTAGAGGGTCTTAGGGAGACTAATGACAGGCAAAGTCTGCAGGAACTATGGGTTATGAAGATAATTGAGGCAGATGGAAGGAAGAAAAATAGCACAGGTTGTTACACTTGGGAGCATCTTGAGGCTGGGCTCCGGCATGTATACATTTGGGGCAGTCTGAAGCATTAAGCATCCCAGAGTGGAAGTAGCCTATAGAGGAAGGCACACTTAACAGACCTAAAAATAGTGGAGCAGTTTCACAGCACATTGAGAGCTGCAGGTTCGGTGGTGCAGAGGCTCTTGCAACACATGGCACTGCCAGCACCTGCCCCTTCATCCAGCCAATGCTGCTGCCTCCGTCGTGGAGCAGGAGGGAACTGCACAGACATGGACAGGCCAAAACTGAGTGGTTCTGAAAAAACTTGCAAGAGCTTCAGATGATGAACATCTCTGACATTGCTGCCATCTGCTCTCAGAGCACTTGAAAACAAAGGGCAAAAAGTTAGCTGAATAAAATTAATCACTCGTGTCTGGTTTTCCTTCCTAAGAATCCTAAAGCTGCAGTTTGCCATTTGGGTGTAAAGAAAACAGATACTGGTTTTGCTAACCCATGCAGTGTTCCTCTTCATTGAGATCATCTGAGTTACATCCCAAAGACTAAAAGCATTATTGGGGAACTACCAACATAATGTGATACTTGCGTAGTAATTGTAACCTCCACTGTTTCCTCTCACTGGTACATTACTGATCAGTTAAATCCCAATATCTCTCCCTTTCCTGGGAGAGAGAGTATGTGGTTTAAAGGGGATGACATGTTAGCAGCTCCCATATAGAAAAGGTCAGTCCCAGTCACTCAGAGGGGACACCAGAGCAACAAGTAGCTATGCAAAAACTAGTGTGGCAAAAGCACCTTGCTCTTAAGTGCATGTGAATTGTAACTAATGCGGGGCGGCCAGCATATATCAGTCATGCAAGCACTTCCTTCAGCTTTGGGTTTCTAGTGATACCAACACTGATTCAGCTTTTCCTTTCTCCTGCTTCATCAGCTGGGGCTTAGGACTGTCCTGTTGAGGTCACTGCGAATACCCACTTTGAGGCTTCATGTGAGCCCTAAATAATCTGCCTGACCCTCAACTTCAGCTTTTGAAAAATCAAGCAGAGCTGGAATGTTTCACCTTTGTTTCCCTGATTACAGTGCATAGCTGGAGGTAGCATCTCTCCAGGACCATATTTAACTCTGTGGTCCTTTGTGCACCGCATACTCACCCTGCAGATCTGTTACAGACATGAAGTGAGGCAAATGTATTTCTCATGGCTCAGTCTTGAAATCCTCTTTCAAAATGCTTAAACTCAAAAAAATCAATGTGCACATCAAACACTTTGCACTAGTTCCCTAGCTTACACAAATTCTGTCTTATCTCCGGGAGTATGTAGCCCTTGGCTAGTGAGCATTTTGCTGTACAAGAGAGAAAAATTGAAGGTAGTTGTACTGAATTTGTTTTTCAAAGTGACTCTTTTGACCTTTATAAATTTAAGAATTTTAACTATGCTTCTGTTTTTAAGTTCAGAGATTTTGGTAGCAAGACTGTATGCTTTCAAGTTACAGGGTTCCATGCCTATCTTATGCTGTAAATTGCAACAATTAGCAATTTGTGCTTTAATTTAGAAGGATCACCTACTTTCTGAAATGCTTAAGTAATGTGGCAAGCTGTGGTTATTGATTCTCTCTGAATTTATTACAAGAAAGCTGTATTCACTCTCTCCTCCTGGGAATGCCTCTCCTGAACTGCATGCTTGCTAGTGACAGCTTGGACCCCTGATACATAACCAGAGACCTTGCCTAATATCCTTGCAACTACTTAGGGAATTTTTATTAAGTAAAAGCATCATTAAAGTAGACAGAATGATGAAGTTTAATGAGCATCTTTCTCACTTGATGTTAGTTTTGCTGCTGCAGCAGCCAAGCTGCCGTTGTTTGTTACTTCCAGTGGGGCAAGTGGAAAATGCAGGAAGATTTTGTTTATGTTTATATCTGCATACAAAGAAATTTTTTTTTTCATGAAAGATACTTTTAAAAATATATACAAGGAAAGAAATCTTCTCAGAGTCTCTGTTTGAGGGCTTTCTGCACTTTCTCCCCTTTAATTTTAATGTAATGAGAAGTCTGTCTGCAATACTGCAGCTGCTACGTCTACAGAGGTTCTGCATTTTGTGAGCTGTGGTAATAGTAACCAGCTTCTGACTGTTATTGCAAGCTGCAAGCATCTCAAATATTTGTTTGCACTCCAGATTTTGTCCTTAAGCAGAGGTTTTGGCCTTCAAGATGTGTGTAGTGTTCTGCTCTGAGCTGTACCAGTGCCTTGAACAGGTGACGTTTCAAAATATCTAGTGGGAAGGCACTGACTGCCATGAATGTGTTATCAGCACTTATCTCACAAATCTGCCTTGAGACCGTAGCCACAATCTGCATCAAAATTCTTTTGTGTGTTTATAGAGACAATCTGCCTTGGCTAGGGGTCTAGTCATGCAAACAGCTATGTCAAGGTGTCATCCTCTAGCACATCACCATCCCTCAGCTGAGCAGCAGAACTGTCTGTGTGCATGTCTTCAGCTGACCTGCTGCCGAGGATGATGTGCAAGTGTCTCTGCCTAACACATCTGACTCTGTGTTCGTGCAAAATAAGAGCACGTACCTAGTTTGTACAGCTTGGCTACAGCTGTTTCTGTGTCTTTCCAGTAAGTACAGAAATTATTAAAGACTTCATGCAAACTTCACATCTATTAAAACTGGAGGGTTATAGGTTCTTGTGGAGGTCAGATAATTGCTTCTCTGTGCAGATAAGCTCCATTAGTGTTTTTATTTTGCCTTTTTTTTCCCTGCAGCTTTTTTTCCCCCTGTGTACTGTAATAGTGGTGTCTGTTGTTGCACTAGAAGTTCATTGAGAATTTTGAGTTCTCTTTTCCCTGGTGTAACAGAAGGCAAATTCTGTCCCTAAGGCATTATCACAGTCATTATTGTATTTAAATATTGTTGTGACACCATGTGTCTCTTCATACTTGATGTATGCAGACAGAAGAGAGAAACCCTGTGTGTGAAGGCTAGTATAATCTGAATATGTCTGATCCTTGCTCTTTGACTAGCAGATGAAAGCACTCATCTTCAGTTGGGATAGCAATGTGCATTGAAACTCCCTCTCACTTACCAGGGAAACCCAAGTAGATATATTTGATTTTCCTATTTCAAACCCAGTAATTACTTTGCTGGATGAAACTTAGATGCTTGTGCTGATAGAAGTGGTTGGACATGAAAATAGGTAAAAAGAATATGAAAGTGCTGTAGATGCCTTCAATTCATGTACATATTACTACTAATGTAGTATTTACAGGGGGCAAAGGGGCTGAGGCCAGTATATTGCTGGGGCACCAGTAGCACTGAATATTGTAAGGAGCAAATATCAAAAAAATACCAAAACTGTCTACAGGGCAATTGGTATTTTTACTGCTTAATGCATGCAGTGGCTTCTGGACTCTTTTCATAGTCAAAAGGCATTGCTCAAGTAGACTTTACCAGAACTCTGAAGTTCATTCAAAATTGTCAGTATTCAGGTTTTCTACATTTCTACATTCTGTAGTCAGCAGAATTCCCACCACACCCTTTTTCTTTGGAAAAGTTCACTTATCTGAGGTCTGACAGCCCACATGCTTGAATATTAGCTCTGAGAAAGGAGGAAATGAGAGGCAGAATGAATGCCAAAAGGATCACCTGGGAAGGAAACTTACATAAAGTTTCCAAAGCAAAAGGGGGAGCCTAAACCAACTTGAGCAAAAGGAGGGTCTGTAACACTTGACAACCACTTAAGCTGTCTCAGTCCTCTTTGGGTTGTCACTAACAGGGCAAAGGAGCTGTGGAGCAGCAAGATGTGGAACATGGGACAGTGATAGGGAACTTCTGTTCCTATCCACAAAGGATTTTTGTGCTCAGATACAGTGGATCACTGGATTCTCTGTTAATCAGTGCCTAAAGTCACAAATACGGACTTTAAAAAAGCAAAAAATTAGCTTGAAAGTTGTTTTTTTGTTTACCTAACTAGTGCTGTCTTCTAAGAGTTAAAAAATTACTGCTGACAGTGGTTCAAATGCTGCACTGCATATTGTTCAGAACATGATGCTGCTTGTTCCCTGACTACTTCTATCCTGGGTCAATTTCTAATGGGACAACCTCTTTGAATGTCACTTCTGTGCTCTTCTACAGTGATAGCTTTTCACAATACTGAACCATCTCTTTCCATGGTCTCCCTCGATCAACTCACTTTACACCTTCCAAAACAGGAGTTATTTAGGATGTATATTTGATTAATGTACATACTGTGTACTTGAATAAAATACAGCCTTGTGCTGCTAGAGCTCTATCTCTTAAGAAATAAAAATATGTGTATTGTAGCTAATATAAAGCATGTAGTTATCACAGAGGGTCAGGGCTCTCTGCCTTCATCAGGAAATGCCACCTGATCCCTTGTTGACAGCAGGTGATGGCACACATAAAATTTCAGTAAGGTGAAGTAATGTCATAGTTTACAATTGTATTTTCCTTGAGCAAGGCTGTTTGGCTACAGTACACCTTGACAGCAGCCTGCTTAGCAGCATGATGTAAATAAAACTTCAGCTGCTGAGAAGGTGAAAGCAGGCACTGCCTCTCCAACACCACCCCAGAAGAAGCACTAATCCCGTTCCACAATCCAAGAATGCCAGGGCTGAAGTATCTTCCAGATACAGCAGCATAAAGCTCAGATCAGGTGGTAGCTTTTAGTCTTCTGACATAGAATTAGAATGGTAAATAGAATAGAGTCACAGAATCACAAAGATTGGAAAATATCTCCAAGATCATATGTAACGGTTACTTGGGAAGACAAACATCATCACTCCAAACATCCCCCCTTCCTTCTCCCAGCTTTCTATGATGATTAGGATGTGGTATGGTCTGGGATATGCCTTGGGTTGGTTGGGGTCATCTGTCCTGGCTGCATCTCTTCCCAACAATTTGTGCACTTCCAGCCCTCTCACTGATGGGGTGAGGAGCAGAAAAAACCTTGGCTCTGTGCAAGCCCTGCTCATCAATAACTAAAAATCCCTGCTTTATCGACACTGTTTTCAGTGCAAATCCAAACCACAGCCCCATACCAGCCACTACGAAGAAAATTACCCCAACCAAAACTCACAAAGTGCATTTTCAAAAAGCACTTTATGTCAATAAGGGAAGTTAAGTTTGAGCTGTGTTTATTTTGGGTAGGTTTTTAATTTATTCTAACAGCATTACTCATAAATTATCTATTAATTACTATGTGATATTTAGCAAGATCCTCTCAGCCATGTAGTCCATTTAGCTTCACAGTGAATGCTAGCCGTCTTAATTGTAGGATACTTTGTCAACATTTAATCAGTGGTACTTACTAATGTGGCATTGATGTGTTGGTATCTGTCCCAGTGCTATCAATCATGTGTGAGCAGCAAAGGCAGCTGTGACACCATTGCTCTCTGTCACATTATCAAGCCCCTGGGTTTTCTGGTTAGGGATGATGCTCACTTTGCTCTAAGCAGGCACTCTATCTCTCCAGTTCAACCCAATTTTTGTCATTGTCTACTTGAATACACATCCTTGCAGCCTTCTGAGCCTTAGTCCCATAACTGCAGAATAAAGGTTGCTAGTTTCTGAAGGCAAAACTGATTGCTCCTTCACTGCTCCAAAAGCCTGCTCTTCCCTGATGTTAGTCCCCTGAAAAGTCACAAAAAACCAAATGTTAATGATTGCAGCTTGAGAGCTAGTAGAAAATTCAGTGTGTTGAGACAATGTAAAGACTTTTTTATTTCTAGTAACTAGATGTGTTGTTTAATATGCTGCAGAGTGAAAGTCTGTGTTTAATGGTTGTATCACAGTTTTTTTTCTCCTTTCCTTGCAGTCTTTATGGCCGACACATGCAGGCGAACCCTGAACCTCCAAAGAAGAACAATGACAAGTCAAAGAAGATCAGCCGTAAACCTCTGGCAGCCAAGAACAAATAAGTGCCGGGTTTCTGTCTCTGTTGCATTGCTTTTGCTTGTGCCTACAATATTTCTACACATTTCTTATTACATATAAGAAGGCGGGGATTAGAATTAAATGCAATTTATTATGTATGATGCTTTAGAAGATACTGATAGAGGGAAAAAAAATTACATATGCTCCTAAGTATGGTCACATTTATGTAGCCATTTAATATATCACTGTCAAACATAATTTAGCTTTTTCTATTTATGTGAGTATTAATGTCCTCTATTCACATGTGTCACATCCTCTTAATAGAGGGGAGTTTGCACTTATATTATACAATATTAAATTTCATATGATATTCCAAGTGATTTTAATAAAGCTCTTCATTTGTATTGTTGTTTAGTTTCTTCAGTAGGACTTCTGAATAAGAAATTCTTTGAGGAATATATGTGTCCAGTTTCCTGTAATATGGTGATTTCTTCTGTAGGAATGTGGTAGGTAGCATTTTATCTGATCCAAGTTAGTTAAAATGCAAAGCATTCTGTTCAAGGAGTGAAACATTTTAATCAGATTCTTTTTCTTTTTTTATGTTGCTGTGGACTGCTCTTTTTGCCTTGAAGGTTATTTTGAAATCAAGGAGTAGGGAAGGGGAGAGAGGAAAAAAAATTGTCTTTGTAGAGAGCTGCCAATTGCAAGACTCAGTTTGGGGAAGAGAACTTTGTCATTTGAAGAAACTGGTACTTCTGCCAATTTTTCAAGTGATTTTTTTCTTCAGGCAGAAAACCCAAATAATGTGTTTAATCTCTGCTTAAATTGCTTATATTGAAGAGCTATTCCAAATGGCTTTTGAAAATGCCACAGGTTCTATATTTATCTATACAAAGCTGGCACCACAACCAAGCTCAGAAGCCGCAAATGGTTTAACAGCTCAAATAGTTCCAGATTTTACCAATGGAGAAGAAAAACCTAAAATCTACAGACAGTGTTTCCCAAACAATTTTATTCTTAGGAGAGAAACAAGGGAGCTCAAGGAACAAGAACAGATATTCATACCTGGATTGCTTGTGTCAAGACCTTCCTGCCCTTATTTCCAACTTAATGAATTTCATACCTGAGCAGCCCATTGCCGAGTGTCGGCTGCCATCCCATCCGGACAGCAGTCGGGAGACAGGCCTGTTGTGTTCAGTGGGAAAAGAAAAGCTTTTAAATATCTCATGCTAGAAGTGCTGCCTTCTGCAAAAGCCCATCTGAAGTTCTGTTATCAGCACCAGCCTCTCAAGCTCATTTGGGATTGCCCCAGCATTTAGGTAACATGGTTGCCTTAGTCTGGGAATAAATGTATTGACATGTATTTTGCAACAGATTTTTTTTAAATTGGCAAGCAGGGCTAGGAAGTTGGCATCAAGCTTTAGACACACTTTAAATGGTCGCCAGTACTTCAGAAGAATGAGGCAGTCTTGGTAGGCAGATGGAGAATAGTAAAAAAATGGTAGACTCTGTCTGTTGCAAGCTTTGCAGAGAATTTTCCAGACCTCTTAAGTGATCTGCCTAGAGAACAGGTCCAACTGAAACAGGCCCATGAAGGTGCTAGGTTGGATGCATGTTAAGAATTCACATAAAAACCATGCCCTTTCTGGAATGCACGCTATTAAATGTGGTGTAGCTAGTAACACATGAGAGGGCCTAATGACAATAATAATCCTGCTACAAAAGGTCCTGAAGAAATGTCAATGAAATGTCGGAAGATTCCCCAAACTACTGTTGTAGATTGGTTTTGGAACAAAATAAATAGCAAGGGCACATCTATCAGGAAGGGGTGAAGAGGCTCTGGATCCTTCCCCAGTGCTGAATGCTGCCCCAGCCCTGGATGAGGGCACTTCCTCAGGGCTGCTGCACCACTGCTCTCCTGACAGCTGCCAGGAGAGAGACTTGGTGACATTCTACTTACTACCAGCTGAAGTGGATTCACTAGCTTTCCAAAATCTCCCTACACACAGTACACATAGAGCTGGCTTTCTGTGAGTGGGGTGGCAATACAGCTTTCCTTTGATTTGAACAGAAATCCAGACAGAGCTGAATGTTCAGGTGGTGTCTGGGACTGTGTCCATCACCCACTCTGTGTCCCGGGGTTTAGGCAAAAAGAAGTTGCTACAGGGCTACAAGTGTTTCAAAGCATCAAGTAGTGTCTCTAATGTAAAATTCAAAGCTTGTTGGGGAAGGCCTGATGATGTTATTGGTGGGAAGCTACAGCAGTGTTTTAAAATAAGCTTATGGTTTTCAAGCATTAGTCAGACTTCCATTAACTGCAGTTGCAAATTTTGAAAGTGTTGGAAAGAGTCATGCAAGCTCTCCTCTGCAGGATTGCAAAGTATTGATTGGAGCATTCTTGTGTGCTCATAGCAAAAAAATCCACCTAACCTTCCCACTTCTTCCCTCATGAAGGAGGAAGAAACACAGTTTTGACAAGCAAAAGTAGGAATGAAGGGCCTGGGGAAGACTAAGTGAAAGGCATAAAGATGAGAAGGATAAAAGAAATCCTAAAGGGAGAAGTACTATACTGAAGATGGTGGCAGATGGGAGGGAAAAAGAAGTTTCTTGAAAAGAAAGATGAAAACATAAGATAATGATCTCAGAAGAGGATGAAAACCTGAAATGCATAAAGCTTTACAAACAGAAAACAAAATGGGTTGTAAAGGAATACTCTTCAGAGGTGCAGGGCAGAATAAAAGACAAGGAAAAGAAAAGCAAACTATCTGGGATCTAATGTGCAAAGGTTTTAGTGTTTCTAAAAATGTGCCAGCTTCTTAGAGCAAACTACACAACAGTTTTAATGTGAGTATGATGATTCTGTGTATCTGTTCTCTAAGGTCATTCCTTTTTTAATATTTAAAAACAATGTTATATTTTACTGGGTCACATCTATTTCCCCATTGTACTCAAGGAAAGGAGTTGCTGTATCTTATTGTAGTGAATCACTTAGTGAGCAGTGCAGCTCATGATGATCCCCATGGTCTTTTCTCCAGAGGATCCATCAAACTGAGGCCCCTTCCAATGAGTCCTTGGTTGCTGCACCTAGGTGAGCACTTGTGCTGTGCCAGCTCTGGAAAAGCTGTTCTTTGTTCCACTGATCAGGTTCCACTGGCCTAATTGAAAATGAGATCCCTGATCTCTAGTTGCCTTGAAGAGGCCGGCTTTGCCATCCATTCATTCATTCATTCATTCATACAGGGTCACTTGTTCAGGTTGCCTCTTTGAGCCACCCTCTCATACAGCCAACAGCATGCCCCTTCGAGGGGAGAAAATGATTTGCTTTTTTTACAGCTTTCCTGTATCTGGGAGCTCTTTGAAAACAGTTATGCCAGTAATTCTCTGTTTTGATTTTGCATAGGGTGAACTGGAAAGAGTATGGCAGATTTTTTGTGTACTATACACCCTGACAGAGTAAACCTTTTAAAATTACCATAAACCTAACATGCTGTGCCTGTGCAAAGAGTGGCCTGGGGAACTAATGTTCCTTGGGCAGAGAAAAATGAAACCAGAAGACTTGCTTGTACAGGCCACCATCCACAATTTTCTTGTACTTAACTTTGTCAACCCTGTATTGCCTCCTGCAGTCCTCTTGATGAACAGGTAACAGTTATAAAAAAAAAAAATCTCAGTTCTGAGAAAATGAGCACTGCTCTTTCTTTCTTTCTTACTTAAAAAATATGTGAAGAAACAGCAGCTGTGATTTTAAAGTTTCACCTTTTTGTGATTGCTAGTCTAGGAGTAAGTTTTCTATGGAGTCACTGGTGTTCAAGCACCTTTGTTTTGGTTTTAGTCAGGTCTTTCATGTTAAAGAAATGACAGTAGCATCTGCTTATCCATTAGCTTCCATCCTTACTCCTGTCAAATCACAGCAGCAATATGGGAGTTTCTCCTGAACTGGCAGCTTGTTCCAGGGTGTGATCCAAGCTGGTGTGGCCCTTGCCTCTCCTCCCTCCAGCATTGTCTGTACTCCCCATCCTCCTCTGGGCTCTCCCCACCATCACTACATGGGGCTGGATCCTGGGCTTCTGGAGGAGCTAGGGAGAGAAAAATCTTCCTCCTGTTCTGCCTGACCCTCTGCTCCCAGGAAGAAGAGTGAGGTCAGGAGGCACTTCCAGCTCTAGCATTGATTGGGTATTCCACTCTGGCTCATGGCTTGGGGCTGGTAGGAAAGCTGGGAGGCCAAGTCTGTGCCATCCCCACTCTTGCTGAGCAGCAGGAGCTCCAGAGACGGGGAATATTTCCAGTTTGTAGCGGGTGGTAACTGTTAATATCCTCATGACAACCAGGAGGAGTGAGATTGTCATCGGTTATATTAGTTAATTTTGTAAATATTAACAATTTCTAGGATTATGGCACAGGATGTGAGCTGTCAACTTGCTTTATTTTCCTCCTACTCCTTCTTGTAATGACACATCTTTTACACTCTCAGATTCATGCCATGTGTTGGTTACCTTGCACTGACACCAGGGCTGGCAGGTGTTCTGGGATGAAACCATGATAACCTCCCAAAAGTTACTTTCTTCCCCTCCTGGGTACTTTGTTTCCTCTTAGCTAAGGGGAAGTAATTTGCCTGTAAAGAGCAGTGATTTATAAATCTCTGTGGTTGGTTTCCATCCAGTGCTGCTGCCAAAGCTGCTACCATTGGCACAGCTGAGCTCCTGCTTCCCCTTCCAGCTCACCTGTGAGTGCCTCAGGCAGGCACTGCCACTCCAGTCCCCTGTGGAGCAGGAGCTGAGTTACAGCTCACAAGGAACCATATCCCTGCTGTGAGAAAGCCCTGAAAAGTGACATTTTTACAATGTGTCTCAAGAGCAAAATTTTAACCATATTTTTAGATCAAGCAGCACGGCAATTGCGCGAGTACCAGTCACAGGAGTCACCCCTGCAGCTTGATGGACGTGTTCAGAGGCAGCTTTAGCTGCAAGGTGCAACTGGGGGCAAAGCACCGGGGAAAGTGGCTTTTCCAGGGCACTGGCTCCTCACCTTGGCTCCCTTGCTGCTGGCAAGAGCCTCTCTGCTGCTCTGCCCTGCTCCTGTGCCACTGGCAGCCCTGAACGTACAGCCGGTGCTCAGCCAAGCAGTGATGAGCCCCAGGCTGAATGTACATTCACAATTTTCCTGATAATCCCAGTTATTCGAGGTAATGTTTCAAATGGCCTGGTGCTGGGGCAGCCCCCAAGGTAAGCAGGAGCATGGGAGCATGGCTGTGTCCATCTGGGTGCTGGCAGGGGGACAAGCTGCACATCCAGCCTGGGGTGATCCCTGCCTGCAGCTGGTGCTTCGCAAGCACTGGACTGAACACCCCCGCTGCTCAGTAATCATCTCAATGGGGCGCCCTCTCCCAGGGCAGCCGTCCTGCAGGTCCCCAGGCAGTCCTGTGCTGTACCCGAGCCTGGGCAGCGCTGTGCTCCTCGTGGTTTTGCTAATCTTTGCTTTGCCAGCATGGAAATTGCGGGCTGCTGGCAGCGTAGTTCCCAGCGACGGGAAGCTGCTGCCAGGCAGAGCCTGAGGAACAGGGACACCTCCTGCCCTGGGGGTGGCCCCTGCCCTCAGCACCCACGGGAGCCACACCGAGCTCCATCAGCACCACTCCCCAGGAACGGAGTGCCAGAGAAGAAGTCCTAGCGGGGCTAAGGAGGAACCACTTGTGGGGCTCAGCACGGCAGTGCCTCGGCAAGGAGCAGCCAGAGGGGAGCAGAGCCAAAGAGCTCCTCTGAGGCTCGACCTACAACACGGAGCACTGCTGGAGAGGGGTGGGTCGTGCTGTGGTGAGGGGTGGGTGGCTCAGACTCTGTAGGAGAGCGGATTTTACCTTAATACTGGATGTTGTTTGCCCTCCAGCTGTGTAGTTTAGGATGTAACAGCAATGGCTTGGAGGACTGGTGGTCTTGTCAACTGCCCCCTCACAGCAATGGGGTTTAGAAACCGTATTGTTGGTGGCCTGGTTTGAGCATCCTCAGCCACTTTGCTCTCGTATCACTCTAGATCCTTTATTTTAGGGAGCTACTCAAACATGCCTGGCACATGTGATTTCCCAACATCACACAGAAATGAGCATCTGTTTGGAGTGGAAGAGAGCACTGATTTGGAGGAATGCAGTGCATGGGTAGTTCCTGGGATATGATTTTAGTAGTTTCCATCCAGACTGTACAACAGGACTCTCTTGTTTTCATTTCTGGTAGCTTAGGCTACTCAAAAAGATTTCTGCTCTGCCAGTTTATACCTAGAGACTCATTAAACACCTTGTGACTCAGACATTCAATACTAATCCGCTCCGAGGGCCAAGCCAAAAATCAAAGCTTTGATTTCAATCCCGGTACTTTGCAGGTACCGTGTGTGCCTGGGGTCCAGCTTCCAGCGTCTCCGAGCCGCCCGTGCAGCCGGAGGATGCCCGGCAGCACCTCGGGATGCACTTTCCGCCTGTACCAGCAGTGGGGGCAAGAATACAGCCGGAGAGGAGAGGGGGGGAGCGCCGGAGCGGATCTAAAACTCAGGCCTGAAATCCTTTTCATTCCCCGCGTTGCTGGTACAAAAACATGCCGAGGCAGTTCACAGTGAGCAAGACTGTCACCTCCAGGCTTGGCAGGGTGTCCCCAGGGAGGCTTCTGGTATTTCCTTTCCCCTCGCTTTGCTTTTACATCAACTCTGCCAATTAAGCAACCAAATAATTCAGAGGCAGCCATGTGGCACCGAGTGCTGTAACTATGGCTAAAAATAACCCCAAAGCCTCGGGGAAAACAGCTCCAAGAACCGTGCATCAAGCCGAGCCCCGTTGTGGTGTGCGTGAAGGGGATCACAGCCCTGGCTTGCCCCATTTAGGGGGCAGCCAGACACACACACCCCCCAGCTGTCCTGGCTGTCCTGGCCGTGGCTGGATTTGAGGGCAGTGATGCTCCTCTGCACCTCTCCCCGGGAGAGCCCCCAGCTGCCGTGGGGCTGCGACTGCCGGGGCAGAGCCGGGGGTGCACAGGGGCCCCCAGGCACCAAGGGCTCTGCACCAGGCACCTGGAGCCACCTTCTCCATCCCAAGGCAAGCACTGACTTAGAGGTGGGTTCATGAGCTGGGCCTTGGGTTTGGACCTGTGACTGATGGCTTTGCAAACTGGAAACATGGGGTAAAACTTACCATTCCTTATTTTAGAAAGAAAACAGAAACACCCAAGTAATAAATATTGGAAAATACTCTCTCTGAAGTCCTTGAAATTACAAACCCCATGGGTTTGGGAGAAAAATGGAATTTCTTTGGAGTAAATAAGAAACCAGGGAAGGCCAGGTCACCTGGTGTAGCTCCACAGCTAGACCCACATTCCAGCCAGATACAGCAGGGAATAAAAAAATAGAACAGTGCATCCAGTTTTGCACAGAAGTTTTCTGTTCTTGTAAACCAAATGAAATTAATCATTGCATTTATCTACAGGGTGTTCTATAAAATCAATAAGCACTGCATAGCAGTCAAAATATGACAAGGCACTTAAACTTTGCCAACTCAATCCAATTAATTATATCTTCGTTAGAAAAAACAGTCATTTTTATAGTCAGTTGGCTCTTCAAGGACCATAATACAAGCTTGATATAAGCTCATTGATTTTTACTTTATGATTTCCAGTTGAAAGCAAATAGAGATCACTCGCTTTATAAAACTGTGAAAAAATGTGTGTGTTTAACATACCAATATTTTTTATAAGCAGCAGCTAATATTTAAGTGCCTCTTGTATGCCTTGATAAAAGTGGTTCATGATTCAGCCCTCTCAGATGTTCAGAGGATGTTCTTGTACATTATTGCTATCGTCATTTGTCTTTCCCCTCTGACATGTGCAGTTTTTTATGCAGGAAAATTCTGTAGATGAGGCTCACCAGCAAGGAGGAGAGCAGCCTGAATACCTATGAGGTGTCACTGCAAACAAACAAACACACACGGCTGGACATCCCAGCCTGGCTCTACCACCTTTTTTACAGCAGCCTGGGAGCTTACAAGGCAGAAGTGAGACCAGAGGACCCTGGGGAATGCAAGAGGGGAGGTGCAGGTTTATAAACACACTCGATGTGTAGGGCTTTAGAGGAAGGGAAAGCTTAGCAGGTGGTAAGGACTTTTCAGGGTGACAAGTGGAGGGAGAAAGTTTTTCTCTGGAGTAGGGATTGCGAGGGCAGCAAGAAGAACTCTGGGATTCACTGGGTGCTCATGAAGCTCACAAGCCCTCTGGAAAATGAAAGGTAAGAGGCAAACACTGAAAAAATAAATTCACACCAGGCAGTGGGCAGCACTGAACCCATCTCCTCTCAGTGCAGGAAGGTGCTGCTCCAAGGTCCTCAGGACCTGCACGTGGGTCTCTCTGGTGAGTAAGTGCCACATTTTTCTTAGAAATAGTCCTTACCAGAGAGGCCACATTGGTAAGTGCAAAACAATCCCCCAATAATGGCAAACACTTGGGTTTTTCTGTTTTATTGTCATTAGTAAGAGACTTGTGATAAAAGTCTGAATCTGTGAGGGAAAGATAAGTCAAACTTCTTCTGTCCCATCAATGCCCAGATCTCCCCAAAACTGAGGAGAGTGTCCAGAGAATGAGGATCTGGTCTTTTGAAGAAAAAGATGAAAAGTGAAGAGAAGACTGAGTTTTGTTTCCTTTCCAAAGCGTGACTCTTGTTTTCAGTTAGAATGCATCAGATACAGATGAAAACAGAAAATAAAGTTCTGTTTCTGCAGTAGTTATATTTGCATTTCCATGGTGCACTACTCCTACTTCCTGAGATGCCCTACCTAGCCAAAATAATGCCAGCACTGGGATGTCACTGGCACATGTGAGAGGTTGCCACCCATCACTGGCAGACAAGGAGGGGTGCAGGGGCCCTGGAGCTGTGTCTCCCAGCAGGTAAAGCCTCTGCCAAAGCAAGTGAGCTTCAAAGGCAGCAAGGAGGGCTGCTGCCATCCCCAGGGTGCAGGCACCTGGGGCTGGCTCAGAGGGAGTGAGGACTCAGTGGCAGGAGCCACTTGTGATGTATCACAAGACATAAAGGTCTTCACACCCCTGTGAGCACGCGTCTTCAGGGAGGTGCATTGCAGCAATCACAGAGGAAAGCTGGTCTCAGTCTTAAACTTCTCCTTTCCCCCTTCCCATGGGTTTTGGACACTGGAAGAAATACAACAGGGTGAATAATTAGATGAGTCTTGAGCCAATTTTTTGATGGTATTGAATTCAGCCAGGTTAATGGGAGTTCCTCAAGCCAACAACAGGGGAAGGGAGGAAAAAGCTGTGACAAGAGGAGGTGATTAGCAGATGGCACCGTGGGAGCCCAGCCCAAGGCAGAAGAGCTGCTACAGAGCCTGCTCCCTCTCACAAATGCAGGGACTCCTGGCATGGACAGTTCAGTCCCAGCCAGGATTAACTGCAAGCACACATCATGGAGGATTCAGTGCCACCCACCACTCTCCTGAGGCTCCTTCCCTACATTTGCCTGGGCCCCTGCTGTGGGGAGTGAAAGGACAGAGCTGTAATTAGGCTCAGGGCAAACGAAGGAGGGGCTAGATGCCGTGGTTGATAGCAGTGAGAGGAGACGGACCCACCCCTCTTCAAACATCCTGACCTGTCCGTGGCCCAGCCCTGCTCCAAGACCCAGCATTCCCAGGACATTCCAGCATTCCAGTGAGTAGGGGGCAGCAGCAAGAGGAGACTACCCCTGCAAACACAGCAGTGAGAAATACCTTAGAAGAGTGAGTGACAATAATTGGGAGCAATTGCACCAACACAGACATGGAGAACAGCTTTTTAGTAATTCACCACTTCCTATGAAACAATATGAATAATCCCCCTCTAAAGTGATGGATAGGGCCAACCTCATAATTTTTTTTCTTTTTTGCATTTTGCCTTAAACTAGTTGTAAACTGAGATAATCAGTTCCTGTGGGATTTTAGAAGACCAAATATCTATTACACATTTCAAATCAGCTGTTTTCCTACCTTCTCCTTGTTTAATGTCATTTTTCTTTATTGACCCTATAAAAGAAGGAAATGAATGTCCTTTTTCACTCAGACCTGCTCTCCTGGTTACAGATGCCATAGCAGACATTTCCTACCAGGAAGAAAAACAAAATTAGGCCCAAATTCTAAACATTTTCACAGAGATCACAATTCCTGTCTTCAAGGTTTCGCAGTGCCTCAGTTTGCTGGAACACAACATGACACTATAGGAGACAGAAGCAGATGTCAGCAGCCACTCCAGGAGCTCACTCTGCTAATAAGGGTTACCCAGAATTTGGGTTGCATAGTGACTGATGATGGCATCATGCAAGACCATTGTCCAGGTAACAGCCATCAGGCCTGATTTGTGTGCAAAACTGCTGATGAAACCCAAAGCACATTTTTTCTGCCTCACATCTTACCTTTCTTCAATGACAGGGCTTCCTACCTTCCTCCTTCTCTGTTCCAGGAAGATGGAAGATCTGCTTGTAACCTGTAGCACCAATGATCAAAAACTTGAGGTGTGATTGAGTAGAAAATGCTCCTGTTCTGTTCAGAGTAAGTCCCATTCAGTCCATATTTTCCATTTCAGTGTTTCAGCCAGCAAGAAGGCTCATCTGCCTTCAAGGCTGAACTCACCACGTTGCTGAGAGACCTGAAGAAGTGGCTGCTCCTCAGCCTGGCTTAGGAGTCAGGTGGTACCACCCCAAAAAGAATGGGTTGAGTAAACCCAGGGCAAAAGCTCAAACTTCTGAAGGGAGTGGATGAAGGTGGAGGCACTTGATGGGACTTGCAAGATACTATGAAGAGAAAAAAAGTTTCAAGGCCAGGACAGGGAGTGTGGTGCCCTGAGCAGGGGCAGAGGGACAGCCTGCCCCCGTGGGTGCCCTGCCTACCACTGCCTCTGCAAGGACTGGGACTGAGGGCTCCTCAAAGTGAACTCCTCTGTATCCAAGGTCTGTGGCAAAAAGCAGTATTTCCACATTTCTGAAAGCCAGGGCTCTTATGTGGGTGTCTGGAAAGGTCTAATAGCATGACAGTGGCAATCCTCTGCCCTTATTTCCTTTGTCCCTTGTGATTCCAAAAGCCTGGCAGATTTCTTGTGAACTTTCCTCCTGGGCAAAGTATATGAAACTGCTTCTGTAGTACAAAATGCTTTAATGTGAGATTTGGTATTCTGGTATGGGTCTTGTATTCTTTTTTCCATCAGTCACAATGCCCCTTTCAGGCAGCCTGGGAAGTCACTTCCCCTTCTGTGCATGCAGATGGGCCATAGGAAATGCAAACAAGTTGTAAGCAAACTCAGCTGTGACCTGCCACTGCATTCCTGGGGTTACCAGTGGGGTGGGCACAGTAAACAGGCAGTTCAGAAAGAATGTAATTTTTCAGAGCAGAGGTTAGCACATAAACCAGGGAGCAGAGGTCAGAGCAGCACGATTAGAACATTTGGGGCAAAGAAGGTTTAGATCTGGTTTTGTTCACTTCTCTGCAGCTTGGCCTCTCTAAAACATTTTGGGAGGGAAATGGACAAACACATTATACATTATGATTTTTAGCATATGGAGAATCTTAGCTCTCTCATGGATGTTGGGCACTGGATTGTCAACACTCAGGACCAGAAGAAATTCCTAATAACTTTTTGTACTGGGAACAAACATGCTTTCTTTCTGCAGCCAAGCCATATCAGCAGAGAGCCTTCTACCAGGCAGGTCTTGGTCTCTCTTCTTCCCCCTCTTCCCTTTTCAAATTGGCCACAAGACCTGGATGACTGTAAAGAATCTTTGAATGGGATTAAGCACAAAGCAGTGCTCTGTTTCTGGATCTTTCCTCCTAAACAGAAAGTCTACATCCATCCTGATCTCACAGGTAAAATCTGCCCCTCTGTAAAGTACAGAAACTTGGCTCTAAACAGAAATTTAGACACCATCTCTAAAAACAATCTAGCCTATTCATATAATGGATTAAAATGAGAGTTTTCTGTCTAGCGTGCTCAGATAACTTTGTATCCATCATGCTGGAAATAGCTCCCAGATAGCAAAGCTCACTCATCATGCAAACTCCTCCTATACCAGTATGTAATCCTTTTAATTATCCACTGTAAAATGACTTGTCTGCTACCACTCAAACCTGTTCAACTCAACCAGTATGAGTGTAATAGCACTTTCTTGGGCAGTCTTCAAAAATCCCACCAGTGCCCAGCTAGATTTCTGTATTTCTGGGACCTGGGAGCACAGGTTGGTGGCTCTGATTAAACCATGACAAAGCTGGGGGCTTGGTCTCCCCTAATTGTCCTAAAAATACAGTTTTTACAGTTGTCCCACTCCCTGCATAGTTTTGGCATCCTGACAGTAGTTCAAATAAATTCTGGAACTTATTCTGCTAATTTCTGGAAGAAAAATGACAAAGCCTTTTTCACGAGCAAGCTATCAAAAGCAACTGCTTTGATTACTAAGTAAGGCAAGAAACTGAATCAGCTCTGTTTCCTTGCAGCACTTTTGGTATTCTGTTGGTGTTTCTAAGATTTCTCATCTCCTGACACACTGAGACATTCATCTTCAGTTACAGTCAAAACCCACAGGTTTGCAGAAAAGTCAAAAATTTGTCCTCATCTTCTGCCTGTGATGCAGTCAAATGTTTCAACCCAGCAGCCCCAGAATATCTCATCCCTTTTGCAGTGCTTGCTGAAGTATGTCCACTTCTCCCCAGCTCTGTGCCTCCCTCACGGTGTTTCTCAGCTGAGGGCTGTGTTTGAAGAGGGCTCTGCTGAGCACTTGCAGCGTGGCAAACATCAGCCTTGGAGGGGCTCTGTGAGGAGGCTGTTAACAGCAGTGCAGCAGGAAGAAAGTGGGAGCAAAATATCAGCATGACAGACCAACCTCACAGAGACACATCAACAGAAACAGGAGTGGTGACAGAGTATCAGGTTAAACACAGAGCTACAGGATAGTGCCAGTGGAGGAAACACAGAGACAAACACATTTTTCAGAGGAAAAAAAAAAAAAAAAAAAGCCATTATAATTCTCTGCAAAATTCTGGAGTTGAATATACCTTCTAGCTGTTGATTGTTTTTTCCCAAGCTGCTGAACAGAATAATTCTCATGGAAAAACACAGCAAAGATATGAAGAAAACATATTAGGAAATCAGAATACATTTGTCAGTCTAAATCACTGAGCTTTAAAAAATTGCTGGATACCAATAGCATCAGCAGCACAATCTGCATGCACACGCTCGAGGATCAGATCCTTGGGGTGCAGGGGGAGGGCATGGGAAGGCAGGGAGGCATTTCAGGGTGCAGCAGCATGCAGAAGCTCTTGCTTCTGGTGCCATCCCTGCTCTGAGCTCTGCAGCACAAACCTCCAAGCCAGCAGCTGCCTCCCACCTGGGTGACAGCATCCCTCTGGCCCTGCTGAGCTCCTGCCTATGTTCTTCACTTCTGACTTGGGAAGGAAAAAGCCCAACCATGCCACAGGTGAGGGAGCAGACCCCTTGCACAGGAAGTAGTTTTCTCACTTCTATAATCCCTGTGGCTGGAGGAGACCTGAATTAAAAAGATTTCTTGGTCTATCTACCCAAGGACTTTTAACAACCTGTACTTAGTGGATCCAAATCACACTCCCAAGCAACCAATATCTGGCTCAAGTGTCCTTTTTGGACATTAGTTGCATGCAGACAAGTTTATATTTCTGTATTTATGCATTTATTTCTATCACATACTCAGAGCTGGCCAGGCTCCTCTCATGTGGCACAAATCCTGTCTCTTTGCCTGAGCTTGGCCCTGGCAGGAAGAATAAAATCAATCCCATTCAGCTGTAGTTTTAGAATGGTCTTTTGGGGGCAAAACTGCAGTTCCAGTGAGCTTCCTTAATATGATAGAATCAAATACCACTCCCAGATATTGTACTCTTGCATACCTGACTCTGACAGGTTTGTGACTGTATCTTGGACTGACTCTGATCTGGATTGACAAGCATACTTTTTAGCTGTAAAGAGAATATATTTCATTCATAAAAAAAAAAAATGTATGGCACCTGAGTAAGAAGCATATTGTGTATTCCCAAGAACTGGGCAGAAGTGCAGGCATTGGTGGCTCCAAAATCCCCCAGCTAATTAAGTGTTGTTTCAGAGCTGCTTGAAGAGCAGATGCCATGTATTAACAACATCAATTAGAAGCCAGTTCTGTGTCACTGGCCTGGACATTGCCAGCAGTTGGAGCTCTGTGTTTTGGTTTAACTGTAGCTGGGCAGAAGACTAAACCAATTAGGATAAGGTGGTGAGCTGGCTGGAGTAAATGGGGTGCTGGTGCTGTCAGACACTGCATCCTGCACCATTGCTGGAGGAGATTACCTTGATACGAGAATTTCAACTCAAGCATCCCTAAACCTTGACCAGTGACTGGGGTAAGAAGCAGTAGTGCAGGCATGCTCTTCCCATTATCCCTTTTCATGAGACAGATGGACAGTTCTACCTGGCACTATGGTAGCCAAAAATCCTCTTTGCAGGGGGCAAAGGAAGTGCCTGTTCCCTTTCTCCTACAGCAGTTAGGAAATCCTGGGGGAAAAAAAAAAAAAAAAAAAAAAAAAAAAAAAAAAAAAGGGTTAAAATTTGCCCTTCCTTTTGGAAAAAGGTGATTGTTGATTTTTTTTAAAAGACTGTGGCTCTGCTCACCTTCAGAGTGTGATTCTGCAAGACCGTGTGGCCAGAGACATTGGATATTGCCAGGCTGCAGACTCAAGGCTGCTTTAATGGCCTCAAGCCACTTGATGCATCAGCAGCTGAACTGTTTTTTGGTAGGTCCCCACATACTACTGAGCACTCTGCTTTCCTGGCACAAGTGGGCAGCCTCATCCTTCTCAATCTTGTGAGCCATGAGAGCCTCAAAACAGCATTCTCTTTAAAGGGGAGCAGTCAAGGAGAACTATGCTAATTATCTTGGGTAGAGGATCCTTTAGGTCTTTGCCAGTTTTTATCAAAGCATAAAAAGCAATTATTAAAATTAATGCAATTTACCATGTGTTCTACTTCTAGCAAAGCTATTTTTGGCAAGGGTTTCCATCTGTCCCATTCAGCAAGATCAGCCACAGACTTTTGCTTTCCATTCCACTTCTCATGTGGAGCTTGGCAGACATACCTTTCTGCAGAGTGGAGCACCTCCATTGCAGCATACAGTTTACCTGAGAGTTGCCATCACCTGGCAATTCTGCCCTCATCAGGACAAATATTTCTTTCTCTGTTGCTTTCTGCTGGCACTGTGGATGCCCCTTGGTGAGGAAATGCTGCACCCTCTGCCCTGAGCAGGTGGCCAGTGGGAAAGGCTGTGGGGCCAAGTGACAAATCTATCTGCAGGTTTTCAAAAACCAGCTTTTATCTGTATTTTTTACAGTTCTACAGCCTGCCTTAAAGCAATTAGAAATTAGTTCATTTACATTTTCATACCACTGAAGTCAAAACAGCACAAGGAGAATGCATTTATAGGGAATAAAGACCTGACTCCAGAATAATATCCATGGTCCCATTGATATTCAAAGTGTTCTCACTCTGGAAACCTGGCACTAACACCTGTATAAACAGGAACACAGCAGGTGTGATTGTCCAGAGTGCAGGCACATGAATCTCCAAGTGACTTGAGTTCTGGGGAAGGTTTTGCATTTGCCATCCCCTCACAGTCCTCTGGCAGCAGCATCCCCTGCACTGAGATCTCATCTCTGTACAAGTGAAAGAGAACCCTGCAAAGGAAACAGCAAGGGCAGCTCAGTTTATACTTTGTGCCCCTCATCTGAAGTTGTGCAGATGAAGAAAACTCTGCAGATGAAGAACATTATTCTAACATGGTATGCTGAAATCAGAGTTTCTTTTGACTGGAAAATAGAAAACCAAACCGTAATTTCACCTGTCCTGTGAATACACCAAGAAGAAAGGAAGCCCAGATGTGATGCTGTCACTGAGGTACCCACTTGATGGCTTCAGTCTAGCTATTTATTAGCACTTTAAAATGAAAAAAAAAAAAAAAACAACAAACAAACCCTGTAATACATTGAGTGGGGAGGTGTGATAGGGATATAATTAATAACAGAAACCTAATAAAAAGTATATGTTAAATGCCAAATAAATGTCTATCCGGTATAAAGAAAAAAATATCTGGGATATAAAACCCAAGAGGATGATTAAACAGATAAAAAGGAAACTGACTCAAAGTCTTTAAACTCAGTCTCTCTGGTGCCTGAATCCCACAGTGTCCATGCTTGGCAGCACAACAGCATATTTCTTCCCACTTGCCATACTTCCTGAATAAAGGAACCCAAGTCACAGATTTGGCAGCACAAATTTGGTTTGTGCTTAAAGTCGTTAATATCCCTACCTGGTGGGAGACAAATGTTGGAGAAGCTCTCACCAGACAAGTTGTCTGAAGGATTTGTTCAAAGCTGCCTTGAAGTTCCCATCATTCACCTTTGCTGCAGATTGCTCCCTGTGCCTAAATACAAAGATTTCTCCTGCAGACACACTCCCTGTGCTGCATCTTGCCTGGTTCAAAATAAATTCTCAAAATAATGCCTAAATATGTTTTTCTTAACATACTATCACTGCAACATTATGGCAGGAAATGCTGCTCTCCAGAAATGGAATTTCCTTTGTCACCCAGGTTCACAACAGTCTTACTCTGCTCTGAGGCACTGCTCTCTGCTCAGATATCCTCTTCTGATCCCTTCCAGCATTGCAGGGAGAAGCAGCATTTATCAGGACACTCAGTGAAAATTCATTTCATTCTCTCTCCCAGGCATTAAAATCCATAAAAGATTCTTGCCTCTTTAAGATATTAAAAGACTGGCATTAGTGATTTAAAGTTAATGAAACAGGAGATTCCAGGGTAATTTCCATTCTCACAAATGCAGTAAAACTCCAGTGTAAGTTCAGTGAGCCTCACTGTGTGGCAGCACAGGAGCGAGGGCTCCTGCCAGGCCAATGGAGCAGCTCGTGAGTTAAGTGCAAACAGCATTTGGCACTCCAGCAATTAGCTCAGTACAGTAATGCGTGCCAGTGATCAAGAGTATTTTCATGGAATATTGTGAATATTACCATGCTCCTTTGGATTACATTTAAACAATAAAACACAAAATAGCCGTTCCTGAATTGTGATAGTCACAGGTTTTTTCTGTTCTGTTCTGATTTCATAAAAACATGCACATTTCTATTTTACATTGGTGTGCATACAAATGCATGGGCATATGTGTGTCTCTCCATATTGAAAACATATGTGTAATGTCTCAGTGCATGAAAGCAACATTCTAGCTGAAATTTTCTCTTCCTGGAGATCAGAAAATCTCCGTCCCAGATGGCAGACATGGTCTCTAGCCAGTCATGTTCCATTTCTCACTTGAGGCATTTTGGATTTGTGCAGTGATTCTGCACACCAGAGTTTTAATGCTACATAGAAAGAACACAAACAGCCTAGCTGAAATTGTATGAATTGTATAAGAACACATGCATATTTCAGGAGAGGGTAAATACTTCTAATTTTGTCTCCAATCTGTATCCTTTACTTGTTATTATTGTTAAATGCCTAAATAACAGAAAATGAAATAACAAATACCGAACCCAAAGTTACATTCAGTACAGGATAGCTTATTAATAATGGCATTGGCAATACATTATGCTGGAAAAAATACACAATGGTTCCTCTGCAAGGCTTGTATCTCTTCAATGCTGCAAGGAATGTCCTGGTCCCTTCCTTATTGTGCTGGCATAATCAGTCCCTCTTGGGAAGGAGAACACTCATTGTTATCTCTCTGTGATTTGCAACTCTGTTGCAGCGAACTGATTTTAGCAAACTGGGCAAAGAGAATTGAAATAGGATTCCAGGAATGTGATGCAAATAGCAGACCCAGTTCTGATCTCACATGTGCTGGTTAACATCTCAGTTTTACAACTTACATCAGTGAAGTCATTCCTAATCTGTGATGGATTGAGCCTACAGGATAATATTGCAACATGCTTTTTTCAACAGTGCAAGGCCAACTTTCAAGAAGTTCCAAACACAGTTGCCTACCATAATAATCAAAAGCTCAGCATCTTGCAGGATCACACCAAAGTCCACTGTATGCCGTTTTGTTGTGGGGAAGATTGTTTGGGATCAAACCGTCTCCTGCTTTAGCTAATGAACAGATAGGAAGAAAAATGAATGATCACAAGTAATTGCAACTAGCAAAGTAAATTACACCATTAACTGCTCCAGAAATCAATAATCAGGCACAAAAAGAAATTCAGTTGAGGGGATGACAGAAAAAAAAATAAATCTCTTGGGCATCTTGCCACTCTGGGGATTTTAATTTTGAGTTTTCCACTCCCATCTATCCATTCTTATTGCCCATCCATCAACCTCCTGATGAATATAAAGGGTTCCAGTACAAAATGCCAGAAGATTTCTGGGTTGGTGGAACAATGGAAAAGGAGTCTTTCAGGTTTGGAGGAGGAAGGGTAAATCACAGATGACAGTTTAGAAAAGCTTGTCTCTGCTCTTGCTTTTTTCCCCTAACATCTCTCTTTAATAGCATTGGCAGTCTAATAATCATTTCAAAGGTAACCAAAATTGTTCTCATGGGCAAATCATCTGGAAATCTCCTCCTGATTGACTCTAACTACTGACATAATTTTTAATAGAAGTGCAACATGATATATGCCTTTGCTTATTGGTGTAGTTTTAAGCAGGGACAAAGTGGTTGTTTAATCTTACTCCCATGTTAGAGGCATTTATCTTCCACCCCTTTGTATTTACTCTTTACATCCTCATAAGAATGCCGACACTGTAGCCTTCATTATTAACAATACTCCTTGATTAAATAGCATTTATGACTATCCCTGTATTTTGGGCCTTATTAATGAACAGTGTGAGTTCTTCTGAGTGTTCTTCTTCTGGCAGGTTATCTTCTCTGGATTTTGACTAGGAGGGGGTTAAAAGGAGGAGAGTGGATCAAGCAGAAAGCCTACATGGAAAATGTTGCCACAACTATTGTGGTTATATAGGTGGTGGCAGAAGACAACACTTCTTCATTAAAAGAGGGTAATGAGTTAAAATGCCCATCCTACAGGAAGGGAAAAGTGGGTTGTGGAGAGAAAGAAGGTGTTATCCTGCAAGGCTGAGCTAGGCTGTGAGCTGGACCCTGCTGCAAGCAGATGCTATCATGGTCTGTAGGGACACTGGATGCCCAGGCTCCTGTGAGAGCAGCTGGTAGAAGTGCTGTGAAAAAAAAACCCTCATGGTCAGGAATCCAGTTCCTGAAATGCAGTGCACTTATGGGCAAACTGAGTCTATTTATGCAGGCAGCATTTACTGGTTGGTGCAGGCATTGCTCCATTACCCCTGCATGGCACCATGGCTCTTAGACATCTCCAGAAACTGTCCAAATCCCAGCTCCTTGTGCAAAGCAAGATGTGGACTTGCCAGCTGGAAAGGGGGGCAGGTGAGAAAGAGTATGTCAGTGGGTGCAGCTTTACCCAGAGACCATGAATCTGGCAGACCAACAGCTCTGGCAGTTCTGTAGCATCACCAGGACAAGAGCCATGAACTGCTCAGGCCAGACTGTGGCTGGAGAGGTACTTGCACCATAACCAAAAACAGTCCCAAGGCTGACTGTACATATGCTTTCCCACCAGCACTACAGCCGTGTATTCACCGTCTGATCATGACTCCAGAGGGATGGAACAGAGAGAAGACACAGACCAGCAGGCTTGAAGGTGAATGGGAAAGAAGAAACCTGAAAGAATTTTTTTTTTGCTTGCAACCAGCGCTTTATTTTGAATAAACAGGGGCACTAACCACTATGAGCATCTTTTATGGTTAATTACTGCTATTTATGTTGGCAATTATCTAGTGTCATATATGATTGTTTTATATCCTTAAACTTTGTCAGCTGAATGTGTAATCCTTAGCTCCCTATGTGTTTGAAACCTACTTTTACATACACAGTTGTGTTTTTATATCTGCGGTAATTCACCAGCCAAAACATGACATGCATGATTTTGGTTCCAATCTTTCCACTTTAATTCTGCTCTCACCCCTTCTCTCCCCCCAGTAGCCAGTCATATTTGACTGATCTTTTCAGATTAAAAACGAAAAAGGAAGAAATATGTCAAATTTATTTGCAAATTCTCCTTGTTGAGCCCTGTCACTTTAGCGACAGCCCTCCTCAAATTCCCTCCTCATCTGGATTTGCAAAGTGGGTTTAACCCTTTCAAGGCTGGACACATTTTCTTTGGATCATTTTCCTGCTTTTGCCTTCAGAGACTGATCTTCAAAGGGCTTTATTAATTGCAATAAAACATACTCTACAGTTATTTCCAATCACACATAAAGGTGGCTTAAATCCCTTAGTAGCAGAGTACAGCCTGGGAAAGGACTTTCTATGTTCCAAAGGACAGATAAAAACTTCCAAAAATCAGCAAAACAAATTTTTTTATTTTACACACCAAAGCTGATTTTCTTTCCCTGGACATGAAAAGCCTAAAT
The DNA here is from genome assembly GCA_027886175.1 of Phylloscopus collybita. Taxonomy (NCBI): domain Eukaryota; kingdom Metazoa; phylum Chordata; class Aves; order Passeriformes; family Phylloscopidae; genus Phylloscopus; species Phylloscopus collybita. The sequence goes on from JAJNNQ010000002.1 coordinate 19,573,795, forward strand.
TTTTTTTCAAGGAATACAGTGGCCATCTTGCAGCTCTATAAACATATTTGGTCTTAAGTCATCCTGGACAAAACAGGTTTTGTGAGAGTTTAGTTAAAGCTGCCTGTACAAGCTCCTACCAAAACTGCTGCAGGCCATGGTCCTCTCCAGGACCTGATACATGACACAAATGCCAGGGCTGGTTTTACCAAACTGAGGAAACAGAAATGGAATAGGATACCAAGGATGGTTTGGGATAGCAATGTCACTGCCATGTCTGTCACCATGCTACCTTTGAGCCACCTATACTGATATGAGTATTTTTCCCTCTTTATATTTTACATTTAACCTAATTACATGTTGGAATAAATGCATGCTTTTTTCCTTGACCATATCACTGCTATCCAGGCTGAAATGCTAACCTTCAGTACATAGTTAAACCAGTGTTTATAACAGTACAATGTAGCAAAGCCTTAATTTTTGATCAGAGTGAAATTCGAAACACCTCTCTAAAATAACAATAGAAGAGATTAAAAATCTAAGTCAGAGCAAACAGGATGCAGAGAGGAGTGAGCAGAAGCAGTATGGGGCTTGGCACAGCACTGGCACACTCATTTGCCAGGCGTATGCCTTTTGCCATGTTACCTCTGCCTACTGTAGCTGGTAAAGGGTTGCCCTTTTTCACAGAGTATTTTTCCTGGGCTAACTTGAATTTAGGAGCACAGGTGTGAGGAGCTGTTTTGTGCTTGGTGCCTGCAGGAAGTGTTGCCCTGCGTGCCAGCGGATGAATTTGTAAATGGCTTTCTTCAGTTTTTTCCTGTCTTAGTTCTGAGGAAACGGTGTATGTGTAAAATGGACATGCATGTTGTGCTGTGTGTCTTGTCTTTAAGTGTCTGTGTGAATATTAACTAATTAGTCAGTAAGGGCTGTGACAAGGTTGTTGCAAATGGCAGAAGCTGCAGGGGACGCAGCTCAAACACCAACTGCGAGTCTGAATGCACAAGGGCCCAGAGAATGGGAAAGGAAGCAAACAAGCTGAAAGGCTGGAGCAAGCCAGCAAGAAGGCTTTAAAAATACAAATAAATTTAGCACATTAAGACTGGCAGCAGCACTTGGATATACTAGGAATGGATTGTCAATCTGGGCTGTCAGCCTTTAGCATGGAGAGATTATAACCTAAGTGCTAGCCAAGCCTTAATTACAGCAAATCAATGTTTTGACACCCCATTTCAGGACAACAAAGGTCCCATAGTAAAACGAGTTTTCTACTCTTCCTTTTAATTTGCAACAGGCTTTTGACATCTCTGGTGTACACGTTCTGAGCACTTTGGCTTCCCATTCTTAGTTTTCTAACAAAATATGATTTTTTCCTTGGGAACTAAGATTAATCTGGTAACAAAATCCAAGGTCCTAGGTTATGTTCCAAGCTAATATATAAGCTCTGCTGACAACCCAGTATTTGGCCTAATCTCTCCATTCTGGTTACTCTGGCTGTGATTTTTGTGGCTGTCTCCTTTGGGAGAAGCTCTGCAACAGTTCAGAGTGAATGAGCATCCCAGGCAGTATGGGAGAAAACAAAACTATTAAAGAGAACATGGTTGGTATGGTAGGACCTCACTTTAAGAATCAGGGTTGTCATAGCTGGAGTAGGGAACTGAGGGTGTGCTTGATGCCAGTAGGTCACCCAGTATCACAATGGCTTCACAGATCGTGACAGGTTTGTGTTTATTTGAGGATGAGATCTGCTCTTTGCCTAACATGTAACAGCCATTGCAATGAAGGCTTATGCACACCCTGATGTCACAAAAACCAGCTGGCTTAGGGATGACTAAATACAACACCTCAAGGGCCCAGCTACAGGCTGAGAAAGAGCAGTCACTTCTGGCATATCTTTTCAGTTTTTCTTGCCCAGAAGAACAAACAGTGCTGAAAGCCCTTTCCCGTGGGGTGAAGAGAGCAATGAGATATGAACATAATCCTCCAAGTGTGCCTTCCTGGGTCTTGAGGGGAAGCCCTTAGCTGAGGGAACTGGCTAGCTTGTGTCAGTGCCAGATAAAGATTTTTTTTAAAGACAGAGCATTAGAGAGAAGAAAAAAACTTTTTTAAAAAGGGGAGGGAGGAATATTTACAAGTGCATGAATGGAAGCTTTGTCGACAGTTTTCTGGGGAGATAAGGAGCTGGACTGGCCCATCTCTGCACGGCATGGACACACTTGATGCCTTTGAGTCTCTCAGGAAAGAGCAAAAGGAGCTGCTGACATTTCTGCTTAAAAGGAAGAATCAATGAATCTTTGTTTCCCACTGCCTGCTTGTTTGACCTTATTGTGTTGCGAAATAGAAAAGAAATAAAAGAGAACGGTGAGGGGAGAGCAGATTCGTGCTAATAAAATCCAAGACAAGATCACAGCCCTCTGATCATCACTGGAGATGCCATTATTTGGTTGTTGTCCTATTTGCCGCTGTTGCTCATTTCTGATTCTTGCCCTGCTGTAATAAGTCACACTCTTCCCAGCCATCATCCCTATATTGACAGGCAAATGTCACCCAGGTTTGATTGACGTCCATTGCTCCTGAATACAGAAGTATGATTTAGGAATCAATTCCGTTTGTTTATTTAAAGAGCTCTTTGTGTACCTTGTATATCTGTAAGCAGGACAAGTTCTTTAATATTTTCTCTGCAACAATGCCACTAATATTGCACATTCACCTTCCCACTCAGTCACAGAGGTGCCCACCAGACCTTGGGGAAGGAGAAGCCTTTCATGCACAAAAAAAACCCCCAAACCCACAAACAAACCAAACCAAACAAACAACATAACAAAACAAAACTTCAAGACTTAACAAAATGCTTTGCTGCCCTTGAGTTAAGCCAAAGAGATATTTTTCTCAGGTCTTAGGCATCTGTCAATTTGCATATACCCCAAACTTTTTTTTCGGCTGCTGAACAAAAGGGAACACTTTCCCTCAGTGTCAGTTTGCAAGCAGAGGAGCAGAGCAGGGGCTGGCTTTACCACCGAGAAACACTGTGGCCGGTGATGAGAATGTCAATTTTAATTCTCAGGAAAAACTATTTCCTTCTCTGCCTTTATGGTTGCAATTGGGACGACGAGGAGGAGGGAGATCCGAAATTGCCAGATACGTTAATCTCTTTATTATTGTGGGAGGTATATTTTCAAATAACTTTTGCTTGGACAATTGGTTAAACATCCCTGCATTTAAAGCGATATTTCCCAGCAAACACTAACACGGCAAAGTGGCCTCAGGGAAGCGTTAAGCAGGAGGTGGATTGACCTTTTGAATCTCGATCGGTGACCTGAAGGGTACCTAGAGGCTGCAAAGCACATCTCTTCCTTTCGGTCTGCTTCAGAAAGAGCTGTCATCGCAAGATGCAGCTAGTGAGTGAGGCTCACGATTTCGCTGTTCATCCGTTTGCGGGAGGGGTGGGGGAGGGAGAAAAGAAAAAAAAATATATATTTCCCACACTGCCAGAGTAATGCCAAACTCTCTGTGAGTGGGAAGAGCAGAGCAGATGCTGGAATGAGATGCCAAAGCAGCTCCCCTTTCCCCTGCGCTTTTGGGTGCCTATAAATTGCTCCAGCGCGCTCGTCAGCCTCCTCCTCTCCTGGCAGGTGGCACCCGGGCAGGATCCCGCTCTCCCTTCGGCTCCGGCTCCGGCTCCGGCTCCGGCGCGGCGGCGCGGGCACTGGGCGGCGGGCACCGGGGCGGCCGGGAGGCGCGTCCCCGCTGAGGACTGTCGTCTCTGCGAAAAGAGAGAGAGAGGGAGGGAGAGAGAGAGAGAGCGAGGAGGCGAGCGGGGCGATCGCGAGAGGAAAGGCAAGTTCCAGGGAAAGTTGACTCGGACTGGCACAGCCTGCAAAAAAAAAAAAGTCGATCGCCAGCGGGAGCATAAAAGTGCGGGCGGCCGGGGCGCGGCGGCAGCTCTCCCTCTCCCGCTCCCTCTCCCGCTCCGCTCCGCTCCCTCGCCCGCCCAGCCGCCGCAGCGGCCGCAGCGGAGCGCCGCGACCCGCGGGAGCCCCCGCAACACCGGCGGCCCTCGGGAGGGCGGCCGAGCCCCAGGGGAGCCGAGCTCGCGCGGGCTCGGCGTTTTTTCGGCTCTGAGGAGGAACCCCGCCAACCATCAAGATTTTGTCCAAAAGCAGACAAGAGGATCGCCCTGCGCTGAGCCGGCTGGTGGGCAGCAGGCGGCGGCTGATCGCGGCCGGCGCGCTGGGGGTGGTGATGGTGCTGCTGCTGGTCATCCTCATCCCGGTGCTGGTCAGCTCGGCCGGCACCTCGGCGCACTACGAGATGCTGGGCACCTGCCGCATGGTCTGCGACCCCTACGGCGGCACCAAGGCTCCCAGCACGGCGGCCACGCCCGATCGCGGGCTCATGCAGTCCCTGCCCACCTTCATCCAGGGGCCGAAGGGGGAGGCCGGCCGGCCGGGCAAAGCGGGGCCGCGCGGCCCGCCGGGGGAGCCGGGGCCGCCCGGCCCGGTGGGGCCGCCGGGTGAGAAGGGCGAGCCGGGGCGGCAGGGCCTGCCGGGCCCCCCCGGGGCGCCGGGGCTGAACGCGGCGGGGGCCATCAGCGCCGCCACCTACAGCACCGTCCCCAAAATCGCCTTCTACGCCGGCCTCAAGCGGCAGCACGAGGGCTACGAGGTGCTCAAGTTCGACGACGTGGTCACCAACCTCGGCAACCACTACGATCCCACCACCGGCAAGTTCACCTGCTCCATCCCCGGCATCTACTTCTTCACCTACCATGTGCTCATGAGGGGCGGCGATGGCACCAGCATGTGGGCCGACCTCTGCAAGAACAACCAGGTGGGCGCCGCGCCGGGGGCAGCCGGGGACAGGAGGGCAGCGGGCGCCCAGACAAAGGGGGGTTCCCCGTGGGAGCGGGCGCTGTGCGGGCAGCGGGCGGAGCGGCGCGGGAAGGGCGGGAAGCGGGCGGGGAGGGGGAGCCGGGCGGCCGCTGGAGGCGGCGCGGGTGCGCGCCGGGAGAGCGGAGCCCGAGCCCGGGCGGCGCGAAGCGGGCTAGGGGGACCGGCGGCCGCCTCTCCGCAGCTGGCGGGGAACCTGCGGGAGCGCCGCCCCGCTCCGCCCGAAGGCTACCGAGGGGCCGGCTGTTCCGCAGGCCGCCCGGGCTGCTGGGTGAATGCTCTCTTCGAGAGCTGCGCCGCAGGTGCCGCTCCCAGCCCGCTGTCGGAGCAGAGCAGCTCCCGGCCCGCCCGGGCGGAGCACTGCCCGCAGCTCTGCCGGGACGGGAGCGGGGAGCGGGCGTACAAACAGCGCTGCCCCCGCAGGGGCAAGCAGAGCCCGGCGCTCCCTCGGGGAGGGGACAGTCCCTGGCAAGAAAGGGGAGCCAGGGCCGGTGGGTGAGCTCAGGAGAGGGTGGTGCTGTGTGGGGAAAGGGTGAGGTGTGGGAGGAACGCAGCCACGGCACGGGACGGGGCTCCCACGCAGCGGAGCGCCGGGTTTGACACGCTCAGCCCCCGGAGGAGAGGCTTCTTCTCCTCGTCAGGAGAGTTGGTAATAGAGCGAGCGCGGCACCCGCACACGGGCGCCTTGAGCCCTTGGCGGGCCGGCGCCGGCTGACGAACCGTGCTAGGAGAGACACCGGGCGCCCGGAGAGCCCCGGCAGGACCCGAGTCTGTCGACATCCCTTGGGCAGAATGATGACATCGGAAATAATTAAAAGCCTTGCGATGCTGCCGTCTGAAATACAGAGGAATCATCCCTTTTAATTAGGATAAATGTAGCCACTGGGCTCGTAGGGGCTGTGCCTGTTACATTGCCCCCGAGGAGCCGTCCTTCGCAATTTTGCGCCCCTTTCGTGCGTAATTAACAAACACGGTTAGGCCGGCACTAATTCCTACGGCGCTTAGAGGCACCGCCATCCCTCAAGGCTTTGGGTGCTCAGGGACAGTGCGAGGTGCCCAATCGTTGCCGTGTCCCCGGAGCTCCGCGGTGCTCCCGCCGGTACCCCGGCCCCGCTGCGGCGGGGAGGGCGAGGGACCCTCCGCGCCCCGCGGCTCAACAGGTCCCGCAGCGCCCGAGCCGTCCCGGCGCGCTGGGGCTGCAGGGCGGGCTGGCCGCTCGGGGAGCCCGGAGCCAGCGCTGCCGCTCTCCGCGGGATGTTCGCCCTCCGGCGGGGTAGGCTGGGGATGGATCGGCTCCCCGCCGCGTCCCTAGGACTGAGCACCGGATCCCGTGTCCCCGCCGTGCCTGCCGGCCGCGGAAAAAGTCGTTCGTTTGCGCGTCTCCTCCCCCGCCGAGCACGGCAGGCTGGCGGCCCTTTGTGCTCAGCGCACGCGGGAGCGGCGGCGGCCAGTAAATTAACCTGATATGCCACTTAACCTTTTGTTTATGGCTCCTCAGAAGGACTGTGAAAACAGAATAATGAGGACATCAGCGGCAATTAATTAAATTAGAAAATGTCTACCATAAATACTGTCTCAGCAGATAAACCAGGACCAGCAAAACAAAGTACCTCCTAATATATTTACTTTGATATCTTCCTATAAAAGCAATATTGTTCACTGCAGGAATACAATCTCACATACAATTAAAGAACTGATTTATTTTTACCCCTATTTATAATGTTGCAGAGTGTTTATTTTCCCAACCCCTGAAAACTAAATACCTAGCAGTAGTTTTAAAGAAGCATCCAATTACAAATATTCAATTGAACCTGAGGTCTAACCATTTCCAAATATAGGTACTTCCAGTGCCAGACATGAGAAAAACTCAATTATTCAAAGAAAGAAAAAAACCCACCCAAAGAGGGATTACATGTATAAATTTGTACATACTATATAAGATACTTGGATAAATACCTGCATATAATTTGTTTTAAAGTGGCCCACACTTTTAATGCCTCAATATTTGATTATGATTTATACTTAAAACACTAAATGCTGATGTGACAGACTTTATGTATATTTATGTAAGGAAGCTCAGAAATTTTGGAAGCAAGTAGTTAAATGGAGTGACAAAGGCAGCACTATAAATCCGGTGTTCTCTAACAATGAGAAAAGGCGAAACACTGAAAACTGTATGATTTACAGAAAAAAAACCCCATTCCTAAGCAATACATATGTGGAACCTCAAGGTCCCCAGTGTTACCACATTGCCTGCTTTAATGGTTATCAAGCTTGAACAGGGAAGTGCTGAGGTCACACAGCTTAGGTATGTGTGTGTAGGCTGAGAGTGCAGCTTCATGAAAGAACTTACATGGAATTTGTGAAATCTGTTATCTCATAATGCTTTAATTTTGAGATACGTTTACCCTCCTGCAGCAGTACACTCACGGAGAATTCATTTGAGACTGTTCTCCTAGGCTTTAAAAAGAAATTGCTCTGGCTAACCAAGCAAGAAGGTAAACCCACTAAGAATAGCATACGAGAGTTTTGCTGGTACACACAGGGCAGTAAGATCTGCATTTTGGTTTCCAGACTTTGAATACCCAGAATATTTTCTGCCAGCCAGTATGTATTATGTAGAATCTTAAAAATTAAATATCCAATGCTGCTGTAGCCAGTGTCTACATGCTGACTCCCTTAGGACAGTCACTGAAGTAATTCAAATTCTCCCTTACTATCCACAAGATTTCATACAAATTCACAAAGTAGCATTTCATTAGGAAGTAAACAGGAATTTCAGAAGTCCTTTAAACCATTTTTCTCACCTTTACACAAGATACTAGTTCTCTGTGAAAGTTTTTCTACCTTGTCAGTAGCCTTTTTACTCCTCCCCATTTGCCATTTCCATTTCCACTGCCAGTCTGTTATTTTCTCTGGAAGCTCTTTCCAGGGTTAATGGCCCAGAGCATTCAACTCTGCCCTGCCAGTCACTGTTCCAAAGGAAACATCCAGTACTTAGAATAATTATTGCTTAGAAAACTAGCAAAATAGATCACCTCTGTAAACAATGCCAGGCAAGTCAGGATCAAGAAGTTCTGAAATAGTCGGGGTTTTTCATCATGCCACATATCAGTTTAAATTTGCAGCCTGTCACAGCTCTGCAAGCCTTTGCAGCCTTTCTCACTGTTCTTACAGGATGCATAAAGAATTTCCACCTACTGTGATTTTTAAGCTGCATAATGCCATAAGATCCTGCATGGTAAAAGAACCCCCTCCTTTTTAACATTTCAATATTAATGTGAAATCATATCACATGAAAATTTAATTTGGAAATTTATCATGTAAACTTTGAAAGGAATCCACGGAAAATTGTGACTTATAGCCTATTCTTTCAGTTCAGAGCAGAAAAAATCCCACATATAGTACGCCAAGTCATGCATTATTACTTAGTTCAGATTTGCAATGCCACTAAATCATTTACTGCTCTGTAACTATGCTAGAACAAAGACAAGCAACAAGCAGATGACGTGTTACACTGAAATAAATCACATACAACCATGTTTAAATATTTTACCAAACAGAGTCAAATTATATATAAATGATTTGGAGACTTACAGTGGCACAGGCTGTTCATTGCTGGAAACCAACATACATCTAGAAATTACAGATTACTTCCAGTTTGCAAGAAATGTCAAATTTAATCAGTAGTGGAATACCAAGGGAGAAATGGGGAAAAAAGTATGTTTAAGGGAAAGTTGCAAATGAAAAGCCCTCAATGACTTGTAAATTCCAAAAACTTACAGCAAATAGTGACTTGCCTGTGATTTTTCAAAAGTGCATCTCTTAAAACACAGTGAGATTAAATGTTTGCTTACTGAAATGTGGTAACAGCAGTTTTTCCAAACCCAGACTGCTTGTACATGTGTGTGGGGGGGGTGTACTTCTTGTATTCTTTTTGCAGCACCTATTACTTAGTATGGCAATAAACTGCCTCTAGAAAAAGTCCATCTTGGGAGCTCCCTGTGGGCCTCGCTGTGGATCCTCACCAGTGTCAATCACTTGTCCCACTGATACAAAGGTTACACCAATGTAAAACTGGCACATCCAATTCTCCCAACTCCAGCTATTCTTACACACATTTTTAAAAAGGCTCCAGACATCTACAGAAGATCAGACGGTTGTGTATTCATCAGATGGCTGAGAAAGGAGAATATTATTGCTTTAGTTTCAGAAGTACAGTAGGAGAAAATAAGCAATAGCCATAGGAATAAACTACAGTGTACACTGCCAGATGTTTAAAGTGGCAACTGATGCATGTTGAATAAAACTTTGAGGGTATGCTTTAATTTCACCAGGCAGGAAAAGTTGTCCGAGTTTTCTTAACCAGTCCTTCTGTATTTTATGTAGGTTCGAGCTAGTGCGATTGCTCAGGATGCTGATCAGAACTACGACTATGCCAGTAACAGCGTGGTTCTTCACTTGGAGCCAGGAGATGAAGTTTACATTAAATTAGATGGAGGAAAAGCACATGGAGGAAACAACAACAAATACAGCACATTTTCTGGATTTATTATTTATGCTGACTGATAATGAGTAAAAAGACGCACCAAACCAGTCAAGAGATGAAGCCTGCTGTTCTAAGCGATGGATTTGCGTGGCAAAAGCCAATGAAAGAAGCACCCCAGAAGAGAGTGACCACCAAACACCTCAGCAGTGGGGGGAAAAAAGTCGAATGCTACCTGATTCACATCTGTACAACACAGAGAAACCTTATGTTAAAAAACCACAAACCAAGTTAAACAGATGTGCGATCCACTTCCGCCAAAGCAAATACTTCCTCATTGTTAGTGTCCATGTGAATAAAGTTCTACATAGATCAAATTTTTATAGGGAAGAAAAGCCCACCTAAGGAAGCTGAGTTATTTCTTCAGTGTATATGATACTTTGATGTGTTATGATCTTTGCTGCTTTATCCATACTTCAGCTTTGATTCTTGTGACTTACCTGCTAACGATGCTTGGAGTCCACTCATAGTGTGGTGAGGAATGATTTTACAATAAAAGGAAAAGGTAATCAAAATATACTTTCTCTCTGCAAAGAAATTGTTTGCCTTCTACTTTTCTTACCCTTCCACTTAAAACTAGAAACTAATAAGCTTCAAGCCTTAACTCAATGTTCCTCAATGTAAGGACATTTACATTAGACTTTTAACATAAAATCAATCCAGTGAAGTTATTTAAATTTTGTCTTTCTCTTAGCTGTCGTCTAAAAGAAAAAGAAAGGTAGAAGAAACGCTATTTTTCCCTAAAAAATTTAACAGTTGAAAAAGTATTCTATTGGACCATACCCCTGATTCCACCAAAGCAAATGGCAAAACTCATTGCTAATAGTGGAAAAGGGATTTGACTTTTAATTTGTATACATGTAAATACGTATTTAGACAATTATTACAGGCCCATTCTTGATGGTTAGTTGTGTAAATATTTAGAAAGTCTGGCATCCACACCATCAGACTAAGGCAGGGTGTTTTCTTTGCAGCAATTAGTCTTCATTAGTGTTTTAGCACTTAGTCTGTACCTGGGTTCTCTTTTTAATAAAGTAGTTACAGATTAATATACAGCAGATGTTCCACTAGAATTTCATAGGAATATAATGGGTCAAAACCTTAATTATCTTAGGTGTCTTGTCTCACTGAAGTTAGTGGGATTTTTCCAGCAAAGGAAGAGTGGGAGATCTGACACATGAGAAAATGCTGTCACACAGACCTTTTCCATGGAAGCTAGTACCAGCTTGTGGTAAGGCGTGCCTACGAGATGGACACAGAGAAGCATATTACCAAAAATGATAATACATATGCAAAGAAAGAAGCAGATATTTACATGCAAAAAAAAAGTGTGTATTAAAACCTATTTTTCTCATTCATATAGATATAGATATAGATATATAAAGTCTCAAAGAAGCTTAATCCATATAGAGGATTAATGGCTTGGAGAATTAAACTAAACACAGATACATAGTTATAAAAATGCTTTAAAATCAGTCATAGCAGTAATGTCCATGGAATTTTTTTATTCAGAAAATGGATTTATTAATGGTTTTGGTTTTGGGAGGCTATTTCTCTCAGGTTAAAACTTGCGGATTTCATTCTAAACCTAAATTTCAGCAAGATTATTAAATTTCTTTAGCACAGTTTGTTATGTTACTTATTTTTAACCTTTTGGCAAAATCAAGGTAACATTTCTATAAATCATTAAAGAGTAATAGAGGCTACCCCTAGCATTTCATATACTCTGTCACAAGCAACCTTGTCTAATGTAATAAGGGTACGAACTTAGATTTATCTGCACTAAAATTTCCCAAGTGTCTGCCACTGACAAAAAAGCTCTCCAGTGCTGGCTACTCAGCCAAAGTCTGATGGAGATTTTACTCATCTCTCTAAAAATCTCGTTTGAATGAGTGCACCTTTTCCTAAACAGAAAGTGTTACTCCTTCTGTTTTGAGTCGTCCAATTCAAAACAAATGCCAAGTGAGCCCAGGCTGACTGAGAGGATCGCCAGGCAAACTCATCCAGGGTTTACGAGGGGACATCGTGCTGCCAGCTGCTTGTGTATTATCTCACCAGATGGTTAATGCTTTTACCTTATGACAAAGTGCCAGCCTATATCTGCACATTGTAGTGGTTACTCCTGGTTAATTTCTACGAGGTAAATTATTTTAATAACAGATGTGTACCTGACCTGTCTGTTCGCTCCACTGTTGCTGTTGCTGGCCAGTGCACTCCCACGGCAGTGTAGCTAGAGATTCCCTTTGTAGTGTCCAACAGTCCTGCACCTAGAGCTAGAGATCATTCACAACCAGCAATGTGCATTTACAACGGTGTTTATTGGTAAACCTCAATACTATGAGACATACATGGTTAAATTTTGAAGAAGCTTCTGAAATCAGGCTATTGGATAAGACCATTTTTGGATAAATCACCTGCCCTGGTTAGACAAGAGCAAAGAACACACTTTATGTGAAAACCACATATAAGGCAAACATTTCTTCCTTTTTCATCATATCTTGATATACTGATTTGTAAAGACTTATATCACAACCTTTGTTATAACTATTACAACTCATTAAAACTGTATTATGTAATATATTTTGAGTGCTGGTGTTGCATCCTCACAAAAAGCTGGTTTCTGTCAAGCTTTACATGATTGCTGTAAGACTGCAAGTTCATGATAAAAAACTAATGCAATTAGAAAAAGACATCTGTAACAATACTGCACATAGTTTAAGAGGTGATCAAAATGCTTTATTCAAAAATATATTTTTCCATGTATTTTTTACATTTTCAGTTACAATTAAGTAAATTGTTAAACTAGAAAGAAACATTATCTTTTTAGATTTATTTGAGATTCCTCTTGTCTTCTCTTGTCTATGGAAGCTAATTAAAAGTTCCAGACCTTTCATCAAGTATTACTTAAAGAATATGAGGATAATGAGAAGATTGACAGTATTACAAGGATTAAAATCAGCCCCTAAAGACAAGAAATTTAACTGAAAAGCACAATTTCCTTCCAAGTCCAGGTGACGCATCTTCAGAAGTAGTTTGGAGGTAACATTCAGTAACAGATTATGCTTTTGAAATAATTATTTTAAAATTTCAGTTGAAAAGATTCTGTATGTAGGCTCATATTCAGTAAATCATTCGTGAGCAAACGTTCAGAAGGAAGAAAATGTAGAGACAATACACAATTTCGATGTTCTAATTAAAAAGGAAATTTATATTCAGTTTGTTTGCATCTACTTAATAATTTTCAGTTTTTCAGAATTTTTCTTAAACAACTGCTCTACTGAAATCTGAATTTTATCAAGCTTCCTTCTAAACCAGGCACATTTATTCATTATTCCTACTTAAAAGTCAACCACCGCTTTGGATTTGCTAGGAGTATTTTATCAATTTTATCTTGGGATATGCCTCTAATCAGCATTTTAGGAACTATATTTTTAAGGATATGTGAATATCCATGACCTCCATATTTCATCAACCTGTTCTTGGTGTGCACATCATGAGCCATCAGAATTCTGTCTTCATAGCCTTCATCAATCAGCATACGAATCCTGCAAAAGTTAGAAGCATCCCTGTCAGTGAAAGTTCTCACTGCAGCAGCACAGAACTCACCAGAATTTACATTTCTTACATTACTGTACTGCTGGACTGTATTATAACTGAAAATACTTAGGTGTTCAGAGTATATGCTCCTTACATTTACCTGAAAATAAAATGCATTTTTTATTGCATGAAAAATACCCCACCTCTGAAAACACATCACCACACAAATCAAAATGGAGAATTAAAACTCTTTCCTTTTGACATATGACTTCACCTTTCCAGACCCATAAAGTTCACAGAGGAATTCAAGAACTTCAGCATCACCCTGCACAGGACACAGGTGTTATATAAATAATATAAATAATTTCCTACATAAATTCCTTCTCAGCAGGTTACTTCTTGCTGCTGTCACAAAGCTGGTCCCATTCCATTTGCTAATGACCAGACTCTGTGTGACAGGTCTTTAAAGGAGCCTGGGTCAATTACATAAACACTTTCATATCTTTGGTTGGATCCCATTTAGCAAAGCAGGTTAATAAAAACTTGAAGTTGCCAGTATCATACTCCATAGAGACAGTTATCATCAAAACACATTTCAATGATGTTCATTAAAGAAGATAAATAACACTGGCATAGCACAGCACTAGCACACGCCAGGAAATGAGAGGCATTAATATGGCAGTGCAGCTAAATAGCCTTGGCAAAATGACAAGTCAGCTTGGAAAAAGAAGCAATCTTTCTGGTCACAGTCTTATAGCAGGACTGCTACAAGTCTTTCTGTTCCATGTTTCATTCAGGTAGCCTTACCCTCTTGATCAGCTCATTCTTTAGCATTAAGATGATGTGGATGTCCTGTATTGCATGACTGTTAAGATCCTCAGTAAGCTTCCATTTAGTTTGGCAGAGGATTGCAGCACTGAAGTGGCAGGGACTGACAGACCAGCCCCGGAAAGTGCTCATTCCTCATCAAGGCCTCCAATTCCATCACTTGCCAGCACTGTGAAATTCTGCTCCTTACCTTCCTGACAATGCTTTGATCAGCAAAACAAAAATTAGCCTCAGAAGTACCCACACTGTATCTGAAAGCCCCTACTGACAGCTTTTACTACAAGTAGCTACAAGGAGATACATGTAGCAGGATCTAATCAACATGGGCAGCAGAAAGAAGGCAAATAGGATAGAATTTGCTAAAATGTTATTGTTTTTCAAAAAGCCAACATACATTGTGCCATACAGTGCACAACACTACATAAACCATAGTCTTAGGACATCACAAGAATCTCCTCCAGCTTGAAATATAGAGAGACCACAAGCCAACCAGAAAGTGAGAGCAATGGCACTGGAGGGACTAAGCTTTGCTAACCAAACATATTATTAGAATCACCTCCTTTAATATTGGGCTAATTTCATGGGTTGGGGAGGCATATGATCCTTTCCATTTTGTATCCACTGCTCCTTACTGCTCATTCCCCTATATTTAATTAGTACCTGCTTCTGTCTCCAAACTGCCCCAGAACAAAAGTCAGTGTTTTACTTGCATTGGCAGTAGACTGCAGCCAAACTGCTGAAGTACACAGACAGCTGAAGTGTGTCAAGTAGGTGCGTTATGACTACAGAAGTTTGTGTTTTGAACAGAAAAGATGTGAACAAGTATTTTCCATTCAGTATTTTCATTTAGAGGTCAATTCGATTTCTATCTCTGTGGTGCTGTTTGACAAAACAAAACCCTATGGAGATGGCCCCAGCCATCCTTAGTCCACTGTAGATACACTGACCTAATTCAAACACACATACTCTCATGGTGAAATGAGAAGACAAACCTTTCATCTTTTCCTCCTATGAACAGCCTGCTGCAAGAAATACTCAGACACCAGAGAGTTTCAGGAGAGACAACGGTGGCTGAGCAAGTATCAGGGATGGAATGAAAACTTGTTAACCAAGGCCTAGTCTAGTCCTCTCTCTCTATATATAGTCCTCTCTATATAGTCCTCTCTCTAGCATCCCCCCCAGTGCTTCTGTAGATGCTGACTTTCCATGGCACAGGAGAGAGCAGGAGGCACAGCAGAGAAAGCAACTTTACTCATTCTAAATGCGAAAACTGTGGATTCCTTGCAACAGTTTAAAATGCTGAGTGCAAGACTGAGTGCACTGTTAAGAGAAAAACAATTTTTGGTGTGAAAAGCAGCAGCAAACACTTGGGAGGGTGGAAGAATAACCACAACACTTTCTTAGGAGAGAACAGTTTGAAAATAGATTAGTTTCAAGATTAATCTGACAATGAGGGGGAGGGAAGCTATGTCTGAGATGTAAGGGAAAGCTAGAAGTTACTTCATTAGTGATCAGCAATCAAAATCTTTCTCATCAAGGAGAGTGGAAAACTGTTTGTGACTCTGGAAGATAAAAACACAGGGAGGATGGCAACCCACCCCTCAGACACCTGCCACTTCACTGCTCACAAACATTGTGCACAAACATTGTGCACCAACATTGTGGACAGCAGCATCACACCTCCAGATGGAGTGGAAGGAGTGAGGTGTCCATTCCCAGCTGATCCTACCTTCTCTCAGACAGTATCTGTACAGAATATATCTCCTTGGCAAAACTTTGTGTTAGCACAGCACAACAGATTTGCTGTGCAGCTGAGCTGAGACTGCAGGTGCTGATCAGAAGCAAGGAAGAGGTACCCTGCCAGTGGGGCCAATATTTTCACATTGTGAACGAGCATGAGGAGAATGGGAGCTCTGAGAAGACAGGAATCACATCCTCCAAAACAGAGAAAGGGCAAAAGGACAGGGGGAGGAAAGGTAATAGAGTGCTTGGAAGAAAAAAGGCAGTTTTTTAGGATGGAAGCACAACAACCAATGAGTTTTGCTAGGTAAGCAAACCAGTGAGGAGATATAACAGGTTCAGATGATGTTTAGTAGCAGCACTAAGTTTCCAATACTGTGTTTCAAACAGAAGGACCAGCCTTTTCGTTTTTACAGATTGTATAAATTCAACGAGATCAGCATGGAATTAGGACAGAGAATGAAGTTAAAAAAGCTCTTGATCTTCTCAAGTAACTTCCTACAACACTACGATTCTGCATCTTCCTGTCAGACAGAAGAAATTATACACGCTGCTCTAACGGCGTGACAGCAGCACTGGAAAACGCCATTATTTCAGTATGAGAGAAGACAATTTTGAACAACAAGCAGAATCACTCTGTGATGGTCTTCAAGCAAGTACCAATAATATTTTTTTATCAATGGCCATGCTATAGCTGAAACTGCATGGGAGCAGATACCTTGCAATTCTTTCATTGTCGCTCGGCATGTCAATGTCCGGATGGAACTGGTAATGAAGGAACTCTGTACCAAATAGGTCATACTCTAAGTAACATCCAAGTTTAGCAAATTCGAGAAGTTTCTTTTTATCAAATATGGTCCTGCAGAACACACATAACACACAGTCAGCACTGTAACAGGAATAAGACATATTATGGTTTGAGGACAGATATTTTGTGACCTCCTACTTGCAAGGAAAAAAAAATAATCTAAGATTTAATTCATCCATTTGAGAAACAGGACTCCTGTTTGACACATGCAACTTATGATGATACACAGCATTGTCCTTCTTACATTCATTTGGGATTTCATGCATTAAAAAACCAAAACAAAAGCAACTCTTGCCCCATGAAATAATGAAAACCTCTACGATAATCTTTAAATGGAAACTGGAAAGTTACTTACTTTTGATATCATTAACCCTCTCAACAGACAACCTAACAAAGAAGGACATTTAAGGAGGAGGTTAATTCATAGTGATATTGAAAAAAAAAAAAAAAAAAAAAGACAATGGATTACTTGCACAAGACAGATTTACTTTCCCAAAAGAGTTACAGGAGACAGCTTCATCCAGGGCTTGTTTCATCCATCACACACCAGTAACATACAACTTTGTCTTTAGTTTCTATTCTGTACAGTGATGTTTCTAGAGTGCTATTAGAACAGCAATATATCATTGTTTGTACTGGGATCTGGCCAGAACACCTTAAGGAAATGCTCTCACCAAAATACATAGTGGCACTGTGAGTATCTGGGACATGGGCTTTGCAGCAGATTTGAAAAGTGAAGGAAACAAAGCTTCTAACATCTCTCACTCATTTGGAAAAGAACGGCAACAGAAATAAGAACTCTCTGGAATATTTTGGGGTTTCTTTGAACCATTTTTACCAAGTGTATATGCTGTCCAAAGAAAACAAAAACATCCAATTGATGCAATTTTTATTTTATAACTGCTACACATTTTTTTTTAAGAAGAAACCAGATTTCCACAAAAGCAGCACAGTTAACCAAAAGGGCAGTAGTTTGCTGGGGGATTTTTTTATTATTGCAGATATTGATATCACAAAGCAGGTTTACTGTACGCAGTTACATCACAGTCTGTTGCTATGGAAATGGTTGATGTCACAATTTCAATATGACCTAACAACAGATCAAGTAGGAGGAACAGATGGGTTGAGAGAGAGAAAATCCATGTTCAAACAAGCCTGCCATCAGCAGGAGTGTAAGACTTGCCAACTGTAATTAATAAAAATGTTATTTTAAAATACATGTTACAGTTTACAGAGACTGAACATTTATCACCAAATGAGTTTTCAAAGTGCAGAGCAAAAGAACAGATTATTTTAGATCCAGCCCTGCTCGGTTCACAGGGACACAATCACTGAGAGTATTCAATCCTGTGCAGGTGACAAAAACACCCAACAATCTACTTCAAAATGACAGCCAAAACAGTTTCTTTTGAAAACTATTGTTACTGCCATGCTTTTGGGTGCTCTAGCCCAGCGAAGAGCCAGAGAACTTAAATTTCCTCAGCCACTGGGTCCCACTGTCAGCCACACAGATGTAGTAACAGCAGCAGTTCCCAGTTCAAACTGCTGATCTCTGAGCTGGAATTGGGTGTTTGGGCAACACTGTCCCTGAGCAGCCCTGAGCTCATGGAAAAGGAGGTTGGACACGGTGAAGAACCCTGTAATTTGGACCTCAGCCATAAATACCACAGGGACAGACACCAAACCCTTACAATGCCCCAAATTCGTAACAGTTGCTGTGAGTCTTCTAACAAAAGTTACTCAAGTGAGTTAAGATGTTATCTCCTTCATAACCTTAACCCCTAATAAATGGCTAAAGCAGAGGCTCAAGAGCTTTTGCTTCCAGCCTTTTAGTACACCATAGTTCCACTATGGATACCTGCTACCTTTTGTTTCAAGGTGCTAAATTGCAAGACATGTTAGCTAGCATTTTAGTTTTATCATTTAATTGTAAATCCACTGGAAAACCACCATTCTGTCTATGTGAAATGGAGACATGAAATATGGAGCTATGTACAAATTTATCTCACATTTAAGGGTCTGGGATGCTCCCACGTGGATTTTTCTTACTGGAGGAGACTTAAAATGTTAAATGCACATTGCAAAGCCAAACTTCACAGTAGTTTATGTTATAGCAAGTGCCAACCTGAATGTGTGAAAGTAATGATAGAAAGAGATAAAAGGAAATGTCATATTCATCAGCGGCATTCATCAGCGCATCAGCGGCTGTTACTGAAACTGCAGCTGTTTTCCTACTTATATTGCTTAATTTCCATCAATTAATTACTTAATTCGACAATTTAAAACCGTGTATAAGAGGCAAAAGCCATAATTGTATGTTTATGTTGTATCAAAATGGCTACGTAAGTACTGATACCTGCAGCTTGCTCAGTCCTCTTTCATGAAAAGATTTAAGTAATCAGTTTTTCCTCAAAAAGGGGTGAAAAATACAGCTATAGATACAGTGGAATACAGAAAAGGAAGTAATTTATAAATATTCAAATAGACTTCCATGGCATGAATTTCATGCTCATAAAATCCTCAAGTAAAACAAGGAGCTCTGTGAATAACAAACACCTGTAGCTCAATTTGCAAGCCCTTAGAGCCTGCAACTATGAGAAATTTGGAGCACAGTGCTGTTGCCTGTATTACATTCACACTAAGGGCAAACAATCCAATTGCTGAGAATCACATGACCACAAATAGTCTCCATTATTCAGCAACTGGCCAAGTTGATCAATGCTTGGACATACTCCAGCTCACCATGAGCAACACAAGGTCATACAAAACTGATTTGGTAATAGAGGCTGTATTTCTAAGCTGGAGACAAAAAAGCATCCCAATTTCTCTCCATGCCTCATGTGGAACTCCTAGTTTTTGTTCTCAAGGAAACCAAAACTTAACTATCTGGTCTATGCTATGAACTACCCAAAACCCAACTATTTTCTTTTTAGGCAGTTTCCTCTGTTTGGTAATAGAACATTAAAAATTCACCTTTTGCTTTGATCCAGACTCCAGCCAAATCAAGGAAATCTCCATTAGCTTCTGTGAGATTTTGGCAAGGCCATTAAGAGTGATCCTGTTTTCAGAAACACTGGAAGCCCAGCAACTTCCAACCCAGTGAGAGCTGCTCAGTGTCCAGTGCTTTGTAAATACAGGGATTTGTGCAGGGATACAAATTAATGGGATTCCCATTTTTTAAATGTGGCTACGGTTATTCTTAATTCTTCTGCCAGGCTTTCAGAGACGGCATTTAAAATACCAAAATCTCTTATCAATGTGAATTTAAAAGCTGATCCTGACTGAAATGCTGGAGGCAGCTCAAGCTCTAATAAGCACTTATTTTTAAGTCAGTAAACTTCAGGGTAACATTCTATGTCAACTTTTCCCAGTGTAATTCTGCAAAATCCCAGTGAGCTGTGGCAACACTGCAGGAAGCACAGCAGAACAGGCTCCTTACCTGTCGAGGTGAGACATGACTGTCTTTGAAGCATCAGCCCCAGCTTCCTGCAGAATGCGGATAATCTGGAAAGGGGAGTCGCTGTTCCTGCCAGGATGGATGATAACAGGGCACCCAAGCTGTGACTGAGCCTGTGCTGTTGCCTGAAGCACTCTGTGTTCACTTGGAGTCAAAGGCCAGGAGCATCCTATTTCTCCCACCACACCACATTTGATATTAGTCCCATCTGCTCCTTTGAGTACCTCAGCAACAATAATCTCTGTCAGCTAGAGAACAAGAAAATAAGATTTTTGGTTACTATTACTATTTGTGTTAAATAGTAACAAATTTGGCCTTTGGACACTGGGCTAGTTACACTCACAAGGTCTTTCTGCACTTATTTAATTAACAGCTGGGTGTGTGAAAACACTGCAGTTAAAATCTGGTTTCTGTCAACTAATGTTATGCTAGCCATTCACTAAGACCAAAACAAACACAGAAGCAAATCAATTTAACAGTATCCAGTCATACATTTGTTCAGGTTTGCCAAAAAAGCTGACCTACATGTAATTTGAACTCTGATTTAGGCAGACATTAGGTTTTCTTTATTTAAAAAAAAAAAAAAAAAGTTTATTCCAAATCCTTTGCTTTGCATTCCTGAATTGTCTCCAGATCCAATTCAATGCAATTTTTGCAAAACAAGAATTCAGAGAATAAGGAAACCTTGTCATTCACATAGGAAAGGGAGAAACTCTGGCAACCATCCTGAAGAGACAAGTTTAAGGCAAAACCTGCTTATGGGAATGCCAATGTAAAACAACAGGAGCTCTGCTGACTTCAGAACTACAAAAACAAAGCTCATTTGACAAATTTACAGGATCAAAAGTAGCCTGCTTTAGAGCATGCATAGACAAAAACCATCAGAATCTCTTAATAAAACTACTTTGTTATAAAAGCTTTCATTTTTCTTTCTCACAATAGGCCATATATCGTAGGCATACATTCAGAATGAAGAGCACAAAATGGCACTGATGATGGGCTACCTTCTAAGTGCTGAGTGCAGGAAATCTGTGCGTCTCCATCGGTCCACCAAACACAGAAGGAAAACCTTTGCCTTGAGAAATCTATTTGTGTCCATGCTATTTATATTTATTTGTATTTTAAGGAATGGAAGAACATTTAGGAAAAGCAGTACTCTTGTGCACAGGTTGGGCCAGCTTGGGTCCAGTTTTGTTGGCAGCACCACTCAAGATTTGACCATTGATTTTTAAAATTAATTTGACTCATTCGTAAACTATGACAGATTTAAAAAAAAAAATGTCAGCTCTATTCATACACATTCACAGCCTCCTACCTTGCAGAGTTCCATTTCCTCTTCTCATCCCCACATTTTCTTAATAAAAGATGAATATTTATTATTACAGGAA
Source organism: Phylloscopus collybita (assembly GCA_027886175.1). NCBI lineage: Eukaryota > Metazoa > Chordata > Aves > Passeriformes > Phylloscopidae > Phylloscopus > Phylloscopus collybita. The sequence continues at coordinate 19,594,964 of JAJNNQ010000002.1, forward strand.
TATCTGGGGACCTCAGTTATTATTAACACATTGTCTTAGTCACTAGACAAACAGGCTAATGTAGACTATGCCCTGAAAAGCCTTGACAAATGATAGAGAAGAGAGCTGTAACACATAGCCTGAGCAGAGCAGTGATTTACAATTGTCCTATAAATATTGCAATTATTTATGCTATTTACAAGAATACTGGCTAAACTCATTGGGAAGTAATTAGCCAGAAAAAGTGACAAAAGAAGAAGCAAGGATAAACTCCTTCCTTAAAGAATAGTAAAAACCTCAAGATAGTTGGTACACCACCATTTGGTGGTGTACCAAATGTCCACGCAGGAAATACTGTATTTTCCTTTGACTGTTGCATTATAACAAATCCCTCAGAGAAAACGGAGCTTAAGAACTGGAAATTCTGACAGGTAACCCAAGCACACGAAAGTAGTGCTGCTCCAGTTACTACACACAAGCACTAATGCTGTTCCCATTTTCTACGCTGAGCACCTCTGTATTTCATCTCTTTTACTGGAACTTCTCTCCAACTTTGGCTTACCCAGGGATAATTCACAGGACACAGGCACTGAAGCAATGGTTAAGACTTACCTGCTCCACTGTCATGGCTTGTGTTTGAGCAGAATGAGTGGAATCCACATAAAACCCAGCACCAGCAATAATATGAACTCCAGTTTCCCCAGCAAGTTTCTTCAAAATATTCACATCCCGACCAATTCCTGTAGTTGTGTTTTCCACAATCGTCCCACCACCTGCTGCTTTAAAATGCAGCAGCTCCTCCCTCACAGCGTCTGCTTCCTGATACAAAAGAAGGTTTTCTTTATGGCTGTAGGGATTTTGCTTAATCCAAAACAAGTTCTTCATCTCAATGGGCCCATTAGACAAAGGCTCTTGGCCTGGAGAAGGTGGACAAAAGCAGCTGCTGTAGTTCATAGTCAAGTGTTCATGAGTCAACGTGTAGCCAAGACAGTCTGGCTCCACAGGGCCCAAGACAGTCTGCACTTTTCCGCTCAAGGAAGGCATTTTTCTTTAAGGGAAAAAAAAATCAGATCCTAAAGGAGCCTGGGAAGGAAGAAGAAAGGAAACAAAACCATTTCAGAAAGAGCAGCATTTTCCCAGGCAATTTCTGAAATCCCTCCTCCCTCTTGCACATGTACCTACACTCTGTGTATGTTCGCTGGGATGTTTCCAAAAGCTGTTTGCAGCAAGGGTGGTCAATATGAAAAACAAGACATTTATTTTACCCAACTGTGCTTGTATCAGTACTCCAGCAATACAAACACATCACATTCCAGTACATAGCAATTGTCATCATTTATTGTGCTGCAGTCAGTATCACATTAAGATAAATGTTTCCTATTTAATAAAACCACTGTATGTTCACTTAGGATTCTCTGCTCTTCAGCAGCTGTCAAATTTTGTCAGCTTCAGCCACCAGATGAACACACTTGGCAACAAGGCTGAATACTCCTTACTGGTATGTTCAGTATATTTCTCTCTGGCCTCCAAGACTCAGTGTCCCCTGCACATGCTGAGGAAGTTGTGTTTGGGCACCTTGTCTGCCCTTCTCTACGTGGAATGCAGGGGTGGGGCTGATAATCTGCTCCTCTGGATTCAGCAGGGCTCAGGTTCTCCTACCAGCTGCGTTCTGGATGTCTGGAACTGCCCAGGACCACTCCTCTAAGGCTGACAACAGCCACCAAAGACACAGCATGACCCACAAACAGCAGTGGAGAAGCCAAAGTGCTTCAGTGGGCAAATATTTTACCGGTTAAGAACAAAACTTAATCTAACAATTTATATGTGGCTCAGCATCTCAGACATTTTTAATTCATCTTTACCATAAATGAAACAATATTACTTCTCAAAACTTCAAGCAAGCAGTGACAAACACTGAGGCTACAGTCTGCAGTTGGTTCATGTCAAAGGCCCTGTGCCAGTTTGGCTTAACTCACTGCAGGTTAGAATTAACTGCAGCTCTCCCCATTGGGATTTTGGTTTTTTTTTCCTTTTTGGGAGTGGAGGTAGTCCTGACTAACCAGTTCATGATAGATCTTCCAGATGCTAGTCACAAAGGCTTGAGGATATATAGTTAAAATCCCTAGTCAACCAAAATCATCAGTTATGAAACAAAATACATGTTTAATCATGTCCAGAGGAAAGGACTAACTAGAGCATGCATTATTGATTAAAGAGAGAGGTCTTTCCCATTTCTGCTTCCCTTTTAGTGAATAATGTCATAAACATGGGTTTGTTACTGGTAAAGCCCTCAGAGGACATTTTCCTTTTAACTGCTAAAGCTAATCTACCAGGATGACAGAAAAGCTGAAATCTGAAGGGCACTGAACTCTACATATCAAAGGGCACAGGAACATCAAGATCTCTTTGGGGATACTTTGATCTCATGAGTACCAGTCACTGTCAGAGCACCAGTGCACAAAAGTGACCCAGCCCTTGGAAAAGGCAGCTGTTGCCCGCCCAGTGAAGTCTATAGTGCTGGTGCTCATTGCAATATGAAGAGTTGGCCATCCACAAAAAAGAGAAATTACTAACTGACTATGTTTACTTGCCTTGTGTAAAACCAGACTTAGGAAGAAGTGTTCTTTTAGGATTTTGTTCCTGAACTAGCATGTTAACTTGTTTGAGAAGGTAGAAGAGTAATTACTCTCATAGAACAGACTGCTGGCTGATTAATAGGGTGATTTATTTTTCTTCCAAACAAATTAGGAAGTGCATGATTTCAGAAAATATTATTCTTGAGCAAATAATTAAAAGCAAAATACCTCTCTTAGTCAGAAACTGCTCCTAACTGCAATTCAATTAAGCAGTCATTAATTCTATCCTTGAAGAAGGCTGGTGCTCTATATAGAGCAATCCGTATTTTGGAGAAAGTTCAATTACCTGAGTCATTCTTGTATGCACAGCAAAGCAACTGACACAATTCTAAGCATTACCTTTGCTTTTTTTTTTTTTTTCTCCCCCCTTTTTTTTTTAATGTTAAATATCTACACTCTGGCATTGAGTAACACCCTGACAGCACAGAGTGATAACTACTCTCTGCAGTGGATTCGCAGTTCTCTTTCTCCATGTTCACTAACAATTTTCCAATCCATTTATTAAGTTAGCAAACCAAACCTATATACAATTAAATATACAAGTATTTAATTTCTTTTGATAAAACTTGACACAAATCAACTACCAGTTCCCATGCCAGGTTTCTCTTGTAGCAGACACCAACCTGTTGATTTTTAAACTCTACATTTCAGATTACCGCACACATACAGAATTTACAGAATTTTGTGACTGAGGCCAAGGATTTTTATAAACATAAGAAACATCACAAAAAATGGAAACTGACACAAATAGCACTTGAAGTAGGCCTAATTTTATCTTCATGAAAAATATATTAATATTAATGGCTGTTCCTTCTTACTAACAGTTTTAGAAACCCAGCAGTCTTAATAAAAGAACTATTAAACATAAAGACAGTCAACAACCTGTGACTGGAATTATTTTTGAAACCACTGTCCTGATATCTTCCCTACTGTCATTCACATAAAGAGCCTGCCTTGATTATGCTACGATACATTATTCCTATTAAGATTCACTTGATGGAATCAGAACTATGAGTTTTTTAAAACAGATTTTAGGTGCAAATAGCTTTTAAATGGAATAAATATGTTTATGTTACCACAGTAATCACTGTTTATGTGGTTTACTTATAACCTGCATGCCACACTTTACACAGAACTTCCTTTCAAAAAAGTTTCTTCTTCATACACCAAGAACTGCATTCATATCACCTCATTTAGCCATTTTAATGACGTATGTCTACTACAGAACAATCATCAAGAGCATTTTCATAATGGAGGTGGAAGGACTTATCTATAGGCAATTCATTCCGCTTATTTTGAATGCCTGTAATAGGACAGGAAAAGTCACGTTCTGAATGTTACCCTCCTTCCATGGACTAAGGAGCAAGCCAAGAAACAATCCAGGACGAGATCAATATATTTCAAATGGCTCTACACAGGATATGTGAACTATATTTCCTTAATCTTAACCCAGTCTGAGGGGATGGGAAAATGTGCTGATTCCTACAAAAGAAGATAAATAGGTAGGTTCATATCTGGCAATAACAGCTATTTTGGTTTTGAAAATCGCTAATTTATGTGGTGGTATTGCCAAGGAGCTCCTGCAAAGAGCAAGACTTCTCAGCTCTGGGTTCTGTATAAAGTGAGAAATAAATTATATTTCCTGAAAATTGCAAATTCAGACTAAAAAATGAGAAAATTGTTTTAAGATATAACCCAAACTAGTATTATTTCACAAAAGCTGTGAAACATTACCTTATCATTTTTGTAATAAACTCTGGACAAATCTTTATAACCACCAACTGTATGGTACATAAAATACAACTCTCACCATTAGCCACCTATCAAATCCTGGTGAAGTAAATATTTTTCCTAGAGGTATTGTTAAGAGGAAAGAGACTTGCTACTAAAAAGGTCATAGTGCTGCATTCCTGACTCTGGTAAAAACTCCACTGAATTCAATAGATGCTTTGCCTGAATACTGATGACAAGATTTATGTTTCCCCTTTTCCCATCTGAAACGTGCACTTCAGTCACTGTGTCATTTTAATGGCCTTGTAATGGGAAGTCCCCCTAGGTTTGGATTAGTTGCTTCCTACAGTAATCTCATATTGCTGAAACATTACAATCACATAAACACAGTTTCCATATGCTAATTCTGCATTTGTTTTGATTCGGTAAGCACATTTTAATGGCATTAGCACAGATTCTCTGTAGACCGGTGTGAGAATCATTTCATTGTCGTTACATTACAATGTGAGATTACAACAACATTAAATGCAGATTGCTGTGACACAAAATTACAAAAAAAACCACCCAAAAACTCTATGGGTATTAACTGTATCCAGAAAAAGTTAAACACAGCTGCCATTTAGAAACAAAGGTTGCCCTGGCTGATCAAGTGCATTTTAAGTGGGTCTTTCCTTTATAACCACACAGCCCTGGAAAATGTGACATAGCACAGGCTCACTATATATATACAGACGGAGGAAATGTTCTCAATATTCAATTTTAGTTTGAGCAGCCCCTACAGAGCATGGAAAAGCCACTAATTAGAAATATGCAACATATCTGTAGGAAATTACTATTAGTTAGTCTATGCTGTGTCATCTCACTGTTTCCCATATGTAAACATTTTGCGACAAGGGGAAAAATTAGCAAGACAAAGGAAAAGCAGAGGCAGAGGGTAAGAGAACATGTGTAGACTATGTCAGGAAGAATTTAAAAAATTAACTTATTTTTCTCTTCCCTCATGTTTCTGCCAACCCTGTAGAGGTTTACAGAAAGGAAGGAACTCAATACTGCCCACACAGCTCTTCCTCTTCCCCACCAGACAAGCAAGCTTTCTAACCTCTCCAATGGATGGAAGCCAGATCTACTTTACCTTCTTCAAAAATATATTCACGAGTGCTAATTACGGTGCAACGATGCCTGAAACCCAGCACTCTCTCAGACATGGATTTCAGTAAGCATGGCTTTTTTGCTCATGCATGTTGTCAGGGAAGCACAGCTACATGGGCTTGCCACAGCTGTGTGGCTGAGTGCAGCACGAGGACAGAACTTGCATTTGCTCCAGGACAGATGCAGATGTCATTTAGTCCAGCAATTGCCTGTGCACCAGTCACTGCAAAGGTGTCGAGGACCTATGACACTGTAGTCTTACACAGGCACTCTCCCACCATCACTAGTTTATGTTACATGAGATAACAAAACATCTTAATATTGCTTTTGGGTTATTCTGCCCAAGAAACAGAATTTGAAAATGATTGGAAGTACTGAAAAAATTGAGGTTTCTGGGAAAACTCCTGTCTCTCCTGTAGAAACAGCAGGTATTCTGCTCTGAAGGTGACAGATTATTTTATTTAGACGTCATGAGTTCTGTCCTGTCTTCAGAATTGACATTAGTCAGAAGTGGCATTGATCTTTTTCCTCTCCCAAAATGGAGCCATGAGAGCACCATGATTTGCTAAACTTCAAGCTAACTCAAGGCTTTGTGTCCTAAGGAACGATGTCACACAGAAGGTTTTTCATGCCTTGAATAAACCTCTCATGAGAGAGGAAGGGAACACTTATGGTGCCTCTCTAACACACACACACACACTCCTGCCTAAGCCCACAGGAGAATATGCTGCAGCTCCTCCTTCCCTTCGTGGGGCACCTGCACTTTCCCACCTTTGGGTGGCTGTATCTTCATGCAGCATGCATCCAAACCTCACTATTTCAGATGTGTAAACTCTTGACTGGGTAGAAATTGGCCAACAGACTCAAAGTCTAGAGAACTCTTGGGGGGATTATTTAAAAAGCATCATTGCCACATTTTTTCATGCAACACACTACTCTGAAAATACTCAGAATAGTGGGTTAATGTTGTGGCCTTCCTCTGCAAGCTACTTCTGGTCTCCAAACCATTCAAAAACATATTTCCTTAAGAAGCCAAGCTAGAAGAAATGTTAAATATTGCTTTTCACTAAATTTCCTATATATGGTTTGAGCAACCAAAAACCTTTACACTACAGAAGTGAGAAGGAATACTCAAAGTAAGACTTTATATAAGGTTTGGTATGTGCTATGAAAAATCATTAGGAGAGCTTTAGCCAAGCCTTATATAATCCAACTATGATAAAGAGAAGCCCCACCAAAATATGGAGGTACACATACTCCACAGCAGCTACATTGCTCGAGTGGCACTGTCAATGTTCCACAATCTAAAAGCAAAGTCACTTAAATTTTAAGAGAAATGTAAACACTAGCACACATATGGGAAAGGCCAATATATCAATTCCCTGCCCTCAGGACCTCCAAAAGGCACCCACTCAGGAGCTGGGTAAGAGAGAAGCAAAGGTTTTAAATGTTCACCTTAAAGGAAAGAGAAAATTCTTACAGCATCTCCTCTCTGTGGCTCAGGTCGTGGCAGACAGACCTCCCAGCTTTGCATGGTTTGAGGGTGATGTTCTGGCTCCAGCCAGGCTTTAAGCCAGGCATATCTAAATCAGATTGCTTCCTTACAGTTGAACTGCTACACCAGGACAAGTGCAGTGGCTCGTACCAGTCTGGCAGGGTGGACAAACCTTGGGGATCAAAGCAAGCATGTGTGATTTGCCCCAGGAAGCAGAGTCCAAGTCACTTCGTATATAGAACTTTTCACAATTTTTTTCCAATTTGGTTAAAGTTTAGCTGTTGTGATGAGAATAGTCAAGACTTCTATTTTACCTTATTTCTGTGCAGATAACAGTCTCAAAATCTAGGCTTCTCTGAGCAAAGTCACATTGAAGTTTCTCTTCCTCAGAGAGATCTGAGACCGGCATACCCCTAAGTGTTTTTTCATTAACATCTCTTTAGAAGAACTTCAGGGGATTTTTTCATTTTGGGCAGCTTCCAAAATTACTCCTGATAAAAGGTCAGATAAAAATTCTCCTCCAGGGTCAAACATTACATTAATTATATTTTACATGCACACATAGTGTTTTTAGGCCAAAAATCAGAACTGAAGTCACATTATGCTATATGCAAATATGGGCTAAGTCCTGCATGTTGATACGTACATTCATATTCTTAAGACTTAATGGACTCACATTTGCTTCTCAAGGGTTCTGGGTACAAGCACATACTCTCTTTCTTGCTAGGACAACAAGATGTAGGGAAAAAAGTCTCCTTTTCAGGAATGCATATCTAGCCTTCATTCCCTCTAAATTTCAAATTTGAAACAAGCATACATCTAACTCCACTCTCTGCTGTTATTCTCATTGAGTTTCGCTGGTTTTCTCTCTGCTTAAGGTCACATACACATACTTTCACATGAGTTTAAACATTTCAGTAAGCATGCTGGGTGAAGCATTATCACTCACTTGTACAGTCCGAAAGCGCCACACCAAACCACTCTACGATCTTTACATGCAGAAATGCACCACACAAATCAAAGCAATGGATGAGTGATATGCATTACTATCTCTTGATCAAGATTGAACATTACTATCAGAAAAATTCAGATGAATGAACCCTAGCATCAGCTTTGCCACAGAACACACCAGTCACTGATCCACTGAGACCTGTAAAGCCATGCATGGTGGAAAAGAGCACGGGGATTTGTTTTAGTGTCTCATTCAATACCACAGATTGCAGCAACTGAAAGAAGCAGGGGCTTCCAGGAAACCATCTTCTTTACCAGGGAGTGATGAGCTTAGATGCCCAGAACTAAATTCAATATCCCACTACTGCAAATAACTATCACAGAATTTGCAACCAATTTGAAGACCTAATGGGAAAAAATACCCTGAGAACAGCCTTTGGACTGTGAGTGTTCTCTGTGACTCTGTCAGAAATGGAAGCTGTATGTCCTTCTCAAGGTCCGCTTCTGCTCTAAAGAAACAAACCCACACAAGAAAAGTTAATGCAAGTCAAGGGAAGGCTCAAAGCTGATGGGTGTAGCTCAAGCAGCATCTTTTACCTCAGAGACTGCCTTTACAGTCTGCATGCTTTGTCAGTGGTCAGAGTCAACGACCTCTAGCTTATACAACACCTGTTGTTTTTAAGTTCTTACCCCTGTCTGGGTACAACAGTGGAATGCTAGGAACAATCAACATACACAAGCTGACAAAATTGTCAGGTCTCCTACATATCCTTCTATTTCTTTTCCAGGTATTGCTGAATCTTCAGTCTTAACCAGAACTGGACACAAAACTCTACCACTGTTTTGCCTTTTTGTATCACAGAATTTCTGAGAGAAGACACAAACTCAGTACTTTTGTCTTGGAAACTATTACCTGTTTTTCAAAAAATCCTGGCTACCCAGTCTAAAGTGAACAACAAAGAACAAAGTCCTGCAAGAAAGTTTACAGAACACCAGAGTTCAAGCATTAAAACCAGTTGAAGATTTCCAGACCCATCTGAAAACGATCCATCTGCCAAAAGGTACACAAACCACAGCAAAAAAAGAGGTACATTCCTTTCACTTGATCACTAATCCTCACTGTAGTGACTCTGGACAGGACAAAGACAACCGTGGGATAAGACAATTCTCCCTTTACATTTTAAGGGAAGACGTGAAATTCCAAAAGAGTAGAAAAAGGGAGTAGTTCAGCAGGTAGCATACTGTTCTTTGATCCTACCTCCTCCACAGAAGTTACTTCAAGAAAAACCCTGTGGCTTTGGCTACACAAAAGTAGGATTTCAGAATATCTTTGAGAAGAGTGATTCTACATTTCTGAGACCCAAGTAAAAAATTGTGATTTATGTCAAGCTGACATCTAAGAGATGATGGTCGTTCTTACTTCCTTTTTATCTGAGTAGTTAAGTACATATGAAACATATTCCAGCTATTGTTAGGATAAAAAGCTTTTCTTGGATCACCAAAATACATATTACTATCAGACCAAAAACATGGCCACTGCTTAGAAAATTCTGAGGAAGCTTTTTTGACCAGAAAAATGACATTGAAGCAGAAAACCTACCCTACCAGTTTTAAGACATAATTTCTTCTTAGAACTAGAGGGACGGGATACTCCCCTCCCCTTCCCTTTCCAATTCCCTTCCAGACATGAAGAAAATGTAAAAGAGTTCAAAACTGTTTTGAATCAAACCAGAGACTTGAACTTTAGATTTCCACAGTCTAGATGGATCTCCAGTTCCTTCATACCAGACAGGTGGCCAGTCTGATGCAAACAGAAGCCTCACTGTTTTCATGAACCTTAAAAAGTCTTGCTTTCATCTGACTAAAAAATGAATTTGTTCAGTATTTCAAGTCCTGAAAGATGGGAAAAACATTTTAGATCTACATCAAGTGAAATAAGGAAAAAAAAATCACAGAATGTTCAGAGGCATAGTCCTTTAATAAACACAGAACTCACTGGAGCCATATGCTTCACTATATACTGATTTTTATGTGTGAGAAGCAAGCTGATGGCTCCCTAACCACAGAGGGAAGCTGTGACACTTGTTCCTGCTGCACCATGCACTAATTTAATAAATTAGCTCTGGTCACCTACATGAAATATAATTAAGCATCTGAATGCCATTGTTGCCACCTTTGATTATAACTATGAAAATGAATGTGATGATGGTGATAGCAAATATTATGTCTGTTAAATTCCAAAACATGAGAGGCACTCATAATAAATGACACTTACGTAGTCTTTCATAAAACAATCTCAAAGTACCTGACAGAATTATACAAAACGACTTATTAGAAGCATTGCTTCACCCATCACTGAAACATAGCCTGCAGCAGAAAGAAGGCAGCAACCTTTAAACACTACAGAACATATTATGACAGAGGACATTGAATAATGTATCCAGTGTAAAGCAGAAGGGAATTCCAGATATTAAAACATTAAACATTAAAACAGAATTTCCCAAAAGTAAGTGTTCTCCAACTAAAAATTTGTTTCATTCAAGAACTGCCACAAGCCTCTAGCATACAGAAGATACCACTCTTAACAACAGACACCTGAAAAAAAAAAAAAAAAGTTTACAGGTATCTTAGAGACCATATATACATTCAAGTACTTGCTAGGTTTCTCAGAGCTCCTCACCAACAGGATCTGTATACTTCAACTGAAGACCAAACTAACCACAACACAAGACCTGCTGCAGAGGGGTTGCCAAAACCCAAGGCCACTGCCCAGCAGTGCCTTTGGCACCGTGCTGAAGCACACTTGGCAGGGGGAGCAGAACCTCCCTCGCTCGGGTTCAGCCTCCCTTCCACAGCTCCCCGAGCTGGTGCCAGGGGAGCAGGGAACCTCCGCAACTGTCTCGGAACGGGCAGCAAGCCTCAGGCCACCGAGAACATGCACGGTGTAGGAATCGCAACAGGGCACACAGGCAAGTCTGGAGCTTTGCTGCTGAGCCTTGACAAGCTTAAGCAACTCTGGAAGCATCTTGCAGCAGGCTGCTGGTGCTTCCAGATGGAGAGGCAGCTGAAGGCAGGCTCTGAAGGTCCCAGTTTTGGATTGAGGCATTTGTTCTTTCACAGAGACACCCTCAGGAACTGTTGTGAGAGCAGTACTAGAGAGGACGTAGTTCCAATATTTAACTTGTTATGGCTGTACAAATATTAAATACCAGCACTAATAATAGCAGCGTAGCTGCGCTCACACAGTGAAGCCGCCTGAGCTCGGGGCTTACTCTGTTGGTAGCTATCATCTGGTGCTGTAAAACGCTTTTGCAGAGGAGCTGCCCGTCCCTCACACTCCAGACGTGTCCCGGGACCCACCGCAGGAGCCCTGCCTGACCCAGCGCCGCCGTCCCGGCCACCTCTGCCCCGCAGCCGCCGGCGCTGCCCCGGCTGCGCCGGGCCCGCCGCAGCCCTGACCGCGGCCCGAGCCCGGCACAGCCCTGCGCTCCCCGCCCGCCCCCCGAGCACCGCCAGCCGCCTCCCGCTCTCTCGCCTCGGACCTTCCCGGGCCAGCAGCGGAGCGAGCGAAAGCCGCTCTCGCCCCTCAACTCGGGCGAAGTTTCCCGGCCCGGGCGCCTTGTCGGGCCGAGGGCATCAAGGGCGAGCCCGGCACGGCTCCGGGCGGCGGGAGGTGGCGGAGCGGCTCCGCAGGCGCTCCCCTGACCCCGCTGGCTCACCGCGCGGGCCGGGCCCTCCGCCGGCAGCACCGCACCCCGCAGGGCCCGGCTGCCAGAGAGCCGCGACCGCCCCGAGCGGGGCGGGACTTCCCGGGGACGGGAGCGAGTGGTGGAGCAGACTGGGGGCGGCGGGGCCTGGGCAGGCAGGGGTGCCGGATAGGAGAGCGGGAGAAGGGCCGGGGAGCGCAGCGCTGCACCTCTGCCTGCATGTGCGGACCCGCCCAGCTCGCTGCCCGCTGCCCGGCCCCAGGAGTTCCCCCGTGGAGTGAGGGGCAGCTGTGCTTTGTGTCATCCTTGGCTCCTAGTACGAATAGCAGTCGGTGGCTGTGAGCATCCTGCCTGTCCTTGTGCATACCCCCTGTTTACGCGGGGAGGAGGCTGGAATCCTCTGAGTCATTTTGGGGAGGCGCGGGGGGGTGGGGGTGGGAGTTCGTGCTGAGTGCTTGGGCTTGCAAGAGGCAATATTTTCTAATATAATTTTCAATGCAAATAGGGAGATTGAAGAGGCACTTCCAAGGATCTACACACAGGATGACAATGATTCTGGAAGAAAGTGCAGGTCCAGAGTATAAAATATAAACACAGCTAACACCAAGTTAGAATCATTAAGATTGCAAAAGACTACCAAGATCATTGAGTCCAACCTTTTACTGAACAGCACCATGTCCACCAAATCTTGGTACTAAGTGCTATGCCACTTTCCTGGACAGTTCATTCCAGTGCTTTTTTACCCTTTCAGTAAATTTTTTTTTCTGATGAAGAACTCATCTTCAGAATCCTTTACCTAGCATCTCAAAAGTGTCTTATTTACCTAAGGCTCACAGCATCAAGTGTTGTACTATTCCATTTTATAGAAGCATAAACATGCTGGCAACATGACTAGCAAAGGCATAGGGGACAGAGCTCTAACCCTCACACATAGCCAAAGCTGCAGCAAAGTCATGCAGTGCATTGTGGAGACATGTAACTTGAAGTCAGGAATGGACCTCAAGCTTTTCTGGGAGAAGTACTTACTCTTTTCATTGCTATCTGTTCTACTTTGTCTCTTCCTTGTTCCCATTTGTAACAGGCTGGGGCCAGCACTGCAGCACGATGCCTGCAAATGGATTCTTGCGTGCCTGCCTTTACTATGGCCTGGAGGGGATGGATCCTAGCCTTTATTCATATCTCAGATAATCCTGTGATGCAGAAAGTGAGTGGGCAAAACTGGGAATGAAAGCCAATGCATGCTGATGCATGGGCCGTTTATCATCTATCTTACAGTGAAGGACAAAAGTGGAGGTAATGGATGAAAAATGAGGAGGGTGCCAAAGTAAACAACTTTATAGAGGTAGGAGGTAAAAGAAAGTTGTTCTTTTATGAAAGTGATGGAGAAATGAAATTCTGGCTCAAAAGAAAAGAAAAGAAAAGAAAAGAAAAGAAAAGGACAAAAAAAAAGGGTATTTTGAGAATACTAGACCTGAGGGTTGGAGTTCACAATGACTGCTGATATTGGTGTGGGGAGGACACAACCTTTAGGATCTCAACTAAAGGGAAATTACTGCCTAGTATGGGAAAATAAAGATGAAGACAGTGACGCAATTGAATGCTCTGGATCTTTTGAATTAGCATCCACTCACCAGGAATATGCAGTAGTGATTAATACAAATAGATAGCTGGAGCTAAGCCGCTGGGATGGTTCCAGTTGTCCACATAATTTGTTTTTATTTGCTTCTCATATGAAGTCAAATGAGTAGGGGTCCTGCAAAGATTAAGTGGAGATATGAAGGCCTGTCATTTCTAATGGCTTGTATTTCAATATGTTCATATTGCTGGGCAGTCAGTGCAGGAGAAATTATGTATGAGAGCTATGTTAAAAATAGTCATGCAATACTTTATGGAGCATCATTTGTCACTGGCCATATCCAATCTGTTCTGAAGATTTGTGATGAATTTTACATAAGGCCTGTACTTCTGCATCTTTTGTGTTTTAAAATATATAAGCAGTATTTAAACTTGGGGAGGTACAAAGTAAAACCATATTCAATCTTCATTTTTACAGATGCAGAATGAGCTTCCTTTTAAAACAATCTTCACGATGTCCAAAGTAAAGTAAGATACTATATTTTTGATTTTTATGTCCTTGACTTCAACCTGCTACAAAACAGAGGCTTGTAAACATAAAGTAATGGGACTGCCTCGTTCAGACCAAATGCATAGTGAATAAAGAAAGCAAGCCAGCAGCTGGCAGAGTCTATACATGTGACACTCGGCTCACAATTTAGGTGATATACAACCTTATGTAATGTATCTGGCATTTGTATCCACTTTTCCAAGTCTGAAAACCAGGCTGTAGTCTTTCTAGAAATATTGAATTAGTTGCCAGATTAAATGTTTCATGAAACTGGGGAATCAACCCACCACCGTTGCCCCCCAAAGCCTCTTAGCTATACAAAGAGCAGTGACAACTGTCAGTAACATCACAATATCCATATTGCATAGTTCAGAAAAAAGGAGAAGTATTTTACTATTTAAAAAGAAGAAGAAGAAGAAGAAGAAGAAAAGGTGTTCTTTATTTTGTCAGGTCTGCACTAAAGCAAAGCTTGATGTCAGTAGCTTTTGTAGAAGTTACAGTTTGGTCAGGGTTAAATCATGCCTGTGCTTTTGTCCACCTCAATTATGGCATGACCAGGAGCACTGAAACCAATGTTCCTTTTCCATTTGGGACACAGTTGTAAACTCTGTCCACTGTTTAGCAGTAGACACAAAATAAGGACCAAATACTTGGGAGTGCTTGAGCTTCAGTAGAATTTCTTATCTTTCCAAAGGTGTACGAAGAAGAGAGGAGACCAATAGTTGCAACATCAAGCCTGGGTGACCTAGGGAAAAGTGCTCTCAAGGGTCCGTACCCAGAGGGTACATAGGTCCCCAAACCACATGGGTTTTCCCTGAGCAGAGGCTGTGAGAGCCACAGCCACCTGGGTAGCTATGGAAACAGCTGAGCCACCACTACACTGGGACCCCAGGGAGCAGGACCCCTGAGACTGAGTGATCTTTTCCAGACTGAAATCTGCTTGGGGCTCAATTTCTCAGGTGATATAGAAGATAGAAAAACCATGCCATGTTTTAGTTTTACTCAGAGAACAATTGATAAAGTTTACTCAAGCTTAAAGGCAGAATTTTTCTTCTTTGAAACAAGCTCCTTTTGCAGGGGTACTGTGGTAACAGCTAAACACTACAGCATTCATTAGGCCAGCTGGGCTGCCCAGGGAGGCACCATCCCTGCAGGTATGTAAAAACTGCTTAGGGACTGCTGGTGGGTTTGGCAGTGTTAGGTTGATGGTTGGACTCAATGACCTTACAGGTCTTTTCCAATCCAAAAATTCTATGGTTCTAAGATTCTAATGTGACTGGAAAACCAGACAAAATTTCAGGTACAAACAAACGCTTCTTCAATATCATGCTGTAAATGAGCTTTTCTTCTGATATGACTTGAAGACAGAAAAATTTGAGTTTGCTATAATAAAACTTAGTGACTGAAGGCCCCAGACTATTAGTCCTTCTTCAGAAAGCACAGAAAGGAAAAAGAGGCAGAATGTAATTTAGGCACTATTTGTGCAAGGGCTATTGCAAACAAGCATTTGCACATGCTGTTTAGAAACGGGAAGTGAGGGTATCATTTGCACACATGCACCATGCAACCCACAAGTTGGTAGGATGAATAAATAGAAACTCCAGAGCATAAAAAACACTGCAGAGATAATTCATTCAAAAAGGGAAAAATAAGAAAAAAATAATCCTCCAGGGAAACCCTTTATTGATCATGCTCTTTCCAAAGGGATTCCATGAACTTAGAGGGCTAGAAAGAATAACTTCCTTGTCAATCTGGCATATGCCTATTGCTCTTAAATGACAGTACGACAGACAGGACTCCTTCTATGCATGCAAGACATGAATATGGTAAGTAGGGTTTTAAAATCAACCATGACTGTTTGGAAGGGGCTTCAGGTATGACTTTTTTGTTTAGAAAATGGGGTTTTATTGATTGTTATTCAACGATGACAATGACATTTTGAAAAAAATTCTGATGTACTGAAGATGTAGGTACCAGTCTAAGAGTTAAATTGCAGATGTTCAAAGGAGCAAATAAGAATTGGAAGAAGTGGGAAATACATAATATTTAAATAGAAATAACACAAAGCTATTCATTAACAGCAAAAGTAAATATGTCTCTGAAGGCAAAAGGCAGAGCAATGTTGACTTTGACTAGACTTACTTAATCCTACATTCTTAGTTATTACTTGAGTTAGTGGAAGGTATTTAGAAAAAGCCAAACCAGGCTGATCATTAAGAAAGTTTGCAGAATTCAGCTTAATGTTATTTCAGAATACCATTGAATTCAATTCTCTCAGCACCTTCATCTGTTTTTCTTTTGACTAGGCTAGAAACTCTAAGCAGTTTGTATGATGGTACCTCTCCTGTTATCTTGTTGATTAATATTTTAGGAGCTAAGTATTTTCAAGCTTTTGTTTGATCTGAAAACATTTTTTTTTCCCAGAGAGGAGTATGCAGACAAGTATTCCTGGGAGTCTGTAAGCTTCTGAGGTGTTTTCAGCAAAAAGTGCATGTTCACCTTCTGTGTTAAGAGAATTTTTTTCAAAGACATGTACATAAGTTTACTGGATCTAGATGACAAGTGACTCCACAGACTTGTTAAAGAAAATGACAGATTAAAGTCACATATAATCTTAAACTGCAGGTGTCTTACTGTTGATGATGACACACACAGTAGAGGAACAGAAGAAGGAGAGGAATGAAAAGGAACAGAGGAGAGGTTCACTGACAGAGTGGAAAATGGGCTGATGGGGAAATGTGCATAATTTATAAGGGCTGCTGGTCAACAGCAAAAAATTCCCAAATAAACATTTCCAGCTCTTCTCAATAAACATTTTTTTTTTTACAATAAAAAAAAAATAGAAAATTTTACTGTTTTGCTCACTGCTATTGATTTGAACATTGTTTTATAGTGCTGTGTGGAGGAAGTTTTGGAACAACTGCTGCTTTGTTTCCAGCTCAGTGCTAGGATGACTTCATTCAGTATCACAAAATTCAAGCTTATTTCTGCTGGTGATCAGTGATAACACATATGAGTAAACCAAGAGTTGTCACTTCAGCCTGCCACTTTACCTTCATTTTTTTGATAAATCCCAAGAGCTGCAGATAAATGACTTTGATACCATCTGTACTTGCAATTAGTACCAAAGTTACAAATATGTTTGTGTGGATGTAATTGAGGGCAAAACTTGAGACTGCTAGATTTCAATTCACTGTACAAACACAATTTCTTCCAGTTATTTGACACCTTTTAAACTTTATGTCTTTAATGAGAGAAACAGAAAATGAGAAAACTCCTTAATGAGGGGAATTGAAATGGAGATGGCTCTACAGATTCAAAGTAAGCCATAAAAGGAGGCTAGACTGTTTTGTTTTCCTACTAATTCACTCGATCAAATCCTATCTCCTTAAATCAGTTCCCTACCTCCCATTTCTTTACTGGAAACATGTTTTTTTCTTCATTCGCCTCAAATTTCCATTGCTTAGGGAAAGGGCTCTGAAGGTCACGAGACTGCTTATGTTTAACAAAAGATAAAATTTGGCTTACAAGCCTTTGGTTTATTTGCTTAAAGCACATTTTTATTTTGTTTAAATGTTTCACTGTTAATTTGGGCACAGGAAGATGCTATAAGTAGTGTTCTTTAAACCTAGGAGTGAATTTAGGGGCATGCAATCAGGTCTTCTCTGCCCCACTTTCCAAGTAGGCTTTTTGAAATTAGTGAGAACACTGCCCTTGTTCTGTCCAGATGGTTATTGAATTATGAACATTATTTAATAGAAGATACAACTGATGGCAATTTAGAAGCATATGAAGTTAATATGAGACATTCAGGCTGCAATCCAAAGTGGAACAGATGGATCTGAAATTGGTTAATGCTAGATCAAGGAAAGCTCAAGTATTTGTACTTATTAAAGTACAGTGCTATCTGGGTTACCCCTGGTGATCATGATGCACCCATGCATGCCTAAGCTTGCCTGGACTTTGCACTAAGGTAGCCTGATCCAAGGAACTGCACCATCAGCAGAGGGGTTACTACACAATGCCTTTAACCATTTCCCTGTTGAGTAAAACTTTTATAGTTCTGACTCCAGCCATCGACACACTGAAAGTTTTATTTGTGAGGGCTTCTTTTTGTAAATTTACGTTGTTTATCTGTTTTTTTCAGAAGTAGGGTTTCTTTATTTTCCCTTTTTGCAGCATGGCCACCTGCTACCACTTCAGCTTTAACTGCATCTTCTTGATCTTTTATTCTTGCTTGTTCATTTACTTGTTTTTTTTCACCTGTCTCTCTAAGTAATAATAAGCATACATCTTTCCATGCTTCAGTGTCCAGCTTCTTGCTCTGCTCTATCTTCTCAGTTTTTGCTCTCTGTCATGGCTCATGAGACACATAGTTCAAAACTTTCTTTTAGAGAATGAAAGATATTGTATTTTCTCCAGTTTTCCTCTAGCTCCTCACTTTAACCTTGGGCTTTTCTCTGATTTTTTTAAAAATAAATCAATGCCTACCACTAGACCAAATAATTGCCTCTCCATACAATGTAATATATTATTATTTCATATTTTATTAAAAATTATATTAGTTTGTGTTACAGCTAAAATGTAATACAGCTTTAGGCCTTACAGAATCATGTTTGGGAGATTATGGAACAATTGTTCTGATCCGTGAAATTAACTACTGAACACTAATCACAATCAGATTTAGCACACTAAAAGGGGATTCAATTAAGAATTTAAATGCTCGAGAGTTTTAATTTCTGATTTGCAGAACAGAAGCTTACTTTTACCAACGCTGACTGTATTGCTTTCCCTAACGTGCATCAAGGACAGTAATTTGCACTGGAATCCTCTCTTTACTGCCTCTCTTTCTGGACAACATCAGTTTATTTGAAAGGACAGTCTCTCCCACTGCTACTCTGTTGTCATATTTTCAGTCAGTAAGGGTGCTGTGATGGTAGGTCTGTAAGTGATCTGGAAAGTCCCCTGGGATCAGATTGCTGTTTAAGAATTGAGCCCTGTCAGTTTGCCTGCCCTGCCAAGAACTTGCTTTTATCTATGGTAATTGCTTTTAGAGCTAGAAAGCAAAGCGGCTCTTCTCTGAGACTCCCATGCTTCATCTTTGCTTGTGGCAGACTAGTTTCACAGCTGCTCCAGCCCATTTAGGAGTCATTTTTCTTTCACCTAGTGGATATAAATCTGCTGCATTCTGCCTACAATTGACTGTCCCTCTGCTTTGCTTTAGGACTTGTCCATTCAGCAGTGCTTAATGATCCTGATCCTGCAATCCCTTAGTGTTGACCATAAGTTGGGTGGGAGAGGGGTCAAGTTGGAGGCCAACTGATAGAAGTAGAAATGACTGCCCCTTTCAAGTCAAACTAGGGTGAGCAATTTCTGCTGGCTTGCTCAATCTAGGATGCAGCTGCAGTCCATGCTATTTAAAAGCAAATGTTTACAGGAGAGAAACAGTTTTCACAAGGCAAACAATTTTCTCTGGTTCTAACAGATTTTCTAGTTATTGATCAGCACAGCTACTCCTTGAAGAGGAAAGAAAGAGCTCACTGGGGTGAGCAGCAAAGTGGCAGAATTTACACTGTATTAATTTGTATGATACCAACTGTATACTCAATTGTATTGCTTCCAGTCATATTACATAGCTGTAGAAATTTCAAGGCTGACTACTGTCACTTCCAGGGGCTATAGCAGCTGCTGGGGATTGCCAGAGTAAGGATGACCTGGATTCACCATTTTCTTGCATAATTCCTCAGTTGCAAACATCTAATAGGGACAAGAATCTGGCTTGAAAGTAGTTCCCTTCTGTGTTGTGCACACCATGCAGGAACTGATGTAGCCATGGGAAAAGGGGAAAACTGACAGCTCTTCAAGAATAGCTAACTGGAGATCAGACAAACAAGTAAAAGGGATTTTCTCCTATTGAATGTTCGTGGGAGAACAGGACAAAAAAACCCATTTTTGTTTTTATTTTGCATTTACAAGGAGCTCCTTGAGCTTTTATCTATGTAGTTTTTTACTCTTTAGTCATGTGCCTGCTTTAGACAACATTTTGCATCATTAATTCCCCTGATCTTGCAGGCTGCTGCATGTGGGAAGCCCTGTGCTCCCATGTGGACCCTCACCATTTTTAATGGTGTGCTGTGTGGGCAAAGGCAGTTCTCCCTGGAGAGAAACTTTCAGCTTGAGGCGCATTAGTCAGTCTTCCCTTGTTTGTGTTGCTCTTGCAGGCAAAAAAAAAAAAAAAAAAAGGTAGCAAAGAACTGAAAGCCACACATGCACCCTCATCCACATCCACATGCACGTGGAAAAGCACATGCACAAAAACAGAACAGACATTAAAAGGAGCTTTTCTGGTTAATTTTTGCATTCTCTAAATTATGAGCTGACTGTATCCCCTTGTATCATGAAACAGCATTATCAATTGCAACATCTTACAGGGAGAGATTTCTCATTTTTCTGTGTTTTGATTTCTGAGGTTAGAGCTACAGTTATTTTATATGTACATTTTAATTTTTTATTCATATTTGCTATTGAATCATACTTTTAATCCACATGAAGAAAGTCAAGGACAGTTCTCTTGCAGCTGAAGATATTCTTTCTTCAAAAATCTGTCTGCTGTGTTCTTTGATTTATTGCCTTGTTGGACAAGATACCAAGTCTCATTGCACAATATTCCTGTTATGAACGGGAGTGGTTTTTTCTCCTCTCTCAGTGATATATAAATCAGAAGAGCTTGCATTTTTAGAGGATAAGTTACACTTTCTGAATATTACATTAATTATCTCAGACAGTGCACTTGAGATACTGTACCTCCCTACTTAATTGCCTTGCACAAGCTGTAAGTCTAAGTTCTTATATTGTCATGCAGATTGTATAATCACCTGTGCAAAGGAATGTGAAAATTCTACTTAGTGAAATTCCACCTCTTATTTGTACCAGTGACAGCAATCATACATGGAAGCCCCATGTTTATAGAGAGATCATTTTCTGAGGAAAACAGATGGGACAAACTAATAAGAGATTAATAGGCACATTTTATAAATTTGGGGTATATTTTTGTTTCCTGATTGAAAATGCATCAATTCAGAAATATTAACTTGGTGTATTTAATACAATTGTCAGCAATGTGGGTGCCAGTTTGCTAGAAATATGCAGACTCAGTTCCAGCTATTTGTGTTCTAACATTTTGTGGCTCCCTCTATTAAATTTAGGCGAATATTTACAACTCAGAAATAATTACATGCCAGAGTTTTGGACTCAGTCAGACTCAATGAGATTTTCCAGCCAGTAGCCCTCAAAACATGATCCAGATGATGAAGATCCTGGTCATAGCTTCCTTTCAGTCCTATCACTTACCCCAGGGACCTGGAGAAGAGGATATCTCCTTTGACAAGGACACCTTTAATTGATGGAGAATATGATGTTCTGTAAAACAGAAGGGGACTTGCTGCCAATTTGTCTAAATTGCCTTAAATAGTTACTTTGTCTAAAGAAGGAACTCGGGAACTGTGTACTGTCTACTGTTCTATCAGTCTTGCTGTTGAGAATGATGCCTTAAGTTTTAGCTTTCATATTTTCCAGATTCTGTACTGCATTAATATATAACTCTGAACTTCATATAGTGTTAGCAAGTTCTCTTCACAGTTTAGTTAGACAAAACAACCCTTTTCCAGCCCAAGAACTAAGGACACCATTGCAGCTTCAGGCCCAAAAATGTATAAAGAACAACATGTTGAGAAGAGCAGTCTGGGAGGATAGGACTTCATAACCTAAAGCTTTAATTGGAAAATTAACCTCAATATGTAAATGGATCAAAACTTATAAAAGTGTGAAAATGTGTGACTTGTTGTCCATCTTGTGTGTAGCCTTAACCGGGCTCTTGTACTGCCCAAGGTGCATCCTTTGAAGGCCTTTTAAATAAATACCTACTTTATTCCTTTAACACTGTCTAGCCTCTGTTCTAGGTAGCCTCTCAAGGCATCTTGTGTGCAACAGAAGCAATACATGATAGATCAGCTCCAAAATATGTCTGCACAGAAAATACAGTGGAGAGCAAAGAGCTCTCCAACACTAATATTAATTAAATCCAAATAAGAAATGTTTTTCAGCCTCCTTGGAAAAGTTTTCTTGATTGCCTTTTCCACATGGACATTAACCCATAAAAATCTAAAAAAAAGCTTTGTCATTGTTTGCATCTGAACTTGATGAAAAATTAAAAAAATCTGCTAATATTTAATAGAATGAAGACTGAGATATTCAAACAAGGGCTAAGCAAATGTTCTGAGACAGATAAATATGACCGACATCAGGAAAGCAGCTGATCTTATGAAGCATCAAAGAAAGGTATGAATACATCTTAAGGACTGTTATACCCCTAGCCATCCTCCCACAGAAAGACCCTATTAAGTCAAGGTAAATTGTACCAATTGCCTTAAAGTGGTGCCCGTCTGTTCTAATTTTTTTGATACAGCAAGTTGAAGTTCAGTGTGATAGTGATAGTACTGACCTATTAAGGCTGAAACTGATAGGAAAATGCAGTTGTCACCCACAGCTTTGTTATTGTGGTGCAACAGTAATGTTCTTTTCTTGAACCATTCTTGCTTGAAAGAAAGGCAGCCAGCCCCTCCTTTCACTGTCCAATTAGGTAACATTGGTACATTTTGCTATAAGGATGCATTTTAAATGAGGTTCTTTTTAAAATGCATTTGGCAGCCTGAAGACACTACCAGAACAAATTAGTTATGCTTAGTGTTGCATTTGAACAGTACCTTTTCAACTGCTTTGAAAACAGAGTCATTCCACACTTTATCACAACTGTGATTTAGTGGTTTATCACAACTGAGCACAACATTGCAGTCATTTTGCTGAAACTGCCTCAGTTACTTTTCCCTTCTTAATTTTTTGTGTGAATTTCATGTTCATGAAAGATGCCAAATTAACAACCCTGAATATTTTCCTTTCTTTTTTTTTTTTTTTTTTTCTTCCAGTGGACATTCCACGAAGCAGCAGTGAGAATTCAGTGTTTGCTGCCCCAGTAATGTGGCATTTAATCACCCAGCCCGTGGAAGAAGAAGGTAGTTCAGACTCGTGCAGGCTGGGTGTTGGCTTGTCCTGCTCACGCTGCCTCAGAAAGAGCACTGCAGTGCTCTGTGGCATCCATGACCAGTCATTGGCTTTTCCTCACATAAGTTTGCAAAGTCTGTCACTTGCTATAGAAAAGAGTTTTACAAAGTTTGATTAAAAGTGCTGTTGATAGGAATGAGTTTTAAAAAAGCAGTTGAACATGATCTTCAAGAAGACAATGGGCTACCTGTCTTAAGTGTTTACTTAAGCACTCAATTAAGCTCACATTCTCAATGTCCTTCATATTTATTTTACTAAAAGCTCTCTGCTAATATTCTTTTTTTGCTTAATATTGAAAGTTGTTGGGTTGCGATCAAGTCCTCCTGTAACACTTTACAATGGCAGGTAAATCCAGGACATGGCTTCTGTTTTATGCATCACAACATGCAGATATCTGAGGGTACAGGGTATTTCCATGTGTTTGAGTCACTTAGGATCTAGCATCTCAACTGATAGGAACATGTTGTTCTAGTGCAGGCAGGACTTCAGGTTCAAAGAGGTATATTTTTGCAACCATGATATAGCAGGTGTCAAGCTTTGCTTCTCTCATTCACTTAGAGTTCAATTGTGTAAACTTACACCTGAGTACTTGGACCATGAACAATTTATTTGAAGATGTCAGTCAAACAGTCAGCAGTACAAATACTTCGAAATGCACCTGCAATTGATTTTGCAACTGCAAAAGAGAACTGGCTTTCAGTGCAGATGAAAGGACTCAAATTTTGTTCCTAAATTAAAACTTCAGGGGTTTTGTTGTTTCAAGATTTCGGGGGTTTTTGCATATGCACAGGGCTGGAATAGGGGCAACAGAAGATTTATTAAACTATAGTTTTGGTGAAACATCCAGGCAGGAATTATGACAGAACATTATCAGTAGATTCACAATAGGTTTTTCTCAAGGCTTGAGATGTAGATTCCCGATCTAGTGGTACAATTTGCTCCTATACTTAGTTAACCCAGTAAGAACCAGATAACGCTTACAGTGAATTTTTTGGCATAGAAGTGTTAGTGAAAGCAGCAGTGTGGTAGTTTGGCCAGGAAGTGATTTTTCAGGAAGTTAATAACTTGACAAACCAATTAGAAAGAGATATGTCTACGTGAACATTCAGGAGTTGAATATCAGAGGCTCCCAGGGAATTGCCTTTTTTCTTCTGGCCATCAGAACAGGTAACAGGGCCTGTCCTGGTCCGCCGTATGTCCCCTCGGGGCCTGGGGGCCCGGCCGGGCCCGCTGCTTCCCCCTGCGGGGGGAGAGCCGGGCCTGGCCCTGGCCGTGTCTCTGGGTTTCTCCCCACGAGCCGCCAGCAAGGGGGAGGAGAGGCTGCAGGCCCTGATGGCAGCTTGGGGCTCGGCAAGGCTGGCTCTGCACTGTCCCAGGCCCCGCCCGGCCGGGCTCTGCTTCTGCCTCCGCCGGACTGAGCCCACCCATGAGACCGAGGCGTGGGCAGGAGTCATCCCCGTCCTTGGCTGCTGAGATGTCTGACTGCCTGAGCCGCTCCCAGCTCAGATCTCTCGGCCCTGAGCAAGATGATTAACTCCTTCTTCACAGCACCGATCTTTCTCTGAGAGAAAGAATTAACAGAATGAACATAAAGAAGACACAGCATGAAGTCAGTAGGAGCGAGAGTAGAACTGATTAGAAGAAAGGACTGAGGAAGTGGACATTTTTGACTGGACTTCTCTAGATGTAAACCATGGAGAAATGGACTATTTCTTGTAATATATTAATGCTGTTTGGGGGAATGCTAGGTCTAGTTAAAGTGGTAGACTGATGTAATTGAAATGTAATTGAGAATTTTGAACAGAGTACGTCCCTCGCTCCTGGGGTAAAAAGAGGTCTCAGCCTTTGAAACGAAGATGATTTTTGAGAGAAAGTGATTTGAAGCCCTCGCTCCTGGTGTAAAAGGAAGTCTCTATTTCTTTCGAGATAGAGATGATTTCTAGAGATAAAAGACGAAAATCCTTATTTGATACTAGAAGATGGTACCACAAATATGCTGAAAAGCCTATGGGTAGCCAGGAGAAAGGCTGCTAATGGGTGGGACTGCACAATCTGCAAAATTCCAGGCGGTTGCAGGTTTGTGACACTGGGAGCCACCAGACTTTTTTCTTGTGGCAAATGTCTCCATGGGGCTCTAGAGACAGTCCTCTCCTAAAGTGATGAAAGATTGTGTTTGAATAGTAAAACTGACTATTTTTTAGTCAGTTTTACTATTCAAACTGACTAAAAGTCACAGGTGGTGTGTCTCTATGTTGTTTGTAGAAAAGTAAACACTTGTGGGGTGGAAGGAAGAGTGTTTCAAAGGTTTTGGTTTTTATTCTTTCCCATTATTTTAGTGTTTGTAAATAAACCATCTTTGTAACTTCAAAGTTTTAAGCCTGTTTTGCTTTTTATTTTCTCCTAGCCATATCTCACAAAAAAGCAAACACTGAAACCATCACAGAATTAGTGCATTGGCCGGGAAAGGTCAAAATTAGCAAACGTAAAACTGCTACATGATTTGGTGTTTCTGCCCAGTGTGAGAATTATACCAGCACAAGCAGTAATTCCTCTGCCAGTTGACTTGTGAGCCAGGGAAACCATGGGTGAAGACCTGGACTAAGCGGGCAAGGCACATCAGAGGCCAGGGCTCAGCTATATAGTCCTTTAGTTTGTAAGCTGTTGCATCAGGAGAATATTCATTTTTCTCAGGCCATCAGTATGTTAGCATTGAATCTTGGTGTGCTGAAGCACCCAGGAATGTGTCTTCCTTCACTTGTGTTTTGGTTTGGAAAGACAGGTATCTGACAGGGAAAAGCTGGAGTTTCCCTTAAAATGGAGAATGTAAACCCCTCACCCCCTGCCAAATTGTAATTTTGCAATTAAGGGCTTTCAGGCAAAGATTTGCGAATAGGAATAACAGTTCTTTACGAAGAATATTAACAGTATAAATGTAGTAAAAACAAAACCACCCAACTAAACCAGCAAACAAACAGCAATTACGGAAAACCCTGACAGAGTCAAGAGCTACAGACTGACACCCTGTTGGTCAGGGTGTTGGAAGCAGTCTAAAAGTAAGTCTTCCTGGAGTGGCAGATGTGGTTGTGTTGAAGTAGAGATGATCTTGTCAAAAAGGGTCCAGTGGGTGAGAAGGGTCCAGTCTTCCTCTGGGAATCGGGTGAAGCTGGATACTTTCTGTTCCTACGTTTCATTTTTTATCCAGGTAGGAATGGTTGGCTCCCCCCACTGGGTGGAGCATCTCACAATAGGATGATGGAATGTGGATGTTCTACTTTGGTGATGTGTGCTTTTAGGGGTGTCTTAATGGTCCATTAGCAGAAGATATCCCCCAGAGGGAGGATGGGTGGTGAAAGAGATAAGAAACACTGCCCCACCTGGTTTTAACAGTTGGCCCATTATCAAAAGGCACCTGCCCCCCTCCTCCCAGAGTTACAAGAGATAAAGAAGAACATTTCCCCAGCTGTTTCAGCAGATGAAATAGAATACACATTTTTGGTTCCACAATCCCAAGACAACTGGGAAAACAGAATAGTGGAAACCTACAGAATATACCAGGTCTGCATTAAAGCAGCAAGAAGTAATTTGTTCAGTATGTTCAGTATGTTCAGTATGTTCAGTATGTTCAGTATGTTTTGCTTTTCTGTAGCTGTCTGAAAGATGAGGTCTTTGGTCTAGGCTGCTGGTAGTCCTACAGCAGTTGAGTATGTAGGCAGGTGCTAGAAAATGTGGCAGGTATGTGTTATGCTGTCCAGAACCCTGGTAATGGATTTGGATAAAAACATTCTTATCTTCAAGGCTTGGAGTATAGTTTAGTATCACTGTGCACTGTTAAATAGCTCTCAGGTTTCAGATGAGAGCTGTCTGTATTTTGCCATGAGGCATGTGTTGCAAGAGCATGTAAATCAATCTGGTGTCTCACTGTAAGAAAGGTGCTTCATTTCAATTAAACCTATGCCCCTAGCATCTTTTAATGGCAGACTAATGAAACAGAGATGGTTTGTGTAACTGGGAGAGCAAATAAAGCAAATGGTCTCATTTGTGATGTAAAAATGTAGACACAATTTACTAATAGCAGTTAAAATATTAAATAGCTCAAGAAACTTTTCTCCTGAAAACAAATTGGCTTTTTGGGTGGAATCCAGCTCGTTCTAATGTGGATTTTCAAGACAAGGCTGTTTCCTCATCTTGTCAGAATATTATAATTTTCTGTTTCTTTGTATAAAATGTCTACATTTCAGATGTATGAGAATCAGTGGATGCTGACAAAGAGGATTTAAAACCAAAAGTTTAGGTTTTGCCCCCATAGTACACTGAACACAATCTTTACCTTTTATAAAACTCTTGTTTTTAAATGAATTTACAAATTTTATAGGGAAGGGGAAGGGGAAGGGGAAGGGGAAGGGGAAGGGGAAGGGAAAGGGGAAGGGGAAGGGGAAAACCTTGTTTAAAGCAAGAAAGCTTCAGAAAATAATCGTACTTGCAAAATGGATAATACAAAATTAGGGGGTTTTTTTAAGCCTTATTCATCATGCTTTTAACTGCAGCCTTTAATGACAACATATTGAATAAGTAGTGGCAAATGCATACTGATATAGTCCTATGCATGCATTAACATGAAACTGTTTCGGCCAGACACACAGACTTTATAATTGCTGTATTTATGAAGTTATAGTCAAAGTTATGAGTTATATTTGTTTGCCGATATTAAGATATTGTTCAATAGCAGTAGTCCCTGAATCGGCTGAACATTTCCAAAACAGATGAATATTCCATAGTTTCATTAAAAAAAAAAAAAAAAAGAGTGCCCCAAGTTTAATAAATTCATCAAAGAAGATGGGGTTTAGAGATCCATGGGTTTTCCAGAGTAATGCTTTTCTTAATAAAATTTTAGGATTTTTTAAGAGAAAAATTTTTTACTTTTCACAAATAAAAATATCAACATTTACAATTGACAACTGTTCAGTGGTTTCTTAGAATTCAATTTTAAACTTGAAAAAGAAACTGAGAAGGCAAGAATTATGTTGCCTGTATTACTTGCATATTTTTCTCACAGAATGTGAAAATAATTATCTATCAGAAGGAAAATATCTGTTGCTGTTCAATTGTCCTGCTAACTATTTTTGACTCATCATGCTAAAATTTACAGGTAGGTACAAAATTCACGGTGGGATAAATTGTGTATGCTATGCTTACCTCAAGAACATATTTTTTGAATTCATCCCCATATGAAGACCTGTATCTAGACTTAGAGAAAATATTAAGGTGATAAGGTGAGGGTGTGATTAAGTAATTCTGAAAATTATATAGGAATCCCAGAAAACAATCAAAAGAAGCCAAGACCCCAATCTGATGTTGTATGCAATACAGCAATGTAATTCCTTCATGCTTACATCTGCCATTATCAAACAGAAGTAAGTAGATGGAATTATCTCAAATCTACAGTGACATTGACTCAAGTATTATTTGACCATTCCTTCCCATCTTTTCTCTTCACAAAGGGTACTATAAACCACAAAAAAAAAAAAAAAAGCTCTGAGAAGAGTTACAAGGAAGGTTGAAGGAAAATAGAAAGAGCACCATGCTTAATCCATTAATCCTTGAAAAACAAAAATATTGTTTATTATGGGTAAGATTAAAATATATGATCCTTATACATTAAGTTGTGGTTACTGGTTGTACATGGCTCTTCATGTGAAAAGGTAAAAATAGGGAACTTGAACTAGACAAACTGAGATTAAAATACTCTGTTGTTTAACAAGTGAGAGTAATCCATCCCTCAAATATTTTATTAAGGGAAAGAGCAGAGTCTCCACATCTTGATTGTAAATCAAAGGATGCATTTGTACTTGATTCATAGTGATTCCATCCAAACTTTTGATTGTGATGTTACAATGTTGAGACAAAATTTTCTGCTCCCTAAGGCCCATACTCTCGGAGTCCATTGATTGTTTTTGGGTGCTCTGCTTCAATGACAGCACTCTATACTTCTCTAGTACTCTCTACTGAGAGCTCTTAATATCTCTGCAAGACAGCAATGTATCTAGTGCTAGATACCACATCAGGACTCTGGAAAGCCAGGGTCCATGTGGACAGTGAGCTAGTTGTTTCATCTTTCTGTACCTGAGATAACCTTGGGATGGGGACATGCATCAGTCCAAGGGGAGTGATTTTGCCATGGTTGCTGATTCAAGAGCAGAACATCTTCCTTAAGCTCCCTTGGTTTTCAGCTGCTGTGCAGATTATCAGCTAGACAGTACCACTGAGTTCCCTCCTCTGCAAGTGTTTTGACAGAGCTTGGCCACTTGGTGTGTCTCCACTCCACCCTCCGTTTAGTCCTCCTTAGGCTGTGTTGTGTGTGGGAATTTGGGTATGCTGACCACATGCAGTCCAGGGAGCAGCAACCATATTTTCCCCTATAATTTTCATACTGTTATCTTTTTACCCTCAGTGATCTTCCCAGAAAAGGCTTCAAATATGCTTGTTGGTTTACAATTGCATTTTCAATGATGCCCACAGTAACAATTGTTCATATTGTTAAGGTCTATGAACATCATATGACTGCTGGTATTGCCACAATGGAAAATTCCAGTTGCAAAAGAGAATTAAATTTCAATGGTGATTTGAAAAAATTGCATGAAGTACATTCAAAGGCCTTGTTTTCATTATGTGTGTGCATCAGTGTGCCAGAACTTGTATGCAGTTCACTAGCAAGCCATTGGCTGTTAGACATGGCTTCATGCAGATTAACATTTGCAAGAACTGAATTTGAAACATATTTAGCTGCAGCTTTGCCGATGTTTTTAATTGCAAAGAGAGCTATCTTGCTGTCAAGCTTTTTATTTCACTCAGCCATGAAAGGACATCTTCTTTTTACACTTTTTTAAGACTCTGAAAGTGCTTTTTAGCCACTAGAAGTAATAATAAAGTCCAAATAGGAAATGTTTTTTCAGCCTCCTTGGGAAAGTTTTCTTGATTGCCTTTTCCACATGAGGATTAACCCAAGCATATTCACCTGTTTTCAAACTGGAAAAATGAGAAAATCAGATAGACTGGTTCTCATTCAGGATAGACATGAATGTTATGTGAATGGGGTCATGAAAGGGGAAGCTTATTCCCAGCCTCAGGTTT
This sequence comes from Phylloscopus collybita, assembly GCA_027886175.1. Lineage (NCBI taxonomy): Eukaryota > Metazoa > Chordata > Aves > Passeriformes > Phylloscopidae > Phylloscopus > Phylloscopus collybita. The sequence goes on from JAJNNQ010000002.1 coordinate 19,624,982, forward strand.
AAAGTGAAAGTCACACCATACAAAATAAGGGGGGGGCGGGGAGCAGCCTATCCTGTCCTTGTTATTCTCTTTCTGGTCATGCTCACCTCAGAATGACTAAAAATACAGTATTTTGGCCAGTGATCTGAGAGAAAAAGATTGGGATGCAAATATTATCTCTGAATATATTTCTTACCCTCCAGCCTCCTCCCTCAGCAGAGGGGAGTTCATCTTTCTGGAAGCACATCTATATTTTGCACAAAGTTTTGGCTTTGAGCGTTGATATATTTGTGACAAAAAGCCACTTTACCAGAAAAATTCCCACCAACTCCAAAGTTGATCTTTTGGAGGGGAGCAACAGGACTCCAATTCTATAAGGAATTCCACCAACAAATATAAAAGTAGAGAGTTTAGAGCACATATTTTCAATATTTTCTCTAATTTGAGAAAGAGAATTCATATCTCCCGTTGTCTTTTGTCTTGCTTCTACAAATAAGCCAGATTTCTTCTTACTTTGAAATGTCATTATTTTTCTTCCTTCAGATGCTCTAAGCCAGCAGAGTGAAACATCTCCATATTTTGTAAAAAGAATACATAAAAATTGTTATTTGAATCTTCCTGCCTGGTTCAAAGTAGTCTTTATATATGATTAAGTATCTTAACTATTCTTTAGTTGCCTTAAGATGAAATGCCGACTTTTATATATAAAAGGCCAGATGAATCTTTCCATTTCAGATTTCTCAACTATAACTATAGAGCATGAGAGCTAAGATAAAATTACTAACATGAGAGAGAAGTGCATTACTGTGCACTTGAAGTGCATTTGAAGAGCAGGAGGGCTGGCAGGATGGGTAGCACTTGTACAATGCAGGATAGATATCAAAATGTTCACCACTGTGTATCTTCAGCTGTGCACTCACCTTCTGAAATGGGAATAGAAATTGTCTTGTAAATAAATTTATTGTCTTTCAAAATCATTTACTTTTAACTCATGATTTTGTAGCATCCATTGCTCTAAATTCCTATGGCTGTGGTTATGCAGTTTATAAAACACTGCTCTGCTCAGAAACATAACTTTAAACAGAAAAACCAATTATTCTTCCCAGTCATCAAGATAAATTTTTCCAGTAGAAAAACTGTCTTCCTTCTCTTTATCTAGACTCTGTTTTTCTTTTCTGTTTGGTTCCCATTGTCAGCAATAAAACTGAGTAAAATTGCAATGCCATCAACTGGTTCAATAAGGAATGTTGGTGTCTAATATTGAAAAGTTTGACCCTGTTCAGCTATGGGATTCATGACTTGGACTTGGAAAATCGTGTGTGTAATGAGCAGGAAATTGGAAGAAATAGTGTAGTTACTAGATAAGAGGAAGAAATAATAAAATTTTAAACTTGTTTTCTTCTGAAACCCAATTGTATGGCATCTGTGTGCATGCACATGTTAATAGATGTCTGAATATTGCCCTGTGTGCCTATAACTGCTTGGGAAGGGGTATCTGCTGAAAATTGTGATCTGGAGTCTCTGTGTCCTTAAGGAGGTAGGATTGCAAACAGTTTTCTCTGGACTCGCAATAAAGAGCTCCGTAGAGGCCTTTTTGGCAAGGCTTAGGGATGCCATGCCCCTTGACAGGTCATGGGTACTTGGCTGATGACTTTTCTCTGCCTGCCTGGGCTAGAGCTGGGCATTTTCTTTTTCTGGATGACATTTTAAAGGAAATACAAAGCATAGTTTTATAACAAAACTTGATAGGAAAAAAAAATTCAAATTTTAAACTTAATTATTTTAATGATTTCGCCTTTGAAATGGTTTAGACTTCAGTTTTCAACAAAATTCTTTATTCAGTAAAATAGGTGGGGTTATTTCTTGAAGGTATCTCATGCAATTAATTAGAATTTCTAACTATCTCCAACATACACATCTGTGGATTAAATAACATTCCTAGAAGGCTTCACTATGCTTTTTTACACTGATCTAGTATATTTACTTGATCAGGTTATTCTTAAATGGTGCTATGCATTCAGATGAACCCATCATAATTTCAATGAATACCAAAGCAATTAATAATGATTAAACACTTACATTAAATGTCATTCTCTCGCATGAATTTCAGTTAGAAAAAAATTCTGGCATCTATTTTTATTTGAAGAGAGTCACATTGCCCACAGAAAATTTCAAGTGCATACTCAAAGTTTAGCAATTAGCATAGATCAGAAGGCCAGAAACAGAACAGACAGTGAGAAGTGGTTTGGAATTTTGGTTATTTCATAGGAGGCATGTGCTTTCTCAAGCTGTTTCTTTCCTGGAATCAAGATGAAAATCAACATGTAAAAAAATTATTTTCCAGCTTTTTGAAGAAAAGAAGAGATGAGACAGGTTTCTTTGCTGCTGTTGCCAAATTTGGTTATGAAAACCAAGAATGGGAGTTTGAGTGCCATCACTCACTGGGTCTTTTGGCAGTTCTGAGGTGTCAAAAGAGTTTTGTTCTGTTTAGCATGTCGTAGTGGGTATTTCAGCAGTCACTTCTGAACCAGATTGCAGGGCTAGTGGAGGCCCCCCTATTTCCCTTGCCTGATTTCTTTTGTGACCACACATATTTTTCTGTATACAGACACTAATAGTGGGGAGGGAAACAGGAGACAACCAAAGCAGTTTCATATATTCCATATCATATAAAATGTAAGCCTTACAATGGGATTGAAAAGAAGGTGAGGATATACCTGTCCTCCAGGGACAGTTTGTCATTTATTTATGACGAAATCTTCTCCAAAAATCAAATTGAAATGGTTTGTATTTTGCATTTTGCAGACCCCACCATAATAGTGGCCTTGGCAACTTTCACAGGACAAAAGGTAAAACATTGGCAAGTTCAAAATGCTTGTACAGCAGTTCAGTATACCTAACCACAAGACTATTGAAAATACTTGCCTTTTCTGACATGGCTGTGGACTAGAAGGACATGCAATTATTGAACTTTTAAGAAAATTTAGTAATTCTGATAAGGGTAAATTATTTACCACTTACTGCCCCATTTACAGGCTTGATAGTTTTTCTAACTGTATTGCCCAGAATCTTTCACTGCTCAGAATATTCTCCCTTGCTAAAGAGGAATTGAATACAGCACCTGATGGACAGGGTGCAGAGCAGATGGGCAAGTGTATAGTGCAACTTCATCATGGTCCCTCTTTGCATGGCAGCCTTTATGAAAAAGAAACACAAGGGTTTTTTCTTCCTTTTTTTTCTCAGGGTATAGCAGGGTGACATTAATCTGCCATGATTGAGATATCAGTTTGGTTAGCAGGCACAAAGCAACCTTAAGCAAAAGGGCAGAGCAGCTTGAGAAATGTTGGCTGTTAGTGCTTGGTAACACCCGATCGAGAAGCCCTGAAGTGGTTCAAATCACAGCCTGCCTGCTAAGTGGTCTTTGGGGAGCCTGCTCTGCATCTAATCCCAACGAGAGAAATATGAACAGCAGTAGTCTGGAGATCAATGTAGATGCCTTGCTGTGGATATTAACTACACCACCTTCACTTCTTGCTCCTGCAGCATGACAACTTTATTCCCAGAGGGCCAGAGGATTCTGCTGGGGTCTGTAGCAAAGTCTGTTGAAAGCAGGAGAATTGACATTTTGCTGATTGTCTCGACTGCTTTGACATCTCACAAGCAGTACAAATGATCACTTATGTAAAGGTTATTTGAATAAAGGTAAGATCCCTTGGTGTGACTTAACTGTGAAACCATTCCAGTTCCCTTTAGATATCCCTCTGAGATTTCTAGTCTCCTAAAATGTGCATGTACTTCTAATTTGCCTGTAGGCTAGGAGAAAGCTGGAATCTGAAATCTGCAGAGCAGACTGAGGTTGCACAATGCACTGAAACTAGGTTTATTCAAAAAGGCTCTTCCAGGGCTTTAAACAAGACATGAAAAAACACCTGAACCATTCATGTCTCAGAGAGCTGAGGTGGGAGCAGCCAGGGAGCTGCGGGAATGGGTTCCAGGGTAAGTGAAGGGCTTGCTCTGCAGCAGGAACTTTGCTGCACAGCCCCAGGGAGCTTTGCTGCCCACTCCCCAGTGTCATGGGGAGGCCTCTTCCAGCAGCTGGGGAAGGGGTGTGTTTGGGAAACAAAGTCATGCAGCTTGAACTCTCATTTAGCCTCTCAGTCTCTGAAAGCACTTGAATTATGTTCATAGGATTTTCTCAGCAGCTTCCCTTAGGACCAGAGTTGTTGGGGAGGGAGAGGTATGCTGGTTTGTTTTGGCTTTCAAACCAACATCAAACATTTTTAAATCCAACTATTTAAGTTGAGGAGATGAAATTTTAAGAATCGTCATGAAATATTGCAAAGGGCTCATGATATTTCAGTTGCAAAATTGTCTATTAGATGTGGCCTGGAAACTCATTCTTCGTAGCTCCTGTTGTGGAGAATGGCACAGATGCTGTGCAGAATCCCTCTGAAAGAGGAAAGCCCATGTCCTGATGCCCTAAACTAAATCTGCCATGTACTGTCAAAGCACATCTGAAGATTTGTGCAATTAGACCCTGCATCTGCATGCCCGTATAAGCATTTTTTTCATTAACTGTATAGTTAACTGTATCCAGTTAGCATACAGTGACATACCTGAAACATGCAAAACTCTGTCATGGAAAATTGCAAGCATAGTTTTAGACAGTGCTTTCCTTCATATCTGAAAGATTCTCAGATACTTTGCTGCACTGATAGACACTGTTAGATCATAAGAAGATATGAAGTTACCCTAGGCTGGTGGGAATAGTTTGCATCTCTGGGTGAATAAAAAGTTTGGCTTCTCTGAGTACTGGTCCTGAGCTCTGATTTAACCTGATGCAAAATCATTTTAAAAAGACCACACCGAGATGAAATCTAGTGCTGCTGCATTGTGCCATACTGGGGTAAGTGTGTTCAGAAGCATTTGAATCTCTCCCATATCTCAGGAACTCCCTTAGTTATGCTTCTGAGAAAAACTGGAACTGAGGGAAGGAGGTTTTGTCCACTTTATTTGCAGAAATGTGCTGACAGGCTTTGTAATTATGCTCTGCTTCCACTTCTAGGCTCCTGAGGGATCATGTGTTGATTACAAAATAGCCTATGAAATTGTATCATATGAACATAGTGAGAGTCACATCATAGGTGAACAGATTTCTTACTGCTCCTTCAAAACAGTTCCTCCTGTAATATCAAGGTCTCACCAATATGTTGGAAAAGACCCCACATTTGCCCATTCCGTGCAATGTAGCTGAAAAGCTTTGTACCCCAGCCATGATACTTCTTACTTAGGAGGCTTTTCTTACAAGGTTGTGGACCAGAAATCTCATCTACTTTAAATACAGTAAAATTTTAGCCTACTGCTGTTGCACAGAAGAGTTTTCGTTGCTCTGGATGTGGTAGCAAGGTTGCCATCAGAAAGGTACAATATTTCTATCAGAAGATCTACACTTTCTACTGACACAGAAATGCCCCCTGTGGGGAAGAGAGCTGGTGATTCTTTTTTTCTGTGTATTTTGGTTGTAAGGTTTTGCTAGAGTTCCTTTTTAAAATGAAAATGCTGTACCATCCATACATGAAGAATATGAGTTGATGCCAAGCTATAGCGGTTGTCTGGAATTGCCTGTTGGATTCATACTTGCTGTAAATTAGTGTATGATGATTTTTATAACAAATTATGAAATGCCAAGTAATTATTAATTACTGGACACTTGTTATATGGTATTGCCTTTCAGTGAGTGACTCCATCTGGTCTGAAACTATTGCAAATACTCTAAAGAAAGACTGTTTAAGAGCAGGAAGGACTTCATAAAATGGAAAGAAAAAAGATGGGAAAATAGAAAAGAACTGTTTCCATCAGTTTTTTTTAAAATTTGCTTGGCACTGAGCAAAATTTCAGTGAAATTCTTATTAGACTTTTCAGAGTCCTGTAAGAGACCAGCCCTCCATGCAGAGCTGGTTACATTAAGTTCTTGTGCGTTGCAGACTGCCTGCCAACCCAGGTTCTCACCAACATATAGGTCCACCTGCAAGAAGAATGGACTAACAATGAGAGAAGGAATTATTTCACTCTCCTCATTGTCATTAACAGACTTTTGTTAGACTTTCTGCATTGAGGACATTGTAAGTAATATTGAATGGGCAACATTGACTGGCACTGCAGTCACATTTAATGACTCTGCTTTGGTAGAATCTTTACAGGAGTTTTACATCAGGCCAGATTTGTTTCTAAGGGTCCCCAAAAACAGTGTGCTTGATCAACCCTCACCTTTCCCACTGCAACTTTCTTGCTTAGTGTCATATTTCACCATTTGCCTTCCAATAAGACCAGGAGGATTCCTCTGCTGGCTATGTTGGTTGACCTCCTACATACCATCCTAATTTCCTTCTAGCAAGGCTTTTCAAATGTAAAGTTGCAATTTAATTGCTGAGAGACATTTGAGCATGAATAGACATAACAGAAACCAGGGACTCTGCAGATGTGGCTATTTGTCACCATAAGCCCACCATTCAAGTGGAGATGATCAGCTGGTCCAGATTCATGTAAGTATTGCTTACACTCACAGCTATGGGGCTTCCCAAGTTCAGAGTGTAAGTATTGTTCTGTCCAATTTGAAAAACAGGACTTCATGACCAAGTGGGATCTCTCAAACACCACTGAGTCAGCATGGATGAGTCCTCCAGTTTTTGGGTTTCATTGTGATTTGTGTTTGATGATGCACTTGCAGCTTCACTTAAGGAAGGATTTTACTTCAGTTACACATCTGCTATTGATAGCCAACTAATCAGGAACATTTGAAATCTTTGGGCCAGGAACTCCATTGGCATCATTTCAGTTGACATGTACTGATTTCCTGACCCAGCTGAGGATGTGGCAAGTTACACAGACCTGTCTTGTTACTTCTTTTACCTATGGATGGTTAGAGTGAGCAGCTGCTACTAAAAGTCCAGTTATTTTCTTCTCTTTGGCCACAGTAAACTTGTAGGTAGGTCCCTTCCTCATTTCATTGGTATTTCCTCTCTTTCTTCTTAATCATTAGTGGTTTTGGTGTTCTTTTTTTCTTTTTGTTTGTGATCTGTTTTCTTAGCCTTCATTTTAATTCCCTGTTTGACTCATTTCTCTGTGCTTTTTGCAAAAAAGCATTTTGTTTTTATTTGTAGGCAACATCTGACCATCTCTTCTGTCCTTCCTGCTCGTCACCATATTCCCTGCCAGAGCCAGCAGAATAAGTCAGGGAGAAACAAAGTCTTGCTTGTCAGTGCCTTTTATACTTCCTGCTGTCCAGACTTCAATTCTCACTCAAGTTCAAATCACAGGAATCCTAACGAGGGATTTTTTTTTCCCATTTGCCTAAACATCCTTCCTTCATTAGGACTCCTTTCCAAATAAAATTATGAGGTTTAAGTCTGACCTTGCCCAGGTGAGTAATCAAAAAAACTGTGTTACATCCCAGAAGTGTTTTTATTTTCCACTGAACAAAACAAATTTCTTTCTTGCTGACCTTCAGCTGCCTCAGAAGCAAATCACAACAATTAACAAGTGAGACTCATATTCTGCAACTTGGTTGCCACTTGACAGCAGGATTTCGTCAGCACTTAGTTGCTTCTTTTCCTTCCTTGGGGTAGTGTTTCTGGTGGTAATCACCTCATCTGTCAATTACAGTGGGTGTCTTCTCAGCCAGGGTTGAGACTCTGCAGACTCCTGTCACTGTGAATAGTCACACTCATACCAAGGAAAGGTATTTCTGGTGTTTTAGAGGAGTAATGGGTGCAGAAATTTGGTATGGAGCATTTCTACCACCAAAGGAGTGACAGACAGGAAGAACTGAATGGGGAAACGTGGAGGGTTCAGGTAAATGGCAAGTTTACTCAATGCTTTTTGAGGCCACTTCCAACAACGCTGGCCCTTGCCCAGGAACAGCCACCCACTTGCAGTTTTCTGCATGTAATTTCGTATGCTGCAAACTGATCAGGAAGTCAGATGTGGTCACATGCAGCTCATTTAGATGTGTACAGCTAATTTAAATAAACTCAGTGGTTGTCTGTACACCAGAAAGACAAATCATTCAATTGCTGGCAGTTTTCTGACAGTAGGACTAATGTTTTTCAGTGTTCTAGCTGCATGCAGCTGTCTCAGCTGTCCCGAGCACCTGTGACCACCTTCACCCTGACAGCAGATACAAGCTCACAGTCCCTGAGAAGCCCCTTGGTTCAGTTTGTGGCTCGAAGCTAAAATGACAGATTCCAAGGAACGATCCAGACTTTCAGCAGATGCAACTAGTGAGTAATATCTATTCTAGTGCCTATCGTGCACGAATCCTGGCTTTCTGCTAGAAGTAACTGTCTGTTTTTATGTACGTATTTTTTATTTGAATCCTTGGCACACAGGGACTGACTGGAGTCTTACATATTCCAGAAAGCGAGCAGCAAAGGCAGAACGTAGCAGTTTTCTCGCAACTAACAAACTATGCTTTTGTTGATTTATTGTTTATTTTGCTTCTGCGTTAAAATGTGGCGCTTAAGAACTCTATTTTAATTGCAAACGAAAGAAACATAGCCTTCTTGCTTCCGTGGGAAGAACGCCCGTCTTCCAAGAATGACTTGAGAGGAGGAAGGCTTTTTTGGCTTTCCCCTGGGGAGCTGTGGGGAAGGTGAGGAGCACGGAGGAGCTGAGCCGTGCCGGGGCAGGCGGGCTGGGCTGGGCTGGGCTGGGCAGCGCTGAGCCTTGGGAGGCTCCGCCAGCGCCGCCCGCGGGCCCTGCAGCTCCCAGGGGCTGGAAAGGAGGGCTCAGCCCTTTGTCCCGTGGACGTGATTGCTCCATAACCTGCTTTCCCTTCTCCTCTGTAAGACCTGTGTTTGTCGCCATAGCGGGAGGACGCAGCTCGGACAGCGAATGCTTGCTTTTGACGGAAGTCTGAATAAAAATAAAGGTGGAACAGTTCTGCGTAGTTCTAGAGAGAGCCCTTCTCTCTCTTCAGGGTTTGCGTCTCATCCAGTGAAAATTGACACTCTTGGAAAGAAATGTGCTCAGGATGGTGCATTGTAACCTGCCCTGGGGAACTGCACTGGAGGGACTGGAGCTTTTGAGACATGACAGAGAGAGAGAGGGAACAGAAAAAGAATATGCAGAAACAGGAAATATAGTTAATTTCCTGGCTAAGAAGGGTAAATGGTGTGGGAAGGAAGAGAAGAGAAACATACCTGTATTGCCCACAACAGCATACTGTGACCTCTCCAAGGCAGAGGAGAGCAATCCCATAGCCAGGAAGGAAGGACACACTTCTCCCAGGACTTGAGCTAGCAGTGATGGATTTATGGACCTCTGGAGTCCTCTAACATAGAAATTATCTGTGATGCATTTGTATCCTAGGGGTCTAAGAAAAACCTTGTGTATGATTCATGTGCCCTGAAAGTCAGCAACTAAACTTTCCTATCTACCAAGACCTTTCTACATAGTTTTTAATCTAAATATCAGTAGAAATGCACACTATGACCTGTCTAGCTATCTCTTTTTTTTTTTTTCTTTTTTTTTTTTTCTTTTTTTTTTTTTTTTTTTTTTTTCTGGTTTTACCACCTAGAAAGATTCAGAGGCAAGGTTTTGCTCACCTCTGTTAAATCACTATCCTCATTTCTGACAGTGCCATGAAGGGAAGCCCACATAGGCAGAACAAGTGACCTGGTAAGAGGAAAAACAGTCAAATATCTCCTAAAAAGGAAGACAAACATCCAGGTAGAGAAGGCATTGATCATGCTGCCTGCATGATCAATGGGAGATTTGCTAATGACACCAATTTGAGTGAATTGGCAGGTAAGAGAATAGGAAATATGTGCAAAGAAGTGCATCAGCTTTGCATGTATAGAAGAAAAAGCAGCTGCATTAGCAACTGTCCCATTAGAAAATGCTCCAGGAAATCGAGATTCATTGCTTCTATCTTCCAGGCATTAATTGTACATTTTTACTCTAACTTCCAATTAGAACATTTAATCAAATGTCTGCACCTCTTTTTTTCCCACCCTCTATGCAATGCAATAAGCTCAAGATAGAAGCTGAGTTTAGCAGAAATGAGAGAAGTCTCACATGGCAGAGTGTATGAGGGTGTTCTTTCTTCAGAGACTGACTAAGACTCCAGCAGTCCCCCCCTGCAAGTGCTGACCTGTGCTATGGACAGACCAAGATGCTGTTGTCAGTGTCTCCACTACACATGCAGAGAGACCCCATTTAAACATGACCTTCACTACTGCATATACAGCAGGGGAAGGGTATCAATCCTCAGCCACCTCTCTCAACCACATCTTTGCCACTACCCAGTTTGCAAAAGTTTTATGAAGACTTACCAAACACAGCGGGTGGGAAGTTAAACTCAGTTTGCAAATTTGGAGGCCCATTCTGAACACATGATTCCTGATGGTAAAACTTTGTGTTGGAAGATACAACAGTGTTAGTGGTCCATGACTTCTTGTTTTGGCAAATGAGCAGTGAATGCTCTGGAGGTTACCCTGCATGACCTACAACTGGTGACTTTGAAGAGTGGCTTGGCAACTGCAGCTGAAAGCAAAACATATAAAAACACCAGATACTGTGTTAGATTTGAGCTTTCTGGATTGCTAGAAAATTTTCCTGACAAATTAGAAGCATATTCCATGACTCTACTAATCAGCTCAGTTTCCATATGTGATATGATCCTCTTCATTAACCAGATTTGTTCCTTTATCTCAGTTCTCTAAAATACCAGTTTTGCTGGTAATTCTTACTTCCCAACAGTCAGTTATGAAAAACTGGGGTTTTGAAAATATTGCTTTCCTGTGAGCTGTCTCAGCCTTTTGCAGTAATGATATCCTAAAATACTTAGGTAGACAAATGTCTAGCTTTTATTACAGAAGGAGATGCTCCTTTTACTAGTAAAGGGGCAGCTACTTCCACGGCACCCTCTTTGAGAAAATAAAGCAATACTAAAATATGGTTGCAGCAAAGATGTCTGGTGTCTAATCTTCCTCTCTGTCATGTAAACAGTATATTTGTGGGTTTTTATGTGAAATTCATTGTGAATATAGAGAATGGAATTGTTGCACCACAAAAGAGCAGCAAAACAGAGTATTATGAAGAACTGGGTAACCAGAGGAATAAAATAGATTAGGTAGTAGAAAACTGTGTAAAATGTAATTGCACTTAAGGAAGAGTAATATGATCTTTTCAGATAAACTGGGAATTCATAGGTTTGAAATGAAAAAGAAGAAGAAAACCAAAGTCTTTTACTCAATGACAGTGTCCCTGTAAGCAATAATTATCATGCATTAGTGATAGACTCAGGTTTGGTACTAATGTAGCATATGAAGCATAATCAGAACAAAAAAGAGGAAAGTAAAAAAAGTAATTGTATAATATAGATTATTTAAAATAGTTCTGGCTCTCTGTGTGCTAGAAACATTAAATAAAATTAGAATTGGTGCAGGGAGTGAGAATGACCAGAGGAATAGATGTTAAAACAGTTGGTTGGTACAGCTTAGCAGACTGGCTGGGTGGAAACTGGGAGAGCATATGATAGTGCTCTATAAATGCATAAAGGACATATGTAGTCAGAATAAGAAGAGCTATTTAAGCAGAAGAATCATATAAGCTCAGAACAAATAAATACATATTTTAAGATGGAAATCAGAGGAAAAGTGTTTCTAATTGTTGAAAGATTGAGAATTTTCGGTGAGATTGTGAAACAGCCTCACATAAGAGGTAATTTCAGCAGCCTGAACAGGATGAGTTTATAAGAAGAAGTGTATAGTATGGCTGCCTGCAGTGGCAGAATAAAGGACCCAAGACCTTCCTATTCCAGTTCACATACTGTGTTTTCTCACTTTCACATACAAATCAGCGAAGAGGAGACAACAAAGATGTGCAAATGACCAGGAACCTCGAACCAGGAGTCCAGTTCTACTCCACACCCATCCATGCTCTGGCAAGATGAACGGACATAACCAAATAAACATGTTCATGGCCATGGCTTTTCTTCAGACAGCGTGTAAAGAGTCACTGTCTGTCACCAAGGAGTAAATTGTGTGAATCACTGTCTTCCAGTTAAATGTCACCACTGCTGCAATATCTCAGACAGCCACTTATAGGAGGCATCCTTGGTTAGGGCCCAGCAGCAGAAGCCTGTGCTGCAAAAAATAGACAGCGTCCTCCCTCTGCTTTACACCAAACTGCTACAAATGCAACACTCAGCTGCTAATGTGACAAATGACAAATTCAAACTGTGTTTAACTGATTCGAGCTTATTCCATAAAGTTTCTTGTCAAGGCAGCAAGTTGCCTCCCTGCAAAAATTTCTGTCACAGAAGAATCTAAGCAGAAAAGTGTCTGGGGCAGTCACAATAGAAAATATTGCTTTATAGTAAAATACTCAAAATATTTGCACTGACCACACTGCTGGCTCTCTGAATAATCATTCCCTGTCTTAAAACAGGTAATTATTCTCTTCTGTGTCACATGAAAAGTGCCCTTTCTTGTCTTGCATCACGGATTTTCAATTCCGATTAAGTTGCAACCACAATTCCGTGTGAGGAATTGTGCTTTCTCAGAACAAAGCAGTTTTCTACTGTACACTGTAAATGTGTTCTCCATGGCTGAGTCGCAAAAGCTGCAATTCACCCTCAGCACTCAGTTATGCAGAGCGTGTGGGGAAAAGCACTGAATTAAAATGACAGGATTGTCCTCAGGTTCTGAACATTATACTAAGCATGCTTTGGCATCTTATATTTAGAGTGACTTATTTTATGCTCGTTTTCTCTTGACACAATTCAGTTAATAGTCAAATTCGGTCACAAACCCACTTGTAAATAAACACCTTGTTACAGATTACAGCGTTTTCAGTCTCATGGCTCTTTGGCTCAGTCTATCAGCCAATAAAACCTGCCAATACAGTATATTAACTTCTGTCGTCTTTAAGTGTTTTTACACATTAATGGACCCACTTGTAATTTCACCATATAGGCTACACACTCCTGGATATACAGCATATATGAGATAAATAAGCTGTCCAAAGAAGACATTTGTATTGGATGTTCACTGTTGGTTTCTTCCCATACTGCCCTCAGATGCAGAAGCTGCCCTGGGAGATGAATGTGCCAGGATAAGTTATCTAGGGCTCATAAAATCTTTTTTAGAAGATTGAAATAAAGTCAGTGCTTGCAAAAGACAAATAAATTGTGACATTTCTGAATAGAGTGCGATGCATTTAATTAGCACAAGACATACTGGCAAATGCTGAATTACCCAATAAATCACTGAATGCTGGAACCCATACAGAGCTGGGAATCAGCTGTCTTGTGAGATGTACAGCAAGTGATAATAGGAAGTTCTGGCCATTTCTCCTCCATTTTATGCTAAATTTCTTCCATTTTGACATTTCCATGACAGACCATTTTAATTATTTTGAAGCATCAAAGAATTTCTCCGGTCTAATCTGAGAAATTTGTGCCATTATCTGCATCTGCTGAGGAATGAAACACGTATTTTACAATATGCTGCAGGTTTGCTCTTCAGTTGGAGGCAAATAGTGGAAGATTAGCCTCTAGGAATAATTTGTAAGAGAATGTACAAAGCTGTTCTCAAGGGAAAATGTTGTAGGACCAGGCCCTGTAGTGACAACTGACATTGGCCTTGATGTCTTGGGGTCTCCCTGCGTGGTGAGCAGAAGGGGCTCCAGGCTTCCTGCATCTGTGAGAAAGGGGAGCAGAGGAGACACTGAGCTTCAAGGTCTACATGTGCTGCCATGGCCAGCAGCTCCCAGTTCCCTCCAGCAGAGTTTCAGCCCTGTCTGGGTGCGTGTAGGCAGAGGTGCTGTCCTTAATGCCAGCCCCTGTGCACTCACTGTGCCCTCACAGAGCTGCTGATCCACCTGGTGTGTGGCAGCAGGGCCTTGGTTGCCATTTAACAAAACTTTAATTAATGTATAAGAAATCGTTCCAAGTGTTTACAGTGCTCTCACCACCTCCCTGCCTGAACTCCTTCCTTTCATCTCACTTCCCTGCGCTTCATTTCTAAATATTACAAAAATATCAGTAGCTAGGGTAGTTTTCCAGAGACTTGAGCACCTGAGGTACTTAAGAAAGAAGCCACCAAACCAAATGAAAACAAAACAAAACAAAACAAACCACACAAAAACAAAAACAAAAAACCAAAACAACACAACAAAACCAAACTCCAAATAAATTCTTAAGATCCTAAGATATATATATATGTGCCTGGGTTTTTTTGTATTTTGCACTTAGAGTATTTTTTATTTTCATCAGATTCTTGTTTGCTTGTTGCTATAAAGTTTAATCACACTTTAAAATAGAGGGCTTTTTTAATGAAAAGTGATTTTATTATTTAAAAAAACTTAGCTTCAGGATAGACTGAGCTATATTTAGGAATAAAATACAAAAGACTTGCACAACCGTACTGCTAATATTGTGGCTACAGGGAAAGAAAACTGCATATGCAACTACAGCCATGGGATACAGATTTTGTACTCATTAGATGGCATGTGATCTTTAAAATTTGGCATTTCATGATATACCACCAAGCAGGAGTGGCCTACAGTCTCTGCCCAGCACCCTCTATTAGGCAAAAGACCAGAACACAGCCTCTTCTTAAGAATCCAATCCAAATCCAATTGGTTTGTATGTTGCTTGCATTTGATACTTATCTAAATCTGTATTTATCACCAGTGTAAAAATCAATATAAATTTAGCTTCACTGCCTAATTTCTCCATTTCTTCTGGATGAATATGTTCAGTTCAACACTGACATAGACTATTTTGTAACTCATCTCTCTTCTGTGAAGGGTTCATTCTTTTGTCAGTTTTACATGCTCCCATGTTTATTTCCAACCTTGAAGTTATCACAGCCCTGCCACAGATGATCTAAGCCACTCTACCAATCTTACAAAGGAGAGGTATGACTCAGGTGCACTGTAGGCTGCTTCTTATCCTCAACTCAGTCAGCAAGTGTTCATTGGTACTGGTTGAGGTTGCCCAGGAGCAGAATTGTCAAAAAAATAGACTGGGGTTCTTTCGTTTCTATTCTGTTCTTGTAACATCAACAGCCTCCAGCTTTTGGAAATTATTTTAATTGTTAAGAGTAGCCTGAAGAGAAGGCTCAGAGGAGACCTTATCACTCTCTCCAACTCTCTGAAAGGAGGTTGTAGCCAGGTGGGGGTCGGTCTCTTCTCCCAGGCAATCAGTGACAGGAAAAGAGGACACAGCCTTAAGCTGCACCAGGGGAGGTTTAAGTTGGACATTAGGAGGAAGTTCTTCACAGAAAGGGTGACTGGGTGTTGGAATGGGCTCCCCAGGGAGGTGGTGGAGTCACTGTCCCTAGAGGTGTTTAAGAAAAGACTGGATGTGGCACTCAGTGCCATGGTCTATTTGACACGGTGGTGTTGGGTCATAGGTTGGACCCAATGATCTCAAAGGTCTTTTCCAACCTAGTTTATTCTGTGATATTGTGAGCAATTAAGTCTTTGAAAATATTGTTGTAAATAATGATCATTAGTGAATATATACTATCATTCTTACTTGCAGGAAATTGCAGCAGAGTTAATCACAAGCCTTTAAAATCATATCCTAGTACTTTAAAAGTAAGGAAACCAAGATCAAAGCAGCAATCTGGGAGATAGGTAAAAATAAGAGAGGCAAAATCATTCTATGCCCTCTCTACCTACCCTCTTGTGCCTAGTCCTACAGAAGGCTGAGTTCCCTCAAGCTCCAGTGGCTTCAAAGTTTCCTCTTGCTCTAAATTTCACTAGTTCTCCTGAATGTTATGGTCTTTGAAGGCAACTAAGCACACTGATCACTCTATTAGCCATTAAGCAATACACCAACTCCCTTTTCCTGTAATGAGTGGGATAATCTGCTTTGTCTGTTTATGAAATGTTCTAAGGCCACAGAGTTGGAAACAGATGTAATTTGCATTCCTCTGACTCTCTGGGTCTTTCCTTAAGTTCAGAGTAGGAGAACAGCAAAGCAAAGCAGCGTTCTTTGTATGATTTGTAAAGATGATTATATCATCACTTCCTGAAGTATGGAGGTGTTCATTACAAACAGTCTGTGAAAGACCAAGGACTTAGGAACCCATTACTGTATTCTTGCTCTTAGTGTGCTTACAAAACAATGTTTTCTGCAAAGAAATAAATGGTTAGAAATTCTTAAGCTTCCTAAAGTGGAAGGACATGTGACTTGATGTGTGTAAACTAAGTTTATATACATAACATATTAACAGAGGGACTTACAGGTTGGAGTGTTGCTCAGGCTGGGGCTGTCCAAATAAGGGATGCACAAGCACATGCTGACCTATCTGTCTTCCCAACAGCAATTGTTATGTTTATGTCCCATAGACCTTTATGCCACGGTGACAAAATGTAGCCATGCAGTCTCTGATTCCTTGGTCGTTTCATTGCTAGGGAAAACTTCAATTATTTTTTAAAGTTGATTGCAAACCAGCACCTGACTCAAATCCTTTGTGAGCCTCAGTGTCCAAAACCACCCATTCAGAATTACAGAGAGCTGTCAAAGCAAGCATGACATCCAGCAAGACCACGCCCCTCTTCTTCTCCTTCATTCCCCCTTGCAGTGCGTGTTGGGGAGGTGACCCAGTAAATCCCAAGGGGGACTGGTGCTGAAAGTGCTCTGAGAGGGAAGGGGCTTTTGATGTTAGCACTGCCCAAATCCTTCCTCCCAGCTTTCAGGCCCTAGGGCTTTCAGATCAAAGCTGAAGCATTCCTGCAGAGAGCAGAACAGTTTGCCAAAAAAAAAAAAAAAAAAAAAAAAAAAAAAGGAAAGTCTGCCAAAAAGAAAGCTCACTGAACATTTAGGGTGTGTTTAAGAAGTATCAACCTTCAGTTCTTGCTGGAAACTGCTTAGCAGCCCGTGCAGATCTGTTTGCCACAGGAGCACCAGTGCCTTCTCCCCTCTCAGTGTTTCCTACAGCTCCTGCAGCCTGGCCTTAGAAAAGAGAAGCTGCCCCAACCCAGAAAGGGGATCAGTTGTCAGTTTCTGATCCTGATGAAACTCAGGACAGAACAATAGACATCTCTGCTGAGCATTTTCAATCACTTTGATTTAAAAATTAATAGTGCTGAGATAAGCTGTGGGTGATGATGGCTAAAAAATTACTACAGAATTTAGACTGCTATCTTGGAGTAGCCAAAACAATTTTTTGCCCCTTCCTACTAAATCATGATAAAGCTTGTGTGCCAATTGTGTTACTATTCTCTTCCTCACCTCACCTCACCTCTCTAAATAATTTGGTTTTTTCTTTTTTGCTGTTTTGAATCCTCATCATGATGTTGGTACTTCCCAGTTGGGTGTCAGAAGCACCCAGATCACTTTGTGCATCCTTGTTTGAGTCTGTGACATTAGCAAAAAGTTTAAGCATGCTGCATCCTAAGACTTTTGGGATTTCCACCAGGAACTTTCCTGTTCCTTTTCTCATTCCTATCACAGTCAGTTTCTGAGCAAATCTATGATGCTTACACTAAGGACGATTTCTTCCAGCTTATCAGTTTCTCATATGGCACCATATGTGGATTATCTTAAACTTAGGTAAATTAAATTTAGGACATTTCACTGGCAATTACCATACAAACCCCCATAATATCAAGACATTTTGGCTTTATCTATTTTGGGGAAAAAAAAAAGTATTTATATCTTATTTCCTATATGTTTCCATATCTCCCATTTTTCTTTACTTAAGAACTCTTTCTCAAGTCATTCATATTGTTGATGAGCCTCATAATTATTGATATTCAATCCATTGATGTTTGATGAAGTAATTTTCTTGACTAGTTGACTGAAGACTCTTCATGGGGAAATTCCAGTCCCTTCTTTTGCATATTTGGAAGCCGTAGGGATTTGGCTTCCACTTTGAATGTGCTATTTTCTATCTCCCTTCCTTCACTTGTGCCAGTGAGAATTGAATCTGGCCTTTTGTTGGAAGCAGCAAGCGACAGCGTGTACACAAAGCTGGGAATTCAGAGAGGGGCAGATGGGATTTCAGAGGCTGTTTTTGATAATTTGTCCTTACACATTTGTCCTAGTACACACGAGGCATAACAGTAAGCAAAAGAAGGGAAAATTAATCATCTTGCTAATGGACAATTTGTCTCCTGGATGCTCCCTAATGAGGGAGGTCCCTTACAGGCTGTTGTCTTTGTAGAACTTTAGCCCCATGTGTCATCGTATGTATTTCACTCTCTGATGTGGAATTTACCTGCTGCATTTCCGTTTAGAGAAGCTGATTGTGAACCTCATTGATTATTTTCTGGATCAGAGGTATCTGACCTACCTGGGTCAGGGCAACTGTCTGGTATCAGCACAGGCTGGGGGTTGAATGGATGTAGGGCAGCCCTGCCCAGAAGGACCTGGGGGTGCTGGTGGATGAGAGGCTGGACGTGGCCTGGCCATGTGCACTCACAGCCCAGAAAGCCAAAAGTGTCCTGGGCTGCACCAAAAGCAGCGTGGGCAGCAGGGCAGGGAAGTTTTGCCCCTCTGCTCTGCTCTGGTGAGAGAGACTCCACCTGGAACACTGCACCCAGCTCTGGGGTCCCAGCACAGGAAGGACGTGGATGGGTTGGTGTAGGCCCAGATAAGGGCCACAAAAATTTTCAGAGGGATGGAACACCTCACTTATGAGGAAAGGCTGAGAGAATTTGGGCAGTTCAGCTTGGGAGAGAGAACGCTTTGAGAAGACCTTCTGGCAGTCTCCATGTACCTAAAGACAGCTTATAAGACAGATGATGACTGACTTTTTAGCAGCTCCTGTTGTGATAGGACAAGGTATAACTGTTTTAAAGTAAAATAGGGTAGATTTTAATTAGATATAAGGTAGGTATCTTTACAATGAGGATGAAGAGACTCTGGAACAGGCTGTCAAAGAGGTGGTGGATACCCCAGCCCTATAAATGTTCAAGGTTACACTAGACAGGGTTCTGAACAACCTGATATAGTTGATATCCCTGCTCATTGCAGGGACTCTTGGACCAACAACCTTTAAAGGTCCCTTCCAACCCAAACTATTCTATGGTTCTGTGATCTTCATAGTCAAGAATATTAATTGCTATTTCTCTTTCTGCAATTCCTTACGCTAACAAAGAAAAGCTTTAATTAGTTATATTAAGACATAAGTGTTTTATCTCTTATTGCATCTATTGCATCTGCAAAATACCTTTCTCCTTAGCATTCCAAATATTCTTTGGCATTTGACAATATATATATTTTGGCAGAGATGAGAGCAAGTTAACAGGCTGATGGCATTTTAATTACTTTATTGAGATGGCAGTAGCCCAGCATGATTGTTGGAATTTACAAATGTGCGTTGATTTGTATTTTATTTTGTAAACCAGGCCCAAGAGGCTGACTAATTAGAAACATGACTCAAAGCTATGAGGGGTACTTATTGATTCAGATCATGAAAAGACCAGAATGATCAAAAGCAAACATCTATCTCCCTCTTCATCTGGGGTTCAGGAGGTTAAGTGCCATTTGTCTCAAATCCCTGGCATTAGCTCTCTGTCTGTAATGGAGAAGAAAATTAGCATCTACATCTACCCAGTTTTGGTATGTACTGTATTGTTTGAAACAATGTGCTTTTCATTATTAAACTGTGTGTAATAATCTATTATCAACTCCTTTCATTAACTGATATTTTGGTTTTTTCTCCCCTTAACTCATATTTTTCATTCTATTTATTTGAAGTTTGAAATGTATGGCTTCATTTTAGAAGAAATAGCATGATTGGCTAAGTAGATAGGTTTTGTGCTGCACATCTAATTAAAATACCATGGCAGCATCTAATCACTTCATTAGTTACTTGGGACCAATTTTAAATGGCACCAACAGTTCTGTGTTGCCATAATGCAGCAAAAATGCTGAAATGTTAATGCATTCATGGGGTAGTGACAGAAAAGGCAAACCAGAATTGTTTTGTACTGACTGTGCTGCTCCAGGTCTTCACTGGAGCCTGGCTTCAGGACTGACAAGGAAGGTAATGTGCATGGTGAGAACATACATTGAATTAAAACTCGTCTTGAATGCACCTGAGAGAGAATTTGTTTTCTGGGAAAGAGAGCAGGAAGCATCCATACCTGCCTCCTTCTGCCCCCTGTTCTGCCAGGGAGGGACCATTTTTGGGCTGATCTGGGTGCATCCTTCTGTGCCACCAAACCACTGCAGAGAGGCATTCTGTTTTCCAGGGTGTCTCAGATTTTTAGACACCTTTTCCAGACTGAAGAGCCTAAAGTAAGAAACGTGATTTACTTTTTAGCACGTAAAAAAAAGCACAGATAAATGTCAGGCTCTTTCGAGTACTCTTCTGTTGCTCTGCCTGTGTTGTCTCACCATGGTGCACATGGAAAGCAAAGCTAATTGCATTAGCACTGGAGTGCAGCAAGAAGCATATTGGAGCTGGGCTTGGAAAGCGGAGCTCGCAGGCCTCTGCCTGCTGCAACCGCCTGTGCCAAAGCCTTCATTACTATGAGCTGGAAATATTCACACCCTCCCACACACAAGGACTGGATTGAGAAAGTTTCATATTGCAGAGTTACTGAAATTATTAAATACAAAAACAAAGGATGTCTCATATAGGAGACTGATTGAGGTTTAGCAGTGCTGAAGGAAAGCAAGACTTTCCATTCCAAGTCAATGGGCTTCAGTAACAACTGCCACCAAATCATTGCTACTTCAGTGCTACTCAGTGCCACAGCAAAAGTGGCTTAATACTGTTCTACCTGCAGAAGAAAAAAAAAATTTTTTTCCAGTATTTTTTCCAGTGACAAAGTTTATCGCCTCAAATGTGAGACCAAGCACCGAGCAACCTCAGCTTTCCTTGCGGGTGCAGGGACCTGAAGGTGTTCAATGTGGGCTGCACTTGTTCTCTCTGTACTGTGCTCCACTGTCTTCCTCCAAGGTGTAAGTTTCCAGCTGGAGTTCCAGCAGTCACAGAGTGTCAGGCAAAACCCCACTGGATGTCTGCCTGCTTTGCCCCTGCCCGGTGGGTGACCACGTTGAACAGGAGTGGAGGCTGAAGACATGGTGACATGGAATAATCCAAGGGTTGCAGATAGAACTAGGAGGTTTATGCCTCCCCCTAGTTACTCCATCCCAGCTTATGACCAGTCATGTAAAAGGCTAAGTCAGGTCAACTCCAGTTTGCTCTGACTCAGCCTCTTCCATGGCAGGGCTTTAAACCACATTTACATGGCATCTATTTACAACAAAAAGAAAAAAAATATCTGCAGACAGCTTTTAAAAACCAGGCTTCTATAACCAAATCTGATTTAGAGTGCAGCCTACGAGACAGCTGATTTAATTGAGCTAATCTAGCAATTACCTCCAGGAAAAAAATAATGGTTGTGCACAGAGGATTTAAAAAAAGCTCCCCACAGTGGAAAAGAATGGGAAACCACTGCCTGAAGTTTCATCAAGCAGAAATTTCATTTACAAAGGACTTAAAAGAGATATTGTCATGTGGCTAGAATAGTAGGTTGGAATCATCTAACTAAATATAGCTATCCACATCCGAGTTGATCAGCTTGACTAAGTTACAGTCAATGGAGGAATGCTTGATATGATAAGTAGAGCATAAAGCATGATTCCTTTCTTCCTAAAGGTGTCCAAATTAGATGAATCTCAGTCCTTAAAACATTTGTTTCTCACCAGAAAGGAACCTCCAGTGACTAGCTCAGACACGGATCCTTGCATTATAGATGTGTGAAGTTAAGTGAACAATGTGACAAGTATTTTTGCTTTTTCAAACATTCATACCATTGCTTTTTTTCCATGAAATATTTGAACTGCAGTCACCTTGCCTCCTTACTCTTTCTGTTTTGGTCTGCACCTTATTAATTTCTTTCTGCTGCAAAGGCTGTCAAGAGGACATTGTTCTTCGCCTGACATACCTACTTACTGCAAAGCACTGTGTACACTGCTGTATAAATAACATCTCTGGGGGAAAAAATGAATAATTGAAAGGGATGGAAAACTTTGTTCAGTTGACTGAAATAATCTAGTAGAAGCTATATGAGAACAGAGACTACTGGGACAAAATTTCCCAAGCATATATCCTAGGAATTAATTTTGACAGTTCTGAACAGAGTTCTGTAAAAAGACAAATAATTCAACATCCAGGTATGGGGAACAGAAGAGGTTAACAACAAACCAGAGAGACCTGCTCCAGCTGGAGATAAGTTTATTGATGTCTGTTTCCAAAAATCTTCCATATCTGGAATTACCAGTAATAGAACTAGGTTCATAGCCTGAGAAGAAGAGGAAGCCCCTTTCCTTATAGACCAAAGTGTTTTATTTTCCATCTAGACTGTGAAGTGTCTGGCAGCACCCTTTCATTTTTCCTGATTGGTGCTACTGAAACTGCAACTATTTCCATGGTATAGCACTTACTGTTCTACTGCCTATGTTGCCATAAAGAGTGGACCACAAGGAAGACTCTTTGAGGCTGGGTGAAGGGCTAGTCAGGTTTAGATTGCACGAGGTGAGGGATCTGTGGTGAAGATACGTGAGTAGATGGCTTTTGAATATTACTGTAGATTTCTTCTCTGGTTATGAAAATAGTGATATAATTTTTATTTTCCTTTGTGTACTGTCAAAGATTTTGATATGAGACTTCCTTTTGTGTTTTGCACCTGTCCTATTTAGACGAAAAACTTGGTGTGCTTTTTCCTCCAGTGGTGGGTTGACTGTGGCTGGATTCCTTCCACTCTCCTCCTGCTCCGGTGTGGACAGTGTGGACTTCCATCAGAGACAGTCCTCCGTGTACATCTCCAGCATGAGTCCTCCTCACAGTCTTCAAGAACTGTTCCAGTGAGGGACTCTTCCACAGGGTGTAGCCCTTCAGGACCTGGCTATTTCAGCATGGGTCCCTCATGATATCACAAGTCCTGCCAGCAAACCTGCTCCAGTGTGGACTTCTCTCTCCATGGGGTCACAGATCCTGCTAGGAGCAGAAGCTTGCTCCAACATGGGTTTTCCATGGGGTCACATATGCCTTTGTGTCGCTCTGTTTTTCTAAGGTTCTGCTAAAGCCTTCTGATGTTTACCCATTGTGGTGGAGTTTCTCACGCACTTTTCATGTAAATAATGATTGGTTTGCATTCCTTTCTGGAGGAGGAGAGAACTGATGGACTGTTAGTTTGACCAGTCTGGTTAGAGAGGACAATTTTCTTCCTCCAATCCATAGTCACTGTTGAAATTCTATAAATGTCGAGGTCTGTAAATAAAGTCCCCTTTTTTTGCCTTGGACACCTCAGTGCATGAGTGTTGTTCTTTCGTGTCATATTGCAACACCTTTGCCTTTTGGCATCCACGTGCTCTGGTGTGGGGTCCTCCGTGGGCTTCTTTGTGGACCTCCAGGAGCTGCAGGGGAAACTCTGCCCTGGTGCCTGCAACACCTCCTCCTCTCCTTCAGCACTGATGTTTGTGTCTTCAGATTTTTTTTCTCGCATATTCTCACTCCTCTCTCTGCCTACAGATTCAATTCAGGCTATTTTTTCCCCTTTCTTACATATTGCATCCCAGAGGTGCTACCACTGTCACTGGTGGACTCAGCCCTGGCCAGCAACAGGTCCATCCTGGAGCCAGCTGGAGTTGGCTCTGCCAGACATGGGGAAAGCTTCTGGCAGATTCTCACAGAAGCCATCCCTGTAGCCCCCGCTCTGCTACACCAGGGACTGTCTGAAGGAGGTGTTATTCCATTGCACACACAGGAAGTGGGCGTGCCCATGAGCAGCAGCAGCAGCCCAGGTCCATGCACACCTGGGTTAGGTGCAGTGACCAGGGGGTCCTGCACCCCCAGGCAGGGTCGCGGCAGAGAAGAAGAAGCTCTGCAGCAGCAAAGTCTTAAGAGGAGCAGAGGCTGTCCATCTGGAGGGACCAAGTAGTAGTGTGCTGGGTAACTGGCAAATGCAGGCTTTCAGCCTCCCCCTCTTGTGAATGTGCTTACCCCTGCAGATAACCCCATTTTATAATCTTCATATGTTTGTGTCATTTTTGTCTCACAGATAGACAGGGTGTTAGCAAGGCAAATGCTTCCCTGAAAAGTAGCATCTTCTGTATGCCCACATCAGTACTGTCTTTTTTTAGACTAGAGCTGAGAATTTTATTTTGTTTGAAATAATAACATTTTGGTTTTTTAATCTTTTTCTGCTTTGCATTGAATATAGTGTTTGTGGGGGTGAGACCAAAAGAGAATTTTCTTCTGTTCTAGTGACTGGCATTTTCTATAACTGTTTTCTGCCCATGGCTGTCTTGTTGCTAACTATCAGACTTGGCCCTCCTGTATTTACTATAAACTGGACTGTGAGATCGCACAGTTGATAAAGCCCTTCAATTTTTGCAGACTATGCTGGTTGCCACTCAATAATAGACCTTAAATTATAGCTTCTCACTAAATGTATACCCTTAAGAAAAAAAAAGTATTTAACCTGTACCTTTTATATACTTCTGAGCCATTCATAAGGAATTAAGAAAGCCAGTATAAATTTGTAAAGTATCTATTATGACACATGAATTCCCTCTCCAATAAAATCCCCACATATTTACATTAAAAATGCAGCCAGCAAGAAAAATGGTTTGGAAAATAAATTGCCCAAGATCAGACTATTACAGCTCTTTGCCCTTCCTTTTTTCTGCTTCAGATTCCCCCTGCTCCTGGTTAAAAGGGCAGGGCCCAGGAGGCTGGCTGGTCTCTGTACTGTCCCCAGTGCACTGAGCCCCGGGGTCTGCTGCCACCACCCCTGAGGCATCCCTGGAGGATGGCAGGCACAAAGTGACCTTGGTGGCCATCTGCTCCTTTGCACCTCCCAGTCCTGGGGAAAAGCACTGCATGGAGACACAAGCTTGGGGTCATGTCTCTGTGCAAGGCAGCATCTGCTGAACCCCAACTGCTGTGAAAGGCACAGGCCCCACAGTCAAGCATGTTGTCCTTAGATGTGCCACATACTTGAAAATGCATTTATTCACTTATGAAGATTAAACATGTGATAAAGACAGACCAGTCATATTTCTTATTTTCTGCAATTTTCCTGCAATAAAAATAATGGTAAAACCTCAGCAACATATTAAATCCGGTGCTCTTTAAAAGCTTATGGACAGGTGTTTATTTTAATTCTTAATGCTGGGTATGTAGGGAGACGGTCACTCCCGACCTAGAGTTGCAGTAGAGTTCTTACAAGAAAATAAACTCAAAATCTTGTAGCAATAAAAAGCTGGATGCTTATTGGGAATATTATCGCTTTCACATTTTATATAGCTGCTTCATCATGTTCTTTATATTGGCCAGTGATCCCCTAAAGACATCTCTCATGCCAAGGTGCCTCAAATGCATTTGAGGTCAGTATGACCTTGTTGAAGTGCCTGTCAGCAGTTTTTCTTGCCAAGATCAAGGTAATCAGCACCTGGAGGTACCTCTCTCATGATTGCAAAAAGGTACTGCACAGCCTATTGTTAAGGTGAGAGATAGCTAAACCATCTTGATGCATCACTGAGCTGAAGTATCAGCTAATTTGGATATCTTTATGTGGCACTGTGGTGCCCTGTATGCCTCCACTAAGCGATGATTTTGTACCACAGGATGACCAAGGTATGAATACACACTTATGATCCCTCCCATGCATGCAGGCCTGCTTGTTTCAGCAGCAGTTTCCACACATCCAAAGGGTGTGGGGTGGGTGGCTCCTACTTTTAAATGAGAAAGAGCTCCCAGATCCTAGTACCCAGAGATGGTACTACAGTTCAGATTCATGGAGAGGGCTGTCTGGCAAAATTTGGGCCTTCACAGCCTGTAAATTATTCTGAATATGTGGAAGAAAAAGTTTGGAGAATGTTGCTAACTAGCTCAAATGGCAAAATTTTTATGCATGTTACGATGCCAAAGTGAGTGGGAGACAACGGAGGTCCAAATACCAGCAGGAGTTATTAATGTTATTATTGCCTTGAAAAGTACTTACCAAACATTTAACATCATGTTTTCACATTCTCCACTTAACTTCGATCCATGACAGCTGATTTCCATTCCAGATAAGTTGGCAGACAAAATGATGGGATTCCCCAGTATTGGATGTTAGTTTGTGTTATTTGGAAATGCTTCCCTTTATTGTCTGATGGCCTCCATGGCTATGGAACCGGTAGCCTTCTAATACATCACTCTGTGTGTGCCTAGTTTTCAGCTGGGAAAGATGATGGCATGATGCTACCCAAGGCTAGATGCCTTGCTACTGGCAGTGGGTAATTGCTCAGACAGTACTGGTATTCCTGTTGTCTCCAGGTTCACCAGGAGACATGATGCCTGGGCTGCCTCAGGGTCACACGGGATATGTGGGGCAGATTCAGAAGTCACATCTAGACATTATGAATCCATTGTCCTCCAAAGGACTTGCACCACCTTACACCCTCAAAACATGTCTCTCCCACAACATCCCAGAATGGTTTAGGTTGGAGGAGACCCTGGAGGTCACATGCTCCGGTTCCTGGCTTGGAGCAGAATTAACTTCAAACTTTGACCAGGTTGCTTGACTGCCCAGTTGCATTTTGAGCATCTTCAAGAAGGGAAAATCCAGAAGCTTGCTGCATTGCTTGTTCCAGAATTTGTTTAGTTTCTCTGTTAAGATACTTTTCCATATGTCAAATTTCTCTTGCTGCAAGTTGCATCCATTTCACAGCTCATCACTGAAAAGAGTCAGGCTCCATGTTTTCCATATTCTCCCATGAGTTGGTTGAAGAAGACAGTAAGATCTTCCTTTTGCCTGATCATCTTCAAACTGAACAAATCCAATTCTTCACTCTCTTCACATATTTAAACTTCTGATTTGTGCTCCCACCTGTAATCTTCTAGATGTCCCTCCTGTGGAATCTCCCATTTGCAGTGGTTTTACTGTGTTGGGGAACCCAAATCCAGACACAGCACACCAGATTTTGCCTCACAAGTTCCAGAAAGAGGGGAATAAACTCATCCCTCAATCTGCTGGGTGTGCTGTTCACAGGCAGCCCAGCCCATGGCTGCTCTTCCCAGCCCCAAGAGCCTACTGCAGACTTGAGTTCAGCTGCCCTCCACCAGTACCCACAGCTGGCCCTGGCCTGTGATGGTGCAGAGGGTTATTTCATCCCACAAGTATAGCAATACAGTGATTTGTGAACTAGCTGAGGTACCAGAGAGGAAATGATCTGCTTTTTGAGTAAAATTTGGTGTGGTTTGATTTGTTTGCATAGATGGCATACAAGGTGTTTGTAGTACCTCTCCTACCAAACATGATGAGATGTGCAGTGTACTTAAAAACTTTCTGTTTGGTGATTTAGGATGAAATGAAAGCCTGCTTTGCTAAGACAGACAATAATTAACTACAGCTTTGGAGAGGGTTTAGGTTCATCTGTTAAACCAGGTTCACAGTCTTTTACCAGTGAAATGAACATATGGCGGGGGGGTGGGGAGGGGAAGACAAACAGAAAGGAGGGATCACATGGACTACGAAGTTTCCTTTCTGCTTTTCATGAGAACATGAAGACACAAGGCAACTTTACCTCTGTTATTCTCCATCACAAAGCAGAATATGGCACAAAGCAGCAGTGGGGCAGCATCTCTGTGACATGATGGGCCCTCTGTGCCACACTGGAAAAGCTCTGTGCCAAGGTCAGTGGTTGGCAGGTCTGTGGCTCTCCACTGTTCCAAGGCAGTGATATTCAGTCAGGCAGGAGACATCTGTTCTTAAAAAATTAAAATTAGAGTAAACTTTAAGGTGTGAGGAGTGCTGGGATCAGTCCTGGTCCAGAACTGAACAAGATGGGACTTATGTGTGCAGATTGATGATGCATCACAAAGATTATGAATTTCCTGTTAAGGAGTCATTCAATTCTCTCCAGCTTGGTAGGCAACATTTTTACAATGAGTTGAAAACAGATCAAATATTAGACCAGCCTATAATTTCTCTTAAAGATGCTGTGGGTTTATGTCTTTTATTTCTGGGTTGACCTTTTTTTGGTTTTTGTTTGGTAGTCTGTATTTATGTTTCTGTAATTGAAACAAATGGCAGATGACTAGCTAAATTCCTTTAAGAAAGTGTTCCCAGAGACACAGTGTCAATAAACAGAAACATGCAGGTTTATAATTATTTGTGATCTGTCTAATAGAATAATAATTTAATAAGGGTAGTCACAGAGCTCTTTAGTTCAAATTAGCATGTTTCCATTGAATTAAATGGATCTCTGACAGACTTCAGCATCTGAAGAATTTTCAAGCAAATTGTGATTTCAAATAGACAGTTCACCTTAAAAAGTGTGTTCAGCAGTGGTACACTCAGACTGCATCATGGAAGAAGAAATGCCACTCTCTGTAGAATGATTTGCTACTTCTTTGTGTATAGCAGTCTGGAAGCATGTGTGAACTCATTATGTTGTTGAAAGAGGAATTCGACAGCGCCAGAAAGTGAATGCTGGTCTTTATCATCAGCAAGACACTAAGTGAGGTATGATTTAGTAGAAGGAATTAGTAAAATGGGACAAAATATCTTCTCTTCCATGAATGCAAAAGAATTTTTTTCTGATTCCCAGAACACAACCTGTGTTGATTGGATGACATGACATTAAAACTGCTGACACACTCAGAGATGGGATGCTTGTTTACAGAGAATTGAAATTCAGATCCATATTGTCTGAACAAGGCTGGCTGCAGACAATTTCAAATTGTTTTCCTTTCTCTGAACCATTTACCCAACAATGTTTTCCCCCAAGAAGTACTGGCTTCTGCTAATCACACAAAATATGTCTGTGCAGCAAATTCAGAAGTATGTGATGGCTCAGGGGCTTTGTCATCTCTATGATCCATTACAAACTTCATGTTTTTACATTTTTTATTTTCAGAAGAGAAATCTCTAATAGACTGATTATCTGGAGAGACCTGTGGGCTATGAACTAGGCTGGGCAGTGCTGAAGCCTCATGACTCCACCTCCTGGCTATTGGGAGCTGAACAGAAAATCCATCTCTGATGTTGCTGTGGTCAGGGAAGAAGCAAAGATCGGTGTTTGAAGGCATTGCAGATAATTTGGAGAAAAACTCCTGAGCTGTGGTACTCATTGCTGTACTGATTCATTCTCAAGTTATACTTGGTTATTTTACATCACAGTCCTGTGTTACTCAAAGGAGACAGGCTTGAAAAGACAGCAATAGTTCTGAAATAGGCTGAAAATAAATGAGCAGGCTTAGAAACTTTCTAATAGTCCTTCCCTGTAAATTATGGAAAGAGAAGACATTTCTGAGTCAGTATGAATTGAAGATTTGTGTGATTTAAGACTTGTTTTCTTTTGGAAGTTGCCATACTGCTTGCTGCGGTGTGAAGTGTGGTAGTTATTCCACCATCCCCACAAACACAACTGACTTGTGCAAGCACAGACTCAGAAAAACATCTAAAGCATTGCCTCAACATGAAAAGCATGTTGTACAATTCCTTGTTATTGTAATACATATGGTTCTGTGTAGACCATTAACACTCTGGATTTTCTGTACAGGACAGTAAGATGGGATGATACCCTCTGATGACTGGCCTGCTTGCATATGGCTGCAGAACACAATTTGGATGAAGAATGGTCATCACTTAGGATATGATCTTTTGGAATAAAAGTTTTGTCTTGGAGTGAGACAGAAAAACTGCTGAAGTGTTTTATGGCCAATGTGCATTTTGTTTTGATGTCTGAAGATAATGATGATTTCCTCCTATCCTGTTAAAAGGCTAAAGCTTACTATGTTTTCTGTTTGCAAGCTAAGTTTATTTCAAAGAAGACCTAAATGCTTTAAGATATGACAGTGTCAGGGCATGTGAGATCTATAAAATAAGGAGCAGCTCAGAAGGGGTTAATGGGGAATGAATGGAGGCTCTGATACTTCCACTTAACAGATCTAAGGGACATCTAGTTTTAACAGCAGGCAGAAAGTTCAAAACAAACAAAGGTGATGACTTTTGCATTCTATGAAGGTAGTCTGTGTGGCCCCTTGAGTCTGGATGTTGGGAATACTAAGAACTTGAATGGCTTTAAAAACATGAGTAAATAAAATTAATTGAAAAGGACCCACCAGTATCCATTCAACAAAAAGACAACAGCTCTTGTTCAGAAAGTCTCTGAGCTACAATGTTGGGTTTTTTTTGAGTCAGGGACTGAACTTGGGGGAAATAGAAGTGTGTGCCTCCCTTGCATTACCATTCCTCCCCTGTTGACCACAGACGGGAACAGGGTGCAGTGATCAACAAACCCATGGTCTGCCTGAGTAACAGAACAGTCTCATGTTCTTGTTGTGCTGCATTATTAGACTGGATCTCAAAACTACTGTAAAGACCCAGTGTAACTGAGAATGACAAAAGGGCTGGAGGATCTCTTTTGAGACCCATCTCTTGATGTTAATTTGGTAACAAATATCACTGAATTGGTATTTTATGCTGTAAGAAGTTATGGATCTAGACTGCAAAGCATTCACTCCATCTATTATCATTGAAACCCTAAGATATTTTCAAACAGTTGGTAACAGGTCCCCCTGGTTAGGGACCTCATGGTTTCCTGAGAACCATTTCAAATAAAGATCCCATGACAATCACATGAGTTTTGAACTGGAGTATCCATTTGTATGATCCTTTGTCCCTACAGTCCAAACCAACAAGATAGAGGCATGCTACAAATGTCAGATCAAGCTAAATCAATTTGCACTCTCTGAGGTTTGCATATATGCAATCTTGTCAAATGAAAGCCATAACAAGCTTGATACAACAAAGGACAGAGTGAGCTCCTTATGCTGTTTGTAGTGGGAGCAGCTAAAGCCTCATGCCTTCTATAAAGGCAGTTTGTTTAAAGAGACTGGGAAAGATGCCCATGTTCTAACAATTTTTTTTTTTTTACTTGCCAGTGTTAAAGAGAAAACAAGTTATTGCCACAGTAAGAAGTCAGACTTTAAAAATGGTAGAAGCATGCATCTTGGACCTGTTATATATTTATATATATTTTTTTTATATATATATGTATTCATCAGCCTCTACAGGGGAAGAAAGCATATTATAATGTGATTACCCACAGCGAGGAGCTGCTGGAGTGCTAATAGCAATCTGTCCTCTTGAGCTTGCAGAGCTCTCCACGGCAGCCTGGAGACTCTTCTCACTTTAAATTCAAGCTTATTGTCTAAAACAGAAGTTATGTTGCAAAGCACTAAAAGACATTTTAATAAAATGGTCCAGACTAAATTGCTGACTACAGGACAATTCTGCAGCTTCACAATAGGAATTGCAGGGTTCCTTCTGCCTTCTTAACTGCATGATAAATTGCAAGCCTCTTGCTTCTGTGCCACAGGCTCAGAGAGCATTACATGATCACCATTGCTTTTCTGATTTACTTTTCATGCCTACTGGTGTCCATATAAAAGTATCTCTGTTTATGCTCAGGCTCCCTCAACTTTTCTCATTGGTTATATAGTAGAATAATCAGATTGGCAGTTAATGTAAACATATATCATGGATGTAATGTTAATTACATTTTAGTTCTCTGTGTCCATTACATCCATCACCTCAGGTTGTGTGAGGCTATTAACCCATTGTCAGGCCTCTGGAGATCAATTTACTCAGATGTGCACAAGGTCTGGTTCTGCAATTTTACACCAAATTTACACCAAAATACCAAAATCTTCTGTTCTCAGAGTTTGCAGACCATTTTGCTTTGCAGTGCAAGGTGTATTGTTTTACTGTTGTCTTTTATGGCTGGAAGCTACCCTGGGCAAGAGTAATACATGGAGGTTTTTTCTCACCCAAATCTCTGAGACTAGTGTTTTTCTTCACAGAGGTCCTCAGGGGCATGAGGAAGGTTGACATTCACCACTGTTTAGGTAGAAGTAATTGGTGAAATTTTGTTTGTTTGAATAACTCCCTGTGGACCTAAGCCAAAATCAAGTTGACAGAAAGCCTCGTACTGGCTACAAGAAGATTTTGTTCCAGCTCAGGAGTGAAGACTTTGCTTCAAACACTGTGAAAACTGAATAGGTCAGATGGGAAAATGCCACAGGAAGAAGAGCAAGAGAGCAGATGTGAATATGTTACTAAAAATGTAGGGACCTTTATGAGATCCTTTCTGTGCTATTGAGAAACTGAGTCAAGCTAGTCTTCTAAGCCCTGGTTTTACTAGATTGTAGGTGTAATTTGATGGCTTCTGCTCCTCAGTAAAGA
Source organism: Phylloscopus collybita (assembly GCA_027886175.1). Taxonomy (NCBI): domain Eukaryota; kingdom Metazoa; phylum Chordata; class Aves; order Passeriformes; family Phylloscopidae; genus Phylloscopus; species Phylloscopus collybita. The sequence continues at coordinate 19,657,184 of JAJNNQ010000002.1, forward strand.
GGATGAATGCATTTGAGACTGAAAAGAGACCCCACCTGTAATTTCTTTCTGAGATCCACCAAATAGACAGTTTTAAATTTTTTAGTTTGTGCTTCAGTGGTTCAGTTAAATGTTTTTAATCAGGATGTCATACTGTATCAAGGGAAGGAACCTTTGGAAATCTAAGTGTATTATGTCAGCTGTCACTTTTTATTAACTAAACTTGTCAAAAATGCTAGCAATATTACAGTGTTAAATGCTAACATTTAAATTTACATTTAAATGGGATGCTATTGTTTTCATTAAAGTGTGTTGTCAGTGTTCTTTATATTTGCATCTTACATGGTACTTAAACCAGTCTTTAATAACAATATTTATGTCATGCTCAGTCTTTCCCATGATTTTGCCTGTGATGAGTGCTAAGCTAACAAGCCTACAGTCAGCCCTGCAGTTTGCCCAGCATTAACACTTTATCTGTTCTTATGTCCATTGTGCAAGATAAAACACAGAAAACTGTTTAAAAAAATGTAGCTTTTGATGTAGGTTATATATATTCTGTATGCAAAAATGTCAGGTCTACCAAAAGCACCTATAAAAGATATAGCAAAGATAATCACAGCATAACCTCTAAATTTTGATGCAGCCTCTGGCTCTAACTCCTGCAGTTTACAAAAGTATTGTTGGGTGAATTTACTCTATGTGTAATTGGTTAATATTTACACAGTGCTTTGAAGGCACAAACTATTGAAGTCCTAAATGGTATTTGAACCTGCATAAACTTGCTGCTTTAGGGGAAGGATTAGAAATAAATGCCACGTGAAGTAAAATAAAACCTCAGTCAACGAGAGTGAGACTCAAAGCTGATGTTCTAGTGTGACAGATGGGATTCTGCTCTATTGAAAAACCCAGAAACACCTTACAATTAGCTGACCATTATGAAATATTGTTCCAATTTCTAAATTGTGACATGGTTACAAGGGAAGGACATACAATGACACTGAACAATTGAATCAAATATGCTATAAAATAACAGTCCTAAAATAGTAAATGTTGCAATGAATTATTTAAGTTGCTTATTTTAACATTTTATTTACTGAATTTTGCATTATTAAAATTACAAATCATGAACTCACATTGTGCTGTCATTGAATCTGGCCTCCCTGAGATTTGCTTTGTTCCCATTCAGTCTATCCAGTTGGTTAATATGAACTTGGTTCCTGAGTCATTACACCCTTGTGATTCATGCCACCGACTCCTTGTTGCCCATTCCCTCTCATTTGAATTTTCTTGGCTGTGCCAGGTAAGCTTTGCAAAGCTCCAGCACACCATGAATCTCTCATCATGTGTTTTCCCATGTGCAACACCTCTTGTCCTCCATGTCCCAGGGTGCTAAGCTACTGCCTTCTTTAATTTAATTTTATCCCTGGCACTCAACTTTCTTGCAGTACTCAAATGAAAAAAAAATTAAAGTTGCTTGGTAAAATGAAATCCCTCATGAGCTGCCCAGCATATGCCAACTTTCCTGTGATTGTTTTTATACTGTATAAATTTTCATATATTTTTGCTAAATATATAACAGTTTCATGTACAGGTCAATCAATGGCTTCTTTAGCATGGTAACAAGTAGAGACTACTCCTGTGACATGCCCCAAATGGACCAAGGCTTTGAGATAAAATTCCTTACAGGGAAGAGAGGAATCTGTAATGCTAAAAACGGAACACATCAAATAGAAAACTTTTTAGACAGAGTGAAAGCACAAAGGTATAGAAACAGGTCTACCTATACTCTTCTGAGTTGCTGAGGAAAGCCTGGATCTGTCTGTCCCATCCAAGGAAATAATGCTGCCCAGGTGCAGAACAACGTCCCAGTCTGTTCCTGTTTGTGTGTCTCTCCTCTTCCATGTCCTCTCCAATGACCACCTACAGCCCTTCATGGAAAACATGATGTAATAAACACACAAAAAAGGAGAATCACCCATCATGATTTAAATAGACCCTGAGAAGGCAGGTCCCATGGACAATTCTTATATCATCTTCAACATAATTTCTGTTCTTCTTTGAGGTCAGAAAACCTTGATAAGGATGATTCCTTCTGGGCAAAGCTGCAGCAGCACCGATAAACCCAGCAGCAGCAGCATAGAGCAGGGTCTGTCTTCTCTTGTAGCTTGGATGCTTTATATTCAAAACTACCTATTTATAACATTTCTCATATGAATGCTAAAATGGTATCTGCCATTTTTAAAACAACACTTTTCTGGTGAAATCATTTTATTTTTGAACCTACCTACCTTGTGCACGTAGTCATACTGCTGGCAATGACAGCTGAGGTTTGACTCAAGTCCCACTAGAAACAGTGTTTTGCCATTACACCTCATTTGCCTTTTTCTCTTGAAACTTCTCCTGATAGAATAACTTTTGGATATTTCAAAATATCCGTTCAGTGGCAAGTTAATTTTGAGACTATCAGTGATACCTGGCTAATGTCTGGATGGAAATGCAAAGCCGACTGGATGTAAGCACAGTGCTCACTGCCCCTACCTGTCCTCAGAGCAGCCTGTGTGGGAGGAGAGGCTGCCCTGCTCATCAGACAGGGTAAGGCACATGCTTAGCTTTAATTGGAGATGGATGGTTGACAAGTGATACTGCTAAACCTGCTACCCATCACTACCTGAGTCTGAGTTTCTCACCTTGCTCCGGGGGGATGCAGGCAGTGCTGGCTGAGGAGTGGAGTGGGTGCTGCACCCCAGCCTCCCCCAGGTGTTTAAAACCTGGGCTTAATCAGCTGGAGGAGAGACATGGAAGTGGGATGTGATTCCTGTCCTTGGCTACTTGCCATGTGTTAGAAGGCAGTTAGACTCCTCACAGAGGTGAGCAGTGAAAGGAAACCTTCCCATGTTGCAGAAGAGAAATTCAGATTAGAATCAGAGAATCATTGAGGATGGAAAAGCTTCTAAGATCATCTTGTCCAACCATAAACATAACGCTGACAAGTTCACCACTAAACCGTGTCCTTAAGTGCCACATCTTTTAAATACCTCCAGGGACGGTGTCTCAGTCGCTTCCCCACGGCAGCTTGTTTCAATGCTTGAATTTTGATTCTTCCATTTGGACTGTAAAAGAGGTTGGGTGACTCATGCCATCAGCGTGTTTTGGGCGTCATGCCTTCCTCTCCACTGACCCTGCAGGGAGCTGGAGTGAGCAGTTCAGCTGGAGGTGGTTGCACTGCAAACACCAGCTGTACCACAGGAGCTTCTTGTCTACCCTGCTTGGAATCACCCATCTGTTTGCCCCTTGGTCCTTTAAGATATTTTAAGAATAATTGGTTCCTTAGTAGTGACTGAACTCCTTGTAAGGACAGATAATCTGTAATCCATGCATTCTAGCTTATTGTTATAAATGGGCATGCAAATGTTTCTGTAAATGTTTTTCCTTTTCCTAAAAGAGCCATTGGTTTTCTTGGGCTTTAGCTGACTTTGTCATTAAAAGTAAATCTAGGAGACCAGGTAATCATTCCCAGAATATTTCCATTTCAGGCTAATGATAGTGAAGAACAACCCCTGAGGTAGTGTGCGAGTTAATACTGCTGACAATTTTTTCATGTTTCTCCTGTAGAATTATTTATGCTTTCTCATGAATGATTCCCTGGAAGGTTAATCAAAAAAATATGGGTGCATATTTCCTTCTTTGCTCCAGCTATCAGTTCCAGAGCAGTATGTTTACGTGGAAAACCCAAGATATTGTTCTAAATGTAATACCTTGCATCAAGGCTTTCTGTATGTGACAGCAATAGGAAGAGGACTTGCAGATGCTGGCCTCTGCAACGTACTCTATTAGCTTGGCACAGTCTTATTTTGGTAGGATTCCACTCTTGATGGGATTTTTGCAAAATCTGTCAACATAGACAGATGCTCAGTGCTGAATAAGCTTTGTTTACTATTTGTGCTAGAAGTGAGTTAAAAAGCTCTATGATCACCTTCTGGCCAAAAGGCAATGCTAGAGTTTTCTGTGCAAAGAGCATTTGGAATCTTAACATTTTCAGAATCATGTAGGGGGAAAAATGAAATCCCACTGATACTGAAGAACATGTGAAATATAGTTTATGTGAGTGTGCCAAAGACTTCTGTCCAAGCTGGAGCAAGGGAATGCCTTCTGATCCTTTTGTTTCTGAGGTAATTTCTGGTTTTTTTTTTGCACAGCCTCAACCAGTCCTCTAGACAGAACGTAAATCCAAGAAAGTTCTCTTTAGAGTATTTGGAATTAAGTACTGCACAGGTATTTTGCTAACATCTGTCTGCCTCAGTTTAGGGAACAGAAACTGATTCATCTGAGGAAGCTGCTGGCAACTGACATATAGAAAAGCTGAATCACAGCCAGCACCAGAATCATAAAAGTGCACTGTTTTGTTCAAAGGGAAGAATTTTGTCATTAGCCATGCCAAAACCTGCCTTCGTTGACAGAAATGGATGAGCGAGCATTACCTTATCTCAACATCCAGTTTACCAGGTCACACACTGGTAGAGTCCTAATTGCATCCGTGATCTCACAGAGATGACAAAGCCAAGCTTGTTCCTGGCTCAGGAGAAGCTTCTCTGTATGTACGTAATTGAAAATGGGTTATGTGGCCAGGCAACAGGCAGCCCTTGCAGGGAAGCCCCTCTATGACACTGCCTTGTTCTCTTCTTTGTCCCCTCCTGGGAAGGCTCTGTTGTGAAGGAGATGATGTCTGGAGACAGCAGGGACCACCGATATCATGGCTGCTCACCAGCCTTACACTGGTCCCCTCGGTGAAGTTGTCCCTAAATAAATGGATTGCAGCCTCAAACAATGAGAAATACAGGTGAGAAATACACCACCATGAACGGGAGAGGGAAGGCCTGTCCAAACTCTCTGTTGCTGAGGATGGGTATTTTGGGGAGCAATGTTTTCAAGGAGGAGGAGGCTGATGGAAAGTATTGCTTTCTTATCCAGTAGAACAGTCATTAGAAAATTTGCTGGAGACGGCACAGCCTAGGATTTTGCAAAACATACGTTTCTTCTGAACATTCTAGATTATTTTAAGAATTTTACTTCCTGACTCATTGCTTCTGAGGCCTTGCTGAGGAACACTGCAAATACTGAAATAAGTAAAAGATAAGGAAAAGTCATGTCTCTCCTAACTTTTTATGCTTTGTCATCTTGGAAGGTGCCTTGAGTGCTTTTTTTCCCTCTCTGCAAGATGTTTACACCTCCTGGGAGAGACTCTTAACAGAGGAAAAACAATTAGTTGGCTCTAGGAATGTCATCAGGAAAATACTGCCTTCTCTTGACTCCATGAGAGCAAATGTGCAGCTGAGCCTGATAATGTGGGCAGATGCTTGTACAGTACCTTTTAGCACAAGTGATAAAAAATGAAATACCGCAGCAATTTAAAAGCCCAAACGTCTATTCAAACAAAGGCATTTGGTATAAATAACAGCACAGTTAAAAGACATTTGGAACTGATAGGCAAATAGCTTAAGGTGAGAAATAAAAAAGCAATGTTAATAATACAAGTAATGTCAGTCTATCTGAAGAGAACTTACTCTTTCTCATTTCAGCTGATTACATCTGCCTTTGTTACTTTATTACATCACTGATATCCAAGAAGTGCAAATATTAAAGACTTTTTCAAGTCTTAAGGAAAATTTGAAGACAACATGAGCTTTAGGTATCTATCAGCCTATGTGGTAAGGATGTGTTCACATTGATTCATTGAGTATTTACTTTAGCAAAAAAGATTGAGGAGACAGAATTATGCATCTTTGCTCATGTATTTAACAGATCATTACACTGTACAGCAAAGGGATCTCAGGCTGTTTGCATATTCATTTTCAGGTATTGTCTGCAAAATAATCTAAGGATTTGAGGAAGAACTGAAGTAATTAATTGCACTTTAAATTTTTGAGAATAAGAAACTGACATTTATATGAGAAAGCTGGTTTTAAATGCCGTTACACATATCAGCGAAGTTTAGTGTTGTAATGAATTACCATGTACTTCTGGAAGTACATTTTTAGAAGACACCTTAGATCCCAGGACCTTCTGCACCAACAGAATTTCTTGATCTGCTTTATGCTTCCATTACTGCCTTGCTGATTTGAGTTGATAAAGCTAGAGATGCAATGGCTCACATCAAACACCTTCCTCTCTGATCTTACTGTGTGTGTCTTGAAGATATTATAGGTGAATAAAAGAAACATTCTTTATTAAATTCTAATGTCATATGTTCCATATAAGCAGGTGTGAAAAGCAAGAAAATATTTTTATTATTACCTTATCCATCCACATCTTCTAGAAGCTTAAAAAAAATAGAAAACTCAACCAAATTTTTCTCTTTTCCCAAGCATTTCAGGAAGGTTATTGCAATAGAAGTTACATTAGGCTGTCTCATAATGCAAAAATAGCAACATTGTCCAAATATGCTACAAAATATGTGCTGGCATATATTAGAAGTGGGACAAAATAAGTTCTTAAGTTGTTGCAGCTGAATCACTGAGCCAGAGCTGTGGTAAGGCAAGGAGGTCCTGCAGTGTACTGGGTGCCTCCTCAAAAGGTGGTACACAGGGGAAGGCCAAGAGCACAGTGCAGGTCATCTCCAGCAGCTTGCAGGATAAATCCTCTTTGAAATGAAATGACCATCTCTAGATGGTTTCATTTATGTTATCAAAAACTTCCCAAATAAACCAGTTCCCAAAGGAACCTTCTGTTTTTACAGAAGAGTTGAGAAATTATAAGTTTCTGCTCTAATGAGGAAAATACAAATAAATAAAAAGGACACAGTGTAAAGTGAAGGGTCAAATGCATGCTGCTCAAAAATCTCTTACCAGAAAGCAGGGCCAGACTCCCAGCTGCTGTAAATTACTGAGTTCCCTGTTAATGATCTGAAACTCTCTTGTTGCAAAGTACTCTGTGACATCTTTCCAAAGGATGCTGTGTGTCACTCTTGTGCAGTAACTGAAGGGTTTTGTGCAATAAGGAATAAACCCATAGGGTTATTAAGACCATGAGTGAGTAGATCTGTTAAGATCATATAGAGAGGAACTGTGATCAGGCAATGGATGCAAATGCCCTGAAGACAAGTAGTGACCTTACAAAAATCAAAGTAAGCACACAAAAATTTGGGACTTTGATCCAAAAGTACGCTTTGACCTTTGTCTTCCATTGTCTTCCCGATGGTTTTTATCGGGATTATTTCAGAAAACATTAACCTATAGGTGGCATTCAAGGATAGCAAATTACTCCAATTTTGCACACAGGTATAGTGCTGCCACACTTAGTCACACAGGAACGTGCTAATTTTTTCATAAGCTATCAGTGTTGCAGTGTCATTCTCAGTGGTACAGGCTGGTCAGAATAGGAAATGTGCTTGCCCTGCCATGGCTCTGAGAGCAGCCAGCTGCCTTTCTTCACAAAGCTCTGTGCCACACTACAGACCCTCCTTTTTTACTTTAGGTGCAGGATTGCTAAACGGGCTGGGTAGCAATGGGTCCTGGGCCACGGCATGAGCTGAGCTCCAGCTGAGTCTGCCTGGCCCTGGCCAGGGGCAGCCTGAGCCATGTCCATCCTGCTGCTGGGAGGGGAAGGTCTCAGCACACTGGGAGCTCCAGCTGCCAAACCTGGATGTCGCTGGCAGGGCTGTGCTGAGCTGCCATTGAGCAGAAAACTCATGGGTGCTTCCACAGAACACCCAAAGCCAACCCTGGCTATGCTGTTGCAGATGGATCTGGACTGCAAATAAAATCCAAAGCAGACCTTATTTCCTGTCACAGATCAAATCCTGACAGTCCACTGCCTGGAGTCTCTGTGAGGGACCACTGGGTGTCTCCTCTTTAGATCACACCTGGGGAGGATGACCAGCCTGCCAAAGGCAGAGGAAAAAAAAGAAGTGCTTGAAAAACATAAAGAAATTAATAATAGTGTCACAATGTTATTTCCTCCAAACATTGGTGCAGCAGAACTTGAGACTAGATGTAAATGAGGAAGCACCTGGGAAGGCTCAGGGACAGTGTAGTACCTCAAGTATGTACTGAAACAGGGTGCTGGCTTGCAGGTAAGAACCATCCTGTATGACTTTGTTTTCTCCAGAAAGCAGTGTTTTTCCAAACATTGTCCAAGTGGGCCCCACTGTATGAACACCCACCCTGCCACTATGGGATTCCCTCCTGCCCAGTTGGGTGGCATTTAGCACAACACACAATGTAACCATGTCCTGGTGCTCAGGTTGACCTCAATAGTGAGAGATTTCCATCTCTCTTAAGCAGCATGGCAAGCCATCACCTTGGCCCTCAGCCCAAAATAACCAGGAAGCAGGGCATGCAGTCAGAATAGAATAGAACAGCGTAGCACCATTTCTTTGCTAAGACATGAACCACACAGGAGTGTCACGACATGTGCAGGAGTAACCTGTTCTCTGAAGTGCACCTATATTCTACCCATCAGCACAGGCCAGTCCTTCAGAGCAGCTGCATGTGCTTGAATCATCCTGGGATTTCATCCCCCAGTACTTTCCCCACACCATACCTCACCCTGACTGGCACCAGGGAATGCTGCTGTGCACCTATTTCCATTCATTTCTTTGTGGCTGGAAATCCCCATTCAGAGTAAAAATCAGACACAGGTTTTTTATCTCCTAAGCATAACTATTAAATTTCTCGAGTCTCCTGCACCCTCATCTCATGTGATCAGTGCAGTCAGTGGCCCTGGGCAGACAGTCTGGGAGCACAGCTGGCACTGCCCTTGTCACAGAGCAAAGCAGCCAGTTCCTACCAGCATTGCCTTGCCTTCACTAATTTCAGAGGTCTGCAAGGCATGCAATCCCCTCATTCTTCACTTGGAAGGTTTTCTTAATAAATGTATGGTGTATCCAAGGTAAAACCCTCTTTTGCTGTTGTGACATTCTCCTTTGCCACCTGTCCACACAGGACTTTTCCTCTTCAAATTCTGCAAAGCATTGTTGGGGGGTTAATTAAAGCAGTCTGTTTCTACAGCACGTTCTGTCTGTTTCTTCTTTTCATTATTAGATGTGATGACACATTTGCCTGTGAGGCTTCCCGCAGATGGCACGGAAATTTTGTGATCAAATGTTAAGAGTAAACCAACTGTCAGATCTGATCACAGCTTCCTGTATTGCTCTGCTGGTGTAGGAATACCGTTTTCATAAAGGGCTCCTTCTTTTTTAAAGTGATAGGGTTTGCAGCAAGGATGAAAACTGAGAATGAGTAGTCTAGTTCAATATTAACAGATTCAGGGCTCTACTGAGAAGCTTTATGTTCCAACTATAGATTTTATTTGCAAACACTTTTTAAAAATCAATAATACAAAGTGAACACTTTTAGTGATTGTGGTTTAATTCACAGGCAATTTTCATGGAAAACTGACTAAAAAACAAAATAATGTGTGTGGTGAATAATTCAAATGCTTTGAAAATCTCCACTTCACAATAACCTAGTGTAATGTAATGCACACCTGCACACACACACACATAAAGAAGAAAAATCAGTCATTGCATAATTTAGTTTGGTTTAAAAAAGAAAACTAAGTCATAGGGAAGCGTTTTCTCCTAAAGATGTCCATTGTAGTGCTAATAGAAGGCATGTATCTAGTACTGATCAGCTCACCTCAGCCTCCTCTGAACAGATCAGACTTGTTTTGGGGACAGTAAATTTGGATCTGACATTGAAGAATCTGAGTAGGTGTCCTGGTTGGTAATTCAGATGTTGACAGAACAGCATAAACTATGCAGATCAAACATTTATTTTGCTGGTTTAGCTTTTTCTGCTATTCACAAATTATCTATGAACAGAATTTGATTTTGACAGATCTGTTCAATATTCAAAGTACTCAGAACCTGTTCCAGGTTATATCTTGTTTGCAAATGGTTTGTTGTCTGTTTGGGTGTATATTCAACGGTTTGCTGAGCATCATCCTCTGTTGCTGGTTGGAGAAGTAAAAGGTTTTACCACAGAGGAAGGAGAAATCTAACTCCCTCACACTAATAGACACCTGCATGAGCAGCAGGCTCTGCCTGAAAGGTCATGTTGTGGTTTTCTTGCTGAGAACTGATGGAAGCACCTGATATCTCTGGGCCTCTTCCCTATTTCACCCAGAACTTGAGCCACCTGGACACCTTTCCCAACTTTGGCTCTTGCCCTAAATGTCCCATAGGGCATTTCACACTAAATCCCTTTAAAATGCCCTGTAAGTTTTGCACAGTTCTTCCCCTGTGCAGTCCAAAATAAGTCCCACACCCCTGGGCATGCAGTTAGCCCATGGTTTCCTGGAGCTGCCTGGGGAGGGAAGGATTTCTCCTTGACCCACCTCAGTGGGTTTCATGCCAGGGACAGTGGTCTGCTTGGCCTCCTTGGAGTAACTGATTTGGGTGCTTTGGTTTTGTTCCCTTCACTGTCTGTGAGCTGGTGTGTCATTTGCTGAGTCTTTGGTCAGGAGACCTAACCCAAAAGGTCTGGGCATCCTCTGCTTTTTTCCACTGGCATTGTACAGAGAGGGGAACCCTGCTTCAGTGGGGCAAGTGGTAAATCCAGCCAGAGTTTGGGTTGTGGTTTGTGAGTGGAGAGGGGAAAGCCCTCGATATAAAAGCCGGGTGCCTAAAGCTAATTCCAGGCTGACACTTCTACACTAATCAGATACTCTTCCATCTTCCTGGTGCTCTCAAGAGACTGATTAAATAGAGGGATCAATGGATGGCTTCACAGTAATTTCACACTCAGAGAAGATTCCTTTCACCTCCTGTTGCAATTAAAATAACTGACATTTTTCTGTGTTAATAGGCTGCTTTATTTCTTGGTGGGGTTTGTTGGGGCATAACGAACTCCATCATGGGCTGGTTTGCTAATGTATATTGTCCTTTTTAGTTCTATAGATACAGATGGCTTTGCAATGCCACGTGAAAGGCCAATTTGACTAAGATACGATATTTAGTATTAGAATTTGTCATGCACATATTAAATAGCATATTTAAATGTCATAGCAATTTAAATTGTGATCTCATGAACCTTGTGGTTTAGTGCATTATGCATTAGATTTTAAAATCAAAGGCATTAAAAATCATTATTTTGTAATTTTATTCCGAAATTGTTGTTTTCTCTGCTAGTGACCTTTAGTGTTTTTACCTTGAGCAGAAGCCATAGGATTTACTTTAACACCAGCTGCTAAAATCCTCTTTCCAGGGTGGAATGCCCAGCACAGAGAAGAACAAGATCACAAAAAAAAATTTGTAAAATAATCCAGACTTGAAAATATGGTACACCAGTCTTGTTTCAGCGACACAGAAATAAACTATCTGGTTTTCAGAAAGATCAGATCAACTTCCTAAGGGTCTGGGTAAACTGCTGAGTGTAAATTGCTATTGGAATTGACTGTTAAAGATCTTGGTTGAACAGGTTAAACATCTGCAGGATTTATTACAGTTTTATTTGTACTTCTTCTGCATCTGGTACAATTAAGCCAATCCAAGTAAGTGAATCAAATCTAATTTACTCCCTAATGGACCAAAAAGGAATGAATAAACACAGCACTATTAGAGCCAAATGATTAAACATGTCTCTGAGGTATTTTTTTTCTGTTTCAGCATAGAAGAATCATGATGTTTATGCTGTAATTAATCGCTAAGGAGTGATGCAACATAGTTTGAACATTCATTCATTTTTCATATAGGTTCATAAAAATGCTAAACAAAACATGTGAATGTAATAAAACAAATTCCATTGGAATCAGATACATTTATTCACACAACCATTTATGTACTATCTAAAATCATTATAGGATTGATAGAAAGAGGCATATTTATCAAATTGGATAAAAATTTGTTGTACCTATGTTTTTAACATTACTAGGCCTTTCAAAGACAAAATTCAGCCCATGTGTAAATATCTGTAAAAGGTGTATGTACCATGTTCAGGTTCATTATGTAAGCATAAAAGCTAAAGTTACATAATCAGGATTAATTTTATATTTTAAAATGATGAAAAGTGGAACTGCATCTACTCTGCATTAGCTAGAAGCTGCACACTGTAAGTGTGGAGTCCTTCCAACATCCCAGCATCAGGAAATAAACCTCAGCTTACAGCTGTTTACTTACACTGCCACCTGGAAACAGGATTTAATATGAAACAAGTAACCTAAATCAGAAAACTATTTTGAGCACTAACAAACAGAGTGCACATCATGATTTAACCGTAGCATATGAAAACCACCTTTTCCTTTAGAATGATTTGCTTTTTTGTGCCAATGTGATGCTTTTAGATTTTAATGCTCCAGGAGGGTCCATTTATGAAATAGCTTCCTTTGGTGTCTCTGGAGACATTTTGTCACAGCAGGTGGCAGCTGCAGCCCCCATGGGGTTGCTTTGCACCCCCTTGTCTCTCATTGCACTTCTTCTGTCATCCTCAGCCTACATGATCTCACGTGAAGTTGTATTTTGGCTCTTCCACTATAGGAGAGAGAGCACAGTGCAATGTAGAAATAGGCTGGAAATAACAACCATTTTGTAAATGTGAATGTGTTTTATTCCATGTGAAACACCTTTGCAAATATCTATATTCTGCAGTTACAAAGGGTTCCTACAATGTCTTGAAGTTCTTTTTTTGTCAGGACTTCTTTAGGGTACCTTGAGGGCAGTTTGAAGGGAAGTCAGAAAATACTCAAAATATTTTGTGAGAAAGCATGTTGCTCTGAAACTTGAAAGTTTACTTGGACGTTTAGCAAACAATGGAAGATAAAAATAGCAGGATTTGTACTCCAAAACCAGTACTGAGGCTATCATCATTCATCAAATCACTTACTTTAAAAAGCAAATTTGCGGTGACAGTTTTCAGTCTGGGCTTGTACAGTAGCTAGTGTGAAGGAGTCCTGGCCCACAGCTGAGGCTTCAGAATAACATACCCATCAGACATACTATGTTGCTATAGCAAATTTACCACTGCCTTGGCATAGACTGTAGTGCATATTTTTATCAGTCAGTACCAGTCCCAAAAATATTTTTGCAAGTGGGGCCACCAAGCTGAGGGAATCATTCCCACAACCTGTGTCAACGTGTGATTCCTGACACAACTGGGATGTGAGCTGCACTGTGCCCTGGGGAGCTGCTGGCTACCCTGGGGAGGGGTGCAGCCCCACAGAGGCATTGCACTCAGAGGCACTGCACTCTGGCTGGGGTGGGCAGGCTGGGGGGGAGCACACACCAACCCTTACCCTGGCCTTTGGAATGCTCAGAGAGACAGCAGGCCAGGTGTTGCAGTTGTGAAGCAATTTCAGCAGATGCTCTGTGCTGCAGCCAAAGAGCTGGACAGACAAGCACATCATCCACGTGCCTCCAGACCCTCCCAAGCCAAACAACCGGGCTCCGACACCACACAGCCTGGGAGCCCCACTCAGCTGTGCAGAGATGATAGGTTCTAAAGTCATCTTGTGGCTGTTCCTAACTGTATGAGTTTTCTTTCCAGAGCACAGTCAGCTCTAAATCAGGACTGACCTGTGTAGTTTTGCCCTGAATTGGCATGGGAGAGCCTGGATAGTCAGTGAGAACTGAGATGGCTGGAAAAACAAAAGCAGTGTAAATATACAGAAAGATTTAGCCTGTACTAAATGTCAAATATAGATGAAAAGTTCGATTTTTAACAGGCATAAAGTGAGTGAGCTCAGCACTTATGGTCAGTCACCTATCCATGTAAACAGGCTACTCACACACGTCCTTCCTTTGCTTGGCTTGCTGAGCTTGTGTGACACAACCCTGACAAGCAGCAGACTCCCAGGGCATTTGTACCATGCATATTTTATATCAGGAGAGATATGCACACCAGAAACTCGCTGAATAATCTGCAGATCTTTTGTGATAGTCTTTTCTTCATAATGTTTTATTTAAGGAATTGAATCAATAAACCTATTCTTTTAATACTGTCTAACCACCTGTTGCCTTCAGCGACTGTTGGGATCAATGATCCATGGAGTCAGTTCAAAGGATGCATGTACTCTGCCTTGCTGCCCTGATGTGATTGCTGATGCCAAGCCAGTGGTTAGGAACTGGATCACCTCAAGGAAAGTGAATTCTGCACACAAGATTTTCTGAGCTGAGTGTGAGAATGGATGTTGGAGTGCAACATCTGCCTACAGATTTCTGTTTCTGTGATTTTTACTCAGGCTTACAGCTGGGTGTTAAGTAATGCAGTTCTAAAACATATGTAACAGCAAAACAAGCTGTTTATTTTCAAAGTGGCAGACAAATTCAAAATTACAATGAATAATTTAACTAGCATGATTAATAATTACTTCCTCTTGAAAATATAAAGAAAATGAATTTGATGGGAGAATTTAATGCACTGTACCTAGAAAACATAATTTTTGAAAACCACTTAATCACCTGGAAAATAACTATGTGCCAAATGAAAGGGTCAAGAATCTCCTGGGACTGTGGATCAGAACCTTCAGCAAGCTAGCTTTAATTAGCAGCAAGAGAGTGAGGAAACATCTTTCCAGAGTCATGATGCCAAAGCTAAAACTCAAACTATCACTGACAACAAGGAGCAGATATGAAAAGGAGCTTAATTACCCACTAATGAACAAAAGGTAAGATTGAAAGACAGAGAAAGTCTAGAGCTCTGCCTGGAGAGGGACTAGAAATGGGCTGCAAAGGGAAAACTGTGAAGATAGCTTTGATGTGAGGCATGATCAGAGGTAAGAGAGGGAGTAGCAAACAAAATAAAAGAAGCCTTGGTGAGAGGTCTGCTCAGAAGCAGGGACGTAGAGGTACTAAATGTTTATAGCATTTGCTTTTCATGAAGACAGCTGGAGTTTAGTTCTTGATCACCATATAATTTCTTTCATGGTGTGTGATTGTATGGCAACTGTTTAATACTATTTTAATGCATGTTTTTACTTGTGTTTGGGCAAGGCTTGAAGTAAGGCCCTCTGTGTTAGCTGAATACTATCTTTTCAGATTTACCACATCATGCTTTCTCCTACTGTCACTCCTTCTGACCCTAAAATTGTTCCCACGTTTTTGCACAGTAGGGAATGTGTAGCAGACAGGAGGCTCATCCCAGTGTGCCACACAGATATGCCTGCTGGGAAATGAGCTTGATCCACCTCATGCTGGAAAAGACTCAGATCTGAACACCAGACTAGCTGATAAAATTATATTGCCACTGACTATGTTTTTTAAAGAAACAAAGGGAGCTGGTCGTCTGTGCCCAAAGGAATGATTTAAGTGACAGAGTGTTGGTCTGTGAATCTCACATATGTTTTTCGAGTCTGGGGCCAGAGAAGGAACAGATGTCTAAGTCTGGAAGAAACACTCCTCCCTTTTTAGCACTTCCTATTGACTATTATAAGGTGTCCCCTCATTCAGTAGTGATTTCCATTCCTCCACATCTAGTTCTCCCTGTGACTCATGTAGATGCCTAACCTGGTGCTGGGTTTAATGGAGGCGTGGTACTGCTGCTGTGCTCTGGTGAGCACCTCCACAAGGCTGCAAACCTACAATCATAGTGAGCACAGGGTGCAGTAGCTGCCAGGTTCAACTCCAGTCTTTTCATCTCAGCTCTATATAAGTGTGCTTAAGAGAGCAAGGTTGGTATGGAAACTGCCACTCATAGAGGAAAAGCACTTTGTACTGCAAGATTCTGCAGGAATAAGATGTGCCAGGAAGTGAATGATTTTTTTGTTTGTGGTTATGGCATCTCCAGAGTTCGTCTTACTCTGCCAGTAGATAAGGCTATACAAATTAGCCTTTGTATAAAATACAGAGCTGCTGGAACCACTCAACTAAGTCAAGAGTGCATAGATATTGAGCTGCTAACTTAGTACATGTGTTTCACCTCCATGAAAGCTTTGCATTTTTTAAAATCTGTTCCTCTTTAAAGGCAGCTGTACACATTGCTAGCTCCTTTAGCAGAAACAGTGCAGTCAGGAGGACATGATGGCCAAATTGGCAACATCAGTGCTCACTGTCTTGGTGAGGCATCACAGTATCTGCTACGACTGAAGGAGACACTCAAAACTGAGAAGGGCATATTTTCTTTAGACTACATAGGATTTACTGTCATTTTGGAGGTCCTTCGGGTTCTGTTTTGATCTTATCTCAAACCACAAAATACTAGTCATCCATTCTCATTCCATAGAACTTAAAATGCTCATCAAAATCCACTTCAGGTTTAAGTTCATGGCACTGTCTTTGCCATGCAACCTGCAGGCTGGTTTCCCAGCTGGCTGCAGAGAGCTGCTCACAGGTTTTTGGTTCCCCAGCAGAAGCAAAGCATGAAGCTGGGACCATGCTCTTCATCCCAATCCCACCTTGGAAACCTGCACAAAGAGTTGAGGAGGTCACACATAGCATGAATCCAGATGGTCACTTGAACACAGAGGCTGCCAGGGAAGCCCCTTTTCCCCAGAGGTGCCACTACCAGCACTGTTGCCAGCACAGAGCCCCCTGAGCTGCAGGCTGTGCCAGCCCACTCACCCTGTCCCCCAGAGCCCCGGCACCTTTCGATTGTCCCAACTAACCCAGGGCTCATGTGGACACTGTACCTTACCCAACCCACACAGCTGCAGTTCGAATGTCTGCTCCCAGAACAGATCCCCCTGTGGCACCCTGTCCTCCCACATAATTCTGCTGCCAGTTACTGTCCCTCATATCATCCTTCAGGTCTCTATCCTGCTCACTGATGCTCCAAAGATAGGCTTTCATAATTAGTTTCTGTTTTTAATAAGATCTATTCTGTGACATGGTTTGTTTGGGACTTTATCGTAGGAACACAAAATTTTATTTTAAACAGAGGTAATTTTATGATGAAATGCAGAGTGCTGCCAGTTTTCTCCTCTGTGGCTCATTGACAAAAGTATTTGGGTAGATATAAGAGAAGGTAGATCAGAAACTTCTTCACACTGTGTCAGAGAATATAAAACTGGAAGGCAGCTGACAAAAGGTGGCAATGAGACAGGAAGAGAACCATGTTGTTGCAGAGGTATAAAAACGTAATGCCATAAAGAGAACATTGCTGAAAAATAAATTTAAGTTATGAGCACATATTCAAAGAGCGCTTGAGGAAGGCAGAAAAATTATATTTGTGTAAAAAGAGGTAAGTCCTGTGGTTGCAGAGTTTCAAGAAGCTTCCAGACAACAGGACCTGTTATTGGCCTCAGCATGTGATCAGGCTGGGTTAGCACATCACTTAGCACAGCCAGGTCAGTCCATTACTTACCATACAAACTCCTAGCTACCATTCCATCGTATTTTTTCTATACATCTAAGATTCAAGCTGCCTCTTAATGTCTGAAAGTACTGATTGCACATACCTTAGTGAGTAATTGCAGTCTGAATATTAGTGTTATAGACTGCATGATTTAAAATACCCTTTTTGATGGTACGGTGTGGATAAATTTGGATTACATATGTCTCCTTATGTAAAAGAGATTTTCTTCTTTCGGTAACACATTGTCTGCTGCATTTGCCTAGCACCCCCTACCATATGCTCTTTAAAACAAGCTGTTGCATTTCAAGAATTGTCCCTAGTAATTAACAGGAAAAATATTGTATTTTTTTTCTGAATTTTCTGAATAAACTAGAAGACCTTGCATCAATTAAGACTTATTTTCCCCTCTGGCTACTTGCTCCTGTAAGCCATAAAATCACTTCTGCTCAGTTCCTCACCTCCTGCTGTCAATTCAGCTTTTGGCACCACTGCTCCAAGTAAATATAAAGCAAGCTTTCCTCAATCATAATTTTGTATCCCTTTTCCACTTTGTCTCTGAGCTTCTGGAAATCCTTAAAATTAATTGCTCTGAGATCTCCTTTTCATCTCTGTTTTGCTCTCTTCATTCTCATGCGTAGGTTTTTCCTCTCTTGCTTCCAGAAACTGTCTGAACTAGTCTCAGAGCTGCTATTTGCATCCCCTTGAACCTCTTTCTTTTTTCTGGACCAAAAATTAGCTTTCTTCTTTAAATCCAGAAAGATTTTACCTCTGTGGCTTTCTGTTCTTCCAATTAATCTCCCTAGCACTTGATCAATCAATACTCTGGGCTGTATAGCCTCCCTGTTCCCTATTTCCCTCTCAGTCCTTATAAGACAAAATCTCAAATCCTTTTCCCTTCCTTCCAGTGCATCAATTCTGGCCCATGAAATTTGCTTTTGATTCCTATAGGTATATTATATAATACATATTTGTGTCTATTACAGTAGATCTCAGAGTCCCTCAATTCTGATTTGCCTTCCTCTTCCCATTTTTCTCCTTTATGGTCTGTCTAATACCCCCTAGATTCTCTAAAGCTTTCTTAAATCCAGAGTGGTGGCAGCTGAGAGAGCTGTTCATCACAGTCTAGTTCTCTCCTTTGTGTGACAGTTGCAGGTTTTCTTGGCATCTAGCCATCCAAAACTGAGAAAACAAGATAATTGTCCTAAGAGAAGAATATCTTTCATCTCTTGATGCCTAGAGGCCCCTTCTTTAAAGTTACCCACTGATGTTGTGTTCCATTAGTTTCAAATAATTTTTCATCACTTTCATAGAAACAGATTTCATATAGATCTATAGCAAAGTTCCCAATAAAATGAGGATCATCTACAACCAGAATTTTGTCTGGGTTTTGTTAATTTGTGGGTTGTTTTATTTTTTTTCTTTTTCTTTTTCTTTTTTTTTTTTTTTTTTTTTTGAGAAAAGGTCACATTCAAGTGAAAAGGTCACTTGAATGAAAATCTTCTTTGGCAAAGAAGACTTTTTCAGGAATATTAAAGAATCAAGAGCTCCAAAATTAGGTCCTCTTGACAGAGTGTGCAAAAGAAATCTTGAGTTAATTGATGTCTTAAGCAATAAGCTCTTCAGATGTATTACACACTGCTCCTTATTCCAGTACTAGGTATTTCAATTTCTTATAAAGGTGTATTGATTACTTTGGACCGGTCTTCAATTAGGAAAATGATCAAAGTTTCCTAGAAAGTGAATGGGAAAAAAGATGTTCTGAGAACTGGATCCTTGTTACTTTCTTATCTAGGTTTCACAGGCTGTGACCATAGTCTGAAGATGTACACTGATCAGTGCAGAAGACTGAATGCTGTAGAAGACAGAAATAATATCTAAGGAATACTTCAGAGATTTCTGGAGTTTTTACTAGCATGTGTCTTGCATACCTTAAGCAAAACTAAGCCAGAGGTAGTCTTCTATAGGTATTTTGATATTTTAGAAATAGTAGTGGTTTCCTCTGTTGACAGTGACAGTTTTGTGCTCTTATTTCAAGAAACCTTCTTTTAAGCTGGGCAACTAGTTTGCATGTCCCACATATCCGAACAATTATCTTTCAAGATATTTCAAGTGTATTTCCTCTTGGAAGACTTCTACCTTTCACAAAGCCTCCTTTGAGAGGGTTGGAAAATCCCAATTTTCTTTAGATCAAATCACCATTTAATTTTGGCATGCAAGGACTTTGTTCAATTTACAAAGACCATCAAGTATCTGGATCAAATACAGCAGCAGTTAAACTCTGCCTCACAGGGAAAAGTTAATCCAACACTTTGATGTATCAAGTGATGATTTAACTCCTCTTGGGAATCCTAGGTGATGGATTTGCTCCTTCTGAAACAGCAGCTGTTTCAGTTATGTGTTACCAATTAGGAAATCATTTTCCCGTATTTTGAGCCTGTAGAACATATGGTATGTTGAGGTCCCCATAATCACATTCCTATGCACCCTCACCACTGATTACTCCCTAGGGAACCTAAAGCTCTGCTAAAACAGTGTGTAGTCCCTGAAATAGACCCATACATATTCCAGTCATCACTACTATAGGAGAAAATCCCCAGTGGTACAGCCTCCAGCTACGTCTCCAAAATTTGCTTCCTCTGGTGAGATGGCTATAGACATACAGAAGCTTAAAATGTTCAATTATATTTAATTTTATAATAAACACTTATTTCACAGCCTCTGCACATTTTATTCTCTGTGTTTTCCCATTCTAAACTCCAAATGAGAGAATTTTTCCTTGAACTTTGCTGCTAGGGAATACCTCTAGTGTATATTACTTGTGAATTGAGGGGTGTGGTGAAGGAGGTGTTTGCATTTTCAAGCCAGACCTCTGGTCTGAAGTGGAAGTGCATTATGGTTGTCTTGTACAACAGCATCCTGAGTGGCTTAGAGGGCCAGATAAACTGCCAGACAACAGTGACATTACACCACAATATTGTAAAACCAGATTAGTGGGAAGATCTGCGCCATACACTGTGGAGAAGCGTGAGAGTCTTGGAGAGACTTGCTCTGTCTAAGCCAGGAGAAGAAGAGGTTTCTGCTACTCTGGGGAAATGCAGTAGGTGCACTCTTGTTACTCATTCCCCATAAAACTGAAAGCTGCTGGTTGGAGAGGAGGAGCTTGTCTCCTCCACAGGCTCGGGAGAGCCTTCAGACCAGCTGGTGGAGAATCTGCAACCTGCCAGCACCTGAGTGAGCTCTGCCCACAGACGCCTCACAAGCCCGTCTCGCTTGCAGACAGATATTTTGCCACCTGACTCAAAACAAATCTCTGCTCAGAGCATGCTTTTTAACAGCCAGCTTTCATCACTGCTTCCAGATACCTTCTCCCTTCTTTGCAGCCTGGAGAAGGATGGTGGTCTGGGCGATTTCCAGAGGAGTAAATGTTAGCAGTGCTGGGAGCAGCTTCCCTGCATTCGGATGTGATGGTAATGAAACAAAACCAGTGTTGCCAACTATCACATCTTTTCCATGTCTCCTGTAACACATAGTGTTCCCTAAAGCTTTGGTTCAGAATATCATCACAAGAAAAATCTATCTTAATTCTATTTCATGTAACTGCTAAAGAATTTCAGGGGGAATGTAGGTTTCAAACAAAATTTAAAACATCTAAAAAGCTCAGTGTATGTTGATGTTCATTTGATTTGTGTACTTTGATATAGTAATGAAATTAATGGCATTTATAGGTGATCATAGCAACTGTCAATGAAGCAAAGTGTATAAGAAAGAAGTAAAGATTAATGAAATTTTTGTGAGTAATGTTGCTGGATATAGCTCCTTATTCTGTCATTTTAACTCTAGGTAAATCAAATTTTACGCTTTTAACTTATTTTAAATAATATTATTTAACTTAGTTTTAAATAAAGTAAATTTTCAACATTCTTTTAAATCATGTTCAAGCTCTGGTACTTTATAAAGCACTGATACATGCATATACCCTGCAGAGTACTGGGATGGCAAAGAAGGCCAGTGATGAAAACAAGTAACATCACACTCTGAGAGAAGAGCCGTAATAAAAAATATGTATTGTCTCTCTCATGTACCATCAGCATGGAAGTGAGAAATTATCACTATTCTCAGCTAGTTACATGGAATTTACTTCTTCCAAATTCAGCCACAAAATACATAATTCTAATTCTGCCTGTGAATATGTGGTTACAAGAAGAATATACCTGGTGCAGATGTATCAGTCATTCAACTTAGTAAAGACCAGCAGGAAAGATACATTACCAATAGCTTCTTACTGTGGAATTAAGATACAAGACACTGATACAGAGTCAGTGGTATAATAAATACAGAGGTGAAGCAGGGAGACCTTTCTACTATTTTTTGTTCTCTTTTTTTTTCCCCCATGCTTGAAAGAAAAAGTTATAAAAAGTGAACTGTTTGCCAAAAGAAACCATATGCACTATCAGTTCACTGCAGTGTGAACCACTGGGCTGTACCAGATGGAAACTCCTGTCTCTGTGTATCTATTGAAGGATGACTTAATGAATTTCTTGCCTGTTCCTCATTGTCTAAACATTTATAAATTACTTTCAAACCTGGGATGTAATAAGAACATGTGGGAGTTCCTGTCTTTGACAGAAGCATGTTTAAAAGACTACTGGCCATATTCTGATGTATGAAGTGTCACACATGCAAACTTCAATGCTGCTCCTCCCACATAGCATTTGTACCTTAAACACACTCTATTTTTAAAGGCACAACTAATAACACATGATTACAGTATCCTGGCTTTGTCTGCCACAACCTCTCTCTTTCCTTAGTCTTGGAATAAAATTCTGAAACCTAGCAATATCTTTACTATATGTACATTTCATTGGGGCACCAACTGATTGCTACATTACAAATTACTATTAATAAATCATTGCAAAAACTCAGAGATCTTAATTGCATCAGAATAATGGATCTGCTCTAGAGAGAATGCACAAAGGGTAAAATCATCCTGCAGGATTTGCAACTGTTTGCCTTTAATATTAATAGGTTAATTAGTGAATGCATTTGAGACATGATTGCCTGAAAAATTTTCTTCCCAAACTGAACTGATGCAATGAAACTTTGGTTGTCAATGGTAACTCTGTAACCAGACCTCTGAAGAAATTTATTTTTATAATAACTTACAAAATATTGGCATCATCATTACATGTTCAAATGTGATTAAGAATTCAGTGAGTGCAATATTTTAAAACATGTTTAAAATTTATAATAATGTTAATGCTTTTGAAATAAGTCTTATCTTTTCCTAAGGTAGCAATTTCCTTTGGTCTTTCAAGACCCACATATTCTCTCACAAGACATACAAGCCCTGTGGATTGTTTTTAAAAGATTTTTTGTTAGTGGTTCAGATAGCCACAATCTGAGCAGAAATTTAACTGCAACAACTGGTCTATGGAGAATTCCTGGATGAAAAAGAACACAACAAAGGCAACAGCAAAATCCATGGCTCTGAAATGTACAGCGGTACAGTACTGAATCACTGCAAGCAGCTGGGAGTGTGAGCTTCTGTTCAGACTAATTGGTGATGCATTATCAATGTTGGAGTGATGTGTTTGAAAATAGCTACCCCTGATTGCAAAACACAGCACTGGCACTGTCTACCAATGGTGGCACTGCTACAAGAGCCATTGCAAACCCAGTAAAAGCAGAATCCTTGGCTAAGCTGTGGCAGAATATGTAATCCCCCTTTGGAGCTACAGGGAGGACACCATGTGTCTGGACATGAGTTATGAGCCTAAAATCTTTGACTTCTGACAGTTTCTTTCTGCAGCAAGTGAAGTATCACACAGAAGTAAATTATTGTCTGAAGAAGAGCAATTAGTTTAATTCATGGCAAAAGAATCTCAGGTGAGACAGTAGGTTAAATTTCATAATGACAATGACCCAATAAGACAGCAGGATGCAGGGGAGGCAGGCAGAGCATCTCTGGAGATGCAGAGCTCTGAGCCCAGTTGCTGCAAAGAGCAAAGGC
The DNA here is from genome assembly GCA_027886175.1 of Phylloscopus collybita. Classification (NCBI taxonomy): domain Eukaryota; kingdom Metazoa; phylum Chordata; class Aves; order Passeriformes; family Phylloscopidae; genus Phylloscopus; species Phylloscopus collybita. The sequence continues at coordinate 19,680,395 of JAJNNQ010000002.1, forward strand.
AGAGCCAGTTCTACAGTGATGGAGAAGGAGGCAAGCAGATCATATGTCAAGACTGTTCCTAGTCTTATTTTTCAAATCCTTTATTTTCTTGTTCTGTGCTCTGTGTTTCATTGCCATTTTGCATGTTCATCTCATCTATATGCTGCATTTAAACTTAATCAGCGTCCTAGGTCTATACTGTTATTTGGTAGAGTAACATGAATTGGATTATACAACAGGGCTGCAGTATTTGATCTTGCAAAATGAAACACAAAGTACAAAAGCACAGCACTACACTGACGTGAATGTCTTTGCAGATTGAAATTCTTAGCCTCTAGCCTTAAGGAACTTGCTCCCTTCCATTTCAGAAACTGTCAGAGCTCTCACACCTTCTAGTTAATTACTAATATGGGGTTACATATAGTCAGAAAAAACCTGTCAGGACTTTAATCCAATATGATGCAGGCTTGCCTTAGAAATATTCCTAAAAGGCATAATATAAAGCCATGATACTTGAATAGCAAAACACCCAAAGACAGACTCTATAGCAACAGGAAGCTGATGGTCTGCCTTCCCCAGCTATTAAGCTGCTGTTTTGCTAACAAAGTGTCTGCTAATCTCACTCTTCAGACAAGATTTTATTAAAAATAAAACCAGCTTAAGTGAAAGTGGAAATGCCTATGCAGATGTTTCAACAGCAATTAAAAGATTACTGAATTTTGCCTCTGATCTTCTAATCAGATTTTTACTTAACTTTAATTAAGTTAAGGGCATCTAGAAAAGATGAGAGGGAATAAAGTAACAGGACAAACAAAGCTTCTGTGTTCTCAGAAAGAACAATCATATTGCCTTCATGATTTCAGAGAAAGTAGCTCTTGATTTCAAGTCATTTACACTTATCAATGGGTTGTCCATCTTAAGTGCTTGGGCCAGGGCTATTGAGTTCTTAAGTTCATTTGAAATAAATGGATCTAGAGTTGCTGCAGATCTTTGTTCATCTCTGTGTAAATTTTGTGGCTTACAATGGCGCCACAGGTACAGAAAATAGGAAATACTACTTCAATTACAGACATCCTCAGTGCCTATGGACAGACATAACTAGCAAGATTCTCTTGCTTCTTCTCTCTACCTTAGAAACCCAGTGATTTTTTTCCTATGGCTTTCCTATGTTCCTATGTGAAGATAAAATCTGATGGTACAGTTCTGACAGTCTCAGTAAGGCTCAGCAGCAGATAGATATTCTGGCTGCAAAAAGACACCCTGTCATTGTAGGACAAAATAAGAAACACTCCAAACACCGAAGAACAGTAAAATGACCCAGCCTGAAATAATCAATTACTAGAATTGAGAGTGCTAAACAGGAGAGTGGGAAATGAAGGCTGAAGTACTCTGTGTACTTCAGGTAGAGCAGGAAAGGGACCAATGGTTTCTATGCCTTGGATGGCAAATTGTGAGGAGAAAATATTCCTTTCCAGTTAAAAAATCTATCTAAAATCTGAAAGATCTTTTCCAGTGAAACTGTGCTTTCCCTTTGAGTGCTTTTTTTTTTTTTTTTTTTTTTTTTTTTTTGACAAATGCAAGTTTTCAGACAAAATTGTGTGGCTGAAACATTCCAGTCAGCTCTAGCACTCAGCTGGTGTGCAACAGAGCCCACCTACACAGATCCCTGGAAAGGAGCCCAGCAGGGGAGTCCCACCACCACAGAGTTCACTCCAATTCCTCTGGAGCTTTGAGGCATCTTTGCTTTCTCACTTGTGCTATTTCATTCAAAGTAATGTCAAAACCAAAGCAAAAATATCTAACGCAGCAAAACAGGAAGAAAGTCAAGATCAGACGTGCTGTGTCCAGTGTGTGCCTTGTCCTCAAACAGCAAAATCGATAGTTCAAAGACACAAAATAACAAAGTTATTTTATATAATTGACTGAATTTTTGTTAAGTAACCAGTAAAGTAGGATTAACCAGTAACCCTCCACTTCTTTCTAAGGGATTCTGAGCCATGAATGTGTTAAAGTCCCTCAAATATCACACTTGAGTGAGAGTTTATCACCATTTAAGAGTTATACTAATAGGTTGCTGAGAATGAAATCTCTGCTTTTTCATTGTGTAGTGCTCCTCCATGTATTTATCCAAAGGCTGGCTACTAAAGCTGTCATGAGCCTCCAACTCTCTTGGGCACAACTATGATGAGTGCACAGCATAAATGTCTGGATTGATACAATGAAAAGTTAACAAACTACTCAGGTAAAATCAATCCTGAAATCGTAGTATGGTAAGTAATGGCAATGGGCAGTTCAGCTTCTAATACTCACTATAACAAAACCAATATTTTTTCTTTACCTTGCCACCTACTGACTTTAGTCTCTAGACTATAATTTCTGTTTGTCATGGATCCACTTTTTCTTTTTGCTTATATAATGCCTAGGACAGGGATGTCCTAAAGTGTAATGTACCCACCTAGGTAGGCAAGATTGCTACCACAAGATTGATAACAATTATATAGTCAGTCTTTCCAAGAAGGAGGATTATAAGAGTTAGCAATCTGCATGAAGAAAATAATGAAATCGCACCTGCTGTTCCTAGATTGTGTAAAATGTCTAAATGGTCATTATTTTCTTATTTAATATACATGTAATGTTACACATGTAATAATTTTCCAAATAATTCCAAAATCTGTGAGAGCCTATATTAATTTCACTTGTGATCATAGTGCTAGCAGCAGTGCTTCTTAATCACTTGAATATGCAATTAAGAAAATGGCATGCAATTACAAACTGGCAATGCGTGGGATAAAACATGTCTTCTCCCTGAAGGGACTGAGTTAAGCTTCCTTAAAGCAACATCTTTCAAAGCTGCCCCAAACTTTCTTTTTCTATTTCTCTCATTTTTCTAGCTAATATAAGTGCACACCGAGCCATACGGACAGCATAAACCTTTTCAAATAACTGGTGTGCTCTTCCTGCACAGCTGAGAAAAAGAAATTGGAAAAAGTCAAATTGTGATGATACTCCTTTGCTTTCCAGGGATCCCAGCCCAGGTTTTGGCTCTGCAGTTAAAGCTCTTACAAAGGCAGTGGTAAAGGGTTAGAGTTCATGTTTGGGTCTCACTGAACTCCCCTAGTATGCTTTCATTAACACTCAAATTTATACAAAAAAATTAAAAAATTCCTGAAGTCTCTGCCAACCAATAATAATGAATGTCAGTATTTTGATACATGAAGCAGCTGGTATCTCCTACTAATATTTCAATTAGCAATATGAACACTAGTTATAAATATTTCTGTGCACTTTGGAAATCTCCAGTTGGAAGGCTTGGCTGGAGAAGAATTGGAATTGCTGGCATTTCATGACATAGTCTGAATACCTCTTGAAGCAGCAGGTGGACAGGATGCTATGTAGATACTACTTAGGCATGTGTTCATACTGCAAACAAGATCCCACCATTGGCTGTAGATAAGATGTGGTATTGATTCCCATTTTAGCCTGTCTTTTGTTGCTTATAACTTTGCAAAGCCTCAAGTGCTGTGTCTATGAATTTCTATTTGGAAAAAAAAATGTTTTTGGAGAACTCAGCCAAAAACTGTTTCAGGAAAAGCTGGCACTCTCACACAAGTTAATGCATTTGAGGGTCTGAAAACTTCTATTGCTCCAAGCAGGAGCACGAGGGAGCCAGAAAGCTCTGTTCATGTGTGCCAAACTTTGCCCAAATTAAAATTTGAAAATTCACTTGGTGTAGAATCAGCTGAGCTTGATCCAAATTTAATTTTTAAATGCCCTTACAATTTCATAATATGCAAACTGCCATGTGTGAGTATACTGGGAGCCTACAGGTAGCAGAAAACTGAGATGAAGAGAAGAGGTGAAGGAACAAAAATAGAACTGAATGGGAAAGGGAGCTGCTGAAGTATGAACCAGATCCCGAAGAGATCCAGAGTCAGCAGGTATAAGACAACTCCAGGGCAGAAACCAGCTGGGAGAGAGGCTGAAACTGAACACTGGGATTGTCTGGAGGAGGAGACCAAAGTGGTCACACTACCTGGGGAGCTTCACCTTTGTCTTTGCTGTCGCCCATGTCATGAGTTAAATATACAGCATGTGGGGTTCGGCCAACCCAAGAAAGCAATGGCTTCTTATTAACATAGTTTTCTTGTTTGGATTTTCTTTTAGCTAGAGAGCTGAGGAGCTATTTCACTTTATCTTAAAAATAGAACTGGAAGAAGAGATGACTCTTGCTGTTACCTTGCTCTTCCCAGTAATCCCCATCTCTGATGGGGAATGCTGCTGCCTGTTCTTGTGCTCCCTGTTCCTGTGCTTCCTTTCCCCTCTGCTACATTTGCAGTCTGGCCATGTAAAGGAGCATGTGGCTTTTTATATCCTGAAAACTAATGCAGAGGTGTTAGAAATACTGTCATAATTGTTTGAAGAAAACTGCTAGCCTTTCCAGAAGGAGAGGGAAACAGCAGGAGGGTTCTTTTAATGTAAGTTTAATTATAATGGCCAAGTAGCTCAGCACCATCAGACCATAAGTTACAGCTTCTTGTTTATGATACACCTGCCAGGAGGAATTTCAGATTCTTTAAGATATGTGTCTAATAACTGGTGTCAGTCCCTAAAGGCACAGACCTTCTGCTCCATATCCATCTCCACTTTAACTTGATCATTTTTTATTGAACCACAAGAACACATAGCAAAAATTCCTCTAAAATTAACAACTTATACAATGAAATAAGATTAATGAAATTCTTTATAAAACAGTTTAATCAGTGACAAGGCTAAATGCTGCAGTTCATAAGTACTGAACTTGGAAATTCACAAAATAAATCATTTCTGTTTACTCATGCTGAGTTTATGCAACTCAGATGGTTACAGTAACCTTCAATGGACATGCAAAGATTCAAGGGAAGAAGAAAAAAGCCAACAGATGGTACTGTATGTAACTCTTCAGCAGTATTCACTAACTTTTTTTCCTTTTGTCATTAAATGATCTAATTTTGCATGGCCATTTGTGAATGCATCAACAACATTCAGTTTAGGATGTAACACAATGTTTTTTCATGCCCGTGAGAAGCATGTCTAAAATTTTCAAGGCTAGTTTTAGCACAGCTATAATAGCTTGAATGGAGTCTCAAAATATTTTGTATCTGGATGCTGGGTTTTGGATTTTTTTTTCCACTCTGCTTTTTCACTGACTATCTAGACTATTGTGGAAACACCTCCCAGGCATGTTATTGTAGAATGTCTGGTGGGTGTGCAATAGTCCTCAGCTGTGACTGTTGTGGAAGTGCTGGGCAGCAGTTTTGGACTGTATTATTGACTGTGTGCCAGCCTTCAAATCTGGTGCTAAACTTAGATGCTTGATGTCAATGGTATTACTCCCTTGAGTATCACTTGCAGGATTAGGTATTACAAAGCTACACAAATGGTACAGCTGTGGGAAAGCTGAGAGTAAGTGCTCTGGAACTACACTGAGATCCTGTGGCTGGCTTTCGTTAATTTTAACACTACTCTACATCACAAGGAACATCATCTACTAAGATACCAGTCGTAAATCACAGCCAGAAACAGGATCAGGCAAAATTATCCAAAACAAATGACAGTTTTATAGTATTTTAATTACAGTTCTGAGAAAGAAGAGAGAGGTTGGAAGTGGATGATTCCTCCCACAGACCTTTTCTGGCAACTCTATGTCTCCTGGACATCATAGTACACAAAAACCCTGGGCAGAGTTGTAAACTGGTTGCTTTTCCCCACTTTTCTCTTCACCAGAACTTGCTCAATTCCCTGGTTCCATTTCCTCAGGTTCAAAATGAAAGTGCAGTCTTCAAACATAGAAATAAAGTTCCATCTATGGACAAGAAATATCTTTCTTCAGAGGTGACTGATGGAGCTATAAAGTCTCCTGAACTGTAAGAAAATATTTACAAAACTTCAAGTCTTTTCTCTCCAGTTTTGTTCTGCCGAACAACTCTGATGCCCACATCCACATGTGCTCTCTTGAAATCTGCTCTTCTCACCCAGATGGTGTACTCCCCTGGTACATCCTTGAACACCTCCTCCACTTGGAATAAAATACTCTGGGTTTTAATTCTGTTGCTGCTATTTAGACACCGCAATAATACAATTTTTAATCAAAGTGTGATATTTCTGGGACAATGTATTTAAACACAAATTAAACCATTAAATTAATTTTTGGACACCTATATAGGGTATGCAATTTCTAGGACAGCAAAGGTAAAATAAAGTAGGTTTGATCCTTCCTGGATTTCAGGCCAGTGTGCTATTCAGATGTCTAAAAACTTTAAAAGAATCCTAACTTCAGATGCATCCAGCTGGTAGTGCTGACCCCACACTTTTCTCCTGAAGTTAAGGAGAGGTGGAGGCTGAAATGGGGATACTCAGGATGGGAAAGAGAACTGCACATTTTTCTATCATTCTGGTGATGCTGTCATTTTCTTTCCCTACCTGTTGATATCATGATTATATCACAAACACATTTTGTTGTCTGTTCCCCAGCAATTGGAACTCCTAACATCAGCAGGAAGCCCTGGGACCACAAGGCCATAAACTCAGCTTCCACTGGCCCTGTGGGAGTGGAAGAAGCCTGAGGAAAATTACAGCCTTTTTGCATAAGTCAGCAGATCTACAGCTGCAAATCTGAAGAGCACTTGGTCACCTTCCTAGACCAAACAGTATTTAGGAATACTAAACCTGAACTTACTGATGCAAACAGCCATTTGAGAGAAGAAACAGATGCTCGTTTGGTAAATGTCACAAAAATCCCAAAGTTGTTCTTGGATGGAGTTTAGTAATCAAAATCTAAGCTTCCCCTACTTAAATGCCGGCTGCCATTTAATAGGGCCAGTGCTGAGTTCTTGCAGAGCACGAGGACACTACTGCAGCATGTCAGTGCCAGCAGCAGTGCCCGGCAGGTGGCCAGGGGCCAGCCAGCCCTCCCAGGGTGATGCCAGTACAAGGGTGAAGGGACCACTGGGAAGAAGCAGCCTCTGGCAGGTTTGGCCCCAGCTGCCTCTTTGGGACCCACCTGGTGCAGAGCCACCAGAGATACTTGGACTTGATCTGAGCAGCCGGAGATAGGCAGACACATTCCTCTAATTAGTACTGCTGGACCCATTCAGTGCCAGAGCTGAAAGGTGAAAAAATAGCAGCTGGGAAGAGAGGGAAGAAGTGAGAGCTGGAGAGAAAGCAGTGATTGCAGATGATGAGGGGCATCAACAGGAGCAGAAAGCAGAGCAAAGCCTGTACAGTTGGAGGAGATGAAGCATTAGAGTGGAGAGGTGGACGAGAAAAGGAAAGAAGCGGTCTGAATGCCTGTGTGTCTCTTGTGGTGAACAACAGTGATTATTAACAAGGCCTTTCAGTTATTGCAGTAGCATAAGTGTAAGGATCAAGAGCAAAAACCCTGTCATTTTACACAGGTAGTAAGTTAACCTGGGCAGCTGACACTGCTGTGCAGTCTTCAGGGCTGGAGAGGGGATGAAAATGTCAGTGGTGGCAGTGCCAGGGGTCCACAGGGAACACTGGAAATACTCAGTTGTGACCTCGCTCTCAGTACCTTACTCACTTGGAAAGTGGTAATGAGAAGACATTTACTTAAAGGCTGATATTTAAAATAACAACCAACAGTTTTACAAGCACTGACTTGTACAGGTTAATAATGGTGCTAGAAAAATAGAGGTATTTTTAACAGCCAGCTCCTCAATATGAAAGCCTTGACATGTGAACAAGCTACTCTCAGAATAACAAGTTACTAGAAGGTGATGGCTAAATTCAAAATTGTACCACTGTGGCTTTAAATCAGCTTAAAATAAATTCAATTAAATCAAGCAAAACCTCTATTTCTTCCAATTTATCCAGAGGTCCTATAGATTTAATCTGAACTGTTTTGAAACCATATGAACCTTCTTTAAGTACAATTAAGAAATGCTTGTAGATTGGCTGGGTTTTGTGTCTGCCAGCAGCAGCACATAAAAGAACCTATGAGGTGCTCGTGACCAGAGTTAAGTTAGGTAAATGGGAATGCTTTTCCTTATTTAGAAAGGTGCCTGTCTGTGTGCTTATTCAGGCTAGGAAGATGGCCCTCAGGACCCTGAAAATGAGGTGGCTTGGTCGTGGTGCAAAGATCTGAGTGTGTCTTATGCCTCCTTTTGTGTACTGATAGCTTTTAGCTGGTAGCCACATTGAAAATAGAGAGCTCTTTTGAATAGTAAAAAAAAAAAAAAAAAAAAAAGCAGTAAAGAGAGCTAGAGAAAATTGTCCTTTTTATTTATTTTTTTTATTTTGTTGTATTTTTCACACAGCATTTTCTGTGACTGTTTAAGACTGTGAGCAAAACCAACCTCTCCCTATTAAAAATGTGTGTTTCTGAGGGGATACACATATCCAATATAACCTTCACTGCGATGCTTCTAATTAACCAGTCTTCTTCACAATAAAGTATCTAGCTGTCACCAAAATCAACACTGTTCAGTTATTAATAGATTAAGGAAAGAATGTTAATTCTTCAAGCTCCATTTGATTTGGTCTCATTACTTTGCAAGCCAGATGGTTGCAGAGCCAGACCTGTCAGCAGGCACTGGGAGGAGGAGTACACTTGCCGAGTGGCAAGATGCAACACACACAGCATCTGGAAACCTGCACCCAGGGGCAGCTGCTTACAGTCCCTGTGAATTATTCTGCAGGGAGCAGAAGAAATCATGAATTGATCTAATCTGGTATTATTTTTCTCACCTCTCCCTCTATTGGTAGCCAACGCCAACTCCAGCACAGTGGTGGAGTGTGCCTCCAGCTGTGAAGGAGGTAGCTCTCTGTTCATTTTAGGTAGCCAACTAATTGCCTTTTTCCTTATGGTGATGGGCTTTATGGTCTCCTCTGAATTGGCTGAGGTGATGCCAAGTTGGAAGAGATGTTGCTACCTACATCCAATTTGCTAAAGACTTTCTTCCTGCAGTACAAGACTTAAGACTATGAGAAAAGCACTTCGTCTCACTGATCAGCTGGAATCTGTGGTGCATTCCCAGGCTCACATGGCAGCCAAACCCAGAAAGAGAAGTTCACCCCCACTTACAGCCCAGGTAAAAAGTCTCTCATGCTGAATTATAAAAAGGTGGGTTTTTTCTCCTCTTGGAAATATATTAAAGAATTAGAGATTTTGAAAGATAATCAGTGTGGGGGTGGGCAGAAATCAGCATTAACATTTTTGGGAAAAAAAGTCTAAATTATTTTTCATAAAGATCTCCAAAACTTTTACTTTTAATCAGAAATTTGAGGGAAATTTCAATTTGACCTGAAACTAAAGTCTGAGAAAGTTTTTCTCAGGTTCCCTTTTGTCTCCTTGAAACAATACAGGGAAGGGAGCTCAGAGCAATACAAGGCTGGGTCAGGTTATCTTTCCATAATGAGGCAGAACCAAACATACTGAAGCCATTCTGGAAATATGTTCTTAAAACTTTCCATTGGGAATTCTGCCATCTCTCTGAGTAGCCTCTAACAGTACTTTTCTATTGTTAGAATTAGCAAGGTTTTCCTAAAGTCAAACCTAAGTGTCCTTTGCTGCAAATTAAGCCAATGTCATTTTACTTTCCCCATGCTGAACAATTGATTACTTACTCTTTTAGCATCCATACTCTGTAAATTTTTTAATGTTTCCCTACCTCAAACGTAATTTTCTGTGTATTAAATTGGTGTCTTATAACAAACTTAAATTTTCTAAGTTTCTTTCCATTCTTGTTCCTCTGTCTGTCCTCTGATGTCCTGTGATGGTTTGTGCTCTCCCCAGATGACCATGGTATCCATGACTGATTTTTTCATCTTATCCACAGCTGAAAAGCAAAACTAATTTAAAGTATACTGAAAGGTTTGTCTTCAAAGAAAAAAAAATCAAAAATCACAAACCTTTTCCACAAAAAGTAATTTTCCACTCTTTTATATAAAATGACCTTAAATTAAAACATTATCCTGTCCCAAAAAACACTATCTATCTCATCAACTCCCTAAGCACAAATGTAGAAATGGCAATGTTTTTGTAAAACATTAAAGTGCAAAGGCTCTTTGGGAATGGGAATAGGGCACAAATATACCTCAGCATGGGGAGACCTGTAAAGAAAACATATCTGTTCTGGTCCTCTTTTTTTGTGTGGGGAAGCCAAGCTGCAATTTCCTTGTCTTTTTTGGGTGAGATGGGCAGGATGACACGGGCAGGACCCCTCCAGCCTCATCCCACCACAGCCTGTAGCCCAGAAAGGGAACAGCCACAGTGACTGCTGCAGGTTGGTGAACTGGTAATGGTAAAATTAATGGCAGACAGAGATTAAAAACCATCTGATGGCTCTAATTATAGAGCTGGATTATAGAGTTTAAATATAAAAGGCTTTCATACAAACTCCTGTGTATGATAGCCATATGTAATTAGATATTGTAGAAGACCTAGATTAATAGTAATGAAGACCATTTTAGAAGGGCCAGCTAAAATTACCAAGAAAATGAATTGACAGAGGAAGAATAGAGGCATTGATGGGGAATTTATTAGGAAAAAAAAAATTTGTCTTTTATCTGAATAATAATGAGGGAGGGGAAGAAAGGAGCAATATCAAAATGGTAACCTGCCAAGATAAAGGCAGTAAGTCCTGTAGTTTTTGGGAAAAATATTATCTCCAGCTAGTACCACACATAGTGAAAAATAACTATGCCACTATGCACAACAAGGAGTTGCTCCTGCAACTTTATTTTGGCCTTCACTAATCTGTGTTTTCTCATCAAAGCAGAAGATATCAAGATCTCAACAGTTACATTTGCTAAAGTTGAATTTATTTCACTTATATACTTCTATGGTGAAGAGTCTGTATCTAGAGAAAGGATGAATGAGTAAATACAAGAAAGACCAGACCTTCCTAGATTTCCCAGTTTTGCCTTGGGGTCATAGGTCTGGAAGGTTCTCTGGGGCTCATATAGACTATTTATCATTCTCAAGGCAAAATCAATGATAACCACAACTCTCTTGAGAAAAGCTATTTTAATCTGTTTAATATGCTTTTAGAGAACTCCAATAGTAGAGGTGTGCATGGACAATTCTTGTCCATTTTTTAGTATACACATATGAAAGATATATTTTAACATGACTTAAAACTTTCTTGGAGCAATTCAAGTCCATTATTTTTTTTCCCTGTTTATTCCTGCATAGATTTCTCCCATCCTCACTACAGTTTTGCTAAGGACTGTTATCATTAATTCTCTCACTGTCTGGTTTAGACAATCTTTGTTCATTTGTTCTTGCCCCATACATCACTTTTACTGGAGCTTGATCATGCTTGACACTCAGCTTGTGATCCATGTCTAACATTAGCTTGAACCTGTTGTTCTCAGGGATGCATTTATCTGAAGTGCAAGGTATGGTGAGGGTGGTTCAGTGAGGGCTTTTGTCTCCAAAAATCTGAGGTATGTCTTACACCATGGTAAACCAAATCCCTTCTCTGCAGAAAATTGCATGTCCTCTAAATGCCTCATTTCCTTAAAAATTCAGAATATTATTTGTCTTTGTTCCTATATGGTAAGCTAAGAAGAAAACCGTTAATAAACACAAAATGTCTGTTACTTTATCACTTTGGTGCTTCTTGTCTGATGGAAAAGAGGAATTCAGGGTTGACAGTGGCAGACCTGAGTCAGGGAGCTGCATTAGCCTTGTTTTTCCCCTCTTCCATGGGGTTTGCAGATAATCAGTATCACCTCCCAAACCAACATCATCTACCTCAATGCGATATCTCAAGTTCAGCACCACAGTTTAGAAATATCAATAATGAAAACCTTCCTTATTTAAGATCTGCAATTTCAAAAGGGATTGTTTTTACTCAGGGAACTAGCTAAAAATGACAGAATAACTGAAAGCATCAGACCTGGCATGTAAGATGTGGTTTAGATTTCTCTGTATCTCAGAGGCAGAAATGTTAAAAACATATATACCAGCCTAGAGGTAAAAACCTTGGAAAGATCACCTGCAGACCTGAAGGGAAATAGTAGAGCTGAGAAATAAGGCTAGAGGCAAAGGAAGGAAGAAAGAAGTGATCAATACAGAAAACTAAGGTGCTGCAAAGTATTGAAATAGAACAAGACTCTCTAAAAAATGAGTGTTGCATTAAAGGTACAGAAATTTAGCAGAAGATAAACCACCTTTGGTTTCAGCTGATCCTCAAAGATCAGAGGGGTTGGGTTTGACTGGGTTTGACTTCTAGTCATAGTTAAGTCAGCAGGGTATGTTCAGTTCTCCAATTCAGGTCTGGTTGTGTTCCATAAGGACTTGCATGACCTGGGTCCATGAATAGTCAATTCATGGAAACAGGAAAGAAGGTTCAGGATTGCTGGTGATGAATGAACCAATTACAGAGTGTTAACACATGTCACTACAGAAAGTATGGCAACAGACATCTATCAGTGCTGTACATGTGTGTATACACACACACACACACATATACATGAAATTAATATTCCAGAGTCTGGTCCAACAAAGTTGGAGGTGCAAAGCTCACCTAAAGGCATCATTGCAGGAGAGGAGGAGAGACACAGTCCACCAACTGATCCTGAGGAGGCAGAGGTGTTTTTCCCCTATGACCCTTTCTGCTCTGAAGCCATCCTTTTATACTATATATTTATGTTCCTTCCCAAAGGGATGGAACAATGGCATACTATAGGCAGCAGTGAAGACTGTCTGACCCTGGCCAGAGAGTCTTTGCACCCAGACTTATTCCTTAATGGACAAGTTTTACATCAAGGCTGATTTTTCAGGGTGAAGGGGGAGTACAGATCTGTGGGTTCTCTTCTGTGCCTCTTCTTGGCTGTGAGACCTCCACCTCACTCCAGCCATCCTTCTGTTGCTAAGCCTTGCTTGAGCCAGGCAATCAGGAGTTCAGCTCATGCTTTCCCTAACTAGTGTCATCAATTCTTCAATGAGTTGAAGCAACACTGTACAGCTCTGACCATTTCCCACATCAAGTCAGACCTCTCTCAAAAAAAAAAATAAGGATTCATATAACAAAAAATTAGAAGGAATTAGCTGCTATGCATTCAGAGTGGAGAGAATGATTAAAGACAGACTGAGTATGACCTAAGGATTGATGAATACAAGTCCTCAATTTTCTATAATGATATAATAAAAGCCTTTCTAATATTTCAAAAAAATAAATTGTAGAAAAAAGGTTTTTTGGAAGCTCATAAAATCAAGGGTTATATTAGAGGACTGCAGACCAGCAAATATGGTACCTATTTCTAAAAGGAGGACAGAAGAAATGTAATCCCAGCAACTACTTTATAGTTCGTGGTCACCCCAGAACTGATGTCTGGGGTTTTGAGAACAAGTGTGAAAATGGTGTTGTGAAAGACTCAGAGGTAAACAGATGAGAAATCATCAGGCCAGGAAAGAGAAATTAAGGGGCTCTGTGTCTCCTCTCCCTGCAGTGCTGGTTGGTGTTACATTGGTGGTGCAGTTGCTGGAAGGGTGGTGGGCAGCAGTGGAAGGGCTCTCACAGAGCTGTGAAAAGGCACCATTCAGAGCACTGCTGTTTCCAGCCCTGTAGGGAGAAGATAGGACAAAATTCAGCATAAGACTCCAATATTTTTTCTGATATCCTAGAAGAAGATACTGTCAGAATAACTCTATGGCTTCCCCTGACAATTTTTTTCCATGCAAAAGACATGCAGGCAGCCTAATATCCAGTAAAGCACCACAGAAGCAGTTATATACAGCAATGTTGCTTTCCACAGTACTTTGAGGGATGTAGGAAATTAACCAAATGGGACCAAATGAAACAAATGGCAAAAGTTAATATTGAAGGAAGAAGTATTATATTTGAGGGATCTTAAGGATCATCTGCAGCATGGATCCTGCTTAATATTTGCTTAATGACCCTGATATGAAAAACAAGGGTATTTTGATGACATTTTCTGATGATGTGGAATTAAAATGAATTATCAGGGCAGGGTGGGTCATGATGATTTTGTGCAGGAGCAGTGACCAAACACATGGCAGATATGGAGAGGCTACTGGGGAGACAGCTAGGGAGTAAAAGCCTGAGACTTGAAACATGTGATTTGAAAAGTCTCTCAACATGCAGACTGGGACAATCACTCTCTGTGGATGCAATATGGAAGGAAGGATTTAGGAAAAAGAGCTGCTTAAGTCAACAACACATTATTAGCACATGAAGAGTGCTGAGCTGAGCACAAACTTAGGCTGGGCACCAGTGCGGTCTCCTTCCTGCAGGTGGACTGGGAACAGAAAAAGTCATTCTAAGATGAAATGCAATAATTTTATGAAAAGAATTTCATTATATGACTGACTGAGACAGCAGTAAGACCTTTATAATTAAGGGAGACACTTCCAACCCTTTTCTCCCGTTTTTATGTCAATTCACTTTGTTTATTAACCAAACATTTTAATTTCTAGTTGCAAACATGTTGAGAGCAATATAATGTCCAAATAATTTTGAGGGTTCTCAGAAATAGTCCAAGGCTTTTCCATATATAACTATGAAGAAATTTAATCTGACTACCCTCCCCCTCCTTTAGGCTACTGAATAGCCATGGAAGTTGCACCTTCAATACTCAATATACTTCTTTCAAATGCAGCCCATCTGTGACTTGCAAATTAGTAATTAACAGTAACAACCTGATGTCTCTAAGGTGCAGTGCTAAGTCTCCACATCTGTGCAAGAGTGCTCCAGTGTGTGACCTGTGTACCCAGCCCTCTGGCATCTGGAGTGGAGAGGTTTGTGGAGTGCAGTGTGACTCCCTCCTTTCCTGCTCTTATTATGTTTCCTACTCAGTGTTTCCTACTGCCCGAGTGTGGGTAGAGGGTGCATGCAGTTACACAGGTCAGGCAGTAGCTGTGTGTCCCAGTTTAAATTTATATGACGATGGAAAGGAAGGACAATCTGAGTGGCAACCTGGCTCTGGAGGGATTTTATACATCTCCTGCATGGCATACTTTCTCTTTGACCAAGTTTCCTCAGCTGACTCTCTGTCAAATGAGTGCAGAGATTGTGCCAGCTTACAGGATAAGTGCTCAAGGAAGTGATCATCTGTGATCAGAGAAGGAGGACTTTTTTAGTGCAAGAGGGTAAGTATGACATATTGAGTTTCATGTACACAAATGTTTCAGTAGTAGGCAGAAATGTTTGCTTTGTCAAAAAGTGCCTGTTAATTTAATTCTCTATTGAAATTTAATGAGAATACAGTGAAGGATAAAATCTTAGCTCTAGAAAAGGTAGAATGAGATTGGCTATTTACAGGAAAATATTAAAGAATTTAGCTCTAAATTTAAATAAGACTTTTTACAAAACCCAGACTGTCATGAAGACTAGATTACCTATGTAAGGCTACTTACAAGTTTAAATTGCTCTGACTCTGCCCAGTCTCAACTCTGTGTTGTCCTTCAGTTCTGTCAGGAGCATTTGACCCAAGTGTTCTCAGAAAAGGAATATCTCTCCAACTTTTCATGGAGAAAAATCAAAGCAGGTTCCAAAACTTCAGAAATTCAGTGTTAAGTCCTTGGAAGTTACTTGTCCTTTCCTGTTGGTTTCACATGTTTATGAGCAGCTGCTGCAGTGTGAGCCCTGGTGGACTGGGAGCATTGGAAAGCTGCGGGGCATCACTGAAAATAGGTTTAGGCAGCTCCGTAGAGAACCCTGGAGCTGGAGAGTGAGGGCTGATTGCTTTACTGGCATAGCCTCCCTAAATAAACAGGTTTTTTCTTTCCATCTCCTGGCCCTAAATTTGCTCCCCAGGAGTCCCTCAGGATGCTCACTGGTGACAGACAGGCACGTCCACCCAGAACATGCTGCCCCCACGGCACTGGCACAGCCCAGAGTCCTTTGGCAAACTCAGCTCTGCTGTTAACAGTTGTTTTCTTTTCCTGCAAAGGTTTACTGTGAATCTTAATAACATGCCAGAGACAGAGAAGAATTCTCAGTCTTTCTTCCCCAAGTTAATGTCAGCATGCCTGTTAATACTGGATAAGCTCAACTACAAATCAAGTGTTTTTTCCAAGCTAAAACAACCCAAAAGATTTCAAAGGCATTTCATGCAGGTTTATAGGAGAAAATCCTTTCTATACTTGCCTCTCTGTTTAAATCCTTCAACCATTCCCGAACCCATCTTCTTATTTTATGATCTGAAACAAAAGGCAGTAGAGCAGCTCTTCCCCATCTCTCATTTCACCTACCTTTTCTTCAACCCACAGCAAAACAACAATAGTGCAAAAAAGTATTTTTCATTCATTTTGTTATTTTGCTTTAAACACGTGATGCATTTTCCTGAGAGCACAAGATATCTCCGATGTGAATGGGTTAAGATTAGAGAAATAAAGAAACCAAATGCTGAGTTAGCAAGAGGGAAAGAGAGACATGAAGTGTAACTTCAAGGAACTACCTGACAAAATCATGTTACTTGTTAACCATCAGATTTGGTAAAGATTTGTCTTTCTGGTAGTTGCAAAAATCAGGTGAGGTTCTGTGTTCTTTCATCTGCCTCAGCAACTCAGTCCCCAGCAGCTCCACACAGTACTGCCGGTGTCCTTATCAAGCCGTACTGACTTATTCTGAGATTTTAAGTTTTCTTGTGCTGTTTCAGATGCAGACATTTCAGAGGGGCCCACAAAGCCAAAAATGCAATAAACCCCCAAAATATTCATTTTAAAAGGTTAAACCAGCACTCTAGCAGTAGAGAAAATTTTTGTTTTTAGGATTGATCTAAAATGCTTGGGCATGGGTTATTAGCTGTAGTGACTGGGTTGCGCCTCTACAAGAACTTCCTCA
This sequence comes from Phylloscopus collybita, assembly GCA_027886175.1. Classification (NCBI taxonomy): domain Eukaryota; kingdom Metazoa; phylum Chordata; class Aves; order Passeriformes; family Phylloscopidae; genus Phylloscopus; species Phylloscopus collybita. Next base: position 19,697,188 of record JAJNNQ010000002.1, read on the forward strand.
TGGATCATTGCTTAGTTACTACTTAATGATTTCATCCATGATTACACACAAAACCACTGCTAAAAACACTGGCATTGTTTTTTTGAAGCATTTTTTCTGCTTCACTCCTATTTACCATTCCACTGACATAAATGCCTGTGGAATGGTAAATAAGAATGAACCAGAACAGACAGATATTTTAATTAATGAGAAAATATACAGAGTTTTGTGTGTGAAACAAAGCCAGCTGTTGAAGTAGACATGGGAACATGAGACTTCCTGGTAAGGAAAAGTAACTTGCTGTGCTGCCCAGGCTGTCTCATCCAAGCACTCTTCTGCATCTTCCAGTCTCTGGTTTTTGCAAGCCAGGGGCACAGCTTCAGAGGACCACCAATAGTACTAGTATTGCTGAAATTTTCATGCCTGTTCTGCTCTACAGCCCTTTCTGAGCAACACTATTAATTTCTTGTTTACCATTTGGGTGGGTTTGAATTTGGTAGCTGAAATTTTTCCACTCAAAATTCAGGGAGGACTTGTACTTGCTTGAAGAAACTGATGTGCCCTGTAACTGATTCTCAAGGGCATTTAATGGTAGTATGAGCTGATATATATGTATTACTTTCAAAGGTTCTCCTGATGTGTGCCACAGAAGCACAGAGAACGTTTTTCAGTTGGCAAAGTGTGGCCACTTTGCCTTAGACCAGCACTCTGCTAGTCCTAAATAACTCTCATGAAGCCTTTTGTCTTTTCTTCTGACACCAGTATGCTGTTGTTTTTATCCACATTTTCTGCCAAATTGCTTTCAGGAAATATGAGTGTCTGTATCTTGTGACACCCTCTAGTTTCACACAAACTGAATCATACTGTGCAGTTCAGCTGAGTAATAAAATATAATCTGATTGGCAGGAGGTATTAAAGCAGGCCACACCATTACAGATCCTCTTTTAACCCAGTTTAACAAGTTGCTCCTGAGAAGTTATTTATTCTAGCTGTCAACATCTTGTTGTTGAGATGACAGCGATCAAATCTCTGTTAGATCCTAATCTTATTCTTCTTACTCCACCTTCAAGTATCTGAGAACCTCATATAAGCAATATCACTTTTTGTCAGCAAAATTATTTGTTTGACTCTGATCATTTGCTAAAAGATACAACAATGTATGTTTTTAATACCTATAACAATTATTAGTATGAGATGGGGATGGAATAAATAGGAGGCAATAGTGAACCATGGAGCGCTAAATGTCTGAATTGTTGCTGTGGTGAGCACACTGATCCATATACAAAACAAGAAGGTATTTATTTCACAATTACAGAAACTTAGCAATGCATTCCCAGGAGCACAGATGTCACAGGAGCAAATGATTAGTCAGTGACTGATGTTCTTCTAGTGTCCTGGGGACATCTCACTAGCTAGCAGAGTGCCAGACCCATCTCTGTTACGAAGTTATAAAAGTTCTTTTATTATGACTCTTACGATGCCAGGACTGGGAAGAAAAAGCTTTATATTATCCATCAGGCAGACTCCACCTCAACTTGAACAGTCCTCTGACTTGGGAAATTCTAGCCCCTAAATGATGCATTCTATCCAAATTTTAACTTCTCAAGCCCCCCACTCCTAAAAACTCCTGCAAATCTATTATGCCATCCATTATACTGAAAAGTGAAATTTCTTGTAAGTTCCTTGTATATATTTACAAACTACTTTATAAGAATGGTTAAAACTAGAATTTTCCTGGAAGTAAAATTTAGAATGGTAATTGGAATATGGAAATACATTTTTAATTGTGGGAAGCTTAGTATTTTAGGCTTATGACACATTTGAAATAAAACCATGTACTGAGTTCAAAATTATTCATTTAATATATTACCTATCTCTTGGCTCATTTGTGAATGCTAGAAGATCTCATTCCTTCAAAGGAGTCTGAAAGCAGTTTCACCTTCAAGTCTGGTGATATTAAAGGTAATACTCCTGATTTGCATCTGAAATCACTAAGGCATGCTCTTCCGGTGGAAGTTTTAAACTCAATGCACAGTATATTTGTGTCAGAATGGATCCAGCTGATGTTTTTGAAGGTGTTCATAAAAGCATGAAATTATTGTACCTGATGGAAAGACAGCCTAATCTGCCCTGCATCTTAGTGACTGGGCAGGAGTGTTGATCTGCTGGAGGTCAGGAAGGCTCTGCAGAGGGATCTGGACGGGTTGGATTGATGGGCCAAGGCCAGCTGTATGAAATTTAACAAGACCAAGAGCTGGCTCCTGCTCTTGTCTTGGGTCACAACTAACCCAGGTAGCACTATGGGCTGGGGGACGTGTCTGGAAAGATGCCCATCAGAAAAGGACCTGGAGATGCTGGTCAACAGCAGCTGAACTCTGCCCACATGGACAAGAAGGCCAATCCTGGCCTGTGTGAGAAACAGGGTGGCCAGCAGGACCAGAGACTTGGTCGTCCCCCTGTATTGGGTACTGGTGAGGCCACACCTCGAGTGCTTTCACTGCAAGAAAGACATTGAGGGTCTGGAGCAACTCCAGAGAAAGGCAAAGGAGCTGGTGAAGAGTCTGGAGCACAAGTCCTGTGAGGAGCAGCTGAGGCAGCTGGGGGTGTTTAGTCTGGGAAAAATGGATCTCAGCATGGACCTTATGGCTCTCTACAACTACAGCCTACTACAGTCCTGAAAGGACCTTGTAGGCATATGGGGGTCAGTCTCTTCTCATGAGTGACAAGTGACAGGACCAGAGGAAATGGCCTTAAGTTGCACCAGGGGAGGTTCAGATTAGATACTATGAAAAATGTTTTCACAGAACAGGTTGTCAGGCACTGGAAGAGGCTGCCCAGAGGCACACTTGAGTTCCCACCCCTGGAGGTATTTAAAAGACATGCATGTGTGGCACTGAGGGACATGGTTTAGTGGGGGGACTCGCAGTGCTGGGTTAACAGGTGGATTCAATGATTTTAAAGGTCTCTTCCAACCTAAACAATTCCGTGATTCTATTTGTATTATGCTGATTCATTGCTTGTATTTTGGGATCTTATATTTTGGAGACTAGCATTTTTGTGCATAAAAGGAAGATATGTTATTTTCTGACTCCCTTTGCATAGGTTGGCTTTCTGCAGTGATTTTAATGAAGTATGTATTTCATATATATGTATGAAAAAAAACCGTATCACACCTCGTCATCCCTCATCTCCTCCTCAATACAGCAGAGTCTTATGTTTTTAACACTATTTTTTCCCTCTCATCAATGAATCAGTTTGGCTTCATATTTTGATATAGTTATTTATGAAAGCAAATACCCTTGAAATTCCTACAAAAACATTGATTTCTACATTTTTTTTTGCTGACTTTCTTTTCAATTTCATTGCAGCTTTTACATAATTTTAAAAGATAGTAGTTCTACATTGGTTTATGCACAAAATAAGAGGAAATCCTTTCTCTTTTTTCCCCATAGGAATATTTTTGAGAAATATATTGATTCCTCTCATTGTAGGAACTATCGATGTAAGCTGTGTGGAGGTTTTCGAGCATGTATCTATTTCTGGCATTTCTGTGGAAATGTCTGCATTTCAGAGCAACACATTTCTGCATATATAGGTGGAGACATTAAGATAGAAAGCTGGTTGTAAAATGCTGTAGAATTAAAAGAAAATTCTCTAAAAGCAAAATGATTAATGAAGGTTATTTCCAATGGATTTGTCTTATATTTGAATTCTGCAGTGTCCAGTAGTGCTCAAATCTAGCTACACAACTTTGGACAGGACTTCCCTGAAAGCAAGCAGGAATCAGGCACAATGGGAACTGCCCAGTTGCTCCTACTGGGGTGAGTCACTGTGCTCCAGAAATCCCCAGCTCGGGGAGGAATAAGGAAATCTGGACCCCTCAGTGAGATAATGGGCTGTTTTGAGACTGGTTTGAAATGAGTGTTTAACATTATCCCTCCACAACCAAGTGTTTGACTGATTGTGACAGGAGCTCTCCAGATGGGAATTTCAGGCAGTGATGGAGTTTCTCCCCAGGCAATGATTTTTATGCTCAAATGTGTTGATTAGTGTCCTGACTGGAATGTCCTAGAGATGCCCAGGCTGTTTCTGCTGTAGAACTCATATGTGTGCATAGATAAGACACTTGTTAATAGTTGAAACTCCTACTGCAGCTACAGAAATGTTCACATAAGCAATTTTTCATATGTTGTTAAGATATTTAAGAATTGTTTTATACGTTGTTAATTACATGTTAGAGATGGTCATGTAGGACCACGAGCCAACCAGGTTAGAAGTGAGCAGAGCAACAGCTCTGGGAGTCTCAACCCAGCCAAAGACACTCCAGCAGCAAACACTCCTCCAGCAGAGATTCCTGTCACCACCAGAGAGCCACTGGCAGTCATGTCTGAGTGATCTGATTCCCTATGCAAGCATGTTGTATGCCAACAAACTTCCTGTTCATGCCTAGGCAAAAGCTAGAAAGTCAGGATCTCTAACTGACCTTGTGAATTTTCCTTCTTTTGTCTTTACTGTCATTTGACTTTAACACATTGCAAAATACTCTCCTCTGCTAGGTTATAGGGTATTCATTCAAATACTTTCATGCCAAGTAGGGACTAGAGCTTTGAACCTGTCTTTCTTTCACCCTCTGGGTGAATGCTCTGGTGGATAGATTCTTCTAAAAGCTGAGTACTTTCTTTTTCTCTGATCATGTTTCCAAGCAAAAGTAATCCTTTGTAAATTGTGACCTCAGAAAACTTATTTTAACTCCCAAATATGATTAGATGGAAATAGGTGCCAAGTGCTTAGGCAGAGCAAACCCCCTTGTTGGATTAAGCATCATAAATTCTAAGTTGTGATTTATTGGTTGAGTGTTTTTTACTTGGTGCCATACTTCTAATCTGAGTAATTTCAATTTCTTTTACTATAAATAAAAAGACACAATTCAAGGATATTCCAGTAAATGATCCTATGTCTCCATTGATTACAAAGGCATCTTTGGGTAGCTACGTTAGATGCTGGTATTTGCTTTGCAGATATTGAAAGTTAGGCAAAATTTGCTCACAGGGTCCAAGGCTGGTTCAGGAAAAGCAATGCAAGCAGGCAAAGGAAGATGCTCCTCCCTCTCTACTAAGCCCTGGTGAGACAGCTCTGCAGGGCTGTGCCTAGTCCTGGGCTCCCCACGGCGAGAAAGACATGAACACACTACAGAGAGTGCAGAGAAGGGCCACAGAGATGTTGGAGAGCTTGAAGTATCTTGCACATGAGGAGTCTGAGAGAGCTGGGGCCATGCAGCCTGGAGAAGACAAGGATATGGGAGGATGTTATCCAAGCGTATAAATAACTGAAGAGAAGGAGTAAAGGAGTTAAGACTGAGCTATAGCCCTCCCAGTGGCCCTCAGTGACAGGACAAGAGGCAATAGGCACAAACAGAAATACAAGAAATTCTGCTTAAACATCAGAAAAAAAAATATTCTGCAGGTGATCAAATACTGGCACTGCTCAGATTGATATGTCATCTTCATCATTAGAGATACTCAAAATCTCCCTGAACATGGCCTTGAGCTACCTGCTGTAATTGACCCTACTCTGAGCAGCAGGTTGGGCTAATCCGTCTCCAGAGGTGCCTTCCCATAATTCTGTGATTCTGTGGAAATTATTCCAGTTCACTCCATCTATGTTGAGTCTAGTAAACGTTTTTATATTGTGTTTTGTTTCTCTTTATAGCTTTTCCTTAATCTTGAGAAATGTGCCACATCTCTAGCATAACATTTCAAGAAAATCTTCTAATTTCAAATATTTTGTGATATTCTTAAACTGACCTTGCCATAAAAATACTCATAAATAATGAACCCGAGAAAACTGACTAATATTTAGGAAATTTCCCTCATGTCACAAAAAAAAAAAAAAAAAAAAAAAAAGAAACTTGGACTTTTGTTTGCAAATCTGAATGTATCTAAATACGAGTGTCTCGTATCTAAATATACAAGTTAATCTTTTATGATCTTTGTACAAGACTTTATCTCGAAACCATTTTTCAGGTAACAGAAACCATCTGTAACTAAAGATCAAGAGGAAAGTACTTTGAAGATATGTACTACATTATGTAAATTTGAAAAATTAACTGTGCATTTGGAGCATGAATTTCATCCTGTGATCTAATTCTTGCCTACAAGTATACCATGAACATACTGAAAAAATGTAAAGATTATCTTTTGATCTCCAACTCTGTCTAATTAGGACAAAAAACTTGTTTTCAATAATAAAAACAAAACATTCCATAGGAGAAAATTGAGGTTTGTTTTATTTTCATATGTGAAGTTAAACCTGTAGAATACTCCTGCAGAGAAGTTGAATCATAGAATCGTAGAATAATTTGGGTTTGGAGGGACGATGTAGGTCCAGCATCCTGTTGTGGGCAGGGACAACTTTCACTAGACCACATTGCTCAAATCCCAATCCAACCAACCTGGTCTACAACACTTCCAGGGATGGGATAGCCATCCCATTTCTAGACAACCTGTTCCAGTGTCTCACCACCCTCACAGTAAATAATTTCTTCCTAATAATGGGGTGATTGAAGATCCCCGTGAGGACCAAGACTTCTGAATGCAAGGCTGCTCAAATCTGTCTCATCTGCTTGATCTTCCTGGTTAGATGGCCTGTAGGAGACTCCTACTATAATGTCACCTATCCCTGCCCTCTCACTATAATGCCACCAGTCCCTGCCCTCCCTTTAATCCTGGCCCACTTCTCTCCATCCCCAGGCAGAGCTCCATGCACTCCAGCTGGTCATTGGCACAGAGGGTGACACCTCCTCCTTTTCTCCCTGCCTGTCCTTTCTAAAGAGCCTGTATCCATCTATTCCAACACTGTGGTCATAGGAGCCATCACACCACATCTGCACAATGCCAGTAAGACTATGGCCCTGCAGGCATGTGCATGGCTCTAACTCCTCTTGGTTATTCCCCATGTGTGCATTTGCATAGAGGCATTTAAGTTGCCCATCATCCCCCCCAGTGAAGCTGATTGGAGTGGCTGGAATTCCTTGTGCAGCTTTTCAGGTGCTCTCCTGCTGATGTGCGATCCCTCTGCAGGCTCTGGGCATCCCTTGTGGGCACCATGCTCATGGGAGTGGGATGGATTGAGGTTCCCTGGTTTAAAGCCCATGCTGAAGATGCTCTTCCTCTTCTCTGACCGAGGAACCCCATCAGCCCCATTGAGGTTTCTCAATGACAGTCCCACGGTCTGAAGTAGTCAAATCCTTGGCTGTGGCACCCATCCTGTGACCAACCACTTGTTGATTTTTCACATTCAACTGGCTCTTTCAGATCTTTTCCCTTTGAACAGGAAGACTGATGAAAAGTTACCTGCACTCCAGGGTCCCTTACCACTCCTCCCAGTGCTTTGCAATCCTTCATACTCCAGGCTGCTCCTGGCTGTGTCACTGGTGCCCACATGAAACCACAGGTAGCAGTAGCAGATAACAGACTGTGAGAGCCTTGGTAGTCTCCTGGTGGCATCCCTGATACAAACACCTGCATCACACCTTTCTGGAGCATGCACCAGATAAGCAAATGTGTGCTCCATAACCCCCAGAAGAGAGTCACTTCCTACTACCACTCTGCACCTCTTTTGAGTTGCTCTGGTTGTTATACAGGGAGAAAATTGGGCAGCCTTACTCAGCTCCAGCATCTCTCCCAATATGTGGTAAATTAAAATTAGATTTGCTATGTCAAAAGGCTTTCAGAACAGCATCTTTGTTATATTATACTAAATGGAAGATGAAAAAGCAATATTCCTAGTACTAGAAAAACAGGGCTTATAGCTTCTGTCTTTGAACCACAGCAGTGTTTGGCTGAAATTCCAGTGAAGCAAATAATGCATCAATAATGTTTGCAATACTTCCTTAGGTTATATATGCAAAACAAACAAGAGGTTTACTTAGTGTCGGCATAACTATTCCCCCTATTAGTTTTGATCAATTGCTTTGTGGTCATGTTCATTAGACAGCCTAATCTGAACTGCAATTAGATTTTATCCTTTTAAAAGACAAAGCAGAATCCCAAGTCATTAATTAAAGGGTCTGACTACAGTTGGTTACAAGATGGATGTTGCATACCCTTTAGTGATGACTCAACTCAGCAAAACAGAACACTTTAGTTTTAAGTGGCAAATACACCAGCACTAATTGAATGCAAGCTTTTGCTCTGGTACAGCTGGAGAAAAGGAAATAATTTCATGTGCGGATTCTTGAAGACATGAAATGCTAATGAGAACCATGTGAATAAGCTAGATTTACATAGGGCAAACTACAAGTATGAGGAAGACATTTGAAATGGGGGAGAGTGATTAATATACAATCCCACATCACTTAGAGGTTGTTTTATTTCCTCAGAAATGCAAAAACATTTAGTATTTAGTTTTCAGACCCTCTGTATCTAATGCTGCAGTATCTCAATGGCAAAATCCAATTTATGGTACCTAAGAAATCAAATCATTACTTTCTTACTGATTGCACTCCATGCGTGTTCCCCAGTCCTTGCTTTGGGTAGGCTGCTCCCTTGTGCTATCCAAAGTGTAGGATATTCCCCTTCCAGATATGAATGAGTCCATATTCTTGGTCCTTCTCCTCCTAAAACCAGAAAAATCCTTAAAAGAGTTGCTGATCTTAAAGACCTGAAGTCATCTGGCCAGACAATGAGCTGCACTCAGACATTCACAAGACCACGTTACACCAAATGCTCCAGGTTTATGTCTCTGCTTCTCAGAAGATTTCCTGTATGAACACAAATAAATCAGAGGCATTCAAACCATTTTTTAAGGCAGGTAATGCATGGTACTTTTAATGTATGAGACATTACATTTTGGGGATAAAACGGCAGTATTTCTCAAAGTAATTCCCAGGGGTCCTGCAAGGCTCTCAGTACCTGTGGTAACTGACGAGAAGCACAAAATGTGAGGTTGGAGGTAAAAGTGAAATCTGGATGCAGTAACTAAAGTTTTAAAGGAATTTTTAGGAGATTTTTTTTAACCGAAAAGAAAAAAGTCAGATTTTTTTTTTAATGCAGGATTTACAGAGGCTATCATCTGGTGTCTATTTGAATGTCTTTCCCTTTCCCTGAGTTTGGAATAACAAGACTATTACCTAGAAGGTTTAAAAGAAGAAGGAAAAGCTGCTCATTGCTAGTGATGGAAAAAATATGATGCAGAGCTTGGCAGTAAGGGCCTGCAGCTCTACCAGTCATCTCAGCATGTAGCCAGAGTTGCTAACTCAGCTATAAGGGAGCCAAAGCACACAGAGAGGCTTTTTTTTAATTAGTTTATTGTCCATTATTAATAGAAAACCCACAGAAAATAAAAATACAAATAGTAGACAAACACAAAAGCCTATTCTTAGACTGAGATATGAGAAGTAGGTACATTGCAGCCACAGGAGGTTATCTTCCCTTTCTCTGAAGTTTTCATCATAAGTTTACCTCCACAGCTGTCTGCTGCATCCTATCTGCCAGAAATGCTCTTGGATACTACCAAGTGCCCTTGCACTAGGCTGAGGGGATGGCAAAGAGAAACTTTGCAGTTAACTTGAGGAAGGTTGTTTGGCAAATGTCCTCTAGGGTGAGACTGAAAATGAAGAAAGAGCTGGGTTCTCCCACGATGGCCAAATAGACCAAAAAAACAGGAAAATATCATCAAGAGAACATCATCAAGAAAAGCAACGAAACCAAACTCAAAATTGAAACAGCAAAGACAGGCTTTACCTAAGAGCAGCATTACTAGCATAGGGAGTCAGAATTTTAAAAAAAAATTTTTTTCTGCTTATAATGATTTTCATGTCGATATTCACAGACTTTGGAAAAAAATCCTAGATATCAAACATCTGGTTTATCTCTTTCTGATAGTGAGCAAAATGCTGAGCTGAAAGCACAGAGGTAAACCATCACCTTCATCAGATTGTCTTCAGCAGACAACCGGCAGAGTAAATTATGCCCAGACTTGTACGTGATATATTGTTCCACATTAGAGACATTTTGAGTAAATTCACCCATGAATAGAAAGGAAAGAGAGGAAATGCTGCTAGTTTTCCTGACTGTGGGGAATTTTCTACAGAATAAGCAGTTAATTTATTGATAAATTAATTAACCCTTATTGCTGAAAAATGTTTAAAGCAAAAGATGGAAGAAGGTCTATATTTTAACCTACTAAAAGAATATTTACATAAACAGCACAAAACTTCCAATGTTGCTATTCTAGGAAAAGAATGTGTTGGATTTTTAGTTCAAAATTGCTTCTATACTGATGTTTAAGTTACTTAAAACACAGAAGTTGGAAACAAAATGAAATATTTGAAACTACAGAAGTGACAATTTCACCTATGTTACTGCCTCTTGAAAATTCTCAACATTTTGATTTCTTATATTTGTATAGTTTAAATTTTCAGCATTTGTGAACCTTTTTAGTACAAAAATATAACATCTCCTCTTTAGTCACTAACTCTTTTTGAATTAAATAATGAAGACACTTAAGTGGGTACTTTGCCTGTGATTAAATATATTCCTTAGTGAAACTACATCCAACCTTAAAAGTAAGAAAATTATGCATTTGATTGAATATTCACAGAATTAAATGAGCATTTCCCCATTGACTTAAGTAACTTATATTTCTAGTACAACATGAAGGGCTTCACTTTCAGAAATACAGATATATTGCAAGTTTAAACACTCATAGGCAAGTAACTGCAAACTCTTCTACTGATCATAAGTAGAGATTGTCCTCCCAGTCTTGCAGACTTTTACAGATATTGGAAGATGACATGTGTATTTGGGAACCTTTCATACATCTATATGGAAAATCATATAAAATATTTATATGTTTTTGGCTGCAGCTTCAGAATGAGCATGCTTTTCTCTCCTAAAAAGAGCACCAAAAAAGCTCCAGACATTGGTAGGAGCCTAGATTTGTTTGGGTTTTTTTGATATATTGCTGCCTACTTGCTCATTAGACAACCTCCCTCTTTCTAATTTATCACTTTAACATCAGATTCAGCACGAAGAACCAGCCTGCAAAAGGTAAAAAAAATAATTATAAATTCTACTGACCAGTTCACATTAGTGTGAGTGCTGGCAACACTAAGGTGTTTCTATTTATCACCATTTGCTTTGATGGGGCACCATTCATTTCATTTATCATTTGATTCTTTTCAATTATTTCTTCTTGGGAAGAAGTAGAATCAGCATTATTTAGTTAGGATTGTGTTTGCCCAACAGGTTTTGTAAAGTCCACTAAAAGAAAACAGTCACTAGATACTTGTACGCTGTGTCTAGAGTTTTCCTTCATTATCTGCCTGTTTTGTGATTTTAAAACACATTTTTTAGTATTACAGGAAACCAACATTTAGACATTTAAGCTTAAAGAATGTAGCAAAAAATTACATAATTAATTTTTTTCCAACCTCAGGGTAACACACTTTTGTCAGGAATAATTTGAAAATATACCAAGGAATATTGCTATATACCTTACTCTTTGGGTTGAGGTTTTTGGGGGTTGAGGACTGTGTTGTTTACAGGGTTTTTCCCCCCAATTTTGGAATCATCAGGAATCCTCAGTAAATATATGGAACACATGATTCCAAAAATTAAATTAAATAGCCAAAATTAGCTCTAGTGTTGCACAACTTGCTTAGGTGCAATGAGTCATTATGGGTAATAAGTCTGGGCCACCTCTCACAGCTCTTCTTCCCCTACCATCACCTTTCCCTAGAAAATACTGAGAAAGCTGCACATATCCAATGGGAAACTTAGTTCAGGGAGGGCTCCTGGACTGTAAATCCCAAAGCAGTTCTCTCAGCATTTCTGCTTAACTCCCTACCAACCAGATGGATATGTGGGGCATCATTAGGACTTTCATCTCAACCTCCAGTTTGCTCTGGGAATTGCACAGTGGGATCCTGATATCCTGGACAGTAGCAACCATCTCTTGTACCAGCACTCATCCCTCAGCCCCTCTGTGAATTTTGGCCTTACTCTTTAAGTACCGGATGTCATATGGTGAATAAATATAAAAGTGGTGTCCAGGAAAATGAGGTGACAGTCAAATGTCAGATGTAAATTTACAAGTGTGAGTTAATGTATTGCTAACAAGCTGCTCTTACTTTCAGTGAAAAAATTCTCATCTATTTTTTTTTTTTTTTTTTTTTTTTTTTTTTTTTTTTTGTGACTCTGGGCATCTCTTGCCACAGTCCTGGACACCTGAATGTTTAAAAACACTGAAAAGGAGATCCTCCCCTGAAAGTTGCTGCAGACACCAAGGAAACAGTACCTGTGAGGGTCCAGAACAACTCAGGCTAAAGCAACAGGGACAGTAGTTGTCTCACAGTGTTTGAAATATTTCACTTGGAGGAAGACAATTCTAACTTCTTTGAAAGTTAACTACTCTTCTTTTAAATTTTTCATTTACAGGATGTGGTCAAGGCCTTTCTGGGAGACACCTTCAGATTAGTGGTTTATCTCTTGGCAATACCTGCAATTAAAAACTTCTCTGTGTTTCACATTTGAAAATGGTGACAAGAACACTGAGAGGTTTAGTGGGGGCTTTGAGAGCCACAGAAGAGGAGCACAGAGTTAACACTACCTTGTGAGACACATTACCATGCCTTAAGCTTCACAAACCTCTGGTTTTCTGTGGGTAGCAAAGGGAGACGTAAAAACCCCACATTTAATTGTCAGAAATAAAAGCAATCTTCAACAGCTTTTTAAAGAAGGAATTGCACAAAGATGTCCCTAAAGTAAGAAGCCCGTAAATATTCATGCATCATCACAACAGTAACACAGTGCCATCAAAAATTTCTGTGCCAGAAACCCTCTGGAAGCTAAGGGCAGTCCTGTTTGACTCCAGGATTCCTGTCGTTGACAAAACACCAACCAAACTCATGGACAACAGTATCACCTGCATCCTCAACATCTCTAAATAGTAGAAAAGTGTTGTGATTAGAGATCAGGAATGTATCTGCCTCTGTTTTGTTTGTTTGCAAAACAGGGACTCATGGGGGCACAGCAGGGCAACTGGCCCTCCATCTGTTGTGCAGAGCTATGGGTTTTTTCTGCAAGGTATACAAGAAACAGCCAACACTTCATTAGGAGATCACAATTTGACCTTCACTTTAAATATGCCTTAGTTTGCCTAAGAAGCTACAGCTTAAAGTTCCCAACCTCACTAACCAGTAGTACTGAAAAGACAAAATAGTCACAAAAAAACCCCCTAGTCTGTGCCCCACCTGAAACATCTTGAAAGACAACATGGAACCTACAGGTTCTGAGTTTTATTCCCATCTCTTCTTTGGTGCTTACCTAAGCTATAGGAGGGATGTCATAGCCAGTATTGCTGACATATTCTGAGTTTTGCAATGCATGAAGAACAGAGATGATTTCTATAAAAAGTAGGATGGAGCATCAAGTTCCCCTTTGAATATTGGTTTGAAGTCTTTGAAAGGCTGCTTCAAGTGCTTTTATATTCAGAACATGTTCAGATGTTCAATGACTTTTAAAAAGTCTCTAATCATTTATAATCAAGTATAGGTGTTCCCCCTTATACACTGCCCAGCCTTTATTCACAATATCCTGTAAGGATTTGCAGAATTCTGGACAGCTTCCTTCCCAGGGAGATAGCAGCTCTGCACCCTTACCCTTACCCTACCCCCAGACAGCACCAGGACACCACTGGGCTCACCATCAGCTCACCCTCTTGGCCTCAAGCCTTTGATGTTTCCAACACAAAAGAATATTACCCAATTGTTTGGTCCCATGCTCTTGGCAGCAAGGAAGTGGTTAATGAAAGGGGGGGAAGAAGAGGCAGATGGGTGTTGAGAAAAGGTATAGGGATTTTTGTTCATTATACCTGTCAGACTTTCTGAGGTACCTGGATAGAATTGTTGTACAAGCTGAGATTGCGTTAGACAAACAGATTCTATACATTGAGTCTGTGAAAGGGCACAATCTGCCAGACATTCCCCATCACAAGAACTGAACATGCTTCTGACTGAAGTTTTCTTCATAAGTACTTTCCCTCTCCAAAGGGCAGCATCTGGACTTTAGAGTGCTATCATAAAGCCTATCTTTTGGGGTACAAGATGTACAGCATAGAAGTAGTTTAGACAGTAAACCTGGAAGGTTATTAGACATCAGGAAAAATACCAAAGGAAAGAACAAGTGCAATTAATAAAACATAAAACATTTGCTCCATAAAAATCTAGAATATCATCATTACTGCTTCAAATTAGTTGAAGAGTAATTATCCCCATGATGCTCCAGCACCTTCTACATCTTGGTTTCAAATGTTTAACAAAACAGGAAGGAGCTGATAAAGATAAGGATATAAAATTCTGTTGGATTAATAAGGGGAAAAGAATGAAAATAAATTATTTTTAAGTGTAATGACAATACAAACAAAATTGGACAGCTCTAGTTATCTGTGCTGAGAGTGTACACATGCATGTATCTGAATCACAGTGAAGGTGACCTTGCACAGTCTCATCTCATAGAAAAGCAGATTAAAATTCCTATTTATCTCAACTATTGTCATTACTACTTTTAATAAACAATACAAACCTAGTAGAAGAATCCAGCTGATTGTTTACATGAGTAAATGCTTGATTTGCTGAAATTGGGCTGCCTTTTTTGCTAAGGTGATTTAGAAAAAGAATTCATTGAACACTTTTAGGGGCATAGGAATGCTTTGTGAACAGGGTCAAAAAAGTCCTTATGAAACTTTACTTTAAAGAAGGTCTTCTCACAAGACTTGTGACATGTGATTCATATCATAAATATTTCCACTGTTTATCTGTGATAAGGAAAAAGGAACATCTCTATATCCCAGCAGTGTAAAGGCAGCAGAAAATCAAGGCCAAGATTATCACTGAGGCATATTCCTCCCCTGGCAAGACCAGGTGAGACTTACTGAGGACAGCAAGTGTGTTCCCCACAGAGGGGCAAAGGTGGTGAGTTCCACAACCCCTCAGTGCACCGAGCGAGTGCAGGTCAGGTATAGCAAAGGAGCTGACATCTCTTCCTTGCAAGAAACAAAAGGGGCAGGGGAGGAGAATGTGCTGAGAGTGTATGGAGAAAGGGAAAGGAAAGGAAAGATGGGCTGCTGGATGCCCTTCCTTCCCACCAGATCCTGAGGAGAACAATATTGTGCTCTATACTGTGCTAAAACATGACATTTAGACTTAAGCACTTTAAACAGTCCCCTGGGCTATGTTGAGGGTGCAGAACAGCTGTATGTATAATTAAGTAAAGCTAATTACAATAAATTAAGTTAACTAGAAAATCAGTCACAGCTTTCATTCCTAAATGTTCTATTGTTGTCAGACTTGAAACTGCTGCAGGGCAAGATGCTGGGCCACTACAGATTGTCAGAGACCTAGTCACTTAGTTTTATTTTTAAGACTAAATTTATAACTGGAAAATGTTGGAGTAATGGGAAGGTTCTTCATGTATTCCAAATTTAGCATCTAGACAAGGCTGCTGATCTCTCTAGGATAACTGTAGCACTGAGGTACATGCCTTCTCTTTCTCTTGGATACAGAAGACTGTTAAATGCTCAAATTGGCACCAGAATATGGTGTGAATGTTTCCTTTGCCCATCTACCCAGCCATGCCTGCACAGCTCTACTCTAAAGCTATCACAGGTTCAAAAGCTTTTGTTCTACCTCAAATTTTAAACATAACACACAGTTGACTGAAAATGTAGTCCAGTTTCAGGAAAGTCAGCAGAATTATATAAATATGCTGTTGGTCTGAGAGCACATAAATATGCTCTGAGTCCTGTCAGAGAAAAGGGTTTGCCTACCCATTTATTGAGATTCCTGCTTCAAGTTGTGCCAGGGAAAAAGAGGCAACCTGCCAGGAGCAAGCTGTATTCTGTTGCAACTGGTTGAGAATGTAATGCAACAGATGAATTTGTTTGGATTTACAGTGGAATCAGTGTCTTGGGGATCAACTGCAGGGAGAAAAACATAGACTATTGTTTACAAAAGTTTTCTGAAGAAAATGTTGGGCAGAATTTGGCTCTAGCTGAGAAAATGTATGAAGCACAAAACCCTGGAATCAAGGCAAAGACACCATGAAAGTGTCACTGCAGCTTGCCTTTATCTTACTTGTTTCCAGAATATATGCTGCTGTCCACTCTCAGAAACAAGATAGTGGGATGGAAGGATCTTTAAACTCACGTTATATGAGTATGATGATTGCACAATCTGCTTCTTCAGTTGCAGGATGTATTCAGGAAGGAACAAATTGTGGTTCAGCTGGCACACAGCAAAGAGAAGCCAAAGGCTGTGAAAATTCCTCCTGTGCCTCAGTACTGGATGCTGGAGTTAAAGACCAGATTGTGAGAGAGAGAACCATCTTTCTTTGCAGAGTAATGACTTTACTTTGTGCAAGGAGAAAGGAATTACATTGGCAGAAGCTTTGATTTTGCCTTTTCCCCACAACAAGGCAGCTCCCTGTCCTAGCAGATATAGACTGCTTCATGCATCACTGCCTCAAAGTGTTCCCTTTTCTCCAAGCCTCTCTTGGAAAAGTGCAAAAAATTCCCCTCCATTGCCCCAAACTGGGGCAAAACCTGGTGTGAGCCTCCTAGCAGCAAAAAAATCCCCACTGAAAACTACATTTAATTTATCTGCATTTACCTTATTGGATGAAAGGGATGTCACCACAGTAAAGATTTTTAGAATAAAAATGAGTCAGTAACTATCTTTAAAGGACTCAGTTTAAGAGTAGGCGTAATGCAATCCACACAGGCTGTGAAGTTATTCTCATCAGGAGGCTTAAAGGAATGTTTCTGGGAACCAAGGTGAATTAAAGTTTGACCTTCCTTATAAAATTGTCTTTCTCGACACTTTCTCTTATATATACACACTTGTTTTCAGGTTTCAGGAATGAGCTGCATTGATCCTGGTTTTGGAGATCAGTCATAGTGGTAAACAGCAAGTCTCTGTGATTTATGACTGGGCTTGCTGATAGTACCTTAGAGATGTCTGAGCACCTGCAACTGAAGATCCAGCTTTAGGAACCATGAATTGAAGCCTTTCAGGTATAGCTTTTCCAGCTGTGCTCATTTGTGAGATGAAAACAAATCAGATGAGACAACAGTGATTATTACCAGTGACAATGATCACAGTTCAGCCCATGAAGAACAGATCGTTCTGGTGTTATAATATTCTTCAACATCCCCTTCCCCCATGCAATCCTTGATCAGTCCTTTATTAAACACTAAACATGCAGAATTTCTTATAACAGCAGTTATAATGAAGAGACAGTATCAGGAACTATAATGTATGTCATAGATTTGGCAAAATTAGTAGAGAACTTTTCAGTTGGTATTCAGGCCAGTCGAAAGTGGTTTTGATGTTGTATTGACTCACAACATGATTTCACACCAGCTACCCCATGAACACAGCTACTGTGCGCAAGTCCTAGTTAGTCATCATAATTGTCAGCAATACAAAATAAAACTGTATTTGAGACTGAGATTAATTAGTGTGTTTGCTTGCCAAATGAAAACAAGGGCAGCATAGAACACACTCATACCATAGCCATGCTCACACCATTATCTTTTCTTTCTGTCTGACATTGATGGATATAAAGGCATCCTGCACTACAGATAAACCTGTCAGTGACATGAAAGACTGAGTAGGGAAAGACCCTCCTTAAACTGTCAGCTTTAAATTCAGCTATTTTCACTGCATACTAGATGATACAAGAATAAACTTGGCTACATGGGACTGGATGTTGCCATGATATTGGTAGACAAGGCTGTGGTACATTGCAGCTTCACTTCTGGCTGCACAGCATGGAGCTTAGGGGGAAGTCTACCACTCTCTGAGCCACTGCTAAATCTGCCCCTTGGTGTTGATAAGAAAACATCAGAATGCCTGAGATTCATCAGCTGGTTTGTAATATTACATCCTTTGACACCAACACAGCAGCAGCAGCAAACAATTGTGGAGAAGACCCTGCAGTTAAATGGCACATCTGTATTGATCAAGACCCACTTAGAAAGGAATTGAAAATATGCCACTCTTTATTATCAGTGATTGAAAGCAGTGATTGAAAGCACAGATTTTTAAGACTGGGAGGAATCATTATGATTTGACAGTCTGATCTTCTGTACAACACAGGTCAGAGGAGTCCTCTGGCACAAGTCCAAAAGCCAGGTTTCTAGGACATATTTTCTAAGAAATAAATACCCTTATTTTTTAAAAGGTCTTTAAAGGGAACCATTTCAGCCCTTCATAATGTATTCCAGTTGCTAATCACACTAAGCAGCACTGTACTCTACTACTCTGCCTAATCTCCACCAATCAGTTCAGACATTAAGAGTAAAACTTAACCAACTTTGAGCAACTTCAGTAGTGGTCTGCAACTGTGCTAGTCACACTAGGTGCCTTTCACAGACAGTAGAACAAATAGAAACTTTAAGGGAGTGATTCATCTAACCTGTTTTAGACATCTCCTTTAGACTGAGATGAATTGTGCTTTACAATCTACTGAGAGTATTGCTTAGATCTGTATTGACACACGGAGCTTCTAGATGGACCAGCTCAGGCACAGTCATCTATATTTAGCCAGATGAATCCTACCATCATGCATGACTTCTTTCTGTTGAAGAGTTTGGCCTTTCTCAGTTAGATACTTTTGGACTATAAGCAAACTGTCCCTTAGCCCTGCCCTTGTTAAGAGAAATAAAGAGGGTCCCTTAGTATTTTACTTGTTTCCTAATGCTAAAAGATATTCTTACAGTCTTCAAATTTTCAGTTTCATTCTGGGACTGTGAAGATCAGAACTAGAGATCCGATCATATATCAGGATGGTAAATAGGAACAACATCTGACTAGCTGTGCTAGGTCAGTCCCAAGGTCCATCTAGATAAATGTCCTATCTTTGACAGAGGTGTGCAGTGGATGATTCAGGGAAAGTTTAAAAAAGAAAAGGAGTGATATTTTCTGCACTCCTCTACCAGCCTCCAGCTTTATGAAAAATACAGGCACTTCTGTGCTCAGGAGTGCTCTGTGGAAGGTACTTAAAAGAATTTGTCTCTTTAGCATAAGATTTTGGTCTCCATAATCATGGAATCATAGAAAGGTTTGGGTTGGAAAGGACCTTAAAGATCATCTAGTCCCAACACGCCTGTCCTGGGCAGGAACACCTTCCACAAGACCAGATTGCTCAGACCCCCATCCAACTCATCCTTGAATACTTGCACAAATCCACAGCTTCTCTGGCCAACCTATTAGTGTCTCATCACCCCCACAGGTAAGGCATATCTTCCTAATATTTCATCCTAATCTACCTTCTTTAAAGCCACTAACCCTTGTCCTACCACTACATACCCTTGTAAAAAGTAATATTGCACGCCAATGAGTTTAGCAGTTTACATTCAGAGCATTAAAAAATGTGTTGTTTTGCTTTGTTTTGTTTTGAATTTGCCATTCTCTTTTCCCATCCTTACTTGAGATCATCCTCCTTATCTTCATTAGTGGTTTTGTGCCTCAGCACTGAGCATCAGATCATCTGCTCTGAACCCTAAGAATTTTTCAGGATTTCTGTTTCTGGAGGTGGGTTTTTTAATGTAGTAGTGTTTGTCCCTGACATTTGGACTTGTACTAAGTTGCTTAGATTTAGCTACCAAAGCTGCAGCCTCAAGAGGAAGCACCAAGTGACAGGAGCTGCTCTCTTCACATTCACTTTGGTGGAGGAGGAAACCTCCTTAGTGCTGTTTACAGTTTTGTAAACAGAAGTATAGTGAAGTGCTCTGTTAAAAATTGCTGTGAATGAGTGAAATCTTTCTAAGATATTCTTGCCCATTATTGTTTACCATATTCTTCCACCTCAACTAAGACCCTGAGAGCCCAAAAAGCAATTCAGAGGCTGTAAGTAGACTATAAAACTAAGCACAGTCTATAGTTTACATCAGGCTCAAACAAATCTGGTTTTACTGGTTTATGTGCCTAGGTTTTTTACCAGGAACAGAGGGTGGCATAGTGTAAGACAAGACATCAGTGCAGCAGTGATATCCAGCAGGCTTAACTGGAGAGAGCATGCAGGAGCAACTGGAACCTGTGAGTGGGAAGCTTATTTTGAAACCAGAGGTACCAGCCAGCAGAGATACAGCTACTTTAAAAACCCCACAGTGATGTATCCAGAATTGGGAGTGTGCAAAGACAAGAACCATAAAAGCCATAGACCAAAATCACTGGTCTGTGATTTTATGTCTTTTGTATTCTTTCCCTGACTTGCCTTAGCCAGATCACACAAAACAAATTTCTGAAGGAGAAAATAGGACTTTCAGCCTATGCAACACAGCCAAAAATAGTTAACTCTAAAATGTTATTTACAATTTTTATCTTCTTCCTCCTGGAGGTAGAAATGCTGCTGACATCCCCCATAGGAAAGATGCCTGCCAGAGGGTGGAATGCATGAGAAAGGATAATTTCCTGAATCATCCTACGAAGGCGGCCACGCTATGGAGGAGGAACAGAGCGACCTCTTTGCTTCTTCCCTGTTTTACTCCATCTGCAGATGGATGTTGAACATAGGGAGTAGGAGGTAGAGGGGAGGCACACAGGGAGTTTTGTACCTCCCACTCATCACATTTGAAGACACCAGCCCACTCACCCAGGCTTGCCCTCTCTGCTTCAGGCTGCTCTTTCATATATTAAAGAAGACCAGGGAGCCATACTGAAACAGACATTCTACATTCAAGTTAAAACAGTTATTTTATAGCTTTATATTTTCAAACACATTGTGGCTCACTCTGTGTGCAAAACTTAAGCACAAACCCTGAATCTTGCTCAAAGCTTTGGATGTGAGGGGTCAGTCTTTATATAGATCCCTCATAAAAGGCAATTTTTGTTGCCTGTGAAGATGAAAAGAAGGAAAGGTAAAGGTTTCAGGATATTTGAGGTATAAAGGGACATGCCTGGATCTGTGGAAGCAGTCACTGCGAGAAAGACATATCAGTCCTGTTGCATCTACTAAAAAATGTTAATTGTCCATTAAAAAGAATCCATGCAAAAAATATTTGAGTCGCTCATGCTCAGACAGCAACTAGTATCTCTCACACTACCAGAAATAAGAAGGGTTTATAGTGATGAAGAAGTCAGCACACAGTTAAGGAATAGAACCTACCACCACCAGGCTTTCATTTTTACACCATGAACAAAAGGACTTTCTTTGGGTAATCAGACAACCATAAATTCTTATTGTAACATGTCATGCACCAAAAGATTATATTAAAGATCCCTCTGATTCTGCATATATCAATTGACAAAAGAGCACCTGTGCTTGTATATGTGTATAGGAATAAAAAGAAAAAAAAGGAAAAAAAAAAGATAGAATGAATGCAAATGTTTATCATTAAAATTTGGTTTAGGATTTCAACAGAACAGATAAATAAAATTATATATGAGGTATGTAATTTCAAGTTTAGTAAGGACTTTGGAATCTAATTGTGTCATTGATGAAAGAGATCAGTTTCTACTGACACCAATGTCCCCTGAAGACTGTATGATTGTGGCCAAAGGTGACATTTTCCCTCACTCTAGCTGTTCACAAGCAGAAATACAGCTTAATCCACTGCATTTGAATTGCCACAGATATGTGAATTTATAACATCTGAAGGATCTATACTTTTCTTAAAATATAGTAGCTCTGTGTCTAAAGAAAATTTTCTATCAGAACTGCAGCATCAAAAATCAAGACAAAAAAATCCTGTGGAAGAGTAGGTCCATGGTGTAATTACTGCCCCCAAATCAGCTGGCTCCAAAGCAGTACAGAGTGAAATGCCTTGTGACAAAGAGCTCCTGAGCTGACCAATAACTCAACATCCACTTTGCTTGATCTTTGTATCACCACTGAGAAAGAATAAAGCTTCATGTCTGCCTATGCAGGGTGAATATAAATTACCACAGTATTTGCTATCGATACAGTAGCAGAAATGTCAAGACAAAGCTGAGCAGATCTGCATCTCTAAGGAATATGAGGTCATACACACTACTGACACAACTGCTTCTGTAGGATTTGCAATAGTATAAACATGAAAATTGACTTTGAATCAGAATGATCTTATTAAATAAGCAGTCATGTCAATGGCATGGACAACACGCTGTTTATTTTATCAGACATATCCACTTACTTCATCAGTTCAACAAAGCATTGTATATCGATTTGACAAAGATACTGTCAGATCATGTTGAGTGACTGCTTGTGGTACCAGTACCAATCTTAATTTATATTCTGGAACTGTGCCTTCTCTGCCATCTTGGATCTCCCTATAAAATCTTATAAAATGCATGAAAAAAATCTATTCCGCATTTTTCAGATTTATGGCTCTCAAATGAAAGAAGGAACAAAAATAATCTTTCCATTTGTCAGCCTGTCATCTACATGGAACAGACAGAGCTGCTGCTGATGCAAGAAAATTCTATTACAGGTGCAAAATGGACATTTTCTTCACAATTTTTTAAATTAATTTAGCATAGAAATTAATTTTAAATTAATTTAACCTATGAAATCTTAGGGCAGTAGAACCCTCATTTTATGAACAAAAAGACAAATCATATTTCAGGTTTTGACTTTGTTATTTTTTGCACCTGAAAAGCTAGCAAATTCTGCGTAGTGCTCAGAGGTGCATGTGCCTGGTTTGGGGAGAGGTAATATGCAGAGCTGCTCTTTCACTTCAGTCTTCCACCGAGGAGACAGCAGTGGGAGTCCCTCCCAGCTCCCTTGCAATTATGAGGGAATGAGGATCACCCACTCCAGCAACCTTGCTGGCTGATTTCCTCAATCAGTTATGGATGAGGACTCTCTCCAGACTACAGATAACTAAGAATGAGTTAATATTTTTTTTAACAGAGGAACATGTTGCGTAGGAAATACATGCAAGTGTGACATTTTATCAGTAAGCGTTACTTTGATGGTAATATGAAAAACTATCTGAAACATGAAATAAGGAACAAAATTTAAATAAGAATGAAATCAATATAAACTAAAAACCTTAGAAGAAACAGTAAAAGCCCTCACCTGACTCACCATATTGCCATGCAATATCCCTGTATTCCATCCCAAAAGCTTCCACAGGAGACAGATGGGAACCTGGAGAGTGAAATGTGACAGGGAATGTGCAAGGTGCAAAGAATGCTTTGCTATGTGCTTCCCTTTAAACCATTCACTTCCTGGGAGAAAGCAGCCATCTTATCCTTATATAGCAGCTCATCCTGAACCCCATTTAACAAAGGACTTGACCACTACTTCCTCCCTGATCTACTGTAGACAGACCCTATGCTACTCTCTGTTATTCTCCTGAGTCCACAGAAACCATTTCTTTTCCTCAAATTTGCATGGGTTCCTTTCTCCCCCTCCTTTCACTCTTTCCCCTCACATCCCATCTGTAACCTGAAGCCCCCTGTGACAGGGGGATGTGCTGCACCTTGCAAAGGGATGTCTTGCTGCCCCCCATCTTTCTCCCTTCTCCTTCTCTTCTTCCTCTTCAAAGGATGGCAGGGGATAGAGAATTGGAAGCTGCTAAATACCAACAGGAAAGAGAACCAAAGTGCAAAATGTAACTAAGCTGAGAAAACAAGTTGTTTCCAATCTCAGAAGTTAATGCCAAGTTTTTTTTTCTAATTTGTTAATGCAGATACAGCATCATATGGCTTTAAAAATAATTAAAATAGTATTTGCAAGATTCTTTCACTTAAGAAAAAAGGGGAGACTTGTCATTACAAAATGAGCTTTATACCTGTGAGTCTGACCTGTCTGTGTGCAAGACTTCAGTGAGAATTTCAAATGAAAGAAAAATCAGATTTAAACTATAAATGGGTAGTAAGTTAAATTTAAACTATAAATGGGAGTGAGTTTATTACTAAACTAGACTAACCATACATTTTGAGAAGATTAACTGATTTTTAAAGTGTAGAGGAACTAGCCTGTCTGGATTTCAGTAAAGAATAATATTTCTGGGTAGCATGAAACAAAGTTCTGAGAGCTGATCTTTGGAAAAAAAAAGTTTCCATTTTACTTCTTAAGGTAGACTGTGTTTCAAAAACAGAGTTCCTATAGAGCAAACAGATTCCAGCATGGAAACTTGATTTTTGCCTAATTTTGAAAAGTTCTAGACTTTATACAGTTTTTTGCAATACTGGGATACTTAACACTGCTGGGATAGTATAAAAATCTGCTGTGTCCAGAATGTAGAAATGTTCTTCAGCTCATATATATAATGACGTATTACAGACTGGAAAGAAAATTCTTCCATATTCTAATCTCTTGCAAATAGAATATCTATTTTTTTTTTCTTAGATTCAAAATGATAAAAGCAATAGGAAAAAAAAAAAGGAGAAAAAACCCCAGAGCCTGTACTCCTTTGCTTCTGCCATGACGACATAAGTAAACCTCTAATTTTCTGAGAATAGTTATTTTAAAGTTCTGAGACCAGAGCACTAGATAATTCACCATTTTTATTCTGAGACTACTATGTTTATCCTTTGGTTTTAGTGGAGTTGGCATACTCATAAATCCCACCTTCCTCTGGCTGTTATTTCTGTCTGGTAAATTATTTTTTTATTCACAAGGCAATAAAAGGTCACTGGAAAGAGGAATATAATATTCACTCCCATAAAGTAAAGTTAAAGAGTATTTAGCATTTATATCTTTCCAGGGCGGTAAACAAAATATGGTTTATTCGACTCAATGAAGACCTATGATACTGAAAGAGATAAATCTAAGGACTTGTTTTAACAAAATAGGATAAATCTTTCATGACAAATCTTCAATAATGCCGTGTTGTTCCTGTGAAGGTCCACTGCACAATTATACATGGGTGCACATAGAAAGAGCCGTGCTTTGGCTCTTACCTGCCAGAATTACTTATTAGATGCACAAGTAGATTTCTTAACCACTTCTGGAAGTAGAGCACACTTCTAAATTGTTACTGTATTAAATTATAAAAGCAGAACATTGCTTAATAAAGTTTAGTTCTAAATTTGATCATAAAATTATAGGAATAAAAGAGGTTTTTCATTTTTCATGAAGCTCTGTTTTGACTGAGGCCTGGTTCCTGCAATGTGTTTTCAAGAAGTAAAGCAAATTAATTCCTTTTGAAAGAAAAATTTAAACCTACTTAGTAGGAAAAATTAATTCTCTAGCTTGGTTTAAAAAAATTCTTAACAGCTAATCAGTAAATGTACCTAAATGTATACTACAGACAGGATAAGCCAGAATTTTTTAGAACAAAATTGTATGTGAAAACACACTGAAAGAATGCCTAATAAAATACACTTTGCATTTTGCAACTACAATATTCACTTCTCTTTTTTTCTGTGATTTCTTCATTTTCACATTCTTTAAATGTGAAAATGCAGCCTGCATGAATGGGAGCTCTGCCAGAGAATCATTCTGGCCCCAAATAGTTCTTTAGCAAGGAGTAGAATTTTATATTCACACTCCAGATTTTTCCTGGTTGAACTCATGTATTAATTGTGATCTCTCACATGGACATCTAACAGATTAAAAAAATCACGAGGTATTCTGCCAGTGGAGAGTTGAAACAAGGTTTTCTCCTAAATGCGGACTCAGTTTCGGGGTTTAGAAAGGAAAGTGAAATAAAACATATTTCAGTATCTGCCCTATGGCTTCTGATCATTCCCAGCCTGTTCAGCTCTTTGCAAACCAGAGCTGACTTCATTAATCTACATTTAGCACACATAACAGCAGTGGAAGCCCTCATTTCTCAAGAACTATTTATTCTTACATTTGCTGGCAGGCTGATGCCCCACCATGGGAAGGGAATATTGTAGGGGAAGTCCCTAGTGGCAACAGCACCAGACAGTGTAAGGCCAGCTAGGAGTAGGGGGTGGTGTGGGTGTGTGTTATTTGCCCAGCATGCAGGACCTGTGCACCCACTCAGCATATTCCAGTAAGGCAGAATTTTATAAAAAATGCTACTGGTGACCTAAAAAATTATCTTGCAAAGTTAAAATTTCTGTTATCTGGGAAGCTTAGATCAAAATAACTGGCACATGCTAACACATGGTAGACTTTTACATTTCAAGTTTTTACAGAAGGATTAGGGTGAAAAAGCCACATAACTAGATTTTTTATATTTGGGGTAACAATTTCTTTATTTCTATTATTGTTCTCTGAAGTAAGTGAAATATTTTTATTGAAAAGGAAAGAAAGAAGGAAAAAAGCAAATCTGCTTATGGGAGGAAGAAAAACATAGAAGGAAAGAGATGAAGAAAAGAGAAAATGTTTTCAGGGAAATTATGGCACCTGCAATTTATGTCTGACAAAGAGCTGGAGTTTTAGAGGAATTGAAACTGTGAGTTCTTACTGATGAGAAAGAACTTGAAATAGAGCTATTATCAATAACTTTGCATAAATGATTCACATTTCCAGTCAAAGGGTCTCAGAGTATTTCAGTGCTGGGAGGTGGGAAGATGGAAAAAGGAAAAGAGTGAGTTTGTTACCTAAAGCTAGAAATCTAAACAGAACTGATTGTGTTCTCCCTTACTGAGTAATTTCCAGCATTCCCATTGGAGTCAAGGTCAAGATCTCCTACAACCTAGGTTCCTAAGTTCAAGCAGATTGTCATGTTGTTTCTTTCTGTTAAATAAGCCTGAATCCCTACGTGGTTTTTCTCTCAATCAGTGATACACCAGGCATGTCTGTTTGGAAAAGAGACAGCCAGATTCAGCAGAACCAAGCTGTACTTCCAGTGCTCTTCTAACCACTGAGAACAGTACTTTCAGAGATCCTCCACTCCCTGCCTCAAGGCATGAGCACCTCCACCTAGATCATCTTCAACAGATCATGTAATTGCTACTTCATGCTACTGGTGTCTTAATAATGTGAACAAAGTGGGCAAACAGTACCAAAAAAAACAAAACAGGAAATAAGAAAAGTGCTCGCCTTTTGGACACTCTCATTTTGATAATCAAG
This sequence comes from Phylloscopus collybita, assembly GCA_027886175.1. NCBI lineage: Eukaryota > Metazoa > Chordata > Aves > Passeriformes > Phylloscopidae > Phylloscopus > Phylloscopus collybita. The sequence continues at coordinate 19,724,148 of JAJNNQ010000002.1, forward strand.
TTACTTGCACTGACTATCATTTCTATACTATTCCATAAATTAGATACTAGATAATGTGAAGAAAGTGGACAAACGTACCAAAAAAACCAAAACAGGAAATAAGAAAAGTGCTCGCCTTTTGGACACTCTCATTTTGATAATCAAGTTACTTGCACTATCATTTCTATACTATTCCATGAATTAGATACTAGAACTATTCTCAAGTGTAATACAGGATTTGGTCAAATCTGAAATAGTTCTCTAACAGTCCCATGTACCCACCCTCAAAATCTAAAAACTAATTCTTCCCTTGTTCAGCTGCCCAATTGTGCATTTGGAGAATCTATTTCTCCAAATGCACAAATGAATCTAAACATCCCATTCTTGCAGAAGAAAAAGCTTCCTCTGGTTGCCTGCATGAAAATCCATATCTCCACTAAGCATTTGGTTTTTGGTGATTTCTCCTTTTTTTCAGTGAAGGAACACCTTGAAGTGATTCTGGAATGTGCCCAAATGCTGTTGTATCTGGTGGAAAGATATTTCCAGAACAAGATTTCAAAGAGTGATTGAGGCTTGATGGAACTTTTTCTTCCTTTCTACCTCAGTATTGGAAATCAAGTATAATCACTATTTATCCTTCCACCTGAACAGCTCCCTGCCTTGGGCTTCTCAAATGGCACCATGTAACTTCATAACTCCCATAAATCAGGTAATCCTGTGTATTCAGTCCTAGAGGTGCAAGGAACTCATTTTTTAACCCAACAAGATTTATCGGGTGGTGATTTTTCATGCCTTCTGGCACCTCAAGACAGTGGATATTTATATTTTTCCTCCCAACTTATTCTCTAACATTTCAAAGCAATGACTGTATATCACAGTTTGTGTTCTAAAAGTATCACCTCATGACGAACTCCCTACGCATTGATACGCACAAGTTCTCAGAGTTCTGCCATTTTTTTCCATGGCTGACTGTGCTGCAGGTTTTTACAAGCAGAGAACAGATATATCTGGTACAGTGTGTTTTGTACTGCTGTTTTGAAAGACCTTGTGATGTACCAGTATAATGGATCTCCCCACTTCGATGTTTGTGAAAACTTGCAAGCTACAGATTGTATATTATGCCCTGCGTGACAATCTGTTATCAAAATTTGTCACCAATTTTTCAATCAACTATTAAGAAGACAAATTACCCGTAAATAGGATACTGCAGGGAGTTTCTCTCTTTATACTAAAGCATCCTGATACTCCAATGATTGAAGATGGAATGATCGTCATCCTTGTCAGGGAAACTGAATATGTGGTAGGTGATACTACACTTGTGGTAATACTATAATTTTACAGATGTAGTACTGTCAGCTGAACTTTCCTATGCTCCTGCTTAAACAGTGAGACTTGAAGGTTTCTGAACAGCTAAACATCCAAGGCTAAAGAAACAGCAGGAAAACAGCACACTGAGTCAGGCTTAAAATGGTTATCCTGGAACAAAGCTCATGCCATAAAGCCTGGCAAGGAAATCAGACACACTGGAGCAATGGAGCACAAAATTATCTAGATCAATTTTTTTCTATGTTACTCTCAATAATGGGATTTTTTTTTTCTTAAGGTATCTAATGAAAGATTGCTTTTTCTGCCTTGTACTGTATTTGTCTTTTTGGCTAGACTACTAAGGAGTGCAGAGCTGACTGCAGCCACACACATCCCACTCCAGTCACATATCCACTAATTGTCAGCTCAATGGTTTGCAAAGACAGGTCTCATTATAAACATGACACTGCAATACAAATATTACTGGGTGCCATCATTACGAATTTCATATTAGAATGTTAATAATATTTTGTATTTATTAATTTATGCTTTACCCTGTCAGTGTTTTGTTTCTAGGAGTTTCTAACTGTGAGACATTTTACAGTTTAGACATTCCCTGACTACATTTATCTGTAATTTTACTGTTGTTGGTTGGCAAGCTATTGCCCTACTACATGTAACATCACCTAAGATCACACCCGCGTGTTCCTTAAAAATGTGAAGCAAAGCCCTATTAGAGTTTCTAATAAGAATATTTGCAATATTTGAGAACTAGGGCCTAGCAGTGAATAAAACACAGAAAAAAACACACTAGAGTTTTAAAAGAAGTATGACTAAAGCATGACAGTTAGTGCCCAAGAGTTTATTAAAGTTGCAGAGGCTGCTTTGATCTGCATTGTACTTTAACAGTAAAGGCAAAATTGCTACAATTAATCTTGGGTTTGGTGGTGTGATTACAAAAGAAGAAGCTGAATTGCTCCTTCAAGATCCACAGAACTAGGAGAAATGCTGACACTTGGAGGAAAACAAACAGTTTTTACAGGAGGTATCCCAGACTGCTTTTAAGTTCAGAGTTAGGACTGATTTGGGGTCATGGTCACAGAAACTTGCTAATTTATACAGCTTGATGCTCAAATCAATTGCAGTTTGGGAACAATTTCTGTTCCTATTAACTGTGTCTTGATAATGGTAAGCACTAATAAGGATTCTGATTAGATATACAAAATGTAGATAAATTATTACTTTTGCTACATGATCTTGGAAGAAAGAGGATACAGAAACAGTACTGGGCCAGAGCAAGAAGTATTTTTTTATCTTTTGCTTCTGTTAGCTCTAAAGATGAAGTCTGATCAGCCATAGACACCAGGAACTGACTTTTTTTCTTATTACTACTGTATGAAATTTAACACCTGAAAAACAGGCTGATAATTGATATGAAATGGAAAACCAGTTATGTTTGGTTTTGGCCAGGGGAAAGATGTTTAAATTACTATTAAGGATTATTGTTAACAGTAGGACAAAGGCTGGCAAAAACATATTAGAGAGAGCTGTGCCTGAAGTGCTTGGTTTCTGTCTCTACTTTGCCAAATCCACATCCTAGTCAGTGAAGCAGTCCCAGGTTGCAGTTTTCCATCAGTCATTTCCATAGTTGGAAAAGAGTGTTTAGGATCCACAACGAGGACCTCCAGGTACTGAGCAATAGAATCAACATGTGCTAGTCCTCTGCCTGCCTGTGATCTAATGCCACTTGCCCTCTGCTACCTATCACAGAATAGAATGGAATAAAAATTATTTTGCAATTTTGTCTTAAGTCCTCAGCTAGGTCTGTGTGCAGTGTCAATATCATTAACAGTTTCAAGCCACTTATCTAACACGTAACACTAAACTGAAATGCTCTTATGTGGAAAGATAGAATCCATACCCTGCCTCAGTCAGACTAGCCTTCATGTGGCCCAGCACAGCCATGAGCCATCCACTGTCTTCTCAGCAATGTGCCTAATCCTAAACTTGAGAAGGGATTCATGCCTGAGGTTCCTTTGCAGACCTTCCTGGAAGGGACCCTTCAAAGCCATTGGTGGCATAGTCTCCTAGTGGGCCTGGAGTGCCTAATGATAGGAGAAAAAAAAAAAAAAAAGAGAGAACAGTTTTAAACTAGACTTAAATTAGATATTAGGAAAAAATCCTTTACTCAGAGGGTGGTGAAACATTGGAAGAGGTTGCCCTGAGAAGCTGTGGGTGCCCATTCCTACAATAGGTGGATTCCTAGATAGGTTGGATGGGGCTCTGAGCAACCTGATCCACTGGGTGGCATCCTTGCCCATGGCAGGACTAGACGATCTTTAAGGTCCATCCCAAACCATTCTATGATTCTGTGACCCTAACTAACCCATGACCAACCCTACCTTTAGCACTACGGCAAAACCTCACCCTCAACAGGCACAAAAAGTGTAGGACCCTGTGTGTCCCAGCCTTCATTCTCACTAGAATAAGAAGATCAGCAGAATCCAAACATTAAGCAAATCTAACAAACCTAGAACCTTATCCACAGCACTACAGACACCAGCAGCACACACAAAGCTCCTAATCCAACATGGACAACCTCTCAGAGGATTAAGGTGAAGCTATCAACCCTAGCCTCAGTTCCACTCTCAACCCTAATTCAAACTATAACCTTGAGTCTAATCCTTCTTGCCCCTTGCTCATTCGAATTTTGTCCTAGGTCTGTACAATGAAGAAATTTGAACAGTAAGTCTATGACTTCAGCCTTTCCCACACACAAGAATGGATCAAGAAGAAATTACTCATTAATCTTGCGTCATAAATCAACAAATTCAATTGTTGCAGAAAGCCCCAATAGCTGGCTTGGTTAAAATAATATCAATAAATCAATGTATTTCATATTGTGAATTTTGAAGACTAAAACATAAAGCAAACTTTTATCCCTTGGGATTTTAATGAGGAGTAAACTAAGACACTAACATACATAAAGTGATCTGTTTCAAAAGTTTAAGATAGTCTATACATTTATTCTTCTGAATGCTCTGTTGTTTTGGAAACATCTAGAAGAAAATTTTCCAATAAATACCAGATCTAAATAAAAAAGACTTGCCTCTCAAACACATAACACACTAAAGTTAGGACCCTGAAAAGCAACAAAACTGAAGCAACATGTAAAACAGAAGGCTGTTGGAGAGAAGATACAGAACACTTAGCAGGACTGTCTAAATCAGAGGACTGCAGAGAGAATTTATGATTAAAAAATTTACAGTACTCAGTTTGAACAAGTTTTAACCATGTAGCCTGCTCCCTCTGAAGGGAAGCCACAGCAGCTGTCAACATCTCTCAAGAGGGAAACAGCCAATATTTTAAGCCTATCAGTTCAAACTTTCCTTCCTAAAGTTTTTCAAGTATACATGTAGGAAATGGGAAGAAGGATTCTTGGGAAATATCTAAAGAAAAATAGTTAAGATTTGGATGATTCGAATGCATACTAATTTCACGTGTCTTATGGATGTATAATTTAATAGATGATACCAGAGAATGTAATATAGATTATGTTAATAGGCTATGGATTATGCTAACAGAGTGAGTGCTTGTGGACTCTATAGAATTGGAGAGAAAATTCCTTCCTTTTTTAAAAATTTTTGTCTATAGCAAACACAAGTGTCTGCTCAATTAAAGAACTAAAAAAATTTAGAAGACCTTTCCCTATAGTTTCCAGTGTGAGTAACAATTACAAAATCTGAAAAGCATACTTAGGCTTGGCTCTGCCACTTTTCTTGATGAAGAACTAAACCATGTCACCTTATTGCCCTCAACACCAAAAGAGAGGGTGACATGTCAGCAGTGGTGACACTCCAGCTTAGCCTGCAGGGCTGGGGGAAAGAACTTTGCCCAGTCAGAGGTGCTGGAGCTGTAGTTGCCAGTGGGGTTGCCTGGGTTACCACAAGGATCTGAGTGTGGAGATTCAGGATTGTAATAGAGAAGCTCTGCTTCACTAAACAAAACAAAACAAAAATATAGAGAGAGATGATTAAATACTACAGGATTGCTGCAGAAATAAATAAAATTGAAGAAAACATTAACAACTATATACAGGCAAAATTCCAGAGCTGGCAAAATGATTGCTAAATCCTCAACTAAATGTCCCTTTTAAAAAGTGTTTGATAAACCTGGGGAATTTTTGCACAATTACATTAACATTCCTGTCTTTGCTGCACCCTTTATCACTCACATGGTATGCTCACATTTATCCCAGCTATACCACCAGGAGACAGATGTGTCTTGTACATGGTGCAGGGTAAGAAGAAGCCTCAGCTCCAGCCACCTATGCTGGTTCAGCACAGCTCCTCCTGTATTTGGCTGCAATGAGTCTCATCCAGGAATTTTTTAACTGAGCTACAGGTTAATTCAATGTTCAACTGCAAGGCAGCAATTGATTCAGGATAGCTGCTGTGCATTGTCCCTTTTTGGCACAGCAGGTCTGTGTGAATCAGGGTAGCCAGGGCTGAAGACCAGAGCACAGGCATGAAGCCAGGCTGCTGAGTGTGCCAGGGGCAAATGGGCAGCCCTGTATAAGCACAGCAAGAGGCTGGCTAATTCTATTACAAAATCCCTCATTATTACAAAATTACTCAGCTTGTATCTGACTACAGAATTGAGCTCTGGCTATAAACACAGCCTTAAAATATCACTTCAGAAACCACCAGTGGTTGCCATGAAATGCACTAATACTTCAAAAGCCTCCTAAAATTTTGAGAAAATTCCATCAGAGACTTAAAACTGCTCATGCTTTTCAACATTTTGTTTTGGGGTTTTTTTCCACATTTTTCTGCATCTATATTAAACTCTGCCATTGAGAAAATCACCTTCTTTGCCTTATTTAATGTAATACATTTTTGACATGGAAATACATACATTTTCATAACTATGCAAAATCTTATGTTATCAGGGTAAGATCATGAAGAGGTGATGTAACAGAAGAGTTTGAGAGAAACCTTAAGAGTAATGTCCCATCACTATTTGTATTGTATTGTACTGTATTTGCAATACAATATCCTACAGAGAAAATACTTTGAACAACATTTACCCTTTTTTTTGGAGGAATTGCATTTTGTATCTGAAGTTCAAACATCTACTAAAAAAATGAAGAAGGCAAATATAAGATTGAAAAAGACTAATTAGTATAACCAGAAGGGCACTTCACACAGGGAAAAAAAACCCCTTTATTACCTTGGCTTGTATTTAGGCTTGTATCTTTATTTATTGTGCAGGTGGTCAAGCAGTATAATTTAGCTAGAAAATGGTGGTTCACTATCTTCAAGTTAAGCCCACATTGTGAAGAATTCCATAACGAAGCAAGAATGCTCCTTGTGCCTGTTTCTGCTTTTGCCAGTTTATATTGGTGAACATGCAGTGATTATAGGAGATGAGGGAAAGTGACACAGGCCAGAGGCCACAGATATTTCTATTTGTAGGTCTTAAATCCATGTAAATGAGTAATCTGTTTGTTATCTGCAGCAGTGATTGGTTTGAACACAGGAATGCCTTCATCTGGAGTGATGAGTCTGGTTTCCCCAGGGACACCCACAGAGGGTTTGGCCTTTAATGGTTATTTAGGCAACTAAGTGCCCATTTCTGAATCCCTTGATGCTTGGCTTTCTCATAGGAGGAATTGTGAAAGTCCTAGGTTTCTGGGGGTTGTACTCACATCAGAAAATTTTGCATTTCTGTATTTCCTTTGGACGCATTCTTCAAGCTGTTGTGTGCAATGGGGAGTGCAGGACCTGATTCCTCCTTCACCCTAGGAAAAGTGTGATAGCTCTACAGCCTCTGCTTGGCACACTCCAGGGGTACCTTCTTCTGCTGCTTTTCTCAGGAGATTTTAAGCTTCTTTTTACTCTTTCCATATATCCAGCTGGAGGAGATTCAAACTGGAAGAGAATGCAGACAGGAGACAAAATACTGCATATGGCACATCAAAATCCCATGGCAGTAGCCCTTTTATGTCACAGACTGATTTGGGGTTTCATTGTGGCATGAAGCTTAAGAAGAAGCTGACAAAGATAAGAAAGAAATCTCCCAAAAAGTATAGAAAATGTAGGAAAAAAATGTAGCCAGATTAATTGCTTGTGCTAATGGTCTGAAAGTCTATCTTCAAAATATTCAATATATTTGAATTTATGGATTTATTCATAGTTTTTCTGTCTTTCTATCCATCACCACATTTCTGCAACTTTGAATTTCTGGACCAGATTACTGAATTAAAAAAAAAATTTAAGTGTTTAGCAGTAACAAATGGATATAATTTAATTTCAGTAATACAACTATCACATGATTCTGGGAGTTTCACAAAATTAAAGGGATTAAATGTCTCTCTAAAGGTTTATAGTTTGATGTGAATCTATAATTCAAAAATCCTGCCTGCAATTCAGCTGTCCAAGAAATATATATAAGATGCACACAGAGCTTTTGATCTAAATGAGAAACGTGAAGAAAGAAGTAGTCATGTTAAAAATTTGAGGGTACATTGAGGCTGACTTTTTGGATTTTGTATTTTTAAAATAAGTTTAGAGGCAACTAAAAGGATTTTTCCACCTTATCTAAATTAAATGAGAGGACAAAGGGAGGACTGTCCAGAGAACAAACGATGACCTACGAGATTAAAAAGAAGTCTCTTTGTTGCAATTTTATCATCACTTGTAAGTGACAAAGTGCCAAAAGACAGGTTTGTGGCAGCAGCAATATATTTTCTTCAGGGCAGGAAAATCATCAACAAGGTGTCTGTATATGTGTAGCACTGCTTGAATATGAAAGCAATTTTCTGAAGCCCTGTGGCCTAATTCTATTGTTTTCATCGGGAATGAATATTCGGGATTACAATCTTCAGCAACTGATAATACTGGACACATTGTGAAAAATGGATGAGTAAGTTCCTCAGATGACTTCTGGACAGGGCTCCAGTACCATTGACAGCAATATTTGCATTTATCTAAAAAGAGATTAAATGCTAACAAGGTTTCAGTACATTTATCTGGCTGCCTTCTGTGTATGGTTCCCATTAAATTAAAGGGGGAAAGAAAATATGTAAAGAGAATAAAATACAGAGAAAAAAAGGGCATGCTGCATGTAGAGAACTATAATCTTCCATTTTCTAAAAGACATTTATTCTAGAAAAATATCAACTGGAGATGCAGAAATAAAAGCAGTGACACAACTGCTCAATCAAAGCATAGGTAATGTGGGATAATAGAAACTATTGAATGTTCTACCCCTAATGTACTAATATACCTTCAAGAAAACCGAATTATGCATCCAATATTCATTCTTAATATCTTCTGGAAAATGCCTCAGACATATGAGAGCCCGTTTTTTTGCAGCAGGATGATATCCTCCAGCAATTGATGGCAACATAATTTACAAGCTTCTTTAATTATTCATCACCGTCTACCCTAGCCGGCACCTTCATTATCTTCCCATTCAGAGCATCCTCCAACTTGGAGCAAAGACTGTGCAAGGAAGCAAGTTCTCTAGACAGGTTCAAGGGATTCTCTTTTCATTGCCAAATCAAGATAGTTGTTGACAACTCCATCCACTCAAATTCCAAACAAAACCACACTGTGTTTGTTCCAGTTATAGAAATGAATTAATGCTTTTATAAAAATTTTCTACACTTTCTACATTTCTACACTGCCTTCAAAATTATTTCAAAGTAGTGTCAAATATTTGCATTTGATTCTACTCTTCCAGAAACAGAAGGTAAAAATGTAGGTAGGAACAAGATTGGAGAATGAAAGTGTTTGACTTCATGTAAAACTTCTAGACTCTGATCCTGATTCAGGGAAAAATATAGTCTAGGTACAGGCTTTACTTTACCCACTTAAGCAGTCTCATTTCAGAGACAGCAGGGTTAAAGCAGGTGGAGGTAAACATAGGCAAAATTGTCTGTTCAGCTTCTTTCCATGTTTAAACAAAGGTGCACATTCCCAACATTTCAAAGCCCATTTCAATATCTCTGAGAAGCTAAGCAGTACTTAGGAGCTGTTAAACCATGCTTCTCCAGTAAACAAAGTTGTAACAAAATGGTATTTTAAAGAATATATATGATTAATCTGATAAGAAAAAAATACTAATATTTTGTATTTAAACTTATTGAGCCTTGATTTTGATTATTTGAATTTTTTTTCATTAAAAATACCTTTATATGAATTTTAAACCAGACTGTCTGGTAACTGCAAAAATTAAGACAGGAAAATAACATGGGAAAAATAGTTTTTGGAAATATTGGTTATTGGTTTATTTACAAACAGAAAATTTCCAACTTTAATCACACAGAAAGGGTCATTAGCTCTCTGCTGCAGCAGTAACACAGCTCTGCTGAAGACATGTTAGTAATTTATTAGAAAGTTCATAAAGATGGTTCCCTAGGGCCAAAGCACTGCCTGTCCACAAAATTCAATGGAAGCTAGCAGTGCTTAGCCAAGGACAGCCTCTGCTTATAGCTTTCTTTATTTCTGTCTTTTTGGGGCAACAAAACTGTACAATGACCAGAGGGCATGATATCCAAAATGACAGTGTATGGGTATGCATATGCTGTTACCTACCTCCCCAGCAGATAGAGAAGATCCCAAACTGCAATGAAGCCCAAGGGCTGTCTGGTTACAGGGCCCATGCCTCCCAAGGGGATGGCATCTCCTGTGTTATGCTAGGAAGGATTTCTTGCTTAACCTCCAGGAAAAATGTAAAGACAGCAATCTGTCTTTAACTCCCACTCTCATAAGCTGTGAATAATAAATGTCTGAACAGAATTATGACAAGTGAGGCTGCTATTTGGGGTAAATATAATAGCAGGCACTGAATACATGGAGGGCCATAAGGACAAAGGGGAACTGCTGGTGTTGTTTAACACTACCTAACTAGGAAAAAGAATGTTCTTTATACCTCCAGTACAAAAAGGGAATCATGGATGCATTTCTATCTAATTCTTTTCAGTGACAATAATTTTTGACACTTTTTTCTACAACACTGGATTTCAGAACACATTTAAATAGACATTCTGCATGCATATTATTTCTGTACATATAAAACTGATATAAAACCAGTATTGTGAATGTCTGTGGCATCTGCTATTGTCTATTTGAAAACTGAATTGAATTCACCATTGAATGAGTTTATCTTGCAGCTGTAAAGATAACTTCTGTTTCTTAAAGGAAAATTGTCTAAGTATGTACTAATAAATAATTCTTGTTTTTAAAGGAAAATTGCAAAAATATACTCTATTATAGTGTAAGAAAATATAAAAAGGGTTTTGCCATGAATTTCAATGCAATACAACCAGCACCAGATCCTCCACTTTGATTTCTTAAATTTCTCAAAAATGTCCTCCTTCCATGTAAAAATATAGCTAGTCACAACACAGGTCCATTACTGGATTGTGGAGACCAGTCTGATTAGGGCCTAGGATTCTGGGAGGGAGCTCCAGAAAGATCAGACTATGAGCAAGAAAAATAAGTCTATTATTTACCAAGATATTGACGTTCTGTCTCTTCATTCAACTACTTCTAACACACACATGAGAACTACAGTACCGAAAATATACTGTATCAGGAATGGCACACAAGATCTATGAACAATTTGTCCCTCCTGTCATTGCCAGAACAAGCCTCACTGCAGATCAGAAATGAAGCAAAACAAAAGAATAACCTTAAAAAACTTCAAGCAGCAGATACCCATTCAAACAACCCACATATCAAGAGCTAAATTTCCAAAGTTCAAATCTGGGAAGAAAAATTTGTATTATTTGCAAAGTTCAGATTGTGTGACACAGAATTCCTATGAAATTGTACAATGCATACATATGTTAGTGAAGCATTTCTGAGTGTATGCATCCAATTTCTCAGTTAAGGTACAGGTATCTGTAGTTTATCATCTACTTGATACAGCTAGACATAGAAACCACACAAGTATTTTCTTAGATGTAAATATAACAAATAATTTCAAAAATGAAAATTATTTCAATTCTTACATGTTAAAAGAGCACCTAAGAAATTATAATACTGGAATGCTTTCTATGAACAATATTTCTATAGTATTTGGGATACATGAAATAAATGGTCATGCAGTGATCTCTGGATCATGAGTCACATAATTCCTTTCCTACCTTCATCAGGCTCTATCTGAACTAGGTGTCTTGTGCTCACAGCCCACTGTGCTGGTTTTAGCTGAGGTAGAATTAATTTTCTTCACAGTGTCTGGTATGGGGCTGTGTTTCAGATGTGTGCTGAACAAAGAGATTGATAACAAAGGGGTTGATAAGAAAGAGATGTTTTTGTTATTGCAGAGCTTACACAGAGCCAAGGCCTTTTCTGCTTTCCATACTGCCACACAGGCAATGGAACTGGGAGGAGACACAGCCGGGACAGGTGACCCAAAGTGACCAAAGGGATGTTCCAGACCATGTGACATCATGCTCAGTATAAGAATGCAGGGAAGAAGGAGGAATGGGGGGACATTTGGAGTGATGGTGTTCGTCTTCCCAAGTAACTCTTACACTTGATGGGGCCCTGCTCTCCTGGGGATGGCTGAACATCTGCCTGCCCATGGGAAGCAGAAAATGAAATCCTTGTTTTGTTTTGCTTGCATGCACAGCTTTTGCTTTCCCTATTAAACTGTCTTTACCTCAACCCTTGAGTTTTCTTGCTTTTACTCTTCTGATTCTCTCCCCAGCCTCACTTGATGGGTAAGAGAGCCAGTGGCTGTATGGGACTGGGCTGCTAGCTGGGGTTAAACCACAACACGCACATACAATATTTTCACAAGCTCCCTCTCTTAAAGGTTGTAATATTTCTTTATATTTTAGCCTGAATTTATTTATTCATGTTTACTCATCTGTGCTCATTTGAGTCAACAAACAATGCCCTTGAGTTTAAGCAATGCTCAGTTCCATTTGTCCCACTTCCTGATGTGATTAAAGCAACTAAATCCTCTTCTAGCTTACTTTTTGCAAGACTGATAAAACTCTGCTGTAATGTCTAGCTCCTTCATCATCCTGGAAACTTCTCTTTGCGATTGTTTCAACTTGATCTCAGCTTTATTGCATATGAGCGAGCAGAATTTGATCAGTACTCCTGATGAGATCTCACCAAGGCCTTAAAAAATGGCATTCACCTTCCCTTCTCTCTTAGAAACATTTCACCTGATATATCCTAAGACTGTTTACTTTTTACAGTCCTGCATCCAACCAGCTTCACTTATCCTTTGACCAACTAAGACTGTGTCCACATTGCTTAAAGCACCTTCTACAGGCAACAGCAGAGGTCACAGCCACAAATGATGCCAAATGCCTCCTGCCCAGATTGCTTGGGACATGCAGTTCTTTTCTAGTGAGCACCATCTGTGTCTAAATTGCACAGCACATGATCTGGGCCCCCTGTGGTGTCTACATGATGCTCTTGTGGCCCTAAGATTTCATACTGATTCTCTTCTGGCTTTCCAGTTAAGCTGCCCAAAATAAAATGGAAACTGAGTATGCCAGGGAAATGTCAGACCAAGGACATTTTTTGGGTGTGGGCAAGATATGAGAGGTACTGGGTTTGCTTAAACAGGCTTGGATGGCTACACACAGGAAGGAATTAATGGTGACCTCCAAGATACATGCAGAACAGGAAAAGAGTAAGAAACAAGCTTACTTGTTTCCATCATTTCACCGATGAGAATTTCCATCATTTCACCAGCAAACTTGTGTGTACTCTTTTTTTCCTGTTATTTCCACAAGATTGTGACCCCTCTCTTGACAGAAAATGTTCCTACTGCTCTCCATTTACCAGACCAATATATATTACTTTCAAGTTTTCTTTATAGTTAATAAAAAAAAAATTACAATCTCCTTTTCTCTCCTCCAAAAAGTCTCAATCAGCAGCATTCATGGAGGCAGCCTCTTTGAAGATGAAAGGCAATTAATAATATGGACATGGGTTATGCCATGCTGTTGGCTTCATCACAAAATAGTCCCAAGCCTTCTTAATTTTCTGGTGTAGAGTTGGCTGACATTATTAGCTTCACCTAAAAATACTCATCTACTTTTTCTGCAAACTCTTAAATACATTTAAACCTGAAACTGAATGCATTTCTTCAATGTGTGCAAGGGTTTGCCATTTTGTCAGATCTTTAGGAAGTGAGACATTCTGTTGAAGTCATCTAACCTTGTTTGACTATTCTGAAATCTAATTGTAAATATCCCAGCTCACTTTATCTCTGTGATGAACAGAACCAGTCTCTGCATTCAAATACCTCTAATCTTGGCACATTTTGCACAGCTTCATTACTGGCAGGGAAAGCCTTGTATTTTAGTATTATAGGGCATTTTCCCTCTAGCACTACACCCATTTAATTCCTAGGTTATATACAGTAGATATTTTCTGTCCATAGAAAAGTGGAACTATAAAAAGAACGTAAACCTACAAAGGTGGTCAGAGATTGTGATGATACAGAGTTTGTGCAGATCACACAGAGGAAAGGAAAAACCTTATCAATACAGATACAGCAGCTCCAGCCATTATCCAGCAGAGACACATATCTGTATTGCTCCCTTGCATGCACCACCAACTCCAGTGTGACCACACGCACATACAGAGCTCAGCAAGATCAGGAACTGCCTGCTTCAGACTTCCATGACCCTGACTGGCTCCTCTGGGTTCTCAGTAATTAATAAGTGATAGCCATAATGTATTATGCATTCAAAATTCTTTTTTTTTAAATATGGCTATTTCTTCATTCTCCCAAGTAATGTACATGTTGAACTCTTGCTAAATGCATTGCTCTAGGTGACTGTTTCGTACTTAACTCAGGCTGTGTCTCTGCCCTTGCTTTCTCAGCTGCTCTCACCAATGCTCAGGAAATGCCCAGGTTGATTTTGTTAGCATTTTTATAGTACTGGGAGCAAAGAGGGAGGGGATAATGAAAAGGAAAAGAATCATTTATCAAGACAGAATTAAAAGCAAAAGTTTAACAAAAATATATTTGTGTTAAGATTTTAAATGGCATTTGCCTGAATTGTCTGGGAACCAATTTCCACTCGCTCTATCCTCCTGTGGCCAGAAGGCTTATACAATGCATTTTACACTGTGATTTTCCCCATATTATAAGAGGTGAGTTATTTCAGATTCTACTGTGCTTTCAGAGTTTCAAAGCTGAGTCTTAACCTTTCAATCTGCTTATTAATACTCATGTCATGGCTCCTATTGAGAAAGAGGTTTAGTGTCACTGTCCTCAATCAGTGTCCTTTCATTCACTTTCATTAAAGAACCATGTTTTCCTGACAAAGGATAACAAATGGACGCTGTGGGTCCCTAATGTGCTTTTTGACTACAGAGCCTGTACCATTTCTCTGAAGCAATGGCAATTATTTGTCATTTTAATATGACTTGGCAAGGAGATCCAAAAACATATGACCATTATTCATCAATATGTATATCTTGTGCTTGCATTAATATTAGAATATCATTATTATTACCCTGACATTGTATGAGCTAGACAAAATTACATCATGTAAAAAAATGTATTAAACTATGTTCAGCCGTATCCATGCAGCAAGGCAAAAGTAATTTAAAGACCTGTAGCAGCTCTGTTGAATGCAGCAATTCATTCTGATTAGTGGTAAAGTCCTTTTACCTGTGTATTAATGAAATATATTTCAGTACTGCTCCACTGTTAATTGAAAACAGCCTAGTTCTCTGTTACTGTTGTTACCAAACATACCCAATGATCACATCAATTTTCTTTGTTCTTAAAATCTCATGATATTCAATACTTCTGACATTTCTGGTAAATAGAAAAAAAAAAGTCAATTTCTGCTGATTTGGGCAAAGGCATAGCCATGTTTTTCCCATTTCTTCTAGCTGGTTTTTGTTGTCACTGTTTTTGTTCAAGCTATTGCACATCTTGAGCTTGTATACAATACTTGAGTCCAGAACTAAGTTCATTATCATAGTTTCCTGTAGAGGAATAAAAGGGCTTATGTCAGTGTCTGCTGTTTTAGATATAAAATCACTGACAAAGCCAGAGGTATACTCCCTATTGTTTCTTGGGGTTGTGGAACATGGAATTAAAAGTGGGTGAAGAAAACATCCTAATAATATTTAATATTTCTCTTCTCATTCCCCTCCACCTCATAAATAACACTGCTCTATGAAAAAAAAAAAAAAGGGAGATAAAAAAATATCAGAATAAAATCTCTGTAAAAAAATGCAGGGACTTCAGGTTCTAGCCAAGCAGGCTATTCAGGTTATTTCTCTCAACTAAGTATGACTTGAGGACCAAAGACCCCTTCATAAAATAACATTTGAGGAATTATGTTTTCCCAGATGACAGACTTATTTGTGTATGACACTAACATAACTTTAGAAGATACAGTCCCTTGCACTTTGCAATGCAGCAAGCTCAGGCTTTTAAGGATACTCTGGAAAATTGTTGTAAAACATAATTCATAATTAAACAGCAATGGCACAAATTGTAAGAGGTGATGTCATAGTCAAGTGGCTTCAAAATGCTCAAAAAAATAGTTTATATGACAAAGTCTGGAACCAGCATGACATAGTAATTCATTTATTAGCTGAATAATTGTATAAACTTGATTTTTCACCTATTTTCTGCTCAGCTAAAGGAAGATACAAGAAACATGATGCTCTACTTACAAACATCTGTGAGAGTTTTTCAGGTCACTTAAGCCCAAGTGTCTCAGTCCCTCCATTTAGTAGGACTGGACTAATACCCACTATGATCTCCTAAGGGCATAGGACTCTGCCTTTTGTTTATTCTCCTTACCTTTCACCTAAAAACAAAAGCTACATTATTCTACTTATTTTACATAATTTTCCCTTATTTCCTCTTTTCTCCAACTGTAGTACTCTATCGATTTTGTATCAGATACTTCAGTTAAAATTAGCTTACTCTAAAACATTCAAACCCATCACACCAACCATGAACCTCCCTGTGCACTATGTACTTAGATCATTGTCCATTCTAGGAAGGGCTTCTCTTTGGTCACTTGAGTGCTTCCTTAGTAGGCATAAAAAGAGAGTTGTAATATGCCATTGAACTCCTCCGTGGAACAACATAATGGGAAGCAGCAGTTGAATCAACACAGGAGCAAGCATGTATGACAGCCAAACAAAGGCACATCAATTATGCAGGTGGAGGGATTTTTGCAGAACACCATTTTGTGCAATTCAAAGACATGAAGAGAAAGAATGAATAAATCAGCAATATGCACCAAACAGCACTGGGATTATAGCCCTCAAAAAAGCCCTGCAAGAGTTATGCCAAGTGCTACCTGAAAGAAGCTTATAATTCCTGTCATTTTGAGCACTCTTTGCAAATAAAGAGGATGATACCAAGATACCCAACTCCCTCAACAACTTTTCCTGGAAGAAATAGCTCGCTCATTGATCAATTGCTTAAGTCAACAAAAAAAGATACAGGAGTGCTGTTTCCACTAGTTTCATATGCCATCTTCACTTACATATCAATTAAGCAGTCAAGGCAGAAGGAAGTAAGTGGATCTGGTCAGAGCAAAACCAAAAGCAGCAGCAGAATGGAGAGAAAAAGGGGGAGTGAACATGTCTGCACCATAAAAATCATTTAATGTAGTGAAGAACATGAAAAGAGATATCTGGATTGCTCTTAAATATAGATATCTGTAAAGATGATTGCAAAGGGATTCCAGAAGTATGTGAAACTTCATGGTCATTTTCCATTCTTCATTAAGCATAAGAAAGTTTTAGATATGTCAAGTTGGAAATATATTTCTTCAGAAGTCAAATCCACAAAGGGACTCATCAGCTCTAAAATTTCTACAGATTTGACAAATACTGAAAGGAACTGGAAACAGGAAGACAGTAGTGAGCTACCCTGTTCCCATCTCAGAACTTGGGCATACCCAGTTCTGCAAAACAGAAGGGCATTCTGCTCTGTAAAACATATGAATCAAGTGAAGAAGTAGTGTTTGATGTCTTTGTCAATGACACAGGCAGTGGGATCGAGTGCACCCTCAATAAATTTGGGGTGACATCAAGCTGTGTGGTGCAGCTGACACTGAAGGACACGATGCCATCCAGAGGGACCTAGACAAACTTAGAAAGTGGGTCTGTGTGAACCTCATGAAGTTCACCACAATGAAGTACAAGGTGCTGCATCTGGGTGGGGACAACCTCCAATCTCAGTATGAGCTTGGAGTTGAAAGAATTGAGAGCAGACTTGACAAGAAAGATTTGGGGATGCTAGTGGATGAGAGGCTGGACATAACCTGACAATGTACCCTTGCAGTCCAGAAAGGCAATTGTATCTTGGGTTGCATCACCAGCACTGCAGCCAGAAGATTAAGGAAGATGATTCAGCCTCTCTACTGCAATCTAGTGAGACCCCACCCAGAGTGCTGCATCCAGCTCTGGGGTGCCCAGAGCACAAAGGACATGGATCTGCTGAAGCATGTCCAGAGTAGGGCCACAGAAATGATCAGAGGACTGGAGCAGGTCAGTTATGAAGACATACTAAGAAAGTTGGGATTGTTCATCCTGGAGAAAAGAAGACTCTAGGGAAATCTTAGAGCAGTCTTCCAGTATCTACAGGAGAAGTTATAAAAAAAGACGGAGAAAAAAATTTTAGTAAGGCCCTTGCAATTGGACATGAGGTAATGGTTTTAAACTAGAAGGCAGTAGATGCAGACTACATACAAAGAACAAACTTTTCACAATGAAGGTGGAGAAATGCTGGAAATGATGATCAGAGAGGTGGTAGATGCCCTATCCCTGGAAACACCCAAGGTCAGGTCAGACAGAGCTCTGAGCAAAATGACTTAGTTGGAGATGTCCCTTCATATTGAAGGGGAGGTGGACTAGATGCCTTTTAACAATCACTTCCAACCCAAACTATTCTATGATTCTATGTACAACAAAATAACAAAGCAATTGAAGAGCATGATGAAAGAAGAGGAATCTAAAGCTTAGCTACATAGGAAGGCTCTCTGAGAAACAATGAGGTCTGGAGAGAGTGAGCTCTGGTTAGGTGTGCACTTACCAGGGTGTGTTTTTAATACAACTTTGCAACTGACTTTCTGTTTCCTATCTTTTGATGTAAAATCAGTGAGCATGTGGGATGGCCGAAGTAGTTGCATCAATGCTCAGTTATTGCCTGGAGTGCTTAAAAACATGCCTTTTTGGTGTTTTCTCAAGTGTATATATTATGGTAAGAGCAGCAATATTTCTTCAGTCTTCTGAGAGCATTACTAGGAACAAAGAAAAATGGAAAACACAGTCCAATTAAGATCATCACCCTTAAAGAAGAATAGCTATACTGCAAAGCACAGAAAGAAATCACAACAATTAAATATTATTAATATGTACCTGTATTTGGCACTTAAGTTGTGGATCTTTAATATTTGTGTTGTTTATTTTTATTTTTTTTGTTTTTAGTAAACAAAATAGAGCTGGAATGAGCTGAAAGAAACCACTTTGTGCAAAATGGTTCATGGTATTCCTGAACTGCGTTTGAAATAGCAAATTGCATGCTGGTGCTATAGAGACAGATGATATCCTAAAAATAACTTAAAAAAAATTAAGACTGCAGCCTTTATTAGTTTCCTGACCTGGCTTACCAGTGGGAACCCACTACTAGACCCATTGGCATAGCAGTGGGGAAGGCACATGACAGAGCAAAGGGCTTGAAGTGAGCAGTGGAGACAAGCTGAGAGTGCTACTGAAAGGAACATACATTAAATATGTCGCAGTAAAATAAATCTCATGTAAGCTTTATGTCTTTTCAGGACTGCACATTGGTGTAACTGCTCTGAACACAGCACCATCTTTTCCTTATACTTCATTGGAGAGGACCCAAAGGAATACACTGTGTGTGTGCTTGGTGGCCACCAGTTATGGTCTAAAAAATCAAACTTAGCATGAAGTTACAAAGAATTGTCATAAATATCTGAAGGATATAAAGAACAGTTTTCCAGGATGATCTAGAACAGAGCTGTTTAAAGTCTGAAAAAATATGGAACCAATACAAGAAATCCCTTGGTCATCTTAAGGGTTTAAATTGAACAAAAAGGCAGTAATGGCTCAATGACATGGAGTTCCTCTAGAATGAGACCAGAGCACTGGAGAATAACAATGATGAAATAAGATCTCTAATTTCTATCATTTGGGTATTCTCTTTCACTACCTAATCGCATTCTATATTGTCTATAGATAGAACAGAGACGTAAAAAGAAAAAAAAAATACAGAAGAGACCATGGCTAATGTTAAAACACAGATATAATTTTGAAAACGTAAGTCTTTTAGCTTCAGGCAAAAGTTTTCTCACTTTACTGGTTTTTGGGTCTATCACATTTACTTTTGCCTTGTTTTGCATGACATTTTCTGGTAAGCTCTCTGGGACAAGGCTTGTCTCCTATAGTTACTAATAAAATGCACAGAATACCGAAACTTTGGTGCCTTTTTATTTTTCCAAGCAGTGACACTGAAAAACTAAAAACCAAAAAGGAAAGGAGGATATTATCTTGCACATTTTAAAGCCACAGATGATATGTATTATACATTTGTTGCTGGTCTTTTCTTTCTGTGAAGGCAAATATTCATCTTGAGAGGTCAACTAATGCATACTAGAAGCAGGTATCCCACACACTGGAGTGCTACACCAAGAACGTCTTCAAACTCCCCTCTTCCAGATCACTTACTGTCCTTGACCTTGACTGTCCTTTGAGAAGGAGAGAAAATGTGGTCTTAGCTTTGATATGCAGTAGTGAAAGCTAATCAAAATCACTTGTACTTCCATTTCCAGCATCTGTGTTGCCTTTTGATGAGGAAGCTGCATACTGAGAGCTTAACCCAAACCTAAGACACTTCCCTCAGGATCTCTGGCTATCCTGACACAGTAAAGTAACTCCATGTCAACTTGCTAATCTGGCATCCTGCAGAATTTACCCTCAGCAACCCAGCTGTATTTTGATCTGGATAGCCTGGCATTTTACAGTAAACTTTTGATAGTAAAGAACAGTCAAATTCCTTTAGACCAAAGGGAAATTTTCCAATAGGAGAGAGGGGTTTTATCCCATTCTAGCTTCTTTCTAAATAAATACACTCTACAGCACTCTTTTACTTCCACAGAGACATTCTTATGAATGACAAAAAAAAAAATTCTCCTAATAGATAAGCGTTTCTTTTAGTGAACCAGTTCTATAAAGGTAAAAATGGTACAGCAACAGCACATTGCCTTGAATCATATAACTGGGTTGAACACTTCACATATATGAGATCAAGATATTTAATGTATAAAAATCAGGACAGTGCTCTTAAAAATGAAACATTACAGCCACATGATCTTATCAAGAAAAAATTCAATAAAACATACTTACATCTAACTGACCAATACCTGAAAGTATTCTCATAAACATTTTGCAGTCAAGCAAGGTAAAGCTACTTTTAAAAGAAATTGTCAATAATTTCTAAAAAAAGGCATAAAAATAACTAAGGTGTCCTTTTGATCCTTGTGAGTATACTTCATTTGTCCTTGAAAAAAAGTATATCCAATGTACCTTTCAAAATGATTTATTATGTGTTATTGTTACAGTGTTCAATATTGTTCAATACTGAACTACTGTACTGATTACCACTCTCCCAGTCTGCTTTAGTTCTATCATGTGCTTTTATTTACCACCTGAGGCAAGAACATTTTAATTGGTTTAGGGAAGCTTGAACTCTCTTTTATCAATGACACATTTCATCAAAATAGAACAAAGCCAGGAGCTTTACGTACTCTCCCAGTGTTGCAAAACAATGGGTTTGTTTGAGGGCTTAAGTTTGGAAATAGATCTCTGCAGTGTAAATTATTTAATCACTTGAACAACAACATCAGAACACCTTGATTTTTTTCTTCCATTTTTAATAGTAAGAAAATTTATCAACAAATCGCACTAACTTTGCATATTTTAACTTTATTCTAGACAAATACATTCTGCAAACTGACCCTAAATCTGTACTGTACATCTACCAAAGATCTAGAGTATAACATAATGTGGTTTATAGCACTGTGAGTGACAGAAATAAATAACGTACACATTGATTTTAAAAGTTTCTGTTCAAATAATCCTTACATGAAGCAGAGAGAGAACTGGAGTCAGGTTTGAACTAAGTTTCATTGCTTGCTGTGATAAGAAAAAAAAAGATCTATTTTTTCCAGGTCAAAAATGTCCCTTTAAGAAAGCATATGTGAATTACCATATGACTTGTACTCAACAAAAGTAAGCTTTCTATTTTATTAAAAGCACTTAGCTGAAACAGATGCAATCCCATGTAAGCACTGTATTTTTAAAAAAGTTTTTTTAAAACAAAGATATATGTATCAATACAATATATTAGTTAAAATTAATTAAAAAGCAAGGAATAAATGTATTAGTCTGTTTCTATCAATATTTCCAACTGATAAATATTTTGCTTTGAAATACAGAAAGAATTATACAAAATAATTATTTTTTCATGAACAATAGAGCTAATGAACCCTTTTCTCCTAACAGGTTACAGACTACATCCCTCACAGAGGTTGCTGCCACAGGTGCTGCTTTTATCCCAGCTTTCTGTCTGGGCAAAAGGTGAAATAGCTGGCTGGTATGCACATGGTGACTGACCAGCTGTTTCAGCACATGTACTGGATCCACATGTACTGACTCATATAAGTTGTTTTGACTTCTCCTCAATGACATAGATATTAGCTATCCAAATACCAATTTTCACAAAACTTCTCAAAATTCATTACTTTTAAAATCTCAGATCCACCCTGTCCATATTATTTGAAAATAGTTTTAGGATTCAAAAGTTTTGAGGGATAACTGGAAGGAAAGATGTACTGAGAGGCCAAAAGAATAATTACATATGCTTTGCCTCTCTAGGAATTCAAGTTTTAAAAAAAGCAATATATATACACAATGATGATGATCTTTACCTTTTGGCTTTCCACAGCAGTACTTTATTGCATGTCAGAGACCCTTCAGTGTCACTGGAAAAGACTTCTGCTTCCCCCGACATTCATGGCACTTGATTTCTGCCTGCTTGCTGCAGAGGGAAAAGGCACTGCAATGCTGGGCCTCCATGGCACTTGTTAAGATGTCCAATGGCCCTGCTTCACAGATTCTTTACAGGCTGGGATGAGATCAACCCTAAAACACATAAGACAGATTGAGAAAAAAGAAAAAAAAAAAGCCTGCTCTCTGGAACAAGTCATATATTTTAAAATATTTACAAAATACATTGACATAACTATTTGTATTGGGTTTGTGTAACAAAGTTTTGGTAGTAGGGGCGTTACAGTGACAGCAGTAACATCTCTGGGATAACAGAATTAAAAGCGGGGGAAAACTGCTGTGAAAGAACAGCAGCCAGAAGAGAGGAGTGAAAACATAAAACATGTGGAACAACAATTCTGCAGACACCAAGGTCAGTGAGTGGCAGGAGGAAGTGCTCCAGGTGCTGGAGCATAGATTCCCCTGCAACCCGTGGTGCAGAGCATGGTGAGGCAGCTGTGCCCCTGCAGTCTGTGCTTGACCCTTTGGTGAGGCAGAGATCCACCTGCAGCCCACGCTGGACCTCACAGCAGAGCAGATGGATGCCCGAAGGAGTCTGTTGCCCTTTGGGAAGACCACACTGGATCAGGCTCCTGATAGGACCTGTGGCCCTGTGAAGGCAGCAGCCCACACCAGAGCAGGTTTGCTGCCAGGACTTGTGACCCCCTAGGGGACCAACACAGGAGCAGCCTGTTCCTGAAGGACTGCACCTTGTGGAAGGAACCCACATTGGAGCAGCTCTTCTGGGAACAACTCACAGTTCAATATAGATTTTTCCATTTCACAGTTGTATAACTGCTTCTCTCACACCTAGTAAGGAACTTGGAAAAATGTGATTTAATGAGCATTGTATTTTACAGTGGACCTTATACTCTTTATCCTTTTTTGCATTAGAAACATACATGATACAAATGTATAAGGAAGCTAATGCAGTGCAGCTTATTGTTTTCTCCAGCTGGAAAACAGATATTGGCATTTATTAACCACTTTAGGGTGATTATGTTTTTTGGGTCACTGATCTTTAAGCTTTTACTTTTAGGCCTATCATAACAATACGGCTTAGAGAAGTTTTTAAACATGCTAATTGGAGCTGAATATATAAATTATTTTGGTAAAACTTCTCAGTTAGCTTTAAAAGCAAAATGAAACAGATCTCTCTCCTATTTTTCAATGGTTCATGATTCTGAAAAAGCATTTGTATTCAAAACCTCTATAGATGAAGACAGCATTCAATACTGGGAATCCATTCTGAGACAGGGAGAATGGGATTTATATTTCAAAATACCAAATAAACTTTCTATTACCTTCAGTGTTCCAGGTGAACGGCTGGAAGACCATCTGGCAAATCTCTGCCAGACTCTTAAGCTGACACAAGGTTGAAGGTCTGGCACCAGCATTTGGGCCAAGTTCCATACAAACAGAAATATGGCCAGGTATTAAGGACAACTTTTATGATTCACTTGGCAATCAACATCAAAATATTTCCAACATCATCCTAACCAAGAGTTTTATATCATTTATTCTGAAAAAGGGAAGAGACTGTCATTTAGGGAACTACTACCAGTATTTGTGGGATTGCTACAAAAAGTGGATATATAGGATCTAATTTTAAATAGCTTCCCTTATTCTGTTTTGCTTGGTTCTGGAAAGATGCTTTATAACACAGCCTTGTTGACAAGTCATAGGTAAGCATAAAAAAAACAGCAACCCTTCCAAACCATTTGTTGAAGATCCATCCAAATTTGGACCTCCTTGGATTTAAGATTCTGATCACATTAGTTGGCATTACTATATTTCTTTACCATGTACAATTATATACAAGAGGATGCTCAGAATTATATGTAAGAGGATGATATATTTTTCATGCTTACAAAAGCCTCACCAGCAAAAGTGTTAGTAAGCTGTTTATTGAAAATATTTTTAAAATTTATTTTCAGTTTTACTTTAAAAATGCTTCAAAAGCATGCTGCAGGAGACACCTGACCTAATTTACAAGTCAATATCAAATTTTTGCACTGAATCCTAATTCTGTTCAGTAATCTAAAATATTAATTTTGACATACTAAAACTTACGAGTCAAGAAGAGAAATCAAATACTGCAGACCATGCCTATTAAGAAGCTCAAAGAGGGCAAAAGACCGAGCTTTAGCAGGATCTCTAGCAGGCAAACAGCAAGGTTGTTGTAACACTTGGTAACATGGGAAACATTTGGTACATTATTATTTCACAATTTTTACATACACAAACCCAGTTCAAAGGAGTGCACTGTAAAATTATGCTCTACAGTTTCCTATAAGGCCTGGTTGATATTACATAAAACAAACTGTGTGGAAAATAAACTAGGTCCTATGATTTACAATGTTCTTTCCAAGTTATTTATTACACTGAATTAGTTTATATATATAATATATAATATATATATACATACTTAATCTCTGGATTGTTTTGAGTTAGAACATTATTCCTTAAATTCTATTCCCTTTCTTTCCTTTTGTTTATGGGCTGTAATAAATACTTTTTGTTTCTCTTTCTTTATTTTACAAGGTAAAAACTGTTCTTAGTGCCTCATCTTATGGGTATAAAAATGGAAGTTGATGGAGTACACTGTTATGATTTATATAACTTCACCCAGAACTGCCTGTGTATTTAATCCTATAGTGAGACTATAATGTCTGTATAACTACCATTTATTTCTGGATAAAATTGTTTGATACCCAAAATACGTAACTTTGGGAAGAGAAGTATTACAAGACAGAAAACCAAGAAAGGTTGGAAACAGATTCATTATCAATGTACAACAGCCAAGCTATCTGAAGTCAGACTTTAGATCTGAGCATACATTGCACACTGCTTTTGTCTTGGTGCTTTTCTTCTCTGGTGTATTAGCCTAAAAGAACAAAGATGATCCCATAACTAATTACTAGCTTGCAAACAAGCATTTCTCTTTTAAGTTTTCAAATATTGGACTGTCAATGGGGCAAATCTCAAAGCTTGTTAATTTTCTAGCTAGCAACACAGTGGGAAAGCATCAAGATACTTCAATTCAATTAGGAAACTGCTAAACTGTTAAACAAAGCATGTGTTTATACTACCTCTGTATGTCGCTGCTACAATAAAATGACTTCACCTCTCCATTGAAGATAAGACTTTAAAATTACTAATAAACTTCTCTCAGCAGAAGGAATACACACCATCATCATCACAATTATCCTGGGAATCAGAAATTACAGGAAAAAAGAAAACAGACCAGGGAAAGCAAAAAGTCTAGGTTTCAGCTGGATCACCACTGGTGTAAGCAAACAGTTGTGTGATGTGATTATCTGCAACATGAAAGTGAATGCAATTACTATGAAGTTCTTATGAGAGAAGTTACAAAGGGAAATATCAAGATGACATAAAGGAAGTGAAATACATATAATACTGTTCATACACTTCTAAGACTCATGCAACATATTAAAGAAGGGAAAATTCACAACTGATTTCTTCTTCTTTCATTTTAGTTGTTTCATTTTTATATTGTTTCCCACAAAACAAAACTCCATTGACCTGTATACCTGTCACTTCAAAAATATGAATTAAGAGAAAGAAATCTCTCTTACTGATATCAGTCCATACGCATTCAATTACTTCCTTAGACAGAATCAGATCAGTTGGAAGGAACCACTGGAAAACACATCAGCACCCTACTCAGTGGAAATTTCTTCAGATCCAAATGCTGAAAGCAGTGTCTAGTGGAAAGTGGCTAGTCTCCTTGGGTGGAGATTCCAGAACCTATCCAGGCAATCTGTTGCAGCATTAGGACACACAGGGCAAAGGTTTTCCCCTTGCATCCCCTTGGAATGGATTTCCAGTGTTCCAGTGTTCCAACTTCTGGTCACAGGCTCTTGTTCTCCCACTGTGCTGCTCTGAAAAGAGTCTCGCATTGTCTTCTCAACACTCTCCTGTTGAGGGAGGCATATAGAGCATGAGCCTTCTCTACTTAGGACAGTAAAAACACATCTCTCCTTGTACATCATGTGCTACAGCCCCTTAAACACCAAAATGTCTCTCTGATGCACTTGCTCCACTACGTCAATATCTCTTCTGTGTTGGGGAGCCCAAAACTGGACACAGCACTAGAGATGTGGTCCCACAGCTGCCAGATAGAGGGAAAGAATCACCATTTCTCTTCAGCTGCTGGCAACCCACCTCCTAGCACAGCCCATGATGCAGCTGCCCTTCTCTACCAGAATTGCAGCTCACTGGTGACTGAGTGCAACTCACTGCCCACAAGGGCCTTGGATCCTTTTCTACAAAGCTGCTTCCCAGCCAGTCAGTGCTGTCCTGTTCTGTTCCATAGGTTTATTCCATCCTGGCACTTTGTATTCTCTCTTGGTGATTTTCCTGAGGTCCCTGACAGCCCATTTATGGAGCCTGACAAAGTTCCTTTAAAGAGCAGCCCTGGATCCCAATGTACTGAACCCTTCCCAATTCACACATCTGCAAACCAGCAAAGGATGCACTTGATTCATCCTCCAAGCTGTTACTGAGAACAAGCATGGTTGGCATCAATCCCTGAGGCAAGCAATGCATACCTGGCTGCCAGGTGAACTTTGTACCAGTGATCGCTATCTTAGAGTACAATGGTTGAGCTGATTTCCTACCCATCACACGTCTATTTATTCAGCTCACCCATCTGGCTGTAGGAGCACTATGTACATTCTTAAAGGCCTTGCAATACAACATCCATTACTCTTAATGGCTTTGCTGGTAATCTCTAGAATAGAAGGCAGATGATCCTCTCAAACCACATGGAACAGACGATATATAGGTAAAAAAAGGCTTATCAGAGATGAGAGGTGGCCAGAACACATAAGAAGCAGATCCATAGCAACTGTTTCCCATTGGTGCAAACCAGAAAATAAAAATCTAGAAATCTGGGAAGCCAGAACCAGTTAGTTGCCTGCTGGCCTTGTACTTTCATCTGAAATTTTGTTGGGAAACCTCTTTCCCCCAGGCTTCTGCTCATTGTAAAGATCATGCCCTCTAAAATTCAAAAAAGGAGTCAGGATTGTCATTTTCTCTGTCAGTTGTTGCAAGTTTTTATGCAAATGCAACAACACTGGAAGTTCACAAGCGCTTTCGTAAGTCCTTTCTCACTCATTGCCTGAAATGAACAGATTTCTTCACTAAAATACACAAAGCTTGTTAAAAATTTTTTCATGCTAAGCCACACATGGATTTTTCTTTTCAATGTCATATGAAAAATGTTCCAAGCCAAAAACATTTCTCTGTCATCATGTGAATCATCACAGCACTGACTTACATTCACATCTCTCAATGAGCTCCTGAGTTTTGCTTTCAGTTGCATGGCTACAGAGTGAAGCTATCATAAAAGGAGAGGAAGGCTGCACTAGATTTTGCTGTACAGAGGTGATGCTGCTGAAAATACACTAATCCTGACTGCTTATGAAGACTTTAAAAAAAAAAAAAAAGTGAGGCAGTAGGAGAGGCGAATGGATCTTGAAACCCACCCATATGCACTTCATGTAAGTTTTGTAAAACATCATGCAAGGATGTGCCATATGTCAAACTGCAGAACAGGCTCTGACACTACTAGTTTCACACAATTTAATAACAAGCATTTAAACTCCAACCATATCTAGTGACTCAAGTGACAAGATGCTTGAATACCAGACTGTCTCCTCTGTTTTACACAGCCAGCCATCTTAAGATGAGAGTTGCCATAATACTATAAATTTATCTGCTGATTATTTTTCTTAAATCAGTGTTTGCAGCAGCAGTCCCACTGTTGTGCTGAATGAGCAGTTTTCTTTTTAGCCTTAATTTTCAGGTTTCTAAGAACATGTTATACCCAAAGCTACTTCGTATATTTCAAAGAGGCAGGAGGGAAGCAAGAAGAGAAAAAAAAAACACCTCTTAATAGGCTCAGGACTTTCTGGAATTGTTAGTTTCACAAAACCCAAAGAAAACTGAATTTGCATAAAACAAGGAAACTTGTTTTTTTCCATCTAATGGCAAAATTGAAAAAAAGTGAAACATTTCTAATACTTGCAGTTATGGTCTGTAGGACTATGAATCATTCCAAGTATTTTAATTCAGGAATAGATGGTTTTAAGTAACAAACAAATGTAGTGTAGAGGAAAAGCTCCTTTTCATCTACATAGTTTTTAACTGAAAGAAGAATGTGGTATTAAGCATATGTTCCTAATTAATCAAAACAGTTCTAGATCACAACCTTCCCTTGAAGCTTTGATGTCTATCAATTGCTGCTTAAAATGACAGGAGAGAGGCTATTATGTTTTACTAGTATTTATTCTTCCGGGTTTTTAAAATATAAAGAATGGGAAGAAAACAAAATATCAGCATAATTATGTTTTAGGAGAAATTTAAAAGAAAAAAAAACAAAAACAAAACCAAAAACACAACAACCCAAAGTCTAACACGGTTTATATGTTCAAGAATAAAAGTTGTCAGTAAAAATGCCAGCACTGTGTAAAACAGAGACAAGTCATGGTTGTTGTGGGAAACCGTAAATTTGAATCCTTCACTTTGTGTATTCCAAAGCAGATGTTCAGCTGCTATAAATCAGCAAAACTTCCTGACCCTTAATTTCTTAACCACACTAATGTGTTGAGGATTTTTTTTTCACCAAATTTAGTTAAGCTAAGTAGCAATACTCTAGCTATTCTAAGAGCTACAACACCCTCTATTGGACAAAGAATTTTCATTCGAATATGGAAAACCAATTAATTTCAATGATCCAAAGCAACCACTGGTTACATTCTTCCAAAGGTCAAGCTTGAGCGCGTGATGCATGCACACATAGTCTATACAAATAGGCCATATATAAATATAATGATGTATAAAATCTTATGATTTATTTTGGTGTGATAACATTTTATAAAGAGAAAGTAGGAATTCATCTTTTGATGAAAGAAGCGACCATCTCAACTCAATAATGAGGTTAGAATCCCCTTTCACTCAATTTTCTCATTTTAGGGGTGCTTTTCTCAGTACTGCCCAGCATCTCCTCAGAACAAATCAGTGTTCCCAATATGGGTGCTCCTTTTGAATTTGATCCTTGCATTCTTCCTTATGTAGTCTTAAAATGTCTTAAGTATGTGATACTTTTAAAGGTTGCACTGCAGGCACATATGACAGGCCCAAAAAACCAACAGATTCTTGCACAGAGAGTATCAGTATGAAAGTAAATGGGATTTTCAGCCTCCTTTGTGAAAAGAGATGAAATAATGAATTTTCATGACAAATCAGAAAGAAACAACATCATACAGGAAGAAATAGCTTGTTGGAAGAATAAAAAAAACCTGTAACATTTAGATTAATACTTGAGAGACAAAACAATGGCTTAGGATGGAAAATTTATAAAAAAGGCAAGTATTATTAAACAGAAGTATTGTAGATGAAGTAGAGATGAGAACCAGTGTGTCAGGCTTTTAAAAAAAGAGGACTTTGAAACAAAACCTGTAAAAATAAGAAAAATAATTTAGAGAGCAAGACACTTAACTGGGCAAATGGTTTTGATTGCCACACTTGAGAAGGAAGTGCCTATTTCTTTAGTGCAGATCACTTTTTGAGTATCTTTGTTTTCTCCTATCAGCCATCTGAACCACCCCTTCATTCTACATTCTCCCAACACATCACCTGCTTGGAAACAAAACTTCCGCAGTCAAACCAACTTTACAAGATAAAAAGTAAAGCTAGTCTAAACCAGCATCTTCTGCTGGAAACCAATCCTTTTAGAAGACTGGAACTTCCTGTTTAATTTTGAACAAAATAATGCATATTTAACTCTTTTAACATTTCAGTGCAATTAATATATTTCCATTCAGCTTTTTTGAAATAAAAAATTCAGCCCTTTGTATCAAGTAACTTCTTTGTTTGAAATGCAGTTCACATTACTAAATTTGATGAATATACATGCCTTTTATCTTTCCTTCTGTGCATTGTCACTGCTAGGTAAACTCTGCAATTAACCAGAGAATACTGACTGCACAGCAAGTTATTAGCCCACTGCATAATTGGGCTTTAAGCTTGCCTGAACCACTTCTAAGTAATAATGCCAGAGATATAGTATTAGTATCACTGTACTGGAACTTGACATCCTTAATTTAATTATACTACTAATAGTCTTAATAATTACAGACTGTTTTCCATGCCTATTACAATGTCTTTTTTTTTTTATTATTTTCTCCAAAAAAATTGAAGTCCATAATCCAAAGCATTTACTGAGAGCTACACACTGAGTGACCACATAAGGATAATGGACGTTTAAATTTACCTGCCTCTGTAAGATCATTTTATCTGAAAATAATAGAGAACCTCAGGATGCTTTGGGAGGGAAAGGTGACTTTTGTCTTTAAACAACATGAAAATGCCATGGTAATTTGCAAAAAATGAATAAATGACTGCGTCTGAAGTAGTCCATTTTCTTCATCCATACACTTATGAATCCTAAATGAAATGCGACAGTGAGTAGAATGGTTAAGTTCTGATGTAGATTGTACTAGGAGTACAGGGATATTCACTCACTGGTGTTTCTGCAAAAGATGGAGTTTTAGCTCTAGCAGTTTTAAAAAGCTTACGTAAAACAAATCTATTGTCTATAGCATTAAGACACTATATCTATCTATTTACCTATCTATCTATCTATCTATCTATCTATCTATATCTATATATTGATATCAATATCGATATAGATATATGGTATATACACAAGAAATAACTCTTTTTTACCTTGATATCAAAGAAAGTTGTGATTCTCCAGAAACTCCTCCTCATTCCACAAAGATCACATGCACAGAACTTGTTTAGTTGCACTTGGTCTCATCAACAGATCCTGAGGGCAAATACCTACTATGAAATTGCCCTTTTGCTCTCTTCTATATTTTCAGTAGCAGCTAATAAATTAAGAAAATTTTCCACCTAACACTAATTCATCATTTCAAAAGAGAAAATAAGAAACACGAGAGTTTTCTGTTTCTTAGACTTGGACTCTATCTTCTCAGAGAATCTGATCCTGATACACAAGTCAAAATAAAAGTTTTACCCTCTTTTCAAAACAAGGAGGCCTAAGGAGAGACAAAAGGGACCATGAAAGTGTCAGGGCTGTAGGATGTCCCTTGACACCTGAAGAATTTAAATTTTGGGTCCCAATCTTCCTCCCAGTCTTTCTCCTGGCAGAAGGCAACTTGCTCTGCTCTAGACTGGAGGACCTTTTCCTTTGCCAGACAAAACCCCCTGTTAGGCCACCCCATTTCAGCATGGGTACACTGGGCAGATAAGCATGACCAGGTTCTTGTCTCTTCCATACAGTGTCCCACTGTCTGACCTCAGCATCTCTTCCCACCACGACTTTGCTATCACTGCTACTACAATTACCTTTACCTCTTTACTGAGAACTAGTTGGAAGGATCAGTGTCATCCACAGTCCAAAACTTGCCTCTGCTACAAGGGATGGAGTAATCAGCATTTTGTAAGCTGGTGACATTCATCATCCCTCAGACACAAATGTGCACAATGGAATTTTGAGCATGACTTCTGATATTAAAATTTCTTCTCAGAGATCACCCTGAGAGCAAATACTGCATTATATACAGAGTCCAGCTATATTCACACCAGGAGGAAGTAGGCATCCAACCACCAAATCGCAGACAATTAAACATTTTTGTGATTTGGTTCAACAGCATTTTCTAGCCTACCACAATGTTTCAATTTCTTAATAACATTTTTTCTATATGATCTGACTGATAGATTGCTTTTTGTTTTGTTGAGTTGAGGGGGCAGAAGGACAGGACGAGGTAATTAAAAGATGGGAGTAAACAGAAAAGGGAACTTTTTCCTCATCACTCATTTGTACCTCCCCAGAACAATTTAGTAATACAATAATAATACAGAAATAATTCCCTTTGGATCTGTATGGACTAAATTAATTACCATTAATGCCATTAATTAATATATTTGTTTTTCCTACCACCCAAGCCAGCTTTTTCAAAGAAAAACAAGGCAAAACTATATCAGTGTAGATGAACTTTACTGAGATTTGTCTGGCAAAAATCTACAATGTCTGTAACTTGTACTGCTGTCTGTCAACAGTCCACAGCAGTAAACCCATAAATTCTCAATTAATCCAAAAATTTTCAGGAAGAGATTTAATTCTTCAAAGATATATTAAGTAAACCACATGGTACTGCACACTTAGAGATTATATGATTATGTTCTTTACCTATTCCTTCTGTCTAGTGGAGAACTGTTCTAAAGACGTAACATACTGCAACCAACAGAGAATCAAGCTAATCTGAGTTTGGATTAGAGATTAGAAGGGAGAGAACAGTATCTGCTATGTTTTCCTAGAATCCCAAACCCACAATACCAGCCTGCAGAAAGACTTAGCTATTGCACAAAGAAAGAAGAGCACCTTAAGTCACCAAACCAACCACATGATGGCAGTCCAACATCAAAAAAAAAAAAGGAAAAAACCCTGCATTTAAGAGGAACTATTTTAAAAAGTAGTTTAAAATCTATGCATGTTATTCATAATATAACCAAACAATGTTGCAGAGCAGTAATTTTCAACCTATCTCTGTTTGCCCACCTCTAAATACTTCAAGGACTTGAAGACCCAAAATGCAGATAAATCTGCTGTTTATCTTCAATGACGCCCTTACTTCATAGTACAGTTTTTACATCCCAGATTCCACAGAAAAAGGATTTAAATACTAGTTTCATAATTCTAGAAAGTATTATTTTGATGTTGTAGTATATAGATTTGCGCTCTGATCAGAGTTCTGACTTCAATCCACTTATATTTATTTCTGAAATCAAGCATAGCTGTCAATGAGCTATTGCACAACTGAGCTTGTAGTTTCTCCTAATCATCCTTTTTAGTTTCCTCCTCACTAACTGAAACTCAGCTACCTACATAAATTCACACACAAAGCTTCCTGTCCAAATCTGTGTTACATATATGCAAATACCATTATCTTATGAATGCCCAACACTTTTAAGAAACTGATGACATCCAGAGTCTTACTTGCTTGGATTCAGTGTTGTTTGCTACAGCTGATATATAGTTTGATTTTTACCATTTGCATTAGTGAGGCTAATGATTTCAGTGATATTTCATGGTATTTCCAAAATAATTTCCCAATGCTTTTCCTAACTAGCACATGACAGATTGTTCCAGTTGGCACATGTCCCCAGAATTGCTCCCTTGTTCCTAGAAGAATTAATTTTTATTTGTCTATATTGAATTCTGTGTGCTGTATGCCAGCCAAATCAAGATGGGTCAAATCACTTAACATCTTGTGTGTCTCAATACTGTCTTTGCTTTTGCCAGTATTGTGAGTAACTCTGATAATGTGTTTTCTCATATCAAATTATATAGATCAAATTAGCAATATCAGAGTTCACATTGGTTGCTGGTGAGAGCATTTTTACACAACACAAGGCATTAGCTGCAAACCAGTAACTGCTACACAAAAATACTGCTACTGCAACAAAATGTGGCAATCTGCCATTCTAACTCAGGTTAGAAATATGGATCTAATTTTAAATTGTGATGTTACAGGACATATGAGTTGCTAGGTCACCTGAAGGTCTGTAATCACACATTTGAAGCTGATCAGCATTCTTCCACTCTACGGTGACAAATTAAATTCGCTGCACTTTAATTTAGAGCACATAAAACTGTGAAATCTCTTCTGGCTCACAGCTCTCCAGTTGTGACTCAGTTTTTCCTTACATGTGGAAAAGTTTCACTGTGAATACCTGTTTCTACCTATGAAATCAAAGGGCATACTCATTAACTTGTTTTCCACAATCACCACAGTCAAAGAACAATTTAGGCTGGAAAAGACCTTCAAGATCAAATCCAACCTTTGATCACCACCTTGTCAATTAAACCATGGCACTGAGTGACACATCCAGTTGTTTCTTGACCACCTCTAGGGACAGTGACCTCCACCACCTCCCTGGGGAGCCCATTCCAACACCCAGTCACCCTTTCTGTGAAGAACTTCCTCCTAATGTCCAACTTAAACCTCCCCTGGTGCAGCTTAAGGCTGTGTCCTCTTTTCCTGTCACTGATTGCCTGGGAGAAGAGACCGACTCCCATCTGGCTACAACTCCTTTCAGAGAGTTGGAGAGAGTGATAAGGCCCATCCTGAGCCTCCTCCAGGCTAAACAACCCCAGCTTCCTAAGCCACTCTTCATGACTCACTCTCTAAATCCTTCACTGGCTTCATTGCCCTTCTGTGGAGACATACAATGTTTTTCTTAAAGTGATGATCCAGGACACCAGAGACGGAAGTGGAGGAGGAGCTTTTCCAGCCTTTTTTGTGCTTCTGGGTGGTGCCATACAACTCCTCTGCCATACATCAGTGGCCATCATCCGATTGCAAGTTCAGCATCCTTGTTTTACAGTGCCTTCTTCCCTCTCTCTATTGAAGTATTTTTCAGATTGCACTCTGAGCATCCACGACAATATAAATTTTCTTCCCGACAACAAGGCCAGGAACTTGAAGAGCTGGTCTAAAACTTGCACTTCTTTCCTTTGACTTGTAAAGCCTTCCTATTAATGGACATAGTCTGAAATTTGTTAAGCTGACTTAGACTTGCACCATGGCACCATTTAGATGTTACTTTTCTGAAATACTTCACATGTATATACAACACACTTTAAAATAAATGTACTTTGGTAATTTCCTCCTGCTAATGGGATGTTTACAATTTCAAGTCTGGTATACCTTGTATTAAACTCAAAGTGTTACAACAAAATCTGCTTTTTACCGCATTATTGCTATGAAAGACACAAAACCCAGCAACACGACAGCCTGTGTTATAATATGTACTGAACCTGATTTTGTTGTCACAATGCCTTTAGCTCTAATTAAATTCCTTTCCATTGTTTGAAGTTCTTTCTTTATGCTAAAAATAAAAAAGTGTCCATTGTAATTGCATTATTTATTCCAAGAATCCATTCTGTTAATCAATATTGAAGGAAATTGATGAGTTGTCAGTAATTATTCAGAAAATGCTTAACTGAGCATGTACTGGAAAGCGTTTAAAAATCAGAAGTACAACCACTCCATCTTCTGATCAATTTGTGGTATGACATGTTAGAAAACAGAAACATGCTTGATATGGGCTATTTTCATATTTAATTCAGAATGATTGCACACGTAACAGCCTCAAAATGTGCTCAATCTTTATAAAAGCACTAAGTGTATGATGAAAGACAAGGAACTACTGGAGGGGATCCAGTGGTAGGCCACACAAAAGATTAATGGACTGGAGCATCTCTCGTACAAGGAGGGATTGCTGGAACTGGGCCTATTCAGTCTAGAGAAGACTGAAAGGGAATTTCATCAACGTGTGGTGGGTGCCAAGAGGGTGGTGCCAGGCTCTTTTCAGGCCCAGTGACAAGATGAGGAGCAACGACCATGAACTAAAACACAAATAGTTCCACCTCAACATTAAGCAGAATTTTTTTACATTGGGGGTGGCAGAGCACTGGCACGGGCCACGCAGGGAGGCCATGAAGACTTTCTCTGAAGACATTCAAAACCCGGGCACCTTCCTGTGTCAGGTTCCAGGTGACTCTGCCTTAGAAAGGGCTTGGACAAGTTGATCTGGAGATTATCAAAGGGAAGATTCAGATTAGATAAATCTTTTTATTAGGAAAATCTTTTTCACCGTTACGGTGGTCAGGCATGGGAATAGGTTGCCCAGGGAGGTGGTGGAGTCACTGAAGTGTTTAAGAGGTGTCTGGACCTGGCGTTCCGTGATGTGGCTTAGGGGTTAGAGTGGCAGTGCTGGGTGATGGTTGGACTTGATGCTCGTAAAGGTCTCTTCTAACGCCGATGATTCTATGACTCTATAATTCTATCTCCAGCGCTCCCTTCCAACCCTACTGACACAGTAATTGCTGAAGAAACTGAGCACAACACCGCAGCTCCATTTAGGCTGCGCAACACAGGAAGAATTCCAAGTGCGAATACACTACAGCTTGATCTGGGGAACTTTCAGGTCGAAAAGCTGCTCCCTAACGGAACAGCTCCATCCCGGATTTGTCAGCACAACCACCAGCCTCACCCGCCCCGCTGCCCGCCCCCGGGCCCGCGGAAGCACCAGGGCCTGCTGGGGAAGCGGAAGGGCCGCCCCGCCCGGCCCGGCCCGGCCCGGCCCCGCCCCGCCCGCGCGGCCCCGCCCCTCCCTCTCCTGAGCAGGGGCCGCCGGAGCCGCCGGAGCTGCCGCGCCCGCCCGGCGCCGGGGCCGCCGCCGCCCCGCCATGTCCGAGGCGGGTCAGGAGCTCGTCCACCTGGTGTGGGGCAAGAAGGCCGGGCCCCGCGGGCTGGCCGACACCATCTTCTGCCGCTGGGCGCAAGGTACCTGCGTGCGCCGTGCCCCGCCGGCCCTTCCCGCCTCGCTGCCCCGGCCCGCCCGCCGGGGCACGCCTGCAGCTCCCCCCGCCGCCCCCGCGCTGTGGGTCCGTGTACCTGAGGGGCGCCGTGCCCTGGGCACTGCTGGTGTGTGCCTGTGTCAGCGGCACCTCGGCGCTGGCCCACGCGGGAAAATGATGCTGCAGCTTCGCTTGCTAAATAGTTATTTTGGGTTTTTGCAGCATGCTCGTCTTTAGCCACACATCTCCACAGGAACTTAAAATTGTGTAGAAAAGGATCTGAATTTGTTAAATGTAACAACAGGGTCTCATGTCATTATTTTACATGGCTTGTGGAAACGAACATAAGTTGTGCTTTGGTTTTGGTTTTTTTGTGAATATGTGAGTCACAAATAGACTTGGCAAAAGCGGGGCCAGGTTTGGGACAGAGACCCACAGATTTGTTTTTTAAACTGGTTATTTGGCCATGGAAGCAGGTGCATGCCAGTATTAGGACATGTCAAGAGATAAAGAAGCAGTAACGCTGGAACCTGCAGTATTTGCAAGGTGTTTTTTCTGTATTCAAGTTGTACAGCCAATGCATGGTTTCTTCTTGATGGAGGTTTGCTTGTGATCCTTAAAAATGCAATTGCAATGCTTACCTATAAAAATTATATGCAAGGAATCAGTCTGTGTCCCTGTCCTGGCTGAAAGAAGGGAATAATAGCCTTCTCCATAACTTACTGGGGGCATTGAGAAATTCTAATAATGATTCATGTTCATGATAAAACTACCAACTCCTGGAGAAAATTCATAAATGATAGTGGAATTTATAGATTTAAAAAAAAAAAAAAAAAAAAAAAAAAAAAAAAAAAAAAAAAAAAAGCATCCAGGTCTCAGGTTAAAGTTGCTTGAAACAGAATTTTCATAGTGTTCTATGTTCATTGCTTTTTTTTTTTTTTTTTTTTTTTTTTTTTTTTTTTAAACAAGGGTGTTGTCATCTACATAGTTTCAGTAGATTTGGGAGCTGCGTAGCTGCTCCCCATTATAGACCCAGTGCATTAGCAGTCTCATATCTTTCTCCCTAGGTTTATCTGTCTCCAGATAATTCAGTGATAAATACTTAGGGAAAAAAAAGCCAAATTCCTTTTAAGATCTAGAACTTAAGAGGCACAGCAAAGTCATTGCTTTTCCTGACAAAATTGGTTATTGAAATATAATTGCTTTCTGAAATATCTCTTTAAGTTTTGGTAATGTTGTTGTTTCAGTACAAGATGTGCGCTAAGTCGGAAAAGAAGATTTGGTGTTAAAAAGCCTAATTATTTCTTTAACTGTAATGGTGGATTGCCACAACTGAAGTTTTAAAGATAGCTTGTATGAGAAAATTTCGCAGTTTCAAAATGTGTTGAAATGTATTTTAGAATGTGCTGTACTTTTGATCGAGTGAAGATTTAATGGAAAAGGGTCTCTGAGTTCTTGGTGGCTTCTCCAATGGAGCTGGTATTTCCAATCTGTCTTTAGGGGAAGTCCTGTGACTAGAGTGTGTAGTGCATCTGTTCCTTCCTCTATATCCTTAGTACAATCAATTTTGTATAGCAAGACCCCATGACATTAAGACTGTTTGGAGGTCTTGTGCTGAGGATCAAAAGTGTGAATTCCAGTCACTTACCTTCAGTAGCTGCGTAATACTTCCACCCAGCTTTCAGTTTCTGTTTTGTTGAGAAGTTCTGCAGCATTTACTTGCTGCAAAGGAGGCCCGTGAACACTGACTCATCAAGATTTAAAAGAAAACAAACAAATACATCAAGCTTTATTATTTCCAAAGACTTGGAAGTTTAAAAGATAGACCCTGTTCCACATGAAAAGTGTGGAACTAGTTTGCTGTTGGATTTTTTTGTGTTTGTTTTTATTTCTTTTGATTGTAGTGCTATATACTGGCATTTATTTTGGATACTTGCTGAACATTGTCTGATCCTTTCTCAAACCCTTTGGAAGCTGAGAGCTATGATTTTCCTTTGGAAAGAAAAGTAGGCAGGAGGGAGGGTGTTGAGGAACATAAGGGCTGAAGTTGTGAGGGTTTTCGAGGTGGAGTTCTTAGCAGATTTTTTTTTCTTTAGGATTGCAGCAGAATTTGTAGTTTGAACCTTGTGGATTCCCAGAATCCTCAAAGCAGACACAGGAATGTAGTGTCTTTGCACTTGCAGACTTCAGTCTGCTCTTTGGTGTTTCCTGGCATAGATATGAGGACTTGGGTAGGAGCTGAGAAGATGACTGAACCCTAAATGAACATACCTGTGTTAGGAGCATATTTCTCCATTGATCCAAGGGACAAATTTCATGCATAAAACTGCTCTTCAGATCATCCCCAAGGCATGAGGCATCATGTGTGTCCAATATAAATGTCTGGCAGACTTGCACGCTGCGTCCTTTCAGAATTACTTAAGCTGTGTTCTCCCTGGTCTTTGGAAAGAAAGATATGGAATGGTCTTCTCAGACAAGCATTTAACTGCAAATGCATAGTGGGAAGTACAGTTTATGTGTATATGGATAATATACAGTGTAAAAAGGTCCATTTTCTTCCAGCTTCTTCTTGCCCAATTTAGTGGTAGCCTACCAAGCAGTTTGTATACATTCCTCAATCAATCCCTTACAGGACTTACTATCTATTTATCCACAACCCATTCAGTGGATTTTTGTTGTGATACTGCTGTAGTAAATGCTCCTTCCTTTATGTGGGCAGGAAAATGGGTTTTATATGTTGGGGGTTTTTCTCCCCACAGATAATTTCAGAAGTTTCATTTTACTGTAAATATATGCTTGGAAAACCCAAAGTCATAAGCAAAACGTGTATCATTCTATTCCCAGTGTTAGAGAAAGAATGAAACATTAAGATGTATTGTAAACCTCATGCTTGGGTAATAATGTGTTATTCTAGTGTTTCCATCAGGTAGTTCTTGTATCCCAAAAGAGAAAAAGAAATGCACTTCTGTGGCTGAAGTCACTTGGTTTGCTCAGCTTGGAGAGGAGGAGACTGAGGGGAGACCTCATTGCAGTCTTCAACATCCACACAAGGGGAAGTGAAGGGACAGGTGTTGATCTCTTCACTCTTGTGACCAGTGACAGGACTTGAGAAAACTGTGTGGAGCTGAGTCAGAGGAGGTTTAGGTTGGATATCAGGAAAAGGTTTGAAAAACCAGACAGTTGAGCACTGAAACAGCTCCCTAAGTGAGAGGTCACAGCACCGAGCTTGACAGAGTTGAGGAGCCTTTGGACAGCGCCCTCAGGCACCTGGTGTGACTCTTGGGGTGTCATTTGCAGGGACAGGAGTTGAACTTTATGATCCTTGTGGGTCCCTTCCAACTCAACATATTCTGTGATTGTAGGACAAAAGATGAATAGCACAGCATCATTACAGCTAGATTGGATCAGCAAGGGTTTTTCTGACCTGGTTAGTGTTGCATTCTCTTTGCTAATTCCCTTGTCTCTTTCATTCAGGTAGAATTGGGTTTTGTACAGAGTGAAAATACTGAAGAGACACAGCATCCTTTGTGAAATGACAGTTATGTCTATGGTGTCTTGGATGGAAAAATATTTTTTTAGAAATAGGCTAGTAATAAAAAGATGCAGGAAAGCCTGGAGCAGTCATAATATAAGGATGAATGAATGGGTTTTGTAGTACTTTGGACTGTGATATGGCATGTTAGATGAAGGACAACAGTGGGTAACTAAATCATATGCTAATCTTGGCAAACTGTACATAGAAGAGCTAAGAGTTAAGACGCAAGAAAGAAACATGGACTTTCATAAATGCCAAATGGGGAAATAAGGAGGATAGAACTTTGTGTTGTGCAATTGTAGTGGACAAAGGATATAAACATGGATTTCTCAGTGTCATTACTCAAAATGTTGGGCAATGCACTGGCTACAAGCAGAAATCTAGATCCACTTCATCTCCCTGCTGCACTGCCCCAAAAGGTTAAAGCAGCAGAGCAGTACTGATGTTGAAAAATTTGGGTCAATGTAGCATTTAATAGGGTTATAAATGACTTGGAAGATACACGGTAATGACATTATTTTATGTTTCTTGCAGGGAAATGATGCTAATTATTTTCATGGATAAAAGGCAGACAGATTAATTTTAAAAAGTATTGTTTTGGCAATGTTACATCTTTTTCCTTTTTCAAGTTTTGTCCTGAGTGAAAAGAACTGTATGATAGATATGAATGGAGAGTAAGCAGGAGCAGAATGGTTAAAAGAGTAAGCAGAAGTTACTCTGGATCGTAAATGCTCATCTTGGTAGCTTAAAAGGTGGCCAGGCTATTCTTACGAATCGAATCGTAAGGAGGAGTGTGGGGTTGATGAGTGTTTACAGAGATTGCCCTAAAGGTGACTGTTGTGGAGGGCTAAAAAGGTAGGTAGGTGTGGTTTCAGGCTGAGGTAGACTTGAACCCAGCTGGAGTTTGGAATGTTCATTTCTGAAATTTTACATGAACTGACTTCCAATTCTGTATTACTTTTGAGAAACAGCAAGACCATACTGCCTGAAGGCCATTTTTTTTTTTTGCTTAACGGGTTTTAGAGTCTTAATATTTATTAAGCAGCATTTAAGTAATAAGTGTTTCCTTAGGTATTTTATATGTATTTTGCCTGTGGTTGTATTCTGTGGAATTCTGTGTGATATCAACTTTACATTGTCTATCTCAAATTTGTATTCATTCTCATAGGTCACTTGATGTTCTTTGTTTTTAGGAAGCAATTTTGAAAAACAGGGCAGGGTTAAGATGAGACAGTTCATACCTTCTGTAAGAAGCCTGAAGAATGTGAAGCAAATTCAAGATTTCTTAAGTGTGCTTTAGTGGTACCACACCCAAGTATGTTGTTTTTCTGCAGAAACGAAGCATTAAAATAACTAAAAAAAAGCTCTCTTGTTGAAGTGTGCTTAGATGGCATGCAGTAACGCTTCAAAGCAGAGGAGGACTTACCTTTTAATACTCTAAGCCTGCACAAACCAATTCAGAAAGTTGAAAGAACTGATGGCATTTCTTAGTAGGGCACGTTAAGAGGGCAGTGAAATGGCATTACTGCAAACTTTGGTTCAAGTATGAATTAATAGAGTTTCATTGCTACATCAGGTCATACCTGATAAGCATGACATAGGCACCTAGGTTTTGGATATAAAATACATCTTTGTAATGCACATTTGCACATGTGGTTAAAAATAAACCTGGAGCCTTTGGCTAGATACAGTGGAAACCCCATGGCTATCCTGATCCTTTTTCAAACAAAAAATTCACATTGTTGTGGAACAGCTATTATTCTGTGATGAAGTATGGTATGCAAAACATGCAGTTCTCCTTCTCTTGCTGCTCAGGATGATGTACTTGCCATGCTGTAGTGAGGGGGGAATGCATTTCCTCAGTTCAAATCCACATCCAGGGCTTAGAGATGCTTTTGTTATGGCAGCATGTAATCCTGCAGAATCGGTCAGAGGAGAAATTGTGGGAAAATAGCACTGAGCTTTCTTTCTGCTGAGACTGACACTGTCAGCCCGTGACAAATTGCATGTGTATCCCCTTTCTGCCTGCCTCCACTTGCTTGGGTTTGCTGGTTACTTGCTGACTACAGTTGCATGGTTTCTAGATTACAGTGAAGTAGAATGACTTCAGCACAATCTTATCATTACTTAAAAGGATAATGCAAAACATCTCTTGCTCTAAGTTGCCATGTGTCAGCTTCATCAAGGTAATTGTATGTGCATTTATCCATGAGAAATGAAAGCTATGAATCACCTTGTCTTAAAGACAAGTTTAAGGGCAAGGTGGTAATGAAACAGTTTTGCAGTAATTGCTCCAGTATTTACTTTATTATGTGACTGTAAGATAATTCTGATATACAAATGCATTAAAGCTGGAAGGGGAAAGTAGGTGATGTTGCATCTCAGTAAATGTAGTGTATCTTCTGTGAAAGAACACCATTAAGAGGTTTGATTCAGGGGTTGCAAGTGAATATTTAAGCTACTCAGCATATTTCAGTCTTAATAGGATGCACTGATAGGTCAGAACCGAGATCACTGGAAGGCATACTGTGCCATTCATCTGGAAGAGGAGTGTATTATATGTGTTCAGTGAAGGTTCCAAGATGTATTTTTAGTATATATGTAGGCAATATAATGGACAAATTTTAATTTTTTTTTATAAGAAATAAAGTATCATAAAATAAAAACCATTGTTTAAGTTAGAAATTCTTCTGTTGAAAACCCTAGTTTTCAACAAAACCAAACCTTTGTGGTCATGATTTAACTGCAGATATAAATAATTAATTTCTGTCCTAACATCTGTACTCATGACATTTTTGCTTCAGATAGTTTAACCATATGCAGTTACATTATCAAGGTAACAAAAACCTGATTTTTAAAGGTGAATCAATTGTGTCATTTCTGTCAGGAAGGGAAGGAGTATACATACTTGTTTACATAATTCATTAAATAAAATCCTTTTTCATTTGATAGGATTTGTCTTTAGCGACTCTGAATCAACTGCATTAGAACAATTTGAAGGTGGCCCTTGTGCAGTGATAGCACCTGTGCAGGTAAGATGCCTTTATTATAGGAATGGTTTAAAAGTAGTGAGCAAAAAAAATTTGTTCTTTATATATTTGGAGTTAAAATAAATATGAAAAAAAAATGCAGATCAGTTGTATTTTGATTTCATAATTCAAGTGTGGAGGAGGTAAAATCTCTGTAAAAAGGCGGGGATGGGCATGGGCTGATTTTGAACTATAATTTTGCAGAAGGACATCTGTTTGAGGAAATGCAGCAGGCTGATCCAAGCAGAAGTAACTTCAGAATCAGCAAGGGGAGGAGGAAAAGATCAGATACAAATTTAATCCTAATCCTCTCACATCTTTTGAATTCCCTGCCC
Organism: Phylloscopus collybita; assembly: GCA_027886175.1. Lineage (NCBI taxonomy): Eukaryota > Metazoa > Chordata > Aves > Passeriformes > Phylloscopidae > Phylloscopus > Phylloscopus collybita. The sequence continues at coordinate 19,767,860 of JAJNNQ010000002.1, forward strand.
TTAAGGGTAATAATTGTGTCACAGGTCTGCTTTTTTTTGTAATTCTGTATTAGAAATATTTGAAGTAGTTGATTTTCACATCTGACAGGGTTTGCTATGTACGAAAAGGGGAAAAATTATAAAGTCCTAATTAGCAGAACAGTTGAAATACATGTTTCATGCCTGATAACATGCCTAGGATTTCACTTGTGTTGCAGATATGCCAAACCAACTGTGGTTGTGATTTTTTTTTTTTTTTTTTGTCTTACTCAATTGTACCTTGCAGGCTGTGCATGCTCTTCGCAATGCTGTTTCAGGGCAGTCCAGACTGCTGGGTGGACGTAGGACCTGTAGGCTGAATCTGTTCTGCTGGAGCAGTTTGTTTAACTGACTGCTGTTCAGTCTTGTAGGAGCACCTTGTAGTGACAGGCAGGCTTTGAGTCATGGACCAGGTTACTTTTTCTGGTAACCTGCTGGTGACTCCTCTTAAACACACATCAGAATCTGCAGATATGTCTCAGTCTGATTGGAGGCCTTGTCCACTGATATGGGACATACTTAAAACATGTAGCAGAGTGAGTCAGATCATGAACTGGAAGACAGCTGGGTCAATCAGCTGACACTCTGGAATTGTTTGCATCTCTGGTGTGTATAATGTCATAAAACCTCTACCACTCTTAACACTGGTCCCACCAAAAGACTTGTACCGCAGGAGGAAGCACCATTTGTTTGTGGCAAACAATCAATAAATAACTATTTTACTATGAATTGTACTCCATAGCGTGGCTCTCTCTAGCTCTGTGGTCTTAAAACCAGATGCAGTGTCTGGTCTTTGATGTTAGAATCAGAAATCTTTTATTTGAAGGACTGAAGAGAGTAAAGAATAGGACCAGCCAACTCTTTAAAGGCAGTGCCAAGTCTTTAACATATAAAATGTTCATGTAGATAAATATTTTTTTTAGGTGATGTAGTTAAACTCCCTTGAAATTAGGCAATTACAGCATATTTAAAAGTGAATTGAGTTCCAGCTAGGGAAGGAGGAGGGGATCAAACAGATCTTGCAGCGCCTGCTGCTGCTGTGCATTACTAGAAGGGTGTGCAAAAAATCTGTAATGGGAGAACAGGGTGAGTGTGTCAGGAAAACAGTGAAAGTTGAACCAGCTGTTTCTGAGGTGCTGAAAATACCTGAAAATGCATCTGATCTGCATGTTATTATTTGCAATGGTTAAAAGAGGTGGGCTTGTGAACTACTAAAGGGGTTTGTGTTAGTGACAGAGATGTCTTGTACTACTAATCAGTTGTACTGAAAAATATTTGTGCCTTCATTACTGCAGTCCTGTGAGTCTGGAGGTGTATATACCAATATGCACTATGTGCATCTGAAGTGTTCTGGAGGTTCAAACTCAATGGTGTTGAATGTAGTTATGAGGCCACCTTTGTAGCTGGTTTGATGGGGAAAAGTCAGGAAACAGGGCAGGCTCAGAGTCTTCTTCTGAATGGTAAGCAGCTTGAAACTCTTCTAAAAACATGCAGAAATGCTTTGGTGTAGAGCTTGTGACATAATGTAAAAGGTGGTGTTGTCTTGTATTTTAATAATATTTTATTCTTTGATAACAAAGGCATTCCTTTTGAAGAGACTTTTTACCAGTGAAAAGTCTACTTGGAGAGACTGTCCAGGTACTGAGACCTCTTTTTTCCTCCTCATTATTTTTCCATTTTATTTATTTGTAAAACATGTCTTAGTTCAAAAATTTTAAAATATTTCACACTTTTTTGTTTGTGTGCTTCCATACCATATGTATACTACGTGCTTCAGAACTCCTATTTGTGAGGTCTATGCTGGTCCTTAATACTTCCGTGTTTTTATAAATACTTAATTGAAATCCATTATTAAGAAAGGGAATGGGTTACAAATCCTATAAAACTACATTTTTCTAAGGAGAGCCTTATAATCTTTGGTCCAGTATAGTCAAAGAGCAATTAACATTAATAATTAATGAGATAAAAGCAATAATTATTTAGATAGCATTAACGTATGAAAAATATACTAGTAGCTTATATATGACAATGGTTCTCAGCAGTTAGACTCATGTAGGTTTCTGATCTTTCAGAAGAGGAGCAGAAGAACCTTCTCTGTCATACATTATGTGATATTTTGGAAATGGCTTGTTCTGATAATTCTGAGTCATACTGTCTGGCAACATGGATAAGAGGAAAAACAACCGAAGAAACTGCTAGTATTTCTGAAAGTCCTGCAGAATCTAGTCATCAAGAGGAACAACCTTGTAAGACATATTTCTATGCTAAATTACCCCTCACTTAGTAAAGTATTACATGGTTTTTGAGGGACCACTGCTTTTTTATTAATTCACAGATGGGGTTTTGCCTTTGTGATTCCATTTGCAAAACACAGATTTTTGTCTGTCGTAATTAGAGGCATTGATCCTTTTTGTTGAAAGCAATGTGTTGTTAATCACAGTTCTAACATACATGTTTCTTTAGAATTTCAGCAATTTCTGTGATCTTCAGTTTTACTTTGTAATTTACTGGGACCGATACATCTTGAATTTTGAAACCTCTACATGCTTCTTAATACTGGAAGGATACTTGTCACTTGTTACTTTAGAAAAATTTTGTAGAAAATTTTCCAATGCTTTATTTACTCTAAAATACTCTGGATCCCCCTGTTATGGAGAAGTAGCCTTTTTCCATTTGTCCATGCAGTACCAAACAGTTTAAATCACCTTCTAGTAAATTACCATCATTTTTTTTGAAGGTTAGAATTTTTCAGTTACCTGCTTTTTGCAAATGTCTTCATTCTTTCATTAGTTACTGACATCAAGGATCCAGGAGACATCATCTGTTGCACTAAGATGAGGCATCCAGTCACACGTAACTACTGCAGAGTCAGTGACATGTGAAGTTTGTACACATATGATCAGAGAGTTGTATTTATTAATCTTTTAACAAGAGAGGCCTAATGTCTTAAAAGACAAGCTGCTTTTTCTTTTAGTTTTTGTTCACAATATGTGCCGTAAGAAGTACGAAAATCTCTTCACATGAGAACATGTTACTTATAGAGGTGCTGTCGTTTGATGGAAGGAGTATGTTATTCGTCAGTTTGTGGCATAACTACAAAGTAGGAGTTGTACAAATAGATTTATCTGTGTGCAGCTAGGTATAGCAATTTGTAGTGCTGGAGCTCTTTGTTACAAGTCATCTTCATCTGCTTGTAGCAAGTACTCCCTGTGCTTTAGAAGGCTCAAGCAATAATAATTAAAATTATATTTAATTGAAAAAAACAGACAGTCCATAAGAGTTCCAAGGTAAAGTTTGAAGTAAGAAAAAGTATTATACAGAAAGTTTTATCTACTATTTTTCTGTAAAAAAAAAATCTTCCTTTGCAAGATAAGGCAGTTTTAACTCAGAAATTCCTATATTTTTCTTTTTTAGTTGTCTCTGCCAGTGATAGGAAGTTTGTTTTCTAGATAAAGTGAAGCAGAGACTAGTTATCTACAGAATCTTACTGTCCTGTTTTTTAATGTATTGCTTGATTTCAAAGGACTTTTAACTGTAGAAAATATTCAACAACCTTTTTAAACACACGCTCAAGTTAATAATTACTCTCAACACTGACACTTATGAACTAATCCTGTAATTCTATTACATAACTACATTTTCTATGTTTCTGTACAAGTCTTCACGTTCTGCCTGACTTGTCCTTAATAACATGGAATGTGCCTAAGGAAGACCAGGATACGTTTACCGTGGTCTCTTTCATTGTTTCTATTCTACATTCCCTGCTGGACACTGAATGCACCTCTTGCACATGCAGTATTTTACCTTCTATGTCTAATGGAACATGCTTACTTACTGAAGATATGTTAGCTAGATTTGGGCTTTTTTCCCTTCCTCTGTCCTGCTATTTACCTGTAAACCATCTCCTTAACCTGATTAGGGGTGGGGCAAGGATGTTGAGGAGAAGATATTGTGAGTAACGCAGAGTTGTATAACTGCTAGTGCAAAGGGATACATTAATTTCTTGCTTGGCTGCTGTATTCAATAATAATAGAAACTGGCATTGTCATAGTTGATAGGACTAAAGAGATGAGTTGAATGAGCAGGGAGTATTACAGATACAGTTCCATATGGCAGGCTATTCGAGAATTGAGTATGGGGATATGTTTATAATAAAGCCATGAAATATGCTTAGACACAGCATGATAGAGTATGATTTTAACGAGTTTCTAAACAATTGTATTTCTCATACATCTCATGTTCTCTTGCTGTTCATTCTTTTTTATTCCACTAAGCACTGTCTTTATTTAGCATTGTTTGGGTTATGTATAGCTCTACTTCTCTTTAGAATTTCTACTTATTTCCCTTTATTTCAAATACTAATTCTCTTAGCATTTCACTCTGTTCTTTAGTAACAGAATGAAACTGCCTATCATCCTGCTGTGTGAACAAAAGGTGGATTCGAGCACACTTACTGAATGCAATAGCATTTTTCATCTGCTTTTGTGGTGTATAGCAGTCACTTGTTGGCCATGTGTTGGCTTTAGTAGTGCAAGTTCCCAGGTTCAAAGATTGCTTTATATGAATTAGTCCCTCTAACCTTCTGCTTACAAAAACGTGTGTTCAAGCAAGGTTAGTGTTTACAGCATTTTCTGCAATTTAGATTCATTGTTTCATGTTTTATAAAAATATCTTAAAAATACATTCTTTTAAGTCCAGTTTTACCCTTGGTAATCTAAGCAATTCCTTGTAGTTTTTCAAATGACAAAAACGAATATTCTTAAGACTACTGCTGCTGTATTTCTTAAATAGAAAATTAAAGTATTTTGTTGCTTGAGAATCAGTTGTATTTGCATGTAGGGCAAATTAAGTGCATCTTTCAGAATACATTTAGAATGGGCATAAAATGCCTTTTTGGAGACTCTGGTGGGAACAATTGATCAGTAGTACAAGCCCTGATTGCTTCAGATCTTAACTGAGTTGCATGCAGCCACATTCCATAGCTTGGTGATCAGACATTGTTTAAATATTCGGCATCAAGTGGTATCTGTCAGAAAGCAGATCTGTCTGTTTTGTCTATTGCTCTACTAGCAGAAAGATAAAGAGAAGAAAAAAGAAAGGTATAAAGCCTGAGTTGAACTTGGGAAAACACTAATGCTGTATTTTTTTATGTCCTGGATGCTACACTAATTTGAAAGGCTGTTTATCTATTATTGAAAGAAAACAACGAAAACTATTTAAAAACAAAATGTGTAACATAATCGAATAATTCTACTTTTTTGTTTGTAATAAATAAGCATTAAATGGGAAAAATGAACTAAATTTCAGTAACAAAAGTGTATATTCAAGGAAAAAATACAGCTTACCTACACTGATAAAATGATCCAAATAATCATGCTTGCTTTTCTAGGAAGTAGTACTTCTTGCTGACCTGCAAAATTATATCTATAATATGCATATGCTTGGTGGCTTTGTGACAGCCACATTTTGTACAAAATCAACAGCTCAGTATATAACAAATATTTCCAAGACTACACACTCCAGTGGCTTTATGCTTTTAAAAAATTGATTAGTCCAAATAGAAATGTTCTCACTAATTTGTATGGTGGAATCTTAATGTTGCAGTAAATTAGTTTATACTAATCAGTTAAATTTAAATGTCAGGAGAGGATTAAAAATATAATTAGAGCTTGAAAGTATTCTAGCTTGCTGTGTGTATCTTGTGTCATTTTTTTGCCATGTGTAGTGCTGAAAAGTGTCTCTTGTGTATAGCTGCCTTGGCTGTCGAAGAGCTTGGCTTTGAGCGATTTCATGCATTAATTCAGTAAGTAATATGTTGGAACATTTAAAATACAATATTTTGAAGTTACACTAATATTCACAGGCCTGGAAGGGGTATGCTGAGGAACTTTTTGTGTGTTACCCATCAGGTTAAACTTGGATTTCAAGTTTTGGTTTGGGGGGGTTGTGTTTTGTGTTTTTTCTTTGCATTTTAGCCATTTAAAATGGAGTATTATTTTGAGCATAAGTATTAGGCTTTAAAATAAAGCTGGAGCAATGTAATGTGATAAATTGGCCAGATAGTTTATGCATTTCAAGTTTATGAACACAGAGTTCTGTGAATCTTATCAAGATTCCTATTTAAGTTAAAGATGTTAATCCTCAATATTTATATAATGTCATCAGTACTTTTTCCTGTTCAAGATATCATAAGAAATGTTTATTAAAATGTTTCATGTACAACACTGGTTTTTATTTCATACTTTAAACACTGTTCCTTTTTGGCAGTCTAAAGCCAGAGCTCACAGTTCTAGTGAGTTTATATTGAAGGGTAACAGCCTTTTATTTTCACAGTGAACAGTTGGGTAAATATTATAATAATCAATACTTAAAGAGTAAGTAAAGAGCATCAGCATTCCAAAAAATACATGAGATGGAAAATTAGAACTGAAATAACCACAGCTCATTTTATCAGTAGTAGTTATAGTTTATTTTTTAAACCCCTTGTCATATAAGGAAATAAGAAAGAGGAGGGTATTAAATTTTTTTAACAGTAGCTGATCAAAACACTGATTTCCTGGCCCTGCCTCCTCCTCTCCTGCTCACCTCTTCAATCTTTGGACTTATGGTACCCAATTAATTTTTTTCTGTCATTTTCACTGGGAATGAATGCTCTGGCATTTGCCTTTAGACAACAGATGGATTTCAGAACTGGCTTTGCCTTGCCTACCTTGTATGCCATGTGCATGCTACTGATGAAGAAAGGGTGTTTAGAAATCAAGTACTAGCCAGAGTAAACCCATCTATGGGTTTATTTTTGTAGGTATTTGTTTCTTTTTTAAACAAAGCTACTAAAAGTGTGCAAGAAATCAGAAATAATATACCTGTTTATGTAAGGCAAGCAAAGAATTCGATCTAATTTGAATTACCCAAACTAATGTTCGTGTTCTGAAATGTAGTATTTAGCTCTAACTACCCAAGAAATTGAAAGTGTATTGCTTCACTGGGATATTGGTGAATTTCTTCCTTTGCTGGGTTTTTATTTCAGTTTTTTTTTTCCTTTTTAAACATATGATCACATGGTGTTACTTATCATCCAGGCAGTTACCATATTTTGCAAGAAGATAGTATCCCAAATGTTAATATACCACTTGTTCAATGTTTTGAGCAATTTGCTTTTTCCAGAGCTAGTGTCTAACAAAGTCAAATTCTAATGGGAAATACAATAATTTCTTCAAAGGCCTGGAAGTTAGCCTTACCTGTTTTAAGTAGGAGGTTTATTTCTCCATTGTTTATGGGCTGAATGTCTTTCAGAACACTGTATAATGCAAGTGTTATTTTGGTGACACAGAGTTTATTTGCAATTTTAGTAACAGTGTTTTTTAGAATTACAGTAGTGGTGCAAGCCACTTAGCTCTTTCACCACATGTATGTAACTTTATGGTCAGTGTTTGCATATAAAAATTGTTCATTTTTGCATTTTGCTCCAGAATTATTTATCATCTTCAGATGGCAGTTACCATAACTCCAGAAGAGCTGCTGTGTCATTCTGTATATAACACCAGATCTGTTCTACTTTTGCTTTGACGTTTTCATGTTAGGTGTTAGTAATTCTTGGTTGTGCTTTGTGACACTATTCTAATGCTTCATCTAAATACATACTCCTTTTCTGTTGTTTGTTTGTTATTCTTTTTTGTCTTTAGCAAACGAGCATTCAAAAGCTTCCCTGAACTGAAGGATGCAGTTTGGGATCAATATTCAGCATGGACAAACAGATTTGGAGTGTTACTCTTTCTGTATTCTGTAATACTGACAAAGGTTTGTGGGTTGCTTGTTGTGTTTTGTGGGTGGGTTTTATTTCTTTGTTACGAGAAAGTTTGCTCATGTAACCCTTTTTCTATAAAAGCTGAACAGTAAACTGATGAACCAAGTCAAGTCCAGATAAATGGATGAAATGGTATTTTCATCTATGTTGCAGTACACTTCCAGCCTAAAAATTTGAAGGCTCAGTCCTTTGGCTTTTTTAGCATTTTGGTTTGTCTTTTTCTGTTTTGATCTGGGAGACTTGAATGTTTTGAAAACATCCTTCCTTACAAGATGTTTGAAAACATCTTCCTTTGAAGAGAAAGCAGCCAGTTCATGTAAAAATATCAGCCTCCCAACGTTTTACTGTTGCATTCTGTTGTATAAATGTTGCAACTCATTCCTTAAGATAGCAAAAATGGTTGTAATTTTTCTGCAGGGTATCGAAAACATAAAAAATGAAATTGAAGATGCAACTGAGCCATTGATAGATCCTGTTTATGGTCATGGAAGGTAAGCTGCAAAATAGGTTTGCTACCACTTTAAATAGATTTGTGGGCTAATTTTTTATATAAATGATCATTCTTTTAGGAAACTACTAACATTAAAAGACAGTCTCAGTTATAACTTTAAAATAACTAAAAGTAACACTGAAAAGTGTGTCTTTTTCACTGCTAACTCCTTTTAGTACATTAGTTCTGAAGAAATGCTTCTGTTCTTGTTGAATTTTCAGATGGATAATTCTCAAATTCAGGGCTACACTCTACATCAAGTTTGTGTTTGAAAGAGTGGAGATGATAATTAGTGTTCCTGAATTAAAATAGACACTAGTTGATGGAAAATAGTTACAAAATGTCTGCTTGGGTAATCCAATAATTTTTAATTTGTTACAGATAATCATGTTTTTTGAAATAAATTGCATGCCCCTTTTAATTTCTTATGTCTTACATAATTTCTTTTTGTTGTGCAGCCAAAGTTTGATTAATCTGCTGTTGACGGGACATGCTGTTTCTAACGTGTGGGATGGAGACAGAGAATGTTCAGGAATGAGTAAGTTGAATCTAATTTATACTTGTTCATATTTTTTTACATTTCTGACCTCAAATGGAAATAAAACATACTTGCACAAAATTGCTGGTGTTAGTATCAGTGAATACAGGATTGTCAGCTGCAGGTTGAACATAGAGGTTAGCTGATGACCTGGATGATGGAAGTGAGTACAGTCTGCAATTTGGGAAGTTTGAAGACAGGGCCACTCTTTGAAACAGCCACATCAAACTAGAGAAATGGACTGACAGTACCATCCTGAGATGCACCCAAGTCCTGCACCCAAGATGGAATAGACCCATGGAGCAGCACAAGACATCACTGGCTGGCTGGGAAGCAGCCTTGTACAGAAGGACCCAAGGCCCTTGTGGGCAGGGAGTTGCACTCAGTCACTGGTGTGTTCTGGCAGAGAAGGGCAGCTGCATCACGGGCTGTGCAGGGGGTAGCCAGCAGCTGAAGAGCAATGGTGGTTCTTTCCCTCTGTCTGGCTCTTGTGGGACAATCTCTGGAGTGCTGTGTCTAGTATTGGCCTCCCCAGTGCAGGAAAGACATTGACATAGTGGAGTGATTCAGTGGAGGCTTGTGATTAGAGGGAGTTTGTGGTTTTTGCATTTCATTTTACAAATAGAGATTATATGAAGACAGGAACAGTTTGAATTATGTAAATGTTCTCCACTGCTACATCTTCTCTTCCACTGCTACAAAGTCCATCTCAGGTTCATCAGCATGTTTCTTAAAATGATTTTCCATCATCTAAGTCAGCACTGAAAATACTTGAAATGAGGTTCAGGACAGATCCATGCAAGACCTGAATCAAAATGCACTGATTTGATGATGACCAAGTAATATAATCTCCTTTGAGACATCTTAGACTTGCACTTGGTTATGATTTCATGCAGTTTATGCTTTCAGACTTACAGAATGTCATTTGGATATTATGTCTAACTTCCCTCTATTTGACATTGTTGCAATTTGTCCCACCTATTTCTAATTGAAATTTGTTTCAATTCGCCTTCTGGGTTTTAACTGTATGTTCTCTTCAGTATTTTTAATTTTCTCTTTTTGATTATGATTTATCAGTCTGAATTTTTAGGTTATGATTGATCAATCAATGTGAATTGTTCTAGGAGCTTTCCTTTACATTAGGTTAAGTTGCTGCTCTGCAGTTCAATATGTTGGTTTCAAAAACTGTGAGTTCATTCCCTCATTTGCCTTTCAGATTATCTTTCTAGTAGGCTTTATTTTTAGTTATTTAAGTTGGATTTTTTTTTCTTGAGAATGCTGAACTTGCTTTGGACACAGTAATAGTCCACATTTAGGTTCTCAGTCAGTTTTGCCCTAAAAATCTAGAACCAGAACTCTCAGGGAGTCTGTCTCTTTGTGGAGAGTGGAGGAAGAGAAAATGATCTTTAGTACTTCTTAAGGATCTGGTATTATGTGTCCTGTTAGTTTTTCTGACCAGTCAAGTAATTGGACTTTACTAATGGGAGCCCTCCATTTTCTTGAAGCCCTTGATAATTGCAGGCCCTTGACAGAACCTGCTTCTTCACTGTCCTAAGTCTATAATCATATCTGTTACCAAGTGGTTTGTTGTAGTCTATCAAAAAGAAAGATAAAGAGCAGCTGGTACTGTTCACAACTTCTTGGGCAAGACTGAATTTTTGGATACATTGTCGCATTTCCTTTATATAGAAATCCTTTTTGTCATCTTTTCTCCTTTGAGCATTTGTCTTGGATTTTGTTTCTCTTTGTGTGTAAAAACTGTCAGCTTCTTTCATGTAAGTGCTTATGAGCATTGAATCCAGAAGGGTTACAGGTGTCAAAATACTATGGACTTAATACTGTTTTATTCAGAAGTTATCTAACATCATTTTACCTCTTGGTCAACTATTTAGATAAGCAGTTTTTAATTAATAAATAATTAAAATTATTTGTAAGCCATTTTAAAGGTACTGCCAGTACCTAAAGTAATTTTAGCTGTGATGAAAGAACAGACTGAATTGCAAAACTGAGGAATTACTGTGTGTTTGCAGATTATACAGTTAGAGCACTGACTCTCATAGTATTGCATATTTTCCAAACAGGGTAGGAGTTACTAATTGGAATTGTTCTTGGCTACTGGTGGCAAAAATGCCAGTGAAATGATACCTCTTCTTTGACTGTCTACTTTGACTATCTGTTTTCCTTTAAGCCTTTCTTCTTATTGTGCTCTTTTCTGTTGCCCACAACTATCCCCAGTGGGAAGTTATGGGGAAGTAGTTGGGGTTTTTTTCCTGCTGTTTTAGGGCTGTTGTTCCTCCATGCGCGGTGGCAGTTCCCTGTGGGTGCCGCCGGTGCTGGAGCTGCTTTTCCCGAGCGGTGCCAGGGGTTTGTGGGGTTGGTGTGGCCGCGGGGTGGCGCTGTACTGATGCGGATGGTGACAGAAATGTGTTCGGAAACCTGAGTCCTTTGCAAGAGTGATTTTCCAAGCAAGAGAAACAAACTTTGTGACAAGAGGCATAAATAATTAATTTTCTTAGTTGATTTTTGGTGTTATCAGATGTCTTCCAATTATCTTCTCTCTTTGTGAGGGGAGGATATTCACAGAATAGACTTCGATTTAGTGCAGCTAGTCTCCTTTTGTTTCTTTGTAATCATCTGTGAGTAGTTTTTGCTTTTGTGTCTCCTCTCTGTTGGCTAATTCTGAAGGAGGCATGGGTAGACAGACCAGTGACTACAAACTGAAGTTAACCTAGGAGCTTCTAGTTACAGTCTGTGTAGCTTGACTACCAACTATTCAGAATATTCACACTGTGTGGCTACTGTTGTAGCCAGAATCCCAGCACTCTCTAGGTAGCAGTGAGAGCTCTCATCTAGTTATCTGTCAGGGGAACAAAGTACTTAATCATAGAATTATTTTGAATAATTTTCTGATATTATTTACACGTGACTTTGTTGTTCTGCACCCAAGATTGGCTCCTACATCTGAAGCCCTTACTTAGCAGACTGAACTTTACATTGATTTTTGTTACTGGTTTTTAAGAAATATGTATGATGCATAAAATTACTTCTCTAGTGTACTGTTGCTTACTTCTCACACTCGTTTCCTTCATTGCGTACATAAATGTGCTATTTCTGTGTTTTAGCTGTTCCTTAGTTCGCAGGATTCTTCACTAGTTTTTTTTTAAATTTTTTAAGTTTTTTTTTAATTTTAGTTGGGCTATAGCTCTCTTTCCTGCAGCTCAAAGAAAGGATGAATTGTCTCAGCATATGGCAATTTATAGCCACTCAGCTATAAGCCAGTGAGATAATGGGGTTTTGCAAAGGATAATCTATGCACACCTGAATATTTTAATTCCAAGCAAGTTTGAAGGTAATCTGTTAATGCGCAGCTTTCAGATCAAAGAATTCTACGCTGCAAAGAGCCTTTTAATATGTATAGCTCACACTCTTAAGGAAGGAGTTGTACTTCCAGACACAAAGGTAGTGAAGAAGCTCATGTTTTTAAGTGTTTCAGGTTTTGATTTTCAGAACTGCATATATGGAGACTTTTGCTTAGCAGTAGAGGGAAAAACTAAACCATGACTATAATAACTGTTCTGCAAAATTCAGTGACTTGAACCTGGTGAAGGGGGTATGGCATGGCTGGTGCTGCAGAGTTCACTTCTGCAAATCCAGGAGTCTTTTAAATTCAGAATGTTTGGTCCTGAGGCTTTGGACCATGGATAAAGGTGTCAGTTTGATGCTGTTGTACACAAATGATCGGCGTTAAAAATTCCGCTTGAGACTTAGTGTTTTAGAGGGAACTTTCAAATATGAAAGTCAGTGTTCAATGAAAAAAGGAAATCCAGATACTCTTAAATTGATCATAGTGTGTGTTCCTAATATGTGCTGCTCTTGTTAGACAGTGTAGATAAGGGGGATCCAGCAGAGCTGTTCTAAGCAGGCAGTACTTGGAACTCCTTAGATGATGTATCTGAAAGCCCAGAGCTTCTTTCAAATCTGTATAATTAGGTTTGAAGCTTGAATTTTGAAGTACTTTCTTTATATTAGAGGACTTCAAGTAAGGCTCTGTAAGTGCTCTTCCAGTCAGTAGTACATAAATATTTCAGCTGTTCCTGGCAGCTGTGTGTGTTTGAGAGCTTTAAGTGGAAGTCAGTATTGAAAATCAAATCAGTTTTTCTGCTAATAAAACTATTATTTCCAAAATTGTGTTTTATTATTCAGAATCTGAAATGGTTAAGATAGATATGGCCAAGGAACTCTTAAGAAAAAAGAGGGAGAGAGGAAGAAACATTCATTTATGCATATATATATATATATATATATAGGATTTTCTCTTCAAGATGGCTGTTTTTCTTCAATTTTTCTAAGAATAATTGTGATGTAAGTTGCAAGTACTTCCCTCCTACAAAGTGCAACAGGTTTTCAAAAGAGGCTATCAACAGGAAGCTCTTAAAACCATGAGTCTGGATCTTATTTTATAGAGAGATATTACTTTATAGAGAAATACAAAGAGAGGTCTTATTTTATAGAGAGAGAAATGACCATTTTTGACTATATGTTGATGATTTGCTGTTTTTACTAAAACTGCATAACTTAAAATTGTTATTAAATGACCAATTTTGAAAGTAAGAAAAAGAATGGTTTAAACTAGGATTTGCAGATTTTTCTTGAATAAATTTTGTGTTTTCTTTTGAACAGAACTTCTTGGCATACACAAACAGGCAACAGTAGGCTTTTTGACGTTGATGGAATCTCTGAGGTATTGTAAGGTAATGTAATGTTTTCTACATAATTCAAAAGGTTTTTTTTCATTAAGGTGTTGTCGGCTTTTTTAGCAGTATTATTGAAACCTTTACTGTGTACTATTGGAGATCTTAAAGAACTTTCAAATAATGTCCAAATTTGATCTGAGACTAATATATTAAGACAGATATATGATAAAATTGTTAAATGTGTCTTACTGAGTAAATGTTGTTTGATGCTATTTAAATTAGAACTGTATTGCACCAGTTGATTGTTGCTAGTTAGAAGCTTATGTTTTTACTAAAATAACTCTAGTGACAGTTATGTAGATGGTTATAAAACCGTGGGTCCCAAAATGGCTTGCTGTTGTATTGCAGTTTTATTGCTCTCTTTTTATGCTATCATTGTCTTCCATTTAAAATAAATATACATAAGTAAAAATGATAAAACTACTATTAAGCAACTGTATTCTAAATATAATCTGTTCAAAATTTAAAAGGTCTTTTATGTATTTATCTGTGAACATTTGGAAGTTGCTGATGGGCACCTTAGTCCATATTGTTTCTTCCTGTTGTGAATTTCTCGATTTCTGGTTTTTATTTGAGAAATTCTGTGCTTTACTGTTGTGGTTTAACCCCAGCCAGCAACCAAGTCCCACACACCTTCTCACTCCCTCCCCCCAGCAGCAGACTCAGTGAGAGAATTAGAAGGGTTCAAGCTGAAAAACTCATGGGTCAAGATAAAGGCAGTTTAATAGGGAAAACAAAAGCCACACACACAAGCAAAGCAAAACAAGAAATATATTACCGCTTCTTCAGCTATGTCCAGGAGAGCACATCAAGTAATGTTACAGCTGTAACAGTTACTTGAGAAGACAAATGCCATCACTCCAAGTGTCCCCCCATTCCTCCTACTTCCCTCCCACTTTATATCCTTTGGTCGCTTTGGGTCACCTGTCCGAGCTGTGTCTCCTCCCAGCCTCCCTTGCACCCCATCTCCCTTGCCAGTGTGGCTGTAAAAAAAAGCAGAATAGGCCTTGGCTCTGTGTAAGCTCTACTCAGCCACAACAAAAACATCTCTATATTATGAACCCTGTGTTCTGCACAAATGCAAAACACAGCCCATACCAGCCACTATGAAGAGCATGAGCTCTATTCCATTCCAAAGCAGCACATTCCACCCCTTATTCCATACCATTTATGTTATGCTCAGGTCCCACACTATTCAATACGATCTATTTAACCACCACCCTCCTCCCACCCTTTGATATAAAATATGTATGTCCTTCCCTTTGTCTGACCACCCCTGCTGAATGTCTGTAAAATATCCACAGAATGTCCTTTGAGTTCATTTAGTCCTTGGCTTTGGGCTCTATCCTCTTCAGGATAGGAGACATGGTGCTGTGTGGAGTCATTGCACACCAAAGCCAGCTCAGGTCAGGTCACTGCTGCTCTGCTTCTGTTTGAAAGGCTTCTCCTCCATTGGTTCAGGTGGTTCCTGTTACAGTACTTCCTGTAACAGCAACTCAAATCATGGCTTGCAACAAATTAAAGATGTCCATTGCAACCTCCACCCATGGTTCTTTTCAGCCAGGTTTTTTGGTTTAATGCTGCAGTGAACTCCTTTGCTTGTTCCCTGCCTGGCTGCAACAAGGGATTCCTGCTGTAGTGCACCATTAGTACAGTCCATATGCTGGTGCTCCATGGGCTGCAAGGGAATCTGTACTCCCCTGTTCCAGGATGGGGTCCCACCCATGGGAGACAGTCCTCCCTGAATTTATCCAGCATCTCCTATGGGGTGACAGGTCCTGGCTGTTTTACAAACAGCCTGGAGTTTCTTATGAAACAGCATTAATACTCTAATTCCTGAACCTTTTTGGTTGTTCTTTGTTTTCTTTTGAATCTGTATTAAATTCCTTTAGCTTATCTCAGAGTTAAAGAGAACAATGAGAGTTATTCTCAACTCTCAGAATTGGCAGAATGTTGGTGTATTGACTACAACTGGCTGTCCCTTCATTTATTAAATAAATAAATGTCAATTCTGAATTAATCCAAAACCAGCTCATAAATCAAGTGGACTTTAACCTTTCATTAGCATTTGATTATAGTATTGTGAAGCATAGTACTTGTCTGCAAGCTAAATGCTTACATAATTTTATTGAACATTTTATATCAGTGGAGTCCCAATTGTTCTGAAAACTAACTAAATTTTCATGAACTTGGTCACTAACTAGATGATCTTTCTGGGTTTGCTTTGTATTACTGATTCTGTTTTACCATTTTAGGTTGGCTCCTATTTGAAATCTCCAAAATTTCCCATTTGGATACTTGGCAGTGAAACACACCTCACAGTCTTCTTTGCCAAGGTATGTGGTAGATGTGGTTTTGGTAACCTCAGGCAGATAAACACCACATAAATTCAAAGTGCAGATCTTGCTACAATGTGAGTTTTATGTAGCTTTAATGTAAAAACATATCACTAAAACTTTTAATTAAGCCTTTTCTTGAAGGTAGAGTTGTTCCCATACTTCAGCAATCTCTCATCACTTGCAGTGTGAAGTCTTTCAGTTTTAACTTAATTTACTCAGCTGGGGGTAGTTTATACTTTGGAACACTATGCTTGGGATAAGTACTCTCTTAAATTTCTATAGTGCAAGAGAGATTTATATAGTGATTTCATCTCCCTGACACAACTTTCACAATTTCTAATCTATAGTTGGTTGTTCTAGATTAAAAATAGGTATCAGGACTGTTAGAAGAATTCTTTATATATATTCTGTCAGATATTTACTGACATATGTGAAACATAAAATACTTTTGGGAGGACTGTCAGTTTAAAATCTTAGACCAGATTTTCCAAGGAGACAATTTCTGTTTCTTTAGTTGAAGATTGCAAGTTGTTTCCCTTAAATTTTATTTTTATAGAACACTTGTTTCTGATTAAAAATTTTATTAAAACTTTGAATGGTACCTGCTAGTGTATTTATTGGTACTTATTAGAAGTTAACTTCCCTGTATGTAGTATCTTAAAAAGTTAATTAAAACTTTGATTATCAATCTTGAAAATAAATACTAGAACATATGACAAAGATAAAGCTGTAAATTCTCAAACTGCTCTTTAAGTAACACTTTTGCCTAATCTTTACAAATGCTTAGATTTCAAAAACAAACCTCCACAATATATTGAAAGCTTATGTGTAATAGTATTTTTTAATCTTTAAACTTAAATTTTAAAAAAACCATTGAAATTAATTAGCCAGTTTTACACATTGAAATGTTTTTTGCATATTTTTAATCCCTAATGTCACCTAAATAGTCTTTCTTCCTTACTTCATGAAATAGAAAAATCCTTACTCTCCTTTGGATATTTGTTTTTTGCCATATTCTCTCCCCAGTCTTCCCTAGTAAAGTTTGTTTATTTCAATTTTGAAATTTTATCCCCAGTTTTTCTGGATGATACCATCAAAGTCAGTACTGTGTTGTACAGCCAGCAGTGTGATGCAAATAGCCATAATCGCTCTGTTATGCCAGTCCAATGTTTGTGTCCCAATGTTATCACCGCTAATATTTGGTGTCTACAGAGACCATTTCCAGACATGAAGCCACTTCTAATGCTCCTTCTTTTAGGATGCTGAAGGCTGTTTCCTGTGTTTAGAGTAACTGAGTGTCAATATCTGGTGTCTCCAACTGGTTCTCCTTTCTTCACTGGACTCCACTCAGGCTGTGTAAAACTTCAGCCTGTGATTATTAAAAAGATAATAAAGAATTGACGTGGTCTTGGCAAAGAATATTCTAGATTTTTTTTTTGTTATTGTTTTTGCTTTTGCTCCAGCAAAGCAGGAGCTGAAGGTGTGTAACAGCTCTTAGTTTTTGAATTTGCATGTCTAACCTCACCATTTCTAACATAGCAGTTGTTGAGCATTTCAGGTGGAGCAGAGATGTCAGCTACAGTGGAAATACAAATTGTGTTGACAAACTGTTATTGTATCAATTGGAGCTACATGCCCAAAACTACAGAAAGAAACTTGAATTCATTGCAGATAGTTAATCAGCAAGTTGTTAAAGTAGGGTGTGTAGTTGGTGTTTAATATTGAGCATGTAGCTTCTAGTTTGATGGTGAGTTTGATTACATGAGAAAGAAATGTTCAGGAGGGAAAGAGAAAAATGAACTGTGGAGCCAAAACCAGTGAAGATTAAATTAAAAAAAAAAAGTTTTTAATTCTTTCAAGATGTATATATTTTACAGGAGCATAAAGCCTTATTTTTAAATAGAATAATGGCAATTATTAAGCAGAGCAAGAGTCAGTTTTGTCATTAGCTGAGTGATTTAGTTTAGAAATTTAGAAACAGCAGTCTTCCTAGGCTACTGTTGCTATAGACAACTAGCATTGGAAAATTAGGGAACAGAACAGAATCTTCATTTCCTTGAGCATGGAGATTGAACAAGCAAAAGGTTTTACTCAAATTCTGCATACTGCTCTACTTAAAGAAAGCTGGCTGCTGTTCTTTAGTGCTTAGATATTTGACTCAGATTTTTTACATTAGGTGAATGATAAGCATTGTTCTCGTATCAGTGGAATGAACAGTAAACCACCATGCTCTTCTATCCGAGAACATTTTGATTTAAATATTGTAGACTTGTTGCTGTCTGCCAGAATACATTTGCACTACTCTGAATGTAGACCATTCTTTTGTAGGTGTGACTCTGAGAAATGTTTTATTTTGTAAAATAAATAAATCTCTTCATAGCTGCCATTCTAAAACTCTGTATATTTTCAGTGGATTTTAATGAGCAAAATGCAGCACGATACCTTTGGCTGAAGATCACACATAACTTAAAATGAAAACTAATTAACTAAAGTGTGTAATTCGGCTTCAGTTCTCCTATTACTAAAAGAGTAAGTTTTCTTCTGCCTACGTGGTCTTCATCTCCACATCTTGACTGTCACAGCATTTCTGTACATACCCAGTGAGTTATTAGCCTCATTTTAGTACAGAGATTGGAGGTAGAGACAAATAACAAGTAATTTCTTCATTGGAACAGCAGTTCTGATTGAAGCACATTTTATTGAAGACAGTATCAGTAGTTTTGTTGTCTGGGACTTAACCAACCTGTCATTGGCCAAATAATTATTTGTAGTTTTGGAAAGAAAATAGCATCTGGAAATACATGAAATGAAACTTCACATCTTCTGTAAATTCAGAGTAGACTGTCTTGAGCAAAAATACTGCAGCTTGTTCTGCAGATGGGTAAATGTTGAAGTCAGAAAGCACATGAGTTCGTCAAAACTCTGGTAGTTTTGTGTGTCGTAGTAGAGTTGGAAAAACTTTGTGAATCATTGCGGGGGTGTCCCTAGCAAAATACTGTAAGTAGTACCATCATATTATATCTCTTTTCTTCACAACTGTTGTGTGTATTAAGTCAGAAACACTTAATACTTTGTATTAAGACCTAATACTGAGTGTATTAAGACTGCTTAATGCTCAGCAGTCTAAATTTAATGTTTTCTGAAAAAATAAGTGTGGCTATTACTCTTAGTGGTCGTGGACTGTGGATTTGCAACAAGATAGATTTTGCCTGAAAAAGTGAGTATGTAGATTATTCATAGGGTACTAAATCTAAGCAGCCATCATTTCTGCCTCTCCCTGCCCACCTTACCTTTCAGGGAGTAGAAAAGTTCCAAATGGCTTCAGTCCAACAAAAGTAAACAAGGAATATTTCATCTGACACACTGAGTTTCCCTGCATACTCTGTCAGATGGTGCAAGGGCAAATATGTGGTATTGTAAATGTCCCCTAAAACTCAACTTTATCACTACAGTCTTTTTCTGTTTTTTCTCTTTCATTGTAGGGATAAAAGAGATTAGGAAGTGGGGCTGCTCTAAATAAGGCTATGATGTTCTGGATGAAATGTTGTACAGGCACTTCTTAATTATTTTTATGATACTCATGGGAAGTTATGACAAGCTGAGACAGTTCAGAACTTCCAGGAATGTCAAAGTTGGTCAGACACTTTATGGAAGAGTACCAACAATCTGGAATGTTATGCAAAATATAACAAGAAAATTTTCCAATGCAAACAATAGAGAGAACAACAGGAGGTTAATAGGTGCTTTCTAAATACTGTCTGTGACATGCAAATCCACATTGTGTTGAAGTTTGAATTCAGACTCATTGAAAGGGAAAAGACAGTGTGGAATAAATGTCTGCCTGGTGACTTCAGGTGATGGAAACTGTGGGGACACTTCAGCTGTGTTGGTCTTTAAAAAATTTCTGTAGTTTGTTTGTAGGTCTTTGAGCACAGAGGCCACAACAGAATTGGCTATCCATTTTCAATTACAGCACTGTGGCATTTCTAGACTTGAAGAGTCAGATAAGCAGAGAAAACACCTGTCTGAAAAATCTGAATAAGTTACAAATTACTGCTTTTGAAGGAAAATGTCCTGTCCTGGTCTCCTGGAACCACGCTGGTTTTGGATTACATTTTTTTTATTTCTCTGGCTTTGATCACTGTAACCTGTTCTACACATTCTTAGGGCTTTTCTTCTGCATCCTTGATAGCTTTGTCTCTCAGAAGAAAGAACATTCACTTCTCTTCCTAAACAATCTCTTTCATCAGAGTTCAACTGAGGGGCACCTCAGCAGACACTGACACTGCTATAGGAGAGCCTAAATGTGGGTCAGTGGTGTTTACCAGAGCTGGGCCGAGAGGGAGTGTTAGTTGGTACAGCATTTAAGCTCAGAACACCAACAAAGTTTGTCAGTGGTGTGAAAAGAAACAAGATGCATGTGTAAAAATCCAGTCATTATTAGTATGTGTTAACAACTTCGGTTTCTACAAAAGTAACCTATGAGTTTCCTTTAACTTAAGAACTCTTCTGCTTTGGAAAGGTAGTGAAAAATATCTATGCACTTCGTTTTGTTTTTCTCTTCCATGACCAGTAAGTGCAGGCTGTCAAATTTTGAAAAAATATGTAATCAGAGAAAAAATTAAAATCAAATTTTGGAGATTCCACTTACGAAATGCTTACAGAGTATGTGGATTTGGGGTCTTTAGTTTTCAGGAGGAAGAAGAATTGGTTCTGTTGAAACAGTCTGTGTTGGACACATAAATGGAAAAGATATAGATGTGTGAGGCAACAACAGAAATAATTTCTCTACTTCAGCTTTAAAAAAAAATACTGGAGAAGACAAGGCCCCTCTGAGTTGCTATACTTACTGAAAATAATTTATTCTGAAATGTTACACATTTTGATACTATTCTGTGCTCACGTAGTTGAGAGAATGCCGTTGTACTGATTCTGGGCATGCTGTTTATAAAATGTTGTAAAATGGGGGTTGGGGAGTGTCTTAGTTCAGGAAGACAGGTGTCTGCCAGGGAAAGATGGAATTTCCCTTGGAATGGAGAATGTAAACCCCCTCCCTCCAAATTATTATAATTTTGTAATTAAGGGCTTTCAGGCAAAGATTTGGGAATAGGAATAACAGTTCTTTACTAGGAGTATTAAAAAATACAAATGCAGTAGTCAAGCAAACAAACAAAAATCCTAGAAACCCTGATAGAGTCAGAAATATGACCTGACACCCTGTTGGTCAGGGTGTTGGAAGCTGTCCAAATAAATCCTCTTGGAGAAACAAATGTGGTTCTTTTGAAGTAGAGATAATCCTGTAGAAAGGGTCCAGTGGTGGTGAGATGGGTCTGATCTTCCTCTGGAATCCAGTGGAAAACCAGGATACCTGGTGTTCCTGAGTCTCAGTTTTTATCCAGGTAGGAACGGCTCCCCCCCACTGGGTGGAGCATCTCACAATGGGATGACGGAATGTCTTCAGTCATGTGGTGAGCCTGAATGGCCCATTAACAGCAGATATCCCCCGGAGGGAGGATGGGTCGTGGAAGAGATAAGGAACTTTGCTTCTCCTGGTTTTAACAACTGGCCCCTTACCAGAAGGCACCTTCCCTCTCCCCCCTGGAGTTATGAGGAATGGGTTATACAAGAGATAAAGAATACACTTCCCCAACCACTTTCAACAGATGGAAAAATAGAATAAACATTTTGGGGTTTTTTTTACATAACCCGTGACAGGGAGTAGTTCTGGCAGTTCCAATAGAAATTTTCAGTCCATCAACATTTAGATATAAAAACTGAAAATAAAACACTACCCCTTGTTGCATGAAATAGTCTTTAAAGTGAAGGAAGATAGGATGAGAGAAAAAGAGAACCTTCTCTAGATCCACAAATCAAAAATGAAGGCATTTCCCACAAACTGTTAAGCTTTCAATTTAGTATATTGTAGCAGCACTTCTGCATCGGAAAACATTCAAAGAAAATATGCCTAAGTAATGACCATGAATATCACATTAAACATTTTTAGGAAGAGTGTCTCCTTAACCATTTCAAGTCTATTTTAAATACTATTAGGAAGAAAAGTGATTCTAGAGGTAACCCATCTATTTACTTTTCCAATGTCCTAGTTCCCTTCAAAGTGTGTGCTCTGTTTACTTTGCTACTTTGCTTTGAGATTGCATTTCAGTTGATTAAGAAACAAAATTTTGTCTGATTTTTAAAAATTAGCAGTAGGTTGTGGGAACATATTTGAGACTAATGGGTAGTCATTTCCTTGAGACAATATTTTGGCAATAACTTGATGGATACTTTGTCTCTGAATATGAGCTAGCTCTGTTAGTGGAAAGTGTGTGAATGTGTAAAGCACCTGTTGTGAATAATGCAGTGAGCAGTATAGAAATGGTGGGTCATTTCCTGCACATTTGTAGGATGAGCTGTCCTGAGGAGTACATTTTCCTTTTCCTCCTATTAGCATGTATGACTTACATATGTAAACTGAAATTGGGGGCTGGAAGGAAACAAATTGGATCCTACCTCATAGGAAAAACTTCTAGAAGGAATTTCAGCCTCCTGTCTCTGGAGGGAGGAGTCTATGAGCAACATCTAATTTGCATGTACATTAGTCTACCTAGGGAAAACTGATATTTAAAGAAACACATTTTAGTTGTTTCATTCTTTTTTGTAGTACATGCAGAGTGGTTTGCAAGTAGTAAATACATGAAAGAAATTTCTAAATGCAATTTTGTAATTTATAAGTCACTATCAAATTGTGAAAGTAGAGGTACTGAATAGAAACAAAGGCTGAGAACTTATATCTTCTGTATCCCTTTTAAGTGTGAAACCAATGTTGGCTCCAATTATATTTGATACAACAGCAAAGACATTGGACCTGAGTCATCACATAATGGGTAAATAATTCTGGATTTGAAATTTGAATTAGCAGACATACTGGCTCATTGTTAATAGTAGGTAGAGTTTTTAAGAGTACTGAAGTATTTAAAAATCAAATTGATATTTAAATAATTGTTGCATTTAAAAAAAAGGCATTTTTAATTCCAAATCAAGGGAAAAGCAAAATACTGATGGATTTTTCCTCCATTATTTGCTTCTTCCATTAATCTGGTGCCCTAGCCTTTCCACATACAGCTCCCACTTAATTCTGCCGTAATTGTTTCGTTTCCAGCTGTATTAAATAGCAAAGAAAGTATTGTTTATGCTGTTGCTCAGATAGCAATGCAATAGGATACAGCCATCCATTGAGAACTCACCTGAAGTTTTCTTAAACATACCTTTTGTCATATACCAGGCTCTTGTGTATTGTGTTACTTTTTTTTCCTCCTGGTCACCAAGCACATCCACCTCACACAATGCATTGACATTTACCACTGGATTCTGCATTTGGCATGTGTTGTTTGCAGCTATTGAAATTTGCTGGTAGTGTTCTGAAAGTGGATATTGGTTATAAATATGTTTTTGCATAATTGATTCACAGACACCTTCTTTTTGCTATGGGTCACTACTATGGAACATTACATGGCACAACTTGGAATCCTTGCAGTGCCTGATAGCTTTCAAGCTGTGAATGAGTTAATGGTTAGTTCACAGTAGATGTTGGCCTGCAAAGTGGAACTCGTTTTCATAAGCCTTTTTCTCATTTGTATACTTAAACTCTGGCTTTTTGATGTTCAAAATTATTTTAAATTTTAGCTTTCTGCATGTATTTGGATATACTACTGTCCTTTTTATTTGAATCTCTTTGGATAGTGGAGCAAGTATTATTACACTGTTGTGTGTTCTGATTGAGAAAATGAATCTCTATGAATGGCTGTTAATCCTTGCTCCCTTGTTATAAATACATGTTCTGGATGGAATCTGAGGAATCATTCTCCCCCTTACAATTTTACTTCCTGAGAAAATATCCTGAAGTCGTTAACATATTACAGAACTTCGAAAACAGATAGTTTTAAATATAGTTAGTGAATGCCTATTCAAGATATTTTTAAGTGAAGTGTTTTTGGGCAAAACAACAGGGAAATTATTTTGTGGCCATTTGTCTCTTTGCATATTTTTTCTCCAAAATGTCTGAAGACCAGATGTTCTTTCGGAGCAGGGTACCATGTATCCTTAGAAGTGGAGGCTTACATATTTTTTTATTCTCTGTTCAGTCTATTCCCTTACTGGGATAGATGCAGGAACGAGACTCCCAACATATGCTTCAGTAATAAGAATACACATTAAAATAGTAACTGTCATAGTTCTGTTCTGAAACTTTGTGCCAAGTTCTGCTTTTTTCAAAACTCACACACTACCTAATAAGCCTGTGACATGACAGACTGAACTTCCGTAAAGAATCTCTATCAGGAGACTTTAGGTCATTTTATAAATGGTAGGAATGGTAGGTTGAAATTTTTAGGTGTTTAGGTTATAGCTGTTGTTTGATCCACAAAACCTTAATACATGTGACGGGTGTGGGATCCCCGGGAACATAGGGTGAATCCATATACAGCATCAGATTTAATCCAAGTACAAGCGCAAAGGTCTTTAGCAACTGATTTCTAACCACTTTTTAAAAAGCAATGAAAAATAAGTTTTTCATCTCTTTATTTACTCCTTTCATATCGGTGGCAGCTTTGTTGCATACAAAATAAAAATAACATCTTTGGCCACTTTTGATAAGTGACCTCTGCTTTCAGAATTGAAAGTCTAAATGTGGAAGGATAGACATACGGAGAAAAGGTAGGGACAGGGATTGTCTATGGAGGAGGGACATTTAAACTCCTAGCAAAAGTGAAACCATTTAGTGATATTTTAGATACTGCCTTCATTATCTATCTTTCTCCTCTTACATAAGAAGTTACATGTGATTTGCTATGTGAATATTCTTTCGTTTCTAAAACTGTAGCAACCTCCTGTCAGTATTTAAGTACATTTTTTCTAGTCTTGGTTTGTTTTACATAAGAAGCTTATGAAATCTGTTTTCTTTGGGTGTTACAGGGTATCCAATGTCATTTTCCTCTACCAGTTGATCGTTTAGGATATCATATATGTGTGTACTTTAACTGTTACAGAAGGGTGCCAAAGTTCTCAGAGACTGTGGTATGAAGATATTGAAGCAGTGCAGGTGTATTTAGAGAGGAAATTCAGTCACTGCCTATGTGTAGTTAAGAAAGCTCATGCAGTTGGGAGCAAAGTGAGATGGGCTTTACTGTATAATACAGCTTTAATGAAAACATCATGTGTTTTGTATTAATAAAAGAATAAAGCATACTATTTTATAGAAGCTAATTGGTTTATTCTGCTACTGTTAGAATTAGCTACCTGAAATAATATACTTCAAATATGAACATAAACAGCAATACGGTTTTTATAGTAGATGAAACTGTGATGTTTGTGAATATTTAGTATTTTCTCTGTACATGTAGCAACATGTGCTTAAAAAGATTTTCTGAAATACTACTTACCAATACTAAATAACAGAAGATCACATGCCATTATCAATATACTTTTTTTCTTCATTGTTTCACAGAGCTTGTACATTTCACATGAAAACCCATAAAATATTACTGTTAGGTTAATGAACCAGGCTAAGAGTTGTCCTTTAGAAACACTTGGCATATTTGAGTTATAAAATAATCGAAAATAAGTCTATTTTCAAAAACATTTCATCATTCTGGATTGAAGCAAGCCAAAGGGTTTTTGTCATCCCAAGAAAGAATTATATGGTTTAAGTGGGAAGCTGAATACTCTAAGCTGGTTTCCAACATTAAGTGCAGGTTTCAGTATTGTGAGAACTGTATTTAGGAAGATTTAAATTTCTGCAGCACATCTTCACTGGTTTTAAACTTTGCTATCAAATGTTCCTGACATATGTGTTCATTTCCCACCTCCTTATTGTAATTCCAAATAGAATTAGTATGTTAGTACTCACCACTGCATTGTATAGCAATCAGCTTGTGTCTATAGACTGAAATAGTGTTAGATGTAGAAATAGTATTTAATACTAGATATTAGTTTTTTTACATAGAAAAAGGGTAGCATAATAATAGAAGTTAAAGTACATTTTGAGTGAATTATATTGTGGAGGTTTTGGAAGTCGTACAGCATGGAATTTGTCCACATCCAGCTTGATTCCTCCTAGGAACAAAGTTTCATGTTTCCTTCTGTCTTCCAAAAAAAAAAAACCAAAAAAAAAACCAAAAAAACCCCAAAAACCATGTGAATATCATTTGAAAAGCTGCCCTTTCAAATTAAGCTTGTGACTGGAGAGTAGCATGTAATTTAGTTATTAGATAAGAATTCCAGTAAAGTCAAATTTGCTGACTCCTGGTATATAATTCCAGTAATATATTTTACTTTCAAAGCAAAGAACTAGTTTTGTGTTGATGAGCAGAACAAGCTAGTAACTGAATAAGAAAAATACTATATACCTAATCTTTATTAGTTTAAAGTAATCTTTTGTAATCTGTCCATGAAAGCAAGGAACATGTTGAAGAAGTTATTATTTTTTAATGAGTGAATTGTTGCCTTCTTGTGATGTTTTAAAGTAAATCACCAACATCTGTGACAGTGTAACTGTTAAACAGGTATTCACTATAGTTTTGAGTTTCTTATTTTTAAAAACTGCAACACTATGGCTTTTTTTGATGGCTGTCTTGTTAAACCAACCAAATATATCGTCTCCCAAAGGAATGGAGGATATATTGTGGTTTCTGTAACTTAGTTAAATGTATGTTAAAAGCTCTGCTTTCCAGATGAATAGACTGACAGGGTCCTCATATTTCTGTTATTAATTCCTCTTCTTTGGTTTGTGTTCGCTTTTCTTCCACAGCCTCACCCCACCCTTGGATCAAGTAGGCTCTCTTTTCTGTCTGGTAGTATGGGTGAAGGAGGAAAAGAATTCGAAGTAGTCCATATGTAGCTTTTCATTCCTCCCTATTGAGAACTTTCTTCTGTGCTCAGCAAGGTACTGCAGGTACTGTAGAGTAAATGCAGCCATTTCACTTTTGCAAGGCAGTGGACAGCTAGAGGCAGTTTGCTTCCTTTTAACCACCTTGTTGCAACAAATTGCTTGTCGTGAATGTTCCTCCACCACCACCACTACCACTTGATCTACACTTTCAGATAAACTGTTGTCCTTTCCTGGTCTAAACTACAAGGCCTGTATTTTATTTTCTGACCCTGATAAGAACTCTGCTGCTTTAGGGGTGGCATTCTTCCTTTTGTGTCTTTTTCCTCCCTTCATATTCAAGAGAAAGTTTTTTGGTTTTGTTTTTTGGTTTTTTTTCATTTTCTGAATCCCAGATAGGCTCATAGGCCCTCTTCAAGACTTAGGAGGATACAGTATATGATCTTTGACACCTGCCATGCTTAAGTGGAAATAGTTGTTGCTGCAGAGCTCTTGTATAGTGACAGAAAAGTCTAGGACTTTTCCTTCATTTTCTCCATATACATCTCTCAAAACGTTTTACTCCTTCAAGTATTCTTTGGGTATGTTCCAGTTGTTTGGAATTTTTTAATGCCTTCTCTCATGGAAGATAGTATGCTGCAGAGCAATGGCACATTCCATTGGCCAGCACAGGAAGATCACGATAAGCAGTCTGTGCAGGGCAGTGCAATCACTGCAACAAGCAAGGGCACTGCCCCCTGCAAACTGCTGATGGGGATGATATCCCTGAACACAAACGGAAATCTTGAACTTCATTGGTCATCCCTCTGTTCAGAGAGAGACTCATAGTCTTTTAAACTAAATTTATGTCAAATAACATCAAATGGGTTAGAACTGACACCACAGGTAAGTGCTCTAGGATTTGACTTGCTCTGATGCCACATTGTTGCATAGTTCTCTAACTGTCTCTTCCCAGACAGACCCTTCACAGTATACTGCCTAGATTGACAGTAGATGCTATGTTGGTATTTTTAGAACCAGTTACTTCATACCTCAACAGTGATGCCTAAGAGCGAAAAACACCTATGACCTTTCCATAACTGTTCAGTTCTTTATATGATGATAATAATGACCTCCCATTTTAATGAGGTCCTTAAGATCTTATGGACTCTTTTTTCCTTGGTTTGATAAACAGCTCCTAGGAAAACCTACATAAACAGCTGTTACTTAATTTCAAGCAGTGCCTAGGTTCTAGTGGGCCTCCTTCATCTTAATGAGAGTCAGCAAGTGGATTTTTGTATCAAAGACTTTGAACCTATTTTTGCTACTGTAGGGATGTTAGCTTTCCTGCTTTTCAACTGATACCAGTCTGTGTTAAATTTTACTTTTCTCTTCCTAGCCAATCTCTACAAGTAAAACTGTCTGATACCTTTAGGACACATAAACTCATTTGTATGTGTGGCGATACATATGGCACTTCTTACCCCCAAAGCTGCATTCAGTTCATTCTATTCTCTCTTAGTTAAGTGAGTTGTTAAATCTCAGGCTGTAAAGAGCATTTCAATTCTGGCTTTGGTAGCAGGATCCCTTCCCCTTTTGAAGAAGAACATTATCTGTGTCCTTTGGGGTACATACAGCGGATGGGGAGATTCATTGCAAATGAATGATTGCAGCCACAGGAGCATCTGAAGTTGGACATTCTGATTCCAGAGCTCTATCCAATTTGCAATGCATTCCGATCGTGTGTGAAAGACCTCTGTGTCCAAGTTATAATGATACAATTACATACATCCATAGGACTGTGTGAAGTGTCTTTTCTCTTTCAAAAGATAATCTCCAAGGGAACCTTGCTGATACGTAAAATCAAATTTCTTTTTGAACCAGCTCCTCACTGAGATTCTCTGCCTGGCATCCAGTTTCAACTGGATGTTGTGAGACTCCTGTGTCCTCTGTAAAATTGAAATTGGGCAATGGATTCAGAAGTCAGCTAGAGTTTCAGGGATCCCATCAACCTTGTTTTCTTAGGAAGCAATTTTGGAAAAGTTAATGCCTTGAAAGCCACTGATACAGCATTGAAAAATACACACTTTCCTCTGTAATACAAGACTGGATTAAATAAACTTCAGTTCTCCAGATGCAATTAAGTTCCAGCAAGTTAAAAAGTTGCTATACAATCAATGTTTCTATATTGTTTCTAGGCAAATTTTTAAGAAGGAAGTTAGTATTCCAATATGTAATTCTTCCACATATCACTCAATAGTGATAGTATAGAACCATAAAGCAGTTCATATGGAAGCAGGTTTCGTTTTCCAGGGCAATGGGTCTTCCAGGATGTGACTTTTGTAAAAATTCATAGCCAAGATTTCAGTGTGGCTTAGCCATTATGTTCTGCTTTGGATTTGTAGAATGAAAAGTTCGGGAATGTTTTCATTAAAACTTATGAAGAATATTTTTTGCCTCTGAAGGCAAACATGGCATCTTAAAATAACTGGTACTACTGATGGGAATAACTTTTCAAAGTAATGTCAAATGACTTGTGTATCACAAGAGCCAATGAGTGAAACATGATTTTTGGGACATGTTGTACTTAGTATTGGAAATAATTATTGTAATTAACTGTTTATGAGATTCCCTTATATGGAACTTTCACTGCATGGGTTACATCAAAATACAATTCATAATGCTGGGGTGGGGAATCTATTCTGGCACATATGGTGAAATAGCAGCTCGGGCAGCTGAAATATGTTTCTGTTAGATGTTTATCACATTTTCAGCTTTATTGCACGAAGGAGCTATGGTATTTTTTTCCCCCAGATACAAATATATAGACTAATTGAACTTCTAAAGTTATCTGCATACTGGAAATGAATGACATGATAAGTTAAGAGGTTGTATGAGATTTGTATGTAATGGATGTTGCATTTTAAACTTTTTGTAAGACAACAATCTCAGTGAAAAGTTAGAATTATTTTACAGGTAAGAGAGGTTGGGGTTTTGTCATCTCGCTCAGGCAGACTTTTCTAAGTTCCATCTGAGGTTACTTGCTTAGAGCATCAGTAACTCACATTTAGTGAGTAAAAAATGTTAGTGTGTAACAATATGGAGGCTTTACCACATTTTAGAGTTCCTTTGAAAAAGAGAATTTTCAGTATGAGTAAAGCATTTAGTGACTTCATTTCTAAGTTCTTCCCATGTATACATACATGAAACAAAAAACTAAGGAGCTGGAAAATTAAAATGCTAACAGAAATACACACTGTTTGCAATTGGACTATCAAAAAAAATGTTGGCAGTTGCAGAAGACTTGCTTTAAGGAATCTGTTTTGCATCACATGAAACTGTGGAAAGTACTACATTAACAAGATCATTTGTGGGTAGGGAGGACAACACAAATGATAGTTTTTATTCTTGGATTACATTAAGATTGTATGGAAGGAACTGCATACTTGTAAACCAAAGTAGAGCTGTGTCTTTACATTTGAAATTATATGTCTGTGCCATTGGAAATTACTTTGGGTTATGTCCTTCCACACCATTGGACTTCTAAGAGTTGTCCCTTGTTATGTAGGCTTTGTGAGCTGCTGATTTTTTAGTAAGAAACTACCACTAAAATGTCCCTTCTTCAGAGTTAAGTCCTGAATATTGACATCACTAATCATCTTCTTGTTAATAAGCTTTATATGCTATGGCATCATTGATTTTAAACTGAGAAATATTTGCATTAGTTTACTGTTATACATTGTGATAATAAAATCTTTTCCTGCTAAGTATGTTTTGTATTCCAAATAATTTAAGTGTTGGTCACATATTACTAAATTTCATAGTCTATGTATGTGCCTTATATAATAACTTAAATGTTACCCATTATGACAGGCTATGTACTCAACAACAACTTCATACATTATTTGGCATCATGAAACAAATTCTGTTGAGCTAATACAGTCTTTTTATCTGAAAGTATTTTAAAGGATTTTAGAACATATGTAAACATGAAGATACACTGTTAAAATGTTTGTTTTCGGTAAATGTTCTAGTTATCATTCATTTATAAAATCAGTGGAAAATTTTCCATTAAACAGTGGGTTTGTTTCTATTAGTCATATTTATGGATCCTTAGAATATGCATTATTGTGATACTGAATTAAGATAAAAATCTAGCATTTATATTTTCAGTGAGTAAAGCAAGCAATTTTCAAGTTGTTCTCATCAGGAGAGATTAGCAGGACAAAGGGACTCCTCCCAAATTAGTTTCTTCTGTGTGCTCTCTCACTTGGAGCTTGAGTAGTTTCCATTTAGCTTTTGTGCTACAACATCCGCACAAAAAGGCTTGCATAAAATTCGTCTAGAAGTTTGTGGAATAATCTTTAGAATATTTCATGATTGTTTTATGTCACTGTTAGCAAAATTGTCAAATTACTTTAACATTTCTTCTGTTGTATTGAAATTTTCATTAATTTAGGTTCCAGCTGGGTGTAGTATGGCTAAATATTTTCTTTGTATCTGTATCTAAAGTGAGAATATTTTGTAAGGTTTTTTTGTGGGTTTTTTTTTTTCACCCCCATAGGACATGGCTCTTGTTGCTCCTGAAGCACCTTCAGAACAAGCAAGAAGAGTTTTCCAGACATACGACCCTGAGGGTAAGGGTTGTATTTTGTGCTGAAATAAGATTTTTGTAATAGAAGTGTACTCATTAAGAGAGGAATGAAATGCCTAGTCCTTAATAAATGTTCAGTACAGGAGTAAATCTACAAGTGACATTGAGCACCCTGGTCTGCTGGAAGGTTTCCCTGCCCACAGGCAGGCAGGTTGGAACTAGGTGATCTTTAAGGTCCCTTCTAACCCAAACCATTCCATAATTCTGTGAAGAAATTATCTGAGAATTCTGCAGTAATGGAAATTGTGCAATAGTAAGTAGAGTTTTTAAGAGACATTTTTAACCTTGTTGTGTCCTTTGTAATTAACATAAAGCTTAAGTAAAATTTATTTCTTCTATATTAAGTTTTTATAAAATAACTGATCTGATATGATTCATTCTTCATGAGATTTTGTTCTTGAATGTATGCAGCATACATGGAAAATTTTCTTATGTTTTGGAAAACAGAGGATGTCTAGCATTCAGGTACTATTTTAACTAATCAAAAGGGGAAAACAGTACAGTTATTATCTCAAGGTACCTAGTGGAGAACTCTGTACAAAGATTGAATTCTTAGCAAGTATTAAGCTTCTAAATGTATGAATGATAATCCAGTTTCTGTATTGTACTCTTCTTTTTTTTTTTTTTTAAAGTGTGAGAGAAGCATTTGAAAACTCCTTTCCTTCTAGAATCCTGCCATTTGCTTGCAAATTTTACAGATAAAGATACTTGTATTTGTATTTTTGAGTAAAATTTGTTCTCCTGGAAAGCATTTTGTTTCTTTTTCTCACAAGAAGCTTTGCTACTTCTTCAGATAATGGGTTTATACCTGACACACTGCTAGAAGATGTAATGAAGGCTCTGGACCTGGTTTCAGATCCTGAATAGTAAGTATAATAAAATTCAAATACTGAAGTATCAATTAATGACATTAATTATAATTTAAGGCTTTTTTTCCTTGATTCAGTTTACCTTATATCTATTATAATTTCAAGTTGGTTTTGGTTTTGGGGTTTTTTCCTGGTTTGGATTTTTTTTCCTAGTTTACATTCTGGACACAGAATGTTATTTTAAAATGTTAAGCTTTAAATTAAATGGGAGGAATTAAAATTAAGATGTCTCTAACTTTGGTAGTGATAATTAGAAGCAAAAAAAAAAGCCCTTAAACCTACTGCATTACTATATGTTGAGGAGATAATTGGGATTATATTTCTATAAATTAATGTGGGTGAAATGGTGTGATAGAAGAGCTAAACAGTCGAGGTGTACAGGGGCAAGTTTGGATTACCACTGGATCTTTCTGCAGCATTGGAAGCTGAAACTGCTTCAGTTAGAATTTTGTTTCCACCAGCACTCAGGACTTAGTAGTGTTTATAATTGCCATTTATTTTCAGAAATAACACATTGATTCCCAGGGTTAGAGATAAAACTCAAATGTTTTAGCTCTAATAAGGACAGACAAGACAAATATTAAGTGACAGCAGTTAACCTTCAGTGTCAAAGCTTACCATGCTTTGTGACTTAAGTGCTTAACCCAGAAAGGAGAGCCAAACACTTGCACATTTTTACTGCTCCAAAAGTTTCTTCTGCTCTCTTGTAAACATTTGGTCTAGTTTAGTTGGGTCAAAACTGGAATGACTGTGGAGAGTGCAAGATTACTTACCACAGCCATCTGAAAAGTGACTGAGCCCATTTTCTCTCCTTTCAAATGTTTATAGTGTAATGAACTTTACTGACTTGCTCTCTGGAGGATAGGAGTAAAAACTGAAATAAAGAGATGCCCAAACCAAAAGAAAGTACAAGACAAAAGGCTCACGTTCATATTATGACATATTATGAATAAGTGGTAAAAATCTGCAAAAGACTTTTTTTTCAAGGAGGAGAAAGAAAAAAGCCATTCTTTAATAGGTCTGAGAAGATGTGTTTCACCTTTTTGTTCTGCTGTCTCAATATATCTGCAGAAATCCTTTTGCTTCATTCAGTGGTTTTTCCATTTGGCTATTTGTCTTTTAGGGCATTTGTGGCCCTAAAACCCTGTCCTATTTTATTGTGCATAGCACATAGACTGTAAATTGATGTTCAAAGAGCCAGTCAAAAGACCTGCTGTATTGAAAAGCTATGATCAAACCATGGAATATACAGTCTTAAATCATCTCCTCTTAAAAGTATATATTGCCTAATACTATTATCTTGAGAACCTACTCTGTTTGGTTCTAGATGTTCTATCTTTTTAGTGTGGAACACAAGTATAAATAATGTGTTTTGAACTCCATATGGGCTTTTTTTGCTTGTTTTTTGTTTGTTTGTTCTTAAGGAAAATTAAAGGCCTTGCTTATAAATGTACTATTTAAATTTGTGGTTATCTAATTCAAGGCTTTAAGTTTCTCAGAATCTCAGATAGTATAAGGATGAGACCTGATTAGAATTTTAGAACTGTAGAGGGGAGTACTCTGTAAAGCAGACATGAATTAGCAAGGTGACTTAGCCAGTACTGAAAGCCATTGCATGTGTTTTTAGTAGTTTTCTAGTCTTTTAGTAAATGTATCTGAGAACCCATCTGTCTCATTTGTTTTGCCTGTTTCTAAAAACCATTTGATGCCCTTTAGGGCACCAATTTGAGTGCATCTGTCAATGGAGGTTCAGCTTGCTTAAAACATTTTATGCTCTCTGTCTATTTGACCAGTAGTGGAGGCTTCTGTCCCCACACACTTCTCAGCCATAGCAGTACAAAGGCCATCACCCCAACACTTGTAACCTCCTCAGTTCAGGTGCCAGGCTTTGCGCTGAGGAGACTGAAACACAAGCACTGAACACGTACCAGTAACATTGAAAGGTGTTAATGATTTGCTGAAGGTTAAAACCTCAGTTGAAACATAGCACAATCTAAGTTTATTAGATCTACCCTCCTGTTTAGCTGATTGAATTTTGTACACTGGTCATATTTAAAAACTTACGTGGTGCTATGTTTTTAAACAGCTCTTTTATTTCTTTAGTGAGTAGATACCTTGCTTTAATTTCATGACATAATTTTAAGTGCATTTTAAAAAATGATCTGTTATGGTTCTGTTTGCAAACACAATGTTTTTGCAACTCCATTGTAGCATTTCAAGTATTTGGGCAGGTTTCAAACAGCCAGTGAAATAGCCAAAATTTTGTACTTTGGGAACAGTGGGAATGAGGAATAAAAGGATTGAAGTCCAGTATCTTGCAAATCCTCAGTTGTGGTTCCACTTGAGTAGTGAATTTTTTAAAGATAATAAATTAGCATAGTTTATAGGATACCACATTCGGTGTAATGAATTTTAAAATTCTTCTTCCGAGGACCTTAATAGAGCCACTCTCTTAAGATTTGCATAATACATCCTCTGTGTGTTGAGTGAGAAACAAAAAGAATCCAAATAATTTACTACTAGTTCTATGTTAGGACCAAGAAAGGAAGTTACTTAAAGATGAAGAAGCTTAAATAGTAGCCAAAAGGACAAAATGCTTCTCTGCAACAATTGAAAAGACCTTGGAACTGCATCTTTTCCCCACAGCCCCCAACAAAAGAGACCTGTGGGGTGGTTAAAGGCCTAAGTAGTAAAAGAGGCATCTACGAGAAACTAGGAGTTTGTCTTCTGAACGGAAAACAGAGTGCAAACATTAAAAAAAAAATAAGGGAAGAATCTGGATTTATGGTATGTTAAATGTAAATACAATGTAAAGCAGAGTTAAAATATGTAGACTGGTAAGTGAAGTTATAAAACAAAACAGTATTCTGAGCCCATCAGTGCCAAGAGGCTTGCAGGAAATTTGTAGTTCTGATAGATGATTCCCAGTGTCTTAAAAGTATTCAAAGTCAATTAGAAAAGTGCAGTGACTTCTTTATATTCACCAGAGAAGGTGGTAGGGAGCAGTTCTCCTCTTCACTGGAGAAGATTACGGAGTGGTTCCACACTTAAGCCTTTTGGTGGGTGGTCAGAGTAACTGAGATTCTGAAGTGTCAGAATAAGTAAAAAAACCCCAAATCCTGAAGAAACGTCAGAATGACATTGCTGAACTATTTTAGGTTACCTACCACTGTGAGCTGCACTGGGACCAAACAGTGTAGGAGTGAGAAAGGTGACAAATGAACAATAGGACTTAGAAAAGGATTTGGAGGCCAGTCTAGGGAAAATTCACATGTAAATATTTCATGTGTAGACATGGAAAAGGAAGGAATATTTTTTGTGGATAAAGAATTGATCAAAGAATAAAAATGTCACTTTTTGGTAATGGAGGGAGATTATTAGAGGAATTTTACAGGAATTTGTGCTAAGTCTGTGAATTTTGTTACTTCACCAGCAAGGACTTGACTTCGGAGATTTGTATGATTGTTGCTGATAAAAATGTGTTGGAGATATTAAAAAAAGGATATGTAAGAGCAGCAGAAGTTACTAAAAGATACGGTAACAGAGAGGTACCAGTGAAGTAAATGTAGATGGGCTGCTTAGGGGATAAAGCAATGCTGATTTCACATACACATTGTTGGTCTGTGTACTAGATTTACTGCTCAGGAAACAGATCTATAGATTTAAACTCATAGTGGAGTGGGATTCATAGGAGTTATGTCATTGTATAAATGGCTGATTTTTCACTCCATCTGGGACAAAGAATATTGTAGAAAGGTTATCAGGAAGGCAACAAGGCTAATGAAAGATACAGAATGCCACTAGTGCAAGGAAAAGCTAGGTTAGGACTGCTTGCCCTAGAAAAGTAGACAGCCATTAACACAGTAAATAGGGAATAACTTTTAATTGCTTCACACAATATCAAAATGAAGTGTCATCAAACAGAATCAGGTGACAGGTTCAAAACAGAGAAGAAACTTACTCCCAGAATCCATAGTAAAATTTGAATTTTTTGACTGGAGTTTATTAAAGAGCCAGAATTATCGATGGGTTCAAAGTCAATTAGGCAGATGCATGGAAAGAAAAATATATATCTTTTTGTTTTAGATACTGCCTGTCACTGAAGATGTCTTTGAGCAGCAGACTGCTGGAAATGGGGAGGGTAAACTAAGAATGTGTGTTTGCCCTGTTGTTCTCTGTCGTAAGCATCCACTGCTGACCAGTGTCAGGAGCAGGATACTGGGCAAGACGCTCTCTTGGTTTGATCCAGTGAGGACATTCTTGTGTACGGTACAACTTGTAACTCAAGCAGAGGGCTAGGTAGATGCAAATAGATGCAACCTGCTGCCTGTAGAAATATATTGCTTAAATAGATACATAGTCTCATAATTGACCTTCGTTTGCAGTGACCCGGAATTAGACTGTAGTCATGCAGTAAGGCTTCCAGATTAGTATTGTTAGTATTTCCATTGTTTGTTGGTTCTGGTTTCTTCGATACCAAGTACGTGATGTAAATAAGAAACGTGTCTGTTAAATTTAATTTTATTTCAGTGTACTTAGAAAGTCTTGGAAGGTTTTCAAATCTCTGTTCAAAAACAGGTTGTTTGGCAGTAACAGAGCTATATTTGAAAGATGGCTGGTTTTTGTATCTTTAAAGAATGCTTACAAGACAGCAAAATGCCTTTTGGGCTGTAAACCTGGTTTCAGATTATATGGGTTTCAAATTATTTTACCAAATATGGTAATCCTTCAAAATAATCACTTATTTAATTTAAAACAACAGATTACTTTTACTTAAAAATAACCATGTTTTTGGCAACTTGCATGCCATTCTGGTGCATTTGTCACTTACAATTAAAAATAGAATAGTCTTGCTATACTTGGCAGTCAGTACTGTGGTAGCACAGCATAACTTAGTCATGCAAGAATAAAAGTTTCTTACTCATACTTCTATATTCAATGTTTTTATCTTAGTGTAAACCTCATGAAGACCAAATTAGACCCAGAAGGACTGGGCATCATACTACTGGGTCCCTTTCTACAAGAATTCTTCCCTGAGCAGGTAATCAGTATAGCTTTATTGCTGCAGAGCGTTATCTGTTCTGTTTGGCTTTGAGATTCATTAAAAGCTTTCATGAATATCAAAAAAGTAATTTTTAATAAGTATTGCATTCATCCAACTCAGCTGATCTGCAGATAACTTCTTTATTCCACCATAAGTGGTAGACTTATGTTTTCTGTAACAGGTCCATGGTTTTGTCAGCTTTACACTGGAAAGAAACTCCATTGTTCTAAATTTAACTTCAGGAAATATATAATCATTTTGTGTATGACATTGAATTGTTTCCTTACTCAGAAAGTTCATTGGAGTGTGGTTTTTCTGAGAATAAATGACCATACTGGTTTTATCAATATTAAAAATGTTGCTTGTAGATGAGAAAACGTTGCAAACATATTTAAAACTATTTTCATGTACATTTCTTGATAATGTAAAATTTTTGACGGTTTAACAAAAAATCACAATAAGTTTAACATATGTGGAAGTTAGCGTATTGTAAAATTATTTTTAAACTCTCAGTCTGTTCCATATATTCTTTAAGACTGCACCACTGCTGAGAGGCAGGTGTTAACCTAGCACTGCTGTCCTCTTTCCCTTTGCCTTGGATCACATTTTCCTGCTGACATGCTGCCTCCCTGCCACCAGGAGCCTCTTTAAACAGATTTGTGGTAAACCAGAACAGGGAGCTGGTTTGGATAAGAGCTCTCTTTGCACATGTGTGGGGGCTTGTTCCATGGCCATGCGGATACTTTTATTGGCAAAAGAGAGCAGATTTATCTGGGGATAGAAGGATAGGCTGGTAGAAACAGGAGAAGGGCTGAGAGGAGTACTTCTTTAGAGGTTTTTTAGCTTAATATGTCACTGAAACTATGTGTCTTCATTTTTACAATCAAGAAAATGTGAAACTGATGGCTTTAAGTGCCTTCAGCAAGATTCTTTTTGTTAGGATTTTGCAGCGCTGGGTGTAGCACTGGGTACTATGAAACATGGCCAGTCAGGAGACACTAGAATTGCACTGCCAAAGATGGTAGGGACTAAATCTATCATTCAGAGGCCTTCATCATCTGGAGGAAAGAGAAAGAAGGAGTTAGTGTTCATTCTCTCTGGCCTTTTAGAATTATATCCACATTGTATTTTTGCCAACTGTTTCTTCTTCCTTTCATTTGTTTATACAGAGGTGGAAATGTATGTACAATTGAATATCATTTATTTCTTGCAATTATATTACATTTGCAAATCTGGAAGACTCCACTGCTTCATTTTAGAATGCTTAGAATGAAGTTCAGAATGCCAAAGAACATCCTCCATAGTTGGCTGTGCCTAAACTGTCCAGTACCATGGGCCATAGGGAGGTGGAGGAAAAAAGAGCCATTGTGTGAGGCTACTGCCTCTCCTGTCTGTCATAAGGGCATCATTGACTGAAGAAGGGAAGCCAAAGAACAAAGCACTGTGCAATCATGGGCAGAACCCTGCCTTGGTCACCTTGGTGGAGGAACTCTGCCTCCTGTAAAGTTGGAGCTCCCAAGTCGGTGTCTGTCAAGTGCTAATTCCGTGCTACACATGATTCCCCACCACTCAATTTTGCCTGTCCTGTTAAACCTTACTGGCTCCAGTAAAAACCATGGGAATTGTTACTGCCTTGTGGGTGTATTTGAGCAATCAGCATGTTTTGGACTGGAACCTGCCAGCATCCATTTTTTCAATCTGTCTGTACTCTGTGGATCAGGTAGCAGTAGCCCTTACCCATACTGACACCTTGTTCAGAATTCTTTCTTAAAGTGAAATTCTGCAGAAATGAAGATTAATGCCTTTCTTTCAAATACTGTGAGGAAATAACAGATACCAGTGATGGTTGGAATTGTTGATGTTAATATTTGAACATATAGCTAGGGCTCGGGAGATCCAGGTTTGATTCCTTTGCTGAAAATCTTCAAACCTCTATTCTTACTCTCCTAGAAAGTATTCAACTCCACCTCAAAAACAGGAAGGTATCTCAGCTTTCCTTCTGAAAGGAAAGGCTTAGAAAAAAAATGATTCAAAGCTATTCAGCCCTCCTTACTACTTAGGGCAATCACCTGGAGAGGGGGATTCCTGAATTCCCTGCTAGCCCTTTTTTTTATTATTTTGAAACAATAACTGCCTAAAGTTCTTAACTTCCATGGTACAGGAACTGGGAAACAGCATTTTTTTCTCTCCTGGGCGAGCTTAACTTCCTCAGGGAAATGAATGTGTCCTCTTTCCTTCCCAGGAAGGCTTATTTTTATTTACCTCTGTGAAGCAACTTCTGTAAGCAGAGTTACCTCTTATCACCACCTTCCCTCCACTGAATAGCCTGGATGGCTGTGAGAGACCCATAGAGAGATAGAGTTTGTGAATCATTCAGGAGCAGAAAAATGAATGAGAGTTTTTGTAATCTGGTGGATATATTGTAACCAGAGCAGATTTATTTTTGTTCCAGCCTTTACTTCCATGTGTTCAAAAAAGGGATAAGCTTTTATTTAGAGCCTGGTCCGGTAGGCATAAAAGTGCTGATGCCACACCTGATTTGTGTTTCCTGGTTCAGTGAAATCCAAAGGCCTCTTAGGACTGCAGCATTTAACCACCTGGAATGTAAAGAGGCAGTACCTTTGCTGTTGGACCTCAGCAGAACTGGTGTCTTCAAAACTGGTTTACTTAGACCCACATAGGAGTATATTAACCTCTTAGTTCTCTGATGGAGGGTCAGAGATTGGATCTCGTCTTTAGTAAAAACCTTTGTGGCATCCAAAGTGTCATAAATAAAACATGCATGTGACTACTGCATAAGGTATCTGACATTAAAGATTAGGATGGCTAATGGTCAGTGCTGAAGTTGTAATTCAAAGTGTCCATGTGAACACAGAAAATCATGACTTGCTCTTCAAGGCATTAATTTACTGACATTTGTTTTTTTTTATTTCTTATAAGAAAGGTAAAACAAAGATTTTGTCACCTAAAATAAATGATACTTTTTAACAGCTTTCTTGAGTCTTCAAGGTTGAATGTATCTGTCTAGTTATAAAGAGAAGAGAATCAAAGCACAATGGATGCCACATGAAATTAACTGTCTTCTTTCTATTAGGACTCCAGGGTTTCAGAGTCATTCACTGTTTACCATTACAATGGACTGAAGCAATCTAATTACAATGAAAAGGTAAGATTTATAATTAAGCCTTAATAACAGTCACTAAGCAAAACTCACTGTAGTTACAGGCAAAATACTTGAAACAGACTTTTTATAAAGCTATTATTTTGATAATTTTCTTCCAAAATTACATATTTGGAATTGGAAACTCTTCTGTTCTCCTAATCGTATTTGAGCTACTATACTGGATTGCTTGGCCACACCACGTCTCTGAAACTCTGCATTTTGAAAAGAGCACTTCTCGCACCTACCTCATAACGGGGGGGCTGAACTGTAAGGGACCCTGAAGATGTAACATACAAAAAGTGCAACTTCTAGAAGTAACTACATCTAAGTTAGGTTGTTTGGAATTTTTTGTGTTTTTTTTTAGTAGTACTGGCTTGTATCAAAAATCTGGGGGTTTTTTTGAGCCATTTACTGAGGAAACAAGGATGACCTGTTTCATTTTCAGCGTTCTTGAAAGAAGGGGTATGCCAGAGACAATATGACTGCTTCTACATTCCTGAAGGAGAATTTAGAGTAAAAGATTGTAAGGCATTGAGACATAAGGAACAAGAATGACTTAAGTAAGACTTCTTCCAGAAAATATACCCTACTCAGTCTTTGGAATAGCTTGTAGTTAAGTCCTTAAAATTAGCCCTGTGGAATCTCCACCAGTTCCATAGCTTAAAATGTAAGCAGAAGCATTCAAAGATTAGGGTTTTTCAATTTCGAACTTCCATTTCATTAAAAAAAGAAGTATGTAAAACTTCACAGATTTGATGTGTATCATAACAAATCCTCTCCTGACCTGGTGAAAATAATCATCTTTCAGTTTTTGAACAGGCTGACAGAGTTGGGCTTACTTTGACAGGTCATGTATGTAGAAGGCACAGCAGTTGTCATGGGCTTTGAAGAACCAATGCTGCAGACTGACGACACTCCCGTGAAACGCTGCTTGCAGACCAAATGGCCGTACATAGAACTGCTCTGGACCACAGATCGATCTCCTTCCCTAAACTGATGTGTTGGCCAGGAACAACATCCAGCTGTTGGATCCTCCAGCGGGGATACGGAATTGGAATTTGCTTGGGGAGTGGCATACTTTGACTGTGTGAAGTTATACACTGGTATCATTGAGGAATTGTAAATAATGATTACAAACACTTTTTCAGTGTTAATTGGAATATTTAATTTTTTAATCAGATTGATTTCTATTATAATAGTTTGTCTTTTTTGGCCACTGTAGTACTGTTAATGTGAGTTATCCTAAAAAAAAACAGCCTACTTATAAAGTCTTACCATTATTTTGCCATCTCATGAAGATTTGATAAATTCTGATATTGCAGAATCTGCATATTAGATGTCAGATCTTTAAAACATGAAACATATTCAGCTTTCTCAGAGTCATATAGGCATGTTTTATTATTTAAATTATATTAGCTTACATTACAGTACCATAATGTGTGGACTAGACTGGCCTTTGCACTGGATATGTTTTAATGAGTTTAAATTTTCTGCAGTTTTTCCTAAAATCTAATTTTACTTAAAGAGCTTGCACAATGTGACATAAATATGATACATTTTTAGGAGTAAGTATAATACTTAAATACTCTTTCTTGGCAGTTGTATATTACTGTGGCTTAGTTATTGGGCATGTTAAAAGTGAACAGAAAATCTGAGGAAAAATAGATATATTAATATTTATTTGAATTTGTATAAAAGAAATGTAAAAACAGCAGAAAGAATTTCTTGTTCTATAATCTTTAAACTATTCAAAACTTACAATATTGCCAAATACCTCTTAATTTGTCCAAACAGCAGTGTAAGCCAGCATAATTGTATGTGTTAACTGCATGAGAACATCTGCTATTACATTATTATATTCCTTTATTTATTATCAACTTCTTAGCCCTAAAATAAAATCTTTTCCTTGAATCATATATTATTTAAAGTTTGGTTTACTTGGACTTGTTTGCTGCTTCTCTGAGATGATGAAAAGGGACCACAGGTTTAGAAATGTCTGCTTTCAGGTTGAATGCATCTTGGGGGGGAAATAGCCCACACAAAAAGGTAAATTCCTAACTTCCACAATTACCATGACCATTCCTTATTGCAGACTGACAGCAGAGTATCTTAGTATTAAGGGAGTATTTAATTCCTTTGCAGATAACAATGATTTGAAGAAATTCCTTGGTTTGTCTTAGGACTTGCTTTACTTAGAACACAAATATTCTACCTTGCAGTGTGGGCTTGACTTTAAAAACTTATGCAACAGTGGTATTACTGCAGAAAAGTATAGATAAATGAAGAAAATGTGCTTCTCAAGTGTGGAACTTTACTTTTCAAAAAGTACTCAAGCTTGATAGTTACTTGTTTTAGCTGGTTTTGCACATTTAAGATAAATGTCTTTAGACTTCCACTGACACCTTGGAAGGGGAAAATTCACTTTTCTTGCTCTTTCTCTTGAATTCTGGTGTCTGTCCTTGGCTTGTACTAGAGTATCTCAAAACAGATTTTGCACTGAATAATAGCTTAAATCTGTTAGAATGTGCATCTTTTTTTCTAGCCCACTCTCATAAAATTGATGTTCTATCTCACAGAAAAAAAAATTAGAAGCCAAGCTGATGTGAGATCTGTCTTTAAGCATTAGTCTGGATTAAAATTTCTGCTGTACTCTAGAGACATTTAGCTGATGATGGTGTGATATAAGAACCCTCATTCCTGTATCTTTTTTCCTTCGTACTGTTTAGTTCTAGTTCTTCTCTTTCCACAGAAGATTGGGCTCATCTGTTTTTAAGATTGGAAGCACCATAATGACATACTAACATCACCAACTGCTCATAATATTAGCTGTAGAAATTAACACCATGAATGTCACATTTTTCTTCATAAATTACTTAACCCCACATCTGTCCTTCCATTTATTCTGTAAGATAATGATTTTTAGACTCTTGGCTAAATGTTCTTATAAATGCTCTCTGTCCTGGCTCCAGGTGTAATTCTAGAGCCTATTAAGACCTTTTAGTTAGATACTCAAAGGAGTTAATGTATCAGACCACAGGTGTGCTGAAGTGCAAGCTTCAGTCCACCAGCAACTGGGGGAGCTGCTTACTGCTTCCTGCAGTGCAGATCAGTGTGCACTTCAAACATTTCTCAAGTCCGAGGAAAGCAGGTTATGAAATGAGCTTCTAGTGATCAGAACAGGGTCCAGCTTGTTAGGGAAACACTGCAAATCCTTAGAAATATAAATTATGTTATTTTTATCTCTTTGAATTGATTTGGAATATCCTGCATGCATATGTGTCTAGAGAGAGAAAAAAAAAAGGAAAAGGGTAAAGCAGTGGGGAGACTGCTGTAGGTTAACACTTTGGGGGTAAAAGGATCTTGAAAGAGAGTTCCTTCTTTTCATGCTGCCCTGCCTTCCTGCAGGTTTTAGCACTGATAGCCATTTGAAGCACTTTTTTACTTTGTAAAATTTAGCTCAAAACAACCAGGTTAGGTGGCATGTATTTCTAACTGAAGGACAGGTACAAGGGAGCACATGAGAACTGCTGGTGTACTTGGTTATGCCTCTTCAGCTTCATTTGTGTGAACACTCACCTATCTCTGACTGCTAATTACTGAATTTTAACTGTTTTGGACGGATCACTACAAGATGGCTACAGCACCAGAATGTGCT
Source organism: Phylloscopus collybita (assembly GCA_027886175.1). Taxonomy (NCBI): domain Eukaryota; kingdom Metazoa; phylum Chordata; class Aves; order Passeriformes; family Phylloscopidae; genus Phylloscopus; species Phylloscopus collybita. Next base: position 19,812,049 of record JAJNNQ010000002.1, read on the forward strand.
GCCTTCTCACTTCTGAGTGCCAGTGCTCTGGTCTGCAGTCTGAGCTGTTCTCCAAGCCCCAGAAACTACATTTGTGACTCAGCCTTGGAACTGATTCCTATGCTAAAAAGGAGCATCATCATTGTTATTATATTTTGTTAATATCATTATTTAGCATAAGGCAACACAACTTCTAAATGCCTTCAATCGCCTTAAAACTGCATGACTGTTAAGAGTAGGAGTTAATCCTGAAGTCATTCAGAAGTACCTAACTTCTGGATTTATTACTGGTTCTTAGATCTCTAAGAGATACTTGTATAATGTAAAATAATAAAATAGTATCAATGGTGATGTTTCGCTAATTAGCAAATAATTTTGGCATAAATGTAAGGCAAGCAGAATTGAGGGATATTACAAGCCTGTGGGGACAGCTAAGGGTCACAAAGTTAATGCTGGAAATAAACACACAGTTCTATTTTTGTGAAAAGGAATGTCAGTCTTATCTGAATAATCTTGCCATAAAGCACTTAAAATAAAACAAACACAAAGTAACCAGAACCTCACAATGAAACAAACGGCACTCAACTGCTTTCATAGGTAGATCTAATGTGGCATGTTTATATGGGTTCTCTATTCTTTTGATCTTTTTCTGATTCTGTTTTGGACACATCTGCACAACCAATTCTTTTTCCGTGTTGTTACAGAGCTGATAACGTGGAAAATAAAATGTTTCTCCTTCTCTTCCTACCTTTGCATTGGCCAGAAAAAAAAAAAATTAATAATACTGCCCCCTCAAGATGTGGGTGTGATGCCACACTTAGCTTCATATGGGAAGGGAGCATTTCAGGCAGTCAGGCTTTTCTATACATTCTTAACAAAACCAATTAAAAGTCTGTTGTGGAGCTTGCAGGGGCACAACAGTTCAAGAGAGGAGTTATACAGCCCCATCCTTTTTAATTACTTTCACGAAAAAAATTACTAGAGGAGCTTTCTAAAAGCACCGTTCCATTTATGTGCCGCGTTGAATTGGTTATTTCTATGGGCAAGACACCTGTGCCTGCATGGAGCTGTGCTACAGGCTCTCCCCTGCGCCAGTGCGAGGTGCCCCCTTCAGCTCATTAAAGCTTCACGTAGCCAGGGACTCTCGGGGACACTCTGAGAGCAACAGAGGAATTGCGTGTTCGAACGTGTTCGGAACTCTGTGCCCGGCCCTACATCTTTCCTGTGGTTAGAAGGGGTTTTATCGTTGCTGGGGTTCTTTGGTTTCTGTTTAATAGTGGCCATGCCGAGCAACCAAATAACAATCTGATGGAGGTTTACATTTTTTCAGTGCACTTCAGTTTCCAAAAAGAGATTTTCCAGTATCAAGCTCTTCAGTTCAAACCCTTGAATATGATGGAAGTCGAGAGAAATTCAACTCGAAACCACCGGCCCACACTCTGACATCTCCCCCCGTGAACACGCCCGCCCCGCGGCAGCCGTCGGTAGCCGCTGGGCGCTCACGGTGTGTCCCGCTCCGCCGGCCTTGGCCGCAGCTTCCCGGCGGAGCCTCCCTGCGCGGGGTGTCCGGGGCAGCCACCGCCGGCAGCCCCGCCCCCGCCAGGGGGCGCCCGAGCGCGCCTTCCTCGGGGGGCGAGAGGGGCTGAGCGGGGCCGAGCGGGGCCGGGCCGGGCCGGGCCTCCCGCGCCGCCCCCCGCCCGCGCACGGCGGCGGCCGGACCGCACCTCTCCGCACCGCACGGCCGCCGCACAACTGCGCTCCGCTCCGCTGCGCCAGCGGGAGCCGGCCGCCGAGGCGGCGAGGATGCTGCCCCTCAGCCGCGGGCGGCCCCGCCGCTGGCAGCACTCGCTGCTCCTCCTGTCAGCGCTGCTCTGGGCGCCGGCGCTGGTGGCTTTCAACCTGGACGAGGAGAAGCTGACAGTGTACAGCGGGCCCCCGGGCAGCTACTTCGGGTACTCGGTGGACTTCTACATCCCCGACCCCAGCACGTGAGTGCCGCCGCCGGGGGTGGCGGGGCCGGGCCGCCCCCGGGCCCGGGGAACTCTTTGGGAAGGCGGTGGGAGAACGGCGCGCCCGCGGGGTGACAGCGCCGGTGACCTCCCGGTGTGTTTGGCAGGGTCAGTGTCCTGGTGGGAGCTCCCAAAGCCAACACCACGCAGCCAGACATCGTGGAAGGAGGAGCGGTGTATTACTGCGCCTGGCCCGCCGCCCGCTGCAGGCAGATCCCCTTCGACAACACCAGTAAGTGCGCGGCTGCCCCGCGGCGCAGCGCTGTGTCTGTCGCGCCGCCGTGCCCGGCTCCCCTCGGCTCCTCCGCCATCCCTGGACTTGGGTCACTTTGGTCCGGGTATCTGCACTCGGATAGAAATCCCGCTCATAGGAGTCTGAATGTATGTGCTCTTGCAGAGAAGGGTTTAATGGTCTCCAGATAAATATCGTGATTGTGACCTTCAGGATCAGTAGTTCATCTTAATAACTGCCTTTTTTTTCTTCTTCTTCTTTAACGAAAAGTATATGTGGCAGATTCCTGCTTTTGAAAATACTTTAGCATGTTCAGAAGGCAAAGCCCCACACTTCTCTCACACTTTTCCCACACTTCTCTGAACCATAGAAATAAGAGGATTTCTAGTCTTTGCTGTTATTTTCAACGAGGGGATTTCTGGCTGTTCAGATGGATGAACTGTCTCGTGTGGCATGCTTATTTAATTCTATTCAGAAAGCAAGAATTTTGTTTCAGAATACTGAAGCTAGATGCAAACCGATTCAGGCACAATGTGGATAGATTATATCCACTTCCAAAATCCCAAGACAGATGTTTCTTATTTAATTAGAGGGAACACACGTTTTAAACAATTCAAGCTGTTTATGTTTTCTGTTGTCTCTTTATAGGTCTTGAAAATAATTTAAACCTAGTGTTTGCAGAGACTTTAAAACTGATTCCTTTCTTTAGGCAGACTTTGACAGCTTGACCATGAAGCAAAAGTTGTTATTCTTTAGGTTACATTTAATCTTAATGTTTGTGTTATATGGAAATGGGAACACAATACAATTTATTTTTTTTCTGAAAGCAGAATTTAAATTAGAAGAGCTCACTTAATTGTAGCAAATAAGCAGTGCAGTTCTTCACTCCTCCCAGCTCCAGCCACCCACATCTCCTTACTGTGTTAGTGTCTAGGAATACTGATCAGGATGACTGTCCCATCATGCTGAGCATTCTTCAAAACAGAGTAAGTGATAGTTCATGTATGTGAGTATGGTTACTAGGGCAGGTAAAACTATGTACAGCATCTGGTTATATAAATGGAAATGTTTATAGACAGTATGCATACATTATTTTAATTGTGATGTGTCCTAAGTGTACATATTTAAAATAAAACCAGGAAATAGAGGAAATATTCATGTGTTTCCCATCTTACAGTTAGACAGTTCATGTAACATAGGTGGAATGTATTGTCTATGCAAAATAGTTTCAAGTTTGAATAGAAAACTTACAGCCCAAATGAAAATTCCGTCGCATTTTTGAAGGAGAGTTTTGAAAAGTTTATGAAAATCTAGTGATGAAACCTAGAAGGACATCTGACTTTCATGTGGGAAACTTAGGACAACTCCAAACTCTTTGCAGAAATGTCCTTTTGCAGATACTATGTTTTGAATAAAGGCACAAATAAACTGAGGAGTAAGTACATCAATAAGGCTTTGGACTGTATCACACAACTATTCAGCCTGTAATCTCCAAAGGGCAGTTAATTCAGTCTTCCTGAGATGGTTGTGTCCTCTAGATAGAATCCTGACTTGTAGACAGCTGAAGTTAAGCCAGAGAGTGACCATGATGTGGGCAGAGATGCACTGTCCTTGTGGCAGGGATGGCAGCATAGGCATGTTTAGCAGTGCTGTCCCTGGCTCTCTATTTCCAGTCCCAAGGGCAGTAAAGGTGTCATTTTGCACAATTCAGCAATGGCCTGTAGACAAGGACCCCAGGAAGGTTTGCATGGCTTGTACCATGCCCTATTCTTCATTGCCAGCAACACAAAGGCCATCTCCAATATGCTTTAGATGACTCCTTTTGCTGATTTCTGGATGTACATTCAATGTCATTTGTTTCTCTCCCAAACCCATTATTTACAGGATCAAGTTTATTTACAGGATCAAGTTTTCCTTCTTTTCCACTATTCCTCCAAGAAGAGTAGTCAACATGAGCTCTGTCCTAGGTGAAACTATTTCAAATAGTCTGTCACACAAAGTTTCTTTTGAAACCTTTAGCTATGTTATGCCTACTGGGACTTAGATAGGCCTTGGTAAATATGTGGGGTGTTTGCAGTTCATGGCTCCTGTACAGGCATCTCGTACTCATTATGCCTTCTCCTACACATCACTCAGAAATGTTGCTATTCTCATTTCTAATAATTATTCTAATAAACAGAAAAAAGTCAATCTGGGTTGTCAAAGATCATACAAAAAGTTGATGATGGTACTGATAACTGATTTGGGAGCTTTTTCTTCTTCCAGTGCCTTTACCACAAGATTATTCTTTCTCTCAAAACCAAGACACTCAAAAGTTGTTAGAAGACTAGAAGTTCAGTTGTAACAGCTTTAATATTAAAGATTAATACTTCATGCCTTGTAGGAGATCATTAAAATTCTTGTAAAGCTTTGGGAACATTTTCAGAAACAAAACAGAAGAACAACAAAGACTGCTTCAAAGCTAAAAGATTTCATTTTGATGCATTTTTATACAAAGCTTCCATTTTTCAATACTTTCTTCTTGACTCTAACTAAATAATATCTCTTTCAGTTAAATTAGCTAAGCAAATCACAATAAAAGAAAGAAAACTACTGAATAATTGGGAGCATTCTTAAGTTCAGAAGTAAAAACTGAGTGGAACTGAAAAGAACTGGAAAGGCAGTGTGAACCAACAAATGGATAAAGAATTTGTTAAATTGGCATTTCCAGCCACAAAAGTTCAATGGGGAGGACTTCTAAAGAATTTTTTAAAGTCAAGCAGACTCACATATACTATATCTAAAGTTCAATATGTGAAATGGCTTCAGTTCACAAAAACTAAAATTTTTGCTATTACATAAAAATTCAAGAGATTAACAAATCCAAGAAGTTGAAAGACAGTGACCTAAATTGCATATGAGCATGAGGGCTCATGTCTTCTGCTTCTGAAGACTGGATGCACTAATGTATGTGACATTTAATGCAAGTTGTGCTTTGCCCTTGAGGAGGGAACATAGAGTGTGTGCACTTGGATGATGTTTGAACTTTTACTGCCACAAGTATGTATCTTAAGCCTCTAATTGGTAAGACTCATATGTAACTGCACCAACTGTTTCTGTTTCCACAAAAATAGCACAGCCAATTTCAAGTGAGATTCCTTTGTTTTGCAAATGCTTTTGTGTTATTTGTATTAACACTGTTACTATCTCGGTACTACTAAATGAAAACAGTGAGGACACTGACTAGTGTTCTGTGATGGCTTTAAGTCAGATTCTGGATATTTTCAGATATCATAATGTGGAGTTACTTTGTACTAGTTTATAGTTATTTTGTATTTTAAAGTTATTGAGGTGTTTAATGAATGGTGAGACGTGCCTTGTTAACTAAAAAGGAACAAAATCTCTCCACCAACATTTAAGGCTTGTTAAGAGGCAATGATAAACATGAACAGGCTCATGAGTCAGGAAAGGGAAAGAGGAAAAAGCAACACATTGAATTTCTAAACTATTTATTGCCTTATACAGAGGGGACATTTGTTCAAGAAGTGACATGAGGAAACCAAGTAAATGACAGACACCTTAGTTAAAAACTTAATCTTGCTTAGGTTAATTTTATGATATTCAGTGCTGAGATAGGATGATTTTTGGTTCTGCAAAGACTGTTTATTTGGTTATGTGAGTAGTATATTTTTAATTTTACAATAACTGAAGTGTTATTTTAAAAAAATGTCATTCTGTATCCTGAGCCATAGAGTCCTGAAGGGAGAACATGAGTGCCAGGCCTAACTGAATCTGACATCCTGATACTGATGAGAGACACCTGCAGTGTTGCCCAGTGGATCAGGGATATGACACTGCAAGGGTTGCACCCAGTCACTGGCAAGGTGTGGTAAGCTCCCTCTTACCACACAGACTGTGGCACTCGGTATTAAACTTTACTTTTTGGATCATGTAAGCTTTAAATGACAAAAGAAAAGTCTTCGTGGTTTATGAAGCCCCCTTACTTTTTTTTTTTTTTTTTTTTTTTCCTCAGAGGCTAAGATCATATGAGAGAGTATTCACTGTATTCCCAGTGAAAAATACAAAAAAACTTTAAAAATGCATGACTGCTGTTGAGTGTGGCACACACTCAACCACGTTCAAACTCCTTACTACTAGCAATGATCCTCAAAAACAAGACTACTGCTGAAATCATCTCCGTGGCGCTGTGCATGTGTTAGAATGCCCGAGATGGTCCGAGTGAGATGGGCAGCTGCCCAACCTGTCTTAATGTGGAAATGTGTGTGGGCTAAACTACCCTGCTGAGAAGTCAACTTGACTGGAGTTAGCAGAAGTACAGGAGTATCTGCAGCCAAAAGCCACATTGCCCAACTGAAATTGCTCTAGAGGAAATTGTCCCAGATGGTTACTAATTTCTCAGGCCACCTATCCCTGTTTTTCATGGTAGCTAACCCAGAGGTTTCCAAAGAAATTAGGTTATTTACTTGCAATAATTAATCCTGTGTTGATGAAATAGCATTCCTGACAAGCAACAGAGGAGGGAAGAACGAGGATGAAATTTTGTCATGTAGGATTTGAGCTGATCCATAAGTAAGTCATGTAACCTCACGTTCCCCTATGGATTGGCCAGTGATATGGCCTGCAGCCAAGAGGCTTTAGCAGGAACTCTCTGTGTTTCCTGCTGTTGATACAGCACTGACTCTGCAGTCCTGTGTTTGCACTTCTTTAAAGCTCCCTAAATCTGTATGCCAGGGTCAAGGCTCTGGGAAGAAGCTCAAAGCACTGCCCCTGAGAGCACAATGAGTGCTTTAACCTGCTCCATTGCAGCAGGGAACTGAGATAAAGTATAATAGAAGGGCTTTTAGTATCCCCTTACCCCAGGAAATATAGATTGAAGGGCACTGACTCTTCTCCCTTGTTTCCCTACTTTGTGAAGCTGTCCGGTTGCATTGCAGTGTAAGGCTGTGATACTCTGAAATTCAATGAGAGGACAGGGAAACAAGCATTGGCATCATATTAAAGGTTTGTGGTCTGTCTTTCCTCTCTTACCTACACAAAGCTAACTTCTCAGTTTCTTCTGTATGAAATGGGTTTACAATGAATATTTTTGCCTTAACACTGAGGTAGAATTACCAAGTCCTTGTTTCAGCTGTGTGCTCTTCCATTCAGCTGCCAGGAGAGGTAGCAGGAGAGCAATGTCAAGAAAACTTTCTCCTCTCTTGATTAACTAGGCGACTTCTGAACCATTTGAAGCATCTTGCAACTAGAAGCAGACTTAAATACCCCCTAAAGTGCACTATTGCATTTGAAATCTGGTAAAAAGCTAATAGTTCAGATTTTGGAAACTCATTGTTAGGGTCACTTTTAGTTGTAATGCTTGATAGGTTGCATCAAGTTCTTATATTTTAAATTAGGTCCTGAAGACACAATTTCAGATATCACTTCCTTTAAATTTCCAGAACACACTGGGGTTTTCTTTGCTATCAGTTAACTGTACCAGTTTTTTCCTAAAATAGGCTATATTTTTCTAAACTAACTAGAAAAAAATCTGAACAGCCTCTGAAGAGGAGCAGGGAAGGGGGATGTGAATCAGTTCTGACCAAGTGTGCAGTTGATAGAAAACATAAGCTAATCTGGCCAGCAGTTGAGCTGATTGTAACAGAACCCAGGTACTATATAAGGAGAAGATGTATTGTGGGACTCGAGAGCTTTAGTTACATGAAAAAATCATTAACTGGGGAGATAGTAAGATTCTGGGGAAAACTTAGAATCCTGTTCTAAAACAGAATTTGCATCTCAAGAGAAACTGCTGAGAGAGAACTTTGTTGTACTTTTAAATGTTGACACATTTTAGTCCACTATGCCAGTAAGACCTTATCTGGAATGTCATGGTTCACTTGTAGCATTCTGATTTATAATAAGGCCCTCATGAGTTTCTTTTGTAAGTCTCAGCTCTATCTAAAGAAAGGAAAAAAATACTCCTAGCTATGTTAGTTCAAGCCCTAAGGTCTTAAATTGTTTTTGATCAGATTGTATTTAGGGAAAAAATCCTACTGGGTTTGATGATTTTTTTTTTTTTTTTGGATTCTTGGAATGTCCAAGTAAAGCTCTCTAGATATGATCTATTAAATTAAAATTACTCATAGGAATAGCAGCTAAGCTGCAGTAAAAACTAGATATAAAGTAGATGGTTGCAGAACCAGATAAATCTAAATATAGAAGCAACTCTTCTCATCATGACAGTGTTTTGCATATCCTATTTCTCAACACTTCAGAGTCCCTTTTTCCCCCCAGCATTAATTAAAAGCAATTGTTTGGCTTAGTTCCCTAGATCATACCTAGTGTTTAGCTTTGCATTTGAATTCAGTCTCTGTGGTGAGGGTCTAATATCAATGACACTGTGAAAGGTACTGAGTTACCTTTGCTTTGTAGTGGGTGTATCATTGGACTCTTATGTTAGTGATATGGTGGTAGGATTGTCAAGATTCCCTTGTTTCCCGCACTTGTAGAATATGGGAGCAAGTATGCCAGGAGCCTTCCCTCTCCCTCCTCCCTTCTGTAAGCCAGAACACTAATGATGCAGCAGAACTGCTTTCTGAGTTAACTGAGGTTGCCATCTTCTGAAACCACCCCAGAGGGGGAGAGCCACAGTCTCTCTGAGGAATTTCTTCTAGTGCTTAAAATTCATTCTGAAATTCCCTTGCTGCAACTTGTGTCTTGTTGCCCTTTTCCTTTTGCTGCATACCTAAAATGGGAGTTTGGCACTCTCTTCTCTCTACCTACTGAACAATGGATGAAGCACAAATAGATCATTCTTTGTTTTCTCTTCTTTGGGCCAAACACCTGCAAGGAGTGATGTCTCAAAACTGTACATAAAATTCCAAGTATTGTCTCCATGTCAGGGATATTCACTTTCCTTTACCTGTATATATTTATAGAAATATTTGTTTGTTTTATATGTTTGTTTTCACATTTTATGCCAATATGGATAGATTTAGGTAATTGTTCACCTCTACTCTATGTATGTGTAATTATGTACAAATATATGAAATCCATGTATTATATTTTATCTATATTTTTTATATGATGGATGTGCATAGATACATACACAGATATATCAAAACAGATATTTGAAAGTGATTTGCTATCATGGATGAACCCACAGGTCTGAGGGCAGAGTGTAGCTGAACTTCTGCAGATGCCTGGTTAATGGACATCTGTGTTTGTCCAGGACATACAGGCAAATAGACCCAGAGCATTTAGACATAATACTTTTCAAAATTTCAGAAGGATGAAAACTTATGTGAAAGAGCTGCAGGTGTATTAATAGACAGATATTTTGCTTTGACTAGAAGCATTGTTTTCCTGTGTTAAGTTTGATTAAAGTATTTTCACAGAATCACAGAATCATTTAGATTCGGAAAGACTTCTAAGATCATGGAGTCCAACCTTTGAATGACCACCACCTTGGATTTGCTTTTGTTCATTTGAGTAGTTTTAAATTATAAAAGGTGCTTCATTTTTTACTTAAAATTTTCAAGAGCTGAATGAATCACACTAAGTAATTACCAGTGTTTGCCCATACATCTCTTATGCAGAGATTAATTAGTATAAAATATTGGTAAGGGAAATGTTTGGTTCATGCCTATTAAGCTGTTTTTTATATGCTGACTTAGTGACTTTCTATTCCCATAGAAAGCACTAAATTTAATGTGTGTAAATGATGGATTTGCACGAATATTTGCTCTAGATTCAGGCTTTAATTCCTGCAAGTGAATCTGCGCTATTGGTATTAACATAGGTTTGCTTTTTGCTGTCTGAACAAAGATTTTCTATTTGTCCAACTACTGTTTAGGCAATGTAAGGGGCTTTTTTTTTTTTTTTTTTCTGTTTGGTAGCCCCTAAGTACCCTCAACTAAAAAACTGGGTGAAGGAGTGCTGGTTTTAGTAATCATGTTTCTGTGTCTCCAGAGCTGCTTCTGAATCTGTATTGTAGAGCAGTACCATGTATAGGAGTCGTGGCTCCTGCAGTAGGAAATGAGGTGCTTTGGGTTTGCTGAAATGCAGTTTAAGGATGTCCTCATAACTAAATTTATATTCATAAATCTCTCTTCTCCTTGCATATTCCTGGTTGTCTGGGCCTTAGTATGCAATACAGTCTTAGGCAGTATCATTATGAGTGACTCCATAGCTGCATCTCAAGCCAAGTTTGCGAGTCATCCAGACTGTTAGCCATCTGGAACAGCTCTGGGGCTGGCTCTGAAGCAATCCAGCTGGTACTCAGGCACTCCTTGGACCTCTCTGTGGACAGGCTCAGGCGTTGTGTGCCCAGCCCAGCTGCTGCCTTGTACTCTTGCTATCCTTGCACTAGTGTCACATATCACGATACAAGATAGCCTGAACTCCTTCTGAAAAGAAGCCAGGCATTCTCCTCCAGAGGAGAAGATGATAGGTGAATGCAACCTGAATTTCCACCAAGTTTTTGCTCCTCACAAAAATTAGCTGTGGGTAGAGGTACAATATAGCTCAGATGCCCATAAACAGCACAAGGAAAGTTATTTCCCTGTCATATAATGGTGTTGTCAGGACACAGACATGCTACTTTTTGAAATGCCTAGATAATGCTGCTTTGAGGAATATACAGATTTTTTTTTACTGGATTGGGATTTATCTGGGTAAATGAATAGTCTTTTTCTGAGTCTAATCTAAGATGGTCATCCATGGCTATTTACACTTGGTTTTAAAAAAAAAGGTACTTTAGGTACTTTTAGGCCATGATTTTTCTGACCTTCTCAGAGTTTTTGTTTTAGGAGGAAAAGAACTGGCTTAGATCATGTCCTCAGATGTAAGTGGATGACTAGCTCAGAAGTGGACAATTGCAGCAGGGCAAAGTAATGACAGCTGGTGTGTATTCAGACAAGTTAGTTAGTTGTGTATATTGCTTTATTTTGCTAAAGTTACATGGAAAGCAGTAGATGTTTTATAGCATTCTGAAATACTTATTAGTTACATACAAAAGACTAAACTGATTTTTAAGGCACAACCTTAGAAACTGGGAATATGACTCCATAGCTCTAGCAAGGATGCTGAACAAAAGCGATTAGAAAACCTCTATCAAAAGAGGTTTATCTAGGAAAACAAACAAACAAACAAACACACCCAAAAAACCCCAAATAAACCCAAATAAACCCACAACCCACTACTTGTTGATTTGTGTGTCTATGGTATTTTTCAAAATATTTTATAATGAAAATCCCAAGTCACATGATGGAGGATTTCTACTTCACCATATGCCACTAAATGAGGTAGGATTGTGCATGTGTGTATGTACAGTTCTTGCAGATTTACTGGTAAATCCAGCTGTTGTTTGATAAATCCTGCAAATGGTTGTCCAAGTTTTAGAATTTAACTTCTTTTCAAATGTTGGTATACTTTGCCAGTAGACAAGTATGTTATTTTGATTGAAAATGTAATCTCCTTTTAAGTTAGAATACTGGCCATGAGTATCCTCAAAGCCAGGCTAGCACTGGCTGCTGTAAGCTGGCCATGGCTGATTTTCAAGCTTCAAAAGCTTTGTTTCTATCAAGACCCCATCTGTGGACATTGATCATATTCAGATCTGCTGGAGCATTAAGAAAAGAAAAAAGAAACCTTTAAAGTCTGAATGGGTCTGACTTCACTGGAAAAAATAATTGAAAATAGTATTGCCAACAACTAGGTAGGAGCTGGCAGCGCCTACCACACGGTGTGTCAAATACACTGTCTCTCACATCCACACAAGTTTAGGCCTAACTTCAGTAAAATGTATTTTTAAAATTAATACTTTCAGAGTAATTTTAAATTGTACTTCCTACATTTTTAAGAGCGAAAAATTCCTGGAATTTATCTCTCTAAGCATGAACTTCAACAGTAGCTGCTGTAATTGGCGCAGCACAGAAGCAAATACTTGTATGAAGGAAGATGTTTCCGTAGAGACTTTCAAACTTTAAAAGATTCATTCTCATTCAAATTTCCTTCATGTTTATTAGGAAAAAAATACAGACTTAAAGAACCCTTGTTCTCCAAGTATGATGTGGTTTTTTTTCTAATTCAGTTTATAACATTTATGAGGTTACCATAAGCTGAAGTCAGTGGTGAGATGATATCCTAGAAAACATTCAGGTATCTCCTGTATTCCTTCTGGGCAAATCCCAAGGAGTGTTGACTTTTTAAAATGTTTGCTGTATTTTTTCTCAGTTATTTAAAAATTTATGTAAACCCTTAGAGTATGATCTGACACTACTTTTTTTTTTTTTTTTTTTTTTTTTTAACATTCCAAGGTATACAGTGGTTTTATTTTCACTTAGAGTGACTAAAAAGGACTGATTCTTCTAAAATCCCTCCTGATAGGAACCAGAAACAAACATAAGGGAATGCAGATACAAGGGGGTAGGAGTAATGCCTTGCTTATGTATAAATTGAAAAGTTCATTAGGAATGACTGGTAAGGGAAGAGCATAGCTCATGAACATATGGGAAATCAGTTTACTTCAGAGAACTGAGGGTGAAGGGAAGGGATGTCTGCTTTTTATTAAAACCTGAAATGCATTATAATTGGCCTGAATCTTTGCCCAGATGGCTTCTCTTATGCTGACATCTGTAGAAGTGTATATAAAGCAACATTAGGAAGCTGTCTCTTGTGACAGTGTGTACATATGTAATTCTGTTAAAAACTAAGTCCTTTGCTATCTGTAGTGTTGGTCTTTGAATGAGCATGCTGAGAAATGTCATTTGTTTGACAAAAACTAATTATGAAACATGTTTTTTGCATGGAAAGTTTCTACCACATTTGAAAAAACTTTTTAGGGCTTTTCACCTATTTTTGTAGATTCTTGTTCATTCTTCATCACAAATTCCAAGGGGTTTTTTTTGTGTTTTTTTTTTTTTTTTTGTTTGTTTTTTTGTTTTTTGTTTTTTTTTTTTTTTTTTTTTGGCGGGGGAAACACAACATATCCTATTCCAGTCCTGTGTATTTTTTCCTGAAGTTTAAGTGTTATTATTTTGAATTTTCATGCGTGAATTTAAGCTGGTTTCTGCCGACCAGTGAAAAGGTTAAGTGATAATAAGAAGTTCATTTCCTGTTGAATGGGTTGGATGATGACAAGTGGATGCAATGTAATATTAATCTCAAAATTCTGTCCTTGTGTTAAAAATAAGATGTCAACATAGTGCTTCTTTTTTTGTCAGACAACAGGAAAATTAAAGTCAATGGCACCAGGGAACCTATTGAATTTAAGACAAATCAGTGGTTTGGGGCAACAGTCAAAGCTCATAAAGAAAAAGTTGTGGTAAGTCTTATGCATTTGATATTCATTTGGAGATATTTATTTTTCTCAAAGGTATATTTTTAATAGCTTTCTATTAATGCTATTTCTATAGCATTATGGAAATAACTCTGACTATGCTTGAATTATCAGAGGATGTATATAATTCAAAAAAAACAAAAGCAGACTATAAAATCAGGTTGAACTGATCAAGTGAAGATGATTCTGCCGCCGTGTGAAAACAGCAGAATGTCATATTGTTGTGAAAGTGAATGATATTTTTAATAGATAATGGCCATATTTCAGAGATACACAGGAACTGATAGCTGTGTGCTAGAAAATGTTCGGTATTATGAAGATATATCTGGAATGTTAAATACAGAATATAGTGAAATTGCATGTATTTGAATGTAACGAAATGTTATAAAGCCAAAAATCTCAGTTGATGTTCAGCTAGGAAAACACTTATCTCTTTTGTCACATTTGCATTGTTTTGAACAGCAATAAATAGTCATGGTGAAACAGCTGCAAAAAAACCCTGATAAAAACAGCTGTAAAAAAGCTCCAAATCAAGATGGCTATCAAAGTGCAGTATCTGATTTCCAGTTTCATTGAATATTTTACCTGTATTGATAGAGGCCCAGCAGTTGGCGGGTATTTTTATTGCCTAGAAAAGTGCTGGTGATGCTTCCAATTGCATTAAGATTTACATTAAAAACAGCACTGAAGTAATTGTGTTGAGAATAATTGGTTTGGTCATTAGTTTTACTAGTTTTTACATTTACCAAACAAAAATTTACCTTGGGATTGGATTAAAACTTCGAATTACTACTTAACAGGTAGTCATAAGGGAGGAAGTATTGAAAGGAAATGCCTTCCCTTATATTGTATCCCTCGTGGTTAACCTACAGAAAGATTTTGAAATGAAACAGGTAATGAGTAAAACATCACCCTATTCTGTTACAGAGCTAAGTAAACATAAAAATTCTAAAAAAATCTGAAAATAGATGAACATTTTTCCTTTTCTGTACTCTACTAAACAGTTCACAAATTGAAATGAAATTCTTCTTTACCACCATTTGTGAAATCTTAATCAAGTGAGTAGAAAAAGTCTTCAATAGATATGCTGTGTTTGTACTGACCAAACTTCATTTATTTGGAGTATCTCTTCTCAGAATCTGAAACTGAGGTATTGTCAACACTTTTCAGGCAAAATTGTGGACAGCAAAGCTGGAAAGCTTTGTCTGTTAAGCTTTGTAGGCTAAGGGCATTGTGGTTTATACAGCTGGTAGTGCTTGCGAAACAAAGGCAATACAATATTGTAAATAATAGCAATACCTTGCTAGAGGTAGAAGGATTTGTAATTGAAGGAGTAGGACAAGACAGTACCTGAGTGAAGGTCCTGTATTTGTATCTTACGGAGGCAAGGTTGCAGGGAGTTTCATTTGCTCCCAGGCAATGAAAAGTTTCAGGGCACAGGAAACTGTGAGGAATGATTTGCAGACCTGAGAGCTTATTGTTCTTAATTTTCTAATTATCTGGATTACCTTCAGAAAAGATAATGCTTCTCTTTACACAAGTTGTGTATCTTTTTTCTTATTCTGTCATGTTTGTAACACCACGGCTGTAACACAGAAGAATAAATATCTAGCCAAAACTTCCTTAGCAAAAAACTATTCACTCAAACTGTTGAATGCCTTATAACTGTATTCTGTCTATGAAGATTTGAAGCAGTGGCTTGTAAGGAGACAGACAGTCTGATGATTGTGATTGACCATATGACAACAACCTGATGGATCTCCTGCTAAGTGGAGTCAGTTCTGCTGCTCTGCCCATTATCTTAGGACATACCAGGACAGAACTGGGATTGCCTTCAGCCACATATATGTGATATGCATCTTAAATAATGGGATCAGCTCCTGTGCAATGAGCAGTAATAGAGCAAATATATTACTTGTGAAGCAGGCTTAGACGATATTTGTAACATGGCTTAAATTTGTCTTGTAGTCCCTAACAGATATCACCTGCCAAGGGCTATAAGTGAAACAACAATGTGCTTTTCAGGTTATAATGAAATTACATGAAGCAGTGGTCCTGCATTTTCTTCTGTCTTGTGATCATTGCTGTATGAATGATACAACTCCAAGGAATCTTTGTACAAAGCCTATTAAAAACTAGATTTGCTAGATGCAAGAGTGTGTGAAAGTATGTGTGTTTTCTGTTTTGTGTGTCTGTTTTTATAGGCTTGTGCTCCTTTGTATCATTGGAGAACTCTTAAAGACAGTCCTGAGAAGGACCCTGTTGGCACCTGCTATGTAGCAATTCAGAACTTCAGTGCCTATGCTGAATATTCACCTTGTCGCAACAGTAAGTATTAATGTGAACAGTTGTGTTGAAGGAATTGGTTTTGCACTGAGGGTTTTCATTCTTTCAGTCTTCACACCACTGAGTCTTAGTTGAATGAAGGTTACTATATGATGTTATTGCATTGAATGAGTGTGTAAAGAATAATGAACATTAAACTATATGCCTACAATTGGATGCTTTATTGTTTAATTAATTGAAAGAGGAGAAACTAAGTAAATTAAGTCTGTGCAGTTACAGTAATCAACTATAATTGGTTCAATTTTTGTGGCTTTAAAACATAGCAAACAGATCTAGATAAGAACCAGACAGCATGTTAAACCAATTATTCATACTTATGCTGAGTATAAATGTCTCATCACAAAGTCAGGATTTGAACATCAGACCCTGCATAGAAACACACAAGCCTTTATCATCATTCATGCCAACATCATCCACAAGAGCTCATTTATGAAGAACTTTCAGCATGGAAGAAAGCCATGCACATTTGCACTGCTGTTCCACACTAGTCTCTGTGCTGTTCTGAGCATGTGGTAGCCATCTCTGGGCCTTGCTTCTTGGGGAATAGGGATAAACCACATTTATTTAGGACCAGGTTCAGCTACTTAGAAGTCTGCAGAAAATACCACATATTAGGTTATTATCAGTCATTGATCTTATTCGTCATTCTATGCCTATTGAAGTAGGGCTTTAAGCAGTGTTCTGTTGTGTCTTCCTTTTAAAGCCTAATTCTGTCTCTGCGTGGACAGCTACAGAAAGAAGCTGAATCTGTAAGAAATGGTGACCTTAAGATCTGGTTTATGTACTTACTGATGTCTCACTGGGACTTTGGCAAAGGCTTGTGTCATTTGAAGAAAGAAGTGGCCATTCCTACTCTCAGTTTTGCAATCCTGCAGTCTTCTGGCACTCTGGCACATACAGAATTGCTGCAAGATGGATGCCAACACACTTGACACAATTATATAAGGATTTTCAGAATAGAAATAAAATTAGTCAGAAGCAGGAAAGTTGTTTTTCCATGTACCCACCCTGACCCTCAAAATATGTCATGATTTTTTGAGAACACCTTAGTAAACACTTATTTTTGTAGTTATGACAGTTTAGACTGTGATGAGAATTCTACAGTCTTGTTGAGTTTTTTACTTTTTTATCTCCAGCTAAATTAAAACTGAATCCCTGATAATTGTTTCATGGGCCCTTTCTTGGCAGTGGGAGAAGAAAGTTCCAAGTAGCAGGTCCTATTTTTCAAAATCTTAACAAGGGACTGCATGATCGGGATCTTGTAGAAGGCCTTGATTTGCTCTGCCTCTTCCAAGAAAGAATATATATTTTCACAATATTGGCAGGATTGCATTTCATAGCATTACAGCTTCAGGAGTATCTGTGTTATCTTCCACATGCACCTGTAAAATCAATAAAATGCTTCTACCTTCATCATTGCAGGCAATGCAGATCCTGAAGGACAAGGCTTTTGTCAAGCAGGTTTCAGCTTAGATTTTTACAAGGTGAGATTCTGCTTCTGAAGTGTTTTGACCAAATGTCATTGTGTATATCTGCAGGGTTCAAGTGCTGTCTTCATGGTCATGAGTTTATCTCCATGCTGTTGGATATGGAAAGTTCTGTGAAGCTGTTGCAAGTTCTTTCCTCCTTTTCAAGCTTCAAATTTTCTTGTGTCATTAATAAAAAGAAATACTCAATTAGCACCTGTTTATCTCTGCAGCATTCCAATCTGTCTCAATCTGTCTTAACAGATAATTAGGCAAAACCTTCTATGTGCTTCTATCTCTGTCTGTCTCACTTAAAATGCTTTCCTTGACTTTCAGGAAGCAGTGAGGCAGGTACCAACTAGATTTGAAAAGTTAAAATACCCTATAAAGGATGCATTTGGTGGCAGACTAGTCATTGAGTAAAACCATTCTCATGTCAAGGTGAAAGTACTTAAGGGAAAGTAGATTTTTTTAAATGCCAAGAGGTCCAGAAACAATCTTGTGGGAGAAAGGAGAAACTTTGCACAATTGTTGTAATCTGGGCCATTATTACAGTACCAGAGCCTCAGATAACTTTGACCATTGCCTCTGTTTTGAGCATTCTGCCAGCTGCATTGTATAATTCTCCATAAAACATAGTTGTCATTTCATTGAATGTGAGCACCCTCTTTTCTGTTAACTTTGTTTTGTTACAAATAAGCAGCAAGTTTTGAAATGTTATGTTAGTGGTAAAATAAATGGCTTTCATTTCAAGTGCAGAAGCACAGGGTGATTTTAACTTTTTTTAACTATGGATTTTCCTGCGCATCCGTGCACCTACGTCCTTTCCTTGAACGCAGCTATTCTCCTTTATCATGATTTTGATATTATTTTGATCATTTAAATTGCCTTTTTCCCATGCATGCTTAATTTTCCTGTGTTCTTTTGTTGTATAACTTTATTTAATTCTGCTTTTTATAGAATGGAGACCTGATAGTAGGCGGGCCCGGTAGTTTTTATTGGCAAGGTATGTTCATCTGGCTGGTTAATTTGATCTAAGAAGTGAAGCAGAAAGTATCGTTGTTCTAGACTTCCACTGTTTTGTCAGCTTAAGATAACCAGTCTCTGATCTTATTTTCAACAAATGTAAATCGAAAGAATTACTTAACAAGCAACTGAGCATAAAAATAAGCCATGAAAATCCAGGATGTATGTTATATAGGAAGTTAAACAAATATAAATAACTATTTTTATGTTGGCATTTTAGTATATTAAGTTGAATTTTTCCCTAGAAATACTGCAGGTTTAAAAATTGCTAATATTTGTAGAGCAAATGTACTATTTTAAAAACGTTTGTTATGTTTGTTTTTGAACATAACTTTTATAGCTATCTACATGTATTTTAAGTTCATTTGTGACATCACTGTAGGTTGCAAGATGTAGTTTCTCATGTAGATAAACCCTGAAGTTGTTTTGGTAAAGGATTAAGAGGTTATTTTTGTCTTTCATGTATGATGTAGCTGATTCCCAGCCTCTGCCTGCCAACTTGCCCGTCAGACCCTTTGATGTGTGTTTTTGCATTTTTTTTTAAAGAAGATCTAATTGATTGTGATTGCTGGAAATTCATAGCTTTGAATTCTCCATTGAGAAATTGCTTTCATTGGTCTACTACATTTGTACAGTGCAGTGACTTAAGTTTGAATTAGTACATTGAAATGGGTCTGGAAGTGTTTTTGTAATGGTTCAATGGAGATTCAGTGCCTTGTTTTATTGATTTAAGACTCTCAAGCCTTCCAGGGTATTAATGGAGAAAGCTTGAGAGAAGTTATCTGCTCTTGGCATCTGTGCTGTATTAGCATCCTTTCTGCTCTGTTCTGGTGTTCTGCTAGCCCTGTTTTATAGAATCTGGCCCTCTTTTAGGTCTCTTTCATAAATGAAGCTGTTTGAATCCAGGTCAGGTAATCACTGCAAGTGTTGCGGACATCATTGCAAATTACTCCTTCAAGGATATTCTGAGGAAACTGGCACGAGAGAAGCAAACAGGAGTGGCACCACCCTCATATGATGACAATTACATGGGTAAGCTGAGTTACACATGAGTTAGCAACATGTTCTAAAAGGATGAGCCTTACATAAATATGAAAACAAGCCCTACATTACTATTGTCCCAATTGTGAGAGGATTTGAACATGTTTTGCCTTAGACACAACAGCAAATCACTAGTTTGCTGGTTACTTCAATGAGATTATTAACATTCTTAAAATGATGGACAACAACAGGGTTTGAAGGTTGAGATCTTAAATGGCTTGTTAGAGTTCTTATTATTTGATCTTAAATAATTAAGCAGAAATACAAAATTTTCCCATTTATGTATTTTTTCATTGCAAGATGATGGATTGAACTTAATGTAATTATAGACAAGTTCAATTTTTATTAGATAAATTCAAATTCAGTTCTGTGGTATTTTGTACAGTACTACACAAATACCTAATTCCTACTGATATTTAAAAGATACAATTGAAGTAAGCAATAACAAAAGTCAATTTAAAGATACTATATAATTAATAGAAAAAAGGCTCCTTATCCATTTTTATTAGTACTGATCTCTAAGAATTTTCTTGATACTCACATGTCTCTGCATGTAAGGCAGGTTTTTCTTCACACAGCTATAGAAAAGATTCAGTGGAATTTGAAGGCACATCCTTGCACTGTTGCCCATAGATCTGAAATTTAAGTCCCTGACACAATCCAAAAGTCTTCCTTTACTGTGACAGTAGTAACTGTCTCACAGGTTTACTAAAGCTCTAGGAGGTGCTTTATTGCATCTTTGGAAATCTGTTTTCCATATAAAGCTCAGCCAGGACACTCACACATTACAGTACAATAATGAAGACCTGAATTGTGTCAATGCCTATTAGGGCAAAACACCATAGTAACCTGGTGGTTTTTTCAGATGAATTAGTAAGTATTATTGATTTAGAAGCTCATTTTTAG
Organism: Phylloscopus collybita; assembly: GCA_027886175.1. Classification (NCBI taxonomy): domain Eukaryota; kingdom Metazoa; phylum Chordata; class Aves; order Passeriformes; family Phylloscopidae; genus Phylloscopus; species Phylloscopus collybita. Next base: position 19,832,374 of record JAJNNQ010000002.1, read on the forward strand.
AGAAGAGGGATCAATTCCTTATACATTCAGACCTACCATTAATTTAGTCATAGTAGTGTGATAAACAATTTTCCTTTTCTCCATGGTTTTAGTGTACTCATGTTAGAAAACTTGCATTCAGCGGATCCATTGAACCGACAAATAAGATGGTCCTTGCACATTTTTTGAAAGAAATTGTTTATCAAGTTGGGGTTTTTTGCTTTGGTTTGGTTTTTTGTTTGTTTTTGGTTTTGGTTTGGTTTGGTTTGGTTTTTAATTTATCTTTAAATAGGATACTCAGTGGCTGCTGGGGAATTTACTGGGGATTCTGAACAAGGTAAGCACCTATGTACTGGAATGAAAATCATATGGCTGTGCACTTACTAAATTCCTTGTTTTGTGTCTCTACATAGGAACATACCTATTATACATTTGAAACACTGGTGAGGCTTAAGCCATCTGTATTCAGTATTCTCAGACACAATTATTTTCTTACATATAACAGAATTACATATATTTTCTTACATAACAGAATTAAAGTAACGCAAAAATTTGAATTCCATAAGGGGTGGCTTTCTTGAGGGGCTGCTCAGCTTTGTAGTCCAGACTCACAAAGGCAATAGAGACATAGTACATTTCCACAAGAAAACCCAGTGCTCCACAACTGCTGCTGCTTAACCCCTCTGAAGATAAAGTTGCCTGTCCTGCATTATGAAGGATTCAAAAAAATATATACAAAACCACACAGTTTTGAGCCAAACACTATAATGTGTGAAAAGAGGTACCCTCAGTAATGGAAGGATACATTTTGGCTGCTTTTTTAATGCATACTCAAAGGTTTATAATGGATGATTTTGAATCAGTACATCATGTAAATGACTGGCACAAAAGTATTGCATAGTTGGCTGATTCGAGATTCATCCTGTGTCGTGCTCAGGCCTTCGTGAGGCTCCACATCCCCCTGAGCAAACACATTGAATCAGAGGGGAGTATATGATCCCAGTGAGGAACAGAGGAAGGCTAGGTCAGTACCAGGTGGCTGGTGGTGCTCTGTTATCTGAAGTTCCTGCTGCAGTCTTCTGATGTGGATATGAGGGAAGGTTTAAACCGCAAGGCTGGGACTTCGCTTTTTCCTTCTCTTTTCTACTCATTTTTTCTACTAGTTGTTTAAGATTTCACCTTTGAGCAAAATTACTCCTAGAAGGCAGCTAGGTCTAACACTTAATGTTCTTATTCAGTGGATCCCTCCAGTGCCACTCACAAAAATTTCCTTGTAATGCTTTTAGATAGACTGTGCAGAATTTGTCAAGTGCTTACATGGCACCAAGTGAAATAATGGATGAGATAAACTGTTGGTAGGCAAAAAGAAAAGAAGTATTTGTAAGGAAAGTTCTATTTAGCTTCTGTGCTGTAGTATGTGATGCCATAACTAATTCTCATTCCACCAACATTCAGCTGTCAGGTAGCAAGCTGAATTGTGCCAAGAACTTTATTATACTGTGCTATGCAATGCTAAACAGAAAGAGATCCACGGATGGGTGTATTCAGAAGTCAGAGTGTAACGTTTCGCGCAAGTAAATGAACTGAATGAATGCTATAGTCTTAGGAAATAATGGCTTGAAGTGATTTACAGGTCTTTCTAATACAGACCACAAATCAAAATCCTAAGGGATTATATATATAAGGAATTTTTAAGTGGTGTGGAATACATGTTGCATGCACAACTCAGATTGCAAAACCAGTTCACTGTTGATCATTTATCCTTTCAGAGCTGGTTGCTGGAGTCCCAAGGGGAGCACAGAACTTTGGCTATGTATGTACTGGACCTTCATTTTATAATTTTTATAGCGAGAAGGCAATTAAGCTATTTGTAAGGTTAGATGATGCATTATATTTTCTGTCTCTTTCATACAAAACTTTCAAAACCAAGAAAACTGCCACTGATAATCACCCTCAGGCTTATCTGGCTGGGTTGAAATGCCTTTACTGGTTTGGGTTTTGACTGGTAAGCACTTAGTCCCTTCTGAAGTCTGTTTTCAATAGGCAGTCACGATTACAATTACATGCTCTGACTAGTATCCCTATACCCACCGAATGTTATCAGGCCTAAGCTCACCCATAGGTTTTTTTGTGCAATGCTGTGTCCAAAGTGCAGAGGAGTCCAAGTTCAGATTATTCATATCCAGTGTTTACTTTCAGTGTAAGTGTATACACTGAAATCCAGGTGCAAAGAGTCATGATGTGCAGCTAAAAGTGAAGGAAAAAAACCAATATATGTTTGTGGATACAGCTTTTGACTTGCAGGAAAAAAGTTCCACAAGTAACATGACTGGGAAAAGAGATCATAGCCACAGACACATCCTCTAGTTTTGTGGACTCCAAATTCCTTTTGTCCCTGGGACTTGTTTCTATTTTTTTTTTTTTTTTTTAGGAAAAAGGTGTATTTGTGTATGTATATATATATTTATATATATGTATACTTCTTTATGTTTAAGTCCATATCTTCATGGCTAGTCACTGATTAACTAATCAGTGATAGTCTGTGATTTGCTGCTGTTCAGTGTCCAGCAAGGAAGGGAAATACTTTTCCCTATTTTTTATGGGGAACCTAAGGGTCATGAAATCTTAGCATTTTGTTCAAGATCCTACAGGAAAAGTGTGGTGAGACAGAAAAAGAACTATTTTTTCTTGGCCACTTGGACCATCTTTCAGTGTGTCAAATTCTTTTGCAGTGATGTCATGCTGTAGCATCTCCATGTGTGCTTGAAACTTTCCTTATTCTTCTGTTGCCAGGTCTCAATTATTAATTCTTCTGACTTGACCTTTATCCAGAATTTCACTGGTGAGCAGGTAATGTCAAGCAGCTATTTGATGGAATATTGTATCTCTAGACCGTCTAGTTTCCTTAATATAGTTTCAAGGATATAAAAAATGGTTTTTTGTAATATTGACCATAAAAACAAAGAGGATTATCAGTAAAAAAACCTTTACATTTTATATCCAATATGAAAGTCTATCTGTTGTTTTTTATTTTCAGATGGCATCCTATTTTGGGTACACAGTTGCAGTATCTGATGTTAACAATGATGGGTAGGTTACCAAATGTATTCAGCTCCACTGAATATTAATAGAAGCAATGACTGATATTTATTAATAAATGTAGGTTTTCAGTTGCTTCATACCTCAAAATGTTTCTCTTGGCTTCTCTGCTTTTCTGATTTTAATTGTTCACATGGACTTATCTTTGTGCAGTCACAGTGGCATGAGTATTTGCAAGCCTAGTTGGGTGAGTTTATCTTCCTGAATATTTATTCAAAGCAGTGTGTCAGAGGAGTGTCCAGAGTCCTAGGAAACAGATCCAGGTAGAAAAACAGTGAATAAACAGCACTAGCTACCATGGGGAAGAGATAGGTGAAAGTCAGAAGTTCATTCCCCCATTCTCACATACAGGAAAGTCTTCTCATCCATAGCTTCACTTCTCAATTTTAAAAGACTTCTAATGTGATCAGCTCTTCTTTCCTCATTCCAGCACCTGCTGGAATCCAACAATTTTTATCATCCCGAGGACCAACAAGTGTCTGTGCCCCATAGTTGTTACGGCAGGCGTGTGTATTGGCGGGATAATGGTGCTCTGCTGCCTGGGTCATGATACTTGGGGATTGTATCCCTAAGATACTTGGGAGTTTCAGGCTGTATTGAACAAAACCCTGATTAACTTTCAAGTCATGTAAAGTCTGATTAAATATTTTAGAAGAGGAGGAATTTAGTAAGAGAATATTTATAGTAGCTATCTAGCAAGGAGATAAAGATCCCTGAAACTCAGAGGCTTGGAAGTCTGCACAAAGATGAGCCAGGACACTATTTAGAGATGTAGTGTACTCCTGCTTGTTGCAAAATGTCTCAAATGTGTCTACATCATGTTTTTTTTTCTTGTGATCATTTCTTATCAAGTGCTAAAACATAGCACATGAAATAATTTTTCTGGGCTAAGTCATTGCTTCTCGTCAGTGACTAGTGACCCTTTAAAGACTGAGTTTTACAAGAGAAGAGAAAAGTAACAAGATAGTAAAGTGTTATTACAGTTACAAAACAAAACAACAACAGAACAGAAGCTTCAGCAGTTTCCGTGGTGTCTTCATAGTATTCAAATCTTTCCAAGTTTCTGAGATTAAACTTTGTCATAGTATCACAGCCTTTGGAAATTTCTGTTTTTATGATATGCAGAATCAGATTTAATTTAGTCCTACTGATGTATTACAACTGTGAAAGTGTGGAGAAACGTTAATCTAATAGACACTCATTAGACTTTCAGGGAACTTATTATTTAACTTCTCACTGAACCACACTATTTCCTGTGCAGGTTATTTCCTGTTAACCATAGGGTTACTTGGCAGGTCTCATGCTTTCTGTGTACCTCTGAAACCACAGTTTATGTCAATAATATAATCAAACTGCTGGTGAGGCCTGTGTGGTCTCCCAGTCTATATCTTAAAAGAAATCTAAAGACTCTTCGTGAGATCCAAACATCCCACAGAAAACAAAACACAAAAAGCTCTACTTGATAAACATGTCAGATTAGATATGTAGTCTGTCTTTGCTGGTTTGCACATATAATCAATAGAAATATTTATCTGAAAGGAAAGTAAAAGAGGGGAAAAAAGCAAAAGGGAAATGAAAACTTCAAATTCACTTAGGCATTTCATTCAGCTAAAGATGAGGAGGTAGTGGTGGCCTTATCAATATGAGAAACCTGATTAATTTATTTGCTGAAAAAATAATACAAGATTATTAGGAATGGTGCTTTGCTGTAACAAGACTCATGATATGGCTCAAAGATTAGGGTCATCTTAGGAAAAAAAAAGCTCAGACCTGGCCCAGCAGTTCTGTGGGTTTTCCAAAGTGGCTCATGCAGTTTTATCTGCACCACATCAGTATTGTAGGCAGAACAGGGAAATTGAGGGTACTGTTTGAGCTACACTTTAGTTGCCCATTGCTAATAATGAGAAATCCACAATGAAACTTAACAAATCAAGCTTTGCCATCAACTTACAGGCTACATTCCTAGTAAACAGAGAAAAAGAGAACACTTTCAATTTAGGCTGAATCAGTCCAATAAAAATTGTGAAATAAACTGTTTACTGTGGTTTTTTTTATTTGGCCTATATCAAAGCTTTCCATAGTTATACTTTGACCTCTTGACATTTCCCATATTCCTGCTTTTTATTACTCTGCAGGATACAAAGGAATGGCACACAGTCTCAGCAGGTGGTCAGCTTTGTGCTTTTAAAGATTTTTTTTTTTTTTTAAATCAGAAGGGAAGTAATACTGGCTGGTTACTTTTCTGTGTTGAAGCAAAAATTAATATATCACTTATGTTAACTCTAGCATCTTACTGCTATAATGAAATGTAATAAACCAGTTCAAAATACCACTGCACACTGAACTGCATATCATGGTTTAATATTACTGTCCAGGGACTTTTGCTTTTATTTAGTCATATGGCTTTTCAAAAGTAATCACATCAAACTGAGTTTGATTCAGAACTCTCAATTTTGTGCACACAAACTCCTAAAATTTAAAAGGCCAATGGAAATATCCTCTTTCACTAAGATGCATAATACTAATCACATAGGCACTTAGAACCCAACAAATACACACACACCGGCCCCTTGGTGCCCCCTTGACTTCTTGTTATCTAAATAATTAAATTGTAGAAGCTGGGAGAAAGAACTGAGTATAAAGTATGGTAAGCAGCAATTGTTTGCTTATTTTACCCACTGAAAGAGGAACCAGGAGAAAGTAAATGAGGATCAAAGGGAGTTGTGTAGCTGACAAATCCTTCCTTTCTAGCTGTAATACAGTGCTGTGACAGCACAAAAACGCAAACTCTAATCCCAAACCTCTAGAATTGCCTAAGGGAAAGTTCCCTCTTGCAGAGGACTTGCTAAAGCAGCATACTTTGACCTGCAGAGCTCAGCTCTGAAAGAGAGGGGGGAAAATTTAAGAGGGTGAGGAAAGGAAAGCCTTGGTGGGGTGCAGTAGATATGAAGACCTGGAGGGAAGGCAAACCAGATGCTGTGAATGTTCCAGGTGGTTCTGCTGCCCATAACCAGTGGAGAAAAAGGTCAGTATTAGATGACTGCCTTCCTTCCTCCTGTCCCTCAGTAGATCAGAAGATAAGCCATCTAAACTACCAGATTCTGATCCCTTCTCCCTGGACTGTTCATGCATTTTATATAGTCATTGTCATTTATTTTAGCAAAGTTGAAATTTTACCAGAAAAATAACACAGCACTGTGCACTTCTAGCTGGGATGCTGTGCACCCTGTTCAACAATCTCCAGCTCCTGTCTGCTTGATTTCTGTATCACCTGGTAAATCTTGTGTTCTGTGTCAGACTTCTACTTAGAGAGTTTTAGTACACAATAGATAGTCTGTGTCTCTCTTTTCACCATTTTAGGCACTCTAGTTATTGCTCTATGGACCAGGGTTTTAAAGGTATCTGGGTATCTATTTACTCTATATCAGTGTACTGAGAGCTTTCTGACTCTCAGTGATTTGGTTCCTTATCACCTTTTAAAAAATCTTCCTTTAGTCTTATAATTGCTTATGTGTAAAATATTCAAGGGAGCCAAGCTCATCTTTTATTTCATGGTTTCTATAGCACTTAACTCTATGGGGTCCCAATGTATTGGGGATATCTGGGCTGTGAGGTACTAAAAGGGTAATTGATGGTAGTGCTACTGTTCTACTACTACTAAAAGTGCTACTTTTAGTGCATGGCATTAGTAAAATAACTTATTTTTGAAAGAGCATTCATTATTTGGTTGGTTGTTGTTGCTATTGTTTCATGGCAACCATTTCAGCTGATATTCTGTCCCAACCACAAATATCTTCCATTAGTAGAGGAAGAATTTTAATGTTTAATGTGAAAGGAAAATCCCACCTTTGATTTTCTTTTTGCCTTTGATGTCAAATCAGTATTTGCTTCCTTCCTTTTTTAGTTATTTGTCATAGGGTAAAATCTAACATAAAAAATAGGACAGCTACTTTTTTGCCATTTGGAATTTTTGGAATTACACTTTCCTTTATGGAAACATATATAAAACCTAATAGAAAAAAACATTCCTAGAAGTATTTTGTCACAACTTATAGAATGTTTAAGTTCTATAATGTAATTAATTTTTTTTCTAGATGAAATATTTGTGCTAAATTCTACATATCTTAGAATCATAGTGTACATCTAAGTTAAAATAGTAGCTGAACTACTGCTGAATCATACAGCTTTTTTTTCTATCAGGATTAGGAAAAACGATGTCGTGCAATTTTACTGTTTGGTTTGCTAATAGATAAAGCCTCATATTGGAAATATGATGAATTGAGAATAGAAACTTTTTTGTAAGTTTTAAAAAGCTTGAAAAAATTTTTACATTAGAGCAAGACAATATGTTTTCCAAATTAAGTATTCTGCGATCAAGTAGTCCTGGTTATTTGCAGTAACAGACTTCCTTAATACAGATGATCAATATCCACCGAATGTAATGCAAATTATTTTATTATATGGCCTTGAGCAACCTTCAGCAGTTAATCTGATACTATCATTTCATATCTCAGAATAATACATTAAGAATACTTCTGTTTTCTATGAGTCTGCCAATCACACTTGTTTTTATTCTTCACAGTTCATGAAAGGATCTTTTTATTCCTTCTAAATAAATGTTGTCAATATGTTCTGAAGCATGATTATTTAGAACAACAACTTGCAAAATATGCTTTGGTTGGTCTGTGTTCTTTTACTGATTCTTCTTGGAGTAGCACAATGGACAGATAGAAAGACTTTTCCCTCTAAGCATTTTATTTGTTTGATTTGATTATGTCCTTTCTCTTTAATACTCAGAAAAGAAAATTATATGAGCACTGCAACTACTTGTGTACCAGACATTGAACAGAAGTGTTTTCAAAAATAGAGCTTTGGCTTTGTCTACCAGTTTCTGTTTGAAGAAGTGATGAGGCATTCTCTATTAATTGATGCTCTACTTGTGTTTCATGTATGTTACTCAAAAATCTGTTGTAAAGTGGCAGGGTTTTTTTCTTTTGGTCACTTACTGATGTATAAGTTGCAAAAACTAGATTTTATACTAAAATTCTTGTCTCGCTGGCACTGTTAGTAAAACAGATCTACAGAATTTGTTCTAGTGACACAGATTCACTCTTACATTCCTGACTTCAGCATCATCAATTGCAAAGTGTTAAGTTTTCAGTGTCTGTTGTGGGTATGAATTGAAGTACAAGAAATTCCATTTAAACCTAGAAAGAAACATTTTGGCTGTGATGATGATCAGACACTGGAAGTAGTTGCCCAGAGAGGTTGTGGAGTCTCCATCCATGGAGATATTCAAAACTGGACTGAGTATAGCTGTGGACAGCCTTCCCTAATTTACCATGCTTTGACCAAGTGTTTGGACTTGGACTCCAGAAGTGCCTTCTTACCTCAGTTAGTCTGACTGTATGATAATTATCAGCTTCCTGTTTAGCAAATGTATAAACTTCTGAGTGTTTTTACACTCAGTCTCTCAGTGACACTGTTTTTCGTTTGTTCCAGTTTAGATGATATCCTAGTTGGTGCCCCTCTTTTTATGGAACGAGAATTTGAGAGCAAGCCTAAAGAAGTTGGGCAAGTTTATCTGTACCTGCAAGAAAGTGCATTCCTCTTCCAAGATGCACAAATTCTGACAGGCACTGAAGTGTTTGGTAGATTTGGCAGTGCGATCACCCACCTTGGAGATCTCAATCAAGATGGATATAATGGTAATTTGTATGTAAATGTCTAAGCAGCAAATATCATGTCTGTGCTGTGCTGGAAAAGGCTTTTTAGCATATTTGGAATTCATGAGAATTTTCATTAATGCTAATAAAACTGATACTGAGATCCAAATCATGAAAAGGTAACCCATAAGAGGGCAGTCATATTGACTACAGTATGATTTTTTACTAAATATTTATATGTTTATTTGAATAAAAATACCTTCTGTTTTATAACTATAATAACATTTAATTACTTGGTTAAGATGTCTCATTTTTTTGAAAGCAGAGTTCTTCTCAAATGCTTGGAAGAGTTTGATAATTGAATGAGGGCCAGTACATGGAGCATTTTGTCAACAATGAAAGAATTGGACAAGTACAGAAGGTCTATTTTAGTATCAGCCTTCCACTGATACTTAAGTACTAAAAAACCAGATGCATAATGGTTTCTTTCTCAAATGCTTATAGCAGATGTACTCAACAAAACATTCATGTAAGTTAACTGGCAGCCTACATTCAAGCAAACAGAACAACTAAAATAACTGCTTGATTACCTGAGAAAGCTAGGATACCTTGAACACCTACAGCTAACCTCCTAGACATGGTCAGTAGCATCTTGGTTTTCCCTGGATGCATTTCCTTACTTCTTATTTCCAGGATGTTAGGCATCTTCAAAACAAGTATCTCTGCAACTTGAACACCAAGTAGATTTTCCTGGAGGAGCTGTTTTGCACAGTAGCCCTTAGAATAGGTTTCCCACTAAGGAAAAATTAGTGAATTTTGCTCCTCCTTACCATGAACACTATTTTTCACAATGCTCTAGCCACTAGATTCTAGGGCAATGTCCTCACTGTGTGGCTGCTGTGCAAGAGATCATTCATGTCAGGAGTCAGAATTGCACTGGGGTTCAGAGTGCACAAAATATGAATACCATCATGTGGGTAGAAGCCATTGGATTGTGACTGCTGAGAGTACCCTCACTGGCTTGTCCTGGAATCCCACCGTGGAGTTCACCACAGCTGAACCTCAGGGTGGAGGATTTCTGTTTTCTGCCTGTGAGCAATAGCAGATGCCCTCAGCTACTCTGGGGAGGCAGTGTTGGTCTCCCTTTTCTCCAGAATTCAGATGAGATAGGCAGAAGACATTTCTGATTTTCTCTGCCACTTTATAAAGACTAAGAAGACTCTAGAGCCAAAGTCTTCTGCTTCATAACTGAATACGCCAGTCATAGAGCTTTGGTGCACTTCTGCCTTTAGAGTGAAGCTACAGAGTCCAGGTGCTCAATTCAAGTTTCATAAAGAAGTAGAGTTCCTACATCAGAACCCAAAAATGAGAGCTATAGATACATATCCTCTATTGTTTCCTTTTGTCTAGCTCAACTAGTTGCAGCTATTGGATCTCAATCCAGACAATATTGTCTCCATATCCTGTGCACAGAAATTAAGAGCACTTTGAGTTATGATTCTTGGATATTGCATCTCATTTTTAAGGATTGAACTGTTTAATTCCATAGTGCCTAAGACCTCCTGTGAAATTCCTGACATAGCACTATTCCTATTTCTTAATAAAATGGTAAATTGGTATAGATGAAAACAAGATATTCCATTGTTCTTTTTTGCATTCTAAAGCATTGGATGTTTGAGGGCGTGAAGTTTTTTGTCTAATTAGGATATGTTATCTGGAAAAGGAAAATAACTTTTATCTAACAGCTGCTCCTTATTAACTAGGTGATAGAGGAAATCAAAGAAACTTTATGCCTGTTAAAAAAAATTGGATGTAGAAGCAGGCATTCATTAGATCTTGGTTTATTACAGCTAATTAACTGTCATGGAAATATGTAGAGGAATCCAATGTGAACTGGCTATTTAGTATAATTAAATAGCCTCTTCCTAGGATTATTTTATAGGCTTTTGTCTTGAAAGTTCGACACAGAAAAGACACTGCTAACGTTTTGTATGCTTGCCTTTAAACTAGAATACCTACAGAAGTACAGAATGTTTAAGTTCTTGCGTATCTGTAGCAGAAGCAATTTGTGTCTATTTTCCTGCAGGGAGTTAATTTTTAATTGTGTCCATTCTTTTTATCTTTTTTGTTTTGTTTTGTTTTGGTTTGGTTTGGTTTTTTTTTTCCCACTGCAGACGTTGCTATTGGTGCACCATTTGCAGGAGAAGACAGAAGAGGGAAAGTGCTCATTTACAATGGATACAGTAATGGGTTAAACCCTAACCCTTCCCAGGTTCTCAATGGAGCCTGGGCCTCACAGTCCATGCCTTCGGGATTTGGCTTCACTCTAAGAGGAGACTCAGATGTAGACAAGAATGATTACCCAGGTAAGATTTTTTGCATTAGAAAGGGAATTTCATACTTCCATTCTCTGGTAAATGCATCATGCCTAAACTGCTCCTTTTGGAAGGCAGAGGTCAGAATAAAAGACATTTCTGGACAGTTCTAGTTTGCTTTCCTGAGAGTTAAAAACAGACAAAACAAATACTCCCTTTCCTGTCAAAAGACATGATCAGAAAGTCAAGAAAGGGCTTAAATAGTTGTATTAACATAAAACATGTGAAGTTTACAATGGAAAGCTTAACCCTTTTCCCCCACTTCCAAAAACTGAATGGTCTCAGCTTATTGAACTTGTAAGGTCTACTTCATCCTGGCATTCTTTCTTAATTAAAAACATGTTGCATTGTAAAAGAAGGGATTGATTTGGTTGTGTTTCTAAGTTGTTTTTGCTGACCGAAGAGACACTGAGCTATATATAGTTAATGGTTTTGATTGCATTACAAAAAAGCAGAGAGAATGCAAATTGCTTAAAGCAGCTATTTTATTTAGGCCTTTCCATCCCTTTTATGTTTTAATTTTGCTATATGGGCTCTCTAGGTTAGCTTTGATTCTTCCTAATGAGTTTATCTGACATGTATTCATATTTATCAAGTTAGTAACATTAATTAGGTTTTTCAGGGAAGTGTTTGTTTTTTAAAGAAAATTTTTCCTACCATCTAAGTAGTCTGAATTTAAGTGTGCTTGTATTTACTCTCTCTCTGGAAGGAAATCTGTTCTGTTTCTTTTCATCACAATTCAAAAGTCTTAGTAATGGTGTGTAGTAAAACATCATATTTTCTTACTGTGAAGGGTTCATCCACAGTAAAATCCTAAAAGTCCATGCTTCCCTGACTTACTATAAAATCACTCTTGTTAGCCTGGGTTATTTCAAGGCTAGAGTTCTTAAAAGTTTTACTATTTCAAAAGTGAAAATTTTATTTTTTCAAAGAGCCAAAAATAAGATTGTTTTTTGTGATGGATTATAAAAACCTTGAAAGATGTATCTTTCCAAAAGGAGAAGGCAATTTCTGGGAAAGGGTGTTTACAATAGAAATTACAGTTTTACAAACAGAAAAGCAGACTGCAGAGTAATAAAGTGAGGTTATCATGAGACTAAAGTAAAAGATCCTTAGCATTTGAGAGAAGAAAGGGCTTTTAAACACTGTTCTGACTTTTTGTTTGCATATTGTTGATGTTGCTATTAATAGTCTTTCATTGTCCATGACTAATGAGGTTCTCTTGGACAACAGAGCTCTTTAATAAAGTTTCAGCATTGAAACATTTCCTAAGGCACCCACAAGGCCCCCCAGCAAAACCAAAGGAAACAGGATATTGCATTCCTGGCATTTCTAAGATTAAAAAGATAGAGGGAAGGGAGAGATTCTTTGACTCACATAGAGAAGTAAGAAGAGTAGAAGTCTCACTGCTGTATTAGTGTACTTTATGTGGAGCATCTTTTAAGGTAATTTGTGAAAAGCTTTGATGATGAGTCTTTATCTTTCTAAATGTGCACTGAGTAATTGTACTATAATTGTGAGTTCTCTGTTTGTCATTGTGGCCTCCACCATGCGTCCTACTTGCAGAATTTCACATTGTGTTATCAGCTTACTTGTGTGTTAGATCATGAAAACAAACAAAAGAAACAGCACCCTGCATTTACTGTAACTAGCTTTTCCCCTGGATGAGCAGTCCACAGTACTGGTGAACATATCTCAGAAAATGAAAAGAAAAACTTCCTACTATCAGTCAACCACCTCTTCCTTAATTCCTGAAGATTTGGAGCACCAAAACAGAGCTGTAAAAATAGTGCAAACATGGCACAATGCTAGCACAAAAATAGAATGCCCTCCTAAGGGAATAGGGGGAAAAAAAAAAGAACGGAAATAATATAGGGAAATGCAAACCTAGGACAAATACACTAGGCAATGAAGTAAGTAATCCTTCTTGTGTCAAAGAGCTTTTCTTCACCTCCTGACGGAAATGCTGAAGGGCAGCCCTTGTAAAAGGAGGAAACAAGGTACTGAAGTTGGAAGGATTAGGAAGGAAGTTTTATTTTAGAGAAATGGAGTTTTGCTGTCTATAGAAGGTCTAGGAAATTAGCTTTTAATTCCGTGCTTCCCAAACTACTGTTTGTGCCTGTGATTCAAAGAGGGTTGTGAAAGATTAGGGAAAAAAATCACAAAAATTTTAATTTAAGCTTTCTAGTGTGCATATTCTGAAAGTGACCATTTTATAAAAAGAAAAATGTAGTAAAATCAGGTTTTTCTGACTTAACACTCTCAGAAGTTCTGTTCTCAGAAGTTCTGGACTGGGAGATGAGAGACAGCTGTAATGTCCGGCTGCAGGTATAAAGATATAATATTGCTGTCTAAGATGAGATTCTCCAAGCATGTAGCTCTTCCATGGCTAGAATTCAACTGTTCAAGACTGACCTATATAACTATAGCTGTGCTTGTATAATTTACTCAAGCACTTGTGCCTGATAGTCTTCATGTGGCAGGCATATCCATGCTAGGAAATGGAGTCTGAGACATGGGAGTTACTCTGCCATTTCATTTCTAATGCACTGTATATCATTTTTAGAGCTTTTGGAGGTTCAGGCCTTCTTTAAATCAGACTATAAGGCAATGTTTTTGGAGCAGGTCACTGACCCAGAGGGCAAAAGATACCACCTGTTCGTATGGCTTCTTATCACAGACCACTTAGCTTCATCCTGGGATTGCTGTACTGACCCCAGCAACCAGTGTTCTTTGATTACAAGTTGGGTAATACAGTTCCTAAAATGTGAGGATGAATTACAGTCATATTTTTCTCCTATTGGAAAAAGGTTCAATCCTCTCTCGGCTGAGAGTTCAATTCAGGCTGTGGTCTATGTGTTAGCCTTCTGGAGAAGAGCGACCATTTGGTACCAGGAGTAATATCTTCCTCTCTTCATCCAAATGCCAGTATAAGCTCAGGAACAGAGAAGGAAATACGGGGCAGACAAAGACTCCCTAGTACACAGTTCTTCAAATCCCTCAGCTTTCCTCTGAATGGAGTGGTTTCTCTTTTCTCCTCTTCCTGCAACTCCTGGGCACCAAAGGGAGAGAGTCTCCCCCACCCCTCACTTTCAGGTCTTCTTCTGGAAAGGCAGAGAACGAGCCTCTTGTCCCCCATGACCCCAGTTGTATAATAAATTTGGGAGAAAACTAATCACAGACAGGTTTAATGGTGGAGTAGCAGAGCAGACATGGAAGAGCATAATACAGCCATACTGATAGAGGTGAAAAATCCGTCTAGCACCATAGCATGTTTCCAACAGCAGCCAACAGCAGATAATCCCGGGAATTGTACAGTTGTTGTGGTATTTCCCAAAATACTCACCCAACACTAACCAACCAGAATATCAAGGTGGCCCTGACTCAGAGATGGCACCTCCAAAATTAGTATCACTTGACAGACTTTTCTTCCATGAATTTGACCAATCAGCTGTAAAACTCATGCAGACTTTTGACACATGCAGAATTTGTCAAGAGACCCCACAGCCCAGCTGAATGTTCTGTGAAGAAGTAATTCTCACTGTGTCCCATTCAAATCTTAAATGTTCCACTGGACAGTTTCTAGTTCTTATACTGAATAGACAGTGAACCGTTCTGCACTCCACTTATTTTACAGGCTTCCAACATACCTCCTCTATCAGCCATGTGTTTTAGCAATCCTGTGGAATGAATTCTGATATATTTAATTGTTCCTTGTGCAGTGGAGAATGGCACACCAGTTCTGCTGTACCAAATGGTTGTTCAGTCTTGCCACAACTGCTGCCTCTTCTCTTCTTCATATACTTTTATGTAAAGAGCAGCTAGTAGTTTATGACTTGTGTCTTAGTGAAGTATTGCTTCTAATAAAGATTTTACCATTGACCGAGGTTTCATACTTAACCAACATAAAGAGCTGTATCTTCTCTACCAGGAAGAAAATCAGAATTAGTACTTGAAAAAAACCAAATAATCCCAAATATTTTTCACTGCTATCAGTAATTATATTTGTACAAGAAAATAAAGTGGGCCAGGAACTGTGGTCTGGCCTTGGGACTACGGCACAGCACAGCTCACTATCATCAGCTGAAACCACTAGAACAGGATGGCAGTATCCAAACTCCCTTTTATTAAAGGTCTTTGGCCCAGGTGATTCCCCAGACCTTTCCCAGCTGCTATCTGGGAGAATACTAACTAGCACATGATAAAATCACAGCTGATCTGTACTAACAACACAAAAATATGGACAGTACTCACACAGTGCTCAAGCTCATGCCCTGCCTTCATTGCACAAGCACAGGCTACAGACAGCTGAATAGCTAACTAGTCCACATCATACCTAGAAGTGGAACTTTCTCTGGTAGGGTCAGCACGCAGACAGAACAAGGCGGCTTTTCCTCCTTGTTAGTGGTTCTGTCAGTGTAATGACCATCTGTCTTCAGCTGTCCTGGCACAGATGTTGTCACTGTAACAGTAACAGACCTCTCAGCATTGTGAAAATAGGGAGGCTTTTTCAACGGGGAAGACTGAGTTATGTTACTAAGTACAACCTTTGTCTCTGCAGCTTTCCAGGGAGGCAGTTGTGTAAATTGTGTCATACTTACAGACACTCCAGATGTTATGAACCCAGAACTGTTCCTTTATCAGCACAGACAGGGATGACAATGTGGTAGTCTCTGCTTGCAGGCTTGGAGGCAGTGGGAATCGTTCAACCCTGGGAAGTAGCAGAGGCAGAAAACTGTGCTGATCATCTTAACAGCTGTGTCGCTCATGCAGCTGCCCTCTCTGTGCTTGTGTTCATCACCTTCTGCCCCAAATGGAGGCCTCCTCCTCATCTAGCAGGATTACAATGCCAAGCAGTGGTAATGGTGGTAATTAATGCATGGATGCTCCTTCCTCTGTAGTCATGTAAGAAGCAGAATATGATTAAACTTTATAATCAGATAAGACTAGTAAAAAGGGAGCACATTAAGCATATCAGTCAGATAGATTGTGCCAAGCCATGATCTGCAGCTTTCCCAGCCTTCTAAGCATGACACTGACAAGCTTAGTACTATACTTACCTGAAATACTCAATATCTCTCCAGTACATGTGTACCCAGTATTTGAAGGAAAAGACCAATTACTCCTCCTGAGGTACATCTACACTAGTAAATGAAATATGCTGTCTTTGGTTCTGAACTATCACTGAACACTCCTTGTGCACACTATCAAACTCATTTTTTGCCAAAACAGAGTTTCTGCATGCTCACTTCTGGAGTCTAATAACTGGCATAAATGAACTGCATTAGGGCTATTTTAATGATACCACTCCAGATAGTAAAGATACAGCATACAGTCACATTCTCTGCCACTAATTTACTAACACTGACATAATTGTAACATCTTTCAGCAGATGATCCATTTCACTGTTTTCTGACAACTCATGTTCTAAGGTCATATTCAAAAGAGAAAATCTGATCTTACTTCCACTGCAATAGTGAATAGTGGTTTAATGCCATTATTCTGGATTGAAAGCCATTAAAAAAGTAAGTGGAATTAAAGAAATAAAGGAGGTGATGAGATTGAAAAACATAAAAGATGGGCTTTTCCCATCAATTAAAGTACAAATAAAATGGTAGCTGGAATTCTGTGCAAGATTCTGTGCCAAGGTGAGGACATGGCAAAGCAGCATTGTGCTGTGTCTGAGGCCCTCCTAGTGAGGGCTGTAACACAATTTATATAACCATGGGATTCTCTGTAACAGCAGCTCTACAAGGTTTCATAAAGATATTCTGAAATGCCTGCCTCAGCACAATCTTTGCCTGTCTTCTGTGCTGGGACATCTGTGATGCATAATAGTATCTTCCAAGGCAACTTCCACTGTCCTGTAGATTCGGGAGTTTTAGGGCCCCTTTGCTCCATCCTGAGCTTTATGTGTGTTATCAAGGCCTGGAGCAGGGAATGAAGCAAAGGCATGCATTTTGAATTATAGTTTATTTTATTTATAATTTTGTCTTTTTCTATTAGCATAGTTCAGTTTTCATAGGAACAAAAGAAATCCATAAATCTGTTTAATGGGAAAGAAATTTGTTTCTTTTGGCTTCTGGGCATCTGTTCAAAGCTGGCCCCACTGAGTGTGTGGAGTCTGTGATTATCTAGGTGATGATGCTGCACTTCCAGCTGGTTCATCTATCTGTACAGGGCTCAGACATTTGTAGGCTGTAAGGTTTCCACCCTCACATTTCAGCATATGTTCAGTCACTTGATGGCTGATTATAGCTGAGCAAATAGTTTACAATGAATAACTAACTCAACTCATTAAACTTGCTTTCTTCTTGTGGTACATCCTCCCAAAGACTGGGGTTTCTCCAAATGTGTTTCTGAATCAGAATGATTTAACCAGTTTCTTTAAACAGTATGGATAGATTCAGAACAGTGCTTTGGATGAATTCACTGTTCAAGGACTGTTGATTAGTTAATAGTTAAAATAAATTATGCAGAATTATTGTCTCTGCTCCCTGCCTGTTTAGATGCCTGTGGAAGTCTTCCTTATTAATTTAAGAGAGTCATTCTGGAATCAGTGCCACCGAAGCTTCATCTTCAAGGTATCCTACTTTAGCACAAACACAGCTGTTGGCCTGTTCTTTTGGTTGTTCTTTATAGTCAAGCCTTTGTCCGCATAGGGAAATGTATAAAGGCATCTTCATGCCTTGTTATTTTGGAATCAGTTTTTATCTTAAGAATATCATAGTTAGTTAGAATATCATAGTAGTTAATATCAAACTATTCTGGAAACATTTTAAGAAGGAAAGAAGTGTAATAAGAAGACAGAATTTCTACAGAACTTCAGTAATCCAGTCTAATCTTAATAAAACAGAAGTATTTAACAGCTCCATCTGCTGAGTACATTAACTGAAAAGGCAGGAAGAAAAGCCTCAAATTTCTGTCTGAGAGGCAAGGGTTCTTCAGATTAATACATTTTTTTGAGAATAGTAGGCATTGTGCCAACAATATTACACATTGGAATCTAGTGATGATTAAATTAGGAAATTGGTCCAGGAGATTTGTGGAAGGCAAACAAATTAAATCAATGAGAAGCTGTGTCTGCTCTGGTAAGAGGGGACTGCTATGTGTGGGAGCCAGAACAATGGCTTGGGTTCTGCCAGCAAATGCAGAAAAGCTGAAGTGGTTCTACCAGCTAATTTTTCACATGAAAAATCAGTCAAAAATGTAGTGACAAGCCAAGAAATGTGTACAAATATGTTGATTTTATGAAAAATTAATATCTCTGTAATTTATAGGTATGCTTTTCTAAAATTCTTTGCAATATTTTATGAAATCACAGTATTGTGCCCACTAGGTTACAAGAGTAAAGTAGTTGATCCCAGTAAGTAGTGTTTTTCTTAAGTGATAAAGCATTAACTGTCCTCTTTGGGATTTTTTTCTGATATAATGAATAATACTATTGTATTGGGAAAGGGATTCATTCAGGCAAAAGAGAAGCATTGATATGAATTAGCCTTATGTGTTATCTGTAACAGACCTGCTATCCACAATGGTTTAAAAATAGAGAAGGATTAAGGTAGCTGAGAATGATAGGATTGGAAGAAAGTGCCTCTGCCTTGAATGATGGCTGTTTGTAGTATTTAACTAAAATTAAATTTTAAAAAAATTCAGCCAGTAAAGCTGGCTATGCTGGAAAGGCCTGTGTCCTTTACCATGGTCAAGCCTAAAGTGATGGCCATTTAAAGGCATTTTTTATTCTGGACCTTTCCTACTGAGATTTGGGGTTCTAATGCACACTGAAATTCTAGAAAACAAATAGAGATATGATCATGGGCCTTTCTGGCCTGATCCTCAGCCTGATCTGCCGAGGAAAGTAAAATCAAAAAGGCACATAAAGATTTTTTAATAGTTTGCAGTTAAGTGGTTTTCTCCCTTTTACAAAATTTCCGTTGTACTCAGATAGAATATGACTGGTTTTCAGTCCCTTTTTATATTATACAATGAAACTGAGAGACTGCATGAAGTTATCTTTAAAGCTGTCAATAAATCATTCTGAGTCCTGAAAGTCAACACTTTCCTGCCTGTGTCCTGGTAGAGTTGCAGTGGGGAGGTGACTCAGCTGTTGTTACAAGTTTGGGTTTCTGACAAGTGAGGTGTTTGCCAGTTATGTATTTGTTCACTGGTTGTTTTTCTTGGCCACTGTCCCCTATGTAGCCACATGAGACACTATGTCTTGGCAGTTTCTCTTGGGATTGCTGCACAGGCTCCAACCAAGCGTGGGGTGCTGAATGGGATGTATGTTCCCTCCTGCTCAGACTCCTTGAGGCTGCATCTCTCAGAGAGAATGGGGATGACCTTTAAAAATATGAGGGAACCAAAAAATTTTCTCAAGTTAATAGATGAATATGTCTTGTTGAGACTGGAAGTAGGACTTAGTTGATCTTCCTACTTCCTTCATTTGGTTAAAGGTTTAGTGAGCATCATGGCAAGTTTCTGCCCTTTATCACACAATGTTTTAGGTTTGGCACAGTCACGTGGCAGAAGGTGCCAGTGAACACACAAGCTCACAAAATCCAGTGTCCCTTTCAGTGCCATCACCTTAACTTCTTATGGTGATTTTGTCTCATAAAATAGACTTCTTGCACCACACAGCATCTTGCAACCCTTCTCTTCAGAGCAATGTAAATTTGAAGTATTTGGAATAAGCATTAGGATTGTTTAACTTTGTGCAGTGCCCCTTGCCTTCAGTTAAATATGTTCCAAAGACACTTGTTTCAGACTTAAGCTCCGTGAACTCCACCAATTGGGACTTTAATGTATACAAACCACAAAGAATGTGTGTTAAAAATGGAAGTTAAAAATTCCTGTGGAGTCACTCCGTGCTTGTTTTCTTAATTTTTGCAATGTGGTTGTGACCCCACAGCTCATTTATTCCTCAAAAGCAATGAGGCAGAAGCATATGGGTGCTGCAACCAACCCTTCCTTACAGATCCTGGCCTCTCTGCAGGTCAGCAGCTGATAGACAATCTTCTCAAACAGACACCATAGGCAAAGTGGTCATTTAACTAAACCAGTGAGGTCCCTCAGAAACATGAAATATGAGAAAAGAAGAACTGAAGGAGATTTCTTGATTCTTATGCTTCTCCATCTTTGTTTTTATGTTTTAATCACACATTTTAATCTGATCTTGAAAAAATGGCCTCGATACAAAGGAGTAAAGGTTTTCATAGGCTTTTGTTTAGGCTTTCTTTGGAAGGGTTCTAAGGAGTTAAGCTGGATTTTTTAAGCTGGCTTCTTCTGCTCTGTAATTGCTTGTTAAAACCTTGTTTTTCAGCTAGTGACCTTTGCATCACTGACATTACATGCGTAGCATTAAAAAGAATTAATAAAGAAAACTTCTATTTTTAGGAGGGGAAAGTTGCCAAAATTCAGATAATTTAGACATCTCATGCATTTTTTTCATAGAAATGATTAGTAACTTTTCTTCTACAGAATAGTCAACAAATTCAAAACTTCTGCTTATAAAAGTGCACTGATTGGATTCAAATCTCATTCATTTGTAGCAACATCAAAAATTATTTTTTCCAAGTGTGGGTATAGGAATTGCACCCCACAAGCAATGAAAGAAGGAAGAGTGCTCTATAACAGAACAAGACAAAGCAAAGAAAAACCCCCAGTTAATCTTCCAGTGAATGTTCTGCTTGAATATATAATCATTTTGTCCTTCCACTAGACTGTAGAAGTTACTACTGGCTATAAATATGGGAGGGTTTTTTGCATATTCATTCCTAATTCCACTTTCTCTACTCAGTAGTTTCACTTATTCAAGCTCTTTGGATCAAGAATAAGCATGGCTTAGACCAGAAAACGAATGACATGTCAGAGTAAAAGTAAGAGCCTCCAAACAAGAACAGGGTGAGCACAGTCCTGGCTGCCTGTAAAGTAGTCTCAAATAGGGCTTTTGTGGTGGTGCCATGTTTTAGGATCCTCCTTTTATTTGCTGTGTCTCCAAACTTGGCTGAAGTGGTGATGCAGAAAGTCTGCTCTTGGAAAACCAGTCTTTTGGGGGCTGAGGCCTGTATCGGCTCCTCTAGAAACATCACCCTCTGTCTTCAAATAAGCTGGGCTCTGTCCCCAAAAAACAGGATTTAACCATTAAGCAGATGTACAAAATCCTCTTTAATATTAAAGTGGGGATGCCGAGATAGAGGGGACCTTTGCACAGCAGTACATATTGAAATTGCATTCACTCACACTAGTGAGGCCAGCTCTATCTGACAGACTTATTCTTCTTACCTTCTGGTTCTAACAGGCTACATTTTATTAAGTTTACCCAAGTTGTGTGTTTAACCTTTGTTTTTTAATGAAAGAGCATATTATGAAGTCGTCACTAGGCCAAGATCTGAAAAAGTCTTGGATATCTACCTGTTTTTTCTCTTACAACATAGCCCTGAAACCTTTTGAGTTATCAGGTCTGATATGAACCAGTACATATCCTAAGTCAAGTCTGTTATAGAATTCACAGTGTGTCCAGCTGGGAAGAGCAGAACAGAAATGCTTTCCATCTTGTCTTTCACTTTCTGTTCATAACATGTTTCTTTTTTCCTTAAGAAACAACAAACAGAAGAAAACCCCACCAAACACAAAATTCCCCAAAAACCCTTCAAACATAAACGAAATAAAAATCAACAAAATATTAAATCTTTTGGGGGGTTACTATGGGTGCCACTATAAGTGAGCTGTCAGGAAAAGTTCTGGTTTTGTATTGTGCAGCCTTCATGGTGATGGCTTTGTCTCAATTCAATTAGTTGCTTATTTAAGAGCAAAACATCTTTACGTTTTGGTACTGTGGGCAAGTTGTCTATAAAAGCTGCTAAAGAATACAATGCACAAATGTCCCAAAAAGGAAATAAAAAGACTTCTTTTCTTCTGCTATTTAAAATGTTCTTGACCCTGAAATGTATTTCTCTAAGGCCAATGAAATTAGAAAAATGTAAATGTTGTACAAAAAGAGGATCAGACCAATAAACTGTCTGTGTCTGCTCCTATTAGGACATTAATTAATGGAATTCAGTGAAGGACTGGCTGTTGCCCATGTGAAGTATTTGTTTAAACTTTTTTGTGAAATCCTGACCATCTGAAAGACGGAGGAGCGCTAGAAAATGCACTGCCAGCCCTGGACCAAACCCATCCAGATAATTAACATCAAAGCTTGGTATTTGCATCATGCTCGATGACTTCAGGGCTTCTTAAGCAAACCACTGCTCCAACTATAGAAGCAGCAAGGAAGGGTTTGTTTACAAGCCTAAGTACTCATTTAATTGATTTATTTAGATAAATTTAGGTTGCCAGTCTGTACCACTGCAAGGTCTGTTGTAAGGCTCAGTCTTCTGAATTGGATACGTGTCAGTCATGCTGAATGATGGCAGCAGTGGAGTGAAAGCTGTGCCCAGATGGACCTTGGGGGCTTTGAAAATGAAACAAAGCTCTTTCTAAAGGCAGAGACAGCAAGAAAGTTGATCCTTTTTCCTCATGGCTTGGCTCCAGGTTTTCTCCAGCAGGCCTGAATGGATCCAGCAAGGCAGTCTAGATTTTTCCAGAGAGCACCATGTGGGGACTCCAAGCAAAAAGAGGAAACATTCTGGCCCAGGCAAATGGCCACTGACAAAGCCATACCCAAGTCCCAGTGTAGTGCTTGTGCTGTGGCTCTGTCTGTCAGGGAAAATGACAACTTTAGATGGATAACTGTTGTAAGCCTTAGCACACATTGCTACAGTGCTGGAAACGTTAGAACCTATCAGATCAGCCTTCCCCTGACCTTATTTGCGCAGAGATGTGATGCCTAAATTAATGAACAAATTACTTGAAACGCAAAGCAGAATGGAAGGATTGTCAGGAAGGAACACCATAAAGTTTCAACATGACTTACATGAAACTGGAAAGAATTTGTTTTGCAGATCTATATTTAATAGACACTTAAGGATTTAGAATAAAATGCATAGAGTTTAATGGCATTTCCTGCCCATGATACAAGTTGAAAAGAAGTGAGATCGTGGTGTGGGTGACCTCATGTTAAATAGTATTTACTGGTTACAACTGAAACATTTATGACACCATCTCTGACATGTGAAATGTTTTCTTTCACGTACACTTGTGAAGAAAAATGCTTAGAAAGGAATTGTATTTTTTATGTTACTGCAATATTAATGTAAATAATCTCATTTATGATGGAAAAAAATGTGTGAGAGAGTTCTGTATAGCTATTCTGAAGCCATTTTGTTTTTTCCAGATTTAATTGTGGGTGCATTTGGAGCTGGAAAAGCAGTTGTTTACAGGTATGTGGTAAACACAGTGGGTTTGGTATTTTACAGCTTTGGTGGGAGATACTAAAATTAAAAAATGTCATATTCCCGTTTCCCTGTTGCAGTGTGTAAGAGGTGGTCATTAGAGATGATAAATTAAACATCTTGTGAAAAACAAATGCTTTTTTCCATGCTCAAAACCTGTAATTTTCAATTAAAATTTCCATGCTTAGACTTAGTTCAAGCAGCTTCTGGAATGTTTGAGCCTTTAATTAATTTTAAGTAAGAAATTTAAAAGACGTGGCATTGAAAATTAATTTCTTTCCTGGGGAAATGGTGCTAGTAAGAAATTTTAAAGTGGCCAGTCTTCAGAGATTGTGTATGTTAAGACATGAACCATTTATTGAAAATAAAGACTGCTACTTTTTAGCCTCAGTTAAAAAAAATGCACAAGACTCCATTTTACAAAACAAAAATTTGTTGCTGACTAATGTTTCACTAAATGCACTTTTTGGTTAGATGTAAAATTTAAAACTACCAAATACATAAACATTTATATAAAATCTGCTAATGCCCTCTTAGTCCAGCCATGCTGACAGTTCATTTCATTTAAGTATTCACCATCCATTGCTACAACCGTGTAGTCATATTTTTGATTCCTGTCTGGCTTCTTGTTGTCTGTATTCCCAACAGCACCTGACTGAGAATAGGCATGTTCTACTTCCCAACTGAATGTTTGTGCCAAGATAAGAATTATGTAAAATGGGAATATTAGCTCAACTCATCTAACACTGTAGGTGCAGTGAGCAGACCTGATTTTCCGACTGTGCTATGTAAGAATCATGCAAATACTTTGCAATGCCATGAGTGACTTCACAGGATGAAACATTGGATAATTAGATCCACTCTGTATTTTCAGTAACAATAAAATGTGTTCTATTTAATTTCAGAAAGTGAATAGCAGGAGGCCATTTCCTGGCCAGAATGTATCAAATGTGCAACTTGTGATACTGTTGAAATAGAATTTTGTTACCGAAATTTTCTAGGCGAAAAAGGTCTTCCCTGTTGCACAAAAGTGAAGAGAGTAATTTTATTTTTTAATGTCTTGCTGAAGTAATATAAAGAAGTAACCATAAATGCTCAGATGTGGATCAAAATATCAGGAAAGTTAGAAAACTGGGATTATGTAAGTTACTGTAAATAGTATTGCTGTCTTAAAACAGAATCTGGGCACATACTTGTTATTATTTGTCTTCTAAACTGCTTGCAGTAATAGATTATCTTATCACTTACCAACAGCTTCAGAGGGATGATTTCTGTCACCGTAACTATATATTCATGTACTCAGTACAATTTACTGATAATTATTCCTGGTTTAAAAGTCAGTTGTCTCAAGAAATGTCAGGCAGAGTTTACTTCATTATTGGCTCAAGATAGTCTACACCAACTTCAACTTTAACCACATCATGTTTATTTTTTAAGAGTCTTAAAGCATACATAGTAAGTCTGAATGTATCAGACTTATTATTAATGGAGACAGTACAAAAGAAATCTGAAAGGTGGCCAGAGGACTGCTGTAAAACCCAAAAAGGCAAACTCTGTCCCTTTGAGAAAATTCAGTGTGATAGTGTGATGAAATATGTCTGATGTGCTTCAGTCCTGGGACACATCTATTGCGTAACCATAGGATACTGTTTCCATGATGTGTTAACATGTGACGATTTTTTTTTTTTTTTTTTTTTTTTTTTTTGTGAATCTCCGTGGGATTCTGCTGGAAAGATAAAAAGGGTTCTTTTGGCTATGAGCAGCATTACAAAATTGTGTTGTCTGGAGTAACCCTACATCTCTGGCTTCTTTGCAGCCAACTCAGTTTTTTCTCTGCTGCAGCTTAGATACTAATGTGTTCCTTCTGAACGTGGTGAACCTTATTTCTATCCCCCAGAGCCAGACCTGTTGTGACAGTGAATGCTCATCTTATTCTGAACCCCACGATTGTGAATTCAGACAATAAAACCTGTCTGCTCCCCAGCTCTCAGCTTTTGGTGGCCTGGTAAGTCCATGATTACTCCATATCCTTTCTCAGATAACTTCCTGTTCCTTAATTTTATTGCAACTCTTTTTTGAACTTGTTCAAAGTTCAGAATGTTGAAACATGCTCCGAGCACAACAAAACCCCCCTACATTGAAATCTTTTTGGTATTTTCCAGTACTTAGCAGATTGTCTATCTGTGGTAGCTAAAAGTTGAGTCCTTTGATACACTGAGCCTCCTTCTGCATAGGAGGATGCTCAGTGTCTGCTAGGGGCAAGCTGCAAAGTTATATGCAATGTTTAGATGAATGAAACATAAAACAGCTAAACCAGACAAAACACATAAACAGTCATCTGTTTGTTGACAAAATGTAACAGTGAAAGTGATGCAGAGCTGGTGGACCCACCATTTTCTGTTGGAGAAAGACAGATCTTAGTCCTTTCTACAAGAGAGAAGGTATCTGGCTGGCCATCCTGAGAGAAGTTCACAGGATGTTGTTTCTGGCTGTCTTTGGTCAGAGGAAAAGTTTTTTTAGCACATCATGCAGGACAATGTTTCAACCATCCCTAAAAGAGAAACCCTTAACCACAGTAGTATTTAACTTAGAACAGAGGAAAAAAAAAATCCCAGCATAAAAAACCTTGGAGCTAATTAAAACAATTTAAGATCAGTTGCAAATACAAAATGCTTGCAGGACATTTGGAAGCTATCTAAT
The DNA here is from genome assembly GCA_027886175.1 of Phylloscopus collybita. Taxonomy (NCBI): domain Eukaryota; kingdom Metazoa; phylum Chordata; class Aves; order Passeriformes; family Phylloscopidae; genus Phylloscopus; species Phylloscopus collybita. The sequence goes on from JAJNNQ010000002.1 coordinate 19,858,525, forward strand.
AGCATGTAACACCACATAAAGGCACGTTTACTGCTCTAGAAAAAAGTCACTTTGAAAGGACCCCAGGAACAGTTTGACAAAAGAGGCTATTACAAATACATAAGATACTGTTTAAAAGTGGAAATCACAACAAATGAGGAAACTAAAATCAAAACAGAGCATAAACACGTGCAAGTTGAATATAAAATGGTAGTTAAGTCTTGCCAGAGAGACTGTGAGCAACAGATTTCTGAGATGTAAAAACATTAGAAGCAGGAAGCCTGCCAGGACGTGGGCTGGACAAAAACAATATTAAAGTGTAAAGAAGGACTCCAGAAGATAACATGAATGCAGAAATTTTGCACTGCTTTTAAACCAAAGATGGTCAAAGGATTTCCACACATTGGAGACATTCTTTACAGGAGATGAGTCCTAAAAATCATCTCAAATGTAAGATTCAGCAAAAGAATCTTAAGAATTAATTGATAAATATGAACTGTAAAACATAATAATGAGAACCAGTTCATTTAAGAGCCATTGAGGCTCTGATAAGCTCTGATACACTTAAACCAATAAATATGTGGGCTTCCAAAGTATTTGGGATGGGGTTGTCAAGAGATTTTCACCCTTGTGATTTCTACATCTAGTGTAGAAAATTGCCCATCTACATGGCATTGTAGAAGGCATTTGGTGGAACTATGTAATCCCAGAACTTTACAAAGCTTTGGCCTTTCTGGATTTTTTTGATTCAATTATCTTTTGTTTTAGCAGCTGATGTAAAAAAAATGAAATACAGACACTTGGCTGAAGCATGTTCATTGATCCAAATTATTTTGTTTCACATTTTAAGAATATTTTAAGAATTTTAAAAATGCTTAATGTCATAATGGAAAATATTTTGGAACTGTAACAGTTAACAACAGGTATTGAAAGAGAAAAGGTGGTTTTTTTGGACAAGAGGAAAAATGCCTCTCTTTAAAACTCTGAGATATTGTTTAGAAAAGGAAGGAAAAAATGCATACTCCTTTAACATATATTTTTTTGTTTCTTTTCATTTCTCCACTATAATAAGCCAGAAGAAGTTTGGCTCATATCTACAAGGGCTTTAATAGGAACATAATTTAAATTCTGTCTGCTTTATTCTAAAATACTGTTCCCTAAAGATTTAGTTCATGTTATAAAGTGACTGAAGAGCAGCTGCTATTTTCCACACTGTAATTTTTTTCCTTAGTTGATATAAGCTTGCATTGTGCATATGAAAACAATTAGTAGGGAAACTCCAACAGGCAAAGAATTCCTCAGTCCCATGGGACAGATTTCTGTACCTCTTAGCCAGCTGTGCAACTTGTATAAAACTACTGACTGACACTGCAAAATTAGAATGAAAGGAAACCTCCTACCAGAAAAGTTTCAGGAAGTGTGTGTGCATGAATAATGTGGATTATTGTACGTTTCCAAGTATTAGGAAAATATTATTTCTGCCGTGCTATAAATTGCAAAGCTGAAGCAGCAGAGAAAAAACATGCACAAAAAGTCATTTTTATGCATAGCTCAAAGATAATTGTCCTGAACTTCGAGGAACACAAAATTCCTTCTCTGCTGTGTGCAAAATGTGGCTCTTTCTGAGTTCCCAATACTAGCAAATCTATAAAAAATCTTGCAACTTTCAAGGTATTAAAGAACATAGAAAAAGACTTTTCTTCTCCCTAAGTGTGAAAAATGCAAGTTAATATCTGTAAAAAGAGGTATATAAATTAAAGCTTTTCATTTTTCAAAACCTCTTCCCACATCATGGGATTTATTATGTTCAAGATTGGGTTCTAGCTGTCCAGAGGTCTAATTTATTGGTATTTTTATTACCATTTGGGGTTTGAGTATCCACTAGCTACCTCATGTATTTATTCTTAAATTGCATCTACAAAAGTTTTTACTCACCTTTTACTAATTTAAGGTGAATATTGTTAATTCTGTTTTGTAGAGGAGCAGTAAGTCAGAGAAGTTACCTGAGTTGCCAAAAGTTGCATAGAAGTGTCCAATCATGATAAAAAAATCAATTTTTAGAATATATTTTGTATATATATTTTTATATTTCTATTTTTATATTTTTAGGCTATTTTTTTATTTGTAAGTGGTTTTCAGGTTTGAATGTCTGATTTGAGATGTGCCTTGTAGGCTATCCACCTTCTGTAAACCCACTAAAACCAGAAGTAGAGTGTTTAAAATTTTTGATCTTCAAGTTTCTACTATAAAAAATACTTCGAAAAAAAATGTAACTCATTTATCTCCAAATTCTTACTAGTAAAGTAGTAATAAAATATTCATGATCTTGAATCAGCTAGATTCAGTAAATGAGACATTGCTATATACACTTTAAAAAAAGCTGAATACAAAATTCCTACCAAAGATATAAACCCCCAAAATAATATTTCAATCTTTTCTAGCTGCATAGGTTAGACTATGTTTCTACTTTTGCTCTTTTCTACTCCTAGTATTTTCTTTTCTCATTGACCTAATTTGAAAGAGGATGTGATTGGTGCCCCACAGATATGGACCTAGGGGCCGTTGTTGAGATGAATTTGTGTGAGATTTTCCAAAGACTGTTGTCCAGTCTGACTCCATGGGTTGAATAGCAAAGCCATATGGCCAAGAGTCAGAAGATGGATACCTCACTTCTCAGGGGCTGGTCAAAGTGAGGTAGGCAGGTGGTGTCAGTTGCTACCAACACAGCTGAGTTGCTGTACAGGAGCCTCTGTGCCAGGTTTTAGCTTCAGGAGCCCAAGGGGCAGTCCCTTGATTTATCTAGTATCCCTAGTGCTACTGCAGCCTGGCCATGTGATGTAGTTTAGCCATGAGATGCTGCCAGCATTAAAACTGTGTGTTGAGCACTGGATTAGTCTTTACCATAACAAAATCTAAATGCAGGGCAAGTATTAGAGCATCAGAATAGAAGTGTATTGACTTGCTTTTGCATATTGTACTTCAAAAGGAAGCTGTTTGTTGAAAGGTCGTCCATCAGTGGACGATAACAGCTTCTTCTCACAAAGGAGGTTTGTGACCTTGCAGGTTGGGTATCAACCTTATATAGGATGGAAGCCCATAACATTAAAGCTTGGATATTTCTGCTAAGGCATTATCCATTCTTTCTCTCCATCTACAAACATGGGTGCTACAGAAATTGTTAGCAATGACAAATGACACCTGGTAAGATCTGCTAATGCCTTGCTTTTCACCTCCTGAAGTAAGTTTTCAATTTTTTTTCAGCTGCTGGAGTAGCCAGACCAAAATAATTTCTTTTTGGTACTAAGTGCAGTCTAGAAAATATTATACATTGGTAACTAGCTTTTCACCACTTCTGGTGGTATTAGGTAATTTTATTAGAGTTGACTTTTGAAGAGACTGCTCCCATCTGTGCCAAGAGTAGTTTTGAAGAAAGGGATATATTCAAGCTTCTTGTTCTTGTAAAAATATTTCTATCTACCTGAAGAACATAAAATTATTTTAAATAAACTGCTTTATTGCCCCAAGATTGTTAGGAAAATCTAGTGTATTCAGTTTTAAGGCTTTCCCTCTATTTTGTAACTACAGTTAAATACTATTCAAAGCATAATCTCATAGTGATGACATGACACCGCAGAATAAATGTGACATGGGGATCTCTTCAGAGAGGCAAGATTGATAGCATAAAAATATTCGTATACTTTAGAATGATGCACAATTTCCCATTTGTTTCTTACTTGCTGAAGTTTTCTTCCTTTGATTGTTAATTGTGTTGTTTGGTTGATTGCTCCTACAAGCAAGCTCAAAAGCTCAGCTATTTTGTTTCCTACTGTGCCTAGGAGTCAGATCTCAAATCTCTAGAAATTCTTTTGACTCCTGTCCTCTTTTGTGGTCTGTCTTTCCCTCTGCTTTTCTTTTTCTTGATGCTAAAACATCCCACAACACCTCCCCAGCATATTCTTGTTGAAGTGATGAGAGAATCTAAGTTCATCTAGGTTTGCAATTGAAATCTTTGATGTCTTTAGCACTATTGCTGAACTAAATAATAAAATCACAAACGTGTGGCAAAATTCTGCTAAAACCATAGTCTTTTCTTCTGTGTGGCCAGAGTGTGGGAGTTTTTGCAACTCCAAATTTTTGCCTTTTTGCTCTGCCATTCCCTTTTTGACATGCTCTGCCTGGAGTGGAAGGAGTAAATCTTGACTCTTACAGTAATATTTGAGAATGTGACTTCAGTTATCAAATATGTATGATGAATTATTCTGTTCATTGCAGTAAATAAAGCATACACTGAAATTGTTCTGTTTAACAAATAAAGCAGTCCAAGTTGAATTTTTGAACGCAACCTTTTTGCAAAAATGATAGGGCAAAATTTATATGATTCCTCCAAAGCAAGATAACTGAGTTTAATACAATTTAAATTCTTGAGATTACATTTGAGGAAATACACTCTGACACTATCACATGTGAGACTAGCCTTTGAAATCTGATGTGTCTAAATTGCATTTATGCACTTACACAAGATTTCCTCATTTTTGTTGTGTTGCCCTTGGGTATTTGGAAATAATTGGTTCTTCATGTATTAATTCATAATTGTAAAGAAATAGGAACATTAATAAATTTGCAATTTCTGCATGGACTGTAAAGTCATTTGAAGGCTACAGTTTAGCAGAGATTAATGGCAATATGTAATTCTTGTTCCTCAAGAAATAATGGCTTTGTTTTTTCAAGATCAAGTTCAATGAATAATGCAAATATTTTTATGTAGCTCAAGCTGATTTTAATTGTGACATACAATTTGTTGTCCATATACAAATGAAAACGTTTTATGAAGCCATGAAAATTTTCTTTAAGAATGATTGGTAGCCAGAGACACTTGCAAGCATCATTCACCTGAGCAATTTTGTTACATTACACAGGATTTCATTAGGAATTATGATATGCAGAACTAAATCTATGTGGCAGATGACAACAGAAATCAAAAATCAAGAACATCATTCCAGTGGCAGATTTCTTTTTTTGCCACTTGTCAGGGAAGTACACTCTGCTAATTGCATCAACAGGCAAAATTAATACTATTTCTCATACCATCCAGAGTAATTTGTGAAAACTTTTTCAAAGTGCAATTCAGTTAAATATTTATAAAACTTGCATAGATTCCTTACAAAGTGAAACTTTTCTATAATCATTACTTTTTGAATTTTTTTTAATTAACTTTTGTGTAAGTTAAAAGTTTTGATTAGAATGTATCAGCCAATAAAACTGTAAAAGGCTTCTATCAGTTGTTGAGTGTAACTGCAAATCTGTTGCCAGTCTTACACAGAAATATTTTTTATTGGAAAGGACTCACCTATGACTGAGGTGACATTTGTATCATTATAACTGTGATGTATTTCAAGGCTCAAAAGAGCTTGCTATACAGTCAGAACAGGCAAATTAAAACAAATTAATTTATGATGTATTGCTTTTTATAGAATGCATTGTTTTAGCATAATGGATAAAGAACATGAATCACTAGTTTCTCTGTGCTTTGATTTAGGTCATGTAAGTGCAACTTTCTGCAAAACTTAGCAAATTAAATGCAATGCAGTTTGGTTAGTCTAATGCCACAAAAATCAAACCATTTAGGTTTTATGTTTGGAATTAATTATAGCCTGTTGAAATAATGAAAATCTTACAGTAATGCCAGTGGAACACATTGGTATCCTGAGTGTTTTAATTTGCTGGAGACCAGCTTGAGCACTGACAACATGCTCTAAGGTTTTTCTGATTTGACCATGATGAACCAGAAAGGATATCTGCAGACAGTCTGCTCCAAAGGTGGCTTGCTGAACTTCAGCATAAAGAATCCAGCTTTGGCAATATTGTCAGAAGGGTCATGGGCTCTCTCAAGAACTACTGGGACCATCTGGGAGAATCTTCTCCACACCTTTGCCAGGAAGTATTCAGAGACTGTCTTCTGTTATTATTAGTGAAGCCTAGGAGAATTCCTGACTTAATTAGGGAATATCATAGGTAGTTAGATACAATCTCAGTTAACACCTTTTTAAGCAAAATGAAAATAAAAAATATGACTTGGAAAAAGCTGATTCCCAGGTCAGTCTGTTTTCTAATAATTTTTTTTTCTACTTTTTTTATTTGTAGCTTTACTGTAAGAGTCTGCGCAGAATTTGAAGGTCAAAGTATTTCAGATAAGATAGGTAAGAAATATTTTCTATTCCTAAAATTTACCCTGTCCTGCTACATTTCAGATGTATTTTTTTCCTACACTTGGAAAGACATTAGGAGTGAGATCCTCCTAAAGCAAGAAAATGCAGTTTAAAAAACAGTATTTTTGTGTGTGTATGCTGTATATATATGTAAACACAAACATTTTATTACTCACTAGAAGGATTTTTGTTTCAGATTTAGTAATTTTCTAAATAACATGAAGAATGTACCTTGTTGGAGAATGTTCTGTTTTGGAAAAAAAATTAAGAGACAGAGGTCCATATGATCTGTCAATGAAATAAGAATGCTTAAATTACATATCCTGCATAATTTGAATCAAAACCTAGTGGGCTTTTAGACAGGCACTTAAAGCATGGGTTAGTTAGTCTTGGAAGACTTGCATAGGTTAATTAATTGTAATACATAATTAATATTTTACTATTTTCCTTCTGTTAAATCAGTAAGTAATTTATTTATTTGTATCTGTTAGTGCTGAAAGGTGAATTACAATTAGATTCCTTGAAACAGAAAGGAGCTGTTAGGAGAACCCTCTTCTTTGATTACCATCAGTCACATCACTACTTCTCCATTGTGATAGAAAGACAGAAACAACTCCATTGCCAGGACTTCCTTGTTTATCTCAGAGTAAGTTGTTTAAAATATTTTTGGTTCTCATCGTTTGAGTGGTACCAAGGATTTAAAGATAATAATAAAAAATGTCACTGGAAAAGTGCCATCGGCCACCGGTGACCACTCTAGTGGTCACTCCGGTGCTGCGACCTTCCCCAGTGAGACCGTCCCAGAATGGGTGGCTCGGGCTTCTGAGAGGCACAGGCACTCGGTGGTGATTTGCTCTTTTGTGAAGCTGCACAAGGCAGCTATCTCCGGCAGCTCTTTCCCTATCAGCTCTTTTGTGAGGCTGCTCTAAGCAGCTCTTCCTGGCAGCTCTTCTTCAGGCGACACTGGAATGAACAGGAGGCAGATGTCCAGTCTAGAAGGCTCTTTATCCCCAGGAACCAACAACTGAATGCCCCAAGGGGCGAAGAGTGTGGGCTTATATAGGGTTTAGGAAAGGCGGGGTTAACAACTTGGACCAATCACGGAGAGGATTGAGAAAACAACCAATCGGGGAGAGGATCCAAAATGTACCGATCAGGGAAGGGGAAAAACCAGGAAGTAGGGAAACAACCAATGTGGTGCAACAAATCAACATAACATAGAACATAACATAGACATAACATAGATATAACATAGACATAGATATAACATAGACATAACATAGAACATAGGGCTCATGGTGAAACATTTTGCTCTCCCTAACTTGAAACTCAGTCTCCTAAGGAGACTTCCCTATGGGGAGCTCTGCCATTGTGCATTCAGCCTATGTTCTCTCCATGGCAGGGCAAGCTCCCTTGTGGTAACCTCAGGGGTTACCACAGAAAAGGAAGAATAATTTCCAAAATTACAGAAATGGGACACAATATTGACCTCATCTGCATGTTCAGTATGTCCAGAGCATACTGCTACCTTGAAAAAATTCCCTCTGTAAATCTTTGGCTTTTGTCAATATAAGTATGAAAGAAAGACTGATTTTGAAGAGTTTAGAATTTCTCTGTGTAAAAATACATTCAATTCACACTCTTCTGATACAAAATGCAAGATAGCATTCCTTTTTTGGTATCTCTTCACTTTTTTAGTGCTCACCGTGCAGTAATAAACTAATCATGTTAGATATCATGCCAATTCAGGTTCAAAAGATTTTAATGGAGTCTTACCAGAAATATTGGCCTAAAATTCATGCATTTTTAAAAGTATTTTAAAGATATTTTAAAATGTTTTTAGAAAAACTAAAACTATGGAATTTAAGTTGTGAAGGAGAAAGGGTCAACACTTGCTCACTTGCAGGTGGAGTTACCTTATGCAATTGAAGTAGATTCCAAGTCTGATCCAAGAAATGTGGTGGGAGGTGAAATGGAGAAGTTCCAAACACTATGTAAGGACATATCTAGAAAATAAAGACGGTTGAGTTTTACCATTGCTAATTGTTAGAAATTCTTGGTTATGGTACAAACCAGCAATATTACCTCCACAAATCCACATATGCCCTACCTCCATTTCAAAAGGAAGGGGGGCAGTAGCTGATGGGAGTTGGTTCTGTGTGTCTCTCTCAAACAGCTTCATTTTAGGCTAATGCTTTGAAAAAATTCTGAGTCTACTCAGCTCAGCCAGCTTCTTCCAGATGTGGGGCTGTGGAGGCAATGTGTTCTGGGCATTCCAATTACTGGTGAGTCACTTTGCTTTCCTAATGACACCACATGCAGCCAGAATTTGGCCAGCATCTGTCAAAGAACCATGTCTTTACCTTCAATAAAGACCACATCTTTACCTTCAGAAGTCTGAATCTGTTGTCAAACCATACCAGCTGAAATAAACATAGTAAACCATTGTTTTTTATTATGTGATTATCACTCACAGGATGAAACAGAATTTAGAGATAAATTATCTCCCATCAATATAAGCTTCAATTATAGTTTGGATGAGTCCAGTTTTGAAGATAGTCTGACTGTGAAGCCAATACTGAACTATTACCAGAAAAACTCACTAGCAGAGCAGGTATGAATTTTGCATGCCACATTTTCTGTACATAAATGTGAAAGCATTTACAAGTATTATGTATGTCATCTTCCTAAAAAAAGAGAGTATCACAGACAGAAATTACACAACAGGGATTTAGTTAGTACAGAATGTATATTGAATATAAATATAGAACCAACAGGCCTTTCAAATATTTCCAAAACCTTTTTATGCTCATAGTTTTGATTGCCTTCTAGAATATGTAAGCCAAGTTAAGTGTGGAAAAGGTCCTGACGATTATATTGTTCTGCTGAGGACGTATTTGACCATTTAAATAGTCTCCAACCTCCAACTACCATGTGAAAAGGAACTTATAGAAAGGAGAAAAAAATAATTCACTAAGACACTGCTAGTGGTATTTAAGACACTTGGGTTAGCAATATTTAGTGAAGTGATTTAGACTTCGAGGCATGTACTAACTGTATTATAATTTTTTTACTTTGCAATGATACAGGCTTACATTCTGGTGGACTGTGGGGAGGACAATTTATGTATTCCTGACTTGCAACTTTCTGCAGTGCCGTAAGTTAAATAAAATAAATTATTCTTTATATAAGAAAGTTCAGACACTGCTAACTGTTGCAACAGAATGAATAAGTAGAACACACTTGTGTTGTTTATTGCAACTTATCATTCTTACCTGATTTCCAGATTTAAAATTGTGCATCCATTTCAGCTATAAAACCAAAAAATGGAGAAATATACACTTGGAAACCACATTCATTATGTTTAATGTTTATAGAAAATGTAGTTTGAAGGTGTTTCTTAGGAGTGGTTCTAGTTCTCTGAAAACCAAGAGATGAGGCAAATTGTTGTTCATAGGAGGTTTCAAGGTTTTCTTTATTTCAGTGTGCCAGTGACTTTGAACTTGGACACAATTCTCCTGAACTCAACATAAGGTGAAATAAATTGATCTCAAAATATGTAAACTGTTTCTCCTATGGAGGGAGAAATATGCCAGGCAGGGCAAGTGCACGTCAGAGTTACCTGACTCCCATCAGGATCAGTCTGTAGCTGTGAAATAAAAGGGCACAGTGCCATTGTAGGTCTCAGGAGAATTTCTGTCTTTGTTTGTATTACAATGGACATGAGGAGAGAACTACCACCTTTGTGTCCTCCAGAAAACAATGCTGATGAGACCCCTGTGGCAAGTGATTCCTCCACTAAATACTTCTTGCTGTTTAGAAAGTAGTCCGGGTCTGAAGTTTTATACCAGTTACTTTCAAGTCTTGTGGTAGTCCATTTTGGCCATGATGGTGGTTTCTCTTGACCTCTTTTCTACCCAGGTGCTGGTATACTTTTTCATGGGGTCATTTTTATAGAAAATGTTTTATTAATGTTCACAGAGTATTTTCCAGGGCAGATACTCTGAGAGCCAAATGTCCTTCTGCTTTATTCATACGTAAATCCTAATTGTGCATGTTTTAACTCCTGACAAGTAGTATGTTCTGCACAGGGATACAGATCAGCTAATAATTGGAGAAGAAAACTGTGTCATGCTCATAATAAATCCAAGGAATGATGGGGAAGGAGCCTATGAAGCTGAGCTACACATAAAGATTCCACCTGAAGCAGATTACACTGGGGTTGAACGCAACAACAAGGTAAAGTAAAATCAAAATGTTAGCAATAATGAAGCAGACAAGCAACAACTGAGAGCAAGGATAAGCTACATAGGCTGTACCAGCTGAAAGCAGCACATAAAGAGGCTCCTTTCAGGAAGGGGGATTCCATCCACTCTCAGCTATCCTTGCTTGCACAGCCCAGGGTAAAGATAAGCCATGCCTCTAAAAGATAGGAAGGACAGGACCAATTTGTTCAGATCCAGCACAGGTTCAGCTCCTTCCCATTAGCTTATTTATAATATAACACAAATACTCTCACATTTCTTCTAGGAATAGAGGTGTTCACAGAATTCAGATTTTGAACCAGTGAACAATACCAGTAGCAGAAAGTAATACTGCCAAATTCCCTTAGTGCTTCCAATCTGGGATCCCATGGTACCAACTCCCAGCCAGAGTTAATGAGCCCTGCTGACCCCAAGACACTTGGACACTGCTGTCTCCTCTCACAGCACACCAGCGTTTTACTATTATTAAGGATGTCCCAGTCTCCAGTATCCTGAATAGCTGGATATTACCTGTACTATAAACTTGACAAAGTTGTTTTTCCTTGTTCTCAATTCCATTATGTTATGAATGGACCAAAAATGCAAATTAAAATGTAAAATGTGCCAGTGTTCTCAGGACTGACTGAAGTCCTGCTGAGCTGTACTGAACATGCAGTGTTTTTCCTTTTTGGATCTGTTTGTTTTTTAAGAGCAAAGATGAAACACTATCCTGCAAACAAGCAGAGTGTTCGTGTATTCTCTGTTGGACAGCAAGTCTGAATTGCCTCATCTGCACATATATCTCCCAAGCTGTTGCAACATGAGCCTGCTTTTTTTCTGTTAGTGCCTGGAATGTTCAAAAGGGCCTCAAGGGTGAGAGTGGGAGAAAGCAAGTTAATTTCCTTTCTAAAGGCAGATGTTTTTAAGGAACAAGGTAACTTACAAGGTATTTCCTTATTCTCCTGTCAGTGACTTTATTAATGGGCTTCTAACCTAGTTTGAAAAAAATTACAAGAAGTAATTTCTATCAAAGATGGTAGAAATTCTCTGCAACCTCACATCTCAGAAGCGGATCTTAATGACACCAGCCTTTTCATACTGCCTGGTCCTTTTGTTCTCTTAGCAAAGCCTCTGGTTTTTTGGACTGTAATCTACAAAATTTAAGTTCTTCTCTTTCATACCCTACGAATGGTTACCTTTTTCCTTCGTTCCTCTTTAGAAATCTTTCACTTTTCTTTTAGACTTTACCGAGGTGTCAGAGGAGGCACTAATTCCAGCACCCAAGCACCTATTAGCACATATCTGTTATTTCAGGGACATGAGGGTGGGGGTGGGCAAGAGGCTGGACATCAGTTGGCAATGTGCACTTACAGCCCAGAAAGCCAAATGTGTCCTGGGCTGCATCAGGCTTTCCAATACCTGAAGGAAGCCTAAAAAAAAGACAGAGAGGGACTTCTTACACTAACATGTCGTGACAGGACAAGGGAGAATAAATTCAAACTGAAAGAGAGTAGGTTTAGATTAGATATTACGAAAATTTCTTGCCTGTGAGGGTGGTGAGGCACTGTAACAGGTTGTCCAGGGAAACTAGGGATGCCCCTTCCCTCGAAATGTTTAAGGCCTGGTTGGATGGACCAACATAGTCTAGTGGAAAGTGTCCCTGCCCATAACAGGAGAGGGTGGAACTAGATCTTTAAGGTCCCTTCCAGTCCAAACTATTCTATGGTTTGAACCAGAGAGAAATCATTCAGAGCTTTTTATGATTTTAGGAAAACTTTAATTTTATAGTGCCAATATGATAGACTTATGGAGAAAGGAAGGGTAGAGATCCTGGTGCTTTGGAAGAATAAAAAGAAGCTGGAATGAGTTGGGAAGGAGTTTTAAAGTTAGAATACTTTTTCTTTTGAAGACAAAATTTTAAAAACTCAAGGAACACAATACAACTACCTCATTCTTTTCAGACTATGAGGAACATAAAATGCCTTTCTGACAAATTCAATTATGAATCCTTGTAGATTTATAAAAAACTTGTCTTCCTTTTGTCCACATTTAGTTAGCTCACTCCCACACATAATTTATTTCATATTCTTTGCTTTTCATACTAACTCCATTCAAAAAGATGTCATCATGTTCTTTCTGAAAAGGATCAAAACATTAGTCCTACTTTCTACATCATTTTTAGTGTCTTTCTTTCTGCATTTCAAGAACTATTTTCACAAGGATTACAAACGGCACTGAAAGTAAGTTTATTCTTTCCATTGTTTCTAAATTGTAAATGTATATTTCTTAAAACTATGGGGTTTTTGCAATATTATGTTTCCATTAAGTAAACTGAAATATTAACTTCTAAGTAAATTTGGAAAAAAAAAAGATACTGTAAATTTCTTCTGAAATTTTCTAAATGTAAATTCTTCTGTTACCAGAATGACCAAATTCTTAGGGGTCATAGTATAAATGAGTATAAGTGAGTATAAATGAAAGGGACTCAATTCATTCAGTTTACAGGACTTTGAGAAAATACAGTAATTTGAACTGACAAGATAACAGAAGAAATTATCACACTGGATGCAGTAAACACTGAAGTGTATGGAATAAAAGGTCTCTCCATCTGCAGGAACTTTTTGAGGCATGGACTAGAGATGAAAATTACAGTTTTCATGTCAGTTGCAGTGGAGTCAGGATTTCAGTTCTTTTATTTGTGTTTGTGTTGTATCCTGACAATGGGGCATCTGTGAGTGCTGCTGAAATATACTTAATTCAATGCAGACCAATTTCAGCAGACAGGTAGATTTATGGTAGAGTCCATTGCAATAATGTTCTTAAAGCTGTGCCTCTATGACTGCATTTCCTCTTGGTTGCATCTGTGTTTACAGTCGTCTGTGTAGCTGTTTTCCTCCAAACTGCAGAATTCCTGGTGTTAAGGCAGAGATAAGATTCTCCTCAGAGCCAATAAAATAGGTAGACTGAGACCAGAATAAATTAAATGTAATTGGCTGAATAAATCACTTCATACATTTTTGATAAAACTGAAATATGTAGAATCTGTAGAATCAAATAAGTCAATTATCTGAATTTCTGTCAAATTTCGAAGTGACTGTATTCATAGAGGATATTTGTGTATTGTGGAGCTATTCTGAATCTATCTAATAGAGAAACACATATTAAGTGCTTAATAGAGAAACACCTTAAGTACCTCCAGTGTCCACCTTGCTTTTATTTCTTTATTTCATGTTAACAATGTATTGTGTTATTCTGTATCATCTGAACACTTGGAAGCTGTTGAAGTCAAAAACTTAACTAAAAATTTCTTGCCTTCTACCTCCTCCCTTCAGTTTTATACAGTATAGTGTTTGACCTGCCTCAGTTGGCATTATCTTCTTATCTTGGACCTGATTCTGTAGAATATTGCACACAAGTTGTGCAACTGCATAAAAAATGAGCAACATTTTGCAGAAATGTGATCATATGCAAGTGGAGACGCAAGTGAATGTCTGTGATCTTAAAGTCTGAGGTCAGGGATATGATTTTGGAGCTTCATTGATTCCTGCAGATGCTGACACATCCTTCAGTCAAAAACTGAGGATTGAAATAGAATTTCTTTAAATGAAATCAAGTGTGTTTTTCATCAGTTGTATTGTGGAAACACTTAGAAGGTCCAGAGACCAGGTAAATGAGAAAATTGCCACAGCTTCTCTAGTTCCTGGAAACCCATTGGCCTGCAATAACTGTTCATGTGCAGTAGGTGTGAATTTACTGAAATTACCTGCAATGAAGAAAGTATAACCATGTTATATTACCTCATATTTCCAACAGTAGATCCAGAGACAGTATATACTGCTATATGGTATATTCTTTCACTACAACAGTCACTAGCATGACTGTGTGTTTGAATCCCCAGCCATTGCCTGAATATTGTGCACTAATCCTTTGCTCCATGACAGAATTGCCCATATTAAACAGCTCAATCCTGCCTTTGTAGCAAAAGCTGGGACCCAAATTCTTATGGAATAATTAGCAAATCAGGCAAATACAAGCACTAACAGATATTTGTTATGTATTTTGTATTTATATTTGTATTTGTATTTGTATGTATAACATTATGTATTTTGGCAGAGCTGCCTCTGCTCAGGCTGGAAACTGCAGTGTGGTAAAGACAACATCCAGATGGGTAGTGCAATGGATAAGCCTTGGGCCATTTCCCACCATGCCTTTCTGAACTAAAGCATGGCACTCTTAAAATAAGAAAAAGACCTGGAACATTCTTGTCTTACATGGAAATTCTTAGACTAGATACATTGTGGCTGGCTAGATGAGATGTGATTTGAGCTTGGTGAAGGCAAAGACTACTCTTCATACATCAACTAGATACATACATATACATCAACTAGAAGATGGTATCTAATCCATCCCCTTTCCCTCAGAAAATAAAATTGGAAAGTGATAGTAAAGGAAAGAGGAAGTTTTTTACTTGCCAGCCTGTTGTGTTTAACTGTTGTGGCATCAACTGGTAATTCATCACTACAACCACAAAAAAAGAGTTTCAAGTTTGTAGACTGCCTGGATTACTTAAAGCATCCAATCAATTTTTAGTTAAAATGCACCCTGGGAGCACACGTGTTTATTGTTGGGGTCTTACTTCTGCTCAAGACTACCAAAAAAAAGCATGTATTGCTACAGAAATGTGAACTGCTACCAATGTGAGGTAGAAGGGCTTTGTGGCAAGCCCTTCCATCTGGCTGAGTTGAATGTGAATGCACTGATAGTGACAATAGTAGGTGTACAAGTGTCAGCTCTTGCTAGCTTCCAGCCTGGTTTTAATTTTCTTGTTTTGTACTTAACCACTTCAAAAAGGTGATCAATGCAAAAAAAAAAAAAAAAAAACAAAAAAAAAAAAAAAAAAACAGTAAATCTCATTATGGAAGGAATTCTATGACAGTTGACCCTTTGTCACATCTTCATACTGCACAAATTAGCTTTTTTAATGCTGGTCATATAAATTCTGCACCATTAATCATTTTTAGTCTAGGAAAATATCCTCCAGATTGTAGAGGAACTACTTGAAAAATTCCTCTTTTTTCTCAGCCTTTGAGGGACAAAAAAAGAAGTGTGAAAAGGGCTGATCTACTCTGTGCTGGTCTATGATACAGCCTCTTTAAAGAAACTGCCAAATATCTAATATAAATGAGTATTTATTTCTTACTTTTAGACCTCAATTTCAAGCCCCCTCCCCCAATGAAAGCAAAACTATATACCCACACATCAAGATCAAGTGAACAATTTTCCAGACAAGTTTGATTCCAACTGTGTTAACACCCTCTTTTCTCCCATGTGTTGCTTCCCACCTCTAATTAACCAGCGGGAAAGAGTGTAAAAACGCTTCCTTCCCAACCCTAGAGAGGCTTGGGAGGCTATTAGTGCCCTGGACATGCTGTGTAACAAACTTTGTTTCCTCCTAGCAAACTATAAAAATGTCAGCGTACAATGAGGTGTGCGCTGAGGGCATGCTTCACATGGGCTCTCTTTAGGACATGCCCTGTCTTTTCTTTTAATCTCAGGAAATTATGAGGACAACATGTCCATACTGGCTTTTATAGATGGCAAGATGGCTTTTATAGATAGGGCAAATCGGACCAGGGAGTTCCCAGGTCTTTTTATGTCAAGGGCATGAACTTGTTCACACTGCTTCATCTGTGAGAATCACAAATGAGCAGAAAGGTAATACAACTTGCTGCATCCTGCTTTTACAAAGCTGGTTTACTTCTGCATATATATGGAAACACCATTTACTGGAGATGTCAGAAAGGAAAACAGAAACAACCCCCTCAGCCCCTGCCCCGCATTTTATTGAAAACTCCTCACATTTTATTGCTTTGCCTTATTCTGTATCTCCTAGCTTGCACTATTTTACAGCTGTTCCTCTTCTTGTAGAGTTTGTTTTGTTTACAGATGATATTACTAGTGATAAAAATTGCTGTAAACAACAAAAACCTTTATATCTGATAATGTGAAAGTCTATCTCCTTTGTTGCTAATTTATAAACACATATAGCAGTTTGTGTTTTTACAGAAGTATTTAACATTCTAAGTATTTTACCACAGATTGGAAAACAAAGATCTAGAATTGATCCATATTCAAGTTTTGCCAATGTCAGAAATTCATTATAGAGGCTTCTGGTGATGGATAACCCTGTAATTACTGTGAGACCTGTTCTTCTCATTTATTTTTTGCCTTCTCTTTGTTTCTCTGTTCAGTCATTATGGCTATATGAATGATTCACAACAACAAAGCAGTATGGTAAAACTAGACATAGAGTGATCTCATCATGATTCTTAAGGTACTGGGAAACTATCCTGTTTGTTTTTCCCTGGCATCAGTTTTCCCCCATTGTCTGACAATAACCAGCTAAATGTTTTGATAGTGCACTAAGCAGGTGTCCGTAATCAAAGGAAAGGTCACAGTCAAAACGGCATCACTTTCCCAACTGGATGCATTTCACTGTGATCTCTGACCTCTGTATTGGTGTCCTTTTGTTGCAGGCACTGCGTGTTTTGAGCTGTGATTACAAGATGGAAAATGAAACTAGAATGGTGGTTTGTGATCTTGGGAACCCCATGGTGGCTGGCGCAAACGTAAGGGAAAACCAGATGCATTTACTGATTTTTATCTAATTGAATTTTAAAGGGGAACAAATGGAAATTTATTGAATTACCAGAATGTGTCTCAATAAGCAGCACATAAACCAAATTATTTACAAGACAAGAATTTGTTGGTGTAATAAGAGGTAGAACTGTGCTTCCAAAAAATTAACAATTTGTTTTCCTAAAAGATTAATTCTGCTAGAACTTGAGGTTTATGTCACTCAAAGAAAATGAGAGTGACTCAGTTTATCACTATCATTTCATTAGAAGTTGCACTAGTATAATGAGAATTCCAATCTATAACATTATTGGTTTATTTCTCCCTTTTAGTATTCCCTCTACTTAAAATATATAGATATATGTATAGTAAATGACAACTTCTTCAGCCTGATTCTCATTTTGAGCGCATAGGGGTTGTCTTACCAGTTTATGTCGCAATTTATATCAAGGAAAGTGTGTTTGGAATAAACTTTTGCTTTAAAGTTATTATTTTAATTCTAAAGATTTTCCTAAGAAGCCTCTCATAAATCTTACTACACATTAGATGGAATGATGGTGGCCTTCTTTTTGGACAAAAGCAGAACTGTATAATAAATGATGATGAACACTAGATAAGCAAAAAAATAAGTTTGGAAATAAAAAAAATCCACAATTGTCATTCTTTTGTCCCTTCTTCATGGCAAAACAACCCAGGAAATCCCAGAAGTGTTAAATCCGGGAATGTTCAGCTATGGATGCTCTTGCAGAGGAATTTAGTGTTTCTCATAAATTCATAAGTTCTATATTAAAAGAAAATAATCCAAATATTGATACCTAGATTAAAAAGTCCTAATAAAAATGAAGCAGTCAGCAGCATAAACATATATCAGGAATAAATAACAGCTTTTAATTGAAAACTATTACTGTTTGAATTTCATATTGGATCTATGGCTTTGCAAAGAAACCAAAGCAAATTTCTTTAGTATTTTCAAATTCCCTACTAAGTTAAGGTTTATCCCATGGAAGACCAATATTTCAATCTTCAGTCTCTCTATAGAGGGAGGCTTTCTTGGCCTCTCTTAATCTTGAAGCAGTTCTTGTCTGACCCTTGATAGAAGAACAAAATGGGTCATATCATTGGCGATTGGGAGTAAAATAAGTTTCCTTGGATCTCAGGGATAGCTTCAGATCAGCCATAGAACTTTAGAAAGTGAATGAGGGCAGGTGTCTCATACAGTGATCTGCTTGCATGGTCACAGGCAGTCCCAGAGATTCTTTGGGACTACAGGGAGGTGAAAATTGAACTCTAGGTGATGGATCTCCTGGGAAGAGAAATCTTTCTGGTGAGGATCCTTCTCCATTGAACTACTTTGAACTAGAAGTCCAAAGAGATTACTATGAACATTTTCTGGGAAGGACATAGACAAGAAGGCCAAAAGATTTTGTAGGTTTTGTTTTGTTATACTTAGTGAAAATCCTAAAAAGTAAAAGTAATTGAAAACATTTTTGAGGAATGGAATTTTCATAATGGGACACAATGATCAGCCAAAGCATGATACAAATTCCAATTCAAGGCAAATAATATCTTGTATTGAGAAGACAGCAGTTTTACTTACCTGCTTAGTAGTTTCCTAGTTAGTCTCAAGGCAGAAGCAAATTCTCAGGGTATACACAGAAGTGGACAAGAATATTATGGGTATTGGGATGCAGTGGAGTAGGGCAGGAGAGCATAAAACCCTTTGGCCTGGAAGAGAAAAGGAAGACCAAACACAAGAGACACTAACTTGTAACCCAGAAGAAAATGTTTGCATATTGTTATAAGCATAAGTGATGGAAAGGTCTAAGTGTAGCCTACAGACCCTCATACTCCTCCCTTTGAATCCAAAACCCTGTTTCCACATCATCCTTCACCCAAAATGCTAGCAGTGTGAGGACTTCAGGAATACCATTTGGTGGCCACTAAAACATTACTACTCTCACATGTCTCTTTTTGAATTTCACAGCATAACTAATCCTTCTTTTCTTCAGAATCAACTATAGAACTGCTGTAAGTTCCATTATCAGATACTCCTTAGCAAACTACTTCATAAAGAGTGAAGTGGCAAAATAAAACAGCACGGTTCATAACATATTCTAGGGTTTTCTACTTTATAACAAAATAATCCAGCCCTTTAAAATTGAGGCATACGAAAGTAGAGCATTACAAAGCCAGATGGCAACATGGTTTGATTAGAGTAAGTGAAATCTTAAATCCTAAGTTCATCTTTGAAGCCAGCTCTCCTGGACACTCAGTAAAGGTGAAAGGACTTGTGTTTTTTCAGTCCAAACATATTTATGATGGCAAATGTACTTCCAAAAGCAAAATACCAGCCCTTTGTAAAAATTGCATAAATCTCAAAAGGTTGCTCTGATCCATTTCCAGTTTTGCAAAACAATTCTGCTCTGGCAGGAGATCAGTTATTCACAAAATACTCAGAAAGGGACTCTTTGTGGAAGTTGTGAGTGGGAAGGAAGGGTTAGGTCAAAATTGAGCATTCCTAAAACTCTTTAACTATTGAGTCACCTTAATGACTTGCCAGCACCCTGAAATCCTAGAATTTTTGAGCTCTTGAAGATCAACTTCTGATTATGAGGGTCATGTAGGGATTTTGTAATATAATCCATGGGATATTACTGCAGCAGACTACAGACTACAGTCTTCACATCTTCAAAATGCATTATGTCATCTGTGTCCTTAAAATTATTTACGGGCAACAAAAAAAAAAAAAATACTTCACTTTTTGAGTAATATCTTTGAAGTAAAAAAAAAATTAAAAAAAAAAAATGAAAGAGTGAAAATGAAGATAAAAAGAATTGGTAAGGGAAACCTCAATGCCAAATGGCCCAGAATGCAAAGAAAATGTCTGACAACATCTCACTGGCAAAGATTGCTCAACATACTTATTTATGACACTGAAATGGATCAAACGGACAAGCTTCCTAATGCCTATTCAGTGGCATTAGCAAGTGAGAAAATTCTAGTAGAAAAATCTGGAAGTTTAATACAAATAAGGCTAGAAGACTGAAGGCTTGGAAAATTTTGCCAAGTAGTATGTACCAAACTGATTCTTCAAGAGCTCCAGGTTTTATCTTTCTTTTATGCACTGTAAGACACTTCAAAAAAAGCTCCATCTCTGTCTCCCAGCATACTCCTAAATCCTGTCAAACATAATAGATTAAAACTTATTACTAATAGCAGAAATATCATGTGTTTCAAAGATACATGATGTTGCAAGCACGGAAATAATGCAATTTTAATTAAACTAACTTCACTTCAAAAATTTTAAGTAAAAATAAGCTATTCTGATAAAATTTATGTCCTACTAAAATAAGGATGTTGAGTAATTGCTAAGTTATAGGTTCAAGCAAGTTAAACTCCTTTGGCCTCTAGGTTTTCAGCAAGGGCATGTGAGCATCTTTGCCCCATTATTAGTAGCAATGTCAAGGGTTACTTGACATTAACAAAGTCATATGACTATACAGAGACAACATCTGCAACTTATTAGAGTTGTACAGTAGGAGTGTGTTTCACTATTAAATAGGGGATTATGCCTCAGGAGTGTAATAGATCATCAAACTGCAGTTCATGTCTGCTCTGTCTGGTGAAAATGCTATCTTTGATTCATCAAATGTTTTTCCTGCTATAAGTGGAAACAAATTTATTTAGACTAGATAGTAAAAACAGTAAGAGAAATGGTGAGTTTAATATTTGGGATTTTTTGTCTGAAAGACTAAAATAAGTTATTATATTTTTAAAGATGAGTGGAATACCAATAGAGTTGCTAATATCATCTCCAAAAAGTGAGCTTAAAATTAAAAAGAGCTTACATCTATTCCAAGTCAGCTATTCAACTTCTGAGTAATTTAATGAGCACTGTCTTTTCATCTGAAAAATTTTGCTTAAAAAGGAGAGATCACCTGTAACAATGGCATTAAGATAATCAGAATTCAAAGATTTGAACTCACCATTCCATTTATGATGACTGTATTGCTTCAGCATGAGTCAGCTGAAAGAAGTTGAAAAATGTTAGCTAAGTTTTGTTCTGGTGATGGATTGCATTGCACCACTGCAAATGAAGAAATAGGAGAATTGAATGAAAAAAATTGCTGGGAAAAAGGAATTGCTTTAACATATGAAATTACATCCACAGAGAAAAATTCCTCATCTTCAATGATGTTGAATGTAAGTCCCTACATTGGTGTGTCCTGTCCCGTTGTTGACAAGGTTATCTTAAATATTCTAAGGAAATTATGCCAAGCAGACAACTTTTTTTTCTTGCCCCACCTTGCTCCCCAATCTAGTCAGACATTGGCAGAAGTGAGGGAATGATGTCCTCATTTCCTGATGCCTTTTGATGAATTTCTCAGGAAGATTGTTTCTCCACATGGAGGATATATCTATATTACCATTCTTTTTTAAAAAATGGAAGTATAATGTTCATGTTATCCTGCAAAAAATTCTGCCATCAGGCCAGATGGAAGGTAGAGAGGGAGTGAGAAGTTGTAGAAATTGCAAAATTTGCATTTTGAAAATTAGCAAATTTAAAACGTGCAGTTGAAATAGTGAAAACAATAATTTAAACATTGCAGTAGAATTTAAGTAATTTAACATTGAGGGCAAATGGCATCTTCTGTTACTCACCTGCCACTTACACACTGGGGCTGTAAATATGTTCAACAAGAAGCTTACAGAGACCCCATCATAGGCTACTGTATATTCCTTCTCTAGTTAGCCCTTCTCTCTTCTCAATAAACTTGATTTGCTTATCCCTGCTCTTCTTGCAAAGCAAATGGAAATTGTCAAAGGGAGGAAGCCAGGTCTGCTCAAACGCAAGGCAGCACCAGTGGGGGCAGTTACCTCCCTCAGTTTTGGGAACTGTGTTTTACTCTCTCCTCTGGTCACTCACTCCCAGTTGGGGCAGATTGAACTGCAAATAAACTTTGAAGCTGTATTCCTCTTAACTGAATTGTAATGGAAAAAAAGAATCAAACTAGAAGTGAATTAAAATTGCTGCTAATTTAGCCTCAGGTGCTCAGTCAGCCCCACAACACCTAAAGCATGCAGCACAGAGCTCCCAGGTGCAGAGACAATGCAGGGGCCAGGAAGCCCTGCAGACCTGGACAAAGATGTGCATGGATGGAGGCAGGGATGAGAGCTGCCAGACAACTGTTATTTTCTTTTGGCTTGGCAAAGCAAAGCAAAGACTGTCTGGATGAAGAAGGGCCCACTGCTGTGTTCTTGGGAGTGTGCTTCTCTATTCCTCTGATCTTTCCTCTCTCCAGCCAAGTTTTCCATCTGGTGACATACACAGGCAGGATGGTATTTTTTCCTGAGAACAACTAGATGATGTTGTTTCATACTAATTTTAAAAAGCAACAGTATCCAGTGTAAGTCTATGAAATGCAATGTTGAACTGTACTGCTTTATTGATCTGGGGGGGATCAACTGTTTCTAGTAACCTGTTGTTTTGTTTCTTTCTCAGTTCTCCACAGGCATTCGATTTTCTGTTCAGCATTTTGAAGATGCAGATTTCAGCATCAATTTTGAGCTGCAAATAAAAAGGTTAGATATTTTATCAAGAGCATGGTTATTTAAAATATAAATTCCTATTGGCATATGAAGTTTATATAATAAGGTCTCTCTTTAGTATCAGTAATTATTTCAGGAGCTTTCCAATGGTAGCTTATGTCAGGACAACTTTTGGGGTTGGAGCCTTGTTAGCTGTTAGGAAAATCAGTCTTATTTATTTAAAATTCAGGTTAACTGATTTTGGTCAATGATCCAAGGATCTTCTACAGATTTGCCAAATCCAAACTTTATTTTCTACTTCAGAATTAATAAATAGTAATCACTTTTGTAACAAAGATGAATATGTACAAACATATCATGCTCTGAATTAAACCAGACATCCTTCTTCTTCGCAAAAAAATTAGAAAATTGAAGGAAAGCAGTTAAAAAAATCTGCTCAGCAGATTTACTGGCATAGAGAGAACTGTTGCAGTTTGATGCAGGTGAACCTTTGTAATTTTCCCATTAGGTTCTTCCCCATTTGTGCGCCTCACAATACTGCAGAATCTTGTGTTTTATGCTGAGCAGTACTTCTTCCACAGGAACAAAAGAGCACAAAGTTGGCTAGGTTAGGATAACAGCATAAACAAACCTGGGACTTTTTTCAGTAGGTGGCAGGACTTCTGCTCCATCTGTCCTCATCAAATGCACACTGGAGTTCTGTATGGGGCCCTCTCTGCCCCCCACACAGAGACTTAATTGCTAATGTCTGGCCTTTAATGAGGGCCTTGATCATGTTCATTATGGTAAATAACTGAGACATTTAAAATGGTTAAGTCATGTCTCCATAATGTAACCCTTGAAAGTTTCTGCCCTGCAGAAACTCAGGAAGGGCATAGCAATGCCACAGAAGTCCATTAGACACTTAGGACTCAGCCCTGTCCCTGGAATCTGGCTGGGGATGATGCAAACCTGGATATGAGCTCCTCTGAAGAGAGACACAACATTTACCTTGTAGGTCCTGTGTCCATTTTATTCATTTCTTAATGCAAGCAATAGTTTTAAATGGTTATCCCAGGCCCATGTCACTACCCTTTTTATGCTGTGAAACTGGGGAGGTCCAGAGCCCTTTGGGTAGTTAAATCTGTCTAGGTAATAAGAGTTGAATGTAGGTAACTGTTTTTTGAAAAGTTACAAGAATTTCCTGAGGAATAAGTCTGAGCTTCAGGAGACAACATCTCATGCTTCCTCCATGGGTGTGACTCACTAAAATGTAAAGGGAGGAAATGTGTTGGGCTACCAACTGGTATGAAAATGCTGAAGAGCACACAGCTATTTGAAAAAAAGACAACATAAAAAGGGAAGAGTAAAAATTCTTGCATAGGGAATATACCCTACAGTTAAAACTCACTGCTTTGTACATTCATTCACAAGCAGCAGGACAGTTTGTATGTTTCTATCTTCTTAGTGAGCAAGGACAAGGTAAAACAATCCTAAAAGAAAAAGGGAACAGAACTCTGGGAGACAAAAAGAGGAAATTGCCTAAATGGAGGCAAGAATACATCTGAATTTGAGTCCTACTCTAATTTATTCAAAATAGAGAACTTCCATTTCAAAACATCAAGTGGAAAATAAGTATTTTGGTTTGCAAGACTGAAGTTCATTACTTATAAAAAACAAGCAAGAGGCTGACTAGTGTCTTGAAATCTGATTCCTTTTCTGATGTGGATGTTGCTATGCAGTTATGTACCCCTTAGAGAGAGAGAGATGTCTTGGCACTTTAAACTATTTAAACTATTTTCTTCTCTAAAAAATACCATAAAGCATGAACAAGGTTTGAATACCAGATATATATTATCAAAATCTGTATTTCAACTTTATGGAAAGTAGGACAAATATGCAAATTGGAGAGCAGCTTATTCTAATGAAGTACTGGTATAAAATTTTTTATACTTTATTTGTACCTTTATACTCAAAACCTCTATGCTTATAGAGGATTACATGAAAGTTCAAATAATGTTTGATGGGAATCTGCATTAGTTTACAAACAAATTAGAGCTGCTCTTAATTTTAGCAATCTGTGACCAGAAAGCCTGGATCAAAGCAGTGTTGCTCTTTACTTCTCAGGAGTCAGTCACTGGGAATGCTGACCTCCTCTGAATGTTTCCAATTGACTGATGCTACCCAGATGTGATAACAGCAAACTGGGACAGCAATAGAAACTTAGTGTTCATGGAGCAAGGAAGACCACACTTGATTGGAAAAAAATGCCAAATTTAGTGTCTTTAAACCCATAATTAAATAAATTCTATGACTGTAATTACTTCACTATCTTCATGAATTTGAACCTGCAAACCTTTCTTTATATGAATGGGCTATAATCACAGGAGTAGCCTTTTGAAGTAAGAGAAACTACCCTTATTACTAAGGATTTGCAATAAGAAAAGACAATAAGATGAGTGAGAGCTCTGGATTTTAAACACAGAGGTCTGTTTTCACTACTAAGTGGTTTTAAAAATGTAAACACGCTGGATAGGGGAGGGAAGAAAGTAAAAAAGTGAAAGAAACAGTTGACCTTGGTTCTTTTTCCCCAAAGACTGTCATGCAAAAGTCACAAGTTAGGAGAGTCATAAAAGTAAATTTTATTCTAATAAAGCCTGTCTTGTTCATTAACACTGCCTTCCTGAAATGCATGAAACAAACTTCTATTCTATAAAGATACTTTTATCTCTATGGATAGCCAAGTTGTACAAGGGAATTTACATGACATTCTGAGCCAAATAAATTTGTATCATCTTATTCATCATCACAGGATTCTTTAAAGGAAGCTTGAGTTGAAGATATTCTTAAATATGTGATGAACTCAAATAATATACAACTTAAATACCAGTGTCCTACAAGACTGAAGAGTGGCAATAGGAATCCCATTTTGTAAAATATCCAATGGGCCTTGTGTATTGAGTGATACAATAATCTAGAGTTCTGATATAAAACCTTTGTTAATACTTGTATGTATTTTTTCCAGTTCTAACAAGATAAATCCCACCAGCAACTTAGTAAACCTCCATATCAACATCAGTGCTATGGCTCAAGTACAGATCAGAGGGTAAGTATTCAACTATTTCAACTCATTAAGATAACTACTTTTCTACAGAATCTTTCTGCATATGGTAATCCCATGTAGTGAATCTTTTGGCATATTATAAACCTAAATGCCTTATCCATCTAGGATGCCTGGGGTCTCACCCCTGCAAGCCTTGCAGGATGGAGCTGCTACAGACTTACTGAGTGTCTGTGCAAAGACAGCAACCAAAAGAATCTCACATTGTGGTAAATTTTATTTGGGCATTCAAATTGTGCATGGATGTTACTAATATAAAATGCCTGCTCATATGTGTAGGTCATCATGTGCAACCACTTGGACACTTAATGCTGAATACCAAACAGAATCTACTGCTTTTATAGCTGGAAATGTGAAACACATTATGGCAAGGAATATACTAATCGAGAGCAGAGTGAGGCCTTTGGAGAAAGGATGAGTAAGAAATGAGTTACGATAAACTGTGCACTGACACAAAGTATACCAAAATTAAAAAACCACAAGATATGATCAAAGATGATTATTTCTATCTCTGTTTTCATGTACAGCTTAGTTTTGGAAATTATAAAATACAGTTAGGTGATAATTGCCAGCTGAACATGGGCAGCACTGTGCCTATGTGGTCAAGAAAGCCAACGGTGTCCTGGCTTGTATCAGACGTAGTGTGGCCAGCAGGCGTTGATCAACCCTCTGTGCTTGGCACTGGTGAGCCCATACCTCGAATACTGGGATCATTTCTGTGCCCCTCACTGCAAGAAGGACATTGAGGTACTGGAGCAAGTCCAGCAAAGAGCAACAAAGCTGGTGAAGGGCTCAGGAAGACCTTACTGCTCTTTACAATTAACTGAAAGGAGGTTGTAGTGTGGTGGGAATCAGTCTCCTCTCCTAGGTCAAGTAGGACAGGTCAGTGACAGGTCAAGATAAAATGGCCTCTAATGGCAGCAGGGGAGGTTCAGTTTAGATATTAGGAAAATTTTCTTAACAGGAGGAGTTGTCAAGCACTGGAAGAAACTCCTCAGTGAAGTATCACAGTCACTATCCTGGGAGATACTGAAAAGACATGTAGATCTGGCACTGAGGTACATGATTTAATAGTGAACTTGACAGAACTATTTTTATAGTTGGACTCGATGATCTTTCAGGTTTTTTCCAACCTAAATGATTCTAAGATTTTATAAGAATATCAGGGTACCCTGTAAAATATTGGGACTAGACTCCTATTCTGGCATCTTGGAGGAAGTCAGGAGGGTGTCTTTTTAAAGCAAATACTTGCCCCCAATGCTTTTTGTCTGGGATATTAGGTTTCCTACGTCTCCTCTTGTGAAACTACAGCTCAGAAAACACCTTAACCATTATCAGCTCTGCAAGGGTTGAACAGGAGCTACAAGGCCCAGATTCACTTCCACAGTCAGGCCATGAGGCTTGGCTGATGCAAGAGGGGTAGATGTCCCTTATGTGGTGCACCTCAAGGGGCTGCCTTAGATGTAAACAAATAAAAATGCATTTATTGATGAGTTTTTTAATTTATAAAAATGATTTATTGTTGTCACTTCTGAGACAATATGACTACCTAGTGCTAGCCATAAGTCACATAATTTTGCATATCACGGAGAACTTGTTTTCTGCTCTAATGTTCAGTCTATCTGCTCTAATCTGGTCTAATATTCTGTCTAAATCAGAGAAAATTTTAAATTATTTTTGATCATATTTTGTAAGTGTATTCCAAGTTAAGAAGAACCTAAAACTGGTCAGATGGTAAAAAAAGGCTGGCACTCAAAGACTGTGGATATGTGTTAATTATTTTATTTCTGAAAAGGAGCACTTGACATGCTTAATAAGAACAGAAGTGAAAATATTGTTTCATTTTCTGTAGCTAGTGGTGATCTAAGGAAATGAGCTGGATAGAAAGAAAAGGTGAAAAATACAGAATACAGAAGTAGAGGCTGAGGAAAAAAGAATCAATGGTGTTATTTAATGGGCTACAGATGTGTGAGAAAATGTTGGCAGCCAGTGGCTGCTAGGTGTTGCCATGGGGGAACACCCAGGCTGAGGACTGTCTGGAGTTTCAGACCGGAACAGTTATGGTTACATATACAGGACTTCCCAGCAAGGGTTGCTTCCAGCGCTGTGGATTCCATTTTTTTAGTGAAGTCTCTCCTCACTTTAAAAAAAAAGCTTTACAAACTTTTTGTTCTTTGAAGACTCTTTGGAAACTTTGCCTCCATCATGCTTTTTCTGTGCTATATTGTATTCTTTTTAATGAAACAGGTAAATAGAAAGACCAAAAAATGACCACAAAATCCTCAGTTCTTATGAGCTTGGTGATAAGTGGAAAAAGTTGCTTGAATTGCTGCCTGCAGTTCTAAGAAACAGATTATTAAATACAGAGGAATTACTTAATTGAATGACTTCCAGTTACTTTCCTCTTAAGTATCTTAGTTTCCTTATTAGCATTCCCAACTGCTTTGTTGACAGATTTTGTTAATTACTCAAAGAAGCTAAAACATGCAGTTCCAAGGGAATTGCTCACTGTTTCCTAGATAAAAATAAAAGAGACACCGTGTCCACATTTGGACTGGAAAATATCTTGCATTAGTTTCTTTACTTCTCTTCTGAGAGTTGCAGAGAGTGGAACTGGATTCATTATACATTTTTCTGAGGAAAAGTAAGTAATTATGAAATTGTTCATATGCATACATGCATATGTACTTGCACAGTGGAACCATGCAAATACTTCTGTGAGAAAGGAAGAAATCTTCTTCAATATCCTCTTTAAAAGAAAATTAACATAACTCCATAAATGGTTCAATAAACAATTACTCTGATAACTAAGATTTGATTATTCTGCTTACCTTTTCTTGTCTACAAAAATGTAGGAGTTTTAGTATTGTCATTGTTATCTCCCACTACTGAAAAAGCACTAGAGGAATGAGGGATTTAGTAAGGAAGTAATTTGGATTAAGAGGATTTGGAGCTGGCAGAATTTTTATTGTATATCCCCATATAACCCTTTTCTGTGGGCCATACTTCATTTATCTTTTATTTCATTACTCTTGTTTCATGATAATTGTCACCTAAAAGTCTAGAAAAAAATCCTTGTCTAATAAATCATTCAAACGTTAAAAATATTCTCTATTTAATGCAATTTTTTTTATGCAAAATAAAATTATGGAAAGAGCGGATTTGTTTTCCATTTGACCTAATTTTGCTACTTTCATGTCAATAGCAGAAGTCCTCAAAATAACTGTAAATTCTGTTAAAATAAATGTTCTTATATGCACTACAATAATTTTGATTTAATGTCTAAATTCATACTTTGCATTTTGTAATTCCATGTATAAGAATACTTCCCTGGCAGTGCAATTGAAAACACTGAGTTTCGAAAATGCATCTCTTCTTCTTTTTGTCTCTGTACAGTTTCTGATTTGCAGTTTCTTGTGGTAGATTAAGGGTCTGTGTGTCTGTAACAACACCCTGAAGTTCCTATTCTCCAACAGCAATCAATAATTAAAATTCGTATTGGAAACAAGGTGATTTGGGAAACTTAGGCTAAGTACTCAATCAGAAAGGACTTTTTAAATGAGTATGTTGAGTTTCTTTTATTATTAGGGTTGGCTTGTGAATTTGTCCTCTGCCATACTTGTTAGCACAAACTACTGGCATTTTGAAGTCTCAGGAAATATAAAGAGTTAGCAGGTTACTCCAGAATACATCAAACTTCACAAAGAATTGTACTTCAGCTGGATGGTTTTAAGCTGTTCTTCTCTGGGATTTCTTGCTGCTTTGAGAAGCTGTATCCTGTAGAAAATTTTCTTTCAGACATTTCATTCGTTGTATATGACATAAGAGCTGTAATTGGAAACAGTTTGTTTCTTCCAATAGTATTTTTTCAGCATTTGCAAAAAACTATCCAATCTTTTCTTCAACGGGCAATCTGCAGCAGGGCCACTGCAAAGTGAATAACATCAGTGCCTAGAAGTCCATCATGTTATTCAAATTTTACAAATGTAAAATGTAAATGTAAAATGTAAAAATTTAATGATTGGTTTTTAACAGTTTTCTGTTAGCAAAACTCCTGTTTTGGCAGAACCAACACTGAAATTTTATGGATTTTCTTTCAGCTAAAGACTCCATAAACCAGCAAAACTGGGTGACCCTGGCAAAGAAAGGGTAATACCATTTTAGCACCTAGAGCTACTTGCAGTACTTGTAGATGACAGATGTCTGTGCTGACCCATCATGCTAAAAGAAATTCTTGGGATCTGATTTCCCAACTTCTGAACACCTGAGTGAGATGTAGTTGGCATCTGAATGGGACTGGTACAATGAAATTCCAATTTTTATGGGAAATAAAGTGTTTGTGATTCAAATAAAAATGTTAACAGAAGACTACTTTCTTAAGGTCAGCTAGAGAAGAAAAGGAAAAATAAAAAAGCAGCTGGAAAGATGTCAAATACTAAGACACAGTTTTCTTTGTTTATGTTTTATATATATGTTGCAAGTTGCAACAATATTTTAGGGAATGCTTTAACTGCCTAAACAACTTTGTTCACAAAGCAGTTGGAAAGCCTGGAGCACTCTTTTAGACTTTGATCCTGAATTCTGTTTCTGAGTACACCAATTTCCATTATGACCTTATGGAAGACAAAATATCTCTTCTTGCCATCTGAAAGATGAGATAGGCTACTTTGCAAGGTTTTTTAAAGGAATAATAACAGATGTTATAAAAATTTAGTCAGAACAGTTAAGGAAATATCTAAAAATGTATTTTAGGGAAGAAAGATGCATAGCATTAAACACCTACAGGCTTTAAATAGAAATAGAAAAATACATTTATTTACTCTACTTTTGTAGATAATACATTCAGGTATCTCATCAGTGAGAATGCTATAAATGCCCAACAGACTGGATTCCTCTCTCCAAAGAGAGCTACACCCTTTTCTGGAAAGGACAATCCATCACAGGAAGTATGACACTAAATGTGCACCCTCAGTGATTTGCAAGGATTGGGTAGTATTTTATGGAGGCATTGTAGCATTCACCTCACCTAATTCTAATTAACGTGCTTAAATAACAACCCTTTGAGGTTTCAGTTTTTTATGTTGGTCATCATTTTTTTAAAAACTAATGCAATCAGTCACTGGTAACAGTTATTGTTTTAACCTGCTTTGTATATTACAGAGTGTCTCACCCCCCAACAATTATTTTGCCACTTCACAACTGGGAACCCAAAGACCAGCCTACAAAAGAAGAAGAAGTTGGTCCTTTAGTAGAACACATCTATGAGGTAAAAATTATGTATGTTGCCACAGGACCTCACACTGCCCCCACTGAATTCCTGATGAATTTTGTTTATTGTCTTTATCTGTAGTTAGATAAAGCCCCAAATGTAAATACTCTGACTTTAGCACATGACCCAAATTTAATCTCGGCATTTGCAACCCAGTTATCTGTTCATGTGAGTGGAGGAGATATTGGTTTATTCTAGGAGTCTGTCTTAGATATTTGAGGGATTTATAAACATTTTGGGTGTTTGACAAGAATTAAAAACAGTCCTTAAAAGTTCCTTATAATCAATGTCAAGTATCTTCTCATTAGAAGTTGTGCATGCTGTGCAATGGAAAAAATGTTTTCTTTGACATTTAGCTAACTGAAAAAAATAATGTAGATATACATGTAATTTGTTACCTCAGAAAATGTTCTGTTGAAAATAACTCTTAAAGTTTGAAGTGCACATATTTTTACCTTGTATTTTTGCTGGGTTTTTCCTATGGATGATTCGTCGATTAAAAGAGTTCAGCTTAGAAAAACAGGATTGAGTGAACTATATGGAATAGAAGCCATCCTTAGAATCTGATGGATGGCCTTTATTCTAGAGGGTAAAACAGAGATCTTCACATATGGTTATAATTCACAAACTAGCACTCAAGAAAACATAAGCAACTGAGCCTAATCAGCAGTGTAAGATTACAATTTGCATGACATACTAAAGTATAGTGAATACAACTGTAAAATACAAATTATCATTTGTGAATTCCTCATCTTAACACATTTCTCTAAACTGAAAAATACTTAACAAATCATCCTGTCTCAAGCATTTGGGTTGTTTGTGAAACTGTATTTGTGACTTCAAATATATTAAAATTATTACAGTGATTAGTTACAGTTACTAAGTAAACCACTTACATGGTTTATATCAGCAAAGCATAAAAAAGACCAAGCAGTCTCCCAGAAGATGTAAGATTGAAAGTTATTTAATTGTAACTAAAGGTCATCAGTCACAAAATTCTGCAAATTTAAAAGAAAGAGGTTCTCACATCTCTAGAAACATAAAGGTCCATGGTGTTCAGCTTCTTTAACTCTTCATATACAGTCACAACACATGTCCAGAGTCCTGTTGTCATCAGTTATTTTCAAACTGTAAACTGATATAAGGAAACTATTTTAATAGCCTAGATTTCTAAACTTTTATTATTTCTGTCTTTGTTCATTTTTCCCAGAAAAAAAAAAAACAACTAATGTCCTGGGATAATAATTTAGGAAAAACTAATTCCTTTACTTATTTTAAGGAAATTTAGATTGAGAGTGTTGAAAATATAGTTCTTAACCAAAGAAGCTAATTTAAGTTCTGCTCTACCTTCTATTCTTGTGCCCTGAAATATGATTCTTCTGTATTCTGAAGTTTTGGCTACTGTTTTCAAGTACGAAATACTTGGAAGTTAAGGTTCATTGTTTATATTTCTATGGGGTTTATTTGCTAGTGTGTTTTGGTTGCTTGCTTTTTTATACTTTTTTAGATAATTTCAACACTTTATATGCAGGAAAAAATGGGAAAGGTGATGGATTTCTTGAGTACTGACTCAGACAGAAAAGACTGTCCTCTCAGTTTTGCCATTGGCTTTGTGACTAACATGGAAAGGTTCTTCTCTCCTGCCTGCCACAGATTCTCCATGAATGAAGTGATATTAATAATTATTAATAATTATTAATTAACTAATAATCTGTTCCTACTAATCCTTCCCTAAATACTTCAAGGCTGTGTCCACTAAGAATTTGAAAATATCTGAGTGGTTGTTGCAGTGTTTTTTGTTGTTATTTAATGCCTTGGAAAGTACTGATTATATTTCTTCAACAGCTGCACAACATAGGACCAAGTGCCATCAACAATACAGTTCTCCATGTTGGTTGGCCTATATCCAGTAGAGAAGAATTTCTTCTTTATATTCTTCACATTCAAACACATGGACCGTTGAACTGTCAAACAAGCTCTCCTATTAATACAATGCAAATAAAGGTAAGTATTTTATTTCCATCACTTCACAATGGATGGAACTTTCTTCAGAATTTTTAACAGTCCAAGATCATTTTCCTGGGTAAGAAGCAAGATACAGATAGTCTATAACATTTCTAATGTGAGTGTTGTGTTGCTTGGTACATATTTGGTTTCTGTACTCTTTATATGAGAAGGGTGTGCTCAACAGAAATGTTAAAAAGGGCCCTGTCCCAATACCAAGCACTGAGGAACACCACACATCACTGGTCTCCAACTGGACATTAAGCCATTGACCACAATTCCATTCATTATCCCCTGAGTGCTCCATCAAATCCATATCTTTCCAGCACGGAGACCAGGATGTCATCTGGGACCATGGCAGATGTGCAAGTCTAGGACCTTTGTCTAGGTGCAAGTAGATGATGTTAATTGTTCTTCCCTTATCCACCAACACTGTGACCCCACTGCAGAAGGCCACCAAATCTTTCAGGCACAATTTGCCTTTACTGAAGCCATGTTGGCTGTCACCAATCACCTGCTCATTTTCCATGTGCCTTGGCACAGTTTTCAGGAAGATCTGCCCTGTGATTTGGCTGGGCACAGAAGTGAGACTAACTGGTCTGTAGGTCTGCAGGTTTTCCTTTTCCACTCTTTTTAGAAATGAGGGTTATGTTTCCCTACTGACGATTGATAGAGAGACAGGAAGACTGATTCAGTGATCAGAATTCGATTTTACTCGGATTTTCCAAAATCTTATATATCATTTTGGGAAGGTTAATAATTTTCCATTACAATAAACAGATTAAAGATCATATAGATAACATACATTTTACAACATCTTTAGTTGCAGAGTTTGAATCTCTTCTCTTCCTGTAAGCAAGTTTAATCCCGTCTTCTGTAATCTTCAAAGTTCTGTTTGCTCCTGCCATGGCATCTTGGTTATCAAACCAGCTATGCTAATTAAGTCTGTTTTACTCTCTGTCTTGTGTATTTCCACATATCCCTTTTTCCAGTCAGTGAGAACTTCACCAGACTGGCACAACTTTTCAGATACAGATAGTGGCTTAGCCAGCTTATCTGCCAGTTCCCTCAGGTCCCGTGGATGCACCTCATCAAGTCTCATAGACATGTGCACCTCCAGACCCTTTAAATGTTATCAAACCTGACCTCCTACAGCAAGAACTTCTTCATGCTGTGATTTGGGCAGTGTGCCTGGAGGTTTTGCCAGTGAAGACTGAGTCAAAAAAGTCAGTGAGTACCTCAGCCTTCTTAACATCCTGGGTAACCAGGTTTCCTGTTTTCTTCTGGAGAGAACTTATATTTTTCCCTCATCTTCCTTTGAGTATCCATAGAAGCCTTTTTTTATTGTTTTTAACATCCCTGTATTTAATTGTCTTAGGGCTTTAGCTTACCTAACTCGATCCTGGCTGCTTGGACAATTTCCTGTTTTAAGATCTATGTTTGTGATGGCAGGTCCCCTCAATAGAGCATGCTTTGGCTCAAAGTCAGAAGATTAGGCAAAACACAGCTCTACATATTATTCCATCAAAAACAAGGTATCCAATTTATTAAGCGTGACTGATTCCAGTCATTTCTGGAGTAAACAACAACAATTCTCAAGTCAAAGCAGTAGCCTGTTAAACATCTTTTAGGGAGAGCTGCATTCCAAGTGCTCTACATCTTTTGCATACCAGAAGGGGTTTCAGTTTAAGGGGTATATTCAATGAAAGGGGAGACAGCTTTCTAATAGTGAGGAGTGTTCACAACCTAAGAAGCCACAAGTCTTTAGCTTAAACAGACAGAACTACAATACATACTTGAAAAGAGTAAAGAAAAAATGATGTCTACCAAATACAGTATGGCTAGAGTTTTGTGTTTCACCCAGGAAACCAAAGAGGCGTTGGAATTCCTCCCTTTTATTTAGTTTCTTTAGAGAAAGAAAAAGCAAATGTGTGATAGGAAACAGAAGATAGAACATGTCTGTCCATTTTATACCCAAAGCACTGCAAGATTGGAGACAGGGAATTTTTTTCTACATATCTTTTCTATTTAATTTTCATCTCTTTTTCAAAAGTGGTGAGGAGGAGGGAGCTAAGGGGCTGCATTTGTACTTGCAAGCCTGGTTTCTCAAACTCACTGATCAGATCAGGTTGCAAGTACATGACAAGGAGTTCAGCATCCTCCCACCCTAGCCTAGTGTTCTTTTTAAGGTTGAATTAAGAAGCTGGGTGGAATACTGGCATAGTTGTTACTGACATTTTTAGGCAATGTTTTTGGTGGGTTTTTTTTGTTTGCTCTTCCTTTTCCTACTTGATAATGATTGCATCTGTTTATTAGTCTTTTTAATGTAGATTGCATCTACATTAAAAAGACTAAATTCTGGTGAATCTTGTGAGAAGTTTTCCTGTAATAATGGTCCATCTGTTGTGGCAGAATAAGGCTTTAGATGCACAGTCATTATGACAAGAAATGAAATATCCTTTCCTTATTTCAGTTTTTCAAAGCACTGAATAGCATGAATACACAAATCAGGTTTCAAATATGTAATGCTTATCTATTGCTTCAGATGGCAAGAGGACGCAGGGACAGGCTCATTCAAGTTTCGTATAAACAACAGGATGCTTAGCTCAAATTTCCAAATAAGGCTAAGGACATTAAATGCCTGACATCTCTTGGATATCCAAACCTATCTCTCTTAGGGCACTGAGGCATTTCCCCTTTGAAATTACTCAGACTGTTCTGTTTCAATCAAAGCAGTGTATTCCTCCCCGTGGCTGAATTTCTTGTAAAAAGATTTTCTTTGAGCTTTGTTGTCTAGTCCACAAAGATAAGTCACACCTATGCACACATGGGAAGATTTCTGTTCAGGGACTTTTCTGTAGCTTATCTTTTTATGAAGGCAGTGACAGATGTGAAAGGATAATAAAATTATTAATCTTGAAAAAGGTGTAAAAAGAAGCAAAAGTACTTATCAAAGCTATGGACTTAATTGCAATGCAGAAGAACTCAGAACTCAGTACACTAGGACACTTCAGTCTAGAAAAGAGGTGACTATGCATAAATATGATCCTCAAAATGAGAAGTGGCAGGAAGAGCGTGGGTGTAGATTGACTGTACTCTGCCTCTTCCTGCACAGGAACTGGAACATCTAATGAAGCCTGGAGAGCCAGATTCAAAACAAGCAAAAGGAAGTCATTGTTCATGGTGGCAGGTCTCAGGTGTCTGGAACTTGTGGCCAAAGGGAAGTAGTCAGGGTTAAAAGTTTACATGATTCTAAGAGCAAAGTAAACAAATCCCCAAAAGAGAAGTCCAGTGAAGATTAGTAAGTGAACAAAAACTTCATGTAGATAAGGAAGTCCCTGATCTGAAAACATTTGGAACCTGAAAGTTATTAAGGCAGTATTGTGTATGCATGCCCCATTCTTGTTTTCCTTCCTAAAGGCAGCTGTGATGAGAAGAGGGCTCAGTTAGATTGCCTTCTGGCTTGAGACAATATTCCTGATGAATTGTTTTTTTCTCCCAGACTGATGGCAAAAAACATTTTTATGAAACCTGTACCTATAAAGACCACTGTGGTAGAATACACAGACACACATGGCACATTCTCAATAGCTGAGCACTGCAGTACCACGAGTAAGGCATCTGTAAGAGAAGTAGTGAAATAACAGCAAAAATCCACCACATGTACAAGATACATCCACCAACATGAGTGGCAGGAGCTAACCCCTTCCAGAGGCACTGTCTCCTCATGCTGCAAAACTGTTACTACTGTGTTTAGGGCTTGGTCTTGGGACAAAGTAATTCTGTCCAATGCATTGCTCTTGAATGGTCACCAACCCCTCTTGTATAATTTTGTGTATAATCTAGTAATATAATATATTTCTATTCTATTCTTATGTATGATATAATATAATTTTAAAATATGTGTAAAGTAGTATAATATAATATGATTAATATGGTGTAATATAATATAATGTAATGTAATACAATGTAATATAATATGATATAAGTAATATTAAAATAATGTGTATAATATTTGTGTAAAAAAGTCCTCTTCCAGAACATTTCTGATGGAGTTACACAGTACAGCAAAGGCTATTCTCTGGCTAGAAAACAAGAAAAAAACAGAGTTTTGAAATGAGAAGTGGGGAACTGGAGAGGTCAGGAAACCTGCTCAAAGTAATAATGCTCAGGAGAAGAAAGCAGTGTAGTTTTCCATGGTGGGGAAACTGAGACAGTACACTGGAGTTAAAGGGAAGGAGTGAACCTCTAAGATAAAGTATTGTGTGCTAAATATGTGGCATATGAAATAGCTACAGAGACAGATGGTACAGTTGAGCATTTCCATATGACCAGCACAAGAATGATAAAATAATATATTTAACCTGGACATCTAGGCCACTGGACAAATTCTGCTTTTAAATGGTTGCAGGAGACACATGTTTTCTCTTAACCACAGAGGGCTGTTTTCAAACCTTTGCTGTAACAATTCACTAACAAGATGCTAACACTCTAGCATCTATGAAAAAATAAAAATGTAAATATGAAAACCCTCTAGTATTCAAATGGATCTAGAGATATATCCATTGATATGTCCATTGATCATATATTGAGGGCCTTTTCGCAGACATATTAATATATTGTGGGGTTTTTTAGATTTGTCATTAAAGAGTGACAAAAATTACTATATGCTGGTGAAAGAATTC
This sequence comes from Phylloscopus collybita, assembly GCA_027886175.1. Classification (NCBI taxonomy): domain Eukaryota; kingdom Metazoa; phylum Chordata; class Aves; order Passeriformes; family Phylloscopidae; genus Phylloscopus; species Phylloscopus collybita. Next base: position 19,896,198 of record JAJNNQ010000002.1, read on the forward strand.
TGGAAGGAGAGTTCACACATGTTACCAGATTGAGAGAGAGAGATTTACTAGCTACTTACAAGTTCCCTTATTGCAAATAGACAATGCTAACATCATGAAGCAACAGAAAAAAGGAAAAAAGAGGATTAATTTTTTTTCATGGATTTTCATCTGTTAATGAACTGTGGTGTCTTTCATTATGTAGGATGCCTTTGACTGAAGATCTCAGACAATGTCAAATGTTTATGTTCTGTTTACAGCATTATAATTTTAATCAGATAAATGACACAAATTTTCCAAATCTAGTACTACACAGCATTAGCATGTGGGAGGTTTTGTGTGTTTATAGCTATTCTCTTCCCTTTAGATACAGCAGTTTTTACAATTACAAACATTTTCTTTAGGAATTTGTTTGAGATATTTTGTGTTCAGAGGTTAAAGGAACTGATAAGAAGGATCTGATATAGTGCTTTATAATCTGATGTCCTTAGGGAATAGCTTTGGCTATGTTTAGTTGAGTTCCTGCTGAGATCTTACTGTAAACTTCCATGTATATTTTATTGTGATTTTACATGATTGGATTGTCATGAATTAAAATGTATCTTTCCTTCTGTAGCAGTTTGCTCCAGGAGTTATTTGAGGCTTCATAAAAGAAGCCACAAACACCCTGTACTTAAATTAAAGACAAACTGCCAACAAAAAGTAATTTTTAATTGGAGAACAAAACTCTGTAAATATAAAGCTGAAGAGAATGCATTTTAATGTGAGATTAAAGATGGAGAAGCTGTTGCATTATATGAAGTTGAGCCATTACCAAAATAAATCTGTAATACATTTGTTATATGATCAAAAATTGTGTTGTTTGAAGTCAGACTTCCTTTTCTTTCTAAAACTGATAAAATCATTGTATTTCATTAGGCAGATTCTGATCTGAACTAATGACTAAACTACTGTGCAACAACTCTGAATTTATCCTGTTATATGTATCAGAACTTACCCCCAAGAGTCTAAAAAAATTACATAAAGCAAAGAAATTGACAGTAGAAAGCGGAGAAAAATGTTGTCTACTGTAAACCTATAACTGGCAATATTTTGCTGTGTTGTTACTCATCATGCTCCTAGTTGAAGACACTGTATTCTCATGATTGTGCTGTTCAATTGAAAAAAAACAGTGTTAGTCCAAAATTCAAGACCTCTGAGACAGGAACAAATCTGTTAGAATCATTCTCTGTGTATGTCATTACCATTCCCATTTCTCTCTTTGCAGTTTGCTGTTCCAGAAGACACTCCTGAACTTGCTGCCTTTTTATATAATTCCACAATTTCTCATTACATCAGGAGAAGGGATGTTGCAGTGGCAGAACCTCACAGGAAAAACTCTGCAAAAATATTGGTGAGCTATCTAAAAGCTGTATACTGGGACTATATGCAGGGGAAGGTGAGACTCTACAGTACCACAGGCAAGGCAAATGGGACAGGTCACTCTATTTTTAACAACCCAGACAATGCTGGAGCAATAGCAATGCTGTCTCTCCTAGGAAAATAGTTCTGATTAGACAGTCTGGTACCTGAGTATTTAGACTTGGCTGTATTTTCAGAAGTTTTTTTTCCACTCCTGCCATCCTTAGCACACCTCAGCACTGTAGGTGTCAGCTGCCCTTGCCTAAAGGCAGTTGTGCAAACTCAGTGACCTTGAGATCAGTCAAGGGATTCACACAGTCACAATAAATGTTTTCCATCTATTTTTATGAACCTTGGACAGAGTTGCTTTTATGCTGTCCAGTCTCCTATTAAGCTGTTTACTGCAAACTCATGCTTGAATTCCTTGACCTCACTAGAATTTGGAAGCAAAGAATCTCACAAGCTTAAGTTTTTTGGAGTAATAGAATAATTATTGCTTCTGAAAGTTAATTTGGCAATTTTTATAACAGGAAGAAGATAGAATCTGAAAGTAATGAAAACTGTAACATTATTAAGAACAAAATCACAGATTAAACTTTTTTAAACAGTAATCACTGTTGATTCCTCTGCCATTCTTTCAACAACCCAATACCCTAGGAAGAATCCAGTTCCATTTAGTTTGAAGGAAAAATGCCAGGACTTTCAAAGACATGCCAGTCAATAATATCACAGAACACTTAATCTATTCTTCAGTGATATCTTAATTTTCAGTCATCTTTCTGAGGGACTAGGTCATAGGCTGCTAACATAAAAATGACTGCAGCAACTGGAAGTGGTTAACAAAATTCTGAAGTATGCACTGTGTCTGCAACTTAAAAGATGAAGCAGAGAATTTTCAGCTGCTTGATGTAGATGGACCAAACATATTTAGTGGGGTACTCAGTAATATGAAATTTGCACTTCGATGAAGTCTTCTAGTAAAATATGCTTTTGATCAGCACAAATTAGGATAGGTTTGGGTGCAGTGCTTACCACTGGATATATAGCAAGATTTTCCAGAGTGAGCATAGAAAAGCAGTGTCATTAGTTCACTTAGAAGGTGTCCCAACTTTGGGTGCCTTCAGCATTAGTTACTGCTGATGCATAATTTTTTTTTTTTTTTTTTTTTTTTTTTTTTTTTTTTTTTTTTTTTTTTTTTTTTTTTTTGACACATTGGAAGTATACATGGAAAATGAAGGTTGCTCTGGAAAAGACTGATTGGCCAAAGATAATTCTTTGTTTAAAATTGTAGTGTTTTTTAGGAATTTTAAATTATTTTCATCAAAGCATTTTCACAGAGAGACAAAATGTTCTGAGAACCTCTTACTCTATTTATGTTGCTGATAAAACATTTGGTTTCTTTTCCATTTGTTCCAATGTTACATTGTTCTGAAAATCACTACAGGCTAAATGCATTACTAAGAAAAACAGAAATATGTGTTCAGGTCATAAAATGCCAGCCAAAAAATAGAATTTTTGCATACTAATGATTTATTTTGCTAATGTGTGTTTTTGGCCACTATGATTAATGAAAACAAGTTTTCTCCTTCCTGCAAAATAATCAGATCTTGTTTGGAGGATGTTTAAAGCCAAATAAACAGATACTTTAAAATATTAATCTAAAAAAAGTTTATAGTTGCAGGGTTTACAGTTTCATTTTCAGGCAGATATAGAAAGCAATTAATCATACAGCTTCTGCTTATCCTCCAGTAAGACAGAGATTTGTGGGGAAAGTTGTCTATAAAGATACAGGATTCCTTACGGGTGTTTTCAGATCTGTTACATGCATCATCATCTCATTTCCTGAAGATTAGGTATTGGTAGTGCATTCTCACTCTCACTAGGGAATATACTTACTTGTGAAAACTTAGCTTTGCCTTTGAGGTCACAAGGCCTTCTGTCATGGGAGGAATTCTCTGCTTTGTTATAAAAATAAGAATCAATTAAAACCTCAGCCTTCCCATGAGTCAAACAAAACTTTTCAGATAAAACCCATTTGTATATACAAAACTTTCATTTTTTCCACAAACATTTAATCATTTTTTATGAGATCTTTTTTTCCTTTTTATGCCCTAAATAACCATATAATTTCTGTGGTTACCCCATGAGAGTCTGCTTATTCCCTTCAGTGGCTTCCAGTCAGCTTTTAACCTTTAGTGTGACATTCTTCTGGCAGACTTTAGGAGTATATAGTTTTGAGTTGCAATGCTTGGCTTTTGCCTTCAACCTTGTGTATGAGCCAGAATCACTGCTCATCAGGAATGTTTCATGGACAATAAGTTTCAAGTAATGAATCTCAGCAAATGTTCTGGCTGCTATGATGTAAATATCAGTGGGAAAACCAGGAGAGTTAGAAAAGGGGAAAGATTCAGGAATATAAATAAATACTTAATGCATAGAGAACAGAAAAAAAAAAAGTGTTGATATCATAAAATATTTGATAGGTGAGGAAAAAGCACATGCATCAAAGGATTGGTAAGTGCCTGGATGTTTTAAGAGTTCTTCAGAGCAGACACTGTTGAAAATTATTACTTTTATTTTCTTTGCTATAGGTAGTTGCTTGTATTCATTGGTGATTCAAAGAGAATCTGCTCCTGGTATTAGAGTTATCACAATGACTCATGGGGTATCTCATGTATATTAGATGAAATTACTGATTTCAGACTATTTAGTTCTTTAAGGAAAAGTTGATTTGTTTTTGCTTATTTATAGCATTTGAAAATTACTTTGTTTTCAAAGCATAAGTATGACTTCCCTTTATTTTTTGCTCAGAACTGTACAAATGTGAAGTGTGTCCTAATTTCATGCACTGTGGGACAGCTGGAAAGAGGAAAGAGTGCTGCACTAAAAATCAGATCCCGGCTCTGGGCACAAACATTCCTGGAGGTAATGCACACAAATATCTCTTTCTATACACTTTTTTTTTTTTTTTTTGACCAGACATTTAAAAATAAAAATTATTAAATTAAATGGGGCAAATGTAATACTTTTTACTACTGCTTTCTTTGAAGGTAACATCTTACTTGTTCCTGTCCAGGTTGTTTGAATGCTGCTTACTTTCCTTTTTTTGCTATCACACCTTCTCAAATTTATGTCCTGAATCCTACTTGAAGATTCCAAGATTATTTTTAAGTACCTTTCCTGGTTTTGTGTCTGTTTTCCTGGACTGGCCCAAATGTTCTGCATTTATAACCTCTTTCCCAATGGAAGGTTTTTCTTGAAACCAAACAGTGTATCATGTACACTATGTCTAGCTTAAGAATTCATTGTTATTCATTCTCTGTTGGTCTAGGAAAGAGTAGTATGCATCAAGCTCAGCTGATACATGACACCCGTAGTGACAATCTGTCTTACTACTAAAAGAAGGGACAGTGTAGACAATGGAAAAAAATAAAACTTCTCTCTGCAAATTCTTGCATTTCCGATTTCTGCTCTCAGGATTATATTCACACTGCACAAAGGGACATGTTGGGGTGGGCACAGAGGAGGGCCACAAAGATGACTGGAAGAATAAAACACTTCTGTGAGGAAAGGCTGAGAGAGATGGGGTTGTTCAGCCTGGAGAAGAGAAGGCTACAGGAAGAGCTTATAGCACCTTCCAATACCTAAAGGGGTCTTCTGAGAAAGATGGGAACAAATCTTTTAGCAGGGCATGTTGCAATAGGACAAAGGGTAATGGTTTTCAGAAGATCTATTTAGATTAGATGCAAGAAAGAAGTTTTTCATAACGAGGGTGATGAAATGCTGGAACAGGTTGCCCAGAGAGGTGGCAGATGCACCATCCCTGGAAACATTCAAAGTCAGATTGGACAGGGCTCTGAGCAGCCTGGACTAATTGAAGATGTCCAGGCTTATGGCAGATGACTTTTAAAATCCCTTTCAACTCAAATTATTCTATGATTTTGTAAAGCTGAGGGATTTTACTGTGAGCTGTTACCTCACAGTTGGCCATGAGTCTGTATTTACTGTGTAGTTGTCCTACCTTTAGCACTGGAAAACACACTGAGAAATTTAAAATTCCATTTGCTGTTATTAAGAAATACCTGCATTAAGATCCTATCTTGATCAAGTTGATTTATTATCGGCTTCTTTCTCAAGGAATTTAGAATTCCACAGTTTTTCTACCTGGAATGCAAGAACCTTTTGTGTTCCCTATAGCTGTGGGAGAAGAATTCTTTATGTGCAGGGTACCTCTTACCCTAGCAAGAGAAGAATTGAGGATCTTCAGTTTACAGCTTTAAATTAAGCTACTCACATCTTTTAAGTTAATTTGTCCATTCCTTCAAATATGAAAGTAGACAAGAAATTCATCCTCACTTGCCTTCCTGGAGAAATGAGAGCAGATAGGATCATATTTCCGGAAAGCTGAATGCCAGCTCAGTAGCTAACCACCTTTGCTCCAAATCCATAATGGGCGCAAACCTTTGGGAGATCATTGGTCTCCCTTGGTGTATAGGACTATGGCAGTGGTTACTTGAAAGGATGACTTAAAAGGCTTTTCTACCTATCTGTCAGGATGCCAGGTCACATTCTGTGTTTCTTCTCCAAAAGCTGTTAGAGGACCACTGTGACTGGAAAGCACTTAAGTTCTGTCCTCACTATCTGGCCTTGCTTGAAGAAAAGAGATTTCTGTCTCACTCAGTAAAAAAGCACATCCTTTTTGATACTAAGTGAACTAATTCCTGATTTGTCAGTGCATTTTATTTCTATGAGCAATCAATCCCAAGAAACTTTCATAACCTTTCTTCAGTTCCATCAACACAAATAAAATGCTTTTAAGACGAAGCATATTTAACAAATCTTAGATATGTCTTGATACTCTACACTGGATGTACCTCACTTAGGTTTGCTGAGTGGGTCATATGAGCAAGGTCTGGCTCAAATTTAAGCCCAAAGCATGACAGCTTAGATGTCTATGTCCTTTCGAATTGGGGAACTGGGATGGACATCGTCTGGTGCAAGCTTTTGCAAAGACGGAAAATACCAGTATGTAAGCATCTCTACAGCTATAGAAAAAACTTATCTTTTGGGAAATAGAATGGGAATTTTATTCCAGTTTTTTCCAATTCCCTTAAGAGCCTGCTGGACAAGCTCACACAGGCTAGTCCCTGTTAAGTTCAGGTAAGAACTTCACTGCACTGGTTCCCTGTTCCTAACACACAGAGAGGCAGAGATACAATGTGTGAACATTGAGTGGAGCAATGTGTGACAATTTTGAGCAGTGCAGTGGGCAAGCAATAACATAGAGGATCTTCATCATTTTCTTCACCAAGCAAAAGATAAAGCTCCCTTAGCTATCTTCCTTACTGGGAACGGAGCCTGATGTATTCCAGATCCAATCAAGTCTTTCTCCTCATCATTCTGCTGGTGAAATATAATTAACTCCATAAGGGCCAAAAAGATCTTGTGAAAAATCCTGTGCACAGATCTTTAGATGAAATTTCTAGGCTAGCTACAACTACTTACTACAATTTCAGTGGAAATTAGCCTCATTAGGATTTTCCTAAGTCTAGGTTAGTATATATCAAGAAATACCTGTAAGAGAGTAAAGTTAAACAAAATTAATGAGAAACATTTTATCTGAGTTTTTGGCTGTGGCAGAAGATGTGTAAAAATTGAAATAAATTTGCTACAGAAGACACAAAATCTCCTCTTTTTTTGGTGACTCTTAGTAAAAACAAAATCTTTTTCTGAGGTATAACCTAGTTAGCCTGGCTTAGGTTCAGAACAAGTATAACTGCATGAAATTCAGTGGCACATTTAATGCAAGAGTGGAACTCATTTTATGTAATTTTAGTAATCTGAAAGTTAGGTGCCAAAGCTGGTTGCTAACTATGTAGACAGTGACAAGACAGAAAAGTATCTTTAGAGGGTGTATTATCCAGCTGATTTGAAACATCTCTCTGTCTGATCTGGATGGGGAGAAGGGTCAAAGCTGCGCCTTGGGACGTGGGTGTGTGCAACACACCAGGCAATGCCAGTGCTGCAGTCCCTTTAGCTCCTCCTTGCTCAATAAATCCGCTTGCTTTGCCTGCACTTCCCTTCACTGGGTGGGCCTCAGGCAGAGATGAAATGTTACACCAGCTTGTAGGCAGGGACAAGGGTGAGCCATCCTGTAGATTCACTGATTGGAAAGATCTTGTGGGAGACATTCCTACCAGAACATCTTCTGCCTACTCAACTGGCCTTGCATACCTCTGCTATCAAATAAGACTTTTTATGGCTGTGATTTTACCTTTTCCCTTTAACCATTTCTGTGTCCTTTGAATAGTAATTTGCATGCCTTGTTGGGAATCAGAAAAACTCCTCTCAAAGCAACAGAATTTTTTCTAAGCAGAAAAAGGTAGATCCCAGGGAACTGCTGCATACCCCCATTTATGTCTACTTAGCTTCCAGAACAACATGACATGGAAATAGTAAATAGTGTCCTAGGGTCTGGTTATCTTCCTTGCACTCATCTCAAAACAGTTCCCCTTTTAAAATTAACAGTTATACAGCCATCACCATAAAAGACTGTAGAACATTATTAGTTTCCTAAAAAGGGCATAATCCTCTCTTAGTAAGTCTGTAACTGTTGTTGTTAACAAGGCTGAAATCTGCAGATTCAAACTGAGGATTAAAATGCAGTCAAAATAATCAGGATGAGATGATTGTGAACCAGGAAGGACTGTTTAAGGGCCAGACTGAACTCCACTGTCATGCTTTTGTTAAGAAACTTAGGGTAAAAGTCTCTAGAGAAGCATTGCAACCTCTTTTGCACATTCAGTTAATGTAAAAGTTTTCATATGCCAAAGAAATCAGAATAATGGTGACATACAACATTCCTCAGCTGTATTATAATATAAATGAAGACATGATGATTTGCAGAAGAAATTGTTTGTGCTCATTAAAGCCGAGAACACACTGTCATGATGTATTTTCTTCTTATAGATATGCTAATGCAAACCTGAGAAGGATTTTATTAAAAGTGACTGATTTATGCTAGGATGAAATAATTAATATTTTTCATCAAAGTGATGTGGGCCAACATGTGTATTTTGTTGCTGCAAAAGACCTGTCATGTAGTGAGTGACTCCTTCCTCTTCCACTTAGTTTAACTGACAACAGCTGACCCTTTTGTCTCTTGACAGTTGTAACTTGTCACCTTAAAACCCAAACTCCCATAACAAATAACAGTTAAATGACGTGCAGTGATTAGACATGTTTGAATAAATAAAGCAGCCCAAATTTCCCAACCAGCCAACAAAGATAGAGACAGACATTGTGCAAAGGCCAGGAAGAATCACATACTTTTTTGGATTAACTTCAAAGTCTGGTTGTAAATATGAACCCTCTAGTAAAGCTGACTTTTGAATTCAGATTTGCTGACCGGGCAAATAATAGCCCGATTCATTCAAAAGGGAAACAACTTTACATGGTTATGTTGCATTGTGTTCTGATGGGGCTCCCTTATGTCCCCATTTGTCTAATCATATTTCTGAGTCACCTGAGGGAGACCCAAGGGTCTGTTCCAGTATTCTTTCAATGGATGGGTACTTTTTAATATAAGACTCAGGAGCTGTCTAGTAAAACATTTGTTTTGAAAATGCATTTCTAAGTGATGAATCTGTATAATGTCTGATTTGTGGCAACCTTCAGGCTCCAAGCTCTTTGGAACTTACAACATTGTGGGATATGGAACTCAGCACATTCTTAGCTACTATTTCATCCTGTACTGAAAGTTTCTCATAATGATACAAATCTCCTTCTGGAAGAGCTAAGAGAGGCAGTAATGTAAAAAAAAAAAAAAAAAAAAAAAAAAAAAAAAAAAAAAAACCACCAAAAAAACAACCACAGAGGGTGTGTGAGGTTCCCAAGAAGTTTGAAGTTTATTGTATTTTCTTTTAATGTTACTGAATATAATATGATTGCTTCTCTCTAGACTTTTTGACAGCTCCAGACATGTGAATTTGGCACTCATGATTGCATGAACTTTAATAGTTAGAAGGGAGAAAAGTCTAGGTTTAATCAGAAAAAGTTGAAAAAGGAAGAGAAGCACCACTGCATTTGGGTGCTCTCTTGGTACCCAAAGTCATATTTAGGTTTCTCTGTTAATACTCATTATTTCAGCGTCTCTGAATGTGCACTGATCCTGTTTCTTTTTAGTTGCCTAAAAATAGAAATATATGCTTAACATATTAATGGTGATGTGTGCTGCAACCTTAACTGCCTCACTCCAGACTGGTATCCAAAACCTGAAACTAAATACCTAGGTTCTCTGTTTGGCACATGGAGAAACTGAGATACCTCAGCCAAAGTAATGCAAAGTAACTTACATTAACCAAGGGTGAGGGCTATTCCTTATCAGGAGGATAGGCACTCAAGTCAGGATTTAGTGGGAATATGTCCATCCTCTCTGAACACAGAATCCAAAAATGGTTTAGAAGGTACCTATAGAATTAGCTGAAAGACTTTAAGGGGACTTGGTTTATTCCATATTAATTGCCAGAAGCAAGAGCCGGTAGTCCAATGATTAGAGAATTCAGGACTGGAAGACACAAATTCAATTCAAACTCAGCTTGAAGGCCCCACATCCCTGATTTATAAAATGATGGTGTCCCCTTCTGCTGAAGCTGCACCAAGGATATAAAAAGAAATTGAGAGGTCTGGAAGGGTATAGAAAATGAGGAAGACCATGATGTAATACCTTGTTGGTTTGGACCATCAACTGCAAGTTCTCCCAGTCCTGGTATCTACCTTTGCCTTTATTGCCTGGAACGTAGAGCTGTCACCACTGTTAGAGTGCACATCCTATAGAGAAATTTTGTTGAGAATCTCCATGTTTTATTATTGGTGAACTCAGAGCCTCTTTAGTGTGGTAGAAGTTCTCTAGGCCAGGTAATGCTTTTGTGGTAAGGGTTCAGTTCTGCTACCCAAAGGCCATTAGAGGAAGAACGCAGATAGCCTGTGCTGTGGGGCCACACAGGCTGCAGCACATGTATGTTGGCAGAGGCTTGGAGATCAGAACAGAGGTGGAGGTGATGTGAGACAGGTGAGAGATCCTCTTGCACAAGGTCCTTTATTTGTTCACTTTTCTTCCTATCTTCTTTACTATGGGAGCAATTATTTAATCTGTAAGTGGAATACGACCCCAAGGAGCAATAATTTCTATCCTCAGCATCCTCCAGCACAGAACCTTTCTGTGTCCAGTGGAAAACATCTCTGCATCTCTGTCAAGGGAATATTGCTTACCATTTTCAAAGAATAATTCTGCAGCCAACCTAAATTCCTGTGTGCGGATGGAAGTGGGGAAACAGAAAAATTTGTGAGAGAAACGTCTTGTGCCCTCATTCATTGTCATATATAAGCCCTATATGGAAGTTTAAGTAGATTATTTTAATTCAGACTGAGAATTAAAAGCCAAAAATCTGATGCACAGCCCTTCAAGGCACATATAATAGCAAAAGAAGGAAGTCACCAACAAAATTTTCAGTTGTATAAAAAAAACCAAAATGAATAAAACCCAAAACTTTGGTTGTGGCCAAAAATACTATGTTTTTTCTGGATTTGATTTTTTTATGTGGAATGAAGGCTAGAAAGAACAAGATATTTGCATGGGGCTGCACTAACTGTATGTCTTTGGGGTGTGGGCTAGTTTTGTTTTCACTCATTTTTATTTAAAATATTTTCAGTGTTAACAAGAGCAGAACATGAGACTCTTCCTAGATGTGCTACAGTATAGGTAATGTTAGGTATATGAAGAAATAAACAGATTGATAACCATTATAATCTGTATATTGAAGTCTTCTGGAATCACAACAAAATAGCTGCCTCTATTATAACTTAAAATAGGCTGTTAAAATTGATGTAAAAATGCAATATGTGAAGTGTAAGAATATCATGATAAAGAGAAGGACATGTTGATTTTCAGAGTATTTTCTTTGGTCACAGCAATATTTGGGTGGACATATCCTCTTGCTACAAATAGCACAAATACTTTTTGACCATGTGTACAGAGTCACATGTACATTTTTAAACAAATTATTAAGAAGTAGTTGTATAGGCTCTACTCTCAGCATTTATGTAAGCTACTTTATTGGCAGCAGTTCAGGTTTTGGGAGGTATTGGTCAAAGAAAGCAGGCTAATGAATTCCCAAAACATGTATTTAAAAGGTATTGCTTACCCTCCTGTCATTAAAGTGTACCAGACTCCAGTAGACATGAAAGAAAACAAATTTTAATCCAGCAGTGACAATATTGTTGTAGCAGCACTGAACTTCATGTGCAAAAGTAATGAATTCTTGGGTTGAAAATACCACCAGAGCATGCAGCTTGACATAGGGGAAGTATATGCATTTCAGCTAGAGAGACTTCACTGAGCTACATCTCATCTTTAAGCTGCTATCTTCAGTCTAGCTCCCTGGGATCCAGCCCTGCATTTCAGTGTGCTCTCTGACCAGGATGCCCATATGCCTTAGAGATCCTTTGGGGGAGTCAGCAGGTCTGCACTTGAATTTCCTGCAGAAAGCACCAGCATTCCACTGGAGCCTGGAGAACAGTTTTCACATGGTCAAAGATTTTCCATCACTTCTCACATTATTTCAGTCTCAATTGTCTGTAGTAAAACATTGCACTGAATATTTATTGGGAACACTTTCCTTCACTTCTGACTGCTTTATTGTCTTGCAACTTTTAAAGAAAACAAGGGCTTCAATTCAAAAATCTATTTGTAAAATAAGCATGTAGAGAGAGAGAAGCTTTAATAAATACATCATCAGGATCTGCCACCCAGGCAACATAGGGGATGGCCATGTTTTGCCTACTTCCCAGGATACTGCAAACTACTGTCTCAGCAACAAGCAAAAGATCAGGTTCTGCTTGTTCTAACACAAGGACAACCACAAAAGGCCAGTGTACTTAGGGCTGGGCTCTCTACTGTTGGTCATTAAGCACTGGCACAAATACCAGATTCTTTCTTCTCCTTCCTCGGAGCCATGACTAACTCCTCAGCTTAAATTTCAAACCACAAATCCTGCAGCTTCCAGTAAATACTGAATATTTAAACATATGCTATTTAAAAAATGATATGGTAAAGAAATGCTGTTTCTTACAATTGGCTTGAGAATTATAAAAAAGGCTGTAGGAAAGACAGCTGCTTGTATCTCAAAGGTGTTAGTGCAAGAATCCTGCTTGCAACCAGTGTTGACCACAGTCATTGTTTTTAAGTTCTTTGCCACAAACTCATAATTCTGTAAATGCAGGAAAATACTCTCTAGTCTTTTATGGTCTCCATTCCTGTATTCCAGCATTTCCAGGAGCCTAATCAAGGGTTGAGGCGAGTTGTTAGCTGTGGTCACAACTCAAGCTTATTAACCCAAGCCAAGCATTAATCCTCAGGAAGTATCCTCCTCTGATGTTCTTGTTGCTGATACAAGCTGAAAATTAAATAAGCCATGTATAGTAGGTGAAAGGCTTTCTTTTTCCATTACTGCTGTATTTCCTTTATAGGAGGTTTTAAGGCAGTTAATGACTTTATTGTACCTTAGCCAATCTGGCTGAATGACTAATGTCTACTTCTTCAAAAATATAACATACTCTGCTCTCTCCATTACAGATTACATTTATAAATCATATCATCATATCCAGAATCCTGCTTAATATGAATTGCTTAGGACTGAAAATATAAGGCTTTTCCAGGCTTCTTTTATGAATGCACAGCCACAGAAACATGCTGGGATTTTGTGTGAGGAGATACCTAGTGCTGAAGAATAAAATATGAAGAATATCCTGAGTCTGGAAATGGAAAATAATTAATGTGATAAGGAAAAGTTATTTTTCTGAATATCACCTCATAGATGATCAGCACCATGAAAGTGTATAAAACTACTTATTTACCAAGTCTAATTTTTCATTTCAAACACTATTGATAGAAATAGATAGATATTGATAGTTCCCTTTCATTTGATGTTGTGTTAAAGCACATGATTTGACTATCCCTGTATCGTTGTTTGAGACAGATTATTTAGTATTGCTCTTTCCTAGTATAAGCCCCAAAAAGAGGTTGAATTTTCTGATAATAACCATTCAGCTGCTCTCAATATTTTAAAAGAACAAAATAATGGCATAGCCAAATGAGTTCCAGAAGGCAATAAATGTGCTGGCTTTTTATCACCCTCACATATTTGCAGAGAATATTAGTTTTTTAAAAGAAGACGGAATGGACAAGGCAAATACCAGAACTACAACCCTGCAGCTCAGGAGAACACCCTTTACAGGAATCAGTTGGAAAGAAGTCCATGGGAGATGATTCCGGAAAAAAGAGTCCAGAAGATCTACTGATTCTCCAGGATCATCATCCTTTAGGCTCAAGAACTGTCCATCCTTACAAATGCGGTTTTACCATCTTGGTACAACACAGACATCATACAAAGATGGTGATAGGTTAAAGGTTGGGGTCAATCATCTTGGAGGTCTTTTCCAATCTTTATGATTCTATGATTCTGTGAAACATAAAAGAGGTGGAAGCAGAATCAGTTGACCCAGTGCAGGAGTTGGATAAGGAATGTAGAGAGTGTCTGAGAGTGCAGGGACAGAGTTGGGAAAGTAGAAGCACCAGAGCCTAGCAAGGGACTTAAAGGGCATTAAGGAGGCTTCTATAAGTGTATCAGCAGCCAAAAGAAGACTAAGGAAAATATGGGTCTTCTGCTGAATGGTACATAGAAAAGGCTGAGTTACTCAGTGCCTCCATCACCCTTGTCTTTACTGGGAAAACCTGCATACAGTAATCCAAGGTCTCTGCAACCAGAGAGGAAACGTGCAGCTATCACCATTTATCTTCAGCAGAGAGGTATCAGGATAGGGCACCAACATTTACTAAATTGGACATTTACCAAACACCAACATTTAAACAAATTGGACACACAAAAGTCCAAGGAACCTGACAGAAGACATGTACAGGCCCTGAGGGAAGGGCAATGAGAATGTGAGACCTTTCTCAATTATCTTTGAAAGTTCATGGTGACTGGGGAGAGTTCTTGAAAACTGCAAGAAAGCAAATGGTAACACCTTTCTTCAGGGCGGATTCAGAGAACTTTAGGTCAGTCAGCCTTATTTCAATCCTTGAGAAGAGGTGGTGATGGAGAAAAAAAACGTGGAAGCCATTTGCAGACATCTCAAGGACAGAAAGAAGGCTGGAAGCTGTCAACGTGGATTTACAAAAGGGATATCATGCTTACCAACCTGACAGCCTGATAATGTCTAGATGATAGTGAAGTGGGAGGAGTGGTTGATACACCAGTTGTTTGTACTGCCCTTCAGAGGAACCTCAACAGGCTGGAGAAGTCAGTTGGCAGGAATTTCACAAAGTGTGACAAAGGGAAATGCAAAGTGCTGTAGCAGAAGAGGAATAATCCTATGCGCCAGTACATAGGATTATTCCAACCAACCAACTGGAAGGCAGTGTTCTTGCAAAGGATCTTGGAATCCTTTGGGATGCCAAGTTGAACATGAGCCCTGTGTGTGCCCTTGCAGAAAAGTAAGTCAACAACCTCTTGGGCTGCATTAGGAAGAGCGTTACCAGCAGGCCAAGGGAATTGATTCTTCCTCTATACTCAGCAGCCATGAAACAGATCTGGAATTCAGTCCTGGCCTTGCTGAGACAAGTGAGTCGTGGACATACTGGAGCAAATCCAGCTAAAAGCCAAAACGATGATTAAGGGCTTGGAGCATTTGAGGAGAGACCGAGAGAGATGGGAATGTTCAGTCTGAAGAAGAGAAACTTAGGGGGGGGATCTTGTCAGCATGTGTAAACATCTGATTGGAGGGAGTAACGAACACACTGCAGCATCTTCTCAATATCAAGGAACAGGGAAGAAGGAGAATTGAAACACGGGAAATTCCATTTAAACATTAAAAAAACCCCATTTTTACATGGAGGTTAGTAAAAAAATGGAATTATTTCAAGGTTGCTTCTTGAGATTGTGGAGTTTCCTTTCTTAGAGATATTCAAACCCTTACTGGACATGGTCTTGAGCATAGTGCTCTAGTTGATTCTGATGTGTCTGAGCTTGGAGCAAACAAACTCCAAATATGCTCTACAACCACAGCAGTTCTGTGAAAACTTTGATTTGGGCCATGGTCACTCAAATGCATCCAAGTTGGCTCCCAGACTTATATTATGCTTATTTCAGGTCATTTTCACAATCAAACCTTTCTCCATCAGTGAAGGAAAGAAATAGTAGCCCAAATTATCAAGGGGTCATCTTACCTCAGTCTTTGTTCAACAAAACAGCTGAAAGAGGAAAAGCAGTTCTTTGAGAGGGTTTATGCCTTTGATGCAATAGGAAACTACTGAGGAGAAGATGTTGAACAATCACACAGGAACCAAATCTTGTCAATGGAGGAGAACTCCTAAATGTGTGAGAAAAGGAAGGAATAAGAAGGTTTTGCAGAAGGGGATTTAGGAAGTGACAATGATGTTCCAAATATGACTGAAAGCAGCTAGTGACAAGGGAAAGAACTCATTTACTTACAAGGCTCTGTCTTTCTGTAAATCATCAGCCAAATATTGTGTTGAAATCTGATCATCATATTTCATGAAGGATTAAGACAAGTGGCAAAAATAGAAGGATAATAATAGTATAGAAAAAGGATATAACTGTCATAACTCCTAGCCCTCTGGATTCCATTGACCATATTAACACTTAACAATCTAATGCTTCTCAGAGGATATTGAAGCACTTTCAAAGGAGATCCATATCACTACCCCAGATTTACAAGGGAAGGGGTATACAAGAGGAGTTGCATGTAGTGTCACACAGAAAATCAGTTGCATGTTTTGTCTGCACATCTTTGGGTTTGTTGAAATGCTTAATGACAGCTATGTAAATATTTCACTAGGTGGCCAGTTAAAAAATGGCTGCTGTACATTCCTCTCAGAGTGACACAACTTAGTAAACAAGCAAGGTGAGTAGGATTTTTAAGTTCCACTGCAATAGGAAATCAATCACATTCTAAGTGTAGCTTGGTCTAGGTGATTCTGTCTTGGCAGAGGAGTTGGACTAGCTGGTCTCCAGAGGGCCCATCCAACCCAAACTATTCTGTGATTCTGTGTAAGTGAAGTTCAAAAATGGTTGTTCCTCCAATGGTTGTTTGGTGGGAAGGCACAGGCATTTCATTGATGTTATCAGGAAGCTCTACCAACCTGGTCTCAACATAAGCCTGTAAATGTTCTCAATATACCCATGTTGGTTGTTGAGTTTGGTCAGCAGAGGTGAGGGTTTAAAACATAGGTACCCTATAAACTTTGCCCATGCTCTTAACTCAACTATTTCAGAGAGGAATATGAGAAACAACTGTATGTATCTTTCTGCTTGCAGCTTTATGCTGTATTTATCTCATGCACACATACAGGTCTCAATATTCCTGCACTCTCCACAAAAAGAAACTATCTTTGACTTACGAAATCGGTGCTCTGGAGTTTTTTTGTCGGCTTCTCTTTCATAATGCTGTTAAATATAAACATGAGTTTTAATAATTTCTTTCTTTCTATCATTTCAGAGAAAGAATTATCTCTATAGTCTTTCTTCCAATGTATCCTTTGAAGTTAAGAGCATGCCATATAAAGTGCAACCAGCAAAGCTCCCCGAGGGAAACATAGCAGTAAGTAACTGAAAATTATGTCTTTGTGTGAAGCACATGTATTTGGTCTCTCTGATCACAGCTGTGAAAGTTCTTATAGATGAAAATATTGAGATTGGTCTTTCCTGTGTTTCTAGTGTAAATTCTTGAAATAATACCTAAAGGAAATAATTTCATTGTTTTCTGTAGAAGTTGATAATACATGATTCTAATTACATTTTAAAATAATTTCTTGCTGAACTAATGTGCAGACTGCTTTACTGCAATTAGAATGGATTTTTCACCCAAAAGAAAACAGAACTGTGAACGGAAGTATCTAGTTACTTTGGGGTAAAAAAAAAATCTGGAGAAAATTTTTATGCAAAATCCAGAATCATGTTTCTGTCAGGTTTAGAGATCTCACTCTTCTCCCAGTCAGCAGTTCTCTCACACAAGCTTGTGTATTGTCTACAGCAACTTCTCTCTTATCTGTATTAAGCTTCTTTGATACACTGACTTTCAGGAAGGTCTGTATGCCTTTCTAGGATTTCCACCTCACAGCACATCAAGTGCAAGATACCAATTTACTTGGTAATCCTTACAGAAGTGACAGATAGATACTAAAGGACTTGCCTTATTTGCAGACTGAGATTTGAATGGCCCTGGAGTACTATATGAAAAATTAATTTTGGAGGCATAAGTTTAATTGTTAGCTGGTGCCAAAGGATTGGGTTTGGGGAGCACTTTAAAATAATTTGTTTCCTCTGGTGTCTAATACCATGGTTAAAAATCACTCCATTTTGTCATTACTTATAGAAATAAGTAAAATATGAGGGCAAAAATTGATTCTAGTGTAAGAGTAATCTGAAATTTTAAGGCTTAATGTTCTCCTCTTTATAAAGATTCATCAGTTACATTCCTTCTTTTAAAAGGTAAGCTCAGATCAACCTTTGCCAAGTGGAATTATGGTGGAAATACATCATATCAGTCTGTTTAGATGTAGTAGTAGGAACAGAATACTTTCTTACTTAGAAAACCAACAGAATAATACACTTCATAGCTTACTTTGAGTATATTTTAGAGGATACAGTCTATAAAGTTTTGTTTTGTTCATGCACAGGTTGAATGGGAAGACACAAGGTAAAATCTTGATTCTTGTGTGCACAGTGACTCCAACCTCCATCATCAGTAGAACCATGATTTCACTGGAGAGGATTGGTGCTTAATTCAGTATTCATCCAGAAGGGTTCAAAGGCACCAAGCTGACAGATATACTTGGGCTCTTTTTTATTTTCTTGCAGCATGTGTTCCATACCAGAAACACATGTGCAGAATTCTGTTGATAGTGGGGCCTTCATCTGGACTAGAGTGCTTTACCCCAGGTGATAGCCTGCTGTTCTCAACACGTGTCAGATGATCTACCAAATGATCAGATAAGCATTTCATTCTCTTACTCCAGCCAGTATAATGTTTGTTATTTGCAGCAGATGATTTACAGCAAAGTGCCTGTAATGGCAACTGTAAAAAGTTGAAAAATGATAACACTTTTATGTCGTTTCATATCTGGACATGGCAGTGGATGCTTGCCAGCTCTACAGCTTGATGTGTTATATGCACCAGTTCTTTGATGTTCCAAGAAGAAATATTTCCTTGAAGTTGGGCAAAGCTTAATATTTTTGTTCCTTCTGAAAAAGATCACTAGTTGTGTTTTAAAAGCTTCCAAAGATTTATTTCAAGGTTTATGGTTTTTCTTCAGATAATGAAAAGGTGGAAGTGGAAGAAAGATTTAAATATTTTTAAAATCAATTTTCAGAAATGTATGTCTAATAATCAGCTAGAAGTTTAAAGTTTATATAAAGAAGATAATACATTTTAAAGAATAGAGCATATGTCCTTTATTTAATTCATACAGTGCTGGATTCCAATTATGCAGGCTGATACTTACTCTTAGTTTTAATGGCATGAATAATCCCATACACATTAGTAACCTACAGAGTCATGTAGTCCTATTTGTAGCTCTGAGGACTTTATCATCATGGAATGTAGGTCTTGGACACATGGATCTTGAAGACAGGGTCATGATTCAAAGGTGTGTGAAATGTTAGATAAATGTAAGAAAGTCTGGATTTCTTATAGTAAAACTTTAGAATAAAAATGCATCAAGGAGAAAATTAGCATGGAACTTAAACCAGAATCAACTGACATCTATAATAGTATTTCCATTAATTTTGATAGTCCTAGAATTGCAACTATATATTATACAACTGGTCGAATTTCCTTGCTAACAGCTATTTCATTTAAGAGAAAATTTTCATTTTTTTGCTACAAGTATTATTTATTGTGGTAAATAATACTGTCTTACTTGATGAATTTCACGTGCAATATGAAAGTATTTTTTATTGCAAAAAGTACAAAGAATAAGCAGCAATTTGCTCTATTTTAATTTATGATTCTTGAGCCAGTTTTGGAGTTTAATAAAATATGGTTGCTTTTCTTAAATGTTTGATAGGATTTTCACTTTGGATGCCTTTAGTCTAAATTGTTTGACCAGTGAGTCACATTGGTTTCAGACTAAGG
The DNA here is from genome assembly GCA_027886175.1 of Phylloscopus collybita. Taxonomy (NCBI): domain Eukaryota; kingdom Metazoa; phylum Chordata; class Aves; order Passeriformes; family Phylloscopidae; genus Phylloscopus; species Phylloscopus collybita. The sequence continues at coordinate 19,915,791 of JAJNNQ010000002.1, forward strand.
CCTATTACTTTTTTTTAGCTATTACATTGTGATAGTACTTTAAACAAGCTTATATTCCTCACGAAATATATTTGCATAATCATTTGTAATGTGTAAACACAAATGTGACTTCAAGCTAGAGGAAGCTTTTACATTCTATTTTGAGCATTTTTTGAGAACATATAAGAACATCATGCTGTAATTGTTGGATGGGGACATGTAGGAGTACAAAAGAATTCCTTTTTTCTCAGCCTCTGTAAAGAAATTTTCTGAAGACTAAAGGAAAGTAATCATGGGTAGCAAAAGCAGTAGCACTAGAATAATAATTAATTTAGCTGCTGTTTCTTAAAGCATCAGAGTAAATTGTGGAGAAGTTATTTTTATATTATAAAGTGTGCCTTTTAAAGAACCAGGGAGGAAAACAACTTCGTTAGAATCCCACTAGCATGCAATGAATTCTGACCACAGATGCTGGAAGTTTGCACCAGTCAAACCTAATTCCCATCTATACACAAGGAAGTGCCAGTGAACCAGCCAATTACTACATGTGCTTCTCTCTGCTTTGTGCTCCCTTCCAGAGGAATCAAAGACTATTTTGAAGACACACTAACACCAAAATCAGAAGCAAAATTCAAACCAGAAGAAATACAGTGGCAAACACTCTAATAATTATTTTATCTACTTAAAGTGATCTTAACTATGGCACATTTTTTAAAAGGCACATTTTAAAAGCCTCCCCAGAAGAACACTTTCATAAGCATCAAATGACTTTCATCAAACCACAAGAGGGGTTATGACTATCTGACAGCATCTGTGCTAAGATCAGCATGGATTTTATTTCCAATAGCTAACAGACTCAGCAAACCCATAACTCTTGGGTTGACTTCACCCTCATCTCCGTGCCTGAGTCAGATGGCATTCTTTGGCACCGTGTGGGTACAAAAGCTGTGAGATGTTCAGCAGTGTCAGAAATCAGATGGCTCCTCTCAAGTCTATGAGATGTGCTTTTCACCCACCTGACAGAGAAGCAAGCATTGTTTTTAGTGTTTAGCATAAAGTCTTACCCTGAACAGAGAGGAAAGCCAACACACATCTGAAGTACAGTGTCAACAGGCAACACTTGTGAAAAAATTCCACTTCATATTGGCCACCTTAGATGGAAACATTCCCTGGCTCTGATCCTGCAGTACTAAACCTACCACATGGGGAAGAACAGAAATCCAAGCTGAAAATACAAACAGTTTTAAATCAAAATCATATGTAAAACTGTTGTGGACAGCATGGGGTGAAGAAGTGACAGTCCTCTGTAAAATGGTGAAACGAGGCAGACAAAACTGAAGGAATGTTTTCTTTCTGTCTTCCCTTCCAGCATCTGCCTCAACTCTGTGGGTGTCCAGGACTTGCAGTGTCAAACTGTTCACCAGCAGTTGCATTAGTAGCCTTGCAAGTCTCTGTGTAGAGTATAAAGGGTGGCAGCCCAGGGGCATTATATCCTACTGGTAATGCACACAGGCAGGAGTGAGCCTGATGCCTACATATAATCCCCTGCTCAGGAAATAAATCTCAAGTACTTAGCACAACCATCCTCTTGCTTTTAAAACCTAAGACAAAGAAGGATGCATGGGAAAGGGTGTGGGTGCAACAGGATGGTTTCAAGATTGTAGCAGGCAAGTATTTCATTAGCATTGGCTGCACTCAGGCTGAAAGAGAAGAGAATGTAGCAGCTTTGCAGCTTTGCATTCTACTTCATACAGGATAGACCTAATTTCTGCTGTCTGTTTTGCTCATTGCTGATAATCTTAAGGATTATGGGACATTATACCCTCCACTTCTGTAAGATTACAATTTCTTGTTTATGTTTCAACATTTGTCAAGCTTCAGCTGAGCTACTGAAATCAAACCGTGGGTTGCACTTGACTGTCTGTAAAGGCAGAATGACAGAAGGAGGAAGGAAGAAATGATTCTGAACATAGGCAGCACGAGCAAGGCTGAGTGCTGCTACACCACTCATAATTGTTTAGCATCCTCAGGAAGATCCACATGTCCTTGTCTGGGTCCATGCTGGTGCTCTGTAGATATCAGAAGAACTAGCTAGCCTCATTGTTTTCATAGCCTAAGAGGAAAGAAAACACAGCACACAAATACAGCAAACATGTAGAAGTGGCATATAAAAGAAGGCATGGAAAGGCAACGTGTACCTGTAGTTGCATACACTACTGCCAGCCTTATCCAAAACCTAACGAAATCTGCCATCCCTAATGAAACAATTTCCACTGATTTCAGGAGGAACTCAAACATGCTTTGAAGTCTGGATTGACCCTACCTAATTTTGAAGAGTGAACTGGCACACATTAAGAGTCTAGTTGTTGTTCTGCTCCTGTGTAACCATATGCTGCCCTATGAGCTATTCAAACCTAAACACCACACAGCAGCATATTTCACCCCTGTCTCAGAGCATCTGTGGTGCTGAGGTAGTGACCTTAGATTGGGTTAAAGTGGACTGGGTGCTCAAGGGACCAGGTCTGGTTCAGTCAAATACTATCTGAAGAAGTCTGTAAACCAACATTTCTTCCTACTCCAAGAAGTACTTGCCCACTCAGATAATTTTCATATTCAGGATGTACAATTTCAGTAGACTGCTGTCATGATTTAGGAATGGTACTCCCCAATTTAGTTCTTTTACCATGACTCTCCAAACCATGCACCACTTGCTCGCTTCCCTGCTTTCCCCTCCCTCTCACCCTGCAGCAGGATGGAAATAAGAATTGAAGGTACAAAACGTAAAGATTGCAGGTTGAGGTAAGAACAATTTACAGGAAACAGCAGTGAGATATGAAAATTAACAGCAACAATACTAATGACAGAGGGGACAGTGTGAGCTGCAGATCCTGGCCATGCCCCCTCCAGGCTACTCCAAAAATTAACCCTTTCCTGGATCCCAGACCCAGGATGACTGTCCATCTATCAAGCCATCCATACCCAGCCAGCAGCTTCTCAGAAAGTTCTACAATCCACCCTAAAGCAGTAGTGCTGGCTCCCATTTCCTCTTGTATTTATCAGTCACATTATGCCACCTAGGTATTTGGCAGAAGCTATCAGTAGCAGATATGACAAAATAAAGTCTTTGCATGTAAATGGGTCTTCCCTGTGGTTTGGTCGTGCTGTAAAATGGAGTCAGTTGTTTCATTAACTTGAGACAAAGCATTGGTTGCCTTTTTTTTCCTGCTCTTTTACAAGTATTTTTTTAAGGTGGTTTTGGTAAGTAGTCTTTCACATTAGTGCTCCAGATTCACAGCAACATGCTCAGGCAACTGATAGCATTATGAATAGAAACCGTAGTGAAGCTCAAATCTTATGAGCATTATTGTATGTTGACAGTGTCATGTCCTTTCCAAAGAACAATTAAAATCTGTAACTTCCTGTGGGTGGTACCTCAGAGTTTGCCAACAGAGGAAGTACACATTGTGAATTAGTTGGGGTTTTTTGAATCTGTCCATTTTTGCTGTCTTGGGGCCCATGAATTTTCATCAGCACTTCCCAACTCTTGTGCTGTATGTGATCAGGCTTGCTTCGGGGCAGTCAGTGTTCATGATTTTCAAGCAGCAGAATGGAGATGCTTTCTTCCTTGGACAGCTGAGCTCATTGTTTTCTACAGGCTTCAAGCAGCCCCTTGTAACTGCATCCTTTCTGCTTTCCCTGGTCAGTTATCCTTTTACTTGAATTCATCTTCTTCCTTAATTGGCTTTTCTTGGGAAGAATCTCTACAGACAGTTCAGATGACCCTTCTCTCATTTTCGCTGCCCTTACATTTTAATGCCACTCTGAGACACAAGCAGAGCCATTCAAGAAAATTTCATCCTTACTAAATGAGCTCTGCTGTAGCTGAATTTAGTGATGCAGAGAGCCTATGAATTTTTGCAGTGATTGAGAAGCAATCCAAAGAGGAGGCTGGCAAAGGGAATGGTAATTCTGCAACGGCAGGATTGATCACTTGATCAGACCATCAGAATATCTGTTGGGACATAACAGTGACATTTCATTGGTTGTTTTATTAATGCTATTTTCCTTAAAATATTTTTCCTTCTTTAATTAGCTCTCATATTTATTCTTTGTAGATGTTATCTTTTTGAAATATTTTAGACTTACGACTGCTGCTCCAAAGATGTATATTAGCTGTGTTTTTTAGTTCAATGATGATATGGCCAGCACTGCACATACTTCATCTTCAGAGCCAATGTTAAAGTGCAAACTCCAGGGCTGGGCAATGTTTTGGAATTTTCTGTGTAACCCTCAGAGTAAGGTTTGGTAGAAAGCAAGTGGTTTCCTACAAAGAAAGTTTGTTCCTACATTTTGCTTCCTGGTGAGGGATACTATAAAAAATACGTTCATCAGTAGAGCTCACCAGACTGCCATCTCTGTGAGCACTGTGTCAGAGTAGGGAGCAGTTGGCTACACAGATGAAGTAAGTGGGCAGGACTATTCAAAAGTGTCTTCCAGTTAAGCCTGAGAGTAGCTGAAAGACAGATCTACTGGTGCCCTCAGAATGAAAAGTCTATGAAAGAATGCTGGTCACAAGAAAAACTGAGAGCAGAAAGGACTGGATGTTGCAGAAACGATTAGATGATTTAATTTGCCATCTTCAAGGAGAGAAGTGAGAAGCATGGGAATGGAAACAGTTTTGAGCTAAATTACAGAGTTGTATCCATTCTTAAAACTTAGGCTGCTCTTCCTTCAATGAACAAATTAGAAATTAGTATTTTGTTGACTTTCTGGTGCATCGATCACTACGGTAATAGAGGAAAAAAACATAGAAAGAAAATTTACAAAGAGTGCAGCTTAGGGACTGGACAATAGCCAAGAAACTGATTAAAAAGAGTAGATTTCCTAGCTCTACCTTGAGTACAGAAGAGGAACATCATTTGAGAGTTTGTGTCATCAGTTTCTTTGCAAACTGATTTCATCATGTCAAAAAGCAAATACCTTCCATCTGTCACATACTTATCCCGTTTAAGGAAGACTAGGAGTAAACGAGAGAGGTCCAAGGGAAAACCCCAGAGAGAAATCACTTCCTAGGCTAACAACAACGAGAAAATAAACTAAGACTGAAGGGATATAATTGCGTCGGAAGAGCTGAGGAAAGCCCAAACTGATTCCTTTCCATTTGGGAGTAGCAGGGGCAGAGCAAATATTCAGTGAGACTCATGAGGAGCCTTCCAAGCAGAGCCTGAAAACATATAAGTTTTGTACAAGGTATGGAAAGGAGAGTAAGGAGGAGAGTGTGGATGTCCCCAAAAGAAGAAATACAAAAGAGCTATTACTACTCTTTGTCTACATGAAGGTCTAAAGAGAGGAGTTTGCCAAGTCAGTTAAGACCCTTGATAACTGATGTTTACATCTGCTGCTTTGTAGAGCCTCAGACAATGAGAGAGCGTGTTCCACGCTTGTTTCCCGTTTAGGTAACAGTCTGTATGCTTGGCTTCTTTTAAAGAAGATAACATCATGTTGTGTGTTAGGCTTTATCACAAGGACAATACACGCTGATTGAGTTTCATTTTTGGACTGCTTAGCTGAAATGCAAATCATCAGAAAAAAGTAAACTGGTATGTCAGCAGAAATTAAAATAAGAAAAATGTAGCTGGTATCTACTGTGGTTTGAATTAGGAGTTTGGGCCAAAGTCAACCATTGTTTGGGAGTAATTCAGTGCAGTTTAGTGTACTGGCCTAAGCTGTACCATCATGTGAGCATAACTTTGCTCCTTGAGTGTTAGTGAAGCATTTGCACAAAAGGGCTTTTTTTTTTTTTTTTGCCACTCTGAATGATGGGAAAATTATTCATATGTGATATGACAAGACTTCTACATATGTGTGAATTCCATTTCTAGTAATTATCATGAACAAGTGGAAGGGAAATTACAATAAATGAAATATTTTCTATTTTATAAAATTTCGGTTAATGTGTATTTCTAATCTGCAAAGTGCTGTTGAAGTCAATGCTTTTAACCTCTGTATTCTACTGTCGAACTTGCTTTACTTGTTTCATTTTTGTTCATGAAATGTATTCCTTTCATTGCAGATCAGAACATCTGTCATTTGGTCCACCCCAAATGTCTCCTTTGAGATCCCTTTATGGGTTATAATACTGGCCATACTTCTTGGACTACTAGTACTAGCTCTGCTGACCCTTGCTTTATGGAAGGTATGTTCCATTATTTCTGTTACTGTTACCTTAAAAAAACCCTGAAAATACTGAAAGATTCTAACAGATAAAAAGAAAGGCTAGAATTTTGTGATCTTTAACAGTTTGGAGCAAAAGCGACAGTACATGTCTTTTTTGTTTGTTTTGGCATTTCTGACATGCTAGTGTCATTGACCTTTATGCAGGGAACTTGTTTTTCAAAGTCCTCCTTTATTCCTGAAACCTGGTTACAAATGGGCATACAGAGTTTGGCTCTGTTTCCCAAGACCTATGATCCTCTATTTCAGGATGTTTAGGTTCAAAAAGAAGTTACTCTAACTTTGTTTTCTCTGAATAATTCAGGAATTTCCAGTTTTTGTCAGCATGGAATAACTCTCCCAGTTCTGAGAATTAATTTTAGAAGATTTCCTTTTATATTCATAGATCATGTATTTTGTTTTCTAAAGTTTTCTATTTTTGTGTTGGTTGTTACACTCCCTTCACAAGTTTTAAGACAAATTACTGGAAACTGCTACATTACAGGGGGCCAGTGTAGCCTTTGTCCATCCTCTCAGTACACATTGAAAATAAGATTGAAATAATTCCTTCCACTAGGATATGGTTCCCCTGTCTTTAGCTGCCTAAATGTTATGGTTTAGGTGTACAGCCTATGCTTACTTCCCAACTTCACCTGGTCAGGTAGCAGCAGCAAAAAGTTATGTCTAAACATGCAAGGAGGAGAGAAATTACCTTTTGGTGGTACCTTCCTTTAACCACTTGTGAACTTTCAACCTTTCAACTAAAAGACTTAACTTTTAGGCAGGTTAACTAAGGTGGGAGGAATCTCGTCTTTAGTGATCTCTAGATAGTCACAGCACTATCCTGTGGACATTTCCCAACACATATTACACTTCTCTTATTATTACTGCTTATCAGTCTAAATCTCTTTTCTGAATGAGTTCATTGCTGAACTGGGAGAAGCAGATTTATCATAATTCCATACCAGCATTCAGGCCAACTTTAAATCTCCTGCAAAGACATCTTTCATGTAATTTGGATTTTTAAAGCTGTGCTTTGGAGCTCAATGCCTTGCATCTAAAACTTTCATGGGGAATGATTTGGATAGAAATATCTTCACGGTCTCTCAGTCTGCCATACATTGTGCCCAACATTTCAGGTTTCCTGAGTGAAGAATCAAACTGCAGCTGAGTCTTCCTATGTTTGTCTTACCATGACATCTTTGTTTCTGTTGATTGTTTTCTGCAGTGTGGCTTCTTTGACAGAGCTAGACCTCCTCAAGATGACATGGCTGACAGGCAACAGCTGACAAATAACAAGACTACTGATGCATAAAGGAAGAGAGTGACAGTTCAAGTCAGAATCCTGCCTGAGAGACTAGAAACAGATGAGGATTAAATGAAAGATTCCTTCCAGTCTTCCTTTGTACCTGCAAGTGTCAATCTGATCTATGCAATGTTCTGAGAACGTGCCACATGATGGCCATTCTTGCCAAAGAGACCAACTTATCACTGCCTTATAAACATATTTGCCACTGAACAGAATGTTTATCCCATATTCCAGCCGGTCGATGTTTCAGCAGATGCTTCTGTGCACGTGTGGTATACTGAGATGCTTCCAGAACAAGCCCAAATCTCTCAAGGAGAGAATGCCTTCATTGCTGTATTGTCTAGAAGATGAAGCAGGACAAACCTTCTGAATGCTACTGTATCATGCAGAGTACCTTTGAAACCTCCCTAAGAACTTCTATGAAATTATGGCTCAGGGAGACAGGCAATAAATATATCAGTACTGTGAAAGTACTTCTGAAACACAAAGGTAGTCTATAAATAACTTTATAGATGGGGCACAATTATTTATTTTTCCACCTTTTTGGAATAAGTATCTGATATAATCATCAACATAGATTTTGAGAGAAGAAAGGAAAAAATAATAGAAATCACATACTTACTTTGCATGTAAATAGAAGAGTAAACGCATTGTACACCCAGAACACAACTTCCTTGGCTACAAGGTGTTTTGCAAAGCAGAAGATTTATGGAACACTTTACAAGATGAGACATATGATAAGCAAGTACACATTGTATCTCTTTCAGCCCAGAGCTGGCATGCCCAGGTAACTAAATCCATGCACAGCATAGAGCAGGGGTGAGTTGCCCTGTCCTTTCTTTGCTGATGGCTGGCAGCTGTACACTGAACAGGATACAGCCACTTCTAAAACACTGTTTTAAATTATCACAGCCACACTGGTGATATTGAAAAGGCTTTGGGGGGTTTGGGGCTGGGGCAAATTTTCTTGGCCTTTGCCCTGTTACTTTGTTGAAATTGCTTCTTAAAATGGAACAGCTACTGCCATAATTGTTCACCTAAAGAAATCTTTGCCTTTTTCATTTCTCAATCTACAAGCTGGCAGCATCTTAAAAGTAATGCTTTTGGCAAAGTTTAGGGCTTAATAAAATTATTTTTTAAGTAAAGTCTTTCAGGAAAGGGTGACAGGATTTGTATTCATTCAGAAAAATAGGAAGCCAGCCAACCAAGCGTGAACAAAAAGAAAGAAAAAAATTTTGAGGTAATGAGTAAAAATACACTTAGTATTTATTATTTTTTTCTGGGCTTGGGATTCCAAAGAAGATCTGTTTCATTCTTTCCCTTCTATCAGCAAATGGTCTTTATCTCAGCAGGGCCTCTAAGTCCTGATCTGTGCAAATTTTTTTTGTGAACGCTTGAGCCTTTCAGTGCTGCCTGTGAGTGTGAAATTAGCAATATTGTGTAAACTTCAGGAGGGATTGTTCGTTTTATGAAAGATGCACACCACTTGCCTTCTCCTGAGTCCCTGTCCTTTCCAATCCATCTCAGCTACTCAGCTGGTAAATGGCCTCATCCATTCTGGCACTTTTTGGCTCCTTTTAAACAACTGCCCTTCTGTTTCCTAATACTTCAAGACTGGAGTAGTCATGTCAGTTCTGCCAGTCTGACACGAGATTTTACAGTTTTATCATTTCTTGTATGCAGACTGACCTGGGAAATCCAAGCAGGAGCTGTGTTACATCTTCATGTCTAAGGCAAAATTGCAAGACAACCTTTATGGAGCCTTTAGCTTATCAGATGCAGTGTGCCCACAAGACTTACAGAGAGAAGGAGATGTGCCTCTGAACACGGAGGTGAAGCACCTGTGTGCTTCACACAAGCAAGTACCTCTGTTTCCTAGGGATGGGGAGGCCTGACAACTTCCCAGTCCCCCCAGAAAACCATTAATAAACTCCTTCCCTCAGATGGTTTTGAGCTGATCCCTTGCAGATTAGAGACATCAGCTGATAAATGCCACCACAAAGCAAGCCTGTCCTGTATTTGCACAGCTCTGTATCCCATACATTCCAGGCAAAATCATCCTTCCATGAAGAAAAAAAGTGCATTTCCAGCTTTTGTAAATATTTAATTGTTGTGTGTAGCAGCTTCAAAAATAATATCAGCAGCTCATTGTAATCACATCATCTGCACAACTCTGATGAAATAGCACCATGAGGAGATACTGAACATAGGACTTCTGTATGTGCAATACTTTATATTACTTATATACCTGAAGCATGTTTACACTGGCATTTGTGGTTGTTTTTTAAACTTTTGAATATACTGATATCAATTACAATAAAGGAAAAATTGAATGGGGGGAAAAAAAGAAAGGAAAACATACAGTTCTGTTCAGTATTTCTTGCAATGTGTTTTCAATCCTGCATTGCTCTGAGGATGGGACTAGGTGACCTGATAAGTTCTTTGGAGTTGTAACTTCTACAGTTCACTTTTGAGCAATTACTCTCCATTTTAATGATGGGCAAAGCATATTCAGATACTAAATTTAAACAAAAAAAGAACTTCAGTGACTGTTAGGCCTGGCTGGAATCCATTGGCTGCAGCTGTGTAATGTCTCTGGAAACCAAATTAGAGGCACATGATCTGACAAACAGTTACTTTGAGCAATACTTTGTTTTATATTTCTACATCCTTGTAGATTAAACTTCCCCCATGGAAATGTCTAGAGTTGTGTATTGTCAAGGACCGTAGTCTATTCCCAGCATTTGTGGATAGCTTTGGCTGCAAATTACAAACAGCTTTGTGAAGATTTCTGGGTTTCACTGCTTGCCAAGAGTGTTTATTCCCTGGGGAGATTGCATCCTGGATGTGGACACTAGCAGGCAGTTGACATAATCTTTCCCCCCAGTATATTAGTACTGTGCTACACGATAACCTCTGCCACATCCCTACATGACTGAATTTTTGTTACAGTGATGTCAGCTTTTTAATGAGTTACTAAATGCAGCTTTCTGTAAAGGTAATTCAGCCTTCCCAGTGTATGTGGTGAGCTGCTAATTGCAGAGAACATGGGAGGAGCCCAGAGAGCAGGAAAAACAGAAGATTATTTTAAAAAATTAGTCTTTTAAAACTCTTTATTGCTATGACCACCACAGCAGTCTAGTAAACAGAGAGATATTCATCTTTTATTTCACATTCAGCTTCTTGCTGAATTTGAGAAAGGCTGTCCAGTTATTTTATCCGTGCAGCAGACTGTATCATATTTTCTGTTTCATGAAAATTTCAGAATTTGCGTAACAGGGATCAGTGTATTTGAATATGTTTCCTCTTATGGATTTAATCTTTAAAGATATTTAGCAAATACAATTTTAAATTTACCACAGGTTAACTTTTTTCTTGACACTGTTCTGTAACTCTTTGAGTTTTTCCTGTTTCTCACAGCTTTTACAGGTTTCCTACATTAGACAGCTCTTGAAAACAGCACTGATTTTCTCTGTTTTAGCTGTGGACTTTCCATCCATTAGCATGAAGGATCTTCTAGTAGACATAGCTTACTTTAACTAAAAAGCCTTTTGGGAACCAAGAAAACACCTAGAGATATGCAGGGGAAAGAAAGCCCCAGCCAGCCATGGCCTATGGTACTCCATTGCAGCAAGCCTTTTTGTAATGAAATACCATCAGACACACTGCCTTTAGGAATTGTTTATGAGTGTTTTATTTATGATTCTTGGCAAAGATCCATATTAAAATGTAGTGTAATGGCAGTGCCTCTTAACAATAAAAAGTCTAGAGTTCAGCTTGTGCAGGCACCATGATGTGACACAGCAGGAATGCTTTTAATATTGAAGGACTGTTCTTGTTTTGCCTGTGTGTTGTATTGGAGAGGCTCTTTGCTATTCAAGATGCTACCCTACTGTACACAGTGACTTCTAAAGCAGAAGAATGGAATAATTGTTCAACTTGCTTTTCAGATGGTTTCATTTGTTTTCAACATGTTACTCTACTTAAGTGATGCACTACATTTCATTTGGTTGTATATTGTTCTTTGTTTCGGTGAAGGTTTGTAAAGCAGACTTCAGGAACTCTTTCCAAAACTGGACTGCATCAAACAGTATGACTTTTCCAGAAGCCGCTCAGGATAACAGCAGCAGAGCAGAATTCAGGATACTGTGTGAAACAGTCAGTGCATTACAGGGGCTAGCTTACTTTTCAGGAGTTTACCCAAGTTCATATTAAGAATCATATTAACAAAACATCAACCTTAGATTCTGCATTTCTCTTGTCAAGGAGGGCCAGGGTGTACCCTGTTTATCATTGCTGTAAAAGCCAAACACCAAGAAATTCTCACAGCAAAGCTGGAAAGAGGAGGGCATGTTTTAAACTTGCACAAGACAAATGCGTAGCAGCCAAACCAAGTGTATGGCAAGAGCACAAACACCATCTCTCTTGTGATGTTCTCCTGGTCATGAAGGTTAACATTTTCTCAGCTAAAGCACTCTGCTCATTTCTCACAGACATGCAGCATCAGAAAATAATCTCTGAAGCTGCAAAAAGTTTCAAAAAAGTTTCCATAGATTTCATATTCTTTATAGAAATTTTACATTATGAATTTGTATGGTAATACTTGGCTCTTCAGATAGCCTTACTGATTTTTTGTGTGTGTTTTAATATTTTAATAGAATTTGAGAAAAGATAGGTCAGCATAGTAAAACCTGAAAAAGAAAATAGATTTAAACTAACAGTGAAGTCTCACAGGAGACCCTGGCTTATACCTGGGTTAATTTTCCATTTTAGGCTTGGAAGAGGCATCAGGAGATAGCTCAGATGGGGAGCTTTGGCTTTGTTGTAACAAATACTCCCATGCCAGCTAATGTGAAACCAAAAAATAAATTGTTCTAAAGAACCAGGTCTATCATCTCCTCCTATGTGCCCTGTAAATGAGAACAGGCACAGCATGGATAACTGGCATCATTAAACTAGGGGTAGGAGACATTCCCAATTTGACTCAGTACACCAAGAAGAAACTTTCTTGTGGAGAAGGACAAAGACTAAAAATCTCTCACTGCCTAAAATTAGGAAAGATTTGTTTTTCTTGAGGAGAACATGACTCCATGGAAGCCCTGCCCTTCAAGCACCATGGGTACAAGAGTAAGCACAAGGTAGCTGCACACAACTACTTGCTATCAAGCAGTTAAGGAGGCTGCAGGATACTACATTAACTATAAACAACTTAGAAGGGAAGAGGAGGCTCAAGAGGAGAAATCAAACCTTTAAGCACATCTTTAAGATAGATGTTATCACAGATCAGAAGCAACAAAAAGGATGATGAATAAAATAGATGGATTGGAAATAAGGCTCAGCTACAGGAGATGAAAATCCGTTACCTCACGATATAATGAGATTAATGATTTACTACAGTGATTTGTTGTGTTTGTTGTTTGTTTGGGTTTTTTTCCACAGTGGCCAACTGAGTCATTGCTCATGCAAAGTTTAAGGAAGATTATTTCCCTACTAATTAGATAATGAAAAATAGCTGCAGCTGTGACAGGCTTCTTGTGTTAACTGTGAATCTCTCCCATTCCTAAATGAAGGATTGTATTCATTTGAGAGAAGGAAGGAGGTGATATAGACATGACACTTGAAGCTTTTCCAACTTCTGGCTTCACTGCTGTTTCAGAGTGACTTCAGTATTTGCTGAGGCACTGTGACATATTTTACTGTAATGGTACAGACTGTGCTATCCAAAGGTAACAGAATGGCCTTTCCTTCAAACCAGGCAAAACTAAATCTTTTGTGGAAACTTTCTGTCTATGCCTGGCTTACCCAGGAAACCTAAGGAGTAAAGTGATGTTTAAGTGGGATGGTTTCATTTATCAAGTGTTGCTACATGCACTAAGAAGCCTCTCTATACATGTAAAAAGCTTTGGTGTTTAAATCCATTTTCAAGTAGTTAAACTGAAGAAATTCTTTGCAAACAGGTGAAGTCAGCAATGGAATTGAAAAATTAATTGATGTAGTGGAGATGACACCTATTTAATTTTGGCTGTAATGAATGCTTGATATTTTCAAGGTTTACTAGTTCTTTCATTCTACATTTAATATATTATAGTACTAATGAAGCACTTACACTAAACACAAATATCACCGTTAATAGTGTCTAAGATACTCACTAACAGATCAGACAAAGCAGTTGCTCTCCCAAGAGGAGAAAATGCTAATACCATAACGGTTTTCAGTCCTTTTGACATATTTGCTTTGCCTCAAATATTTCTAAAGCAGTTTGCTCTGCTCTGTTGAGTGCTGCTTCATTGGCTCCTCCACACTCAGCTGGTTTGGATGGTAGAGAATCAGTGCTATCTCCTCTGCATCTGCTTCTTGTTTACAATGCTGAGGATGTCTCCTTTCTCATGAACATCTCTGCAGCTTTTCAGTAATTCCCATGTGATTGATGAGACTATATTCTACTTGATTTGGGGGGAAAAGGGGTGTTTAGTCTCCACCCCACTTTTCTAATGCCCATATATACACAAAAATAGTCCTGTTGTATCTATTACAGATTATTTCACTAAGCAACCAGCCAAGTCTTTGTTCTGTAATTTAGCAGAACAAAGCAACCCTGAACTTGGCCCCCCAGCCATTTTAAGCAAACAGCTGTGTGAAACCATTGACTCACTGCAATGTCTTTAAGAGGAAATCTTGTAAAACATATTGTGGACTCCTCACTGTCATCACTACAGTTGTTATGTTGTGTCAAGTGTATACTGATCTTATGTAGATCACGGTTAGCAGACTTTATTATCTCAAAAATCCTTTCTCTGGAGAGTAGGAATGAAGAAGAAAAAGCACGAAAAAATGTGGATTGTCTTTTGCAAGCACACTTAAGAGGTGGTGAACTTTTAACTACCAACCCCTCAGTGGGACCTCCTGAGCAGGTCTGCAGGAGAAGGGGAAGTGGCAGCCTGGAGTGTGAGCACCACCAAGGAGGAGCAGCACCTGGGAAGATGTGGATTGGCACCAGCACAAAGCATTGTCCAGACCTGGCATGAAGAGGTGTTTCTTCAGCTGCTATAGGACTGAGGGGCTCTGTCCTTGGTGTCCCTTTTTCCTGAAGTACTCTCTTCCTTTGCCCCTTTGCTCCCTCCCTCCTGCAGTCGGTGTCTTGCCTGCCCTCCAGCCCCCTCACAGCTCCTCCCTGTGGGCAGTGGCATTGCCCACAAACTTCATGTAGTTTTGGGAAAGCACTTCATTCCTTTCTCCCTCATCTGTGGCAGGGCCAGCAAATAACAGTGCTGGATGTAGTTGCAAATAAAAAATTCCTCAGGTGGAAACCAGAACTTTCCTATTTCTCTAAGGTTGAAGCAAGCTTAAAAAGACATATCAGTGCTGAGTAACATCAGCCTCCAGCTGGTGCAAGTTCAAGTTTCTGTATTGGAGAAGCATGTGACTGCTCCTCTTCTTTCCCCACAGACCCATAAAACCTTATAGGATTTTTTTTAGCTGCTTATGCTTGCATTATTTGGCCCATCATTTATAAGTGATAAAGTAAAACCAAGCTGATGAAAAAAGTAGCAATGGATACTGTGATTTGTGCTATTTATTAATCTCAGGCTTGCAGAAAAGAAGTCTGCTTATTCCATTCTCATCAATCCAATGTATATGAAGCTATTGAACTGTCATACAAGTTTTCCAAGCTGCTGTGTAGAACAATTTAGGTGGGAAGAACTAGTAATATTAAATACTTTTCAACCTTGGATCTATGAACACTAAAAGGATCAAGCTTCTATTTCTTTTGAACATAGAATTATAGGAATTACATGTCACATCTAGAGCTTCTCTAGAATTACTCTGGAAATTTTCAGTAATGAGATAGAAATGGAGTGTCTTGTCTTTGTTCTATGGCAGACCAGGCTACTGCATTTTTTTTCTTTCTGTAAGAGAAGAGATGCACAGCCTTCAATGGGAATACAGATACACAAGCAACTGTGAATCAGATCATTGAAGAGGATTTCAAGGAATTGAAAATGTGTGTCTTTGAGCAACAGCCAAGCTGGTGTGTTGATGCAAGTAAGGAGTGGTTACAGATGAAGTGACTGGGGCATTGAATCCCTGGGTGCCATCCAAAAAATCAGAGCTGCCTGAAGCCAAGCAGTTAGAAAGATTAGAACACTTGATAGTCTTGGCCTAGGCATGGCTTTTTGTCAAACAGAGCAGGATCACTTCATATCACATCCAAAGCTGCTGTAAAACCATGAGTGGAAGAGGCTGGCAGTGGAGCCTGTGTGTTAACAATGCAGTTCCTTGTTTTGGCTGGCTTGTCTCAGATGTAAAGATGGCATGTAAAGCTTCTGTAAAACCTGTCATTTCTTCTCCATGTGCTCCAATGATGTCTACAGCTTAAAATGCTGAATAGAGTCAATCTCTTACTATGCCTCCTCCAAGCCCTGAATTTTTTGCCTCACTAGACAGCAGGCACCAGCTGACAAACACCAAACACCTCACATGCTGGTGCTTTAAGGAGGAGTGAAGCATTTTTCCACATGATCTACTCTCTTAACTATTTTGTTCAACTGTTCAGTGCTTCCACCAGGACCTGTGGGGGAAGTGCAGAATTTGGGTGTTGGCATGCCTTTACTATGTGCTAGGCACAGAGCAAATTTGTGGCACAGAAGGCTTGCAATTCAAATATAAAATATGGAGCAGCAGATGGACATAATAAAATGCTTCATATGGAAACAATGACACGATTATGAACAGCATAATAAGCAATGGTCATAGCATGCCAGGGCCATAAGCAGACTTCCTATTCTGGATTCCTAAATTGGGCATCGTAATACCTAAATAGAAGTCATCTGTCCCATCAAGGCAACCCAGGATCTCTCTCTTAGTTACTCCAATGCCTTATACAGCCAGTGGAAATGACAGCTCTGGGTTTACTCTCCAGCAACTCCCTTGAGCCCATCTGGTAACATTCAAGGCTGGTGCCAAGGAGGAAACAGCAGGCAGCAACTTGGGCTATTTTCCCTGCCTTGCTGGGGGCTGAGGCACTGGGTGCCACTGGGATGTACTGTCCCAAGGCCACTTTTCAGAAGGTGCACAAGGTAGGGGAGACAAGCAGGCAGAGGTCATGCCCAGGAGCTCACCTCAGCCCTGTGTTTCATACTCTGCTCTGGCTGTGCTGTGGTTCACAGCAGCACACCATGCAGAGGGACTACAGAGAGAGGAGGGTCTGGCTGCAGTCAACTGAGTAAAGAGATCTCCTGGAACTGCAAAGTTGTGCTCGTACGAGTAGGTGGGTTGCATCTTCTGTACTCACATGAGTGAGTGGGTTGCATTCTCTGTATTACAAAATGCTCAAAGCATGGGCATTTAGAACCCCAAGAAGATATCCTCTCTCTGAGTGGCAGTGCTTGTTGTCCTGTGGTTCCCAGGTGTCCAGTGTCCTTTTCTGCACCAGTGGCACTAGTGCTGTGGGAAAGATGATGCAAGTGTCTCTCCCCAGTGAGACATGTCCATCACCCAGTTAAGGTCCTCTCCTGAGAAGCAAATGGTTTTTCACATCCTGATAGGTTGAATGAATTCTGGCATTCATTTGCTCTGCTTTTTTGGCTGAGTACAGTGGCCAAGAGGCTGGTATGTATGCAGTGTCCCTTTCTCCTCTGATCCTTTCTTAAGCCTGTCTATGTGTGGCACCATCTAAAGAGGCTCAGTAGCTTGGGCCTCCCACACACTTTGAGTTATTCTGCAACAGTTGCAAAAACTCTGGCAATGAAGTGCTCATGCTGATACACTTCTGAGTTTGTGCAAACACACATGAGCATCTACAGACAGCAGCAGTAGAAGCAGCAGTATTAAGGCTGGATGCCTCTGTGGGCTGGCTTCCCTAACTAGTATGTAGTCCAAATTACTCTGTTGAACGAAGGCTCCTAAATTTCTCTTAAATGAGCCCTAGGTTTCCTAGCAATCAGTCTAAATGTGATCCCTTGCCAATAAATGAACTTGAAGAAGCCTGGAATTCCAGCTATGTTGTTTGAGATCCCCAATGAGTGTCTTGGAAAGTTTACAGCCTTGCCATGTTCTGCTAATCATTTAAACATTTAACTTGTCAAATGCTCAAAGGTTCATTATTTTCATGTTCAATTTCCTGAATGTACTGGGAATTTTTTTTTCTAACTTCACCATTCAAAACAAGCAACTGGGTTTTTATGTAGGCACCTAAATCAATGCTTTGCTCTGCCATGCTTTGAACTCTGATATCTGAAAATCAGCCACTCTAGATACCTACATATGGCTTTAGGGACCTAAGTCTTGGCAGCCAAATTCATGTTTGTGATACTCTCACATGTTTTCAATAAGAACCTAAACATAAACCAGACCAAAAAACATAGAGGTGGGGGGAAGGAAATAAAAACAATGCTCTGTAGGATATCTGTGTGTTGACATAAAATATGGAATAATCCTGGCCTACTGCATCTGTGTGTGCAGAGTTTTCTTTCAAATGTGAATTATTGAATCAGCCTGTCCTTGGAAGAGAACTACTGTATCTCACACATACCAGGAGAGCAGGCTCCACACTGGGATGTTTTGCAGTGGCATTCAGGTGCCCACTACACCTCAGTAGAAGGTCTTCATTTGCTCCCAGGTAATTTCCTGGGCCTTCTCAAAAATGAATTTTGGTGTCAGTGATGAGTAAAGCTTTTTGTGTTTTCTGTTCTTATGCTACTGTCGTAGCTGACCTCTGCCCTCAGGCTGCAGCTCTGGGCATCAGGCCCCCTCTGCAAACTGACAGCCTCAGGAGGGCTTCTGGGTGAAGAAAAGGTTAATGGTATGAGGCCACATTGGAGATTCCTAGGGTTACTGGCATCAGAAATTACTTGATCTGTTTTTAAATTTACAATTTGTCAATGGGGCTTTTTTAAGGTACGAATATAACTCACCATCCTACCTGCAAACTCAGGAAAAGCTAAATATCTGCTTGAAGGTCCCTTGACAAGCTGTTCCTTATGTTTGTTCAAGGAAAATATACCAACATTTTTTCATTCATTTATGTGGCCAGACAGAACAACAATAGAGCAGCAGAGTCAATACAATGACTATTTGGAGACTGCTGCTATGATTTCTTCCTCTGGTAGACTAAAGTTCAAAAAACCCCAAAGTTCTCCTGGGGTCTACACTTCGTTCCTGCAACTCCTCTCTCTGCTCAATTGGTTCTCTGGAGAACAGCACAGCTGTGAACATGCTTGGGCAGGTCCATCCACAGCTCCTCTGGGAGGAGAGCAGAGTTTGGGAATTTCTGGTAAAAGGCAGCACACCTCAATCAGCACTTCAGCTTTTACCACAATGCTATTACTCACCAAAAGATAAAATTAGTACACATGATTGTGGTCCCCTTACCCCTGCCCTTGGTCACAATGTGAGATAGAGTTCCCAGGTGGGGAAACTAAAGGTATTTTACTCTTTTATCATGACTGGACATAGGTTTAGCTGCAGGGAACTGGAAGGATACATACCTATGCCCAAAACTTAAACTGAAATCCAGAATTATCACCATACTCTTACCAGGAGAGCACTTTAAAAACATGAAAATTGAATGCTTCCATTGTGTACTTTCTTCCTGCTCTAGAGAACATCTACAGAGAAACGTAAGAGCTGTAGAGTTGCCATAGCCTTGTACATACATGTTTGCTATGGCAGAACCCTCCCAGGCAGGATGTGTACAGAACCTCCAGATTTCAGTCTGGCCCGAAATTTGTAGCAGGATATATAGAGGCCAGAGTTCCTTGGTCAAGCCATAAATTTAGGAAAAAATTTCCTTTCCTGTGTTTGCACCAGCACACACATACTCCTCTCGCATGCAATGTTAGGCAAGAAGATGAATTTCACCTGGACAGAAGCATTTGATGGGGTTTAGGTCTTCCATGGCTTTGTATCTGTGACTCAGCTCACTGGCTGTTGTCAAATGTTGTATAAAACCCTCTTCATTCTTTACATTCAGTACTTCTCAGTTTGGTTTACACCCACCAAAAATCTTTTCCATGTTTTTCTTCCTTACAAGGAAAATAAACTTGTAAAGAGGGAGAAGTGAAGGGTTACATCTGGAGAGAGTTATGGCTGTGGCTCAAAGGAACAACTGGAATGTCAGTAATGCGGAAGTTTCTTCCACAAAGCCATTTCTTTCCTCTTCTTGAGAAGTACAGATACAGGCTGCTGCTGCTCACAGAGCACAGCCCCAGTGCACATTCCAGTGAGGAATGCCAACAGCATCCCTGCTGAGAGTAGGGTTGATGATTTACGTTGGTGCTACCCTCTCAGCCTCATGCACACTGTCAGGAGCAACTCAGCATCAGAAACTCCCTGTCTTGAAACTAATTGCAAAAGCCACAGCCATAGCAATAGTAGCAGCTTATTTTATAATTGGCCAATTCTGATACTTTTTGGTATGGATTTCTGGCAAGCCAAGTGCTTGTAGATGCCACTGAAGTCACTGACATCAGGGATGTTTGGCAGAGAAAACGACTCTTTGTGTAGGTGGTGACTCTGAGATCAGCAGCACTGAGTCCACCGCAGCCTCACAGCTCCACTAACCTGTGACAGATGTTATGTTGGGGGGTGGCATCTTCCACCTTCAACTCTGAATTTTGAGGAGCATGTGGAATGAAGAAACAGGAAAGAAAATACTTTGATGTAAATTAGTGATGGGGAAATACACATACAGAGAGTCCAACCAACTTGTCTTGCATGTCTAGGATTTCCCTTTGACTAGGTTAGGGTTGACATTTTTTTGTTCTATGCAGGTGAGTGGTATGCAGTTCAAAACCACTTCCTATTCAAGTAAATGCAAAAGTTTGTAGTTAAAAATTTTTTAAACAACAACTTAATTTTGGATTCTAAAATTCAAGTTATATCTGCATCAGATTTTTTAAAATACGTTAAAACTTAACTGCCTAAAAACAACCTTATTTCTGAAAAGAAGGCTCAATGTTTAATTGAAACATTTAATTTTTATTTAAGCAAAACTTACAAATTTATTTTAAATTAATGTGTTATCTGCAAAACCATTATCTCCTAATTTTGGAATAATGACATTTAGGGAAGAGGAAAAAAACAAACTATGAGGCGGTAACATCTACAGTGATAGTTTTGGTTTTTTCAATTGTAAGGCATAGAGTATTAGCAGTGTACAATTTCATGCATACTATTCTTGTTCTGCTTCTCTCATAAGCATGCCAGACTAAGGACAATGTTGTGCGAGGAATAATGAATTCTTGTTTTTAAGAATCCTGTTCAGCAGAAAACAAAAGCTAGCCTTCCTCTTTTTTTCCTGAGATATTCTAGCTTCTCTTTGCAGTCACTTTTTTCTTTCTTTTCTGAAACATCTAATATAGAACAAAATTATGGCAAAGTGAAAGTATTGATTAAAAAAAGAATATGCTATTCATGTCAGTTTTTAGTGTATTTTTAGAAATAATTGTGAGCAGAACAGCTACCAGTGTTCCTAACAAGCAACATCTGCAGTGCATCTAGCAACTGGCTTTTCAAACATTCCCATGTGTGCTTGACTTGTTCCTGCACCATCTCCAGCAACTATTCCTGGTATATGTGTCACCAAAATGGATGTGGATGAGAAGTTATATTTGAAAATACTTGGACAGAGACCTCTCCTTGGAGGACATCTCCTTGCTCACACTTGAAACAAATCCAGTCATTCCAACATGACAGTTACGGAAGCACTGGGTTGACAGTCCATCATGATGAACCCAAAAACTATACTGTGCCTTGGATTTTGCTATTCTTCATGCTTGAGTGCTTATTTGCCTCTCCTGAGCATCCAATTATGCAGCAACTAGTTACACACTGTTAAATTCATCTGAGAGATATTTCGATTTGCCAGCTATTTAGCCATCCTCACTCTCAAAAATTTGTGTCTTAATTGCAGCAGTTGCTTCATCTTCTGACACTTTGCCTTTGAACAGGGAGTTTGCTATCATTGTTATATCAATATCAATATTTATTGTATCTAAATATTACAGGAATGTTTGTGGGGTTTACGGGATTATTGATAAAAACCATTAGATAACATGGGAGCAGAACTGGATACCTTTAGAAACACCTGCTCAGTAATGATACTCCATTGCCAATGTTCTCCCCTCTAATGTTCTCCTGTTTCCAAATTAAAATTTGTCACTTCTTGTCTGTTTAGTTGGTAATGCACTCAATGTGAGCCACACTGATTCTGATTCACACTGAAATTACTTTGCAGTCAAAGAACCCTCCAAAACTGAACGTTTTAAAGAACTTAGCCTTCTATCAGTGCTGCAGCTTTTACCAACTACATTTATGATCTCATTTTTGAGACAAAGGTAGACAAGTGCATTAGCATACAGAACACAGGGTTACTCACAAAACTACAGGCCTTTCTCTAGATTGAAGTGTTTCTGATTTTAATGGTAATGCTTATATATGAAAGACTCAGGAGCACTGAAGACCATCCCATTGCCATCACAAAGTCAGAGCTGCTACCAAAACCTCCCTTCTTTCCATGTAAAGAGTGATAGGAGGTAGGAAAAAAAAGGGTGATTTTGTCTTTCTGGATATTTTGACTCTGGCATGGGAGAACAGGAGGTGTGAGCTCTTCAGCTCTTCTCAAAGCCTTCCACAGCTTTCTTAACTGGAAAGGGAAATTGGAAGCTGGAAGTTGATAAGCATTATCAACTTAGCCCATTTCTGGCTTCTTTGTATTAGAAACAAAATGTAGTGGAAGACATAATGCCTCTGTGTGACATTTCTGTTGTAAATGTGTTGTTACAATTATGTGTGCAGATATACTGAAACTTAAAATGGGTGCAACTGCACTTAAAGTTTGGTGTTCACTCCTAAAATGGAAAGCAGCCATGGATTTATTTACCATGACAAGAATAAAATAAACCTTGCATGCAGCATAGTTTTAAGGGGAGAAGGAGAAGGATTTGATATATAACCATGCAGCAAGGATCCTGATTTGGCAGGGTTTCCACTGTTTTTTCTTTGGGAAATGTTTCCTATCAAGATGGCTATCTGGGATCTTTCTCATCTTTTCTGTTCCTTGGAGATTTTCTTAGAGAAAATGTTTTCAAATTTTAGATATAATCACAATTTATTCTTTGCCTTTTCAGACTCAGATATACCCTAGGTTCTGTGCTTCCCAACAAAGACTGCCAGGCAGCTGGGGGAAAAATGTTTCTTTATAAATTGAAGCTCTTGTTTCTTCCTTTCTTTACTCCCTTGTCCAGTCATCCAGATTAATTCTTGATTGAGAACATAATTTAGAACATTTATTGCTTTCCCTCAGGCCAGAGGACATCTATTTTTTAAAGGAAAATCTTCATAAATAATACTTTGCTTAAATAAATATGCTTCAGAAGCTGTTACAAGCCTTTTCCACCCAGGCAGCAGGCGAATGAACAGCCTCATGGAAAGAGCCTCATTGCTGCAACATGAAGCCAGCACAGCAGCTGAGATGTTTTACTCAGGTAACTGTGGTGGGATGTTTTTCTCAGGTGTGACACATAAACACAGCCACTTGCCTGCATATCCATGGCAGTGCTGCTAATTCTTGTGTGCTACCTACCGTCCTGGCCCACAGTGCCTGTGTGCTGGTGTGCCGTGGCCAGACACAGCAGAGGACACAGGTGGCTCCACAGTGCACATGCTGCAAGAGCTGCTCCTGCCCCTCCGCTCCCACCAACAAACGTCACACCCATGTAAATGACAAATGTGTTGTGGGGAATGAGATTCGATAAGGAATAAGAAAGAGAGAGGAGGTAAAAGAAAAACACACTCCCTTCTGCTGCCATGTCATCACTGAAACATCTGCTTTATGTCCAAGTGTGCTAACGATCTCTCTGAAACCCCCTGCAAGACAATTAGGGCTGATAAATCACAAGGGGTTTTCTTAGGTTTTAAGATCCCAGATGCTATGGTGGAAAAAAGGAGGCAAAAAGAAAAGAATGGACACTTTATCTCACCTAAAATCTGCTGAGTGCTGACACAAAAAAACATAACTTTAAAAAGACAGTAGAATGCCATCAAACACAAAAAGGGCAATTTTTTTTCCACTTTTGTCTGGATTCCAACTCATACACAAGACATTCTTCATAATTCTCACTTTTTTTTGTGGGGAAAAAAATTTTAAGAAGGACCCTGATCTTCCTAGTCTTTAGGAGTTGTGTGTGTATATACATACACGTTCTTGACTGGTGAACTTTTGTGCACACATGAGCTTTTTCATCCAATAAAAAGTCATTTTAAAAAATCAAACCATAAATTATAGGATGATTTCATTGCAAAGGTTAGGGAAAAGTCAGGATTGTTTGCTAATGTTTATTCTTTCTCTCTCTGGGACATAGTCAATTACAAGGCAGTATGTATCAGGGGCTTTTCCAGTTGTGTTTGTACACATTGTCGCCCACACCCTCACACAGTGGTAAAAGGCAGATTACATGCTGTTTATAAAACTAAAGCTGGACAAATTATCTGCAACAGATAGCCTGAACAGCCTGAGACTCCACCTTGCTCACAAATTTTCTGGTAGTAGATCCTGGTGTTTCAGATTAGTTTGCTACTGAGATTTGTCCAAGCAAGGGACAGAGTGGAGGAGCTGGGTGCCAGCTGCACCACTGGGGAGCTGCGGCAGCTCCACACTTTTCAGACACCCTGGGGGAACTGACTGAGAAGTTTACAAACCCTGAGCAGCAAGCTGATGCACCACAAAGAAGCCACTAATATTAATAAAAAGTCAGTTTTCTCATGACTAGTAAACCTTGCCTGGAGTTTGTGTTCAGAGTTTGTTAGTACAGAGCCTCCTCTCCCTCCAAAGGATTCAGAAAAAACAACTTCCAGATCTTTAAGATCTGTTGTTTAAACCAAAACAGAGGGCAGGATCCTTCAGGGAACTGGCACTACAAATGTGCTGTCCTTCACTGATAGACTACTTACTGTATTTCCTTCATTAAAAGACATGCGTACACGCATTTATGTGATGGTGATGATGATGATGATGATGATGATGATGATGATAGTAGAACTAGAGAAAATTGCAGTGGATAGTTTCAGTAATCACAGGTTCCGGTCATTAAAAAAACACTGCAATGCTGATGTCAACTGATGTCCTCCATTTGCTTTGCCTGTGCAAGACATCTCAGTGCTGGCTTTGACCTTACACCACAAAGAGCATGGCTGTCAGAGTACATAGTCCTAGAACTGCATGGCTTCTTTGCTTTGCATCTTTTATATCTGAGTGAATTTCGGACAGTCTGGAAGCTGCCACTTCCATTGGGCTATGGGGGTTATTGAAAGCCTCTAACACAATCTATTGATTTGTAACTGTTCATCTCCACTCTAAATAGAGAGAGACCTTGTCCCATGAGATGGAGTCACTCTGTGCTCTTACTGGTGCTAATGCAAATGTGAGAGGACATGCCTTTGCTTTACTGTTAATAAATCCACTCAGGAAGAACTGGACATGAATTTTAATAAGACTTTTTCCCATCGTACTGAAACACTTTACTCTTTGCATGAAAATAAAAGACAGAAATAGTTGTGTAAGTGTCATTCTGGCCATATACTCTCCCTGAAGGGGGATTCTAAAATGCTTCTTGTGCAGGGCTGGGGGTTAAGCATATGTGAGAGGGTTGCCCAACAAAGAAGGAAAATAGGGGGTGAAGTGCAGCTCTGGAGAAGCTGTTTTCCAGCAGTCATGCCTATTGTGCCACACAGTAGCTATCTTTTTTTAACAGTAAGGGCATGACTGCAAATAAAGAGGAATACAGGCGAGATGGGAAAAAAGTGCTTGGGAAGGAAGTGACTGGTGGATGGACTACTAGAAAATACCTTACTATCACCTCCACCGTTGTAGTCATTCTTTTTAGTTAAGAAGGAGAATTCAGAAAGCAGCTACTTTGCATGTGCCCAAAACTAAGGATTTAGAAGGCTCTCAGACATGTATTATAACCTGCAATTCTCTGATTGGTGACAAGAGGTTTAACTCCAATGCAGTGCTTTTTCCAACATGTGTGTTCTCAGAGAGAAAAGGCTGGGGATAAGGAGCTCCTGACCAGGCTGCCTAGAGCCAGCATTACTAGTTCTCAGCTGGATTCCCACATACAGTACCGCACCAGACAGTACTCAGTTACTTTTTTTGCAAGAATCAAATCCAAGACATTGATATCCAGCACAAAAATCCCATCCAACTCACCTAAATGCAGACAATAATGAGAGCCCCCCTCGTTTACCACCTTAGTATCTTTTGACTTCAACAGAGGATAGTATTACTCTGATTGTGTTGCTATTCCCTTAACAATTCTCAACACTTCCACAAGTTTGGGTGCAAAGACTTGTATTTTCTCATTCTTTTTCCCACAACATTGGGACTTCCAGAACAGCCCAGTTCAAATTTACCTGGATTACTGCAAAGCATTTGATACTGTCCCATACAACATCCTTGTCTCTAAAGTGGAGAGATGTGGAATTGATGGGTGGACCACTCAATGGATAAGGAATTGGCTGGATGGTCGCACTCAGAGAGTTGTGCTCAAAGAGCTGCTTGATGTCTGGATGGAGACCAGTGATGAGTACTGTCCCTCAGGGGGGACATATGGGACCAATATTATTTAACATTTTCATTGGGGACATGAACAGTGATATTGAGTGCATCCACAGCAAATTTGTGGATGACACCAAGCTGACTGGTGATGAAGTTGATAATCTGACTGGAAGGGATGACATCCAGGCAGACCTTGACAGGCTTTAGATTTGGGCCTGTGTGAGCCTCATGAAGATTGACAAGGTCAGTTCAGGGCAACCCCAAACACAGACACAGGCTGGGCAATGACTGCACTGATAGCAGCCCTGCAGAGGAGATCTTAGGGGTATCTGTGGATGAAAAACTGAATACATGCTGACAATATACTCAGGCATGCCCAGCAGGGCATGCCCAGCAGGTTGAGAGAGCTGATTCTTCCCCTCTACTCTGCTCTGTCCCCCAGCACAGGAAGGACATGGATTTGCTGGAACGGGTCCAGAGAAGGGCCACAAAAATGATCAGGGTGCTGGAGCACTTCTGTTATGAAGACAAACTGAGAGAGTTGGAGTTTTTAGCCAAACTCCAGGGAGACCTTATAGTGGCCCTCCAGTACTTAAAAGGGGGCCCTGAGGAAGATAGGCACTAACTCTGAATCAAGAAGTGCAGTGATAGGTTGAGGGGGTAACGTTTTTAGACTGAAAGAGGGTAGATGTTTTATATATATTAGAAGGAAATTATTTACTGTGAGAATGGTGGGATGCTAGAACTGGTTGCCCAGAGAAGTTGTGGGTGCCCCATCCCTGGAGGTGTTCAAGGCCATGATGGATGGGGTTTTAAGCAACTTGATCTAGCAGAAGGTGTGCCTGTCTATGGCAGGGCAGTTAGAACTAGATGATCTTTAAAGTTCCTTCCAACCAAACTGTTCTGGGATTCCATAAAATGGTGGGCTGTGATTTCTCCCAGTGTTAGGCTGTAGCAAACTACTGGAGTGTGACCCACAAATATGAATGGGATGCAAGCCCCTAGACAGACAGGGTGGCTTTTGTGTGAAGTGACTGCAGATCAGCCCAGATAATTATCCTGGTTATTCTCAGCAGAGTACAAAGCAGCTGGAAAAAACACCAAAATAATTCTCAACTCAGATACCACTGCACTTAGGCATTAAGAGGAGAAAAGTTCTGCTCATTGCCAATAGTTTTAAAGAGTTGATTTGATGATCTCTGAGTTTCATTTTAGTATCTTCATTATTCTAAAGAGATTGTAGAGAAGTAGACTATCTCTTTCTAGCAGGACAAGTCTGCTGAAGTTGGCCATTAATGTGACGCCCTAAATATCTGTTACTAAGACCCTGCTCTCTTCATAAAAAGTCAAGGAAGCATCTGACAGAGAAGACCTGCAAGGTCACCTAGTCCATCTCCTTCAGTGTTTGTTGTTTTGTTCTTCCCTGGTTTCCCATGTCTTAATTTAAACTTATCCTTACTTCCTTCCTCCTTATCAGCCATATGAATCTCCTTTAAAATAACCGCCTTCCTCCTTGGTATCAGACCAGAAAATAGAGTAAATATTTCATGTCTTTCTCGTGTAGAACCTGAAATTAATCTGTTTCCATTAGGAGCTCAGTTGCAGTTAATCACTGTTTTCATCACTCTTCTTTCTTGCTTTTTCTGTGCACTTTGCTTCTATCATCTGTGCCCAATAGTCCCTTCTTCTTTACCTGCTCACCTGTGAAATTTTTTTCTGCATTTAGTTACACAACTTTTATTTTTAAATAATATCTTTAATTATTAGTGAATATTTGGATGTGCATCTAATTTTCAAGAAAATGAGCAGTGGTGAACCTTTTGGGCTGAGATAATGTGTTTTCACTTGTCCTTAGTCAAAATCCTGTTCTTCCTTGCTTGAAGGTTCCTTAGCTCCCTGCCTTTATAATTTCCTTGAGAACAATAACATTTTCTCTTGTTCTTTCCATGTTCTCACTGATGAACATTTAATCTACTTGTAATACTTCCATCCTTATTTTTTCCCTCCTGGTTGTTCGCTTCTTAGCAAGGCTATCCTAGCATCTTCCAGAGGAGCTGACCTTAGGAGAACAAATGCTAGTTACCACTAAAAACAAATGACCAGTCACAATTAACTGCTCAGGTACTAACAAGCCTTTTCTTTTACCTTATATGCTTAACTATGATCATTAAAATGTTACTGGAAAATATGACAGTTTTTCAATAGATTTCATTATACTGTAGCACAAACATATATATGTGAATTAATCTAGAAAATGTAGTATCCTTGCCAGCACTAAAGATTTTCAAGCTCCTGTCACTCTTAATACTGCCCTTTACTAGAATGCTTTAGTAGCCTTTGGATTACTATGAAGCTGGCCATCATTGCAGAGTTATATTCCAATTAACTTCTTCTGCCCCAGCTTGCTTAGAAAAACAATCTATGAGATTTCTGAAGGCGCAATATATCCTTCAGAGAAAAGGCTTCCATCATTTTCTCTGTCAAAGAGTTTCCAGATCAAAAGCTGAAACAAAGTCTGTTGACTTTATCAAGACAAAATGCTATGACTTCACTCAAATTAAATGTTCTGATAAGGCCACTTATGCATTCCCAAAACTCAGCTTTTCAATGTTTAATATATGGGGGAGTATGAATTCTAACTTTTCATTCCAACTGAGATGGAAGCTAATTCATATAGTGGGTATTTTTTCCCCCAGAAGAGAACTTCAGCATTTCACCAACTCAGAGCAGATTCCCATTTACAGTGCATGGATTTCCTGTCTGCTCTACAACCTTCTCCAGGAGGCTAAAACTTTCAGCTTCCCTCCTCAGTAGATCAACTGATTAAAACATTATCCGATCCTTAGTAAACCAGGGCTATAATTTAGAAAAACATCATTTCTCTCTGCCTTTTTTTTTTTTTTTTTTTTTTTTTTTTTTTTTTTTTTTTTTTTGTTTGCCCAAGGAAGCGTAGAAAAAGCAATTATTATCTACAGACATTTTTTTGGTTTTCAGAGGCCACATGCAGAAAGTTCACCCCTCCTTGGAGCTGCAACCCCTTTCCCTATAGCTCTCTGTCTTATCTCATATATCCTTCCTCTTGTTATTTGTTGTGTATCTTCCAAAATAAATACAACTGTAGAACCACAGGATAACTTCAGATTGCAAGGCTTAGGATCAAAAACTACACTGGCTTTAGGCTGGAGGCAACACTGCTGCACATGGGGATTTGAGCTAAACATTTCTAAAAGGCTGCTATTTTTGCTTTCCCCTGTAGATACTAGAGCAACATTCACAACAATGCCTTCATGCTTTTCAAGAAGCAGCAGCCACTTGGTTTCATGTTTTGATGAGCAGAGAATGTTCCTGCAGTGATTTTTAGTGGGAAAACTTTATCCCATAAACACACTATTGAAAGAACATTCTGGAGGATGTGGGATGGTTATTGGTATAGTCAGGAAGGCAAAATCCTGTTCTGTTGGGATTCATTTATGTTTCTCAGATGGGAGGTTGGGGAACTGTAATTCCAGTTCAGATTGTTTCTGTGTATAAGTGGTTGTGTATTGCACAAGATGGAATAACCCACGTGCTCACTGCCAAGCACCCAGCAGGAAAGACATAAATGGCTTCATACCATTGTGGAATTGTTACTCAGTTCCTGAATAGCCTCTTTAAATCAAGAAGTATCAGTTCCCCAGACTCTGCAGGAGAAGGAAACTGCACATGAACTCTAGAAAATCAGCAGGAGGACAGTATTTTAGGAGCAGAGTTTCAGCTAGCAATCTCTGAAGATTGTTGTTGTTGTTTTAAAGATGAAACAGGAATACATGGAAATCAGTAACGTTTGCACAAATGTGAACCAGGACTCATAGAGCAATCTGTATGTACTGCATGATAATACATTTTCTTACCTTCGGGGAAACCTAAGAGACTTTGGGCAGATGGGTCTGGCAGGCAGACAAGTGTTCATTCTGCCTGAGCTGTGAGCTGGCAGGAGAGGAGGCAGCTCCTGTGTGGAAGCAGTGTCATCACAGTGGTGTGGCACTGTGACAAACCTAATGTACATTGCCTCTCAGCACTTGTCTGTGTCACAGTCCCTTACTGTTCACAGTAAGGTCCCCTGATTCCATCCATACATGGGAAATGGATACAACTTCTTTGCAAGGTCATCAAATAAATGAGCATTGCTGCGTTAGTCATATGCCCAATATTAAGTTAGAAAAACAAAGGACATAATATTTTTAAACAAAAGTTTTGTCTCTTCTAGGCAATTCTTTTGACTCATCTGCTCTCAAGTTGCCTCTCAAGGTTTAGTCCTACTTGCTCTCCAGCAACCTGTACAGTGTTGCCACAAAAAGAGAGCAAATATAACTTGGTGTTACAATGTAGAATGTAAGCAGGAAAGAAAACTTTCCATGGCTGTAAGAAATTCATATTTCTTTCAAGGAAGGGCTCTTATGATTGATTCCCTGTTTGATGCTATAACTGTTGTGAAAAAGAGAAAAAAACCAAAACAAAACAACAACAACAAAACAAACAAACAAAAAAACCCAAACAAAAAAAACCCACAGAATTGAACCACCAGATTTTGAGATTTCTGAATGTTTTCTCTGATTTAATATGTCATTACTTGACAGTGTAATTCATGGCAGGCAGATAAAATTAACAACTTACTTTTTTCACAAAAATTAATCTCAGTTACGGAAAGTTTGCAGTTCTCCCCTTCAGGTGACACTGCCTTCCACTAAGGTTGGGACAGCTTTAGGCAGAATGTGTCAGTCAGTGCTTTCTCGGCACAGCTGAAAATAAAGACTGCAGAAGTGCCTTAAGATTAGAAATATCAAGGAATATGTGGTCTAATTTCTACCTGTTTATGATACTTAATGAAGTCTTGGGAAATGATTAATTATTTAATTTAAATGCTATGTTTAAAATAGAATACATCATCTTTGGCCACAAATCAGGCTGATAACTGTAGCCAGCTGCCCAGGACTGCTGGGTCTCTCAGCTGACTCTCAGAGGTAAATATAATCTCCAGAAAGTCAAAATTCTCTAATTCTGGACCAAGCACAGTTTGACCAGGATGGCAGCGCAAATGACCCCAAACCTTCATTTTATACTGTGCTTGTTTTAATTAGCTCTGTAGACAGAGCTGGAAGAGGAACAGGGCCTCTGTCAGGGGCTGTAAACAGCACTTCTGAACCACTTCACTGTCTCAAGGGTATTTTGGATAGTGCTGTGTAATCACAGTCAAGCAGCAGAATTGAGAGGAACTGACATAATATTCAAGTATTTGTTTTCACTCTAAATAAGACACAGATAAATATGCAGATTAAAAAAAAAAAAAGTAAATGAAAATATTTAGAATGGCATCCTGGGGCTGCAAACAAACCAGAAGAAAGCACTTTTTCTCTTTGTTTTGAGAACAGAAATAGAAAATGCAAAAAGGTTGGAGCGAGGTATAAAAATGAAGACAGAAAAAAAAGCCAGAGAAGTGTGTCCCCAGCATAAGAAGGACATGAGACAAGTTGGAACAAACCCAGATGAGGACCATGAAGTTGAAAAGAAGACAGGCTGAGAAAGTTGGAGCTGTTCAGTCTGGAAAAGAGAAGGTTGAGTGGAGACCTCATAGTAACCTTTCAGTATATGAAGGGGCCCTACAGGGAAGCTGAGAGAGACTTCTCATTAGGAACTGCAGTGACAGAACAAAGAGTAATAGGTAGAAAACTGAAAGAGGGAAAATTTAGGTTAGATATTAGGATATTCTTTTAGATATTCTTTACTGTGAGAGGAGTGAGATACTGGAACACATTTCCCAGGGAGGTTGTGACTGTCCCATCCCTCACAGTGTTCAAAACCAGGTTGGATAAGGCCTTGAGCAACCTGCTCTGGTGAGAAGTGTCCCTGCCCATAGCAGGGGAGATTGAGACTAGAAGATCTTTAAGGTCCATTTCAACACCTTAACAGTTGAACCCCCTCCTTTTAGTAAGGGAATGGAATCACCATACATGGAAGTGTTTAAGAGGTGGCTGGATCTGGCACTGGGTACTGTGGTTTAGTTGTTTAGGGGTTCCAGTGGTAGTGCCAGGTCAGTGCTTGGACTTGATGATCTTAAACGTCTCTCCCAGCCTTGGCAATTTTATGAGTCTATGAATGTTCTACGGTAAGTTAAAAAATATTTTTTAAATTGACTCAATGATACCAAAGAATTTGCCTTTATCTTTAAAGCAGAGCTGAGAAAACGGGTGCCTGCCCTGAGGCCAAGAGCTGTCCTTGGTTCTCTGCAGCCTTCTGCCGGCAGAACTTTATCACCGGGCTCGGGCTGTGTCCACCCCGGGAGTGGCCGAGCAGAGCTCCCTGAACCGCACCAGGGGAGCTCCGCGGGCTCATGGCTGTGTCCGCCGAGCGGAAAGGGAAAGGAGGACGCTCCAGTCCCAGCTCCAGCCCCAGCCCCAGCCCCAGCCCCAGCCCGGCCCGGGCCCGCGGCCGCTGCCGCCCTCAGCGCTCGGGGCCGGCCCGTGGCCTGTGGCGCAGCGCCCCCCGGCGGCCGCGCCGCCCCGCCCCGCCCGTGAGGGGAGCGGGCCGCGCCCAGGGCCCGGCGTCTGCCCGCTCTGTCTGGGGCCGGTCAGGGCCTCGGGGAACTTTAAATACTGAAAATAACAGTGTGCGGTCCCTGCACCGCAACTAGCGCGGACTAGGGAGGCCACGTCAAATATTCCTACTTAAATATTAGCTCTAAAGCACAGTTTGTATTTGTCATGATGCATAAACTGAGGGTTACTGAGAGGGTGAAAACGTGGCTCTTGTCAGGGAGAAACAGACACCTTGAAGCAAAATCACTGGTGTGTATTGCTGGCATAAAATACATTTATTTGATAGGCTACGACCAGTTTTGTCTTTCTTTTGCTATGGAAAAGCCATAGTTTACTACGATAATGTAAAATTTGATGTACTGCAGAAAATCAAATAATGAGACTGCAGGATAACTTCTTTTAAAGTCTGTTGACTTTACTATGTTTTAATCTCTATAAAATAAACTTTCCCTTAATCTGTAAACCACATGGCTTATCAGATGGTAACTCTAATTATTATTCAAACTCAGTATAGGGGAGCTCAAAGGGAGCCATGCAGAACAAAATGGAGAAAATGAAAAGATGTGATGACATCCCACCATACAGCTACTGAACATTTAAAGGCTAAATTCTCCTTGTAAATGTCAGTCTTTTCAGGAGAATCGCATTACCCCTGTGATGTACTTAGTGTCTGCTGGGTGCTGCACATGCGCTACATCAATTGGTCCATTTCTTACTGCCAATTACTACACAAATAAATATCCATAGCTGAAGGTACAGTAATAAATACATTCATTGCATTTATTTAAATAAATGAAGTTGGCTTTTTTGAAGTTGGTTTTGGTGGTTATTCCTACCTGGAAACTAAAATCAATTTTTTTTTCTTCTAGAGGGGATGTTTTCAGGCTGGCTACTACAAAGAAAGATGTCATGGTAAGCTTTTTTGTTGGTCATGGGTTTTAAATTAGTAACTATAATGCTTACTAAATATATCTGCTATACCTCAAGATAGCTTTAAAAATAGATACAATTTTAGAGAGTGAATTGTTAAGCAACATAGATAATAATTTATGTGGCAATAGGCTTATTAATCACTTTTTGCATTCTCAATCCTCATTGTACATCACAGATTGTTACAATTATGGAACAGGCAAAAGATTGAGAATAAACAAGAAGAGGTGCTAGTAAATGCAAAACACACTACATTTTGTGTAGAAACACAGGCGGAAGAATTCTGGGAAACTACAGAGGAAAATAAAATATAACAGATGATTTCAAAAGCAAATAAAGAATAACCTCATTGCTACTAACAATAGGGTATGTCAGCTCTTCCAACATGCTCTAGAAATCATGCACAGAACCCCAATGTAAAGTGACAGAGTCATCATCAGTGGAACCATTTCAAATCCACCATGTACTTCTGAGTATAGTCATCCAAGCACAAGCATTAATTCATTTGGTTTTCCTGAAGGAATTGAAAATAAGTGTTCCTGTTTATGTCATCAAAAGGGGTTTTTGCCCACTTTGCATCACTTGATTACCTTACTGCTTAGGAGCTGGGGCTGAGGCTGACTCGGACACTGCAAACAGTGATCCCACTCCAGCATGAGTGGGAGGCTCTTGTCACAGTAACTATTCCTCCCTCTGCATTTGGAGGCAGCTCTGAGATCACATCTGCAAATTGTTCAGATAAGTGACTTTGGTTCCATATAAAATAATGTCTTACAACTGTCCAGGTCTGGAATTTGTATGTGGTTAGCATGATAAATGTTATATGATCTT
The DNA here is from genome assembly GCA_027886175.1 of Phylloscopus collybita. NCBI lineage: Eukaryota > Metazoa > Chordata > Aves > Passeriformes > Phylloscopidae > Phylloscopus > Phylloscopus collybita. The sequence goes on from JAJNNQ010000002.1 coordinate 19,950,181, forward strand.
ATATATATACACACACCAGACAAAGGATATGGTCAATGAAAAATGATAGTGAGGAATAGATATTGGATGATAGCAAACAGAACCTTTGTTGGGCAGCTCATTTGTAGCTGTCTGCAGAAAGGAACGGGAGGGTGAGAGTCTACCATGTGTTAGAGGTAACAGCAGTATCAGCTATAAAAACTCTAGCTGCACTAAAATCAAACAGAGCCGAAGTCCAGATAATGTAAGTTTTTAGGAAAGGCACATCTGCAGTCCTTTCACTGACATTTTCTAGAAGATCACAAGAGTCAAGATGAGATTCCTGGAGATTAAGAAGTAGCAGATTTGAATCTCACATTTTAAGGAGGGCAAAGGACAGGAAACTATAAACTAGCAAATGGAACATTGTTTATATATAAACCTGGACACTGCTTAAGTGATTTGGCTGAAGAACACCTGGAAAGGTTCACTGTGATTAAAGAAAGATAGAATGGTTTATCATTCATTAAGTTGTTTGAAGTCTTTAGAGCTACTACAGCCATTGATTCTTTATAGGTATAACGACTGCTGTGAAAGATACATTCATTTGTATCATAATAATGAGAGCATGGTTTGTGTGAAGCAATAGCACATACTATGGGGTCTTGATGTTCCAGCTGAAGTTTCTGTGAAGCTGCAGGAAAAGTTAAATATAAGACAGAAGCCGCTGTTTTCAGTGGTAGGAAAGAGGTTGAAAAACAAAGGCTGTAAGAAAACCTTTCTTCTTTTTAAAATTCCAGTTTTGTGAACATTTGGGAGCATTATATTAAATTATTTTTAAATAACTATTTCATTCTTGTCCAGATTTTTTACAGCAATACAATGAATCCTAGTATCTTGCAGACAGATCAAAATTGATTTCAGTGGCAAAGTCTGCTGAGATGACAACTCATCCCCTTCCAACCACAACTGAGAATTTGGGGCAGGGAGATAAATTCACAGTGAACAATCCCGTGCCCTATGAAAGCCTTTTGCAAATCCGGTTGTACATTTGGTATTGCTCTCAAGAGTGCAGGGTAAAACAGCTGCACTGGGAACAGGCATTTCTTCACCTATTCTTCTTGCTGAGGTGAGGTTTTCTTCCAGGCTTTACTATCTCAGGCAGAGGCCATGTTTCAGTGGGACTCTATTCTTACAGACTTTCCCCCTCTCCTGAGAGCTGATCTCCAGCTGTATCTCATTCAATTTAGGGAGCTGTCCCATTCCACCATTCTGGCAGAACATCAGCTTTGCTTTCTCCACCAACCCGAGCCTGTTGGAAACAGTGGAGGTTGTGTCTGATTGCTGCTGGGCAAAGCAGACCTGTCAGGAGAAGCAGCTGTGCTGGTGCATCACAGGTGCACATAGTCAGCCCTAAAAGATACTGTGTTCAAGGAGCAAAGATCAAATAGGATTTCTGGACACATCCCACCTTCTAGCAACCTGATTAAACAGGGCTGGCTGCCAATAAAGAAGGAAAACAATTCATTATCATGTGTATTGGAACTGGAAAAATGCTCACTGCTCAGCATTAACTCAGAAATAGATTTTCATAAGTTTTCATTTTTCAAGTTAAGGGCCAAATTCATCCCAGATGTAACTTCCTTAGAGCCAATACAGCCACACTGAGAATAAATTTGGCCCTGTGATTTTTGGATCTCTGTGTGTAGGGACTCCAGTCCATGTCCCTGTGCCAAAAAATAAAAAGGCCAACATCTCGGTGTCAACCTATCAGTTCTTCCCTAACTGTTCTTCAGCAAAGACTATTTAAAATTAAACAACTCAAGGTCAGGTACCTCTCCAGACCAGGAGCTCTACAGCTCGGATTGGTTTTCCTGGTACAGCACGAGCCAGGGACAGAAGGAGGCACGTAGCTGAGAGGAGGATGAGCAGGCCCATACTGTATTCCCCCAGGACTAAAGCATGGCTAAAGCACAGGCACATTGTGTGAAAATTCCCTTCAACCACTTCAGATGTGGTTACCATAGTTGTTCTAGGGATAGAGAGATCAAATAGATCTTCCTAAGGCAGGAAGATGGATTAAGACTTCCAAAGAAGAACTGTCATGAAGGTGGTCAAGAATATAGAGCAGCAAATGTTCCCAGAACTGTCCTTATTGATAATTTACTCTGTGAAATTTTAGTAGCATATCTTTCAGGCATTGTATAAATGGAAGAAAACCTAATTTGTGTGCCCAGACTAGCAAGACTTTTTACAAGTATGGTGATGTCTCTGTCACTGCATGCTAGTCCAAGTATCCCCAGGCTACCCAAGCTTTTGCTCAGGCACCTGCCAATGAAAAGTGTTACTAACTTTTTATGAAGAGATAAATTTCTGAAGCCAGAAAGCCTGCACTCTGTACAGGCCTCAGTACACTCCGTACCCAGCATTCCTCCTAATGAAAGTTTGAATGGCCTCTATAAAAATACCACTGGTCAAGTTTTTTTTGTCCACAACTCAGACATGCTTTTCAACACTCTATTGTTCTTAGGTGTTACCAGTGCAGAGAATAACTTTATAGTTAGTCAATGCTCACACTGTGCAGCAAAACGAGAAAGCATTTCCTCAAATTCTCTTTTGAGGCAGTTAAATATCTCCACACAGTCTTTTAATGTCAGTGATACACCCACAATAAAGACATTTATTCACTTCATAGAGTTTTATGTGTGTATCAGAACATAGAACCAAGGTCAGATTTGGATTTAATTCAAAATATTGGTCTTTCCTTTAAAAAGAAAAATCTATAATTTTCCAGAATTTGTACTAAAACAATACATTGTTTTTATCTGTTGCACAAAGTGTTATGTTACACTCGTCTCTCTCATTTTTATATTACTGCTCTAGGGTCTGCATGAGTTTAAGTGCTTAAAATTAGGCAATTGCTTAAATATTTCAAGAGGTGGGAGCCTCAGGCTTCACAGAACTACTGAAGAGACATGTCAGGGTTGTTTCTCTTTTAAAGAAAGGTGAATGAGTGATGCTGAGGGTGTTTAATGTCATTTAATTGCTTAGGGCTTATTTATTCTTGGACAGGAAACTTCTGTGGTTAATTTTGAAGCCTTAAAGTTAAGGAGGAAAAAGCAAAGACTTTTGTAAGTGGAGAAAGTACATGTTTAGTTTGGATTTGAGTTGGGATTTTTTTCTGTTCTTAAGTCCAACATCTGAAGCTGGAAATGTCAAGCGGTTTGTGGAGTGGTTCAGAGGTCACTCCTGTGCACTGTCATGGCTGGTGAGAGACCCATGATGCTGGGAGCTCTCTCCATCAGAGGAGGTTTTCTGTAGCTCTTTACAATGCTAAACAGGTTGATAGCTCACCTGGTCTTAGGGGCCTCAGCAGGCTTAGGAGTTGTGCAGATTTGCTGTGTGCCAAGGATACTATGATCTGTTGCCACCTGCTCCAAATCCCTTGTAGTCTTGAATTCTTAACAGACATTTTCTGGATCAGACCATCCCTCTTCCAGCTTTGCAGCTTACTGGTTAAGACAGGGAAAGGGACAGAGAGGGCTAAGGCACAGACAGTCCCATCCAGGCAGTGACATGCCTCTTGAGGTGTCTCTTCCCTTGGGAGATAGGGCATGGATAGGACTGGTTTGTCCTGGGAAGTTTGCTTCCCCATGAGCTTTGGCAACAACACATTCCTGGGGAGCAGCGTGCCAATGATTACTGAGCAAGGGAGAAAATGTTCATCTTTTCTCATTTCTTTCTTTTTGCAGTGGCAGAGTGGGGACACCCTTAGGACATGTCTGTGGTGCTTCTTTTGAGTTTTAGCACTGGAGGATGTCCATATTGGTGCCAGGGCTTTACCCCTCTCCTACACATTGTCAGAAGACAGCATTTTAGGGAGCATTTCTGGCTCTCCTTGCATTCTGCACCAGAGGGTGTTCAGTCAAGTCACATTTCATCCACGATTTATATTTTTTGCCTCGATCCACTCTTTTCCCTCCTCCTGATTGTTTATTTTATTTTTTATGTTTTTCTCAAACAGTTCTTGTTTAAATATTAAGAGGCTGTTTTCATATTAGTGTGTTAATATTTTCAACATCTGTTTATTTTGCTGCAGAACACTCCAAATGACCTGGCAAAAGAAGTAGCAGTGTTTATAAATATAGTCATTATTTTAATTATTCTGAATTTTAACTTACAGTGTATTTTTATGTTACTCAAGAGATTAAAACAGAAAATATTCCAGGCCACACTTAACGAAATAACTATTACTTTGTTTAATTTTATTATCAGCATGAAAGTCTTGGCTCACTTCAAGCTGACCTTTATATTTATCATCAGAGACTCTCAAAATTTCAGCCTACTTTTTTTCAGGTAATGAGACTCCAGTATCCTGGCTTTTACTAAGAATGTAGTAAGATTTTTTTTCCCTTTTGAACTTGGGCAATTTTAGTTACAGGAGGTTTTACAGAGAAGATAGCTGCTTTATGATTTGGATCCAGATTGCTGATTGTAACTTCCATAACTTCTATAACTTCTATAAAATACTTCCTTTTCCCTAAATCCTTTTCCTAGTGTAGCTTTCACCTCTCAGCTCAGGCTGTTCTGGTGTGGCAAACACCCTCTACGATGATGAGTTGCCAATGCATTTCCCCTCTATCCAAAGTACACTGGATCCAGCCCTATTTTTGCAGTGGAGTTCAATGACTGAAGAACTAATCAAACTTCTAAGTTTCTGAGTTTATAATAGAACAAAATTCTTTTCAGACTCTTATTCTAATTCTTTTGTTAGTGCTGGAAAAATGTGCAGTGATACAGCAGTGAGTGTCATGTACACTGCAACTCATTTCAGCAGTATAGATTCTCAGAGCAGCCGTGCGCTTTGATAGAGGAATAACGGGAAAAAAGAAAGAACATTCAAGTAAAAGCAGCTCGTTCATGTTATGTCAATGACATGGATGAATGAATTTGACATTGCATTTATTTGCATAAATCCATAGATTTATGTTCATAAAAGCCCAATCTTATGTTATATATGAGAACTACCTTTTCAGTTGGGTCTTAGTGTAAGCCACATATCACTCAAGTGTAGAAATGTTTTGAGTTCACCTGTTGCTCTCACATTTTGATGGATTTTTTTTTGTCCATATGGGAGTAAAAGAGCTATTGCAATGATAGGGTCAAGAAACAGAAGAGAAGAAATTTGACAGAAACTTTTGAGTTAATGTTATTATGCTGCTGTGCGCCTCTGAATCACTGACTGCAATAGCAGTATTCTGCTGGGGCCCCAGGTTGCCACTGGCACGTTCTTTCTATATCATTATCTTTTTCATTCTTTGTCATTGGTTTTTCCATGCCTAGCAGAAAATTATGGACATTTCTTTGGCACCACATACAGCTGTATCTTTTAAAGGACTCAGTATACTACTTACTGCCTGAGTCTTTCCCATTTGGACTTGGAGCTGTTTCTCAGAAAAGGCTTTTACAGTAATGAAAACCCTCATTTTTGCACTTTCCATTCAGGTTTTCTCAAAGACTTGACTTTCTAAGAAACCAAGTATTAGCATTCTTAAAAAAGTATGCTTGTGAATGGGAGAGCAGTAAGAATGCTATTAAAATCTCATAATGTGAGAAAAATGTGGCCCCCACTGAAAACTGCTATTACATAGCACCCGTAGGAGAAAAGGTGGGAAGTTTGGTAGTTTCCCACATGATCTCACAAAATTACAAGTTCGAAGGTAGAAGAGTATTGGATTTTATGTTAAATATTGTCCATAGCCTATTTTTATTTTGCTATGTTTTGCCTTATTTGTTTAAGAAAGATGTTTGTACCCTAGAACTTTTGTAGTGATTTGCAAGAGACATTTCAGAAAGGAAAAATTAGTTGGTGGCAGTGAGTTAGTTCTTCTATAAAAAGCCACAATGCTTAGAGTGAGCTCAATGATGGCAGTTCTGATATACCTGACACAATTTTCTGCTCAGTGAGTGAGACCTGACCACATCTGAGACTTTCTTAACAGCAGGTCACAAATAAAGTAAATTATTGAACTGAAATTAGAGTTGGGATTGTTCTGCAAACAGCCAGGGAAACTGTAAGTGCTGGTAAACCAGCTGGGAACATTATCAGGGACAGAATGCCACTCCAGCTCCAACCCCATAAATCATTTTACAGTGGCAGGAGGTCTGTGGGAGTGTTTATATTTACTGTCTGACATCCCTATGTTTCATTTTATTAAGTGTGATAGATGCGCTTGCAGTGCTTATTTAGCAGCGCTTCCCTTTAGGTAAAGAAGCAGGACAGCTTCCCTTTAGGTAAAGAATTAGTGTGCCAGCAAGCAGTGGCCATCCATTGTGAGCTGCAGGAAGGAGGGCTTGGGGTGAAAGACTCCAACAAATGTTTTCAAGGACTAAAATTTGTTGACAGAAGGGAAAATGAGTAATTTGGAAGAAAGAGCAGGGTTCTATAGTCCATAGGTAACATATGAACAGTCAGATTTGAAAAAGTTCCTGCGCCCAGACTGGTAAGTCTTGTAGCTGTGTGAGCTGTGGATGTATGTCCTACCAGCCCTCTTCTTCTTACCACACAGAATGTTTTTTACAGGAAGGAAAAATGAAGTCTGTATTGGAGCACCCAGCCAACTCCAAGTCAGGATCAATATTCCATACACATCCATCTCCCATGGTCTACCTTTGGATCCTACTGTAGGTACCAAACTCAAGCTCCTCTCACAGAGGCCATAGGCTTCTTATGTATAAGAACCTTTCACAAACGTGGCACTGCTTTGGCCCAGGTAGGAGCAGGTCTGTCTGAGAAGCCTTGTGCTCCCAGTAGCCCATGGTCTTGTTCCCCAGCTTCCCACAGATTCTAATGCTAACGTGAAGGGCTGTGGTTCTTTTTACACACCTGTCTCAATCAGCTGTAAAGTTGTCTACAAAGTATCAACACATTTAAATAATAAAAAGAATTACTGATTTTTGAAGAAAAAACTGAAATCTGCTACAACATGAATATGTCCAATTAAATGTGCAATCTTTGTAGCTGTGTATTGTGGGGAAAAAAACAGAATGGAAATTCTGAATTGTTTAGCAAGAGAAATATCTAATAAGGAGCTCAGTTATGGAAAACATACATTCCCTTGGACATGTAATAATTATATGACTGAAATATATTAGATGAGCAATAAGGACTCAGGAAAAATTTTAACTACATAGGAAATTACAGTTTCTCTTTTATAGTCACTCTATATGCTGAAAAGTCATAGCTTATTCTGTAAGACATGAACCAAGAAATGACAGCTTTAAAATAGGTTTTTAATTAATGTTTTTATTTAAACACAGAATAACATTAACATTGAATTTTTGAGGTTTACAAGGATGCTATTATGACTGGTAGATGTGAAATTTCACACAGACAAACCACATCCTGTAGAGATGGTATTTCATTTTATGGCATTCACCTGATAGCTGCAATCCTCAGTGTGGAGTTCTTTCAGCAGTTTTAAAAACCAGCTCCTGAAACTGTGTGCCCAAAAACCCCAACACATAAAATCACACCCGTGATCTCTCACACCTCATTTCCCACTCTCTTACTGTTAAACCCTTAGGGTTTGAAAATGAAACAACTTTCAAGCCTTAAAAGTGAAATTCACTTCACCTTCATGAAATCATAGTAATCAAATTTTTATGGGTGGAGTATGGCAGGGGAGAGGGAGGAAAAATTTACACTACAGAAGTGTGGGGTCAAGTCAGGAGGTCCTACACAGGGTCCCTTCCTCCCTCTCTTGCAGCTGCTCCTTTTCCTGGCATATTGACAATATCAGCAGCTGCAATTCTTCACGTGCATGAAAAGCTGCAGACTGCCTACAACCAGAAGCTCTTTCTCCAGCCCACTGTGGCCTCTGCTGTAGTCTTTCCTGTCCCCTTGGGTTCCCATCTATTCATCCTTATCTTGAGACTTGCTTGGTATTAGCTGCCTGATTAGTTGAACCATTTAGGTCCTAATACAGAGCTTCTGAAGGCAGGAAGAGCTTTTCCAGTTAATTAGAGATTTAAACTCCACGTGGGTCCCTGAAAACAAGCAGAATGATATGGAGTGGGAAGGTGACTGTAACTGGAAAATCTGGAACTGGTCTTTGACAAAATTGTTGGGATTCACCAGCAGTAGTAAGGGCAAACCCAGATTGTCTAAATTAAACTTCAATAAAGTGCATTAATGCAGATCTCCTGCAGCAGTAGCGTGAAAATTGGACATTTAGAGGATGTATGTCAGAGGTGCTATCAGAAATTAACTCAAATAAGTAGAGGTTGGTCTATAGATATAAAAATGTAATGTCCTTATAGAAAGAATCATTAGATGAAATTGACTGTTGCCATCACCACAAGGGACAAGCATTGTAAGTACTGTAACTAAAATACAGAGATACTTTTTACCCATCTGCAAATACATGACTTTCAAATAAGGTACAAACTCTGAGGGTTGTCAGAACTATAAATACTATCTATCTTTGCTACAGAATAGAAATTGCAGCAAAGCCAAACAAAAATCTCAATTATATGTGCATGACTGATTTTAGAACATTCCCTAGATGAGACAGCATTAGATAAGATTTGCAAAGGCTGCAACTGATCCAGAAATTGCATAGAAATAAATTCAGACTATTAGGATGGGAAGGATTGTACTGGATTAGCATTCTGGTTATTGGAGTGGTAGCTCCTGAATTGTTTTAGAAAATTCTATGAAATGTTCTATGAAAAATATATGAATGTAATCAGCTAGAAGTGTAAACAAGCTGTAAGTATTGTTTTATAATAGCAGATGAACAATGACATTAGGGAAGCACTGTTAAACATACCAAAATTCAGGCCAAATGAAGCAACAATTTTCATGGTGTGATACAGGAAAATTTGCTTCTGAGAACAAAGTAGCTGTAGATTTGTGTATGTTGGCTGGAAAAAAAAGGCTCTTCAACATTTCCTAGACTATTATTCTTGCTTCTCTGAGATGGCATTGCTTAAAGAAACTACAGGTGATGGTGTATACCCAGTTTGATTTTGCTACATTTTACTTGAACTGGAAGTATCTGAACACAGCTGTGGGGCACAGGAGATAGATCATAGATAGACTAGATGCTCATCTAATTAATATGGAGTATTAAGTGCCTCATAAAGAAGCAGGCTTTTAAATGCATCTTGTCATTTACATATGACAAATTTTGGGAGGCATGGTGTCTGAATTGTAAAATATCCATGAAAACAGTTGCAGTCACACACTCATCACTGTTTAGCCCTTTGATGACAGGAAAACATGAAAGACAGTTTTGTGGGTAGGACAGTTGTTTCCCTTTAATCACTAACATTACTTTTTAGGTGTTTTGGTCTGAACAATGCACTTGCCAGGCCAGGAACTGATGCTGGTGTTCCTTCTAGTTGTGTGAGGGGGTCAGGGATGGAGGATGAGGAAGACAGTGTAATCTCTAAAGCCAAACAATTTGATATACACACCCTGGCACTCTGTGGTAAAAGCTGAGAATCTGACACAGCAGTATTTCCAGATGTGTGCTTTGTTTGTACATACTCATGCTGCCTTTTAACTGATATCCTGAGAAAACTACAAATGAAAGTTGTTTTCAGGTCTCAACCAAGTGCTGGGTTTAGATTTTCATTTCCTCAATTTACTTTTTTCTTTTTTTCATGTATTTTTCCCTTCTGTCATTTTTAATGAACACTTAGACCATGTGACAAAATCCCTGGTGCCCAAGTTCCAGTTTCACACAGGGCTAGCAACTAACTTGGACACTTTAAATGACTTGCAATAATTAGGAGACATGTTGGTGTGTTTTGAGTGACTAAAGATTACACTACAGAATTCTGCAACTGATGGTGTTCATCATCAAGCTACAGATATAAGTAAGAAAAAGTTTGTAGTATCAGAGAGAAATTAATTCAAACATTTTGCACCTAAATTATATTCTTTCACAAGCAACATAGAAATATACCTATCTGTGAAGATAAAGAAGAGGTTCCAAATAATTTCTAAAAATACCTTGCATGCTAAAATGTCAATAAAGTCAATAGCTATTTTTATTGTATGTTTTCAGTAAGATTTAAATTAAATTTTTCCTACCTGCAAGCTATGAAGGAAGTGACTATACAAAAAACAGAGTACTGCTGCCTGTTCCAGAATCCTCAGCAGCAATTACACAGTCATGGACCAAAGAATACAAAACTACCAAAGCAGTTGCACATTTCTTAGTTCTTCCCTGACAACAGTGTTACAGACAGTGCAAAGGGACCTTCCTCATTGTTATGCTGTTCTCATCACCTGTACCTCATTATGGGGAAAAGGTTCCAGCACTAGATGCCAATATTTTAAGGAATGTAAAAGACCTTTCCTTCTCTGGAATTATTTCCTGCTCTACTTCTATAATACAGCCTGTGGTTCAGAGAGAGTCCTCTAGAAACTTCAACATCTATCCTCCAACCTAGCTGGACCCCGTTCATGGTCAGTCCATATATTAATTCTTAGATCTTTTCACAGGTGAAATTTTGTCTGGTTGGGTTTTTAGATGTGGTAGAGCTGTTCATATCTACAGCTGGTTGATATGAGCTGGTTTTTCTGGGATTTTTATTACATTCCTATCTCAAAGCCACTAATGTTTTCCTAGTAACTTGTTTCTGCTTTGTCTGCATCAGTCTTGCTGTATAGTTAGGAAATAAACAGAAAGGTGTTACAACACTTTGGTCCCATATATACGGTGGTCTCATTTTCAAGAATCTTCACAAGAACACACCCACTCTGGTGGCTGCTCTTACCTCCGGAGAATGGCAATATGCCAACAATCACACAGTTTTTCACTGCAGAACCTTATTGAACCCCTTAAACCCTGAGCAGGTTCCTGCAAGGCCCTGAACCCTTTTCCTTGCCCCACCTGGCATCCTTTACCCCAGGCAGCCTCCTGGTTGCACCACACGTGGGTTGTGGCTGGTGCATCCCTACCTTGGCACACCTCCAAGGCGGGTGCCTTGGCAGCACTGCTCTGCATCTGTCCATGGGGGCACTCAGGGCTCACTGTGTCCCAGTGGGTCTGCCAGCTTGGATCATGGGCTGTCCTGAGTGCTCAGGGCTGCCTTGCACACAAACTCTGTATGAGGGTGTCTCAATGCCTTAGAATAGCTCATTTGCTTTTCAGGAACAATTTTTTTCCCCTAATAGTGTTTTTGCAAGATTAAATAAGTGTGAAATGGGCATTTATATGATCCCTGTCTATAAAAGATGTTATCTGCCTGCTGAGCTTCCCTCCCCTGTTTGTTAATGGGAGTCGAGCCCTTCAATTCATGGTGTTAAATTTACTGTAATTAATTATATCTTTGTTCCAGTGCTGTCCTCATAATGGGTAATAATTGTTTGCTCTGCATAAACAGATGTTCCTTCTGTACTGTCACAGGCATGCTTGGCCTGAGATATAAATAAGCTCACAGAGGTGATTGAAGACTGAAGATTAAGCTTTATATTGCAGCAAGGAATCAGACCACTACTTTTTATTTATTTTTTTTAGAAACTTTATTATTTTTGTAAGGTTTTTATAGACTAAGGAACACAAATTGCAACAGAAGACAATTTCACATATGACATATTGCTGTATGAAGTACACAATGCTTATATTCAATAGATACTGTAAAAGAAAGCTTTACAAAACTATTGCTATTAGAGATGTTCAGGTAAAGGATAATACTGGGTTTTGGGAAATAGTAAAGGTAAGAAGACTTCTAGGGTTTCAGTTCCCTGAAAACCCTGAAAACTGGGTTCCCAGTTCAGGTTTAGGTTTCAGTTGCTTCGTTTTGCAGCGGGGGTGAGTGGGAACTGAGTTTCTGTACCACTAAAACCTATAGGTTTAATATCTGGATATCTAGGTGTTCAGGACAATTGCAGAATCTCTATCTAAAACCTGTTTCTTAGGACACTATAACAGTATAATGATTATACTGTTAGTATAATTACAACATCTCCTGTTACTGTTAAAGAAACATACCAGCATGGCATGCTCCAAAGCTCACGGATGACAGACTCCTGGTGCCCCTGAGAGGCAAATGAAACCCTCCCTGGAGCCATGTAGGGATCCTGATCTCTCTTGGCCAGAGCAAGCCATGGCTACACCCATGTTTGGAGCTGTGCAGGGTGAACAGGCTGTTACAGACCTGACTTTGTAATACACATTTGTATGTGAAGATAGTGCACATGTAATTTGCTCTGTGGTGAGCAGGCCCATTTAGGAGTAAAGATCTCCAGATGTTTTTCCTACATCAGCTCCCAGTCTGGTAGATCAGCTCATATGTCACTCAACTTGTTTCTTTGATTATAGATCAGAGGCCTCAAACCTGACTTCTTGGCAATTGCTGGTAAAAAGTACTGCACAGAACTAGGTGCTCATCTAATTAACATGGAGTATGACATATGACTTCATGAAATCTACTGGTGAAAAGTAGTATGCAAAACTAGGTACTTAGATAATTAACATTGCTTCTTCAATTTGTAGAAATAAACATAACTGTTTGTATTCTATATCTTACATCGATTCCCAATGGTAAAACTTCAGTGTTATAAACAAAACACTGTAAATAGATTCAAAGTTGGTTTCTTTGTCTCTTAACATGAACTACATTTGATTGAATGGAAGGATTTCTGGACTGAAACTTGTGTACCAAGAAGTCTGGAAGGCAGTTGTTAACATTTTACAACTGAGTTATGAACTCTTGAAAATATGAACATTCCCTGAAGTTTGACAGGAGACCATATCCTTTTACTAATCTGGCTTGCAGGTGTTGCTGGGCTTTATTAAGCTCAAACACTGTATTTTTTAAAACTTTTGAGTGGTGTAATGCCTGTATCTGTAGTTCTTGATAATTAATTATTCACAGAGGCTTCTTTTTCAGTTTTGAAAATGTAACTTTCATGTTTTAAACATGCTAAAAGTAGAATTTCAACATTGTATTTAGGGGAGAAAATACCATCTTAAAGAAGCTATAAAAGAATTACAAGTCAAAATTTGTTTAGCCTCTCAGGGGAGGTTTCAGCAGGTTTGTGTATTTGCTAAGTATTTTTCTACATAAAACACTCTACTGTTTGCATCTTTCCTCTCCTGGTGTTTTGGAGAGACTGGGCATGAGCATTATGGAATGCATTATGGAAACTCAACACACATATGTTATTATCCAAAATTTAATCAAATTTTCAACCTGTTCATATGGACATAACCCAAGTTTTTCAGATATACATTTTCCTGTTGGCCAACAGTCCTTATCAAGAACTAAATAAGAAAACTCCTCCTCTGGGAAGCATGTATTGTGTGGAGGGCTTCATTTTGGAAATGCTTGGATTAAAAATGTGCTTAAGTGATGTCGGCACCAAGGAACCAAGTGAGCATGAAGCCTTGAAGCCTCGGAGTCTCCAATAGTGATTAATGTGTCATTAAAGCTGTACTTGGGAACCCTGAGGCCCCTCTAGCTGATTTGTGGGTGAAAGCTGGAGAACGTAGTAGAAAAAAAGGGTGAAGAGACAGCACTGAAAAGTAACATATTATTGAAAAGTAATGTAATATTATATATTTCTTTTTTAAGAAATATGGAGCTTGGCTATTTCTTCTTGGTATTCTTACAGCACTGATTAATTAGAAGAATGATGTGCAAGTGGGACACACTCTGGAGAACGCACTATTAAATTGTTGTTTCTACCTACCAGTCAGAACCTTTTCTCTTCCTGCTACTGTTCTATTTTTCTGCTGGTTTTGGGGTTTTTTTGAAATTCTGCCTCATTTCAATAAGTTGTTTAGGTTCCATGGCAATTGGAGAAGTAGTAAAATGATGAATTCCTAAGAAAATCAGGTAATCAAGAAGAGGGCACCAATTTAAGTCAAACTTCTTAGCAATCTCTGCAGAGCTGATTTAACCTAACTTAGCATTTAACAAGAGCTTCATTTACATAAAGAAATGTTAAAGTTAAGGTGACAGAGCTCCTAATAAAAATCCCCGAGGTTTCCTGCAAGTCTTGCAGCAAAATCAAAGGATATTAATTTCAACTTTCCAAATATTTTGGATTTCTTAGGAAAAAATGAAAACTTGTTTAGAAGATAAGGCCTCACCTTGTTGAAGAATTTCTGCAAGCTTTATAGTTCCTTTGAAAATATGTTTCCATTGAAAATATTTAAAGTAAAAGCAAAATTTATCCATTCTCTTTAAATCCATCTAGGAAAAAAATGCTGGTGTACTCATTAAAACAACAGTACTTATCTAATAGTTTCATATATTGAATTAAATATTGAAGATTAAACACACATACAGAAATCATGCATATTTGAATAGAGGCCCATAGATGAAGGAGAGAGGGGAGGGCACAAAGCACTCCATGGTGGGGATGGTTCAGATGCAGAGTGGGCTGCTCTGTGAGGACCCCAGTGCCCGCACACCCTGCACCAACTGCATTTGGCTTCCTGGTGGATGATCAGCACTGCTGGTTCTACTCCTTCATGAGGAGAGATTGCCATTGACATAGTCCTGCATAACAGACTTTGATAGAGAAATGAGAAGATAAAACAGATTTTGGACAGCAGAAGATAAAGTAGAAAATTTCTAAGTACATAGAACATCACGCATATTTTCTCTGACTCAGACTGGAACAAGGCATACTTAGGAATATTTGCACCTTTTTCTTTTGATGAAACCTTTCGCAAGCTCCTTAGGGCACAGAATTTTAATTTCCCTAGATAAAATCACTGATACTGTTAAATATCAAGTAACCTTAAATAACGACACGTTTCGGCAGATAATTGAGTACTGATCTGCTTTTTAAAATTACACCATCCTCTAAGACTGGTTTGATTTTAGAAACCATTATGGATATGGCTATTTTTTAAATTATGAACTTATTGCCAGATACAATTATACTAACAAAACACATCAAAAGTACAACTAAGGATTACTTATGCTGTAAAAGAAAAGTAACATCATATTGATCATGTAGTTGTCAATCTCAAAAAGCCCCTTTTTAAAACCCCTTCTAAATATTTTGAGGAAGCAAAGCTCAGTGAAGGTAGATAAACTTGTAGAGTAGGGTGAAAGAGTAACTGACTTTCTGAAGCACACTATGCTAATCTCAAAAACATAATGTAAGTAATTTGTGCAGTGGTGTGGGAGTTACTATTTTTAAGATGGATTGCTGTATTTCACTGTCTTTCTTCATCTTCCTTTGTCCTAACAAAAGTTGTGTGATCCTACTATGCAGATCCATCACTATCACAGTGAAACATATTCCAAAACTGAAAGATGTAGGAAAGGAAATTACTTTGAAGTGATTTTCTATGAAAAGCTAATGTTTAAAAAAATAAGATGTTTTGCCTTTTTCCCCCAACATCTTGAGCAGGACATAAAAAAGGAGCTGTTAATTTCAGGCAGATTGTGTGGTTCTTGGAGGATCCTGTGCAGGGCCAGGAGTTGGATTTGATGATCCTGATGGGTCCCTTCTAAGTCAGTATATTCTATGATTCTATGATTCTGTAAATGTCAAAGTGCATCTAAACAAATATTCTCTATCTTGGTAAGAAATAGGTCTTGGTAAAACCCCTGGGAGCATTTGGCTTCCTTCTGTACAACTGAGGCAGTGATAGCTGTGGGCACTGAGTCAAAAGCCACTGGATGTATTATCCTGCAATACAATTACAATTGAACATTTTTCCCCTGTCAATGAGAGGCAGAGAAAAAGAGGATCTCTAAGCAGCTGGAAATTTCCTTAATCCCATTAAGTGAAGCTCCCTGCTTTCTTCAAAAACAATCACATCCCAAGTGGGATTTTATGATATAAAGCATCTCAAAGCTTGTTTGTGGATTTTTTTCCCAAGTCCTTCCACTAAAATAAAGCTGAAGCCCAGAGAGAGGCAGAGCAGTGACTGCCCAGCCAGCTGGACAGGAGGCATGGCAGGAAGTCCAGTAAATGCTTCTAAAGTGAGTTAAGGTATGTTCCTGAAACACTAATCTCCTCCTTCCATTCAGAAATCCTCACAGGATAAGCTTTGCTGACTGGATGAGGAAAAAAAAAAAACAAAACTTTTTCTTCCTGTAAATACTTGAGCAGAAAGGAAATTTCACAGGGAAAAATGATTGTCATAAACATCATAAATCTTTAAGGAGCTTAGTAATACGAAGTGTCTGGAGTTAAAGATCTTTTAAAATCACCTGAGAGAAACTAAAGGCCCTAATCCTCAGTCTTCCAGCTCTTAAAGCTACCTTCCCCCTGTCACTGAGAGAAAAATGTGGGAATTATTACCTCCTTGCATCATTGCAAAGAAAAGCTAATGCATGACATTCATATGTCTGGCCACACAGACACAAAACAGTCCTGTAAGTGATCCCTGAGTGCATATAAATCCTGTGAGCCCATGTTCTATCAGCACAGGCTATACATTTCATATCTTTCCAGCCACCTCTACTCTCACTGTTGGCAAGTGGATGGTATAAACCACCATTTCACTTTTCAACAGGAATTTATTTTCTACTGTCTGAAAAATAATAACAACTGTTTTAAAATTTAGAAATTCAGTAGGACATAGCATAAGTGAGTGAAATTAACTTCCAAACATAGTTCAAATTGCTTTTCTTCATTCCTTTTCATCCGCTTTGGTCACTGACAGCTTTGCACTGGGACCGAATTAACTGGAAATGTAGTTCTGATCCTGCCAAGGTGTCCAGACTGGATAGGGATGAATAGTATCTCTTTCACCTTGGGTAATGACAGAATTTGCCACTGCCTGTAAGGTCTCTCTGGCAGAAATAGAAAGGTCAGCTGCAAAGCCCTTTTTTACACTGAAATGTCACCAGTCAGAGTGCTGGAGAAAAAAAATGAAGTGAGTTAGGTTCAAGTATTTCCTAAATGCCAAGCTCCACTCCTCTGATAGGCCCAGACTGGAAAGATTCATACATATTCATAGAAAATTATTAAAAGATTCCTCTAAAGCTCTTCACGAAGTGAGAGATCCCAGACCTTTTGACGATGTTGAAGGAAATTCTTCTCATGCGTTTGGGGTCTGCTACAGTTTATATTTTTAGAAGTGATGGACACTGCTGCAGTTGAATGTCACAGGTCCTAGAGCCTGAAAAAGGCTGTGGTTTCTCTCTTGGTATTATCAGTCACCTAGGGACTCCAAGAAAAAGCATTCCTATTTGCTGAAGTAGATATTTTGCAGAGGACATTCTTAGTTCTGGAGTATTCTTAGCTCTGAGAGATGACGTTTATTCCTTTGGGTTGATCGCTCTGTTCTGCTAAATGTGCACTCACATCTCTGAAACAGGGCTTCTCGCACAGTGGGCAGGGCTAAGGACACTCAGAATGACTCTCCAGTATTTCCTTCCAGAGACAAGATTTGACATTGGCTTCTACAAGCAACACAGTACTTCATACATCTGGAAGCAAAAGTGAACTCATACCTCTGTGTTACATTGTATCCATGGAAATGGTGCCTGAGGAGTAGAATCTGTTCTGCTTCTGACTTGCTCCAAATAATACAGCAGATGATTCTTTGTTGAAATTAAAGATACATCAGATAAATCTCAAAGGTCTATTCAAGGTCTGGTTATAGTTTTGGTTAGGTTGGTTTTTTAAATAATTTGTGTACTTGAAAGAAGAGCAGGCATTAAGTTCACAGATGACAACAGGCAGGGAGAAACAGCAAGAGTAATGGAGGACAGGACCAAAACTCAGAATGATCTTGGCAAATTAAAAAGTGTTCTGATAAGAAAAAAAGGAAGTACAGTGAAGTCAAAGTCCTTAGGTAATCAGGTATAAGCAACTGAGCAAATGCAGAATGGAGCATGAGTTGCAGGATAGCATTTTGCAGAGAAGAGAGCGTGGAGAATCCCAAGCAAAACAGAATCCAGGGACCTAAAATGTCATCTCCTGAGCTGTATAAACAAAAGCATTGTCTATAAAACATAGGAATATTTCTTTTCTTATTACATTGGCAAGCCCTTGGGTGAAGGATTACATCTGATGCAGGGCAGCATCTCAGAATTGGTGAGTTCTGAATTTAAAAACACTGATACACCTTCTTGGAGCTTCAGGGTGTGCATTGTTCTTCAGACCTCCCCAGCTCCTTTGGGGACTTTGGTTTTTACTTCTGTCACAGCCACATCCAAGTCACGTCTCTGTGCTGCCAAAGACAGCTCTGAAGAATGGGCAGGAAAGCAGCTGCAAGTTTCTATGGTTCAACCTCAGAATCCATGTCACCTATTCAAATAAAGAGGAAATATGCAAGCAGGCAATATTTCATATGTTTTTAATATGGCATGTGAGATTTGAGGCTTAAACTTGGGAAATCCCACATTATAAGGTATGTTTGGCAACTCCAGCTATTTTTAAAAAGCTGTGAATGATCTGGAGGGGGTCCAAAGTAGGGCAGTAAGCATGATTAACTGTCTGCAAAGATTGACAGCCAAAAGAAGGGAAGAATGAGGAGGGAGACAGACATAAGCTTCCGACATGTAAAAAGTTGCTGCTGCAAAAGGAAGGAAGTAATCTGTTTGCCATGTTCATGTTGTATAGGATAAAAACCTAAAAGCTTTATGTGTCACTGAGGGAGGTTTAGGTTAGATGTTAGCAAGTGTTTCTGAACAGGCAGAGAAGTGAAGCATACAAATCATCTTCCCTGGGGAGGGACTTTGGACATACGGTCTGGAAAACTGGGCTGAAGTGCAGAGACTGAGTGTAGCCTAAGGCAGAAGAAAGGCAAGAGCAACTTTGCAGAGTTCTTCCCAGTACAGGAAGTCTTTCCAGTACTGCTCATAAGTTTCAACAGCAGTAGAAAGAGGTAATCAGCTGAGTGGCAATTTTTTAAAGTATCATCTTGAAAAATTCATTAGCTCTTCAAGCAACAGGAAAGTTCCCACAGCATGCTTTGGAAAGCATGAAATTCTCCTTTAAGACTAAATGTTGCTTTCTTGGAAACAGTCTCAGTGAGGTAATATCACAAAATAAATTACTACATTCAAGAGTCAAAGTTAAAGACCAAATTTTCACTTCTAATGTCTGCCTTTCTTTACATATAGGCATCATCCACAGAATCAGGGAGGGCAGTACTGTGCCCTATAACATGGTAAGGAACAGAGGGACCTGGGTACTTCTTTATTACAGTGTTGACAGTGATATTTTTCTTTAGGTATTACCTTGTCCCTGAATCTTTTGCCATGCATCTAGGCAAGAAAAATAGAGATTTCACATTAAATGGATAGGTGTGATAACTAACATTTACACTACATCATATATATACCTACCTATATATATACATATATATATATATACACATATATATGTATGTATGTATGTGGGGTGGGGCAGGAGGAGAGAGAGAGAGAGAGACTCACAACTTTCAAACTTTCATGTGCCTTAAAGGACTATTTGCTCCATCTGATTACTGGAGATACTCAAATTTAGGGAAATTTTCTTCAGTCTTTGTAGGGTAAGAAGTTCTATTTGCATGCAAAACCTCATGAATCCATATGGAGGCTCTAGACCCAATTTAACAAAAATTCATGACTCTAAGATTGATATAAGAATAATATACACTAATCAAGAAAGAACTGTCATGACTATGATTAACTTATCATTTTAACTATACTGTATGAAACAGCTATATTAAATAACTTCACTGATGCCTAAGCCTTACAGTACAAGCTATGGTATGATTTTTCTTTAAGATATTAATTTTATTCTGAGAGTTGATTTTTTTCCTGACATGGATAATGTTTCTGCACTGACACCTTCATAGTGCAAAATTAACTATGTCTGGGCAATCAGAATTTATTAATTTCTTTGTATTTTATTGTATTCCCTTTTTAATATTTGAAGTAACATGAAAAATTATTTAAACTTCTCACTCCTTCACTACTTTCTTTCCTTTTAAAACAATACATATTTTCCCAGGACCTAATAAAAGAGAAACTGTTCATAAAAGATTATAATCTTCCATTTTCTATGTTCAGTCATGTAAAGGTGATATTGTTACCCTGGGGGGACTGTATTTTTTGTTTGCAGTGGCACCCCCGAGATAGTATAAGGATGTATTTACATAACCATTGCCCTTAGAAATGTCACAGTATCAAGTTTAACTTACTGAGTAATAAATTCTTACCAGCTTTCAAATCCAAAAGGGGCAGCATGGGAATTACTCTTTATATCTTTAAACATGCTTTTCTTTCTAGGTGATAGAAAAATTACAATGAAGTAGAGAGGAAGGAAAGGAGGAAAATAATCTGACTCATGTTGGGTAAGTCTGAAAAGGTCATTTCTTGTTTCTGGCCTGCTAGCCTTGGGGCACATTTTTCTTTTTTGTCTCTGCCCAACTTGTACTGGTGCTTTTGAGATGAGGTAAAGACTCATTCACCCACACAATGCAGTTCTGGTTTTGGGTGAAGATAGGACAAAGACCAAAACTGAATAGGAACCTATACTGCTGGAAGATACTTTCAGCCAAGTCTTCTGGACTTCCCCCTCAATTCTCTTTTCTGACACCAGATTCTTCTGGCACCAGATGGTTGAGGAAAAGGAACAGTTGGATCAGCTTTCTTACTTCTCAAGTACTAATTCAATTTTGAACTAATGTCTGGTTTTACCCTCATAATAGGTTTTATGCACAGCCCAAATGAAATTGCTCATTTAGCTCTGATTGTTCATGCACAGAATCTGTCAGTCAGCCTAGGAAGTATGACCTAGGAACTGAGAAAGTCTTGCTTTTGATGGCAGAAGTGAGCTGCAAATTAAAAGTGTTAATATAGCCCTGTCACTGCCCAGTTCTGGAGTCATTACATTTAAAATTGTGAACAAAAGCCTATAAATATTCAAAGATAATCTACTCTTAAACTATGCTTTCTACATCCTAATCATCCATCATGTATAAATACTTATAACTACAAGCTGCTAATTCCCACTGCAGCAGCAGGCAAATCTGCAGCCTGGCCAGCGGGTGGCAAACGTGTTTAAGTGGAAATCCGATCTGCTCTGCTATGTGGCTCCTAGCCTGCAGTATTGCCTAAGTGCTTTCAGCATGTCACTCCCATCAGAGATCCTGCTGTAAAGCTTCAGCACTTGCACTGCTTAGAAAGGCAGCTCACTTACTTGTGGTCCTGCTCGAAACTTTATTTCTTCCTTTGTCAGTAGAAACCCCAAGATCAATACAGTCCATCCTCATGACAAACACCAAGGCTTCAGGTGCATAATGGCACATATATCCCTACAAAGGAGCTCTAAAATACCCACAGCAGTGCAAACAGATCAACACTCAGAAGTAAAGGCATGCCAGAATCCTGTACTGGAACAGGATGTCCCCAGTGCTTGTGCTCTCCATCTTACCTGCCTGGAAAAAGGAGACTAAAACCAGCTCCTTCTGTCCCTTCTTCACTTCCAGAGAGTTCTGCTGAGACAAAGTCAGTGTGGGAGGGAAAGTGGCAAATAACCATGTTGAAAGGATTTCTGGATTTTGACAATTTCATTAGGTATCTTCCCACTCTTTATTTTATTTCTCCTTGCTTCTATGATTTTTATTTAGTATATGAAAACAGCAAAAACGAAAGGACTCTGTTCTCATTGAATTAAAATACAGGATGAGGAAAAGGAAGTTTAAAAGTTTGCTGAAACTCTAGGGCAGGTGGGGGAACCAAACAAAAAAGAAAACGCAACTTTTCCTCGTTTATAAGACACATATATTTAGTATATCTCGTTTCTTAAGGTTCTAATGTTCTGATATATTAAAAACTCAATCATGTCCAAGACTGTTACTGGTCTTCTCTGTAATAAAAACGGTTTAACAGCTGGTTACTGTCGTCAGGTGACAGTACACCACCACCATCTACTGATCAATTGGCTGTACTACCAAGAGAGAAAGGCTCTCACCCGGACTGATTTGGATTTGCAGATTTTAATTCAAAAGTTAAAATTCTTGTACTGAGCCAGAGTTTGTCACGTGTTGCACATGCCTGATAAGGAGAGCAAAGACAGCTAAATTCAGAATAAAGAAGAAGGATCACGAAACTCAAAAATTTCAGGGAGCAACTATTTAGGGGGTTTGGGTAATGCTGATCTACTGCTGGAAAAACTGCAGATATAGATTATTTGAACAGCATTTTGCTCTGACTTACAAAACATGTAAAACTGGTGACCTGATGGTAGGCAACACTGATTCATGTTGCACTGAATGGATCAAATACTGCTTTTTCTTCCTGCACTTTTAATCATATTAATGAAAATCATCACCAATGTTGTGTAAATTATCTTTGACAACTCTCCCAAGGTATTCAGCTGCCTATTCATTCAAAGAGCTCAGTAATGTAACACATTGCATTGCATAGGGCACCCACTTGGTTCTTCAGGCTAAGCTGTGAACATACTGGTTCAGAGGAGTTAAGCTGTCTCTTCTCTGTATGTCCTCTTGAATTTGACTATATAAAATAAAGACTATTTCTTTTTTGTAGTTATGAAAGGGATAAATTGGTATCAAATTTCTTAGCTTTAAAGGGATTATTTTGGTTCATATTCTTTGTAATATAAGTTGTTATTTTCCTAACTTTTCAAGGTCTCTATGTACTTAGACCAGCTTCTCACTTTTTTCACTTTTTTTAAGAGGCTGCGTAGAACCTTTTGCTTCCCCTTTAGGAAAAGGATTTTTTTTTTTAACTGGAAAAGTTATGGATATTGAAAATGTTATCTCTCAGCCTTTCTTATGCTATTGAATCCTTTTGTTCTGATACTTCTGTAAACCAAGTTGATGTGAATGAGGATTAGCCCAGGAGAGTCCAAGCTGTCTAGAAGTGGGAGACTATTAACAAGAATCCTGCTGGGTAGCTTGTGCAGTATCTACATTCTGCAAAGGGATTTATCAAAAAGACACAGTAAGAGAACAGGATTTCACATCTTTTCCATCTTGGTGTAAATGTCAGTGCATTGAGAATGGAGAAACAGACAGGTGCTCAGAGCCATCCTTCCCACTTCAAGTCTACTGCCTTTTCTTAAAGTGTTCCATATGGCTATCTCTTCAATCCACTTATCATCTTTTGTCTGTGTTGGTGGAGTTGTGCTGACTTACAGCAGTAGATAATAAGTCATTATGTTCTGTACTGGTGTTACCTCTGTGTTTCACTTCACTCTGTGCTCAAACTTAGGTGCTCTAACATCAGTGTTTGAGACAGTCACCTTTGATTTATTGCTGAGAATGCCATGCACACCTCTACACAATAAATAGTGTGATAATAACTTACTCCCACTGAACAGGAAATCAGACACTAGGTAATGATCTAGTGGGCTGTCTTGTCTTTGACTGCCATCAAGGGAATTTACAGGTGTTCAGCTGGCCACAGGAGGGCTTTCATATTGTTCCCTAGATTCAGTCAGGAGTACAGTGTGAACAAAACCCACATAATTCAGATCAGACAAAGTCTCTCTTTTCCCAAATTACTCAGAGTTTATGAAAAATGAAGTTTTTTACAGTTCTGAAACAAAGCCTTTCCATCAGGGTTAAGACCAGCTGGGACCATTAGATCATATTACAGAATATGAAACCATTGTTCCCAACATTTTCGTAGCTGTAATTCCCTGCAACCACCTTCTCCACTTTCCTAGTCCCTAGACTTCATCTTTTTTTGGCCCTTTCCCCTTCTGTTTTACTCCTTGACCATTCCCTCATTTTAATCTCTCTTAATGGCAATAGAAGGGAGGTCATGCTAATTATCCCAGCAGGGTTTGCTAGCCCGGACTCAAGTCACAGCCATGCTTAGCTTCTAATGTTATTATTCTCAAGCACACCTTAGTGACTGAAAAGTAAGAACATGAGCTGTAAGACTGTACCAATGTGCTTTTGTTTTGTTAAGCTGTTTTTGCTGAATGTGTGGTATTTGAGTGCCTTTATACAGTACAGTAATTTTCGAAGAATTATACTAACTCCAGAGCTTTTAAACTAAACAAAGAATAAAAGTCTTCTACTCAGTTAATACTTTCCTTGTATGTTTATATATATATATATATATTTGCCTGCCATGCACAGATACAGTTTTATGCATAATTGTATGTATTTATGTCTTGATACATAACTACAATTCATTTTACAATATGTACAGAAAGACTGAAAAAGGACAGGTTTTCATGGTGGCATTGCAAACACATAAACAAATGCTTTTCATAGAAAGGAAATCCAAGAAAAGCGTGCTTAAATTTTACAACTTCTGTCTTGGTTATACTGGATTTCCATTTTCAACAGTGTGTGTATAGGTTTACAGGAAATACAAGGGAAGATGTGCAAACCCTGACCTGGAGAAATTCTGGCACAAGTGTATAAATATTTTCCAGTATGGTAGTTTCAGTATTTCACATAACCATATGCATGCATGCATGGTTAAGCCTAACATTTGAAGAGTTTCCATTTCCTACCGTGAACATTTTGTTTGTTCATTAGCCTGAGTCCTTCATTTTAATAGGAATGTTGTGTCTAAACATTCCTGTGAACACTGTGCCTGATGGAGGTACTGAAGTCCTTCAATGCAAAGCGAGCACATCCCAAAAGCAGGCTGGCATGTGCTAGGCCAATCTGAAGCAGAGGCAGACAAATTCAGTGTACATTTGGATAGATTAACTTCTGGGACTAGTCTGAGTCACTCTCATGCTGAAGTAATGTCCCTTCAGCCAGGCCAAATGCAGGACTTCCTGAGCATCTCTCTGCAAGCATGTGATCCACTTAGGGATCCAACTATTTTTTGGGGGGTCAAACCCATTCATTTGTGTCTTCTTTTCTCAAGCTTTATAAAATCACACCACCATAAGACACATGTAATGAGCTCACCTCTCATTTTCTGGGTTTCCAAGGAAAGCTACATTCATTGTGCTCTGGAGAACATGTTGCAATGAAAGTCCTTATTTGCATCATTTTTTTCAGTTGAAAGCAGAAACTGCCATCATCTCGGGTTTTGTGGCACAGTACTTCTATACTCCATCTGATGGCCATACCACCTTTGTTAATAAGTGATCTCAATATACTTTCCCAGTTCCTCTCTACCATTCCTTTTCAGTGTACAGGAGTTATAAGAGAAACAGAGTAGTCCTTATGTCCTTGTGCCTCACATTACAGGGATAGCCTAGCTTTTATCTACAGACATTATTCCACAATTCCACACTCAGCAGACCCGTAAGTTTTTTCCATCCTGGGGGAAAAACCCACCACATTTTTAGATTTCTTATTAATCTCTACCCCGTCTACCCAACATATGGCCACAAACACTCCTGCCTTAATTTTCTCTGTGCTGGATGCAGGAGCTGATAACTTCTTTTTTATTTTCTTTTTCTTAAATTTATTTTTTAAAATTTATTTATTTATAATTTATAGAAGGCATACAGTTAGCTGGAGGACTGTTCCTAGAGCATCCTGAGGTGTAGAAGTATTCAGTGAATATTCCTCAGGAGCAGCACAGGGTTTGGTCTAAAATTGAAGTGGGTAATCTATATTCAAGCAGGCATGTGGTGTGTCAGCATCATGGGAAACACCAAGAGATCAGGCAAAGCCTGTGAGCCAAGCTAAGTGGAAGGGCCTGGAAAGCCAGAGGTTTGCTGCCTAACCTAGGAGCAGCTGATCTCTGCTGCAGTGAACAGCAGCAGCTTGCTGCTCTCAGGAGTTTGCTCCAATAGACAACTACCCACTTTCCCTTTCCCAGAGCCAGGCCTGCTCACATGAGTGTTCCAAGGGTTTGGAATGCCAGAGACAAAAGCATTTCACAACACTTCAGCCCCCATCTCCTGAGGCTTGTGCCTCTTGAGGAAGCCTCAATTTCTTCCTAAGTAGTCATGAGACAAGTCCTTCACACCCAGTTCGATTTCTGATGAATTACAATGCATAGTCTTATTCACCATGAGACAAATAATACAGTCCTGCCCATCATTCCAGTATTTCATATTTCACTGTGTTTTCCTTGCACACTAGTTAAGCTCTGTCTTTTTCAGATGATGATTTAGGCAAAACCAGCTGCAGATGCTCCTTCTCTCATTCCTGCTCCCCTCCTTTGGAAATCTGTATTAATTTCAGATATACAGATCTCCAAAAAGTTGGGAAGAGATGTTTCTCAGCAACTGAGACAATAACCACTCTCTTATCTTTTTAATGCCATTTAATAAAAATTTCAACACATATTCAATTCTAATACATCTGTAATCAGCAACACAGATGTCCGGTTTAATTAGGAGTCAGGGATGGGTTCTGTCGGTATGTCTTCAGTCAGTATGGTCTACTGTATATCAAGAATAATACAAACTTACTGTGGAAAGTATCGCAGTTAAAATGAACAGACAGTTCAGGAATGGAATGGAATGGAATGGAATGGAATGGAATGGAATGGAGTGGAATAGAATAGAATAGAATAGAATAGAATAGAATAGAATAGAATAGAATAGAATATCCTGAGTTGGAAGGGACCCACAAGGATCATCAAGTCCAATTCCTGTTGCTGCACAGGACCAAGAATCACACCATGTTTGTCCATGCTCTGGACAAACAAGGATGTCCAAACAAGGAACAAAAATGAAAAGGAGAGAACAGTGCAGACAGAGTTCTGTGCCTTACTAATAGTTATAATGGAAATACAAGGGAAGGTGTGCAAACCCTGACCTGGAGAAGTTCTGGCACAAGTGTATAAATATTTTCCAGTATGGTAATTAACTTCTTGGTTGAATCAAGATTACATAAAATGTTCTGTCTCGGTGCACTCTGAAAAGAAAAACCATGGGCCACCAAAAAAAAAAAAAAAAAAAAAAAAAAAAAGAGCTGAGCATTTAAATTGTCTTTTAATCTGCAGGTGAACACCCTTTATTTTTAATCCTATCATTTGTATTTTAAACGCATAGAGAAAGATCTGCTATCTCCTTTTCACTAAAGCAAGGACTAAGTTCATTTTCTCCTAAACTCTGGCATAGAGAACACAGTAATTTCTTCTTCCCCAGCTGACAAAAACATTTGTATTGTTCATCAGACCTTTGTTCACCTTCCTCCAGCAGGTTTCTGACATTGTTTTACTTCCTTCCCTGCCAGATACTCCTTTGACGCTTTGCTTCATATAGAAACTCATTTCTGCTGCTTCCCCACTCTGGGCTATGCACAGTGAACAAATGCATTCCAGGTCTTCAGGAGCAATCTGAAAACAGCAGGACTGTGATTATCTTTACTTTCAGGCATAAAGGTTGACAAAATGACAACAATCTTAAGGATATTGGATTTGGCTTTTGGTGATCTCCAAAATACTGGGAGATGGCAGGACAAGGGAAAAAGCACAAATATACACCAAGATGCTTTCTGAGACATTGAGACATCCTGGGACGCATAAGACTCAGAATAGCAGCAAGTAAACCATCAGAACCATTTACAGGCATAAACACATGTGACAATCCAAGCAGTTTCCACATACTAATATCACAGAATTTAATTACTTACGTGTCACATGAAACAGTTTGATAGCAAACTCTGAGTTTAGTGACAGAAGGCAAACAAAAACCATCACAAAATACATCACATAAATTGTTGTGGGAGGGACAGTGTTTAGCACTCTCTAATTCAAAGTTGGGCCCTTGGGAACTAAGAAACTACTTGCATTTGCTGGCACAGCTGTAGCTGTCGAAGGGATTACTAAGGCGTGATGGGATGTGTGTGGCAGTCAGATGCAGCAGAACAGTCATCTGAGAATTAAGTGCCACAATGTTTTGGGGCTTTTTAACTAGGTAGTTAAAATATTCCCAAAACTATTTCCAGTAAGAACTGGTGGCATAATATGGTGAAATGAATGCCTGAAATATTTTAAAAGTCAAGGTTCTTAGATAGAGTTGGACTTGATGATCCTTGTGTTTCCCTTCCAACCCAGAATATCCTATTCTATTCTATTCTGGGTATTTGCAAATTGCCAATAACTTTGAGCTATTTTAAAGCTGCTGCATAATGGTATTTGGAAAAAAAAAAACAACCCCCCCAAAAAAGCCCAAGCTTTAAAAATGGCAGGTCTCCACCTCTTATGAAGAAACAATGATTCATACTGATGCAGCATTGTCTGTGTGACTCAGCAGGTGTATTGACACCAACCAAAGATAAGTGATGGGTTCTGATCAGTAAAAAATCCCCATTCCTCTATTTAGATTAAGGGAGGAAAGAAGTCAAAGTAGGAAGGTGCGAGTGCCCATAGTAATACAGATTATGTAAAACTGCTGGAACAAGACTATGGCAGTAGGTATGGCAATGTTCAGAAATATAAACTGGTATAAATGCATGAGATATAACAAATGGAAGAAAAGATAAAGAAAAAAAAAGCAAGTGCTGTTTTGAAGTTTGGGTGAGAAGGAACAGTAATCAGATTTTAAATGGTAAAGAAAATTCAAGGGTTTTGAGTACAATGTTATAATTTCCAATTGTAAAACTGCTATCCTTGGAAAAAAAGTTTGAAGTTAATAAAATTTGGAGCAGAAAGATAAATTAGATTTTGGTTAATGCAGGCACTAGCCGAAACCATAAGTGAAGTGTCCTGGATGACAGGAGATGTGAGAGCAGGGGTAACAGGCAGAGAAGAGGAAGGGGAGCCACAGAAAGACATCATTTACTTCAGAATTTCAGAGAAAATGTTTTATAAAAATCTTAGTAAGATTATGGCTTCTGAGAACAATGTTTTCCAGTTTTATATTGATTTATAAAGTGGTTTCTTTTTTCCCCCTAAGATTTTAGTCCAGGAATTGTAATGACAGCTCAAGGCCATTAAGCAAGACTCTTTTGGATATTATTTTTGCTGACTCAAATGAACTGTCATCAGGAGGCACAAGGAAGCACAAACACACTCCGTGAACAGAGCTGTGCCTGGATGGGTGTTTGTGTTGTTATCAACTTCCACAAGAGCTGTACTGCTGTGGTGGCCTCCAGGAGAGAACTGAGAGCAACGGTGTGACTTGGTGGTGAGGAACTCAGATGTAAACTGCTTTGAGTGTATTTCATCAAAGTGATTAAACAGAGAGGGAAGGCTCTTAGATTTAGTTATGAAGAGCTTTAGGGAAGGCAGTGCTTTTAGTAAGGCTTTATACCAAAATATGCTTTAGAAAACTTCTATTTTACTGGTATATTTTGTCATCACTTGCTGTAGCATAAAGAAAGTTTGGGTTGTTTTAATTTTACTTCTTTTTGTTGTATCATAAGAGCTTTGTAGCAGCTCAAACAATCATGTTAATAATATCCAGCAGACTTTAAATCAAACCTTCTTCAGAAAAAGTTTCAGGTTCACCTAGCTGACCCAAATAACAGACATCCTTTGAGCTGAATGGAGTCATAAATAACAGAAAAGGGCAAAGAAGGAATTTGATGCTGAATAAAAACTGCCTCTTGATTCTAGTCTATGTTAACCTTATAATAATCCTTAGTATGAATGTTGTCACCTTTTCTTATTTTATTCAGAATTTTGTTATGTTGGTGTTCTTACTAAATCCTTAACTTTCAGAGTCAGGGATTCATCTGGGACTCTCAGATATTTTTGTTTGTTTTAAACTCACCTTTCAGAAATGGAGGAAAATCTGGGAAAGAACTACCTTAGAGGCTGAAAAACCCCTTGACTGTAATAAAATGTTCTGGTATCTCCCATAGCTCCCAAAAGCTCCAGAGGCCCCACACAACCCTTCCTTCATCCTTCCTTCCCCTGTCCCCAAACCTACTGACTCCTCTATCATCCTTTCATCCCTGCTTCAGATCTCTCAGTCCTTTCTCAGCTGTTGAGCCTGGCCTCCCAAAATCCTCATAGTAGCTTCAACACTAGCTTTTCTTCTGCAACCTTTATGCAATGCTTACAGATTTTTACTATTTTTATTTTTTTTTAATCTCAACCTAGTCCTATTCTGGCAGCCCCCATAGGATAAACATCATTTTATTTAATATAAAAATAGGGCAGTAAAAGCTAATTTTGGCTCTAATATTTATTGAAGTCTCAAGCTGGTTGACATCCAGTTGTCTACTAAGGGATTTAATGTGCAGTCAGGTATAGGGATGTATTTCCCACATAACTGTTTCACACTGGCTTCCCTATGTAAACAAGTACTTAGGTCTTGCTGAGCTAAACATTTCTTAACCTTATGAGCACATACAGGCAGTAGTTGAGTCTCATATTAATAGCACAGCATGTGTATGTCAATATTGAAATGATCTGAGATCTTCAGGGTGAAAGATATTTATGCCAAAGACAGCATTATGTTTTGGTATCCATGCTCAGCATGGCTACAACTGAAACAACAGCAGTATTCAATCACTGCTAGATTTCTCAAAAGGATATGAAATAATTGCTGTCCTGGTCATAAAACTTCATTTTTTTCTTTGAAAGATCCAAGACTAAATGGCTTCTATAATTTTCATGTAAAATGTTTAATACCACATAATCTGTAGCTGGCTGAATTTACCAAGAGCACTACAAAATAATCTTCAGGGCTTTATATATGACATTTGCTCTTGGTTTTTTTGTTTTAGATTTGTGTGATATTCCATATATAAAATAACTTGTAAACTGGTAAACAAGGACTTTTCTAGAAATTATAAAAGTACTTCAAAGCAATTCTCAAATGCACACACTGCACACACCAGAAAGGCTAGATAACAGCCTGCTAGAGCTATGTCTTTATCATAAATATTTGCACCTTCTGGTTCACTGAATTGACTTGCTGTATATGAAATATTTAACTGTTAATCTTCCATTATAGATTTGTCATTGGCTGGCTGAGCACTGCTTTCATAACTTGTATTTGTCTATGTGGAAATAATACCACAGGAAATACAGTAGTAGACATTGTGAGAATGACAGAAAAGAACTAATTAGCTCAACTTTTTGCTTAAGCATATTCAACATACCTTTCAAGGGTGTCTGAACATTGTAGAATTAAAAATTGGAATTTTTAACTGTAAGCCTACCTGCAATCTAATCCATATAGTATCCAAAGCACTAATTGAATGTGTCTGTCTGCTAATGATTGGTACAGAGAGCCTCATTCATGGGTACGCATGTTCTAAGTATGTTCGTATTCATTACTTGAATAGTCAGCTATTTGAAAATGTGTTTGTACAGTTTAAAAGATAAGTTACATGGTTTGTACAATGTAAAAATACACTGTGTGTAGCATCAGCATGGACTGGACAAATAGGAAATGCTGCAGAAAAGTAAAAGTACCCACCTTAGGTTAGGAATAGGCCCAGCCATCTAGTTGCCACAGTACCTCCAGTGTTAGGGCTCAAGTATTCTTTATGAATAGAAATCACAGAATGGTTGAGGTTGGAAGGAGCTTCTTCTGAAAGTCACCTGGTCCAACCTGCCTGCTTAGACAGTGCCTCATTGAGCCAGTTGCCCAGGATTGTGTCCAGATGGCTTTTGAATATATCCATGGAAGGAGACTCCACAACCTCTCTGGCCAGCTTGTGTCAGTTCTCAGTCACTCTCACAATAAAAATGGCTCCTGATGGTCAGAGGGAACCACCTGTATTTCTGTTTGTGCCCATTGCCTCTGGTCCTGTCACTGGCCAGAACTGACAAAAGCCTGGCTCCATCCTTTTTGCACCCTCCCTTTATACAAATTGATCAGATTCCCTCTGAGCCTTTTCTTCTCCAGGCTGACCAGTTCCAGCTCTCTCAGCCTTTCCCCATAGGAGAGGTGCTCCAGTCCCTTCACCATCTTCATGACCTTTCAGTGGACTCTCCCCAGTGTGTCTGTGTCTCTCCTGAACTGAGGAGTGCAGAACTGGACACAGCACTCCAGGTGTGGCCTCACCAGTGCTGAGTAGAGGAGAGAGAGATCACCTCTCCTGATCTGCTGGCAATGCTTTGAATAATGAAGCCTGGGATACCATTCACCTTCCTTGCTCTAAGAGCACTCTTGTGGTTCATATATGATCCAAATTAGAACTGAGCTCTCACTACAGCCTGACTTAGGTAATTTTATTGTATTAATGTTTTATATTGACACTGCTCCTGTTATGTTTACTCAGGCTGCAGTAAATTGTCTCTTTTTTTTCCTTAAGGGTGTCTAGTCAATGGGTGTCAGCAAACAAGGCATGGAAACGTATAAGGTATAGCTTATATTTGCTTAAGTTTGAAGAGGATTTGAACTGAGCTATAAGATATCAACTATTCCCTGTGTCACAGGAAGTTTTCATCCAGGAATCAATGGCATTACCAGTATGTCAGTGTTAGATGCTTCAGTGCTCACTGGGGCAACAAAGAAAAGATAATTTCAAGAGAAGCTATTTGGAGGAATAGCTCAGTTTCATTACATGAATAGCAGCATTTATGAGTGTGTTACCATGTAATTATATAGATAAATTTAGCCTTTTCAGGTAAGAGACAAGCACTGTATGCCCAGCATAGTTTGTAAGGATATCTGGGCTGAAATAAAGAGAAATGTGGGGAGTACTATACACAGCTTGTGTTTTCAAAACCTGCAGCTCAGAGGTCCAGCTGTACCTTGGGCTGCATCACAAGAAATGACCAGGAGACTGAGTGAGGGAGGTGATTCTGCCCTCTCCTCTCATGGGACCTTGTCTGGAGTACTGTGAGCAGTCCTGGGGTCCCCAAATAAGGAGTCTAGAAGAGGGGTATGAAAATGATCACAGGACTGGAACACCTCTCCTGTAAAGACAGGCTGAGAGAGCTGGGGTGGTTCAGCTGGAAAAGAGAAGCTGTGTAGCACCTTCCAGTACCTAAGGGTGCTGCACAAGAGGGCTGGAGAAGGGCTTTTTACAAGGGCATGCAGTGGTAAAACAAGGGAGAATGGCCTTAAATGGAAAGAGGGCAGGTTTAGATGAGATACCAGGAGGAAATTCTTTACAGTGAGCATGGTGGGACACTGGAACAGG
Organism: Phylloscopus collybita; assembly: GCA_027886175.1. Classification (NCBI taxonomy): domain Eukaryota; kingdom Metazoa; phylum Chordata; class Aves; order Passeriformes; family Phylloscopidae; genus Phylloscopus; species Phylloscopus collybita. The sequence continues at coordinate 19,983,030 of JAJNNQ010000002.1, forward strand.
TTGACCAGGGAAATTTTGGATGCCCCATCCCTGGAAGTGTTCAAAGCCAGATTGGATGAGACCTTAAACAACCTGGTCTAGTGGAAAGTGTCCCTGCTTATGCAGAGGAATTGAAACTAGATGATTTTTAAAGTCCCTTCCAGGCCAAACCATTTGATAATTCCGTGTTTTCTCGGTGCAGTATCTCATTTCTCTCCATCCTTAGTTGTTATGTGTTGTGCACTGATGTTGCAAGAATTGTTGTATCTGTTTTTTTGTGAAAATAATACAACTATATTCAGGAAAATGCATTTTCTTCTTTGTAACAAAATGCTCTACCTTTTCTTATGTCCATAAGAAGTAGGTTTTATATAAGTTTCTAGTTCTGAGCTCATCCTATGTATGCTAATTTAAGTTCATGAACACCCAGAGAAAGGGAAATGGGATCTCCAAAAAAAACCAAACCAAACCAAACCAACAAGAAATCAAGCTATATAATGGCCAACCTCCTTTCTTTAGGAACAAGTTGCCTCACAGTTAAGACATGCCATGAGTTTACAATATTGAAATATTGTTTATGACAAGCAGGAGTAAGATCACATGATCATTTAGTCTTCTCTGTGAACTGAATAGCCTTTTTGTGCTTAGGTTTCTTATGGGACTGAACTTTACAAATAAATCCTCCCAATTCTCAGGATAAAAGCATAAACTTGCAGTGTCTACAGAGTGTTTATCAACTCTCAGAAAATGTATTTGGAAACAGCAAAACCAAAGTGAAATATGTTGTAATCAACTGGAGTGTCTCTGAAAATGATCTGTTAAATCAGTTTAACACTTCTGGGGTACCAGAATGTCATAAAATTCATAAAATAAGCAACCTGTAGCTTGTGATGTAGCTACTCTGGTCAAATACTGAAATGACAAAATAAACAACTGTACTGCGTTCTAAAAATCAATCTATAATGCATCACATTTTTATTGGAAGATTTTATTTAAAAATAGATTTACAAATAAATCCTGAAACGTTAAGACACCTCAGTGAGAGATTAAATTTGTAGGTACACAAACTTCACTCTTCAGAGGCCAGCTGAAGCACTGGCAGTATTTGGGAGCAGATCGTGGGAAATCCGTGAGGCAGTGGGGCAGAGGCTTTGCTTTGCACAGCTGTGTAAAGACTTGCCATAATAGCTGTCTGGAGCAGCAATCTCCGTGCTGGAGGAAACATGAGGAGCGCCTGTTCTCTCTCCCTTAGGACGCGTAATGCTCAGCAGAGACCGGGAAGGGAGGAGTGACTGCTGTGCCCTTGTGTTCTGCCTCCGCTGCCCTGAAGGAAAGCAAGCCGAGAGATGCTCTTGGGGAAGAAGCAAACCACCCCAGTGAGAAAGCCCCTAGGGAGAGTACCCTGCCCCCGGCAGAATGTCCCCAGTGCTACCCCTGCCGTGCTCCGCACGGGGCGGGGCGGGAGGCACCGTGCCTGGTCTCAGACCTCAATGCCACGATTTCCAGCCCAGAGTTCACCGTTCCTGTGCAGTTTGCCATAGCATTTTTAGAAACTATTTTGTATTAAAACCAGTAGATGGATGCATTTGCTATTGCTTTGTGGTTGGCTGGTTCGTTTTGTTTTTAAAATTCGCTTTAAATACTCCAGCAGAGGCAGGGGCCGTGCCGGAGGTCACGCGTGGCAGCGGGGCCACGGGGGACCCTGAGACCCGACACATCCCAGCCCTGCGGAGAGCAGCTCACCGCGCCCGCCTTCCCCCTCGTCCCTCCCGCTGGCTGCGGTGGGAAGCGAGCGGGGCCCGCACGGCTGGGGAGGCCATTTTGCAGCCGTTCAGGGAGGAGAGCGGGCGGCGGGCGCGGCCGGGCGGGACCCGGTCCCCCGCGGCAGGTGAGCGCGGCAGGTGAGCGCGGCGGCGGCGGGCGCGGGGCCGGGCCGGGCTGCCCGGTGGGACACGCGGCCGCCCCGGGCGGGCCGGGGGCAGCACCGGCGCTGCCGGGGAGCCCCGCGGCGGGGCAGGGCGGGGCGCGGGCGGCAGGGGGCGCTGCGCCGCCTGGAGCGGGCAGGGCAGGGGGTGCCGCCAAGGGTTAAGGGGCGGGCGGGGAGCTCGGGCCGCTCCCGCGGGGAGAGCGGGGGGATAAGCGGGAGCGGAATTAAAGAATAAACCCGGGCAGACAGGCAGCAGGACCGCGGAGCTCTCCCGCCTCCCTTCCTTCCCCTTCGCCGCCCACCCGCCCGCCCGAGGGGACAGCGCGGGACGCGGAGCCGGGGCGCAGCGGCGGGACGACAATGCAGCAGGCGGAGAAAGCAGGAGGGGCAGCGCACGGCAACATGGAGGGAGGCGCGGAGCGGGCCAGCCCCTGATGCGGCTCTTTCTCCTCCTCCTCCGGGCAGCGGCTCCGGCGGCGATTCTCTCCCTGGCGGCGGCTGGCGGCGGCGGGTGGAAATGAGTAGGTCGGCGGCGCTTCTCCTCTGCCTGCTGGGCTGCAACGTATGGAAGGCGGTGACCAAAACCTTAGGGGCGCCCGAGGCGGCTCAAGGTCGGTGCGGGATGGGCGACGGGACTGGCCCGCTTTGTGCGGCTGTCCCCGGGGCGGCGGGGGCTGCATTGTGCGGGGGGCCGGACCGAGGGTACGGCGGGGAAGCGGGTCGGTGATGTGAGACTTCTCCCGGGTTCCACCGGCCGCCGCAGACCCCGCAGCCCGGAGAAGCTGCCCGGGGCAGCCCCGCGGCTGGGGAGCTTTTGTTACTGGCAGGGGCAGGGGCTGCGCTGGCCTCATTGTGCTGCCCCCTCCATTCCTCCCTCCGTCCCTCCCTTCGTCCCTCGGCGCCGCCGGAGCTGTTGCATTGCGTCCTTTTCCCCCGGTTTCCTCTCTCGTCGCCGTGCCCGCTGCAGGGCCCGGCGCGGCGGTGAGAGGCGGGTGGGGGGCACCGGCGGCCGCAGGCCGTGCGGGGCCGCCAGGCTGGGGTTCGCCCCCTGGGCTGACGGCGCAGCTCGGCCGCGGCCCCGGGACGTTTCCGGGCCTCCGCCGGGCCTTTTGTTCGGCGCGGTGGCTCCCGCCGGCCGGGCGGGGTCTGTCATCGCTGCCCCTGGGCAGCCGGGCAGAGACGCTCCCCGGCCGGCCAGGGTCGTCGTCCGCCCTCGCCGGAGCAGAAGCCGCCGTGAGCCAGTGCCCGAGCGCCCTGGGGGCAGCTAGACCAGCTCCTGATGCTCCTGTGCCGGGCTGTGGGTCCTGCCCTGGGCTGATCTTCACCCGTGCCGTGGCGTGGCAGCCCCACGGCCGGCGAGGTGCACCTGCCCTCCAGCCCTCCCCCGTGTGGAATCTTGGCGAGAGGGAGAGACGCCGCCGTGCCCTCCTCGCCCTCGGCCTCGCGTTTGGTGGCAGGAGGGCAGCCCCTCCGACGGGCTCTGACAGGGATCATGCGGTGACATCCCGCCTGCCAGGACCACGGGTATGTCAGGATGCAGAAAACTTGTGTTCGTAGGGGTACCAGACGTGTTAGAAGGAAATGCATCCTCTCCTGTGGTCAGCGGTGGCCTTGTGACATGTATTTTCAAATGGCTAAATGTGTCATCTGGGATGAGCGATCATACGCCGGCTGAGCCTTCATGGCAGTGGGCTGGCAGCATCCTTCCCGCTGTGCTGGGGGGGACGGGCACCGTGTGAAGGGTACGCATATGTCCTGTTTCCTCGGAGCTTGCCTTACCTCACACAGGTTGTAACAATTAGTAAGCAATGCCTGCTGCAAGAAATAAAACATTAAAAGGAACCTTTTTGGTCTCCTTCTTTCATGGTTGTATTTAGGTACACTAAGTAGAATCTGGGTGAGCATACTACACAGAGTAGTCAAAAGGCATCTTGTAGGAAGACCTACTACACCAGGCAATCTGACATCAAATGCAATACCAGTTTCTGCCTTTTTTAAAGGGCAAAAAAAATAGCTGTTCTGGAATAAGAACCATTAACTAAAACTCAAAAGTCACTAAACTCAGGATATACTGAGTTTATTGATAAGCATGCCAGAAACCAGAGGTTTGTGTGGCCCGTGAAGCTAGGACTTCAGTGGGGTCCTGAAGGTAATATCAAAATCTACTATAATTTTTGTATCATATGGAAAATCTCCTTCATGTGATCAAGATGGTGAGGTATTGGCAGAATAAGTGGCTTTCAGCTGCCCTGCTGATCTTGTCTTCTATTGTCAAGCGCAATTCAGATGGCATGGAAAGGCTTGTCTGTAGTTGCTACATCCACATCAAGACTGATGGCTGATTATTTGAGTAATAACAGCTATGTCAGTGAGTTGAGAATATCTTCATCAAAATAGAAATGTCTAATTTTGTCTTCCATGTAGGAGCATCTGAGTTTTCGTAGTATCGCTTTCCAAAGCCTGATTACAAGCTCACTCTTTATTCTTTGGACGTGTATTGTTGCAAGGACGGCTCTACAATGTAGAGCTGATCTCATGTCAAAGTGTATTCTGCTTCCTAATTACCACCTTCTTGCTGTGAATCTTTTTTTGAAAGTCTATGTGATGCCAGCTTGTAGCCTTGAATAACTTCCTGAACATCAGGTGTGATCATTTTCTGTGGAAAAGAGTTTTAGTACCAGGTACATTCCCAGTTTGTGTACACACAGCACAGTAAGTGCTAAATGGTTGTAAAACCTAAACTAGCTGTTTTTCCCTCTTGCCCTTTTAGTGCTATGGTCACAGTTGTAGGTACAAGTAAAGGGCCTTTGCCAAAGTTCAGGGATGTTTGCAGATGTCTGTCTTTCCCTTTGTGGTTATGAATGGACTAGTTAAAAACCAGGTGATTGAAATAAAGGTAGAGATTAGAAAGCCAGAGTGTGCCGTTAACTGCTTCAGTTGCAATATTGTTGGACCAGTTGCATGAGGCTGGGGTGGAGAAGCCTCTTCATGGTGGGACAGATTTAATGAGACTTGGTTAAGATGTTCCATGTCTGTGTTAACAAACCAAATAAATACATCTTGGATTTGGAGCTTTTTGAAGGTGGGATTTGTAATCAGTGTTCAGTGTAATCAGGAAGGGATGAAGAGGGATGCTTTGCATCAAGCATTTCTCTCTTTCATTGGTCTCAGACATATGTTCAGACAGTCCCAGCTTCAAATTCTCCTCAGCCAGACTGATGACGTAATTTGAGAATATGGAAGTACTGGTTATTAAGCTCTGCACTTAGCACCGTATTTAGAAAATTGAATGACTTTTTAATGCGGATCTCTTGTGGCCTCTGAAGGTCACAGAGGTACCCTCTAAGTTTCAGTAAGTTGCTTGCTTTAATAGGGTAAAATTCTCACAGATGAGTTGTTCCCTTTTGTCAGTTGTTGGTGCTTGGAAAGCCAGCAGTGAGGGTGTTAGATGTGCATGAAGGTACCCTTTAGAACCTTTACTTCTATAACTTCTCTCAAGTAGGTAGAACCTGACAGGTATTTCAGATGAGGACTAAATTATGGTTTTGTGGAGGTTTTGTTTGGTTTTGATTTTGTTTGGGTTTTTTAATTGTTCTAACAGGTATTCCAGAGCTTCAATTTCTTTTAGTGCTGAAATGAATGTGTGCAGATTTTAAAGCAAACAAACAAGCCCCCAAAGTAATCTTTAAACTGAATTCCTATTGGCACTGGGGATTTTTTTGGTGAGTACACAAAATATATGGTGCATGTTTTTCACATGAATAGGTCTTATGTAAAACCTAATAACAGATCCCTGGCAAGTAGGAATTAAAGAGTTATATGAAGATGTAACATTAATCCAGGGAGAATGTAAGCATAGTCAGTGTAATTTGGGAAGGGATTAAATTTCTTTGTCGCCTGTAAACTTTATTTCTCAGCAGAAAATTAGGATCATTCATTCGTAGCTGCTAGGGAGATCTTTTTTAGAGATCTCTTTTTAGAGAGATCCTAGAATATTCTGTTTTAGTGCTGAAATCTGGCATTATATTTGTCTGCTGCAGTGTGTATTGGTTTAAACTCATATTCCAGTTGGTCTTCATATTTTATTAGTTGTTCAAAATAAATAAGTTATGAATAAAAAAATAACATTTGAGTAATAAGTAGCACTCAATTCAAATACTAGCCTACTAGTAGATGAATATGGTCAGGATATCCCACCTTCACAATCCCAGAATGAGATTAGGTAGATAATTATTTTCCAGTATGATGGTGAATAAAAATTCAGATGTTGCTGCTTAGTCAGAATCTGCAGTATTTTTTCCCTCTGTATGCATGAGTTGATGCTTGAGTGCTGCTGTTTGGAATTGCCTTCCTGCAAGCAGCCATTCCATTACTTCATGGAAGCTAACTCCACAACCATTTTAGCTGGACATTCTGCAAAGTCTGCTTTTCTGGATAGCACAGTAACAGCTCAGAGAAGACCCTCCAGTTCTGGGTTGGGGTTATTTTAGTTTGTTTTCAAACTGTTTATCCTCAGCTTGCAGTTTTAACAATGATGCTAAAGTTTAGATGATGCAGAAATAGTCTTTACAGTCTTTCTGTCTTTCCTCTTGCACTGCCGTACTGTCTCTTCTCATTCAGCTGCAAATTGCTAATGACCATCAAATCCAAAGGTTTATTTCATTGAGACCACAAATGGATAACTCAGAGTAGACACTAAATTGCTCTAAAGCAGTACAGACGACGTTGCTTTATTTTAGTGGAGGAGCCAGTTGTTTACTCAGTACTAGCTAGTGTTGTAAAATGTTAATGAAGATGAGGTGTTTGTGATTTTATCAATTATCAGATCCAGGTAAGGTTAGGTTTTGGTTGGGTTTTTTTCATGTTTGTCTTGAACTACTAATAATGCCTGCAAATGCCTAGTAACTGATTTCCCCCAGTCAGATGAACAAGTTACCTAGGTGATCTGAGGGTTTAAAGCTGCAGTCTTCTTCTCCTGAGCATTTGTGTTCACCCTTTTGGCTTGTAATACCTTCCACTAAGTGATTCAACTTACCTTTAATAATGCGTGTATGCACTTGTGAAGTGAAAAATTCATATGCTGGTTTTCCCTGCGGTCCCACGTTTGTCTTTTTTGCCCACTTGTGTCTTGAGATAGTGTTAATTGCCATGTTTCTCCCTCCCTCCTTATTTTAGTCATTCTTAAAACCACACTGTTGCCTTTCCCTGCTTGAGACTAAAACTGGGTTTATGAAGCTTTTATGGATGGCTGTGTCAACTTTTGGCTAAGTGAATGGTTCCAAATAGCAGTTTCTGGTAGCAGTGAAATGCAATTTTACAATTTTTAATTGTAGTGGTTAACAGAAGCTTGGCTGTATGTATTTGTGTGCTGGGGAGGGAGAAGAATTGTACATTTAGATTTTTTTGAAAATACAAGAAATCTCCAGTGGTTTTGGTAAATGGAGGAACAGAAATATCACTCTGCTTCCTGTTACTACAAACTTCAGATTGTTTTTTTTACTCTTGTTTTCTGTGGGCAGAGCCAGGCTTGGCATAGGAAGAAAACCAAGAAGAAAATGCATGCCAAGGAAATGCAATTTGGTCATGTCATTATAGGAATGTGCTGTACCTCGCAGGCTGGAGATTCAGCTTAAATGGCATTTCTCAACAGCCCTGCTTGAAGTCTCACCACTGAACAGCAGTGTGGTTGGGAGTGATGCTTCTGTTCCACATCCCGAAGTCCAGTACATTGGATCAGTACAATTGTTGTGAATCTCAAGCTTATAATTCAGGGAGTCTTCTTCTTCCAGTCAGCCAAAGGCAAACTAAGTAGTCTCTCAGAAATACATACAACTTGAAATCAAAACAATGCACTTTCAGTATTTCCGTTGGCTGATACATTCATTACCTTATGCAAGCTGCATTTTTTTGTAAGATCAGTTTATATATCTGTTATATATATCTGTTCTGCCTTTAGATATGAGGAAAGGCAACTTCTGAGAGAACTGTGCTGTTGGTATTCTGCTTCTCCCACAGGTCCAAATAGTTTTACCATATGCATGTCAGGGAGCAGAAGTAATGGAGGCAAGAAGTCTGTGTAAATGGTTGTATTTACTAGAAAAAAAATCAGTGTAATAATAGTAATATAATACATGTTAATAATGTACACTAAAACATTTTGCTTTAGGAAGTGCCAAAGAGAACCAAGTGCTTTTTTTTTTCCTTCAGAAATTCCAGAAACATTATCCTGAAGGCTGGTTTACATTAAGCTTTCAGTTAATGTAATATCTGGCTTGCTGTGCATGGGTAATAAGCATTATACACATGCTTTTAACAAATACCATTTTTAGTTTTATTAGAAACTGGAAAATAGGTGTGTATTTTTTAATAGAGCCATAAGAATGTGAACGTACTATAATTTCTTGTTGCTTTTTCTAAGTGCATTGAAATAAAATAGTAAGACAGAATCACAGTTGGCATAATGGCATGTCTGAGCCCTTGAAAGGAGTATTTTTAAGCATATTTCAACATAGAGCAACATTTCTGTAAAATGCTGATGTTCTGATTTAGATATACCCATGCCACTCTTGCTAGCTTGAAGAGCAACAGATCTTGAGGAAAAACTGAAGGAAAAAATCATTTATGTACAGTATAGTCTCTAAATTTGACTCCCTATTGCTTAGGGGTCATCACTAGCTACTTGGGGGATTGGATGTATTTAAACCAAGCTGCAGGGGTTATAAAAGTTTGTTTTGAGTGGAAGCAGTGTATGCAGGCAGGGCACAAAAGTCCCTGGAAACCCAAAGTTACCTTTTATTTGTTTCTACTGTTACTTTTTGCAGTTCTGTGAGCTGTCACTGCCTGTGCCATTCAGTGGAGGCATCCTAGGGAGTGAATTCCTGTCTTTGTTCATTGTCTGTGCACCTCATGCACTGGCAGGTGAAGCCTCCCTGTTGTGAATGGGAACTACACCATGGCAAACTGCTGCTGTCATGGGTGCTTTCCAGATGGAGAGGCAAGAGCACCTAACATTATAGAGAGCTCCACACAGGCCTTGCTGGAGTTGGAGTCACTTGTAGGGGCCACCCTCAGCCTCTCTGCCCTGAGGGCTTTGAGGAGACACAGTGGCAGCTGGAGTTAGCAGAGAGGAAATGGAGCAGGGAGCAGAAGCCGAGGGGAAGGAAGTAGCAGCATCCTTTCAACTTGGGGACAACAAAGAAGCTGAATCCAGAGGTGCATAATGCTTCCAGTTAGTTGTAGGTGCAGGACTGCTGAGAGCTGCTATACTATGTGGTAGGTATAATACAATAACAGTGTTTAACAGTAAAGGGGTGCTCACCTTGACAGTCCATAAATGCTGAGATAAGTAGGAGGTAGAAGTAGATAAAGTACTCCTGCTTTGTTAAGGAAAACAGAGCCCTTTTTTCTTTCCTGCATTGATTAACAGAAATGATAGTGGTATTGGGTTCTTCCTCTTGTTTCGTCCCACCTTTGTGATTGTCATTACTGAAGCATGGTGTCATCCTTTATAAGCAAAGGTATATACTAACACAGCAACAAGTGTTTCTCAGGTGATTTTGGGAGACTTGCTAGGAAAACAGCACCAAATTAAGGTGAAAGCTGCATTTATACTGCTGCAGCAAGGAAATTAATGTATCAGCAGTTTTGTCCGGCCCTCTTGCAGTTCACCTTACTGTGAAAAGATGTGAAAGGTTAAGATCCAAATATCTCATGTCTCAGTCTGTGCATATCAAGTACTCCTCGTGTGAGGAAGATGCAGTTTGCATCCAGGGTAGGAGGCATCTCTTCTTGCTTGGGTGTCTGCAGTCTTCAAGTGTCTGCATTGTAGTGAGTTGCCCAGGGGCCTTTTACAGACAAGATCTAATCTTCTTAGCTAATGGAGCCAAGTATCATTCCTGTCACCTGGAGTAAGCACATTTGGTCTGATGAATATCCACTGTGTGAATCTCCACCGAGGAGCCTGACAGCCTACACAACACTATTTGAATTCTCATTTAGTCAAATGAATCCTCCCTCACTGTTGCCTCCCTCGGTGTTGCCCTCTGGCTTGGCCTTGAGCTACTGAATATATACAGTGTAATAAACTATGTGAAGGAACACACTCTTGGATTACCTGGCTGGGTTATGTGCTTTTCAACACTCAAACAAGAGTTATGGTCTATTTACATTTCTGAACTATTTGTCTTTGTAGCATTATGCTTATGAACCTAAGTGTTTCACTCCCAAGAGTAAATAAACAAAAAGAAAAGTTTAGAAACAAGTAAGGAGGCTTGCAGAGTTGTTTGGACTTGCCTATATGTTTTTGCCATGTTTTTAATTATCTTTGTATTCCCAGGGGTTGATTTATTCTGGATTAAATTGCATTGTTACTCTCATCTTTGTCTGTTTTCTCATACTGGCATTTGTGTAGCAATGTGGTAAACCAGATCCAGGAAGTTATCCAACTGAAAACTGTATTCATCAGCTCAGTCTTCACCTGGATCATTTCACAGGCTGGATTCATCAGAAATTACACAAATGCCATTGCTGGTGCAGCGAAAAGGGCTGGGAGGAGCTGGTAAGGGAAAACAAGGATTTCATGGCAGCAGTGGCAGTTGATGCAGGATTACCTTTTTTTTTTTTTAGAACTAAAGCGTAAGACGTAAGGCACAGCATTTAGAAAGGTAACTGTTTTAAGAATTACTACTTAAAAGAAATTGCTCTTATCTGGAAGTATGTTACCATCCCATTGCTCAAAGTAAAAGCATAAAGAATTTTTTGAAAAACCAATTTGCTTACAGTAAAAAAAACCCTGCATTATACAGTTAATACTGGACCTGGGTGCTGGCAGATGATTTGAGGCACTTTGAGCTGCAACTGTCAGAACAGGTTTTTGTCCCTGCCTACCTAGGATTTCTAGTTTGTACCCTGCATGGAATTTTAAACAGACTTCCATCCACGGCTTCCATCCACATCCACAGCTCAAGTGTACTGTGACAAGTGCTCACAAGTGTTTCTCCCAGTTGTAGGGCAACAGGTGACTTAGTACGAGTCATCTTTTCTCTGGGTGTTCTAAATGTCTTGAGAGGAAATTATGTATTTTAGTTAATTTGAATGTGAAAGAAACATGTGGGCAGTACTGGCACTTACCATAGTCTTCTGGTAGAGTAACTTTTGCCAGCAAGTTGTCAGCATAGGATTTGATGTGATTAGTGCATGATGCCTGGTAGTATCTGGTCACTTCTCTCTGATCTGTCTGCCAAGCCAGAGTGATTCCCACCTTCCCTCAGCTAATTGCCTGACTTTCCTTAGCTACTGCACTTTTGCATTAATGTCTCCAAGATTAGAGTGTCTGTTGAAAGAACTTTTAACTCTTTATCCTGCCCTTCCCCTTTCTGTCCCTGTGTTGGCCTTCTCCTGTCTTGAAAGTCTTGGTTTGTTTTTGCTGATGACAGGCAGGAAAGTGTCCTAGGGGGTGTTCATCACCCTTTTTTGTTTCTGCTTGAGTTGGGCAAGCATTGCTAGGGAAATAAAAGTATCCAGGAGCTCTGGAGACAGGACTGATGGTCTGCAGGTGGTGAGGTGGACAAGGGCAGGAGAGGATAAACTTGTCCAGGCTTTACATTGTGTTTGCAGAATGGGAGCCATCAGCTCAAGATGGGAGCTTTCTTCTCTCTGTGTCTGTGGTCCCAGCAAGTTTTGAAACCTGCTGAGTAGTATACTGACCTGGACAAATATTACAGTAGTTAAAAAGGCTACTTGGGGTAATAGCATTGACAGACACAGGGAAGCACAGAGATATGCTTGCTCTTTTATCTTTATTGCTAGTACCCAGAATATTCTTGCAATATTCAGGGCTTATTTCAGCATTTGAAGTCCTGGCAAATAACTTAAGCTTGGGCCAGTCTCTAGGTTCATGATGTATGATTTGCAGGAGCCAGGAACACATGTTAGAAATGAGAACTGTATTTTTGTTGTGGTGAACCTTTGTGTAGGGACTGTTACATTTTTCCTACCATAAAAATCTTAATTTGAAGACATTCATTTTCTTCAAAAGTTACAAGAACTATCTTATCTTACAAGAACACTATCTTATAAGAACAAAGGAATTTTTATTTCATTCTTTAATATACTGCTAGTTAGAACTTTTTAGAGGGAACTCTGGCATTTAACTTAGTGTAAATATTGTTGTTAGCACATTACATGAAAATTAAATATACAGTTGCTTCAAGCAGCCTGAAGCAGTAGGATCTAGAACTTAAAATGGGATGAATTTCAAGTTTGCTTATTGCTGTAAGCTGTAACTGCAATGGGCTTTAGAATATTAAGTTGGTAAAAGTACTTTAAAAGTCAGTTGTTGAAGGAAGAGAATCTGCTATACTGAAAACCATTAATTTTTCCAGACATTTGATAAGGCCATCCTTCTTAAGGTTGGATGTGGATACTTACCTGTTCTATGAAGCTTTACCTCAGCAAAAACTGCTTGCCATTCTTTAGGTATGTTCAGAATCTTGGTGAAGATGTTGTTTTAATTAGTAATTTTACCTGTATGTAATCTTTCAGTGAATCTTGGAGGGGTTGATTTGTTTGGGGTTTTTTTTAAGGCATGGTTTGCTATTGCTGCATGAAGAGTTGAGTGAGCCCTCTCAGCAGATGTTGTCATTAGAGAGAGGATCAGAGTAGTGTGATGTCTCAAGACTTGCTTTGTGCAGAAAAATAGCCTTGAGTTTTGAGGGGCTGGGCAAACAGTAGAGCAGTTTTTGTGATGGGCTCCTAGGAAGGTAATGATTATTCCCAGGTGCAAGTTAATGCATGCTTTAAGGTGTTTCATTTTTCTGTGGTGAAAAAAAAATGTAAAAAATATATGTTAAGCTCCTAAGATGAAACTCATTAATAAGTGATAGACCTGTAGGTTCCTTCAGAGCGATAGAGAATCTTTGCTTACCATGGGTGATTGCACATAAAAAAAGATGCTTTTTAATATCTGATGCTTTTGAGGGTCAAGTCTTGCATCAGTTAGCTGCTTGGGGTTATCAAATGTCATCTTCCTGTAGCCCTACCTGATTGCATGGAGGAAGATATTAAAGTTTAAAGTCTTATGGCCAAGCTCTCTCAGGTACTGTGTGTGCCTGTGCCTGTGGTGATGTTAGCGTTTCCAAGGACAAATATATTGAATAGGAGGAAAGGTAAATACACAGCACTGCTTACTTACCATGATGCTGACATGGGGCAGAAAATCTCATGGCCTCACTGTAACTTCATGCCATTCTGTCTACTGCTGTACAGATTAACAGCTAGTAAGCATATACTTGAAGCAGTCCATCCTGACAGAGCCTTGGTGCATCTAGGGGCTGGCTAGAAACAAATGATATCTGACATTATTGGATTGCAGGTCATTGCTTCCTTTCTGCTGTGTCTTTGTGGAGATAGTAAAATGCAGCCTTCATTACTCCAAATGTTAAAAATCAGAGGAGCTTTTAATAGCCCATTGGCTTTGAAGGTGGGGGGTATGTTTGTCAGCAAGAACAGCACTTTCTCTTGCTGAGTTTAATCTTTTAAGTTATTCTTACAGCTTCTTGAATGTATAATAAAAGTAATAAAAGTTCAAATCAATAAAAGAGTGTATCATCCTTGGAAAAGAAAGGCTCTTTGCTTGTTCTCTAGTCACAGGATGAGGAGGGTATGTCTGTTGTGCATAAAATAAGGTCAGGAATAAAGAGGAGGTGTGGTGACCATGATGATAGGCTGTCTAGGTCAGGGCTGGGAAGCAAATCAAGCCCACACAAGAGTTTGTTCTTAATTCATGCCATTTTTACTTCAACGGTTAGGGAACTTTTAATGAATTAAGTGATAGTAATGAAGCTTCTGCTTGGACCCTTGTGAAGTAATGTTTAGATTTATTCCGCCTCTTCTTGCAGTTCCGTGCTTGTCTTTGTCACACTTGCATGAGTGTAAAGCCAGAAAGCTGCTTGGCAGTGGGCAGCACAGTGGTGTGTCAGCAGTCTGGGCTTGCTTTCAGCCTCCTGGGAAGGCAGAGAGCCCCCACCTGTTAAACTGGTGTTCGAATCTGAGGGGTTTTTTTCTATGTACACGGCAAGTTGTCCCCAAAATGAATGGCAAGCTTTGTTTCTGAATATATATATATATATATATATGTATATATAAAGAAACCAAGAAGATTAAAAAAAGGGGGCAAAAATAAAAAGCATAAAGGTGATAGGAAGGCATGAAAGTTCCTATATAGGAAATGAAGTTTGAATGGATTCCAGCTATGAGTACTAAGAGCCTTTTTCCTTTCCTTCTTGCTCTTTCCTTTACCTTCTGTTTCCTTCTGAGTTGAGCTTAATTTTGAACTTTCGTTTTGACAGAAGATAACCTACATTTTAAAACAATCTTGTAAACAAATTTGTATTTTAAACATACTCACAAAACTTGACATTGCAGATAACATCAACATTTCATTTCATGCTCTGAAGCAGCAGGAAGAAAAAATACCTCAAATTCAAGGTGCTTTTAAAAAGTCAATACTTGTCTGTAGTTACAACACAGAAAATACCATAGGGAGCAATTACTTTAATTCAGGGAGTGAGACAACAGTGATAAATGTTGATTTCAGCAATTTTGCTGATAACAAATTGCATTTTTCAGTGTTCTCGATGCTTACAGTGGAATATTTAGTTTAACATTTTTGTTACTTTAAACCTAAAGTAATGACCTGTGATTTTTATGAGGTAGCTCTGTATTCACTGGACCCCGCCTGAGGGTAAAATAAAAAACTGTGTGTTTTATACCACCTTAAAAGGAGTAGGGAAAAAGAAAAGAACTTAATTGTAAGTTCATTGATTCCTTTTCTTGTCATGAATTATTCACGTATTAGTGTGATGGGTTTTGTTGGGGGGTTTTTTAAGCCTTGTAAAGAGGAAAACAAACACGAGCATAATAATCAGTATTGCTATATTACCTAGTTATCTTCACACCTAAGTTTGTCTCAGTTTGTCTTAATTACCAGGTTTCTGAAACAAAAATTGTGCGTCAGTAGGATTAGTTTCTCTGAATGACTCTTCAAAAACTATGTATTTGTTGGAATCCTGTCTTCTTACTTCTGCTAAGAAACTGGGATGGCTGCAGTTGGTTGGAGACCTCAGCATTACTGCACACATGTGCAGATGTGCACATATGCTTGTCTTGTAAGGCCATATGGTATGAATCAAAGCTTACCTCACAGTAGTAAAACTGTAATGCATTTTCCACCATTTTCAGTTATGTGTTCATGGCATAATATTCTGTATTTTGCACAACTCACAGAGATTGTCCTGTAAATAGTCATTATTCTGTGAAATTAATGTGTTCTCCAGGATACTTAGCTTCAATTTTGTCCTTGGATTGCTGCAGATATTTCAATAACACTAGAAGTTGTGTCATCTTTTCTGCTCACTGGCTTTGTTTAAAGCAGCTTTGGCTTGCAAATGCATACAGATGTGTTTGTTCCTTCTTGTTCATGGCAGTAGATTTGCAACAAACCCTTGCTAGCAGATAGAAAGCATGTGAACTAATTGAGTGTATGAGTATATGTACTGCCTTGTTCAGGGTTTTTAAACAATCTGAGACCTCTAGTTAAAGTGGCTCCTGGTTGTTTCTTTTTTTCCTGCAGTTTTCATGGTATCTCATACTTTTGTTGAGAGTTCTTAGAAATTTCCAACTTTATCAGAAAAAGTAAATTTTAATATTGGACTTTTAGATCTTTATGTAAACTATAGCACTTAGAATTTTTTCTCTCACTAGTAGGTCAGGACAACTCAGCCTTTAGGCTGTGATAGTGCTTCTGATACTATTAAAAATTATTCTTTCTAGACACACAAATACACTTAGCGTTAAAATGGAGAACTGACCTGCTGTTTATATTTTTATCTGTATTAAGATAAGTAGGATGGTTAAGATACCCTAAATATTGACCAGACGCTGAATCAAATGTCTTACTCTGTAAATGACATTACTAAAAATCAGTACTGGTAGATTTTTCTCTTTGGTAGTCGTAGTAGGTCCTTGGGTTCTATCCTTTAGGTTAGAACCCAAGGATAAAACCCAACCCTATATACTTGTTTGCAACTGATATGCTGTCTTTTTTCTCTCTCAGGAGTATAAAACAACAACAACAAAAAGATACATGTTTAGGTAACATGATTTGTCCTGTACATTGATTTTTATTTTTTTTTTAATAATGGTTTGCAAGCCCTCCAAGCCATCCCTTTAGAATATGTCTGGTAGTTGAATATTCTGCCATATTTGTAGTTTTTGACAGTAGGACTTTAATTGCCAGCAGTTCTGATGTGGATAATCACCTTGTGGAGTGGCCCATAATTTCTGCACATTGTCACAATGACCTTGACTTTCAGAGGAGATGAACATGTGTTGTCCTCAGCGTGCTGCTATGTTGTCTTAGAGCAAAGAGCATGCTTAGGCCAAAGTATGAAGGAGATGAACAGTTAGTTCATCAGAAAGTTTTGCTACGAGTTGCTTAGTTATTTCCTGATTCTTTTTTTCTGGCTGTCCAGACACATCCTTGTGTTGATTCTGGAGATATTTTATGCATTGTCAGGTTCATTTGAACTTGCCTCTGACCTGTGTTTCCAACTGTGCATGGCAGAAGTTCTTTTACCTGTATATTTACCCAAAGAATCGTAGAATCCTTTAGAAAAGACCTAGTACAACAGTTCATCACTGAACCATGCAAGGTCCATCACTAAACTATGTCCCTGAAGTGCCACATCTGCATCTCATAAAGGAGTTTGTTATGTCCCTGCTAATAACTGTAAGTCCCTGACAGTTGGCAGTTTTTCATCTTGTTGTTCCAGTTGCTTGAAATACAACTGCATTTTAGCTTCTGAGAGACTCTAATCCATGTGTCTTGTTCCTTTCCCAGATTCTTAAACCCCATCAGAAGAGGTTGAGAAGGATTTGGTTTCTCGGTAGTTCCTGGACAGAGATGCTTGATGTGTAGATAGAATGAGGCATTTTGCTGACCTTCAGTACCACAGAGGGATGTGCAGAGATGAGGCTGTAGTGAGCCACATCTCTCTGTTTCTTTGTTGTTCATACTTGAGGGAAGCTTGGTTAGCTTGACAGCCGTGGCAGTATCTCATGGCTACCAACTGCTGTCATGTTGGCCAGTCCTTTGTATTCTTGACATGTTGCATCCAGACTTAGAAGATCTGTTGTGTTGGCTTTCTGTCAACTGAGGATCCTAAACTGCAGCTTCTTCAGGGTGGGCTAGTATGGCTGAATGTAGAGCAGTGAGCAGGCGGTGCTCCTGTTCTTCGCCCTCATCCAGGCCCCACTGCTGCTGCTTTTTGGGAAATGCATCCAGATTGTATGGATCTGTGCAATAATTAAAGTAAAAGGATGATTCTTATGGACATTTTGTGAACTCATTGGGGAAAATGAAGGAACATCTTATTGGCTCCCATTCAGAAGAATGGTGGCTGCTGTGCAGTTGTTTATGCCTTGCTGCATGAGTTTGGAATAAATGCCTCATTGTTTTCCTCTCAGTTCTTGCAGATGCTGGGCTTTCACTGCTTACCACCATTGTAACTTCTTGCCTGCCTGTTAGATACCTGTAGATAACAGTAGTGCATGAGGGCCCCAGCTTGTGGCTGGAGTTCTGCTGGGCTGTAATCTGTTAAGGTGTTGTGACTTCTAATGTTTTCCATTGCCAGGGAGCTAAATACTAGATGTTCTGCTTTGTGACCCCTTCTAACGCTATAAGCTGTGCAACAGAGAAAAGCAAGTAATGCAGAAACAGGAAAAAAGTTCATCTGAAAATGCAAATAGTTGAAAGAGGTAAACACAATAGAAAACATGAAAGGTACTTACTGGTGTCTTACTGGCTTTGGCTGCTTTTCTGCACTGGTGAGGAAGGTGTCCACCCTTATTTGGCAAAGGCTGGCATGCTCAGGAGTGCTACAGAGCTGCTGTCCTGCTGTACTGGCTATGGGCTGGAGGGTAGTTTACTGGCTCATGTTGACAGCTTGGACTTAATGGAAGTGGGTACTAATAGAGGAAGTAAACTTAGTGCAAGGTTATGAAATGATGGGGTAGAATTTTATCTGTCTCTAAATGCTAGCTTCTTTATTCAATTCACATTGGGTCTCTCTTTGAGAGAGGGTTTGTATTGCCCAGATATAGGGACATGATGTAGTAATGGGATGTTTGTATGATGGAATAGCCTTTCTCAGTAGGTGTGGAAAAGATGAACTGATGGGAAAAGGACATTTGTTTGAAGAATTATAAACATAAGCATTTATTTTTCTAACTTGGCCAAAACCTTCTGTTCTAGGTGTTCTGGTCAAAGACAGTATCTGGTTGCTGTGTGGCACTTGCCCAGCAGGTCTTGCAATGTAGACTTTGAGCTAAATTCTCTGTGGCTAGGTTTTAGTGCCATGTTTGGTCTTTACTTTCTGAGCACCTCTAACAAGAAACCAGTGTGTTGTGTGCTTGAATACTGCCTCAAACTACTACTTTTTAATAACAGTACTGAAGGTTTTATGCTCTTGTTTGTCCTTTTCACCCAGTAGTCATTGTCTCTGTCCTTGCCCCTCATCCATACATATCTTCTCCCTCTAAGAAATCATACTGCTCTCTTCAGCCTCACCCGTCACTTCTATATAGGTCATGTCTGATTCTACATATTCTCTTAATTTTGATTTCTCTGTCTGGTCTCAACCAGCTCCTGGCTACACCATAATTTATTACAAGTGACAGATTTGGAGGAGGAGGTCCTCTCCTGTATCATATCTCTGACTATTGTACTTATAGCAGATGATGGTGCTGTGACATTCCTCTGCTTGGGTGTTTTAAAAAAGTTCTAATGTGGAGGAACTGACATGCTCTGCAAATTGTAAAACCCAAGGGAGTTTAAAATAACAGCTGTCAAACAGCTTTAACTCCTTAGTTTCTTTCTTGGTTTATATTATGAGTGAGGTATAAAATTAATTTTTTTAATGAAAAAAAAATTGACCTTACTGTCAACTGATGAGAATCAGATGCTGACTTTTTATTGTGTGATTCTTTAAAGAATTAAAACATGATAGCAAGGGTGTTAATCCAGCAAATGTCTTCTGATCATGTGTTAAACCCAGCATGAACAGACATGGATGTTTTTAATAGAAAGATAGATATTTAATTCCAAGAAACATACAGGTTTATGCCAGAATATATGCAATTTGTGATTTCTGGTTCATTTTTTATTATTATTATTTTAGAATTATTTCCTTGGGGGCCATTTGCAGACTTTGGAACACTTTATAACTTTTGCTAAAAGTCTTGAGATTTTGTGTATTACATAAACTTCAGATTTCCTTGCTAGTCATCTGTGTTTATTTGACTTTCTGAGAGCTATTATAGGCACCAGCAATAGCCTGTACTTGATTTTTGTATTGCTGATTTTTTTTTTTCCCACTGCTTTGGTTTCTACCTTGTCTGCTTTGCTTTCAGCCTGGAGCAGGATAATTGTTACCTGCTGAACATGGAAAGCAAATATTTGTGAGCTGACAGTAAAGGGAGGCTGTCTCATTTCTCCTTTGTGGTGTGTAGAATGACTGCATGTTGTTTTCAGAGTGAGTAGCTTGGGCTGCATTGTTGCAGTTGGTGCTTATATATAGAGCAGAAGTGGGGACTAGGTGAAATTCCTTAGTATTATTTTGTGGATCATTCCAAGTGGCCTTTCTGCCCCCCAATCTGTGAATGTAATACTGCAGAAATTACAAGTGGTGTGCAAGATGTGCCCACAACTCACTTTGTAGGGAAAGATAATGAAGTGCAGCAATATGTTAACTTCTGTGTTTGACCAAAAATGCGTGGAGTGCAGTTCTGAATATGAATCATGAACCCTATGAAAGTGTAGGAGTATGGTACTGGAACAGACTGGATTTTCATCTCTTTAGCAAGTACCTTGTAAGCATTTTTTGAATCTCACTGACCTCATCTTAAAACTGAGTTGTGTTTGACTTCATTATGAGTCAGAAGATGTTTCCAAGCATTTCACTGTTATTAGTAATATTGTGCAAATTTTTCAGTACTTTTTATCTGCCGGAGCAACTGAAATATTAAAGTCCATGAGATACGATATTTTGCTGGCCTTTAGTACCATGTGCATAGACAGGGTTGTAACCCAACAACTTGATCCATCTGGTTGAGTTCAGTGAAAGTTGCTGTTGCACAAATAGCCAGTTAAAAGAAAAAAAAAAAAGAAAAGATAAATGTAACATTTTACAAACTAAAGATTGGGCACATGGGGTCATTACCAACAGAGGTGCTGAAAACACTTGAGCATGAGCATCTTCATCTGCTGCTGCTGCTTGTGATTGCACTGTTTCATGCACCTTTGGTAACTGTAGTGAGCAGCCATTCTAGCAGTATTTGATCCCAATCAAAAAGCAGTCTTACTCCTTTGCTTAATCAGAGGTGAATGTTATTTACCTATACAGAAAAGGTTGTCATGGCTAGCCAGAGCTCACAGCTTGGTGAAGCGATGTGGGACTGTTTTTATTGTCTTGCTATCAGTTTGTGCCACCTGGCACAGCTCCATTACATTCAATTTTTTCCTCTTTTCCCAGAAAGGAGGAAATAGACGCTTCAGGCCCTGAATACTCATCTAAACATCACCGTGTGATGATTGGAGATAATAAATGAATTATTAAACTTTATGTTTTGTTTGTAAAATGTTCATTCCTACCTAGTTTTTGAACTACACATGAACTTGCTCAATCATGCATTTTTTTCCTCGTGACATAATTAACTTAGTTTTTGTTTAGTACAGATTGCTGTGGGGTTTTTTTGAATTTCAGCTTTCTGTGACCTAACACTTCATTCCAGTACTTGTAAAAATCAAAGAAAGCGGGGAAGGGGAAAAGAAAAAAAAAAGTAAAGGGTGCATAGGGAGGGCTCGGGGAAGATTTCTTGATGTTTTTCCTACTCAAGCTCCTTGTTTGAAGGCTGGACTCTGCCATCCCCAGGTTAATCCATATGACCTGCTGTCCTACCTTGCTTGAATTGCATTTACTGCATTTCAGTGTAGGGATTTGTTGTTTGTTTTTCTTGACAGTTTGTTTTGTTAGGAAAATTGTCTGTCATTTTGTACGAATTTTGCTCTTTATTTGTAAGAGATGGGGAATGGCTGTTGCAAAGAACATTCGGGACTGCTTTAGTTGTTTTCTTCGAAGTTGAGATTTTGATAGACTGTTGCAGAAGCTATTTTGGGTCTTTTTTCTCTAACATATTAATGCACATAAGCTTCTGTTAGTATTGAATGGGATAATAATGTTGTTCCTCTTTAGATTATGTCCCCAAACCTGTAGTAACAAAGCTGTTATTAGTGTTTCATAAGGATCTTGCTTTACATTTGGCATTGTGAAAGTATTTCTGTGTGACCAAACACAGTGGCCTGTGAACAGATGCTGAATATTTATATTAGTAGTGTGTCTAATAATAACATTTATAAAGCTTTGATTTTTATAACAGTCTTTACAAAATGAAACAAGTATATTACAGGATAAATTTGTCTATTTAGGGACCAATAATATTTTTTTTTAAGTTGGAGGCTTACCAGCTGTTAGTTACAGAGCAAAAAACGGATACAAGAGTGTTGGTCAATCACAGGTTATAAGACACCAAATAAGTGTAAACAGTGATTCTCTCTGCAGATACAGAAAGGGCCTATTTAAGGAAGGAATTGCACTTGACAGTTTGGCCTTGAGAAAAATATGCAGGTAAAAGAAGTAGCCATTGAGGAGTGGGGTTCTGGCAAGCAGCCAGTTGTGTGGGTGTGGAAGAAAAGTAATTACCTCTTTAAGACAGAACTTGAAAATCTTGACTTTTTTTGTGATACATGTTTCTTCTGGTAACAGAGCCGTGGATCTGACTACCCACAAGATTCTTTTATGTTCTTTATTCTAATTTAAAACACTCCTGCTACGAACAAGTGAGAAAAATAGAAACACATGAAAAGGTAATAGTGCAGTGAAGGTCCAGCGAAAGTATTTTCCTTTGTTTTTAGTTTTTGCTTTTTATTGAAATGCAACAAAAAGCCTTGGTCTAAAAATGGGCTGAGGTGACTCAGTATTTAAATAATAAATTGAAGTCCACACAAAAAGTGAAAACAGTGTCTCTCTAACTTTTTGAGATTGACAGTTTCTTTTGTACTTGTGTTGCAGTTAGGAATTGTATGTTAGTATTCCTTGATAATTTTTGTACAGATTACTGTTTTCAAAGTAATTTTTTCCATTCTTGCTGCAAAAGAACTTGTACTCAATTGAAAGTAGTTACAGTTTTAGTGCACATGGAAAGTAATTAGTTTCTTACATAAGGGATTGAGAGGCAAAACGTGTAACTGCATTTCAGGGCTGATGTGAATAACTATTAAATACAGAAGAATTTGCTTTCTTGTTTATGGTTGATTTGGTTGTTGTTGATTTGGTTGTTGTTAAAGACTAATACAAAACCACCACTGGATAGCAAGAGTAACTGAAAAGTAAAGGAAAGTTGTAGCTCCTAATTTTGGGAAGAGTTAAATGTCTGTTAAGTGCCTATTCTAGGATCACACAAAGGTGTGACTACTGCACACCTTGCCTTCTGAGTTGATGGAGTGAGCTGTATCCAATGGTGCCTGTGTTCTCCAGCTAATCTGCTTGTGAAACATTAGTCTGTGGGTTTCTTTGTGTGCTCATTTTAGTGTAAAAGACTTGGGTGATAAAGTAGCATAAGGGGAAGCTTTAAAAAGACTATCCAAGTATTTTACCACTTGGATAAGAACAGAGAGATACTCTTCATTTTGAGAGCTAATTGATGTCATATTTGGCTATAGCGTGATGTTTTGACCAACAACTGAGATAATTCAAAATTGTAGAAACATTAGATTATTTTTGTGCAAAATGTATAAAGTTTTAATGAATCTCAGCTCATTCAGTAAACAAATCAAATTGCTTTAGAGTGGAAGTGGTCTGACTTGTTTCAAGAAGCTCATAAACCAGCCAGAATATGGTAATTTTTTCTTTGCCTTTCATAGTGCCAAAAACGGGACCTTGGCACAGGTATTAACTTGGGTATATCATATTACTGAGTTTTACAGAAGAGCAACAGAAACCTCTAGATTTTGTCTGTGGAAAATCATGATGTAGGAAATAGCTAATGGCAGTCTTCCCATTTAGTATGTTGCACTTTGTCCTGGAAAATTCAATCCCCTCTGCATGCTCCTTTGCCTTTATTTCACATCCATATTTAATGTAATATTTTATTCTACCTGAGCTTTTCTGCCTGCTTCTTAGTGGGAATTGTAGGTTAGGATTTTGTGAGAATGTTTTGGGTTATGGAATACCCTTCTTCACAAAGTCCCACACACAGCTAAGTCTGTCCAAGTTTACTGCAAATAACTATTCTGCTATTTTCCATAATATTTAATGTTTTAACAGTTTTTTAATCGAAGAATGTTCTGTTTTTACATTTGGCTTTGTTGCTGGTAGTTGATAGGTTAGTTGTTAGGTTGTTAGTTGAAAACCCATCAAAGTGAAATGGCAATAAAAGTTGATACCAGGCACAAGTTCTTCATCTGCTGTGTGGCTTTGGCTTGTGCCTTACTTGCTGCCCCAGTGTTGTACATATTATACCACAATGGCTTAACTGGCTGATCTTTTTCTGCGTAGTTTTCTCAAGTGTTTTCCTAGATTTTTCTTTTGTCAGGGAGAGAGAAAGAGGCGGCATGGGAATGGATTGGGGTTTTTTTCTGGTTTCATTTTCTCCTCTCTTTATCTTTTACTTAAGAATTTTGTTGGACCTCAAAAGACCATACTGTGCCATGCCATGGCTGTTGTGTCTGTCTACAAGAAATGTAGATGTTTAAGCTAGTTCAGTCTGAACTGAGCAATTTTTTTGCCTGAAAAACACCCCCAGTAATATGGATATGGGAATTGTTTGCTGATTATCTAAACAAGTTTCTCCTGGGGAGTTCCTTAATAACCATGAAACATCTTAAAGTCTGTACATTGTGAGCAACTAATCTCACCTGACAAAATGCAAAACTATGTAAGAAAAAGGAATATACTGGTACTTCTGGAAATGTGAAAATCAGGGTACATTCCACTGTTCTTGGCCCCAACCACTCCTCTGCCTTTACCAGCATTTGGCTGTACTAGGGCCATCACTGCCCACCATGACACCATGTCAGTGACTTGATTTGGGTTAAAAAAAAATTATCCTTCTCAATTAAGTTTTTTAGCTAAAGTCTGTTAACCAGCCCATATATATATGTGTATAAGTGCAACTGCACCCAGGTGCGTCTCTTCTGGAACAATATCTGAAGAGTGTCTCTTCTTGCACCCACTGGAAAATTTTCATCTGCATTAGTTCTTTTGAAATTACTTTATCAAATATAAGTTCTTGACAGATGGAGCCCCATCTGTCATTTTACCATTATCTGTTCTATTTCTAAATTTGCTCTCACATGTAGTGCTTGTGAGAATACTTTGACATTGTTCTTAATTGTTCCTTGGACTGCTTGCAGAGTTATAACCTTGAAGAGTGAATTAACTCTTGGACAAATGCATGATGTATTACGTGATTTTATCGAAGACAATACACTTTGCCTTTTACACTATCCTTTATTCTTTTACTTTCATATATGTATGTTATGTAACTTATTTTTTCTAATTAGACTGATTTTGTCACTGTCTTGCCAGTCCATAGTATCGAACCAATGCCAAAGGCAAATACCACATTAGATACAGTAGTGGCTTGATCTGGTGTGGCAAATTCTGTTTTCATTTTTAATTCTATTTAAATGTATGTGTTAGTTTAAAGTCTGATTAACTTAATCCAAACCACAGTAAAATATTGTTAATTTATAATAATTGTGTATTTTGAGGCTGAGTGTAGATTAAGCTATGTCTAAAAGTATAAAGGGTGAATGGCCTTTGGGAATGTCAATATAATGGTTTAATCAGGTGAATAGGTTTAATTCTTTCAGTAGTCACACTAGTAAATTGCAGAACGCAGCAAAAGATAATGCAGTTTATAGGATCACTGGTTTGAGTTCAGCCCATATACATCATTCAGGAGTCTCTGATCTGTAAAGTAACATTTGCAGCTGCCATTAAAAACAAAAAAAACAAAAAAAAAAAAAAAAACCCCACACAAAAACGCCTGAAGGCACATTTTAGTGGTTCAGCCTCATTTCCCAGCGTTGATACTTGGTTTTAGTCAAAGCACTGACTGAGTTCTGTCACAGAGGATCTATCAGGTGCACTGTACCTACCCTCTGGCTCTGGGTAACCCTAAATTTGTGTGGCTAAAACCCATCTCAAACACACAAACAGAAATCAATGGGTTAGTCAATTCTCTGCCTTGCTTGTTGTCAGTTAAAGGACATGGTACCCTCCATTGCAGTAAAGGAATAATTGGGATATGTTTGTTTTTTAAGGACAATACAGTCCTATTTTTCAAAAAGTTCGTTCAGTAGTAGTGTTGATTGACTTTCAGTATTTTGCATCATTTTTGTTGATACCTTAAAAAATAAAAAATGACTGGCTGGTTAAGAGGCTCTCTGATTTTTAAGTGGTTATTGAGGAGGTTGGTGGTAATTCATGCTCTATTGTAGATTTTGCCTTTGCTGTCAAGATGTAACTTAACCGTGCTTGACAGTGGCTTACATTGAACTTGATTTCAGACACTCCTAGAACTGCCTGGGGAAGAGTCTTCTGATAAGATAGTTTTCTTATCTTGAGAAAAAGCACTTCTCAGAATTCTTATGGCTCAAGAGGCCATAAGAACCATACAACCTTCTTCTGTCTCAAGGGAACTGTGATGTGTGGTTGTCTTTTAATACCAGCAAACGTGTTCATTTTGTGTTCTTTCCAACTTGCTGCAGATATATTCACTGGCAAGAGAATTAGGATCCATGGATTATGGAAAAGTTGATGTTTAAGGACAATAAAGCAACTATCATGAGTTATCACAAAGATGTAAATCTATAGAGTGGACACATGAGGACTGTGAGTACAATCAGCATCAGGGAAGCAGCAATTTGAGTAAAACCAAAGAAGAACTTGACTTTTTGCTGCTTTTTAATGTAAATGATATTGCTAAGATGTAGGGGGACAAAAAGCTGAGAGTTGGGCATAAGAAGGGAGAGGAAGTACATCTTTCTCTTGGGAAAAGAAGTAGCTTTAGACTAAGTTGGAGCCTCAGCTGGTACTTTCTAAAGGTCATCATGCATCAGTATTTATAGCAGGTTTCCCTCCTTTCCTCCCCTACTCAAACATATGCTCACACTCGCTCTTTTTAGCAACAAGCCAAGGCTTGGAGAAGGTAATAACTGGCATTCCTGAATCCAAGATGGAGACCTTTCCTTGTAGCATTACTTCCTGGAAAGTTGAGGAATCATTACACAGGATCATGAGACTACTAAAAATATAAATGTCTTTACTTCAAGTACCCCTAAGTATTAACATTCTTAAGGGAGTTTTTCCCCTCCTATCCAGACAGTATTGTCATATTCCAGTAGCACTGATAAAGTTAAAGAGCAAGAAAGGTACTGAAGGAACCTTGGTTTTCTAACCAAACTTCCTTTAGAGAAAAGGACCCCCTAAATGGTTAATTTCTTTGATGTTATCCTTTCTGTGGGCTGTGTTGCCTAATCCAGAGTCCCAAAATGGGTGGCATCTGTGTGCTATTGCTGAAGGAGCTCAGAACAGTTATGGTACCACCAAATATGAAGTTCTATCCATTACAAGTTAACATGCTTATAATGCCAATTAAGTTTGTACTTACCAGAAATTAGTATCTTGGAGAAAAAAAAAAAGTGATTTTTAAAAAAAATAGGAAAGTTGTCAAATTACACTTCGAAATTCTGTGTGCTTTGCTTCCATGTGATAATCATCAGTGCTGTTTCCCAGTGGTGTGTGCCAGAGGACCTTTCTGTCCTCAGAAGAGAGCTGTGTACATTTGTTCCTTTTGTCCCCTTCCCCAGCCCAAGGCACAAAGGCAGATGAGGGTTAGGGTTGGGGGCTACCGTATTCTTGTATGTTGGATACTCAGCAAAAGAAATCCCTTCAGTCAAAAGTTCATGCAGTTAATGGAGGACATTTTCTGAAGGTTTAAATTTGCTCTTTCTTCACTCATATAGCTGTTTTCCCCTCTGTTTTCTGTAATAGGTTGTCTGAAGTAATGTGTACTGAGTATTTTATAAATCCAAACTAAGGTAGGTAGTAAGCCTTTTCTACATTCATTGAAGAGGTCTAATTGAAGGCATGCATCGAATAACTTTCCTAAAAATTTACCAAAATTACAGATTACTAAAATTTTGGTCATTTACTGTAATGCTTAAATTGACTGAGAACCTTAAAGACACAAAAACTATAGTAGTCATCTAAGCCAATTTAAATTAGCTAAAAGTGAAAGTATTGGAAAAAAATACAGTGGAGCAATGTGGGTTTGTTTGATTTATATTATTCTTGACAGGTAAGTGATACTGCTTTTGCATCTTGCTTTCTTGTATCATGTTGACTTTTGAGCAACCACATTTTTTACTTGAAAGTAAACATTTCATTGCTCTTTAAGTCCTGTTTGTGCAAAGCATGCTTTTAATGAGCATGGGCATTTAGCTGTAACAGATTGAAAACAGGAGGTCTCTCACAGTAGAAAAATTTGTATTTTGAAAGCTTGCCCACTACTGTCGTTTGTTTATGACGTGGTAAATTAATGCACTGTTAGAGCTCTGGCGTCTGCTTGTGGTTGGGCTTTTCTGGATGTTGTTTAGGAGGGGGATTGGCTGTAATTCAGGTGGTATATCCTTTATATTCATATACAGGAACTATTAAGTAAGATACTTTCACCTTCAGCTAGCATTTCATGTGCATGTGAAATGTCAAAGGAAATTGAGGTGCAAACGGTTACTAGGTGGCATCAGGAATGAAAGCACTCAAAGGAGAAATGGAATCCTATTGATTTCAAAACATGTCTTGATGAGGATGTTCTCTGCTAAGTATGGAGAAAAAAATGGGTTGCTTTTTATATCCGTTTCCAGGCTGGTTCAGGGTCTCTCTTTTCCATAGAACTCTTTTGCTGTTTTCTTAAAGTATATCTCTCAGCAAGCTCTCTTCCACCATGGTTTGGAATAATTTACTGCAGCCCAATTTGAATGAGGCATGTTTCTTGCTATATAAAATTGTACAACATCCACTCTACTTTCTCTTTTAAAGACAGTGGACAATGGGCAAGAAAAGCATACGGTTGTAAGACATGGGACAACTAAGCCCTCTTCATTTTTAGATGTTATTAAAAAGTGAGGTGAGTGTATCAAATGCAGGAGTCTTAATTTTGTGGGCAGGTTTTATTGTTACCAGTGTGTTTGTGGATTGATTTAATGGAGATTCCAGGAAGTCTGGAATTGAAACATTTGAAAACTATAACATTGCCTAATTTCATTGCCTTGGACAATTTTCCTAGAAAACT
The DNA here is from genome assembly GCA_027886175.1 of Phylloscopus collybita. Taxonomy (NCBI): domain Eukaryota; kingdom Metazoa; phylum Chordata; class Aves; order Passeriformes; family Phylloscopidae; genus Phylloscopus; species Phylloscopus collybita. Next base: position 20,011,411 of record JAJNNQ010000002.1, read on the forward strand.
AAGGGGTTTATGCATATTTTTTGCCTTCATAGTGGTATCAACATTGATAGCAGGCTGATTAAGTAAATTTTTAGCAGCTTTGTAGTGTTCAGAAAGCAAAGGGAGATAATACCACTGAGGATTAAAGATCGCTTGTGAAATTGCTCTAAACTGACAAATAATGATGTGTTGTCTTTGACATCTGTTAAATAAATTAATACAGCTGAACTTAATTAACTGAAGGGAATGCTTCTCCATCAGTCTCCTTTTCCCTTTGCTTTCCAAGTACTCCTTGGAGAGACAAGTTTGACCATAAACTTTTTTTCCAATTGCCTTACAATTTTTTTACATAAATCTTCTTATAGGTATGTGTAATGTTTTTCCATCTCAGTTTTAAGCTAGTATGGGTGTATAACTTGCTTGCAAATAGAAGTACCAAGAAAGGCATACTCTATTCCACATTGTCACTGGAGAAATAGTGACCTTCCCTGAATTGTTGGATTTGAACGCTTCTGGCAACATAAAACAGATGATATAAAATCCCTCATTATTTTCTCTCTTAGTGCAGCATTTTTACACTCTCGGAGCTTGGTCTGATAATTGCAGCACTTTCGATCAATAAAGAAGTCAAAGTAAGATGAAAGATCTAAAAAACAAGTCAAATGTCAGGGAGTAGTAATCCTGCATGGAGCAGTCCTGTTGCTTTCTTGTGGTGGTGAAACCTGCAGAGGCCCTGAGGAATTCCAGTCATGGCGAATGACTGCAGTGGACCTGGAGGTCACCAAAGGCCATTGTGGTACAATCATCCTGCTCCCAGCACTGTCTGACAACCACCAGCATGTGGTGTCTGGTTGGCCAGGGTGAAAGGAGAATCTTCACAGAGCTCTGCTCCTGGCTCTGTCACTCCAAGATTTTGCATTGAGGTAGTTTTTTGTCAGTGGGCATGCTGTGCATAGATGGTCAATCCAGCAGCCTCACCACATTACTGTATGTCTTCTGAGATGACATACTTCAATTCTTAAACGTATTATGCTCATATGATGATAAATAAATATTCCTTCCTGGTTTTTGAACTACAACTGGAATCTTCTAATATTAGGTCCTCGAAATACCAGGTACAGTAAGTTTTTGCTTGCCACTTAGAATTTAGCAACCACCAAATTGAATGGTTGAACTAAAGTTTGTCTACAACTGTTGTATGATTAAGGCCTTTCTGACTGGATTTCTTATCCAGTAATGGTATAATGGTAATTATACCATATGATGGATTATTCCAGGCCTGAAGCAAAGCCCACGTGAAGTGAAAACTCTGATTTCTTGATTTAACTGCAAGGAAGTTAGTCCTCGCTCTCCATTATGCCTTTAAACCAGTACTTCTATTAAAAGAGGGAATGCATAAGAAGTGCAATGCATAAAACCCACAAAATTTTGTTGGGAAATAGTCACCCAAATAAGAGAATACACTGAGGCAATGAAATTAAGTGATACTCTGATTTTCATATGTTTCAGTTCTAGCTTGACTGAAGGAAATTAGACACTTCCCATTTAACTGTTTCCTTTTTAATAAATGTCTCATATTAAACATTCTTTCCTTCTCCTGTATGAAAATACAATTTTAAGATAGGCCACATGGTAATATCACTAATACTTGTAAACTATGTGAGGTTGTATGGTTATAAAATGTGTTGGATTCCTGTGGTGGCCCAGTTATGCTCTGTCTAGCATAGAGCGTGACAGAAGCAGTGGGCTTTTAGTGAGTGTCCTGCTGTTACCTTCGCCTCCCTATGAACACAGGAGGGAAACTGCTACTTTTAAAACACCACCCACAGATTGAATTTTCTACATTACACAATTTCAGCAACCTATTATCTGTTTCAGTAGCTGTCGGGGTATTGACTGTTAACGTTTGTAATGCAAAATGAAAAAACTGTATCATTATAGACTTGTCAAGAAGCTGCAAATCTACCTGAAGTTAAAAAAGCAGTGTAATTAGATGTCGTAGTGATCTGCACAGCCTTTCTTTTTCCTTCACTGTGGTTTTTTTCTGTAAAGTGAAAAGAGGCAGCAGCATCTTTGCAAAGCATGCCCAAATTCCAGTAATAGTCTTTGTTTTCCACTGAGATGCTGTGAAGGTTTGTAGAGCTTTGGGTCAGCCTAAGGCCGAGCTGAGGAAACAGTTGTCTCCTCAAAGAACAAGAAAAGTCAGCAGTATTTTTCTTGTCTGGTATTATCTGTGGGGGCAGGAGTGTGTGTGTGCATGTTTGTTTGAAGACTGAGTAAGGGGAAGAGCCTCAAATTGTGCTTTGTCTCTGAGACTCGAGTGTGATAAGTTCACAAGATGGTAAAAAAGTGGTTCTTGGTTCCTCATCTACTGCTGGATCTCTTGGTTTCAGTAATACAAGGAAATCTGTTTTCAGCACTCCCACATGATGGTTTCTATGTTGCTGTGGCAGCAGAGCGGGGTGAGAGTTGGCTTCTGGAACAGTCACACAAGGGGTCCTGCAGTGAAAGAAACAAGGCAGCGATTAGTGCGTCACCAGATTCCTGCCTGTTCTCGCAAAGAGGTTGTCATCCTCAGCCCACTCAGCCGTTTGTGAGCCCTCTTGAGCTGGCTTTGAATAAAGAGGCATTGTGAACGTACTTGCCAGGGAGAGCCTTCCCTTCAGCACAATGAAGAAATACTTCTATGTGGTCACCACACCAATCACAAAATAGCAAGGTCTTATCAATCTCTGTTTAAAACAAACAAACAAGCAAAACTAAAACCAAAAAACAACAGACAAAACAAACAAGAGAAGCTAATAGAAACATCAGTTTCCTGTAGCATCTGTCACACTACACTGGAGGGGAGCAATGTGGGAAAGAGGACTTTGGCTAGATACACCAGTTTCCTTGGCATGAAGAGTGTTGAGAACTGAGAAACTTTTCCCATGTCTGACTATAGTCTATTCCTTGAAACTCCAGGAGTGCTTGTCATTCTTTCCTCCTTACAAAACTTTAGCCAGTCACCTTCCTACCTGCCTCTGTTTCCAAGTCTAGGCAGGATGCAGGCTGAAAATGGGAGAGGTCTGGTCACTTGATGACCTTCACAGCCCATTTTACTGCATTTAGACTATTGTGAGTGGTATTCTTGGAATCGAGTTTCATACACATCAGATGATTTAGGAGTTTTTTACAACTATTTTTGAAGATCAATTCTGTGAAGAAATTATTGTAGAATTTTTCGGACCAGATATAAGTAAGAATAATTCAAAGTACCTGTTTTGTGTGGGTTTGGATGTTCTTTGGTAAACTATGAGTTTATTGTGTGTGTTCTGTTTAAAAACAAAGATTGATTGAATCTTCATATTGTGGTGTATAAAACTTGAATAATCTCCATTTGTTAATAAGCTCTCCTCACCAATGGCACATGTGAATGTCTGAAAAGTCCTGGTATAGTAAAAGCCAAAATACTGCAAAGGAAGCTTACGATTCCATAGATGGTAGATAGGATACATAATGTCGTTCACACTTCTGGTGCTGTTGGCCTTGGAGGTGTTGTCCATGTGTTTGAACCTTAAAAACTTGCTCTTCTCGGTGCTCATTTTATGGTGGTCTGTCAGCTGGACATGAGTAGGGTGTAGAACTAAACAGCTGCCTGGTAAACCCTCTTTATTTTCTGTATGGTCTCTGGTACTTCAAAGTAAAATTGTATTAGTGTTAAGAACTATTTTCTTCCTGTACTAACCTTTTGAACAATTAGAACTAGTTTGTTAGATGTATAAAGCCAGAGCATGCAAAAATAGCCTAAACCTACGCTCCAAATGTTGCTTGACTTTTTCTCCAAGGTGTGCTGATGTCACAGGAGCATGAATCCTTACAGCCTTTGGAATCATGGAATTATATACAGACTACTCAGAAAACTTCATTTTCTGGACTTGCTAAAGCTTGCAGTTTCTGAAATAGCTGAATGTGCAAGTGAGAGTCCTACAGCTGTCCTTTGCAAAACCAGTGAGCATTCCAAATAAAACTATTGGAAAATTCTTGTCTAAAAGCTTGCAAATATTTTACTGTCCACAAGGAGCATAATTAAATGGATTTAAGAAAATAAAAATAATCTGTAGACATTTAACTTCAAAGGAACCCTCAAAGATTTTTGGAGGCAAGGCAGGATATAAAAAGCATCTATATCACATACTGCGTTTATAACACACATATTGCATATAGAACACGTGTACTGCATTTAAGCATACTATTTTACTAGTTTTCCCATTGGATATTTTTAGGTATTGCTTTGTATCTGATGCTGATGTGTATAAATGTCCTCCACCACCATTCATCTCTCCTGAGTGACAATCTTTTCCATTTGACTTTTTTTTCTTTTTTTTTTTTTTTCAATAAAGCAATTTGCAGATCATCTTCTAGCACTTACATCGCTACTTAACCTATAGTTTCCTTAAGCATTTGCAAGAGCCGTGCTAGTGTTAGATGCCTTTCTGACTGCAGCTTGATCTGGTTTTATCTTGCAAGTGTCCCAGATGCTGAATGCTGTCACACAAGCTATGCCAAAGCATCAGAGGGAGAAGGGGTTCACCATGTGCTTTGCAGTTCTGGCTAGGGTGGGACCCAGATTGGTTACAGCCATTTCAAAATTCATCTTGTGGAGAACAAGCTGCAGAAGTCAGAGGGATGGCATACTCCTAGGTGTCCTCCCAGCATGGGACTGGGATCTGTTGGAGCATCCCAGAGCCATGGTGTTTCCCTGGGTCCTATAGCACAAGACTGGAGTTGCTGTTTTGCACAACTCGGGTGGTTTTGGGGCATGCTGTTCCCCAAAATACCCTGTTGCTGGTTTTGATGCTTGCAGAGTGTGAAGTCAGTGCTGCTGTGAGTCACTGGGTGCCTCTGAGGGGATGGGTGTAATAGTCCTTCAAGCCCTGAGCAGCATCACAGCACAATGTGTGAGTAGGAAAGTGTTTGTATCTCTTAGCTTGGATTGAGTGCTGTGACAGGAGAAGGCAGAGCCTGTGATTATTCAGTCTCCCCTCCCCACCTCAGTTCCTTGCCAGCTGGCTGACAGCCCTGATGTGGTGGGCTGAGGCTGGTATCTGTGGAAGTGACCCATGTGCTGGCACTGGGGTGGAGCTGCCCTGGTTCTGTGGCCTGGCTCCATGACAGATGTGTACAGCCCTTGGACCGAAGTGTCTCGGCACACAGCAGTGATGTACTTACTCTGCAAATCAAAGGGAGTGGCTTGAAATGCTCAACTTCTCTTCTTTTTCCTCCCTTCCCCCACCCAACACCCTCATATCCAGGGGGAGATGATACTTCACATACACAAAGCCCACGTGCATAGGAGGATCTTAAATCTGAACATCCAGCTGCTGTAATAAATAAAAAAAATGTAGCAAATGGTTGAAAAGAGAAAGGAGAAATGAGAGTCAAAAGGCCAGGGTGTTCTGGCCCAAAGCAGATGTTGTCAGTATCTGGGGTGGATGTGCTGGAAGGGGAGTGAATCTTGGATGATGTCAATGAAGTGTGTAGGCCAAGGCTGGGGGATGGGGCAGCTTCCCCAGCAGAGCTCCTGGCTGTGGGCAGGGAACAGAGCTGTGTGCTGCCCCTGCTGCCTTGCACCTCCAGCCCGGAGACCTGGGCACATCAGGGAACTGGAGCGATGGCTGCACCAGCGAGCAGGCCTGTGGCATCCTGCGGGTGTTAGTCTTTTACTGCTGCACCAAGGAAAAGTTTTCTCTGCATCTTTGGGGTCACTTTTAAGGCCAGTCCAAGTAAGAGCAAATTGCAACAGTCAGTCTAGAGCTGACAGGAATTACTGGAATGTGATAAGGACTTAAAAAGGAAGGCGAGTTCGGTATTCCGGGAGAAAATCCCATTTACAGGTTTTTTTCTAAACTTCAGGAAGATAGAGCGACAACAATTGTGGAGTTGTGACTTTCATGTAAGCATCTGTCCTCACTCTTGTTTCTCTGTCGCAGTGAATGGAGATTGTCCACCTCTTTCCCTGTCCTCCTGTCCCCTCCCATTTTACCCAGGCTGACAGATGTGGCAGGTAACCAGGTGGGCTCCCAGCTGTGTGCCTTTGTGTTAAGGTCCATTTACTGCCCTTGCCAGCTCAGCCCAAAGGCTTTTCCTTTCACAATGATACATTCACTCATTTTTTTTTATCTAATTAGAGGTGAAAGTCCCACTGAACATGAAACATGTTTTCGATTCTCTACAAGGTAAAATACTGTTAGAATAAATTTATTCATAGGTTTTCATTAAACTCATACAAAAGCTAGATGCTGCCCTTTCTTTATTACATTTTTACTCTCTGTTATTGTACTCTTTTTCTTTCTCTGAGTTCGGAGCTCCTTTTCCTAAATAGAGTCTGTGACTGTTTCCTAAGAACCCTAAACCAAGAAGCAGCCCCTTACATACTGCCATCGTAACAGACTTCCTTCATCATTCACCACTATTTATTAATGATTTTGCTTTTATGGATCCTATTTAAAATATATTTTAAAATCCAGTAACAGTAAAAACGGCAGTATAACTCTGGCTGTGTGACTTGTTCTTTTTCAGGTGTCATTTGTGACTCTTGATGTAATCTGTAGGTTCAGGGGCCTTGTATGGGGCCTGAAAAAAACTGCCATGGGAGGGGGAAAACCAAAACAGACTGGCAGGTGATTGCTTTCTTCAAAAGGGAATAGATCAAGTCCCATCTGTTAACTGTTGCAATTGAGTCATAGGCAAGAGCAGTTGGGGCTACCCACGCAAAATGACAGGAAGATGCTGCTTTTGTGTGAGTCTGCTGAAACCTGCATCTCTGGAGGAAGGAGCTCCAGGATGCTCCTATACCAAGGGGCCTTACTGCTGCCCTGACCTTCATTTATCATTCAGCATATTTTGCTACATGCTTTAGGGCTTCTTGTAACTCTGGGGTTGATTGATTTGGCAAAAAGGTTTGGTAACTTCACAACTGAGCTGTTACAGTTGCTGAAATCAGTGTGCCTGCTGTCACTGCAAGTGATCTAAAAAAGATGCATATTTTCAGAAGGACACTTTTGGGGAACAATGTAACAAGGGTTGCAACCAAGCTGTTGAAAAATGAAAACTCTTATTTTAAAAAGTAATTTTAAATTCTCTGTGCATTTTGTAAAACGAACTTCTGAAGCCTGTTTTCCTCTGCATGTTGATATAGTCTCAAGTGAAAGTTTGGAAGGGTTTGTCCTAAACTGTTGCAGAGAGAGCCAAAGTAAAGTACATGTGTTTTGTTATTTTGTTTTTTTAAACTATGACAGGTCTGCTACTTAAATATAGTTGCTACCACTGCCACTTAAATAAAATGATGTTTAAACAAGACCTATTGCTCCAGTGTAAATCAATTTATTTCATGTTATTGTGGTTAATTGCATTTAGCAGAGCTTTCTCTGTTTTTCTTTAAAGAAAATGTGTTTTTGTAAGTGATGGAGTCTTGGAACATGAAGAGAGCAGGACAAAGGTAGCTAAATATGAAGCAAGGTGTTTCACAAGCATTTCTGAAAATTGATAGCTGAGGGTCTAAATATGTCATCCTAACCAAGTTATTTCAGCAGTAGGTCATCAAGCCAAAGAGGTGGCAGATTTTAAGCCAAGTGAGTCTTTAGCACAAGAGCAGAAAGTAGCCCAGACCAGGATTCCTGGGTGAGACCCACAGACTTTGAGCACATTCTTGTGCTGCTCTAGGGACCCAGGCTGGGAAGATGCTGTGCAATGGCTTTGCCTGACAGAGAGGATTCCTGGCTTGGAGTGCAGCTGCCTTTCACAGCTGCCTTTCTGCACGTGACGTAGACTGGGCAGCAGAAATGGGAGAACTATCAAGGTGAAGGCCACATCTTCAGAGTCCAGGCTTTGTTACTGCTAATGTAACAGGCAGTCCCCAGGGCATTTTGCCAGGAAACCCCTCTAATTTGTAGAAAAGGATAGGCATGGTGCAAAAGTAGCTTATGGCCTGTAGAGCCATCTGCTTCTACCACTGTCTGTGTTGACAGCAAGTTTAGCGCTGCATCCCTAAGTGGATTGTGAAATCTCGCCCGTTCTGCTTCACAGTTACCTATTTCATTTCTTAAAAGTCCTTTCTACCAAGGGAATTGGAGCAGTGGCTCTCAAAAACACTTTGGCTGAGGTTCCTCGTTAAAAAGAGATTTTAAGAAATTCCACCCACTTCACTGCAGTTTTAGCATGGCAGTAACAAAAATGAATTTCTAAACCAAACTCCGAAGTAGGCAGCAGTGTTTTATATGTAAGCACACTCATTGAAAAGAATATGAAATGTATGTTGCCTGGCTTTGGTATTGCAGCTAACATAAGAATCATGTTTTGAAGGAGTAGCTGTACACTATGAGTTGCCATACTTCGCTGAACTGTTATCTTGCTGTTAAGTGCTATTTGAGACCCAAGCATTTTGGGTTCCATGTGAATGTAACTACAAAATAATTTCAGCCTAATTTTAATATTTGTTTAATGGCTAGAAAGATGAACTCGAAATGCAAATATTAATTAGCTGATAATAATTCTTATTTGCTTCATTTTTTCTTTATTTAGCTGCCAACTCAGATGGGAGTATCTGATCGAATGGTCCAAAGCTAAAGTTAAAATCCTTCTTGTTCACCTTGAACATCTTAGCATTAGAGTAACTCTACCACTTCTGTGAGAAACTTGAGTCTGCAGATAAGCTGTTTTAAGTTGCCATTTAAGGCATTTGCATTTTTATTTATTTTGTTTCTCCTTTATTGCATCCACATGTGTGTGGGTACAGGTCATTAATGTGTCTGTAGAATTTTATTGTAACTACATAGAACTGTCACTATTTTGCAGTGGTATTTGTTGCTGATCTTGTACTAGAGCAGTGGACCCAAAGTCCCTTTGTCTTTATAAACAGTTGCCTTTTAAGGCGACTGAACTGGTGTCATCCAGACCTCTGCTTGCTACAGGATGGGTGCTGTGGGGTTCCTAACCTCTCCACTTTCTGTGCTCTTTAAAGGGGTGCATATTGTGTTTGGCCAGCTGATGTCTGAAAGTCTCCCTTGTGCTGTTATGGTAGCACAAGGCTAGCTGGGAACTGAGGCTGGCTTTGAGCAGTAATTGCAATCTACTGTCATTTTTCCTCTTCCCTTTAGCAATTTTGCAAGAGAACAACTGACCACCTGTGTTGTTAGACCTGTTGAAATAAATAAATCAGCCTTCCTGTATAACTGTGTGATTATGAGTGTATATACATACACACATCCTTTGAGTTGTGTGAGCTGGGGTTTTTCTTCAGAGTCTTAGTGTGACGAGGGGCAAAAAAAGTAAAGAGCAATTTTGATTTAGAACAAATGCTCAGTGAAGCAGAAAGAATACCTTACATTTGTATTGTGGAATGTTGATTTCCTAAATCTCAGGACATGTTGAAATTATGTGAACTTTAAAATAAAATGTATGGTGATTTAGAGAAGTGAATTTCAAAATAAGACATAACATAAAGTGACACTGAATATATTTCTAAAAAATGATATTTGTAGATTTCCTACAACTGTTAAGTTTGAAAAGAAAGATGAGGAATCTGTATCTCTATTGTACATGTTTACTAGGTTAGCACTCTGGTATTATTCACTGGAATTGTATTTCTGACTAAATGTGGTAGAATAGGTTTTACATTTATTGGGCTAGTTCCTTTGAAGTAATGATTAACTGTTGAATACTGTAACTTTTCTTAGCAGTTCCTTTGTAACTGTGAGAACTGAATAAATTACAAATGAACAAAGAGGATATATCCCTTCATAAAATAACATGTTTGCTTAACTTCAAAAAAGTATCTGTAAACTTGATTTTTGAATGGGTTTTAGGGAAGTGATAAGGGCTGGTACTGTCAAGGAAACTTTTAAGTAAATGCTGTCATTTTTAGTGTGATTAGCTATACCTTGTGTTTTCAGTTTAACTTAGCATACATACATATGTGCATAGCACACATGAACCTTTTTTCTGCCAATTATAGAATCTGTGAGGTTGGAAAAGACTTCTAAGATCATCAAGTCCAGTCATTACCAAGCACTGCCATGTTCATCACAAAGCCATGTCCCCAAGTGCTAACATGATATTCATTCTGGACACAATGTATAATAGAGCATATTTTACCCTTTGAGAAGTTGATTATTGGTCTTGTATATCTCCTTTTTCATTTGCATCCCAGCAGATTTCCCCAGCACATCCTGTTAGTGCAGCTTCTGTGTATAAGTTCAGTGGCTATATGATTTGGGTGTTTAGAAAAGCCTTTCTCCTGCCTCTCCTGTAAGCATTGTTTGCACGCTGTAGATCACTTTCCAGACATACAGCTGTTTGTTTAAAGCAGTATAATAATAGTTTATAATGCTTGCTTAATGCGTAGACTAAGTAGCCTACAAAATATTCATGTTGCTGTCTGTGCCAAGGAAGCAGAGCACGCTGCTGGAATGTTTTCAGTTCTACAGATCTGCTTGTAAATGGGAACGTGGCCGTATTTGTCAGACAGAAAACACCAGCAGCCCTGTGTGGTGGTGTTACTTTTAAGCAGATGTGTGTTTTGTAACACAAGTATAAGAAACAGACGAGGTAAAATGAAAAGAATTTGAGGGATTCTTTGCTGAGGGAAAGAGTTAGAGCAGAGCTTACAGCTATAAATATCTAGAATGGGCTCATGCCAGACTAAAAGCAGTAACTCTTTTATGATGTCAAAATGGACAAACTAGTAAATAACTAGTGAGCATTTGCCAGAATCTTGTATGCCCTGACTAGAGGTAGGCATATGTGTAATATCAAGTTTAGTTATTTGAAGATATGTTTAACATTACATGGGATTTTTGATTTAGCACAATGATAAAAAATATACCAAAGTCACAATGTGAGTGTAATTTGTACTTTCTTAATACGAAATATATTAACAACAATAATAATTCAGTCACTTCACCAGTATGTGTTACCTGTTCTTGGTCTCTCTAATATGCTCACCATCATGATGCTGGCCATTACCAGCTGCTGAGAAGGAATACATGGGTTGAAGTCAGCCCACAGCTGTCTTTGATTTTATTTATTTATGTTGCTAATTGTTCAGTTCTTACATGCTTTGCTGGTCTGAGCCATGTATATAAGCCTTCCCTATGCTAGTTTGGGAGATATTCTCACTTTTTTTAATGAACTTGGAGAAATATTTGATCCACTCAGCAGTGGTATAGTCAATTGATTAACTCAAATGACATAGCTGTTCATCTAACACAAAGGCCACCCTCGGGTGCCATTTGTGTTGAGATACAGTCAGCCCTGTTTGCAGCAGCTGTGGTCAGTCCCACCCTGCATTATTTCCTGAGCTTCAGGGTAGATAGCCCTTGCCCATCTCCTCTCAGCCTTCCTCTGCCATTTATTGGCCAGTCGCAGTACTTTACATCAAGATTGATCTCTAAATAGAACAGATAATTCACTGATCTGTTTGATCAGCTGTGATTCATTGGGTTTTATAATTTTGATTTGTAAACCCCAGGAGTCCTTCAGCAGATTGTCATCCCTTTCAGACACCCCCCCATAGATTAGGCAATTAAAAATAGTACCTAAACAATCAGGCTACTTTCACCCATTCCCAAAGCCTGGTTTATGGACCTCCAAACCTTTATTTCTAGCTACGGTGGTAACTGTGTGACTGTGTTAAGCTCTGGGAATCAGAGCTGCAAGGCAGCCAAGAAACATGAAAGTATTTTCCAGCACTCTTCTCATCTTGGAAGGCAAGATAAGGTGTGTGAGCAGCATGTCAAACCCTCTTTGTCACATTGTGGTTTTTAAATACAGTGGGTCTAAGAAAGATGAATGTTGCAAGTATAACTGTACCTTTCCATTATGATTGTGAATTTGTGGAAGAGCCAATAACTTCTGATTTACATAGCTGACTTCCGGTGTAGGGGAATAGAAAGTAATTTTTCAAAATTCAGAGTTTTAATCTGATTAGAATTATTTTTCTCATGAAATCATAATGGCCCTAAAAATTAATCCCCTGCCAAGAATTAAGATCACCACGGCTATAACAGTAATTTAAACTGACGCAAGTTTTGGTTGCTGAGTCAGTTGTGCGTGCTCTGCATATATATGCAGTCATCATAGCTGAAGTACAGACAGTACAGCAGCCTGGTTCAAAAATACTAATTGAAAAATTAATTGACCTGGATCAGAAGGCTTCTTCTGTGTGACTGAGATTGAATGAAAGAGAAAACAAAGTGTAATGATGAATGGCCATGTATTAAGCTGGGGTTGCTTTACAGTGTTAGGATAAAGGGAACTGTAATGGGTCCTATTTTATTTAACATTTTTATTTGTTATCTAGAAGAAGACATAGATCACAGGTTAATTAAATTTTTCAGCTATTCCAAATGAGGAAATAGAAATATTATTTTGAACAGAGAAATCTCAAAAACTTGGAAATAAGTATTTCCAGAGGATAGGAAAATTTCAATATTGACAAGCTGGGTGGCATTTAGTCTTGGTGCTGTTGTGACAGAAGTCACAGGAACTGGCATGTAGAGGTGTTTATAAAAGGGAACTTTTTAGGAACAGGAGGAAGCAACAGTAATCTCCTCCATCCACCCAGTCACAAATACCAATTGACCATAGAGGTTTTTGGGTGTTCAAGAGCTATTGTAAACACTCTGTAATGCCTGTGCAAAAGTCCTTGCTGCTCCATACCAACCCTTTCCTGGCATTGTCACAAGCATCCTGTTGTTGTGGAGCCAGGAGATTTTACTGCTGTGGTGCCAGTATGCAGCAGTAGAGGTTGGGAAGTTATTGGGGAATCAGTATGGCATTGGCAATTAATGCAGAATAAAGGTTTACTGCAACTGTACATACCAAATACTGACCTTAAGCTTGCCTAGGTCAGGAGACAGGCAGGTACCCTTGCAAAGTGCAGCAGAGCTGACTGAATTGCCTGTGAACCAGCAGGGGTGGTCCTAAATCCTTTCTTTTCCTCTGTCAGTGTTGCACTTGGCCACCACTCTCCACCCCCGTACTTGCCTGTTCTGCTGATTTTGGCATGTGGGGCTGCGTTGCTTCAGCAGTTCACCCTGATAACCTGGCATTGGGCCACTCGGTTTGTTAGGCTGGTGCAGTGCTGGATTAGTAAATGCAACCAACACAGCAGCAGGTCCAAGGAGAAGTGGGGTAGCCCAAGAGGAAGAGCAAGAGTCCACAGCCAGGCCACAGAAGTGGGGAAGGAAGGGATGCTCCTGGTTTTGCTGTGGAGTAGCTGAACACTAGTGTTGCACTCCTCATCACTCTGCAGAGCTCTCTGCTAGCTGGGTTGGAGGAATGAGATGGCTACCATGTGTAACTTCACCTATGATTTAATTTTCCTGTCTGCCAGCTGGGGATAACCTCTTCAAGGAATGCAGCAATTATAGATTGACTGTCAAGTTATTTGAAGAAAGGGAACGTGCAAGTGCCTAGATAAAATTTTAGCACAATAGTTCTCCTCTGTATGTGCATGAGCTTACGTCAGTGAATTACCAAGATGAAAGTGGAAGTTTGCATTGCAGGCTGCAGTGGGAATGTAGAGAGGCCCTTGAGATGGGTTTGTTTGAATTGTTACAGCGCTTTGTTTAAAAACAAACAACCCAAGTAAAAATAGCTTCTTCCAAAGTGATACCTAGTTTTGGAAATTAGAGATTAAAGCTGCTTGAAAATGAGGAAAAAAAAAGTGCTTGTCTCCTCACTGCCCCATTGAACATAGAATACATCTGCTTTAAATTGCTTTCATCAGATGCATACTTTTATTAATAAGACTTAGGATAAGGTTGTTCTGAGAAAGTGTAACACATGCCTTTTGTGGCTAAGCAAATTCAAGCTTTCCATTTCTTCCCTCTCCCAAACTAGACTAGTGGTGCAGTAGGTATAAAGTTGGCTTAAAACCCGGAGTGGCTGAGCTCAGTGTGGTGTTATCCTCAGAGCTGATGTCACAAAATCAGCTGGAGTCTTGAGTCAGTGGAGAACTCTAATGCTGAGCAACTGGAAAATATCAGTGCATTAACTTCTCATTCCATATTGATCCCCAAACAGAGTTTCAAAGAACTCTATTACAAAAAAAAAAAAGAGGGGTTTAAGTAGGGATTACTTTTTCATGTCTTGTAAAGAATACATTATGCGTGTGGCAAGCTAAAGCTTTGAAACTCAACTTCCATCTGCGCTCCATGACAGTATTTTATTTAATTCCATGTCTAAGAGACAAGGTTTGGAAATGAAATTAGTTTGTGTCATGCACAGTTCCTGTAGAGATCAAAGGCAGACCTGTTAATGCAACTATTGCTATTCATGAGTTTCATAGCCGAGTTTCAAGTTAATTATAAATGCTTGTTTAATCACTTAACAATAGGGTATCGGAGTCTCATCTGGGCATAATGCATATAGCTCCCACTTTTTTTTAATTAAAGCAAATTCCTACCTTTTTTCCCAAGAAATTAATTTTGGTTGTAATGCTCTAGGCTCTAGCAGGTCAGGATATGCAAATCTTCTTTTACATGTTGGACTGTTGCATGATGGATGTCTTTATTTTATTATCCCATAACTGCCCCTCCCTCCCCTTTGAATACAGGGGTTGTATAGTAGCCTGGTTTTCATCGTATGTGGCATAAATTGCTCTAGTTCATATAGTAGAAATCTTTTTGTGACATTTAACTAAAACCTGTCCCTAGGAGATAATGCATTGTTAGATAAACTAATGTATTTATCATTTTAGTTCATGAACACTTCACTTAATGGATTTTAAACGTGAAGAGGTAAGTAGGGCACCTGTCTGACCTTCGTATCACAGACAACTGTGCTTATTTGAAGATTGATGATTAAGACTAATTATTTTAGTTAAGATAAACTATTTCAATCCCCTGGAAATTAAATTCTTGTGCACTAGGGGAGCCAGCCACAGTGCCAGCAATGCCTGAGGCACTTGGAGCAGCAAGGAATGTTAGATGAGAAATACGGATTAATCAACTTGAGCTGCAGAGAAGGGTGAAAAAGCCTGAAGTGCTACCCAAGTGTAGCTTCCTCCACAGTCCTGGATCCTGATTGTCTGCAGAGGTGAGGTGAGCGGAATGCTCTGATCAGGCATCATGTAGGGGTTTCTCTGTGTCAGTCAATTGAGTGGAATATGCAGTTCTCATTGCACTCTGCTATTTCTGAGGAAGAACAAGAGAGAAGAATAAAAGAACTCAGAAATCAATCAATTGTGCGTTTGAGGAAGAAAGTTCCTTCTTGACTTCTGAGGTGTGGGGTTAATTATAGTCATCACACTGCAAGTACTCAGTGTGTGGAGGACCCTACTGATAGTCATCCCCTTGACTTCTAAAGTACAAAGTATTTAGCAAATTCAGATTGCAGTGCTAAAAAGAAGCACCACAAACAACCACTTGGGCTGGCTTCATAAATCTTCTGGAATCAAAATGTTAATTCTCTTAACTCCTAACATTAATTGTAAGCCTTAATTAAATACCTAGAACTAGAATTAAAGCTATTAACCCATTTTTTTTCTCACAGCCTGAGTGAGTCTGCTATCTAGTAAGCTGTTCCCTTGTTGCCAAGAAATGACACCTGAATTTGCTTAAGTTGAGTGCACAGCTGTTGGCTGTCTCTGTCAGCAAGACTAAAGGTCCTCAGCTGACTTGATCTTCTGCAGTTTCATTGTTATGCACAGTGATCCAGCCTTCTCTTGCAAGAAAAGCAGGTCATGTTCTTCAGATGGCCAGTCCCACGGCTGCTTCCCTGTCCCCTGCATTTTTATGCATCTCTTCTCTGACCCCTCTGCTTTCTAAATCCCTTCTGAATCTGGGTCTGAGAACCAAGCTGTGTTGTGTAGTCCTTACTGGATTTCTGACTAGTGTAGTAAGGAACTTTTTTCTTGATGCCAAGGACTGCAGCAGCCTTGGTATCATTTGGAGAATCTCTGAATCGGCACTGAGCTGACCTCCTGTGTCCCACCCTCTCCATGGTTGGGTTCCCTGGAAATCAGTGGCAGACACTCACCCCAGCTGAAACCTGAGTCACCTGTGGTGGAGGGGAAGATTGTGTAGCACTATTGATTTTCCTGTAATGAGGGCCAGAGCCAGTTGTGAATAGAGGATGTCATCATCTTCGCTATGAATCTTATTCAAGTACATGTAGTTTGCTATTTGAGGTGCTACTTGAGAACTTAGTTTTAGCTGACAACATCTATGAAGATCAGAGTCTATGTGCTTCTGGAGAGATGTTACATACACATTTCCTTTTCTTCATACTAACTTAGTCTACTACTATTTTGAAGTGTGATTCTCAGTAGAGCCTTCTTGATGCAGCACATTAGAAAGATACAATATGTAAATGCTAGAGTTGGCATCTGTGGCTAAAGCATGGGGAACACTCCTTTTTCTAGGAAAATGTTTTCCTTTAGATAAATGAAAATCCTATTGTTTGGCTGAGGATTGACCTCACACATGGGCAAAAGGTTAAGAGACAGAAAGGCTTATCCATTTGGCACATAGGATTCAAAGCCAGGCATGTTGCCAGTAAGTTCAACCAGAGCAGAGGACACAATTTTACATAAAGTTCATAATGGCATTTTTTAAATGAGCAGGAAGTTTTCTTTTTCTAATCAAAACCTAGATAATTTAAATATCTCTTTCTTTGGTAATATCCTGACATTGTCCATGGGTAAGGGACCCCCAAAGGAAAAACTAAGTGATAGCAGATGCCTGTGTCAGCCTGTTCCCAAAAGAGATCATCTGTCCAGCAGACGTCAGTGGGAGTCTGCCTGACAGAGGGATGTGTGCACAGAAACCAAATTGCAGGATTGGGATCTAAATAGGATTGTGATCTTTGATTTCCAATCTGTGTTACAGCTTTTCTCTGTTTATTCCAGTATGTGGGACCTGACAATTTGCCTTTGCTCAGGTTGCTCAGGATTTTATTTTCTGTGTTATATTACTGACTTAAAAAAACAAACAAAACAAAACAAAAACAACCAACCAACCAACCAACCAAAAAAAAAAAACAAACCCACACACAACAAACAAAGCCCCAAACCACCTAAAACCAGTGCTTTTCACTTTTCAAGAGTTTGGTTATGGAAGACAGCAGTGATGATAGCATTTCTGAAGGAAACCATTCCCTAAGTGAGAGTTCACAGCAAAGAGCAATTGTGTGTATAAGAAGGGGTTACAAATGCAAAAATAGATTTCTTAAGGTTAATTGTATTTCAGGCAAGGCAGTAGGGTTCATAGAGCAGATGGCACAGGAAGGATTGCTCAGAGAAAGTTTAAACTTAGTAAAATCTCAAAAATCAGATTAAGAAGACAGATGGGATTCTGGATTGGAATGCTACCATTTAGGGATCTTTTTGTCTTTTTTTCACTTTCCCAAATTATAACCTTGAAGATGCTGGAGTTTTTTATATAGCTTACAATAAATTTAGTGCTAGGAAACTGGGAGCGAGCTGCATTTGAGCAGCTGTTTTCACAGTAACTAGTAGTTTTGGTTTGCACTCATTTGAAAAACAAGTAGGAGGGGTTTTTTGTTTAAAAGAAGACAAAGGACTATAAGAGAACAGATTTGCACTAGACTTGCTTGAGCATACCTATACATCAGCCTTGATCTCTTTGTGGAATTTACCCCTGCATTGCTGGTTTTATTTGCTCTTTTCCCACTAACCTTCTTTTCCCACTTTGCTTTGGGATTCTTGAAGCAGAATTGAAGGGTTGCACTGCTTGACATCTGTGAGTGGCCCATTCCTACCTGCATTTCTAGACAGGGAGACACAGGCTTTTTGCCCATCCAGAAAGGATGTTTTTGCCTGTGGTTTATCTTCTGGAAAAGACAGTTATGCTAAGTGGTTCTTGCTTTGGACTTGAGTCTTTCCCATAAGAATATAATGGCAGGACACACACTAGTGGTGCAGGCAAGTGACTCTGGCTCTGTACCTGTGCCCACCAGTGCTACAGCAGAGCAGAGAGATGAGGACTGAAGGAGACACTTTCACACCACACCAGTCAGGAGCCAGGTACATCAGACAGGGCTATGGCTCAGGCATAGCCTGTCCTGACTCTGGCTGGCTTGTCTGGGGGAGTGAGAGAGACCACAGCTGCCCTGGGTGAGTTCATCAGCGCAGGATCTGTCACCTCAGCCATCTCTGCCTTGCTCTTAAATGAGGAAACAGCAGCACTCTTCACCTTTACGTCCCATTCCTCCTTCCAGGACCTCACTAGCAGCACAGAACAAAGCTCCTCCAGAACTTAGCAAATGCTCTAACTGTACATACAATAGTGTGAGAATTAAGCAGGCTTCCCTTTAGCAGTTTTGCAGTGCTTTCAGTTCCCTGCCTTCATCTGCAGCTGTGCTTCTTCTGCATCCATGTGCCTTTAATTCTCTGTGAGCTCCTTGCTGCGGTAGGCTGAAAAACTCAAGAATAGAGTACCTGCGTTATACCCATTCTTTGCTGAGAGTTCCAGCTAAAAAGTTTGCCAGATATTTAAAATACTCATTTCCTTAATTAAAAGTAAGTCTTCTAAATAGCTTCTAGTTGATTTCATCTAATATACATAGTCTTTCAATCTAAGACCTCCCTATTAATTTGAGATCAGACTGATTTTGGGTCAGTTGTTGTCCTGACTCTGCTGTCTTACTTCCCTTCTCCAGTTCCCCTGATCCTCAAGAAGTGCTTGAATATATCCTAGCAATTCTGGAACTTACTTTCTCTTTTTGTAGGTTGTTCTCATCGCGTCACTGTTTGAGAGGATGTTTCCTTCAACAATTTCATTCCAGTTTTAAGCTTTTAATCATTCAGTTGCTGTGGAAATTACAGTGATAATGTAGGTTTAGTGTTCGAGACTTCACTGCTGCATTAGATAAGAAAAAGGAGCTGTCATGTGGGAGAAGGCCCTGAATTAAGCAAGTTGTATACATTTCACATGTTTGTCAGGGAAGATAACACATGAACAGGAATTAGGATTGCTCAGGCTGCTAGGGCTTTTTCTATCTGCTCAGGAAAAAACATGTTAATATCAAAAAGAAGGATAAAACAAGCCCAGTGTCTGATCTAGGGACTGAGTGGTTTGCAACAGCAGTTCCAGTCTGCTGCCTTTCAGGACATCAGTCTTCTGTCTTGGGTGATTGCCTTTGTCATTTCTGCTGAGAAGAAGGATTTTGGAAGCCCCCGTCCTTCCTTATCAGGGGAGGGATGCAGAGAGAAGTATTCTGTTCTTCAGACAGAAACCCTTACATAGCTATGGAGTGAGAGATAAAGAAATTTCCTATTGGAGATACCCATGGCTAGCTCTCTGATTTGGGAAGAGAAAGATGGATTTGTGTATACAGGAAAATTTTATTGTTTTTTTTCTTGTGATCAATTTTAGTAGTAGTTCTCTATGCTAGAATTTTGGATGTATATAAGGAATTGAATTGATATGATACTTCCATTGTTTTCTTACCTTGTTCCTTAGTTAGTATTTAATATTCCACGGCTCCTTGGTTCCTTCTTATCTGTGGTTGTTTTTAGAAAAGGCTAAACTTCCATGTTACTGAAATTGTTAACAGCAATGTTCAGCTTGTCATGTTCTCTTGCTTTTTCTTTAATGTATCACCCATTATTCCTAACCTCATCTATTTTTCCATTCTTTGCTAGGAAATTCAAAGTGGGAAGTGCTAAGAGCACAGCTTTGGATTTAAGCATATCCCTCCACTTTGAAAATTAGAACTCATACTGTTTGTTGTCCTCATGTTTGTAAATACATGAATATATATTTTTTCTTTTGTTGATTAATGTGCCTACCTTTCACATACACAGCATTTCACAAGTTGCTTGGTGGTCAGGGCAAGGTTTCTAAGAAGGCACTCTGTACTGGGCACCAGAGTATGTGACTCTGCTTTTCAATGTACATTGCTTCCTTTGACTACTTAAATGCAAAACTGGGAAGAAGTCCAGAATTTTTAATAGCTAGAATATATTTCATGCTGATCCAAACTAAATTGGCATCCTCCATTGCCAAGCTCTAAAGCAGTGGCTGTGATGATGATGAATTTCTCTAATGGGGTTTTTGTTCAGGGCCACTTGATATTGGCATTTTCAGTACTGTAGGATTCAGAGAGAGGTCTCTGCTTATGAAAGAGCCCAAGATATTGATCTTTCTGGCTAAAATGCCCTTAGGACAGATGTGCTGATACTTTTGTATTAGGTCTTCATGTCCTTTTAATCTTTTAGGTTGTTACAGTGTGTTTCTCTGCATACTCAGTTGTGTCCTTTCGCTATTGAAACTCACCACAAAGATTTTGTTAAGTTCTGTGTTTTCTTCTTGGTATCATGTCTTTCTGGCTTGGGGCTTACACCAAAATAAATTCCTATAAGGCATTAGTAATGGAACAGAACTGTACCACCAGTACTGTTCTATAGAAATCAATATAATGTTTTTGAATATATATGAACAGGAGTTTATGCTCTCTTTTCTGGGCATCACATGCAGAAATGTTTGCACATGGAGTGGGAGGATCTTGCTTGTGAGAGGCTGAAGTCTTCTGATACAAAAAGGGAGTTTGCAAAATACGATCTACTACCTTAGGGAATGGAGTAAGCTGAGCTAGGGAACTTCATGCAAGAACAACAGAATTTCCAGACATTAGGATAAGAATGAGATAAAGGGAAGAGTTGGAGAGAAAAGAGGGAGGGGGGTATTCATTTAAGAGAAATAGGCAACTGGAAGTAAAAAGAACCAAGGAGTGTCTTGCCTTATTGCAGAAAGGCAACAGCTGCTGCTTTAGAGTATGAGGCAATTGAACTATTGTAGGCACAGAAAAATAATCATAGATACAGAAGAATGCCTTCCAGAGGGACTGTCTTGCATAAGCCACTCCATTTCTTGTAACAAAAGCCTGGTGACACAATGCATGGTTTAGTTGTAGGAGTGCCCAGAGTGGACAAATATTGTACATCTGGAAACATTTAAACTAGTAATTAGTTTCTGGAAAAATGGCAAATTACTCAAGAAAAATGTCCATTGTGTTGGCTTCAGACTGCATATCTGCAGCATGTATGATTCTCCTGACTGCCTTAACCACCACTTCTTTGCTTCTCACCGGTAGTACGTGGGGACAGGTGATACAGTAGTGTCAGGGCTGCTGCTGTCACTGCCAGCCCTCTGCATCCCATCTGGTTGTCCTGTGCTTTGAGGACATGGACATGATCCTGTGGGAATTCTCCACCTTGGTTAGACATCATCAGGGAAGTCCTGTGCCAGCTGGGGCAATCTCTCCCACCAGAGCTGAAAATATCCAACTCTAGCACAGCCTCCTCTATTGCCCACTTCCTTCCTGGGCTTCTGTCACAGCAGGTTTCCTCCTTTCCATTGCTACATAGAGAGAATTGCTTTGGGAAGGAGTGAGGAGCATACCCCAGTTGCAGCCTTTCCCTCTCCCCGCTGCTGCTGGAGAAGGCTGGCTGGAGCAGAGGCACAGCAAGGCAGGGATCTCTCAGAGTTTCCATGCCCTGCTGTCTGCGACTAACACAGGATGTTTGAGAGCACGCATTTAGAATTGCCGTAGTGCAACAATACTCTGTGATCGACACTGCCCCTCAAAGGGAGTGTTTCCTGCCCTGGAGATGTGCTGTCCAGCTGCATGTGGCTCACAGGTGGAAGGTAGATGCCTCCACAGTTGAAGTTAGCTGTTGGCCAATAATTCAAGACCTGGTCTGGCTTGTAGCAGAATCTGCAGTGTCTCTAGAAGAGTGACCGCTTGAGATGGAGAACTTCAGGCCAGTATAAAAAGTCGTATGTGGCACCAAAATGTCAGAGCTGGTGTCTTTTCAGTCACTGGTGTGTCAGCTTGTTCTAACTGCTGCCTCCCATAGAAGCTTTTCAGACAATAATCACTGTGGTTGTTTGTCATTACAGAAGTAACGCTGAAGGTCCATGTAAGTGATGCCAGCACCCATCAGCCAGTAACTGAAGCCTTCATTGAGATTTTTACCAACCAGATCTCCATTGCATCTGGAACCTCAGGAGCAGATGGCACTGCCTTCCTCAAGTTTCAATATAAGTTGGGCAATCAGCTGATAGTGACTGCTAGTAAACACTCATATGTGCCAAATTCTGCACCATGGAAACCTGTAAGATTGCCTGGTAAGAGATCTTTATTTTTATTCTGAGGTAAGACATTGCATATAAAGGAAGCTACACAGTTTTGTATGATGTGTTTCAATGCTTGAAATCCTGGGTGGGAGGAAAAACATCTGCACATTTCAAAGATAGTAACATTTATTCCTCATTTAAACTGCAGCAGCAAGGCTGAGCAGAGATTCACTCTCCTTCTGGAGGTCCTTAATACACTGCTACATCAGTTTTCAAACAACTGTTGGTGCTCCTACAGCTCCATAGAAAATAGAAATCTATTCCTGATCTTTTTTTTTTTATGGGAACTCTGTTTCCAAGAACTTTGGTTCAGCAGCTATGATGCACTCTTGCTTCTCTTCCAAGGTGTAGCAACAACTGTTGCACCATAGACTGTAGCGTACAAAAAAGTCCTGGTCTTCCATGTTCTTAACCATGTCAATAGAACAGTTTTAATCTGCAGTTATGTTATCCAGATGTAAGGGTTTGTACTAACTTTATTAGCATTGTTTTGCTTCATCCACAGGCAAACAAATATAACAATAATACTTGCATGTTAGTTTTTATCATAATGCCTCAGAACCTTACATTAGTTATTTGAGAGGAAAAATTGAGTCATGAAGTCTATTTCTGTACTGCTAAAAAAGCCAGATTGAGGGTGGCTTTCAAACCTTGTGATGTGACAGCTATATGAAGATCACATCCCGAGTTTCATCTGCCCTTCTTGTAATCCTCAGCTACAGTTAGGGTCCATGTAATTTGGGAATTTATACCTAAATCACACCTAAATAACACACACCTAGGTTTGATAATTAGCCTGGGCCAAGGCCATGTGAGGTTTTAAGTGCACTAATATTTAAATAGAGTATACGCTCCCAGGGCACTGTTTAATTCCATGCCTTGGCTCCATTTTATTTATTAATATCAACATAGCCGGAAGGACTGCGTGACTTGCTGCAAGGTCAAGTAGCAAATGTATTTTCAGAAGGGGGAAGGAACGTGAATCCCTTCAAACCCAGAATTGTGCTTTAGGCATTTCAACATGCTGTTTACTTATCTGCTTTCACTTGCTTCAGATAAGATAAGAGTGACTTCTTCCACATTTTCTGCACTGTATTCAGCCATGTTTTTCGTCTACTTAATGGAGCTACAGCAAAGACTTTAAGTCAAGCTCCTTGGGGTGTAGTGAAAGAATAAGAAGCAACTGGAAACAGTTGCAGGCAGAAGAGTTTCAAATAAGTAAAAGGCAACAATTAATTACAGCAGCAGCAGAATTGGAATAGATCATGCAGAAAGGTTGTGAAATCTCCACCTTTAAAAACATTCAGAACTCAGCTGGACAACCCCTGCTTGGTGGAAGAGGTGCTGTTCAGAGGTCCCTTCCAACCATAATTGTTCTGTGACTCTGTTTAGAAATTTCCTTTAGGTTTTCTTCTCTTTAAATAAGATGAAATGCAGGTTTCTCAGAATACTTCATGTGCATACTTCATTTAAATGATTAAAGTATGCAATAACCTTGCCTTGTGTCTCTTATCTTTCTAATTCACACCCTAGGTCTTTTGAATGGGATGTACTCTTCCATAGCCTGGAGTTTGTTTGGTTAGTTTTTTGTTTGTTGTTTTTCTTAAATACTGATTTTGAGGGAAGGGAATGAAACAGGGCACTTTTGTTTTAGTAAATCATTGAAGTTTAAAGAGCAGTAACTGTATAGGTTCCACAAAATCTTTCTTTCCATGGCTGAAACGTGAACTTAGCTCTGAAAGTAGATTCGTTTCACCTCTGATCCTCTCCCACTGAAACTGGTAGATAATGTGCCATTGATTTAATTGGAAGTAGAATCCTTTATTTTGCTTTCTGTACCTTGAACTTATTCCTTTCTTTGATTAAAGAAACAAGTTACAACTCAATGTGCCCTTCCTAGATTTAATAGAATTGTTTATTGAATTAGTCCTGAAAAGGTACATGACATAAAAGTTAGGATACTTAGGCTTTTATATTTTGTATTGACTAAGATGCCTATAGTCTTCAAAAAACTTTCCAAGAACTGTTTGTATTTAAGTGCCCTGTATTTAAATGCCTATCGTGCTTTTAACTAGCACAGTATAGAACTTTGAAAAAAATGTGCAAGTTGTTTTGTTGTAATTTTTAAGCTGGTTTGAATGACAGGGAACAGGCAGCATATCTCAGTCTTCATTCTGCAGTGTGCAGTCTGGACACACCCACACAGCTTAATTCCCATTTCCCAAAAATGCTTGTTAGCAGTCAGTCCTAGGAGCTGTGCCCCACAGAGCAGATCCTCCACTCTGAGAAGCATTCTACCCAGGGCAGTGTTTGGGCTGGTGTGCCATTCTGTGTGCTGTGGTGAATGAACTATGGCCATGTTTACCTCAAATGGGAAAATGATAACCATGAGCAGGGAGTAGGTTTGAAAGCTAAAGGGTGGTAATGTTTAAAGTTCTGCTACAGCAGAACTTTGCCAAAGGATCAGGATTCCTCTGTCACAGGCAATATGCATTAGTAATAGTGTTGTGCTGAAAAGCTGTGCATCACTGAACTTGTGATATTGTTGTAGTAGCTTCAAGGAGTAAGCAACAAGGGTTTTCTGTTCTTATAATTTGGCAGAAATTAACTTTTCTTACATTAACAAAAATAATTACTAGCTCTTTACTACTTAAGCAGGAGGATTATTTATTTACATAGTGATAAATGGTAGGAGGAAAAGATTTACGATCTCTTCTTCCATTAAAATATTTATCAGCAGAGCCATGACTCCACTTATTAACAGTTCATTAATTTAACATCACTTGAGTTGTTGAAGTGTTCGTGATGGAAGATGTGTTCATCTGTCTGCTCTTAACTACACTTAGATTTTTCTTTGTAAAAAATTTGGAAGAAGAGATCCAATTGGTAATCCAAGAGATTACCAATTTGTGACTGGTAATCCTTATTTAAAAGGACACTTCTTTTGGAGCAATATTCTGTATGCAATGAAGAGAGGGAGTTGCAGAGACAGCACAGTGCAGACTTTGTTGGCAGAGGCGGTGTCATGGTTTAACTCCAGTCATCAACTAAGTACCACCCATCTGCTTCCTCCTCTCCAGCCTCCATGGGGTGGGGAGAAGAATCATAAAAGGGTAAAACTGTGGGTTGAGATAAGAACAGTTTAAGAATTGAAATAAAGTAGAATTTTAGAAGAAGACTTAACAAAACGAGATTGGGGAGTAAAACCCAGTTAAAGCAAGTGACACACCGTACAACTGCCCATCCCATCCCTGACCCCTCCCAGACAACTCCCCCCAGTTTGTATACTGGTCATAACATTCTGTGGTATGAAATTTCCCTTTGGCTAGTCCAGGTCAGCTGTCCTGGCTGTGCTCCCTCCCAGGTTCTTCTGCAGCTTCGCACTGACAAAGCATGGAAAACTGCAAAGTCCTTGGCTTAGGGTAAGCGTTACTCAGCAACACCCACACCAGCAGTGTGTTACTGACATTAGTGTCATCCCGAATCCAAAACACTGCACTGTACCAGCAACAGAGAACAAAATAGTTGCATCCTGGCTGAAACCAGGACAGTCAGTCAAAGCAAACCATGGTATTCACTGTGGTGAAATACAGTTTTAGGAGCAAAGGGAGATGCTTACAGTATTTCTGGGAGAGGAGAGCTCATCTGGAATCTTTTACCTGTAAAATAAGTTTAAAAACTGGGAAAGCAGAGTATAGTATTTCAGGACTTGTCCTTGGCATAGCCATTCAGGGAAATGTATGTCCAGCTCTGGATCCATGCTTCAAGAAGAATGTTTTAAACTTTTATCAGGGTTGATTAAAAGATTGGAAAATACAGCTTACAGGGAAAGACTTGGAAGTGCCTTATTTATTTTGTTCACTAGCGAGAAAGTTCATGAGGTAATTTGATTATAGTCTATCAATACCCTCACAGAGAACAGGAAACGGGTAAGAGAGAATTCTTCTGTCTAGCAGGCCTGTATAAAAAGAAGATCAAATGGCTGGAAATCGAACCTCTATAAATTTTGATGGGTAAAGAGGCACATAGTTTAACTGCCCTCATAATTATTTATTAGAACATTGATGCTCTGATGTGTTCTTCACCACTGGACGTAAAATTGGAGTTTCTACACAACATATTTTCAAGTTTTGGTACAGCTATTAAATCTGCAGCAATAATTAATTCAGGGAAGGCTGAACCATCACTGTCATCCTCCTGGCCTTAAAAGCTGTGTCTTTTTGTCTTTGTCATGCTGAGAAAAGATTGTGCAGAAAAGCCCAAGGGAAGCTTTGAGGTTATATATTCGTTATAGTCTGGCATATATGGAAGAAGATGTTGGCATGGTTGATTGTATTGAGCTCCCCAGGGTGTCTAAATTATATTAGCTTTCTTCATACAAATTAAGTTATTGGAGTAAAGACAAATTTTGTAATTGCATGGCCTTAGTGCTACTTGCACTAGGCTTTCTTATGTTGCCTAATGTGTAGATCTGTTTCACATGTTGGGCATTGGAAAGAAAATACCCAGCTGTATTTGCAATAACAAGATATGTCACTTTTAATTATTTTAATGTTTGTGTATAGATCATTAATAGATATTTAAATACAACATAATAATATATATTATTAATAGATATGTAAATACAACATAATAATATCTATATTAATATATCATTTTTATATATATCATTTAGATGGCAGTTGTTTTCAGTGTGTTTCTCGTAGTTTTTTCTCCTTTCTACCGTACTTCTCCCAAACACTAAAATTTGCAATCTTTAAAAGGAGACTGTATTTCTTAAAGCAGAAATAGTGTTGTCTCCCTGTTGGTAGCTAATATCTATATGGTCTCTTGGATTAAGTAATGTGTATTAATTTAGAGGAAATTCATAAAATTCCAGAAAATCAGAAGAGTTTTTGTTGATCTTCTGTTGACTGTTCCTGGGAGTGTCTTCCTCAACTTGCATTTACTTCAGACTAGGATGAGTTCTCTCAAGGTATGGGATGCTTCCCAGTTACCAAAAATAACTATTCTGCATTAGTCTTCTCTTCTCCTAGCTTTGAAAGCCACATGTGGACTGCAGGCAGTCATGCTCCTTACTGTTTTCATACATGCAGGAGGCAGGTGGGCTCTGTGGCTAATTCCTTCCGTATTTTGGGTTTTTTGGGTCTGAAGAACTTGGTATGAAATTATATCCTGTTTTTCACTCTGCAATGATGTGTGTGCATACTGACACAGCCCCCTGCAAGGAGTGTCAGTACCCAGTGGGAAGGGAGGTCCTTGCAGGTAGGCTTCTTGCAGCAAATACCATTTATCCATCTCCTTACACACCACTGGTAGGATGACAGTAGTTCTGCTATAAATAGCACTTCCCTGATGTAGGTGGTGACTCAGTAAGTACATGTTGCATTTTAAAGCAAATTATTCAGACTTATTCATCATACTTTGCCTTTCTGTGTAACTTATGTAAGCATCTCAAAGTACTTAAAACTTATTTTCATTAAAATCTTCCTGAGGTAAGAAATATAGCTGTTGCACAGAAAAATAACTCAGCCAGACTGAGTTAGCATTTCAGTTCTCTTTATGTATTTTTTGTCTTTCTGTGGAGTTGGGAATTGCTTCATGTAAAGCATGAAACCCTGCTTTACACTGCACTCTTCAGTGCTTTGAGCTACCATGCATGACGTGCAGGAGTCAAAGCGTGGAACATTTTGTTTAGTTCAGTAGTTACTCTGGCAGTTTAACTGTTTGGTTCAGAAAATGCATGTGGTTTCTATCATGTATACAATATAATTTTAATCATTTGGGTGGCCTGCTTTTGCAAAAATGTGAAGAAAGTAAGCGCTGTTGTTGTTGGATTATGTTTATAAGAATTTAAATATATCCCACTTAAACCACTTCTCTCCCACAGTGTTCTCTTCACTGAGCCTCGGCCTTCTTCCTGAACGCTCAGCTACTCTGATGGTCTATGATGATGTAGTCCAGATAGTCTCAGGATTTCAAGGTATGCTGGCTTTGGGAAGTTGGAATTAAAATTTGAGGGACACTAAAGAAAAAGCCTGACAGCCCAGTGCTTTCTGAACTCTGTCCTGCGAGTGAGACTGGTATTCTGTGGGGGTTATTAGTTCCCTGAGGAATGCTTCTCTGTGGGATTGTTTTACCAAATTAATAGCTGAATTCATCCCTAACTGCTGTGACTAGGGAATTCAAGTTACACGGTAATAAATGAGTTTGGACTTCAGTGTGCCATTTGAGAGCTACAGATTAAATTTCTTGTGCTATCTGTTGGATGTTTTTTCATCTAGCCTCATTTAACCATCCTTGAAGTAGACATTTCCTGGTGTTGTTAATGTCTAAGATTTTTCTCTGGTTTTATTTTGTTTCTTACTTCCTAGTGTGAAAGACTTAGATGTTTAGGGCATAGAAAAACTGCAAATTTCTTGTATCTGCATTGTTGTATACCCAGTATAAACTTGCTTTTCCTGTGGACCCCTTGTCGGACTCCCTGCTAACCTAAGTCCCACACATTGAAACCCACTGTATTGGAAAAATAAAGTTTGAATAACCTTTTCCTAAGGCCAAGCACAGATGTTAAGCTAACTGTAGTATCAATCAGGGGAGCAGTGTTTTCTGAACTGCACAGTGAAGAATAAATAAAATGTTCATCTGACTTAGGGGTCTGATGTAAATTAGTCCAATTGATGTGCTAGCTAAAGAACAGGGGTTTTTAAAGATACTTTGAACCAGGGCATAGCCTTCCTGTGGGCACTTCTATTGTGCATAAATGGTGTCTTATTCACAATAAGTCTTATGCTTGCCATCATTTTAAACTCTACTAGATATTTAATAAACAAGGGAATGATGCCCTTAATAGTATTCCAAGATAACCTTGTTCTATCTGAAACAGTATAATACAGTTATGCCTTCCTGACATATTTTTTTTAGTTAGAAGCCATCCAGACACAATAGGCTTTTCATTAATGATAGCACTAGATATGACTGGAGCTGAAAATGCATTAAACAAATTAGGTAGCTGATGGAATGCTCAGAAGGAGCTGGAGAAGGAGCTGCTGTACATATATTCTGGAGTTTGAGAGCTGGATATTGACTAATGGGTAAATTAGATGGACGGTGAACTGTGTTAAAACACAAGAGATTCCATTAGGCAAGACATGAAACATTGTTTACCAATACATAAACAGTATTTAATCATGCTGTATTAAATACTCTTATTCGTATGCAAATATGTTGATATTATGCAATTAACTGAAAAAGAACAGTATTTTCATGTTCTCAGCTTCCTTCAAAAAAAAATGGAGGATGCTAAACGACTAGAGGGACATTTAACAGCTGAGTGAGACTCATAAATATTTTCAACATAATCTTCTTTCCTTCAGTGAATTGATCCAGTGTGTTAACAATATATGTAAATTAGAATAATGTAACTGCTTCTGCTGGGATATCAGAAAAAAAGGATAAAGGAAGAAAGTGTACCTGGAGTATGCTAAGGATTGGAATTTGAACTCACAGTCTTGCCCAGTAAAATCTATTTTACGGGTCCAGTCCTCATTTCTTTTCTTGGGACTTCTCTTGTGATGAAGTCTAAAAGAAAGACAGCCTAGACATTGTTCCAGTATTTGAATGGAGCCTCTCTAGTCTCGATCCAAAATCCTTGTGACCTAGTTTTTCTCTGTTATTTCTCTAATTTACTTCCCAGTAACCTCATGCTCTTTCAAAAGAGTTGATCAGGAGTTACCTTAGTGCAAAAATGAGAGCAAACCAGAACTCATTATACCAGGAACAGGCTGGGAACACTGGTGTTTGAAGCACCAGTCAAAGGGAAAGAAAGGCCTGTCTTGGTACACTAAGTTACCAATTGCATTTGAATAATTAATCAAGCAAGCGATGTATTATGCAGTTCAGACGTTTGTCTGAGTTGATGCAGGCAGCTTCATTTTCATGATGGCATTACAATCCACTGCTCTGCTCTGTCAGTAATTGTGAGGGATGGGGCTTGCCAACCACTGGGTCATTTCAGTTATTTAATACCAGCACAGTGATGGGCTGAATTTCAGCATTCAGTGAATGGAAGCTATATGGGGACTCTCTATCTGTCTCTGACCTATGAGCAACCAGAGCATGAATTAGTGAGACTTCAGATGTTACTTCACATAGATTAAACCTCAAATGCTGGCCACATGTCACACATCCAGTGTGACACGAGGTGCCTTACAGGGACACCTTGAGGTTACATCCTCAGGAGTGTACTGGCAAACTGGAGCTGACAGCATGTAAATCTGGCTGATGTGTTGACAAGAGGCTGTTTAAAGAAGGTAAGATCAGTGCTTTGCAGTATTTACCTCATGGCACACACCATGTGGAAAGAGCTCACATGCACATTTTACATTTAAATGTGCTTGGGTTTTATAAGTAAAAAATGGATTTTTTAAGTAAAAACTATGTATCTTCAGTAATAGAAGCAGTACTAAAAACCCACTCCCAGTGATAAGTGATGACTTGTTGAAAAATACTCTCAAGAGTCTGGTCAGCACAAGTTTCTACCACCTTCAGTAAATCTACAAAATCCACTATGGCCTCTGGTAAGGGAGAACATTGGATTATCTTCCAGCAAGGTGGTGACAGAAGGTGAAAGCCTTGGTGAGCCTTTCCTCACAAGCCTTTCTCTGGAAGCTCCCAGTCTTCTGCCCCTTTGGAGTCTCTTGCCAGGTGTGGGAGACGCAGTTGAGGAACTGAGGGGAGAGTCAGGGTGAGTGGCAGGTTTTGGGTGAACATCAGTATGGAGGAATTTGTTTTTCTAGGGTGTGTGAATTAACTACTCTGCACTGATTTATTAAATGTCTCTGTATGCACTATCACAGAGGAGGCTGTTTCTTCACCCTCAAATCTTGTATCTGAGTTAACTGTTGCACACGTTTCCTGCCAAGCTTGGGGCTCAGCCAAGGCTTTGTACTGCTTGTAGGATTGAAGGAACTGAGGTTGGCTTTCTGAGTCCTCCTTATCTAGTTAAAATTTGGCAGCTCATGGCTCTCTCAGTGCTAAAATCCACCAATTTTTTTTAATAGAAAACCCATGACCTACTGTATTACAGACTCAACAACAGTTACTTGTTTTCTGATTTTTGCTTAGTTTGTATTTTTGGAAATAAAACATTAGTTCTTGGCAAATTGAATAATGCATCTTAACCAGAGATGTAGACAGCAGAAAATCCTACAATTTTACATTGATCTATTGGTGATAATCCTAATGCCAGTTTTGTTGTGGGTTTTTTTTTTTTCCTGTGTTGTTACTGTGGGTATGTATTACCCGTGGGCTGTAGGAGCCCACTCAGCAGCGCAGTCAGAGGGTTCCAGAGTGCCTGAGCACATCAGTCCCTGAGGTGCAGCAAACTCCTACAGTATTGCAGAGCACACAGGAGATAAATCCTGCCTGAGTTTGTTGCAGTGAATTTACTTAATCTTTTTATAGTTTTCCATTTATGTCTAGAAATCAGATAAGAGAGATTTCTTCCCATTTTACACAGGTGCTGTTTAATGACTATATTAAACACTTAAGGATACTGCCAGTCTTGAGAGCCTGCTGTAAGCACTTAAATGTTTCAGAAATTAAAAAATAAAAGCAATTTTATAGCTTTTTTCTGCAGAATTACCAAACAAATGACAACTATCAGCTCTTTGGAGGTGCTTACTCCTGTATACAGACTGTTTTTTGGCCAATACAACATTTTATTCTGTTGAGTTTTGTTTTCTAACAGCTAGAGCTCCTGCTGGAAAATTATGCAAGAAAAGATTCCAGTCTCTAGGTTAATGACACTGGCAGCTACAAGGCTTAGGAGCAAGTCAAGCTCGTTATTCTTTCTCACAGTGAAGCTACATGTAACCTAAAAGTGCTGCCAGAGACTAATGGGGGAAAAGATGCAAAATTCTTTTGAGTCGACATCTTTGAATCACATAGTCCAGTGTGAATTAAGAAGAAAACTGCTTGCCTCTTGATTTTGTGCTGTGTGGGAAGTGTTCTGTGTGTATTCAAAATAAGCTCTGGAGAATACAATAGCTTTTGATTTAAAAATTAATTTGCATGTTGTGCACACAAACTTTCAGATGGAGTCTTGCTGTGTGTTGCTAAACAGTATTAATGGTGAGTATCCTTTGAAAAAGGCTATTGACTTTATAAGCTGGGATTTAAATGAGACATGAAATGCCATAGTACATGAAACAGTCTTAAATCATGTTGCAGCAAAGACCCTTCAATTAACACCTAGTGAGCTTGAAAGAAACGCTAACACTGTACAAGACAGAGGAAAAGACAGAAATCTTACATCCCAAGTAATCTGGTTTTATTTAGATGTGTTCTTTGCATGGGAAAATATGGAAAATCTTTTCACCCAAGGTTTGTCAACTTAATCTGTCATCCAGTGAATTCAGTAGTGACTGGTCTGAGTTCTAGAGTTTGTTTTCATGGCCAAAGTTTTGCAAAATCCAAATACAGAAGTTACATAACTTAATTGAGACTACAGGTAGAACTGTCTCTTAGAAAATAATTTTGAAAAGTATAAACTACATTTATCTTGCTATTTCAAGGAAAACAAAATTTGAACAAATATGGTGAACTAGATGCTTTCCTAAGCTTTTGCATACTCTACCTCTGAACTTAGTTTTGGTTTCACCTATACTAATTAAAAGAGGCATGTAGTGGAAGTGAAGGAGAAACAACATAGCCAGAAAAGCTTCTGACAGTAGGTGCCTCCACAATTTTGCTCTGGAATACTTGTGGAGAAATAATGGCAAATGCAAAATAAATGTAAAAATATTGGTTTTCCGTCTTTCATAATGGCCTTCTAATGTCTCTGTCCTTCCCAAGCTACTGCAATTTATAATGAAAAAAAATGTAAAATTGCTTCCATGAATATGAACACCTAAATATTCTGCCCACCTTGGATATAAAGTCACTTTTAATGTTTTTAGGTGCACGGACTCAGCCACAAGTTCACTTTCAGAGAAGATCTGTGAAATTGCCAGAGAACACTAGCTACAGTGATTTGACAGCATATCTGACTGCAGCCAGTTCACCCTGGGAAGTGGACAGTTTCCCTTATTTGCAGGGATTAGATGGAAATGGAACAGGTAACCCACTACTTTGGTTTTGCTCTGATTTCTTATTGGCCCAGGGCTTCACTTTTGATCCTATAATTTTTTCCATTCCCCATTCCAGCAAAGATGCTTTCAGATTTGAGTGACTTCATATCTTGAACTGCCCTACTAGTATGCCGTACCAGTGAGCAAGAGGGCAAGGTCTGCTATCCCTCACATGGGGCCACTGAATAGCAAAGATGAAAACTCCTTGGCCTTGGGATATCAGATGAGTTCGTCACAATTTTAATTCAGAGCCGAGTCTCCAAATGTGCTGCATGTGCATGTAAAAGGTGGAAATTAATGTGAAGGAACAAGAGAGAATTTTAACTTGAGGATGCCATAAAATTCTTCATTTTTTTTTCTAAAAATAAATAAAATGCCTACTATAGGCATTTATACTGTGTTGTTTCAATGGCTTCATTGATACTTTTGAATGTAGCCAAAATGTGCAAATTTGTCTAGCACCAAAGAGAAAACAATGAATATTCATTGTAGAAACACAACCACTGTTAAATTCAAAGTTGTAATACATTTTTATGACTGCAACTGCCTGCTAGTCTTTTTCCATTTTTAATTCAGTCTTGAGTGAAATGACTGGTGTTTCATAGGTAAGAGAAGAATAGCAGAATCAAGAGCAGAAACCTTCAAATTCTTAAAAGGCTGGTGTGAAAAGGAGAATAATTTGTTTTCTGTGGCTGTAATGGGTTAGAAAAAGATCAGTGGCCATGCAGTGTAGCAAGAGAGATTCAGGGTAGTGATTAGGAAAACCTTGCTATGGTGAGGATAGTTTAAGCTGTAGAATTACTTGTTTGAGGGTGTTGGAGAGAGTTAGACAGTCACCTGTGAGGATGGCAGAGGCATAGCTGAGCTTGCTTTGAAGCAGCCTGAATATTCCCTTGAGGTCTCTCCCTGCTGTTTCTCAGGATGCATTTACTTGTGATGTGTTGATCTGAGTGACTTTGAATGCTATGTCATGTGTGTAAATGGTAGCTTGCTAGCTTCCCCCTTCTTCCCTTTGTACAAATCTGCACGTCTCCTTTTCTATTACAACAAGAAATGTGTCTGCAACCTTACTCCAATCCTTCTGTCTGCTCCAGTGAGTAAATCTCATCCTATCTCATTCTGTCTCCCTGTCATTTTCCTATTCTCATCTTCAACCTTCCATTTTCTCTTTCATACTCCGACATGATCAAAACCTCTTTATCTTTTTCAAAATGAAGGAATGCATTTGATCTCCCGTATTTGTCTACTTCCTCATCTCCTTTCTTTTTATCCGTAAACCAACTGAACAAACTGCTGGCAATGTGTGTGGGATTGCTCTTTCCCAAATCTTTCCTAAGTACTCAGCAACCCGGCTTCCCGTTCTCACATTTACTTAGTGATCACAGGTCTTGCCAAGGCTTCAGATGATCCCATCTCATGGGAACTGCACATTGGGTATTGTCTTTCTCCTGTTTTACCTCCTAGCTCCCTCTAAAACAGATTAATGCAGCCTTAGGTTTTTTAGTCTTCTATATTCTTGCATGACAGAAACTTTTCTGCTTGAGCACACGGACCCTGGATTTGACGTTTAGTTTTCAGGTAAAACTGTGTTGTAAAGGAGCAAAATGGCTGGCAAAGAAATGGTGTTTAAGAGACTGAGAAGAGCCTTGTTTTCCAAATACTGTAGTATTCAGTATGGTATAACACAGACTACAAGTGCAATGTATTTTATTATGCAGTATAGTAGAAGTAAAATGTCCTCTGTCTCTAGTAGAAGACTCTCCTGATGTGGAAACATGAAACTTTAAAATCCTGAAGTTAGACTGACATCCTTTTCTCATCTACAAGTGACTTGGTGAAGACTTGGCCTGGAAAACTTTCAAAAACATAAAAATGAGGTCAACACCTGCTGGAGAATTTTTAATATTTTTGTTCTCAAGAGAAAAAGAATATTTACAAATTTTAGAATTTTAAAATATTTAGCATTGATTTGCATGGGAAATTTTGGAATTCCGCAGATCACTGTCTCTTCCCTCTCTCCCTCCTTTCCTTCCCCCACAATTACTTCTCTGTTCTTTCACAATTTATTTACATGTCTATAGTGTTTTGGTGAGGTCGCTTCATTTAGGTCCCTCAGTATTTGTCCAGAGTGGCTTTGTAGTAGTTTTAGCTAAAACCTATTCTCTATGAGTTCAACATTTTATGAAAAATAAAGTAAATAAACTGGATGTTGAATTAGTTATACAGAGCAGTGAAAATTCATGGCCATGAATCAGCATGTTGTAAACATAAAAATTTGAAGAATTTCACTGCAAGTAGTGACAAGCCTGTATAATGTTAGCTTATTGTTTATATTAATCACCAGTTGGAGTGCAGGAGGATGGTTTCACAAAATCTTGTCCTTTTAACCCAACTAAACAAAACTTTCTGTCATCTGCCTCAATGGACCAAGCTGGCTGATAACCATTACTCCTCTTGCTTTTCGTGGCTGCTTGTTTCTTTATAAAGCGTCATGTCTGAACTGACAGTGAATTTTATCTGATTATTTTTAAAGCTCTTTACAGGTCACTAGATGTCAAAAATGACAAGAAATAAATGAAAGCTGACATTTATCGAAGTCTATTTCCATTTAATCTGTGTGTGTGCTTATCAGTTTTATAGGACATGAGAGTTTCATAAGCATTGATTTTAATTTGCCTTCACAACAAAAGAGAGAAACATTTTGTCTTTTTAATGAGCATTAACATACTGTACAAGGTGGCAAACTGGAGAATTATTTCTTCTTGCTAGAGGTCAGTGGATTTCAGAAATTTTTTCATCTTCTAATACAAATTGTTCAGTCCAGTGCTGATCAAAGTATTAGTGCATCTTAATTAAAAATTGTGTTTCACCACCAGAATGCTTTTTCTGGGGCTGAAAAGTAATTTTTACAGATATATGCCATATCAAGATAGTAATAAAAGAAAATTTTAGAGCTTTCAGTATCTAAAAATATGTAAAATATAAAACCTTATTTTATCCTTTATATTAATCTAAAATCTGAAGTCATACAGTTTTTCATTTGGAATTTGTACACAAAAAAATGTCTTCAGGATACAGTACTTGGCAGGAGGATTTTCTTTGATACCAGCCTGAAAACCTTTGTGGCCCAAGTCCTGGGGTCAGATATCAATCTGACAGAAGTTACGCATGCACGGCAGAGGCAGTGTATTAAATGATCAGGAATAAAGAAACAACTTTTCCTTCCTCCAGTTCCTTCCTCTGTCTTGCTGTTTTGTATTCTCAGGTGTTAATGGACAATACCATTGGAGCCTATATTTACAGATGCATGGGTAGGCTGGCAACCTTTCCCTATAGCCCAGCTGAATTTTCAAAGCTTACTTGTCTGGTTTTTGATCGGTTGGCTCTGTGTCTCTCCTACATGGGCACCTTTAGAGTGCCTGTTTTCCCAGTGCTTTAACCCCTCTGTAAGGTCAGCTTCTGCCCCTCCGTTCACAGTCACTGAGGGCAGTGTGTGTGTTCCTTGCACATCAGCTGTGTAATGCTGACACCCACCTGGAAACCTGGGCAAAGTGTGCATCAGACTAGATGCTTTCATAAATGAGCCACATTACTTCTGGTTATTTTCCATTTCTTCAGTTTGCCAATATTGTGAAATCCAAGGAATTTAAAATTCTGTGAAGTTTTGTCACCATTTTTCCCTTCGCTTTACCACTTCCCCCACCCCTTTCCTGGTCATGTCTTTATTTATTTGGTGTCTTTATTTTAGAGACATCAAATTTAATAAAGGCTATTCCTTGAGATTTAACCAGAGTTACGAGAAGCCATGAAGGTCTGTCTCAATGCTTTCCCAACCATTCCCTCAAGTGTACTCATCCTATTGAGCACTGTCACTGGGATACCTCAGGATACCTGAGTGCCACGTGGTGGCCCACCACTGCTGGTGTGAATATGCCCTCACAGGCAGTGTGCAATGTAAGGCACCAGGCTTACAGTGGGGCAGTACCCCATCCCTGCCAGCCAGGCATCCCTCTTCCTTCTCCCTGATTTGCCCCCTGGCAGGAAGAGCAGCTGCAGAGCCCTGGAGCCAGCGCAACAGAGGCAGCAAGGATGGTGCTCTTAGCAGCTGCATGGACCTAGGGGGCTCAAGCTCCTTGCAAAACTGGAAGCTCCATCTCTTCCTATCTGAGCTACTCATGCTATTGCTTTGAGCTCCAGATCTCTGGTTTAAAACTCAAGAGGTTTTTTTTCACCTGTTTACATATATCTGGGATATTGGTCCCTGTCATTGATTTATTGGGTTAAATCATTGCAGGATTATAAAGCTTTTTAGAAGTATGTTGTCATGAGGTAACATTCATTGGCCACCAGTTTAAACAGAAAGACTAATTAATGTCTTTGATAAGAAGATAACACTGTATATACTTATAATCCAGTTAGCATGGTTCTTTTCAGTGAAAGTCCAAAGTAAATGCAACTTGGCGTTCCTAAACATGTGACCAGTCATTTGTGAGGTGCCACTGCTTATTATGGTGGTTATTAGTTAACAATATGGGCTTTTGAGGTTATGATAAAGACTTGTAAGATTTTTTTTTTTTTTTGCCATGAAACTGTGTTATGCATAGAGGTTTATTTCAGATGAATTAACATGAAAAAATACATGCAGGAGACCTTTACTCTCCAACAACACTGTAGTTTTTTTGTCTTCACATTTTTCCAAAATTAGGTGAAAAATAGACCAAACACATCTTCCTTCAATTTTGTGGCTTGGGTTTGTTTTTTTTGGCAGGGGGATGGTTGTTTGTTGGCTGGCTAGTTGGTTGGCTTAGAGTTCTTTTGTAAGGCAGGGAGGAAATTGCTGCTGCCATCCCTTGAGAATTACATGGACGCCGTACTGCGGCCTTGAACCACACAGGTATCCCTTAAATTCTGTACATTCTGTAGTCACAGTGTTCATTCACTCTCTCATTAGGGAACAGCACCAGGTATGACCTCACCCCTGTCACTGCCGTCAGCGTCCACCTCCTCAGCAGCGATGGGACCCCCGTCCCCGTGAACGGCCCCATCTATGTAACAGTGCCTCTGCCAGCAAACAGCAACCTGAAACACAATGCACACGTTCCAGCATGGAGGTTCGACCAAAAATTTGGTAGGTAGCATCTCATTGTGGCTCCCCAGATGGCTTTTGTTTTCTGTCTAAAAGAAGGGCTAATTGAGTTTTACTGATCAAGTAATATATGGTATATATGCAAATATACTTGACTTAGCATTACGTGCCAATTCTAAACAAAATTTTTTGTAAATGTACCATTTTTCAGTTACTAAATATTTTATTGAAAGACTTGAAAGAGCTGCATTTCACCCACAGGCTGAGAAGAAGAGGGATATATTCGCTACAGCATTGAATTGGAAGTGTGTAGAAATGGAAACTTGCCTTATCTTTGCCAGCAGCCAGCTGTCTGACCTTGGGTCCCCCTCTTGGCTCAGGCTCTGTTTCCTGCCTGCCAGATAGGAAATATAGTACTGAC
The DNA here is from genome assembly GCA_027886175.1 of Phylloscopus collybita. Lineage (NCBI taxonomy): Eukaryota > Metazoa > Chordata > Aves > Passeriformes > Phylloscopidae > Phylloscopus > Phylloscopus collybita. The sequence goes on from JAJNNQ010000002.1 coordinate 20,050,177, forward strand.
TTCTTTTATTAATCAGTTTGAGATTTGCTAATACTGTCAGGAAAATACATGTAAGTGATTTAAATGAATTTTTAAAAAGAAAAAATCATGAAGTGTTTTGAAAAGACAGAATAACTAATTAGTAACATTTGTAAAATGTACCCAAGTTTGTGTATTACAGAATAGTGTCTGCCTTTGTGAACAGGAGTTTTCCCAGAAATATATGCTTTAGGCTTTTTTTTTTTTTAATTTATTTTCTTTATTTTGTTGCTAGCTGGTACACTGTACTGGCCTTCTTTACAGCTTCAGATTTTAAAGGGTGAAGGAGTGCATAAGTCCTGTCTTAGTGATCCCCCTTCAGTTATTGTATTGTGCTTTCTGAAGTATGTACCAGATGGTTGTTAAGAAGAAGGAGAGTGGAAGGTGAGAAAGGTAGATGCTGAGAGAAAAAGGAGACAGAAATATGTGTCTGTACAGACAATCAGTGGGGGTTTGTCCTGCAAGCAAATGTTTTGGGTCAGCTGATGATTACACCTAGAAGTAGAGGAACAAGCATGAAAGCAGCATGTTGGAGGAAGAGCAGGTTGAAGGGGAAAATAATGTTTTTGTTTATCACCTACCTCTGTTTGCTGAAAAAAAAAAGATGTATTTTCAAACACTATGCCTATGAATCTTCTTGTAGAAATTGTCTGTATTAGAGGGTAAAGCAGTAAGATTTAGTGAAGAGCAAATTTGAATATGATGTAAAGTAGAATAGTAGAAACAAGAGTGCAATGAATGGATTTGGCTTTTCCCTTAACTGTGAAACAACACTTCTCTAGTGCTGACCTGGCAATAAGCTTCACTATATTCTTCCTGAAACTGAAAAATTTTTCTAGAAACTATTTTGTTTTCCCTTGTTAAAAAAAAAAAAAAAAAAAAAAAAAAAAAAAAAAAAAGGGAAAGAAAACAAACAAACTAACACAAAACAGGGAAGACTGAGCTTACTTTCCCCATAAGAAGGAGTCCTTCCCCAGTCCTTCCTGTCAGCTGTGCTAGAGCTGCAGCCTGCCTCATTGCTAGTTACTCATTGCAAATAAATGGTTCTGATTTTAATTATGGAGCCTTTTCATTTATGGCCAAATTTCCATGCCCCTGCAGTGAGGCCACAAAAGTTCTCTCTTAGTATGGAATATGGTTTTTAATTTTGTATATAAAGAGCTAGCTACTCTATTCTGTGTATATATATATTAGTATAGATCAGTATGGGTTAGTTAATTAGTGTTGCAGGCTTGAGTCTCCCAGTCTTGAGACAAGTCCAGCCTTGTTTGATTTATGGCAAACTACTGGAGCACTTGTGTTATTGGGAGAAGGCATGAGGACTGCTAAACAAAATACATCTTTGTCAGGCCACTTAGCTTCACAAAGCTGTGGATAGCAAGGTATTGAAGATGATATGCTCAGGCTCCAGCTCACACTTCAGCTGAAGTAAGCATCTTTCTGTGCAACCAGAGATGTTGAACAAAGATGCATTTTAAGCTCTGACTGCAGCATGCCAGTTCTAGTAGAATTTTGGCCACATCCCAACCAATTTAAATTAGAGTAGCTTAATTTAATAAGTCGAGCAGCCACACTATCTTGTGTAAGCTACTTTAACACCCTAAGGGCTGTCAAACTAGCCATATGTAGCATGAGCATGGTGGTATCCTGTCATTCCACATCCCTGTTGTGCTTGGACTATGAAGGGAGATGGATGGATAATGGCTGGGATGGCTCCATACTGGAGAAATCCTTAGCTGGCAGGTGAGTTGTTGTAACCCATTTGCACTACCAGATCTGTGCCTTGTCAGGACAGGACCTCTAACTTTATTATTCTGATTTTGTCTTTCATTTCATGGTTGTTTTTTTCAGTGCTGGTTGTGTGTTGGTCTCTCCTCAATAGATTTCCAGTGGCTTAAATTTTCATGCTTTTATCTGAACAGTGAGTAAATGCCACAGATAGAAAACTGTGACTATCTTACCAGGTGCTTACAGCACTTCTCTCTTGTGGATTAGCAGTACAGTGGCCACTTGCAAGCCATTGTTTTTGTTTAGAGTCCATGTGGTTGTCATCATTACTGCATGAAATACAATTTCTGCTCTAAAAAGCAGATATACTTTTCACTTTTAGAAGACAGGGAGAAGTGACAGAAGTACTACAGAGATATTTTAATCCTTAGTATCTCATACGTTTTGCTGAGCTCATGATGAACTAATAGGAACCCAGAGGCATCTGACTGGAAGTGCAGAGATTTTCATAGTTTCCACAAAAATGAGGCATATTTGCATCTTATGGCAGCCAAAAATAACTAATGGCTTTTTAGGATGTTTATCATAAACAATCTGTATTTTCATGATCATGCTTTCTATCCTTGGGAGAGAAGCAGGAGAAGCAGCATAGTCTGCTTAAGGCTGAGAGTGGCTTCACTGACACTGATGAAACGAGCAGCCAGAAAAGGCAGGCTGACATCAAAACAAGACAATCTGCTGCATTTATTTCATACTGTTCCAAATGAGATTTTTCATTGTGAAACAAACCTACTGCCTTGTGTGCACAGCAAGCAAATTAAAGCAATAATACCATTTTGAATAATTAATAAAATGAAGATCAGCTGTCAATGCCCTGGAGATGTTTTAAGGGTAAGCGAATACACGTAACCTTGTTCTTGTGTTGGTCCACCACCGTTTCCTGCAGCGTTTCTGAGTGTTGGCAATAATAAACACAGATGCATTGATGTTATGGAGACATTACATGCTGAAATGCAACTTAATGGCTTCATGCTGTGGACATACCCGTGTCTTGTGTTTCACTCTACTGTGGGACAGTGGTTTTATTTCACGGTATGCACTTAAAAGGTTTCGACATAGAGACAGTTCTAGGTTTCATCACAGAGACAGGGATGCTCATTTCTATAATCAGGAGTGCTCAGTAGTGTTTTCTGGGGTTTGGGTTTGTTTTTTTATCCTAACAAGTGCTGTGTTGGATTTCTCAATATCTGAGGAGGCTGACATTTTTTTTTCTTTATCTGTAAACAGATGGTTGGGATCATGACTTCTTCCATATATATTTGCCTTGATGTCAAGTAGGATTTACGGCTGTATAATTAATCTCTCTATTCTTGGACACCAAATTTTTGTTCAAAACTTCTTTTTAGCCTTGTCCTCCTTGGTCAGAAATACCATAGATCCCAGTAGAAATGAAACTTTCTGCCTCCTGTGTCATCTCCAGCTTGCAGCAGCTGGACTGAATAACACAGCACTTGCTCAGCTGTATTCTCCTCAGCCCCCATTTAAATGGTTTATGTTTTATGTTAAGGTGTCTGGTTTTCATTGGATTCAGTTAGCAAAACTGTAAGTCCAGCATTCTCCATTTTAAGTCCTCAGTTTTGTTCCATGTGGTATGAAGGCATTATGTTGCACCTAGACTTCTAGATCCACATCTGGAACTGTATGAAGGACTTAAAAATACTACCAAATATTCCAGTGTGCATAATATAAAAATGAGATTTATTAATATGATGCAGCTTCTAGTTAATTATTCCCATCAAATAATAGGAAAATATTTTCAACACTGTTTTCAGTTGTGTAGCAAAGGACTCTGGAGAGGAAGTGTTAAACCTTAGCCCTTTTGTTCATCCTCCTTGAAATATGTTACTTCTTGTGCACTACATGTAGATGAAGTTTGGAATACCATGTCTCTGTTCTTCCTTCTCTCCAGACACTTGTTTGTACATTTTCGACGTGATCTTGTTGTTTTTAAATATGTGGCTTCTTTGCAGAGGAGGATGTTTTCCCAGTGCTTGAAGTTTCAGCCCTGTGTTCATGTAAAGTGATGGCAGAATATGGAGAAAAGTATCTTGGGGAACTCCTTGTAACTTCATAAAAAACTTTATGTACTTTGCTCTTCTGTACTTTATGTACTCTGCTCTTCTTGGTTGGTGCTTTCTGACTGTATTTAATACCATAATAGATTTCTAAATGCATTTAGAAGTCTGGTACTTTTTTTTTCTGTGTGACATTCTGCCATCAGTAGTAAAATTTGTATTGATTTTTGTAGAACCAGAATTTCCAGATGTTCCTTCCTCAGCACAATCAAGATGTTCTCTGTGCTCAAAAGAAGTCATGAGGATATACTTATGTGTAAGCAGTATTGGTGCCTACTTAAACTAGACTAGAGTTTTGTAGAGGTGAAATGATGCTTGCTTTTTATTCATAGTATTTATAGGGAGAGAAGGACAGCTACTGTCAGGCAGAAAATGTAAGCAGATTACTGTACATCTACTTGTCTACTTCACTGTTCATTGTTCACAAATAAGATTATTTATAGAAGTCTCAGATTTAAGTTTCCCATGTGGTAGTAGTGATATATAATCCACTGAAAGAAAATATTGTCTTATAGTTTAAAAATAAAACATTTCTTTTTGTTGTGAATTTGATTAATTTCTGACTGCCACCACATTCATAACCCTGTGTGACTGACAGAAAATAATAATTTAACAGAACTACTTGCAACTTGATCAAACACTGGGTGGGAGTTTGTGGCTCTGACCTTGGAGAGATGGTCTGCATTTGGAGTGCATGCAGTTGCACACATGGCCTGGGACTTCATCCACTTCTCCATGAGCTTTAGTGGGTTTTCTATGCATGAGAAATGGACATGCTCAGGAAATCACATTCCTTGCCCCCAAAGGTTTGAGCTTAGTATAATCAGATCCAGAACGTGCAGTTCTAGACCAGATTCATTGGTGATATGGAGATTGGTTTGCAAAGGTGAAAAACACAGAAGTTCAAGGTTAAGCTGTTTCTGTGTTTAAAAATTCCTTGACTATCTGATTTTGACTTTCTTTTTAATTTCAGCTGGAAAGCTTAAATTATTTTTAAGACTAAATACACTAAAGAATACAGGTTCTTAACTAACTGTTCTCAAAGAATTTCGTATTTTGTGTGTTGCCATAGAAATAGCAGCTACCAAACCCAGCTTTTTACCACGTACAATGTCTACATAATAGGTGCAGATACCATTTCAGGGTATTAGACAGACCTCAACATTGAAAGGAAAAGAAGCTCTTCCTCTGATGCTTCACAGTGTAGCTCACTGAGGTATGTTCTCATTCATGATTCCTCTGGAGAGGATCATAGGAGACAGTTGTGCTTATTTATTAGTGTGTGTTTTCAAAATGGATGCTGTAGCTTACACATATGACAGGGAGTGAATGGATTGTTTAATTCTCTGCCCACCTCATACACCATTTGAGCTGCATTTACAGCGAAGGGGATGCATTATGGCATGATGGTGATGCTTAAGGGAACATTGAAGGAATAAGGTTGGTGCCAAAGTGCAGTGATCTTTGTGCAAATAATCTACTAATATGTAGTCAAGGAAATAAAACTGGATACAGATTCCTGGCTTCTGGGAGCAGGTTTGAATAATGTAGTATCGTGTAGATGGCCCTGCAGCTCCACCTATAGAAGCCATGGCAGGAGAAGGTGGGAAGAGGCAGGCATCCAAACTTCAGAAGTGGAGAAAAGACCTTTGTGCTTCTGCAACTGCCTCAGTTGAAGAGGACCTGGAGATTGGTGGGAATCCAGGCAGGAAGTGGGTAGTGCCTGGATGGGGCTGGAAGGAGGCTGAGGACCTGGGAACCCCTCCCTCTGCAGCCTTGCAATGTTAGATCAAATCCCAGTGTGCCTCTGCTTCCACTTCCAGTTTGAAAAGTAGAAACTGAATGTGAGTGTCATGTGAGGCTGAAGGAAGGAAAAGACATGCAGTGTTTTGTGCATGTGCTTTTATTTATTATTTGTTCTATAATTTTGTCAGTAACTGAATATGATTAATAACATGGTAAAGCTAATTCTAAAGGCAGTGTCTTTCACATATGCCAGTAACTAGGGATGGTGGTCCAACTAAGCTTTTCCTTTTGAAATACAATTGTTAACCAGTAATTATGTATGGAAGTAATTTTCTTTAATAAGTCACTTCTGTTCTGCCGTTCTGGAAGGAAATACTGAGGGGACCAAAGCAATCCAAGCAGTTCTGTGTACAATGTGCCCTGCCTTCTGCCCAGATATAATTAAGATTATTAAATAATGAAAGCTGGTGTGTTCTTTTTGTTAAACACTTGACAGGTGATTTAAGGGGAAAAATGAGAAGAGGTGGAAAAACCCACAGAGCTTCTCAGGCACAATAATAAATTGAACTCATAGATTTCCTTGCCAAATCTTCAAGGTATGAGGGTAAAAGCATTTCCCTTTTAGTTAATGAAATAATGGTGCTGCTGCTAGAACAGGAGCAGGATTTAGCCCTGGAAGGGTTGTGTAATAAATTCTGTAAGAGTGGAAGAATAATGAGGGTATGGGCTCTCAGAGCAGGGACGTTTATTTTTTGCTGTTGCCTAGTAACCCTGAAAACAAAATTGCAATATTAACTTAAATACTACGAATTTTTAAACCCGTGTGTATTGGAGGGAAGCTGAGGAAGAGAGTAAGCTCCACTAATATTCAGGAAGGAATTTTCAACTTCCATTTCAGCTTTTAGCTTTTTAGAAAATGAACAAAAGTAAAACCAAAAATCCCATCCTTCTCTAGTAAAACTTCCCCTCCTGATGCAGATTAGAGGTGATTTTCAGTTGGAAGAAGAAATCTGATAAGCAGCTTTCAACTGGTAGAATGAAAAGCTACAATTTATGTATGTCATAACATGCTTTAGGAAGTTCTTTTCACAAACTTGCCCTTGATTAACTCTTCATAATAACACTGCCATTTGCAGTGTCTAAATCAATTACTTCTAGAAGCACTTTTAGTATATTTTGAATATCCTTTGCTGTCCTACCCTGTCTGACAACAACCTGCCTCATTTCTTTTGACACGTATATCTCTGTTTAACCATGAATCTCTGCCTTAGCAGGGCAATGTTATGAGACATCCTAGGCAGCACAAAAGAGATGCATGCTGAAAGAAAAGCACTTCTCATTAAGGAATATTTATTTAAAACATCTATGCTATTAAGCAGTACAGTTACAAGTACCTTTCTTTTCTTTCCAAAGTGCTTTTGTCCAGGGAAGGTAATCTTGTGACTAAAAATGAATTCATGTTTAATTTACTGTCTTTCTTATTAAATCCTCTTATTTGTCAAACCTCTTGGATGGAAATAATTCATGTTGTAAATAAAATAGTTTTGGTTACCTGCTTGAGTGGGATTGGATGATCCTATTGCCAGTTAAAAGAAACAAAATGAAAAGCAAACAGTCTTTGATCAATGGAAGAATTTTCTACCAAAAGCTCACATGTAAAAGTAATTTATGGAAATAAACCACCATAGCTACCATATATTTAAACACAAGTATATTTGTGTTTTATGACTGTCCTTGGGGGAAGCTGCTGGCTGCAGCACACTCATCTGACAGTCATTTACTAGAACTATTTTGGTCAGTGATAGAAAGAACACGCAATCAAAGTCAGCAGAAGTCCCTGCAGCAATGGTGATCTGGAAGGCTCTGAAATGGTCAGCTTGGGAAGTTAAACCTGAAGCAAGCAGCATAATACATCCTCCCAGGGAGCCAAGCTCTGTGCTGGGGTGCCAGCAAGAGAACTCCCCTCGCAGCCAGATCACAGGAGGGGAGGTTGTCCCCTTTCTTCTTGGCTGTAGCAAGAGTCCCATGCATCTCTCCCTGGAGCAGATGGTGCTGTGGGGCACTCCTGCCTCACAAAGGTCAGTGGGAAGTTTGCCATTTGCTTGAGCTGGAGCAGTGTGGGATTATCAGCATGCACAGGCACACATGGAAGCCAGAGGGACACACAATTCCCTGGATTTCACTACAGATCAATTTAAAATAATAAAGTCTAGCTTTAAAATGTGGAAGCAATGTCTTAATCAGAGTCATCATGTATCTAGCCTATGGAAGCAGATCCATTCATGCTGCCTGGTTCCAGCAAGTTGTCACATGGAATAGCTGATGTCTTTGAAGACAACAGGACATCTCTTTTCTGGGCAGACCAGCCATACCTGCACTGACCTGATTGTGCAGGGGGATAGTCTGGAATATCTGTTCTTCAATAGCTTCTCTTCAGTAGCTGCCCATCTGGGCACTCTCCTTGCTGAAAGTGCCATTTTTCAGTCTGATTCAGAAGTAAACCAAATTAAGTTACAAAAAAAGGTGTTGTTTAATGTTAAATGTGTCTTGAAATAGGGATTTAATGAGCTAACCATTTGCTGTTAAATTTGCTCATGATAACCCCCCTCTGGCAGCCATTGGCAAGTCCTAAATGCTGCCTGAGATAAATGTGTTCATCACAATCAAAGTTACTGCAAGGTATTAAGATGCTTCTCTCCAGCAGAATTTATCTATCCTGCTCTGCTGAAAGCTTGAACTTGTCTGATATTTTTTGCAGTTACATGGACATCAGCTTTCTTTATCTAATAGTTTTTTGATTTGTGTATCTGTAAAGTACTCTTGATTTTTGTATTCTTTGCTGCATTCTCTTACCTTGCTTTTGAGTTCCATATATGAAAGAGTGATGGGTAGATGCCTCAAAAGCTTTTTAAGAAAGAATGAAGAATAAATTTGTTAAATGACATCATTTATTCCAAAAAGTCCTAACAGGCAATATAATTTTGGTGAGAAAAGCATTAAGTGTCTGGGTTCTCCTCCTGCTGTTAGTTCGAGCCAGGAGACAGCTCCCCTGACTTGAATCTTGGATCAGTGTATTGGCTCCACTGAGCAGTAAGAGAGGAAAAAGAGGAAGAAAAATGTAAAAATGATCTATAAGCTAGAATGTCTCTATATATAGAAGTTTTCCATGAAGCACCAGAAGGTCTTTAAGAATTAATGGTAAATTGGCCCCAAATCATGCAGTGCTTACAAACTATACTGAGCTTGCTGTTTCTGCTCCAAAGAGGCATTGACAAGTTTTCTTTGGAATGACACAGTCCTGAACAAAAATGATTGCTTCCATTACATCCAGCTCTTTTTACTGGTTTGAGGTTTGTTTTTTTTTTAATAATCCTGTATTGCTTCTTACTTAACAATTATTACAAATCAAGTATAAATATTGCTTGTATACTATTGCTCAAGTATAAATAAATAACAAGTATAAAGTTTGCACGGTATATATATGCTTCACAAGGAGTGAAGCTCATTGATTTTGCTGACTTGGGTGGGGGGAGGAAGTAGATGTTACAGGATATTCGGAAAATAACAAAATTAATTATTAGAACACAGCATACAGGGAGGTGAGACCTCTCTTCCCTTCTAAATCCTCCTGCTTAGTTCTGCATTTGTAACCCTGATGACACAGAAAGAATGAATGCTTCTTGCTCTTCTTCCATTTGCAGGCTACTGCATAGGAATGGATAGAAAAATGGACCAAGGTCTTTACTGACTGCCCCAGTCTCCTCCTTTGCTTACAGGAGCAAGTGTCTGAGGACATAGAGTGTAATTAGCTTCATTTTTAGAACAGGAAAACATCTTGTTTTCCACTCCAAGGAGTGCGGCAGGATAGGGAATTCATTCTCAAGGCTGCACAGCAGTGAACTCTCGGTCACATAAGGCAGTGTGGAATGGTAGGAGCACAGCCAGTCATGACCAGGCAGTTGGGTTTTGCTCAGTAGAAGGTCCAACATTAGTCATTACAGCTAGGCATTGCATGGAAGGAGCTGCAAGAACACTGCTTGTTTAATGCTACTTGAAAAGCAACCAGGAAATTAGAAACTATAAAGGATGAAATATGAGAGACCTCGAAATGCTGATGGATTTGCAGAATACTGGAGGTATGTCAGTTCCCTCCAGTAGCACTAGATTGGCTTTCAGCTATTTGATCACAAAGGAAACAATACAGGACCTTGTGTTTTCAGCTGTTTCCACTCAAACTTTTGTTGTTGCTGCTGTTGTAAAGGATGGAGTTCTTTGCTTTCTTCATCCCATGATGTGGAAGGATGCTCTGTTTTATTAGTGGACTACTGGTAAGAGATGGTGAAAGTTTAAGAGGCAAATTTAGCACCAAAGTGTTGGGCAATGAAAGTATTAAAAAAGGGCTGATGATGAGATTGTGTACTTGTGGTTCACAGGAACTCACACTTGGTGTGGCCGTCCTGATGAAGGAACTTGGGACAGTGCCCTTTAAGTGTTATTATTTTCCATCATAACACACCAGCTTGTAGAGTATGGTCAAAAAAAGCTGCTTGTTTAAAGATGACCAATATTGGGCATATCTTTTATGCATTAGAAATTCTTAACTATCCATAAGAGAGAGAAGGAACTACATTTTTCCTTAGTTTATGCAGACCAGCACATTGCCCGGAGTATGCCCAGTGGTTAGCAGGAACGGGTGAGCTAAGTGAGCGGCAGGCAAGTGTGAAACCTGTCTGAGGCTTGTGCAGGAGGCTCGTTTGCTTCCATCGCAAATAAAGGATTCCCGTTGTTGCTAGAATATGAGCAACCTGAGCTGCTGCTCGTTTGGCAGGACGGCAGCAGAGCTCTGCTCGCCGCGATAAGCCGGCAGCCTCTCTGAGCTCCTTGATCGCTGCCTTATGCAGAGTATTACCGAGCCAAGGCTTTTCGGGCGGCGGCAGGACCGCGTTCCTCGGCGGGCAGCAGCGCCTGGGTCAGGCGTGCTGGACACAAGGTCCCCCTAGCGAGGGGATCAGTAATCGCTTCTGCTCGGGGAGGCAGCTATGGGAATAGACATCGAAGGTTCCAAACTTCGCTCGATTGCACACGTCTGTGTTCTGCTTGTGTGTGAATTTAAAGGGCTTAGAGATGGTAAGGAAAATATGGGAAACTTGATGTATTCATCACCCAGGTCCGTCTTTCCTTCCTCTTTCTTTCTTTCTTTCTTTCTTTCTTTCTTTCTTTCTTTCTTTCTTTCTTTCTTTCTTTCTCTCTTTCTCTCTTTCTTCCTTCCTTCCTTCCTTCCTTCCTTCCTTCCTTCCTTCCTTCCTTCCTTCCTTCCTTCCTTCCTTCCTTCCTTCCTTCCTTCCTTCCTCCCTCCCTCCCTCCCTCCCTCCCTCCCTCCCTCCCTCCCTCCCTTCCTCTCTTCCTTTCTTTCTTTCTTTCTTTCTTTCTTTCTTTCTTTCTTTCTTTCTTTCTTTCTTTCTTTCTTTCTTTCTTTCTTTCTTTCTTTCTTTCTTATTAGCACTTTATATATCTGTTAAAATTTTATTTCACAGTGTTACTGTGTTTCAGTCAGTGGTGTGTATTCTCATCATCCAGATCGTGCAGAAAAAGAAAAATGACACGGTTCAAGGTCGCAGAATTTTTTAACCAAATGGCATTTTAAAGACAAGATAAAAGCAATTTGTGACCTTGAGGGCTGTTTTTCACCTTCAGGGCTATTAGTATGACGTCTTCCCTGAAAGTGCATGGATAGAGAATCTGAAGGCCATTAGAGAATTAGTGGCCTAATGCTAGTGGAGAAAAACAAATCTACTTCTCCTAGTTTTTCCAGAAACTTCACACATAATTGCGAACAATTCCATTCTATTTTTCCCAAAAATGTTTCCCTAAGAGAGGTAAATGAGTGACTTCATTAAGATGTTCTGCTACAGCAGTTATGAACGCTAGGTATGCAAATCTGTGTACACAGATTTTGTACTGTACACTTCTAGTACTGTAAATCAAAATTACTTGTCTTGTGTGACTTTCTTTATGAAATAACAGATGATTGCTACCCTCTACAGACTGAAAATGATACTTGGAAAACTGATAATTACATCAGTAATTCCTTTTCCCTGTTGCCCACAAATTCAGTTTGGTTGCAAATACACTTGACATCTGGTAGAAGTAGTCACCTAGATCTAGAAATCCTCTAACCATGTATTCTTCTGAACCTTTCACTGTATTCAGGTGGGCCTAAGACAGTGATCTTACATAGGAAAAATCAGTAGCAGGGAGGAAATAAATACTTAAAAAAGCCATTCTTATGTGTAGAGGGTTTGCAAGGGGGACGATCTGAGGAACACAGAAGAAATCATGAGGACCTTTAATGTATTATAAAAAACAACAAACGCAGCCACAGCACGTCTTTTGTGTGTTCTGTGCTGAGTGTTCACTGCTGAGTGTTCAGATGACTGTCATCCAAAATGCTTTTGCTTAATCCTAAGTGACATCTGATGAAAAGCACCATTTTGGGAATTACAAACGGAGACTCATTTAAAGGAAGGGGAATCACAAGTACATGAGGCAGCTTGCCTTTCAAGTGAGCATTTGAAGCTGAGTAAGGGAAATATAGCATTATTCCCCCTTCAGCACAGAAACAGAGAACTGCACTACAGAAATGCAGAGGGGTTTATCCCTTCTGTGTACACAGATCAGCATCCTGGTGGTGGCCACCAAAATACGTGAGGCCTTAAGGAGGCCAAGCCCACTGGAGGTGCCAAGCCAGGACTGCAGGTTTGGTAAACACTGCCTGGCATCAGAGGTGGCCTCTCAGTGATTGCTCCCCATGTCAAGGCCAGCAGTTCTGTGTTTTGTTCAAAGAGGATGAACAAAATCTACAGTCTACAAGCCATTCTGGGCAATTATTACATCAGAAACTAAGGTGACAGCACCAGAATCAGAGGTCCTAATGAATTACAAAAAGGCTGGATCAGTTGTAAAGGTTTTCATAACCCAATTCTTGGAATAAAAGTAATCTTCAGGAAGTAGAGAAAGTCTCAACTCGTGCAGATTGTCAATCTGGACTACTCAAGAGTTATGCAAACTTAAACACATTGCTTTAAAATTGTTAGTCTTACTTATTTTGAAATAATCTTTTCATAATTCTAAAAAAAAAAAAAATATTTTGTTACCTTCGAGAAGCATGTTTTTAAAAACTCATCATCTGTTACCAAGCAGTATTTTCGGGGGTATTATACAGATACTGAATGATTAACACAGTTAATCACAGTGATGGTGGAATGTAATTCTTTTCATTGGCAGTAACTAAGTTTGCTTTCTGTATAGGAAAACCATTTTGAGGAAATATTTTCCTCTGTCTTCTAGAAGTTGACAGCCAGGCCTGGTAGAAAGGCAGTGTGTAGAGCTCAGGTGTGGTCTGAGAGATGTGATGTCACTTGAACTACACTTTTTAAGTGGGCTGTCCACATATAATCAGCTTCAGGAGTATCCAACTTCAAAACAGGGGAACCCAATATGATAATAAATGTTTTCTTCGAACAGGTTTTGAAGATCTACTAGTTTTATTTAATCTTAAATGTTTGGGGTTTGGGGTTTTTTTCTGAGAAAGCCATAGGCACTCTCAAATGCCAGTGACCAGAAGGCACAACTTCCCACTTCACAGCAACACATACAATCTCTACCACACATGGATGGGTTTTGAATATGCTTGATTCTCCTCTTGTTTGCAGAGGAATGTGTGAATATCTGTAACATCTTCCTACAACTTCTACATTTACAGGGACATGGCTGAAGAGTAGTTTGGGCATTGTACAACAAGAAGGAAATCAGTTGACTTGGACTTATATTGCACCTCAGCTGGGCTATTGGGTTGCAGCTATGTCACCTACTATCCCAGGTAAGATTGGGTTCTATTGATATTTGCAGCATTGGGTAATTATTTATTTATATACAATGCTAATATATTTCAGAATGACCTCATTTGGTGTGCCACAGCTTGATCAATAACGGATTATTAGAAAACAGAATTCTGAAAGTAATGGGCTAAAATCTTTTCAGGCTTGTGTGGGGCAAGCCTGGTGCTCAAAATATCTGCATCATTTCAACGGGGAACATTTCAAAGTGTTCCTGCTTTGATGCATTTGTGTCACCACTGCCTGGTAGAGCCATTGCTAGAAAATTATGAGAGTCATAGCATCAGTATGTTGGTGTTCCAGCAGGTAGAAAAACAGGTGCTGTGAAGTTTCTGTACAGAAACTCACAGAGATAGGGATTTGCCTAAAACCAGCATTATCCTGGGTTAGACACTTATTAATGTATGTATGGATTGATTGGCTGATTGATCAATTGATTGATACTTTTTTCCTTTTGTGCTGAGGATGCCCATTTTTGCCCTGAGTTATGCTTGGTATCCTCTTGGTGACTGATTAATTTACACTGTGAATAACTTAGCTTAGGAGTTATATTAGGAGCTTAGGAGGTATATTAGAGTGGCATTAGTACAGAGCTGACTGGTTGCCATCTGCAAACGTCTTGGCATAACTGTAAAAAATGGCTCTGAATTAGGCATTAATTATACGTGCTTTGGAGATTATTAATGCTGCAACTTGTGCTTCTTTTTTTCTGTCTGTGGCTGCCTCAGATTTCTTGGTATTAGCTCTTTAGCCACCAATAATCTGAGATACCCCTGTGTATAGAAGAGCCAATCAATCAATCAATCAATCATTAAAAAAAAAACAGAGAAATTCTTACAGATTTTCTTTATTAGGTTTTCCAGCTAAAAATCTAATCCAGTAGAAATGAAAACATGCTTGCCTTGGCTGTACAAGTTCAATAAACTAAATACAACCAACAAAACAAACTCTTACATGAGGACAGGTTTTAAAGTCTACTCATACATATCATGAAGTTGTTTCATAATATGCAAGCTTTTTATTTGAGGTTCTATTAAATGATAGATATTAAATGCTGGGATATTCAGCTGATTCATTACTGAACAGAATTTAGAGGCAGGTGCAGATCTGAATAAGGTGCCATATTAAATTTAACGGAATTTTACAAAATATTTGTTCTTGAAGAAAAAGCAACTTCTCTGACCCAAACATTTCCCAGTACAGCTCTGTCACAGATTGCAAGGAAGTTCCACTAGTCATGGAATTGTGCTTGTAACTCCAAGTTACAAGGCTTGTAACTCTTAACAGGAGGCTTACTTGTCCTTGTGATTTACCTTGTATGGCAGAGTTTCTACTTGTATTTTACTTTTCCTTCCCTCTAGGGCTAGATCTGAGTTTCTAAAGCATTGTTGCAATGGGAACAACATTTTCATAAAAAGTGCAAGTGATTTATCTTGTCTTCTTTTTGCTTAATGTCCTAAAGCAACAGTAAAATGAATTATGTAATAATAGTGGTGGGACAGAATGTATAAATACTTAGATTTCCCAAATGCAATATAATTTATGTTACTTTTAATGATTTAATGTATTTTTGCACATTTTATCTCCTAATAGAATCTATTTGATTTCCTATCTCAAAAATGGACAAAAGCGATCTTTGTTTTCCTAGCAGTGGCTCTACAGACCACTCAAGATCCACAGATGAGCTTTTGCCCTCTAAGTTGGCTAAGTTTGCTGTCCTTCACAGTACCTGCATGTTAGTCTGCCAGCTGCTGCTGTACCTCCTTGCCTGCAGATGGAAATTTGGACCTTTATTTCAAAATCATCATAAGGATTTTACAAACCAACTGGGTCACACATGCATAATTGTGAACAGATGTTGTCCACATGTGTGCATTCCTTTGTGTGTTAGAACATTTACTAAGCGTTATTTAAACCTGGAATTACAGCACTGTTTCACTAGAGGTCTGTTAATTAAAGCTACTGAAGATCTGCTTGGTTTGGCTTGATCTAGACTTCAGAGCACCAAGACCTCTTCCAGTGAATCAGACTGCAGTGTCTGTACTGTTGGGTGTGAAGAGCCACAGATGTTAAAGGGCACAGTATTGCTTTGTGCATTACAGTGCTGGGAGATGCTCAGATGGGTTTTTTCCTGTGGTGAGAGCTTTGGCACATGGTGTCAGCATTAGAACCTGGAAAGCAGCATTCACTGATGCATACTTCCATTGAAACTAACTGCTTTTCCACAGAATGACCTAGTAGGACTTGCAGTCATGAAAACCTGCACATGCTTCTCCACAACCTGCTCCCTTCTCCAGAGATGGGCCGCTCAGGAGGCACCAGGGCTATGAGCAACAGTGTTGCGTAGCACCCTCATAATAAGGGAAGGTGTCCCTTGTTCAACTGGAGAGTTCAAACTTCCTATTTGCAGATTATTACAGGTCTAAATTCTCATTTTTGGCCTTCCAGGTCCCGTTGTAACACACGACATTACCAGCTACCACACAATGTTTCTTCTGGCAATTTTAGGAGGCATGGCTCTCATACTTCTAGTCTTGCTGTGTCTGCTTTTGTATTATTGCAGGTAAGATTCACCATCTTAGTTACTCAGTGCATGTTGAAAATACAAGTGTTTTTTGTGCTTATGAAATTAAAAAATTTTGTATTGAAACATTTTTCCTTTGGGTGGGAAAAAAAGGCAAAGAAAGAATCAGTGAGATCAAATTTCCTGTGTTCCTGGTTACATGCAGCATATGAATCCCTGCCTCTGGAAGGATGGTAGTTGAGTGAATCACATACATTTGTACCTGTGTTCTCCATGTAATTTCCTATCAAAAATGGACATAGGTTCAAGATCTCTGTACCTGTTATGCATTTGCAAATAATCTTTCTATTGATGTTGTATTGAAATGTATGTTAATTTATCAGCAAATGCCTACTAATGAGTGATTTTACACTTGCCTTCTCTATACATTTACTCCAGTTTGTAATTGGTACTTGAGATATTTCCCAAATGACATTAGTTATTCTTTAATTTTATCTGGGATAAGCTTTTAAGTTTTAGATTATGTAATAAAAGTTCAGTTCCCCTCATGTTAATCACTGCTTAAAAATCTTCTGTTAAGACACACTTGCTTCTCTTGTTTCTGTGTACAACAGTCATAAATTTATAACTTCTTTTGTTACTGGCTTTTATAGAAGAAAATGTCTAAGACCACGTCAACATCATAAGAAACTGCAGCTTTCATCAGCACTGGACACTTCTAAGAAGGATCAAGCAACTTCAATGTCCCATATAAATTTAATATTTTCACGTCGTGAGTCAGAATTTCCAGGTGGATTGTCCATTGCTAGCAATGGACACGCTGAAAACTCAGGGGCAAAGGAATTAATCAGTGCTGTCCACATGGAGATGGTATCACCTACTGGAGAAGCAGATATGCATACACCTATGCTCAAACACTCCTTCAGTACTTCCCAGGAGTTTAGTTCCCGAGAGGAACTGCTCTCTGACAAGGAGAAAGACAAGAGCAGAATTTCCTTGGATGACCTGACTCCCAGTGGGTCTCTAAGAAAAGACTACCACAAGTCAGCAGATAGTTTTCCTCTAAAGACAAGAAAATCTACAGAAACAGCTGAAGGCTATGAGTCCCCTATCAAAGATGAATATAGGAGAAGTTACAATGCTATGCTGTCTCAGCCTTTATTTGAAAAGCAGGAGAGAGAAATTCAAGTATCTATGAACCATATTGCTACTGGAAGTAAGTACAATATTCAGGAACAAATATACCCCACACCTTCAGCCCCTGAAAAAGAACTGCTGGATTGCAGACCTACTGATTGTATGATGTCTCGTTCAGTTGATCACCTTGAAAGACCTACGTCTTTCCCTCGACCAGGTCAGTTAATCTGCTGCAATTCTGTTGACCAAGTCAATGACAGTGTTTACAGAAAGGTTTTGCCTGCACTGGTCATCCCAGGCCATTACATGAAGCTGCCTGGAGAACACCCTTTTGTTAGCCAGCCCCTGGTTGTCCCAGCTGACCAGCAGATTGATATAGAAAGACTTCAGGCTGAGCTTCCTAACCCTCACGCACGGCTTTTCCCGCACCCTGCCCAGCAGCTGCAGCCCCAGCAGTTGGCATCCCAAGCAATATCTCAGCAACATTTGCAAGATGCATGTGCAGCTGAGTGGAGTCAGCAAAATGCTTCCATGTCTGAATCTATTTCCATTCCTGCCTCTCTTAACGATGCATCCCTGGCTCAGATGAATAGCGAAGTGCAGCTTCTTACAGAAAAGGCTTTGATGGAATTAGGAGGTGGAAAGCCATTGCCTCATCCTCGAGCGTGGTTCGTTTCTCTAGATGGGCGTTCAAATGCTCACGTTAGACATTCATACATTGATCTCCAAAGAGCTGGTAGGAATGGGAGTAACGATGCCAGTCTGGACTCTGGTGTTGACATGAATGAACCGAAATCTGCCCGAAAGGGAAGAGGAGATCATCTGTCTGCACCACAGAGTCACCCCCCAGTGCAGGAGCACCAGCAGAGAGAGCGGAAGGTTTCAGATAGCACAGCCTACACACAGCTTGTGTACTTGGATGATATGGACCAAAGTGGCAGCGAGTGTGGAACAGCAGTTTGTAGCCCTGAGGACAATGCTCTCCGATGCCTCCTAGAAGGCACCAGTAAGAGAAGTGGTGTGCAGCTGCCCAGCCTGCAGGAGGAAACCAGAACTGTGGATACCAAACCAGAGCCATTAACTAGTCCTGAACATGGAACATCCATTCGAGATGATGATGATGAAGATGAGGAGGATGAGGAAGATGACCAAGGTGAAGATAAGAAGAGTCCTTGGCAGAAACGAGAGGAAAGACCACTAATGACTTTCAATCTAAAGTGAGCTATTGTGAAAATCCACCCTTCAGTGGAGTATAAAATTGCCAAATATCCTTTCTGTGGAAGTGCTTGATATTTTTTTTTTCTTTTTTTCTTCTTTTTTTTTATGTTGTGGAGAGAAAAGAGAAAAACAAACTGTGGTGAGCAACATTTGAAAGAACTTAAATGCATTACTGTGTAAATGTTAGAAAAGAATTAAAATCATTCCTCTGATTTAACAGCTGCCTCCAGTGAGATAGCTGAACAAAGAGTGTGATTGTTATTCCATATACTTGATATTGGTCATCCAGGATGTTGAAAATACTGACAAATTGTTTTGGTTGGTTTATGACCTCAATCTCCTTATGAATGGGAGCTGGTAAAGCTTTTGTTTTGTAGGCCAATTTTATGTTGATAATGCTACTGAAAGTATCTTGTAAACAGGAATTTGACACATGGTGTCCAAAATTGTGCATTATCTCAATGAAAGGCTATGCATTGCTGCTTTTAGTAATATTTTGCTTATACTGTGCTTTTCTTAATTTTACAAGTTGGTTGTAAACATTTTATGTCCTTTATTATAAACTACTCAGCAATTTATTTTAATGTACAACTGCAGGAAACTTGAGTAGCATCCCTTAGCATTGAAGCCTTTTTATGAAACCAAACTGAACTTTGTGTCGACTAAGATTCCTCCAATTCTGGTACCATTTTCTCAAAGTGCCTTTTTTACAGTAACAATGAACAGTCCCTTCTTTTGCTAAGTCCTTTTAATTGACCCCATTTGAGATTTTATAAACTTCTGAACTTCTACCTTTTATTTTAAGCTGCATGCCAAGAGTCCCATTTTGTGCTGAGCATTTCTCATTTCAATACAGTGTATTCTGTAGCTATCATGTATATTGTGGATTCTGTTTAGCCAGGATAGACTTAGAAGACATTTTAAAGGGCCCAGAGTAGCCAAGAAGATAGTTTCATTGACTGTATATATTGTTAGTTTCCTCTGGAATCACATGAGCTAATCATGCTCATATAAAATGGACTATCGACTGAGCAAGTAGACTGAATGTGTCTAGATGAATTTGGGGAAAAAACAAGTGTACTATCCAAAAGTGCCAGAATTACTCTTCTGTGCTTTTTCCATACAGAGCTGCTTGGTTATCCAAAAATTATAATTGAAAATAAACTGCAAAAAGTATCTTTGTGGATTTTTCCTCTGTTATTTTATGTTATTTAAAAACAAAAATACTTTGGTTTCATTTTTTCTGTGCATATTTATGCTCATGTGACTGACTTTCTTTTGCAGTTCTCGTGAGCTTAAGTCAATACTGAAATTTAGACCCCTTTTCAGAAAAGCACCCTCTGTATCTTGATAAGTACATAATGAATTTGCTTAAGTATCACTGAAGACATTGGAGATGAAATCCTGGTATCACCAAAATTTCCCTGTGGAGTCACACTTCCCATGGGCCAGTTTTCTTTCTGAGATTTCTGTGGGTATTCACACTCACTGCACTCTTCTCACTTTTTCATTAATTGGGTTCAAAGAAGAGGAAGTATATGACTTCCACTTTTGTGGAATCCTTCATATGCATTCAGTTTATCATGTTTCATTCAGTTATTTTTATGCAGATTAGCAGCAGTCATGCTTACTAAAGTTAATAAGTAATCTCCAAAGTGATTTAAGTGCTATATAGTTCCTATTTAATTTGTAATAATAAGCCTCAACTCATATTCATTGATTTATTTTCAGTAAATTTCAAGGTTTTCATAGAAAGTGAGTCTTGTAATTTCCATCTTACTGTATGACTTACCTGGGAACCTGATCTCTAGCCAGGAGTTGAATCCCAATTTCCTAGTTCCCAGGTCAATGCTCCTTTCCGGCCACAAAGCCAGATCATCTTTTGCTTTAGTTCATGTTTGGAAGTGGTATATGTTGTAAAAGGAATCTAAAATATTGTGGAGTGCATTGAATATTGCAATCACCATATTAGCACTAAATTACATTTGACTCATTGTGTATGCACCAGGTCCTTTCCTGCTCTGTTTAGGAATTTTATACTGACCACCTGTGAACTGATTTTGGTCTCTGGGTTACTTATTGTCAGTTTGTGCAAGGTCACTGAACAGAAAAATACTACTTTAAGGGCATAGTATTTATCAGATGTCAGTAAGTGCTGGTAATACAGTGTCACTTATTAATCAGAGTGCTGCATAAGTAAACATTCTGAACAAAATTTCCGCCTACTAGAATTATTGTGCTATTTAAGTTCAAGTTTTCTGTTGTCTTAAATCTGTCGTTTTTAATTACATTCTTTTTCACATTCCTTTGCAAAGTTTCCATCATTGCTATCTTGTAAAGTGAGATTGTTGCTATTAAATTGCAGTGGTTTGTTTCTTTAATTGTGTTGGTTTTATGTTCAAAACACTTCATTTGATGATTTATGGTCCTAATACAGCAAATATACTTGAACAGACACAATGTGGGTATGTTTCAAATCTTCTTTAAAATAGCATTTTTTAATTGGTGTAATAGTTTAATTTTGCAAAATACATAGTTTATGAAATGCATTTCTTTACATCCATACCTGGGCCATATGCCAAATGAAACTGGAACAGAGTTAACACAGCTCAGGTAACATCAGAGTATGCTGTGCCTAATCTAAAAGTCCAGTGATAATTCCATTTTAATTTTCAGAAACTTACTGAGGAAGATACATCAGTAAAATACAAAAAAAAAAAATAATTCTTGCTTGTATATTGCAGTTGCACAGTGAAACAAGTACCAATAAAGCTTATAAAACACAGAGAACAAAGTATAACTTGAATAAGTCTTGGCATCAGCAACTCCAGGTCCATGTAGAAGATAACCTAGAAAAGCAATTGTTTTCTTATTTTGTGATGGCAGATAGTAGGGAAAAAATTCAAGCTTGTAATGACAAAGCTTATAAAAATTATGAAAATATGTTTGTCTTTAAAAAAAACTAGAAACAAATCTTCACAGTTCAGGTTAATTTATATCACAGACTCTGTGATGTATTAGCACTGTTGGGAGTTAATACACACATTAAGAGTCCATTCACTTCATGGTTGTCCCCCAGCTCCCATTTTGTTCTTGCTCAAATACTTGCTTCTCAAAGCTTATTAAACTATCCGTAAAGCACCTTCAGTTATTGTGATAATGACCTATTACTATTCGATTAAGTGTTTTGTCAGGGTACCAGCATGCTGAACCCTCTGCAAATACAGGGACAAAAACTGGTTACTGCCTCAGAGCATTTGCAATCTAACATGTCAGACAAATTATACAAACTTGTGGTACTGATCTGAGCTGAACAGATTACAAAGGAAAGCCCAGCATTTGGAAATTGCTCATAATGCTTTTCTTTGTTACAGGAGGACTGAGTAGCTTTAGTAGAGTGAATTAAGCACTCTTGAAATACCTTGGCAATATTTTCGTTTTCTGCCCTTCATTCTATCCATGAATGCTCTCAGGGACCAATTTTATCTCACTGTTCTGAACCAATATGTTTGAAATTGGTGAGAAACCGAATGTCCTATGTAGGGTTTAGCCTACAAAACTGTTCAGGTAAAAATGAGCAAGTGTTGGATGAGATAGTTACTCTTACTCTAGGCAGGTCCATAGTGAATCAGAAAGGCTTTTTTTTCTTAACAAGAATTCATCTGGGAATTAAAATTTATTATAACACAGTAATCAACTAACAACAGTCTGTAACCTGGAGCATGGTAGGGTCCATGCAGTACATCCTTGGACTTGGTCAAAGCAGAAGAGTGTATGTTTAGTAAAATACATGTGTGACAGATAGGACTTTTCTGAATCAGTGCTGCTGTTTGGTCTCTTTAGCATTTGAAATTCAAGTTGTGGTATCTGCCACCTGGTGGTGAACTGCTTCTCCCGACGTGCTGTGTGTGAAGCAGTTTATCATTTCAATATAAGCACAGTTAACAACTTCAGTAACGCCAGCAGGCAGCTGGCACAGGATCATCAGTTGTTTGCTGGGCCTGCTGTCAATCCAAGTGCACAGATCCTCTCAGCTGAGACACCTTGCCCAGCTTCTTTGCTGGTGGAATATTCAGCTTATGACATCTCCATTCAAATCAAAATGCATCATCACTGACAACTCTGTATTCTGCCTTGTGAATAACACCTTGGGTTTGGATTAAAATAAAATAAAAACAAATTTAATTACTGTCTCCAAAGTTGAGAAAAATAGGAGCAACTCAATTATTCTTTTCCTGTTCCTCTGCTTACAGACAATCTGGCAGGTTCAACACTAACGTTACTCATAATGCTAACCTTACTATTGTTATGTATGTATGTGTGTATACATATATATACACATATACATTCACACATATTTATATATTATGCTATATCATATGCCGTGATAGATACATACATACACTATATTTTCATCTTATCTGCTATTTTCATTTCCATGCTGTAAAACAATTAGAATTGGAGCATCAGGTAAACACATAGGCAACTGTCAAGTGCAATTTTCAGAATAGAGTAACATTTTTTATTACATTTACTCATGTAATTCCAGCTGTTAAATTGAGACCCAGATACCATCTTCTATTTGTCAGTAATAACAGAAGAGGTATCTAGTTCTTTTCAGCTGTAATCCTCTGGTATCCACAGGTAATTACTTTGCAAACTGTGGCACCTGGTCTATTGTCACTTAACTGAAGTATTTCTTGTTTTATTGATGTGCTTTTCTTCTAGGAATGAACAGTGCTAGTTAGTTTGTTTGATCATTAAATAGCTATTCTGCCTTAGAAACTTACAGCCACGGGGAAGGAAAACATGATGACAGCAGGGATATACAAATGAAATACTTGTTTACAGGCTATTTTAATTCTGTAGAGAAGGACTTTGTGTTCACATAACTAGAAAGACAGACTCCTCAATTAACCCAACTGAGGAATGCTCCTGACAGTTTTATATTATAAAGGGAGGAAATGGTGCTTAAAATAATGCTGTGAGATGAGAAATCCCACTTTCGAAGGAACAGCTGGTCCTGGTGCAAGAGAGGTTGGGCATCAAAACTGGAAGAACTTATTTAAAGTGGGTCCTGTTACAAGCCCTGGTTTTTAAAGGGTTTTGGTGATTTAGTGGTTGTAGGAAGTTTAAAAAGCTTGGAGATGAGAGAAGCTACGGGCTTTGGCCTCTCTCTCCTCTCTCCTCAAGGAATGCCCCTTCTATAAAGCCAGCTCCCTGATTCCACTTTCATTTTTGTGCCATGCTGTGAGGCCAAACATCAATGGCATGTACAATGTGATTGGACTTTTCAGTAAAGCTACTTTTAGGTGTTAGCGAGGGCAAGCTTTCTTTGTATTTATGCCATTTGCTCTAACTTGTATTTAACACCTTGCAATCCTGCACTAAATAACACAATAAAAATGAGAGAAGCAAAACATGATAGCCAGGTTCCCCCAATGAGAAATGTATTTGTCTTGACAGCTAGACTGGTTCTTCATTCCTTGAAATCCTTGAAAGTATACTTACATAAGTGTGTGTGTGTGCATGCACACGTGCATGGATACACATTCATGTGTATGTATATAAGTGCACTTAATATAAAAGCTGGCTTCAATACAAGTTTCAGCATTTCAACATCAAGCAATGGCGAAGTAAAGGTCGCTTGCCCAGACTGACTGGAAGAACCAGCATGAGAGCCCATAAAAGGCTTGTATTAATTAACTTAATTGTCCTTGTGGTCTGATATTGCAGGGTCAAAAACAATGCCTGATGCTGAGCTTCTGCTGCACCTCCAACTTCCATGAGATTTAGTCATGCTTGCCTTCTAACCTAGACATGATGTATAACTTTTGTGATTAAAGCTTGTCTAGTATCTATATTTAAAGTAAGTTACTCTGCAGTTGTTGCATCTTGACAGAGTTTTTTCTTTTGCACAAACCTGTAAAATTCTGAAGGGTAAAATCGTACCATAATATCTAAAAAAATTCTGCATAGAAGTTCAAGAGTTTTAATAGAGTCTGATTTTCCTTTGTCTACATAGGGAAGACACTATGTCTATGAGACACTTCCCAATTCAGTGTAATTCTCCATGCCATAGGTGTGCATCCTGAACCATTCTGTTAATCTGTTTCTCACCACTCAGAAGGCACATCTATCACAGGAAAGAGTTTGTGAGTAAAGAACTATCTGAAACAGACAAAAAAACTCTAAAAACTTTCATTTTGGATCATTTTGGAAAAACTACTGAAATGGTCAAGAGATAAAAATAATTCATGTATCTATCCCTCCCATCATCCAGAATAAGGGAAATAAAGCATCTTGGCTGTACCTGCAGCCTCCCTGCAAAGAGAAGGAAACAGCAGGGACATTGGTAGGGGGAAGTGTAAAAGGCTAGTGGGAGAACTGATTGCAGAGCTAATGGGAGTAAATCAGATTAATTTGGAGATTGGATGGGCAGAAGTAATTGCTAAGTATCAATCAGAGCTCCTGCAGTACCTGTGTCAGCACTGTGTTCATCAAAAAATATGTCACCACTAATTCACATACATAGTTTGAGAGGGGTCTCAAATAAAAATAGATATAAAAATGCAAAATATGTATATATTTGTAATAATTATTTAATTGTTGACTCTGATTATTAAGTATTTTTTACCTTTTGGGGCTAGAGACCCTAGGAACTGAGGAACTGAGCAGTGCTGGAACCAGGTTTGAGCATGTGTTTGATGTAAGTTTTGCACCTTGCGTCCAACAATCATCAAAACCAGATGCTTTGGGAAACTGAAATCTCTACTAAGCAATAGTAACAGGATGAAAGTCTTTCTATCCTTATTACTTATACCTTTAAGCACAAAGGTTTGTATTTATCATACACATTTTTTTAATGCTCTGATACATTTTCTCTGCATGTAAATGCCTAACCCTCTTCTGTGCTGTATAGCCCACTGCCCTTGCCAATGCAGGCACTAGTGTGGAGAAGTAGATGGTTCTGTGCAAAGGTAAGCTGTAAAATAGAAGAGGTAAGGTATAAGCTGCATTTGAAAATGGAATAATAATAAAAGTTGAATGAGAGTGCAGCAGAGAGAATGGGAAGCTTTGAGGGTGCTTGTCCCCAGTTTGACCACTGCAGCCAATACTGGCCTTCAGCAAGTGGGCTGTGGGAACAGATGTGGCTGCAGCTCCCCAAGCAGGTGTGCAGGGGGGCTAAAAAGAGGTAGAGTGGGTGGAGTGGGTGAGACAAACCATGAAGGTCAGAGGTGTGATCTCACGTGGAAACGGGTGTGCAACATGTATCACAAGCTCATTTCCTTCCCTAACCATTTCTACTTTTGCTGTTGTTAACTGTAACAGTTATGCAGAAGTGTTTTGGTGCATTTGTTCTGTTCATTTTCCATCTTACTCTTTTACCCTTGCCTCTCATTCAGAATTGAGGGATATAGTATTTAAGTTTTCACCATAAAGAGCAGCCAATTCGAAAAAAAAAAGTGAGGTAGTACTAGTAGACACTTGAATGAACCAAAGTCTAAATATAGTTGTTTGCTCAATAACTTTTTTAATGTTAATAAGAAAAGTAGGGGAAACACTAATATATTAGCTAATTTTCAAATTGGACCCATTTTGCTTCCAGTCTGCAAGATTAAAAATGTTTACACCAAGTTGCTACTTGCAATCCAAACCCATTTTAAATTATAAATGCCATGAATACTTCAGTGTGGTGTGTAAAGGTAGGAGCAGTCCTATGACTGAATGAATTTTGAGTATTAAACACTGCAGTGTTTAATACTCAAAACACATAGACTAATCAGATGATGCCAATAGCCTGAATGCCGGATTATATATCACAAGCTCACAGGGATGTAATTAATATGTGTTGCTAGGCAGGTAAACAAGTCTGGGTTATGCCTGGCTGCTTGAGGGAAACAGTATCTCTGGCTGGCTTTATTGAGTAGTAGAAGAGCAAGCAGAAGCATGGTACAACCCTGCCCACGTACTGCACAGTCTTACCTGATAGTTCACCCAGTCCCTGTACAGCCCTGGGAATTTAGGCTTCCCAATCCCCAGTATTTCTTACTGCCAAGCTTAGATGGCTCCTCCCTCAGTAACTTGGGGTTCTTGGGAATCATGTTGGCCTGCAAGATGCCCAAAGAACTTGAGTGCTTGTAGGGTTTCATTTTAAGTCCTGGAACTTCTTCTAGGAGTCACCTAGGAAAAAGATAAACACAGTAATGGCAAGGTCCATTTGTGCATCTGGACATATGCTCATACATGCATTTGAGGTGGCTCAAAACATCTTTGAATTGTACACACAGGTTAATTTTGTGTAGCCCTGACAGATCCATAACTGGCTCTGTTATGGAAAACTGCGAAGAGACAGAACCTGAAAGGTAGAATGGAGAAGGAGCCAGAAAACTGAGATTTATGGTGGTGTGGTGGGTCCCCTAGACACTGCTCTTCTCTGTTCTTTGGTGGCTGATGACATAACTGGGAGCAGCAAGGCAGAGCTACACCTGGAGTAATTTATTTGCCTTTCTTCCTTTCTTCCAGTTTGTTGCCATAAGCAACTGAGTATTTTGTCTACATCTAGCAGCAAACCTAGAGTCACTACTAAAGCTCTAAGCAGACCTATGAAAATAACCATATGATGAATAATTCATGACATGCTGGAAGTATTTTAATTGATTTCATGATATGCCATTTAGTATTAAGTGAAGTGTATCTCCTGCAAAGGAAGTCTGTTCCTTTGTTAATAATTTTTTAGCTTTTGTGCAAAATGACTGTGCTTTCTTCTTTTCAATCTTCATAAAATAAAGGGCTTTTGCTTTTATCTTCCCTGTATATGTAGGAAGAGGTCTTTTTATCAATTAAGAACGGTAAGTTTGCACCTTCACAAACACAAGCTGGTTAAGTTTAAACATTTCTGATGGTTTTTGATCATCTGCTTAGACTGGTGTGAGTCTGTGGGTTGTGTCTGCAGTACTGGCATGCAGCATTTTAGGGGGTTCCTGGATATACCCACCTGCAGCAACAGAGGTCTTGGAATTACAGATGCACACAGGGAGCCTTTTCAGGCACAGCAGGTGCCATGTTTGCTGCTTGCTGTCCCTAATGTTACATCCTTGAATAACTCTCTGTGGCTGAGCATCTGGGGTCCTGAAATTCAGAGGTACGTTTTTTCACCTTGCTGCTCTATTTTTGGAAGACTACTATACATGTGACAGCCAGCACCTATCAAGTAGTGTAACTGCTGAGCAGTGTCTGCAGAGTGAATTTAAATGCTCTGGGAATATCTCTCATAATTTCAGAAATGCAATGCTACCTCAGAAATCCACAGTGCAGGACAGGTGCTTAACTCTCACTTCCAATGAACTTCTCTACTTGTGGTATAAGCAAAAGTTGCATTTTCATTAAATGCAAGGTACAATCCAGTCATTTGACCTTGCAGCAGTCAAACCTGGATAATAATCTCAGGATATCAACTGCACTATGCTTAAGGTTGTCCTTCACTTCATACATGCTATGAAGTACAGAATAGCAGCCATTCTGCAGCTATAGTCCCCCTTCCAGGGAGAATGCCTAGCAGGGTAGCTTGCTGGGAGAAATTCACATTGCCTCTTTAATTGACAATATAAAATGCAAGAAGAGTCAGAATCCAGGCTTCCTGTACTCCGTTTGTCTCAATAAAGTGAGGAAAAATGTGGTAAAGGAAAGAAGACAGTGAAATCTACAGCTTCTCCAACACAATGATTCAATACAGCTGTTTAGTCATTGACATATTGTTCACTTTCTCCTACACATCATTATGAGGGGAAAAAAAATCATTCATAATCACTGGATTAACTTCTCTCCAGGCTACAGCACAACTTCACAATTGCTTTTTGTTATTGGAAACTATTGGGTATTCGGCCTTTGTTTTGAGATTTCCTTTCTCTCCTATGCATTACAACTGAATGAAGGTTTACTCCTAAAAGTAACTTCAAAGTGTAATGACATGATAGGAACGTCTTCCCTCTAAACTACAGTGATGGGCTTGACACAGGGAAGTCGTACTTGGCCAAGTGTAAATTACAGACTCCATTTCATGCATTTGCATCACAAGTTCCCATGACAACTCACAAGTTGTAAAGGACCAAGTGCAGTGGGACGAAGGGCAACCCCAGGCTAGTGCTCAGTACACAGAGGATCCGAGTTTGACAACTGGAAGGACATTTAGCTTTCTCCTTCTTGGCCAGTGAGATCTTTAACTTGACATGTCCCCTGCAATACATAACAGAGCAAAATAATGACGCCACCTCAAATCAAAAATGGAAAAAAGTAATCCAGATCAAACCTTAAATCAAATAGGGCAGAAGCAATAGCTTCCTCACGTTAAATTGCTTTCAAGTGTGCAAAGGTAAGGAGAAATGGCAACTGATGTACCCTATTCTTACGTTTTAGTGTGGTGTTTGCAGCACTGCCAAACCAAGTACTCAGAAATTCTGGATCTCGTTCAGAAAGCTTGATATGACCCTGGAAATTGCAACAGTTCAAACACTTAACACAAGTTGCTTTTTATTTGTTTTCCTGGGTATAAATCATTACCATTCAATTCCAGGTTTTCTATCATGGAGCTTGTAGGAATACAAAAGGCTTTGGGAAAACAGCAAGTGCTGTGAGTACACAGGAATCCCACCATGCTGGGATTGCCCTGGTGGCCTCAGCAGCCTCCACCAGCAGCAAATTGTGTCCATAGAGCTTCATTTTAAGTCCTGGAGCTTCTTCTAGGAGTCACCTAGGAAAAAGATAAATGCAGCAATGGCAAGGTCCATTTGTGCATCTGGACATATGCTCATACATGCATTTGAGGTGGCTCAAAACATCTTTGAATTGTACACACAGGTTAATTTTGTGTAGCCCTGACAGATCCGTGACTGCCTCTGTTACGGAAAACTGCAGAGAGACAGAACCTGAAAGGTAGAATGGGGAAGGATCCAGAAAACTGAGATTTATGGTGGTGTGGTGGGTCCCCTAGACATTGCTCTGTTCTTTGGTGGCTGATGACATAACTGGGAGCAGCAAGGCAGAGCTACACCTGGAGTAATTTATTTGCCTTTCTTCCTTTCTTCCAGTTTGTTGCCATAAGCAACTGGGTATTTTGTCTACATCTAGCAGCAAACCTAGAGTCACTACTGAAGCTCTAAGAAGACCTATGAAAATAACTCGGGCGTCCGAGTGCTTATGGTGCAAGAAGAAAACACGGGGAGCCGGCAGAACGCGCGCCGATGCTGCCGAGGCCGGGCGGCTGCAGGCCCGGCCCAAGGGGCTCCGCGGCACGGACACACCGGGGCTGCGCTCGGGTCTCCCGCGGCTGCGGGGGCAGCGCCCACGGACGGGATCGCGGGGCGGCAGAGGGCCGGGGAAGCGGCGTGGATGTCGGGATGAGGGGGGCCAGTGCCGGGCCGGGAGCAGCAGCGGCACCGCCCGAGGGTACCGGGCTGGGCCGGGCGGGACAGGGCGCGGAGCTCTCCCCACACGGCCCCGCCCCGGTCCCCGCGGAGTGGCAGGATCAGCCGGGCAGCCCCGGCGGCCGCCGCCTCCTCGTCCCCCGGCTTTGGCGCGGAGAAGGACCGCAGCTAGAGGGAGCTGCTCCGGACCGCGTCTGCCCGTGCGCCCCGGTTCTTTCACAGGCTCCCCCGCCCCTCTCCTCCCTCCTTCCCCCG
This sequence comes from Phylloscopus collybita, assembly GCA_027886175.1. Classification (NCBI taxonomy): domain Eukaryota; kingdom Metazoa; phylum Chordata; class Aves; order Passeriformes; family Phylloscopidae; genus Phylloscopus; species Phylloscopus collybita. Next base: position 20,080,256 of record JAJNNQ010000002.1, read on the forward strand.
TGATGGCGGAGGACAGCGAGTCCGCGGCCAGCCAGCAGAGCCTGGAGCTGGATGACCAGGACACCTGCGGTATAGACGGCGACAATGAGGAGGAGACCGAGCACGCCAAGGGGTAGGGGCGCGCTTGGGGAGCGGGCACGGCTCGGGGAGGCAGCTCCGTGTCCTCAGCCGCGGCAGAAGCCGGGCTGGAGGTGCCCGGGCCGGGCTCCCCTGATGCCCGGCGCGGTCCCTCGGCGGGGCGGGTGTGGAGGGCGCTCCTGCCCGCCGGCGGGCGGCCTGCGCGGCCCGGCCTGGCTCGGCCCGGCTCATCCGCGGCGCCTGCGCCGAGCCGCTCGCTGCCGAGCGGCCCCAGCCCGGGCCGCCTCCGGCCGCAGCGTGCGGGCGTGGGACGGCCCTGCCGCCCGGCCCGGAGCCCCGCGCCCCTCTGCCCGTAAGGGGAGAGGCGGGAGGCCAGGCCCGGCCCGAGGTGAGGGGGCGGCGGGGCCGGCAGTTCCTCGCCGGACACCGGCCTTGAAATCTTGCCGTGTAAGGAAGGGGAAATCCTGCCTTGTTGTTGGCGCTTTTAGGGCTTGGGGGCGTTTCTGGGTATTTTTGGCCGTCAGGAAGCCCCCTGTAGCGGGGAGATGCCCCCGTGTCCCCCCGGTGGTTCCGGGTGGTTCCAGCTGAGCGGCTCCCGCGGGCCGCCCCGCGCTCATCCACACCCACCGCCCGCTCCCTCCGGCCGGGGTCCGCTCCGGGCATCCTCTGTGTCAGCCTGTCCTGCAGACGCTCCTCCTCACCGTCACCCATTGTCCTCCAGGAGATGTTGCTTCCAGATCCACACGCTGTGGAGAGCAGAGCGCGTTTTAGCACGGCAGTAGCCCAGGCAGACGCTGCTGTGTGGTTGTAGCTCCTTCTCCGCTAATCTCGCGTCTCAGATCTTCCCACGCTGAGGATCAGGCGGTGTTTCCAGTTGCCTGGGGAGCTGATGGGAGACAGAGCCAGCGTAGCTGCGGCCCCTGCCACCCGACCGGTGTTGGGCTGGCTGCAGCGTGGCTCCTTCCGGGCACGAGGTGCCAAGGTTCTGGCTTGCTCGACAGGCTTTTGGGGCAGGGGAGTGGGAGGAATGTGTTTCAAAAGTCGCCTTCATTTAACTTTTTCTTTTTTGACGGGTTAGAAACGTGGTTGCAGAGAAGGCGCTTTGTTGTCGCAGCTAGGAGTGGCTGGAGTAACCTAAAATAGAACTAGGTTAATCTATACAGTGCTACACAAATATCTTCCTCGTGAATTTGTGATTGATCTGCTTGAGAGCCTTTCTGTAGGTGATGGATGTTTGAGGATGTACTCTGTTGTCTCCTGCCTTTAGGATTTGGTTGACAGCAACCTTAAATGTGGCAAGAGAAATCTAACAGACTTTGGAGGGCTGGCTTGTCTAGAAGGCAGGAAGGGGGGAAAACTTTGATGCTTGCTGCTCTGTCATTGAGTTAATGGCATGCACACAAAAATAATTGCATCAGAAATAATTACAGTAATATGAATCTGGGATACTAAAAGGGACAAAATAGTGTTTTGTTATCTTGGGGTTTTTGTTACATTTGTTTCAGTAAATGTACCACAGTTGGTGATTCCCAAATACATAAAAGTAAAGTCCTAAGAGCAGCAAGTTGTTATTTATTGTTCTGGCATCCTAGGTCGGATTTTTTGATAGCCAGGTAATGCCTGTCCAGAATTCATTTTGATTGAATTTCTACTTCAGTTTCCTCTCCTGTTTGTTTGTGTGCATGCCCGGGCTGTAGCTGCCCTCTGCAGCTTAGCTCTGCATGTGGCTGTGCTTGGGCTGCTGTGACAGCAAGTGCCGTGTGTAAGGAGCAGCCAGGGGACAAAGATTTGCACTTCAGTGTGTTCGGAATCTCAGCTTGCTGCTCTACTCCAGCACGGGTCTCACTGCTCTAAGGGACACCAGCTGGAGCCTTTATGCTCTACCCAGAACTTGTTTTTGTTGAATATCCCAGATGTATTTTGATGAGTATTTAAAAAACAAAACAAAAACAAACAAACCAAACCAAAACAAAAAACTGCCTTGTGCATCTGTGAATAAGAAAGTGAATCCTTTCAAGTAATATGAAGTTTAGTTAAATTAGTGGTAGATCATTCCAGTAAAAAAAGCCTCTTAAGTATTAGTATCTGCAGCTGAAGTCCCATATTAACTCCTGAATTACTTTATTTTCCTGTAATCTTTGAAAAAACTTGTTTGCTACTCTTTGTTGGCAGGCTAAAATACTCAAATGAGTTCCAGCAAATGAACGGAAAAATCTCACAGCAGAGCATGCAAGATCTACTCTTGATCTGAGGGATTAACCCATAGTAATAGGAGCCTAATTAATTATTCCCTGTTTTCTCCCTGTCATTGTGTATTAATACTTGAGGTAACTTTAAAGTTTGCTTCAAGCTTTTAGATTGTGTATATTTAGATATACTTAAGCAATTTATGAGCAGTCCAATTACTTGAGACTACGACTGTGTCAATTGACTTGCTTAATTCTGTGTGGTCTCTATTGCTACTGATCAGTATTTAATCTCATTCTATTTTAACCTGCACGTTTTTAAAAGCAGACAGAATATTGTGTGTCAGTCTGTATTGGACTGTCATGTAAATTAAGTTATTTTCAAGATGTTTCTCGATATTTGAAAATAGGATGTTTTCCTTATGTCCCTAGAGTATTTTCTGTATGTCCTTAGAATATTGCCCACAAGAAAACATGATTTTTACATATATATGACTTTTTTGGTTTTGGTTTGTTGTTTTTAATTTGCAGGGGGTTTGTGCTTGAGCACTGAATGAGTGCAGCAGAAAATAACAATTTTATAGCTCTCAACTGTGCTAATGTCTTTGTCCTCTGATTCTGTTCCTGTTTTTTAGATGCAGGATTATGTATGTTGTGTGACTCATTGCTGTTTTCTTGTTCTGTGGTTTCCTCCTGCTAGACACATTATGCTGTATTTGTTCTGTATTGTAATAAAGTGTGATTTACAAAATATCTTTGTTAGTGTGTTTAGGAAAAAAAATGTATTTGTTGCACCTGGATCCACCCTGCTAAGCCCAGCCTTATAAGGTCTCTCACATTCTAAATAGCTCCTTATGCTCATTGCCAGAAAGGCCTTGGGCACAAAACGTTTAGTAAACAGATGAGAAAAAGTTACAGCCTTTAAACAACTCCCCCAGCCCTCACAAATTATTTGCTTTGAATGTTTTAGTGATATACCCCTATGATGATTGTTAAAAAAGGCCAGCTTTATAATAAATACTACTTTTGATTTAAAAAAGAAGCAAATATTTTTGAAGTAGTGGAAGCAGTGCTTGGTTTTAACAGGTGAGTTGTCTCAGAGTACAGGTTACAGACTTGAAGGGTGAGGCAGAGGAAACATGCAGATCTGAAAAATACTCTTGGGTTAGGGTTTAAGGTAATGCTGCTAGGTTTTCATGCTGAAAACCTTGCATTCTCAAGTATTGAAATGTATACAAATGAAATCTTCATGCGGAGAGATTCTTTGTAATGGCAGTTTGTTAGTAAGTGAAATTTGAAGGGCATAGACCCTTCTAGTCAAGACCTTTCTATATTGTCTTGGAGTGGTGGTAATTTTTCACAGCAATGAGAAAGCCCTTTGCACCTAAACCTCCATTGTCTTTATGAACCAAGGACAGCCCTAGTGTAAATACTGCTTTAAAATTTTTAAAGTCTTGCTCATATGCATGAGACCTGATTTTTGTGATCAAAAAGATCTGTGTAACATCTTCAGAAATGCAGCTTTGCAACCTCACTTACTCACAGAGAGAGAAGTACTGTGAAGGCAAGAACCCCACACAGGTCTTTGCAGTTTAAAAATAAACATCTGAAGTACATGTTTGGTTTTAAATTTGAGAAATAGCTGACTTAAAATTACTATTCCATGTAACTTAAAACAGATGTTGATATGACATTCTGCTAAAGCAGAATTTAGTGTTCAAAAGGGAAATTAAAATAATAATGACAATTAGTGAGAAAGATAATCTCAAATGAGGGAACCAGAACAGTTTGACCACCTGAACAGGGTAATTGTCATGCCCCTCCTGATTTTTCCATCTTGGCTTTTCATGGATTTGCTCTGAGCCTCATAAATAAGTTTCTCCACCTTTGCCCCCACTTTGCCTGCACCACTTCTCTGCAAATGCAGTAAGTATTCCATTTTTCAGTTAAAAAAAATCCAATCCAACCAAAACACCACCACATGCAGAGAGAAGCAAAAGTACTTTTTCCCCACATCTATGCAAAACACCAGATGTGTGTACATAAGTGGAAAGGTATGTGGGTGGGATCATGGGCTTGCATTTGTGACTTGCAGACAAAATCATAAAATTGTAGGCCTAAGTGACTATCTTGGACTAAGTCACTATTCACAGCCTGTTTCTGGGGCAAGGTTAAGTCATTTTGGGGCAGAATAAGGTCTTTTGACCCTTCTTCTGCTTTAGCTGAATTTTGATTTGCATGTCATTTTTATGCTGTCCTCACCTTTTTCTTGTTCATCAGACTGACAAAATTGTGATTGTGGGTGCAGTTAAAAATATCTTAGACTGTGCCTGTTCTTGGATATAGCTGAACCTCCCTGTATAGACTTGCCCTTCTGTTGTTAAAGTTCTCCTGGTATACGTGTGTCTCCACTAGATTGACAGTCAAAATCTTCCCAAAGTCTGCCATTGAATCGTTTTCTTTGTATAATCTGTTGTGGTCTGTGTGGTGGGCTGGACTGGGGCAGATGTGTTGATCTGATGCGTGAAAAGGTTGTGTTTCCTGACCTGCCAGCTTGACCTGGCCACACCCTGAGTTCTGTATTGTTTTTCTGCTTCCACACTGGGACCTGCACTCGAAGTTGTGTCACTTTACAGGTGCAGGGTAGTTTGGAAAAAGACATTTCATGCTTAAAGGTCAACTTTCATAAAAATGGGAAACTTTTTTCCTCCCAGCTTCTAAGTGTGAGATATAATTCAACTTTTCATATAGGTGTTTCTGACCAGACAGAGGAGAATTCAGATCTTGGCACACAAGCATGTGTCAGAGAAAAGCTTTTAATAGGAGCCTTTGGTTTCAATCTTGTTACCTTTGCTTATCCTTTGTGCTGTCAAGTCCAGTGTAATTTCTACAAGTTGAGCAACAAAGTTCCTCCCTTCCAGCCATTCTCACTCCCAGTTTTAGAGCCTTTCAGTTCTTTTCAAGGCAGAGCATGAGAAGGACAAAAAATCCTGAGATGTTTTGGTTTTGCTTCTGCCCTGATTTGCTTGGCATCTCTGGTTGTAACTTGTGTTGGAGAAACCTGTTTACTGAGCAGAAGTTTCTGTGTGCTGCCTGCTGCCAAATATCCGGGTTGCAGGCGTGCCTAAACAGTAGGATGAGTAGAACTCTATTTAAATCCTCTTTTTACATAGTGTGGACTGTAACAGTAAAAAATAAACTGACCTAAGCAGGAGACCATGCATAAATAACTGCTTGGAATGATCCCTGGATAACCTGTCAGACAAAGATACTGGTATTTATTTTGCAACAGACAGTGTGAAAGATTTAAACCTGAAGGTCATAAACCAAGGACTTGGATTTTGGAAGATTAAAAAAAAATAAAATTAAAAACCGAGTAGTGTAGTTTTAAATGCCACATATATTTTACAGCAATTTACTTCTGTCTTCCTTCTTTCCCAGCTGGAGAATATACATCTCTATATGAAAAGGAACTTGAATTAGTCAAAGAACAAACTATGATTGTCCTGGTAAAAGTACAGTTTGACTGGGGATTAGTAAGGCTTGGCAAAGCTGATTTTTCTTCATAGCTGCCAAACTTCTTTTTAGTTCAGTTGTTCATTATTTCTCCAAACTAAATAAAACATTGACCCTCAGGTAATCCTAGTGAGCAAAATTCCCCTGTGGCGTATGTGACGCCGGATCCTCCTGAAAGACGAGAAGACGAGTGAACTGCACTGGTGCAGCTCGGGGCTGGGTGCCTGCTGAGGGTGTCTGTTCAAGAACAGTGTTTGCTGAAACTCCAAATAGCCTGATGTTCAGCACACAAGCCCTTGGGACCCAGCTCAGGGACACAGTGGCATCATTTGTTTGCTATATGTGAGGTGTTACAGGGAAAGACAAATTTGTGGACAGTTGCAGAAAGTAAAAAATTCCTTAAATGAATCTCAGCAAAGGTGAAATCACTTTCCCTAGTATTTTTATCTCAGATTTGCCAGATAGAGGTGGTGAAGTTCTAGGTCTTGTACACGTGTGAAGATTTACTGTTTTGTATTTATAACCACTTGACAGGCTTTTGGGTCTGTTCTGTGTTTAAATTCTGTACAAAATGAGAGCTTGGTATACAGGCCTTCAGATAGATTTAAATTTTATTATTTTAAATGAGTCAGCACTGTGCCCAGGTGGCCAAGGAAGCCAAGGCATCCTGGCTTGTATCAGACAGGGTGTGGCCAGCAGGACCAGGACAGTGATCATACCCTTGTACTTGGACTGGTGAAGCCACTGGGTTCAGTTTTGAGCCCTTCACTGGTCTCAAGACTGGTGCTGGAGCATGTCCAGAGAAGGGTGACAGAACTGGTGATGGGGCTGAAGCGTAAGTCCTGTGAGGAGCGGCTGAGGGAACTGGGTTGTTTAACCTGGAGAAAAGGAGGTTCGGGGGGGGATCTGCCTTTACAACTATACCTGAAAGGAGCTTTTAGCCGAGTGAGGGCTGGCCTCCTCTCCCAAGTTACAGATGACAGGACAAGAGAAAATGGCCTCAATTTGCACCAGGGGAGATTTAGATGGGATGTGATGAAAAATCCCTTCACCAAAGGGGTTGAGTGTTGGTAAAGGCTCCCCAGGGAAGTGGCTGGGTCACCATCCTTGGGGGTATTGAAAATACATGTAGATGTGGCACTGAGCGATATAGTTTAGTAGTAGACTTGGATTAATGCTGGGTTCCATGATCTTAAAGATGTTTTGCAACTTAAGTGCTGTGATTCAATGAAATTGTGATTCATTGGCGGATCATGTAGGTGATCCGGCAGTATGCTTATTCTGCAACAAAGGATTTTCTCCATGCGTCACTTAGACAAGTCCATCTTTTGTTTCTGCAGCCTTCTAGTAAATGCTTCAAACTCTCTTATCTCTCCAGTGTGTTTGATCTGCTCTACTGTTGTCCATTGAGTAGCAACTTGGTCCTGTTCTAGAGGCTGCGGCATTTACAACGCTTTCTTTCTGGGAGCACAACCCAGTGTAACCTTGAACATTAAGGACTTCTTGAGATTGATCTTTCACTACAGACTATTCTAAAGTACAGTAATGATTTCACAAAAAACAGTCTTTGCTTAGTTGCATTGTTGGGTTAATTGCAGGCTTTGGGCCTCCCAACTGGAGGGAGGGTGATTTTTGACAATATCAGCTGAGACAAGGCATAGATGCTAAGACTGGTCATCATAATCTTGAAAGTGAGCATGTTACAGCAAATAATATGTCCCTTGCAAATATGTTGATCATAATAACTTTAGTTCTTCTGCGTTTTCTTTCTTTTTGTTTGTCAGTATGTTACCTGGGGTTTTTCTCCCTCCAGGATTGAAAGAAGCAATTATTTGTTGCATTGACTTTTTTCTTTTCCAGTGAAAAACACCCAAGATCCCCAAACTCTGATACCTGTCTTCCGTTCCATTATGTGCATATGGTTTTGTTGAGAGATTAGCCTCTTGAAGACAATTTAGTGTTAATTGACTCATTGCCTCCATGGTTTTGTTCTGTCTGAGAGCTGCCAACACATCCCACACTTTGCAAATTCTGATCTAATCTTGATTCTGTATCTTGATTATTTGTTAAATAAAAATCTCCCTTAAGAATAAGTTATGTTATCAATAGTCAAAATATATCAGAATCCTCAGGTACAATTTTTACTTTGTTACTGGGGCTTTTTAATTAAAGATGACTTAATTGTGCTTATTGTTTTAAAGCACAAATATTTGGTTAGTTTTATGTTGTCTCTTACTGGGATTTCAGCAAGACTTTCATTGCTGCTTAAGTTAGGAACAAAATCTGAAAACAGAATGTTTCATCTGGATTCTTCTCAAATTCAGATGTATCTGATGGCTGAGCAGGAAGGGGAAAAAGGCACAAATAGTTACTGAGTTTCCAAGGAGGTTACTTTCCTCAGTTCACATCTTTGTTGTGTTCCTCCAAACTCTTGAATTTGGTTGTTTCGTGTTTGTGCTGGGTAATAGACTGGAGAGGAGCACTGGTTTCTATGTAGTGTCACAATTTGACATGAGTATGGTGTCAGAGTATAAAACAAATGAGACAACACTTGCAGGAAGTTTTTTGTCAATGCTCTCAGTTCCCCACTTCCTTCCTTTCTTTCTGCTGCCTTTTCTTTACATTCAAAATGCTGTTACGTTTTTCATATCAAAATGCTGCATTTTCTATATTTAACTTTTTTAAATTTGAGGCTCAGTGGTATTGATTTTTCTCATTGCACATTCTTTGAATCTCTGGCAGAAGTCCTGGAGGGGATTTGGGAGCGAAGAAGAAGAAGAAGAAGCAGAAGAGAAAAAAGGAGAAACCAAATTCTGGAGGCACCAAATCAGATTCTGCATCTGATTCCCAGGAGATTAAAATTCAACAACCTTCAAAAGTGAGAGCCTGGTTCTGTTTTGATTTGTGCTTGCTTTCTAATTCAATTTTAATTTGCATGTCACTTGTTGTAAAAGTGAATTCTACGTTCTGCCTTAGTGTGTGAAAATTGAGCAAATGGTTCCTGTCCTGAACAGAGAGAAGCAAGCCAAGACCTGGCATTTTCAGAGCTGTCATCACCACCATGGTGGTGTGCTGTGAGGTAGGCAGAGGAGTTCTGTCTTTCTCTTTGAGCAGTGTCTTTCTCAGGCTAGTGACATCCTCATTGCACAGAATCGTAATCTGCAGTGGTTATGCTTGTAAATAGATTCTGTATTTGATGAATTGCCTTTAGTGTTTAGCCATCATCTAATTTAGTTTAGTGCAGTTTTGGTCATTTGTGCAGCATGAAGCTCTCTCAGCAGCAGCACCAGCAGGAGGGAAGGTGGGCCTGCTGTGCTAACCACAGTTTCTTTGGGGCAAGCAAGCAGCATGTATTTGTACATAAAATGTGGTAATCTCAAACATGGAGATACAGCCTCATGAAGAAAATAGTGCTGTCTTTTATGGCTTTCACTTTGCTCTAGTCACAAATGCATCAGCATTGCCTGGGGGGTTATTTTGCCTTCTCTGCTGTGTTGCAGGTCTACTTTAGACTACTATTCTGCTTTAGATTTTTTGAAAGCATCTTAGATTGCTGATCTGGATCAGTGTAGAAAAGTATCTTTATTTTGTCTGCTACTCAAGTAATACTTAGATTTTGTATTCTTATGCTATACGAAATTTATTATAGAAAACAGGCTTTTAGTGTTTGCTTGCTCTTGGTTGAAAAGAGTGTATTTTAGAGGAGAATGACATTGTGCACCCTACCTCTAAGAGAATATATGCAAGATCATCAGGAAGAACTCAGTGGGGCTTCTGAACTGATTGAAAATTATTTTGAAAAATGATTTTGAGGTCACATGACTTTATAAACAGATGTATGAGTCTGAAGATGAGAGAAGCAGAACAGTGAGTCTCCCTGGCTTCTGTCTTCCATGTGTGTGGTAGTAGTGATAGTAGACCTTTTGAACACTGGTGTGAGTGTAATCATAGCAGTAAATGATTGTTAGCATTGTATGCTCACAGTGACCTTGAGGACACTTCACTGCCCATCTCACAAGACTTTTTGTCTCTCAGTACTACAAGTTCCAATGATGTAGGCTGTCCACACTGACTCAAAGAAAGCTTGCCTTATCTGCAATCTTACCAGTCATTATTGTAGTCACTAGTGGCCTACACAACCTAGTCACAGAATAATAGTTTGGAAAGGACATCTGAAGGTTTTTTGACCAATCTGTTGCTTCGAGCAGGTCCAGCTAGATCAGGTTGTTCAGGCCTAGATCAGGTTGTTTGCTTTCCAAGGATGGAGACTCCATGATCTTCAAGGGTAAGTTATTCCAGTGTTTGACTACAGTTTTTAGTTAAAAAAATAGTAATTCCTTATATCTAAATGGATTTTCCTGGTTTGCAACTTGTCTCCTTTGTTTCTTGTCCTATCACTGTGTTCCTCTGAAAAGATTTGGCTCAGCTTTCTTTATACCCTCCCATTAAGCAGTAATAAGTTTTTTCTTACTCTCTCCATCTCTTCTTAAGGATGAACAAACCAAGGTCTCTTCTTGTCTTCTCCTTGTGTGTGATGTGCTTCAGTCCCCCATTTATCTTGGTGCCCTCCAGAGAACTCAAACACTGTCAAATTTCTCCTTGTAATGGAGAACCCCAAACTGTAGGTGTGACCTCAGGGTGCCAGATAAAGGAGAAGACTTCTTGGCCGGTCTTACTGGTACTACCCTGTATGCACCTGTCCTTTGCTGGCCAGCAATCTGCTGGCTCATGTCCAGCCCTCTGCCTACCTGGACCTCCAAGTTCTTTTCTGCAAGCTGGTTCCTAGCCAGTCCATGCTGGCCTCTGCCCTTGCACGGGCTTTTTCTATCCCAGATGGAGGATTTAGCATTTGCCTTTGTCAAACTTGATTAAGTTTCTGTTTCCAGCTAGTCAGAGTAGCTTTGAATAGCTTCTCTGTGGTTCAGCATAGCAACAATTCTAGAAGCTCTTCTTCTAGGTATCATCTGTACACTTGCAGAGAAAGTACTCTTTGTCGAGTTCAGATCATTAAACAATATTGACCCCTGAGTCCCCCTCCTTGCATTCTTGAAAACAGCTGTGACATTTCCTTTTATCCACTTACAGGAAACTTCCACCAATTGCTGTTTTAAACTTAATAGATGTTAGTTGCACTAACATCAGCCAGCTCCCTTAGCATCCTTACATGCATTTGGTCTGTTTTCAGGGACCTATGCATGGTTAGTTTGCTCAACAGTCCCTAACTTTGTCTCAGACTGCTACAGTGCACAGGGATATCAAAGGGCTGAGGTCATCAACAAAACTGAGGCAAAAACACCATTTCATACCTCAGCCCCATTGGACAGGAGTGAATGAAATGTACTTCATGTGAAGTCTGTGTAGGTTTTCCTTGTTTGTGTTAGAGGGAAACAAAAAGTGTTGAAAGTAAACTTCTTAGTCAGGCTGATCTCTGAATGTTTTGAAATGAAAGGGGATTCCTCCTGATGTCCCTAGCCATGGCCTGTTTAGTACCTGAACAGTACTTACTATTCTGCTAACAAGATGCCTTCCTTAGGAACTTTTTTTTTTAGATTTTCTGCTTTTTTAATATAGAAGACGTACTATAGACTTTAAATAAATGTACAGAGTAAATGACAGCGTGTCAGCATTTATGTATGATTTCATGATGTACTGATGAGATTTCAGGATTTATCTAGTGGCGTTAGTAATTTATGTCTCTGTTATACTAATCTAGAAATAAGGTAGGCTTTTTAGGCTGGAACAGTGTTGCTCTAAAGTGTATAAGCATGTTAATTCACAGTTGCTCAGCTGACAGGTATTCAAGGTACAATTACAGGTGACATTTGCAATACTTAAACATTAGGCATTTTGTTTCATTGATTTAGGTAATAAAAGTGTTTATTGTAAGTAGTAAATGATGGGTTGCTTGAGCTTCAGGCACAAAGTTTTGTTCCTTCTGTGGTTGAGGATACCAGAGACTGATCACCCAAATTAAGCTTTACCATCATTATTACATTTATTTTATGGTGGTTTTTCAACACATGAATCCTAGAAAGAAAGTGAAATATGGAAATAGTAGTCCATTGCTATTCAGTTAAAAAAAAAAAAAAAAAAAAAAAAGCCAGTCTGGCTTGAAATCTGTGTGCAGAATTGCTTAAAATTTTCCAGTACATTTGAGACTGTTCTTTCAGGTGCATTATTGCACTGTAGTCTAGGGAAACCTGAGCACATGCATGCTGTTGGTGCCTCAGAACAGGACTTACCATTAGGAAGATAACAAAACAAAGAGATTTAAAAGGAGAGAGGGGAAAATCCCTTTAGATTTAGAGGCATGCTGCCATTCCTTTGCAGGAAAGATTCTCATTCCTGTTACATTTACTCAGAGTGATTAAAAGTGAGGATTTAACAGCTCAATTTAGAAACACTCAAGCTTATGGTTTTAAAATAACTTTTCTGTAAGATTCTTCAACTTTTAAGTGGAAAATGAGTCTATTTTATGTTTGTTTTTATATTTTTCTGCTTCAGTTAAAATTGTCTTTAGTTGTCAGTGTTGGCACAGTTGGCTTTAGCAGCAAGGTGGTTAACTCCTACATGCATGATGCAGAAAGGTATTATCTGTTCTAATAATTGCAAACAAATACAAGGCAATATAACTAAAGTTTAAAAGCATTTGTATAATACAAATATTTGTATCACATCAGTGTACCTTCAGGTACTCTGAATCAGAAAGAATATAAATGTTATTTTATATTGTATGTGTAAAGTAGAACTCCAAACAACTCCACGTGTACCAATGGTACCTTTATTGTTAAATACCTAAACTGACTCTTTTTTGGTATTTTATTGTGTTTTACCAGTGGAACAGGGAATATAAGAAGCATTTATTATTGCCATGCAGTATCCTGCCTTAATGCTGCTGTATTTGTGTTAAAAATGTTGATGTTTCTTGGTTAAATGCAAGTGCTACTGACAACTATTTTGTGAAGTTGCTTGCATGTTGCCCACCTAACTTTTTTTCCACCCTCCTGTCTACAAATGTTGTACCTAAATTAACCATGAGAAGAGTACCTGTAAGAATAGGTAACAGTAAAAGAAATTAACATGTTTGTACAACTATTCGCAAAGTAAATGTACTCAATAAGCCTCCTGTTCTGTTTGTCTGTGTGTGCAGAATCCAGCCATTCCAATGCAGAAGCTTCAAGACATCCAGAGAGCAATGGAGCTGCTCTCTGCATGCCAAGGCCCAGCAAAGAATATTGATGAGGCTGCCAAACGTAAATACCAGTTCTGGGATACGCAACCTGTACCTAAACTTAGTAAGTTCAACTGGATCTGTGTGAAAGATCTGTCTTATGATCACTAAAGAAATGTTGTGCCAGCTCTGTGGCATGTTCTCTAAAATGGATATAAAGTTGAACCATGTGTGGTAAGGATCCTTAGTCTTTTGTGTAGTTTATGTGGAATTCTTGATGTTTTCCAGGGAAGTGCTTGTCTTCCCCGCAGAGAGATAATATGCAAAATACAGCGTTAGTAAGTCTCGTTCTAATGTCCTCTGTAAAAATGGGAAATGCTATTGAAATAGCATTCTTTTGTATATTTTACGTCTGAAATCTTGAACAATAGAACATAGAAATTTTTTCCACTTTAGGACAAGTAAGAACTTTTAAGTAGTGACAAAGAGTAAGCCTTAATTTTTTACAGTTATTGTTATTTGGTTTGTTTGTTTATATTTCCTTAATTTTTTTTCAATAGATGGATTTGCCATCATAGAAATAATGTCATAGGTGGCATTGTTTTCATACCACTTTAAGTGGATAATGGCACTCATTTGATATGCAGACTCTTTCTCTGCTGCGTGTTCATATTCTCCTCCACAATGTACACTACCTTGAAGACATTCTTCCTTAGATTTTGTTCTCTGTTCTTGATTCTGAGTGAGATGATGAAGTATTCTCTCCTTGCTTTTAAATCTGTTATGAATTTGACAAGTTGTTTTTTGTACTGATCTGATCCCTGATAACACAGTTGGTAAATCTTCTCATTGTTGGCAAAAGTGATTGCTGACTGTCCTGTGTTTTCTGCACTGCTTTCTGAACCTTCTTTTTCTGTTTTCATTATATTCAGGTTAAGCAGTTCTAGCTTTTCAGTGTGAACATACCTTGTATTTCTCATAAAACATTCTCAGCACAGATGCTGGTGCTGCTCTGTCCTGCAGGTTTCTCCCCATTGCACTGGAGACTGGTATAGAATAAGCTGAAATAAGGTAGAGTCTAAAGCACAGGAGCACTCTGCTCACTCTCTCTCCACCCACAGCATTTCACATTAATCCATGGCTACTGCTTAAACTGCAGCAATCTCATTTCTTCCTGACTCTTGCACAGAGAAGTCCAGAGCAAAGTCCCTGGATACAATATTTTTCCCTGGATTGGATTGAATTGACCTGCCATTGCTTTTCTCTGTCCAAACTCTATCCAAATACCTGCATAAAGTAATGGTAGTAATCGTCACCAGTAATCAGTCCAGCCTAAGTGTAGAAAGACCCTAGCCAAAATAGGTTGAAGTGTAAACCAAGAAATGGCCGTAATCAGGCTTTTCTAGAGCTAGTTCAGGTGTCTTTGCAGTAGTGCCAGGAGTTCAGTTCAGGCTAATCGATGTATCTTACAGCACTTAGATAGAGAGGAGAGTCTGTCACTTGCCAGTCTAAAAAGGCCCATACAGAAGATGATTTGTTAGTGTTGTTCAGCAGTAATGTGTTTTGTTGGATTTGGTCAGTGAGGTTTTGTCCAACAGCATCTATGAATTTCTTCTTAACCCCAGAGATTTTTTTAAGCTTTTCTTTATCTGCTGAATGAACAGATTGGGAAGTCATCACTAGTTGATATGCTTTATGTGTTCAGGTGGAAAAAATAATCTGTCAATTCAATAAAATGCTGTAGGGATCTTTGCATTAAATTTACTTCAGAATCCTCTGGCCTTCAAGTTAAAATTATTAGCAATAAGTCCCTTAGTTATGCCAAACTTGCTATATAGTTAGTGGCAGTAATATTTGTTACTCTTCAGAGTTTGCTTAAAGTTGCTAATAATTATGACCTTGCAAACTGGATGGCAGGCCATAACTGTTAGTCAGGGTTTTGCATCATTTGGAAAAATTCATCCTCAAAGGGACATTTGACTGTCTAGTTTGATGATGCTGACGATACGGTTGAGTGTTCACAGGTAAGAATCAGGGAGAAGGCCAGTAGGGCAGATGGTGTGAGTCAGTTCTAGACCTCCCAACCAGGATGAAGAGGCAGATGAAATACTCTCTAAACATCTGACAGAAGTCTTACAATTGCTAGCCATTGTTCTCATGGGGACTTCATCATACCAGGTGTCTGCTGGAAATACAGAACAGTTAAGGGGAGAGAGTCTAAGAGGTTCCTGGAGTGTGTGGAAGAGAACTTCCTGACAAAGTTCATGAGTGAGCCAACTAGGAAGGTGCTCTGCTGGACCTGTTGTTTGTGAAAAGTAAGGACTTGTGGGTGATGTCCTGGTTGGAGGCCATCTTGAGCCCAGTCATCATAAAATGATAGAATTTTTGATTCTCAGAGAAGTAAGGAGGGGGTCAGCAGAACTGGAGGGATGACCTCGATCTGTTTAGGAGACTGGTTGACAGTCCCTCAGGAGACAGTCTTTAGATTTAGATGGGATGTTAGGAAAAATTTGTTCATAGAAGGACTGAAAGTACTTTCAGAAAGAAAACTTAAAGATGTTAGAATAGGCTGTCCCCATGTGCCAAAGGATGAGCCAGTGGGGATGGAGACCAGCATGGCAGAACTTCGGCTCAGACTGTTGTGAATGAGTGGTTTGGGCCACCTAAAGAGTCACCATCAAAGGTAATGGCAACAAGCAAGTCTTATGTTTGTTTGTGGAAGTGCAGCTTAAGAGAGTTTGATGGCAAGGTTCTCTCTATTACTGCCTAAATAAATGAAGCACACATAGCAAAACAGAATTAGCAGCAACTTAGAATTACTTACATGAAAAGTGGGGATGCAGGAGAGTCAGGGTGCAAAGGATACAGGTGCAAAAATATAAGGCTACAAAAGAGTTTAGCAGTACTTAATCATTAATTCAACATTTATGAAGTGATTGAATAGGATTTACTACAATTATAAATGCGACTTAATTATAGATTCTAGATAACAGCATTTCTACTATACTCAACTCGCATGCACACAGGCACAGAGTTGTTTACATGCTTCTGTGTTCAGAGGTGCCTGTTAAAAATTCCCCTTGAGCCCAGTGACATACATTGAGTCCCTTACATTTCTCAGCAGGCACGGGTTGAGCCTTGAGGAGTGGAGGGTGTCATTGTAGGCCTTGTCCTCAGAAAGTCTTTAGAGTATCACAGACTTGAGAGTTTGAAAGCTCTGAGACATCCCACTCAGAGGGAGGAGCTGGTGTAGCCCACTGCAGTACAGGAACCTGTAAAGGGCCTCACTTAGGACCACTCTTCATAGGATTGCAAGATAATTGGCTTTAGTCATCAGTAAGTTTCCATCATGGCCATAACCCACATTGGTAACTGCTTTTGGAAAAAAAAAAAAAAAAAGAAAAATCCCATCTGGTAACAATAGCACCATTTCACTTGGACTACGGTTCAGATCAGTGGTGTTCAAGGCTGTCAGGGCATAGCTGGTTATGAGGTAAAAACTGATTATCCCTTGCTCCCCACTTTGTTCAGGCAAATGATGATCCTGATACAGTGAGTGTCACTCCCACCTTTACTATGCAGGAGCTCCTGTTGCCGGGACATTTCACTGCCTTACTGGTTTGGTCAAGGCTTACTGGGAGCTCCTGAGATCACAGAGCAGGCCTAAGGATGGGGATGGGGAGATGCACCAGCAGAGGGATTCAGGAAAAAAAATGAGAGTTTATGGCTGTTGAAAGAGAGGCAGGCAACTCATGAGGATGCTGAGGTTATGCAGGGAGAAAATCAGAAGGTCCAAAGCCCTTACAGTGTAAGCTGACTTAAAGGACAATGCTACAAGAAAGACATTGAAGTGCTGGACTGAGTCCAGAGAAGGGCAACAAACCTGGTAAAGGGTCTGGAGCACAAGTCTGATGAAGAGTGGTTGAGGGAGCTGAGGTTGTTTAGCCTGGAGAAAAGGGAGGCTCAGGGAAGACTTTATCACTCTCTACAACTGCCTGAAATGAGATTGTGGCCAGGTAGGAGTCAGCCTCTTCTCACAGCTAACAAGCGATAGGACAAGGGGAAATGACCTCAAGGGGAGCTGTGCCAGGGGAGATTTAGGTGGGATGTTAGGAAAAATTTGTTCATAGAAGGATGGCTGAGAATTGGAAGAGGCTCCCCAGGGAAGTAGCGGGGTCAGCATCCCTGGAGATTGAAAAGATACATAGATATGGTGCCTAGGAACATGATGTAATGGTGGGCGTGGCAGTGTAAGGTTAGTGATTGGACTGATCTTAAAGGCCTTGTCCAATCTAAATGATTCTATGATTTAGTAGATGCTGCTCCTTAGAAGAGGAACAGCTGCAGTTTATAAGTGTATACTGAGGAGCTGTAAAGTAAGGGAGGAGAAGAAAGCATGCCTTCAAGTAGCATTTTAGGAACACATTTCACATACCTCTAGTATCTCCTAAATGTCCTGGCTTTGCTATGTCACTGCTCCTGAATAATCCTATTGAGTTCAAGTCTGCTCAAGTCAGTGGTGAACAGGGTCTGAGCCATAGCTTGTTAGCTGTGAGTACATGTTCTCGTGTGAGGCTGTGGATCTCTATGGCTGGGTAAATGCTCTACCTGTGCTTATAAGTTGTTGTCTCTTGTGTTATGAAATGCAGGGTTATTAGTTGAGATAGAGTGGTTCTGTGCATATCTATAAATATTATGAGACAGTCATTAGTCTGAATGTGGTCTGTGAGAATGAGAAGTAGTGTAAACTAATAATACTAATTTTTTCAGCATTTTTAAGAAGCTTCTTGTTCCATTCACATAATTATGAGGAAATACATGATGCATATTAAATTGAATGCAGTTTACAGAACTAGGAAAGCTAGCAATGTAACAGTTTCTTTGGTTTTTTTCCCTCCTTTTCCCTCAAAAGATGAAGTTATAACTTCACATGGTGCAATTGAACCAGATAAGGACAATGTTCGCTTAGAGCCATATTCTTTGCCACAAGGTTTTATGTGGGACACATTGGATCTTAGCAATGCTGAAGTTGTAAGTAGAACAATTTTTATATGTATCTAAAATAATTCAAGTTTTTTCTGATTGGTATGTTGATAAGTGTTTGGATTTTTTATGTGTGTTTTCAGCTAAAGGAGTTATACACACTATTAAATGAGAATTACGTAGAAGATGATGATAATATGTTTAGGTTTGATTATTCACCTGAATTTCTTCTGTGGTGAGTAGCAAGTTCCACATTCTATTCTGGCTGGAGTTTATGAAGGGTGTTTTTATTACATCTTCTTAGGCAGTAATTTGTAATTATTTCTGTCATCAATTCTAGGGCGTTACGTCCTCCGGGCTGGTTACCACAGTGGCACTGTGGGGTTAGAGTGTCTTCAAACAAAAAACTGGTAGGATTCATAAGTGCCATCCCTGCAAATATTCGTATTTATGACAGGTAAAATGCACCAGTACTTTTGTGTTTGTAAAAAAATAATGCCACAAAACAAACCTTAAACTAGTGTCCATTGCCATAGAAAACTTAAAAAGAGAGAACAAGTGAAGAGCATTAATATTTATTTAAGGAATTTTCTTAGTGGTGGATGATACAGATAATGCCATACAATTTTTCTGACCCTGCTGAAAAGCATTTATAGTTGATCAGCTGGATTTCTTGGCCAAGTCTTCATACACTGACAAACATAAAACATTGTGACACCACATAGCATTGCTTGGATGCTATACTGCATCTCAGAGTAAAGCAATCAGTTAAGTCTTGATAGAGCTCTGGTAAAGGATTATTGCAAACCCTGTAGAGATAGCTTGCACATCTTGTCATTGCAGTCACAGTGTCATAGATTAGTGTTCACTGCAGGTGTACTTTGTCACAGGCAAGTTTATTTTACTTCAATATCTTCTGTCATAGTATGGAAAACTGTAATTATAAAAATGGGAATACACAATGTGTAACTCTCTTTGATTTTTCCACTACTTAATGTCTTTTTAGTGTGAAGAAAATGGTAGAAATCAATTTTCTATGTGTCCATAAGAAACTGAGATCTAAACGGGTGGCACCTGTACTGATTCGGGAAATAACCAGAAGAGTAAACTTGGAAGGAATTTTTCAGGCTGTTTACACTGCTGGAGTGGTACTTCCCAAACCTGTGGCCACTTGCAGGTAACCTAGGTGATGTTCTTAATAATATTGGTTCCTATAGCAGTTATTTTTAAGAAAGTTTAACATAATTGTCTAAAAACAGTAAAAGCATAAAATTCAAAGGTATTAAATGTTATGGCCTTGACTAACCTGAAGGCCTGAGTGTTTGTCAGTGTTGTTTTTTTGGTGTTGGGGTTTTTTTCCCCTTTCCCTCCCAGTGCCTCAGATAAAACTGCTTCTCTCACTAAAATTTAATTTGTGGTTTGTTTAGCATACTTTAAATAGACTAACAGATGTTTCTGTTGACCTTCTGGTGGCAGCCATGCTAGCAATGACAACGTTGTATACCTGTGTTTTTCAATCAGCCTGTGTCCCTGCTGGGACACTTCCCTGTTAACCTGGTTGCTTGCCAGAGATGGCAGAGCATTTCTGGTAATTGTATGATTTTCTTTTTGTGAAATACTTTTTTTTCCTCTGGAGAAAGGAGGACTTTGTTGGCATTTGATAAGTACAGGAACACCATGTGGGAAGAGTTACAGTCAAATATAATTTCATTTGCTTGGAATTGATTTTATTTCTACTAGGAAAAGTTCAGTTCCTGCACTTTTAGTCCAGCTATTGGAGAGAGAGCTCTCTGGAGTAGAGAGTACTTTTTGATTTGAAATAGTTTTGTACCTATTAGCATCAAAGATGATCTTGTAAGTTTCTGTAGGGAGTGAAAAAAGCTATGTTCTGTTAGAATAACCAGAGATGCTCTGTTGCACAATGACTTCCCAGAAATGGGAGAGCTCCTTCAAAAAAATGCTTAGACATGAGCATAGGGTCCTGTCTGCACAAGAAAATAAATTTTACTATGTATGTATAGTGAGTTTTTCAGGGCTGTGACAAATGCTAAAAGGTTTAGCCCTGTGCCTATTCATTCTGTATCAAAAAGCATTTGCTTAGATTGAAAATACTGTGATAGCAGGCTTGTTTAAAACCTATTTCTTGGATATAGCTTTTCCTTAAATTTTTGTTTTGTTAATCAGCCTTCTTACAGACATAGTACAGGCTTGCTTAGAAACAAATTTGGAGAGAAAAGAAGCAAGCAAGAAAGCAGGGCAATGGATGCAAGTGATGCTGACACTTGAAATACTATTTAAATTCATTATTTGGTTGCATTTCCAGGTATTGGCATCGATCACTAAATCCCAGAAAATTGGTGGAGGTGAAATTTTCACATTTGAGTAGAAACATGACGCTACAAAGAACAATGAAGCTCTACAGACTTCCTGATGTAAGCAGTATGACTTCTAGAGAATCCCCACAGTTATTGTGAGGCCCAAAATAACCTTCCATCTGTCTCTGACAGCACAGGCTTTTCTGAGTAAAGGCAGTGCGTGCAGGACATAAAAAAAAATAATCTCTGGTTGATGAAAAAGACTTTAAGGGCTATACTAAACAGAAGAGACTATTGCTGCAAATCTGGATCTCTATGGAGAAAACACAAATTTTGACCTAAAATCCTTAAACAAAGGAAAAAAAGCCCAGAAAGCTTGACTTCACAAACATGTGGGATTGAGTTGAAGATGCATAAGACTATTCTCGGTATGTTTAATCTGATAAGAGATTACCAGAACAGAAAATCAACAGTTCATGTCTTAAAATTCTCAGAGAAGTCCATCAGCAACTTGGCTGAATGCAATCATATTGTTGATTCCAGGCTAATGCACTTTTTTTTTCTGTACTGTTAGAGAGTGTTGTTGTTCTGCATTGAGCAGGCTCAGTAAAAGCCACTTCAGTATGTTGTGCGCTGTTAGTTTGCATAGTCTAGTAAAAAATAAGTATCCTGGCATAGCTAGGTTAGTTAAAAATACTTTTTTCTCGTGTTTGCAGCTAATAGTTAAGCTTGCAAAAAGCCTTAGGGCTTAGGGCAAGTCACTGTAAATGCTACGTACTTTAAAAAAACCTCATTGCTGTAATTAATAGCCTGTAGAATTTAGTGTGAGCTTTATGGCTGAAAAGAATTTATTTGCTTGTAATTTTTTAAAGGTGTTGCAGAGTATCCCTTACCTATACCTTATCAGTGAACCTCTCTATTTAAACAAACCCTTTCTTTTTGTTATAAACAACTCTTTTTTTTCCTCACTCACTCACACTTTATAACGATTTATCTGATTTTGGAAAACTGTGTCTGTTGCTATATTTAACTTGATGCTGCAGATTCTCTTAGTGCTCAGATATTTGAGCAGTAGGCTGAACAGCCCTTGGAATAAAGCACATGCCATGCCTTGATCTGTACTCCTGCTGCTGTCGGAGAGCCTCGTTTCCTGCTCTGCCTGGTGCCACCTGTGCCTGCACATGCAGCTTCTCCCTTGTGTGCAGGGCAGCAGTTTGCAGAGCTTAAGAATTAATAACCAAATTAATTGGGTTTTAATCTTGGACAGCTAAATATAGCTTCCATCAAATCTTGAAGACATTTTTAACAGTCTGAAGAGTGCAATATACAATTTCAAGTACAGGTTTTGGTGGCAACTCTAGTAACATTGCTTATGGAAACAACTATGGAAGTCAATAGATTAAGAATCTTACTAGTAGTACCAAAGGTGTAACTACAGAGAATCATTAGAAATAGCAGTTATATCCTGATCATTTTCCTTTATCATAAAACCCAGTTTCAACAGAGAAGTGAATTAGGGAAAATAAGTAATATATCATATCTCATCCATAAAATATAGCTAAGACAAACATACACTGTACACAGAAATGCAAATAGAAAATAGGTGCTTTCAAAATCAGCTTTTAAAACTAACCAATGTAGGAGTCCATATACCTCAGGATTTTTGTTATTTTTAGATTGGATTTGGGAGCTTCTCAGTGGAAAATCAAGATTTAATCTGTGTTCTGATATTTTCTCTTTAGGTCTTGTGCTTTGGGTTTATTTGGAGGCCTTTTCTTTTTTCCTGAGAAAGGGATTAAGTGCTGTTGAGGCTCTTTTTCCTCAGTTTCAGGTTGTTACAAACACTGCTGTCAAACAAATTTGTCCATTCAGGCCATGCTGTCCTGTTCCTCAGCACCAAACACTGTTCCTTGCATTTTAACCTCTTTTCTTAGTGTCCTTGGAATATCATTGCCACTAGGAGCTCATCTCCCTTAAAAAGAGTTAATCATTCGTAATCACTTGAACAGCCCGAATTAAAAAGGTTTTCAGGTGTAATAAATACTGTAATTAATAAATATCACCCTCCCTATAGATAAAAAAATAAAAGTGATTTTTTTTTTCTTAAGTGTTTAATCTCTTGAGCAAGGAGTTTTCTGGAAGAAGTAAAATTTGTGTTTAGAGTCAGGACAGGAGTATGTTTGTCTTTGTTGTCTTTTCCTGACCAGCTGAGATCCTGACGTTGGACAGTTGCATGATTGTGTGCCCAGTCCAGCAGAGAAACAAATTTAGCACAGTTCTGTACACTTTCCCTCACCTCTGGGATTGCAAATAGTCACTTACTGGTGGCCATTCTGAGCATTACTGGGGGGAAAGACCTTCCAGCCCAGCTGCTTTTCCTCCATCCTTCCTGTATGTCAAGTCTACACCCTTCTGGAATAAGGGCATTTAAAAATATAGATGATGTGCTGTTGGGGGGTCAAACCATGGTCACAGGCTGCCTAGAAAAGCAGGAAGACTGACATGTAATACACAGGCCAGAGTTATGGCAAAATGTGCCTTGATTTCTCATCTGGCTGCTGACTCCCAGAGTGTGTGAATAAATACCTCCCCCAGAATAATGCCTTTTGGGCAAAGCATAATCAGCTACACTAATTTCAGGCTTCCAGTAATCAAGTCTCTACCTGGTTGCTCTTGCAATCGACTTTGCTATGATTAATGTGGTACGTGCCAAAGTATTTAGCTCAGACAGATGAGGTACAATAAATCAGCACTGATGAGAGCAAGCATTAGCCTCCCTGAAAGGAAATATCCAGGAAGGCTGGCAAAAGATGGGAAGAAAACTTTAATCACTTTTGCTTGTTTAAACAATAATTGCATAGTACTAGAAAGTTTTTTTTTTCCTTTTCTGATGTTTAAAGTTGGAAAAATAACTTAATTTGTTAAAAGAGGTTTTTATTTTCAGGCAGCTGTAAGTTATGAGAAGCTTTCTTGTTAACAGAATAGCAGTTACGCCTGTAGAGAAGGTTGTTAGCAAGGAAGTTTACAAGTGCTAAAAACAGGTAGAATCTTTTTTGTTAAATAATTTCTAATTAAACCTAATCAGCTGACAATGATGTATAGCTTGACTGTAATTTCCATAAGTTTGAATTACCTATGTTCTTGTCTTGAGATAACTTCTGATATGCAAGTTTCTTTGTTTTGTTTCTGTGTCTTGGGCCTCAGGTAGTTTAGAAAAAGATAAGAAATAGACTGACCTAAAAAAAAATTAAAAAATATGAACTGCACAAAGTGTAGGCAGTTGGCGATGGTATGTCTTTCTCTGGAGAAATGAAGCTGTTTCAATAATGAAGTAAAAAGATTGAAGTGCCCCAGACTGTCTCGATAATTAGAAGAGAGGGAATTCTGATTGAAAGCCTTTTGTAAAATAGCATAATGAATTAGGTGGCTGGGATAAAGTAGGCTAATAATGAATGCATTATAGCAAGTGAAGTGACTCTGCAACCTACTTTCAGCCTTTGCTGTATTTGCAGTTTTCCTTTCAACATCTTAACATTTATTTTTATTTTTTTACACTAAGGCCACAAAGACTTCAGGTTTGAGACCAATGGAACAAAAAGATACTAAAGCAGTACAAGAATTAATCAACACTTACTTGAAACAGTTTAATCTTGCTCCTGTGATGGATGAAGAAGAGGTGGCCCACTGGTTCCTGCCTCGGGATCATATTATTGACACTTACGTGGTAGAGGTAAAATATGCACTAACATATATGATGTGTGTTTGAGTGCCACTGACAATAGTTCATATCAGCATCAAGTTTTTGAAATGCAGGCAGTATGAAATCAGTGTGTTATATGTAGAATTTGATACCATGAGTACAAGCTTTGTTCTTTGTATTGCATTCTGTTGATAAGAAAATGTTTGGCTGTGATAAACAGCAGTGCTCCTAAAATAAAATAACTTATAGAGGAATTCTGAAATATCAAAATATCACTGTCTTGACAAGAACCCTACATATTTTAAGATCAACTGCATTTCTTGATACTTTTTTACAGAGACATGACATGATACTAAGCAGTGGTCTTCAAACCCCCTTTTCTAGGAAAAAGGAAAAATAATGTTGTGACTGAGATAAGGATTTGGTTTGAATTGACTGTCATTCTCCCAGGTGCACACATTTCTGCCATACACAAAAAACACACTTCAGTAAAGTGTGTTTTTTCCAGTAAAAGAGTGTGCATATATGTGTATGAATTTGCATATATGTATATATGTCTACCACCCCCACCCTCCAAAGAGTTGGTCATAATGCTTCTCTCAAAATAAGGAGTGCAAGAATAGATTAGCATTTGGATTGGAAATCCCCCAGACAGGTTTGGAATAGGTGCACTAGAGCTCATGGAAAGATCCACGCTTCCCTTTGAGTCCGCACAAAATCAGTTGTAGACAGCATATTTAGGCAGTGTATTACTTTGCTTAAAGTGATAACATTATTTAAAAATGATCAGCACTAACATCCCTAAACCTTCTCCTCATAGAAGCCCTAGGTTGTGAAGCTCAGAGTTCCCACACAGTAACCTGAATTTGTGCAGGAGCCTCAGTTGAATTAGGGAACCTAGAGCTGCTGGGGATGAGTTGTCCTGCCCATCAGTTTTTGTTGTCCAAGCTTAGCTTCTTGCTTACTTTGTAGTGGGTCTAGTGCTCATTGGACTTTTCCATGGTCTAATTTAATAGTCCCACATTTTTTATCCACTCCCTCTTCTCCCTGATCTCTGCCCTGATCCCTGAGTTGGTTTTTGGCTTGCTTTGTGAATTGAAGCCTACAGGAGGGTTCACAAGCACCAAGAGCAGCATGAATGTGACATTAACAGTGCCATATTAACTAAACAGCACAGTCTCGACTTGTTTTGTGCTGTCTCTTGGACTAGTTTTTTACTATACAAAATGGAAGTTTGTTAGTGCTTGAAATCTTTTTTAAGACCTGTGTGACCTGGAGAAGCTGCTGTCAGACTTTTAAGTCATCTTAGTAATGTGAAGATCTAAAACCTTAAAATACTCCGTATAACTTAGGAGTTAATATTTTCATCATCGTTACTGAATTTAGTGAGTGACTCAATAACTTTTCTGTTCCTTGTAGTTAGTATTACTCTACTACAGAATCTGTACCTGCTCTAAGACAAAAGCTTTTTTGCATGTGGTATGTTCAACTGTTTTACTTTTTACTGTAGAAGTACTGTTAATTTAGGGAGCCATGTGAGGTCCTTCACTGAACTCTAATTAGTGGTTACTAGTCATTCAAAAATATAGCAAACAAGCAAGAAGAAGTATTTGTGTGTCTCCTTTGCCTTATTTTCTTGGAGACACTCGGGGGAGTTTTTGTTCTCAGCATGTTAGTCATGACCTATGTCATAATTATTTCATAACCCATGTAATAATTATTTCCTATTTCCTACTAATCCACACTCTTGAAGATGGTCAAACTTCATTAAATGTGTGAAATTAAGAAGTTTTATATAGTATACTTTAGATTTCTGCATAAACACCTTTTTTGTTGACCACTAGTTTTATTAGAATTTCAGTGTGATTTAGGACTGTTGTCCAACAAATAGGCTGTGCCTGTTGATTAATATTTAAATATGCCTTGTATACCAGCACAATATATTTTTTCTCTATTTTTAGAAAGATGAGAAAATTATTCTTTGATGAATGTCATCAGATTTTTAAAATATCTGTAATATTTTAAGAATATTTTATTAAAAATGAGTTCAGTCAGAAAAAAACTTCAATGCTTCCAGTGGAACTGAGCTTTGTTAGCTTTGTCTATAGCAAACTACTGCTTTGACAATTTTCAAAATGTTAGTGGTGTAATAGACTAGAAAAATCCAAATGTTTGTTTCCTCCAATCTTGTCTAAGACTAGCTGTTATATAGCTAGTATATAGCTATACTTACAGTGCACAAACCTTGCTGCAATTATTACTTTCTGTAGAACTCTCACATTAGCCTAACCAGTAACTGATTACTTATCAATGGACTTGTTTTGTTTTGTTTTGCTTTGTTTTGTTTTGTTTTGTTTTATAGGGTTCAAATGGTATTTTAACAGACTTCCTCAGTTTCTACACATTACCTTCAACAGTGATGCATCATCCTGTTCATAAAAGCCTCAAAGCTGCCTATTCCTTTTACAATATTCATACAGAGACTCCCCTGTTGGATTTAATGAATGATGCACTCATTATAGCTAAATTGGTAAGTTGTAGGTTGGGTTTTTTCTGCTTCATTCAGAAAAGTATTCTTAGGAGTAGTGGCGAGGTAAGAACTGGAGTAATTTATTCATGCCAGTGCATTCAGTTTTACTATTTACAACACAGAGAGCAGTTGATAAGACATATATGTCAAAATG
Source organism: Phylloscopus collybita (assembly GCA_027886175.1). Taxonomy (NCBI): domain Eukaryota; kingdom Metazoa; phylum Chordata; class Aves; order Passeriformes; family Phylloscopidae; genus Phylloscopus; species Phylloscopus collybita. Next base: position 20,106,889 of record JAJNNQ010000002.1, read on the forward strand.
TAAAGCAGTATGCTTGTTTTTCCTTTTTACTTTGAATGATGCTGGGGAATGAGAAATACATAAAGTATTTGCAATAGCTTGAACTGTGGAAACACCCAAGAGCACACTGATGACCACTGTCACTAAGTATCAGAAGAATGAAAAGCATCACTAAAATAATTTCCTTTGGAGATGAATTAATAAGTGCTATCAAATACATTTTGCTTTTTAAAAATATTTTTTATTCTTAAAAAATGTAGAGATTTATTTATGTGAGCTTTATCATTTTTTCACTGCTACATGTAAAGCTCTGTAGATGATGTCATGGTGTAGCTTTTAAGCATACCCTTAGATATAGAATTATACCGATAGATGTTTAGTTGAATGGAAGGGAAAAGACTATAAATGAAGTTCTTAAACAGAATGAGTTTGGGGAGTTTAGTACTGTCTAATGAAAAACTGTCACTCAGCTCTTAATGACTAGAGTTTCATGGGAGTGCAGTGCTAACACCAGTGGCACATGCAGCACTCTGAATGAATTTGCAGAGACCTGTTTGCCATGGGTGGTTCAAAGCCAGACTTCATCTGGTCCATAGCATCCACTCTGCCACCATTCCCAGCAGGCTGCAGAGCACAGCTCTGTTTTCTGCTCCTCCTTCCTGCTGAGGTGTTGCTGTTGCACTGCTGGTGGTGTTACAGGCTCCTGGGGAGTGCTCTGCAGGCCATGCTCAGAGCTGCCTGCACGTGCCTCAGGGATTTCTGTGTTGGTTCTGGATGAAGCCAGTGATGGTCTGCAAAGGCCATATCTGTTCAGACTTGAGGCTGCATGAAAGCAGCCAGACAATCTTCAGCCTGTCTGTGCCAGCCGTGTTCATGCAGCGCTGCAGCTGAGCTGCCATTTGTGACAGCAACTGCTTGCTGAGGCTTGTTAACCTAGAAGCAGTTCAGTAACTATTTGTCAGGGAAAACTCCTGGATAGTTACGGGAAATACTGTTACTCAGGCTCCAGAATGATCCAAAAGGAAGTTCAGAGGCAGACTTTGAGAAGCTAGTATAATTTTCAGGAGTGGCTAAAAATGCTGGTAATTATTCTTAAAAGTCAAGGTGGAAAAAGGTTGGTCTCGGTGAGAAGTGTGGCACAGGGAGCTGTGTGTCTGGCCATTCTCTAGGCCTTGGGTGGGATGGGTGAGGGGGCAGTTCCATGGTCTGACCACAGGGCTTTGCACCTTCCCCTGCTTACGTTTCTCTCTCAATGTGACATGCAGCTCCATGATGATCCTTTTGAGTGGATCATCCTATATCCTTTGCAATACTGGGATTTAGACACCTGTGGATTTCTTAAATACCTGCTGGGCCTGTAAAGCATCATTAGATGCCTAATTATAGTTGCAGGTCTGGCAGTTGAGTTTTACATGAGGAGAGGTAAGGCAAAGGAGGAGAGATGATAAACACAGTCCTGTTCGCAGCCTTTTGTTTACAAACATACTGAGTCTGGCTGGGATGTAGTTAACTTTGTACCTAGCAGCCCATATGGTGCTGCACTTTGTCACTGATAACACAACAATGTTTTGGTTGTTACTGAACAGTGCTTGCACAGCCTCAAGGCTTTCTCTTTCCCCTGCAGTGAGGAGGCTGAGGGTGGGCAAGAAGTTGGGAGGGGACATAGCCAGGACAGGTGACCCCAACTGACCAAAGGGATGCTCCACACTGTGTTCTGTTCCACAATAAAGGCTGAAGGAAATGAGGAGGAAGGAAGGATGCTTCCAGTGATAGCATTTATGTTCCCTAACAGTGATTATGCATGCTGAGATCTTGCTTCCCAGAAAGTGGTTTGACATCTGTCTGGCAGTGGAAAGTAGTGAATGAATTCTTTTTGCTTCCCTTGTGTCTTCAGCTTTTGCTTTCTGTATTAAAATGTCATTATTTCAATTCACAAGATGTCTTGCCTTCCTTCTATTTTCTCCCCGTCCTGTGGGAGAGGAGTAAACCAAAGGCTGTGTGGGTGTTTGGCTCTTGGCTGGGGACAGCCCACCACAGTCTCTTTCTATTCTTTAACTCCAAAGCATGGGTTTTGGAGGTACAGATTCAGCTGAGCAAATTGCTTTTAAGGTTTGCATGTCAGCTAATGTTTATTTTTATCTTCATATCACACTACATAAAATTAGTTTAGAATTAGTTTGGCAGTTACAGGACAAAACATCTGACCTTCAAAGTAAAACCCAAAATTTGGAGTTATTAACTTAGGTTCTATGTATTCTGCTTGGAGAGAGAGTTGAGATTTTGCATCAGGATAATCCCTCTAAAACCCTGCATATTTTATTGTTGAAGCTGACACTAAGTCTCTAGACCTAGAACCCAGGGAAGAAATTCTCTTCTGAGTCTGCTTCAGTGGTCTGTCAGAGCTGTAGAGAAAGCACCTTTAAACAAAAGTCTTTTTATCCCCTTCAGAAGATACTAACCTGAAACTAATCTGCTGATGTTTAGATACTGAATTAAAACTATATTTGCAGAATTTTGTTTGAATTTTGAGTGTTTAATTGCACAGCTTAGTGTGCTTGTTTCTAGAGTGTCTTTATTCTCCCCCACTGCCCTTCCTGCCTTCTGAGATTGTTGTTACTGATACTAACTTGAATATTTCAAAATTTGCTTTCAATGCCAAATGTCAAATATTGTCATCTCGTTTGTCTTATTTCTGTGTGTTTTTCCCAGCACATTTTACTTAGCATGGTGTCATCTGCACACAGAATGATCTTTGTGTAAGGTAGTGGGATAGTCCTGATGAAGAGTTTAAGTGCTCTTTCTCTTCAAACCCCCTTTTTCCTAAAATGGCATGCTCATTTAGAAGAAAAAAAGAATTACTGAGTTAAGAATGTTCCTTAACCCATCTTCTTGTACTTAAGTAATTGAGCATTATTGTTCTGTATTTTTTGTCTTAAAAGTGTATCATGTCCTGCTGGTGCACTATGTTTGTGCTGTTAAGACCCCAGGAAGTTAGGTCAGACTCCCTTGTAGTTAATTGGAAATTAGTCCAAATTAGTCCAAATAAATGGACTTTTATATCCACACCCCTGAGCAAATTCAGCTGTCCATATTGTGATGATTATTGCTACAATGAGCTTAACTGACCTTGGGTTTATGTTGCTTGTTAAGAGTTCCCAGTGTGGAGTTAGGATTTAGTATGTGTTGATGCAGAAAAAAGTCTTGAGACTGATACGGCCGCATGGCTCTTCTGAGACCAAAAATGTCTGTTTGAGAGTGGTGAATTTGGGAGGTTTATGAAAAGAGGAGGTGGTGGAGGGTGCATTAGTAGGGGCGGGAGAATCACATGAAAGCTTTGAGTTCTAAAGAGAATGGCGTTTCAGAAAAGGACTAAATCACAAAAATATCTTTATCATTAACAGAATGATAAATTGCTGGAAAACACAGTAAAAGCTGTATTTATGCAGCTTCAACTAGAATAGGCCACATGTGTCAAAACACTGTATGTGACTGTAAAAATGCATATCTGTAAGTGTAAAATAATGGAAAATACTTTAGGAACTCTTCAGACATTAGGCCCTGAAAATAGCTTTAAAATTTGTACCCTTTTGGAACTAATCTTCAAGCAAAGTTGTGCATTATACTTTAGTTTTATTGGGAAAATGTCTTCATGTGTGTACCTAATTAAAAGACAAGATTTATTCCATTGTATTTCTTCCTTTTAATTAGCCTAAGTCTCTTGGATAACTGTATGCCACTCTGTAAAGTGTCATTTGTGTGTCATTTGAAAATTTCAAAAGTAAAATTTTAAAAATGTTTTGCTGTTGCCAGAAAGGATTTGATGTGTTCAATGCGCTAGACTTAATGGAAAACAAAACATTCCTGGAAAAACTCAAGTTTGGGATTGGAGATGGAAATTTGCAGTATTACTTGTACAACTGGAGGTGTCCAGGCATGGAATCTGAAAAGGTAAGGGAGAAGAATGAGTTCCTGAATTCCATTAGATGTAATGGTACATTAATCTAGACTGGCCAAAAATAGGTGGAAGTTTTAAAAATAATGTAATTGGCCCTGTTTATGATCCATAATTGAGATGCAGAAGACTCTTGATGTTTAGATTTACTAAAATACTGTATTTTTCTTCTTCCTTTAGGTTGGTCTTGTATTACAATGAGAACGCTTATGTTTCTAGAACTCTTGAGGTCATCGTTTGAGTTAATTTGATCTCCATAACTCTTGAAATGGTATTATTCAAGAGGAGTAAAAGCACAACGTCAGTGATACTGAAATAGTCCATTAAATCTGATCAGTGAAGACATCCACATGTGACCAAATTTATGCATTTTCAGATAGATCAGATAGTCCATGAAACTCTTCTGTTGTCCATGAAAAGAATAAAAAGCACATTCATTTAAGTTTCAAAGCTTAGCTTGCACCTGGATGGGAAGAAGGTATTTTTTTCCACTCTGTAGAAAAGACTGTTTTGTACAAACTGAACTTCAGTGGTGGATTAGGGTACAAAAATATTTGCTATTATGTGGATGAACTGCTGCATTTCTATTTATTAAGTGGTGATGTATGTATGTCAGTGTAACAGAATGAAGGATACGAACTGGAGTATCTTTGCTTATTTACTTAACATGGATATCATCATTTGGGGGAAAATCATGAAGTATGATACATTTGTAGCTCTATGAAAGTCCTGGATGTTTTTGTAACTGGAGCAGTACGACAATGTGCTGGTTTAACTAGTGCATTTGTTTCTCAATAAGCAACGCTGCCAAATCAATAAAAATACAGATTTGTACTTTGATCTTCAATAGATCAGTGGATTGATTTAACAGTATCGCACTGTTCAGTGCAGGTGTTATCTGTGTTGCCAGAATGATAATACATTACTGTACTTAATTTACAGTTGTGGCACAATACCTTAGTTTTTCCTCAGTAGAATAACATCAGCCTGTGTGTAAAACTAAGAATTTTAGTAGTGCTATCAGGATATTTATAGTTTGAATGTTTTCAACGCTTCTGCGAAATTGCACATATTCCTTTGTCTACTTTGATTTCCTATGAAGTCTGTAATTCTAATGAAAAGTACCTTGTGTAAATATGTATTCATAAATTGTTCCTGGTAATGTTTTTATCCTGACTTTGGAACAAGAAGTTTTGCTATATATGTGGCTGGTAAGCAGAGAAGAAATGCTTTGCCCTCAGTCCTTGGAAGTCTCTGTACTGCACTTCCTGAAATGTAGGAGGGCTGATTTTGTTGTTGGGTGGAGCTGTTTTAATTCCCTCACGAATGCTCGGCAATGGGAGTGGCTTCTGAAGCACTTTATATGCATTCCAGCATAGCGTCATAGCTAGAGATGATAGCAGTTCTTTCAGCTCATGGATGCTGCAGAATCGTGAGCACTGAGAAGATCTGTGTTAAGAAACTGTTCTAGCTGAAAGTGCCAAATTGTGGTAGTGAAGCCTCTGTGCTGTGAGCATCTTTTGAATGTGACTTGAATATCTCATGAAATGCAAATGTCTGACTTTCCTTTTAAACATGCCTGTAATTCTGACAGCAGATTTTGCTGGAAATTGAATTCTGTACATGAAGATAAATTTGTCCTTCATAACTGTTAGCCCTACCCACCACCTTGTAGCAGTGGGACTTTTCTTTCTTCCCGCTCCTTTTCCACTGTGTGAATGGTTTGTGGTTTGGTTTCTTTTCCTTGTTGAATTGTGCTGAGAGGATTCTGCCCTAGAAACAGTGATAAATACCTTCCCTTACTGCATTGTAGCTGATTAAAGCATTCAACCTCCTTCAAACAAAGGAAGGGACTGAACGTGGTTTGTTTGACCCCTGGTTGTGCCACCAGCTCGGGACCTCATGAATTTGAAAGGACTTCAAAGGAGATCTAATGGTACAGTTGGGCTTTACATCTCTGGCCACTCTTGATACCTCTCTGCTAGTAGCAGTCAAAACAGGTGGTGCAGAGACAGCTTGGACTGTGTGTTGAGGCCTGAGTAGAATTAAGTGCCTGAAAATGTAATTGATGGTAGTGATACCTGAGGTAACTAGAAGGATTTAATCTTGACCCTGTCAAAGGCTTAAGTTTTTAAACTCCTAAAAGGCAAGAAGGTGCCTCCTTGGCAGGGCCTTCTCATGGAGCGCTCTGGGATGAGGTTCACTGAGGAGCTCAGTGTGTTCTGCTTCAGCTCATAAAGACAGAGCCTCAGCAGTCCTCACTCAGGGCTCCCTGAGGGGAAGTGGGACAGCAGGGCTATTACAGCTCTGTCCTCATGGCTAGGATACTTCCTTGCTGAGACAGCCCAGGTGATCACAGCCCAGGTGAAGGATATGTTCAAGTTCTCTGCCTTCCTTCTCCTCAAAAAAATGCAAGTGTAAGAAATGTTAGGCAGATGATTTCTTTTCTCCTCTGAAATAAGAAGGCAGATCCTCCCACGTATTTTCCTTGGTAAAACTGAGGCCATGATGGGACCAAGTATGTCCAGGTAGAAAACAGACTCGAATGTGGGTTTCCTGCAGCCTGGCTTCTGCCTAAATCTTCAGATTAGGGCACACGAAGGAAGTAGCATGACCAGTCTTGTGCTTTTTTCTAGTAAAATAGTGCCATTTGCTTCTGAATCCAAGGGATAAACTTGTCTGGCTCACTCTGCATGTTCACTGAGGGGGTGGAGGGCAGAGACATGCTCCTGTAGAAGATGTGCAGCACTGTAGCTGAGAGAGAAAATTTATCAGCCAAAGCATGAGGGAAGCTGGCATGTAAGCCTGAGTGTTGGGGCAGCTCTTGGAGTTCTGTTCATGGACTTGGGTGTTAAGCATGGCCTCTTCTGTCCCTGCTGAGTGCTCTTCACCTGTAGTGTTTTGCAAGTATCACAGCATCAAGAGGACTTGAATCTTGAAGGTGTCCCAGCCTGCACCCACATAGTAAGACAGTTCAGGTACTAAGCAAAAGGTGACTATCTCTGTGGGGCCACTGTCTGGAGTGTAATAGGGAGACCCTTCTCTTGTTTCCAAGGTTGAACCTGTGTGCATTAGTCCTGCTATGAAGGTAAGACTCCTCAGAACCTAATAGGTGTTGGCAAAGGACTGGCAGATGTAAAGCTTGCCCTACCACCTTTCCCACCTGGCTTTTTAAATATGTTATTCTTTCCCAAAGTAACTTCCTATCTGTAGAGGGAATCCAAATCCCTGAAGACAGAAATAGACCTCGGCAGGCAGTGAAGTGCTTGAAAGATGATTGCTGTGCTTATGTTCTTTACCAAAGCTAATCCTTAAGCTCTGTGTAAATGCTACGACTCTTATGCTATGGTTAGCCAGCCTGGGAATGAAATACAGTAGTGCCAGCATGCCTTCAAAGTTTTTTGCACCCAGAAAGCCACATGTATAAAGGACTATGAAGCAAGGCAAAGAAATCTCACCTCTTCTTGCACCCTCAGACACGGACAAAAATTGTAGCTTTAAATGCTTTGTTTAAACTTCAAGGAGCATCATGACTGCACAATCACTGCTCATTGCTACTGCCTGCCTTCGTAGTTGGTATCATGAACTAAAGTAATTTCTAAATAAATTCAAAATACAGATGAGCTGTTGGATGGCAGTGGAAGTCTGGATTAACAAATCTCTGAAAAATACATTAAATTTTAAGGAACAACAGAAGTTACCAGTTAAGGTATTTTATGCTTTCTTTTACAAGTAAATTCCTAGGCTGTTGATTTGCCTGAATTGCAGTGCTATTTCCCTTCCTTCCTACAACCCAACTCCCTCATTAGGAAATTGTTCATAGTCCCCAGTAAAATTAAAGGAAACTCAGAAGTTACATGATATGTTTTCAGTCTGGTAGCAGTTACAGTTCTCATCTACTTTATGTAAGTATATGGCTTATGTCAATTTCCTGGGAAATAATTTTAGACTTCATTTAGAAGTATTTTTTTAATACTGCTGTAGTAATAATTTGGTTTTGTATTTGGAAATAGCTTTTCCTTCAGCATACCATGCACCAGGTATCAGATGGAACCCAAGCCTGCATACATTTGTGACCAAAACAAGTTGTTCAGCAGAACAAACTATAATAGAGTTCAAAAGGGAAATCTGCCTGTGCTGTTTACTTGAACCCAGCTTTAAAAGACTTATACTGGCATGGACCTTTGTTTAAATAAACTTTCACTTTTGGTATTTATTTGTTTGAGTAATTATACTTAAATCTCTTTTGCTTAAAGCATGTTCATGTGTGTAAAAATACAAAGTTCATTTAATGCTTTGTATTAATTCCAGAGAAGTATAAATTATGTCTTAAAATTACTTTGGCATGTTCATTACCGGCTTTATCTCTGATCTCCAGCTGCAAATGAAAATACTTATCCCGAGTAAAGACTAACACTCAAGTCTGAGCAATATTCTTTATTAAAGCAGTGAAATACCTCAGCCAAATGCAACATGAAGTTCACCTTGCATTGAAGAGCTTTACGCTGTAAAGCCTAAAAGAATTGCTCGGTTAGAACTGTACTCCATCCTGCATTTAAAGAATCTGTTTAACAGAGAGAACCAAACTAAAATCAGTTACGCTGAAAAAGCTTTTCTCTTTTTGCGAGGTGGTTTCTTTATCTTATTGGGATTTGGGACAAGTTTCTTAATTTTCAAAGGCTGCAAAATTACATTTGAAAGATCAGGCTGATTGCTTTCCGTATGCTTCCGCTTCTGACTTGTAAGCTTATCCTCCGGCACCTCTGCAAGCTCTTCAGGTTCCAGATTTTCTGAAGAATCTGTATCTGCATAAGCCATGGATTCTTCAGTTCTGTACTGAAACCACGGCACTTCCAAAGCTGGTATCTTTGGAATTATTGCTGCTATTGCTTCAGTGAATTTGTCGGAGGGCTTTTTGAAGCCGAGCGCCAGAACGGATGTTAAGCCAAGCAGGGGCGCGATGGTCTCGCTGAGCCGCGGCACCTGCCCTGCCGGCGTGGCGCGGCTGGCGCTCAGCTCGATCAGGTGCGACGTGATCATGGCAGGCTTGGCAGACTTGCACACCAGCAAGAGAAGCAGCTCATTTTTTTCCAGTGCTTTTGTAACTTCATTAACTCCAATAGCAAGCTGTCTTCTGGTAATTATGTCAGTCCATCCTGGTTTTTGTTGGTGGCTTTCTGTTTCCTCTTTAGGGAGATCATTGGTGCCAGCATCACATTTTTTTTCTGTTTGCTTTTTTGTAAGGGAACGTTTTTTCTTTCTTGGACTCTCAATCTTTTTAAGTCCAATATGTTTAATCCTTTCTTCTAAGGTCTCTAGTATAAAATGCATATCTTCTCCATCTATGGTTTTCCACTGGAAAACAAAGGGGTTATCTAGACTCGTTTTTACAGTGGTTTTCTTTGCTTTCCGAAGTGTTGCCGTCCCTTGCTGAATTACAGACATCCTGAGGTGGTTCTGTGCTTTGTCACCCTAAGGAAGAAAGAGCAAGACATTAGTTCAAATACTCTATGTGTGCTATGGACATTGTTACCAGAAGCTTCTTCTGGGAATGCAGAAGAGAAACATTTTATGTCAGTAATACTGGCATCTATCAACCTCCTCACTTGGCACCAATCCTTCACACATCTTCCACAGAGCAGGTGTGGAGCTGCTTTTTTTTTAGTAAATAAAGCTGGACAGGACAGTAAGGCAACAGCAGTGACAACAGACCCTTCTAAAGCTGAACAAAAGCAGGTGGAGGTATTACAGATGTAAAAAAGCCACAAGCCCAACTAAACAACAAACCGTCCCCAGAATCACAGGTTGGAGGACCACTCCATTTTCACTGTTGCACAGCTGCAGTTCCCCCCATAACATGGGAGGAAAAAAAGGCAGAAACTGAATCACAACATGAAACAAGTTCCTGAATTGGTTTAGGATTTTTAGAAATCTTATCAGTCTTTAGTCCATGCCTTTGTGTTTTTCTGTATTTGGAAAGTATGATAGAAACTTGCAGCCTCTTTAATAAGTTATGCTTTTGGAGAAGGAAGGCAATCCCCTAAAGGCCTCCAAAAGTTCAGGAGTCTTTTATGTCAATGGAAAATATGTTCAGGGATGAGAGAAACTGAACAGGAGCAGAGAAAGTGTAATTGTTCTTCTCTGATGGATCTAATCCAGAGTAGCAGTGAAGACATGAGGACAAGCCTGATGACAGTCCCTGGTAAATTGCAAAGCCCCCATGCTCCTGCTTGGGAACCAGTAATATCTTCATTGCAAACTTATAGAATAAGCACAGCTCAGGTTTCTAATCAGGGGAAACATGACATGACTCCCTCCTAGGTTACCTAATTACCCAAGAAGGCATACAGGTTGCATTTATGTACAGCTCATGAACATCTAAAGGCTGCCACCCAAAAGATACAGTTTTGTCATACCAGTTTTCCGTGTACTGGTAGTGAACTACCTTGATTCAAAAAGACAAATACCATCTTCACCTCAGTGTACTGCCATCAAGCAACATCTATCTGGATAGATTTTCATTCAGGTTAACTCTTGTCTGGAGGACAGCAGGATAAAGATGCACATGGTGTGATTTTGGGGGTGGTCCACCAGTTGGACTGGAAAGACCAGGAGTAGGATTTGATTGTGAATTCTGTCCAACTCAGGATAGTCTATGATTCCATCTTGAACAGAGTTGTATCAATGCAATGTGAACTGTTACCCAAAATGAAAGTCAAAACCAGTGAAGGAGTTTTCAGAGAACAGTAAAACTGAGAATTCCAAAATACAAAAAAACCCACTGTGGCACTCTTGAGTACTCTCAGAATAATCTATGGAATACCCTGGGCCATCTCAGCAATAGTCCATCCAACCCAGTTATCTGCCTCCAGTAGTGGAAACTGGAGAAACCCATCTGAGGAGGACAGGGGTGGCATTCCCCTCAGCTCCCAAGCACACAGAATGGTTGCATCTGGGATGTAAGAATAAATATGTGTCAATTTAACCTAACAGTCCTTTATGGAGCTATCATTCATGCAGTTATCTAATACCTTTTGCTTACCATCACAGTGACAACAACCAAAAAGTGAACACAACTAAAAAATGGAAATGACCAAAAGAATTCTTACATGTGACTGGGTTAGAACGGACGCTTGTGATTGTTTTTAAAAAATGGGCTCTAGGTTATCGCTTTTAAAAACTTTCAATCAGAGATGCTCTGATAACCTTTGACAAGCAAAATCAGCAACAGACATGTATGAGAAAAAAAATGGAACATGTTCACAGTTCAAAGATTACATTTTTATTTTCAAAATGGGCAGTCCTGAGGAAAACAAGCGTGCAGGAACAAGGAAACAGAGCAGTGAGTGAAAAAAACGAACACTGAGCTCCTCTACCTCGCACCACGGTCGCGACCCCCTCGCTTCCGGCGGAAGGGAGAGCGGGGACACGCCGCCCACGTTCACCTCCAGCAGGAGCTCTCTGCAGCCGCTTCCGCTCCACAGCGCTCCGTGGGCTCCTGCAGCGCCTGGCAACAGGGAAACGCGGGTTAAGCACAGCCCCAGCACAACGCACCGCGGCCGCCGCCGGCTCCCTGTGGCGGGGCCTCCGCCGTCACCGCAGCACCCTCTCCCCAGGCCGCCGCCCCCCAGCCGCCGAGCACTGCGGGCCGGGCCGAGCCGAGCCCAGACGGCTCCGAGAGCGGAGCGGCCTCCGGCTGCCCGACCGGGGGATCCAGGCCACAGCTGCCCCGCGCCCGCCAGCGCAAAGCCGTACCTCGGCCGTCCCGCGCTCCAGGAGCACGCCGCGGGACGCGGCCTCAGCCCCGCTCCGCCCCCGGGCCCGCTCCGCCCCCGGGCCCGCTCCGCCCCCGGGCCCGCTCCGCCCCCGGGCCCGCTCCGCCCCCGGGCCCGCTCCGCCCCCGGGCCCGCTCCGCCCCCGGGCCCGCTCCGCCCCCGGGCCCGCTCCGCCCCCGGGCCCGCTCCGCCCCCGGGCCCGCTCCGCCCCCGGGCCCGCTCCGCCCCCGGGCCCGCTCCGCCCCCGGGCCCGCTCCGCCCCCGGGCCCGCTCCGCCCTCGGCCGTGGTGGAGCGGGGCGGGCATCTCCGCAGCGGGGCGGATGTCTTCTCGGCGGGGCGGTGCCCGGAGGGGGCTGAGCTGGAGCAGCGCGGGCACTGCGGGGATGGAGGTAGCGGTGCGCTGCTCGGGCGGCTCCCGCTGTGGCAGCTCGGCGGGAGGAGCCCGGGCTGCGCTCAAGGCCGCTCCGTAGCGTTAGTGCAAAGCAGCCTTAAAGCGCTGGTGCCGGGGGCCTGCCCCTGGCGGGTCTCTCCGTAGGCTCACCACTGGCATTCGCAGGGCTCCAGCGCTCCCGAAAAGTGGCACACAGGCGATGGCAGACCTGCTTAGTCGTATGTCAGCTAACGCAGTCGGGGCCAGGTCACCAGGTGCTTCACAGGGACTTCACGGCCACAGGGGTGTCCCTCACTGCGGTGCAGTATGCGCCGTGCTGTGCACGGACCTTGTGTCCTGTGGCCGAGGTAAGGACTGCTTCCATTCAGTGTTTCCCGCAGTCTGCCCTCAGCCTTTAACAGATCTTCACAAGCACGTTCATTTTTCACATTCACCGCAGTGCACAGAATGGTTAAGCACAGCCTCTTGCCCCTGAAAGAGCAGAGCTTTTTCGCCGGGACACCGGTCCTTCAGAGATGTTTTATTTTTTTTTTTTTTTTAATCTCCTATTTACTTAAATTTACTTGGATTATTTTCTCGTTAATTCGTGATTTAATTTAACCCGGACTTGTTTCCCTTCAAATTACTTTTTTGGCATGCTTTTATGGAAGTTAGCAAGTTAAAAAATGCAAAAACACCTACCATAGCTCAAACTATGTTTAGGGAATGATGTACATAAATGTATAGAGGCATGAATATAAATGATTGATTGATACAAGAGGGATGGATTTTTTCTTTTTTCTTCAGTGGTTACATTTGTAGGGTAGTTTATCAATTAATTTAATATTCTTTTTATTCTGTACTTAGACCGAATTAAGAACCAGCATTCACGGTGTGTTTTGTGTGTGTAGCTGCTTGTGTGAGGTATCCTTGGGGTGGCCCACGTGTTTTTCAGAGCTGGAGCTGAAGGGTGCGAGGTCGCAGGTTGGCTTGGCATGGGCAGGGAAAGCGGCCGAGGGAACACTACCAAGAACTGGGCTGGTTACAGTTCAAATCACTCGAGAAATTCCTTTGCCAAACAAACGGCTTGAAATTCTTTCTGTATCGCTGCTCTCTGCCTGGCGGCCTAATCCGCAGGGGTATGGCTGGAGCTCAGGTTTTCAGCGGAAACCAGCGGGGGCTTAGCGCTCCCTGCCCCCGCCGCCCCTTCCCGGCGCTTGTCGCCGCTCAGTGGTGCCGGGGGTGCCGAGGGGCGCGGCGGCAGCGAGTCCCCGTGTGCTGCCCGCGCTGCTCCGCTGCCCAGCTGAGGTCACGGGCACCATCCCAGCGCCGCCGGAGCCGGCTGCCAGACGCGCCGCGTCCCCGCCGGAGAAGGAGCGAGGCTGTTCCCTGCGCATCCTCGCAGCATCATGACTCTCCAGGTACGCACTTCTGCATCTGCTGAGGCACCGACGAGAGGAGAGGGATGCGCTGTGCGTCTGCCTGTGTACTGCCCTGCTGGAGACTGTGGTATTTCTTCAGCATGAGGATTTTTACTGCAAAATCAAGGTTACCTTGCGGCAAGGAAATCTGCCTAAACCCTTGGAGGTTAAATAGTGCATTACTTTTCACAAGTGGAGGGTGAGAAGCATACTAGTTAATTTGAACTATTTCATAGGTCAAGTAATATTTTGGAGCCTTACCTGTTCAGAGTATGCATGAATTATGTTTCTTCTGTGCATCTGAATTTGCTAGGATTGTTAGACATGGAAAGACAGGTGCATACTTATGTTTTTAGGATCTAGCTGGTTGCTTGGAGCTTTAAAGGAGGAGGGAAACTTCTAACACTGAGACAGCGTTATATGTGCATTTGGGAAGTGTAAATAATTTTTAAGGAAGTTGCGTGTATTTTATGGGGTGTATGCATCTTTGGACTGCTACATTTTGATAGGCTTGTGTTTTGGTAAGAGAGCTTCTACTTTCTTACCTTCTGGCTAGAGAGAGAGCTCCCTTTCACATTCCCTCTGATTGTAGCTTTAAATAGCTGTTGAGGAAATTATCTTTATTGCTGGCTTTTAGCCTCTTACCTTTGTGGGAAACTGTGAATACTTTCCTTGTCCTGGCCATGCCCTGATGGATTAAGCTGTTTTTCTTCTTTAGGCTTTCCTATTATCCCTTTCACTTCAAGATTTGCAATCTCTTCTATCCCCGTCTCATTATGTCTGCCTCAGCTTAGTTAGTGTGCATTTTGCAAAGAGTGAGCAGCACAATGCTCTGACCTAGATGCAGGGAGTGCACTGCCAGCAGCTTAGCAATCTTCTTCTGAGCTGCAATTATGTCGAATAGCACAGAGGTTTCATTGTGCTGTGTTACAGCTAAAAAGAAATCTCTTTCTTCAGTGGGTGAAAATTGCCAAATCCCAAACGTAACGCCACCTTTGCTTAATTAATAATCACTGAAATTAGAGTTTGTTTTATTCTGCCTTGAATTCACTCTAGAAAGTGAATTTATTAGCCTGATGATTAAGCAATAAGCCATAAATCATCAGAAATAGCTGAATGCAGTATGATATGCTGTTCCATAGCTGTATACAGTTACACTTTCACAAAAAAATCAGTGGTTGAAATTTTAAGATACCGTACACATTCTGCTCTAGACATTATAGAGCTTGTCTGTCCATATTAGATTGGTTGACAGTTACCAACCATAGCCATAAATTTATTGAATCTAGCTGTATGGGAATGAGGACAAATGAATAAAATAATGTTCTTATTAGTGAAGCTGTAAAATATTTATAAGTTTTGCAAACTAGTAAAATATTCTGCTGTAAATGAAGAATTCATTCAAGCTTTTTTCTTTGCAAAAAGGCAGTATCTGATAACAGTCTGATAATTTGTGCTTTTATCTTTAAGGTACATGTGTATGGTTATGTCTGTATAAATTTTTATGCTTTTTGTCTGAGGAGTTAAAGGGAATTTTATCTGCACACGATTAAAAATTATATTTTTACAGACTGCTCATAAGCAGGCAAATCCTAAGCAACAGCCTGTGCAGAATGATTGGCTAGATGGGGATAAAGAAAGAAAAGTTTAATATTTAGATTTAGTTTCTGCATGTTTCTTGCTCTGTAACATATACATTTGCAATATTTTCAATAGCTTATCTTGTGATATTTTCCTATAGATGCAAATAGAATAAAATTATAGGAAGATAAGGTTATTAACTTGATGGTTTCCTTAACTTATGTTTTTATCTTCTGTCTTGTACAATTGAACAGGGCTTCTGGTTTATTCTTACTGTGATGTTGTCACAGTTTAACACCACCTAGCAAATAAGTACCATGCAGTCACTTACTCACACCCTCTTCAACTACAGTGGGATGGAGAGGAGAATTGGCAGCGGGGAGAAGAGGGAGGTAGCAAAAACTCATGGGCTGAGATAAGAATAGTTTAATAATTTTTAATGAAGTAAAATATAATACTGTGATATAATAATGAAAGAGAGAGAGAGAAAAGATGCAATTAAATGAATGTGCAATTCATTTAATTGAGAATATGCAATTAAACACAAGAGAAGCAAGTGATGCACAATACGACTGCTCACTACACACTGACCAAGGCCAAGCCCATCCCTGAGCAGCAATCAGTCCCTCCTGGCCAACTCCTCCCAGTTTCTGCACTGGACATGTTGTTCTGTGGTGTGGAATATCCCTTTGGCCAGTTTGGTCAGCTGTCCCAGATGTGTTCCCCCCTCTTCCCCAGATTCTTGTGCAGCTTCTCACTTTCAGAGCATGAGACACTGAAAAGTCCTTGGCTCAGTGCAAGCCCCACTCAGCAACAACCAAAACATCAGTGTGTTATCAACATTATTCTCATCCTGCATCCAAAACACTCCACTGTAGCAGATACTAGGGAGAAAATTAACTATACCCCAGACAAATCCAAGACGGAAGTTTAGATCAGAAAACAATTCCAGACATGTGAAAGATTTGAATGGTCCTTGTATATCAGTGCTGGCAGAGGCTCACATGCAGTAGGAACTTATTTAAGCTTTAAACAATGTGGCAACCTAGATATTGTGTATTTTTTATACAATTTTTTAAATCTTCAGTTAATAGAGCATGAATCCTGCTTTTGTTTGCATGTGTGTGGATAATATTAAGAGATGTCTGTGATGGAGGAGTCAGTCATGGGTGTAGTCAAGAATGTCACATTTCTGATACTTGGATAAATAATAAAATACTTATTTTAATAAAATTGTACCTATAAAAAAACCTTTTAGGTCTTTAGGTCTACCTAACCTTAGGTAGGTCATTACATTTGTAGGTAATTTGTACATTATGTTAGGTAGGTCAAGAGTAAATGCCCACCCCTTTTGGGATCTGTATATCTGCACCAACAGTGTGACTTTAAATGCTTTGCTCTGAAGAGCATCAAATATGTACAAATACAGTTTCTTTGGACCACTATTTTTAATTCCTTGGTAAGGTAGTTTGCATTGCTGATTTTGTCTCCCCACATAAATGCCTCTCCATTATAAATGCTGTACATCTATTAAAAATACTGTTATTAGCACATAGGAGGTTTTGTGTAATTAGACTTGTCTTGCTACCTTAGGACAAAACTCCCTCCTATCCTAACGCTGCAGTGCCTGGAACACTGAGCAGCAGCATGGCACGGCTGGAGTGACTCAGGGGTAGGCTGGGATGTAAATTCAGAGCATGTGAGTTCCTCTGCAATCTCCGTGTCCTTGCCTCCTCCTCGCGGTGAGCACAAAGTGGATCAGGCGCTGTTTTCGTGGAAGGATAAGGCACCTGGCTGTCAAAAAAAGCCCTATGAGCAGTCTCGCAGGGACTGTGAGTTTAGACTCCTGTTCGTGGCACTGTGTCTGTCCCCTCCTTGCTCCCAGGCTGAAGGCACCCATGCTGTGCCTAAGACACAGGGCAAGGTGCTTCTGCCCAATTCCCTCCCTGTGCTGGTGTGACTTCCTGGCTTCAAACTCATGGCTTCACCGTCCTGGGCTTGCTGCTGAAAGGAAGAATAGTGTTATTTACTTACTCACTATGACCCTTAGGAATTTTTGATAAAAAATTCTAAACAGCTTAACATCTTAGTTTAACATCTGAACTTGTTGACACATTCAGGTGTCAGCAAATCCAGGTACAGTTGCTGTGCAGGAGACCAAGAGACAATACAGCATAAGAAGAAAAATAAAAAATTCAAGAGTTTCATAAAAACAAATATTAATGCTACCAAAAAAAAAAAAAGAAAAAAAAAAAAAACGCTAAGAAGAGATGCTGTAAGGCCATTTCAACATTATTGATTCAGCTTTTATATGTAGTCTAGAGCACACAATTTTGGTTTATCTAAATTACATATAACTTAAATATGTAGCATATGAATGAGTTCTGAGCCTTTTGATACTTTATTCTAGAAAAAATCCTGTATTTGTTTTGCAGTACTCTCACATACTTGGTTGGTGTAAAAAAATCTACAGTATTCTTCAAAGAAATCAGACACAAAAAGTTGGACTTAAAGTTTCATGTTTTTCTATGGTATAGTTGCATTTTACTAACACTGAGAATTATCTTTATTAAAGCAGGAACAAACTACATAAGTAATTATGTATATGAAGTATGTATACGTATCAGTATATCAAGCTTTAGATTTAAGAATATAATTTGGAAATAATTTAATCTAGAATTTAGTGCAGAAACTGCCAAATCATATACTCTATTGACTGACCAAGTGTCAGATCTTTAAGAAGACAAGTGGCACTTGGAATCTGCCTAATTCTCAGAAGGATTGTTATACTCAAAATAGAACAGCAGCATTTCTCAAACTTAGTACAGTCTTTATCAATATTAATACACCAATTCTTCCCTGTACTCTTCCATCCACTGCTGGGCATTTAGTTCAGGGAGGCCTTGGTGGGAATCTCCCAGAAACTTCTACTTGTCAGTTATGTAAACACTGAGGTTCTCACTGAGTTGCAAGATTATTTATTAAAGAGCACTTGCATTGCTGCAGGATTTTTGTCTTTTTCTTTCATTTCACATTAAGGGTGCTATGAGTGAACAGACCTAGAGATGTGTATTGTCATCATGAAACCTGCCCATCTAATGTTCTGTGAATTTATAGCTGCAGTTTAAAGAATATTCAAAATTTAATTGCTATTTTGCAGGGAGCTAGAATGCCCTTTTAATGACACATCATGATTTTTATTAAAAAACATTCCTTTTAAGTGCAGCTCTCTGCCCACTGCTCCTGCAACACTGCTATTACAAATGTACATCCTGCTGTGGTGAGCACTTTTGTTCTTAAGAAGACTTGTGCTTTCCTTTTGTGAGTTTCATATAGCAATTCAAAATTTGCAAAAAATTAGAAATTCCTCAGAAGTTTGTATCTGGCGAATCTCATTAGCCAAACTAAATTTCCAGACCAAAATAAAAAGTGAATTCCATCTCAGGAGGCAGAGGTGACTCATTTGGTGGTAGAGTGGCCAAGTTTCTGTGCAGCAATCTGCAGTGCACTCAACTACCTGTCCTTACCCTATTTTGCCTGCTGCTCCTGCCTTAATGCAGCCATCAGCTGGTTGTGTTCTTACATCAATGAATGTGTAGTTTCATCATTCTGGGAAGGGGCCTTTTTGTGAGAAAAGATGCTTGAACATCACTCTCTAATTAAATTACCACTAATTTTTCCTTCTTAAATTTAAAAACAGAAACAACCTTTCTCTTGTACTTTCTGTTTAAATACAGAATGCTGTAGTGAACCTAGGTCTCATTCATATTTGCTTATTTCCATCACCTGGTCCACCCAGCACAATCACTTGCCAAGGAGAAAGGCATCAGTTAAGGAAACAAACATGCATTAGGTTTCCTTATTAAAAAAAAAAAAAAAAAAATCTAATCTTTCCTGTAACTAAAGGGAAAGGTGGTATAAAGAAGCACAGTGCAGACTTCTCAGATAATGCCAGATCTCAGTGATTTAAACAGAGCTACAGTACTCATGCTGAAAAATTCTGACTTTTACACAGACTGTTAAGCTGGTGTAGTGGGTTGATGCTGGCCAGATGCCAGGCACCCACCAAAGCCACTCACTCACTCTGCAGCTGGACAGAGGAGATAAAATTTAACAAAGGGTTCATGAGTTAAGGTAAGGACCATGAGAGAGATCTCTCATCAAATACCATCAAGGGCAAAACAGGCTCAACTTAGAAACATGAAGTGAATTTATTACTAACAAAATCAGAGCAGGATAATGAGAAGTAAAATAAGCCCTTATAAACACCTTCCCCCAGCCCTCCCTCCTTCCAGCTCCACCGCCTGCCCCAGCAGTGCAAGGGGACAGGCAATGGGGTTATGGCCAGGTCATCACCCGTGGCTTCTCCCGCTGCCCAGGGACAGGAGTGGTTCCCCTGCTGCACCGTGGGCTGCCACGGGAGACAGTTCTCTGTGAGCCCCTCCACCGTGAGCTCTTGTCCCCAGCAGCAGCTCCCTGTGACCGCTGCAGCGTGAGGCCATCCCGGGGGGAAGAGCCCTCCCCGGGCTGCTGCGGTGTGGGTCACTGCTCCCCGGGCTGCGGGCCCTCAGGGACAGGCTGCTGCAGCCGGGGAGCAGGGCCCCTCTCCGGGGGTGTCCCGCAGGGTCACAGCCTCCTCCCGGGCATGGGCACCTCCATGGCTGTGGGAGGATCCCTGCATCCCATGGGGCCCTCGATGGGCTGCAGGGGCACAGCTGCTTCACCATGGGCTGCACACCGGCCTGCAGGGGAATCTCAGCTCTGGCACCTGGAGCGCCTCGTCCCCTCCTGCACTTGGTGTCTGCAGGGCTGTTCCTCTCACGTTCTCGTTCTGCTCTTCTGTGGCCGTAATTACAACTGCACAACCACTTTTTGTTTATTTTCCTTCCTAAATCTACCACCACAGAGGTCTTACCACCATTTCTCATCAGCCCAGCCTTGGCCAGTGGCACATCCATCTTTGGAGCCACCAGGAATTGGCTCTGCTGGACATGTTGAAAGCTTCTGGCAGCTTCTCATGGAAGCCACCTTTATAGCCCCCCCACTACCAAAAACCAGGCCATGCAAAACCAGTACAGCTGGTTTTGTACATATTAAATACGTGTGCAGTATATACTGAGCTTCTGCAAATGCAGATCCAACTCAAAAGCTAAAATAATTGTTGAAACCAGAATATAGCATGTTGAAGTTCTTGTATCGTTCTGCATTAGCGTAGTGCAGTGACCTGATGGGTCTGTAGTCACTATAGAAAATCTATCTCTCTCTGAAATGTTCTGGGCATGAAACAGAACTTCAAACCTTAGTCCGAGACCTGCTTTATAGTGAGAGTGGCTTACAGACTCAGGTTGATGTGTGTGATTCACAGTGATGAAAGGAGTAAATTTACACTTTACTCTGGTGCTCTCCTGGGTTTCAGAGTTGGCTGTGGAAGGTGGTCCTAGCAGGAGCTCATCTCCATGAGGCACCTCTGTGCCAGCTGTTAGTCTCCTACTTCCCTGTCAGCAGAGCAGTGGAAATGGAGGATAAATTGGGCAGTACCACTCAGAGGGGATTTGAGCTCCACCACTTAAGCCAACACAGTGCAGGCAGGGTCAAACAATTCAGAGATTACTGTGGGGTGCAAAGTTCAGTGTGTGGCTTCATACCTACAGTGTGACTGTAAAAGATGTATACACCACATAAATTGTGGAAGCTGCTTGCCCCTATCGACCATACAAATCTATATCCCTTTCTAACAATTTATGAACACATTTATGAAGGTTCTTTCATGGGAAAAAACCCCCTTGTCTGATTGCTAAACCCAAGTGAGTCATTGAGAATATCTAATGATACCACTGTGTGTCTTATAACTTCTGTTTTATATACACCTCTTGAGAGGAGAACACTTTCTGTTCTTTCATCAGGCTGACTTCGATGGTGCCGCAGAAGATGTGAAAAAATTAAAAACAAGACCAACTGATGAAGAACTGAAGGAACTCTACGGACTCTACAAACAGGCTACTGTTGGAGATATTAATATTGGTATTACTATATATACTTCACATTTACTCACATATCTTGATAAAATCAAGCTAATAATATGTAAATCTGCATGATAACCAAAGCTATGCATTTATTTTGGCAGAATGTCCGGGAATGCTAGATTTGAAAGGCAAAGCCAAATGGGAGGCATGGAACCTGAAAAAAGGTGTTACACCAGTTAAATTTACTGTAGTCAATCCTGTAGTCAAGTTTGTAGGATGACAAGTGAGGAAAGATAATGACTCCTACTTTCTTTTGCAGGTTTATCAAAGGAGGATGCCATGAATGCCTATATCTCTAAAGCAAGAGCAATGGTAGAAAAATATGGGATCTAGAGTATTCAAAATAATTCCCACTAATAATTAACTCTTCAGTAGCTAATGAACTAACTCTGTTGAGAAAAATGCAATACTAACTTCTTCTTGTGTAGTCTGACACTAATATCTTTTAAGCATAAGCTGTTTGATTGTAAAGGATATTTACATATATAATCTATTTTTAGCTTGTACATTAATCTAAATAAATTTGAACTGAATAAACTAAGCTTTCTGTGAAAATTGTGGATTTTTGTGGGTATTAAATTATATTTAGCATTTTGACAGGAGCAGACAAAGAGAGAGGCTCTAACAGTAAAATAACAGACATAATTTTTTTGCAAACAAGGTTATGGAATAAAGTGAAGAGTTTGTACATGTGCAAGAGAAGAAGGAAAAGATGAAACCTTTTTTAAGACCCAAAGCCAACGTTTGTTTTCAAAAAAATCAAGAAAACTCCCCCTTATAAAGGATTACAGAAGAGGAACAGAGTAACTTTTAGGCATAACTGCATGCAGTGTAGAGAAAGTGACTTATTACAAATTGCTGTGGACTAACCTTAACACATTCTGCTATTAAAATTGAGGGAAATACTCATAGACCAGCATTTTCTATGCATCTTGTGATGTGTTTTATCAATAAACTTTCATTAGATGGTTTCAGCAGATGAAGGTGATCTCCAGGAAGCTCATAAAAGGAAGTATCTTCATCCATTAGTTCTTGCCAACCTAAAAAAAAGATACTTAAAGTGTCAGGGAAATGTCAACTATTGTGATCATTTTATATAACTATTTCAAGGTTATTATTGAATAATGATTTTAAATCCCATATCAACTTTTTGGTTCATACATTGAAACTGCTCTGTTGATTTGTTTCCTTTAAGAAGGAAATAGACTCTAGAAAACTAGAGTTTAATGGGTGCAATGCCACAAGAAAATGTGTAAGTGTAAGAGGAAAGCCATTTAAGCAAAGTACCTTTTACATCATATATTTTATCATCAGACCCACAAAAGTAGGTAACGTCACAAGAGAAGGGGATATTCATTTCTGCCTTCTCAAATCTGTGAATATAAAAAGTAGTCATAAAACATTCCAGAAGATATCTATATTTGGAATTTGCTTCCACCTGCGAAAAAGTTGTTTTTGGTTTTGTTTTTTTTTTTTTTCTCCAAAACTTAACAAATTTCAGGAGTTGGATTGTACATCAGAAGAAAATACTGCATCTTGAAGTTTCTTAGCTCATTACCCTACTACAGTTAGATCTAAATTTGTAAAGAAAGAATGATGCAATAGTTAGGAAAAAAAAAAAAAGAGCTTCAACCTGCAATAAAAATTCTCACCTACAATAAATAATGATGTTACCTACTTATATACAAGTTCTAACATTTCAGCATATTTCAGTGTCAGGTTCCTAAGGACCCAAAATGGGTCCCAAATCCAAGAATGTCCTTGTTTTTGCCAAGGTAAAAAGCCTTAACCACTCAGCTACATGAGCTGTTGTGTAACATCCAGTGGGGACAGCAGTTAGGACACAGGAACGTGGTTGCTGTCTGGGTGCCCAAAACACAGGGATTCTTTTCTTCTGGTTAGGCTAGAGTACCTTGGATCTGGAGGCTGAATGCAGTGTTCCTGAAGCATGATGAGCTGAGATAGTTAACCTCAAAGAACAATAAAAGACACGAGAATATTCCCTTTTAGTAGCTGCTAACTTTGGATCCTAGGTAGAACTGTAATTCTGCCACGACAGGTTCACTACTGCAGTAACAGCTGTGGTTGCTGCAGTACACATTGTTTCATCTAGGGCTTAAATACCTAGAAAACAAATAGAAAAGCACACAAAGGAAAAAAAACTATTTTTAGTGTTGTTTACTGTTAATGCTTACTGTTTCTTATACTTTTTATAACAGAAATGAGAGCAAGTTACGAAGAAAGAAAAAAAGAAAACCTAACATGATCAGACAGAAGTAAAAATGTAAAATACAAATACAAAAGTAATACAAAGTTGTAAAACTTACGAAAATGTCTGAAAAACATATTCAGATGTTGTGCCTGAAGGTAGAAATAAATAAATAACCAGAGTTTTTGAGAGCAACTGCACGTTTTAGAATGACTTGACAGAAGATCCTTGTAGAAGGATATTTTTCCTAAAAGTTTTGCAAAAAAACCCAAGTAACTCTCTACTCTTAGAGCTCAGAAGTAGAAGCTACTTCACCAGGGTATCTAAAAATGTATATATTTTTACCTGTGAGCAAAAAATGCAAATGGTTTTTCTTTCAATTCTTTTAATGAAACACTTGTAATTTCATTAACTATGCTTGTCATGTCTTTTGCAAAAGGCTCCTCAAGAAGACTTCTTCTTCCAGGAAGCCTTATACAGAACACTGCAGAAGAAGCGAAGGAATGGAGGGAAAAGAATTATTCCAAATAGATACAGTAAAATAATTTTAATTAAGTTTTTTAATTATTCTGCAGAATATACATATGATTTGAATTAATCTTTCTTGCAGTTGATACTGTGTATTTGCTTGCTGTTGCTGCTACTGTGATTTAATCCTGCAAGAGATTAGGTTTCCACTCTTCCTTTAGCCTCAAATGTTGCCCCTCCAGCTGATTTGATGATAAATGCCTTGGGTCAGAATCCACAAGATCCTAATTTCAGCTGAAGTTTGACAGAATTTTATTGCTATAATTTTTAATAACAACCACAAATTCATTAATTTCAATAATAGTAAGTTTGAGGGTTGTGTAAAATATATCCTTTCAAGAGCAGCGTTAGTAAATGAAACTATATTAGAATTGTGCAATCCCTGTTTTCTTCTTTGTCAGTTCTTCAATATTGCACATTGGAAAACGTGGAATCATAGTGCAAATTGGTAGTTATAGGTATTTATAATTATATTTATATTTATATTTAGGTATTTTTTATTTATATTTATAGTTATTTATATTTATAGAGAAGGAATTTTACATGCTTTTAATACTTTCCTTTCGAAATTGAGGACTTTCCTCTCACTGTTTAGTGAAAGTAAGAAATTAATAGATCAGAAAAAAAGTTGATTTTTTCAAATCTCCTGGACATCATGCAAACTGCCAGTTATGTAGAAGTAATGAGTCAGACATAAAGTATTTTAGAAGAGATAAAATAAACCCCAACCTAGTGCCATGTCTATCTAATACCATAGATACCAGGGCAGAAAAGGTTGCATTTTCTGTACTTTCTGCAGAAACCATCTCTGAAAGAACATGCTGTACTCTGACTTTATTCATATGCATCTGCACTTGGTCCCAGGCCATTTCCTTAGTAAGTTTTTTGGAAGTAGCTCCAGTGGACAAAAACTTTTTCCTATTTCTCCTTTGGGTTTTTTCCCCTTATTTCAAGGAAAATTCAATGTGCAACTGCTTATTGGAAAGTATACATGCATTTAGAAGAGTGCTAAAACTGCAATGGCAATGCTCATGAATGTGAAATTATTTTTTTTCTTTGTGGAAGGTCTGGAAAATAGCCTTGGTTCCTCTTCAAATAGGTCAAGCAAAGGATCTTTTTAGTGCTGATATATCTTCTGAGCAATGAGCTTTACTTCATAGTGTAACTAAATGTCATTTCACTGTTATAAAATTCATAGACTGAATTTCAGTTTTGATACAAGAAGTGCAAACACTGAATAAGAGATACTCTGCAACCTCTCAAAATTAAAAATAGTTCTCATATCTTCATTGTTAACCTTGCTGAAGACTGGCTTATCAACAATATGCAGTGTATTTCTGTTTCTGAACCATATCAATAGTTTCTGAAGCAGTCAACCATACTATACTCTTGTGAAATGTAGCTCTGAGGATATAATTTTTTTCACCCAATCTAATAAAATTTGATTCAAGGTGGTACAGAAAATGTACCCTACTGGAAATGCTAGTTCCTAATGAATGCTGCTTCCTTCCTTCCCGGAGAATACACATTGGATAAAGATTGTGGTGCTCTCAAGACTATTGTATTCCATTGTAAAAAATGGCTATTGTGTATTTCAGAATTGCTTAACTTCTACTGCAACTACAGAAATGATTAACCTTCAATTGAGTCGTTGAAGAGTTTGCCCCATCGAGCAAGTTATGGAGTTCCAGCTCCAGCCCACGGAAAGCAAATCAGTCTGCAAAGAGCACCTGGCCTTTTTTGTACACAAGCAACCAGCTTTTCCATTTCTTAAAAAAAAAACAAACACACACACACACACACAAAGAAAAAAAACCACAAAACAAAACAAAACAAAAACAAAAACAAAAAACAACCCACACAAAACAAAAAAACCCCCCACATCATTCTAGAACAAGATTCTTCAGATATAGGAAAATTAGACTGAATTAAGTCTAAATTGGAACAACAGAGTGCAATAGTCTCTGTCATCAAAACTGCCTGTGCTGCAACAAGTATCTGCTAGATAAGAGATAATCTTCCTACAACACTGTAAACCAGTTCTGCTTTTATAAATGATGGTAGAATAGTATTGGGCAATACCCTTAGTTAAAAATTTGCTCAGTCACTGATGACAATAATCATTATAATACAACTCTTCCTGAAACAAAGAACCTGTAGAGTCTGTCATACTGGTTTAAAAGATACATTCAGCCAATCTAATTTTCATTCACAAAAAACAAAGGCCACAAACAAGGAAGAATATTACATGAATAAATAATCTTTGGTGTAGATTCAGTTGAATTTCGATTTGAAATCTAAGCATATCTGGTTAGGGAAATATCTTTCATTTTTCTCATTTTTTACAGGACAAGACAGCAGTTTAAAAAATTGATTATTATTTTCAAACTGTCTTTATATTTTCAAACTGTCATTATATTTTCATCTACTTCCACCTATTGGCCTTATATCTGAGATCTAACTTAGACCCTATTACAACAAAGAAAGGATGCATAAGAATTCTTCTGCAGATTTTTCTAGATTGTACACTTTTCAAGAGAAACAAGCTTTTATTTTATTCCCTATAAATTTTAAGTTTAGATGCATGATCTGATGAATTAATGCCAGAAAAATCTACTTTAGAGTGTTCACAATCAAAAAGAATGTTTCTTTCTTGAACTACCAGCAAAGATATGGCTGTCAGTGGGAAAAAAAAACAACAAAAAAACAAAACAAACAAAAAACCACACAACGATGAAAAACAAACCACCGAATTTTAAGAAAGTATTTCCTTTTTACAGGCTTTTATCACTTCACATTTAGAATAAGCTGAAAATAAAATTCTAGTTTGATAGCTGTATAAAAGATTAAAAAGAGCCATCATTTAAATCACAGGATAACTTAAGCTGAAGAGGACTTTTAGAGATCATATAGTTCAAATCTTCTCTCGTTAGGTGTTGAATATCTCCAAGGATGGAGACTCCACAACCTCCCTTGGTAACCATGTTCCAGCGTTCAATCATGGCTCATAGTGAGGGTATTTTTCTTTCCATCTATATGCTTGTTGTCCCTTATATCCACAAGTCTTCTGTCTTTTTGCTGAGTACATCCATGAAGAGTCTGGCTCTGTCCATCCTCTGCACATCCTTCTATTAGTGTATTAGTGAGGACATCTTCATTTGGCACTCTCCTCTTAAGACAAAACCAATTATCTCAGACTCTCCTGTATACCACCCACTCCAGTCACAATCACAGGGGACTGTGCCATGCTCACTTCAGTATTTCAACATCCTTCTAATACAGCAGAATTAAAAGTAGACACAGATGTGGTATACCAAAGAAAATTTGGATTATTTTTCAAACATGTTTTTGATACAGGCTTTCAGGGCATGATGAACTTTTTACATGAGCTTTATTTATTGTCATGGCATCACCTTATAGCAGGTGGACAAGCATTAACTGAAAAGCACAACTGAAAACACAAGCAAACAACAAAACTGCTTTTACACTGACAAGCTACTAGGACAAATTGACCAACAGCCCCAACCTGCTGGGAACAGAAAGCCAAAGCTAAAGAAACACCAAGTGCTTGCAGAACAGGGCTGCAAGATATTTTCCCAAGGAAAATATATTCTACAGCACACAGTCTTAAAATCCACGGAACAAGGCTTTGTGAACTGCAGGAGTGTAGTATTCACCAGTAGGGCAGTCCAGGACCTAAGAGGCCTCTCAGGTATCCAGGCACTTGCAAACCCTACATAGCAGACCTGTCCCATTTGCACATACATGAGTTAACCCCTTGTCTGTAGATCCTGTAAGCCAGGGAAAAGGAAACCCTATCCCCAGGTGGCAAGTATATTCAAGTCTACTCACAAAATCTAGATTGAAGATGGTCCATTTACCTCCCAGCAATAAGCACAGAAGTGGAATAGCCTGGGAGTCCACATCATGGTAGGTATGGAGTCTGTTATCAAAGCTGCTGGATTGCTCACAGCTAGACGTGTATCTGAGACAGCTGGCTGGAAACATGGGAACTTTAACAGGTCATTGACCACTTGGTGTCTGCAATCCTGTAATAACAGAGCTGTCAGGCTGTAGGACAGATAGGCAAGATAATCCTCTACTGATCTAATTTTCACAAGAGAAATGCAGTTTGTGTAACTGATAGACACCAAATGTCTCAGTGTCCTAAACATTGTGACACAGTTGACTTTTTATTTCTGCATCTATATCAGTACCTTACACATTACTGTATTCACACATTTGGTTACATTCATTATTCAAATAATCCTTTAAAAAAGTTTAAAAGGGTAGGCAGTTAGGCTTTCTAGAAAATTACAGATTTATGAAAAGAGGTGTCCAATTAGAGAGAAAACATATCTGTTGCATGCATTGTAATATTTATTACAGGCTTTTGAGGTTTATGGATTTATATCCCTAAAAGTTTTCTTACTCAGCAAAAGTTTCTTACTCAGCGGTGTGTTGCCCTGATTTTTCAGCCTTCTGATGTTTTCATAGTTTCTGAATTCTTTCTCACACGAGTGTTATAAATAGAAGTAACGTTTATGGTAAATACAAGTATGTTTTTCATTCCTCTTCTGAGGAGGAAACAATTGATGGACTTTTGGTTTGGCCAATGTGATTGGAGAGGTGGCAATCTGATTCTCCAATCCATGGTCTGGGTGTAAATACTATAAAATTGGAGTGACACAGAGTAAAGGTCAGAGGGTCTTGCCCTGTTGACTGGAGCGGAATTCGTGTCTTCCTTTCGTGTCCTATTGCGACACCTGGTGACGCCGAGTGTAAGTGCAGCTGGTCGCAAGGTACCGTACCCCCCCTTCCCCCCGATTTGACGGGATGACCGTGCTCTTGCCTCGCACGCTTTTGACTGCAGATTTTTGACAAAATGTTAACTCCTACGCTCCCCCCGGAGGACGACCTGGTTTTAGATATCTGGGGGGACCTGTTGGAGAAAAAGCAAGCTGCCATTCCCCGAGACAGATTTAAAAAATTGTATTTTGAGGGGGAAACGGCACGGGTTTTTTTCCAATCCTGGGAGAGCATTTTCTAAAGCAGCTTGGCAGCTGTTAGGTGACTGTTTGCTTGAGGTTCTGTCTGCGGGGTATGACGCACACGTGGAAAATTTGCTAAAATACTGGAAGCGGTTCGATTCGGTCCTGCGGACCTCTACGATTCTGAGGTTTCTGCAGATGCAGAGAACTCCTCAGATGCCCTCTCTGAACAGGAGTGGGACGGAGGGGTTGAGGCAGATGTCCGGGCTGACTCCGCGACGGAACCCTCCCCTCTTCCCCGCGCCGGTGCGCTGGGAGGGGCTTCCAGTTCTGAATGCGAGTTTGATCTACGGGGGGTGGATCGGGTCGCAGAACAAGACCGGGTCCCGAGCGGCCAGCAGGCGGCCAGGGATCCCGCAGTTTCCGGGAGTTCCCTTGAGTTGTCTGCGCTGGCGCCGCCCCTCCCTGCACCTCGGAGGCTGAGGGCCGGTGGGAAGCCGCCCTCCCTCGGTGCCTTCACGGGAGGCGGCGAGCTGCCGGCTCAGCCAGCGACGGCGCTCGGAGACGGCGAGCAACTAGTAACTGGCTTTATAACGATGCGCTGCCCCAATTGTCGGAAGGTTACGACATACCGCCTTTGCGGTATGAAGGCCACCTCGCCGCCGGTCCCTGTCGCGGTGGGGGCGGGAGCGGCCCCGTCCGGCTCTGCGCCGCTCTCCGTGCCCGCGCAGGCAACGGGAGCCCCGGAGGGCGGGGTTTTGATCGATCATCTGTCGGACTCAGCCCCCGTGGGCGGGCAGTCTGTTCCGCTCCGCTCGGAGCGGGCGGTGCCTACTGTGAGATCTCACGCCACGGGATCTCCCTTGGGGGGGACTTTGCTGGGGGCGGTGCCGGCCACTCCCCTCCCCGCGCCGGCCCCGCCGGGCGCGCCGGGGCGGGGGGGTGGCGGCGCAGGGGCGGGCCCGGGCTCGGGCGGCCCCGCGCTGTTTCCCTCCCTCCCCGCAGGTCCTCCCCGCCCCGGGCCGGCCCCCTTGGCGAGGGCGCGGGGCGGTGCCGCGGCGCCGCAAGCCACGCCCCGGCCTGCGCTTCGTCGTCTCCCCGCGCCGGGTGAGCGGGGCGCCCCGCGGGCCCCGC
This sequence comes from Phylloscopus collybita, assembly GCA_027886175.1. Taxonomy (NCBI): domain Eukaryota; kingdom Metazoa; phylum Chordata; class Aves; order Passeriformes; family Phylloscopidae; genus Phylloscopus; species Phylloscopus collybita. The sequence goes on from JAJNNQ010000002.1 coordinate 20,136,853, forward strand.
TCCAACCCGCGCCGGGTTCGCACGCTCAGTCGGGGCGCGCGGGTGCTGCAGCCTCTTCTGTGCCTCTGTGCGGCAGACAGTGCTGAGCCCGGCTGTGGCTGGAGTGGCTCCGGTGGCGTCTGCCCCGGCTCCGTCACCCCCGCCTCCCACGCATACCGGGACTGCGACGAAGGCAGACCCCGCGGTATTCACCTTTGGCTCAGGAGGCGACACGGCTGTCCCGAGGCCGGTGCTCGCCCGCGGCAGAGGGTCCCGGGCTGGTGGATCTTCCTCTGCCGACCTGTGGACGCTGCCTCCGTGTGAGGTTACAGTGCGTCCCTGGGATCATACGCGTTTCTGGGACGACGTGAAAGCCAAAGTTGTGGAAATGGGGGATTGGGACTTGGCAGGCTGCCTCCTGGGTTGGGGTGATAGGTCCCCTGGCCCTGCAGGTCCTGAAGAGAATGTGATATCGGGTGGTGTTGAGGTGACTCCCAGTCAGGTATCTGCCTCTGTTCCTGTGGATACCACGGAATGGAAACTAACAGATACCACCACCTTACAAAGAGGTTACCAGGCTGTCCCAGCTGTTATTAGGGGTGCTCCTAATAACACTCATCAAGTTCTGTCATGGGAAGCCATAATGGACCTATGGGATAGGGTTCAGAGACTTGGTCTGGGGTCTACTGAAGTCATGCAGCTGCTTCGAGTTCTCAATGCTGCCATCCTGCTACCTTATGATATCCGGCGTCTGGCTCATGTTCTTTTCCAGCCTGTCGAATATGACATCTTTGAATCTAAATGGAATCAATTGGCAGCCAGAGCAGTGGCACAAAATGCTGCATTAGGTCCACAGGATCCCAGGCATGGAATTGGAACTGATGTGCTGTTGGGTGTGGGCAATTTTGCTAATGCTAACAGGCAGGCTGCCTTTGACCCTCTTGTACTCGGCCAGTGCCAGAGAACAGGTATGGCAGCCTTGATTCAAACCATAGAAATGGCTGCTCCAACGAAGCCATTTGTGACCATTGTCCAGGGTTCTGGGGAACCTTTCTTGCGATTTGTGGAGAGGCTCGCTGCCTCTGTGGAGAAGCAGGTGGAGGATGCAGAGGTGAGACAGCCTTTGCTCAAACTCCTTGCGAGAAGTAACTGTAATGCCGATTGTAGGGAAATTATTGAGGCTCTTCCTGGTGATCCTTCTTTAACAGAGATGGCCGAAGCGTGTGCAAAAATGGGCACCACAGGTTATAATGTGGTTGCCTTGGCTACTGCTCCGCAGTCGGTCCCGAAAGGGCCACAGGGCAGGCAGTGGAAACAGGGAAATGCACAGGACAGCAAAAAACAGGGAAAGAAAGCAGAGAAGGTGACAACTCCCTTGTTTTTGTGTGGTAGGTGTGGAAGGCTGCACCATACCGCATCTGTCTGTAGGGCGACAGTCCATGCTAACATTCAGCCTTTGCTGAGCTCAGGAAGCACGAAGCGGGGCACGAAGGGGAAACACGCCCAGACACAAGCTTCCCTCCAGGCCCCAGAGCCGATGCAGTCTTGCTTAGCCGGCTTGCAGCCAGCACCTGCAGCTCAGCAGGTGTTGATGTCGGCACAGCAGCAGTGGTCGTCCTAGACTCTTGCAGAGTACACAAAGTCCCCCTGGATGCCTTTGGGCCCTTGGGAGGGGGCATGAGTGCCCTCCTCATGGGGAGGTCTAGTTGCCACTCTTCAGGGTATCATTGTGCATCTAGGACTCATTGCTACAGATTACATGGGACAACCTTGTGCCACAGTTTCCACACCCACCCACCCCCTCCCCCATCACTATCCCTGAGAAGACTCGAATTGCTCAACTTGTGCGTTTTAAGTCTTCTGTTTTCAGGACAGAGAACCAGTGGCGAGGAGACGGCTGATTTGGATCTACCGGGCTGCCTCAAGTTCACTGGGCCGCTGTCCTGACCAAACAACATCCCAAGATGCTGTGTACCCTGTCCATCCCCAGAAATTCACCTCCGTGGGCTGATTGACACAGGTGCCGACATCACGGTTCTCTCCATTTCCGCATGGCTGCTGGAGTGGCCCTTGGATCCTGTGGCGATGCCTGTTGTGGGATTGGGTGGAACAGCGCAATGCTACACGAGCCAGCAGCCTGTCTTGATCATGAACTCAGAGGGACAGACAGCCATGATTCGGCCTCATATCATGGCAACTATTGCCAGCCTCTGGGGGTGGGATGTACTGGCCATGTGGGGGGTGTGCATTGGGATGGACTTCTGATGGGGGCCACTGCAGTGAAGGGCACAGAGTGTCCTATGCCTGCTTTACGGTGGCTGGTGGATGAACCTGTCTGGGAGAACTAGTGGCCCCTCCCTGAAGACAAACTGGTCACCCTTTGAACCTTCATTCAGGAGCAACTGGACCAGGGTCATCTGGAGCCATCTACCAGTCCCTGGAACACTCCTGTCTTCTGCATCAAGAAGAAGTCTGGGAAATGGAGGTTGTTACAAGACCTCCAGAGGGTCAATGCCATAATGGAAAAGCATGGGGACATTGCATGCTGGTATGCCATTGCCCATGCTTCTCGTAGATTGGCCCGTCCTCATCATGGATCTGAAGGATTGTTTCATTACAATTCCTTTGCATCCTGATGACAGACCAAAATTTGCCTTCTTGGTGCCAGCAATTAACAATGCTGAACCTGCACAGTGATATTAATGGAAGTTTTTTGCCGCAAGGCATGCGAAATTTGCCTGCCATATGCCAATAGTATGTGGCCCAGGCCTTGTCTTGAGTTCACAAGCAGTTTCCTGATGCCCGTCTTTATCACTACATGGACGACATTCTGGTGGCAGTGTCCACTCAGGATGAGTTGCTGAGGACATAGCCTCAGTTGATTGATGCTTTGCATTCTCATGGGCTGCAGGTGATTCCAGAAAAGGTCCAACAACAACCTCCTTGGAAATATTTGGGGGTCAAGATCTTGGAACAAGCCATCCAACACCAAGAGGTGCAATTTGTGCAGTCGGTGAAGACACTGAATGATTCACAGAAATTGGTAGGTGTCATGATGTGGTTACGTCCATATTTGGGACTGACCAGGGCACAACTGTCTCCTCTGTTTGAAGGGAGACTCTGATTTGAAGTCACCTCACACATTGACCCCTGAGGCACGACGAGTGCTGGAGGAGGTTCAGCAAGCTGTTTTTGCTTGCCAAGTTTATCACGTTGATCCTTCCATTGATGTCACTGTGTTCATTACCTGTGAATGTGTTCATTCCAGATTTACGTCCCACAGGTATCATTGGCCAATGGAGTGACAAATGGTCAGATTGCTTGCACATCTTGGAATGGGTCTTCCTGCCCCATCAGCTGCAGAAGATGGCAACCACATTATTTGAGCTAATTGCTAGCCTGATAATCAAATGCCAACAACGATGTTTGCAGTTGATGGGAGGGTATCCCACAAAGGTCATAACCCTTGTTGAGTGAGAAAACTTTGACTGGAGCTTTGCAAACAGTGTTTCAATGCAAAGTGCTCTGGAAAACTTTTCAGGGCAGATCACTTATCATCTGCCCAGCCACAAGCTACTGCAAGTGGCAAAAGTAACAGAAATTTCTTTGCGGCCCAAACATAGTCAGGAGCCAGTGCAAGGACCCACCGTCTTTACTGACAGTTTGGGAAGGATGGGAAAGGCCATTGTTACTTGGAGGGATGGATCTGAGTGGCAGGAGCTGGAAGGTCATGAGACTTCAGCCCAATTGGTTGAGTTAAGGGCTGCTGTCATGGCATATCAAAGATTTTCCCAGGAACCTTTCAATTTGGTCACGGATTCTGCCTGTGTGGTGGACATAGCACAGCAATTGGGTTATTCAGTTTCGAAAAAAGTCATCAATGCTGCTTTGTTTGATTTGCTGAAAACCTTGTAGTGTGCCATTCAGGCCCAGGTTCATCCATACTATGTTCTGGATGTTAGGAGTCACACCGATTTGCCAGGGTTTGTAGCGGAAGGTAATGCGAGGGCTGAGAAGTTAGCTATCCCAGCATGGGTAGCACCTCAGCCTGACGTACTCGCGCAGGCCAAGGCATCGCATGGGTTTTTCCACCAAAATGCACGTACCCTGCAGAAGCTGTTTCAGTTGACATCAACTGAGGCTCTTGGCATTGTCGAGTCATGTGATGACTGTCAGGCACTTGCTGCGCCTTTGCCGGCAGGGGCAAACCCCAGAGGCCTGAGGGCCTTGGAGCTTTGGCAGACTGATGTCACTCAAGTTGCCAAATTTGGCCGGCTCAAGTGTGTGCATGTCACGGTGGACACGTTCTTGTCTGCGATGTGGGCTTCTGCTCACACTGGAGAAAAGACCCGTGATGTCCTTGCCCACTGGAGGCAGGCCTTCGCCGTTCCAGGTGCAATTTCAGCTGTGAAGACCAACAATGGTCCTTGCTTACGCATCGTGGAAGGTGCGGCAGTTCCTGCACTTGTGGGGTGTGTCACACAAGCTTGGTATCCCTCTTTCTCTGACTGGTCAAGCTATTGTAGAACGCACTCATGGCACTCTGAAGCAGGTTCTTCAAAAACAAACATGGGGAATGCAGGGTGAAACCCCGCACAATCGGTTGGCAAAAGCTTTGTACACCATCAATCATCTTACTATGCCACAGAACTCAAATAACCCTGTCATTTTGAACCATCACCTTTCGGTGCAGGCTCCAGACGAGACACATCAGCCTCGAGTGAAGGTTCAGGTGCAAAATTTAGTCACCAAACAGTGGAAAGGTCCCTATGAGCCTATCGTTTTGGGTCGTGGGTATGTGCATGTATCACAGATACTGGGGTACATGCCTGCGAAGTGTGTTCGTCCTGACCTGCGACCGCAAAGGCAGAACCGGGCCGACAGGCAAACTGCAAGCCGTGACCAAAATGAAAGTCATCAAGTGGATGAACCATCAAGTGATGACTCAGATGCAGATGATGCAAGTGATCACTCAGATGGTCCCTCCACAAGCAGATATTGAATATTTTTAATTTTTCTTTTTCTTAGCTTTTTTTAAATAGAAAAGGGTGAGATGTTGCCCTGATTTTTCAGCCTTCTGATGTTTTCATAGTTTCTGAATTCTTTCTCATGCAAGTGTTATAAATAGAAGTAACGTTTATGGTAAATAAAAGTATGTTTTTCATTCCTCTTCTGAGGAGGGAACAATTGATGGACTTTTGGTTTGACCAATGTGATTGGAGAGGTGGCAATCTGATTCTCCAATCCATGGTCTGGGTGTAAATACTATATAATTGGAGTAACACAGAGTAAAGGTCAGAGGGTCTTGCCCTGTTGACTGGAACGGAGTTCGTGTCTTCCTTTCGTGTCCTGTTGCGACAGTGGTGTGATCTTCCATTTAAGAGACAGCAAAATGCATAAACCACAGGAAAAAAATGTGGGAAGCCATATCTCAGTAGCTCCTGAGTTCAGGGAAATACTGGTCTTTGCTTCTTGAAAAATAAAGACTTAAGGCAATCCTTTGTCATTATATGTAGATGCTACAAATCAATGGAAAAAAGTATGGAGTGTACCCATCTTATTCATCATATTTTTCCCAGTAACATATCTCTCATGGCTACATTTTTAGCAGACTATATTTGAAAACAGTTCATGTCATTGCTAACATCTAAAGCTGCTGGTGAGAAAAAAAAATGTGTCATTACCAACTGCAGTCATGTCCTCCAGAAAGCTGTTTACCCATCCCTTTACTTAGTCTTGAAAAAAAATCTAGGACATTATTACAGAGAAACTTATTTGTGGGACACTTGCTCTGATAAGCTCAAAGCATCCCTAATATACACAACATCCATTCTCAACTTTACTACTTGGACCTTCCAGGATGTTGAAACTGCCAAATATACAAACCATGTATATGACTGGATGCTTCAAAAACACAAAGCTAAGAGCTGTATAATCTCCTTTTCCTATTGCTTCTGCTGTCAGCCTAGTTCTGCTATGATACAACCATATAACCTTTGCTCAGATGTTTGAGGAAATAATTCAGTTGAGGGAAAGAGCTCTAAAGGAGTCCATAGAGTTGAGTTGTGAAAGGTAAGAGAGAAAACTGGAGATAAAGGCCCCAGAGATGGCACTAGGCAAATAGCTCGACAATCAAGAGGAAAGACATCAATGTGGAAAGATTATTACCATTTCAAGGGAAACAATGAGTTGGGAGATTGCAAACTCCTTTTTAGTGTCTTTATTGATAATCTGGATGAGGGGATTGAGTGCACCCTTGGTAAATTCACAGACAACACCAAGTCGGGTGGGAGGGCTGATGTGCTGGAAGTCAAGAAGGCTCTGCAGAGGGATCTGGACTGGGTGGATCAATGCTCCAAGGCCAGTGATATGAGATTCAACAAGACCAAGTGCTGAGTCTTGCCCTTGGGTCAGAACAACCCCATGAAGCACTGTAGGCTTAAGGAAGAGCTCATTATATATAAAGTGGAGGGAAGAAGGTGGAATGGGGGGATGTTTAAGAGATGGTGCTTGCCTTCCCAAGTAGTTGTTACATGTGACAAAGCTCTACTTTCATGGGGATGGCTGAACATCTGCCCATGGGAAATAGCAAATTAATTCCTTGTTTTGATTTGCTTTTCTGTGCAGCTTTTACTTTCCCTATCCACAAGATGTGTAACTTTTACTCACCTGATCCTCTCCCTGACCCCACTGGTGAGGGAGTGAGGGAGTGAGAGAGCAGTTGTTGCATGGGGCTTGGTTGCTGGATGGAGTTAAACCACAAGAGTAAGTTAAGGGAAGTCATTCTGGCAACAAAGGCAGAGAGTAACAAAGAAGCAAACAGAAGGTGCCACAGCTGCAGATGCAAAGAGGAAAGAAGTCATGCAGCATGGTGACATTTTGTTCTGAGTATGGCAGATTATGTCATTGATTTAAAAAAAAAAAAAATAAAAAAAAAAAATTAATGACTCTGGGCTGAACCATAGCTCTTCAACACACACCACCCAGGTACACATGCAGATGTCAGAGACCCCTTCAATGTGCCAAAATAGCAGTACTGGCAGGTGTCTCTAAAAGTAGAAATCTCATTAACTATGGCAAGTAGGGCTGGGTGGGCCTCACATGTCCTTCCCGGTACAAGTGGTACTTCACCATGTGGTGAAATGTTTGCTCCAGAATGTGAGGACTGCTCCAAATGCCACCCAATCACTACAGAAACCCACCAGCCCAGACCTGCTCCACAGAAACACCTTTGCAGATTCCTGAGCTACTGCCCACCCACAAAGCAGTTGGGCCCCTTACCCTGGGTGAGGAGTCCCCTGGGCCAGCCAGGGCTTGCATCTGGTCTCAGTCCTGCTAAGGACACCACTGGAGTTAAGAGCACAGCCCATGAGGGACAGCAGCTGTGAAGAGCCCCTGCCTCTACTGCAGCCCCAGATGTGCTTTCTCCATGTCACAGATCCTAAGGATCACTGAAGTCCAACACCTAACCCTATGCAGGACATCCCAAGAATCACACTATGGGCCATAAAGCACCTTCCAAATGCTTCTAGCATTCTAGTATGCTTGGAGCTGTGACCAGTTTTCTTGGGAACCTGTTCCAGTGCCAAACTACCATCTGGAGGAAAAACCTTTTCCTAATATCCAGCCTAAACTTCTCCTGACACAACCTCAGCCCATTCCCTTATTTCCTGCCACTGGTCAACACAGAGAAGAGATCAGTGCCTGCCCTTCCCCTTTCCCTCACTATGAAGTTGTAAATGCAGTGAGGTCTCCCCTTGGTCTCCTCCAGGCTGAACAGACCAAGTGACCTCACCTGCTCGTCATGTGGCTTCCCCTCTAGGCTCTTCACTATTTTCATAGGTCTCCTTTGGAAGCTCTCTAACAGCCTAAGGTCTTTTTTATACAGTAGCACCCCAAACTGCTCCCAGCACTGGAGGTGAGGCCGCCCCAGTGCAGAGCAGAGCAGAACGGAACAATCCCCTCCCTTGCCCGACTGGCGATACTGTGCTTGATGCACCCCTGATGCACTGCTGATTTATATTCATCTTTCCATCGACCAGGAACCCCAGGTCGATGGAAATGAGCTCTCCAGCCTCTCATTCCCCAGTGTATAGGTACGTCCAGAGCTGCCCTCTCCCAGACGGAGAATCCGGCACTTACCCTTATTAAACTGCACAGTTGGTGCCTGCCCAGCCCTCCGACTGGCCCAGGTCTCTCTGCGGGCCCATCTGCCTTCTAGGGAGTCAATACCTCCGCCCCACTTCAAATTGTCTTTTAACTCCACCGCCGGCCCCCAGAGCGCAGGGGACAGCCAGGCCGCTCCCCTCCGGTCCCCGCGGCCGCCCCGCCCCGCGCGGCTTCCGGACCCGCTGGGAAGTGGGACAGAGGCGAAGGCTGCGGCCGGGGAGGTGGGCAGGGGTTCGGGACCCGTGTGAGCCGTGCTTCCCGCCGGCCTCGTTCCTCGGGGTGCGCAGCGGCGGGGCAGAGGGGTGGGCTCGGCTCGGCTGTCTCCTTACACCCAGGCCCCATCCGCCTGGGGCTCTCTGGGGCTTTCCTCCGTGCGGGCCCTGAGCCGCTGTGAACTTTGCTGGCTGTGGTGTTGCGGGCTTCGCGCCGGCCCGGCCCCACCCGGCTCGGCTCGGCTCGGCCCGGCCCGGCTCGGCTCGGCTCGGCTCGGCTCGCCCCGGCCCGGCCCGGCCCGGCTCGCCCCGGCCCGGCCCGGCCCGGCCCGGCTCGGCTCGGCCCGGCCCGGCCCGGCCCGCGGCGCGCTGGGGCGGGGGCTCGGGCTCGGGCGGGGGCTTTGGGGAGGGTCTGCGAGGGGGGATCGCCAGCAGGGCTAGGGGGTGATTCCCCCTTCCCCAGGTATCCTCTAGTCTCGGGCGGGTGTCCCAGGGCTGACTGGCTGCTCCTTGGGAGAGAAAGCGACTCCTCGAGCTGGTTAATCGCGACATGCTGGGGAGGGCAGCGATAGCCGCCTGGTCATGTTTTCCTCTGTTGTGTGTGTGCCTCTCGTGGCTGCAAGCCAACAAGAAACCCTCGGTTCATGCTTTGTCGGGGAACGTTTCCTGATATCTGTCTTTTACCGTGTAAATGGCAGGAGGCCGGAGCAGGGGAGAGAAGAGTGTGGGAGATTCGTCATCGAACGTGAGCTTCGTGAATAGTCTGTGCTGCAGATCTGCAACATGGAAAAACAAGTGGTTGAATCCTCAGAGGAGCGAACGTTTCAGTACCAAGATTCTCTGCCTTCCCTGCCAGTACCTTCTCTTGATGAATCTTTGAGTAAATATCTTGATGCAGGTAATGACTTCATGTTGTAATGGTAGCATGTCATGTGCTGCTGTAACCAGGCTAATCTGAAGATGTTTGCTAAGTGATTGTAGAAACAGCTTGTACTGTAATTGGGGCGTAGCATACAGACAAGCTTAGAGTGCCAAAGGTCTTTTTCTTGCTCAAAACTGGAAATTAAGTGCCCCGCACAACTTGAGTGAAAGTTTCCATTTTATCCCTAATTGCCTTTCTTCAAGAGAATTCGAGATGTGGGAAGGTTAACCTTTTGGTTTGAGAGTGGATTTTTTTTTTTACCTTTTTTTTCTGAGAAAAAAAAATCTGGTCTGGTGAAAGATACTTCACTTACAGATTTTGGTTTGCATAACTGCTTGTTTATAACTGTGTTTGCCCAGGATCTTTTAAAAAGACCAGTTATTTAAAACTTTTCGTATTTAATATCAGTGAGAAAGAACACTTACTAACTATACAGTAATAGGAAAAAGCAGTGGCGAGCATTTTCACATAATTTAGCTTGGATACTTTCTGCCTTGACATGTTGACTAACCTAAAGAACATCACAGAAGAGTTTTGAAAACAACATCAGTGCGTGTGTGTCTACTTTTGTTTATAAAGAAGAAATACTGGTTAGTTCTTTATTATATATTTGGAATGGCAAAAATACATTATGGAGTATCTTGAGATTATTTTTCTCTATTTCTTCAATAATTTTCAGAACTCTGAGACATGGAGCTTTTTCTGGAATATCTACTTTGTGTCTTACCATCTTACAGGTATTGCACAAATGCTAACAAAGTAAGACTTGGAGTTCTCTCCTTAGCAGAAGCATAGTACACCAAGTTTTCCCTTTTCCAAAGTAGAATTCCTGAAGTTTACTCTGAGTTCCCATTTATTCTGAGTACTGGAAATAGCCTGCTTTGGTGTTCCTTACGTCATTGTTTTTTGATACAGAATGCTTAATTGGTGGGTTTTGAGCAAAAATATTGTGTGTGTATATGTACCTAAAATAATGCAGTCTTTTTGCTGTAATTTAATGCTGTTAATTTACAGATCAACTAAAGTTGTGCTGCAAGAGTAGAACCTGCAATAACAAATTGCTGGTTAGTTTTGTAGACCTATCTGTCTCTCTAGGTTAATAAATAACTCTCTCATGGAGTGAGAAAATCTGACATCGAATTTGTTTGCTCTTGTTTTGTCATTCTGATCTGTTTTCATAAATACCTTATCACGTGTTCCTTTCTTTTTCATGCTGAAGTTAGTTGCTGCTTACTGTCCCATGTACAAAACCATTCTATAATTTTGGTCACTGTTGCTCTTTCGTCTCGCTGCTGGTGGAGAAAAGTTAGCCCAGCATTTGCCACAGTCTTCCCCTGTACAAATATATTAAAGTCAAAGTGTGCAGGGCACAGCTCTAGTCATATCTCTGTGAATTTCATTGCTTAAGCTTGTCATTTTAATTTGTAAATGTGAGTGAAGGAAAGGAAGTGCTTCAGAAGAACAAATCAGAACCCCCAAATGATTCTTCATATTGGCCTTAAATTAGTCCTGGGAAACCTTCTTTCATTGTTTGGAGGAGGACTCTGGGCACTTGACATTAGTCAGGGTGCCTGCTGGTAAAGCACTTGTCTGTTTAGAGCCAGCCAGCTGGAAAAGCTGGACAAAGTATGTGTCAGAATATGCCTTATTTAAGGCTTTACAGTTGCTACCTCTTCTTTAAGGAGTAACCTGTTTTGAAAGTAAGCCTTGAGCAGAGAAGATGACCATAGCCATGTTATTTAGCCTTCCAGCCCAGAGGCTGAGATTCAGAAACAGAGACTCAACATGAAAGTATGAAAACTCAAACTTTCACCTTCCCAGAGGGTTCCTTAACTATGCAGTTGAAGGTGTCTTTCATGAGATACTTCTTGTTCATGGACAGAGCTGATCTCCTAATGAGAAAGAAAGACAAGGTCTGTGGGCTGGAGAAATGCAGAAGTTTCACTGAACTCTAGTGAGAAAGGGGCCAAGTTCTGCTCTTTGACAGTGCTGCTTCTACATCTGATTAAGTAGTTTTAAATGGAAAGAGGCCCTGTAGTCATAGAATCATGTAGGTTGGGAAGAGTTAACCTGGACCAAATTTCTCCTCAAGGCTGGTCCAACTACAGCATATTGCTCAGGCCTTGCTTAGCCAGGTTTTGTTTACTTACAAGGGTGGAGACTGTTTCATTGTAACCTGTTCTGGTGTTTGATCACCCTCATGATTGTGGGAGGGAGAAGAAAAACAACCAACAAAAACAAACAAACAACCCCAAACCACAAACAAACAAACAAACCCCAGCAATGAGCAAGAAACCCCAAAAACTGCAATTTTCCATGTCAGAAATTTTCTGTATTCCACCTTTATTCCATTTTCTCTTATCCTAATTCTTTGTATCTCTGAGAGGAACTATGCTTTATCTTCACCAGGACTTTCCATTCAGTTGAAGAGGGCAGCAAGGTCTTCCCTTTGCATTCTCTTCATAAGCTCAACAAACACAGTTCTCAGCCTCATCTCATTGTGCATTCCAGTCCCCTTACAGTCTTAGTCACCCCTTTAGTCACGACTAAATTAATGGGAGGCCTTTTCTTGCCTAAATGATTCTATGAATTGAGACCAGAACCAAATAATTTTGCTTGTTTTTCATTTTCTATGTGAATATTGCTCTGTAATGACTTGGTAACCTGAATAATAACAGAGGGTAATCATCCTCTCTTTCAATAGTATGTGATAATAAGGTCATTTTCATCACTCAGACCTGAGTGTTGGACTACCCTCAGTTAGGGAAGGCTTTCAACTTCAGGGTGGAAACTGTAGTCTGCAAAAGGGTAAAGGTGACTGGCTCTGTTGCTGTTATTTCTGTTTTCGTTTGTGTTTACAACTGATGGCGTGCAATTCAAGCTGCATCTAGATGAGGTCTAGATGTGGTAGGCACTGCCTCAATGTCCATAGCTGATCATCTGTGGTGGAGGTGTAAGAGGAATGATGGTACCTTTCCAGTTGTAATGGTGTTATAGTGGAATTTTTGGAGGTCCCAATGCAATTTAAATGCAAGCAGTGTATGGTAATACTTGAAAGTAGATTTTCTGTCTGCTGCCTGAGATTGTCTGGATGTGTTCAAAAACCACATTTGTAGGTTTTGACCCTTACTCTCCATGTTTGTCCTGTGGAATAGAAAAAATATCCCTAGGACTTGCATTATTGTTGTGAAGTACCATAAGGACACCAGGATGTATCTGAAAATGGATCCTTATGACAGAACACCTTAGGACAGATAGTGCAAAATACTGAAATGCTTTATATAATTAGAATTAAAATTGAGTTAGTTTGAAGAGGAATGAGGATGACTTACCCTTGATAGAAGAAGATCAGCACTGAACAGATTGGACATGAAAAACTACATTGGTCCTGTTGGGATGTGAGTGCTGAGGTGCTGAGGGAGCTGGCCTTTGTCTTTGGGAGGCCACTTCTGATAATCTTTGAAAGATCATAATTACTGGTGAAGGTTCCTGAGGAAAGAAAGAAAGCAGATGTTACTGTTGTCTTCAGGAAGGACCACAAAGAAGATTTGGGTAACTACAGGCTGATCAATCTTGCTTTAATTCCTGGGAATCCCTGGCAAATAATCATGAAAACCATTTCTGAACATATGAAGGACAAGAAGGTGATTGGGAATGGGCAGCATGTGTTTCTGAAGACCACATGATAGTCTTTTATGATGAGGTAACTGTCTCACTGGCTGAAGGGAGAGAAGTGAATATTGTTTATATTGATTTTAGCAAGGCTTCTGACTTCAGCAAGGCTTTAAAAAGCTTTTAAAAAAGCTTTTAAAAATCTTCATAGATGAACAAATAAAGTATGGACTAGGTAGAGGACAGTCAGATAGGCTGGAAACTATCATCTGCTGGGCTCAAAGGTTTGTGATCAGCAACACATATGCCAGCTGTAGGCCAATCTGATGGTGTACAGTAATTTTTAATATGATCATTAGTGGTGATGGGACATGCATGATGGGACAGAGTGTACTCTGAGTTTGGAAGCTTCCAAAGCTCGAAGGAGTAGCTGATACACCAGATGGTTGTTATGTTATCAGAGGGAGCTTGATAGGCTGGAGGAACAGGCTAACAGGAGCCTCATATGAAGCTCAACAAACATAGGGGAAATGGCATGTCATTCACCCAGGAGAGAATAATACAAGCAATACAAGATGGGGCCTTGTGCCTGGATACAGAAGAGCCCCTGGGATCTGGTAGACATGAAGTTGAACATGAACCAGCATGTGGCCTTGCAGCAAGGCATGTCAGTAGTCTTTGGGGCTCCTTATTGAAGGAACATTGCCAGCAGGATAGGGAAGTGATCCTTTCCCTTGGTTCAGTGCTAGGGAGAACACATCTGCAGTTCCGTGGCTGCTTCTGGGCTGCCCATACAAGCGATATATGGACATACTGAAGTGGGCCCAGAGAGAGGCCATGACAGTGATTAAATTCTTGGATTATGAGATTATGTCTCTTTTATGAGAAGAGAGAGAAAGCTAGGATTGTTCAGATCTTTGCAAATGTGTGATTACTTGTTGTGGAGGAATAAATAAGATCGAGGCAGACATCATAGTAGTATCCAGTGACAGAATAAGAGGTGATGGGCACGAACTGAAATACAAGAAATTCCTTTTAAAGATAAGAAAACTCCTCTTATTGCAGCAGTGGTCAAGCAGTGAACAGGTTACTACCAAGGTGCTTTTAGAGTCTTCATACTTGGAGATACTTTAAACCCAACACAGTCCTAAGCAACTTGCTGCAACTTGCCTACAGAGATGAAGTGTTGAACAAGATAATCTCTAGATTTGTGAGGAAAATAGTGGTTGCAAGCAAGGAGACATGGTTGCAGCAAGACAGAGTTAAATTTTAATACTTAGGTTAACTAAGTATTTGAGACTTTGCCCTGAAACTCAATTGTTGCTTTCAAAAGATAGATGAGAGATGATGCAGATAACTTGTTTAAATTTTCGTAATTGTGTATCTTAACAGCTATAGGTCCATTACAGGGTTACCAGTAGCAAGGCTAACAAGAAATTAACTGATGGTAGTTAGTGTCTAACAGCCTCAAAAATTACTTGGACCTCATAGTGTAGGCATTGAATCATCAGAAACACACCTCACACACAACCTTCCGTTCTGTTTCCCACCAACTGAACAATCTCAGTTTTACAGAAAATACATTTTACACCATGTGAATACTGGAAAAAAAATGAGATGTGCCTGTATGGAAAATGACTTCAGCAGTGCCCATTACTGACCATAGATTTTATGGTAAAAAGTCTTTAAGGAGTGTTTTGATTAAAATAATGACTAGTTTTGCAGATGTTTATGCAGGACTTCGGCCTATAATGCACATGATCTGAGAGAAATCCAAAAGGATTTAAAACCAGAAAAACTGTCTACCAGTAACTGCATTTGCTATCAATCAAAGGTGGATATAAGACAGGGACAGTGAACAAGAATTGATGGGCAAGTTGCTTGTAGACCATGACTTGGAAATACAGGCAAGAAGCTTGTAGTTGGTGCAGTAGGGTGGCAGACAGATATGGTCAGTGAGTTAATTTACAAAGTCCCTGTACATTTAATTACTTGGAAGAACTCCATAGTATTTACAGATGTAAATATATTTGATTTAGTTATCTGATAGGTATTTCAGGTTTTCAGCAGCTTTAGTCTGCTATCATCTGTATTTATTTAAAAGTATGTATTTATGTTTTATTAGATTATACTGATTTATTTACAGGTTTTTGAGAGGTGCTTAAAAGGTGTTTTCCCTTCAAAGAAAAAAATAATTCTCATTCACTCCCTTGACTGTGCATATCTGAATCTTGGTAGAAATCTTAGGATAGAGTTGTCTTTAAAATAAAAACATTTTCTTTTTACAGTGAAGCCATTTCTAAACCAAGAAGAATATCAAAGAACCGAGGATATAGTTAAAAATTTTGAAAATGGCATTGGAAAAGAGTTGCATCAGAAATTACTGGAAAGAGCTAAAATGAGAAGGAATTGGGTGCGTATTTAGATATGTAAGAAATCATAATTCAGTGTCAGAAATCGTAATTCAGCTTGTGGAAAGTTGGTTATTCAGGATGTAACTCAAAGAATAATTTCATTTTTTAAAATCTTCAGATCTTGGCTGAGAGAGCTCACTAATTGAAATTTATTTACCAGGTTTGGCTTTATCTGTCAGTCTCTTCTGTGACATCTGTCCCTTCTCTCCCCACCCTGGAAAAAAAACCCCAAACAAACAAACAAACAATCAAAAACAATAACAAAAAACCACCCCAACAAAACCAACCCTGGAATTCAGAGTTTGGTTTCTTTTTTTTTCTTCCCAGAAAGAAGCTATATGGTAGCATTTTAAAGTTGTCTTTTAGCAGAGAAATAGATACAAGGAAGGTCATTCCACCAAGTGGAATTCATGAGGACTTTCTAAATCCTAAGACACACTCCAGAGTGGGGATTTTCAGATGGTGGCAGAAAATGTACATTATAAACTGTTCTCTCTGAGATCCCTTCTCAGCACAAGTCTAGTTTCCTTCTATTCTTCATGGAGTAGTCTGTGATATTCACAGCAGCCGCAACTGACATCTGCAAGAGTTTAAGATGATGAATGTTAGGGAAGAAATACCATAATTTACAGTTTAATATTCTTAAGCAACAATGAATTTTATTTCAAGCTTGAAAACAAAAGAGCTAAATGTGTCATCTTCAGCAGTTAGTTTTGAACCACTGCCCTGCCTTGTGTTATATAGAACCTACTACTCAGAGTAATAAAATAAAAAAGTAAAAAGCGGGCAGTTTAACAGTTGCATATTTATTAAAGAATTAATGAATAACATAAGTTCCGATGTTAAATGTTTTTCATTTCAGCTGGAGGACTGGTGGCTGAATGTGGCTTATCTTGATCTTCGCATCTCAACACAAATACACTGTAATATGGGAGGCCCTGGTCCCTACATTGAGCACTGCTGGCCACCAAAAGAGGGCACTCAGATAGACAGAGCATGTGTGAATATATGGCACACCCTGAAATACTGGGATCTATTACGAACGTAAGACTTTAAGAAAGAATAACTGGTCCTAAATATTGATGGTCTGTGTATCCCTTAATTGCATATGTGTGTTTATGTCCATTGGCATGCATTCTTTGCTGTAATAGACAGTTTTGTCTTACCTTGATTTAATTCCGTCATTGTAATTTCTCTTGCTTGATGTTGCTGTCTTTGTTACTATAGAGAGAAGGTTGCCATAGAGAGATCTGGGAACACTGTTCTGGACATGAACCAATTTCGAATGCTCTTCTGCACTTGCAAAATTCCTGGACTTACCAGAGACTCTCTTGGCAGTTATTTTAAAACGGGTAAACAAATGAAAATTAGGGGTTAAGACAAGCAAATGATTTTTATTAATGTGCTAAAGGAGTGGTCAGTTTAACCATAAAATTCTTGCTTTCTCGAGCGCTAAATCAGCTACTGGGTGTAGAGTATATATAATGAAGCAAAGAAGGTATCTCATCTACAAATGTCCTTTTTGGTCTAATATTTAGTCATTATCAAATAAGAGTAAAAGAAAGCTCTGTTTCAAATTATGTGTTACCAGCCTGATACCTATAATAAGCATGCCAGCATTAAGAATTGATGAAAGACAAATTCTGTTTTAAAAGTGTGTGTGGATTCAGCACGAGCACTCATTTCAGCAAAGGGAGTTCCTGCCTACAAGAGACATAAATAAATTAGATTTGCTGGTAGATAATGACAATGACTTGAAGTAGTTTATAACAATGAAAGTTACAGATGACTCCTGTTGGCTTTTTAAATGTCTTCAAGTTTGTAGAATTGAACAAAAAAGAGTCTGTAGGGCTTGCTAAGTTTTTTTTTTCTGTATCTGTCACTTTATCCCCAAGGTTGGAATTTCATTTATTCCTGTTTTTTTCATTTCAGAGGCTGAAGGTGAATGTCCATCTCACTTGATAGTCCTGTGTCGAGGTCGAGTATTTGCATTTGATGCTATACATGAGGGCAGCATGCTGACTCCTCCAGAGATTTCCAGGTTTTCAAAATGTTTATTTTAAATTAGCTGTCTTATTTAAGCCAGCCATACCAAAGAGGTGCTTTTTCTCCATTCCCTTGACCCCAAAGAATTAGTTGCAAGAGAGACTACAGCTTCTCCTTTAACTGAAAGGTTCAGATTTGAGTAAGTCCTTGTTCAGTGGATGGCAATTTCTTTCCATGTACTATGGTAATACATCTGTAGAGCATCATACAAAAGGGCTGAAAGAAGATGCTTCAGTAGGAAATACCATTTTTTGTGCTTTCTTTACATGGAGTTAGCAGGATTACAACTATTGTCATTCCTTCCACATACAATCCACCTTGCTACTTAATCATTATCAAAGTTGAAGCACTCTCATGTGTTGAACTCTCCTGTTACATACAGACATAGTTTCAGCATAAGTATCTTGTGACTGATTTGGGATCTATATGCATGTCCTTATTAAAGAAGGGTTGTTAATTTTACCACGGGATAACTTCATGCAATTGTCAAAGGGCTGCTTATAGTGCACAACAGAAGGCTTGTAGTTAAAATTGGCAAAAGGTGAATGGCCAAATTCCTCAGGCAGGACAAACCAAATTAGAGGAGCTACAAGTCACTTTTTAAAAATAGTCTGATACTTTAATACCTAATATTTTTACGTAGGCATTTCTAATTTCCAATTTTTGTAGTTGTACTCATTAAGTCAAGCCAGTAACAAAGAAATGAACAGTTGGAATACAGACAAAACCCCCTGAATCTGTTGTCTATAGAAGGGCAGGTTGGGTTTGGTTTGGTGGGGCTTTTTTGTTTTTTTTTTTGTTTGGCTTTATTCTTGTAACCTCATTGTGGGTGTCTTATATTTTTGATGCTACGTAACTAATGATCAATAATGACATTTAATAGGCAAGAGTGCTAGAACAAAGAACAAGCCAGATTAAGTGCCTGTAATTTATGGAGTTTCTTTAACATCAAGAACAGCATGTGAAAAACTGAATTTGTGAACTAAAACTTACCCCTCTATTAATTGTTCTTCTAAAGGAAAATGTAGGAAGAGAATTGCTCTTGTATAGTTCAGACTCTACATTCAGGATGTACTGTAGCTGGTGTTCTGCCTTAAGGTTCATCTTGAGAGAAAGTGTGTGATTAGTTGCTGTAAAAGCTGTAAAGCTGCAGTATGGCAGATGTCTGCTGCTCTGAAAAGTCTCAACCTGCACTGTTGAAGTCTTAAATTTAGTTTTAAGTGTGTAATAACGCTTTAGCACTACGATTGTTTATGTGTGTTTGTACTGGGCTTGTGGGTGCTGAGTGACTGAAAACTGAGCAGGTCTTCAATTGTCCTTAGAATCTAGGGGAGCTGATTCATGCTTCCTGAAAATTCACTTTGGCTTGTGACTGTCAAACCAAAATTCCAGCTTTGCAAAAAAGAGAGAGAGGCACAAGGTGACTTTTACCTTCTCTCAATCTGTTGTTAACTTCAGTTTTTGAAATCCTCTTAAAGGCAACTTAGGTATATACAGGAGAGATGCTATAGTGAACCAGATGGACCAGGACTGCCAGCCTTAACAAGCAATGAAAGGACCAAATGGGCAGAGGTAGGAATACTTGAGCAGCTGCTTCCTGGGAAAAGCATTGTGATCACTGGAAAAAATGTATTTCACTTAGCTTTGTCTTTTTATGCCTTCTAGTTACGAGAATATTTGATTCAGCTTGATCCAAAGAACTTAACTCTTCTGGAAAAAATTCAGAAAAGTTTGTTTGTGGTTGGCCTTGATGATTCTAGTCCCCATGCAACTCCTGAGAACTACACTGAGGTAGCTAAGAATTTTTGATAATTCATATCTGATCATCTATACATAAAGATTTCTCCTGCATATATACAGAAGTAGCACCTCTTGCTCTTTCAGAACAGTAAAAAGGAAGCAGATAAATATGCAAAAAATATGCTTTTTTAATCCACAGGCAAACTTAAATAGTTTTAATCATTAGGACCTTTGGAAGTGGGAATTGCTGTAATCTACCTTCATAACTTTTTAGCCCTCTATCCTTCAGGGTCTTCAAAGACATAGTCATTAACTTTTTATCACACTTCTAATTAATAACTTGGCCCTATAATCAATAACTTGGTCCTATAATCATATATCTTGAACTGGATGAAAATGTCATCTGTCAAGGAGGTCTTGGCATCTCAATATAGACTAGGTTTAGCTTACAAAGCTTGACAGTACTCTTGGTATTTTTTAGACTTCACAGTATGTTTCTTCTATTTAGCTTACAAGGCTGGGGCTAGCAGGTGATCCGACTGTGCGCTGGGGAGATAAATCCTACAATAGCATATTCTTTTCCAATGGAACCTGTAGTGCATTCTGTGATGTAAGTTATTTTTTTTTCAACTTCTGAGTATTTATTTACTGAATTTCCCTCTTCAGAGTATTATTATAAGTGCTTAATGTGTTACTCTTTAGTACAGCCTTGTTTACCTGGCACCTGGTCTGGTAAGTTTCCAAACGCAGTTTGCTTTCTCATGTTCTTTGCTGTCTCATGGTGTTTGCTGTTACACCACACTTGAATTAATAGTGGGATCTGAAGTCATCTTATTTCTGAAAGTATTTAATGAGGGGTTCCAAAGGAAAAAAATACAATGCACAAGAAGGCTTAAAATTAACTGTTTGATGTATCCATTTGAACAGCTATGTCTTTTGAACTTATGTTATTTTAAACTCATTATTGTATGGCCAGAAGGGCTTACATTTTTCCTTAAATCTTCCTTTTCATGGCAGTAGTACATTGTGCCTCCCTGTCCAGCTGCAGAGTAGTTAAAATGGTGGATGGACTTAAAGTATTTCTGTATTTATTGCAAAACTGTAAAACAAGTCCAACACTGCGCAGTAAAGCTGTTGGTCTGCAGGAAAAAGAATGGGATAGGGCAAAAAGCAGAAGAGTTTGATTCTTCTTGCTGTTATGCAAAGTGATGTAATATCTTCTCTTATCTGATTCTAGCATTCTCCTTTTGATGCCATGGCTTTAATTACCATGTTATCTTATGCTGAAAAGAAGATTATTGAAAATGAAGGAAAATGGAAGGTATCTGTCCTTTATAAACTTTCAAGCTTGTCATTTAACGTGTCTTTTCTTATGGATAACATTTTCTGGTTTTGTGTCTTTCTTTCTGTCTTCATCTTCCCAGGGATCAGATAATGTGAGGGATATTCCATGTCCAGAGGAACTTGTATTCACAGTGGATCCAAAAATTATAAATGAAATTGGATGTACTAAAGAATTGTATTACAAGAAGGTGAAATTCACTCCTGATTCTCTTTAGTTGTTACTGATACTAGGGTTTTTTTCATTCTATTTACATGTTTTTAGTTGGTCTTTTTTTCATGCTGGAGAGAAGGAATGAGTATGCTACTGTTTAATTGATGAATTTAACACCATGGTTAAATTTGTTACATTGTGGTTTATGTTGAGTTTGTTTTATTTGCAATGGACCAAGTTCTGGTGTTTCTTGACTTCTGTTCTTTTTCCTCCTTTGGTATGACAGGTATCTGACTTGCAGCTGGTGTCTTACGCCTTCACATCCTTCGGCAAAGCATTGATTAGAAAGAGGAAACTTCATCCTGATACATTTGTGCAGCTTGCCCTGCAGCTGGCTTATTACAAGTGCCATGGACGGTAAGAAAATACCAGATTAGGAACAAAAAACTCGTTTCTTGAGTAGAGGAGTGCAGTGGCTTTGCAACATTAGTGTGCAATTTGCCATGGGGGTGTAAGACTGCAGAACTAAGGGGTTTTACAGTAACAGTTACATAAAGCCATACTTGCTTCAGAAGAATTGTGTCCCTGTGCCCATAGGGATAATACATCTACATGTATTAGACATACTAATCTACATGTTATGGATTGGATGGTAGAACACAGTCTGTGGAAACTTGAACGTGGGCTGTACAAAGGAAACACTTGGGCGAACATGAAATGCACAATGGGTCAGGATTCTATAATGTCAAATAATTGCTCAAACATAGAAAAAGTTTTGTCTGTAGCATGTGGCAGCCATCAGTAAGATGTTTAGTCTTCTAAGCCTGTAAAAAGCCTCACAAACTTCAGTGTCTCGCTTTCTTTAGCAATACTGGATGTGAAGATTTGGGCAGAATAATAGAGATGGAAATAGTGACCCTTCAAGTGCCTGCCTCTGCATTTTTGGATGTGGCATTTAATTCTGTATTATTGATTAAAAGGTGTCATTCTTCTTGTTACTGGTGTTCCCAAATTTGTTTGCTAACTAGCACTCCTTATGGCTTGTGGAAGTCATTACTGACCAGCAGAGTATTGCTTGCTTCAGAAGGAGGAGAGTTTCATCATAAGAGTGTGATGTTTAGTCACTGGTGAGATGTAGCTCATCTGTCCTGGGTTGTGGATAACAAAGGTTGGTAGATCTTGGTTTGCTGAACATCAGGACATTAATTATCTGACTAAAATAGCCTTGGTCTGTTGTAAACATGCAGGTATGTTTCATGTAGGTTGTATATTAAGTGGTAGACTGTCATAGAGCTGGAGTTGCTCCATGTAAAAGTTGGATGGCTGTCAGTATGCAGCAGAGAAGGTTTTGACCTTTTCCCTTTAAAAGCTTTGGAACACATTGCTTGTTTCAAATGTGTCTCTTAATTTATGAGGGTTTGGATGGTGTAGGTGGAAGTATACAGTGGAACTGAAGCTTGTGTAATTAGCTGGTGTAGCTATTTTTGCCTGAGGCTGGTAGATCTGTAGTCTGCAGAAATATCCATGGCAATGCAGTCTTTTCAAGGCATGATTATAGTACTGGCACTTTTTTGTCATCTGTCCCATAAAAGCACATAGAGTTGCTTTGTGGCTCTTTTTCAAAAGCATTACTTAAAGAAGTTTAATGGTCTGGTACTTGTAACTGAGCTAGATGTGCAAGATCTTTTGCAGGACTTCTTTAGTCCTTGAGCTAGAAAATAGTTTTGTTAAGTTAATGAGACACTCTTCCCTAATTTTTGTTCTTAGTCCGGGCTGCTGTTACGAAACTGCTATGACCAGGCGTTTCTATCATGGCCGCACAGAGACCATAAGACCATGTACTGTGGAAGCAGTGGAATGGTGCAAGTCCATGCTGGATCCTTCTGACAGTGTAAATACTGAAATCCTACTTTAATTACAATGGATTTAGAAGGCCTGCCATCTGAACCTCTTAAAATGCGTTTTCCTGTTGTGTCATTGATGGGAGTTGGCACCTTTCCAGGGAGACAGATTTCAGATGTTGGGTTGCTTGAACTCTGATTCTGGTCATTGTGACTGAGATGAGCTGTCATGTGTGGGCTGGCTTGGTTTTCTGTGCTATTCACCTTTTGGGTTCAAGAATGTAACTGTCTCAAATTACATTCACACTGATTTATTTCACACCTCAAAAAGTTACTGGGTTGGAACCAAAGTATTCTGCTGTGCAGTTGTTCTCTTGTTTTAATTTTCAAGTGAAATCAGGAGAAGTTTATCTAATAGTTGCATCTGAGAGCAAGATTGAAAGATGTTTGTGTCCTAGTGGTAACAGGGGTGTGTTCCAGAGTTTGTCTCTGAGTAGCTGAACCAGAGACCTTTTCTTTTCCCAGCAGCTACCCTCTGGTGCTTGGCTGGCAAAGCAGGTCATGCCTTGCTTGCCAAGCAAGAGCTCTACTAAAGCTCTTTCTGTTGCCCTCACTGTACATTTCTCAGAGCCTGAGAAATTAAGCAAGGGGAAGGGTTTTGAGACAAAGGGCAACACATCTTTAGAAAAATCAAAGGTTCTATGTTATTAATGCATCTGAAAAACATAGAGGAAGACAGCTGTCAGAAAGCATGCGTGATTAATAATTCTGGACTTTAGGAGCACATTTTCCTGGTCTTCACTACCTTCTTTTGGCACGTCCTGCAGTTTTAAAACTCAGTTTTCTGGCCATCTTCCAAATCTGCTTTCCTATTCCAAATATGCTTTCCTATTATTTCCCTGCTCCTCAGTTAGTTTTAACCAATTATCAGGCTTCTGTGTACTACTACTACTAGTGTGTAACTTTCAACACTAATGTAGCCTTTTTCTCTTTGTAATGTTAAATAGCATCTCGAAATATCTCCCTATTGTTGCTTTGTTGTGTTGTTTGTTTGTTTTTTTAATACTAACTCCTGGAGCTTAAAAAATCTGTTCAATAGTATTGAAATTAACATGCTTAAAAGTCTGCCTTTATGTAATTTTTAATACCTTAAATAATCCTTCTGTCTTAAACTTTCTTTTGCCCCTTGTCAGCTTGGTAGCTTGATTTTTATCCAAATTGAGTGGCTGCTGTCCTTGTTTCACATTCTCTGCTGCAGCCTCTTGTGTGATGAATAAAAGGATAAATAGTGCTTCTTAAGTAGTCAGAGCTATCAAGATCTAAGGTCTTGGAAGTCAAGATCTTGAGCATCTAGGACTGTTTCTCAAGGCCTCCTTTACAAAACCCATGTTATTTGCATTCTGTCTGACTTCAATATATGTTTTAATATAAACTTGAAAAAATCATGGTGTTGGGCAGAATTGGCAATCAGCAGAGAAAAGGGAATGCACCTTGTAGGAGCTGGTGTTCTTCCGAATAAATGGTATTGTAGAAGGTTTTGGGGTTTGATCACTCTAATTCACATTGGTTCCTTCCATTGTTTCAGATTATTTCGGAAAGAACATGAAGTTTAGAATATTGGTCAGTTCAAAAGCAATCTGAGTAAGAGAACAGAGATGTAGGAAACAAGCACATTTTCCTGAAAAGGGAATTTGGGTTTGGGAGAAAGGGTTTGGGAGAGGTTCATATGTACCTTTCAAGTTCCTCCATTTTCTTTTATCTAAAATTGTTAGAAACTGTGAAAGGGAAAAGCCTGCTGATCTGTTATTGTTGATGTGTTACTTACTTGGATTGATTTTTCTTTTTCTCTGTTTTTCCTTTTGTTTTTAATCTTGTCTCTGCCCTACTTTATAGAATTATCAACGGCTACAACTGATGCATAAGGCATTTGCAAAGCACAATAAAATGAGGAAAGAATGTGAAAATGGAAAAGGTACTCTGGGGTCAAAAATTTTGGGTCTTTTTCATGTGGTTGAAAAGGAAATACCATTGTATGCTAGTACATTTTCTCTATCTCCTGATTTTCAGCCAGAATAATACTTCAGTTTTGGGGAGAAGAACTAAAACCTAGTCCTTGCACCCATCCTTGTACCTCAGAAATATGTTCACTTGGAATATTCAGGATTTTTTGTCCAGCTAAACATTACTTTGGAATACCTTCCAGTCAAATATGTGCTTGGCTGGAAAGTGAAAAAGATGATTTCTAGGACACAGGAGAGATTTGGGTGAGATTCTAACCCAGCTGTGTTAGTGCTGTATTCTATTCTGTGAATAAGAAAGAGTAGCTGAGAAATGAACCCGATGAACTTCATCATCTCTTCAGCCTTCTTGGTGTGTTATCACAATTGAGAGCAGTCATGGCCCTGGAAACCTTTTTGCTGTGTTGAGGTAATTGCCCATGGGCAGCTTCCACTGTGAGGAACTCTTCCTCCTTGACTGAAGTGAGAGTTTTCATGTGTTTGGTTTTCCACAGAAGCTGTGCTGCATCTCTGTTACTTAAGTCATTTGCTTTGGAGCTCAGTGCTGCAAGTTGAAGGTGTTGAAGGCCTCTTAGATCAAATATGTGGGAAATGGTTTTGGATGCTACAGTGTGATATTGTTTATCTGTCCTTCAGCTGCTGTTTGAGCTCCCAGCTATCCAGACCAGAAGAGGCAGAAAAACTGGGAATGCAGCTGTTAATGATTCAGTATTTGCATTTATTTGACAGGCTTTGATCGTCATCTTCTGGGTCTCCTGCTCATAGCACAGGAGCAAGGACTGCCAGTGCCAGAACTGTATGGGGATAAGGCCTTCACAGCCAGGTAATTCATATTCTTGTCCCATGTGAAATTGTATCCCTTGATACCGAGGCCTTTATTACACTGGCCTTATGTGTGCTGATGTCTTGATCTCTATGACAAAATAACTGTTCTGCAAAATTCACGTTGTTTTAAATTATTTTCAAAAGTACTGCTTTTGTTTTGTGTTGTTTCACAGTGGAGGAGGTGGGAATTTTGTCCTTTCAACTAGTCTGACTGGCTACACTAGGTTTAGTGGAGCTGCACTCCCTATGGTACAACATGGCTATGGCTTTTTTTATTCAATTAGAGATGACAGGTAAGGATATAATTTCATTTTGGATATGGCTCTGCATTTGTCACAGAGGAAAAGGCAGCTAACAGCTAGAATGAGGAAAGGAAAACACCAAAGAAATACAGCTGAGTATGTCAGAAGAGTTTGAGAAGTGAGGAACATGAGCATAGAGTGCCAGAGGCACTGACATTCTGGGAAAGCACGTGTGGGAGGAGGAATGAGTGATGGAGGGCAAGTGAGCAGCAGATACTGACAATAAGCAGAAATAAAGTGTAGGGAAGGTGAAAGAAAGGAGCAACAAAAGGACTTTAAAATAGGTTAATTTTAAAATAGGCTGTCATTTTAGAGATAATTTGTAACATGTAAAGGTGTTTTTTGGCTGAGCTAGAGCAGATAAGAGGACAGGTGAGCACAATGCCCATCACTCTTGGCAGTGACACACATCTTGACTCAAACCAGACCTTTTTGACAAGGAGAGGCTAAAACATTTGGCTTCACTTCTCCAAAAATCATATGATTTGAAAAGATCCAACTTTGGCTTAACTGGTCTTATGGACAAAACTCACTGCTTTTTTATGAAATAGAAAACTAATTTGGTTAGAATGTGTAGAGATACATGGGGGCTAGTTTAGGTGTAATTCAAATGACTTTTTCCTAAAGCTAGGCAGGGGTTGTGTGCCCATTCAAATCAGTTTGAGAATACAAGCCATTAATACTTTGATCTATGGCTCTCTTTAAATAAATAGAATAGATCAAGATAGACCTTTTATTAGATAAATAGAAAAGAAGTACCTAAAACCTTAAACTAATTGCAGAAAAAGTAGAAATATAATTCACAGCATTTTCAAATATAAGCAGAAAAGTTGTGTCAATGTGTATGTAGTAATAGGTATTTAAATCAAAGTATCTGATTTGAAGATCTGTCAACATTATTGCTTGCCGAAGGCACTAAGGATCAGAGTCCTCTTTTAGTGTTGAGATGTGTTTATGTGACAATTTTTACTTCAGAATTTATGTCAATAATTCCACATTTCAGGACAATGTGTGACTTTATCCTAGACCTTGACAATTAAGCGCAGTGACCTCACTGTTTTCTATATTGGTAGGATCATTACTAGCTGTTCTTCTTGGAAATCCTGTCCAGAGACTGATGCAGAAGTGCTGTGCAGAACTCTGTTCCAGTGTTTTCATGATGTGCTGCAGTTAACAATTACAGCTCAGCTGTAAGCTTCATAATGATGTAAGAGGCTTTGCAAGCTCAAAGTTGTATGTAGTTCATAAAAATGAAATGCTACTCAAGAGTACTGTTATATTCAAGACATTTAATGATCTATGTGACATGTATCTATTTTTTTGAGATTTATTGTGGTAACAGTACCCATTTAAAAATAATGTAGCCATTTGCAACAGCAATGCAAGCAGTAGTACCTTATCTGTGTAGAACTATGCAATATTAAAATATGCCAGAACAATGCAAACCTACTTAGGGATGGGATGTTGGAGTGGAAAATTGATAGGAGACCTGTATTTATGACCTTGGTAGTCACGTGTAGAATAGTTTGTAGTCTACTGATAGTGTTTGTGCCAGTGGAGCACTTAACTGTGTACTTAAAAGTAAACACACTTTTATGTGATCATGCTTCATATTCAGAGTGGTTAATAAAACAGAAGGGCTGCCTCCATCAGGTTATGTAGTATTTTATAAGTTGCCCTTCATTTTTTGCCATCAGGATTATACCAAATAGATGTTGTATCCATGAATGGGGGTGTTCCCACTACATTTGTACTATGAGAGCACTACAGTTTGGAAGTATTTTGAAAAAGAATCACTCAATAATGAAGACAGAAAACAGCATGAGTTCCAAATTTCTCAGTTTTCATTCTCTAGGGAACTGTGAATATCTGCTGCTTTACGCTAATAATGCACAATAAAAGTAAGCACTGAATACAGTTTGATATGGTTCTCAGGATTTTAATACTTGATTCCTCTGAGCAACTTTGTATTTTCCTGTTATAGAAATAAAATCTTCTAAAAATCAACCTGTCTTTATTAATTTATGACTGGACTGTTTAACATAGTGTAGCAACATTGTGAGAGAAAGATGATCTTGGTGATAGGTGAATTTGAAACAGAGATTCTGAAGTACCCATTGTTTTTTCTCTAGCTTTTAGAGTTTCAGAGAGATCAAATACTGTTACTTCTTTTACAGAAGCAACTCAGTTTTCAGCTAACATGGAACCAGTCTCTCTGCCCTCTGGAAGCTCTGTTGCATATTTTTTGTCCACAGTAGCAGGAACATTTCCTCCCTCAATGACTGAAATTTTTCTACATTCCAAGGTGTGTTATGCTATGTCTTCTTGCCTCAAAAACTGGTCTCCTCATTTCAGCCTTTGTTTTCCTTGCCCTTACTGAGCTATCTGTATGTCTTGTCTCAATTACATCTGACAACCATTCAGTGTTTAATATTTTGAGATCTTCCAAAATTTATATAGAGTCCATCCCTGTTCTGCAATGCTTATAATAACCCACCCTCTTTCTCCAAGGTAAATGACTTTATGAAATCTCATGGGCAGTGAAGCCTGCGTCTTTATGATGCTGTGATTTCTGTGAGATAGATTAGAATTTTGAATCAAGCTCTGTGTGATTATTTTTATTCTTTATTTTAATAAATTCTGTCTCATAGTTACAACCTTTCACCCCTCAACTGGTTTAGTAAATTTGATTGCAGTTGTGATATGGACAGTTTACTTTGAACATTCATTCAAACCAATGTGAAGTGTGATGAAGGGTGTAATTTTGCATTTATTTTCCATACACCTATTCCTGCCTTTCTGAGGCTTTCTTGACAGAAATCTTAACAGAAATGCAGAAAAGAGGCAGCTTTTTCAGAAAGTGAATAATTGAGAAAATGGCATTCAGTCACCAGCATAATCAGAATTTCCTGTTCAGCTGACAGAGTCTGAGTCTTGCCTAGAGAAACTGAAGCCAGAAGAGTGTCCAGGGAGAACAAATTTAAATTCAGTGAGTTGTTAGAGCTGCTTGTTATGTGCTATGGATGCCTGAACTCATGAAAGTGGTATTTAATTTCCTTGTTGTGTAAAGCATTTTGTCTCCAGTGCCTCTGCCCTCAAAGCCTCCCCATTTTTGTGCCCTTCTTCATGAGCACACAATGCTTTGTGCTGCAGAGCTGATCTCAGTGCCTGGAGCTCTCCACCCAGTCCTTTGCTTTCAGTTTGGCAAGTCAGTGAGGCTTTCTCAATATTCTTTAATTTGAGCAACTCTGAATTTTGTGCTGGTGGAAGAGAGTTGGGTTCTTAAAGCAAATGTACTTCAGTTATTTATTGGTTATGGGTTTTAAGAAAACTATTTATGGAAATGTACCAAAACCACATGTATTGAAACATCCTTATCAGTCTTTATCTAGAAGTCTGAACCTGCTGTGTAGCTGCACTTCAGCAGCTGGTACTGCCCACTCTCATGCATTTCATGTCCTACTTTGAACATTGACCAGAAAAGAGTAGATGCCTTTTTCGGTCCAGAGCTGCTGCTGATTCTTTTGCTCTACAACCTTGCACTCTGAACCACAGCAATCTTATCTGCATTTTGGATGATGGAGAGGTGGTGAGCTATCATGACCCGTGTGTGACCTGTACTGTCTTTATCTGACAGTTCCTGACACTCTGCACAATTGAAAAACCAAAAGGTGAATTAAAAACTAATACAGCAGCTGTTCCCACCTGTGGTGCCTCTAATCTGTTACCTGTGATAGAACAATGACAGAGGTGATGCTTCTATGGCCTTGGAGATGAAAACTTTTTCCTGATGACTAGTTCAGGTTCCTATTTGTACATCTGGGATAGGGGACAGGAGACAGTGCTAACTGTATTTTCACTTGCCCCAGAAATCATGTCAAACAGACTTTTCCAGGGACACAGCCTGGCCCTTTAGTGCTATAAGCAGATCTTAGTTGATTAGTTTTAAAAATTGTCACGAACAAATTGGCCTGGATCATTTGACTAGTCATACACTTTCTGGCTCACTTTTAGCAACATGGAAAACTGCTCCAAATTCAATCCCACTCATTAAATAACTGCAACATAATCCACCAATAATTGCAACATAATCCACCAGAGTTCCATATAATAACATGCTGGATAATTTTGTATTTCAGTTTTAAGCACTGAGAAAGCGTGTACTTGGTATACACACTTAACACCCACTCAGGACCTTAGTTTATTGGTGTTTATGTTCATTTTTAAAAAAATGAATTTATTTGAATACATTTTTAAGAAGCATTCTGTAACTTTATGATGCTTGCAGACTTTTTTCAGATATAAGCTAATTTTCCTTTCCTGATTCAAAGTAACAACATTGCAAGTATTTTCTATGGCTGCTGAAGCAGCCTGTGTCTGAGAGCAGATATTCATCAGCAGAAAAACAATTTTATGGATATTTTTAGACATAATCCAATGGATAACAGAGTAGAAGTGTGTCTACATCCTGTTGAGAGCATAGGCACAACATTTGTGGATATGCTGCTATTAAATATATCCAATTAGACTGAATTACAGCATTGAAGTGGAGACAGAGCACATTTTGGCAATGCGAGCTTATTTTCTGTTGGTCTTGTGTAAGCTGTCACAAGGATAAAGCCATGGGGCTGTCATTGCACTGAGCAAGCCCACATCACCTCCCAAGGGTTTTGGACCTGCAGTGTAAACATACGTCCTACATTGTCAAAAGCAACCAGTGATTTGAAGCTTGCCCATAAAGAAATTATCTTTCACAGCATATTCTCAGCATTTTTTGAAAATCAGGAGTTTATCCAAACTCCTAAAGGAGAAATTCCAAGCCCAGTGTTATTTAAAGGAGAACCTAAAGGAGAACCACTGTTCATTCCTAAAAATGTAGAGACACATTTTTGTGGCTCATACAGCAGTTTGGTGTCTAATCCCTATTAATTTTATCTCTTTGAAAATCTTCCTGTTTTGCACAGAAGAAAAGTAGAAAAGTAAATAATTAAATTTATTAATTATGCTAGGTACCCAAGTGTGATTGAAAACTAGAGGAAGCTCATGCCTTAATTTTCTTAATGCTCCCAAATATTAAGAGAATCTACTTTTAGCTAATTAATATCAACAGCAAATCTTATAGCAGCAGCAATTGGTTTAGTCTTGGTCAGAAATCTAGCAAATCAAAACTCAATATGTAAAGCATCTCAGAAATCAATTTTGTAAAGTATATTTGTTAAGCACTAAATTCACTGAAGCTCATTATTTAGTTCCAAAGTAGAAAATTAAAAATTATCCACTGGATAGGTGAATGTATCACTAGATATGTCTAAAAAACCAGTCAGTAGACAGAACTGAAGATCAGTTCTTTCTCAGTTTCTGTCAGCCACGTCAGATTCGTGCACTATGGAAACCCACTGCCTGCACAGAAGCTCCCCATAGTGTCTGTACTGCTCTGAGTTGTTTCTCATGGATGGTACCAGGAGCTGATTCATTAGATAAGTCACCTAGACAAATTTTGCTGCTCATAACGAAGGCACGAAATTCATTTACTGTCTTTTAACTATGTCATTTCTGCACTGCCTTTCAATGAGAGTAGTTTATTTTTACCTCTGGTGTGTGAGGATGGCATTTCTCGATAGGCAGTATTCCAGGAAGAAACTCACTTTTAAAAAAGTAGAGCTAGAGCTTAAGTTTACCTAGAGCTAAAAATAGATGCTTGAGACTTGTTTTCCTTCAAGTTTGCTTGATATGCTGAGAGGGAAACATTTTGCTGAATTGCTACGGAAAGACATGTTTAAATATTGCCAGAAACTGATGATCTGCAAAAAATTGTTTTGATTAATATAGTCTGCCAAAACGAGATATTCAGGTCATCGCTTAACAATCATGTAACTCCTCTTACAAATACTCTCCAAGGCAGTTGGCATGAGATGATAATCAGCTATAAACAACGTGGCTGTGAAATAACTGACATATTTCAGTGCATTAGAATGCACTCAATAAGGTTACTAATTTGGCAAAACTTTGTGAATAATTAGAGGCAATGTTACAAATTTTTTTCTTGGTTACCCTCTGTCTTGGTTTGGAAAGACAGGTATCTGCCAGGGAAAGTTGGAGTTCCCTCTCCCTCCAAGTTTTCTAATTTTGCAATTAGGTACTTTCAGGCAAAGATATGGGAATAGGAATAGCAGTTCTTTACTAGGATTATTAAATAATACAAATGTAGTAGTACAAGAAAAAAAAAAAAAAAAAAAAAAAAAAAAAACCCCACAACAAAAAGCACCCAAGCAAATAAACCAACAAAAATCCTAGAAACTCTGACAGAGTAAGAGATACAACCTGACATCCTGTTGGTCAGAGTGTTGGAAGCAGTCCACAGTAAGTCTTCCTGGAGTAGAGATGATCCTGTAGAAAAGGGTCCAGTGATGGTGAGAAGAGCCTGGTCTTCCTCTGGAATCCAGTGGAACCAGATACTCATGTGCCTACATCTCAGTTTTTATCCAGGTAGGAATGGTTGGCTCCCCTCACAGGTGGAGCATCTCACAATGGGATGATGGAATGTGTCATGTCATTGGTGAGCTTTAATGGCCCGTTACCAGAAGATCTCCCCCTGGAGGGAGGACAGGTGGTGAAAGAGATGAGAAAACATGTTAGCGTTGAAACACATAATCCCAGGATGATTATATGCAGGTGCTTTTATTGAAGAGCTCTGGGAATCAGGGGTACAGACCCAAACCTGACTCCAACATCGGATTCGAGACGAACGTGTTTTATACCCTATTATATAACTATATATTAATTATTAAACTCATATTGTTCTTTTGTATACTTTGATCTTATCCAAGCATGAATTCTTGTAGTTTTCATCAGGCCCCCTAAACATCGTTTTGCATGATTCTTGTTGTGATTACCTCGTTTCTCATTACGGTTAAACAATAATCATATTCAATTATGAACAATTACTACATTTAACAAGCATATCATTTATCATATGATGACTATGCAGGTGCAGTTGTACATGATCTAGTACAAAGAAGGCTAAACATTTGTTCCCGAGGCCTAGTTCCCTTTCCCAGGCATCCCCAAGCCCAGCCTTTCTTTCCAGCCCCCCAATCTGTTCCTATGATTTTAGAAACATTTTATCCCTATGCTACTAAAATTTAACCCTATATTATCAGCCCCACCTGGTTTTAACAGCTGGCCCATTATGAGAAGGCATCCACACCCCTCCCCCCTGGAGTTACAAGAGATAAAGAAAAACATCTCCCCATCTTCTTTCAACAGATGAAATAGAGTACACATTTTTGGTTCCATAAACCAAGACACCCTATCATGTAAAGGAGAATATGTTTCTTTTCTTTTAACACATGATATCTTAAAAAGAAACCTTTCTAACTTCTTATTTTAGTGTGTGGCAGAACACCTTTAGGCTTGTGAATCATCAGCCCTTACTGTAAATGTGGAAAACAGCTTGAGAGCAAACATGACTCAACCTTCAACTCAGTAAGAAGGAAAAGCCTAGAAGCTCTAACCTCCAAAAACTTAACTCCACTCATGCAGTTAGTAAATTCTTCTTTCCACATCACTACTTCTACATAAGAAGTAGAATAAATGCTTAGACAATCTACAAATAAGAAACACAACAGACTAAGTACCATAGAATCACAGAATAATTAAGGTTGGAAAAGACTTCTGAGGTCATTGAGTTCAACCATGTAATCAACACTGCCATTTTCACCACTAAACCATGCCTCAGTCTCATGCCTACATTTGTTTTGAGCACTTTCAGGACTGGGGACTCAACCACTTCCCTTAGAAGTCTGTTCCAATGCTCAGCAACCCTCTCAGTGAAGAAATGCTTCCTAATATCCAGTCCAGTGGCCTTCTAGGATGGGGGGGCTACATCAGTGGACAAGGGAAGAGCTACAGATGTTGTTTATTTGGACTTCTGTAAAACCTTTGAGACATGCCCCCAGAATATTTTTGTCTCTAAAGTGGAAAGACAAGGATTTGATAAGAGGACTGTTAAGTGGATAAGAAATTGGTTGGATGGACGCATTCCAAGAGAGCAGTGGTCAAGGACTCAGAGTCCTGTTGGGAATCAGAGACTAGTGGTGCCCCTCAGGGGTCTGTATTTACACCAGTGTTATTTAATATCTTCATTAATGACATAGTGTGATTGAGTCACACTATGTCATTATGTCATGCCATTATGACATGTCACACCTCAACAAGCTTGCATTGGTGCACCAAGCCGAGTGGTGCAGCTGACATGCCTGAAGGACAGGGTGCCATCCAGAGGGACCTGGACAGGCTCAAGAAGTGGCCCATGGGAATCTCATGAGGTTCAACAAGATCAAGCACAAGGTGCTGCTCCTGGGCTGGGGTAACCCCCAGTATCCATACAGGCTGGGGGATGAAGGGATTGAGAGCAGCCCTGCCCAGAAGGACCTGGGGGTGCTGGTGGATGAGAGGCTGGATGTGGCCTGGCCATGTGCACTCACAGCCCAGAAAGCCAAAAGTGTCCTGGGCTGCACCAAAAGCAGAGTGGGCAGCAAGGCAGGGAAGTTTTGCCCCTCTGCTCTGCTCTGGTGAGAGAGACCCCACCTGGAACACTGCACCCAGCTCTGGGATCCCAGCACAGGAAGGACAGGGACCTGTTGGAGCACGTCCAGGGCCACTGAGATGATCAGAGGGCTGAGGAACCTCTCCTGTGAGGAAAGCTGGAGAGAACTGGATTTGTGCAGCCTGGAAGGGATGACTTAGGGGTGACTGAATTTCAGCTTTCCAGCACCTGAAAAAAACCTTCATGAAAGATGGAGAGGGAATTTTTACAAGAGCGTGTTGTGACAGGATGAGGGGGAATGGCTTCAAACTGAAAAATGTATATTTAGATTAGGAAAAGATTCTGTGAGGGTGGTGAGGCACTGAAACAGCTGCCCAGAGAAGCTGTGAATGCCCCATCCCTGGAGGTATTTAAGACCAGGTTGGATGGGGCTCTGAGCAGTTTGGTGAAATGAAAGGTGTCCCTGCCAGTGGCAGAGGGATTGGAACCGGATGATCTTTAAGGTCCCTTCCAATTCCAAATTTTATGATTCTGATTCTATACCTATCCTGCAGCAAATTGAAGTCATTTCCTCTTGTCATCTTGCTTGTTACCTGGGAGAAAAAGCTGATTCCTACCTCACTAAAAATCCTTTCAGTATTTTCCTTTGAAAGAGGTTCCCAGGCTTCTGCTTCTCTTCCTGGCTGGGAGGGAAGGAATGAAAATCAGAGCAAGAAATTGCAGGGTATGGTCAGCTACACTGTCACATTTTCACCCACCCTTATTACTGATGGTTTCTATACGGTGATTTTTCTTCTTAAAGAAAACTTTAAGAAGACAACTGCAAAGTGAGAGACAGAGAGGCAGAAGAGAGGGGCTCTGAAAGGGAACAACTGAAAAAAATGACAAAAAAGGAAATGAAAACAGAGCACTGGGAAAGACTAGGGAACCCAAATGCAGGTTTAGGACAGATATGAGGGACCCAGTACTTTAAAAATGCTTAGTATGCTCTGAATGCTACAAACTCTTTGAGGACAGAAATGAGTACACTCATGTTTTCAATTTTCAGCTTCATATTTGCTATATCACCATATTGTCAGAAAAATAGAACAAGGCAGACTTTGACTTGTTTGAGGAGTATATTCTTGATCCATCACCAATGTCCCTATTAAGCAACACAGTTTAGTACAACATAAAAACCTAAAAATGCTGTGGAACCTACTTTTCCTGTGATTTACAGTTCCTTCTTATCTTTTTGTCCAGCAGGCATCTTCATTTGAATCATTACTGTTAGAGCAATAACTCACACAATGACTAAAAGCAGAGTAATCAGCTGCTAGCCACAGGTCAACAACAAAACATCTCAGTCCCAAGAAAAGCTACATTTTTAGCAATTAGTGCTAATCTGGAACTTGTAGCCTGGAAATGAATGAAACCATTGTAAATTACTTTGGTTTATTTGAAAACTAAATAGGAAATACTTGTTACCTAGACAATTGAGATTTATTCACCAGAGGCCATGCTTAATTTGCTCTAAATATTCTGCAGAATTGGATGCTTTATCTTTTGTCAGTTGCACAGATGCTTCCCTCAAGCCTTCTGAATCTTATCTAGTATTCCTCCACTGTTTCTATATATTCACTCAGACTTACAATCCTTGTTTTTATTTTTTACCCAGAAAACACAGTGGCATTTCATAAATCTCCTGTATTTTATGTGTAGAACTATGACTTTAAATTTGCCAGATCCCAAAACATGACATTTCCTAACTTGGAGTCTGAGATGACTATTTTTTTTCTGTGACCACTTTAAACAGAGGAGAAACAGTGCTGCAAAGAGGACAATCCCCATTTTGAGGCATGCAATTAAGCATTTTGTTAATATTTGCAATATTTAGCATGAAATCATAATGCTGTCTAGACATATAAGCAGATTGGATAAATAACTTAAGGTCAAGAGCCTTGGATGACTCATTTATAGTAGTGATAACTGGATTGAGCATAAATATGAAGTAGAAGGAAATATATTTTTGCGACACTGAAGTAAATATTACCTAAACAAAAATTTAATAAATAAATAAATACTACAAAAACTTCAGTCTGCACATCACCTAATTAGGTTACAGAAGAGAACTTAATCACTTCAGGTTACGATAGGATGACACACACAATATGGTTTTCATGGCATGCAATAATAAATGCAATAGTTCTAAAAGTTTAATAAAGATACAGGAACACAAAACTCCTTTCTGTGGGAGCATAAACACCACATTATTTCATACTAAATGTAGCTTTACAAGAATTTTTTTCCTGTGAATTTAACATGTTCTCCACAATCAGATGCTCAATAAATAGTGCCATGGAAGCTGCCAGGGACAATTACTTGGATGTATAACATGCATCTGCAAAGATTACTAAACGAGATACTGTCTCCTGTTATAAAACTAGAAATAACTCTTCGTTCCCTGTCAGGTACAAGTACTGTGAGAGCTGTAACTCTGCTGTGAAGTGTTTCTGGGTGTTGCTGCAAAATCTGTGTGGTGTCTGAGAACACATATGTGATATAGTGTGCAGTACTGGGAGATTTCTCAACACCACCTCTTCCTCATCTGGAAGATACTATTTTTAGGGGAAAATATCTTGTCAATTATATATTTTTCTATCTCATTAACAATTCAAATTATTTGGTCAGAGGGACTAGTGACTTTAAAAAGACACATCTTTGAAAACTGAAATGTCTGAAATAAATGCAAGACATTTGTGTTATTTATATCCAGGAAGCAAAAATAAAATATTCATTCTATCTTTCCTCCAGATTTGCCAAATATCAAAACGAAAATGTCACTTCCATGAGATAGTCTTAAGTTTTTGTTGAGATTCAGCATGGTCTGAGAGACCTCTCTTTCCTCCTGGACTGGTCAAAGAAGTCTCATGAAGTTAATTTCCAAGGAGGTGACCTGCAATCCCTTCCCATATAAACTAGAAAGAAGGGCTGTCTGGGTCGCTGGGGAAAGGGCTTAACAAGTGAAGCTGATGTGACTCAGGTTGGCTCTGGGAACTTCTCAGGGAGAAAATGACCCTCTCTGGAGGCCAGGAAACCTTTGCTCAGCATGGGCTCAGTAAGTGGTGGGGCTGTGGATGTATGAGACTGGTGTGGCCAGGGTAAACCACTGTCTGTAGTGAGAGAATGACAAGGGAAGGAGGTGTCTGCTTTAGTCTCACATTGCTCTGCTTTCTACTCCTTCAGGGATCACAAGCACGCCTACAGCTGGGTCAGGTGAGAGTAAAATTTAATAGCAATTCAGAGAGGGATTGAAGTTATGCTGTGGATTGTAATAAGATGCTAAATACTCACATTTCCCTAAAATACACGATGAATTTAAAAGAATACTTGTTAGTGAGTATATCAGCTGGTAAGGGTAGGAATGGCAATAAAAGAAGGATAAAAAAATCGAATTAATTCTATCTATGCTAAAATATAAACTGGAAGCACTGTCCAGCCCTCAGGGCAGGTAGCAGTGCAGGCTGTGCCTCCCAGGGGGGTTTAGCAGTTTCCTCTGGTACCTTACACACCGTGCAGCAGCAGAGGGTGCGGAGCAGCTCAGCCCTGCACCAGCTCCAGGGAGCAGCCAGTGCCAAGCCCCAGCTCCAGGGGCTGGCAGGGCTGGTTACACACTCTCTTGGCAGCCTCGCTGTCCTTCTCACTGCACAGCAACTGGAGACAGCCCTGCTTGCATTTCAGGCTGAGTAGTTTTAAAAGATTTAACTTCGTTGCTGACAGTTTTTCTACAGACAGCAGAGCCCTGCTCCTAGACCTGATCCCTGCTGTGTCTGGCTCTGTGCCTGCTGCAGGGGAGCAGCCACCAGCTTAGTGAGTGCAGTTAGTCACATAGCCAGGTCCCATACTCTTCACTAGTAATTTTTTGTGGATCCCAGTCTTCAAGCTGTCCTTGAAGGCTGATCTGAATTTCAGATTCAGTCTTTTAGAGTTCAGTCTACTTTTTCTGGACCTACACCCAAAGTTGCTTTGATTTTATTAAAACAGCTAAATGAACACCACAATCACCTTTGAGCTTTTCTATACTTGACTTAAAACCATTCAAAACATCTACCTGGACATTCTGAAGATTTAGCACAGTTGGTTTCTAAACTGAGCTAAATAAAACAGTGTGGTGTCTTTATCAGGATCACAGCAGCAATTAAACACAATTTATGTCACATAAACAAACAAGCATTTCTAAAGCTCCAGAAAACTAAATATATAATGCTTTTACCTGACTCAGAAGTGCTTTAAATACTATGGATCAAAGCCTCACTGTAAGCATTTCTCCAGTTTTGCCCTAAGTGAAATCCTGTTTGAGAAAAAAAAGACTTTTTTATTACCTTATCATACTTTTTTTGTCTCTTTCAGATAAGTGGCTATGTGCATATAATTAAAAATAATATTACCATGTAAAAAAAAATTCAAACTGTAACTGAGGTAATCCAAGTTTTTAAAACCTAAATTTAGCACCTATGAGGTAGAGGAAAAATGAGACATTTTTAAAGAAATAAGTGTGTATCGTGTAGCAGTCTTCAGGCCCCACCAGATCCTGTGCTTGTTTTAGGCACTGTACAAATACCAAGGATTTCCACCCCCCTCTCTAAGAGCTTACAATCAAAACCTGTAGTGCTGCTGGTTATTTTCTAGAGGAAGGCCCTGACCCTGCTCAGGTACTCCCTGCAACACAAGTCTGTGTGCACGAGGATGTGCTGGTGAATCTCTCACTCCTGGGGCAGGGCTGGGCAGGGCCAGACTACAGAGAGATGAGATGAGATGAGATGAGATGAGATGAGATGAGATGAGATGAGATGAGATGAGATGAGATGAGATGAGATGAGATGAGATGATGAGATGATGAGATGAGGGAGACAGACAGACACATTAGGTTAAGAAACATCCATAACAGCTATACCAGCATCTCTTTTCTTTTCCAAGGGCATCACAGAATGGAATTTTGAGGCTGTTTCTGCCTGAAGAGAGGGCAAGGGCTGGATGTCTTTTCAGAAAAGGCAGCATTTTCTCAGAGACATCAGGCTGAAGGAAGCAAGGGGTTGTTCACAACTCTACAGAATGGGCAAGAAAAAGTAGCTGACCAATAAATAAAGACATTAGCACATGTAAATGAGATGTACAAAAAGTCTCTTACTTTTCAAGGAACTATCCAGAAGCAGAAATTGAGTATTAAAACCACTTTTTGCATTTGGTGGTATTGAATGTTGAAAAAATTGTTTCTTTCTTGTTGCTGAATATGATTTCTTGCCAATTTAGGTCCCTGGACAGTTTGATAATTATATCTCGATTTCCAGGAATCTATTTGCTAACACAGGCTTTTTAGACAACAGATATCAAAGCATTTAGACAAAAATAGTAATTATTCTCTATTCAGGGTGTGTTATTTCAGTTATATGACTAATTACACGGTTTTGGTTTTGTTCTATAATTAAACTAATTAACTTGCTACTTAGGCTATTGCCATATTAAAGTAATTTTGTTTCAAAATACTAATCAAACTATTTTAAGTATCACAACAAAAAATTTTAGCTTCAGAGGAAAAGATGTTTCCACAGAACTCTTGTAGGATGATGTCAGTTTATGAGTCCTTACCTAGGCACACATGATGCCTTTCTTTAGGAGTTACACCCTCTCAGGTGGGATTGTGTTCCTTTTTTATCCCATTAGTTATGGAAAACACAGGCAGGTATGAATACAGAGACACAAGCTTTTACATCAAGTTCATGACGCTGCTTTCTGAACCTTTTTATGCTTTTCTGAGTGGATGGTGGTTTTTGACCAGTCAGTA
Organism: Phylloscopus collybita; assembly: GCA_027886175.1. Classification (NCBI taxonomy): domain Eukaryota; kingdom Metazoa; phylum Chordata; class Aves; order Passeriformes; family Phylloscopidae; genus Phylloscopus; species Phylloscopus collybita. The sequence continues at coordinate 20,176,797 of JAJNNQ010000002.1, forward strand.
TTAATTCCTTCTGTGCTTCCTCTGAGACACTGACTCCTTTCTGTAACTGATCCTCAGTGCCTGATGCCTGAAACAAAACACAGTATGATGCTAAAAGTTGTTTGCAGCTCACCAGAGGGACCTTGATGGACTCGAGGTGGGTGCCTGCAAACTCCCTGAAGTTCAGTGCAAGGCTGAGTGCAAGGTCCTGACCTGCACTGAGGTAATCCAGCGTGGATGAGGGCTGGGTAGAGAACGGGTTGAGAGCAGCCCTGCCGAGAAGGACTTGGAGGGGTTGGTTGATAAGAAGCTTGGTATGACCCAGCAATGTGCCCTTGCAGCCCAGAAAGCCAACCCAGAAAAGCAGGGTGGGGATTCTGCCCCTCTGCCCTGCCCTTGTGAGTCCCCACCTGGGGTTCTGCATCAGCTCTGGGGGCCCAGCGTAAGGACACAGACCTGTTGGATAAATCCTAAGGAGGCCACAAACATGATCAGAGGGCTGGAACACCTCTCTTATGAGGTAAGACTGAGAAAATTGAGTTTGTTCAGCCTGTAGAGGAGAAGATGGAAAGACCTTATAGAAGACTTCCAGTACCTAGAAGGGGCTACAGGAAAGTTGGAGAGGGAGTTTAGTGATGGCATGAGCAGTAAGAGTTTAAAAGTGAAAGAGAGAAGACATATATTAGGAAGAAAACTGAGCTGAGGCACTGGCACAGGCTGCCCAGAGAAGCTGGAAGTGTTCAAGGCCTGGTTCTGTGGCTGCCCCATCCCTGGAAGTGTTCAAGGCCAGGTTGGAGGGGGCTCTGAGCAATCTGGTTTAGTGGAAGGTGTCCCTGCCCGTGGCAGGGGAAATACATGATCTTTGAGGTCCCTTCAAACCCAAACCATTCTGTGATTCTACGATTCTATCTTATCCTGTATTTTCAAATGATGAACAATTCTGAATAAAAACTACAATTTCTGTCAGGAGGAGGAAAGATTGGTAAGAGCTGAGTATTTTTTGCAAAGCCCAATCAAGTACTGAGTTTCATGAAGTACATTCAGGGAAAACCTTGACATTACACTGACACTGGTAAGTGGGGTATGTGAGGGGTGTAGAAGTGTGTTTTAGCCACAGATATTTTTTCTCACTATTTTATTATGTTACACTGTTAGGAAAATATACAGAACTAAGTTAACCAAAGGGACATGCCAGAAAATCTATCTAAAATGCAAGAGTTATATAAAAAGCCTGAAGTTAAAAGAGAATCAGAAAATCAATGGGAGGGACTTTCGGTGTTAGGAGGGAACTAAGAAGAATAGGAAATGAAACTTAAAGCTATTTCAAAGTGTAGGCCTGAGAGAAACTGCTTGGAAAGTGCAGAAGACAGCTTGGAAGATAATAAAAATAGTGAAGATGAACCATGTCTGATTGACAAAACTTCAGGAGCCTGAGTCACTAAAATGCTGTTGTTTGGAAAAGGTACTTGCATAAAAGATTTTGAATTTTCACAGTGAGGGAGGGAGGCACTGGGGCAGAGAGCTTGGGGAGGGTGTGGAGTCTCCATCTTTGGAAGTATTTCAAAATCAACAGGAAACTGCCCTGAGCACCCTGTCCTGGCCTCAGAGTGCACTCTGCCTTCAGCAGGGGTTGGATTAGATGGTCATCTCCAGTCTGAGTGATTTAATAATCCTATGATTTGCAAAAGAAGTCTGAGATGCAATCAGCTCCACAACTTTATTTTTGCCACAATATTAATTTTTACCTACACATATACTTTATTTTTAATGTCACCCTTCTGCAAAAAAAGGGGAAAAAAAAAAAAAAGCTTAGAATTCCTGTAATTCCCAGCTTTGAATTAGACTTGAACATTTTACTTAATAACTTAATATGAATTTTTCTTTATCTGAAGTTTGGCAGTCTTCAAGGGAGCTTTTTTCCCGTGGATTTTTTTCACTGAGAAAACACTGCAAAACTAGAAGTGCCTTTGGGAGCAATTCAATCCAGTTAGGTCAATGGTACATAATATGATGAAAGATATGAGAAAAGCTACGTGCATATTGACAAGCTTGTAGTAAACTTTGTTCTGTTCCATGAATTCATTATGAACTCATTCTATGATGACACCATTTTCAAGTGCAGCTATAAAATCTGCATTTTGAGCCATTGAGCTATGTGCAACATCTTTTCCCAGCCTGGAAACAGTGAAATTGTGGCTCCAGATGAACATTTTCAAGTACATATAATATTTCCTCTCTTCATATGAGAGTTGAACAAATAATTTAAAAATGGTGTTCTAGTAAAAAGCAAAATGGGCAGCTGAGAAATTTGAACTTCACAATATTTTTAGGTTTCTTCAAGGCAGACAAAAACAAAAGTGTAACTCAAATCCTATACTGCAAAATATAGTTTCAATGAAAATATATATTAAGGTACTCTGGGTTTTTTGTGCCCTATTACTTTCTAGACACAAATATCTAAAGGTTGTACTTTTGAGACTTCCCCTTCAATATCCTCCCCAGTCAGGTGTTGAGTTTTCATTAGAAAAAAGACTATCTAGCATTAAGGATGTTCATGATAATTCTATTTCAGAACACCTCACAAATACAAAAAAAATTATTGCTTAACAATTTTACTTGCCCCAAATTACTTGTTTGAATTAGCTGAAAATACTTATCAAAAATTGTACTTAAAATCATACCTCTGTTACTCATATTGTTTTTTCCAGCTTTTAAATTACTCAAAAACAATAAAATTAATCTTAGAAGTATGTAGTTTGTCATGACAAAGATGTATTCACAGGCACACTGCGACAGTGTCTGCTGGGATAACTTTGTATTAATATCTAATGATCCAATAAATTAATATAAATTTTATATAATTTAGTTTAAAATTCTTCACTGAACATTTTGAGCTGCTAGGAATATAAGTGGCTTAATATGTGTTTTGGAATTAGGAAATAAAAGATAAAATTGTAATGTATAGGATGTTGTCCGTAAATTTCTAGATAAACCTGATATCTTTATATTGTAACATGATTTTAAGAACTGGAAATGACAGCCACTCAAACCATCCTATTAAAAAATGTGTAATTTTTCTTGGTAGTCTGAGAGCTTCACTGTGTCTGAGGTGATACTAAAAAGTTAAAATCACATAAAAATGTAGAATAAAATCAAGTTAAGAGCCTTCATTTTAAAAAGCAGAATGTCCATTCACGAGAACAGTAAACAGAGATTCATCAGAGGTGTGGTGAAGCCTGCAGGGGAAAGAGTCTGGTCTACATTGAGTGTAAACCTTCTGTGGAGGTACATGCTCAGCACAGTGAGGAAGAGAATAATTAGGCAAGAGGAGGACAAATGAATGCTTGACAGACAACAGGTTAGCTTTGTTTTGCCCAACATCAGCAATCAGAGCTAGTCTAGTCCCAGCAAGCCTTTCTGTCATGCTCTGCCAGAAATGTCAATAGGAAAACATATTTCAAAGCTATGTGGGGGAGGTGAGAGGCTAAGTAGCTTGTTTGAACAAGCTCTGTAAATTTTATATTGCAGCACTTAGTTGGGAATCAGACCAAATGTGTCTCCAGCAGCAGCTCTCTGCCCTGCTCTCTCTGGGATTCACTTTACAGGTCACGGGCTGGGAGAAAGGTCCCTGCGTGTGCCAGTGGGCATAGCTTCACACAGCAGTGTGAGTTATCAGGAGTTAGAGCTACTGGACAAAGAGTCCAATTCTCCCTGAAATTAGTGGCCATTAGGTGTCCAAGTAGACATTAGGGATTGAAAGATCTTTGAAAATAAAAGACTTCTTTTATTTTATATATAATAATAAAATATACTTCTCCCGTGACAGTATATTGTGAAAAAATTCTCTGAACATTTTGTTCATAGAGAAACTGTGATCATTGCTGAAACTGTTTATGCAATGGTGAGAATTTTTCTTCATCCAGACCATAAGCATAGATGCATAGTAAGGTAGAGAAACAGAGTGGGGGATAAATCAGCAAATGTGATTGAATCAGACTGGGGAATAGGTGGAATTCTTTTGTCAATGGTTCACAGACATGCTTAGAGCAGACAGCAAGAAATACAGGGTTGGATACTGCTTTGAATTGTCGGTGTGGTTTACAAGCTAGGTCTAGACAGCAGTCAACATGTAGCAGCTGCTCTAGCAGAAACCCCTGAGCTGTTTTTCAATTACTTTGCTGGATGTTAATAAGAGCACAAACCACAGGGATCCCTGAAACTGCTTGGGAATGTTTAGGTCTCAGCACACATGGAGCTCTCTGGTACTCAAAAGACAAAAACTTGTTTGGGGAACCTGCTGCTGTTCAGTCCTACCCATAAAATCATCAGCTGAATTCCATGGGCAGTGACAAAAGCACTTCAACACTGACCAGTGCTGGCCTGACCCAGTGCTGCATTCTCTGCTGATTGACTCTCAGTTTCCAAAGCTGATGTTGCCTCATCAAGCAGAAGAATCTTAGGATTGTGAACTCTATTAAAATTAGAAAGTATCACAATGATTCCATACCAGAAGGCCAAGACCTATGATGTATATATCAAAAAGAAGGCAATACCCATGGGGATGTTGGCTGATATAGCCTGTTTGATAGCAGTGTGTTTGACATCTTTTATTTTTTGGTACCTGAAAGGAAAAAAGATCACTAAAAGCCCCAGAACCTACAAGAATTTACCCTTTCATTGTGTATATGCATAAATTTCCCTTGACATACATTAGAGATGTATTTATGCAATTTTATACATTGAAGATGTATAAAATATTTTTACACAGTCATTCAAGCCCAAAGAAGATCTTGCTAAGAGTAGAAAAAAATGTATTGACTGCCTCTCTATACTTGTGATATAGTGAGCAATTTTATCTTATTGTAATTACAGATGAGCAGACAGAGAAAAGGTCTGCAACAATGGGTTTTCATTTCATGTGTCTTAGAAATTAAAAAGCATTGAGATGATAATTGCACCACGGATGGCCTTGAAATTGCCATTCAGCCTCAACTTTCAGTAAAAAAACCCACAAAAGTGCAGGGTGACAAGTGTAATCTGGGGTATCTTAGTTTCCATGTCTGACCTGAAAGGAAAAATGGTAAGGAAGGAATGTTCTTCTCATGGTGACCATGAACTCTTTATTCCAGAGCGTTGAATAACCTGGCTGACATAATACTGGTTCAGTATCAAAGACTTTTTGTGATTATTTTCAAATTGTGGATAGAGACATGGGGCTGAAGAGTTACAACAGAAACAGTAATCTGAGAAATTGCACTTTTATCTCAATAAAAACAGCACAGGAAGCTTGCAAACAAGTCCTAAAGAAAATAATAAAGTCTAAAATAAATGGCAATAAATTATGTCATGAGTTAGGGAAGCAAAGAATTAACTCAATTATTTTTCTTTGGTACTACTTTTTCTAGAGACCCAGTAAAACCAATGCACTGGGATTTCATTAATGCTTACTAATGCAAATTTATTCTGAAGCCATGAGATAAATTATTAAACAATAGTTGTGAAGTAATAAAAGAACAGTAGAGTAAAAAAGAGTTCGAAAGAAGACAGAGGTGTTTAGCATGGAGAGGTAATAATATCCAAGGGAGCTGACAGCATTAATTCTTCCCTCAGTCTTGGGATTTATTGCTCTTACTTAAATTAATGACTTGGGCATGCAAACAATACTCATGATAATCAAATTTTCTGATGGTAGAAAACTGAGAGGATCAGTACAGAAAGTCAGTGAGAAGACCAGGACAAAAGAATACCAGAATATCTTACAGAATTAGGTAAATTATATTGGAGAGTAGTAATAAGAGAAGCAGATGAACCATAATTATGTGAGATACAATATGACAAATCAAAGAAAAATATGATCAGTGAAAACATATACCATACGAGAAAACTAAAATTACTTAATTCAATTGTCTAGCAAAATGCCATCTGAGAGAATCTATGATTTATTTCTATAAACAGCACAAGAAAGTTAACCCATAGGAGTGAGCTAGTAAAGCAAAGGCTCAGTGCTGGTCCAGGAACAAATTAATATACAGGAACTGTACATCTATTTCGTTGGAAAGAGATGTCCAATCTTCAAACAAGTAGAATACCCTTCCTGAAGCTGTGGAGTTAAAAAGCTTGGGTTATACATTTGTTTTCTACAAAAACAAGACCTGGTCTCAGTAACAGGGAAGCTCCTTCCCACTTCTGAGCCATGAGGGAAAACCTGCATCAGGTTTAGTGCACTCATGGCAGGAGGTGGCTGGCAAACTGTGCCTTGAGGATGAGCAGGAAGAAGAGATAATCAGAGCACTGGGTGACCAAAGAGAGATGCTCTGTTGAGCTGGGCAGCCAAGCCAACCCAAAGCTGTTCCTTAGCCAAGCTGGGTAACACTGGCAGCTGGAGCATAAAGGGATGGAACATGCTTTCTGTGGGGAAAAGTTGTTATTGAATTTTGAGTTTCAAAACTTGCTGGATTTTGTGATCATGCTGTTCATACTTAGGTAAAAGATCAAAAAGATGGCAAGACTGGTATTTCATAATGTAGTACAGATAAATACATGTGCATGGCCTTGGTATTTTAGTGTTATACTTGTGAATTTTTTGACATGGGCCTGTCTTTTTGGTTTGTAACTCTCACTGGTTTATGAGGTTTGTGAGACCATATTCTCTTTAAGAATGGGATTCCATCTCTACATGCTTTGTGATGCTTTTTTGAACTACTAAAAAGAAATTAAAAGAAAAAATCAACAGCAAAAAATACATTAAAATAATGAAAAAGCTCTTTAGCCACTGTTATAAAAACAGCCAACATAATGAAACTTTGCAGCATTTTATCTGAGTCCATATTGGAGGCACTGCTCTTCTTCAGTTGCACCAGTGTCATCATGCAGCTATTCACACCTCTCTTTAGATCTTACAAGATCTAAATTCACTAAGAGATGGATTGTATCTTTAAATCCTTTAAATCTTACAGACACCAAATGGGATTGTAGAAGATATGGCTCACCAGTTTATTGAAAACTCCTGCTTTTCATATCTTTGCATGGAGAGCTGATGAGAATTCCATAACAGGACCGAAGGCCAGAATCTTAAGTGTCCATTTCCAGCCCTTTGTAAAACCATCTCTAAGTGCAATGAAAAAGGTAGCCACCACCTGAATGAACATTGCACATTTTTTCCCTATTCCTTCTTTAATCTTGGATATGTCACTAAAAAAAACCCAGCTGTGAGACATCCCTCCCACAGGGCCCCCCTCAGAATGAGACACATGGCAGAAATTCATGCACTGGACTATGCCTCACCCTCCTGTGGCCATTACCCACTGACAGAGGAGGGAAAGCATCAGAGAAGAGGAAAAAGGATGAACAGGAAAGTTGTGGCAGGAAGAATTGCAGACTGCAAATCAGGCAGGGCTAGTGGCAAAATGGGAACTGGGGAGTGCAAGGGGACAATGAGGAGTGCAAGATGTGGACACAGAGGAAGAGTGCAAGCAATCTGGCACAGACAGGTATTGGGGCGGGAAAATGCAAGGTGCTCCCTCACTCATAGAATGATGTTAGCTCAAAGACATAACAAAAGTTGAATTCCTATAATTCTATGAAATATTTATAATCAGATCAACCAAATGTTAGAATAATCTTCAGAGAACATTCACTTGATATATCTATTACAAGAAAAGAGCAACCATGACTTGACTGAAAACTTTCCTATTACCTGGTCATTTTTTTCCTCCAGCTTTCCCATCATAGAGTAAGGAAAATCTCTTACAAAAATTATTCACTGATGTACCAATAAAGAAAAAATTTCCAGGGAGTTTTAAAATAAGCTTTAATTTACGCTTTATTTTCTCTCTAGAATTAGTTTAATGGATGGCTGTATTGATATCTAGAAAATCAGTCTTTCCAGAATTTGATAGCATTGGTGGAGAAGGGATGAAAAGCTCAAAAAATGAAACCAAAAAAATTTGATCAGAATGAGTTCTGGTAATGTGAGAGCTCTTAGAAATTTAGAGGAACTCAGTGTTTTCCTTTCATTGTGAGTTCTCAGGGTGACCTTTGAGGGTCTTACAGCAATGCACTAGCATGAGGAGGTGGTAGAGGGGAAGGGGAAAGCTGCTCTCAGAAGAGCAGAGAGAAGCAGCCATGGCAGTACCCAAGCATCCACTCTCCAGCTGCCTGTGGCTGTCCTGTAATTAATTATCTGCAATTCCTAACAACAAAAGTTTGCCAGTCCCTGGCTTTCACTGAGTAAAGTCATGGCTTACTGTTGTGATGTCAAAACAATGTTCTGTTAGAAATGATGGCTTGTTGGTGAGAGTGGAAAAACAACCCTCTTTCTCCTTTGGCAGACACAACCCAAATCTAACTCTTTGCCTCAGGCTGACAGCAGAGGTCACAAAGTATTTCTATAACATTCATTTTGTCATGTTATAGTCATCTTTGAGGCATGGGAGACTTACGTACTCTGAACAAAAGTCTATGAAGTTATGTTCAAGCATTTTTTGATAGCTATTTACTACTTAACACAGCTTGTGGTGTATTGGATTGGTACTGAAAGCCACCATATGGAGTGGATATATTTAATTGGTTGGATCCACGTGCATAGAGAAACCGAATGGCTGAAGTTGGCAAGCACCTCTGAAGGCTGTGTAGTCCAAAGCCCAGCTAAAGCAGGGCCAAGGAGAACAAGTAGTTTCGGGCCATAACTTGTTTAGTTTTGGATATCTGAATGTAAACTCCACAACCTCTCTAAGTAACATGTTCCAGTGTTGATCCATCCTCACAAGAGTAAGCTGTTTTCTCATGTTCAGATGAAATTGAACCTATTGCCTCTTCCTCTGCTACTGGACACAAAGAAGAGCGGTGTTTGTGCACATCCATATTCACCCACAATGAGAAGTTCATTAGTGTGTTATTGAGAATTATTTTCATCTTGTGAAGTAATCTCAGCCTAGAAACAGAATTTTCTCAGTGTAAGGCAGTAAACCATCTCTGTGTCCTCATTGCAGCAAGTTTAACCAATTAGACTGTTAAATTATTTTAAAATTATTTTCATTTAGATCATATGAAAGTGCATTGAACATCTGTTTTAAAGTCTGTGGTATACTAAATTGACCCAAACATTGAATTTCCTGTCCACAGCTGCAAAAATCAAGCAACTATGAAATGCTTTCATCTTTTATTAACAGGCAATATTCACCTAGTATAAAATACTGATGTTTGTGGTAAGATGTCTGTTGTCTCACAGGTGAACAGTTTCACTTTAATAGAAATGTGGCATTTTAATACCCTATTTTGTAAATTCCTGTATGTGTTCTGTAAAATGTAGAGGTCATCTGAAATTTAATGTAGAATGATGGTGTTGAATGCAATTTATCTGAAAGAAGCATATCACTCAAAAAAATGAAACTCAAACTCTTTATCTAAAATCAAATTACCCAGACTAAATGAAAACCTCTGTGCTGTCATAATACTCTGAAATACTTTTTACATGGGAAGATTCTTCTTTGTCCTTCTCCTTTATCTTAATATGTTTTGTGACAGATTAAATTAGAAAGTGATAAATGAAAGGCCTTTGATTTGAATGTGGAGATAAACATTACCTACCATCATGGATTGCCTCCAGCAGGTCTGCTTGATATAGTAGAAGCTGGGAAGAGCACTGAGTGTCTACTGCCTTAGTTCAGGTCTCAGGAATTCTGACTTTAAAAGATGTGGCAGTAATGGCAGCAAAGCTGTCAGGACTGTAAATTTGATGTGCTAATCTCTTAGGCAAGAAAGAGAATATTGCTGTTTAGGTTAGAAGAATGCTGCATACATTGAGCTGAACAAGACTCTTTTCTTTAGGAAGCCAAAAGAAAAAAAGTCAATGCAGATCAGTGTAACCATTTTCTGAACAAATGAGGCCATCATGTGGCAAATTAAATACATGGCCATAGGAAGAAAAGTTGTTGATTTACAGAATAGAGTAATAAAGAAGAAAATACACACTTTTCATCATGAACCCAAAGGAAAATGGTGTCAAAATTCAAACACAGAAATTACTTCCAGCATTTCAATTTTTCACAAGTACTTATAGAAAAATTTTGAAAGATGTTTTGAAATTTATTTTCATTTTGAAATGAAATATTCTTAGATGGAAATCACATACATTTTTTTTCTGCAGCTAAAGTAATGTGGAAATGAGAGCTAGAAGGAATAATCATATCTTCAGAGGAAAGATTTCAAATGTCTACATACAAACGCCAAGCAAGCAACCAAGCTTCTGATTATTTATCAAGCTCCTCTTCATTGCAGGAAATGAAATTATAAACATCTGCAAATTTAGATTGCTGTATGCTTCATTGAATATACCATTAACAAGCTGAACAGGAAAATATTAGCATCCTGAACTGTAATTCACAATTCTAATATGCATGAGTAGTGTCTAAGCTGTTTTTGATTCACCAGATATGTAAATAACTCTGATCTTTAATAACTCATCTTCTTTTACAGTGAAAAATAGACAGATATGTGTAGATATATCTTCTGGAGAGCTACCCAAAAGAAAATCCTGGGAAAACTTAATTTATGTTAGGAACTCAACTGATGGATGGAGAAATGTGTCAAAATTCTATGGTGTCTTTCCTACTCATCCCTTGGAATGTGTGAAAAAATTTTATTTGGTGTTTTTTGTTTGTTGAACAACATGGAAATGATGTATTTCTTTACACTATTAAATATATGCTGAGAATTACTGAAAAGTTTCTACAAGAAGCAAGTACATGGATTAATCCAAAATGAAAGCTGTACAAAATGTCATTTATGTAAAAGGGAAGGTAAGAAGAAGGAAATGCTGGGGAAAGACAAGAGTGCCTAGAAAGAAGAAAGTGTGGTACCAGTGTTAACCAAGCAGTTTTTATAGCCCCAGAAGTAAAGAGAGATAATAAAGACTAGATAGTGCTGGTCACTGAGCACCTACACTACTTACAAGGACATGTAGGGACAGGAGAAGGGAAAATGGCTTCAAACTGAAAGAGAGTAGGCTTAGATTAGGTGCTAGGAAAAAATCCCTTACTCTGAGTGTGGTGAGGCACTGGAATGTGTTGCCCAAAAAAGTTGTGGATGCTCCATCCCTGGAAGTGTTCCATCTGAAAAACCTGGTCTAGTGGAAGGTGTCCCTGCCCACAACAGAGGGGTTGGAACTGGGTGTTCTTTAAGGTCCCCTCCAACCCAAGTCATTCTATGATTCTATAGTAGCTTCACTCTTTCTAAGTTCTACCCTGGCTTTTTATATATTGCTGTAATGAAAGCTGGCCTAATCATGGACATTTGAAACATAAGTGGGAACCCACAGTTCCTGTGTCATACAGGTGTACATTCCTTCTCCCTCAACATTGCTTTGTTTTAGGGTTGTTTTAACATCGTGTATATAATGAACTGAATTTTTTTTCTTGTATTAATCAAGTTATTCACTTCTTCTTCGTCTGTGATTTAAGAACCAAATCAGAATTAACATGGAAGTAAAACTATTTCTGTTAACTAGATGATGTAAGCACCACACTTTTTATACTTAGAACAAGTGTTTTTGTATTCAAAAAAGATTCTTAACGTATTTTTCTCCTTTACTAAGCAAATGAATGAAACCATTTCTACTCAGAGATTATATAATGTAAGCACAATATTTACATATAAGTTATCTAAAACATCAATGACCTTAAATGTTGGGACATTTTAAAACAGTCCATACAATTTCTAGAATTTCCATTAAAAATATCTCTGGCTTGGTGAATGTAAGGCTGCAGCCAGTGTTTATGGATCTACTTTTATAAAACATTATGTAATGCAGGATCTAAGATGCCAACTTTAGTAGAGCGCTCATTCAAGGTGTGATTCATTTCCTTTATGCCAAGGCATCAACAATGTAGGTATTTATGATAATCATGCTCACACCCTCTTATAAAGAAAAAAAAATGCATGGTTGTCGTTAATCTTACTTGCTAGTGACAGCAACTCTGGAACAGGGTGAAACGTGCCCCAGTCTTCATTGGCCAGACCTTTGTTCACCCTGCAGAAGATAGACTTGCTTAGAGAAATGACTTAGTGAGTTACATGCAGTCCTGTGCTAGATCTTTACAGCAACAGTGTTGTGATATCCCTCTTTAATGGAGTACACCTGGAATGAAATATATACAGGAGTAAGCATGCAAAGACAAAATGAAAGGTACTCATCTTTCAGTAACGGGGATTGCTAAAAACAGCTGCCCTTGTGAGTTCTGCTCTTTTCCTTCCTGTTCTCTACTTTTGATAGCTCTACCATCCATGAAATCCACAGCAAAGTGTTTGAAATTGCTGCTAGTCCTGTTTCTTACTTTTAGCTCTCAATTTACTGCCTTAAGGTAACTAGAAGAATGACACTATCCTCTCTTGGAAGTACAGAATGAATTTATGATAAAACTACATTGTTCTAGACAATTTGTCTAGAAGACTGAGTACTTGACAATAACAGTTAATTTGGCTGTCCATAGATACATTTTCAATGTATCTTTTTCTGCATAAGAATTGAATGGGTTTGCCCTGTATTCATAAAGAGTGTACCAAGTTACTTCTTTCCTCCAAGTTCTCTCTTTTCAATGACCAAACCTACAAGTTAGACTGGATTTTGAGGGAGAGGAGTAGGACAAAGAGTTATACAGGTACAAATAGACTATACACCATGTGGAAGAATTAAGTTTATGTCTTGTTTGTGCTATGAATGATTACAAGGATAAACTCATTAACAAATATTTAAAGGAGATATTTAGTGTCTTACAGAAATGAAGCTACCCGTAAAGTTGCTTTTATAGACAAGTATAGCAACAGAAAAGAGACATCAGATTCAAAGGATTTACTAGCAAGAAAGAAGAATTTGTTCCACTAAATCTTGATTGATGGGGAGTCAGTTTTAAGGAGGAAGACCATTAAATTTCTCCCGACGTGTGTGATAGTTCAGGAAGAACTTTGAAGGAATGCCCAAAGAAGGGACTAGTGGAGATCCAGAACTGATGCATAGTCTTCCTTTGGACATAGTACATGGTCTATGGTATTGGTGAGAAGTACTCCTTCAGAAATTGTTGAGGCCAGGGAGAATGATGGAGTTTACTCATGCTCTCATTCTATGTCAGAAATTATAGAAGGGTTTAGAAATGAGGTACTTGTTGCATAAGGAACAGCCAATTATCCTTGCAGGGGTCAATATGCTGGAGAAAGCTGGGCGACAGGACACTGGTATTTAACAGCCAGATAAGAATCTGCAGTAAGAATGACTTTCTAGACCTAAATCCTCTTTTTCTTCTGAGAATTTCAGCAGGAGGGCTATCAGACTGTTGAACTTAGATCCTTGCTTGCCGTTTCCCCACAGTCAGTGGCATTTGCTTGCAAAGTGGTTAGGATTGCCAAGGTGGTATCAATGCTGACATCCCTCTAAAGACTTGTTCGAAAGATAATGGGTCTAGAGGCACAAGAAATGTGTGGGAAAACATTAAATTGCCTCCCCTCAAAACAGTGGGTACTGCTTGAAACTGCTGCAGGCTCTCAAAGACAGAGGAGAAAAAGGCTATTATTTCAGAATAACAAACATATCCACGTCATCCTGCCTTCAGGGTGCTTATGGGCAACAACACGAGCTGACTACTGCAACAAGGAGGACTTAGAGCTCAGACAAGTGTCTTGTGACATCAAGGGGAACCAGAATGGTCAGAGCCTAACTGAAAGGGCAGAGCTAAGGAGCAAGACCTCTTACGTCCCTTGGAAAGATAGGGTAGAACAGTGGTCCTTAAAGCAGAATTTTCCTAGTTCAGTCAACCCTTCCTTTGGGCAAAGCATTGCAATTTAAAGGTGTATGAATAGAATATGATGAAGAACACATTGTCTGTGCTTTCGGCTTTGTGCCTATAAACTACATGATGAGGTATTGAATGCTAGCTCAATTGTAGTAATACAGCTGTCATAGCTTTCTGAAAAAAAATTCTGAAAAGGATGTAATTGTGAGCAGCAGCATAGCTCTTCAAGCATTTATAGTGGATTTGGAATTATACAAAATTTGGCATAAGCCTCAACAAATACTTCCTTTAAAATATAGAAGAAAAGAATGGGGGAAAATATATTGTTTTGGAAAGTTTCTGCATTTGACATCGATGTCTGAAATATAATTTAAACTATATGGCCAAAATTTAAAAAATCGGTTTTCAGATGTTTCTGATAAAATATTTACAGTGCTGTCTTGATTTTCATGAAGAGCTAAATTGGTCTGGTAAATCAAGTATCTTTGAAATGAGTTGGGGAAATAATCCAATCATTACTAATCCAATAATCAGAAGATGTATCATCAACAGTTAAAAATTTTAGTTTCAAAACAAAATACTAACATCCAGAATTTAGTAAAAATAATCAGTTTAAGTATGTTCTTACTTGAATCTTCAGACTATAATGTTGAAGAGTACCTATTTCATTCTTACAGTTGCAAGTATAACTTATTTGTATTATTATGCAGAGTAATATCCTTATCGACAGACAAGAGCCTTATTGTATCAAGCAATGCATAAATAGGAAACAAATTTTCCAGTCTAACTGCTTTTCCATCTAAGACAGGAACAAAAGAAAAATAGGTATGTGATTCAAGAGGAATGCAATGAGACTGCATCAATCAACATTCATACAAGTAGAGTGTAATTAGTACATGGTTGAGCCTAGCTGATGAGCCTATCTGCCTACAGACTGGTTCTGTGTGAATAAATGTGTAGGTGTAGGTAAGACAGACCATATGCAAAAGTCTCAGGGAATGAGAAATTGTTATGATGAAACTGTGGACGATCGATTAATCAAGACAGTTTTAAACTTAAAAACAAAACTTTACTGCATAAATACTAACAAAATACATTTCTACTGTTTAGTTATTAATAATTATTAATCAATATTACCCCATATTCAAAGCAGTTAGCCCTTAACAGCCATCATATATTAGCAAATAATATACAATAACCCAGAGCTGATGCCAAGAATTCAGCACCGATGGTTACAGTCCTTGAGAATCTCAGTCATGGCAGTGCTCAGGTGCAAGAGCTCTTCAACCAAGGATGTCAACACTGAAAAGGACGCCTTTCTTCCCCCTCCTCCAAGTCCAAATCCAGGACTTTCACCTTGTATAAAATATTGCAGTCTTTAGAGACTTCTTAGTCCTTGATTTCTGACTCCTAGGATTTTGAGAGACTTGCAGAGACTTTCCCAGGCTGCAGCAGATGCCTTGTCTTGCCCATCAGTTGTGGTCTTGGTTTTTTTCTTTATTTACTGTCTAATTTCTCTTTCATCTCAAGCAGTCTTTTTTCATCTCTTAAGGTTGCAGCTCTTCAGGAATCCATAACTAAGCATCAGTAAGGTACTTACAGTTCTGGGACCTTTGTTTTTAGCCTGTGCCCATATTTTCAAGGCCTTTGCTGACATCCCAGGCTGAAACTCCACATCACAACAACAGACATCTGGCAAGAAGCTTCAGTTCACCTGCAAGTTCTCGTAACAGCCTAATAGGCCAGGACTGTCTTACACAGGCACAGCGAGGATAAGGCTTGAGGTTTATTTCTGACAAGAGCAAAACTGTTTTTAATAAGCAGAAAAATATTTCCAAGTTGCTTACACGTAATTAGTGTGATTTTTGAAAGAGTTCAAAGCAAGCTAATATTAATTACACTTGGCTTAGCATGCTTCTACTTTCACGAGTGCAATAAGACATCTGCTTTGGCCACATAGAAAAGAGGTTTGAATAATGAAAACTAGTAGTGAGGAACTGGTACACATTTACTTATATTTCTAGGGTCTGTGTAACTTATAAAAGGAATGAATAAAACCAAAAATATCAAGACTGACTGTTGATATTGAATTACAATGACAAAAGTAGCCACAGTGACAATTCAGAGATAAGTTCTGCCTTTAATTGAAATGTTGCATTACACACTTTGAACATTGACCAGGGAATAGTAGACGCCTTTTTCAGCCAGCAGCTGCTGATGGGTGCCCTGCTCTATGACCCTGCCATTCTGGACCACGGCGATCTTGTCAGCATTTTGGATGGTGGAGAGGCGGTGAGCTATCACGATGCACGTACGACCTTCTCGAGCTTTATCCAGAGCTTCCTGGACAATCTGCACAAGAAACAAACCAACAGGTGAACGATTCTGGCAGCTGTTGTGAGGTATATCTCAATTGCCATCTGTAAACTCTAATGTGACAGTGAAAGAAAGGGAATATTTGTTGCTCGAGATTCTTGATTTAGAATTAACCTCTGTTGGCAGAGAGGATAATGCTGTGATAGTTAGGGGAATTAGAAGGAACCAGGTTCATTACTGAGATGCATTTTAGGAAAAAAAGAGAAAATGGTCTTAAATTGTAGGAGATGTTCTGACTGGATATAAAAAAAGGATTTGCTGCAAGGATAATTAAGCATTGGAACAGGGACAAAAACCTGTCTACAGAATTTCCTTGAGATTTTCAAGTACCCTACCAGACACAGCATAAAGTAATATAAATTTGAGTTCAGTATTGGCCTTTGTGTGAAGTGGAGGTTTAATTGGGGACCTCCACAGCTTCCTTTCATGAGTGATTAATTATATATGGAACTCAAGTCAATATTCTTGGGCCAACTGCTATCATACAAGTTCCCATGATTTCTCAGGGAGTCCCATGAATCACATTTTCCTAAAGCTATCACTGGCAGAAAGATATTAAAAACAAACTCAGTTCTCCTGTATTTATTCCATACATTTATTAATGCAGAATAAAGTAAGAGGTTAAATTTCAATACCCAACTGGCATATAATCAAGAAAACAATAAATAATGGGATTAATTAATGGAATTTTCCCCTTAAACTTTTTCATGCCTACAATTGATCAAAACTTAGTAGAAAATTTTAACTTTCCAGATTATAATATATAATGTTTGCCTCATTATTAATAATTATTTTTGTAGACTCTCTGTTAATTTTCTACAGCTAGATTGTACTTTTGTAGTATCAAGATTACAGCTTTGGGCTTGAAAAAGAAGTAAATGTTTTAGCAATTTTCACCTGAAATTTTTGTTTTAGCCATGAATATGTAGCAAAGATCAGAGCAAAATGGGAGAAGGAAGAAAACTTAAAAAAGCCACATGAACAATTTCACAGAAAAAAACCCCAGTGTTCTCTGGCAGCATCCTCAATATTTTTGGCTTCTGTAGTTTGTGTGTCCTGATTCAATTTTGATAGCACTCTCTCAGTTGAAGCCTGAAGACTTCTAGGCTGTGGAATGCATTCTTCATAGCAACTTCAATCTGCCTACTGCCATTCAGATTTAAAAAATACTTTTTTTTTTTTTTTCCCCCCAAGGATAGGTAATACATTTATATCTGTCTATTATTGGCCTAAATATGTAATTTGCATAGGACACCATATTTCCATCTTTTGGCATTAAACCGTGGGGAGTAAAACCAGTAATCATAATACAAGAAAAGAAATAGATTCCAGATTCCTGGCTCATTCTTAAGTTACCTTTTCACTTTCTGTGTCTAAGGCAGAAGTAGCTTCATCCAGAAGCAGAATTTGGGGCTTACGTACAAGAGCCCGGGCAATAGCGATACGTTGTTTCTGGCCACCAGAAAGCTGGGTTCCCTTGTCTCCTACACGGGTATTGTATTTCTGGAAAAAATACATTAAGTTCAGCCTGTGAACGAAGATCAGTTTGGATGTATACTGAAGTATATCAGCTCTGACACCAACCTCCCATAATCTGCATATTCCACCCCAGCAACTTTCTGAAAACAACTGACCAGAATTTCTATCTGCCACAGATCTATAGGTCTTTTACTAGTAGACATCTTTATAACAAATGCTTAATAAATTCAAAGTAACAAGCCACTCTAAGGCTGAAATGGCAATGTTATACTCAATCAGATGACACAACACCAAAGGTCAGTGGAAGTCTGTGACAATACTGGGGTTTAAGGTCTGAAAAATCATGCAAAGTGAGATGAATATTCAGAAGAAATGTGATTAAACTTTTAGGCTTGCAATTATGTCTTCCTGGTCACTGCACAGGACAAGATTTTGTGCATGGTAGACCTTTCATCTGACCCAAGATGTTCAGTCTTACATTATTATGTGTTTGTCGCATATATATAGGTGAAAAAATTCTTAGTAATTTTTCAGACCGTAGGAATACTTGAAATTTAAACTCTGGCTAGGTATAACTGAAAGAAAGTGTAAACTCATCTTTTACATATGCTTCAGACAAACAGGAACATTGAAAAGAAATGTTCAACTTTAAAAACCCTACCCCTTACTACCAGCTCTCAATTACTTATAACTGTGTGGTTTTTTCCCCTGAGATCTTAAAAGTTCCACTCTTCACCTGACAATGGAATCTCCCAGAGTGAAAATAAGTATGGTAAACACAATTAAGTAAGGAAAAATATTTTAAAAAATGTTTCACATTTATTTTCATCTCAGAGAATTATTGTACCCCAGCTAATTATTAGCAGACACAGTTGTTCCCTGCTACTTTAGTTCACACCCAGTTCTGAGAAGAAAAGAAAGGGAATAACTTACATTTGGCAGTGAGTCAATGAAGGAATGAATATTGGCTTCTTTTGCTGCAGTAACGATTTCCTCAAAGGACACCTGCCGACTGTTATCTCCATAGGCAATGTTTTCAGCAATGGTGAAGTCAAACAGGATTGGTTCTTGTGAGACAATACCAATCTGAGATCTCAGCCACTGGATATTCAGTGCCTTTGCATTTTTGCCATCAAAAAGCTGAGAAAGCAAACATTTTAAATTTTAGTCACATGTTATATATGAATTTGAGACTTACTGTAAATTCATACACAGAAGTTGTGCAATTGCAGCCCTTTCCTTAGCTCTTTCTTACAATTGAAAGCCCACATAATCCCTTCCTCTCTTTCTTGTCTATGCTCCAAAATTTTCTAATTCATAGAAGTGAATGCTGTCTCAGTCCTTTTCTTTACTTGAATATATAATTAGGATTTTGAAGACAGTGGAAGATAGGATATCTGAGGCAACTTCAAAGAACTTTGGATAAAGTTCTTTCAATTGTTTCTTTAGCAGGAAAATTTTCCTCTATTTTGCATCTATAATAAAGAAATTTACTTCTGTGTTCCTTAAGATGTCATTTGCAGCCAGTTTTCTTTACTGGCAACTCTCTAATACTTCTGCTAAATTTTCCTGAATTGAATTGCCGCCATTTTCTATTAGATAAATAAAAAAAGAACTTTTAATTTTTTTTTAAAATATATTAGCTTCATAATTGCACAAGTCACCTTAGCTGGGACCCAAATATCCCAGGACATTAAAAGGGCTGTTAAATCTCCACTGGAGTGCAGTGCAGTGCTCAGGCTCTGCACACTTCAGTGACATGATCAGCTGGGGAGTTGAAGAATTGTCCCCTTCATAGCACGGCTGTTGGAGGACACTGTTCTACTAACTCCACAGTTGGTGCTAGAACAGTCAATTTTCAGCCAATATAACTTTTTCTTCAAAGGAAAATGTGTCATAATGAACCTGTGTCAAAATCCAGTGACATGAGGGAACTTTTCTGAACAGCTGAACTGTTCTGACAGTTTCTGCTTTAAGCTGGACCTCTTTCACTGAGTGTAACTCAGCTTGAGAATTAGTCCAACACTTGTGGTTTCTACGGCACAGGTCTGAACTCCACCCTTCCCTAAACTGTTGTTGGTTATTTATGGACTGGTAAGGAACTTGTACTTGGTTAAACACACTTTTGGAGCACTTATACTGCTTCTTTCTACACATCACTTTGCTACACTGAACCCTTTGGGGCACTTCTAACCTCAAAAATTTTTTTTCCATTGCATCTAGGCTTCATTCTCACCACATGAAGGCCAAAATGTGTGTTCTGTTTCAGACAAAACCTCTGAACACATTTACATCAAAGAACAACAGCAATTAACAGTACTGTTATGTGAAAAAAAACCCTGTTGCTAAATGAGTAGTATAGGAAACCCTACATATATTTTAAACCGTAATTACTGAAAATATTAACAATCTGTCACTTGATAAGCAGGCATACTCATAAAGATGTTTCTGACAAGTAAAAATTATGAAAAAATTACTTTTGTTAATGTTCAGGTTTTTTTCTGAAAGAACATAGATGGCAAATTCTATTACTAGATGATACAGAAGTAGATGCATATATTTATTAGTTTTTAAGCAGTTCCTGTTATAAAAACCTCAGGAAATTTGCCCTGAATTTAAAGCCACCATGAGACTGTGGATCAGGCTTATTTTTACAACATAAATCTTCATTAATTCATTTTAATGTATTTAACTGGGACTTACATACATCTCATTTAATTAAGGAGACCCAATGAGTTACTGCTGATCTTTACAATAAAATACTTAAAAAAATAAAACTAGAAATGCCTATTGTACTTATTACATCACAGAAAACCAATTAAGAACACCCTCGCTTAACCTGTTTACATATTCTTGCAAAAATACTTACCAATTCCCCATCAAGTGGGTCATAAAATCTCTCCAGCAGCTGAACAACGGTGCTCTTTCCACAGCCACTGCTGCCAACAAGAGCCAGAGTTTGTCCCTTTTCTACTTTTAGATTCAAACCTTGGAGAATTTTGACTTCTGGTCGGTTTGGGTAGTTAAATGCCACATCTTTGATTGTTATGTTTCCATCAAATGTGTCCTATAATTAAAATATTATCACTGTTACATCTTTAAGACAATTTCACAGATTATTAAAATAGATTTGCAGAAGTATTCCCAATCCCCCCAACCCCCACCCCAAAGAAATCAATAGAGATTTTCAAAACAAATACTCTTTTGGCTCTGTGTGCAAAAGCTGGAGTCACAATAGAGAACTTGGTGCATGCTGTGTTCAGATAGTGTCAAGGATGCATTGTGATAAGGATGTAATCAAGAGAGGAAGAATCAGTTTGAAGAGAGTGAGAAGAGTGCTGTCCATATTACCAATAAATGCTATCACCCATCACACATGGCTTACTTACAGGCTTGTCTCCTTCCTCACTGTAACTGTCTATTGAGGGCACTCTTTCAAACAGCAGAAACAAGTGGGCTGCTGATATCTTGGCTTTGGCGTAGTCTGGAGCAAAAGAACTGGTTTGTCCTAGTGCCATTGCTCCAAATACAACTGCTGAAAACACTCTATAAAATAAATCAGGAAAAAAAATCAACAGACAATGAGGAAAAGGACAGCAGAAATGTGGCTACAGTCAACTTTCACTCAGAGAAAAAAGAGGGCTAAATTTAGAAAGAATAAATAGTCATCAAATATTATTGCTTTAATTATTCATTTAGCCCCAGAAATTTCTTTTTACCCTCTTTTAATGGCACAAGATAAATATGCCTGCATTCCAAATTCAGTGTTTTCATTACTTATTAGCACTAATTTCTTTAGTTAATTATTCTGGTTAGTATATTAAATCTCAGCTGGGTCTGTGAGGGAAGGGGTCAATGGATGGCAACATTGCGACTCTAATGCTGTTCTATCATCACTATGACAGATCACATTTCCTCTCCATGGTTCAATGACCTTTGGGAATTAGTGATCACGTTTTAAGGCATCAGTGAAAATAAGAAATCAAGCCTGTAACAAGGTGACAATAAAGATTTAATTTTCTACCACACCTCTGCTGGAAAAAAATTGCAGGGTTTATGACATAGTCTTACACGTGGCCAGAGTGTAATAAGCCCTGTGAAGATGTTTCAAGTCTGAGGGCTGACCTGCAACTTCCCAGAGTGGCTTATTATTATTGCATGATGGCTCCTTGGGTATGTTTTGTAAAGTAAAGGCTTTAATAAAATAGAAAATAACAAATGATACAGAAACAAAATAATAAAAGAATAAAAGCTGTGCACAGGTGCCAGAGAAGCACCTGACACCTGACTGGACACCCCAAGAAGCACTTGAGCACTTCTGTGCTCCTTCTTTAATACTTAATTTTTTAGGAGGGCTAATTTGGCTTGCTGCCCATAGAAACAGCTACAGGTTTTGAGAAACATTTCCAATCCCAACCAGTGTCCCTGTGCTGGCATTGGGCCAATTGCGATAAGGGAAGAACAGAAAATTCTGGTGCTTCTTTTTTAAAAGTCAGGGGTGTAACTGAACCCTGTTTTCCTTATTTGGAAACATTTGATTGGGTGTGGAAATGCACTGCAACAGGTTTACGATACCAATAAAGGTTGAAAACTATGCTTTTATAGGTTTTTGATGAATTTTATGTCATTTTATGGAATTTTATGTAATTTACAGGCTACAGTAGAATAGTTCAAGGACCTGTTGTCTTCAGCTGTTAGTTACTGCCACACACCATAGAAACAAAATCATCACCAAGAACAGCTATTTGACATGACACCTCTTAACCTGTTTTAAGGCAAAATAAAATAAATTTATTTTTATTAATTTTGTCTTTTTTCTTCAGAGCTACATAAAGTGATCTGTTTTATTCTGCATTTGAATAGTCTAGAAGGGTTCACACAGTTTTTGAAAGGAAGCCCCAACCGTCCCTTTCAAATCTAACTGAAAATTCACTTGGCTGGCTAGAGATGTTCAGATAGCAGATGGGATGCAGACACTTTCTAACATCTTCTGGTCAAAATCAGCTGTGTTAACTATATTTAATTAGGTTGGCAACAAAATTCAGTATGGTTAACCTTCTTGGGTATTCAGGTCACTGATATCCAAGATATCAGTGGTAGGATCTCAGTCTATCATACTTGTTTTCATAGCCCTGTATTGATCTATTGCTCTTAAATTATAAATCAATTTTCTGGACAGACAGAAGAAGGACTGCAGAAGAGATACTTACAAAAACACATCTTTATACTCCATGTGTCCGTTTACCACGAGATAGGCACCAAAGCGGAAACAGCCAGCATAGGTAAAGAACATCATTGCTTGTGAAAGGGCAAAACAAAAGCCAAATATATGTGCCTTCTTCACAGAATTTCTGTACAGAAAAAAATGTGTATTTTCATCAAATTGTGCAGTCATACTGAAGTCCTAGCACACAAAAAAACAATTTACTTCAATTGATACTGTTATGAATGGAAAGTTCACATACACTGAAACATTGACTAAAAACACATCTCTCTTGTAGGACAATAAGTTCTTATTTATACTGGAACAACAAAAAGATGAAAGTCTTGGAGCATTCCCATCAATGTCAGCCCTGAGAATGGTTAGGAACTGTTCTGCAAACTGTGAGATATGAACTCAAAACCCAGCAGCCTGAGAAAAAAGCTAAGTAATATCCTGCCCTGTGCTCTAACCACTCATTTATTATGATAGCTGTGTTAGTGCACCCCTGCTTCTTTCCCATTATATCTGTGTACATATACTTCCATTTCCTTTAATTTTCTCATAGATGTCTGAAAAGGAAACATTCCATTCTGAAACAAATAAAACTTTAATTGGTAGGATCTATTTAGTTGCTTACTTTAAGACTTAAATTTTGATTTAGTCCAGACAGATTTGTAATCCTTTATTTTCAGCCCCAAACCAGTAAGTAATTATTCAAATGTTTTTCATCTTACTAACACTATGAAAAATGTCTTAATGTAATATTAAATTTACATTTTAAAAGTTTTAATAAATACCCAAAACAAATCAGGTGGAAATGTAGATTAGATCACTCCGAAAGCTCACTTAAAACCAGTGTTTTTCCAAACCAAGTGACATTGTAATAGAAGATACCAATATTATAACAGAAAATTAATTAAATCAAATTTAAAAACGTTGACTGGTGACTGGTTGTGTTTGTCAATAAAAATATGCAAAATATTGACATTAATACTGAGATAGATAAATTATACATTAAATCATACACATTACAAAAAGCCCTTATTTTTGTGAAGTAAATGTTTGCAATTTATTACAGATTTTTTTAGCTTAGTTATTTTTATTATACCTGTATGGTACAATCAGATGTTCTCCATACATTGACTCAAATTTTCTTTCTCGGGTCAAGCTAACAACAGTTCTAATATTTTCTATTGCTTCTGTGGCAATCTGCAATAGAGAAACAAATGTTTTAATTTAAAGTAAAGTATGTTGCAATTCCTTTTTCTAAATTAATAGAAGATTCTGTTGGGATACAATTTTATATTATATACTGGTTATTAAAAGCATAAACTGTTGATATAAAAATAAGCATTTTATATTTTTATTTTTAGGACAATTAAAGTTTTTACAATGCTCAGAATTTTCTGATAAGTTCTCTTTAAATGTTCTACAAATAAATGGTGAAAAAACATTACACAGCAATAAAAAAATATAGAGAAGATACTCAACATGAAAAATGGCATATTAGCATTTAACTTCCAGTCTGCTGAGTTTGGGCTATAATCAAAATGTCGAGGTTACTTAGGTGCCTTAGAGTCTAACTGAGTTCTCAGCAGTAAATATTTGCTCTGATACCTTCTTTTAGCTTGCAAAGTCTTTAGACTTGAGTCATTTGTCTATGTCAATGTGCCAGGGGAGTTTCAGATTAGATATTAAAAAAGTACCTAATTTTTTAGAATTTTTTTTAAAATTTCCTTGTTACAGTGGTCAGGCATTCAAATAGATTGCCCAGGGAGGTGGTGGAGTCACTGTCTCTGCAAGTGTTCAAGAGATGGATGTGGCACTTTGGGATATGGTTTAGGGGTCATGATGGTGCTGTTGGCTTGATGATTGGACTTGATGACCTTGAAGGTCTCTTCCAACCTTGATAATTCAGTGAAAAGTCTCTCAAGGCTTTAATGCATTTTGCTAAAATACACATTTAATATAATTTTAGTTTAATTAAGACCATAAAGTAAGGGTATTTAGTACCCTAAGTTCATCAACTCTTTGCAGAAAGCAAATTTTGGAACATTATTTTTACTGAGAAAAGCCCATATTTTTTAAAAAATGAAAATTGAATAAAATGCCTACAGTCCAGTGCTTGCTTAGGTAGCCTTTAGAAGGGACTCTCACAATACTATGAAAAGAAAATATTTTTTTAAGTTTTGAAACAACATCATAAATATTTCTGACACCGTGCTAATTCTTCACAACATGCTGCATTAAGAAAGTCTTTGGTGTCTATTCCAAAAATTGTCAACTATTTTCTGTCACACCTTACAACAAGACAACATAAAATAAATACTCATCCCTCAGAGAGAAGCAGAAGAAAGGGACCCAGCGGAAAGGAAAGAAATGGCATTGCATGACCTTAGACAAATCATTTTCTTTTCAGCAACTTTTAAAAACAGTAGGACATAGGAAGAGATTTTAGAAAAGTTTTACCTTGAAGAAAGCAATATCTGAGAAGTGATGAAATAGCTGTTCTGTCCCAAAAGGATTTTTGGAATGAAGTGATATTAAATGCCTTCATTTAATTTGTTAAACAAGAGTCTAGCCTTCTTGCTTTTCAGTTCTCATCTTTCTCTTCCACTCAAGAAACAAGGGAATGGCAAACAGAAACCAGTGGATATTATACATATTATCACTGCAAACATTAATAAGATGAAGAAGGGGAGAGAAAAAAAAGAGCAGTGTAAAAAACATAAGATAGATGGCATGCCAAAAAGGGATGAGGGGAAAAAAAAAGAAAATGTCAAAATGAGGATGATTGCAAAATAAGAAAAAACAAAGATGTCTAGAAAAGGAACAAGAAGAGAATAAGCCTTAATTGTGTTTAGCACATTCTGATATTTAACTACAAAAATATTAATAGGTTAATAACGTAAGTCTTCGATTGTTATTGAAGAGTTGTGATGTTCTGTGGGTCTACTAGTGTACCTGGCTGTCTTTGGAGCTAACATATTGTGAAATGTTCTGTATTCAGAAGTCATACATCCAATAATAATGTTTTGGTAAGTATGTCTGTATACTTTATACAGAAATAGATTAATTTCTCTAGACCCACCTTTCCTGCAGTTTCCAGCTCTCGTTTATCTTTCTTAGCATGTCCAGCCAACATCTTCATTTCAATCATTCCTGCCACTGCAATGATGGGCACAACAGCTAACAGTAGCAGGGTCAGTTGCCAGCCATAAACTAATGATATAATTATTCCAGTCCCCAGGTTGGCTATGTTTTGAGCAATTAATGCTAGTCTGACACCAGTTGCCTGAAGAAAGAAAAAAGACATTTCTTACTAACATAACTGCATTTTAAATAAGGAAACCATTTTCACCCACAAAATTCCTGATTCTCAAAACTCTGCTTAGAAAGTCTCAACCCAGTTTTTTGTTTTTCAAAATGGGAGCTTCCTAAATACTTCTGAAAAAAATTATTCAGATCATATTTATTTCTTCTTTCCCCACATTCTGATAACTTAAATTTATTCTGCCATTTCTAAATTCTGCTCTTGAAAGTGAAGAAATTTACCCTCATCACATACTCACATTTACATCTAAACATTAAAATCTGTCATATTTTCTAGATCACAGAGGTAGCTTTACAAGCCATCACACATAGCCCAATGAAGAGGAAAATAAATATTTAACTTTTCCTATGGAGATAAAGCCAAAGATACTTCAGAATTCTTCAGAAAAAGAAACCAGCACATAACTTCATGTAGAGGTAAAAATTTACTCAAGCATACACAAATAATTACATTCAGTGTACTTTATCTTGATATTACAGACCCCTGAAAGTACACAATTTACTTTTAAAGAATCTCTAAAAAGTAACAAAGAAAGGAAGTCAATTGCTCACAGTTCTCTGTTTTTAAATAAGAAATCTGTACAACCAAAAAAACAGCAGGAGATTGTAAACGGAATAAATTTAATTTCATGTGTTTAGGTGAATAAAAACCTCTTTAAAAAGACTTATTAGGTAAGAGATTCACAATAAATTTGTTTAATAATAAAGATCACAATACAGCACAATAATAAACTTTAGAAAAAAATATTTGGAAATTAGTCTGTAAATATCTATTACCATAATTTTCATAAAGTGCATCGGTGCATGCTCTACCAGCTATTGTTTTGTAGTATATTTTAATTGTCAAAATCAAGACTGTTATCCCGCCAGTCAAACCCAAGCTGCAACTTCATTACATGCTAAACCAAGTATGAAACCTTCCAGTCCAAAATTTTACTTACTCCTTTCACTTGAGAGGCATCATTAGCAAGTCTTGTAGTTAATGCTCCAGTGCTATTTTTAGGATTATCAAACCAGCCCATATCCTATAATAAGAAAAAAATATTTTTAAGACCAGATTTAGGACGTTTCAAATGAACTGCTAAGTAAATCTGGTATGTGGCAGTGCCTCAGTTCTACATATTTAAATAAGTTTAATTCTGTCATTGCACATCGAATACATTTAGAAAGAAGTGTAATCTTGTGAATCATTGATGTATATTCATTGTCACTGCTGAGAAGGGAGGGGAGCAGCTGAGAGGTTCACAAAAGCAAAATTTACCCTCCCTCACTGCTGCCCCTTCACTGAATCTCCTTGGAGGAGAAGACTCTTGGTCACACTCCTCATGGTTACAAAGCAGTTTGGGGAAGGGTTAAATGTAAAGCATTTTCAGGTTAAAAACAAAATATTCCTTGCTTTGTTTCTTCCCATATTGAAGAGGTTTATTTAGAAGCTGAGACACCAACAAAACAACAACAACAACAACAACCCAAACCCAAATAACCGAAAAAACCAAACTGGTCTATCTGATCAAAGTTAATTGTTGGGATCAGGTACACAATTTATGATTTATTCATCATGTGACCAAATATCTAATTCAAACTGTCATGTGTAATATGCATTAAATGAAGTCCTGGCAATATATCACAGGCATTTGTGACCTCAAGACTCAATTGTAAGATTGCCTTTTCATTACATTTTTAGTATAGTTCATCTATAAATCATAATTTTTCAGACAACAGTTTTCTGTCACATTGAAAATAGTCATGTTCACATGCATCAAATTCTGTGTCTACATGTAGCTTTATATAGTTTATAATAACTATTATATTTTATATTTTGAAATCTAAAATACTGATCCTGAAACAATGGAAAATTAAGGCCAATTTAGAATTACTTCACAACATTAGGTTCTATTTATATTTTAACTCTCTGAAAGAGGTTTTACTTTTCAATAAGCAATCTTATTATTGCATTAACAAACAATAATTATAGAGTTGGGTGCTTGGACAGAGACTTCCAATAAATTAAAAAAAACCACATGTCTGTACATATCACAATTTAAATCAGACATTTGAAGTAAGAGTTACAGTGTAAGTTGTGTTGAATTTCTTTAGGGGAGAAAAGGCACAAAAAAGCAAAGCAGGCAAATGAACAGATAATGGGATACTGCTGCTGCACATCAAGTTGTCCGGCACTCATAGCTTGGCTGGAAAATGAAGTCTTTGCAAGGAGTACATAAAAAGCTCTTGTATTGATTTAAAACTCTCCCTCTAAGGACACTTTGCATAACCACATGTAACCAATCAAATTGGTTTCTAGTCTGATTGAAACCATCTTCTCTGTATGATAGAGTGATGTAGAGTACAGTTATTTTATACAGTTATTTTATACCAATACCATCAATTATTTTTAAAACCCTGAAAATCAAAATATTTATTATCGTTACCTGTCTAAGCATTGCTTTAAATGCCATGAATCGAAGCCTCATTGTAAGAATTTCTCCAGCTTTGCCAAATGCGAAACCCTGTTAGAGAAAAAGTACAATGCTTAGTATAGTATTGTACTTATTGTTTGTGCTTATTCAATAAATATTTTAGATAAACTGCCTCTACAATGTCAAAGTAAAAAATATTGCAGTCCTGTTTGCAGAAAGCAAATGTAAAACCAGGTTTAATACACATAAGTACATAGTACAGACATTCAAATACTATTTTTGAAAAAAATATAGGGGAGCACAGCAATATTTCCCAGCACTGCTTCACCAGCATGCTTTAAGGAGAAGGTCACTAAACAACCCTTTGAACCCTTTGACTTCTTATGTCTGAGTCAATCTAAGTCAGATTTAAACAAGTAGCATTTAGGTAATTTATTTTAGATTAAAGACTTTGTAAGGCAACCTGAATTCATTGAAGTCAAATGCATCAGTCAAATTTAAAACATTATCTGAACATTTATAAACTGAGCAAACCTGTCACAGCCCTGTACTACTCAGCCTTCTGCACCCAAGGCCTTTTTTTCTTGTGCAACAAGGCAATTCCAGAAACAAACCAGGCTTCTGCAAGAGACTGTTTATGCTGCTGTCCCAAGTGCACTCTATTATTTCACTCTGTGGGCTCATTTAACAGATAAAACTATACCAAAGTGTTCCTAAATTATAAACTGGAATATTTATGAAAATGATTACTACTTTTTTTCTCTTTAAGTGGCACTCCTGTAGCAGGTACAACCCTTAGTATTTCAGCAGGAGGAACTGAACATCAGTCAGGTGAGTGTTACCTGACAAATTGGGCCTGGGACTCTTTGGGGAGCCTCACAGGAGAAATATGGGATGTTCCCTTGGACAAGGAAAGGGTTAGGGAAGTAAAAAACTGGATAACAAAGGCAGGAGACTGATAGATTTTTCAATTGCTAACAGATTCAGATATGGAAGCTTGAGGGTGAGAAGGGGGAAGTTCGGATGTAAGGGCTGGAGAAGTTGCCTGTTGGCTGGCAATGGAAAAAGGGTGAGAAAATCCAGAGTTTTGTGCTGAGAAGTGTCTGACTGATGAATAAGATGGGAATTTCTGAAGTTAAGAGGTCTAAATAGGTTCAAAAGACTCTTAAGCATCTCTAGGTCAAAAATGTTTCAGACAAGACACATCTAGAACATAAATACAGGTTCTGGTTTGAGTTGGAGACATATTATGAGGATGCAACTTTTTACTATATTTCAGGACTGGTTTCTAAAACATGACAAAAAATTATAATTTTTTAATAAGGGTGAAATAATAAAACATACCTGAAAAAAGAAAGTAAAAAAGGAAATTATCCCAAGTAATAAAAACAGCAGTGAATATAAGTTGCTCTGTCTTCTTAACACCTCCTTGTCAGTCTCTGAAAAAATCTATAAAATAAAATTCGAAACAACATTTTTATAAAATTAACTAACAATTTAAAATACTCTTATCTTTCTCAGTAACCTTTTTTGGTAGTCAATTGCATTCATATGAAATTTGATCATATGTTACACAATATTTAATGTATAACAAGCATATTTCAGGTTGTAGCAAGACTTCCAGCATTTTGTAAATTTCATATAATTTTTCAGATTTTTCCAAGAGTGCTTCATCCACAGCTTCATTGTGAAGTGATTGTTTTTAACCTAATTTTATTAGAAATAAATATTCTGGGCTTAGAGTTTTTTGCTTTTTTACTCCAACTTACCCCTATAATTTCAGCAAATATGATAGAAAATGCAGGTTGTAAAGCTCCATTGATAATTGCACACAAGGTTCCAGCTACAAAGTATGGCCATTCAGTTTTGTTCAACTTCATAATTTTCAGAAATGAAGCTGGAGGTAGTTCTTCAGCCTAAAGAACATGAATTGCGTTAGGACAAACATTAGTGTATTTGGAGAAATATGGAGAAAAGGAGAGATTAATAATCAATTTCCTATTCCCAGAATCTAGTCAAAAATGTATAGTTTTTAATAAAATGAATAAGTGATTGCACTCTTTTTTTTTTGTTGTTGTTGTTATTCTAACACAAGGAAGGAAGATCTGTACACTCCATCTACAGCTCTTGTCCTTTTATATTAGTTTACCCATATCATTTTTGTTGGTGATACTTTGGTATTGGTCAGTGATGACTGAACTACTCCTTCTGGGCATATTGCTGTGTGTAATCCATGGCTTGATTAATTCAAGTAATTGCTCATAAAACATTTTATAACAGCAAAATAATTGTAGTAAATATGAATGCAGTCATATTTTTTTGGGGTGGGGGGGAGTTTGTGAGTTTCTTTGTAAGAGTTGTTATGTTGGGCTAAATATTTTGTTTCTTATCCAAAATGAATGTTTAAGTGTTGGTATGATATGTAAATATATGTAAGTATATTTTAAAGGAAAATTATTTTAAATAATAAACTCATCATCTTTGATATAAATTTTTTAATTACCAGTTTATTTTTATTATCATTTCTGTCGAGACTAAAAGAGAAAGTTATGAATATTATCAGTCAAAGGCTATTTAGTATTTAAAAATTCTCATGTTTTTTTCATCCCTATCACATGCCTTCTTCTTGTACCTTTCTTCAGCAGGAGAATGAACTCAACAAACTTTGTTTAAAGGAATCAAGTTCACTAACAACTCTGCAAGATACTTACGGGTGAAGTTTTTTTCTCATCAGGACTATCACTTTGCTCTCCTGACTTTTTCAGGCTTCTCCGAGTCGATCGTCTTCTCAATCCTTTAGTTAAGGATTCTTCAAACTCTGGTTCAGGTTCACTGTTTTTGACACTACGTGCATTTTCATAATTTTCTGATGATGGAACTTCGGTTTCTATTGCCTAAAAGTGGGAAGAACATGATGCTAAGAGTAAATATGCATATATTACTTCAAACTTTCAAAATTATGAGGAAATCAAAGTAAAAGTGACTTTTTTCAGCTGAAAGAGATATGGAGGAAACAACATCTAATGTCTTTAGGAGATATGAAAATCTGTATAATATTTATTAGAGGTATATCATCAGAGCTTTAGTCATACATGAGTTCTGCATCTCTCATGAACATTCTTATAGTAAGTGGAGGACTGGGTGCTGAGAGTAGCTGCTCTTTTTTAATGAATTAAACAAAAAGTTTTAAATTGAGGGTAAACCCTTTGCATTCCTCTTGTGATCTTTTAGAATGAGTTCTTGGGGGTTTACAGTTTACTTATGAAGTGATAAAACATTACCACCTTTATGGCAGAACACACTTAATAATTCTTGACTTTAGATGGAATAAGGAAGTTCAGCATGAAACAAGTCAAAAAGAGATTCTGACTGAAAAATTAGAGCAGCCTGGAAAAGAGCCTTACCCTTGGTGGTACTTGTGCCAGTCTCTTTGAGAGAATAAATAAATGTCTACTCACCCCTGAGGTATTAGATGAAAACTCAATTCAAAGTTGCTTTCAACTTATGTTTCATTTTTTCCAGAAATTTATTATTCGTTACTGCCTTTTTGCACTACTAATAAAAAGACCTCTTTTTACTGGCTTTCAGTTTTTTATTTTCTTTCTTGTTTTTAAATTTTCTTTTCATTTTATATTTCCTCATTTTCCCCATATTCACATTTGTTTGGATACAAAGTTACTTTGAAACGAAGGTAACCAGGTGCATTCTCCCGCGAATTTAATTGGTCTGGTTAACCCCTTCAGTCTGACATACTGAGATGGCAGCTTCAGTTTCTTTAATGCCCATAGTGGTCATGCAGTAAAACAAAGGCCACAATGAAAATCTGCTGTAACTTAATGGTTACATTGGGATGTAAGTATAAAAGTATCTTGGTCTTCATTCAACAGCTAATACATTTTGGAAAATTATTATAATTTGCAATCTCTTTTTTCTCTTTATATAGGTTAAGAACATATTTTTGCGCTTGGTATAGCAGCATTATTTTCTTTTTTCCTCTATTCCAACACTTTTTTTTCTTTAGAAAGGAATTCAGTATTAAGGATTATAACTAAACAGCTTAAAATATGCATGCCCTATTCCTCCAGCATCAGCTACTGTATTTTACTTCTCATCAGACTAAGAAAAAGCAATAGAATAGCAAACTACTGCAGTTATCTGCTCTATATTAACTGCATAAAAGGAAAATGTAGAACAATCTTTTAAGTTTAAATACCTAGAAGATTAAAAATGTACTATCCTGGTTTTAAACAAGTCTTGTACCAAAACTAGTGGTCTCTGGAATTATTACTCTCCTTTCAAAGTACATGAGTTTTTTGCTGTTATCAAAATATGCTGCAGAATTTCTCACACTTCTGCTGAAATGCCTATGGGTGCAGAAAAAAGAAAAGGAGGCAACATCTAGAGACAAAAGTACCTGCATGTTAACAAGTTTGTGGTAGATTCCCTTTCTCTCAAGCAATTCAGCATGATTCCCTTGCTCTTTGATGACTCCACCCTCAAACACAGCTATCAGATCTGCGTTTCGGACTGTTGACAGTCGATGAGCCACCACAACTGTGGTGCGTCCTTCTCTTGCCTGAAAATAGCAATATTTAGTGTAAGTATTTACAAGTAAATGCAAAAACTGTTCATCTTCATAGCAGAGTTGAATAGGACCTAAAAGAAACATTAAAATTGTTCACAGAAAAATATAACTTTCAAAAAAAATTAAAAACATATTTCAATGAGTTCCTTAAAACAGAAATATAATTTAAAGCTTTAAATTTAATATTAGAGATCATCTTCCACTGTGGCACATAAATACATCAAATTTTTATCAAAAATATCAAAACAAAAATCTCAATATATAAAATTTTAGAATGTTACAAACCTTAATTCTTTTAAAGGTAGAATTTTTTCTGTTTAGGCCCATAGTTGCCCACTTAAACCTTAAAATCCATGGAGAATTTATACTCAGAAACATCAGAAAATATGTTACA
The DNA here is from genome assembly GCA_027886175.1 of Phylloscopus collybita. Taxonomy (NCBI): domain Eukaryota; kingdom Metazoa; phylum Chordata; class Aves; order Passeriformes; family Phylloscopidae; genus Phylloscopus; species Phylloscopus collybita. The sequence continues at coordinate 20,210,344 of JAJNNQ010000002.1, forward strand.
TTCATTTTTAAAGATATCAGTGTTTTAGGCTCCAAGTTATTTCTAACTCAAGTGACTACAATAAAAAATAAAACTCTCTACAGTTTCATGGAATTTTATTTCAACTAAGTACCTTTCTTTGGATGTTTATAAGCATAACACACTTAATGTTTCAAACATCACAGCTTGTCATTTAATTATGTGGCTGTTTTAAAGTGATCAAGCAAATTTTAGTTTAAATAATCAAAGTAATGATCCCAAGCAGAGGAATTCTGTTGGAACCTGGATGGAGTTCATCTTCAGTGATGTCCCTCAAGAGGTCCATACTGGGACCCGTAGTATTCAATATCTTCATCACTGATACTGATAAATAGGACTGAGTGCACACTTGGCAAGTTTGTGGTTGACATCAAGCTGAGAGGTGCAGTTTATTCCCTTGAGGAAAGGGATGGCATTCAGAAGGTCTCTGACAGGCCTGAGGAGCAGGCCCAGGAGAACCACATGAAGCTCAACAAGGACAGGTGACTGACAACAATATGAATGGCAGTAAGACATAATGGGCGAGGATGGTGTTTACACCAAGAAAACATTGATTTAAGCTTAATAATGCAGAAAATATGATTCCATCTTCTAATTTGGAATAAGATTTCTCTCTGCAATACCTGCAGGAACTCAAAAAATCTCTGTATAAAAAATATTTGCCAAATTATTGTTTGCATTTTGTGTTTTTATGTGTCTCTATTTTCAACAAAAGATCAGGAAAGAAGTAAATATTAGGCTCCTGCTTACATGCATCATTTTAAAACATTACTGACCTTGTCCAGTGCTGCCTGCACAATTGATTCACTCTCAGTATCCAAAGCTGATGTTGCCTCATCAAGCAGAATAATTTTAGGATTACGAACCAGAGCTCGGGCAATTGCTATTCTTTGCTTCTGGCCTCCACTGAGCTGTGCACCTCTTTCTCCAACCACAGTTTCAAACTTCTATGAGGCAAACACATGTATTGAAAACACTCAGTGATACAGTCCTTCCACTAAAGGTGCCAGAAATGCCAGGAACATCTCCTCCTTTCTCTACAGGAATAAACACCTACTTGGATAAACCTGACTAATCATTTGTATTCCTGGAATTCTAGTAGTTCCTCAAATGACAGCCAAATCATTGCCTGAAGATATAAAATTAACGTTATTCTCAAAAGTTATGAGGAAACTGCATAGCTCTGCATATTCACAGGTCCAGGGATAGCTTCCTGTCTTAACAAGCATTCCTTCTGAGATATTTGGCACAAGAAGGTTTAGAAGAAATTATTTCAGCAGGAGAGCTGATCTGCTTACCTTGGGTAGCTTCATGATGAAGTCATAAGCATTTGCCTCCTTGGTGGCTTTTTCAATGTCCTCCATGGTGACATCCTCGCGGCCATAACGAATATTTTCTGCAATAGTCGTGGCGAAGAGCACGGGCTCCTGATTCACCACACCGATAACCTCCCGCAGATACCTTACATTTAAGGTCCTAATATCCTGCCCATCAATGGTTACCTGAACAAAAGAGAACAGACAAAAACTGGTTACCATGTGTTTTGATCAAGGAACATCTCTCTCCACGCCAGCATGTGCTGTTTTAGGGGAGACTTCACCATCTCATTGGAAAATTAACAAAAGCAGTGAGGCTGGAATGAGGCTTTCAACATGTGTGACATGCAGAGCAGTCATCTCACTTGAGGTCTTACCATGCCTTCCTTAGGATCATAAAATCTCTGGATGAGCTGAACAGTTGTACTTTTCCCACAGCCACTGCTGCCAACCAGGGCCACTGTCTGGCCACAATTAATCTTGAGATTCAAGCCCTTCAGTATCTGTCCATATAAGAAGGTTGGTCAAAAACATAACAGTATTTAGAAATCTCAAGGTGAATTTCAAAGACTAGAATAACCTTCATATTTCTAGCAGAATCTGGTAAAAATTGAAATTTATAAACATGTGGCTTTAGATTTTGCATAACTGATGACTTCAACTTAATTTTCTTTATAATTACATCACAATTGGTTCAGTATCAATGTATTACACAACACACTTCAAAATTACCTGTCTCATGAAGTGGTATTGTTATAATAATTACTATGATATTAATATTATTATATTATTATATTTATTTTATATTATTATAATAATATAATATAATATAATGTTTTATTTTGTATATTATATTAAATATATTATTTATATTATTTTATTAATATTATTATAAATAATACCACTACTACTCATAAGTAAAATATAATATAGAAACAATATAGTGCAAAATTTCTGTACTATGTTGCCTCACCTTTTTCTTTAATACATCATGCAGACTACAGGGAAGCTATGTAAAAGTCATGGTTAAAAGCTGAGTGTATTTCCTTTCTCCCTATCAAAAGTAAGAAAGGTCACTTCTTCAAGGTCAGTGAAGGTAAGGAAGGAAATAGCTACGTAGTGCAAAGACACTCTCCACAGAAATATTTTCAGGAATGATTCATATGTTGTCTATCATCACTGCATTAAGATTCTGAATATATGATAGTGCTTTAAAAAGGAAACTTATTCTCTGTCTAGACAAATACAGATTCTGATCTCTATTCCATATATAGCAAATCCTTGCTGGAGCTGTTTTCCTTTCTTTCTGGTTCAGACACAGTCATAACAGAGCTGCACTGCAATTATTTAAAACTTATTGTCTCATTATTACTACTATACACAAACACTTGAGTTAGGGTTGTAAACAGATTCTGATAGAAATATATATTTACGTTTTTTTGCATAGGCACACTAACTAGAGCTTTAGACAAAAAATTATTCAGGAAACTTAGCATGTTTACCTAGGGTGGAAATAAATCTAGCTAAAATCACTGTGATGACAAGGTAGTTTTACATACATTAGAGAATCAATCTGAAAATGTTAAATTTTCAACAAGTTAGTTTATAAAAATCATTATTCTTAATGATTTTTTTTTTTAACACATAATCCATATTTGAACTGTAAAATATATAGAAAGTTTCAATTACAGTACCTCAACATCTGGTCTGGATGGATAATTGAAATAAACATCTTTGAATTCTACGTCCCCTTTTATGTGGTCTGGTTTGTAACCTGTCTCTGAATAGCTGTCAATCTGAGGTTCCTGTGAAAATAAAATTTAAAAAACCACATTTTTTCTTTCATAAAGAAGTCCTTGAGTCTGCCATTATTCTGCAGAAATATCAAACGCATTTTTTAAGTAATTAGGTGAGATTTCTGAAAGATCTAAATTGCACAACATTTTCCTCCCTCACTGCTACATTGATGATATGCTCATGCAAGAATACTTTTAAAATTTTTCCATTAAGCTTTTGTGTGAATTTAGTTCCTGTCTTCAAAAAGAAGAGTCTCTTACCTTCAGAAGTTGTTTTGAAATGATAATGAGGGCAAAGATACTCACATTGTCTATTATATTAAAGATGGTATAGGCAGCTCCTCTTGCACTAGCGAATGCCTCTATGCTTGGAGCAGTCTGTCCAATACTGAAAGCTCCAATCAATACAGAGAAAAACACCTGAAAAAAAGTTTACAGATGCATATTTTCATTCTTCTTTAAGCAGCAAATTTTATTTATTTATTTATTTACATTACATATTTTTGAGTAGGGACGTTCCATGTCTGTTAATGGAAATTTAAGGAACCTAGAATTAAAGAAAAACTGAAAAGGTCTCTCTTAAGCAGAGAAAAACATTAAGAAAAGGGCTTTCTAATGTTCAGACGAGAACTGAGAAGCTGTACAACATTAATTTTGCAAACATACTGGAGAAAACGTGAAAAAAGTGACTCAGATTTTTTAAAATCTATGACAGAAAATTTAGAATTGCACTTGATGTCTCAGGATTTATTGCACTAATTCATTTTTTGGCGTAACACCAGAAAGTGTATTACATATCTTCCAACAGAACAACAACAGATATGCAAAACACTATCACTCTGCTTTCAAAGAGACAGTGAAATAGAAGTATAGAAACCCAAGTTCTTCATCACAAAGTAATAAAGGATCCCTTCTTCAATGAAAGAGAGGGAAGTGCAAGCAAACAAGAAACAGCAGCAGAAGAAAAAAAATTAACATTTTTCTCAGAATAGCACAGTTTATTGCCTTCAGTTAGTATCAAAACAAAAGCAATTAAACTACACTGCTCAGAGATCATAACAGCCATAGTAGTCAGAGCAAAGTCTGCCACACCCATCATCTTGAACAGGGGTTATTCACAGATTTTACACGTTGTAATCATCTATGTTATAAAAACATCGTTCGGTGAACTACAACAAAGACATTTTGCAATAGAATTTGCAAATACTTGAATAGAATAAATTACACATAAGGTCATGAACTTCACTGAGAGGTTCCATATGCCAACCTGTACCAAAGGTTCAAAAGAGCCAAGAACACATAACAAAGACATTTTTCACAAACTTCAATGATTCATAAACGAAACAGGTAGTTAAAAAAAAAAAAAAAAAAAAAAAAAAGCACCGTGCACCTGGGTGCATTTCACCATGGTTAACAAAGTAATTCTTTTTACCCCATTTATTTCATATTGCACACAAAATTAGAATGGTTTCCACATCAAGAGAAGAGTAAGTTATGACTTAGGTGTTACTGTCTTCTTCCTTCAGTTAGATAGTGACATATTTCCTAATCACAACTATATTTTTATCCCCCTCAATTTCTAAAAATATTGAGAAGTGATTCCAAGCTCTTATGGTGCAAAATATAAGCAAAACATTAAGAAAATTATCTACTTAGACAACACAACAGCTAAAAAAGCATTTGTTTATACATCCTGAAAATATATTCAGCCCTCTGAAAGCAAATAGCAACTAGAAAGAGTATTGTACTTCAGTTTTTGATTGAACTATTTCTATATCAGTCTGACCTTATGAAAATCAGAAAATATATAGGAACGGTTGAAAATCATATATGTTTAATTTGGGTTCATATTGATTTTGAGATCCTATACAAACAACATGTAGGCTTTTGTGGTGAGAATCTTTTTGTTAAGAACAGATGCTACTTTGCCAATGTTGGGACATAATTCTCATCACAGTCAAATAAATTCCCATTGAACACTTTGATGTTTGTTCTTTATTATTTCTCACTTTTACTGAGAATTTACTCATTAATACTTACTGTGAGAACTTTGCCAATAGTGTAATCATCAGTTAAGATCAAAGTAGTTCCATACCAGAATGCCAGTGCATATGATGCATATATCAGTAAGAAGGCAGCACCCATAGAAATATTAGCTGTAATAGCCTTTTTTATTCCAATCCGTTTAGCATCTTCTAAATTTTTATGGTATCTGGAAGAAAGACAAAAGTTCAAAAGAGACTCACACTTGTACCATGGCAGACACCACAAAATCTGGATGGATTAGAAAAAGAATGTATACAAAGTACAGCAGTTAAGTACATAAACTATCTAACCCTAAGACTGTATAAAGGTAAGCTCCTAGTCAGGCATGGACTTTCTAAGGTAACCCCTAAAAATGCCAACATAAGTCAATTTTATACATAGAAATAAAAGGACATTGCAGGTCAGGGACTGGTGTTTATGTTGCTTAAATAACCTGCAGATCAGTGAACTTTGATTGATTGTCAACTACTCAAGATAAAAGGTTAAAATATATCACAAGATCTATATTTTACAGTGTAGCAGAAATAGAGATACTGTTGGTTAGCACCCTCACAACTACTGAGTAATCAGATTAGATTACCAAGGTTATCATCATCTCTTTGCAGAGCTGGGTCTTTTTTTTTGTCTAAAGCTCTCACAGTAAGATATTTGAAGTGGGGTATTCAAACTGCTTTTAATGCAGAGACAACATATCAACTCTAGAAAAATAACTAATTGTCTTTCAACATGTAGCAAACCTTGCCTCTAACAATCATTCATTAACTAAAAATGCAGAAAGCACAAGACTTTCAACAGAAAATACACAAGAAAATCTCAAACTATTTGAAGTGAGTATTTTAAAATTCATTGATGAAAGCAAATATTGTTCTTACCTTTTAATTTCTTTTTCCTGTCCTCCAAAAGCTATTACAGTACGGATTGCTGCCAGAACTTCTTCTGCAACAGCACCTGCTTTTGCATATGCAGCTTGTTCTTTGTCAGTGAAAGCAGAGAGAACCTAATACAGAATCAAATATTTTTACATATGAAAACCAGAATAAGCTCAAGCACTCATAATGGCTTTTATCACAGTTAGTATCTTCCAATATGAAGCCTTTTGACTATATTAGCCATGAGTGCAGAATGTCCAATATCCAAATTCTTAAGTATGCTGTGAATTCAATCAAATTATTCCACATTACACATTGTAAACAACTAAGGCCTGGACTTTCCACTCTGCTTTCACCCAGTGCAAGAGATAAGAAGAGTATTCATAGTGAGCTGGTGTGGTTCTCCCCAGGTGGACCTCCTTAGCTTATTCTCACCTCTGGCTACCTAAGCCAGAGAGCCCTATAGCTTAGACTGTGAAGACGTGGCCACAGTCTGTGAAGACTCAGCCAGTTGCCATACATGGCACATACGTCTCTAATCCTACCTTTTCTGCAATATTCTCACTCAAGACAGTGAAAGCCTTCTTGAGTCAGATCTTGAAAGATCTTTGAAATATAAGGGAAATAATATACCATAAAAATCAGAAGACTTTAAAAATGTAAGTCACTCTAGTCCCATGGAAATTTGGTCATTCCCTCATCTAGGTCTGTATAGAATTTCTTACCAAATCTGTTAACAACTATAAAAAAACTGTGCCTGAGATGAAGGGTTTTTGCCAATTTATTTTCTTATTTTCCAGGAGGTGCAATTATTCCTTTCAGGAGGAAAGAAGTACTTATACAGATGTAAGTTAAAGAGTTACAGGTGTGATTCTACACAAATATCTTGCTTCCTTCTCTGTATGTACTCTATTAGCAGAAACAGCTTCAAATCAATCAAGTCTGCTCAATCTATGGGAATTATAATATTCAAGTTACAGAGAATTATTGAATTGTAGAATGACCTTGGAAGGGATCTTAGAGATACCTAGTTCCAACACATTCTAATACTGGGACTTACAGATACGTAGATTTATTTCATTATCTGTCATTAATATAAAACCTGACACTGTATGTATGTTATCTTACCTTTGCCCAGAGGGCTGCTGAAAGTCCCAGGACAGGACTAACTGCTAATATTACAAGGGTTAATTTCCATCCTCTTATGAGACCAACAATAAATCCTGTCACAAATGTTGTCAGTGCTTGAACAAGCAATCCAATCTTGTCACCTATTCCTTCATTAATCTTGGAGACATCACTGAAAAACAAATTAGAGAGAGGAAGAAAAATGTAGAAAGCACAAGGAAGGTTTACAGTTTTGTTACGTGTGGAAGACAATCTTTATTATTCAATTACTGCTCCCAATAACAGTTCTGTTCATGGTAAAGGATTATGTAGTGTGGCCAAGGAAAATTTCATATTTCTTGTGAAACTGTAATGCTATAAACCTGCTTTTCCCTGAAAAAGTTGAAATTCTTTCAGTAGTGCAAAACCATTCTCATTTTAATTCCAAATTTTTGACCTGTTTGGTACTTGTGGGCTATTTGGAAATAAAAGATAAAGGCTTTCATATATGCAACATTATGTAGTTAAAGCTGTTCACATTGCTGGGCTGAGTCAGCACCTTTTTCAGTCCTCAGTGTGCCCAGAAATGAACTGTTTTCTCTTCATGGGGGTAATACCATAGGCTGGGCTTTAGTCATCCTTGGAGTTCAAGGGAACTTAACAAAATGCTTTTCTGACATCTTTGTGACAGTCCTGTATCAGAAGTACTAAAAATTCTGTCCCTGGAGAGGCTCCATGAAGAAATTTGAAAACTTTGCTTCGAAGTGAAATAATTTAATTCAAAAATAAAAATTTCTAGGTCCTGCATGTTTAACAAGATAAAATAACATTGGGAAAGGTATAGTGTACTTACTCTAGAAGACGAGTGTTAAGTTCTCCCACATCATTTACATCAAACCATCCAATTTCCTGTCTCATAATTGCATGAAAAAATTTTTCTCTAATTTTTTTTATTTGCCGACCTGCTGCTAAGGTCCAGAATGAAGTCTGAATATAAGCAGCAAGAAGAACACCAGCTGCTATTCCAGAATAGTAGTATGCATATCTGTAAGAAAAAAAAAAAAAAAAAAAAAAGGGGGAAGATTCTCTGAAATCAGGTTAAAATTGCTTTAATTACCTTGCTGGTGTAAATTTAGCATGACGCTTACTTTTTTTGTTTGACCTGAATTAGAATTTATATATTTATACTAACACTTCGCTGTAAAACTTTCTGAGTTTTCCATGAATGGAAATTTAAGGTCAGAATTACCTTTTTAAAAATTTTTATTTAGTAGGTATTTTCTCATGGGATTCTTTTAGAACTGTATTTCTGATACAATACCCTTTTCACTTAAATGTGTCCCGCCCAAAAACTGCCTAGCATTTCTAAGACACATAGACAGACCATATCACATATATCTATATTATACATACATTTAAATCATAAACATGGCTGTCTATGTAAATAAATAAATGCATGGATGCATCAAACATTTCCTGATCTGAGAATACAGCATTACTATATGTACATATAGTGAAAGCAAATGCCATTAGATCAGAAATTCTTTGGCTCTTTTATTCGTAATTGATATTTTATTTTTACATTAATTCAGCCCTGTGCTATGAGCAGGGTGTCAAATCCAAACCAGGAGCATGTGAACCACAATATTTCTCAAACTGGAAGTAAATCTGAGTCACTGAGTAAATTTTTAGACTGTTTAAGAAGAATAAAATCAATTTTGATTTGATGAAGAATTGACGTCAGAATCAGTTATAATTGAACTTACACCAGAACTGAATCAAAAAAAAAATGGATTTCATTTGTAAGACTTGTTAACTTAATAGATTTCATTTGCAAAACACAACCAAAATCAATGATTAAATATTCACGATGTATATTACCTGTAATTATAAGGATAATGTATCTACATAAAAGTAAACCATTAGCAAAAACCTTGACTCATGACCTTTTCTGAACTCTTGTGATCTTCACTGTTTTACTAAGTTATGCCTACTGATTTTATAGAACTTTAACATGAAACTTGGCAGGAGCAAACTGCAGGAATCTGTGTGCAAATACTCTGCTCTAAGAGAGGATGGCTCTAAGAGAGGATGGCTTTACAAATCAAACTTCTCAAATTTTATTCCAGTCTTTCTTGTGGCTATAGTATACCGTTTAGTTAGGGACTTTGAGGCTATACTCATTATGAAATTCACTTAATCAAAACAGTTTAATAAAATCAGGTTAATGTCTAACAGAATGCTGGTTAGTTGAATATTGACCTTAATCACATTCAGCTCCATTAAAACTCCACAGACAAAAAATAAAAGCCTCTCAAACTAAACCCAAGAACACTGATTTTGAATTCAGCAGTAATTACTTAAGACAATTACTTTATGATGTTACATCACCTCAAAGAATTGATTTATGCTTGGACTTTGTTTACTGACAAATCATATCCAAAGGGATTCATGTCTTTGCCAGATTCCATGCTGATGAAATATATTCTGTAAATTCACTGCTGCAACTTATCAGAGAGTAAATGAACACCGCATTGTAAAATGATTGTTCCTCTTTTGAGAAATAGTTGGAGTTTAGACAAAGTGTTTGGGTAACAATCTTGACTTGAACACACCTGTGTGAGAACTCTGTCCTTGCAAACAGTTTCTATCATTATTTGACCTGCTGGCAGGCATTCTAGAGAAACAAGGAGTTGGTGCCAAGAACCTCATCACACCAGTGAAAATGCCAACTCAATGCTCTGTCTAGAAATTTTGGAAAAGGACAGCTATTCCTGTGCTGCTAATAATACATTTATCAGTAAACAATTTGTTTCCAAAGAGAAACTAGGGCAGCTTTTCATTCTTGCTTGTACTTTCAAAGTAATTTGTGGTGATTTGACCCTGGCTGGATTCCAGGTGCCCACTGAGGGTACTACCACTTCCCTTCCTCAGCTAGACTCAGAAGAGAAAAATATAATTCAAGGCTCGTAGGTCAAGATAAGGACAAGGAGAAATCACTCAACAACTAAATAATGGGCAAAAAATTTCTACAATTTCATATGTAGCAATTTTTAGTAACTGTTTTTAAAGTTCTTTTAGAATAAACACAAGACAGACTTTGAAAATGTTGTGCAACTAGGCATCAGGCATCATCTGTGTTTACTAAACACAGAACAGTTAAGCTAACTTCACCCATGCACACACTATTTAGTTTGCAATTCTGCCTTCCAATTTGTTTTCAAAGCACTGGGAACAAGTATATTCCACTGAATCTTTGTAGCCATTGCTTACATTCATGTCAGAAGCTGACAGAAGTCTTGTAGAAGCAAGAAACTCTCCCATAAAGCGTAATTGCCAATTCCCTGTCAATTAATTCTCATTACATTCCAGTTCTTAATTTCTAAGAAACAGCCTCTCCTAACTTGTTCATTTATTTTATGGTAAAGAGTTGTTTGGGTATGTTTTGGTTTGGATTTTCTTGGTGTAAATAGTCATGGGTTTTTTAATTAACTACTGAATCTAAGTAAGTTTACAGTCCACTGTTACCCACAATTTAATGCACTTTGATATAAAACAGCAAGAGTTACTACAGAAAATGCCTTATCTCCTCTTCAAAAGAGACAATTGTTTTGAAGAGTACATCATACATTTTTCAATATCTAATGAGGAAGAGAGTTCAACCTGACGAAAAGAACTTGAAGTGGTACAAGAAACACACAAACTTTAGATATCCTTAAACCAGATGTATGGACAATGGTTAATAAAGCCTCTTAACAAAACACATTTATTAGCAGCTTATGTTTTTTCTTATTTGATCTTTTCTTTATGGAGTTTTGTAGCAGAAGCACCTACTGGCTATTGTCTTCTGCTCTTTCCTGCACTAGAATGCTAATTTAAGGTAGTATATAATCTAAATCTGCATTTTCTACAGTCTAGCTAGTTTCAAAGAGTTACAGAATTGTATAGGTTGGTAAAGACCTTTGAGATATTTGAATCCAACCATTAACTAAACACTGCCAAGTCCATCAGTAAAACATGCCCCTCAGTCTCACATCCACAAATCTTTTAAATACCACAAGGACTGGTCACTCAACTGGTTCCCTGGACATCGTGTTACAGTGTTTGACAACCCTTCCACAAAGGTATTTTTTCTAACATCTAACCTCCCCTGGCACAACTTGAGACCATTTCCTTTTTTCCTGTTGCTTATTAGCTGGGAGAAGAGACCAAACCACATCTTGCTACAATCTTTCAGGTACTCATAGAGAGTGATTTAGCTGAACTTAATATCTGACTATTTTTTGTCATAAAAATTACTCTATAAAATCAGAGGAAGCGAAGAAAGAAGGAAGGCAATGTATATTTCACTGGGATGCAGAACACCCCTGAAAAGTGTCAGGTTGCATCAGAGCAAGAGATTACAGGAAAATTGTTGGGAATACCTGGGAAGATTGAAGAATCTTCCCAGGGTCTCAAATAATCCCTTGTGCTAATCTTTAGTTACATATATTATTAAATCATTGCTATTTTGTTGTTTAAAGAGTGCAAAACATCCTTGAGAGAAGAATAGCTTGACCAGAAATTTGTGGCTACATTAAAAAAAAGAAGAGGAAATATAAATTTTTAATTACCTTGTCATATCTTCTTCCAGCTTGTCAAGCATACCTTCTGTGAAATTCATTGAAATGTTTCCTTGGAAAGGAAGAGAAGAAAAATACTTTTAATAGAGCAAGATTTAACAAATTAGTTTTCCTGCATGCTGTTCAGTATATCTGGAGTTGCTACATCTCCTTTTGTATCAAGTTCATTTGAAAGAAAGGAGAAAATTTTAATGCACATGAATGAACGTTATTAATACAGGGTTAGTCATAACTCCACTGACTACAAAACTACATCACTGTAATTTGAGATTCAAAAGTCTTCCTGAGCATATAAAAATAGAAGAACAGAATGGTTTGGGTTGGAAAGGGCCTTAAGGGGTTCATCCATTTCTAACCCCCCTACCATGGAAAGGGACACCTTCCACTAGACCGGGTTGCTCAGTGCCCCATCCAAGCTAGCCTTGAACACTTCCAGGTATCAGGCATCCACAACATCTCTGGGAAACTTGTTCCAGTCTCTCATCACACTCATGAGTGAGGAATTTCTTCCTGATGTTTCATCTAAATAGTCCCTCCTTCAGTTTAAAGCCATTACCCCTCATTCAGTTACTACAGGTTGTTATAAAAAGTCATGCTCCAGGTCTCCTGTAGCCCTGTTTCAGGTACTGAAAGGCTGATATAAGGTATCCCAGGAATCTTCAGGATGAACAGCCTCAGCTTGCTCACCTCATAAGGGAGGTGCTTCAGCCCCCTGATCATGTTCATGGCTCTCCTTTTGACTTACCCCAACAGGTATCTTTCTTATTCTGGGGGATCCCAGAGCTGGATGCAGCACTCCAGAGAGATGTAGAGAGGGTAGAATCACCTCCCTCCATGTGCTGGTCACAATTCTTTTGATGCAGCCCATGATATTACTTCCTGGGTTGCAGTGCTGGCTCATGTTGAGCTTCTTGTCAACAAACACCTTCAAATCATTCTCTTCAGGGCTGCTTTTGAACTCTTTTTCTCCCAGCCTGTATTTGTGCTTGCAATTTCCACAACCCACATGCAGGACCTTGCACTTGGTCTTGTTGAACTTCATAAGGCTCCCAGAGGCCCACAGCTCCAGCCTGTCAAGATCCTTCTGGAAGCACCCCCTCCCTCAAGCATGCCAACTGCACTGCACAGCTTGGTGTCATTGGCAAACTTGCTGAGGTTGCACTTGATCCCACTGTCTATGTCATTGACAAAGCTGTTAAATAGTGTCATGCCAATACTGACCACTGAAGAACCCACTCATCACTGGTCTCCACTTGGACAACTCTTTGAGTGTGGCCCTCCAATCAATTTCTTATCCACCAAGTGATTCATCCATCAAACTCATGCCTCTCCAATTTACTGAAAAAGATGTTGACTGGGACAGTGTCAAATGTTTTGCAGATAGTCCAGATAGATGATATCCAAACTCTTCCCTACACACCAAATCAGTAACCCGGTTGTAAAATCATATTTCATAATTGTCAGGCATTATTTGCCTTTAAAAAAAGTCATGTTGGTAATCATCAACCATCTCCTCATATTCCATGTGCCTTAGCATAGTTTCCAGGAGGATCTGCTTCATGATCTTGAAGTGAGATTGACTGGCTTGGAGTTCCCTGGGTCTTCCTTTTCCCCTTTTTAAAAATGAGGGTCATGTTTCTCCCTTTTTCAGTCAGTGGGAACTTCATCAGACTGCCATGACATCTCAAATATAATGGACAGTGGCTCAGCAACTTAATCTACCAGCCCAGGTCCCAGGCCCCACAGATGCATCTCATCAGCACCTCTCCTCATTGGACTTGTGCACCTCTAGATGCCTTAGATATTCTCAAACTTGATATTCTCCTACAGCAGGCAGTTCTTCATTCTCCCAGTCCCTGCCTTTCCTTTCTGTGATTTGGGCAGTCTGCCTGGAACACTTGCTTCAAGACTGAGGCAAAAAAAAATCATTGAGTTCCTTGGCCTTTTGCATATCTAAAGTAACCAAGTCTCCCATTTCCTTCTGGAGCGGGCCCACATTTTCTCTCATCTTCCTTTGATCACTGACCTACCCTCTATAGAAACTTTTCTTGTTGCCCTTGACATCCCTGGCCAGATTTAATTCTATCAGGGCTTTAGTTTTTCTAACTGGATCCCTGGCTTCTTGGACAAGTACTCTGTATTCCTCTCAAGCTACCTTTCCTTGCTTCCACCCTCTCCAGGCTTGCTTTTTTGTGTTTGAGTTTGTGTCCTGCAGGTCTCCTGGTGTTTCTGCCTGACTTCTTTGTTGGAATGTATTGCTCCTGAGTTGGAGGAGGTCATCCTTGAATAACCAGCTTTCTTGGGCCCCTCTTCCCTCCAAGGTTTTATCCCATGGTACTCTCCCAAGTAGGTCCTTGAGGAGGTCCAAGTCTGCTCTCCTAAGCTTCTAGATAGTGAGCTTTCTGTCCTCCCTCCTCGCTGCCCTGAAACTCCACCATTTCATGGTCACTGAAGCCCAGGCTGCCCTTGAAATTCACATCCCCCACCAGTCTCTCCTTTTTAGAAAGAACAAGACCCAGCGTAGTAGCTCTCCTCATTGGCTCCTCTGTCATTTGAAGTTATCATCAACACAGTCCAGGAATCTCCTGGATTGCTTCTGCCTGGTGTTGTTCCTCCAGAAGTTATTGGGGTGGTTGCAGACCCCCATGAGGACCAGGGCTTGTGAATGCAAGGCTGCTCCAGTCTGTAGAGGATCTTCTCTGCTCGGCCATCCTGGTCAAGCACCCTATCAGAGGTTCCCACTACAGTGTCCCCCCAGCCATAGTGTAACTTTATTACAATGAACATGAGCTACTGATTTGCATCATAGTATATAGCATTGTGGTTTCTGACATCAGCATCTCCTGTCAAGATGTGTGAATCTTCCTGTCTCTTTTGTAAATATGAACCATTGTTCTTGTCATAGTGGATATATTCTTACCTGTAAAATTTGTGTCTCCAGAAGCAACAAAACTATCAGTCATATCACCAAAAATTATCATCGCAAAAGGGAGACTGCTTCCATGGGCTACTGCCAGCAGAGTGCCTAGTATCATTAATAATTTATCTGACCAGCTGGAGTATCGAAACTGTGAGTGAGAAGAGAAATTCATTCTAACTGTTGCATTAGAATGCTAACATAATGCTATGTCTACAAAGTCAAGAAAGTAAAGAAAAAGCCATCAACTGAACACCTGCTGATGCAAAACTATGATGTTAGCTCTTTAGAAATACAGTTTAAAAACAATTTAAATGTACAGGAATAAATCCATTCTATATAAACACTTCTACGCTATAAACTCTCAAAACCAGAGAGATGTGCCATTTAAATGCACTAGTGTCTGCATCTGGGTAAAGAAGACCATAGGAAAATAAGACATAAGAAATTTACACTTTTTAAATTTGCCATTTAAAGGTCAAATTATAAGAATTTTTAATGGCATTGACAACTAAGGCAATAATTGCTTTTACTGTAAATTCATTATTATGCAGTCAGAAAAATTGTTCCTAATGTACCATAGACATAATAAAAATGTATTGAAATATTATATCTGATTGCCATTGAACTTAATACAGTTTCAGCTCATCTATTACAA
This sequence comes from Phylloscopus collybita, assembly GCA_027886175.1. Taxonomy (NCBI): domain Eukaryota; kingdom Metazoa; phylum Chordata; class Aves; order Passeriformes; family Phylloscopidae; genus Phylloscopus; species Phylloscopus collybita. The sequence continues at coordinate 20,225,693 of JAJNNQ010000002.1, forward strand.
AATCATTGGTTTTATTCTGTACTGTAAGATACTAAGTTTACTGATGTAAATTATAGTTGCATGATGTAATTGTACAAGTGTAAACTGATATAGCAAAGCAAAGAAATTGGACACAGCCACCATCATGTACTATAGTTTCATGTCTGTTATTTGCAGTGTCATTGCTGTGTATTACACACACTAAACCTACAAAATATAAAATATTTCAATATAACTAAAAGAGGACCTAGGTTTTACTTGATTAAATATTAAAATGTTGTCTTTAAAAAACATACAGGAAATTTTAAAGAATCTGGAACTTTTTAGTATACAATTCTTAATTTTAATTTTCATCAGTGGCATGGAATTGCCCTTTACTGCTGACTCAGGTGATTGAATAGTAACTCATGGGGATAATTAGTGTGATTAGTTCCTGACTGGTAATTTAGAGGACAAGACCACAGTCATTGTAGGTATATAGCCACCCTTCTCATTGTGTCAGAAGAAATGACTGAACATGGAAATTCCTATCTTTCACAAGCAAATATCTGGTATTGATGTTTAAGATGAAAAATTACTAAGGAAACATTCTTAAAAATCCTTATTTGTAATAAGACATCTTCTTTAGTATAACTACATCCACAAAAAGAACTGCTTAATTTCTATGCTATAGCCAATATTCTGTAGTATGAGCATATTTGGTAGAGACAGCATCATATGTGCAGAATATTAACATAAATGCAACCAATTTTGAAATGTGCCTGTATGTACATATACATACATACATTTAGAAAGAATAAATCTTACCAGTGTAAATGGGCTGACCATCTTAGGTTTTTCCCCTTTCTTCTGCTTCTTCTTTTCCTTGCTAAAAAAATTGTGGTAGTGAATTTAAAAATGGACCCCATTTCACAGAAATACTAATTCAACATATTAATGCACTTCAATTATATTATAATTATGAAATAATTTTACAGCAACATGAATAATTTTACAGAACATGATTTATTGAGCATTATTGAGATATTTCTATTTAAATCTTCAGCAATATAAGTAGCATCACCTCCTAGCTACTGTAAATTTAAGTCATGTTCCTCTCAGTTCACCCCTTCAAGGATGAAACAACACCAAGAGGGTTGGTGGTTCCACTATCTGGTCAGGGTGTGAACTAAAGCACTATATAGATTTCAAAGCAGAAGAGAGGAAAACTTTCGTACAAAGTGGATGGGAAACAGGTAAAATGTTCAAGGTATGTAAAATGTTGATTCACTGCCAGACTGAAAATATTAAAATCATTTTTAGCAGATGACATAAAAATATCCAATCTTTCCACTGCAACATAATTTCTGTCATATTTTAGAATTGTTTTTCTAGTTAATACTGTGGACACTTAGTCCTTTAAAGGAAAAAATAAATAGTCCTTTTGCATGAAGTAAATGTGCTAATCAATGCTACCCTTACATTGATATAAAGCTTTCCCTAACAAAATAAGGTAAAATAAGATTTAAAATATGAAATTCAATAAAATATAAACCAACGTAATGGAATCTAATGAGCTTCAATATGGAATGTTTACTATATTTAAAAATACTTACTCTTTGTCTTCAGATTCATGGCCCTGGTTGAGTGCAGCGATCTCATGACTATTTCCATCTGCATTATACTTCTTTTCATCTTCAGAATGCATTTTAAATTTATTGATGATAATTTCCTATAAAATAATATTTGACTGAGAAATACACAATCTACGCTGAGGACAGTAATCTCAATAATCATTTGTTTGAAAGAAAAATATGGATACTTATTACAATCAGTAAAGGTATTAAATCATATATTGCAAAGTGAATATTCATAACACACAAGTATAAGCATATTGAAAGAAGTCCAGAAGTTTGGAGTTTCCTTACAAACATTTATATTCTGTATTTATCGATTTGATAACTCCATCATTCATTTAATTTCATTTGAATGATAAAAGAATAATATTTCCTGCAATTCAGCACAGCTTTACAAAATAAATGAAAAATTAGGTGTTTATTAAAAAGAATATGCAGTTAATGGGATTTGTCTCAGTTTTAGTTATCAGTTATTTAGTTATTATAAAATATCTCTGATTTTTAAAAAAAACCCAAACAACCCAAACTACTGACATACCGTGAAAGGTTGTTCCCAGTTTGTGTCTACTCGTCTGAAAAATTATTCAAACCTGGGCAGAATTAATATGGTTAAGGACATGCAGCGTGATTGGACTTTGCTCCTCTTATGTAAGACAGCTATAACAAATAGCTTTCTCTTGGATTTGTTCCCACTCCAATAGTCTCATTTATATTGGATAGTACAGTGTATGTACTTTGGACTGTACCTCCCTTTTTCTAAAGGGAATAATACTAGTCCTTGAACGCATGCATATTTCATTGTCACCTGGGAAAACAAGCCTGGATACTCTACTCTCCCACCAGAAAAAGTTCTGTTAATAGATATTGTTGTTTTAATTGTGCCCCTAAATCTGAAAGGAATTTCTCTTTACCTTATTAGAGATGTTGCGGAATGCTCGAAGTAACTGTTGCACTTAAGGATGAATCCATTCTTGAATACACAGTGAGAATGAAACCAGGTAACACCAAAACATTGTTTCAATCTTTTGCTTCCTTTCCCATCTTCTAAGTCTAATCCAGGAAAACATCACCCATCTAGCATAAAAGAAAACAGGATTTTACTATAGTGCATGTAGTTCCTCATTTGAGTAACTGCAGAACAGCAAGATGAGTTTCAGACTCGGTTTAGAAATGTTTTGGAAATAGCTCTGGTCAGCAGAAATTTGCCTGATTTTTGAATGTATGTTCCTATTCCAAACGGTTTTAAAAGGGCCATTTGTTTGAATGTGGAATGTATTGTTTTTATCAGTGTCTGTAGGCATTACTTCAATGAAAATAACAAATATTTTAAACATTTAAATAAATTAGTTGCACTTCATAACCCTTATTTCAACGCATGCATTAAAGTAGACATGTTCAACACTTTTACAGAAGTAAAATTTCTGAAAAATTAAATAAAAGTACTTTTTCTAGAAGACAAGTAGGTTTATATGATTTTTTCTGTATGTCTTCTATCACTTTACTCATACAAAATTTACTTAATCTGATAATTACTCAGAAGAAATTTTTGTTCCTTTTTGTCATGCATACCTCTAATTTCAAAATGTTAGTGAAACAGTATTTTTATAATGTTTTGGAATAGAGATAGTCTTATCAGACCGAGGATTACTTTAGAAAGGGCAGTTTAGCATTGCAGTCAAGCAGAATATAAAGAGTTATTAAGCATTATATGTTTATCAAAAATCATTGTGATATATTTATACAGAAGTCTATCCACATCGATTACTGGGATTACTGGGTGCCTCAAGTTTTCCTGGACTTGATCTTGATGGACTGGTCCAATTATTTCACTGGGAGCCAAAAAAATTAATGTAACAATCTTTAAAGAAACTCAATTGATATTAAAAAAAAAAAATTAATAGTATGTACAGTTCTTTCACAACTGTTTTGCCTTAAATGGAAAACAGTGAGAACGATGAGATCTGGTAGAATGTTCTGTTATCTCATTGCAGTGTCTCGATGCTATTGCAGTGCAATCATGATAAGAAACGGAAATAGAAATAAAACAGAAGAGCAATTATTACCAGAGTTTCCCTTGCCTGCATACAGTAATGCAAAGAAAATGAAAGACATCTGGTTTTATCACAGTAGCAGCTGAAACAACTAAATTGATACAGAAAATGAGAAAATTGTGGAAGTACAGTATTTAAAATCTACTTAATAAGATACAAAATTCTGTTACTTCTCTATAGTTTCTGTAGCTTGTTCAGTCACATAGCTCCACAAATGCAGTGAATTTGAAATCAGAGATCACTAAATCTTTCTTCTAATCTCTTATATCCTGTTTAAAACTGATAATTTGGGTAAGAATATATAATTTCAGCCTGAAACATTAAATCTGTAAAATAAACTAACAGAAGTATCTGAGCCATCATCACTGCACAGTATCTGAGTGTATAAAAGATGTGTCGGTGAACATGATAGCTGATTCATAACCAAGTATGTACAAAACTACCTAGAAATAAGGTAGGTGCCAGTCAATCTAATCTGAGGAGAAATACTTTCTCATCCAAAGTCTGGTAACTGGTTTTTCCCTAAATACATAAGCAGGATTCATAAAGTCAGCATTTGAAAAACATTGTATTCTCTCAAATTAGTTGTTTGGTTAAATCATGAGCTTACCCTCAGCTTTAGCCAATCTTTGATGTCATCAAGGGGGAAATTTTAATTCTATATTCCAAAGACTTGAAGCATGAAATCTTGTACAGACATGGTCTGTAGCAAACTAGATGCTAAGTAAAGATGTCTTGAAAACAGATCATTCAGTAGTTCAAGATGATTTTTTTTTTCTCCACTTCTATTTACTAGTCACAAAATTTCTCACAGAAGAGCGATTTAAACAGAGATGACCAATCTATGACCTTTGAGCTATTTAAGGCTCACAAACAATTTAAAATTCTTTCTCAAACCAGTTTGTTTAATCTTCTATGATTAGAAGAAGCAGATATATGGTAATATTGGATCTGTTGGAAAATTCAAATCCCTTGCTGCAGGAGCAAGTAAAGAATGGCTGATAAGTGTCACCCACCTGGACTGTCTGAAGCTCTGCTACATGTCCTTTTCAGCCCTACCCAACGGTGGATCAGTGGGATTTTATGAAGAAAATGGCAACTGCAGCTCAAATAGCTACCTCTGTTGAGTTATGGAGTAAATGTTTTAAGAGATTTTAGCCAGTTGAAAGTTCTCTAAAGTGACTGACTGGGTCAGGTAAGTTGACCTTGTCTAAAGCAAAGAGACAAGAGAAAAACTTCTAATTTTATGTTTAAAAATTGCAAGTGGTCACGTTTGTTACACCTATTGGCTAACTGCTTCTATGCTCCACTTCTCCTCACAGAGGCTGTTTAGTTGAAGATAGAACAATACCTCTTGGATATTACAATTTCTGTGAAGCTCTGCATCATCAGATATATTTTCCATGTGAAAATACTCATACATATTCATAAGGTTTACTCAATCCCCTCTTTATTAATATAGTAGCCAATTTCCCTTTGCCTGACATGCTTTTATTGTTTCTGCATTACATTCATACATCTTTTTTTTTAATTTTAAGCATAAATACTTTTTACATGTTTGAAAGATGATCACAGGCCCCTTGAAATGTTCTGTCAACATTAATTCTGCAGACTGAAGCACAGTTAATTCCCTTCTCTTATGTGTTATAAATGCATGGCTTGAATAATCTCTCTTGGGCACGCCAGTACAATGAGAGATTGTATTGGCACGATAAACTAAACCTTCAGTCCTTTGAGTCATTGCCCTAACAGACCATTCACCAGACTTTTCATTATAACTCCGTTATTTAAGTTGTAGTTTGCATGACCATAACATAATTTTTGGACTGCAGTTAAGTTAGGTATATACAGATCATCCTTTGTTGTACTCACTATTAATTATTTCAGACTGTTTCCATTTATTTAATTATCTAAATTTACTTATCCAAGCCTCTTCTTGTATCAAAATGTTTTAATATTTTATTAAAAAACTGATTATGAGATATGAACTCCTGAAACTCCAGAAAAAGGCATTTGAAAAACAGAGCTCTCAGGTTTTGTGCTGAAGTTTCAACTACTTATGCTTCTAAAAAATAATTTATGGTGAGAAAAATCTCATCTCACAAATCACACATTGGATCTATGCATTTTTTTATCTGATACAGGCCAGCACATCACAAATTGACATGATATTGGAACTACTGACACAGAAATGTTAATCTAACTTTGATATCAGAGACAAACTGTTGTGAAACGATGACACGATGACTTCAGAATTCTCTAAACAATATCAAGAAAAACCAACCTTTTTTATATACTTATTAACAAAAGTAGCAAACAAGACAAGAAACTGAAGCAAATACTTCAACGTCTGTATATACCTTGACCAGAGAAAATCACACAAACTATTTTTCCTTCTATTTACTTTAAAGATGGAAAGTTGGAGTTTCCAATAAAACCCAGGTAGGCAAAATGCTGGAAAAGATTGCAGGAATTTTGTAATGATTCCTTAACGACATTCAACCCTAGCATAGATCAGAACACCTGTGAAGAACCTCTGATTTATGGTACTAGGAGAATTCCTATTATATTTTAGCAGCCTGTTAATCAGGGCTGGAAAGGAATAATACTTTGTAAAGGAATTTTGCCAGCTTGGATACCATTCTATCAATGAGAATTGTCCTACATGAAGGGAATTATTATACTGTTAGAAACTGATAATTTTGTGTTTGTTTAACTATGCTGTATGCTCAGCTACAGCATGCTCAGCCTGTGGTAGTTGCTGGACATTGTATTTTTCCTGGACAAAGCATGAGAACAAATCAAGTTAATGTAAGTATCAAGCTTCTATTTGTGTTTAAAAGGAAAGTATATTTTGAAAAGATGTTTTAAAATTACAAAACTCCACTCTTATGGTCTGTGACTTGATTTGAAGTTAATTGTTTACTCTTATAAGGAGGACTCCCACAAACTAATGTCACTAGATTCCTACTACAAATGTGCCAGTTTTCAGCTTTACAAACTCGGTCTTGTTTCTGAAAACATAATCATTACTTGCCAGAGAGTTGCATTTAAAATTATATTATTACTACAGTTAGAAAAAATGAATTTAAAGAAATATAGCACAGAACATTAGGGCTTTGAAATTTTCAGGACTTTATTTTACAAATGAAAACTGTTGGGGAAAGATAAACAAAATTACTTTTTTTCAGGTGGAAAACATTTTTCTGACTTAAATCTGAATAAAATATATAATACTATGTATATATAATACACTTCCAATTTTTGTCCATATACCTTTTCTAGGCAAGGATATGCCTGGTAACATTGTAACAGAAGAAGTAATCCTTCCTTCCCCGAGTGGCTTTGATTGGACAGCCACCTTTTGCCACACACAAAGAGCCCTTTGTAAACTGAATACACACAGCTTAAAAGTATTCAGCAGTTACTGATTAGTTACCATACATTACCATTTTTTGATAACTTGAATTAATGAAATACTAAAGTGAGTTTTGGTATGTTCAGTGGACTGAAGCAAGAAACAGAAAAAATCTTTTTTGGCCAAGAAGTCCTCAGTAATGTAGGGTAGAGCTGGTTTCTACTGCCTGTGGAATGGATCCTCATTGGGATTGAATTGCTGTCTTCCAAAGGCCTGCCTTTCCCTTAGGATTTTATTTCTTTTCATGATGATTTTTTTTTTTTTGAATCCCCAAACTGCTGTTTAACTCCATTTCAAGAGTCTTACCTCTGTCTGCAACCTTCTTACCTTGCAGAAGCCCATTTTATCAACTTCTTTGCAGTTCTTGCACCAAATTGAGCAATTTCCTCAAAAGTCTGAAAGATGGTTACACTGCGGTCTTGGGTCACGGACAGCTGAACACCTGAGAAACAAGAAAGGAGTTTACAAACTCACTACGTATGAAATATATAACAGCATTAATATTATATTTTATATAGAAATCAATTCCCTTGTACAATACTACTCAAACCCATATTTTCTCAATATTTGCATTCTATTCCATACTATCTGTGAAATGTCTAGATCACACAGGAAATTACGAGAATGAAAAACTTCTCCTTCAGCTTCTTCCTAGTAATACTGAATTTCAAGTTTGTTTTTTTTTTTTTTTTTTTTATTTCTATAGCTACAGTTCGTTATATGTGGAACATATATAATGTCAAAATGCCATCCTGACCATCCTCCTTCCTTCAGATCACATCAAATATGTATGACATATTACATTCTTAAGAGGTGTTTGAATTCTGTACCCCCATTGTTAGCTTCCAAAAGCAAAGATGGAGAACTTCAGACTATCTGAACTACTTGGAGGGTTTTTGGATGTCTAACATGGATTGTCCTTGCATAAGTTAGACCTGTTACCGTTTCCCTATCCACAACAAATAGGAAGAACTTCTTCCACTTCACTTTATAGAACTTTCAAAATCTTAATGTTTCTTTCACAAGTGTTGCCTGTCCTCTCTTGACAAAAGGAAAAAAACCAAACAAAACCAAACAACAAAACCAAAATCCCAGAGCAAAATAAACACCCCCAGTTCCTATTACCGCTCTAGGCTAAATTGGTGCTATTGATCTTTGACATTACTATCCTCTGGACAGAAACTCTTTCAAAGTTTTGGGTTTTTTTCAGGAAAGTAGTCCCAAACTAGGGGTTATTTCAATAATAGGCAAATATTTTTAATTTCTGTAAGTAATTTGAATTCCATTTTCTGTAGCAGTATGGAAGTGTACTTACTTATTTTATTTGATCTTAGAAAATGGATTTTGTTGCTGTGGTGAAATGACTAAAAATAATCACTTCATCTCATAAGACATTGACTATGGCACTGTGACCATGTCCTACATGTTAGTCTTTAACTACAGTCAAATTGCTTTATTCCTTTTTGATGTTTACTGTAAAATGAATGATTGTGCACTGTAAGGCGCAGACACGCGTTCACAAGCTCCAAACCTTTCAAACAGCCATAACCGTAGGCAATCGAGGTAATGTCCCCTCATATCACTTCTGCTTCCAGAAACATCTGCCACGAGCCACACCTCTGCTTAACACGTCAACACCAGCGATGCCTGACAACAATCCAGGGAGACTCACCAGGAAGAGTGCAGTTACGATACCAAGACACGTCTGCATGGGATTGTTTTTCAGTCATTGGTTCTAAAGAGACTGGAAGAAATAACTCTCTCACCATGCAGGACTTCAGCAACTAGAAAATCAGATTTCTCTGTTTTGCAGCCAGCTACATCGTGACTACAGTAACTGAAAAGGCAATTGCCTGCAGTCTTTCTGGTGACTCAGATTAGATGATCTAATATCTGGTTAATCTACCTGTATCTTCTCTTAAGTCCCCATTTCCCTAATTCCATAAAGGATCTTTATTCTTCATTTCCATAAATTCATCATAAGATCATTAAAATGTATTTTGATTGCAACAAAGTTTATAGCTCTATCTGCATATATTATCCTTGTTAAAGGAAAAATAACATTTTCCCATACACTTCCCATTGAAACTTGAATTTATTAGACCTTTTCCTTGCAAATCCAGATTTCAGGGTGTTTTCTTACTTATTTCTTTCTGCTGTCTAAGTATAAACTTTGTGTAAAAGTGACATAATATACTAAACAGTAATGCAATCAATGAAACTTAGGAAGTGCTAATCATGGTCAAACTCATAACAGCAGTATTAGTATATTCAGACCTTCCTGCCAAGAAACAGAAGAAAGTACCCATACAATATATTTAACTAATCAGCAAGCCTCAGACGTCTTCTTCAATGTTCCTCCCCTTCCCTGTGTGGACACTTGATTTCCTACTTCCCGGACAGAATGGGAGATAAAGGCTGCAGGTCAGACCCAGAAGGACTGGCAGGTGGCTCCCCAAAAAGTTGAAATTCATGGACACCTTGAACCACAAGGCTTTGGACAGTGTTGCAACACCACACAATGATAATTGGAGGATCAAAGTGATCTCTGCTCATATTCCAACTTCCTCACTCTTTGCACTCTAGACATCCTCCCTTCTGACTCAGCCCTGTGTCATGACCTCTGTCCAATTTACATTCTGCTTGCATGCAATGACACGTGACTGTGCTAGTGCCATGATACTAAATGTAATTCCTTGATTTCTTTTTATAGTCAACAATAAATCATGAATGATTAACAGCTCATGCTGATTGAATGATGTGTTCGGAACAGTCCTGTTTCCATATCACCACTCACTGAGAGCAAGTGAGTTTGTTAGTATGGAAAATGTTCAAGGAAGAAACTCTCAGCATCTCATTCGAACACAGTCAAACTGAGATAGCTCTTACTGTTACTAGTCTACTCTCCTTGTATTCATTGTCTGCACCTGGCACACAAGGAATGCTGTTCCAGTATAAATAGAGAACCCAAGGCCAATATCCTAAGGATCCAGAGATTCCCTGTGGGCAAGGTATGCTTATTAAATGCTACTGAGATTCCCCAATGGAAGAACATCCTCTGGGGTTCTTTGAATAGTCAGTACTATGAATTGGAACCAGATTTAGAAAATTGATCTTTTTTAAACTACCTCTGGTCAGTATCTATGGGACTCGGTATGCAAAAAAAGCCTTCTATCTAACCAATAGAGGAAAAAGCCTGCCAGTGACTCCATGTCATGGGACATTTGCAGAAGACATTATAGGATTTTTTGTGATGTCTGAGGATGGATATATTGCCAAATTGTCCCACACCCTAAAGAAGATAAGTGATCTCTGCAGTGATCACTCATGGCTGACAATCAGTTCATGAAGATATCCACTGAGCTGGAAGATATAAGCAGGTGTGACCAGAACCAGGCCAAGCCCTATAATGAAATTGATTCCATGGTATGGTGAACATGAGGGAGGAAAACGTATCTGCCTAGGTTGTTTATGGAACACCTTGGCAAGACATTAGCAAAGAAAGATGCTTATTACTGTATGTGACAGGACCAGAAGAATTTCTCACACAACAATTGGATAATCTCATGTATATACAAAATTGTATGTTTACAAGAACAAAAATTATTGAAATACAGTACTTCATTTTGTTCCAAATATATGTGACAAAACCTCTTTCTGAAACTGGTGTGGTGCATTGTTTCACAGAATAGACTTACAACCTACTTTCCTAATAGATTTCCACCTATATCCATATATCAAGTAAACTGAACTACTCAAGAGTGGTAGGTCTCTCAGGGAAAGCATGTGTGCATGTTTCATGCTTCATAAAAATGAAGCTAAGTCTAAGTCATGAATGCATGGTCTTTTCATGCACTGGAGTTTGGATTATGTTATTGCATTTAATTTGTTACAGAGTTCACCGTGCTCCATTAAATCCAACACTAGAACTGACAATTTCCTCCGTTTCACAAGAGGGTGAAGTTGGGCAGGCACAATAAAGCTTACCTCAAGATTTCATAGTAAGATGTTCCCCATAAAGCTTTTAAAGCCAAGAACAGTAAAAGATATCTTGTTTCTTTTTATGTGCTACCACTATGGTAGTCATCAAAATATCCTTTGTGCTAGCACAATATTCATAGTAGTGGCTATTCTGATAATGGTAAATGAAGTAAACTGATCTCCTCCCAACAGATCACATGGATACAAATCTGATTGTCATGCCATATCAAATGACTTATGCATACATTAGTGTTAAACCATGATAGGAAATAGAGGAAAAGAATAATTACATTTTTCAGCACTGAAAATCCACTTCTTCTTCATATATATTTAGACGAGGGATGAACAACAGAAAAAGAAATATATATATATAGGTATATGCTCTGTATCAACAAAAATGAGTGGAAACAATGGCAAATGTTACCAAAATGTTATCTCTATTGTGCATCTGTTTTGATCTAGCTAATAATAAGAACATTCTGTCTTTTGTCTCTCTTCAGATCTGGGTATATGATACTAGTCTAATGGTAGTAGAAAAAAGTAGATCCTCAGTTTCTGATTGCTAGATTTACCTTATAGTTTCTGCAGTGAAGCATTTACTAAACTTGGAGGCACACCCTGAAACCTCTACTGCACAGTTGGATTTCTGCACACTCAGAAAGCCCTCTTACTTCAATACCAGTTACCCAGAACACAATTGTCAACTATATGTACAAGGGTATAAGGGAAACACAGACCACAGCTATACTGAAAATTCAAGTTAAAGTGACAGTAAATTAGGCTTTTATGATCCAGTTACGTTGTTGAAACCAAAACAGTGGTGAAAAAAGGATGCACCCTGCTGGTTATTTCTGCTTGGTTTGTGCTGCTCCTAAAATGTGGGAGATTATTATAACAACAGCAGCGGACCCAACTGCAGAGCAAGAGTATTTGCTTAAATCTTGAGGCTACTGAATTCAGAAGCTTTTAAAATGGGGCTTTTGGGACTAAAGGATTATCTTTCCTTAGTCCTTACTAACTAGTAAGGACTGCACAACCTCAGAATGGAGTATGATTATTAGCTATACAGAAGGAACAACTTCCTATAAGAAATTTAATAGGTAGATGTCTATGAACAGTTATCTGAGCAATGACAGGAGGCTTGGCTAGCAGGTTATTCCACCTAGAATGCTATGAGATTGTAAAATACTGCTGTCAGCAATTATAAAAATTGCTGTCACTTTAACTTGAATTTTCAGTATAGTTGTGGTCTGAGTTTCCCTTATATCCTTGCACATGTAGTTGACAATTGTGTTCTGGGTGACTGGTATTGAAACCTGGGATAAATGTTGTATTGGCATCTGGGAATATCAATGATCAAATAGAACTGGCTTTCAAGTAGCAGTGGTACAAGACTTAAGTTAGCAAGGGTAATTATTGGACCTGTGAATCAAGCACAGCTACAATGGGAAGAGCTGCAAATTTGGCTTCAGCAGGTATGGACAAGGAAAATGTCTTTGTCAAATTACAAACTGTAATTTTCAGAATTAATGACCCATTAATTGACCTTAAATGACCCATAACTTCCATTTAAAATAATGAAAAAAGGAACAGAAAAGGAAAAACAGTCCTCAGTGCGGGTTTACCTCTTTATGTAGAAAAAAATAAATGGTAATGGTAACAGCAAAATATTCTTGGACAATATGATAAAAACTTCCTTTAGTAGACAGCAATGAAACTTCAGGAAGGAAGCATGGTAAAATTTGAGAAAAAAGAGGTAAGTATTTGAGAAAATAGGATAGAATACATAAATTCCTTGCTGGCTCATTTTTTCAAGAAAATAAAAAATCATGCGGAATGAAAACTACAGAAAATAATAGATCCCTCTCAGCGAAGCCCTCAGACAGCATCTCTTCCTCTCAATAACAAACTAGGGAGACTGCTGTCTACTTGCCCCTGGTCTAGTGATAAAATTACAATATAACCAATGGAAATAGCCAATAACAATATTAGTATTGGGTGCTTAAGGGAAGAACATTAACTACCATTAGTGCCATGATGTTAATTGATACTGTACTGCCAATTACCACTCTTCAAAAAACATTTGTTCCAGCTACAACCCAAGAAAGAGAGAAAATTATAAAATTCACTGCATTATATGCATGAAAGGATGTTCAAGTACCTGCATTAAGATCTCTGCTTGCAGTTTAATAGCTGCCAAGTTCAGGAGCCTCCTTCTCCTGTTCCTTCAGGAGTGGGAGGATCCCTTTTAGGAACACCAGGGAATTATTGGCACAGCCTTGTTGAAACAAAATGGCTTAGCTGTAGATTTTGCTACGGATGTTTGTGAAATTGGGCCTGACCAGTGGGAGGTGAGGGTGGAGTGATTCCTGCAAGTCATTGATGCTTTGTTATTAAGAATCCGGAGGAAATAAAAACAGTGGATATTTGGGTAACAGAATTTCCTCAAGTTTTTTGTGTCTATAATTTAAAATGTGAAAAAATAGAAATTGTGTTTTAATGGGAGAGGAAGGACCCCAATCCACCATCAACAAGTTTACTGGAAAGCAAGATCTTAGTACAGAGACTTATTGCTTTAACATTCTATTTGTCCCGGGTTAAAAGCAAAGAAAAGAAGTTAAATGTGAGATTTTTACACTTAAATAAGGTAGCCATCTCTCAGGTTGTTTGTATGCCTGAAATTCGTGTAACACTAAGCAGAGTACTTGAGTGTTATTTTGTTACTGATTTAGCCAGCGCTTTCTTTCCAATTCCACTAACAGAGCAGAACTGGTGACAACATTTAGCTGTGAGAGAAAGCAATGTTGTTTTATCCAGGTTCCTCAAGACTTTCAGATCAAGCATATCACACATGCATGAATTTACCTTCAGAATGTGCTATGTCTTACCATACATGAGTGATATGTCAGTACATGGAAAAACTGGAAGTTTGGGAATATACTCAAGAAGTAGCCAGCATTGCTCAAAACATAGGCTTCAAAGCTAATAATGACAAAACTCAAGTACGTAGTCTTCAAAGCTCATCATGAAAAAACTCAGGTACAATCTAAAGTGAAATATTCAGAAACAGTTTTAGGTTGAAGGAATAGTGATGCTAGCATCAGTACAACTGACTGAGTCCTTGCATTTAAAAAATGTATTAGTTTCATTTTTGCAGCTGCTTGCATTTTTGTGAGAATCATATTTGCAGAAATGAGTAAACCACTAATCAAATCAGTGCAGAAATCTCACAAAAAAAGGAACAGAAAGAACAAAAAAAAGAAGTAAAGCTGCACTAGTTCAAATGCTGGCCTTTAGATGCACATTGCTGTAAGCTTATTCACTTTCAGCTGGCCACTACTGATCTACAGATCAGAAAAAAGAACATGGAAATAAAATGCTTTTGCTTTGAGATTCTTAAACTTTGTGGGAAAAAACATTATTCCATATTAAAAAAAAACAAACCAGTTTTATCATTAGTATAGGCAATTAGCATTGGGTGTATATCACTAGAGGCTGCTTTGCAGTAGTCCATATCACACCTGCTCCACTAAAGTACATATCACACACACTGAAGTACATAATCAGTGGAAAAGTACAAAATGGATATATATCAAACCTAGGCTAGCTGGATATACACTGGCTTTTATAAATAAGAGCTTTCTGTAGAATAGGGCAAGACTTTATCACTAGCTCTATAGGGTTTTTAACCATTGGAAAAAACAGGAATGTACTTTACCTGTTTATGGGTCTCTTACCAGATAAAAGCTCCGCTATTGACTTCGTGCCACAGGTTATTCAGTGTGATTCACAAATGGCTCCAGTTTTTATCAAAAGTATGGAAAATACTCTCATTAGATATGTTGGGAAAAATAAAAATAGCTGTCTGCCTTCACTCTGTACAAGCAACAGAGCCACAAGCTCTGCTAATGATGTTAAAAGAGAAACCCAAAGGAAATGACCTAGCTTCATACTTAATTTCAGACCGGATACATCAAGCTTTAACTATTTGGCTACCAAAGTAGAATAAAAATTACTTACAAACACAGAATGGAAGTCTGGTAGCCTCTCCATCTTGGAAAGGAAATCCTGAATATAGGTTAATAAAAGCAGAGAGAAAAAAATATGCAGGTCATGTAGAAACCTATCAAAAAGAAACATACAGAGGCAGCAATCTTGGAATAGTCAAGCACACACCCTTGCCAAGGTTGTGGTAGTCCCAGTAGAATTGACATTGGAAGAAACACCCAGCTTGCAAACAAACTGAAGAAAATCATACAAAGCAAGGTATAAAAAGACAGAGTAATTTTACAACATGGAAATGAGGAAATTGTGGGGCAATTACTATAGAAGTTGGTAGACACATGAAGCATAGAGAGTGTAGTGTGGCCAGGTAAAAAAACCTACATGTACATAATGAGCACTAGGTACACTTTAAATAAATTTGTTTCAATAGGTGCATGAGTAAGATCATGTAGGGGGTGCTTGAATACAAAAGGGAGTATTAGAAGGTAGCTAGTTGCCCAAATGTGAAGACAGATGGGTGCATAATTGCTTAGTTTGTGCTGTGGTGAATACCCTCACTAGGAGAAAAATAAAATTAAGATGTTAGAGAATTCATGAAACAGTTTTGCCATGGTTTAATTCCAGATAGCAACTAAATGACGCAGAGATACTCACTCGCTCACTCTCTGCCCAGTGCGATGGGGAGAAGAACTGGAAAAAAAGTAAAAATTTGTGGGTTAATGTAGGAAAAGTTTAATAACTGAAGCAAAGTAAAATACAACAACAACAACAGCAATAATAATAGTAGCAATAATAATGAAAGAGAGAGAGGGAGATAAATCCCAGGAGAAACAAGTGACGTACAAGATAGTTGCTCACCACTCAGTAACTGATACTCAGCGTGCCCCTGAGATGTGATCGGCTCCTCCCAGACAACTCCCCCACCTTATATGACGTTCTGTGGTAGGAAATATTCCTTTGGCCATCTCAGATCAGCTGTCCTGACTGTGCTCTCCCTGCCCCCAGCTTCTTGTGCAGCTCTTCACTGGCAGAACATGAGACACTAAAAAGTCCTTGACTTAGGGTAAGCACTACATAGCAACAGTCAAAACATCAGTGAGAAACAGCAGAAGAAAATGAACTCTGTCCTAGCTAAACCCAGGACAAGGGCTAGGATACAAACAGACTATACCAGAATTGGTGCAGTTCCACCTTAGTCCCACACATCATGCAAAGCGGGGGTAAGCATGGCTTCCTAATTCTAGACTCACTGACAAAGTGGGTTGAGTTAATTTAGTGAAAAAAGCTATAGACAAGCTTACCACCATGCAGAAATTTATCATTGTATTTTCCAGATGCAATTTAAACCAATAAATTTATTTGAGACAAGGAACATATATTCCTGGGAAAATCATCAAGGAATTACGTGGATGCCTGTGAAGAAAAGAAAGGCTCCATGTTACTCTGAACTTGCAGTTCAAGGTAAATTGAATGGCCCAACGGGACTATAAAAACAGCACTAAGCCAAAAGGAGAAAAATTACAGAAAGGTTTGGGATATTGCATCATCTTGTCATTGTAATGACCTGTGAGCCACAGCTTCTCCCAATTTCATGTGATTTAGAGCTATGCCTGGGAGAAAAAAAAGTCTGCCTAATGTTTTAACTGAAGAATGGCCACTGACCCTACCTAAACACATGGAAAGAGATTAATGTTGCTATAGCAACTCTGATGGGAAGGAATGCTCAATGCACGAATAAACAAACAAGAATGAACCACTACTTTGCAGAATGGCAAAGAGGATGGGAAGTAATGTTGCATATTTTCCACACAAACTGTAAATGGGATGAACTTGCTCCAATTATAAACAAAGCAGGAACTTATGTATACCAAGACAAACTCATAAATGGAAAATAGCCTAAATAGATCTGGTTTTGATTTTAATTATGTCAAGGTAAATAAGCTAACAAAAGCAAGAATGCTATGTTATAAATGTTTCTATTAAAATTTAAGAGTACATAAGGGAAGTCTCGAATTATTGCCAGCAGAAAGGCTTTTAAAAGAAGCAGCATAAATTAATTATTAGTTTTGTCTGAGTGAAGTTTGCCTGTTTTCATTTTTATTATTAACTATGTTAGGTTCAAAATTGTGAATATTTGCTTGCATAACAAGGGAAGTAGCACCCTGCTCTTTATTGATAGGAGACTTTACCTGTAGTGACAGTGGAAAACTCTTGTGCCAAAGACAATGAAAGCATTAGATACATGTCTCCACTACTTTAAAATTGTAGGAAACAAGTGTGAAGGCTAAACAACAGCATCTATGTTCCACAATGCCAAAAATAATCTTGTGATTTTAATGAATGTCTCTGATTTTAAGGGAATGTATTATGGGTGCTTGAAGCAGTATACAAATTTAACTTGCATATTTTATTTTTATTTACTTGGATAAAAATCAAAGTAATGCACAATGGTTATGATGGAACCTCAACAATCTCAGCAACTGAAATATGAGTGGAAAACACCAGAAACAGTTAAACTATGAAAACCAGAAGTGACGTAAACAAAGTGTGGAAACCAGAAGTGAAGCAGGAAACAAAATTATAAAAAAGCAGAAAAAAAGAAAGAAAAAAAAAAAGTCAAATGTTTACTTCACATTTTGTTCTTGGTGGGGTTAACTTTTTTACCCAAAGATTCCAGTTGAGAGAAAATTCAAAATTTTATGTATACAAATACTGTACAGTAGTAACAAATTAATTAGAGTGCGTGTTGCTATGAACAAAGCATTTACTCTGACTTTTCTAAGGCAGAACAGATATACTGCTTTTAGTAAAGGGTCATTGCAACACTGATCCAGAAATGGATTTCATGTGACAAGAAACAAGAGTTTATACAACAAACCAAGAGGTTTTATGGATACCTTTTTAGAGGGAGCAGAAATTGTGACTGGACTTCTGAAAACTATTACGTAGAAACTTTGACTTGTGAGTTATCAAAACTGGAAAATATTACAAGCAACATTCAAACTCAAAGAAATAAAAATACATATAAATAAATAATTGATTATTATTTACCTGAGATATAACAATGTCACAAGGGAATAAATATATGGATAGAAGTAGCAAAAATAATAGTTTTAGAGAAAAAAAGGGATTGGAAGTAGAAAGTGCTATTAATGTTGTTAAACTACTAATATAATTAAACTCTTTAAGCACTAATCATCAACAGGCATTATGGACAATCAGAGTGTAGGGTGGCTGAAGTGTCAATTATTGAAATGGAATAGAGCTGTAATTTTAGGAGAAATGAAGGCCAAGGTCCTATACTGAAGAAGGCATAGAGATGATTGTAAAACAGCACACGCACAGCCTGCATTGCTATTGCCTGAAGAAATGTATCAGTCACTGCATGGAAGGTAAGGGGCATTACTGGTGGGCTGTTAACAGATTCAGAAAGGCTTGTAAGAAACAGGGTTATAGTCACTGAGTCCTGTCCCACAGAAAGGCAGCCTGAAGAAGGTTCCACAATGGAAACAGAGTATTGCTTCTACAATAGCAGTAGCTACTTGAATGTGGACCCAAATAGGTAATGATTCTAGGATCTATAATACAAGATACAGATAGACATAATTGTATTTTTTTGTATTTCAGTAGAAATTGTCAGAGGATTGTGCTCTGTGTAGAGAAATAAGTATGCAACATTTCTCATCTATATAATTTTGGGTAAACATATGCAATGCTCATTTACACCAGCAGAATTATAATATCCAGAACATCAGCAGCCTGGGGCTAACTGGAATCGTTATAATAAAAACATTAAGGAATCACAGAAAACTGAGCAACTAGCTAAAAAAAAATCATGACTAGGCAGAAAAGAGTGAAAGGAGATATTACTTCATAGACTCAACAACCACTAAGAAGAAACCTTGAATCTACTGTGGTAATTTTGGAGGATAGTCAAGCACTGTTACAAAAATCCAATATTTTAGCCATAAATCATTGCCTGTGTATTAACTAGATGTCTTTTTGTTACAGCTTCTGGTATGTCTCGTAGTGTGCGACAGAAGACCTGGGGCTATCTGGAGCTTTACAATTGCAAAAGACCTACATGAATTTTGTAAGAAAATCATAAGGCAAGACTGAAGCAGGCTGACAGTGCACTTCCTTGCTGAGGCAGTACCTAGCCTTGAGCCGGCAGAGTGTGAGACTGTGGGTTCAGAATCACAGCATGGTTGGGGCTGGAAGGTCATTTGGTCCAACCTCTCTGCTCACACAGGGTCCCCTAGAGCCCATTACTCAGTATTGCATCCAGATGGCTTCTGAACAGATGGTTTCCCTTCCAGGGAGGGAGACTCCACAACCATTCAGGGAAAGCTGTTCCAATGCTCAGAGACCATCACAGTAAAGTTCTTCCTCATATTTAAGGTGCAATTTCTTGTGCATTGGTTCTCCTCGTTGCCTCTTGTCCTATTGCTCCTCACCACTCACTCATCCATGCTGAGCTTGCAAGGCATGGGGAATTGACAAGAAGCTTGCCAAGGCAGAATATAATAAATATTTGCTTGCCTTCAACCCAGACAGAAGTACACTAAACCAGCAAACCCAGAAACAACAAACTAGCATTTTGTAACATGGGTAATCATGCAAATAATATGGAACCACAAAGGGATAGAGACTTGGGGTATAGTTTCACAAAAGTGATACAGAAAAACATTTTCAAGTAATAAAATCCGAAAAATAAGAACTAAGGATGCAGAAAAGCAGGAAAGAGGCCTGGCAAAATCAGTACAAATTCTAGTCCTAAAAAAGAGAGAAATTATTGGTAGCAAAGAAGATCCTCTGCTTTTTTTGATTGAGAAGGGGTGTGGAACATTAAAACTTCAAGGATGGGAGAGGAAAAATGGGAAGAAAAATAATTCGCTTCGGTTCTACCCTTACTAAGGCATCATTACCGTAGAGCTCTTAAATCTGACCACCCCAACATCAGTGATTCAGACCCTTCAGAACTACAACAGCAATCACCACAGCATCCACATATGCATTGCAAAAAGGGGTATATTGCTCCTGATTGTGTAGGAGATTCATGTCAAGGTTTGAATTGCATGCCTGTGAAGAAAAAGGATCTTAACTCACATTTTTATCTTCTATTACTGATCAAATGAGGCCACCAAGTGGCAATGTAAATATTTTAGGTCAAAAAGGAAAAGTGTAATAACTTTTAATAACATAACTTTATAATACGTAAACAGAATAATCAAGAGAAATGCACACAAATCAAATTTTATGTGCCATGGCAGTAATCTTGTTTATCTCAGAAGTATTCTTGCAAGCATAACTTTCAAAAGCTACAGTCTTTAAGTCATGATGTACTCAAATATTGCTTTCTTACTCATTTCAGGCAAGAAACCTTAAACCAACTTGCAACAAGTTTTAAAGCTCATCAATTGAAATTTACAGCCTTCCAATCCTAAATCACAAACATGTTTCATATTTCAGTGTTTCATATTACTTTTCCTTGGCCAACTCTACTATGATGATGTAATTTTGCAAAATTCATGTTTTGTTCTTATTCTCCTTCTGTTCATGACTGTCACCCAAGTATGCTCTAAAGTGGCATATGGTACTCTTCTTTCCTTAATTCCTTTCACTTCTTCCACAGAACTAAGTATCAGCACTATGCCAAAAAAAAGAAGGTGGGTGGAATTCCATCTTCTAACATGCCCTCAAACCTTTCTTTTAAAGGCTCCTGTACAGATTTTCTAAGACATAAGGATAAGCAATAATGCTAAAGTGCCAGATCTACAAATAATTCGAAAAATTGATCCATTCTTGGAATTCTTGTAGGAAAGAGTACTTTGGAAAAGTGCAACACAACTTCAAATTATACCTATGATTTTCAGCACAAAGATGTTGGTAAATCAGATATTCTTAGATACCCAGATATACTGCCAATAATTAAAAAAAAAGCCCAGCAAAGCAAAAAATAAGCCCAAACCATTTCAAACCACAAAATTAAAAAGAGCAAGCATATACACCTCCTACATATACAGAATCACAGAATTATTAGGGTTGGAATGGGACTCTGGAGATCATCTTGTCCAAATCCCTGCCAAGACAGGGTCACCTGGAGCAAGAGACACAGGAACACATCCAGGTGAGTTAGGAATGTCTCTGGAGAGACATACTCCATGACCTCCCTGGGCAGCCTGTGGCAGTGCTCTGCCACCCTCGACACAGAGAAGGTTCTTCCTTATGTTGAGGTGAAACTTCTTGTGGTTTACTTATGGTTCATATATAAAGCTAGGCAGCTGACTGGAATCCAATAGATGTGCTCCATATTATCAGTATACACAAAATTACCCTCAAGTGCAATAGCAAAATACATCACTAATTTGTGTTTTGCTCCTCACTGAGGGAGTCTTTTGTGATTACTTGAGATCAACTTAATTTTCTCCTATTATAAATGACAGTGCCAATTTGTGGATTAATCCTGGTCAGCAGCTAAGGTCCACACAGCCACTTAGTCACTTCTGCTCAGTGGAATGGGAGAGAGAATTGTACTGGAAAAGGACCAAAAACTGTGGGCTGAGTTAAGACGGTTTAATAAGTGAAGCAAAGCAAAATAAAGAATACATTTACTGCTTCCCATCAACAGGCATGTCTTTAGCCATTTCCAGGAAAGCGGGAAACAGTTACTTGGGAAGAATAATGATGTAACTCAAATGTCCCTGCTTCTTCCTTCTCTCCCTGAGTTTTTCCCTCTGGGCACAATGCCATATGGTAAGGAATAACCCTTTTATCAATTGGAATCAGTTGTCCTGGATGTGCTCCCTAACAGCTTCTTGCACATCCTCAGTGCTTAAACATCTTTGCATCAAGAATTTTCCCAATATCTGTCCTTTGTTACAGCTCCTGGCAATTGCCCCTTGTCCCTCTTCTCTGCACTCCTAAGAAAAGCCTCTTCCTCTATCCTCCCATTGGCTAATGGAAGGCAGTAAGGTTTTCCCTTAGTCTATTTTTCTTACAGAGAGGCTTTAAAAATTCAAGACTTACCAGAGTAAATTTCCTGATAAACTTATTGAGATTTCCAAAGCAGCTGATGATATTCAAGTTATTACTTTTTATTCTTTTGAAGTCTTCTAGAATCTTTTTACATTTTCTGCTTTGATAAGACATTAGTGGTAGATAAACTAAATTTCAAAGAAAGCAACAATTTTTAAGGAAATCCATTTACTTGAGGACTAAAACCTATTAATATTGAATCCTAAGGCTTGAAACCTGCTTGAGCAGATAAGTCTGATTTAATCTTAAACCTCTTTCAAGTATAAAAAATAAAAACTTGCAGTTTCTGGGAAAAAGGTAGAGGTGAAGAATGAGAAGATACTTCTGTTTTTAATACATGTAGAAAAGTTCTCCTGGTTGTTGTTGGTCTCTTCTCTTTGGTTTGTGGGGGTTTTGTTTGCTTGTTTTGGTTTTTGTTTTGTTTTGTTTGGGTTGTTGTTGTTGTTGTTAAATATTAGTAGTTATCCAGTACGTTTATCATCAGTTCAAGAACAACAAACCTTGCAGCTGAAATTGCTCGTCTGCAGAGACTAAATCCACTTCAGCCTTAGCTGTAATTTAATTGAAAGTTTACTCAATCTGCACAAATCTCTTAACAGAAGCTACAGAAACAATTGGCCTTAAAAAAGCCTCTGAGAAGCAGAAAGAAACCTGAGGGGCAACAAGTAACACATGCAACGTTTCCCCTTTATGGTCTGAAAGAAAAAGTAAAGAACAACAGCTGGTTTCAATCTTGTACTAGTAGAGCCATTTAAAATTAATTTTAAAAGTATTATTCTTGATTCCAATGCAGAAAGGATATCCTCCTTCAGATTTACCTGTGCCTCCACTTCTTTACGATGTTTCTGGAGCAGGGAGGAAGGGAGGCAGAAACAAAATGAGGACCTACCTTATAGTGAATTTGAATGGTAATATGCTGGGGAAAAATCCACTCAAGTAAAGAAAAAGCTTTACTTTAGAGAAGGCAGAACAGTTTACTTACCATTTCATATCAAATTCAATGAAGATAAAGATTAGGTCAAATTTATTCAGTTAAATGTTGCGTGAGGTGAGAATACAGCATATCAAGTAATATATGATGATCTTGGGAGTTTTGGTAAGTGGTAATACTTGAGTCAGTTTATGAGATGATGAAAAAAGTTTCTATGCTACTACCTTTGAAAAAGTAGCCATCTATATGGTAATCTACTTTTCAAACTTATGCCAACATAATTCCTCTTCATGTAACACAATTGTGCTGGACACAGTTCTTGTTTGACAGGAACTGTCAGAAATAGCTTCATATCTACAAGGGATATTCTCCAAAGAAACCATAACCCAATGTGGATTTGCAGTCAGTAAACAGAAATTTTTATCTTTCATTAATAGGAAGGTAGGTTGGAATTTAACAGACACATTTAGGAGTATTATGGATGTAACTCAGTAGAATGAAGACTTGTGCCCAGATTTATTTCACCATTCACCCTCATTGCAAACAAATAAATTTTGTAAATCAAACAAAATTATTTTTTTAGGCGGAAAGGGAACTTCCTCCCATAAAGAAAGCAAATAATCCATACAGTTTCACACCTCCCCAACTATCCAGCCAAATCTACTCCTTCACAACCACAAACCAAGCCTACTGCTAGGCTTTCTTCTGAAGTATTTTATCTTCCTGTCTTCCAGGGACATGAACTTCATGCAATTCTGCATCTTGATGCAGGGCAAAGCCCTATAGCCAGAGCTCTTCCAACCATGCCTTAGTTTAGAGCTGGGCCAGCTGTAGTTTGGTGGCAAAGAGTATTCCCACTTCATTCCCGTATTCCCACAAGCATGGTCTGTAAAGCTTTCATATTTTATAAAGCATTGTCCAGCACTGCAACAGACTGTCCAGGGAGGTGATGGAGTCATGCCCTGCAGGAGTTGAAGAAACGACATGGCACTTAGTGGCATCTAGTTGACATGGTGGTGTTCAGTCAAAGGTTGAACTCCACGATCCCAGAGCTTTTTCCAACCTTAATGATCCTGTGAGTCTACGATTCTAATTAACCACTGACAGCATTTCAAACTCTAAAAGCCACAACCAGGAAAGTTCTCACATTCTAGATGCCAAAGCGCTAAGAACGGAAAGAACTGATCACAATTAAAGGAAGACCACGATTTTACAGAGGCTCGGAGAACTGCAGGGCTCCCTCGGGGCTCCGACCGAGCGCCGCCCCCTCCGCGCCCCCGCGGCCGCCTCAGGTGCGGCGCCCCCCGCCCGCTTCCGCCGGGCGCGCGCCCCTCGGGAGCGCCGCCAGGCGGCGCCGGCGCCGCGTTCCCCGCGCGCTGATTGGCTGGCGGCGCCGGCGCTCTGCGGCGCTGTGGCCGCCCGGCTGCCGCGAGCGGGGGGGCCGAGCCGCCCCCGCCGCGGGGTCCCCGCGCATCCCCGCCCGACCCGCCGCTGCCTCGGGCGCTCCGGGACCGGGCAGCGGGAGGAGGAGCGGGGAAAGCACGGGGGCCTCCTCATCCGCTTCC
Organism: Phylloscopus collybita; assembly: GCA_027886175.1. NCBI lineage: Eukaryota > Metazoa > Chordata > Aves > Passeriformes > Phylloscopidae > Phylloscopus > Phylloscopus collybita. The sequence continues at coordinate 20,250,277 of JAJNNQ010000002.1, forward strand.
TTCTCCTCCGCGTGCGGCGGCGGCGGCAGGCGCAGCATCCTGGAGAGCGGGAGGCCGGGAACAAAGGCTCCGCGCCAGCCTCGGCGGCTCCACCTGCCCTGCCCAGCGGAGATGGCGTCCCTCGGCTTAGGGGGGCTCAACGTCTCCGCCCGGAGGAAGAGCGTCCCGTCCCGCAACGCCGCGGTGGAGAGGCGGAACTTGATCACAGTGTGCAGGTGAGCCCCGGGCCGGGGCCCTGACCCCCCGAGCGGACCGTCCCCCCTCGCTCCCGCCCCCGCTCCGCACAGGTGGGTCGGGGGCAGGAGCGCGGGTGGCGGCCCCGCCGCAGCCCTGTCCGGGGGAGAGAAGCCGGTGCCGGCCCCCGCGGGGGTAGCGCAGCCTCCTCCATCCATCCTGACTCAGCTCCTGCGAGAGCGTTCGCGGGAGGATGTCCGGACGGCGGGCGAGGGACAGGGGCTCACAGGGCAGTGCCGCTGCTGCGGGGCGTCGAATGGCCTCTTTTGAAGCTGGGGGCTGAGAGGTTTGTTCTGGGCACCATGCTTGCGTTCCCGGGCCAAAGGCGGTGCGGGAGCCAGGCAGGGCAGGATGAGCGCTCGGCAGCCCTGGACTCGTGCGGGCACAGCCGGTGTAGCTGCCCTTCAGTTGACGCGGTCCGGCCGCGGTCAGGTTCGGAGTGGATGTGATGAGGTTTCGAGTTAATGGGATGTATCCGGTGGGAAGAGGTTGGAGCCGCCGTGGAGGCCGCTGACCGTGTGCTCCTGCGAGCGCGCCGGTGCCGCAGGAGCATCCCGAAGAGGCTGCGCTCCGGGATATTTTTATCTATGAAATCTAGATCAGGAGATCTGCAGTACTAGAGCTACTGTATTCAAATGTCTTTCTTTCTTTCAAGCATGTTATGCAAGCTTAATAACAGTTTCTATGACGTTCCATTTAAGCGTTTCCACTGCTGTCACTGTGGAATTCATGCAGCATTTCCAGGTGTGCAGCAGTGACCTGTAACGTCATGGCAAACTTTTAAATACGTGGATATGCTGACAGCAACTGCTCCATTCGGTCCTTTGTTTCAATTGCTTAATTTTCAAGTTATTTAAGTAATTTCAACATTATCTGGGAAAGGTCTTCAACAGATTCATGAGGGTTATGATATAATTTTAGTTCTCGCAAATCTTATTGAAGTGCCAGGACAACTATTAGATAATTTTGTACCATCATCACTTAATGCTGCAGGATTTTTAAAAACCCATAGAACCTCACCTTTTCCACTCTCTCTCTTTTTTTTTTTCTTTTATGGTATGCTGTTAGCAGGTTTTACAAAGTGTGACTCTATCATTCATTTCATGAATTTGCTTCAATATTCCTTCAAGTCATAGTATCTGTGTTTGAGTAGCATCAGTACTATTCAGTCTTTTCCCAGGCTTGTATACTTATCTCTGCTTCTACCTGTGAAAAAGATAACAACAACAAAGTTAAAAAAACCAGGTTTTTTATCAAACCTGCTGAAGCAGCTTAAATAATAGAAGTTTTCAGTTTCACTGTTTTTACAGAGATGCAGATATTGCCAGTCTGCATGCTCAAGAAAACACCAGTTTTCTCAAGTAATGACACAATTGTACAGGATATTGTACAGTTCTTTTTAAAGGAATATATTGTATTCTGCAGAACTTGGGTTTTTTTTCTGCCTCCCACTTGAGAAGAACTCTTCTGTACTCTGTGCTATTACATTGTTTTATTGGCTTATTTGATGTCCTTGTCCTGAAGTTGAAATGGTGGTGTAATATATTCTAAAATGCTTAGCAACTGAGGAAATTCAGTTAAACATATATAAAACAAAGAGCTACTGCAGAAACTGCTTGAGATTGGCGTATTTTTATTATTTTCAGTAAAGCGACTTAATTTTGCTTTGTCTTCACAAAACCTGAAGTTCTCAGTTTGTGAATACACATTAAAATTTGGAAAGGATGTTGAAGAAAAAGGATTTGCATTATTATGATGTATATAGATTTATTTATATTTTTATTTTCCCAGTGTAAGAATAAATGTTTAAAATATTTCTGTGCTTTCCTGTAGTTATCACATGTTTTCTATTATAGAAGAGTGTTACTTGTTAGAAATAGCCAAGGTAGTATTGAAAAGAGTAAAATAATAGTCCTTTCCAATCAGAATTCTATGAAAATAAGAAATTGTTCTGGTAAAAAATAGCTCCAATCAATTGCTTCAATCAAATTTGGGTGGTATGGCTTGCTCCTCAGTGAAGGGCAAAGATCAGAAGGAAGATAATCTTCTGAGTTACCATCTGTTACCAGTCTCTGATAATTTAATGAATTATTTTTGTCAAAGCTTCAATTTAGCATATTTTTACTTAATATGCTAAATATGCTAAAACTTTAGTGTTTTCATCTTTTCTTACAGTGATGACATCTAAATCCTCCTGCAGATGTGGATTGTTATATTTACAGTTTTGGAAAGAACAGGTTTTTTTTCCACTGAAATGTTGAGTGTCACTGTAGCCATGGAAAGTGTTACAGCTACTTGAGTTCCATAAACCAGTTGTATGTGAAAATGCATGGCTGTGTTATTGTAACTGCACAGCCATGACTTAAATTAGAATAATTGCCTGTTTTGTTTGAGTATGTAATGCATTTTCTAAGCTTTGTCTCTCTTCTTACCTGTTTTCCCTGAAGTTTGATCTCTTTCATGTTCCAGTAAGTGGCGCTGAGATCTTTTACTAGTTATAGATTGTTCAACTTGTTTTAATCTAGTCTTCGAAAGGATTCATAGATCAAAGGTACATATAGGTACAGAACAACTGAGATGGGCCTAAGAAGTGACATTCATAGCTTAAATGCAGAATGTTAACACAGAATTAACAGCTATTAGGAAAAATGGTTTCAAAACAGTGATTTTACTAATACATGTAAGACCTCTTGCACTGACATTGACCCTTAGCTGAACTGTCAGGTTTCATGACCAAGCTGTGTTTAACATAAGGTGTATTATTTCATAATCTTGGGGATTATTCTATAGTAATAGTTTGAATTCTTTAAAACAGTATTTTAATGACACTTTCCAAATTGCAAGCTAAATAATCATGACAAAATCCTTTCATTCATTTGAAAAGTTAAAAGGAGGTGCAGAATCTGACACGAAAAGGGAAATAGATTCATACAGCAGTCTAATTTCTCTTTGCTTTTTGGTTAGAGGCTTGTTGCTGTTTTGGAAATAAGCCTGTAGATGTGGGATGTATCCACAAAAGGTTTGGCTTTGCTTTGGAGTTATTTGGGAGACCTTCTTGTGCATCTTGCAAAACAGTGGAGGAACCTATCCTAGAAAGATTGGTCTTTCTTATTTAGGAATATCTCAATCTTACATAATTCAGAAGGTCTTTTTAAGGTTGGAGAATGCTACTCTTTCTACATCTTTTTGGCTCAAGCACGAGTAGATTTGTAACAGAGAAAAATGCATAATAATCCAAAAACCTCAGAGTTCATGAAGGTCATTTAGAAACACTGATATTGGAATCTCTCCAATGGCAGTTACTGTATTAAAAAAAAAAACAAAAAACAAAAGAAACAACAAACCCAAGGAAAGTTGAGGAGTAAAAGTTGTTGCAGTAACATAATGGGAAGTGTTGGATAAAAGACTTTTTTTTAAAAAAAAAAAGTCTTGAAGCAACAGGTATTATAGCAACAGAAGTGACATTACTCATCTGCTCTTACCATCCAGTAGAAGTTAACCTGTTATTTGTAAGCAGCTGTTGCTCTGGAGTGCAGGGCTGCCCGGTGGAGAAAAGATGGAGTGTGGTGGTGCTTGGACTCTTTTCCTCGGTAGCAAGTGACAGGATGAGAGGAAAAAGCCTCAAGGTGCACCAGGGAGGTTTAGATTGGGTATTCAGAGAAATGTCTTCAAGGAAGGGGTGGTCAGGCATTGGAACAGAATGCCCAGGGAAGTGGTAGGAACACCATTCCTGGAAGTGTTCCAAGAAAATGTGGATATGGCACTTGGGGACACAGTTTAGTGGTGGACTTGGCACTGTTAAGGTTGGACTCCATGACAATAAGGGTCTTTTCCTAACTTAGAGGTTTTGTGAAGATAGGAGCAATACAGGGAAGCAAGGAAACAGCTCCAGCTAGCTATTTGGACATTTTTTCTTCATAGCTCTTGCATACTTTAGACCTGACCTTTTGTTTCTTGACTTTCAGTCTCCATGTGGCTCCACATAACAGTGCAAGAGCGTGGACTTTCTGGTCTGGGGCCCATACACTGGAAACAATTTCAATGACTGAGAAGGATTGCTTACTTAATGCTTACAGTGTAACCTTTTTCCGAAGGCGTAATTTCTATATACCCTTAATCCTTTTTCCAATATACATGGAAAACGTGGCGAAGTGTGAATATCTAATATGCAAAACATGCTCATGGCTTTTAACTTGCACTTAAATATATGTTTGCCTCTTTGTAGTATTTGGAGGAAAAAAAAGATAACACACAATTATTTACCTAAAAGGTTTTTTGAAATCTAAAAAAAATATTTGTAGTGAATCAAATTTTGCTTCTTAGTTCTCCTATCTTCCTGGTCTATGGAAGTAAGTACATTCTTGCACTCCCTCTGAGTTCTCCTAAAAGCAAATTTAACCCAACTTGACTCTAAAGGTTTAGATTTTTGGTGAAAGGGTAGAGTAGACACATGAAAATTAATGTTTCTGATGTTATGGCAGTAATAGGAGCACTTGAAAATGACACCATTTTGATGATGAGCTCTCAGACTGTCTTTTATAATCAGACCCTAGGTATATAAATTTTTTTGATTCCTTAAATACTAGATGTTTTTTTCTTCAGTTGAGTTGCAGAATGCTTTAAAATTTTAAAAAAAGCTTATCTCTGATTTTTAGAAGTGTTTGTGAAATTGCTGTTAAGTGTTTCTTCTTGAATACATCTCCATTTCTGAGTAAGTATTCCATACAATATTAATTAGTGAATTTTCAAGTATGACATTGAATACAGGAAAAATAGACATAGCTTTATATAGTATTCTACTTGATTTTGCAGTTTATGGATGATCATATCTGAGCTTTAAGATGATATCCTGTATACAGGGCAGTACTTCACTCTGTTAACTCACTGTCTATCTTGTGTATGGATCTGTGAGTGATGTGCTGCACCGTATCTTTTTCAGACTTGCACGGTGTGGGAGGACTCGTCTTGTTACAGTTAATATTAGCTTAGTCATGGCATTGCTATAGGCATTTGTTTTTCAAAATGAAGGGTTTTTTAATCAAAAATTTCTCAGCTCTGATATAGCTTTGAGGAAGCAATAAGTTCTGCCATTAGGAGAGTCAATAGCAGTTAACTGGGGGGACTGCATGTCTCTCACTTACTCAAAATTGGTTAAAAAAGTGGAGGAGTTCAAAACTGAGTCATAATTTGGCACTGCAGGAGAAGCTTCCTCCTCCACCCTAATTCACTCCTAATTCCTGTTCTGCGAAAAACACTACAACAATTGAAGCCTGCAGGAAAGGTAAGATAGGGAGTCTTTACTCAGAAGTTTACTGCGTAAAACAAAATTGAGTGGAAACTCTTGAGCTATGTGTCAATTTAGTTTGAGCATATTAGTTTTGTCCATCAGGACAAAGGCTGTGCTGACTCCACTAAGGAAACAGTTACTTCTGTAGTACAGAGCATTTCAAAATAGTACTGGTGTAAGGAGCTTCATTCCTGCCTGTGCCTATAATGCTGTGCTGCTTCTTCAGCTGTGCCATAGAAGTGCTTGTTTTGAGATGCTGTGGAGAATATTTTTTTATGAATGTATCCATATTTAAGAGCCACTTCTCCCCTCCTTTCCAGTACTGAAAATCTAGAACAGTTTGTAGTGAGTGCCATGAAAAGGAGAACTGGCAAAACTGAGGAAGCCAGTGCTTGTTCAGCTGTAGGATCTGGGAGGAGCAGGCAGACTGAGAATATCCTGAGTTGGTACTGTTGACATTTGGGTGTTGTGGAAACTACCTCCTCAGGCTGTACAAATTAATATTAATACAAATAAGATTGTTGCAAAAAAAACCATAGTAAATGCTTCAGATTTAATACTTTTGAGAATGTGTGAAATTGAAGACTGGAAGAACAAGTTACAGAAAGGAAAATAAAAATGGATGATGATTAAAATTATGAAGGCAAAAGAAAAACAGTTTTTTTGTCACATTTGTTGAGGTTTAAACGATCCTCTGAACAAGAAAGTTTGTATAAACGTAGGTGTAACTAAACACAGCAAACTTGACTAGTTACATCTTTGCTTTGTACAGTGACTTGATTCTGCCTTTCCAATTTTGAGTGTTAGATCATTGAAATTGAAAGCTTTTCTAGCATAATAATGAAGTACTGTAGTACTGAATAGGGATTATCCCCATTCACAGGGAAATCAGCCTAAGTGAATGCAGAGTTAACAATGCATAAAAATTCATTGTTTTATAATATGTCTAGATTATTTTTGCATTAGGGTGAAATTATAGTTTTCTCATAATAGGATAAAGTTTTTATTTCTGATTATTGGACATGGATTTTTGGGAATAAAAGGAGCACTGACAAAATGTCAAGCAAAAAATGGTTATGTTTAGGATTACAAAGCGAAACTGATGTTGGATGCTTCTGAGTGCTTGTTTTTCTACAACTTCATTAAAAGAGTCTAGAGAAGAGAAAAATAATTAGCTCATTTCTATGTGAAAGGGTGGGGATTTTTGTTTTCTTTCCGTTTTTAAGGCTTTATGCCTAAGACAAACAATGACAATTGTACTTCCACACTATATCTGAATGTTTTGTGTGTTCCTTTTGCTCTGACTGAACATGAAATCTTCAAGATGGATTCTGGTTCCGTGCTCTTTTGGTTTATACTGCCCTGCTATAGAGGACCACCAATTATTCATATTATTTATGGTTGTCCCATATTTTTGCTCTAGGTTTTCAGTCAAGACTCTGATTGACCGTTCCTGTTTTGAAACTATCGATGATACTTCCCCTGAATTTAACAATTTTGCAGCTATTCTGGAACAGATTCTAAGTCATCGACTGAAAGGTATGTTAACTTCCTTACTGGTGATGATTTTGCCATGAGAATTTGTTTATACAGAACAAATGTGCATCTATACAAACTCCTTGAAGCTGAATGAAAGCATCAGCTTTCTTTGTGTGTCTGTCCTATTGCTGTTACCTTCCCGATTTTCTGCATTACTATGGAAAAGTGAAAACAACTATTTCTGTGAAACATGTTTCCAATGATCTTGTTGGAAGCCTTCTGGGCTGGTAATTAAGCAAGTGAATGTTGCCATGGTGCTGAGCTCTGTCTGCTTTTCTCTTTTATGATAAGACTGTGTCCTAAGAGTCTAAAAGACAATTATGTTATCTGCTTCAATAGGAGCTACCGAACGTATCTGGTGCTGCTCCCATTTCTTTCTCCATTCCTTGCTTTTGTTACCTTCTTTTCCAGACACTGTTTTTAGGTCCTTTCATTCTATTGCCCCACCCCTTTAGTGAAGCTGTTTTTTCTGCTGGAATGGCCTGGATTAGATTGCTTTTGAGAAAGGTTAGTTGTTGATCTTCTTCTTGTATCAAATTGGATATTCTAATTCCAGATAATGTCTGTTTGCATTTTCCAATTGTTCTAGAGGAAGCTGCTTTGCTCAGAGAACAGTGTGCTTTAGCAGTAACAGTCACTAGAAGAGGGCCTTGGAAATGTCTTCTCATTTCTCAGTTTTGTGTACAGTTTGTGAAATGATTTGAGGATTATGAAGAACATCATAATCATCTAAATATAGATGTGTAATATGACAATCTACTCATTTTCATACTTTTTAATATTCATAACCAAGCTTTGTGAACAATACTGTGTGTAGGCTGACATCTGAGTAGCACAATTACTACCTGCTGTGGTTCTGTCAGAGGGAGAAAAAATGGTGCACAGTATGGTAGAAACACAGGGTTTGTCACGTTGTGACAAAGATTTTTGGAATGATTATGGGTACTTAGCAGCTTGACTCTGCAGGGAAATTGCTCTCTTTTCTCCTTCTCCAACTTCAGCAATATTTGTGCAAAAGTTATTGTAATTTTTTTTGTCAATGTTCTTTTGCTTCAGTCTTTTATTCCGGAGAGGCAGTACAGAGAAGCCTTGACAGGTTGGCAAATGGAATTTGCAAGTAAAAAATAATTTCAAGTAAGAAATGGAGAAATTCAAATACCTAAATTTTTGTTTCAGTCTTTCCCTTCTAATTGCTAGTATGGTTTTCTAAGTTTGCAGAGTTAAAATTACAGGAAAAGGCAGGAACTTGTGGATTTTGTTGGAAAGGGAGAATGTTTTGGTAATAAGCTAATTGACTACATGTAATTTAAAAAAAATTAAATAATAAAACAGATATTGAGATAAGAAATGTACCATGACACTTCAAATTTTGAGACGGTAGGTATTCTACAACTCATGGTTTCGAAAGATATTGTATTTTATTGATGGAATAGATGAGTATATTCTGAATGCATACTTTGTGTCAGTAGGAATAGACCAAAAGCAGACTGGGGATTGCAGTGAGTTGTATAAAGTGTTTTGAAACTGGCAGAATGTATTTGATCTGTTTCTCTATGGTAAGATAAATAGCTTCATTGTATTAAAGTTGTCAGGATAATTTCATGGCGGTGTAGTTAAATGATGATCCAGATTTGGGAGTTTAAGTATATAGAATTTTACTTTCTTAAGGCCATGGCAAAACAGCACTTCTTAATCTTTAGCTTCCTTTGGAAGTACTGGGTGAGGAAGGAAGAATTAAAAAAAAAAAGTACTTTATATTATGAAGTTTACTTTGATTAGAAAATTTCTACTGGTAACTTCTGACATTAAATTTAATGTATTTTTAAGGAACAAAGCATAGTCTTGATGAAATATAGTGACTGTTTCCTTTTATTGGTTTCATGCTTAATTAGGATCCAGACAAAGAAAACACAAACCCAAAATGGCAGGAAGAAGGATGGTTATTTTAAAGGGAAAAGAGTTCAGCTATAGGGATTAGAATTTTACACTTTTTCTAAAACCATTGCAATTTGAAATTCTCTAATAGTAGTTGTCCAAGCCTTATGTTGTCCTAGGTGTTCTGGAAAAAATGGTCATTGTAGAAACACAAGCATCATGTAAAATTAATTTTTGATAGGTACCTGATCTGATGTTCCTGGTAGCAAAAGGGTCATGAAATAGCATTTCTTATTTAACCACCATGAGTGGTTTTGTTGATTTGGTTTTTTACTTTCACTCTCATTAAAGCATTAAGTTTTGGAAAGTTTTTAGATGTCATCCAGTCAAACCTCTTGCACAAAGTAGGGTTGTCACAAATTACTCATGACATTGTCCACTTGTAATGAAAATTTCCATGGTGTTTCTTAAACTCAGTGTAGTTTGCTACAGATAATTGTTCTCCCCCTACTGCCCAGCTTTGACTTTGTGCTTACCTTTCCTGGCTGTGGTCTTCACGGCATCTTGTAGTGACCCAGACCAAGAAGTCAAACAGGCAGAAAACTGATGACTTTCCCCATGAATGCATTTTTTTAGCCCAGCTCCTGATATTCTTAAGAATATTTTACATATGGGTATTTGCTTAGTAGTAAAATGAGATTGGCAGAAACAAACCAGCTCACACAGCAGAGGTCTGTAAATGCCCCTTCAATATATATATATCTGTTCATGTGATACAGAAGACTTGGCACGTATGGCACCAAAATAGTTCCAAAAAAGGTAACATGATATGCTATGGCACTACCTTACAGCTACATGTACTGCCAGTAAATATCATTCAGGAATAGGCCACTGTTGACAGTAAAAGCAATCCGAATTGCTCAAGAGAGCTTGAATAATCTGTATTAGCTGATTTTTAAGGGACTGCCTTAAACTCCAGAAAGTGGAAAGGTATTTCCCTGTATTGTGTGACACTACATGGGCAGTATACCTGGTACTTCCTTCAAGTGCTGGATTTACTGAGAATGTGGAGTAGACCAAAGATAGTACAGAGGAGGATATAAGGCATGTGTCCTTGTCATTGAAGTCAACTGTGCAGCATCCCTGCTGGCAAGATAGGATACTACTGGACAGGGCAGTTGAAAATCTTGGAAAGGCAGGAGGGAAGAAGTAACAGAAAAAAATCAGTTATTAATTACTCTTATTTCTTTTTGGGAATAAGCTTTTGTATGGTTTTACAATACAGCAGAAGTTGTGTTACTCTGTGGGGATACAGGGACAATGTATTTGAAGGTCCAAATTAGACCGATAGTCCTGAAAGGGATATTACAAATTTGTGTTCAAATATATGTGTGTTTGATGATCTTTAAAGCAAGGTGAATAATTACAGGAGCCATTTTTTTTTTCTCTTATAGTTGTTTGGAATTTTTTTCCATTCTTGACCATTCTATACAGTGGAGATGATGCAGTGTCTTGTAGTTTCATCCATGTGGTTCCTTGTTTTCATTTCTGGCCACAGATTTTTCAGGTATATTTCCTGTAAGTGTCCTTTTATAAGACCAGCTAAGTATATATGGGTAGTGGAGAAGTGGTAGCATCAAAAGTGTTCAGCCAACAGTACTTGGGATTTGATCTTAGATATATACAAGCTGATTTAAAACCTGAGGTAATTTCAAAGTGATGTGTACCTTGTGTTTACTATATAACTATAGATTGCATTATTTTCTGCTTTTTCCTATCACTTTAAGTTAGTGTAAAGTGAGTTAGTACTGAAAGACATGAATAACTGTTGTGGATTTCTATGGCCACTGTCTCAAATGTATCTCTGAAAACTAGTCTCCTGGATGTTTGTGTATTGCTGACTTACTATGTTTTCAGTGTAATATCCTTTGTGCAACAGAAATGTTTGATATCCAAACTGCTAGCCAGTATGTGTATTTAGAAATAGTGTCAGGTGTCAATGTGTAAATATATCTAGTGCACCTTGCTTGTGACTTGTATAATTTTTGCATATCATGGGTACTATGAGGACACTTGTTTTTCTGTACACTTACTTGCATTTGCCACCATGAGGACACAAAAAAATATGCTGTACCATGCTATTTTGACACTTTGACAACTTTGTGTGCCTACTTTCCTGTATGTTTAGGAGGCACTATAAACATATCAAAAGCTTCTGCTAGGGTTGTCCATGGAAGCTGCTTTTATCTATCCAATCTATGTAACTCCTAAATTTTAGGAGTTCTTTGAATAAGTAAAATGCACCTTATAATACTCTTTGTTCTGAGAGAAACAAGTCAGCTGGATTAAATAATTAAGGTAATGGTGATATAATGGGTATGAAAAAGATAGGTTAAGGATATAAGAACTAAAGGCACTACTATCATGAAAAAGAGAATAAGCATATAGCTGTGGTAGGTCTTTATTTGGTGCAAAAATGTTGTTAGCAGAATAGCTTTTATTACTGGATTTAGTATCTATACACACATAGTGACCCATTATTCTTTTTGACTAAGAAGAAACAAGAGAGCTCTTGTGTAGTTTGTGGTTTAGTTCATTCTTCTTGTATGGAGAAAAATTGTAAATAAATTTATAATTATCTTGAAGGACTGAGTTTATGAACTATTCTAAGTATTTAATGACTCATTTCGAGCCCATAGGCTCAAAATAAGGATAGGTATCTCATAAATTCCTCAAAGATCACACCAGTTTGTTAGCAAGAAGTTGTACTAAAACTTACTTTTTAGTGGATAGAAAAATATGCTGCAAACTAAATAATAGAGGGAAATATGGAGAAAACCTGTCTGTACCTTGGAGCGTCCTAGTCATTACTTCTTAGCAACTGTGGAACTTTGTAAATTAAATTGGACTGTGATTGAGTAGGGATCAAACTGTTTAATGTTATTTTTGAAGAATTTCTTGAGTGTGGAAAGGATCTGTGATAACTGTGGATGTTTGTATCTAGTTGTTGGAACAGAAATGGGTTGATACAAGTAGGTGTGCAGCAGTATGGAAAAAGAATGCAAAAACCAAAATCACAATATTGTTTCTATTTGCTTTGCAGTTCTGTAGACAGGAATGGAATTTGTTTGAAAAATGTTTAATATTACACATGCAGCTTCCATGCTTACCTAACAGTTTTGTTTGGCTGACAAAACCAACATAATTTCTGTTGGAATAGTTGTCAGTTTCTACATTTCAGAGGACATATGAACTTCATAGCCAAGGCCACATGCTCTTTGTCCTGTGCACCTCCTGGCAATCTTCCTCTTTCCTTAAGAAGTTATGTTACTTTGATAGAATATAAGTTCTATACTAAAACTTGCTTTCAATTTTATCAAGATCTTTAAAAAATTAGATTTCTAAATCATAGAACAGCCCAGGTTGGAAGGGTCCTTGAAGAATCATCTGGACTAATCATTTGGGAATGGGAGTCTAGATGAGAATATCTGGCACCCTGTCCAATCTCATCTTGAAAACCTCCAGCGATGGAGACTCTACCACACCACTGAGGTTGTTGTCACACTGAATTTTAGTTCTTATTGTAAAAACTTTCTTTCTTGGGATGAAATCTCTCCCAGTGCAATTGGTATGTGTTGCCTTTTGTCTTCTATGTGGCTCCTTGTAAAGAGGAAGCCTTCATCCTCTTAAGTACTCGAAAACTGTGATGAGTGCCCCCATTGGGCCTTCTCTTCCCTAGAGAGAAAAAACCAAATGTCTTCGTCTTTCTTCATGGGACAGGTTCAACAGCCCTTTGAATATCTTTGTGACCTTCCTTTGGACCCTCTCCAATCTGATCCTGTCCTTGAGTTCTAGAGACCAGAACTGGGCACATTACTGCAGGCAAAGCCTGACAAGTGCTGAGTAGTGGGAACTATTTAATTTCTCATTCTTGAGACTGCTCATGGCTGTGTGCACCGAGTGCTTTAAAGGCCAAATAAAATTTCACATGCTGAAAGCTTTTAAAATTTTAGTAAATCTATAGTTTAATATCTTATTTAGTATTTCTTAAAATACATTCTCACAATTCTCAGTCAGTCTTTTCCAGCATTTTTCTTTGTATAGATAGGTTGAGAAAATTCTTCTTCAGATTATATTAATTATGAGAGTGTGGGCAAGGTTTAAAGTTGTAGGGACAGAATAATGAAATATAGGAGACCATGGTTCACAAAAGATGCTGAGCTGGCTGTGAGTTTCAAGTGAAGAAAATTCCTGCTGGAGTCAGAAGCCTGCTGCACCCTCTCACAGAACTGGATCGAGATGGGAGCCCACTGTAATGTCAGAGTATGTTAAATTATGGCCAGCTGACTTTCTTGATCAGTGTAAACCAAGTAAGTGCTGGTATGGATTTCTGTTGTAAAGTTATTTCTTATTTTAAATGACCATGTGTTTTTCAGGTGTTCAATTGTAAAAGGAATTTCCTTGCATTAGCAGCTTAAGAAAAGTGGAGTGAAACTGTTTTTTGCTAAATGTGTTCTGCCCTTAAGATAGTTTGAACAAAACCACAAAAGTTAATATATCATATGCTTGCCTTTATTGGTTGGAACTGGAATTGATTATATGAAGTCGTCTTTATACCCTAGCTGCATTTAATTTTGTAGGTACAATTCCTAGGGCAGAAATGTTTTTGATTTGGTGAAGAATATGAAAAATATCTGTAGCTTTTTGTGTTGTTAAAATACTGTTGAATTTTTGTTACTGTTCACTAAACTTGGCATTTCAACAAATACAGTAAGTTTGTAAAAGCTTGTGGAATTTCTTTTGTTTTAGTCCTTAGAGCTGAGCAGATCTAAAACTACAGTAACAGTGGCTCCTTGGAATTCTATGTTTTCTTTGGGATATTGGATATTATATATTAATTCTTCCTGCTTGTGACTTTTTTTGTATTTTTAAAAGTCTTTTATCATGCCTTGAATTTAATAAATGTATCTGTGGTGAAGGAAGCAGATGGACCACAAAGTCAAGTGACATGCACCCTCTAGGGGAAGAAGAACTTGCCACTTGAATTTCTTCAGCTCATAGGGGACAGATCTTTAACACTATGCTTGAAGCTCAGTCTAGTCATGTCAGATAAAAATGCATACTTTGCATTTTATTTTCAGTATGTGTGATTTGCAGTATCACTCTAATATATTCTTTCTTGAAATCTGAGCTTCCTGCAGAAAGAGAAGTCTTTTCCATACATTAGTAAAGCTTCATAAGTGCAATTCAAGACTTGAAAAAAGATAAAATTAGCTTAAAAATAAGATCTCATTTTATATGGAGACAAGGTTTTGCACATAGCAATGCTGGCAGTCACCAGAGGGCAATATTAATCTCACTTGTTCCATACCTGTTTGCAGGTATGTCCAAAGTGTGCTGTTCACTCTGAAAAACAGGGTTGAGCTGTTGTGCTGCTGATGAAATCATGGAGATATTGCAAGTGCTATGTTGCATTTCGTTTTTTTAAGTGCAATACACTGCAAACTGGAAAAAATGTGAAGGATTGTGGTTGTAGTTCCAGAAGGGGTAATGATCTACTCAATTATTTTCACTCAGCTTCTGAGGCAATATTCTGTGTATACTCAAAAGAAATTGTGGCTGCAAAACTTTTTTGCTTATGCATCAGCTTCTCTTCAAATGAGAGAACATTTTGAAAAATTTCTTTCTCCTCCTAAAATAAAGATAGCACTACCACAGCAAAGTCGTATTTCGTATTTTTATTTATATAATTTTTTAAGAACAAAACTCTCTCTACTTGACTGTATTAGTGAAATGTATGTACTACCCATAGAAATAGCATAAATACTTCTTGCCTCCTATTTTTAAGTTACAGGTTTGTGCTCTGTTGTGATTGAAGAGTTCTGTGAAGGACTCTTGAATATTATTTTAGCATAGTAACAAGAAAAAACCAAAGAAAATACACATATATACACAAAGCCCTGAACTTCACTTTGTGCATCACTTTCAACCAGAGTGAGCTGCATAATGCAACTTTTTTTACATCTTCAGTAGGAATTTTCAGTAGGAATTCACGGACTTACTTGCATAAAATCCTTTCAGCAAAGGCAGCATATTGGGGAGTACTTAATTGCATTTACCTCCAATAAGCAGAGGGGGAGGTTAATGAATCTTTCTGTATCTTGTGTTTTGGGTGAAGGTCAGATCACCTGGTTCGGCTATGAGAGCCCTCGCAGTTTCTGGGACTACATCCGCGTCGCTTGCCGGAAAGTCTCTCACAATTGCATCTGCAGCATTGAGAGCATGGAGAATGTCAGTTCTTCTCGAGCTAAGGTAGGAAAGAGTTAAGAGCTAAAGTGACCTTTGTATTATATTGCTGTGGCATTTCTGTACCTGTGAAAAAAAAACACAACCGTAGTACTTAGTTTACACATTTTTTTTTATTGTTTGAAATACTTTTTTAATGTGCCTGGTAAATATTTGTTTTTAAAATGTCCCACTTTTAAATCAGAATGTGTTCCCTTTAAGATTTCTTACTCAGTAGAAAAAAATTCTCTATTCAGTGATTGTGTTATGTTATAATATGATTGTCCCCAGATTTTTTTACCTTACATAAGTTTTTGAAAACACAGTATTTTAGGGGAAATCAAGTTCTTGTGGACATGCCTAAAATATGAAAATTGTAGAAATTGGGTGATTTTTTTCTTTTCCCTTCTAATAATTTTACTTCATATAGAGTTTATGCACTAATATGTGTGATCAGCTCTTAAGATTTATTTTAAAGGTCTTTCTGAATTCTGAGATTTTAATAGATATGAATATTTAAATTCAGTAGATAATAAGATGCAAGGCTATTTTCTGAAATATTCTTATAAATAAATAAAAACTTTCTATTACTCTGTGGAATGCTTCATGCCAAATGGTAGACAGAGAACCTAATTTGTGCAGTGAGTGTGGAGAACAGTGTTCAATTTTTTAGGAGAATATTTTGAATGTCTGGATAGGAAAAGATGGAGAGCATGTTGACACAAATACCCATCATGTGCATCAGTTTGACTGGTGGTCCAAATCAGTATCCTCCTCAGGCTGGAAGCTGTCAGCAGGGCTTTGCCAGTGCTAGTTGGCTCTGCTTTCACTGGAGGTGCAGAGGCTTTAGTCCTTAGCTAAGCAGCATCATCACTTTTATGGTTTCAGTCATGTTCTAAATAAATGCAATGTAAAGGCAGCTATTCAGGTAAATGTCCTTTTAATTTCAGTGCACTCCATGTTAAATTTTTTACTGTGCTGTTGGTATTTATGAAAGCAGTTTTATTTAGCATTTTGTAGAGTCTTGGAATGGTTTGGGTTGGAAGGGATCTTGAAGACCATCTAGTTCTAATTCCCTTGTTGTGGGCAGAGACATCTTGCTATTCTCCTTTAGCTTAAGCTATTTCCCCTTGTCCTGTCACTGCATGCTCTTGTAAAAAGTCTCTCTCTGTCTTTCTTGTAGGCTCCCTAGAAGGCCACAGTTAGCTCACCCTGAAGTAGGATTATAATCTACTACTGTTAGAATGTCTGTAGTGGTGTTCAGCTAGATGCCAATGAGTACCAAATATATTAGGCACAAAAACATCTTACTACTTACATAGGTGTTTGTAAGTTTATATGGTTTACAAGAAATGTTTCTGGTGTTCTTAAAAACACAGTCATAAATAACTGTGGCAGCCATTGGCATGTCTCTCTCTTGTAAGCTACAGTCCTATGCACGGGTCCTGCAAACACAGCACTACATGCTTTCCTAAGGATTATTTTTTAAAGTTATTGCTGTTGTTTATGGAACTGTTTGAGTGAAGTTTTGCTTTTGGACTCTACAAGATTTAGGCCTCTTGGATTTGATTTCATGTCTGTGTTTTACGAGCACCTTCTATAATAATGTTGTTACTGAGGGGAAAAAGTATTGCACAACTCATTTTTTTATGTAAATCCCTCAAATATTTGAGTGAACACAAAGAATCACTTTGAGGACAAGTTACTGCCACTTTACTCTGGAAGCTTCAAATGCTATTGATTTTAAAATGTAAAGCTTTTTGCCCTGATCTGCTGCCTCTCACATACATGGGCTTTTCAAAAGGCTGGAGCATATAAGGAAAAATCCCTCCACCCTCTCCTTAAAATTTAGGATAACTATTTCACAATAAACTTTGTGTCCTTGAAAGAATGCATTTTTTATTTTCATTATTGCTATAATGAAGTACATCCTAGCAACTGTTTCTGTTTAATGCTAGTTTTGTTAATCAGTCGTTTACTCAGATAAACCAGAGGTATCACTATTCAGATTGTAAAACTGTTTCTTTCTGTAACACTTAAATATTTGCTACCTGTTTTGTCTTGCAGGGTCGAGCATGGATAAGAGTAGCACTTATGGAAAAACATTTGTCTGAATACATTTCCACAGCTCTGAGAGACTTCAAAACAACCAGGTCTACAAGAATTTTATTTTTGCAATGTTTTAATAAATGTTGTTTAAGTAAGGGACTTATGTTTGGAAGTGAATGGTGCACTTGATTTGTATAGTAAAGGATGTAATTAATGAAAGACGTGTAACCTAGTGAAAGATATCTAGAGTTGCTATGGATTTGGTTTTAGCCTGGGTAAAACTGCAAAATTGAAAATCATCTTGTGATTTAAAAAATGTAGAAATAAGCCTGGAATTCTTGAAATGTCAGAAGCAAAGAAAACCCATCTAAAGTAGGAACTAAATCTGAAATTGTGGTGTAGATGTAGTAGATTCCTTTCAAAACGGATAGAAAGCCTAAGAACTCAGTAAAAAATAATTATAGTAACTTTTTCTGAAGAAAATGGAAGAGAATTCCAGGAACCTCTTGAGAACTGTTGAGTAGCGGAATTAGTGATCACGCATAGCGAGGATTCTTGATATAATAAGAAGTGTGTAACTGATTTTTGTTTTAACTTCTTGATAAAAACAGGGGTGAGAATATGCTTTGTGATAAAGAGTACTCTGGCAGTTTTGGTTGTAGATGATGTGATTATTAGATGAGATTAGATCTCGTAACGAGTATGTCTTACAGATTTTTGATAAAATCATCTGAATACAAGTGTATCTGTAACATGTACTTTATGTTTAACTCCTAAAGTTTAGACATAATGAATGGGTTATTAAAACAATAAAAATTTTCTCTGTAAGGACTTTAGAGTACTGTTTTAAATCTATCCAGAGATATCCATGTATTTTGCCAGTATTAAGCTGACTTTGAAACACAACTAGTTAAACATTCCATTCCATTGCAGTTTCAAAACTTGGTGTCTTATTCTACCCAGATTTGCTTGCATTTATAGTAGACAAGAAGCATATAAAACAAAGAAAATCTGGAAAAGATTTACTTGTGCTTCTTCAAACTGAAAAGTCACATGGGTTTTTGAGGAGGAGATGAGGAAGAGCAGGGTCACAAATTATGTAATTAAGTAGTACATTCTTTGTCCCTGTTTTGGTAGTGTAGTTTGTTAGTGGATAACAATGGTCTTATTTGATTAGCAGTTTCAAATTCATTTATTTGAACATGTTAATGTTTAATATATTTGAATGTTCTTTCAGTGGTATAGCTTTTGGAAACAACTTCTCTTGCATTCCAAACATAGTAAGTGCAAAGTTTCTTTTGAAGTAATATTTTAAAATACATCTAATGGAAATAAAAATTACATTTTCAGGTTTTAGTTGTGTGGATTTCAAATCACTAGCAACAATGGACATATTTTCTTTCCCATGTGGGATTTCAGATAATAACTGACCTGATTGTTTGGGTGATGATTTGCATCATTTATTTAGCATTTTAAATCTTATATTTTACTGTATGCATATTTAATAATTATTTAAATTTCTTCTGTTACATGTGTGTATGTAGAATACGAGATTATCTATCATGCTGATAGCTCTTTTTATACCTCAGTGTTGTGTTTAGGTGCTTGGAGTTCTTGAGTGAAGAAGCACATTCTTAGTACTGAATGTGCATATTACACTTGGAGGAGGGGTTGGATTAAACATGGGCACAGAATTATTTTTCTAACAAATTGGTCAGTCTCTGAAGTTATAGCAGACTGTTGTGTTGTGAGATGTCAAGTGTATAGCACTGAATGAAGATCTGTGGGTTTTCCAAGGGGACTCTTGGTTTGGCTGGATTGCTGCAGCTGTCTTTAACACTGGCACTGCCAGGCTAACCTCTGCATCTCGCCATTGAAGGTGTGCCCTGTTGTTTTTGTGTGATTACCTCCTAGGCACTATTTTAGAAGAACTCCGTGCAGATTGGTACCTGGCAGTGATTTTACAAATGCCCATGGGATGACTGCTAATCTGCATGTACTGGGGGCACTGCTGTTTGTTCACAAATAAGAGTCACTGTGCTGAACCAGACTGTGGAGTCCCTCTAGCTCCATGCTGTGGTTCAGCCAACTTAGCCTCCTAGTGCCCTTTCTGAAGTCAGAGAGTATAGAGCTGAGTTTGTACTTCCTAGCCTCACTATCAGGACTATAATCTCTGTATTTTTAGAGGAAGTCTTACAGATTTCTTCCTTCTACTAAGAACATCCAAAATCTTGGACAACTCATCTCCTTATAGCAAATGGATGTCTGTTACAAAGCTGCAAAAGTGGGGACTTCCCACAGCATGCATTATAACACAATTCAATTTCTGGAGCTGTGCCTCAAAACATGTATTTTCTGGATGTTCACCATGCAGCTAACTGGAGCTCCCTCTGAACCATCCAGAAGCTTTCATGCAATTCTTAAAACAGATGGAGTTTTGGTAGGGCAATATTGCTGGTATTTGTCTGAAATATAGGTTGCATTCAGTAATATGGCACCTTCTTGCACTCATCTGCTGCTAGAATGTAAAGGTGAACTGTGCATCTCAGTTCTTAGTGAGTGATGTTTCAATCTTGCCTTTGGTACTGAACACCTCTTGGTTTCCCTCTTGCCCCATGTAATTCTCAGGAGAATTGTGATGACCTTCCAGCATGCATCTTCCCAGCATGCAATATTTTAAGAAAAGGTAAACTGCCTGAAAAATAGCTGATTTGTGAAAATACTTGTTTAAAAAAGAACAGCTACTAAGAATGAAAGTTGAATGTTGAACTTTAAAAAAACCTGCAAATACAATTGTGAGAGAGAACTTCTTTTCATGTGATGGAATCATTATTTCTTTTTGCACATGACACAAATTCTTCCTTTTAGAGGTAAAGTAAAAAATACCTTTATAATTTTTTTTACATTTTATCCATCCTGTCCTACTAGTTCATAGGACTAATACTGAAAATTCTTTTTGCTTATGTCTCAGTTCTTCCGTGCTTTAAGATTGTGATGTTTTGTGCTATGCGGTCTATTAGTTTGCTTTATTGGAAATGAAATATGAATGCCCCTGGGGTTCATGAATTATTTTTATTTAAAATTGATTTCTTCAGTTTTCTGTTAAATACAAAAAATAGCTGAATTAGTTTCTTTTTTATTGAAGGAGGTTTTATGAAGATGGAGCAATTGTTCTTGGTGAAGAAGCAAATATGCTTGCTGGTATGCTGTTGGGACTCAATGCAATTGATTTCAGGTATTATATTTGCATGCTTTATAACAAAATGCTGAGGAAAAGTACTTATATATCAATTTGAATGGAAATGGAAAACATTCTTAAATTTCTGTGGTAGTTTGACAGACAAAACTTAGATTGAGGCAAAGAAGAGGGCAAGAGATGTTGAGTGGCTCTTCTAGATAAGAACTAAGTTACACTTTTATATAACTGCATGATTATGGGGTAGCTTTTTCAGGTATCAAAATCCTAAAAGGAATTAGATATAATTGCAGAAGATATTTGAAACCTATTAAATGAAGCTTATAGATGTGACATCTTTTAAAGTTATTTTTAAACTGTAAGGAAAACTCTATGATTAAGTACTTGGTTATGTCCTGGCACTTGAGGACAGCATTGTAACTGCATATGTAGAAGATAATATTTAACTTTATCACTTCTAAATTTGAAAAACATGACCTACAAATGACCATTCAATATCAATTTGTGTTAAAATTACCTGCAGCTGAACTGCTTAATTGATCTTTGCAATTTCTAGCCAGATTTTTGCGGGCTTTCCTATATGATTAATTCTCTGTTTTTGAGGTAAAGAAGGTGCAAGCACACCCTAGATAATGTAAAAACCAACATGGTATGTTTGTAGATGTATATATATTTAAAAAAACCCATCAGCAATTTATAAGGATTCTAGTGCCTATAAAAAGATAGAACCTGGCTGGTGCAAGGCCTTGTTAATATGCCTGGTTGGGCCAATTTAGCCTCGGGCAGAGCCACTGGCAGAGAGTTTCATAATCCAGCACAAGGAAGAGGAGACTGATAATGCTGTTCTTCATTCTTCTGTCACTTCACTTTTAGTATTTACCTTGCAGTAACATTAATGCTTGTCACAAACCAGTATAGGAGGTAAACTGCCAGAAAACGGAATAGTAGCCTCGCTGGATGCATTGTTTGGATGGCAGTGAATGACTGACCATTGCCAAAAGGCCCTTCAGATATTTCCTGCTGTTTATGTACATCTGTGCCAGGCTAGTTGGACCTTTCTATGAGCCAGCTTAAATTGTTGAAGAATGAAAAAAACATCCCCAGTAAGATGACCGGATAGTTCTTTTGTTGCTAGCTAGTTTGGTTCACAGAAGCTTCCTATTAGTGGCAGAGGTTATGGGAGAATAATGCTTAGAGAAGAAAAGGGACAAATAAGGAATGAGCAATGTATTCCCTTTCTGGTGGTAAAGACTATTTAGTTCAGCTGGCTGTGGAACTGCAACTAGGTGGGGAAAGGATAAAAAAAAAAGAAAACAACCTAAAAATGCAGGTCCTGATGGCTGCTGAACCATCCTGGAGTCAGATAAGTGCCAATACAACTGTAAGGAGGGGAATGCCATGTTTGCATTAAAAAAAAAAACAACAAACCCAAACAAAAAAAAATGGAAAAAATGGGGAGGGAGAGGTTGAAAACCCGGGATAGCTTCTTTTTCCAGCATTGTGTCATTAGATTGGCTTAACTACATCTTCAACATATGTTCTGGAAGCACAGAAATGTGCTGCAGGATGATAAGACTGCTAGCCTTGTGTACAGCAAAATTCAAATCTTACCAGATTTTATTAGTTAAAGCTTTACATAATCTGAAATTAAACTGCTTCTGTATTAGCCCTGTACTTGGAAGGACTACAGCTATACATGAATAAGCATTGCAATTTTAGGCCTGCACTATGTAAATCCTCTCATAAATAATCATCAATTGACTGTGTTCATCTCTCAAAAGCCTCAGTAGTACATACTAGTATGACTGTAGTTGTTCTTTCTTTGTCCTCTGATTCTAATATAAAGGAACCTGTTAATGTATTCAGACGACTGATTTACATTTTTTCAATGCAGCTTTTAAGAGTCTAAGAATTTTCTGTGCAAAATGGGAGTTTAATATACTACAGGAGCATTTTTATTGTGCCACTATCACAGAATATTTCATGTTGGGAGGGACCACAGTGGGTTGTCTGATCCAACCTCCTTGCTCAGGCAGGGTTATCCTAGAACACATCATACAGGATTGTGTCCAGGTGGTTCTTGAATATCTCCAGTGAGGGACTCCACAACTCTCTGGACAATCTGTTCCAGTGCTCAGTCACTGCACAGTAAAGAAGTTCTTCCTCATACTCCAGAGTTTTCTGTGCATCAGTTTCTGTCCTTTGACTTTTGTCCTATTGCTTGGCACCACCACTGAGCAGAGCCTTCATAGTATTGTGACTTTAATGGCTGAGAAGCCGTAGCCATCCTTTGCATGTTATATATGAAGGGGTTTTTTTAGTTCAGTGTCTCTTATAAATGTTGACTAGCTTATCTATGTGGAACTGTAAATCTGAGACTGAGCTGGAGATGAGAGAGCTTATGTGAGAACATAATCTGATTTTTTTTTGGGGGGGGGGGGGGGGCGGGGCGGTGCTTTTTCGCTTTGTTTTTTCGTTTTTGGGAGGAAAAAAACCAACAACTCTTTGGATGTACTTCCCAAATAGCCTTTAAATTACTTCATTGTCTAAAATTCCTCTTTGCAATTCAGTTAGCAGAAGCTGTGACTTACTAGAATCTGTTTATCAATAACAGAGATAGGAGGAATGAGGAATATGAGCCT
Source organism: Phylloscopus collybita (assembly GCA_027886175.1). Lineage (NCBI taxonomy): Eukaryota > Metazoa > Chordata > Aves > Passeriformes > Phylloscopidae > Phylloscopus > Phylloscopus collybita. The sequence goes on from JAJNNQ010000002.1 coordinate 20,273,384, forward strand.
TGTGAAAGCATGATAATTTTGTCAGTTCTGTGATAATTAAGCATGGTTGAAATGCAATAATTTATTTCTAGCAAAAAAAAAATACGGTGTAAATGAAAGGTTTATAAAGTTACAGCCATTTAGGAACATTTTCCCAAAGTTAGGTTCATTTATGTTCCTCAGCTTCCTCCACATCAGCACCTGTAAGTGTCTGAAAGGAGAAAGACCCGGAAATATTTTTGAGAAAATTACTTTTTACTTAGTAGAATGGGAAAATTTCAAGCTTGTCCTTAATTCTTCTGTTTCTTCTGCTTCAGTTAGCTTTCCTGTTATTCTGTTGCCACCTCTCTGTATTATTAAGAATAAAAGTGAGTGTTTAAAAAATAGGGCTTATAGCACCAAAAAATTACAAAAAAAAATGAAGTTTCAGGTTGGTAATATTCAACTGTCACTGTCATTTAATTTTCTTGTAATAAACTTACTGTTGTTGCTCTGTTTTATCAGTTTTTGTCTGAAGGGTGAGGGATTGGATGGAAGCTATCCAGCTGTCATAGATTATACACCGTACTTGAAGTTCACCCAAAGGTACTTTTTAGCTTTACTCTGCTTTTTAAAATTTTATTTCATTGGCAAAATTTTACTTTTTATTGGGCTTCTTATTTTTCATTTCATATGCAAAATTGTATTTATCTCTAAGTACAAACCTGTACACTCAGCTACCTCGCTCTTTCAGACTGTTGGAATTGTTACATGACTCATGAAATGTGAGTCATGCTAATTTTGTTTCCTTGATTCAGAATAACAGTGCAGTGGGAAACAAATGCAGCATCTCCTTTGATGATCACCAGACCAAGCTGTCCTTTCTCTTAGGCCTTTTCTGTGTAGCCATAAAACTAAAATGTAGTTATTTTATAAATAAAAATTATATGTACCCTGATAAATGTAATATATGACATAGGCAATATAAGCCATTAGCACATAACAGAAGGTTGTGACTGGTGGCTATGTAAACTGACTTTTTAGCTGCATTTTGCTCCTCTGATCAACCCTATAATTAATTATAATAAAAAATTCTCCTATCTAATAAATCAAGTAACAATTTGACATCACCAAAAAGCATGGAAATTAATGCTATGTTTTCTGTTATTAGGTTTACCAAAATGAGAGAAGTTAGGAATAGTCTTGAAGATGTACAACTGAACATGAAACATCCTAGTCACGCTCTTGAAGTTCTTACTGGCTTACATGTTTGTGACAAATTGCGATTCAGTTTGTATCATGACAGGATCATGGGGTTATGGAAATCACTACTTAGAAAAATCTAGCAAATTCTGTTATGTAGGGGGAAATATAGTTGTAAGGGAAGATTTTCAAATGGGTACTGGGATAAATCAGAATCACAGAATTGTTAGGGTTGGAAGGCAGCTTTGGAAATCATCCAGTCCAAGCCCCTGCCAAGACAGGGTTGCCTGTAGCAGGCAACACTTGGAGCAGGAATGTCCCCAGAGAGGGACACTCTGCAACCTCCCTAGGAGACTCTACAGCCTCCCTGGGTGGCCTGTGCCAGTACTCTGCCACCCTCAGTGTAAAGTTCTACTTCATGTTCAGGTGGAACTTCTTGTGTTTTAGTTCATGGCCATTGCACCTTGTCATGTCACTGGGCACCACTGAAAAGAGCTTGGCAGCATCTTCTTGACACCTGTCTTTGAGATATTTATATGCATTGATGACATCCCCTCTGTCTTTTCTAGACTAAAATAAATTCTTGTCTTTGAGACAGATGTCTGCTTTCTCTAGCATGCATTGATTCTGGAAGATATGAAGATATTTTAATGATGAGTCTACTTACTGTGTAGGGAGATACATTCTGTGAAGTAACAGGCAAAGGATCTTTGCTATAAACATAGATATACATCCTGATTTAAGTTTATAATGATCTAACATAATGGCAGCCACTTTTTTGGATTTCTGCTTTTTTTTAAAACAAAAATCCATTTTTAGATATTACTCTTTACCCTGAATTTGTGAAGAAAAACTTAAGTCATCACTTCCTTAGACAGCATATTGTAATGTGTTTATTACCCTTTGTACTTAGGAAAAGAGCCCACATACAGTTGTCTAATTTGACGAAGATCAGAAACAGATTTTTGCCCATTTTTAGGTGGCTATAGAAACAAAAGCTTGAAATACAAGTTGTGTTTAGTAATCCATCACATCCCAACATTTCAATTTTTTTTTTTTGCAGAGGTTTTTAAGAAATGCAATGTTTCAATTTTGACCAGAATTTGCGTTTTTATAAGCACAGCTTTTGACTCGGCTAATAAATATGATTCTTCAGTTCTGACAGTATCAGCAGTGATGAAGAAGAGCTAAGAACGCTGGGCAGTAGTGGCAGTGAAGGCAGTACTCCAGAGAACATTGGTCCTCCTTTCATCACAGATGAAAACAGTTGGTACAACAAATGCAAAAGGGTAGAACAGAAGTACCGGCTTGCATTGGAACAGAAGGTAAAAGATTAGTTTTGTGTGGGGGCTATGGAACCAAAGCTCATCACCAGCCAGCTGGTGACATATCCATCTGAGTAAAGACAGGAAAATATAATATTAGATATTCTTTAGCTTTATACAAGTGGTCCTAAATTTTATGATCCTCAGAGTATTCAAGCATCTTTGCTCACTGATTTGAGGGAAAAGAGGCTTGATGAGTTGGGGAAGAGGATAGCAATAATTTAGAGATCAGATTTCACAGTCTAATATAGAATTTGGCTTCTTTTTCCCATCTTGGAGTTATAGACACTGTATCTCTACTGCTGTTAGCTTGTGAGCTTGAAGTTCACATGAATTTTCTCTTCCTTAGAAGTTCCAGATTTTAATTGTTGTAGGTAGACTGACACTTGAAGGCCTGTATGATGATAGTAATGTTAAACTTTTAGTCTTAAAATAAAAAAAAGGATCAGCAAAGTAATCCATTTAGATGAAAGGCAGAACTATCTTCTTAGTGATAGTGAGATGGGTTTTTAGAAAATAGGTAGTTTTACAACTTGATGGCAGCAGAATGGGAAAGGAAAACATGAAAGGATTTGTTTGTGTTGGATTTTAATTTAGGTGGCATAATGAATGTAAGTATAGAAATCAAAAGTAGGTTTTCCATCCACCACCCAACATACCCTAAGTTAAAGGTGAAGTGAAATATATGTCCAAACCTGTTAATAGTTAACAGTTTTAGTTAGTTATTCATAACTGTATATTACATCTACAGTAAGTACAATGCATATTAGCTAGTAGAGAGAGAAGAGGGCAGATTGTTCATACACACCAAAGAAGTAGTGCACAGAGAAAGAAAGGAGGGGTCAGGAAAAAAAATGAAATACACCTGGTTAAATTTTTTAAAATAACTTCTATTAGTATTTTTAGTATTCTATTTTCCTAGTGTAAGAATTTGATTTTTATGAAACTCTGAATAGAGTAAACCATATGAAGGGCTGGAACCACACAAGGGTGCCTGGAGGTATAATTATTTCCCTGAATACAGAATAGGTATAATCAAAATTGGTTTATTTTAATGCACTTGAAAGAGTATGGCTAAAATTTTTCTAAGTGACAGTGAAAGAGTCAGATTTAGTATGGGATAATAGATATTTAATATTTATTTATATTAATTTTTTTAAATTATGCATAAAATTATTGCTTTTGTGTTTTGGATCTCTTAGACTTTTTGTTTTTGAAATATGACCTGAACTGTTGCATCCAGGTTGCTGGTCTAATCTTCTCAGCTAGCATGGTATCACTTTCCATTGCTGGAGTCCTCTCTGGTACAGAGGGCATTTTCCCTGCTTTTATAAAGCAAAATATGCTGTTCAAAAAGAATCTCTTCAAATACATAAATGAAAACCTTTCTCTTGAGCCACTGGAAGGAATTCCCATCCTTGCCAGACAAAAACATAGGATCAGTTTGAACACACACTTTCCCCCACTGTGAGGAGAGTGTTGTCAGGTCTGGAGAAGCACTGAAGAGAACAAAGTAGGTGGATATTTATTTTCCTTGGTACATCCAAGTGGTTCATTTGCAAGGATACTCCATCAAAGTTGTGACATACAAGTGTAGAAAAGGTACTGAAACATGTAGCCCACACCCACAGTCAGAATCACTAGGAACCTTTATGTCTGCATAAGCACAGAGGTTGTCAATGGCTGTAACAACAAATGGGGGGTTTTGGTTTATTCATGGGTCCAAGATCCAGAACCATTCCCATTCCATGGAAGTTATTGCTGGTAACATTCTCTTAATGAATTGCTGACTTCTATAGGTAACTAATGTAGGGGTAAATTTAATTCAGTTTTAGGATAAATTGTTGGAAATTTTGGTGCATTTAAACAATTTTCAAAATGGTAGCTACTCTGACAGCTGTTGACACTTTGCTGGTTGTCCTCCTTTGGAATGCCTACTTGCAGTTGCAGCAGCAAAAGAACTTCTTTTTCCTACAGTCAGAAAATTTTCTGTTGTCTAATTTTCATTTGGGATATGCCCGCCAAGTTTTTATATGATTCACTTCAACTATATTGCATCTGTTCTATTACAACTTGAACCAATGACCATTAATATGGACTGTGTAACAGAGCTCCTTTCCCAAGTGTTTCTCTCCCTTCCCTTTTTTTCACAGCAGTAAGTTGCACCAACGACTGAGTTGCACTCAGTGCAGTAGGTACCAGTTAATCAGAGACTTTTTATTTGAACAAAGGGGCTTTCTGACATTCTGTATATTGGAAAACTGGGGGCTTGTGACAAGAAGACCAAGTTGGAAATAACATTTTAGTAGCTGATACAGTAGGTCTAATGGATCCTTCTTTTGCTCTGTTGTCATTCATTTTGCTCAAACAGTGGTAAATTCCTTTTGTGCCTCCCAAGTAAGTATGTGTGCTGCAGTCATTAATAGCATCAGGTCACAATGTGGCAAGAAATTGGATTGCAGCTAAGACAAAGATCCCTCTTCTGAGCCATTTGAGAGGTAGTATAGGGTCAAGTGTTAATTTAGCAAGCTAAATCCTAGCATTGATTTTTTTGGATCAGCTGCACTCTGCTGGTTTAGACCAAGACTCTTTGGTTATCCTAGCATCCTATCTTGGGTACTTGACCAAAGCAGATGTGGAGGGAAAAATAAACACAAAGCACATGATTGTGCGCCACTTTTCTTCTAATGCACTCTTGGCCAATGTATATCAGCTGAGGGGCTGACTGAAGCTAAAAGATTTGTCTGTGTAGTAACCTGTGATAGATGTCTCTCTTCCAAATACTTGTCAAATATCCCCTCAATTCCATGAAATTTCACCATTGAAACTTCTTTTTTTTTTTGGCAAAGCATTCTGTGAATCTGCCATCTGTTGTGTGAAAAACTACCTCCTATTCTGTCTTTTGAATCTGGCTCCTATGGGCTTGATTTCATGGTGCCTAGCTCCTGTTTTTTAAAAGTTAGGAACTGTCTCTTCCTTTCTGCCCTGCCCAGGCCACTCTGGAAATATGATGACTTTGTCTTTTCCAAATTGTCTCTTGTCCAGATCAGTGAGTCATACTTTACACATTTGTTATTTTTGTGGAAGTTATCCCCTCTCTGTTCTGGAATGGTTTAAGCTGTTCACTTTTGAATAGTAAACTCCTGAATTATTTGTGTACTGTTTATAAGGGAATTTTATATGCTTTTGCTGGTGAGATGTGCATTTCCGTGTCATTATAGATAGAGTTTATTTTAGAGTTTATTAGAGTGTATTTACTGTACACAGGATTATGTTTCTGATACTGGTGCTTCAGGTCTAAAATGTTTCTGTAAAATAGTTTGATTTTTTTTGTTTTGGGTTTTTTTTTTTTTTTTATGTTTTTGAGAGGCAGGAAATTTGTTATGTTGTTACACATCATTCAGTACTTTTAAAGTGCTACTTAGAACTCCAAGGAATATCTTAGTCAAGATAACAGTAATATTTGATGAGGCAGAACTAGGCATATTGAAAAGCTCTCAAGATTCCTTGGAACTTGTACTAAGACTAAAAGGTCCTTGTCAAATATAAATATATCCAATGGATAGAACTATAGGATCACAGAATAGTTGTGGTCAGATGGCACCTCTGGAGATTGTCCAACTCCCCTGCACAGGAAAAGGTAGATTAGAGCAGGTTTCTCAAGGCCTTTTTAGTCAGGCTGTGAATATCTTGGGGATACACATTCCCCAGCCTGTCTGGACAACCCATCCCAGTGTTCATTTATTGGGGAAAAAAGGAAAGAGGAAAGAAAAGTTTTCCTATATTTAAATAGTTTCCTACATGCTTGTACTTCAGGTTGTGCCCATTGCCTCTTTTCACTGGCTATCACTGAGAAGAGTCTGATTCTATCATGCACACAGCCTCCCATTAAACACTGATGCACATTGATATGATTCTTCCTTACCCTCTTCTCTTCAGCCCTGACCTGAGCAACCTCAGCTTCTTCTGTTTCCTCTCCTGCTTCAAACCCTTAACAGTCTTTGTGGTGATGAATTACACTGGTAGCATTTTGTTACCAGCTAATGTGACCCTGTTTTCTTAAAAGGAGTTGAGGACACACCCATTCTGTGTCTCTGAAAATTACCTTGTTTTCAATACCTTTTTTGAAATGTGGGCACATATAAAATAGTTGCACATTTTCCCACAGGTTTCAAGGAATGTGCACAATTTTATGTAGTGAGGCTTATTGTATCTGGTTTTAATTGACAATTTCTAAGAAGTTACTAATATCTGACATGCTGGAACCTTCTTTGTCATTTAATATGTGATTCAAAAGTTCAAAGAAACTTTAAAATAATATTGGATATTTTATTCATAGTAATTCTGTATCCCTTTCATTAACTATAAAGATCCACATAGATTTATTCTACTCTTACCCTTGTGTATTGTCTAACATCCTGCACCTGTTCAGTTGTAGAATTCTGATCTTTTTCCTGCACTCATGACAATTGTTTTTGAAAGATGAATTAGTGTTTCATGCTGGTGGCTTTTCTGTCTCATTCTTTGATCCATTTTTCTACTCCTCTGCAAGGATATAAACAAATACATGATTTTCCTGTCATCTATTAGGAAATCTCAAACTAATCTAAAGTCAATTTACTCATCTGTTTAAAAATAAAATATTAAAATCCCTACAACAAACCCAAAGTGAAATTGTATACATCGTAAAATACCAACATGCATAATCAAAAGTGGTTTTGATACTGTGCTCTTTAAAGTTCTCTAATCACTTACATTTTCAGGGTTATCTTGAAGAATTGGTGCGACTCAGAGAAAACCAGCTGTCTGAATCTGTCTCACAGAATAAACTGCTGCTACAAAGAATTGAAGATATGGATCTAGCTCATAAAATGGAGAAGGAGCAGCTGGAATATATCATTGTGGAACTGCAAGACCAGTTGTAAGTTAGCATAATGGGGAAGCGTTGCTAGAGCAGTATTACTTAAATTATTTAAGTTATATAACTAACTATACAATATGTAGAGTTTCTGAGCCTATGGAAATGAGTCAACTTCTTAAAGAAATTGATGTATTTTAGCTTTTTTTTTTCTGACAAGTCTTAGATTTGGGAATGGCTCCCTGGAAACTGCAGTAGTGTAAAACAGAATAATTCTGAGATTAAATATTAACTTTTTTTAAAAAATCTGAAATAACTTACAGTAAACTTGCTTAAATTTTTTACAAGTTTTTATAAAATGGTCTTTATATTTTATTACTTCCAGTTTTAAGGCTACCCCTAAAAGTATTGAAAGCAGCTACCTTTTGAAGATGATTTTTTAAAAGTTAGGCAAGAGAGGGTAAAAAAATATTTTTTTTGCTAGATTTTAATTTATTTGTGGTGTCTCGGACACAGTAGAAATTCATCTGGTAGTCCTAAAACTATTCAAACTGGCTTAACAATTCACTATCACCCTTTCTTCAATGCAAGGCAAAATGCTTAAAACAGTAGAAGGCTTTTTTTTTTTTATTAATAGCATATGTGATTTCTAGTATGATAAATATTTGAGTATCTTATGATCATTATACAGTTTATCCTCTCAGCCCTGTCTGTTGGGTGGAGGGGTACTCTCCTTTTGCAGAGACATTCCCACGTTGGATGAGTCTCTGAGCAGCCTGGTCTAAGTGGAATGTATCCCTGCCCATGGCAGGGTGTTGGAACAAGATGACCTTTAAGGTCCCTCCCAACCCAAGCCATTCTGTAATTCTGTGTTTGAAGACCCAGGTAGATGGAAAACTCACTATCTGGTGATAGGTTACCATGAAACTGCTAAAGGGTGCACCTGCAGCAGTTGAATGTTCTGTTCATAAGAAAAGAAGTTATTCAAGTTATTTTGCCCTAAATCTGGATTAATTTATAAATGTCTGAGCCCTGGAGTAACATGGCAGCCATCTGTGATCTTTGAGACAATCCATGATAAAGAGAATATATGAAGACACCATCTGAAAGGGTCTTGTCTACAAAGTAAAGTACTTCAAGCTTGTAAGCAAAGCTTTTTTTCCTGCTTCTCTCTCTCTCATGATAGATCATTTTATTGCCAGTGCTTGAAGTGGATTTTATGAAAATGTTCAGGAATATGGAATTGGCATTTTATTTAGGCCAAATGCGGAGTTGAGTAAGAAAAAAGATATTTTTCCGAGTTTTTTATTTTTCCCTCTGATTGACTGCAGGTTTTTGAGAGATACTTATTCTTGAGTTCTTCTCTGAACTTACTGATATGCCTAATGATTCATGTTATACTGCTTTGGCATCCCTGGTAATTTGGTGGAGGTGGGGAAAGGTGTGAACTCATTTAAACCTGCTCTGATACTGGAAATTTCGAATGTTCATACCTGCTGTTAAATTTTAGGTAAGATATAGGCAGTCAGACTGCTCTGAAGACCTTGGTCTTTCAGGTTTGATTTTGCGTGATGGCTTCGTTATGTAAAGGCTCAAATTGTGGAATAACATCTGTTGTATCTTGACAGTGTTCTTGTGTATCTGTTTGTGACACTGCAGTCAGGAGTCTGAACTACACTAGTTATTTGGAGTGGTATAATTTTACATTTTTATTGCTGTGAGTGTAGCTGGCCTGTCAGGTGAGGTAGGGGAAGAAATATTCCTAGCAGGTTTCTAATGCTCAACATCAGTCATAATTAACATATTTTAATCATTTGGTATTGGGTTTTTGTATTGTGTTTTTTTATTCCAACCAAAGGTGACCAGCAGTATGTGTTGTATCAGTAATGTGTCTGTAATGAGACATGAGTTTTGGCCAATTGCTTTTTATGGTCCAGCCATTTTAGAATGATGTTAAAGTAATGCCAAAACTTAGTGTTTTGCTCTACTAGCATTTTGAAGCAGTGAATATATGTTGTAATCTGAGTTCTTCATCAGCAGATAAGAGCAAGTTTGGGACTATTCTACCTAAGGCATACTGTATTGCTGTTTGTAAAACACTTTGAGATCTGGTTTAGGATTGTTTGCTCTGTAATTTAAACTATTATAAATAAACATTCTGTACTTTCTTTTTAATGATGCTCTTCTATTCTACTGGCTGCTGTTCTTAAGGTAGCAAGGTCTATTACTTTAAACTTTTGTTGAGTGAGGTTTTTTTGGGGTTTCAAAAATGGTATTTCACAGGCATGCAAAGCAAAATGTTTTATGAATCTTATCAGTGGACTTGACAGAATATATATATATATATATATTTCTGCCTTCCCCTTCCAAAAAAAACAAACATAAAGTAAGGAATAAGGAATAGAGATCTGACTTTGTTGACAGTGTAGGCTGTTGCTGACTTAGAAACTAGTTAACCCAGGATCAACAGATCAACAAGGCCTTCAGGTTAAAAATTAGATTTCTTACAGAGAAACTTTTTTCTATGCATGTTTACTAAGGGGGTTTGCTGCAAAGCATGAAATAAGTATGGGGATAGGAGGTCACAAAAATTTGTAAGGAATTTTTCTTTTGCAGCTGCTATGCTTCAAGTTCTACAATTTAGAGTATTCTTAACTTTGTCTCACATGCTTGAATATTCAAACTACAATGAACAACATAGTTTCCAATTTAGTTAAATGCCATTTTACAGTTCTCATGAATACCAGTATCTGGAAAATGGTGAAGCTGAAAATTTATCAATTATTAATTCACAAAAGAGTAACGTTTTTTTGTGTCTCTCAGCTTAATTGAATTTCTTATGCCCACCCATCTGGGGATTGGACCTGTTACTTTGTTGGCAGGTGTCTGATGGCAAATCAAATTGGAAAAAATGAATCTGCAAAAGACCACCTGGTTATCAGTTCAGCACATTTAAGCTAATACATAGCTCATCAGGGAGAAGGTTCAGACTGGGCATTGGGAAACATCTCTTTACCCAGAGGGAAGTCAAATACTGGAACAGGCTTCCTGGTGAAGTGGTCAGTGCCCCCAGTCCATAAGTGTTCAGGAGGCATTTCAATTGTGTGAATTGCAATAATGATGAGTCACTCAGGGCCTTCGTTTGTTTCTTCAGATGTCATCGCTGTGATTTGTTTTTTCAAGGACTTGTTATAGTTGAACACTACAGACCAGTGCTTTTGGCTCCACTCTTCTCTAAGAATAGTGTATTTTTACAGTGAGGGTGAGGCGGTTCTAACGGCCTTAAAGTATGTAAAATTAACAGCTCTTAAGTGCTTGAAAATAACAGCTCACAGGAGGACAGCCAGGAGAAGCCTGTGACCCATGGCATGTCTAGATGAAGAAAATAGTTTGAATTCTGTAAAATTCAAATTACAGAATTACGGTTTGATGGGAGAGGGATCCCCAATCATCAAAGAACTGCATCCTGGAGTATTCAAAATGTACAGAGGCAGACATTCCTTCCTTCTCTGTGTTTCTGCAAAGAAATGTTGAATGTCTCTTGAAGCACAGAGACATCTGATCGCACACCCCATCAGTAAAAAAATTCTAAGCACCCCCACAATGTAGGTATAATTATTTATACATTGTATAAATATACTTTTGTGCTAATGTATTATTTGCATTCTTAAACATGCAAAAATAGAAATTGAAGAGTGTAAGATAAAGATGAAATAAACAAAATGTTACATTTTAAAGAATTTATTAGCAGTACAAAAAGGCTTTTTTTCCAGTACCCCAAAGGATTCTCTCTTGCATCTCACTTTGAGACCACTGCCTTGAAGGACTAGTTAGTTCAGTCAAAGATGTGACTGGGCAAAATCTAGAACCATTGGCCCACAATATCCTTGCATTAAAACTCTTTAGCTCAGCTTAAACAGGTTTTTTTTCCTCCTTAGGGTGATTCTTAGTCTTTCTGTTGACTAACACACTACCTGTGTTTTGACAAACTCTGATTTTGTTACTATAAAGTTCAGAATCTACATCTGAAATTGATATTTATACATGTTAAATATTGATGTATGATTACGAGAGAGATTCCATCAATTTCCTGATTGGCTCATTTCCTGCATATTGATTCACTGATGTTACAAAAATTGATCTCACTGATGTTATAAAAGTTGATCACTTTAACATAGAAAATCTTTTTAACGAAGTGAAAGGAAAAAAGGAAAGCATTGTATGCAAAGCAGAAAAACTCTCAAAATGCTTTAAAAGCTCTTTTTTCTGGTTTGATTTTTGCTGAAATGGAAACAGTGATTTGTGTAATGTTTACCACCAATTTCCTCCTAAAGAATTTCTTCAGGTGGTCAGGTTGTGCCTGGTGTAAGATGGTACAGCCCCTTTGTCCCAACTGGTGTAATTTTTTTATCCATTTATCACATTTATTTATGTGAAATTTATTTTGTAAATTGAATGACTATGCTATATTTTATACCACTCTGCATTTATCTCCCTCTACTTTTTCTTTCTAGATCCCCATCTTGATGTGGTATTTTGTGGAGGGCAGAAAAATTGCAGGGTGGGGGGGGGAAAGTTAGTCTTCTGTGTTTGGAGTTCTCTTACTGGTTAAGGCACAGATAAGCATCAAATTAAATTGTAGGGACACTCACATCTTGTATTGAATTAAGCTGGACTGTATGAGATTTTTTTTCACGTGTTGTCAAATCTTAAAGATAGGTTTAATTTGTCTGACTGTTCCTTCAGAATTAGCCTTTTCACGGTCAAAACTGTGCTTTGCCTCCATTCTTAATGTCTTAATATGGCTTAACGTTTTATTATATTAATAATACTTAATATTTTAATATCCAGCAATACTGCATTTTCTGTCTGAATAATACAGATATCTTTGTAAAGACAGGAAATGACAGTGTACCTGCAACCCTGAGAAGCTGGGTTTTTTTCAGTGATACTCTATAACTGCAGTCAATGTGCTGTGTATGCTTCCCTCTTTTCCAGGCATTGACTGCTGGAGTACTCTGTCCAGACCTTTTTCCCTATGTTAGCTGTGCATGGAGCTCAGGGTAATGCTCCTTGCCTTTCAGAAAGGTCCATCAGCTCATTCTCAGCAGCACCTGAATGCAGCATGCTAGTTCTGTGAGCAGCATGCAGAGTGAATTCAGACGTGTTTAACTCCAGGCAAAATTAGCTTCTCTCTTTCAAACACACCAGGTCTGTTATGGACTATGTAAAGGAAGATACATTATTCTCTGTAGCAAAGATGATTTCTTTTCAATGAATGGTCACACCCCATTGGGTTAAAAAACCTGCTGATGAAAATAGTATCTCTGCTTGTCCCCACTTTGTCAAGATGCTATTTGGAAACACTCTGGAGTCTGCAGCATGGTGCCACAATACTCTATCCCTGAGCAGGCAGGGGAGGGTCAGAGAGGAAGGCACAAAGCTGTGGAGGATGTAAGCTATAGCTGTGCTGTCAGGGACAAAGCAAAGCTTCTCCAAGGAAATGGAGGCAGGAGAATCTGAGCAAAGGCTTTGAAATTTAGCTTGTGTTTTGTGTTTCCATGTGAGTAAAATTTTATTGTGGGTTTCCTGGCTTTGTAATCCTAGTTCAAAACCTAAATCATCTGGAGAAAGAGGAAAGCTGGATCAATTTTTTTTTAGCCCTCTTGCCTTCATTTCAGTTGTCCTTTTTTAAGACTCTTTTTTCAAAGAAACTGAATTCCTCAACTGCTTAAGTACAGTAAATCCAATTTGTTGCAGCTGCTTTATTTTCTCACTGAAAGGAAGTTGAAGATGAAAATTTAATCTTTGATCTTAGCAAGTTTCTTTCCTAGAACGTGAAAGCTGAGGATGCTAATCCTTTCCTTTTAAAGCTTTCATGGATCCTGCTATCAAACCCTAATTCACATTAGCCATGCTTTTATTTGTAATGCTTCCTGTCTGTCCTCTGCTTCTCCCTCAGGTTTGAGCAGCAGTTTGAAATCCTTATTATTGCAGTCTGGTTGATTTTCAGGTCCTTCTTTTTTCAACTTATCTGTGGTTTTTTGTTTGGGTTTTTTTTTTACAGCATAGAAAAAATGTTACATGTTCTGAGAGATGTTAAAACCTTTGTTTAGGCAGTGTTTTGAATATTGTTTTTGTGTCATTTTTTTTCTTTTCTAGTTTGCTGCAATAGTTATCCCATTCTGTTTTACAACGGTGTGAGTTGAGAAGCAAGAAGGGAATTCTGTTTTTAGTGAGGTGGAAACCCAAGAAGACATGGGTGTTTACTTTTTTGCAAATATAGCTAGGAGAAGTTCAGCTGGGCGTAGGACATAGAGGGACTTCTGCAATTCAGAGAGGAACATACAGGGCAAGGTACAGAACTGTGCACAATTAAACAATTTGCAATCAAGCCTCCAACATGATTATTCTATTCTTAGAATCCACGTGGGTTTACTGTGCAAGTGGAAGCCAAAAGTTTCTGGGTTGATAGCAGCCTGAAGGAAAGGGCTTACTCTACAAGATGCAGTAGATAGGGGGGCTTTTATTTTTAAACCCTCATATTTTAATAACTCGTTCTGAACTATTGAAGAGGGGGGTTAAAAGATTTATTTTAAAATAAACCTTAATATTCTAAAAAAAGTTTAAAGCTTTTGAAGCTACTGGTGTCTTTAAGGATGTGTTGGAATATTTACAGCAAAATGTTTTCTGACTCCAAAATTAAAAATACTCATTTTTGTAAGGAGTCTGCCTTCTGCTCTCTTCTCCCCTGAACTCCCCTTGGTGGCTTAGAGACCCATAAGTGACTTTTCTTTCACCATTTTGCACACTTGATGACATTAGCATGGCAGTGTGTCCCCTTCTAGGAGTCTAATGTGTAATACTAAAATCTGTTTTTATAGTGGCATCTTTTGTTTCTCCCATAGCTTCACTTCTATGGATAAAGGCATTGCATAGAAAGTACCAAGCAAGAAAGCTTTAAATAAGTTACGTGGACATGAGCACCTTATGCATTCCAAATTCTAGAATATTTGTCCAATGTAGAATTAAAAGATTTGGAACAGAGAAAAGTAAGGCCTTTCAAAATAATACTAGTGACAAATATTGAGCCTCTGAAGGCCTCAGTACAATGCAGTTGCAAATGATGTGCATTCACCATAGGAAAGCATATTGTGTGGATTATGAGTTTCTTCCTCTGTGGCATAAAAAGAATACTTGCTTTGGCATAGCAACACAGCAGACATCAGTGTCTTCCTCTTCTAATTCCACAAAGAGAATTATCTTGTGTCTGGAACCTCAGGTGAACCTGAGGCTTTGTTTTCATAAAAGAGTTTGAATAACTAGATGCTGCAAATGGAGAGATTAGAAAAAAAAGGTAAAAATTATGGTAAGTCAATCATGGTGCATAATCATTAACTGCTGGATTGCAATCACAGAGCCTGAATTTGATCTCTTTGTACTTATCTGTTTAGGTAAATAACCTTGCATTACCATTTGCTCTAAGAGTCACAGGGTTTTGTGCTTCATTTCTTAAATTTCATACTCATCTACTGTACATTTCCTTCTGTATTCCAGAAGATAATGATGGGAAAAGCAAGTATTTCATATTGCTTATACATAAATGGGAAAAGTTGAGCAAAATTTATTTTTTCTAATATATTTAATGCAAGTTACATGAAGTTCAATACCAAACTAAATGGGCTTTAAATGACAAATAGTAAAAAAGCATCATTTTTTAGGGGTGGAAGAGCAGTGGCAAGTTAGAATGGGGAGGAGAGGCTAGTTCTGTATTTGCAGACATTACTTTATCATTGGTTTTCTGAAGGAGTAGCTCTGTGATTCATCAAAGAAAAGAAATATATCTGTAAATTATCCTAAAGTTCAGATTTATTTTACTAGATTTATTGGTTTCAATAAATATCTAGTTAAAAAGACATTAGCAAATTCTTTTTATACTTTCACAACAAAATTATGAGTTTCTCTAAAATACAAATAGTTTGTTCAAAAAAAGGTGAGTTACATATCAGTGTGTCTACACATGATTGCAAAAATGTTGGAGGTTTTTAAAATTATAGATGGCATTTGTGAATTTAGGTTACAACTTGTTTTTCCAGTTTTAACTTTGTGTCTTATGTTTCTTCAGTATTTTGTTAAAATAAAGCATAGTCTAAATGAGTTCCAGAAAGGCTTTAAATAGATAAAGTGAAATGCCTGAAGTTATAACCAAGAAAATACAATGTGTGCCTCTGATTCCTGAGCAAAAAGCTTTATTAACTGCAGTCCTGTTCTGGCTAGCAAGTGCTTGAGATATAGAGAGATTTTTTTTCTGTTGGTCATTGAGATGTTCTTATGCAACCTCTTAACCTTGTAATTTGGTCACTGAGATATTCTTATGCAACCACTTAACCTTCTAATTTTTCATTATGTTGTTATCCAGATTATAACTCAAATTACATTGGCAAAGATTTTCATTTGCCTCCATTTACCCCTTCCCAGGTCTTCATTTCTACTGTTACTCTCTGATTGTGGATTTTTGTTTGGGGTTTTTTTTTCACTCCTTTGCCCTTGGATCAGACTTTTGCCCCCCTCTTTTTTCATTCTGCAATTTCCAAGATTTTGAAGTTCTGCCTTACTGTTTGCATAGTAAGGCAGCTCTATTAATTGACATTCAGCTGCCAAGAAGGACTTACATTACTCAAGGCTTGCTGCTAATATTTTAATTTTTTGTTTGTAATTAAAACCATGGCATTCTGAAAGAGCTTATATATGCTAGTTTTTGCAAATACTTGTCTATGTATGTAGAAGACTACTCTTCCAATTATGCTGTTGGATATCTCTCCTGAAGCTCTTGCTGGCTTAATATGATAGTGGAATTTTAAAGATAAAGTGGTCATTCAGTCAACCCGAAGTTACTTAACCATTTTGCATTTTTTTCTTCTGTTTTAACTGAATTCAAAGGAATCAAGTTAAAATGATAAAAAGTTATTGAGAGTACTAGTTTTCCTGATCTGTTAGGAAAAAAAGATCTTGACTTATTTTTTTTTGCCCCACACCCTTGTAGAAATGTTTTTTTAAGAGGAATTCAGCTATAAACAGATATGTTATATTTACATCAGTGACATAAGGGAAGAAGAAATGACAAACTGAGTTTGAGAGTATATTTACAGAAGGCGAATTGGACAATCAAAGAAAAGCTGGTTTGCTAAGACTCCTCCATTTCCCAGCAAAGATAGTTGAAGAACTGACTTTAAATCTGCTCTTTATTTTTTCTGTAGTTTGCTTGCTGATCAAGTTCAGTATTCTTGTTTTCTGTCAAGATTTACTATCTGGGAAAACTGGTTGTGTTGTGCCTGTTATCCTCTTCCAGAGAATCAGGCCTGGTTATTTGTCCATGGACATGAAGAGTGTCAGTCAGATGCTGCAGTGCTATTTTAGTGAGCATATGCAAAATTAACATATTATGGTATGTTTTGATTCATTCTGGATGTCTGTGTTCAGAAACAAAGCATCCACTGCAGTTAGACTAGAACTCAGGAGTCCAGCTGCTGGTATTTCTGACAGTATAAAGTTTCTCAAGTTACCCAGAAGTCAAGAAAATTGAAGGCTGTATAAAATTGGTAATTAATTTTGTTAGATATAGTTCAAGATCTCTCTAAGAGACAATAAAGGAGGATTAAAAAATGCTGAAGAAGGTGATACCTTCAAGGGTATCTGTTGTGTGGCAGGAGTAGTGCCATTGCTGCCACACACAAAGATCTGTTGGTCAGTCAGAATAAGAAAATGTGTTGCTGTAGGACATTCCTGCTTTTTTTTTTTCAAAAAGGCGGCAACTGCCTTTAGAAAGTCTGCTGGCATCTAACTGCTCTGGCATCTAGTTTGGGGAATAGTGTGTCAATGCACAGGGCACAAATCTGAGAGAGATGCTGTATTGCAGCATCAAAATCTACTGGTAAGTAACGTGTTTTCATACCTGCTGATCTAATTTCTCAAAGTCCAATGACATACCAGTCCAGACAGCTCACTGCTGTGCTACAGTACTGACAGCTTGGGAGTTCCCTTTTTATTTTGGAGTTGCTTTTACAGATTTTAGTTATATTCATGTAAGCTATCAATTTGAGTTTGCATTCCGTATTTCCTGTCCTAAATAAAAGTTTTTAAAGCTTGTTCTTATGCAAATGTTTTTATTTTTTTTTTTAAGCTTTTATTTTCACTTTTACTTTTCACTACTCAGGTAGTTCTTGAACTGGAACACTCATCTGATGTAATTCCCTTTCTTAGGGAATTAGTCTGTTTGGTTTATTTCCTGTCTTCATCTGCTGGTAGGAGGGCAAATTGCCAACTGGACTGGCATTTTCTGGATTTGGAGAAATTAAACTTGCAGGTAAGAAATTACTGGTTTTTCATAGGTGTAATTGGAAACAGAACTGACTTTTGTTTTATTGAACAAAAAAACCCTCTGTAAAGGGAACTTTTGGAATAGGTTTCCAATGAATCTGCATTTGATCCAAGGGAAATTGGAAATCCAGTATAGCTGAAATGAGACCAGAAATTTTATGTGGTTTTGCAGGAAAGGCTTTTCTATATTCGCTTGGGCTAAACTTGAGATTAAATTTTATTTACTTATTTATTTTTAAAATCAAAGAGGAAATATAGTTACAGTATAGTAAGTGACCAGTTATAATCACTTACAGAATTTCTCTTGTGCATGCAGGAGCCAAACATACAGGTTGTCTTTTGTCCCTCTCTCTCCCTATTAAGTCGGGTCACACTTTCAAGATGCAGAAGTCTTGGACGTGTTAATTCAAAGCAGTAATTTCTTAATCTCTTGAGAGGCAGCTGAGCTGCCAAAAGCAATGCTAGTGCAAACAGAAGTGTTTGCGGATTTATCTTAGGAATTAGATTTTTAAAACATAAACACAAACCAAAGCAACAACAAAAAATAAAGCTTAGTCAAAAAAAAAAATTAAAATAGCTATTTTTGATGCTTCACTTACACAGTGGCCCCAAAGGTGATTGGGCCAGAACTGAAAGGTGACAGGGATGGAAATGGGCAGTAATTCGTCAATTGCATTTTATTTTTTTGTGTGTACCTTACAAAAATATATCCTGCATGTGCTTAATACTCTCAAAATAATAAATAAACATCTCAAAATAATAAAAGTTGAGGAAATCTGCAAGTAAATATTCTGAAGAGTACCTGACAAACACGGGGCAATTGAACATAGAGGAGAAGGATGTTTATTGGAAGACTTCACTAATCTCACATTTCCCAGCTTCTTAAATACACAATTAAATAACTGAAAGAGCATGCAGAAATATTTCTGGGAATAGCTGTGTAAACCTGATGAATGCTCTGGCTGCTTCTGTTATTCTTGAATAAAGGTAAGTAAATTTACAGGCCTGGAGGGAGCATATGTATCTGCAGACACTTATTTCCACCCTGGGAGTATGTTAGTATTGATTAGTTAATGACTCATCAGTAAGCTTTTGTAAGAGGCAAGAATTCTTTAGCAGGATGTTTTTACTGAACAGTTTTTGTTATTGAAGAGAAGCTACATTTTAATAGTAGTTCTTGGTATAGAGAACAAAAAATATACATGTAAAGTAAATATTTGTTAGTTTTTAATGATGTACTTTAGTACTAAGATGTTCTCATCTCTTTTGCTGATTGTTTTCCCAAACAAACTATTACTTGCAGTAGTATTTTAAATTTGTGTGGAGTTTTTATTTTTTCCAGATATTAAAAAAAATCCCAGCACAATTCAAGTGTCATAAATGTTATCCTGGGACGACGTGGCAAGACTCTGTACATTATACTACCCTTATATATGAATGCATTATGGAAAAATCTATGCTGTGAAGTAGTACAAAGAGTATTTGGTCATTTTAAAAGAAATGCCCTGGCTTCAGCTGGGATAGAGCTAATTTTCTTCCTAGTAGCTGGTACAGTGCTGTTTTTGGATTCAGTTTGAGATTATTGTTGGTAACAGACTGATGTTTTGGTTGTTGTTGAGTGTTCTTTCTCTGCCTATCTCTTCACTATTTCTTTATTTTAAAATGTTTTCAGAACTTGAAAACCTATATGAAGTTATCTTACAAAAGTGCTGGTTGGGGTAAGGACTGCTAAGGGTATAACTGTTTTCTTTCTGCAGTTTATAAAACAGCTTCTGCTACCTTTGCCAACATGGTTGTAAAGAGATGGAAATAATTATAGATACAGAAGATACCAGTTAGTTGGATGAGAGGAGAGAGGGGAAGTTCATAAGCTCTCAGATAATCAAGAATTTTTTCATGCCTAGATTAGAGAATGTATCATAATTGGGTTTAACCTCTCTGTTCTCATAATAAGTTCTTACATAATCTTCTTACACTGCACAAAACCTTCTGCACTCCACAGTCCCACTGTTTCAGTCCAGGATACCCTGTTCAGCCATATCTCACACACTGCCTATCTTTCATTCAAAAAACAGCCATGCAGTGTCTAAGATCCAGTATATTCTCCATGTACCAGCTGCCTTCCTGAGATTATTACTTTTAGCCACTGTTTTTATCTTCTTTTCCAGACTGAAGAAAAGGTGTTAACAGCTTGGTGTGTATGCTTGTTTTCACTCAGGTTTAATTGTATTTCCTTGTGTTTTAACCTCTTCCTTACTTACCTCTTTCTTACTTACCCTCTTTTCTTCTTGGAGTCTCCTTGCTTTTACTCATATATTAAATGGCTTAACATACTGTCTACAAACCTTATCTTGCATCATCCTTCAATCCTCACAGCCACAAAACCAATAGAGCCATTTATTTAAAAATAGAACTGTGTACTCATTGCAGTCCTGGTGCGAGGAAAAGTCCTGCCTCAAACCCTGCAGCACCTCTGCACAGAGCTGGCCAGCCTGGTTACAGTGTTTGCATTCTGGGGAACAAGAGCACTACTGTAGAAATTCAACATGCCTTGGATAAAATAAGTTGTTCTCCTTTGAGAGTTCTTAACCTCTAGAAAGCATTTTTTTCTTCTGAACAAGAGCAGGACAGCACTAGATAGTCTTGCACAGCTTTTTTCACACAACTTTTTTCACACAAATCTGTATTTGCTCTTTTTGTTAAAACTTGATCATATTTTCTTCTCTTTTAACTTTTTCTGTAGTAAATGCTTTTGTATCCACCTCTTTTCCCATTTTTGAATATGTGTAGCAGGATTATCTTTCCTCATGGTGATTCAGGGTCTGAGGATTCTGTGTGCTGTGTTGACAGGGTGCTTAGGGACATGGTTTAGTGGTGGGCTTATGGTTGGACTCAGTGATCTTAAAGGTCTTTTCCAGCCTGAGTGGTTGTATGCTTCTGTGCAGTTTAATACTTCGACTCTTAGAATAGGTCTGGTTAAACAAAGGGAATACCAATTTTTGCATATTGAGAGAATTGCTGTCTGCAGGCAATACTTTTATAATGGCTCTTTGCTGCAGTGGAATCTTATGATACTTGAAAAATGTCTTCAAAAGAGCTAAATAATCTACAAAGCTGATAAAATTAGGTGCTAACCTAATAGCATCTGGTGTGAATATTTTGTCTAGCTTTCTATTGTCTGTGCTACTATTTTATATATTTTTGATACTGTGCTTGCGCTGATTTTATAATTTCAAATCTATTTTTACATATTTTTAAAGATCCAAAATAAAAGTTTTAAGAGGAGAGTATTTAGTTCCGTGTCTTACTTGATGCCTGGTTTTCTTCCTGAGCATGGTGGAGTGGTTTAGGAAGTGATTAACTGAAACTATCTTTAAATGTTATGTTAAAATTCCTGGAAGAGTTTGGTGAGTCTTTGCTTCAGAATTTCTTTGTTCTCACAGAAAAGGTGAAATTTCAGGTTAGTAGGGTGTAAAGATTTGTTAAATAGAGACATATAGATCTATTCAATATAGAAACCTAGGTGAAATGCAGAACTTCCACTATTAGCAACTTGTCCACAGATGTGTGTCTGGTAATGTGTCTGTGATAGCGTCCAGGGGTTGTTCAAATGGAAATCTGCATGTACGTGTTACACGAATCAATTTGCATTTAGGTGCTGTGGGCATGGTTACTCCTGTAAACTGTGTCCTGTTATGAAACTTCTGTAAAAACATTCATTCCAGTTGTCCTTCTGAGTACAGAGGTGATGTAATGTACCTGGCAAACCTCATAAGAACTTGCTATCTTGCTGTTTCAGTCTCCCCAGATCAACAAACCTGTAACAGCCCTGTGGTAGTGCTCAGTGTTCCCCAGGGGATTAGGGTCATTACATGGGGAAGTGAATATCATGCAAGGTATTTGAAATTATTGAGAGCTTTGGGTTAGCAAGGTGATTATTCCTGTAGACCTCTTAGAGAGGAGGATGAGGGTGTTGATCCCTGGGTAGAAAATCTGGTTGTTTACTTTTGTGAATGCTGAGGGAATTAGTCATCATGAGAGAAATTTCTTGAAACTAGATTTAATCACAGTTGTGCTTCATCTCCTTCTCGTGCAATAAAACTCTGAATTTGTCTCCTCTGTCAAACTCAGCTGCTAAAAGTTCCTTACTGAGCTTGCTATTGTCTTAGCTTGTTTTGTGGGAATTTTTTTCTCTTTGGGCACTGTTATTTGCCCTTACAGAGGTTCCTGTCTAAACAGTTCAAAT
This sequence comes from Phylloscopus collybita, assembly GCA_027886175.1. Lineage (NCBI taxonomy): Eukaryota > Metazoa > Chordata > Aves > Passeriformes > Phylloscopidae > Phylloscopus > Phylloscopus collybita. The sequence continues at coordinate 20,295,351 of JAJNNQ010000002.1, forward strand.
ACCACCAGTATAAAAACTGTATTGTAAAAATAGACCTGTTGACAACGTTATTGGAAAATTCACATAAATGTATGTGTGCCTTGAATAGTTATTTAATTTGCTGTGCAGTTTGGCATTTCGGATAGCAACATGGCATTTGGCTTTGAACTTCTGAGTACATTTGGTATGGAGATGAGTAAATTAGCTTTTTGCTTCAGGCCGGAGATAGTCAAAACTCCTTGTAGAGCAACATTTTACTATTGTCTAGTATTTTGTGGATTGGAGCACTTACAAAATCCAATTACAAAATGCTATTGCTTTTATTTCTAGTTATTCTACAGCAGCATAAGGGCAGATCAAAGGTTGCCTTGTGCTATTGGAAAAAGGCTGGTCTTGCAGCCTGAAAAACTATGTACTTTCCTTCTTTTAGTATGACTTTTGGCAGGTGATTTCCAATACTGGCATATTAGCTTCTTCATTTCTAGAATTTTAGAAAACTGATTTGCTTTATTGGGGAATATGAGGCAAAACTAATTTGAGCATTTAAGGTATTCAGTTTACACTTTTTATATCAGTTATAGACATAGTTACTAGAAACTGAAAGGTGATAGAAAACAGAGTAACTGTGTTATATTTTGCCTGAAAGCATACAGTGGAATTGACATGTCTGGTTTGTAGTTCATTCTGGAAAAGTGGGGATGCAAGGGTGTTCAAACTGCAAAAAAAAATTGGTGTGGAGGGAAGCATATCACATTCCCATAGTGGGCTTGCAAAATTGTTGGCCTGTTAATTACCATTATGCTGCCAGAATGAACCTTTTAAATGCAGTTGCTTTTCTTTATTGCTTTTGTAGGGTTCAAATGTCAACTTTTTTTTTTGGTTCCTAAATATGTTTCAATGTGTTTCTAAGTTGCTTCCCCTAGGAAAAGTGAACAGCAGTCTAAGATGCTTTGTGAAAATTGCAGTCTGTTGGTCACTTGAAGTAAAGCTGACTGGATGGTGACTAGTTGTGTTCCCATAGGCTCAGTTTTGGGGTCAGTCCTCTTCAACATCTTTATTGATGATCTGGATGTGGAAGTTGAGATCACCCTCAGTAAACATGCAGATGAGTAAACATGCAAACTAAGTTGGATGGGAGTGTTGATCTGCTGGAGGGTAAGAAGGCTCTGCAGAGAGATCTGGACAGACTTGATCAATGGGCTGAAGACAACTGCATGAGGTTCAAGAAGGTGAAATGCCAGGTCCTGCCCTTAGGTCACAACAACCCCCTGCAGGAAGACAGGCTTGAGGGCTGTTTGGCAAAAGGAGACTTGGGGGTGTTGGTTGACAGGTGGTTAAACATGAGCCAGCAGTGTGCCAAGGTGGCCAATGGCATCCTGGCCTATATCAAGAATAGTGTTAATTGTCCTGTATTCAACACTGGTGAAGCTGCACCCGAAGTGCTGCGTTCAGTTTTGGGCCCCTCACTCCAAAGACAACATTGAAATGCTGGAGTGTGTCCAGAGAAGGACAACAAGGCTCTAGAAACCACATCTTGTGAGGGACATCTGGGGGAGCTGAGGGTGTTTAGTCTGGTGGAGGCTCAGCAGGGACCTCATTGCTCTGTACAAGTTGCTGAGAGGAGTTTGTAGTGCATGGGGGTTGGTCTCTTCTGTTGTGCCTGCAGTGACAGGAAAGGAAATGGCCTTAGTATGAGACTTAAGAGGGGAGATTCAGATTAGATATTAGAAATTTTTTTTTCACTGTTCAGGTGGTCAGGCTGGAATAGGTTGCTCAGGGAGGTGATGGAGGTTCATCACCTGGAGGTGAATTCCTGGAGGTGTGTAAGAGACATCTGGGTCTGGCACTGTGTGATGTGGTTTAGGGGTTACAGTGGCAGTGCTGAGTGATGGTTGGACTGGATGATCTTGAAGGTCTCTTCTAACCACAATGATTCCATGATCATCTATGTTCTGGTTTTCCTTTATCTTACAGAATTGCATTTAATAGACTTTTTTTTTTTTTTTTTTTTTGGTATTCACAGAACTGTGCTAAAGAATAATGACTTGAGATCAAGACAAGAATTAACTACTCACCTCACCAATCAGTGGCCTTCCCCAGGAGCTCTGGATGTCAATGCTGTTGCCTTGGACACTCTACTCTATAGAAAGCACAATCAACAATGGGATGAGTGAGTTTCATATTTATTTTGATATCCCCTTAAAGGAACAGGGAAACTGAAAATTATGTATTTCCCTCAGCATACTTTGGAACATATCCTATTGGAGTCACTTGTTACAATGTACAAAGATCACTGGTAACTAAAATCAGTTTCTTTTGCTTGCCATAAAAATTTTCTTCCTCTGGATTAATTTTTTTTTTAAAGGGCAGAAAAAGAAATCACTGCTTTAGGGAAGAACTGGCTTAGGAATTAAACAAAAATAGTGTATAAGAGAATAAAGATTGACTGCGTAGGTCTTTTTAGAAAACTTTTTAAGGAGACTTGAAGGTACCCAGTTAGATCTTTAAATGTGTTGCTATCAAGTGTTACTTGCTTTGCAGGAAAAGTTTTCAAAGTCTGGACCAGCTTTCAGCAGAAGTTAGTCTTTCTCAATCCTCTCTGGATCCAGGTCACTCACAGGATGGGAAACAAGATGGAATTAACTTGTTAAATGAAGGTACAGAGCCAGTCTAATGTCTTCCTTTAATTTTGCTCGTCATAGCTCTGAACTTCAGTTCCCGTGAGACAAATTTTCAGTGTGAAGAAAATACACATTGGAAAACATATTTTTCATTGTTATGTGAAGTGTTTCAGCTTCCCTAAGGACCCTGCTTCAAATAAGTCTGGATTTATGAAGATACCCAACCCACTATTTGAAGCTAAGCTTCAAATATGTTGCACATCTCTTCCTTCTCCATTACAGAACCAGTCAGCTTCACTACAAGGAGGATCTGCTGGCATCTTTCTGCTATAACAAACTTACATTTCCTTTTTGTGGTTTTAAAAGAATGATTAAATGCGCTGGATTTGCAACTACCACTGTCATTACATCTTGCATTTAACATTTAACTGGAGAGGCAGCCTGACAGTGTTTCCATTAAAATAGAGAGAGGAACATGATATGAACTGTCTATATAAATGTAATATATGCACACACCCCCTTTCAAACCTGGATACTTATCAAAGCTTAGCTGCTCCATCTTGTGGGCAATTCTGAAAAAGCAGGAAAATGTTGGAAGATGTGTGAAATAGTAGTATTTTTTGTATAGAGTATAAATTATTATAAAAGAATCCTTTTTATATCTCATCAATTCTAAGCTTTAAATAATTTGCCAGTACAAAACCTTAGTGTTACATAACTGCTAAAACTTCTTTTTTTAAAAAGAACAAGGATAAAAATTTTGAAGTTTTTGGGGTGTTTTTTTTTTTGTTGTTGTTGTTTTTTTTTTGTTTTGTTTTGTTTTGTTGTTGTTTTTAATTGTAAGCAGTATTAATATCTAATTTAATTCAAGACTGATTTCAGCCCAGCCTGTGAGGCATGGGTAGGGATCTCTGTATTACCTGGATAGGGAAGGTGTGGTGTAAGTTGTCTTCCCAATTACATTTATGAAACATGCTGAAGCATACTATGGAATTCACAGTAGCGTAAATTAAACAGCTTTTTCTGTTCTCTCATTTTTCTTATGGTCAACTGATCTTGTGCTGCAAAAATTATTAGCTTAATTCTTATTTTTCTTAACAGGAAAGGAAGACACTCCATCATTGCTTGGTCTTTGTGGCTCTCTTACATCAGTAGCAAGCTACAAGTCTCTCACAAGTCTGAAATCAAGTGAATACCTTGCAAGTCCCACAACAGAGATGACAAGTCCAGGCTTAACACCATCTTGAGATGCACACAAGGAGGAAGAGCTTTCTGTTGTATGCATTTGGTTTATGTTCCATAAGATGACTTGTACTGAAGACTGCTTGTTCTGAGTTAAAAAATAAGCTGCTTTATTTTTTCTTGTCATGGATACCTTTATAATTCACAGATTTGGTCAGTTTTCATTTATGTTTTCTTTCCCCCAGAGGACTTTTCAGATATTCTATTTTAGTCTGGAATTATTTAAATCTCTTGGTCAGGTACAGAATATATAATCCAATGTTTATGACTGGTTTTAAAAATGAAACAGTTGGAAATCAGACCCACAGTTAAATCCCATCAGCTTTGTTTCTCCTTGCACTAGCCTGGACTGGCTCTAGCCACTGTACTCTGCAGTGCTTGAAATATTTACTAGCTCCTGCAGAACAGACAGGGAGTCCTGAACACCTGTCTTTATAGGCAAATAAATACCTAAAAATCCAGCTTTTCATAAGTGTATATTGCGTAGGACCTCAAATAGCATATTTAACCTATCAACAGCTTTTCTCAAGTCAACTCAGCGTTAGGTTTTGCATTCCTGTTAATATCATGGCGCTTAGGAGATGTCCCAGTCACACTGAAACACAAACTCTTGAAATTGCATGTGAATAACAAATGTAATTTGATCATATAAATCAAGCATACATAGCGATTTGTAAATGGTGAGCAGACTCAATGCTTTTAAGTGGCCTGGGTTACAGATAATCTAACATTATACAAAAAGTTTCTTGCTGAAGAGATGGGGGCTATGGATGATTGGGGTAAGCATCCTGTGAAGTTTGGATTCTGTGTTTATTGGCAAGATCCCAAGGAGAGTGAAAAAGGGGAAACAATGTAATGATTGTATTTGTGTGTTAAAAGACTTTTCTCATCCTCGTAGTAGTGCAGTAGGTATTTTTCTTGCTTAGGTAATACAGCAGAACTTCTCAAATTACTTGCCAATGATTTAAATTACTGATAGGAGAAAAAAAAAAGGGAGACTTTTTTAAAATGTAACTAACTTTCCAGATTACCCTACAGTTTCAAAGTTTGCAAAATAATTTTTGAATTGCGAACTATATTCTTAATTCTTTGTAAGATACAATGGATCCTTTATCTATGAATTTTGCTAATCAAGGTAACGCTTATCAGTATAATTAGTAACTTTTTAAACAAAAGTGAAATGCATGTAACTATGTTGTATTTATAAGTGCTAGGGAAAATGCTTTTTTGTGCCAAAGAAGTTTCATAAATTGTTTACATGAGTAGCTGCAATACAAGACAGATTTTTAATTATTGCTTACTCCTAGGTGTTTACAGTATGTCACTACACTCTGTACAGGTTTAGTTGATTTGCCTCTTGTGATGATACCTTGGCACTACTACTTTAAACTGGTTATCATAGGGTGGGCTTGAAAGAAAGAGAATTCATTCTTACCTAAACTGAAATATTTAGTCATTTTAAGTACAAGGCTATGCATTTCTGGAACTCCAGGCACTGCTGGATTTAGCTGGAGGATAAGAATCCATCTCCTCAACTTTCTAGTCCATGCTGCTGTAGGTCACTACATTCATGGCAGGGTACACAACCACTGATGCTGTTTTAATGCAGAATTTTAAAGCAGTTTAACAAAACCACCAGGTCTTTCAAGCCCTCATGTACCCACACAGATAATTGCTCTGTAATAAACTGTGACCATTAAGTCCTTTCATACACCTTCAGAATGTCCATTACTTCATGGAATTTTTTTTTTTTTTTGTTATCACATTAACATTATTGAGTAACATTATTAAATATAAATTTGTAAACTAGAGATGCATTTTTACTACAAATAAAATGAGGGAATCCAGATTCCACAAGTTAACATTCTGCATCAATGTACAGTGATTTAATCAGTCTTGTTTGCTGTTAAACACTTCTCACACCATATCAGTGTTTTGGAGGGGCAGTAATCATGATCTTCAGTCGTGTTCACTGATGGCTCTTTTCTTAGAGCTACATGTGTTGTTTAGCTAAAGTCTTTTATGTAGTCTGACACGTGTTTCTGGGTGTCATTTTGTGCATGGGCATTCTGGGCAATCAGTTGTGTGCATCTTCTCAGTTCTAAACATTAACCATTTTTTTAAAAAGAATTTTAAACCACCAAAACTGTATGTTTTGTTGCCTTGATGTTCCATAAATGTTGCATGTAGATTAAAAATTTTGTATCATCACTAGTTACAAGTTGTTGTCTCTGTTTTAATCATACAGGATAAAATAAGACCATTCAGTAAATTACTGAATTACAGCAAACTACAGTTTATAGCAAATACTTTTCTTGCACAAGGGGGAGACTGGTTTTCTTGCTCCATATTATTCAGTGTCATCCAATATCTGCTGCTACTATGTTCTCTTAGGCCTTCTTTTGTAAATTTACATTCAAAAGTCACAATGGAAGAACAGAGTTAAACATCTCCTTTGGCAGCACCATGGTACCTAATGTCTTTACAAGTAAAGCATTTTTCAGTGTGTGAGGAATTTTCACCACGGACTGAACCCCATTTCTTGGATGAAGTATACCCAAATATCAGTGTCTCAATGCTCTGACTACTGAGTTGCTTTTGTATCTCTGCAGTCCTCTCGTTAAAATACACAAAAAAAGTAGAATTCAACAACTGCATTGAAAATGCACGAAAGGAGGGAGGTAGTGCGGGTAGTTAAAAAATAGTTTAAGTCATACAGAGGCAGCTCTGATTTAGTAATTTGAGAGCCCACAGGCAAGTACAGTGCTGCAGCTGTTCCTGCCAGGAGTGCAGCACACTGGGGCAGAGGGTGGCTGTGCCTGTGGCAGCAACCTGAACATGCTCCTCCCTTCAGAGGGGCACAGTGCTGAGTCAAGCTGGCAGGGAATCACCTCTCCTTATGCCAGCAGCCTTGGCCTTCCCAGACAGGTGGCCCCATGCAAAGTGTGCATGGCCTGGCCCTGCCGTGGAGCGTTGTGCCAGTGACAACTTGCACCTCCCAGACACGTGAAGGAGTGTTCTGCAGAGCACCTGTAGAGGCCTTTGGCTTCAATGCATGGGTGTGCTTTAATTTCTTCAAGTATGACTTTAAACAAAAAACCCCTGCTGCTCCTATCAGTGTACGCACCATGCTGTCTCAGCACCTAATGAGCATAAGTATTTTTCTAGTTTGACCAAATTTTTCATTTAAAATAAAGCTGAGACTCTTTTATAATATGCACTTACACAAAATACAGAGCTGCAAGTAACAAACGTACAGAATGAAACACATGACAAGCAGCAAGAATAAATAAGTATTTATTGAATTCACTCTATGTCAACCTCCTTACTGAGAAATCAATATATCTTCCAATTGGAAACCCAAATATAAATACAAAAATTACATTTTTAAATGTAAATTTAACACAGTGGAAGTCATTATTCTTCATTGCTATGTCCAGCCTCAACTTCCATTCTTCCTTTCTTTTTTCTTTTGTTCTTCCTTCCTTTTTTCTCTCCAGCTGTAAGAGAAGTCATAAAATCTTCAATGATAGTTTAAGGGTGATGTGTATTTTCTTAGTCTTGATAAAAAGAGTGAATTAATCCTTTTTGAAAGTTAAAAATGAAGCTTTATTTAATTACCAAATGTAATGGTAGAAATTCAGTGGGAATTCTAAAAAACATCTTCACAAATTTAAATTTGGCACAACTTCTATCATATACTTTGACTTCATACAATTGGACGAAGAAGATTAAGGATGTTGATTCTTTTTTTCATTTAAATGAGAAAAGAAAGACTTTCCATATTCATACGTGCTGATCATTATGGCACAAGCAGGAGCAACTTTAAACAGTCGTGGAGTAATACCTGCCCAGAAGAGAAAGGGAAGTATTCACTATTATTTGTTTTCAGATCCAAGTGCTGCAGTACAGTGTGTTGATCACAATATATCGATACCATAATATATCAGTTTAGAGCTGAGATTCTACCTGCTCACCTCAAAATACTGAATTTACTGGCTGCAGGTATTACCAGTGTAATAACCTTATGCCCTCACCTCTGCCATCTTGTGTGGTCTGCCTGCCTCAAGTCCATTGTGTCTCTGCCCCTTCTGACTCCATGCAACTGGAGCACCTGGACCTGCATGGCTCCTGTGCTCCAGCACACAAGAGGTGGCCTCTACTAAAATGAAGAATCCTGGTCATGTGTATAAATTATGGAATTTAAGTGTTTAAAGGTATCCCATTATAGTCAACTGTGATCTTGCCAGTGGAGGTTAGAAAGGGATTCAATTTAGAGGAAGGGAAATAAAGCTGAATCCCCTTGTCCGCACACAGCCAGCCCTCTACTTCCACTTGAAATGCAAAGACGTCTGCAGAGAGCCAGCCCAGATGACACACGACCTATGGAGAACTTGTGCTGCTTTGGAACAACAGCAAGGAACCAGGCAGACTAACCCAGTCATCTGAGCTACATCTGGCCAACTGAACGCAACTGGTGGCTGCTGATCAAGAGTATCTCTAAACTCTGCTACCCATGTGTCAAGACTTAAGTGTGTTTTAATTTACTGAATTCAATATCAATAATATTGATACTTTGTGGTGTCATGCATTCTGTTAGCATCACTGCTCTGAAATATGCAAATCCTGTTACCCAGCTATGCCATCACTGTACAGTGAGTAAAGCAGTTTTAATCTCTTTCAGCAAACACAAGTCTTGCAAAGCTTAACCAGCTGTGCATCCATTCACCCAAGGGCCCCCAATGAGCCAGTGCACTCAGTGTGGTGAAGTCCGGTAAGTATCCTGGATTTGGAATGTCTCTTGCAGATGGTCATTTTAGTATGAACTACAATAGGATTTTATCTCAGTATCATTTTAATCTCATGTTGTCATTTCTGCCTCAGGCTTCCAGAGTCATGAAGGACAGGGGCAATGTTTTCCCTTGCCTTCCTCTGATCACCAACATACCTATAGAAGCTTTTCTTGTTGCCCTTGACATCCCTGGCCAGATTTATTTCCTAACCTGATTCCTCTCTGCTTGGACCATTTCTCTGTGTCCTTGCTTCCACCCTCTGCTGGCTTCCTTATTGTGTCTGAGTTTGTCCAGGAGCTCCTTCTTCCTTCATACAGGCCTGCTGGAGTTTTCTCCTGAATTTCTCTTTGCTGGGATACATTGTTTCTGAGCCTGGAGGAGGTGATTCTTCAATATTAACCAGCTTTCTTGGGCCTCTCTTCCCTGCAGGGCTTTATCCCATGGTACTCTACCAAGAAGATCCCAGGAGAGGCCAAAGTCTGCGTGTCTGTTGCTTTATATATATGCACACTAATGCATAAGTGACAGTGTTCACAGAAATGGAAATGTGTAATTTATGCATGTAAACATTTATAATTAAGAACTCTCTAGTCTGAACTTTTTTAAAGATAGGAAAAAATTTACCAGCGAATAATCCAGCAATCCCATTTCTAGCGGCAATTTTCCTCATAACTGCCCAGGTTGATTTACCGTCCCTCTGTGGAACTCAATATAGTACAAGACAACAGTGAATCAGGCAGTCCATACAATGCCACAGAATAATATTTTTAGAAATCAGAGACAGTCACAGATGTGTAATTGTTAGGTTTAACTCCTTTTTTGATAATTTCATCCATCTTATTTATACAGTATGTTGAAATAATACAGTAAGCAAATATTCAAGTTGAAACCGCAAGACATGGAAAAGACCTGTAGTAACACCTAAAGTAAGATATACAAACAGCTGCTATAGTCTTTACTGGATTGCTGATAGTGTTGGAAAAAAGCCAAAGCAGTTTCATAGAATACATTCATCAGGAATATCCCACAGCCCTTGGAAGCCAAAAAATATTTTTGCAGTCACAGCAAGACAAAATGTAGATGCATAGCCAGTAACCAACTCTAACCAGTAACTGGATTTGGAAAGAATTAAACTGGCACAAAATAAAGATTACCATAATGGAATTTTAAAAATATGAATTAATCTGGTTAATATTAACTTAATAAATATATGGCAGACGTGTTTCTAAGTGGTGTTAGGAAGGAATTCTTACATTCATCAGCACATGAAAATAATTAAAAATGGTAACTATTTGTAACTTTTTTAATACTTGTTCTGCAATCAAAGAATCATACATTTTTTCAAGAATTACTCTAAGAAAAAAAATTACCTGAGAGAACGAAACCTCATGCCAAAAAGCAAGCACTTATTTTCTAAGCAGAAATTATTTGGATACTCATTTTAATGGTCTGTAATCTTAAAGCCATGATCTAATATTTATTTAAGTTAATGAAAGTCCTTCACTGGTCCACATCCCAAGCAACGGGAAAAAATGGTATTACATACAACTTCAATTTGCATGAAACAGAGCAGTGTTTCATACACTGTTGATGAGAGCAAAACAGAAACTTCCTCTTTCATCCTTTAAAGATGTTGGGACATTCATTAATTGGGACATGAGTTCCCTCAAAAATAATTTTTTTCAAATAACATGAAAAGAAGGTAAAAAAATACACAACCTGAACACAATACTTTCTAGTCTAGTACTTAGCACAAGAATATTGTTATGTAGCAGCGAGTGTTATTTTGAAGACTTTTTGAATAGATCACTGTTCACCTGAATGTTTGCTATGAAGTTAATTTTTTGCCTATTTAAAAATAACTTACTTTAATCATAGAATAATTTGGGTTCAAAAGAACCTTTACTGGTCATCTAGTCCAACCTCCCTGCAATAAGCAGGGACATCTCAAATTTGCAATTGGTCTGCCTAAATGTAATAGCTTTGGATTCCTCTGATTCAATTTTATACCATCGTGTTAAACTAAATTGTACTGAACTCCCACCTTTTCCCTCTTCCATGCCATTAATGAAATATAGTATTCTCCTAGGGGATAAAAAAATCTTATCTAGATACTACAATTTGGGAAGAAAAAATACCTGAGTGATAAAATGTTTACATATACTTTAGAAGTGGCAAATATTTAAAATTCCCATCAAAAGCCATACCCAAATCCAAAATACTGAGTTTTATTTTTTGAAACACTACAGGATTTTTTTTATTCTTACCAGCAACTTACTTTTTAAGGTCTCACTATCCCAAAGTTGAGTCTGCCTATGTGTTTTCACTACATCAAATGGCTGAGTTGTGACAGCTGCAATCTATCAGGAAAATGGTGTTAATATTAGTGCACAAAAATTAAAATGTAACCCCAAATTTTTAAATTAAAATGCACACACAATTTAAAACTATATTTGATGTTCCAAGCACATGATATTTTTAAGTGTTGTGTGTCAGAACACTGTAGTTTATTCAGACTTATTTAGTCAGGTTGAATGCCACACCACATGTGTTTACAGTACAAGTAGCCCAAAATATACAACATTTCTGAGAGAATAATCTAAAATCATACATCCTTTAAATAGCTTATTAGTGATGATAATAAAGAATAGTACTAGAAATGGAATTATATACTTACAGAGCCAGATACTGCTCCTGAAGCAAAAGAAACAAAAAATGTAGGTTCATTTGCACCAACTTCCTTGCACATCATCTTCTTGAAACGTTCATAATTATACCAATACATCGCTATGATTACAAAAAAATAAACTTGCATTACAACAGATTTGTATGTCAAATACAAAAATTCTTATATCAAGTCCAGATGTAAGAATTCTACTGTGGCAAAAGAAGCAAACAGAAACAAGAGCTGAAAGCATAATAAATGTCCTATGTGATAACCCATGGACAGATTGCTGTGTTCCCCTTGTTCTCCGTATCCCAAATTTCTTCATGCAATACAAATTAGCCTTATCATTTTGTCCTTCCCTTAGGTGACCCCTACCTTCATACAATCTAGCCCAGGCACTATAAAACTCACATTCAATTTAACATAAATCAAAATGTAGGCTTCTAATTACTTGCTATGTTTTCAGGCATATTTCATGTTTCATAGATCTCACTAATTCTATAAAAACACAGTTCATACAAAATGAAATGTTGCTCAGGACTGCCTCATACTTTTTTAAGGCACAGTATAAAATTTAATTCTGAGAGAACCAAAAAATATGATTTTGCTGCCTGGAATTACTAATAGGGGAATGCCTCTGTGGGGATTGTCAAAGGAAAGTCAGCAAACAACTTTTAGGAGTAACATCTGTTTCTGTGACCATCTGTTGAACTAAACTGCACTTTTTCTGCTTTTTAACTAAAACTTCAAACCCTATACTGCCGGCCTGAATTAGACAGTAATTCCTCATGGCAGTTGGTTGACTAAATACTGCAAATGATGGCTCCATATCCTGAAAAGTAACTATGCCTCATTCAGCACCGAGTTCTGGAGGTTGTGCCAGCAGAAAAATTTCACAGCTTTTTTTTTTGCCATGAAGACTACCAGCACACGGGCCTAGCCTCCAACATCTTGCAAAAGTAAAAGTAGACAGTACCTCAGAAGGCATTCTGAGAATTTGAGGAAAGCCTACTATTAAAATGTACAGAAATGATCTAAATCCAAAATTTTCTTAAGCACCTACAGGACTCATTTCCCTGAGTACCGTTTACATTTATATTGTCTGTGACACTGCTTAAAGAAGGAGTCAAATACTATTATTAAACCAGCTTTTGTGTTTATAAACACTGATAACTTAAGTTTTGTTCAGTCTAGCTAGCGTCCCAAGGAACATGCCTGGAACATGTAATAGACACTTGGGCTAGGAATAGAGTGGAATTCTAATTGTCCTGTGCTTCTTGAGTCATGCTGTGCTGTTTGACTGTTTTCAACAGGACCTGCTTTCTCAACTCAGTGTTACACTAATTTTAACTCTTGAGATATCTTGAACTCCCACAGCAAAGAGGCAAACTGAGAACACCAGAGATTCAGCTGCTGTTGGGGCATCATTCAAACTGAAGAGCTCAGACTGAAGGTACAAAGGGAGCACATCATAGCAGATAGAGAGCAGTTATAAGGAAAAAAATTATCTGGAAATAGAGTCAGAAAAAGTGTTAAGCAGTATTAAACACCTTTACCTTTATATAAGCAGAGTTTTGTGACATTTGGGGTTTTTTTTTAATGTATTTTCCTTTACTCATGCTTCTACTTGCCTGCTCACTATGGGTTGAGTAGTTCCCAACATGCATCTACTGCCTTATAGGTTAACTTGTGCCTCTACCATCATGGCCACAAAGTACTGGGCACAGATGAGGGAGTGCCCACTGGCTGTCCAGGGAATGCCAGAGCAGTGTGGAAGCTGACTACAAATCAACAAGCCTGGTTTGGATCAGTGGAAGAACAGCAGCTGTGGACACAAGAATCTGAAAAGGGCTGAGAAGAATGCACATCATCTTAGTGCCCTCTTCCTTGTTCACTCCCTCACAGTGCTCTGATCTTCCCACTCTGTTAAAAGCAGCAGGGGGAAGGAAGCTCACTAGCTCCAGCCACACTGCTACAGACAAAAATCAATAAAAGAACAAGAGTTTCTACTTGAAGTCAGACAGCAGGAATCAGATGAAGAATTTGGGACTTCCCTTGCAAACCTTAGAGAACAGCCTAAGAGAAAACTGCATTGGGCAGAGAAGAAAAATAAGTAAATTAAAAATAAATATTGAACAGGAAACACTTCAGACAAAAGATTCAGACGAATTCTGGCAGCTGTCTTTAGCCTTAGTGAAACCATGTTTTCATAGGTTCAGAAGCCTCCCCTGTCACAGAAGACTAAATTAAGTCCCATCAAGAATCTTTAAGTGGGAAATACATTCCAATCACAATTTTCAAACCTTCCAGTAGCTAAGTGAAAGAGAACACAGCATTATAAATTCTGAAAAGACAGCTGAAATAACTTGGTTCAGTTAACTCACTTAACTACCAACTACAATTTTTTAAGTAAATATCCTCATCACTCACCACTTAGGTCTCAGTTTGGTTCACAACCAATTTAAAATTTACTCTGGATACACATATCCTGTAACAGCCCAAACCAATGACTGGCCCACTAGACTGTTTGGAAACACAAATTAAATGAGGTATCACATAATCTTAAGAATGAAGTAGGAGAACAGAGATAGCAGGTCAAATACATCAAAGGTTCTCTGACTCCAAAACCAGGTTTGAATAAGAATCTTTCTAAAAATAGGTTTGAAGAATTTTTCTGGGCCAACACAAAGTGTTTAAAGATGTTATTCCTGGTATTACCCCAATGATAGAAACTGCTTCAATGACAAATGATGTCTGATGATCCAAAAGTGCTCTGAAAAAAACAGGCCTTAAAGAGACAGGGGCTTTCTGGTCCTTTAGCAGTCTCCCCTGTAACATCTGTCCTAGTTGTCTTAAATAATAGCCCTAGGACTAGTTATGCTATGCTTTGAATCAGACTTTTCCTCTTCTGGGCTTTCAGCTTTAGAGTCTTGCTAAAAAGTTTTTTGGAGCAGTTATACAAACAAATTCATCTTGATTTAAAAAAAATAAAATCTGGAAGACACTACTGTGTCACTCTCTGTACATGTTTCCAAAATTATGTAACAGAACACTTAGATACAGCATGTTTATCAGAAAATAGCCACTATTTCTATCACAGAGAAAATTTCCAACTGAAGCTCTTCAAAAGCTGTCATTGTGTAAGCTAAAGATGAGAAGAAAAAGTCTAAGTACAGAGAAAGGGAATGTAAGAGTGAATCCTATCTGGTATCCACAAACAAAATGGGGGGAAAAAAAATCATATCTTCAGAGGATTTATAAATACAAATGCTCAAAAGAGAAAAAGTAAATCTCAGTCATTCCTGAAGCCATCCATTAAAATTACCTAAGAGCACAGAAAAAGAATATAAAAACATAAACAAAAACCTGCACAGAAAAGAAACTTTACCTGAGAAAGGTACATCTCTCATAATAGTAGGAGTCCAGCCTGCCCACAGGGAGAACCACCCATCTACAGCCACTTTGGAGCTGATGCACAGGTACAGCTGCTTGTAGGACAACCTGCGATACTGCATTTGAGTTCTGATGAGCTCCAGGGGACTCACCACAGTAACAGCACCAACTGCAAAGGAAACATGGCTTTTTAGAAAAATCAATATTTAACAGTACAATTTCCTGAACACTCAAGTCATGTCTGGCCTTACTTTATATATTTGATTCTTTTCAACTCTCCCATATTCCTTGAAGTAATCCTCAAAATAAGTTTCCTTTCCAGATAAGAAAACCATGCCTAGTCACAGTACCTATGTTTCCAGTTTAGGGTTTTTTTTTCAATGCTAACATGTTGTGACTCCTCATTTTCAGATTTAACACATAAATAGGCTGAAAATTTCAAGTACTTACACTCAATTATTTTCATTAGTTGCCATTTTAAACTGTAACTTGAAGAAAGCGATCTTGATGTTTAAGGCTTTTTTTGTCTTAAGGACAGAATTGTGGTTACAGATTTAAGATTTTATTGATTCTAAGCATCTTTGCCACTCTTATTTTAAACCATCAAGAGCAATTAGCAGGTAATCTGTAGCTGATAAAGTAACCCTTGCATCTTGCACAACAATCTATGAATCATCATTCAGTAACAAGCTACCATCACACATCTAACAGACGTTAAAAATTTTACTAGATCCAAGAATTTTTATTCTGCTGCTGGAATAAGGTTTTACACATGAATTTAAAACCTGGAACATCCTAATAAGAACAATGTAGCACATTGTGTGTGTAGCACTCCACCACAAAACAGCAATTCTTTTTCCACTGGTCTGCCAGTGCCCCCATGGTTGTCACAGGTAGAACATGGAACTGCATCATCAGACCCTTCTAAGAAAGAAGGGTCTGACATTATCTGACTTAATTCCACAAAAATAGGTGAGGAAAAAACTAAGAAAATATACAAATTCCATCCACATCATACAGAAGTAAAACCAGTACAAGTCCAATTTTCATCTTCATTATAATTATCTATGTACATTCCACCATAGCAAATAATGATGTTATTAGATTGATGGCAGAACAGACTTAAATTAAACTGTCCTCAGAAGAAACATATAAATATAAATTTTTGAACAAATTACAAATCTAGTGAAAGTGTTTCAGCAAAACCAAATATCATTATTCCAGGTTAGAGGGTTTAGTTGCCCAAGAAATACTTGGTAATAACAGTATTCCTTCCTATCCCTCTTTTAAACCCACAGCATATTTCCTTTAAATAAAAGTCAACAAAACAAACCCAAGAAAACAGCATACAGGTATTATGTTCCAGTTTTCTCTTTAAAGAGAGGACAACTTACATCTGCTTAAGGAACCTGCAATAACTGGAATTTGCTCATCATGCTTTCCTGATCTATTTTTCAAAGCTTCACACAGCTGGTCATAGCAAGTAAAATAGATTGCTGTGGTAGGAACTACCATTATTCTAAAATATAAGAGAGGAAATTTAAATTAATACAAGGAAAGCAGGAGAATAAAGTCAACTGTCTTGTATGGATATTTTATTTATATTAAAAAAAAAAAGTTAAATCTCCAGCTGTGTGTAAAGGATTAATTAAAAAAAAACCCCAAAACATTTATCCCACAGCTTTGATTCACTGCTTCTAGCTCAGAGTTTGAAATCCACACATTTCCCAGGTTTTCATTTCATTAGGGAAAACTGTAAGTGAAATTATTATCTCAGTCAAAATCTATTCTATACCAGAACTATTTTGATAAAGAATGGGAAGCGAAATATCTGCAAATTAAGAACCCAAACAAAATATTACAGAACTACTACTATCCTTAACTTTTATTTATGAAACAATTTGATATTATGCTCTTGATGAACAGCCATGATACTCACTACTTGAGAGACAATGTAGTATGTATAAATATAAGCTTTTTCCATACCAGCATAGTGCAGACTATAGTAACAACAGGTAGAGTCAATAATCATTCAATGTATGGGTAAAGCAGCACATTTTACTACAAAATGGCAATTACACTTCTGTGTTATGTCTGTGCCAATACAGCATGTACCACCATTACCAGAAAACACCGAGGACTGTCATGTTTGGAAAACAACATAGTTTAGTTTAGTTATTTAGTTTAGCCTAAACATAGGCTTAGTTTAGATCTTCTCTTCTACTTGTGTGACTTTTTCCAGTAAAGAAGTTAGTTCTCTGCTGGAGAACAGAACACATGCTTCATAAAAAACTGTATTAACTGGAACAGTTAACAGTTCAGTCAGGTCTGAAGGTTTATATTTTGAAATTGCCACATATTGGAGGGTAAACAAGGCTGAGCTCCATCATGCTTTGCTTTTTTTGTGCACTGAGCACAGTCTGCAAATCAAAAGTGTACCAGTGCTTCCCACTGGGCACTTCCCACTTTGCACTTTACAAGATAAAAGTTAGATTCAAAAACTTTCTTGGTTTATGAAGGAGAACATAATTATAGAGGTCTTAATTTCTATCTGAACCAGGTTAATATGAATAAAAAGATAAAACAGTTTGGGGCTGTTAAGCCTAAATACAAGACCAGGAGGAAATCTGATTGCAATGTTTAAATATGTAAATTGCTCTTGTAGAGAGAAAATGAATTATCTGTTTATCCAGATAGAATAAAACCCCAAAGTTCTTTGAAATACAGAAGATGATTACAAAAATTAAGTGAGGGTAATGAGGTGCAACACCAGAATGTCTGGAAACAGCTGTGATGCTGATAGCAAGTCATTAAGTAACAAGATAAAACAACAAGAATGTGTGGAAGACAGGCTCTCTCCAGTGACCAGGTCTGATCCCATGATTCAATGATTCTATCAAAGAAATGGTTATAGCAAAACAACAAAAAAAAGCAGAATGAAAACTCTATTGATCCTGCTTAACTACTGAGAATGTCAGTAGTATCAGAATGTAGCAGGAAATTCTAAAATCTGGTAAAAATTATACTGTCCATGGACATTTCTGATCAAACTGATTAGTCTGTAACTTCAGATTTAACCACATTTTTAAAATAACTTAGAAATAAGCAGAATAATTTCAAAATTATTTAAGTAATTTTTAACAATAACTTACAGCATGTTACCAAAAAACCCCATTGAACTTACAGTGTTGGGGGAAGCCCACTCCACAGTGTCTTAATTCCCTCTATTCGAATAATTTTCACAAATGCATCCTGAAAATATAACCAGACAAAGAGCAATAATTTGCTATGAAGTTTTGTAGTTAGTAATATATTTTAGCTGTCAGAACACAAAACTAATGTTTTTAGAAGTATGCTTCTAAACTGGCTTATCATTGTAAGATCCCAATTTTGTAACTGCTTACACAAGCTACCACACTTAAGCATGCAAACAGTTCCACTGAACTGAACAGAATAATTTATATGACTGAAATTAAGAATTTCCTTCCATCTTTAAAAAGCCAAAGTACTAAGTGCTTATCAGTGACTGACAGCCTTGTGAATAACTATTTTCAGAACTAATATGGCATCGCAGCAACTTGTGGAAACTTCCCAAAAAATCCACTAAAATATTTTTTCAATACGTAGCAGCGTTTCTAGGCATGAAATAGCAACTAATTCTCAAAGATTCTTCAATACTAGCTTTCTTTGAAGGTGACCCCATACATGCAATGTATATACAGTATACCATATACAAGCTTGCAATTATTATTACAGCTGTCCTCTATATTCCCAGGAGACAGACAGCAGAGCAACACTAAACCTTGAAGATCATTCAACTGAAATCACAAGCAAATCACAAAATTTGTAATGTCAGGATACCTCATCTTCTTAAAACATCTGGGAAAATAGGTTGCAATTCAATGGATTAGAATATACCTAAAATTATCACAGGGCCTCAAAAGATAGAGAGTCTTCCAGACCACAGAAAGAGCTTAGAGGAAGAAAAAAGCAAATAGCTTTAGAGGAGACAGCCTTGATGGACTAATCCTGTGAGGTAAAAAGCTGGATGGGGAAAACAAAGAAATGGTTTACTACAACAAACCTGACCAGCTTTGAAAGGAAGCCAAGAATCCCTTGAGGTCCCAATAGGGTTTAACAAAAAAGACACTTTTATACCAGCTAGTTAATATGTTTATAATCCAGCTTCAACAAATTTACAAAACAGGAAGGTATCGATAAAAGATAGGACTCTTTTTTTTTTTTAAAAAAAAAAGAAGATAAAATCATATGAGTCATTCTTTTTTAAGTATCACCTTGTTATGGCAAAAACAGGCATACATTCATGTCAAATAGAAAACTAAGTAACTTCCTAAAATTACATAGTAGAGCTAATTTTAAAAAACCACACTTGTAAAGTTATTAATTAAAAATTCCCCTGTAAAACTGCTGAAGACACCTTTTGCATTAACATCCCATTCTCAAGATTTTAATTCTGAAAAATCCTTGATCATAGGTTTAATTTCATGGCAGAGTCAAAAAAAAATTTTAACTAATGAACCAGCATGACAGTATCTGCCAGCCGGTCTGTTTCAAGTGTCTGGGAAAATGCTAGTCCCACAAGTCTCAAGAGATAGAGAACTTGACACATGAACTTAACTTTAAACACTCTGCACCATTAGTTCAGCTTAGGAGCATACTGGGAGATGTGTGGGCACAAGGGGAAGCAGGTAAGAGAAAATTATTACCTGCAATCAGCAACCACTGCCAATATCTAGGGAAGTGGGGAAAATAAAATCATAAAGCCAGTAACCTGTGAGGAGAGCTGTGCAGCTGCCTCCTTGTTCAGCTTAAGGAAGGAATACATATTTTATTGCAGAGAGTAGAAGGTACAATCAATCAGCAGTGTAACTGGTATCATCACTCAGCAGTGTAACCACATGAAGACCCTCTCCAACGTAACAGATTCCAGCAGAACCCACAAAAACCTGAAAACTTTACAGTATACTACTTAAAAATGCACAGTTTTATATACATGTAAAATGTTCTTACCAATGTCCCTTTGAAATGCCCAGGTTTTTTATACCATGCTTTGCTGTCCCCATTTTCACAAACATATACATGATCCTTAAGGCCATTGGAGTATACAAAACACTTTCCTAATAAAATGGTGTATAAGAATATAGTTAATGCTTGTAAGATTGTTTTTATGCAGCAGCATTTTCAAATAATATAATGGAAACACAGATTTCTCTCTGGTTAGACACAGAGGAGCAAACTAATTTTGGTAAGTCGGTAATGGCAAATGAGGTCAAAGGAAAGGGGGTACAAATGTACCACTCAGACTATCTAACTAAATGGAACTGCCTTCACATGGCTCTAAGAGACATGTTTAGGTTATACTACCATCTGCTGCAAGGTAAAACTAACACAATACCTGAATGTCACTATTGTATGTAATTGTGAACATCTTTCAAACTTTAAAATCTTTTATTAAGTAGCCTCAGCATCCACTTCAACTGGAGGTATTATTATTATTATTATTATTATTATTATTATTATTATTATTATTATTATTATTATTATTATTATTATTATCTTGGTCTGTATTAATACTAGATCATCCCCTCCATTTGTTTTTCATTTCTTCTCCATCATGTACTTTCAACCGGTTTGGTAAAATATTATTGCTATTACAAAACCATACTTTAAGCATCACATTTGCAGATTTCTGAAGGATTTAGAGCTTACTCAAAATCAGGATAGAAGGCACAAGCATTTTTCCTAATTTAGTTTGCAAGCTGACTGTAAATACTCACCTCCACATTCAACATGCAAAACCAGTCATCTTCTTTCCTTTTAAATCTCATTTACTAAGTACAAGTAAATAGTAGGAACCATTGGCACATCTTTGAGAGCACAGTATCTTCATCTATTTAGAACCCAAGTGCCAAGTGACTTAAGACTTCTCCATCTCAAAAATCTCTGGATTCTGGAGGAGATGAACTTTGATATAACATCCTGATCATATAAGCTCTCTGATTAAACATTTATTAATTTAGCAGGTTTTTATTGTTTGACTCAACTCAGTATTAGTTGTACCTTCTGCCATAATGAAAATATTAAGACAGAAAAAAAACCCCTGTTTAAAATGGTACGGCTGTATGGGATTTTTTTCTACTGTGTCTGTTTAGTATATACTGGTGTGTTGCTTTCCCTCCCCACAGTTATACTGGAGAAACAAACTCAAACATTCTGCACCTGAGCACAGCATTTTGACAACTATCAACTAAATACAAGAGCAAAAAGCAAACTGTGTCCCCCCATTACACTACACATTTGCTTGTTTACCTTTATGGAATGGATTGCTTTGGGCCTGCAGTCGGGTTTTGATAACATCAAGAGGAGTTACTAAAATGAGACAGAAGTCATTTAGAAACACCTTGGATGTCCTGAAAATGTAGAAGTTTACAGATATCTTATCATGAACTTCTACAACCTTTTTTTTTTCATTTGTTTCAAGAGGGGGGAAAAAAAACCTAACGGTTTTTACAATGTTATGAGGCAGAGAGAAAAGGATGTTAGCAGACAATGTTATCAGAGACAAAAGAGAACTACACACCCTGTATAGTTTGCAAGACATCAAATCTATCTTTTCTAATTTACTAAGAGTTGCTTAGGCATAAAGCATTAGAGATACACAAAGCTTATTCAAAAAACACTATGTCATGTTGTTGGAAATTGCTAAAACTCGTTATATAACATTCTGCTGCTAACCTTTTATAAGTAGCATACCACAAGGCACACAAAACCAAATTTTGGCCTCTGGCATATAAAATAGCACAGCATTCTTCATTCATTCTGTTTGTTCTTTTTCAATATCTGGCGATAATACAACTTTAAAAAAAAATAAGTTAAATTCATTATGTACTTTTCTTCTTTGCTGCATGTAGCCAATATGTAAAATGTTGGGGTTCTTGAAAAGTAAGTGAAGGTTTTGTGAGCATTTCACTGCTTCCACCGCAGCCCTTACAATATCACAGGCTGAGACATGCTGAACACTGCAGTGGCTGGGCAGCTGGACCACCTTCTTCTGAATATATTGGCCGAGGGCTAGCTTCAGTTGCCTGCATATAAGCAGCTGGTCCCATCTGAGTCTCTAAAGTATCCAAAATACTTAGAGAGTGGAGGGAAATGACACAGGACCTACACCCTTACTCACCAAGTGTCAGCTAAAGTCAAACACTCTAGTCCATGTCTCACTGAATGTGTCAGGCAATGCAGTCACACCTCAGCTCTCTGGTGCTGCTTCTCAGTTGACTAACAGGTGGTTGAGTATTTGGCTCACACTTCAGTATTTCAATGTAGGGATCAAAACGTGACTCGTAGAGTTCAACTAAATTGCTTAAAATTCGCTATCTAGTAGCATTTCAGCCACTCATGGCAGTGCTCGTCTCAGGCTGGCACTTCAGGCAGAAGCCAGTCTCCCATACCTCTCTTGAGCACCAACACCTTACCCTTTACTAGAACTGTGGGTATGTACACACAATTGAAATCCATCTTTGGAATTCCACAGGTCTGATGTACAGGACACATAGTGAAACAGAACAAAAAGACTATGAATTTGACATGTTCCTGGTAAGATCCTATTTTGTAAACATTTGGAGATTTTGTGGGGGGGAAATCATGCTTAGAAAATTGCACATTTCCCTGCAGCTTAATCGACATTAATTAATTAAAACCAAAGTCACAACTAAAGGCTATCTTAAAACAAAAAGCAACAGAAGCACAAAGTATGAGCTAATAAGCTTGTAGAATTCTAAGAGACATGAAGTGCTGAATGTAACCAACCAATGCCTTCTCAGGTATGCATCAGGAAGGAGGTCCTGAGTGACGTGACTGTGAAGCAGAAGATGAACTCCATCTACTATCCAGAAGTTTAATAGAGTAACAAAAATGTATCCTTAAAAACAATGTTTAGGGGGAAAAAAAGAAAAAAACCAAACCAAATCCTACAATAAAAGTATTTGACAGGGTAAGATATCAGAGAACAATTTTTATTACTACGCCTCACTGAGAACAGCCTTGTAGGATTTGTGTGTTGTAAAGTAAAGCAGACTTTTATCTGAAATATTTTTGAAGCAGCAGGAAATACAGAAATTAATTTTTATTAATAATTTTGTTTTTTCTCAACAGAAAGCAATGAATAACTACACCAAAAGGAACTAAAAAGAAACAGAAGTTCAAAGTTAGTAAGAATTATTCTTATGTTCAGAAATAGTTAGAGATTATCAGGGACACAAAAGATTTCAATTAACCCTTCTTTTTAAAAGACACCAAAAAAGAGAAAACTATCAAAAAGTATCTTTGTTGAACATATTAGTAGAAACATATATAAGCAGACATCATGCTGAGTCAAACTGAAAAGCAATCACTTTCTAAGATTCTCTCAGTGGCCAGCCTTGTAGTTTGCCTTACCAAATAATGATGTAACTATAGCTCCACAACAAGAGGCTATTGCTTGCTGAACAATGGTTAGTTTTTGTATGTTGATATTACTCATTTCAGCCATGGCTTTATCCCCAAAGACGAAAAACCTGTTGAGGAACAGAAAAACATATTGTAAGACTATGCTCAAAATTTGCAAAAAAAAGTGAAGGAATAAATATTTTCAATTTTCATTAGTAAGTTATGTAGAACCAGCAATATTACTTTTCTACTTATATACAAGCATCTCAGTGCTTTTTGAGATTATTTGAGAGTATTTGTGCCATGTTTTGCGAGTAAGTTTTCTGAAGACAATAAATCTTCAAAATCCTTTTGCATGAATTACAACATTTGTGTATTCTTGCAAACCACATTAAATGTTTTACATGTACGGCCTCCAACTGCAGCAAAGTGTTTACAAATATGCAGATAACCCTTACAAAGATAAACTCCCAGCCTGTGGCCCATAAACTGAAGCACTGCAGAATAACTGACCCAGCCCTTTTCTGGCTCCCATCTCTCCTGAGAGAACCCAGGAAGGTCTCCCGGCCGATCCAACAGCCACAGCCTGCTAGCATGTGTAATAGGCAGAGACTAACTACTAACAATGCTACCATCAAATGTTAATTCCTTGAACACATCCTGGTCTGCGGCTGCATAGGGAGGGTCATAGCAATTTAGGAATGCATTCACAATATCTGCAACTAGCCAGGGCAGGAAAAGACAATAAAAATACTTCAGAAAATAAAATCTGAAATAAAAAAATAAAAATACTTCAGAAAAGAAACACCAAAGAGGTGTCTCTTTCAAAATGCACCACGGTGCTGAAGTGCAGCCCCAACTTTATTAGAGACATTGATCTAAGCTTTTCATTGGCTCTGTAAGAACATTTTGTTATTTTCACTGTTGCAAGTTAGATAAAAAAGACTAAGTTGCACAAACCAACTCTGGCCCCTCAGGTGCTAACAACTGCAGCCGTGGGTGGGGTATTGTCTATTTTTCATGTATCTTTCACTCAGAACAGGACCGCTGCCCAGAATTGCGTACATACCCATTTATCAGCAGCGCCTGACTGCGCCAACCGAGGGCAAAGGTCTTCGCTATCTAAACACAGCCCGGGAGGTGGCGAGGAGAGAAGAACCCTGCCACTCCCGCCCCGCCTCCTGAGCCAAGGCCTCCCCACGGCCTCCTTCCCCTCCTTCCCCTCCTTCCCCTCCTTCCCCTGCCTCCCGCCCGCCCCTCTGCGGGCGGGGCCGGGCCGGGCCGGGCCGCGCGGGCCGTTGGTGGGGGTGCCGCAGCCGCTGTGGCGGAGGCGGGAAGGCGGGCGTGGAGCGGCTGTGCCGATCGCCGTGCCGGCGGAGCAGAGCACGATGTGACTCCGCGGGAAGATGAAGCCGAGCGCTGCTGAGGCCGTCGACAAAGGAGCGCGTCCCCGTAAGCGGTGGGGGGCTGTGTGCAGCGCGGGGGTGCTGCCGCCGGCGTTCAGGCCTTTCTTAGCCGGTGCCGCCAGCCCGGCTGGGGCTGGCGTAGCCCGCCCCGTGCTGGGTTTGGGCCCGAGCTGGCGCTGCGAGCAGAGGGCAGCTCGAAGGGCCTTTGCGTGAGTTGGGGAGTTAAACGTAAAAAGGTGCCCCTGGTGTGTGGGAAATGGCCGGGCCGCCGCTGGGCGAGCTGCTCCCCCCGGGCGGGGCTTCGCTGGTATTTGTATGGAGGGCGCCTTAGGCCCAGGGTGTGAGAAAGCACCCCCTTTGCGAGAGAGACTCTTTCTTCATTGCTGTTGCACTCCTAATGCGCTCCAAACTTTTGATTATCCCTGAGGGGTTTAATATGTGTGCTCCCATATTATTTCCAGTGTTTAGGGTGTTAATATTTGAAAGGCCCTGGCATGTGTGGCGTGCATGTAACACCATATTTGAATCGTGATCATCTACAGAATTTTCCTTGCGTGCTTGCTTATCATCCATCTTTTCTGTTTAGATTCTGGATCGGTTACACCAACTGTGTCTCCTGATTTTCATATTTCTCTAGGGTTTTTTATCTTCCAGACCCTACAAAACTGACTGTTGTTCCTGCATTCTTTAGTGTGCTCATAAACCTTACTTGGAAGATTTTGCAGCATGAGTAGTGGTTCTGCTCCCTTTCCCATCTCAGACTGTTTCAAGGGAGGGAAGGAGTACTTAAGAGAGGGACTGTTTTGCATGTTGCCTTTTTGTCTCCAGAAGAGGCCTGCTCACTTCCTGTGGCAGCTCTCATTGTCTTGAGCTCCTCCAGAAGAGAAGCAACTGGGAGTAAGTCAGTGAGGAAGAAAAACCAATGTAAAACCAATACATGGAATTGTGCTTTGAGCAACGTGGTTTAGTGAAAGGTTTACCTGCTTATGGCAGGGAGATTGAAACTAGATGATCTCTAAGGTCCCTTTCAGCCCAAGCTGTTCTATGGAAGCTTGCTCCATCCATTTCCATAATTTAGGAATTTTCCCTTTCAAAAGTAAAACCAAAGCCCAGTTCTGTGTAAATCACCTTTTTTTTTTTTTTTTTTTTTTTTTTTTTTTTTTTTTTTCTCTAGCAGATGGAATACAAGCAAAAACAGAAAAGATAAGATCGTCACTGAAGAATGTGAAAAAAGACTCAGGAAAACCAGAGAAACTCAAATTTAAGCCCCTCACTGGGAAGGTGTTTTACCTCGATATCCCATCAAATGTGATCTCTGAAAAGTTAGGAAAGGACCTCAAGGAGCTGGGAGGGGTAAGTTAATAATAGAGACTTCCATGAACCTAGAAGGAAATGTGCACATGTTGAATACCTTTTTTGTGTTCTTTGTAACTGCATTTTAATGTTATTTGTAGTTATCTGAGATGGGGTCTTATTTTTCTGTGTTTGTCTTGAACTTTAGTACAAACAATGAGCTTATCAACAAATTATTCTGTGGGTTTTCAAGAGAAGCTGCTTTTCTGATTGAAAAAAGTTCGTATTAGGAAACTTTGTTTTCAGTTTCTTATTCATCTGGCTTAAAATTTTATCCAAGTTTCATTGGTTTCATTGTTTGAGGTGATTTTTCTTCTGCTGTTTCTGACTATATTGACATGTTTGCATGTTACAACTAACAGTGTCCAGCTGAACCTGAAAGAGATGAAAGGAAGAATTTTGTATGTGTTTTTTGTAAGTCAGTAACTTCACTAACTACTTTTTTGCACAGATATCGTAGTGTTTTTGAATGTTCTTGCTTAAATAATAAATTCTATAAGCATCTTACTAATTTTTTTCCTAATTCTCCTTTTTGTATGGAAGGAACTCTGATAGAAGCAAGTACAGGATAGGATAATAATATTAATTGCATTGTATGCATTACTAAACACCTTTTAAGCACAGAGGCAGGGGAGATCTGCTTGAATTGCTAGCTGTTCTGAACATTGCTTTGGCAATACTTCTTTGACCTCAGAGGGACACTGAGCAGCTTTATAAAATTGGTGCTTGTAAATCAAGGTGCTGTCTAAAATCACAGTGTCAGTAAGGAGTAGCAATAACATGGTTTTGAGTTAAGTGCATTGTTTTACATTTAACATCAAATAAGTGCATGCTGTCATTTGTTTTTCTCTCCAAACCAGAATTTTAGGAATGTATATGTGAAAAGTAAGGTCAAAACTGAGAGACTGAAAAGGAAGGTTTTTGGGCTTATTCTGAGGAGTCAATGCCTCAACCTGAGGTGCTCAACAGCCTCATGATCAATTACCACATGTTCTGTTGTCACTTGTGTGGAGTGCACTTCTAAGTGCCTCCCTCTGTATATCCTGTTTCTGCAAAGGGTACACAGAGCAGAATTGAAAGGCACAGTTTCAAGCTGTGTGATTTGTGCTTTCCACACGGATTAGTGGAAAAAACCTCAAACTGTACAGTCTGACATGAAATAATAAGGCAGATAGCTGGTTAATCACACTGTAGCTGGCAATGAAAGAGACTGAAGGAGCAAAATGGAGGAGAGTAAATGCAGAATGACCACATCTTTATATTGCTGAGAATATGAATGAGATATGAGAATATGAATCTACTTAAGACTTTACTTTTTTGAGAAATTTTATGAAAACTGTAGGTGTGAAACATGGTAGCTATCCTGAATTCTAGTTTTTTTTGCTGGTTCTAAGTTCAGTAAATTTATAGCTTCTTGCAGACTGTAAATTACATTTGCAAGCACCTGCCTTTAAGTTTAGCTGAACTCTTCCGTGTAATTTCTGTTACATAAAATTAGAGAGCTGCTTTCCTTGAATTAGTCTGTTATTCCTTAATGCAGTGCTTGCATTCTTGTAATTGGAAAGTATTACAGGTAGATAGTAAAAAAACGTAATAATCAAAACAAAGCAAAGCTCTTTCAGTAATGTTTACAAAATTAAGAGATTGAAATGAGAATTTGTGACTGGTAAGATGCTAGTACAACTTAATTGTCATTGTCCTCCAAATATTTAGAAAATATTTTCTTGTTACCTCAGTGTTTTTGAACTTAATTATTTGAAAAGTTTTATCACTTTCCTTTAAACTATTCAATATAAAATTGAGTTACTGATCTATTGTCCTGAAATAATTATTTGGGTTTTTTTATTTTTATATTTAGAGAGTGGAGAGTTTTCTTAGTAAAGATATCAACTATCTGGTGACTAATAAAAAGGAGGCAAAATTTGCATCAACTCTTGGCCAGATTTCTCCTGTTCCTAGTCCAGAATCTGCACCTAATGGAGGAAATGGTTCACCTCATCCTATCAATCGAAAAGATCGACATGATGGAAATTCATTTAAGATAGTAGATACAGTAAGTTTCTTAGCAATAATACTGCAGATTAGGTGCAATCCATGGGATATGCTCTTACAATTTTTCTCCTATTTATTTCCTAAAGATGGCAGCAGTTTCCTTGGGTGAATAAGGGTTTTTCTTTCAAATATTCTTTTAAATTTATTCAGGCTAACTTGCTAAACTTAACTACCTTAAACTAATTTTAAACAGGATCCATTTTTGTAAATAAGCAGAGTGCACTAAAGTATGTTCTAATGTAGCATGTCTGACAACATTAATGTCATGTTTGACAGCTGGATCAGGCATGTGATGACATCCAGTGATTCCTGTCTCTTTAGCAACACAGCCTATTAAAATCTGGCTGATTTGATGTTGTTAATGCTGATATCTGCAGAAACACTCTCTGATAGTAGTAGGAAATCATTGAAATTGAGCATTGTGAATATTAAGATTTTCTGAGCTCTTTCTTAGGGGATCACATTAATTGCAACAGTTAGTATCTGAATTTATGCAGGTTTATGTGAAGTTTCTTACATGGGCAGGTCTTGTGTCCTTTCAAAATAGAGTTGAAAATAATTAGCTGTACTATATATGTGGTGCTTATTTAGAAACATGACCAGGCTGCAGGCTGGTCTTTGTATTGTATAGGTGAGGTCACCTCATTTTGCAAACAGTCTGGATACATAAAGGCAGCTTACTATGAATAAACAGCAAAAAGTAGAAAAAGGAAATGCACTGGTGATAGAAAAGCAGGGGATAAGACAAGAGGCTGTGGTTATATTAATAATTACAATTTTCACAAGCCCAGCTGATGAAATATTTTGGTGTGTGTCATTGGCTGCTTATTCCCACCATCTGCTTTGTTCCAGCACTAACATTGCAGTGGCCTTCTTTGGCTGAAAATGTGTACTCATTGGGGTTTTTTGATTTTGGGTTTTTTTCCCTTTGACTGTATCAACTGTAATCCTGTGAGAAAATGCACATTATTGAAAAATGAGCAGTAGGATGAACAAAAGGAGGCCCTCGTAGCTAATGTATGTATTTGTTAAGAGCAGTGTAAATCATCTCTCTTTGCTACATATGTGTTTCTGTTTCAATGTAGGTACGTATGAGCAGAGGAAAGTCCTTGGTTGAAAAAGCAATCAAAGAACAGGTAAGCCAAAAAATCAACAAACTTGTCCTTTAGAGACTTGGTGGTTTTTTTTTCTAGAAAACAAACAGTAGCAAAAGTAGTCTTAGTGGTTTTAGAGAGAAGTCAGTCATGGAACGCTCAGGCAGAAGTTGAGTGAAGTGAAGTATCCTAAGTGAAGTATCGGGAATATTTTCTGGGTACTTCCTGAAGAATTGAAAGTCTTTGGAGTCTTAGGATAAGATGTAAAAATTTTCAGGATTGCTAGTATAACTAGCATTAGAGAGGTGCTCATAAGGTTAATGGATAAATTCACTGTCTTCAAATCTGACTATAAGATGTGACCATAAAGAACAGTTTTGGTTTTCTGAAGGTTAGATGTATTCTTCTGATGGTGCTGTAATATAGAGACAGCCAGAAGAGGAGTCTAGGAGAGTATTCTTTTGGCCAGAAACAAAGCATCTGCATTTTAATCTCAGCTTTCATATTACATGTTATATTTTTGATTATTTTAAGTAATTGCTGTGTATTATTTAAGATTATTAATATAATTTATTTCTTGCAGGACTTAATCCCTTCTGGTAGTATACTATCAAATGCTTTGAGCTGGGGAGTGAAGATACTTCATATTGATGGTAAATGTTTTTGTTAGATCAAGCCTGACTTGAATGTGTAATGTTCATTTAATTATTCTTTTGTTGAATTGGAAATATTAAAAGTTATGTCAAACATACAAAAATGGAGTCAACTGAGTATATTTCTCCCACTTTTTGTCAGATGTTAAGAATTGCATTGAACAAAAGAAAAGGGAGCTCTATCTAATCAAAAGAGCAGGCAGTTCTTCTAAAGATGTGGTAAGTGCCTCTCTGCCATTTATAAAAATGCTGTTTGCTTCGTTAACTAAGAAAACACCTAGTACCAAAGTACTAAGAACTACCTACAGTGAAGCTTGTCAATTTTATTTTAATGAAGGTGTTGCTCATTTTCAGTTTTTCATAGACTAGTTTGTCTTGTGAATTGATTTAAAAACCAGCTTTGAAATGACGAAGTATTTGCTGTCTATTTCAACATTATTTATTTTATTAATATAATATAATAATAACTTTATAAGTAGCATTGATTCCATAATGTGTAGACCTGTGCTCTTGCAAAGGTTATCTAAGAGTCAGAAGTGCTGAACTGTCTGAAATTTCCATTGTGCTTGCCTCAAAAATAATTAATACAATGTGTTTTTAGTATGATGTAAATGGTGGCTGCATTGTCTTGTGTCATTTTCCCTGTGACACAGTGATTAGAAATTCTTTCATTTTTATGGGCCGTTTTTTAAAAATCATAGTTATGTCTCCTGGAGCAGTTGACTCTATAAGGAATCTGCATATGAGCACAGAGTATCTTGAAGTTATTTTGCCAAGTATGTGGAGCTGGCAAGTGAAAATCTCCTTTTCTCAGGTTTTCAGTCTATGATGTAGGGAGGCATTAAAGCTTGTAGGTCTTGTGTGCTCCATCTGCAGTTGCTCTGTAATTCACACAATAGTCTAGTTTAGCCATGGGGCCTGATAAATAAACAGAACCCAACTACCCAGCGTGTGTTATGTTGTTTTGGAATGTCATATTGGCTAGTTCATAAGGCCACATAAAACCCACTGCCAAGTCATCACTGTTCATGGATAACGGGTGAGGTTTTTGGCAAGTAGTATGAAATGAGTTTGTACTTACACTAGAACCAATTACATTTAACAGCTGAGGTTTGATTGTGGGCTTCACTTTTTTCTGAAGACAAGATCTTCCTCTAAATTTTAGTCTTCGTTACTAAAAATAATGCAAGATACAGCCTGTGTAAATCCATTCAAATAATTATTGTTTTAGTTGGAGATACTTGCTGTTCTGCAGGTTTTGGTGGCATTTTGCAGCTTGCAGTTAATTAGGATTTACAAAGTGTTGTAAAAATCTTATCTGTATTAAAGACTGAACTTTCAACCATGGCAAGGTATTTTAAGGGTGGAGAGAGTAAGTGTATGAAGTTACCTTTCTGGGTTTCTTTGTTTAGATTTGCCTTTAGAAAAAATAAATTGAGGCATCTGAAGGAGAGCACTTCTTTTTTTTCAGTGTAGAAAGAAATATTTCTTTGGGAAACATGTTACCTTGTTCCAAAGTACTAATGAGCTTAGTTTCCTGAAAAATTCATCATAACTTCACATGAAGTCATGATTACCATAGGGACACACTCATAACTTAAATTATCTACAGCTAGGTCTTTAAGTACAGTGCCGAATAATACTCAGAGGGATTTTACACCATCTCTCTTTTTTCAATAGGGAAAGCACGTTACTGCTCAGAAGTCAAAAAGTAAGTACTTTAGTAATTGTAGAGGTTTCTGGCTTGGCTTATTTTCTGAATGCTTAAAGTGTCCTGCATTTCTCCTGTGGTCACATGTGGTGATGTATACCAATTTGTACATCCAAGAGAAGCACATAGAGAAATTTTGGGGAAATCAAGAGTTTGTCAAAACCTGTACATAATGAGTTCTAAAATTAAGTCTGCTTATTTATTAAGCTGCTGGGGCAACTGATAAATGATGAAAAGTAATTCTCTATTGATTGCCTTTTCTTCCCCTTTGAGCAGGTAGACTGAAAAGTCCCTTTATCAGGGTGGAAGATAGGAGTCGGTAAGTGTTCTCTTCATGCTTTTAGTAATGTGATTCTCAAACTGATTAAATCAGAATTACTTGAGGAAGTGTGTTCTTAAATCTCAGTTCCTTTCAACTTCCTGACTTCAGATGTCAGGTGTACTGCTCTCTTAAAATGACATACAAATGTCTGTAGCCACCAAATGAGATTGAGCAAGTAGTAGTATAGTAGGAAATATTTGCAGTAGGTGATGGAAGTGGCAAGTTAACAGGTAACTCCAGTTTGTAGATTATGAGTGGGTTCTTTGGGTTACTTCCTACCAAGGAATGAAAGGGAATCCTGAACCTTTACATTTTTCCTCAGATCCAAGTCCTGGATCTGAGGAAAGCCCAAAAGACAAATAAAACTTTGCATACTGAATTCCACTCCTGTAGTTCCAACTCAATTACATCCATCTCCTGCTGAGACCCTTTAGATGTAAGGAAGGAGATGTTGTTAGTTAAAATAATTAATTGAAATTAGTTTAAATTTCCTTTTCAATCATTTCTTTTTAAAAGGAAAAGTTATAAGCTATTAATCTGATTTCAGTATCCACAGTAGCATGAGATTTGATACACTCAGCCTTGAAAAATTTCACATATTTATGGTCCTGTAATCAGTCGGTTTTTGTTGTGTAAAAAAATGGCAGTTAGCCAGAAGTTGAGAGAGCAATGAATTGTAAAAAAAGTTTGGTGCTTCAGAGCATAGTTTGTACCTTTAAGTTCCTAACTAACTTCTGAGTTATGGTGTTGCTTATAAGTGCTAAAATCTTTGACCTGATTTCTCTGACACTTTCCTGAATTGAAAAAGAGAGATCTAAACCTGGCTGTACACTGAGTTGGTGCAATAGGTATGAGGGACATGGGGATAGTGGGGAGAGTTGGACCAACAGAGTTTTAAGGATAAGAAATTCATATATAAATGTGAATTTCACAATGTAGTGGAGTATTGAACACTTGAAACACTTCTAAATATTTATGTAACATAATGTTTTTTAATGTTTATGCAACATAAGTAAGAGTTTAGAAGCAGAATGTGATGCTTTGCTGTTACCATTATGTTTTCTAGACTTGCTTTTGTAGTTTTGCCTGGGTAGCTTATAATAGTAATATGAGGAAAAATCAGGCTGAATATCATCAGCATTTCAGTCAACTGATTATTCAGTATGTGAACTTTTGACATGTCCTATTTTAGAAGTTCTTAATCTATTCAGGGCACTGATACGGTTGCTAGTTCTGGTGTCTCTGAAAGTACAGTGGTGTACAGGAATGTTGTTTTTCTGAAAAATGAAAATGCCAGTTTTTAAATTTTGAAAGATGATTTTTTTTTTTAAGTAAAGTATTGGGTGTTGGGAACTGCTGTAGCTACTTCTCAGGAGCACAAATGCACTGTTATCCAAATTGTTCTTGGGTTTATCGGTTACCCAACTCAAAACAACTGATAGGCACACATATCTCAAGGAGTGTGTAAGACAGCTATGGAAACTGAAGGAAAGTATCAAGGAAAGAATGAGTGACTTAGTCTAAGATATTTATCTGCTTAGCATTCTGTGTATGTCATATATAAAAGAGAAACACTTTCTCAAGATTTCAGACCTAGAGTCATGTATACAGTTTTTGATGGTTCTCATGCACTTGTTTTCTGTTAACGCAGCCAGTACCGGCCATTTTATCTGCAGTTACTGAGTTTTCCGTTTCTGAACTATTGTGTTCCGAAGCCATGTAGTCCATTTGAGGTGGATAAGAAGTATCCTTCTGGTCAAAAGCAAACTCAGTCTAAGGAAAGGTTTGTTGAAAACTTTATTTTGTTGAGGTGTGGGTAGAGGAGAGGGTTGTTCTCTGAATTATTCCATAACTAATTGTGTTCTAAAATAATTGCTCATCTTCTAATTTTCTGGTTTTTTAATACTATTAGCCATGTCTCAGCTGATGTATTTACTGCACTCTTGATGTCTGTCTCTCTATCTGTGCCCTCTTTATCCTGTCTTTAGTCCTTTTTTTGGGCATACAGATGCATACATCCAAAAATGTGGCCTTCTCCTTTCACTATGGGTCAACCTAAGATATTTTTTTCCTTTCTGCTACTGGTTTCTTCTTTGTCCTCATCTTGGATGCTGTTCAGTAAGTATTTCACAAGAAGTGGGTTTCTTAAGACTTCTTTTGTATTTGTCCATATAGTGCTGAAATAAATAATTGAATTTATTAAAGCAGTGATATTCAATCACAGTGTCTAACCATTGTTGCTAGAGTGTGTGTTGTTGATAATTTATAGAAATTAGATAGACTGTTAATACTGCTTCAGTTCTTCCAAGATGAGAAGTGGATGCCAGCTGCCCAGTAGAATTGCAGCTGGCTTTACAGCAAGTGTTTATGTGATACATTTGGGCATTCAGGCTCTATTTGAGCACTACAGATGCAGTCAGAACTTCAGCAAATCAATTTACGATTTGAAACTATTTAAGAGTCGTAATTAACTGGTTTTTGTGAATCGGAGTTGGTTTTTAAATTTTTTTTCTACCTAGCTTTCCTCATTGACTTCTAAAATTGATTCATGTGAGAGACAAATATATTTAGGTGAAGGGTAGCTTTGCTGTATCTTTATTTTTGCTGCTTTTCTATCTTTGGGGCTGAAGACTTACTTAGCTGTGGTACCTGTTTTCTTTATGAAGTGGCTTCTCCACAGTTCTGTCCAGTCGTGACTGTAATACAGTGCTGGAGGTTTCAACTGGTATTGCCATGATGCTTTTTTTCCTTTTCTTTTTTTTTTTAATTGGAAGGAAGGTAGCAGTATGAAGAGGCAAAAAACATATATTGCAGGGGTTACTGCTGTAACCCTAAGGCATGTGGCAGACTGTCACAAGGCAGTTTCTGATTGTGTGTCTTCAGAGGATGTTGGAATGGCCGGTTCTTTTTAAAGCATTAAAAACCCAAAAAGGCAGTTTTTGTTTATATGGATTGAGGAATATTAAAAATTTCAGGATTTATGTTTGAATAAATGTTCCTAATAAATATTTCAGATGGGCACATACACTCAGCAGGTGAATGTGACTTGTGTCAGTTTTGGGAGAGAGGGAAAGAGGGGAATGTTCACTTGTTTTGTCTTTACCTGGGAGAAGAACTTGTTGAAGAAAAGTTGTTAGTTCTGCTTGCTTCTGCATTGGGTGAGACCTGCAGACTTACTCAGTCTTTAGATGATCCATTCTTATTGCTTCTGGCCTGCTTTACTGGTTCTCTGTGAGTTTTACTTTTCTCCAGAGGGAAGGGGTGAGGGCTGGTGTAACAGTTAAGGCACACATGGAGTTCCCTGTCCTGGGGAACCCAAGAAATGCTGGAGCAGGGTGTTAACAGTACATTACTATACTTTGTAAGCTAGAGATTTTTCAAGACATTTTTAGATGTAAAGTCCTGAGCTTGCATCTATGTGGATACTTGGTAAAAAGGGAGCTGGATCTATTCCTTCAAAGTAAAAAGGAAGTAGAGATTGATGACTTCGCTTTACTGCTGGCGTATCAACCTTAAGTGATTTAATAGTGGATTGCATCAAGCAGTAGCTCTTCCCAGATGAGAATTCTGAAGATCATGGAGCAGTTGTTGAAAACCTCTTCATATTTTAATGTCCAGAAAGAACTTTAGGTTCATTTTTTTGCATTCCCACTTAGCCTTTACCTAGAAAAACAGGACAAAGTGGCATTTGGTCAGCATATTCAAAATTATGTATAACCAACAGTGGGTGTTAAAATCTTTTTTTTTTTTTTTTTTTGGTGTTTCTGGTTTGGGTTTTATCAGCTGTGCACAGAGACTTCTAAATGTCCTTTGATTGTTACTTGTTTAGCAACTTTGTATTGTTTATTCTGAGTCAGTGATGATAGTGCGTCTATACTGACCTGGTTGTTCTATGCTTAACATATGATTCCACTGGGTCTGCCTGTCTTCTTGCAGTAAATGTTTCTGGATTTTGTTTGTTAGATTTTAAATCTATGCATAATTCTTTGGTTTTTTAAGTGTTGACTAAAATAATTTAAATAGTTTAAGGGGAATTAAAGGTTTTGTTTTTCTTTTTTTTTTTTTTTTTAAGTAAGAATGAACATACTGTGAGGGACAAGTTGAGCATTCAGTTCCATGTTTAATACTCATTAATATTCTCTTAACAGAAACAAAATAAACAGTGACAAGGATTGTGGAATGCCTGCTCAGTTTCCTCAGAAGGACAAAAAAAAGAGAGGATATTGTGAATGTTGTGGGAAGAAATATGAAGATCTGCAAACAGTATGTGAAATGTCAAGTATATGCTTTGATGCCCTTTGATGCCCCATCATATCTCTTTAATGTATCGCCAGAGATTTCTCTTTATTTTTTTATTTTGAAGTATTTTTCTGAATAACCAGTAAATTAGTATTTTTTCCCATGTTAGAAGCAGCAATTAAGATTTAAAACCTATCCCTGATAGCTGAAGGCACTAGTAATTCATGTCTTAGAGATGCTGGTAGTAAATTAATGATATTTACTTGCTCCTTGTTGTATTGTTGACTTGCATATTCATATCTGTAATATTAGATTTATTTCATGGTTTTTTTTTCCTTATTGCAGCATCTTGAAAGTGAGCGGCACCGAAATTTTGCGCAAAGCACACAGTATAAAGTTGTTGATGATATAATCTCAAAGTTAGTTTATGAGTTTGTTGCATACAAAGATGATGATACAGGAAAAATAAAAAGGTGAGTTACATGTTGTAAATTTTAAAGACCCTGTGAGTCAGAACATTGAACATAAAGATAGTTCTGAAATTCTTGATCTGAATAGACCAGGATAGATTTATGTTTTTGAGGCTGAAATAAATCATGGAAGTTTTCAGTGAGGTTGTATGTGGCAAAACAATTCTGTAAAGCAGAAATTAGGAAAAAAAATCAGAAGTGCAGATGACATCAGAGAAAGATGAGACTGAAAGTTGCCAGAAGTTGTCCTACTTATCTTCAGCTCTTGCAACACAAAATCTACTGCACTGAAATACTGCTAACAGAAAGGCATCAATGTCTGGACATCTTGCTTTGAATGCTTTCTGTCATATTTAGTAGTCAAAGGACAGCAAATCAGTCAATCGGGTCTCCTTACCTGTGGAAAAACTTCCTACCTGTACTCTAAACCTCTTAGCTTCTGTGCTGCCTGTGCAGAACAGAGAAAGCAAGTAAGTGATCCTTTCTTTGTAGCTCAAGAGCTTGAAATGGCTAGAAAGGCTTGTTTGGTGTCTGGGACTGTAAGCACCAGAGTCTTTGTAATGTGAAGCAGTACCACTGTTCAAGGTTGCTCTGATTTTTTGGAAATGAGTTAGGAGATAAGCAATAACTTTCTTGTTTGTATGTTTGTTTGTTTGAAAAGGGCAAGTAATGAAGAAATAAAGATACTCTTAGTGAAATCAAAGGAAATGCAAATAGAATCAAACAACTGATTGCCTAATGAAAGCAAGCCTTTATTTCTTTTGTGATTGCAAAATACTCAGAGTTGTTAGGCTTGAAATCCTGTCAAGAAAATCATGTTAATTTTGTGTGTATATATCATAGATTATTTTTAAGTATTTATGGTCATTGGAATATATTCATTAACTTCTTCTTAATGCCACTGTAAATTGAGGTTTAGTGAAATACTAGACTCTGTGTGTTTTTAAAACAACTTCACGAGCTCTAGAAATCAGTAAGAGAACATCAAAACTATAAGACACTCTGCTCCTGTAGAAATAGTGTGTTACTACCCTAAATATATCTTTCCTTGAGGAGTGAAAACAAAAGCTCCTTTGTCAGTTCAGTTGCTTTTCTAGGATCAGTTGCATATGGAGTTAGGTTGCATGGGGGTTTTTTTGTTTGTTAATATTTTTAAACAATTTCATTGTAGGACAAAATGTAGCACAGGATGTTTTTCTCCTATTATTGGAAAGATAACCAGACCAGATGAGCTGAAAGAGCGACTGAAAAAGCAACGCATTTCTTTGAAAACTTACTCCTGGAAGGATACTGCAATGCAGGCACTCAAACTGGATCGCCAGCCTGCAGAAGTACAACCAAATTCTGTGCCAATACCTACCCCTGTTTCTGCATCTGACTATTCAGTTCTTTGTTGTCACCCATCACAACCTTCAGAACTAAAAAGTAAGTTCAGAATTAATAATGAAAATATTAAGACTGATTACTCCTGTGCTGTGGAGGTAAGAGAGATTGTTGTATCATCAAATTCCATAGAACCACCCCTTCAGAAAACTGACAAAGTGTACACAGAGAATTTGTCTCGAGCTTCTGAGCTGTTCAGCAAGGAAATACTGAAACCAGATGTAAGTAAAAAGAATGTACAGTGTTTTCAGGAAGGAATTGATACTTTATATTCTCATACCCAAATTACAGATTTTAATGAAAAAGACAAAAACCTACTGCAGCAAAAACGAAAATTAAATAATTCAGTAGTTCTACCAGCAAAGTGTTTGAAAAAAACAGATGCCAATCCTACATTTGTCGAGAAACATCACGATTTATGTGATAATCATCAGCAAATGCAGCACAATGTTGTTCTGGAGGCTGAGGTATCTCATACTGCTGTGAACAAAGAAGTTAATGCATCAGCTGCCAGCACTGCCCACAGTTCACCGTCTGGAAAGCCGCACAGAAAAGTGAAGCTTAACTTGAGAAGGAATAAAAGAGAAACCCGGAAACAGAATATGGACTCATGTGGAAAGAATTCAGATGGACTGTCTGTTTCTGAAGAGAAGAGAAGCACTTGTAGCTCACCACTACAGACCCTATTGGAGTTATTTCAAACAAGTGAAAGAAACTCAGAATTTGGAGGCTTTTCAAGTTTCACTGAGAACAAATGTTCAACAAGCATAAATGATACATGTGAAGGGCAGAATGCAAATGTTATGTGGTCATTATTTTCCTCTTCATCCTCATCCCCATTTTTTGGATTTTAATACTGGTTTATTTAATGTAATGATTCTTTAATTGACTTGAAAATTTAAGATTCTATTCATGAAGACTTAAATTGCTGTTTTATATGTACAGAGTATTTGGTTTTCAAATTTTTTAATGCAAGTTTCTGTGTATGTAAATATGAAAAATAAAACAGTTTGGCTTTGGTCATGTGTTTTGGGGCCTTTTTAGAGGTACTGCTTTATTGTGTCCGGTAAAAGGCTGTGACCCCACATGTGGATTAAATTAATTGCTAGGCAAAGCATGATGCAGCTGCATTTAGATAGAGTAATTTTCTAAAATCATTCACTATGATACATCCCAAGTAACCACATTAAAAATAACTGGATGTTCCACTGTAAATAAGGTCGCCCATTACTCACAGATTACTGATGTTTTGTGGGCATTTGGTTGCTTCCCTTTTCTGTGTCTTCTGCTGCTTTAATAGAGAACACAGCAACAAAGATGTATTGCATTCTTTGACTACTCTGATGTATTATTATTATTAAATTAAAACTAGCTCTATTGTGTATTTCAGCTAATAAAAAAGCAGTTAGATGTATGCATTTTCGTTGGGGGAAAACAAACAAGAAACCAACAGGACAGGTAGGTTTCTGATTGACTTGGGTAATTTGATTTTTTCAGAGTAGCCAGCCTGTCAGATTGGCTTTACTTGGAAACTGAATGAAAGCCACAAGTGAGAGTTGGAAGACTTTTTTTTAATAATGCAGTTCTTTACCAGAGCCGATTTCTTTTGGAATTTCTGTATCTGTAAATCATGAGAGGGCACAAGTATGAAATTACAAGAGGCAAAGCATTGTTAATAAATGTAGAATGCCTTAAGGTCATATAATAGATCTCAACCACAGAAATTACTTTCATTAATTTTTGCATAAATTACTTGTTTCCATTTTTATCTCTTGCCCATTTCATGTTCTCAGACTTAATGCTCTTACAGTTGAAGTGCTTTAATGTTGCAGACCATGGTCTGTCCTTTATAGGCTATTTTCTGTGAGGGGTAGGTAAAGCTGCTTGGAGAGCAGGAATGGGTGAGGAAAGTGATATAAAATTACTTTCCTTTACAGAGGGTATGAGTTGGAAGCTATATGATGAAAGGTGCTTAGGGAGTTACTGTCACCTTTAAAGGTGACATACCTTATTCCTCTGTTAATGTAATTGCATGTGCACTGTGGTGAGGACTGCTTTTTTGCTTCTCAATCTTACTGGTCACTTCTGGCTTGATTTATAGTTAATTCTGATCTGGATTCACATCCAGAAAATATGGAAAGCCATTACAGAAATGAGCAAAATTAACATTTTAAAGAGGTGTTGATCTTGAATGTGTATATCTGTATTTATTTTTTGCCTGTAAATTGCCAGTATATAGTACTCTAGGACTGGGACTTAAAAGCAGAAGAGTGAAGCAATTACTTTCTTCTTCATTTTGAATTACACTTCTAATGATTGCTGTCTGATTCAGTGAGTTCAATATATTTTAGGAACCAGTGTTTTGACTGTTTTTTGATGGGTTTGTTGTTCTGTGGGGTTGTGTTGGTTGGTTGGTTGGTTTTTTTAGGTTGGTTGAAGTTTCTCTGGGGGTGAGTTTTTTTCAAGCTTTTGGTTCAAAGTAAAATTAAAAAAAATTTGTATTTCCTGCTATGACATTGCAAGAATCTGCCAGTAAGTATCTCTTCTGCCTCCCTGCTTCCATCCATGGGGCACACACTCCTTAGCTGCCCTGGTGGCCTCCACCTGGGATGGGTGTGCATGGCTACTGATACACAACAGGATTGCTGCAATGTTAGGGGTGAACAGTAGGGGAAGTCACTGATAGTAAATCTACTACTCATCAGATAAAGAGTGTATATGTTTTGCATATGATTAAATGCAGTCCTAGAACATGTTAGCTCAACGGGCACTGCAAAGAGAAATTCTGAACACATTGGAATCTGGCATTAGAATCTTTAAGAAAAAAAAAATCTTGAGGTTTGTCATTAAAATATGAAGACTATTCATTGTAATCCAGAACAAGATAGAGTCACTACTACTGGTTGCAAAAAGCAGTTCTAGTCATGCTGTAGATTTTGTTTACTGGTCACTTTCATGTGTGTTAAAAGAGTCCCCTTTGTTGTACATTCTGTTGGTTTCACAAGCCACAGTAAACCTATTAATTATTTCCAAAACAGATTTACTCAGCATATTTACTTATTTTAATGTATTTATTCTCTTTCAAGCTTGTTAAAAAGAAAACAAAACAGAGTTTTTACAAAAGTTTGAATGTATTTATGTTGAAATTTGAAAAAATATGTATGGAAGGCTAGTTACTAGAACATCTGTCTCTGATTTTCTCATAGAAAAGAGAATTGAGTATTTTCAAAACGTGGCAGTGATTGTGAGAAAGGTCAAACAGTTCAGACAAAGATTACCTGTCTGGTCACTAAAACTGCACTTCTAATGGCAAACCTTTATCTGTATGTATTTGGGATAATTAGGTATTATATCAAGTACAGTTTGAACTCTTTCTTCATAAGGATTTCTTCTAATGCACTTCATTTTTGAATTGTCTTGCTTTCTGTGACTTTGAGGAGGAGAAATGTTGTGTCTAATCAGGTGAGTTACAGTGTGGGTGAGAGGAAGCAGTTCCCAATCCGTGTGGTGTGCATGGGAGTGTACGTACAGACACTGCTGTGGGGATTAGCGATGCCAGCACCACTCACACGTAAGGAAGTTCTGCAGGAACTTCGGAGGTTCATGCACTCAGGTGAGCCCTGTGCTCTGCAGCAGTATCTCTGTGGGCAGCTCTTGCCCAAGGTCCAGCTGCAGGACACTTGACACAAAACAAGAGGTGACTGTAGAGCTGGCTTTCCCATTAGCATTGCAGGGAAGTTAGTTACAACCTGAGGTTTTTGGCTCCTTAGATGTACCTGTGAGGGTGTGTGCACCTTCATCCCACATCTGAAGAGGCTCAGCTCTGACACACTCAGTTAATGTGGCTGGTGATGGTGTCTGTGAAGCTCTTGTGGCAGCCTCAGTGAAGGAATGTTGAAAGAATGGTAGCTGCTCTAACTGGTGCAATTACAGTGGGGCATGTGGACGTGGAACAAAAATGTGAATCCCTCCATGTTCACCAGCTGGAGAATCTTTATGAGTTTTGTGGTCTGTGTGGCCTCTGGGCCATTGGCTGACAAGCACCAGGAGCTGATAAAAGCTGATCGTGCTGGGCTTTTTGATCACGTTGACAGTTGATACCACAGAAGTATCAAATCACAGTCTACCTTGGTCTTACACTGAGTACTCAAAGGTGGAAAGCACTTCCTCGCCCTAGTTTCATTCTGTAGATGCTCAGAATCTGAGAACTTTAAGACATACAATTAGATTGTGTAAAGAATTATGGGAAATTCTTCAAATAGTGAAGTGTAAGATAAAACTCCAATTAAGTGTGATCAAGCATTCATATCCTTCTTGGGTGACTAGTTTGGATGTTACTTGCATCACAGCAGGAAATGGACTACCCTTTATCCCTCTCATTTTTTCCATTATGTTTCATCTCATGTAAATTTTCTTCTGGAAAATAAGCTATTTTCTTTCAAGTGCTTACTGCCACTCAGATTTAGCTGTAACCTCTATATGCATCTAATCACCACCTTGACACATTTGAAGACAAATGAGGGGAAAATTTAGCAACCAATTGATCCAGAGCAATTGTAC
This sequence comes from Phylloscopus collybita, assembly GCA_027886175.1. Classification (NCBI taxonomy): domain Eukaryota; kingdom Metazoa; phylum Chordata; class Aves; order Passeriformes; family Phylloscopidae; genus Phylloscopus; species Phylloscopus collybita. The sequence goes on from JAJNNQ010000002.1 coordinate 20,337,738, forward strand.
AACTTACACAGAATATATGTAGGTGGACTAGAAAATTAATACCTGAATTTATTTCTTAGTGTAACTAGTCCTCTGGACCCTGTGAGGAGATTATTTATGCTTGTACTTAATAGCTGAAACACAAGTAAATCCTGTTGGTAATAACAGAGCATCATCACTGATAATCTGTAGCAGGTGAAGTTAAATGTGAATAAAGTCCATTAACCAGCTTACCATCTCTGAAGGTGATAGGGATGAATAATTTGGGGTTTATTTTACCATGAATTCTGCAAATGTTGCATTTTAATTCTTTGCTTTAGATAGTGCAGCTATCTAAAATAAATGCTAGCACCCCAGATATAGCACTATAAAAAGATCTAGGGTGAAAAGCAGGTGTTTGGGTGTAGTCCAATTTCATTTGGGATAAAGAAGTTGTAGATTCAGGTGGCTGTCTATAATATTTTTCTTTGTTTGGGGTTTGTCTTGGGTTTTGTGGGGTTTTGTTGCTTGTTTGTGCTTGTGTTTTTTGGTTTGTTTGGGTTCGGGTTTTTTTTTTTTTGTTGGTTTTTTTTGGTTTTTTTTGCGTTTTGGGGGTTTTTTTGTTAGTTTTTTGGTGGGTTTTGTTGGGGCTTGTTTTGTTTTGTTGGGTTTTTTTTTTTTTGGTTTTTTTTTTGGGGGGGGGTGTTTTTTGGTTTTTTTTTTGAGTTGAGGGGAGATCTCACTTCAAGATTCAGTGTTGAATATTTGTTGAGTGTGTGGATAGCTGGCCACAAACCCCAGACTTTCTCTGTGACTTTCAGTACTGCAGGCAGTGATGGGGGAGGCGCTGCTCTCCTCCCTCTAGGGACTACAGACAGGACACAGGGAAATAGGAGAAAGCTGCAACTGGTAATGTTCAGATTGGACTTCAGGACAAGGTCCTTCACTGAGAGGGTGGTCGGTCACCATAACACGCTCCTCAGGGAAGCAGTCCCCAAGTCAAGAGTTAAAGGATATATAACCACCATTATATAGTGGTTTTTTTAGGTAGTTCCACAAAGTGAAGGGAGTTGGACTTTATGATTCTTACAGATCTCTTCCAACATGAGATATTCTATGAGCTGTTAGAAGAAGAAAAATTCTGTCTCCTGGTGTGAAAGAGCTTGTTGCTTAGAGTCTGCCACAGTCCTCGGCAATGTTGAGGAACTCCCAGGAAAGTAAAACTAAGAGGTGAATCTCTATGTTCTCTGCTGGATTTCCCGAATGAATGTGAAATCACCATCAATAAAATTTAAATATTTCTCTGAAGGATTAAGCCTGTCAAATCATCCATTTCTAATCAATGTCTACAATACTAAGGGACTTCAGACATACAGATCAGGGTTTATTTCCTTGTGATTTAGATCCTTCGGCATAATATAGAAATTTTCTGCAATTTATGTAAGTCTCTTCTCTTTAGAATCTTCAGTGTTTACCACAGAAGTGATAAATAAACAAGCCAAAGAGTAGAAGATATAAATGAGAGAGTTTTGCAAGGGGAGGAATGTAAAAGCTTTTTCAGCTCTGTTTTGGCTAGTTGCTTCTAGCCCACACACTTAAAATGACTTTATCTTTGTATTAGTTGGCTGTATTTAAAAAAAAAAAAGTTATAAATATTATTCTTAAAATTAGAGAAGGGTTGGACCAATATAGAGTTGGCATAGTGAAAAAAAGGACTGCATTTATGAAACATATGTATCCTACCTCACCATATCCACTGAGAACACAGACTGGATGAAACTCTGCTTTCGTAGTTGTTCGCTTAAAGCAGCCAAGCTGTGGCTGGCACTGGGTTGGTGAACCTTCCATGTGTAACACCTACACTAAATCTGAACACTGGTGAGCAAGAGAAAAAAAGAAATCTATGATGTACTGATCCAGGAAATGAGTGTATAACCGTACTGTGTATCTGCTGCTGAACAGTGTAATATATACCCAATGTCATGAATTCTCACAGAAATACTGACAGAAGCAGCTGTGAAATAGTGTGCCAGTGGGGATAGTTTGGTCTAACTCAAATTACAGAGGGGTTGGCTGCAGCCTGAAATGTAAGGATTTATTACTTTTGTGAGAAGATCGAAGCATCATATTATAATACTGATTTTTTTCTTTGCTATAAATGGCACTTTCTCATTTTCTTTACCCAACCCACCCATGGCTTTTTTGACACCCCACTGTTGTATAAGCTAATTTTGCACTGTTTCAGCAACTGCTTCAGGATTTTATGGATACTTTGAGGTAATACTGCATTTTGCCTGTAGTACCTGAGAGCAGCGTAAGCCGGACAGCATAAAACTTGCTAGCCACTTTCTCCTCAAAGTTACTGTGTATTTCCAAATGCAGTACTCTGCTATTGTCTTCAGCTTGTTGGACTGTCATTTTGCCTGCTTTCATATCACAAAAACAAACTCTGAGAAACTGAATTGCTTTAATCTACCCTCTAATTGGTTCCTTTAATAAGATGGTATGTGTAAGTAAGGTAAGCCCTACAGAGAAATCGGGCCAGGAGCGCCGTCGTCCCCTGGCGGGTGGCTCCGGGGAGGCAGGCAGCCACTGCCGAGCCGCTGTGCCCGGAGCACGGTCCTTCCCGCGGGGAGCCGTGGATGACAGCCCGGCGGGTGGAAACCTCTTCTCTTAAGAGCAGAAATGGAGGTGCCGGGTGTCCTGGCTGTTGTCGGTGTAAGCAGTGCAATTAAAATTGATCTGCATAATGGTTTTAAGACTGTTTGTTTGTTCTTTCAGTCTTCGAGATTACAAAGAGCAGCAGCTTTCAGTGGCATTATCTGTGATGCCACGTCCTCCTTTATTATGTCTTTACAAGCCTTGCAGTGGGTAGTTAGACCTCGTATTCTCTTGCCTGGATCGGTAGCGAGCTGCATCTGCCACTGCCCTGACATCCCTCCTCCTCTCTCCGCTCACCTCAGCCGCGTGCCACGGCCGTCCTTGCTATCGCCCCTTCCGAAAACGGCGGGGAAGGAGGCGCCTCAGGCGACCGCCACTCTTGTCCCATTTTCATAAAGAAATGTAGTTAAGGAAGGTGAGATACGCCGTGCTGAGAGGCAGCACTGCTGCTCTCGGCTTCCCGGTAGGTGGGAGTGTAGAATTGGGTTGCAGATGCAGCCATCCCTCCGCTGAGGGAGAATTATTCTCGCGTTTCAGGGAACGGACATCGTGGGAACTCCTTGACACTTCTGCCCCTTGCTTAGTCCAGGAGAGCATGTTGTAACGTGAAAGGAACGGTTCTGCCTTGTAATCCTTTCCTGCTCTCTTTGTTAAAAAAGCGGGGAGGGAGTAGAAATTTAAGAAAGGAAGAAAAAATGTCATAGAGAAGGAAATGAAGGTTTGCTCAGAAAATGAACACGTAAAGGAGGAGAGAGGGGCTGACGGTGGTACGGGCAGGGAGGGAGGCAGGGAGGGAGGGAAAACGCCCGGCTGCCTCCCCAGAGAGCCCCCGCCCTCACCCGCAGCTGTCAGTGAAGGCAAGTTTTGCGGCGGGGGTTCCCTCAGCCCCGGAGCGGTGCGGTACCGGGGCGGCCCCAGGGGCGGGAGCGACTGCGGAATCCCTGCGGCGCTGCCCGGGCTCCGGGGCTTTCCCTCCGGTCTCGCCCCGCTCCCTCACTCCCTGGCGAAACGACTACATTTCCCAGCACATCCCTCTTCCAAGCGGGCTCTGCGGGGAGCCTCGCCGGCTCTCGCCATCTCCTTCGCTGGCAGGGGGCTCGGCGCGGCGGCGGGGCGGAGCTCGGCAGCCCCGGCCCCGCGGCAGCCGCGGCCCCGCAGCCCCCCCGCCCGTGCAGGCGCGGAGCCGGCGGCGCTCGGCGGCGAGCGGGGCGGCGGGCAGCGCCATGCGGGCTGCCGCCTGCCTCCTCTGCCTGGCGCTCGGCGCCCTGACAGCGGCCCCAGGTGAGTCGCGGTGGCGGGGCAGCGCCGCCGCGCTTGGGGCGGGGGTGGCGGGGACGGGGGGTACGCTGCGCCGAGGCTGCTGCGGAGCCCCATGGAAACGGAGCCTCCGCTCCAGCCTGCGCGCCGGGGGCGAGGGCGCAGCCGGGTGACAGTGCCTCTCCCCTGCGCAGGAGGCGCCGGGCCGGCGGCAGCGGCAGCGGGGCGGCGGGGCGAGAGCCCCTTCGCGGAGCGAGAGAGCATCAGGCCCCTGCGGCTGGTCTCCGGCGAGGGCGGCGGCGGGGCGCGGTGGCCGGCGCTGAGCACGCGGGTGCGGAGCGAGGCGGCGCGGGCACAGGTAAGCGCCGGGCGGGGGGAGAGGGGCCCGCGCCCCGCGCAGCAGGGCCGGCCGTGCGGAGCCTCGCCGCACCCTCCGCCCAGGGTGTTTGCACCGCCGGGGATAATGCTCGGTGCAAAGCGATGCTCGGCCGGACGCGCGGCTCGGTTTCCCGCAGGAGCGCGGGGAATGCCAGTGCTGTGCAAGGGCGCCCGAATCACGTAAGATGGTCCCCGTGGGTGTTAATGCCGTCCCCCGGCCGGCAGCGGGGCCCGGGCGGGCACAGCCCGCTGCCTGCGGCGCCCGGGGCACCCAAAATGAAAGTTGCGGTGCCTTTGCGACAGCGGGGCTTGAAACGCTGCGGCTTAATTTCGGCTTCTGGCTGAAGCGTGGGCAGGGTGGGTTTGTGTTCCGTGGACTCGGATGTGATTTTAAAAATAGAAATTGTATATCGAAAGGGAATTGCTTGAAATGTAATATGTGAACTGAAGACAGGGTTTAACGTACATATTGCTTGCTACCCAGCCCGGGGTATATTTTCAAATTCCATAGAATCATAAAATCATTAAGGTTGGGAGAGACCTCTAAGGTCATCGAGTCCAATCATTGACCGGGCACTATTTGTGTCAAAAACCATATTTCTGTTACATGAAGACCAACCCCTATAACTTTTAACAACCTCATTTTGTATTAAAATAGAGTAATTTTCTTCTTGACCCCTTTGCTTGAGGTGGTACATGGCTGTTACATCTAGAGGAAAAAAACACCGAGTCCATGTTGTTATAGATGAAAAACATTCAGATGAGCATTTGAGGTAACTGCTGACATGCAAGATGAGTTGCAGGCCTCTGTTTCCTCCTTTTCTAATTGACTACTGTGTGTTTAAGGAACAAAATAGGTGAAAAAATGGTCTCATTTATTTTTTTATAATCCATGAAGTATAAGAACTGACAACTTGCATTCTCTTTGTGTAGTTAAATAATAAACAAGCTCCTTGTAGCATATGTATTTGCCTCTGAATATAACTTACTCTATGCAAAGATTTTTTTCTGATATGAAGACCGTATTTACAGTGCGATAGTCTCAAAGTTCACAATACTTTGCTCAAAGAAGAAAAAAGTCCTCTAGGCATTTCAGGATTCTTTGGAGACCCCCAAGAAGTCACAAGTTCAAACACTTTGCGACATGTCTGTTTTAAACTTAGTAATGGTTACATTTGGCTTTAGTATTAGGATTAAAATACTGATGTTGCAGAACAAACTGCTAATTAATGGGTTTTGTTTTTCTGAATGTCTCAGATTTTATTCACCAAATCTTATGCTCATAAGATTTTCAAATCATCCTCATCTAGTTAAGTTGTTAGTATGAGTATTAGTCTAAGCAGAAAAAATAAGAATAACACGAGTGGTTTGAAAAGGGTTAAATATGTTTATTTCACAACAGCCTCCAGAGGAAACCAATGTTAATGTGTAAAACCTCTGATGTAAAAGTGAAAGCTACAACTTTTCTTCCTGATCAAGTTTTCCTGCTGCTGCTTAAAATATTCCCAGCCTCTTCCACAGCATCTGATGGTTGTTACTCATGGAAGGATACAGTATCTGACAGCACTTTGGCCAAAAAAAATTGCCAGGCAGGCCGAACTGAGTGAAGCAGTACAGACTTTCTATGATTCTGGCACAGAGCATGGTTGCATCCTAATTGCAGGATATTGCATCCCCTGCCCAGAGATCTGAGTCAGCTTGGCAGTAATGGACCAGCAGCGAGGCTGACTTTGCTTAACTGAAGCTGTGCAGGAGCTGCATTTAGGGGGTAATGATCAAAGCTGTGGGCTAACTTCACAGAGTTAACTTCTGTGGGGCTTTTGGGTGTCCAGTGACTATCACATGAAGTATAAAGACACTGGATTCTGCTCATACATGAAGAGACACACGTGCCTGCCCTGAAAAGTTAACAATCAGTGGCATATGAAGAGTAAGGGAATGGAGCTGTCCTCTACATCAATAACATTTCCATATGTATTTGTTTGCTTTATGATTAAATACACTCTGACTGTCTCCATGTTCTATCCATTGCTAACAGTTTTTGAATAGCTGTAGTGGAGAGTTAAAAAAGCTGGTCTTGAGTAGAGATTTCACACCAAAGCTAATGGTTTTCTGGATTACTTAAGGGAACATGCTTCTTTGAGGAGGTAGAAGCATTCAAGAAGAATCCCTGGTGAGTGAAGGACTAACAACCCATGTCTAGAAAAACAAAGATATTGAATGGGAAGGTGCATTCAGAGAACTAGCCAACAAGGCTGTAGTTGAATTAATGTAAAACAATGTAGTTGTGTTTTGAATTGGATAAAGATAAAATGAGGAGAGAGAGAGATAAGCTGGAGAGAAGGAAGTTGCATTAAATTGGATTGGATTCCTTTAATTCCTGGATGAAAGCTTTAGCTGCAGAAAGGGCAGAAGTTGAACAAGAAGGATGCAAGCCTGAGTTCAGAACTGCACAAAAGGAATTGAAGATGATCATGCAGAAGAGAAGCACGGCCTTTGCAGATCAGGAGTTTTAGAACAGGCTCATGATGGAGTTGAGCCAGAGGAGTGTAATGCGAGAAAATGGGGTAAAAGGAGATAATTGAAGGCAGAAGTGACTGGGAAGTGATGGATGGCAGATTTCTAAAAAGTAATGGTTTGTTTTCAGCATTTGTTGAGGTTTTTCTCTAGCAACTTCCTTTGTTTTGTTTGTTTTGGGGTTTTTGGGCCATTGCCATCAGAGTCAAGTGACTTCTCTACATGCATGCTTTACTATTAAATAGTAAAGGAAATAATCTCTATACTCATCTTAGAAATCCAGAATGTAATCGCTCAAAAAACATAATTAATGTGCTCACAATTGTAGTTGTCCAAGATTGCTAAACCTCAGAACACAGCACAAGACAAACATTGTAGGCTATTACATGTTCATGTCATTAATGTTTTAATGTAAAATACATAGTGGACATTGGAGAATTCATGTGACTTTGGGTTTCTGCTTTTAATTCCATTGCAGAATAGAGTCATTACTAGTATCCTGTATTTCAATTTCTCTGTTCCTCAAAGGGCGTCTGTTAGCAGCTGCACAGCACTTAGTGTATAGAATAATCAAGATAAGATATAGCTAAAAATACACTAATATTATATTATCATTAATGCAATCCAGGATCTTAGCAATGGACGCCTAATTTACTGTTACATAAATAAGTGTATTAGATGATGAGAGTCCTCTATGTCAGGGACATTCAGTGAAGGCTAATCTAATATTTTTGTGTTTAAAAGAAGGAAAGTTCCCACATTCAATGTTTTTAGGGAACCTTTTAACTCTGTGCCTTAAGCCATATTTTGGTATTGTAAGAAGCACATGGGAAACCACAAGTTTTGTAATATTTTCCTTTAGTCAATACAGTGCAGGCGTGTTCTTTGTTAAAATGTGGGAATGTGTAAACATCCCTCTGCACTGCCTGTATTATCATTATCCATTTTTGATATATCTAAGTGTTACATGGAAATTTGTGAGATTTGCTGTGATTTTCAGTGGGAACAACGTTCTGACCTGCTATGGACAGAGATTCACTCATCTCTGCTGGTTGTGCAGGACATTCATGATCTAGCAACTTCTGTTTCTCAAGCTGTTCTTCACTTGCTCATTGCCCGTTGTCATGAAGGCGCACTGGATTCCTCCCGAGAGAGTAAAAGGGATGACCTGGTTGTAGGAAACCTGGTCTGAAGGAGCTCCAGGACTAAGCTGCATCTGGAGACAGAAGTGCATTTTGTTTGTAGTCTAGAGTGAGTGAGTCAGTAGTTTTCAGTAAAGAACTTACTTGTCTTTCACAGCCTGCATTGTTTGTGACCGAATGATATGATTGAGCATGCCTATTTGGAATCATGGCTTGCAGATTTCTTAAATGATTTCTTATTGCTAATAATCAATTTCAGAGAAGCTTTGCTCTGTCATGCTGAGTTTGCATGGCTCTGCTTACTCTTGGATTTGAAATCTTCATTAGTTATTCAAGTATTGCCTAGTCTTTGCTATTGGATTCTCTGGTTTCTTGTTGTCTCACTTTAGTCTTCAAACAGGATATCCCTGTTCTTTGCAGGTGCTTCTGAAATTGCTGACTCTTGCCTTCTGTTCTGATGCTGTCAATTTCTGTTGGTATTTTAAGCTACTGTGCTGGGTAGCTCCAACAAATAGTAGTTTCTTTTTTTTTTTAAAGAGCTCTGATTATTGAGTGGCTTATAAAATATCTCTGGAGTTTGGGACTGATAGATGGTGATTGTTGGAAGAAGTGTCATGAGAAATTGCCTGATTTAAAAACTTCTTTTCTGCCCACCTAATCAAATGACTTCTGTCTGTTGAAGAAACTTAGGCACATTTTTTGATCATCCTAACACAAAACCAAAGGGAAGGAAGCTAAACTGGGAAGGGGGCTATAGTGAGTAATAACATGCATTTGGTTTATTGCTGAATTTGGTTTTCTTCCTGCTTTGTTGCCTCTTAAGGTTTGTAAGGCATTAGGCAAAATGTGTGTGATACTTTATGTTCTGTGTATGCAGTTCTGCAATATAAGGTACTTCACCAATATAGCAATATTTTATGAATATATGAATGATAGTTAAAATATTCATACTCTTGATACAGGCCTTGCCTTCCTGAAGAGGAAAAAAACTGCTGAAAGCTGAACTTGGCCATAGATGTGTGTTGAATGATGTAAGGGCATTGAGGATGTCCTTTGATTTCTGATGTAGGAGGCACTTTCAGGTACACCTTTTTATAAAGTACTCAAAGTATTCTTTGGAATTTTATAGGCAAAGAATATTTCAAATTCCCAATTTATCCTTCTTTGCAAGCTCAAAAGTCTTTCCCAGCTTGATAATGAGATTTGTTATGACAGTAAATGTATAAGTCAAAAAAATTATGCAGCAAAAATCTCTGGTAGCTGCTGCTTCAGAGTTCATGTTGTTTTATGTCATCTCATACTTGTGCCATAGCAGACTGGAAAAGAGACATACTCCTAAAGCTGAGGCTTAGCCTCATAAAACAGGCTTATATACAGCCAAAAAGGATCTTAAAGGCTCAGATGTAACAATTTGTATAGAAAGTATTTTTCCGATATTTGCTCGTTGCCATGATTAGTGTAGTAACTGCAAAGTCTGACAGAGGAGCTCTGGTGGTGAATGTAGCTGTATTCACTCCTGGTCTGTGTTGGTGACCCTGAGTGCAGGATCACAATGAGTATTACTTCTGCCACACTTCCACTGTGTTCCTGTTTTGGGACTCCTACAGTGACTACTCAGCTATATAAGCTATAGCACACGCATGGTGTGGAAGTGTGTTGTGTCCTGAGCACTGTCATGATAAAATGTGATGAGATTTAGCCATATTCAGGAGGAATTACATGTGCAGTTAAGATTCACTCTGAAATGTTTGCCACAAGAGCATTATGGACATATGTGTTAAAAGGTCATGGTAGATATATTATCCTTCTGGCAGTCCAGGTCCCTTTTGTAGTTTTCCCAATAATCATACCAGTCTTTAAGTGACTCAAAACTAACAACTTTTTTAGGGCTCTGCTTGTGAAAACATTATCACAGTTATCCTGTCAAACACTGCTTAAAGGTCAATCAAACTGTATAAAACCTTCAAAAGCCTGATAAGGTTCAGGTCTGTAAATTGTGGGTCCCTCTAGCTAGCACTGGCTCAGTGCTTTTCCCTCTCCAATCAGCTCTGCTGAGATTTGTGGTCCTTCCACTTGTTGCTGCCTCCCGCTGGGTTTTTCCCTTGGAGAGGATGGAAGACGAGGATTCTTGTCTTCTGCTCCCATGGGTTTGAGCCAAGGCTGCCTCTCCTCCCAAACAGACTGCTCTTCTGCTTCATGGGAAGTAGCTCACATGTCAGATGATTTAGTTGCCAGCCCAGGCCCATGTGTATTCTCTCAGTCTGGATAACTGTGGATGTAGAGGGTGAAGTCCAATACTGTCAGAGGATCAACACTGGACATGGGATTTTGCTATCTTCCTATGCAATCTTTCTCTTCAGCTACTAATATGGTTCGGTGTTTCCATCACTAGATGATATTTTTTCAATATTGTTTTTTCTAGAAGCAGTGTAATTGTTTGTTTCTTGCGTGTTAACCAAAGGTGCTATATTCAACATCCCCAAAACTTACTGTGACTCCCATCCTCTCTTCCTTTTCTCTAGTTTTGACTTATGTGACTTATTTTAACCAATGCCAAATTTGCTATGATTGTCAGTGGAAAACTTTCAGACAAGAAAGTCTTCAATGCCCCTCTAGTTACCTTGTTTCCTTTGGCTTGCCAGTGGTCTCCTAGATAGTGTATGGATACGCTGTTCTGTGGAGATGTCTTTTGGAGAGCATACAGGATCCCAGAGATCTGTCACAGGAAATTTAGTGCTTTGTAGCTGCAGATGCTCCCTGATAGTGCTCTTCTGAAGGCACTGCAATGGTTGCATTAATCTTCAGAGGAGAAATCATTGCTGCAGGGGTCAACTGTACAGCAGCAGCTGCGCTGAGCCACAGCCAAGTGTGGATGTGAAACAACATCACTCTCCTCAGATGGAAGCATGTTCAGTGCAGATGAGATCTTTGGACACTGAAGATTACATCTGTGTAAGCTTTTCATGCTTTGGTGGGAGGACTGTGTGAGGGAAGGCTTATGTTGTTTTTCTCGGAAACTTTATTGTTAAACGTCAGAACAGCAAAGGTAGCTGAAGTGTGCATACACATGGTCAGGATGTGTTCTGCCAGACTGTGGCATGCACTGCCATGATGGGGCTTGGCTGGTTGGATAAGTCCAAGTGGAAAGTCAGTGTCACCTGAAATTAAAGAATTATGAAGAAATCACAGAAAGTGGCAAATGACATAGAGCTGTTTTAACTGTTGAGTCACTAGGAGTCTAGCTTGAAAATTGGATTCAGTTAAAGTAAGTTAACTTTGGCATTGTTGCTGTGCATTTGCCTCCAGACAATGAAATTTGGTGATTCACCTGGTAATTTGACCAGCTCAGTTTTGTCTACCTATGCTAAATTCACTCTTAAGTCTCTCTTTCTTCCTTGTTTTTAAGTGAAATGGGTGTTACCAGACCAGAAAACTGTAGCAAGGGACGTGCTTTAGAAAAAGCGTACTTCAGAATGTGGTATTAATACAAAGTTTAGAAAAATTTGTGTGGGTAAATGAAATGCCTTCTAATGCAAGTGTGATGTACAGGAATGTGGAGGCTAGAGCCTTGACTTACAGCTCAAAAATAGCCCAGAAGAATAGCAGTATGTAGGAATACACTCTGTTCCAGAAATGTCTCCTTAGAGTATTTCAACTGAAATTCTGTGGGAATGAAAAAAAATTCCATCCATCAGTTGTTTCAGAAAACATATACAGTGAAAATGTTGATTCATTTTGATCTCCTAGCTGTATCAAGGGGAAAAGGAGTTTCGAAAGTTGCTTCTCTTGCACTTTTCAACTTGAAGCAGGACTTTGATACTTGAATGTAGAGGGTGAGTCATATTTAAAAAGTATTATCTGTGGAATTGATTGAGCAATGTATTGGCATGCCTAAGAGTCTGCAAATTTTGTGAAGCTTTTGTTAGCCTCTAATGCTAACAGGATGTTGGTAAACTTTCTGTTGGTGCCCAGGGTCCATTCCTGGGAGAAGTTAACCATGTTGGTAGGCTTTAGGTGTCAAAGAGTGTTTGTTACTTCCAGTGGGCAGAGCTAATCTTTTGATAGTAAGCTTTCCTTTGTATTTAAACTAAATCTAAATCCAATTGAAAATGTTTGGAATATGTCACTGTGTTGATGAAAAAAGGTTTGGTCATAGAGACTGGTATAAAGGAGCAAAGTTAGCATGGACTGTTTTTGCATGCTTTATTTTGTAATGTAAAGGCAGCCTAATGGAGGGTTTTTGTAGTTTCTCTCATAGTGGAACTCTTTTCCTTCATTTCTGAAGACTACTAGAGATCCTGAAAAGGGGGCCTTTAAATGTTTTTGATTCCTTTCAGAGCTTGGAAAACATGTAGCTAAAAATGACCTCAAGGCACCATCTGCTTCAGCAAAGGAAATGCCGTCACTCCTCTCGAGTGGATCTATGTTGGATCTGTTGAGTTTTCCTTCTTGCCTAAATGGTGTTCTTGGACAATAGTCCTTTCTCCAGAGATGACACAGAGATGCAGATGGGTTCATGCTGAAGGGTTGCCCATGGCACGCGCGTTGCTGCTCTTGTTTTGTGCTCTGTCCCCCTGCAGATGGGTGCTGTGTTGGTTGTTTGCCTCTCACGCTGCAGCTGTGCACCAGTAGAGTCTCGTTTGGGTTCTGCCCACCTGAAACTGCCAGGGAGAGGGGTATCTTACTGAGGATAGATTGTCCTTGTTGGAGTCCTTTCCCTCTGATCTCATGTTTCTTCACAGAGTAGTTTCCCCCTCTGCAGCCGGGTCCTGGGTTGCGGAGTGTCACAGATGGAACACGCTGTGCTACTGCTGCTGTAGTATTTTTTCCAACTCCTAGACATGCCAGTACCTTGCTTTTCCTGCTAGATCTAGCAACTACAGTCACTGTGGGGGAGCAATGGAAACTGGTGTTTCTGGGTCACAGGGTGAGTCTTTGTTTGCTCTGCGCCCTGTCTTAGTTTTAGAAGTGTGATCTTCAATGGCCATCAAAGTTTTGTATGAATTATGGCAGGAAAAGATTCTGAACTTTTTGAAATTTCATTCATGACTTTTCTTTGTTTTCTATATGTATCCCTTTATTTGATTAATCACACTTATAACAACCTATTTGATCATACTTCCCCTAGCCATTAGTATTTGATGAAGAATATTTTTGAGTGCATTTTAAAAACATGAGGTTGAGCAGTCATCAGTTTTCTGGTTTTGCCCCAGCAGTGATATATTTAGGACCTCTGGCATTATAGTTGTATGTAACCTTTTATATATGAATCCTTGCTACTTTCCTTTCAGAAAAAGGGAAAAAAAATAAATATGACTTCCCAAAAGTTCTTCCAGTTTTTCCTTTCACAGTGATTTGAAGACTTGCAGTAATTAGTCTCACAGGAAATCAAAACTTATAAACAAAATTTCAGAATCAAATTAACATCATCCTCTACACTTAAAAGCACAACGGGTGTGAGATCTGATGCCACGGGGTGGCATCTTTACTGGTGCTGGAAACAAGTGTGAGATTGCCTCTTGGGAAGCAGCATCTTGCCCACACTGTTACTCAGATTTGTCCTATTAGATGTGTGAGATCAAATGGTGCTGAATTTGCTAGCAGTGACAGCCCAATAATTTTCCAGTCTGAATTGTTCCACTTTAACTGTTAACCTTGGGTGAATTTTCGAGAAAGATGAAGTGGAGGTGAGGAAGGAGAGCAGGAAGAGAAGCTTTCATGGCACTGACTCTGCAGCAGTGCCACCTGTGTAACATCTTGCATCAGTTTGTGCTTGGGGCTTTTTTCCCTTGTGCTTTTCCCCCATATGTACTGAGTAAATTCAATCACTCTCTGTGTTCAAACACACAAATGAACAAAGTAGGGAGGGTTGTTGTGATTGGGCTTTTTTTTTTTCTTTTTCTTGTTTTTATTTTTTTTTCCCCTCTTACTGGGAAGACTAATTACAGGCATTTTGGAGATGCAAGTGGTTCTTGCTCCTGAGTTTGAGTTCACTGATATTAATGTTTATATGGAGAAAAGCTATTTTAGGTCATGTTTATGACCACAAGGAACTGGGCCTTGGCACTAGACTCTAGCTGTTGGTGTTTAGCTCTCCTTGTGCTCCACCCTCACTTGGCATGGGGAAAAGATGTGTGATCCAGGACTGAAAAATGAACATGCATCTATTAAAATATTTTCTTATTTCTAGCTTTTCCTCAGAATAAATAACTGATATACTAAATGTGCCACAAAGAGGTAGTTGTAAAAGCGTTTTCATCAAACCTCGATCCTATTCTGCATTTTTTTCATTAAACAAAGATATCCACCCCACCAAAGATATTTAGATTTATGAACTGGATAAAAAGAGGGAGCTTGCATGAAGAATGTCAAATAATGACGATTAATGCAGTAAGTGAGTACCTATAAATATTATGAGAATGCTAGCAAAAGTAAAAAAAAAGAGATTTTGCTGTTGTTTAATATGTTATGATATGTGGATCCAGTTCAGTGATACTGAACTTTTGATTAAAATTAGATATTTTCAAATGGCAATAGAGATAGCCTGTGGAAATAATTTTGCAGTTATATTTTATTGTGTATTTTTGAAAGAAGATTCTTTCACTTGGGGTACATATTTTTAACCTAGGTTTGTTTCTGAATTTTGTTTCTTAGCAAAGCTTTAATTTTTTATTCTACTCAGTACATGTGAAAAAGTAATTTTTTGATTACTTATTTTATATAAAACAACAATATACTGCATAACTCAGGATTTATTACAACAAAACTGAGGCTGAAAATTGTCTTTTTAGAGTGCACATTTTATGTGTCCTTTTATAGAGTGCTAATTGGCACTGTATTTCTCTAGCATAAATTTCTTTTCAATTATTTTTTTCAAAACAGTGGATATAGGTAAATCTACATAGAAATTTTAGTGTATTTTTCAATTAACTACATGACTATATTTATTTTGATTTTCCATTGGCTTATCTGTGTCCTTACTGAACTTAAGATAACTTATTTCATACATATTTAAGGGACTGTCAACAAGCTGAGGTTTCTGTTCTATGAAATGGGGGGGGGTGGGAAATTAAATTAATATCTAAGGAATCTATTATTTTGTAAATGTGGCTGATTCACCAATGTCTGATATAAAATCTCATTGTTCTTACAAGCTCTGAAGCACACTTTTAAAGTTTTTTTCTTCCAGTAACATCCTGTATTATTTTATCTCTTGATTCTCTTGATGCTTTTCTTTCAAGTCTACAAATTTGATCAGAATCTTTTAATTAGAAACTACAATGCTATATATAGTAGTAAATAGAATTTTTTTTACATCAAAGGGCAATCATATAAATGGGATTTTCTCCTCAATTTTTTTACGAGACTGTTCTTTTTTGACAGAAATTTTTGTAATCTCTTCCAGCAAAACTTATTAAAAGTATCTAGGTGCTTTATTAAGGATATTTCCCAAGGAAGAAACATTTTATGAGGAATTGCACATTGCATCACAACATGTTTTTAGTTATTTTTCCTTATTCTTTGAGGAAAAATATTAGTAATCATGTTACTGTGCTGCTTTCAATACTCAGCTAATTATATACAATGTAAGGAAAATGTCTAAATTTTTCCATTTAAAATTCTTGCTTGATTATTCAAGAAAATGCATAGCTTGTAAATGTTTCACTGGTGGTTAAGATATTTGCCCTGTTTGAAATGAGAATTTTTGAAATGCGTTTGAGGTTACCTCCGGAGCAGTGCACTGGAGTTGGTCAGCAGTGATGTGCATTGGCTGTGGTCGATGTACGTTTGTTCCCTTCGCAGATACTCGTTCTTTGGGGCCAGTTTCTGGAGAAAGCTGATCCCCAGCAGGAGTACCAAAGGGACATCATTATTCTGTTGTGTTTCTTTGTAGTAATAAATAGTCATATTTGGTACTGATTGTCCATCTCCTCTATTACTGCACTGATCCCTGAGGCACAGAGCAGGTGATTTAGAATAATTGGAATCACATTGCTCTTGGTTTGGCAGGAGGGTTTGCATACCACTTTTGTTTTTGTAGAATTCAAGCTTTTGATCTTTGCTTTAGATAAAATATCTTAGTGCCTAGTGATTTGAAATAATCTTTTCCACTCCATTTACTCTTGATTCCTTTCAGACATTCACTGAGATGCTTAAACTTCGCAATCTTTAGCAGAAGTTAGCTCTGCATAGTTGCATTAGGTGCATGGGATGCTTGGCATTTTCTGTAGTGGGCCTTGCAGGTCAATGCAATTTATGCACCACTAGAAATTGCACCTGAAGTATTGCAGCTAATTTCAGAGCTGTTATTGGTATTTTTCTTCTTCAGTTGCGTGACATAAAAATTTCAGGACTTTTTGATTGTGTCGGAGGCATTGCCCTCTTCCATTAAGTTGTTCGATTCTCCTTTCCTGGCTCTTGTTCATGTTCTGCATTGAGTGCATCTTCTGGCCTCCAGGAAGTCCCCTTTTATGACTCAGTTGTCAGCCACTGATGTGCCAAGCTGATAGTCATTGCAAAAACCTCACATTTTCTGAGAGAATTTGAGAACTGAATGACATAATTGATTGCCTTGCTTCAGTGGTTTAGAGAAGCCTTTGCAGGTGTCTTTCTTGTTACTTCTGCTTGACTGAGGTGGTGTATATAGAAAAATACTTATTTCCTCTTTTTTGGGTTCTTTTATTGACATAGGTCTATGAACGTAAGCTCCTTTGCAGCTGCCATTTTACCTTTTCACGGAGTGGGCAGGTAGACGTGCCTGAAGATAGTGTAGAGCCAAGACTTTTAAAATCCATTTCTTTATTTTCTGGTTCTTAACCAGATATTTAGAAGAACTGTTACCCTAAAAAATGCATTGTCTGGAATTCTTAAGCTTCAGATTTTTGTTATGGTGGATGACATTTTTAGCTGAAAGGGGAAATCTGTCTTCATTCTCTCTTGGGTGTCGCCTCCAACTTCTTTCTGTTGCATCTACTTTGTGGTTTATTTAGATCAGTTTATTTGTCTGACAAAAACCAGGCCCACTCCAAGCTGTGATTAATTTTCTGCTGCTGATCTTTCTGGCTAACCACATGAGCTGACAAGGGAGAGTAGGTGGGAGCACATGGCCAGGATGGGGCAGAACTGTTTTTGGCAGCAGCCCACAGTGTGAAGTGTGACGGTGCTTTACAAACGCATATCAGGAAGGGATGCAATTTCTGGATGACTTTGTCAGGCTATCCAGAATGTCTTGGTATCTTGGTAGGTTTGAAATACCCTTGAGATACACTTGATTGCACTTGAGTTTAAACTTAATGGTAGGTTTCTGGGTTTGCATCGTGTCTTGGGGAGTGAAAAACATCTATGTAATGTTTTTTGTATTAATTTATTCCTACGTATTTTCTCCCTTAAATCCATATTAACAGTTTCTCTCAGGGAATAACTGTGGCCCAGGGTCACCTTAGAAATACATTAGCTTGTAGTTGTTTATCTTAGAGATGTGTTCAAGAGAGGAAACCTCCCAGACCAAATCAATATGGTGCAATATACCTAGCAGTTAAAAGCCAAACCAAACCGAAAACAATAGAGTCATTTTTGCTCTTATGATCTGTGAAGTGGATATATTTTAATGGCAAATGTTACATTTAATTTATGTACATTTAGAAATCCAAATTAGGCTTTTTATATTCTTTCTTACTTACTAATTCTCTTCTGGTACCAGCATATGGTCATATAGAAGACTTAGTTATACTCTGTCTAGAGATCTAAATGATGGCATATGTAGCTATGTTGTTAACAAGCAGGAATAATAAAATGCTGTAGAATGTTCTTTGCATTTAATAATGTAATGATGAGAATCAAAAAACTGGGTTGTCATTACACCTTTGATCAGAAAGTGGTTGTTGCAGTGCAGGTGGTTGAATGAAGGTTAGCTAAGGCTAGCAAATGGGCTGCAGTGGAACAAGGGAATGACAGAACTGCCATTGGTCCCTTGTACCTACTTGATTCTTGGCCTGTCACATCCTGTTTGTGAACAGCAGCCTGAAAATTCACATCTAGCAAGAGAAGATGAAATTTTAAAATCATTCAAAGCAGACTCTGCTGCCTGAGAGGTGGAAGAGAAACAACAATGGTAATGTGATAATTTGTTGATGGTTGTTTTCGCTGTATTCGTGGTTGCACTAGCTGCTGCAGGCCAGAAACAGCTAAATAATGGTCCTGTATGTGGGTGCCATATGTGCTGTGGGTGCCTGTACATTCCGTGGGTGTCTGTCATCACAGATGCCAGCTGGATGTGTATTTCTGTTGTTTGTTTATTTGCTTTTTATTTTTTAATGCCTTTTTTGATAGAAAATAGGCTTTTAATATTGATGGCAATTAACCACCTATTATTTAACCAGATAAGGTCAACTATATGTGATATATATTAATTTAATTAAAAATGATACATTTGTTCAAAAAAGATTATAAATTATCCAGAAATTACAAGAACCACTTAGCAAAGACCTGGTGGTCTGTTTAACAAAGCAGGTTAGATGTAGTGGGGATAGACAAAAGGATATTTGACACTGAGTTATATTTATTGAGGAGCCTTCTAAGGAGCTTTCCAGTTTTACTGCATCTTTCTGAAGTGTAATGTAAATGTGTAGAGTTTCTTGTCATGCAATCTTTTGTGCATCTCCACAGTAGTGACATAGACAGGCATTTTTATAGGGGATCCTCAGCCTGAACATCCTCTAGTCAGAGAAATTGTCCTGACTTCTGAGTTTTTTTTAAAGATTAATCTGTTTCTGGATATGTATTCATGGTTGTTGTCCTTTCTATTTATTAATACTTGTGCTTATGTATGTAGACATAACAAAAAAATTTGCTGTAGGGCAACTAAAAGATGTAATAAACAAAAAAGTCACGGTTCCCTCAACTTCCCTTTTCATTGCTGCTGTTCTTTTCCAAGGAAGCTGGTATTCTCAGCTCCTCTGGATTTAATGCCTATTGAAAGCCTGCCAGTAGTTTGAGAAAGAGTGAATTTGATGATTCACATTATCCCATCCTGTCCTGTGTTTCCCAGAGTTTTCAATAAATCATTTGTTACAGTTGTACTGTCCTGTATTATATTTATTTGGAGAAGTGTAGAGCCTTAAGTGGTTCTTCAGCCTTTCCTCTTAGGTCCTCTGTCTACATGCTTCAAATCTAAATGTGCACATTTCAATGGAAACAAAATAGGAACAAAATTGATACTGTTCCAAAGTGTCTCCAAGTATCTTTTCTTGTTAATTAGTTGAATAACATGGCTGTTCTGTTTCTTGGGTGTTTTCAGGTCTAGAAACAAGTGTTGCATTTCTATTGGATAGCTGAGTATTTCCTTCCACTACTACCAGAATAAAACTGTTTCTGCAGTTGGGAGTTATGAAGTGTTCCCATGTTTGCCTGCTATAGGACTAAATTAAAGGAACTAGTTTGGGGAGAATATGGTAAAGAAAGAAAGAAAAGAATGGAAGCAAGCAAGCAAGCTGTTTCTCTACCACCCGTTTTCCTTTGAGTTTGGTAGCTGCTTGAGGGTTTGGAGTTTTGGGAACCTTTTAGAGGGTTGTGAGTCAGAGCTTTACAGAAAAAGCAGCTAATTATATTTTAGCCCATTGCTAGCCCCTTGCTGTATGAGAGTCTGTCTGAATGAACAGCTTCTTTCAGGCAATGTTGGTGAGATTTGTGAGAGCACTGTTGTCCAACCAAGCCAGCAATGCCTCAGCTGTTCTCTCTGGTCTGTGTCCAGAGTCAATGTAAGGAACATGTGAGCCAGGGGAGGTCTCACGTCCCTTTGCTCTGTTTTGCCCAGGATGGGAGTTTGAAGAGCCATTTCCTATGGTGTAGATGGGTTAAGGTGGGGTTTACTCTGAATCACAGATTTTATTGTTGGGATTTCTTGATTAAGTCTCATAGATTCAGAAAACTGATCTTTTATTCATTATCATAGACTGCTTTGTCTGTTTAAATTCAATTTTATTTGGTTAAGGACATATTTTTACTTACTGTATATATTTTGTTTATGCATTCTCAAATCAGTACAAAAGGCTTTGCCATGACTAAATAATAATTCCAGTCTTTTCCATATTGCAGTCTACCCACATTGCTCGAGCCAGCTTCCAGGTTGATGCTTTTGGATCATCTTTCATCTTAGATGTGACACTAAACCAGTAAGTAATGACTGTATCTTACGCTACATTTGTCCAAGACCTGACGCCTGTGAAATGGAATTTTCCAGTGGAGTATTTAGAGGCTGTATTATAGCAAAAATACTATTTTAGTTATTGAGTTAATTTGTAGTGGTGTATTTTAGGTTCTTCTGTCACTTTCTTGAGTAGCACTGTAGGATTTGGTATTCCCATTGTTACTAGTTAGTATGTATTCCAGTATAACTAATATTTTGTAGTATAATTTCACTTCACAGAATCACAGGTTCAGGTTGAGGGGAACCACAGTGGGTTATCTGGTCCAACTTCCCTGCTCAAGCAGGGCCATCCTAGACCATATTGCATAGGATTGTGTCCAGAAGGTTCTTGAATATCTCCAGTGAGGGACTCCACAATTCTCTGGACAATCTGTTCCAGTGCTCAGTCACTGCACAGTGAAGAAGTTCTTCCTTGTTGAGGTGGAACTTCCTGTGCATCAATTTCTGCACTTGGCCTCTTGTCCTACTGCTTGGCAGCAGCAAGAAGAGCCTGGTCCATCCTCTGGGCACCCACCCTTCAGATACTTGAAGACACTGGTGAGGTCCCCTCTCAGTTGTCTCTTCTCAAGGCTGAACTGGCCCAGCTTCCCCAGCCTTTCCTCCTGAGAGAGATCCTCCTGTCCTTTAATCATCTTTGTTGCCTTCTGCTGGACTTGCTTCAGGAGCTCTGTGTCTCTCTTGTTCTCAGGAGCCCAGAGCTGGACACAGCACTGCAGGTATGGCCTTGCTTCTGCCAGTTTACCATAAAGGCATGGACTTCTCACAGAGCTTCCCTGGTTATTAAAAGGTGGATTTGCCAAAAACTGGTAGCTCTGAGCATTTTAATAACCAAGCATAAAATACTGAAGATACATCAATTGCACAGCAGCTAATCCTCAAAAAACAATGAGTAAGTGGGAATGAAGTTTCTCCAGCCTTTTTGAACAGAGAAGCATTATAAGGCAGTAGCACTGTGAACTTCAGTCCACAAGGAATGATTGAATAACAGTAAATTTACTATTATTATTCACACCAGTGAAATCTGGTGTGTGGCTTTCACTAATGAATTTTTGAAGTAGTCTTTTAGCACAGCTCTTTTAACATAGGACTTGCTTTGCTTTTCTGTCCTGAAGTGAAAAGAGAATAAATAATAGAGTAAATAGAAGTGTTTTCTTAAGTAATTCAGCTCCTAATAATTGAACACAATGTTTTGTGGTTTGGTGTAAGAGTTTGCATGCAACTGCTGCAAGTTTTTCTGCTGTAAAGATGAACCGTTCAGGTGGCAATGACACCCACTCAAATTTTTTGTTCATTTTTTCACTTGCAAAGATACTTGAAACAGTGGCAATTTCTTTACATGCACTGACATTAGTTAAAAAGCACACGTGAATCCCTGCTGGTTACAGTGGAGACACTGTGCTGCTGGAAGGAGAAGGCAAGAGGCTGCTTTGGAAGTATGATTTTATAGCAACTGCATTTTAAAACAGTTATAGAGGAAAAATTTCCTGCTGAAAAGCACCAAATCCTCGACACTGAAATGTTTCTTGGAAGTAGAAATTTTGTATACATATTTATACCTTACTGAGAATAGGCTGCACAAACCTGTTTTAATTTGGCAGGTTAATGGTGGGGTCACACTTAGTTTCTAAAAGATCAGTATTGTCCTTACAGTATAAATTTCAGATCGTCTTAAAAAGAGTAAACACATTTACTAATGATCTACAAAAAGAGAAATCAAGACTTTGATTTTATGAGCTGCAGCTTTGTATGTATAAGGAAACTTGTAGGTAGATTTTTTTTTAATGCACATATACACATAGACACACAAACATATGTTTAACATTTTATTTGTTTTGAGCTGAGTGTCATTCCTTTATTGTCTTGGATGATATTGCACAAGTGTGTGTATGGTAAGACTGTCAAAATGCTTTCTTATTGTTAAGAGTGCTGGAATACAACTTAATATTAACTTTTCTTGAAGAGCTACACTTTTTATAATATGGAATTTCTATCACAATTTCTATCACAAATTGTGCAAAATGAAAAGAAAGAGGCTGCAAGGAAATCAAGAAGTTTGGCTTCTATCATGATATTTAAATCAACTTTTAAACTACCTCTGAAGTATCATTTGAAGATCATCAAATATGAAGAGGGCCAGGTATACTAGTGCAACATTTAAAGTGTATTTTTAATTATCATTCCTGTAAAAAAATCTTTCATTCAGGAGCTTGTAAATATTTTTTTCTTTTACAGTTCTTACTCTCCATATTATATTCTGTGTTTATATTTAGACCATAGTAGCTCTATAGCTGAAAAGTAGTTAAATTCTTGTAAGCAGCAAGGTTCAAGATTCTAGTTATCCTCTGGAAAAAATATCAGTTTAGTATTCATAACTGAACCTTTGGTAATATCTAAAGCATGCTGAAACAGGCCCCTGTGGTAAAATTAGCCCTTGAGTGTAATACACGTTTGAGAAATGTTAAAGGAGGTATGGGGGACACAGGGGGAGAAATAATTTTAAATACATAAATTATAAATACATAAAGGTAATTATAAAATACATAAAGGTTATCAGAGAGGAGGGTCACTCCTTGCCTATGTCACTCTCCTTTCTTGCAATCTTCATATTGTTGAAAGTTAGTGTACCTGAATATATCTGAGCATCTTCTGTAGTTACAGTATCAGTGGTGGTCAGTCACAGTGAAAGTGTTCATTTTCCCATATGGTTCCTCAATTTATGGAGGAAAAAAAATTCAAAATGAAAATGAGTGTTGCAAACAGAGAGCTTAAAAAAAATCAGAAATTAAAATATGCTCCTAACTCCAGGTGTTTGTCCACAAATATTTTTTTTTTCTTTTGCTGCTTTCCATGGGGGTATTATTTTCTCTATTCTTTTCAAATCAATATTTTTATCTGTCAGACTCTGTGTTCTCTCTGCTGTTTTTGGCTTTCCTGTTTTATACATACACTTGTTGTGTACCCTATTTTATTTTAGATTCTGTTGTGTTTGTGCATTATCCATCTCTGTTCTTACTCACTTCTCTGGAGTCACACATTTCTTTGTCATCTTTTTCCATCAGGAATAGTTGTCCATTCAGCCACCACCATAGGTACTGCACAAATTTCTTACTTTTCTTTAACTGTTTCCTTGTCAACTTTCTGTACACTCACACTTGAGGCTGGCAGAAACGTTCACAATGTCCTACTTTGCTCTCTTCCCCCATGGCCTGATACTTTCTGCTTCACCTCTTCACGTGCTCCTGTTGATTCAGGCTATTAGTTGAAGCAACTTTCCCTTCTTCTGCCACCTCCCACAACAGTGGCCTGCAACCAAAGGCTCACTGATTTCTGCAGTGAAACAAGCAGCAAGGATGCAGGAACCAGGCAGGGAAATAAAGAAGTGGACCTTACACCAACATTTCACACATCAGAAAAACTGAGGCCCAGGACCAGGAGCATTCTGCAAGTCCTGGATCCAAGTGAGAGGAAGGAAGTGAAAAAATTTCCAACTGGCATTAAAGTGTGGCAGTTTAATTTAACACTGAAATCTGTGTACTTTCTTCTTGCTTATTTAGGATCTCAACCAGTTGTTAGTGCATATTTGTTCATGTTAAATGCAGATGTAAAATATGCTGAAGTATAACCTGTAATGATAATAAAAAGTAATAATAAGCTGTTAAAATTACAATGTAGTTTCCTTTTTTTCTTTCCCTAGTGATGGTGGTATTTTCTTCATATACATCACCATTCTTTCTCCCTCCTTTTTTCCCCTGAGTTGCCATAGTGTTTCTACAATGAACTTTTTTTTCTAGGATATAGTGTTTCTTTTAAACTTTTCTTGCCTGTTCAACTGGCTGCAGAGTTTACAAAGGAGCTTTCAGATCTAATCAGCTGTATTTTTAAAAAGTTCAATCCCTGAGGCAGAGGTTAGGGATGCATTAGTGGCTCTGGTGTGTTTATGAGTCCATTGCCTCAGTATCTTTATGTGTTCAGGGCTGCACCTAAGGGGGCTGTTTTCTCTGGCCATCCTGATTAGTGCTGCCCCCAGCAATGGCAGAGGCAGGGCTGGCCACCAGCACAGGCAGGTGCTGCTCCAGCCTTCCCACCTTTCACTGGTGTAGAGCTCTGGCCACTGACCCAGACCTGTGCAGGAGTCACACAGCAATGAAGTGTGCTTCCTCATTTCCACATTTTAATTCCTTCCCCTCCAAGTTTTTAATGCTGTGGTGGCATCTGTGGCTCAGCAAATGGCTGTTTCTTTTCTCATTCAGAATATTTCTTCTTAAATGTAGTCACACAACCATCTTTACACTCTCATCTTGTGTTGTAACAGAGCAGAGCTCATCAGGACATGGGATGTGTTTCCAAAAGCCTCTTTGAATCCCTTTTGTTCATATGTATCTGTCTTAGAGCACCTGAGCCAGGGCATGATTGTTCATGGGTGAAGCAGCTGAGACCTGATGTCATGATGGCCCAAAGCAAGCATGTGGTCATGGGCTGGGTTTGGAAGGAACTTGCTGCTGGGTGGATCAGAAAAACTGTAGTGTTTGTGCTTGTCTGCGGGGTGGACAGACTCTGACATGGGGGGATCACCCCAGGGTCACTCTGGGAGCCATGATGGGCAAGAGAGAGGATGCTGCAGCATCACCCTTTGTATAAAGGCTGTGGTGTCTCCCATCATGGAGACAAGCAGAGGGCGTTTCTTGTGTGTGAGTTTGAAATGTGGTCACTTCTGAGGTGCAGTGTGGTGGACACTGAGGAGTTCCTTGGCCTTCAGAAACCTTCCTGAAGCATCTGACCACCAGCATGTGTCTTGGCTTCTCATGTTAGAACAAGAAGAGGCCTCCCTGATCATGTGGTGGTTTGTTGTGGGTTTTTTTTTTTGTTTTGTTTTGTTTTGTTTTGTTTTGTTTTTGTTTTGTTTTGGTTTGGTTTGGTTTTGGTTTTGGTTTTGGTTTTTTTTTTAATGGTGAGAGTGAACATATTGGTACCCTAGGATCTTCAGGTTTGTGGTGATGGGGAAGTGCTCTGAAGGGACACAAGCATAAATAAGGATTTCAAGTTTATATTCAGTGCTTCAGGACTCCACTGTCCTTCCTGGTGAAAGTCACTAGGATTGAGCAAAACCATCAGCTGCTTTCTCTTCCTGCAACACAAATTTAATTCCTTTGCTCCATGTTTCAGTGGAAGTTAATCTATACAGATGTAGTAGTCTGGGTGAGATGTGATCAGGACTCTGCCACTTCAGGAAGCTCACATCATCTGTTCCAACTGAGCACCTGACCATGTTCTGAAGGACTGGCACAATATATAAATTGATGGTTGTCATGATGAACTACTTTCAGAAGGCTGAAGGATTACATATGGGACAACTTAAAAAAACACCTTTTCAATAATTCTATGTGGAAAATAAACACCCTTTTCTCTTAATTTATTAAAAGGTAGGCAAAGCCTAAAAAGCTTATTCAGAAAATATTGATAGATTTTTTGCATATGTCAATCTTATTTTAAATTATTTCTGGTTAGTGATACTGGAATGTTCTTGGCACCCCAGGAATTGTTTTGCTTTGCCTCTGAATGTTTTTTGTAGCTACTGCTGAGAAGGGTACAGACATTCCTTATGCCTTGTGGGGAATGTTTATTAGGAATGTCTCTTAACTAGAGTTTTGCAAACCTTACAGGATCAGATTGTAAACTTCATCAAAAAATTCTGAAAACAGAAGCAAAATAAAAGGCAGCTTGACAGACAAGTGCCAGCTTTTTCATGAGACAAACTGCTGAAACTTTGCCTGTAATTTCTCTTTGCAAATGGTCTCCAGTACTAATATCAATGTGTCATGTAAGCTGTAAATGAAAACATATTCCTAAATTTGCTCTAAATTGTAAACATTTGGCTCTGCGGAATTCAAATGGATTAACTTCCCCAAGCATTTTAAAAAACGCAGTTGCAGTGTTTGTAACCACTGTAGGTTTTGGTGAGTCCTCCTGTGCTGCCCCTTTGAGTCTCTTGCTTCTCCTGGTCACCCACAGGAGGGGAGTGAGAGAACCCCTCTGCCTTTCCTCCTCTCAAGGTGCTCTGTGCTTTCTGGTCTCTGTCACTTTGGTAGGGATGCCTGGGTACTGTTTGGATAACTGTGTGTGGTAAGTGATGGTCAGATCAAACCTGAGGAGGAACAGCTCTTCCTCTGAGCCCTTCTAGGCTTCCCTACAGTCCAACTCATTCCCTTATTAGTTACTTTAGTGAATGTCTTGGCTGCACACAGTCCCAGTTTTTCTCACTAGTGGCTGCAATTTGCTAGGATCAAAGGAATTTGATCCCAGTACTTTTCTTGTTCATGCTGTGTTCAGGCTGTGGAGCCCCACTTGGGTATGATCACATTTTAGTAATTGATTCTTACTTAAAATAATGGCCTTTTCACCATATGAGAGTGCTCTGAAACTTTAATTGTATTATTTATTATCAGTTCATGTGTAGCACCGTAAAGACTGGGTTCAAGTCTTCTGAATGAGGTACTGAATCATGCTCTGCACTGTCTTTGAATTATTTGTTAAGTAACATTTATCATGTCCTCTGTGATCAGGACCCCAACAGGACTGTTCTTTCTCAGCCCTCCTTTGAAGTTATTCCTCATCCCAGTCTGTGATGGAAAAGCTACTATGGTCATAAGTGCAAACTTATGCAGACTTGAGAAACACTCAGCATCTTGCTGATACTGTTGCTTAATTTCAAATGTTGATTTTGTTCTCTGGGAGGGAATTATTGTTTGTTGCTAACACGTATTTTGTACAAATGGGTCTTGAATGACTTACAAGTTTTTTTATGCTTAATGAAAAATGTTGGTTCTGCTGAGATTTTCAACAACTGATTCTGTTTAGGCTGAAAGATAAAGAAGGGTAAGGCAAAATTCAGGGTTTTACTAGTGTCTCACTGACCATCCTGAGACTGGGGAAGTTGTCTGGGATTGTGCAGTTAGACCTGTTTGTAGCATTATCGTTCAGGGTTCTTGCCTTTGTGTCTGCTTGTATGTTTTTTGTTTCATTTTTGTGTTCAAGAAGTATGGGACTTAAGAATTTGTCAAAATATAAGTTGTTTTGATTGCTAATTAACCTAATTGATAAATATTTGAACCATAGTTTCAGTCTGATAAAGCCCTGTAGCACTGGGTTTTCCTCTCACGTCAGTATGTATAGCGCATCAGGTCTTTTTGTTATATTCAGAAGTTTGATCTCCTGGATCTCTGATAAAATGGCACCTTTTAGGACCTTTAATAATTTCTTTGCCTTTTTGATGACCTCCTTAGTGTATCAGTATCTTTGTTTAATTGTACATTCACTGCTGCCTTTTGTCAGTGTCATGTTCAAAGGTAGCACAGATTTTGCATTTCTTACTGACATCTTTCTTTACATTGTTCCCAAAAATTGCCCAGGACCTAATTTTTTTTTAAAATTCCTTTTTCCTGCCTTAGAGTTGACTATTTAGTAAATATGAGCATTTCTCTTTAATCTTATTATATAATCACTATTACTTTTGAATTCGTAATCCCATGCAAAAAAATACCTGGCTTATTTGGACAAGAAGAATTGTCAATAAACCTATGTCAAATATCTGTAAGCTTATTACCTTCCTTCAGTTTGTTCTGTACACTGTTCTGTTATGCTTAAAACATCTCTTGAAAGGGTAAATTGCTTTTGATAACTCAATTTCATTTTTTGTATTATAATTTAGTTTTAGGTTAACAAATTTCTGTCACCCATTATTTCTCTATTGTCGTCAATAGATTTGTTGGTTTAGTACCAGCTACTGGTAAACACCATTGAAATCAGCACAGGTTTGCTGCTGGCTTCGGCTGGATATGAAAAGTTTAAGTGATGTCTGTGAAATTCCAGTGAGTGCTTTATTGGCATCCTAGTTAAAATGAGAACAAAAGGAAATTTACCTTTTATTTCCAAGTGTGTCATTGTGCATCCTCTCATAAGATACTTCCCTGACCTATTAAATTTTTTTTCTGAGAAGACCATTCCTTTATTTTCCCCTCAATGGATGTGATAAAGAGTATTTTACTGTGTTTGGGCAATTGCATTTACTGGGAGCAACATTTGTTGGTTTAGAATAGAGTGATTAAAACATATGGAATTATCAGCACTAAGTAAATTGCCTTTCCACAGTCTTTATTTTTCTGACACAAAATAATTACAGAGAATGTATTAGTGTATATTTGTGAGTGTGTGTATAGGAAAAAAGAAAGATTAATTATCCTGAAGAGATATTATCATTCTATTAGCATAATGTTTTTCTTTCTTCATGATATACCTTAGATTACCAGGTCATTTAGGAGAAATATATTTTACACACACATATTCAGAGATACCTCATACATATAGACAATCATATATCAGTGCTATATGTAGTGTGTTTTAAGTAAAATGGCTCAAACTATGGAAAGAAGCAAATAATGTTTTAGCATCTATGAATTTATCTTCTAAGTGTCAAGTATCTCCAAGTGACTGTAACTCTAACAGTCCAACAACCATTAGCCATTGTGAGAGGCCTTACAAGAAAAATTGTATTTTTGATTTAGCCTGTAAAAGGGGCTATGATAGTCAAAGTGTAATTTCTGGATTTACTACTCCTCTGAAATGGAATTATGTCTTTATATGCTAATATCAGTTTAAGCACCAGAGTTTTTATTTGAATGTTTGATTTGTATTTAGATTACTGCCACATCCATAAACAATACAAAACAAACCATTGACCTTTCCAACTATTTCATTATTTGGTTATGGCTTAACAGCTAGAGTAGGATTCATGTTTACAAAAGCAAGTGGCAACCCTTCAAGTTGGTCTAATAGGAGCAATTATTTTTTCTTACTTGCTTTCTGCCTCTTAGACTCTCAGACTCTCAGACCACCATGGCTACAACACAACTACGGTCCTGTGAATTGGTACTTATAAAAAGCAGGCAGAGTAAATCACAGGAAGAGGGTAGTAAAGAGGAAAATGCATGAAGTGGAATGTGAATAGCAGGTATTTTCTCTACTATCATTTATAGGACATATCTTCCCTGAGTCAGCATCCTTCCTGCTGATACAGTTTCCTTCATATACCTCTACTACTGTTGTCCAGCCACTTTGCCCTGTTTTTTACTTTCTCCTTGAGAACTCCTTTGGCATCATAACCTTCTGTAAAAATAGCACTTACAGAAGCAGAGGAAGTGTTGGAGGACTATTAGCTTGGGGCTTAAATACCTTCCTCAGCTAAGCACTGAAATGAATCGACATTTACTTTCCTAGACAAGGAGTCAAGGGATGCATGGAGCTAGGAATGAAGATATGGAGAATGAAAATAGTGAAGATTGTTACACTTTCTGATGGAGAATTTGAGGACCTAATGGATAGCTGGAAAAATCATCAGCATACAAATTAATGGTCTTTAATTCTGTAAGATTATATAAGGATTATGTTATTCAGCCGTTTTCTATTCTGGATAGTGGTTCTTCTTAAATATGTTTTTAGTCCAGAAGCTGAATCAACAGGTGGTATTAAAACAATGTGTTGTTAACATATGGAACATCTTAGCTAGCAAATAAAAGTGCTCAGCTTGCACACACAAACTCTGCTGTATCTAAGCATTGGATTTCTTTGCTTTCTTTGCAGTATCTATTACAGATGTAAGGTGCATCTTTGAAACCCACAGCTATTTCTTTCTGTGCTTGTGTGAAATTTATATAGCATTTTTAATGTGTTTTGCTAGTAAGATTCGAGATGGGTGTGCTCATGTTTCCTCACTCAGTGGCTGGAAACAGGCCCCTTCTGCCAGACATTCTGTATGGTGTGGTCTTTAATGTAATTGTTTGCGTTTGGCTGGGACCTGCTAGTGGGTAAAACTGCATTTGCAGACAATTGTGTCATCTTAGTGCAGAAAGAGTTTCTTTGAAGAAAACCACAAACAAATCAAATTCTGCACTTTGGTTTGAAAGGCTTCACACCCAGTGCTCCTTGGCTGTATCAGCATGGTAATAACTATTACCTGTAACAGCAGGTAATAACCCCAGCACAATAACCCCTCTGTGTGGGTAGACTTCTTTCCTCTTCCAAAACATGCACAAAAATGAGGTTTTCAAATCCCAAAACACCAATTATCAAATGCAAATCTGACAGGAAATGCTGATCCTGCACATTGCCCTGTTTCCCAGGGGTGCTGTGGCCAAGGAAGCCAGAAACTCCCCTCACCCACTGGGGCTGTGTCCTGTCCCACTGGTACCACTGCTCCCAGCAGCTGGCTGGCCTGAGGCAGGGGCATGGCCTTTTGTCACAGGCTCTTCACCCTGGAGGATGCATTAGAATTGTAGACTGGCTTGTGGTAGACAAGTATTCCCTTGGTAAACATCTCACTTCTTCTGTATGACCAGAAGATACTCTGTTTGTGTGCTGTAGGTGAGGGTTTGCTTGGCTATAACCCCTTATCTCATCATTCAAATCCCTGGACTCCTGATACATTGCAGGCCTTTGAACTTAACAGTTTGTTATTCATTGTTACTGTGTAACAATGTGTAATGTGTAACAGTAACAGATTCTTCTGTAAGGGTCCATGTTTTCTCTGTTTTTTTCAATTATAATCAAATTTTCCTTTTAAATAATCTTCTGATTTGAATAGAATTCGTTATGTCTGCAAAATTCTTCAAATATCTAATTGCTTCCTATTTTGGTTTTAATTCTTTATTGCCTGAGCTCTATGATAAATAGTAGTAGATGAACAAAGCAGTGAGAGACACCTTACTTGTACACCTTATCAAACGAACTCAATTTTAACTTTTCTCTTTATTTTCAAGTGTTTTAATGAAGGATTATGAAACCTGATTGTATTACTATGAAATAAAAATAAATTCATGTAAGCCAGAAATGACCCCTTTGTCGATTGACTGAAGTACTGGTTATATGATAATAGCTCTATTTCTTAAAAAAAAAAATAACAAAAAAATGTTAAAAGAGTACTTATCTTTTGTCCTTATTCTGTTCCATTTACTTTATTTCTAGCATCTCATGGGAAATGAAATGCTGTCATCTAGTGTGATATACAGTGAGATGATGAAGAAGAATCATCTTGTATTTTTATTAAAGATGACCTACAAAGACATATTTTTTCTAAATTGGGCTTCTGACCTTTTTTTGAGATGTAAAAGGTCATTTGAAAAGAAAAAAACATTTTTTTTCTCTAGATTTTCTTCATTCTTTCTCCAGAAAAACAAAAGCACATAAAATCTAGCTTTTTAATAGCTGAATTTATTTTTATCCAGTTTTGTTTACCTCATATAAAATCTCCTTGTTCTTCCTGCAGAATCTATTGGGGAGGGTAAAAATGTACAGAAAAAATTGGAAATATGTGGGCTGTATTCATCTCCCAAAGTAAACCCCCTCCTGATGATGTACTAAAGATTGGCCTAAATATCAAAGATATGAAATTTGCTTCAAAAGAACAACATTAAAGCATTCATGTCCAAAGGGCATGACAGATTTTAGGCTCTTGGTTGCATGTTATCAGATATACCATAGTGAGGGTTCTGAGACTAAATCATGGTAGAGATAACTAAATATCTCATCTTAAAGATTTTCCCTCTGAAGAACATTTAATTTAGAGCAAAACTCTGCCATTTCTGACTGTGAATGTGGTAATTCTGTGTGGCAGCCATTCAGCCTTCCGCTCACAGGGACAGCCGTGGTGCAACAGTAAAGTTACAATTGCCTCACTGCTTATTATTGCTCTTGTAATGCATCACGCCTTCCATTTGCTCTGTCTAATTTAGATAGTGTTCAATGAAGTTTTGATGAGGGAAAGGAGAAAAAATGAGCTTGATGTAGGAGAAAAAATGAGCTTAATGTAATATTTTTCTAGCAGAATTATACATGTTTTCAGAGCAAGGAAGTAAGAAAATTCTGATGCAGCTCTGCTTCCTAAAGTGACAGCTATTTCTACATATCACTGAAGGGACAAAAAGCTTTTTGTTTTGTAGCTATATGTTTTAACATCACTTCTGTTTTCGCTTAATGATCAAAGCAAGAGAATTCTCCCAATGACTTGGGAGATGGTAATCATCCAAAGGCATCAGATTATCGATGCATTTCTGCCTATGTCATGTGGCCAGTTTGATTGCAGAGGAAACTTCCTAGAAATTACCCAGGGAATAAATTTGGTGTATTGTACTTCACTCCAGAAAGCTGCTCATCAGTAAGTGGCAACAACGAAATGTGGAGCTGTAGAGAAACAGCAAGATCAAGCTGAATATGATAGTGTAACGAAGCTGCCAAGTCCAGCTAAAGAGATTAATATAAGTACATTTCCAGTGTTAATGAAAAATGATGGCTGGAACTTTTAATTTATATGTGCATAGCCTTTGCTTTGGTACAGAGTTAGATGGTTTCTTTTGTCTCTCTCTTTTTGGAAGAGTAGTTAAATCTTGCATTACAATGTATTTTCTGAGCTTGCTCACTGATCTTTAGCTTCTACTTATCCATAATCATTCTTTGATCTTCATTTCTTTTTTGCTATAAGAGGATGTATTTCTCTTTGGTGGTTTGCCAGAACATCACTGTTAATGGATTTCTGGTGTGCTAGAATTTTTACAGTAGCCAGATAGAATTATATTCCAATGGCCTGTAAATATGTAATGTCCTGCCACTTGAATTAGGCAGCTATGCTGTAATCATAATTTGCTTTTCCCTTTGCCTGTCTCCTAGCTAGACTGTGGGAACTCAGGAGATGAAATTCATCACTTCTTATGGAATGTGTTTGTTTTCCATGTTTGGTGGTATAATTGATACAATTTTGCAGCTGGGAATCTGAGACTGGGAGCTGATCTGAATTTCTGCCTTTCCCTTGAGGAGTTCTTGCACGTGTTTTTAGGGCTTTTGAGCTGTGAAGCTCATCTGAGTTCACCTTAATCCCTGCCCTGCTCTGTCTGGATGGCAGACATGCAGCACTTTAGGCCCAAGCATACAGGTTTCCTGTCTGATGCTACTTCTGCCCTTTAAATCCAGATTTCACTGACATCCTGTTGCTTTTCTTCTTTTCTTTCCAAATGGCCTGTTAAATTTTAAAATGGTGGTGTGGTTTTTTTGTTTTTTGGTGGTTTTTTTTTTGTTTGTTTGTTTTTTGTTTTTTTTTTTTTTTTTGGTGTGTGTATGTTTTTTGGTTTTTTTTTTTTTTTTTGCAAACTTACTCTTATTCCTGGATGAACTCATTGTTGAAATATGGTAATAAGTGTTTGACAGTAAATGTTTGAAAAGTTTATTTTCTTTTCCTCCTTCCCCTATTCTTTTAGTGAATATATATCTCATGTAGATATCCTAAAACATGGTTTTCATGTAAGTACAAACACGGGAGAAAACTTCAAGGGGAGAATGTCCCCTAAAGCTGCCTCTAAGTTAAATTTCAGGGATACAGAGCTCTTGCTGCTTCTGTTGACTTTTTGGACTTTGTACAGAAAATTATCTTCAATCAGAGAAAAAAGCAGCAAAATTTAGATAATATATTAATATATATATATATATCTTGGAATTGTGATAGCCATCATGTTGGTGTATGGTGTAATGCCCATGGATTACACCAGCACAGTTCCACTATTAGCTAATCATATAATTCAGTTGGAATGGATGGAAGCTGTCAGAAAGTCCAAAGAAACATCTATTATTTGACAGTTCTTCACAAAGAACACAGTGAGTTGTATCAGCATCTGTAGTAACTTCCTCTGTGCTTTGTTTTTAATAAATCTGTGTACACACACACACAAGCACATACACATACAGGTACATATGCACACATAAACACAGAGGGGTGTTTCTGCCCTCCTTCCCTCTCCCCTCAGGTAGGAATGCATTTAAGTCTTTAAGTAATTCATGAGTGGCTCTGTTCCTAATAGCAGTACAGAAAGTCTGATACTTACAATAGAATTGTCTAGACACTGTCCAAGTGTGCAGACAGAAGAGCAAGGCAGGTAATGCAAAGTCTGGACTTGGCTTCTCATGTGGGAGATGAACTTGAACACCTACTTCTCCTAGTGGGATTCTTTCAAATTCTCTGCTTTCCATTTCTGTCCCACTCCACATCCCAGATGAACAGATTGAACAAGCAGCACTTTGGCACTTCTGAGAAGTAAGATCTTTACAACTTCTGTTACTTTTGCAGATAAATTCTAAAGGAAAATTTTTATATTAAATACTCTACTTTTATTTTGGTTTCAGTTTTTGCGCCTTGCTAATAATGCAGATAATTCCTGAGAGCAAGTCTTGTTTCTCACTAAATAAACATGAGAAAAACAAGGCTATTATTACTTGGTCCTTTCAAAGTCTGTCAAAAGAAAGGGTTTGCCCTTGCCTTTAAGTACAATAGTTTAGCACAATATGTTTGAGATTTTTTTTATTTCTCTCTGCACCTCTTTCTGTTATAGACAAATCAAGGCAGCAACATGCTAATGCTGTACTATGCCAGCAAGAATAAGAAAAGTATTCAAGCTGACATTCAACAAGGAAAAGGTGTGGACATTTTCAATATTTTTGTTATATGGAAAGCATCTTTAAACTGTTTTCAGAACGGTTTGCAGGTCAGTGTAAATCACTGGGGACATAATCCTTTCAGCCCATGGTGCTGATAGCATAAGCTCCTTCCTACACTTGCTGGGAGAAGGAAGAACACCATGTTGCTACCTAATTGACAGTGTGGGTCTTGGGGGAATGGCTGGGGAACGAACAAATCATGAGTTGTTCTCTACTGTTGGCCCACTACTCCTTCAATATTTCTAGGAAGAAATCTGTGTTATTCAAACAAAGATACATCAAAAGATGTTTTAAAACACTTGTTTCATCTGTGTCATCCATTGGAAAAAGAGAATGGTAATGGAATTACACAAGGGTTATGGCAAACTAAGCTATGCTCCTGCACTTGAACAACTGCTGCCTTTCAGTTTTGCTTTATCCAAATCTAGTAGCTGGTTTTCAGTTATGCATTTCATATGATCTCTATTTAGACTTGTGTATAGCATAAAATAATGTTATATGTCAAATTTTGCCTTTGGGTGAGCATTAGTAGTTCTGGTTGACTTCAGCAGAGCTGCAAGCAAACATCCTAATAAAAGAACTTTGCTTTAGACCTAAAACATCTTTTGGTGCATTGCATATTCCAGGAATGTGCATCTCCCTGCTTTCAAAGTACAGAAGTTACAGGATTTATTAACAAGTCTCTTTCACTTGACCTTGGAAAGTCAAACAGAAGGCACTAAATACTGTATGAGAATAAGAGGCCAATGTTTGAGCACCTTTGAGATCCCAGGCTCTGAAATCTGCTGCCATCTTACTGAAGTATTTAGGGTTTTGTAAATCTGTGTGGACAATTAACACTCTAACCAGAGCACAGTGGTCTTAAACACCAGCTGTCTGTAGAAACTGCTATAGATATGCTTACTGGAACACTGTAAGTGTTTGTAGAATTTTTAAGCTGTATTTTTATTGGTATTGTACTGTAACTGTGCAGTCAGGTTTTCCCTGGGGTTTCTGAGTGTAGCAGACAACCTTTGCTGTGGCTTATTGTTGTTACTTAAGGGAAGAGGCAGAAGACCAGTCCGTGGGAGGCACCTCACTGGTGTCAACAGTGGAGCTGGCAGAGCAGCATTTTAGAAATCAAGAATCCTTTCCCCTCCACTTAGACCATATGGCAACCAAAACCTTCCAGTTCATTACAAAGGAGCCATAAGATAAAGGAATTTAAATTGGCAGTGAAAGACTAAGCCAGAGCTAGGAATAATCAATATACGGGGAAACCACCTGGAGAAGTTAAAAGGCTGAAGCTGTGTTAGGTATTTTGCAGCAGATTCTGATGGTATTTTTATGCTGCTTTAAACGGGTAAGGTGGGGTTGCCTGCTTGCTTTTAAACTGGGGACACAGCTGTCAGTAAACTGAAGCTGGAGTAGGAAATGTTTCTGTGTTTCTACAAATTTCTTCATTAATGGGAAGGAGAATTCCCAGTGCCTGATTTAGAACTTGGACCAAGTTTGCCATCCTGACTGGGGGACTGACTGGGACTGGAGTTGTTGGCTGCAGATTGGCAGCTGAGCATGGATAGCAAATCAAAAGCTTTTCAACTGCCCAGTCTTCAGAGTGTCTACTGGGGATATGAGGAAACCTGATTTGAGGGTTTTTTTTTTTCAGCAAATCAGCCAAAGTAGGGATTTTTAAAACAGGTCTGCTAGCTATCTTGTTTCCTTAGGGGTCTGTTACTGTATGAGAATTGCCACTGGATAGATGCTAAACTGAGATAGACAAATGCTTCTGTAATCTGTGGTAGCTATTTAATGATTAAGCTGGTGTTAGCACCAGTCTGAAGAACAATAAGAATTTACTGCTTTAGTGACTAACAAAAGTTGGATTAAATAAGAGGGTATGAAGAGAAAAACTCCTGTTTATGTTTATTTTTTTTTTCTTGCTTTGCTTTTACTTACTGATACAACAACTATGCCTTGAATTAACTGTTTTTATTTGAACTGTGACCCTGTTTAGTAACTTGCAAATAAATGGTCATATTCTCAATTTGTATAATAAATGGGCAATGAGATGATATTAATACAATACCAGGGCTGGCTTTAGTGGTGTGCATGAAATGTAAGATAGAGTAGTCCTGTCTAGTCCTCTTTGTATAAAGATAGTTTTCTCCCTTGGAACAAACTTAATGGTTTTGGGGTTATTGGAATTTTTTAACTGCAATGCATTTTTTTAAAGTTTTTCTACAATTTTTTTTAATATAAAAAAGGTGTTAAACACAAAACACAGATATGAAAAGTATTAAAATAATATCAACACCTCAAGGTCTCAAGGTAAGAAACTGGGAGCAGTTTATCAACTTTTGGAACATGTCATCATTGCTTTTCAGCCAGTGCCCTGTTCTGAATGAACAGGATCTTATAATTTTCAGTTGACTCTTTCATTGTCTTTTGAGGAGGCTTGGTTTGCCAAAATATCACAGTTTTTTATCTCTTTCACCATCAGTGCACCTGTGCTACGGAGGAGGCAGCTGATGCTGCCTGACTGATACTGTCATCTGCCTTCTCACTCTGGTATTCCTAGGTCTCAAAAAATTTAGAAAATGGCTGATTGCGTTTTCTGTCCTTGCTGTAACTTGGTGCGAGCATTCACCTGGCACCACTATTGCATTTTTCCACTGCATTCTTTCTATACCTGTGTTGCTGTCATTGGTTGAATATGTCATTTGGTATGATTTTGGTTTATTTTTTAGAGAGAGACAATGCATGTATATTTATCTCCTGGTGTCACAGTGAGGCTGGCTGGTTTTTGTTTACCCAGGCACTCTTTTCTGCTTGTCAACAATCATGACAGTCATTTTGAACTGTATAGCTGGAAAAGCATTAATTTTCAGTGTCACACAGGTGCACTCTTTGTGACAATTTTTTCTTCAACTCCATGATACTGAATGTGAAGGGTCTGTGGAATTAGACACTTTCCAGCTGTTGTGAGAATACTTGGTGCAGGAAAGTATAGCCTTTGTCAAGTGCCCCTTTGAACTCTTTCAGTATGAGTGCTGCAGTTACTTGGCTTGACATCAAGAACAGCATGACATTGCTCTTGCAGTCCCAAAAGTGACTTTTTTTCAGCAATGCCTCTCCTTCTTCTTCCCTTGGGACTTCGCCTGACAATCCTCTTAGCTTGTGTGCTGGATTGTCTCTTCTCACATATGGTTATTTTTGCTAAGGACTTCAGGTCCAGGACATTTGTATCCCTTAACTTTATTGCACATTAATTTCAAATCACATTTGCACTTGGAAAGAACAAACTGTCTCCATGCTGGAGACATAAGGATCTAAGTAATCAAAGGAGTTTTCCATCTTGCCCTCAACGTTTGCTTAAAGCTTTAATGTGGTTCTCCTAATTTTTAAATTTTCAGGTACCATGTGGTATCTGCTGAACTATGGGGATGCTGCACTCTGTATGGATCTTAGTCCTGTACCAATCCTGCCAAAATACTGCAGAGCATTATTCTGGGTTCAAAAAGGGGAGACTTCAAGGTGATAATACTGGCATATTTGTACACAAACATTGTTTTTTCTGCTCTGTTTTGTTCTCAGGTACTGTTATGTTTAGAAGCCTCATGGTGTTTTCACTGCACGCTCAGTACTTCTGCTACCTCTTATAGCTTGGGGGGTTGCCTCTATAACAAGGGGTGACTTATAAAACAAATCACCTATTACTTCAAGGCAACAGTCTCCATGCTTGCAAACTTGTGTGAGGAAAGGACTCTCTAAGACTCTTCTCAGTGCATAAATACCAAGTAATTTTCTTAGCAGCAGCCCCAGTGCTTTAATCCTCACCACCTCACTTGAATTGTCCCAAGATGTGTGTCAGTAGCTTGATGGTGATGGGTTTTTTTCCCTCAGAAGTCTTGGGTTCATTTGGGGTTATTTTTATATGGTTTCAAACTGTTGGAACAGTTATCCATGGGCTTTTTTGTGTAGTGATAGCTTTATTTTCTTGTACCTTTGTCATAAAGGTTATTGCCCATACAGGTTTCCAGCTATCACTTATACATAACAGAAGGAATACCTATCACATGAGTATTTTTGATGTGTGTGAACAACCTGCTATATTGTAAACAGGGTAGCCCTTCCTGCCTGCCCCTTCTCTCCTTTTCTCCTTTGTCTTCTTTCTTTGGGAGTAAACATTCACAATAACCATTTAATGTGTGTATAAGATCACTACACAACTAAACTCCAGAGAAATGTTTTGGACTAAAATCAATATATGTATGTTTCTCTTGCAATGTGGAACCATATTCTGGTTCTGACATGTACATAGTTTTTACATGAGGATTGCTCTTTTCCTGTTGTGAATATCATTGCTGCTACTTTTATAAACATATGATTATTAAGTACTTCCAGGCCTGGATTATTCTGGATTTCAATTTGCAAATGAAATAGAGAGTCAGAATCATTGTTGATTTTAGATTGGACTCAGATACTTCTAATTGCTTCCTGATGCCCCAGGATGTTCGTGTTCTGGGCCCACATGTTTTTTGTCTCAAGTGTCTGAGGAAGGACTGGTGCTTGCCCCAGGTAGCAGTTTGCATAGTGTGCAGTTAGTGCGTGTGAGAGCTTCTTCTGTGTTTGAGCTGCCTTGGCAGCCCATCCATGCTGTGTGTCTAGTGGTTGTTCACAGTTGGAGGGAGAGCAAGGGTGATTCACTAGCCAGAAGCACCCCTGAGGATGGGCAATCCCCAGATCTACCATTTCTTCCTCCACAGTCTTGGGAAATCACTTCATCCCGCTGTAACTCGGTCCATGTCTGTCCAGCAGGGTAGTAAACAATCTGTAACTTGAAAGAGTGTTGTGGGCATTAACATGTTAAGGAGTGTAAGCTGCTGCCCTGATAGGTGGACTCAAAACACAAAGGCTTTAACTTAAACATATCTATATCTAATCTATATCTAATCTATATCTATCTATATATCTATATCTATATCTATATCTATATCTATATCTATATCTATGTCATCTATATCTATCTATATCCCAGGACCTAGTGT
The DNA here is from genome assembly GCA_027886175.1 of Phylloscopus collybita. Taxonomy (NCBI): domain Eukaryota; kingdom Metazoa; phylum Chordata; class Aves; order Passeriformes; family Phylloscopidae; genus Phylloscopus; species Phylloscopus collybita. The sequence continues at coordinate 20,377,412 of JAJNNQ010000002.1, forward strand.
GGTAGTAGTATTAATTTGTCTGAGTGGTGCACAGAGACTTGTAATATGTATCCTCAGGAATGAGCTATCCTCTGATACTTTGATGGTGAATATGGGTGGGCATATGTCAAAAACAGCTACTAAATTGAAATGAAAATGGGAGAAAGCTGTGATGTCTTGCATGCTGAAACAATTGGTGAGAGAAACACTGTGGCTTTCAGCTCACTGCTTTTTCCATTTTCCCTTGGCGGGTTAGAGCTATTTTTAAACTCAGTATCTTTTAAATAATGCATAAGTTAACAATAGAGACTTATAGTACTGGAAAAAACCACACGAGTGAGCTTAAAAAAACCCAGAAAATCCTACCCAGACTGCTTCCAGGAGGGTCTCTGGGAGGAACAGAGCACACTTGTCTCTTCAGTTTCTAGACATCTTTTGCAAAATTCCTTTTTTAGAGCAAATCTCCGGTCTTTGAACTGAGATTTTTCATTTGCAAAGTGCCTTCCCAGCCAAAACAACTGAATAAACCCTCTGCTGAGAGAGGTACATCGCTTTGTGGGCCTCATCTTTTGATATAGCACAGCCCAATCTGGCTGTGAAAGTACCTTGGCACCTTTGTACGTCAGGGAGAGTGCAGGGAAAAACCTTTTCCTCTGGGAATAGTGTGCTTGGATGGCTCAGCTGAACTGTGCAACTGCAGCTCCTCTTGTTTTTTCAAGCAGCACCAGACCTGTGGTCCATGTGCTCCGTGTCTATCCCATGCACAGGCAGCCAAACCACCACAGCTCGTATGTCCATGAACCTGAAGCACTAACTGGCTGCCTGTGGAAAAGGAAAGCCTGGGAGAGATGGCCAGCAGAGGTGGTTACGGCCACATGGCTTTTGCAGCCTGTTTCCAGTGGTCACCCTTTGGTTTCTGTAGCTGGCATGCATCCATGGAGAAGGATCAAGGGAAAGTGGTGGCTGGGATCATTGTCACCACCAGACCAATTTATCTGGCCCTGATGGCTCTGAGAAAAAAGGGGTTGCTGGGCCTGAGCTGCTGGGCAGATGAATTATCCTGGCAGCTCAGAGGTTGGTGACCTGGGCGGTCAGGAGCGCAGCAGAAGCCGCAGGAGCCCGCGTGTGAGCCCTGCCAGCAGGAGAGACTGCACAGCTGGGCCTGGTGCCTCCTGCCTGGAACCTCCAAGAGCTGCTGGGGCTGAGCTGGAGGGCTGCAGCTGCTCTGCTCTGCCCAGCAGGGGCTCAGGCAGTGAAGTTAGAGGTGGAGCAGGACTGTGAAATTAAGAGCGTTCCTAGGGGATTTGGGTCTGCTGCATTTTTCATGTCATCCAGATCTAGTTTTGCTAATGAGACCTCTAACTGAAGGAAAGGGAAAATTTTCAGTAATCCTTGTTTGCCTTTTTTTTCCTAAAAAGTGAACTCAAATGATCTTAAGGGGAAAAGAGGGAGAAGTAGAGTATTTAGGGATCCAGTATCAATCATGTAATTTTATTCACTTTCACTTTTGTCAATGCTTTTATATTATCTTATAGACAGTAATAAATATTCATGTGGGTGGAAAGATAGCACTTTTTTTTTTCCTACAAGTACATTTGGAAATAATTTGCACTCTGGTTGTCTGAAAAATTACAGTTCTGTGCTGGTTTTCAAATAGATTATTTTAATGATTTGTGAGATATTTTGGGTGAAATGGTTAGTGATTTGGAACTGTTTCACTGTAAGAATTTTGTTTTATCTCTTTCCTTAAATTTCTTAGAATCTGTATGTATAAGATTTTACTATTGATAGCGTTTGCTAGAGAAGACTTACTAATAAATGTCTCTTCTTATGACGCTGATGAATTAATATTAAAGAAATAAAAGTAGTACCGGTATGTTACTCATAATTGATGTAAAAGATAAAAATAATCATCAACCTTATACCAGCACAGCAAATTCTTTTAAGAATATTTGTAACTCCTTTTTGTGTCACTGACAGGGGTGACAATTTGTGATATCTGTTTAATTTAGAAAAATTAAGCATAAAGTGGTGAGTGTAGTATATGTAGTTTTTCAGGCTATTGTTCACGGTTTAGTGTCAAGGGGAGAGCTCTTAAGTGTTTCAGGATAAATCTCTGTTGAGAGTTGAAGAACATATTATTCCATTTATACAGTAACAGTATGGAATGAGGGCTCTAGTTAAAAATCCATGTGTTAGTTGCAAAGCATTTTGTAGAGGTCATAGAGAAGGGATAAGTTTGACTCTATCTTGCAAAATATGTTGTAATCTTTTTGCAACATTGCATGTATGTGTCTCCTCTGAGTATTTACCCAGATACACCACTGGGTGCTCCAAACAGTTGGTGTAGGTGGGTTTTACCTTTTACAGTCTCACAGGCTGCATTTGTCTTTCCTCACACTGAAGGCCAAAGACACAAAAGCTGGTGAGTGTTCCCTGCTGTGCCCCTCATCCAGCTTTGGCTGTATTTTAGGATGCCCAGCTGGTCTGCAGCTGTTCCCAGAACCTCTACTTTTCCTCCCCCTTTTCCTGCCACTCTTTGTCTCATATTGGATTCTTTCAGAGAGTTACACTGTTGTTTTCTTTCACTTCAAGCTTGTTGCTACAGGTGCAGTGACACCCAACAGTCTTGTGGCATCTGCCCTGTGACCCATATGAAGAATTGACACTGCACTTTGGCTTTTCCAGGTTGCCTGGCTTCAAGTGGAGCACTAGAAGTTGTTTAGGTGAACTATGTCTCCAGGCTGTATGTTATTTGTAATATTTTAATAATTTTCAGACCTGGAAAGATGCTTTAGACCAAAGTCCAAGTTTACATTGAGGAGAAATCCTTGCCCTCCATCTCTAGTCTCAGGACTATGCACAAAAGCTGGAAGAACATGAGTGCCTTCATGCTTGGAGAGGGCTTTGTCTCTGAGGATGTTCCCAAGAAAGAAAACTATCTGCAGCATCCTTGGGAAGGCTATCTCCGCTCTGCTCTCACTTCCTAGCTTTAAAACTTTGCAGCTTCATGGCAGCAGAGTTTTCAGGAAGATTCTCTCTCAGGGCAGGATACATGGAAGAACACCACAGGTAATGTGGTGGATGATCATATGCCTGTGCCTGAGCCTGTGCTCCAGCCCAAGTTATTCTCCTAGGAGAGACTTTATGTGGCTCCTCACACCTTGTGTTTCTGGCATCTTCACTGGTGCTGCCCTGCAGTGACTATGTGGGCTGGGGGATTTCTCTCACACCCCCTTCTGTATAAACTTAGATGGTCACACATTGCCGTTTTTTAATGACAGATGGATTTGACATTTTAATGACAGATAATGACAGTTTATTTTTCTAATTTAGACTAAAACAAAACCTACTGTTGATTTTTTTTTTAAATTTTTTTTTAATGGAAAGCCTTCTGGTCCTTGAAGATCTTAGAGGTACAAATCCAACTCAGTTCTGGACAGCTCTGAACTTGTCATAGTAAAAATGTTCCACCTCTAAGATAAATGTTTGAAAGTCTCAGCAATTTCGATTGAAATTCTGTCTAATTAGTTTTTGGAGTTGTGTGAACTCTGCTGTGAAATTCTACAGTAGGCATTCCAGTGATAACCTGTGTTCTTATCAAAACTAAAATAAATAATTGCTGTAAAGAGAAGATGATTTTCTATTAGAAAAAAAATGTGTATGTTTGCCAAAATACCACCTAATTTATTATTTTTCTGACAAAACCAACAACAGTAATTGAATTTGGGCTTTTTTTGGGCAAGAGTTTCTTTTTCTTTGTCATGGGTGAGAAACAGCAACAGGTGGGAGGAAAGGCAAACAAAACCATTCTTTAAGAATATTGCAAAAGCTTTTCAGGTCTTGACTTGCACCAAAAAAAAATCCCAAACCAAAAATATTTTAACACTTTCACCTACTTAGACTTAACAAACTGGTTTCCTTTTTGTGCTTATTATTCCTTTGGTTGTATTCTATTTCTGCAAGCTTTCTTTTTTTCTTCCTGGATGAAATATTGCATTCTGTGTTTCATTCACTATTTAGTATGTTGTTCTTACCCAGTCATTGACTTCTTCTCAGTTGTAGTGTAGGGTTCTATGCTGTACAACTCTGAAAAAATTGAGTTTAAGACAAGAGTGTTATTGTGCTTTTGGAAATGATATTGTGCAAGTCTGGGATAGTAACTAATGATTTTTTGCCATGTCCTTTTATAAACCCATATCAATAGTACTGTTAAAATATGTATTTTTATCCTGAATAAAATGCTGGGGCTCAAGTGGCCAAGTAGCAAAAAATAATTGCTTATTTTGAATTGTTTTCCAATTCATTACAACAAGTTGCTCATTTAGAAGAGATGAATAAGATTCTATTTTGGTGTTTTTCTCTTATTTAAGTATCTTTGAAGATAAAAAAGGAATTTCTTGGGGGGGAAAACTGATTTGGAAAAAAATGTTCATACATTCTTTCTCATTAGACAGAGGGTTCTGGTATTTGTGTGTTGAATTACCCCTAGAGAACGGAAACTCCCGATTAAACTGATTAAAGTTTAAAGCTTGTGTGTCATTTATGGTCCATTTAGGGCATGGAAAAGATGGTAACAAACTAGAACTTTCTGAGCTTTTACTGTATGGTACTTTCTGTATTCTAAGATACACAGGGAAAAGAAATAAAAGGGTTTTGGATATAAAGTTAGGATACTGCACAGAACTATATCAATGTAATGTGGGCAAAAACCTTTAAATACATGGATTGTGTTTAGATAGTGGGGAGGGAGAAGGCTGATCAGGTAGCTTAGGGGGCTTCCTTAGGCTTCAGGAGTGGAGTCACCCCTGGGACACTGAATGGATTTGCTCTCTGCTCCTGTCTTTTGCATTTTAGTTTATTTGCAGCTCTGCATGTCTCGTCACTTTTCTGAGGTGATGGTGTGATAGTATAAATAATACTACTTTATTTTGGTGCAACTGGAGTATAAATAATATAATAATAAATATATAAACATTAATAAACATAGAGAATAGCTGTACAGTATAAATAATCTTCCTTTCACTGTCATTTCTGTTGAGTGTGAGGCTGGGATTCTGTCTTGCTGCAAGGAGCAGCTCCCGTGCTCTACTGCATGCCAGTGCTTTTGAGTAGCAAGTCTAATTCTACATTTTCTGAACAAGTGTCACCTTCTATTTCATTTTCTCTGAATGAAGCTAAAGTACACACATGGATTCAGGCAGGCTTACCCAAGCATGCTTGTAGAGCCAGTCACTGTAATCTGAAATGGAGATGGCATGAGTGTTGCCTCATCTCACAGGACTTAGGTCTTTCAGGGGCTGAGTGCCCTTGACTGTCACTCAAATGAGTGAGAATTGGGCGGCTTCACCTTGTGCATGCTCAGATTAAATGGGCTGAAAGATGAACTTCATGTCTGAGAACAATATCATAATCCTTATTATTAAGAAAAATTCTCAAACAGTTTGCAATACCTCAAATAGCACTACTTCATCTCCTGCTTCTCAGTTGCCTCATTCTAAGATGAAAACATTTCCTCTCTTTACCTTGTCTTTAATGTGTGCTTCCTGTTGATATTATATATTAATTCTGTAAATGCATTCTTGAACTTCAAAGAATGTTTTAGGCTGCAAAGTTAAAAACTGAAATGGATGTTTGAGTTAAAAGAGAACACATCTAGCCTACTTTAAATTTGTTTAAATAATGTTAATTTTATATTATTTGTATATATGGCTTAAGAATTAGTAGAGAATATATCATTGCATTTCAGGAGTTTGCTCTTGTTTCTGGTGTTAAATTGTGTTTTATTTGAGGAGATTTAAAACCCAAGTTCAATACAAAAAAACAAACCCATATATATTTGGATAGATTCTGTGTTACTTTTCATGTCTTCCCCAATGAAAAGGTGTAGGGTTTACGAACAGTTATTGTACCAAAATAAAATAAGCTGTGGAAATGCTGGAATTTTCCATGAGAAATTTGTCTATACTCAAGAGACTGTGAACCTCAATGAATAGAAAGCCTGTTGTATTTAGAAAAGGGTTCTGCTCTGTTAAGATTTGTCTCCCTTAAAAATATTTCATAAGAAAGTGTGATGTCAGTAGATTTCAGTAATGTTTTGCATTTGCAATTTCTTGTAATGCAGAAGGTTTAGCAGGTTTTGCTCTGCCATCTAACCAAAATACAAAATTGTTGTGTAAAGTCTGAACTCAGTAGGATGATGATACAGATGTTGGAAGATCTGGAATCTGCCTGTTCTGTAGAGCATCACCCGTCTGCCACTGGTTTAACCATGTTTTCCCACAAAATAACTTCCCTTTAAACTTCAGTGTATCTTTAGGATTTCCTTACACATTTGTATTCCCATTTTGAGTGTTTTAATACTTACATATTCTTGGCAAAAAAATATCAATGTGAATAGCACAATGCTTATTCTTGACAGTGAACTGATTTTCAGTGCTGTGTTTTCGAAAGTGCTTAATTGATATGATGAATGCTTAGCAGCTCAAAATATCTCATGTGTAAGTTCTTGAGAGAAAGTATCAATTTGAGAATGAAGAGTGAAGAGAACTGACAGTAAGTCCGGGAGAATTAAAGCAAAGCCTGTTGTATCTCAGACATGCCAACACTTTCCAGTTATGCTTGTTTTTGCTTCCTTTGGTCCAATGAATCACTTGCATGGCACAGAGTAGAAATGATGGAGTTGATTACAATCCAAGTGTAGTCTGAAAAGCAATGACTCGGTTGCACATCTTTTTAGAGATACTCCAGTTACACTTCTTGATCTGAATCAAGCAAATCAGGGCTTTGAATGTGAGTGCACAGAGTTGCTTCTTTGGCTATATGGAGGTACTTTCTGGAAAAAAAAAAAGAAAAAATAATGTTTTAACTGTTACATTTTGGATTAAGGTTTCACTCTGGAAAAGTTGGAGGAACATTTTTGGTGTAAAACCATTTGTTGCAAATTCCTGGCCAGCACTTATTAAAAGATATGCTTTCAGGGCATCTGAGGTGTCTCAGACATCTTTCTATCTGTCCTTGCACTCTAATTCTCTACCTGCTATACAGCATAGTTGATTCCCTCTTCATGCATTGCTGGTCAATAAGGAAAACAAATGTAAAGGGAAAATACAATTTTTCCTGTGAAAGCATTGCTCGAACTTTGTCACTTTACTTCTGAATTATCTTTTTTGTAAGTTTCTGATTATGGCAATCAATGTTTGAGGTTACATCACCCCTCCCCAAACACTGACAGCTATATGCAGAGTCATTAAGCTTGGAGGAAAATATTCATCAATGCATATGTTTTTGTGATTCAAGAAACAGCTATATTTATTTTTCTGATATGCAGTTTAATTCTCATCTCCAAATATTAAGGTAGAGTGCTGCAGATTTCAGTTTTACTAGCAGTATTACCAGATGTACTGAAAATATTCCCATTAAAAAGCAGTGCAGAACTGATTAATTTGTAGTATTAGAATTGTAATATATCTGGCTCTGTCTTTCTGAGGGGGGAAAATCTGGTATAAAAAAAGTATATAACCTTGTATGTTTTCTAGCTTAAAAACTATTAGCATTCTTGGAGCTTGGTTAGCTCTAATTTATGTTTTAGCTCAGAATTAAATTCTACAGCATTATGTGGAGCTTTTGGAATGTTTTTTCTTGTTCTGCAAGCCACATTAGTGTCCCTAATGATTGCTTATCAAATTCATTGCACTCTAGAAGTTGAGTCTTAAATCCAGCTTTTATTATAAGCAACACATGACATGTAAGGAGAATTATTTTTAGAAACATAAATAATTTAAAGTACTGAGCAAGATTCTATAAATATGTAGTAAGGATGATAATAAGGATATCCTTATACATTTTTGTACTGAAAAGGAGAATATAGTCTTGAATGTGTGCTTGTCAGTGTGAGCTGTAGGTATTACCTGTGATGCCCTTTATCCAAATTATTGTTGTCAAAACCACACATGATGTTACCCAAGAACTGATGAGCACTGTTGTGAGAGGCTCTTGAACTCTCTGCCGAGGTGCTGCATTTTATTCCCAGAGTATTCCCCTGCCTGATTTTCAGAGCTGCCTAAATTAGGAAGGGAATCTTCCAGGATATTTGTAGCCAGCAGGAAGAGTGTGGGCTCCTGCAGAGGGTGGTCAGGGCAGGAGGCTGGTGGGAGGGTAATGTCTTGCCTTTGTGATCAACTGCTCTCCCTCTTCTCTCTGCTGACTGTGGAGTAGGGCATCCCAGAGGGACCAGCCTCCCAGCTGGTTGCCCTGTTTCCCCATTGCTCAGCCAAGTGAAGAAAGGGAAGGATGGTTTCCTCATCTCTTTTTAAAAGTCCTTCTATATCTTTGTTCTGCTGCAGAGGTTCCTTTAGGACACTGGGTTACCTCAGGATGAGGACATGTGAGGAGCTGGAGCAGTTCTTTTGTTAGAACAGTGTGAGCACATCACTGAGGTTGCCAAGCAAAGATGACAAGAGGTTTGAAAGTAGGCTTCTTGTAAAAATGCTTGGTCAAATTCAGACTCGTCATTCACTGAATTAAAATTTTAATTAGAGGCAGCTCCACGTTCAGGGGCAGATCATAGCTAGAGCCATCTGCACATGACCATGTCCCTGGCTGAGGGGATGGCTCTGCAGATACCAGGTGTGCACCCCATCAGTGTTTCACATCCCACTTCTGGATTTGTGAGTGGACCCTTGGGCACAAAAAGGAATGGTAGCTTTCAGAAGTGACACTGAGGTCTCTATCCCCTGTCTCTTTGCTGAGGAGGTTGTTAGAGGCCTTTTGATGAGGTACTCTATGGAAGGAATCATTCAGGATTAGAGTCAAGGGCTCTGAGGGGGAATATATTCTGTGCTCTTCAGGGCAGTTCTGTGTTCTTTCAAGGCTTTCTAACACACTGCTGTGTAGTGTTTAAAAGGGTCTACAGCTGTTCTGCACCTTTTTTTTTTTAATTTTTTTTTTTTTTACTGGACAAGCTGGCTATGCAGTTGCTTTGTGAAAATTAACTCCTTCTAAACAGACTTAAATAGTCATCTTGATTTTATTCAGCTGTTTGAAAAGACATTAACTTGGAGCCCTTTGAAGGAAAAAAGGACATATGCCAGAGTGGCAGAATGCATTCCTTCTCACTTCTGCATCTGCTGAAATTGATTGCACACTTCATCTGCTCCTGCAGGATGCACTTTGCACCATCACCATAGTGCTTTGCTGCGCCACGTTCAAAATGGAACTGTTTGATGCCAGATAGTTGCCAGATTGCAAAGAATGCCCAGGAGCACAGCCTGACCTACAGAAGATATGTCAGGCCTGGAAAAGAAAAAGGAATTGGTAAATAACCTCTAAATGAAGAGGTGATTTCTTTGAAAAGTAGTGATTGGAACTGGCACACGCAAGTATGAAGATCCCCTTTCCTCCTGAAGAGAATACTTCAGACAAAAATAAATAAGATTAATAGATAATAAATATTTCTTAGAAATGTATTCTCATTATAAATAGGTGTATAATGTTTCTGTCTATAGTCATATCATGGCTGGAAGATGAGAGGGTACAGGAAAAGACAAAATAGTCATTAGGATCTGCTGGAATCATAGGCCTGCTTCATTGTGGCAAGCATTCTGGAGATGTAAAGAGATGGTGATTCAGATTTAAAACTCAGTGGAAAGAATTCAATATACTTGGATCTGCTTTGACCCTGCCAGTTTTTCCATCCTGGGATATGTATTCTGAAATTTAAATCATGGCTTAGGTGGCAGCATGAGAATTTATACGTGTTTTATTTTTGAGTGTGACTGAACAAATCAGGCAAAATGCTGAAAATGTCTCTTAGCACATTAGACGCAGTGGTAGGTATAGAGGATAAAACAATTTAGTTTGTGTTTCAGTCAAGAAAGAGAACATGTAGTCTGCTATTTTCTAATAATTGGAATTTTGAGCTAGAATTCTTTCAACAGACAGTTCTGCAAGCAAGGCTATGGATTGGTCCTGATTTAAGAGAGGATGACACGAAAGATGAGAATAAAGGGATAGGAAAAAGGTGTGGTGAAGGAGCAAGAGAAAACAGATAATCAGATTTGATCTCTCATGCATAGTGTATTGTTGACAGATGCCTCCTAGGGATGTAAAATTTATCCTATATGAATTTGTATAGATATATAGCATATAGAGCAGCTCTGTGTGTGTATCTATATAGGATATATAGATAGAGATATATGTATACATATGTGTGTGTGTGTAGAAGAAATGGATGGTAGCAGCAGAGCATCAGTCAAATGAGAACTTCTGCCAATGCTGTGTGACTGACCCAGCTACAAACTCTAGAATTTTACTTTTAACTTCTTTTACCAATCAGTGCACTAATTTAGGTGGATATATGATCACCACTAGTGGATATATGATTACTACTAGTAATGCCAAGGATTTCATCCTGTTTGCTTTCTTACTGCTGAGAAACCAGCCAAGTTATGCCACCTACCAGCATAACTGGTCTTAGTACAGAGCTTTTTGTCTTGAAGGATGTGAATACAGGGAGTTTTGTATATAGAGGAATAAAGCTTGTCTTAGGGTGTGAAGGATGTGAGACCTATGATAAGAAAAGGGAGAGATATTTGAACTGCAGGAGTTTTGCTGTAGGATTGTCAGTATGAATGGAATAGTAGTCCCATTCATAAAGCAGCAGAACTGTCATAGCTGCATTTACACCTCCAGTTACAGATGTGGAGCAGTCTCTGCAATGGATGCAGCCAGCAGGGTGATGCTGGGCACTGTTGCTCTGTACCCCTATTGTAGGTTACATGATGTGCATATGAATACATATGTGTGTTTAAAAGCAATCCTGTGCTAATCGGTAGAAAAATAATTTGCATCCTGTAAGCACAAATGTATTTTCCCTCAGTTTCAGAAAATGAGTTAGGATAGAAAAGTAAATTTAAAATACAAAATTACTGTATTCATTTCACCCTAAGAAACAGTGACAGTGATTAAACACAAAAGAAATAAAATTGCATCACACCAGTGGTCCATCTGTCCTGGCACTGGGAATGGGAAATGCTGCGAAAGAGCATGTGCTGGGCCACTTTCAGGTTCTGTTCCACTCACACCCATAACATCCCCCAAACATGATTGTGGGATTGGAGATGCCAGAAGGCACTGTGTGCCTTTTATAAAGTACCTGTTTATGAACTTGTTGTCTGTGACTTCAGTCCCTTTCAGAGATACCTTCTGATACTGTTTGCCTGTGCAGCCTCCTGTGGCAACGTGGTGCAGAGATTCACAACTTGTGTGACATAGTGCTTTCTTTGATCTGTTCTAAATTGGTCTTCTAATTTCTTCAAGTACTATCCTATTTTACTAATGTGGAATTAGGAGAATAACAGGTTTGCATTAATTCTGTCTATGGCTCACATGATACTGTAAACCTCTATCATATTCCCCCATCCTCACCCCATCCTCTCTTCAAATTGGAGAGCCTTTTGAGTTTAGAGAGGACGATTTATTGTTAGGTAACCCACAGGGAGGCAAAGTAACCTGCTGGGTCATCAGCAATGCCAGAGCTATCTGCCAAGCCAGACAAATTTGACTTGGAACAGCATTAGGAAATAGATTTTTTTTGCCTCTCTGAAGCTAGCTGTGCTCTTGTAGTTGTGAATGCTAAATGAAGACTGATGATTGTAAGTTTGAAGGAGCTGTGATAATTTCTTGGACTGGGGTTAGGTGATTGGTGTTGTCTCAGAATCTGGCTCCTGAGGATCTGGTGGTTAAGGGACTCTTGTCTTCATTCATTTTTAAGATGTGCCATGAATTTTATTTCACAAGCTTTTGTGTAATTTTTCATGTGTGGATATTTTGAGATATTTTCCCAGTATTGCAGCCTGCTTCTTCAAGAGACTTTTTCCTTTTCTCTCTTAACTGTGCGATTGAATTTTTTTGTTTAGTAACAGGCTAAAATCCTGGTTCACCCACGACTGAAGTGTGAGACCTTTGACTTCTGGCCCACACAATGATCCATGCTATTAAAATTGACCTTCTTTATCAAAATAGAGACATTAGTGCTACAGGAGGTAATTTCAGCTGCTTGCTCTTTAAATTGCCTGTCACTGAAGATGTTCTTCATGTCATGACTCATTTTTTCTTAGTCCTTCTACCAAGAAGAGGCTTTTTCAATATCTTAGATTTTTGAGCCTATTTCTGTCTTTTTGAAATTCTAAAATATTTTCTTCTTCAGAATAGTTTCTGGAAACTAATCTAATTCCTAGATTTAAGGTTTGCAGTGTTTTAAATTGAAACTATTTTCAGGTTACCCTTTTCTATAGTTAACATCTTTTAGATAAAAATAAAAGTAGTGATAACCTTTTTTTTTCTGGTCTTTTTTTTCACTGAAACATCTCAGGTACTTCAACAGTTGATGCAATCACTAGATTAACAAAGAAACCCCAAACCTCTATATCATTTTTGATCTATTTATGTGAATACTCTATATATAAAACCACAGTGTTTAAAAGAAATGGTTCTTAGTGACTACTACATAGGAGATTATTGGGGCATGCAACCTTTCCAAAATTCAGGATAAAATGGAAAGTTCAAGCAGCAGGTAACCATGAGTGTTAGGGAGATGATTGTCCTAAGTGCTTATAAAAGAAATGACAGCACAGTGGGGGAAAGCTTTGCTGTCATTAAGGGTGCACATTTTAAGATGTGTATGTCCAACGTTAGTGCCAAACTGTATCTCTCTTGAAGAGATACTGGCTTCTTTTCTGGTCTTCCTTGGCATCATGCAGACGTAGGAAGCAGTGGCATGGAGGTGCTTGCTGGTAAGAAGGGGAGTAAAGGAGGTGTAGGAGTGTGACAGGGAGAGGGAGGTAGGTAGGAGGGGGAGTTTGGAAGAAGGTGATGAAAGGCAGAAGCTGAGGCAGAGCATAATTTGGCCCCTTTGTATTCCTGTTTTCTGCATTTTTATTTTATTTTATCTCTGTAATTATACACTGTTTGTTGGCAATGTAAAGTAGTCTGGGAGCGAAGCAAGGCTGTGCTGGCAATGAGGTGGTTTGCTGGACAGCCCTGGTTTGCCTGTTACTGGGTTGTAAATTATGTATGTACAAAGCAAGTGGTGATGCCTTGCTTTGACAGGGGTTTTCTGCATGGCTCTGGACAAACATCCTTCAGACTGAACCCTTCACCTTTGCTTTAGTGACAGTTCCTTGTTCTTCAGGTACCATGAGGGATCAGAACATGGATCAGCTCTGAAGAGCTTCAAGAGTTCCAGAATTGTCCAGACTGCAACACAAATCAGGACACATCTGAAATGTGTTAAGATGAAAAAGACACTGTATTTCTGCATTGTATGTGTCTGTCAGGTTTCAGACTGGGCACCCAAACTAAACAAATACTTTAGGATTGAGGGAAGTGCTAACTTTCCCAAGGAGCAGTATGTGGAAGACTCATTATTTGTGTTGTGTGAATTGAGAGAGCATCATGGAAATGTTATGAGTGCAGGAATAATTTGTATATTTGCTCCAGGGCAAGACCACATATACAGTAACTAGAATTTGAGGGCAAAACTTGAAGTAAGCTATTAAATAAAAATATTTAATAAAGTTCATTCATGAAATCATAACAGGTGTCCTGTACAAAATATGTGTGCTTATTTTTAATAGCATGAAGTAATGCCAGGGCTGTATATAATACACATTTTATTTTTCAGTTTTTCTCTTTCAAGATAGCATTTATGGACAGTACATAGAGAGTTGGATGGAAATGTGGTTGAGATTACAAGAGAATTTACTTGGGAAATTATTTTCTGTGTAGTATAAAACAGTTTGACTGTATGAATGGGCATATTAAAAACCAGGATTAGACACAGTAGTACCTTTGTGCAGGGAAATGTGTAGCCTGTGCTTCTTGTGTGCTTGTCCTCCCTTTCTTATTAATTTTCCATCCTCTCAAATACTAAAATTAACTATTTTTATCCTGAATTTTAAGTAACAATTGTGTGAGCAGAATTGCATTGAGGAAACTGCTTTGTAGTAAGGGTATGAACATGATCCAAAAATACATGCTAATTTTAATAGGATTTCTGAAATTTCTGAAAAAAAAAAAAAAAAAAAAGAAGTAACTCCCTGAAGAAATACTGGTGTAAATTATTCATCATCAACAAAAAACAAACAAAAAAAAAAACAAAACAAAACAAAACAAAACAAAAAAAAAAACAAAACAAAAAAAAAAAAGTGAGATTTTATTGACATTTGCATTGCCATCACTACTGTCAGGAAAGCTCCTGGATAAGTAGCAAAATGAACCTTGCCCAGACTGCTTTCGACTCTGCCTGTGAAAACAGAAGTTTAGAGCTAGAAAATTCCTGTTTCACCTTTCTGCCTGACAAGAATCTTGCAAACACCTGCTGTCTGCTCTTCCTGCTTGTTAAAGTCCCTAGTTTAGCACTATGGTATGTTGAGTAGCAGTGTTTTCCCATGGATACTGGGAAGGTTCTGTGTGTGTGTGTGTGCGTGCGTGTGTGTGCAGCTTCCTTGTTAGGACACTAGATTAAATCTCTCTGTTGTCTGAAAGAGAGGACTGTAATCACCATCCCTCCATCACCAGCAGCATGAATTAACTGTCATATTGAATTTGTGCCCTTTGCAGTGCTTGTGTCACGTAATATTTTAAAATGCCTTGTTAAAAAAACACCAAAACACCTTCATTACATATCACAGCAGATGCTATTTGATAATTTCAATATTTGTATTAGGAAATATTAATATTGATGCAAGAAATATAATAAAAATATTTTTAACATTTAAGTTGCCATAAAAAATGACCTGAAATTATGATTTCAGAGATACTTTAGCTATGAAATGCTACTAATTTGTTGAGGTAGGGAGTATTACTCAGATTTCCTTAAAACATAGTGGTAAGAAACTTGTAGTGATATGAATAAATGGTTAATTTATAAGTATGTCTCTTCCTAGCTGCAGAAATAAAATACATGCTTCTAAGAGTTTTGCCCTGGAAAATGCAAGCAGTATCTGTTCACCATTACGTTCTCATTAAATTGCCCATATGGTCATTTAGACAGAGGAGTTCAAAGTGAATTGCAGAGATTGTAAAGGACAGGCCAAAAGTCCATGGTGTGGTCCAACTACAGATGGAGAGTGGCCCTGTAGATTGGCTCTGGGTGTAGTCCAGGTGCAGGTCATGTGCACAGAGCATGTCCAGCAGGATATGGTCATTCCAGCCTACCGCTGCTGCTTCACCAGTTTTCCTTGCAGCTATTGTAGTGTACTCCCTGCTTTTTTATGGTAGTAATAGGAGCCATGTGTGTAATAGAAATTTGGTGAAACTAAGGAAGAATGTCTTGCAACCTGCTTAAACCTTTTCCCATCAAGAAATGAAGCCAGTTCAGAAATGAAACACATGCTGTTTGTAAGCCAACTGTGAGAATTCTTCTCTAAAGCCAGAGATGGAGGCCCTGCTCAGGGCTGCAGAGTTGCTCTGCAGTTTGCTGTCTGCACTAGGGTGTCCTGCAGGCAAAGTAGCTATTGAGGGATAAAGGACTAAGTGCATTTTCAAATCAGATGACATTAGGGATCTAAGTGAGAAGTCCTGGAGAGGAAAAAAAGTGAGCAAATGTTAGTACTTGGGAGAAACATCATCAGAGATTCAAGTTGTGTCATTTTGTGAAACGAGAAATTAAGCTCCAGGAAAGGAGCTTAGTGTGGGTACTACTCAGCATATAATCCTTTGAGAACTTAACCCATTCTTAAGTCTCTAATTTCTTTTGAAGAAAGACTTAAATAGTTCATAGGAGTAGAAAAATTAAGAAATTTCTTACTCCATTGTCCCTTTCATACTAGCCGCAAGAAGGATAGAAAAGTACAGTAAGAATATTTTGAAAAGGGGTGAAACTTCAATTTGTGTAGACAAGAACCGGCTCTGTTTTTCTCAGCTGTTTTTTCCTTCCTCTGAGTAGATGCTCTGAAAATTGCTGCTGTATGTACGAGAAGCTATCTAATTCTGATTGATTAGTCCATTTGGCTAACTTAACAGATACGGTCATTCATTAAATTAACCATCCACATGAAAAGAAATTCAGCAATTCTTTTGATCGGAAGGAGGAGATGAAAGTTTCAGAGCTGTGGCTATTAAAGCAGATTGGTTCATGGAGTATGGAGATAGCTAATCCCCCCTGAAGTGAAAAGGAAGATCATGTATGAGCAGAGAGGAGGTTTCTGGGCAGGCATGAAGATAAAGGAGAATTAAAGTTTCCCATGTAGTGAGATACAGAAATCTGCCAGCTAAGTGGCTTTTTTGAGTTTATCTTGCTGTATGTTTTAGTTAGCTCATGGCTGATACTGAAAATCTTCCAGGACTGGAGTGTAATGCAAGATAATACAAGTTGTCCTTTGTACTCTTACTGACTGGCAGATAGAAACATCCATTCTGTTCCCTTTCATGCAGTTTTCCACTTTCTTGCTCTGTCTTATGACAATCAACCTGCCTTATCTTTTTGGTGTACAAGATGGGCTGTACTAAAAATGTCCTCTGATAGCCACTCCTTCCATTGCTATTATTTCTGTTAATACTTGTTAGAAGATTTACACCACTGGGGAAAATATTTAATTTTATGGGAAACTTCCTCATCTTCATGTGCCTGGTACCCTGACAGTGCCCATTCCTCTTACTGCAGCCCTCTCAAACATGATGTTGCAGGAAGCTTCCTTCTCACAGCTGCCCCATGCATCAGCATTAATTGTGCAGTTGATATGACATCTATCTCTTATCAGTGTATCCATTATTTCCCTGAACCTGTTCTTTTCTCTTGAAGGTCTCCATATGTCTGTTGATAATTTCCTGCTGGCATTCAACCCATCCAGACTTTTCTGCTGATTTCAACTAAAACCTTGTCTTCCTTTTCAGTAATGCATCTTCTCTCAGATCTCTCATTTGATGTTCTTGTCTGGCACCATATTTAATCTGAAATTTCAGGTGTACATAATGGAGACTTGTGGAGACAAATGAGTGTGAATAAATGATAAAAAATTTCTACAGTGTTCAAGGAGACACAGCAATGATATCAGATTATCATCAAGCCAGTCATTTCTTTTATTTATAACACTGATGCTGACAAAGATCCATTATGGTACTATGTTTATGAATGCCATTTATTTCTACCTTTCTTCGCTTTTTATTTCTTCCTATGGCCTCTAAAGAGAACCCTATAATCTCTTTTTCCTCTGTAACTGTTAGGTTTTTCAGTCTCTTAAATCTGGAGAGTTAATTTTTGTTCAAAGCTGATGATAGCCATAGTCCTTCTTTGTTTCAAAGTTTCTGTTAAATTTACAGGGGTAATTCCCAGGTCTTTCACCATTTCATATTCAAATGCAAACCTCTTCCATTTAAAAGAATATTTACTCACCTCTTTTTTTCTTTTGACTTGAAGTGCTTTGTAATCTCTTGTTTTTTCTTTCTGTTTCTTTAAATACTTGACCTGTTCTGTCCCCTTTTCTCTTGCCACCACATTTTTTAACCTCTTTTTCTTCCTGGAGCAGCCTCTTTCTGCTGGGGAATTGATCTATACCCAAATTTGATCTGTTTTCCTGGGTTCCTGATCCGAGCTTCATTTTGGTAAACCTCATGTGTAAGTGCTATAGTTGATTCAAGGTAGAATTTAAGTGCATGCATATGCATCGTCTTGGATAAGGATAATTTCCTTAGTTGGGGGCCTATTCTGTAACAAAATTCCCTCAGCTTCTGCCTCTTGGTACTGTTGTGACTGGGAAGGTTGGAAGAGCAAGGAGGAGCCAGAACATTTTTGTTCTGGCCCTTATGCTATTGAGTCTGTATGGGATAGGCTCATATGGACTTCAGATAATGCTTCAAAAATGCTGCTGCTGTAAACAAAATGACACTGCTTAATTTGTGTACACTGAAATAACAGAGCTCTGACAACAGAATTGCTATATTAGCATAGCAGCATTTTTCCTTGTAAAAGCAACAGATCACATGTGCTTTTTTTCCTGTGAAATGTTTTATTTTTAGGTCTTAACAAATGCAGGTTTTTGCCATGCTTTTTCAAAAAATTTGTACCAATGCCTCAGCAAATATTTCTGAAAATCTCATTCTGCAATATTGTCAATTATAGTGCTGGTGTTTGTTCTGTGTAATTTTCTCCATCCCTTGTGTTTTTAAGATTTTTTTTTTGCAATCTGTTTTATTGGGTTTTTTTTTAGATGCCAGTTTTATTTAATACTAAAACTACCACTTAAGCTGAAAAAGATGGTTTCTAGGATAGATTGGCAGGCAAGCTAAATTATTTGTTTCATTTCTACCATAGGAAAGTATTTATTTATTTATGTTGAAATGCATATTATCTTGATGCTTATTGTCTTATCTTGCTTAAATAATTTTAATAATTTTTCACAAGTATTTTAATCTAGATTTTTGTTTGTTTTAAAAGGAAAGCCTTCTATTAAAATTATACAGTTCTGTGCCTGTGCTGTTAGTGCAGACCAAACATGACACCCCCTAGGAGGTGGTATGTTTTGGCCTGAGATTTTAAGATTGTGTGTAATGGTTAGTTTGCAGCTTAGTTTTTAATAGCATTGGTAGCATTATTGGATCTGCAAGAGTGTTGTGCTTTTTATGATATTTTCAGTGAATCATAATAATAAAGTATAACATGGCCTCTTTTATGGGTTTTTCTACTGATAAAATATTCTCAGATATATCCTGCCATATAACTTAGGACAGGGTTTAAAAATATCTCTAAATTTCAGACACGTGGTCTGCTTGCAAGCTGTGGACTCAGCCCCCCTGGGCTGTGCAGGCAGGTCACCTCATGGTGTTCCCCTTCCAGATGGGCTCCTTTCAGGAACCAGGCATTTGTGACAGACCTTGGGAGGGGTGGGAATGCCAGCAGCTCCCCAGCTGTTTCCAGCCCTTTTGTCTAGAATGTAAGGACTGTGCAGGAAGACAAAATTGATGGACATGTTTGAGAATTGCTCTTTTGGCCTACTTTGAAAGTAAATACAATTTGAACAGCCTGAGTTTGTCCATCACTGGGGTGGTGGGTGGCAGAAGAGCAGCTGACTGACCATCAGCAACCCTGGAGCTGGATGCCGTGGGAAACTGTGCAATCCTGAGGAGAAACAGGATCCTTCCAAGGTGCAGGCAGAGCAGCCCAGACCAGGTCAGAGGGGTGCTTGGCCAGCTGCCCCGTCCCAGTATCCCAGGGCCAATGGTGGGGAGAAGTGGAAGATCTGAGCAAACATGTATGAGGCCTCCTGAGCCCTTTTCCAGGACTCCAGCACTTTGTGTCAGGTATGGTGTCTGTGCGTTTGGCAGCTCCCAGTTACATCCACTAACTTGTCCATTCCCAGCTTGAACCAGAACAAACCTCTAGCATTTATGCTTTCCTGCAATATGTTGAACATTGTAATCAGCAGCTGTGCCAGAAAAGGTTCTTTTAAATTAGTTTTAAGCTGGCTGACCTCTCTTGTTACCTTCTAATTCTTGTGTTGTACAAGGCAGAGAATGATCAATGTTTTTGTTTTCTCATGCCAGACACAATTTCCAGATTTTTGAGAACATAACATATGATCTTCCAGAACATTAAAACATTAACAGCAGTGTCTTTTAAAAAGCAGTAATTTTGTTAGGCCCACATGAAAAGAACCTGTGCTTCTCCTTGTCATCCCTCCAAATACAACTGTAAAGTCTGCCCAAGTTAAGCCATTCTGTTTGATCTCAGTCTTTGTACTATATATTTACTTTACTATCTTACATTTTATAATCTCTTGCATCTTTCTTGGCACGAAAACCTTTGTGTCCCTCCGATAAGGAGGACAAAATTTGTTTAACTGAGTCCCCCTGAAATAACGAAGAGTAGAAGTAGAGCCCTAAGCTGTAAAGGAATCTTTATTAAAGTTTTGGAAGCATAAACTTTTGCTGAAAAAGTGTAGTGAATGCCAGGAAACTAAATAACTAACTTCAGCAAGTGAAACTGAGTATATCTTAAAAGAACATCTGTCTAAATTACTGAATCTGGAAAATGCATACAAGACCTTATAGAACGTCTTTGAACTTCCGCCTGGGCATGACTATCCTAAATATTTAATATTCACTTGTAAGAGGAATCAGAGTATTGCAATCAGAAATTCAACAGCATCTTTTTTAAGTGCTCCTCAACAATGGGTCATATGCAGGCAGCTGTACAAAGCATCAATATAGATATTGGGCCTGACCAGAATTAAAGGGGCTCATGCTGGTTTTGCAGTGGCCAAGGGAGTCACTCACTCTTTCTTTCACCCATATTGAGAGCTGCTCATTCCCTCCTTTGCATCAGCTCTGGAGCTTGTTGTACCCCTTCTCAAGGGATTTCAGTTACCTAATGCAGCAAAAACAGTTTTTTGTTGAACCCTCCCAAGTGTACCTTGATGAGTGCCAGTGCTGACACCACGAGTATTTTGATGAGCGTTAGCTCTGACACTGAGAGTGTTTTGAGGAGTGTTTGTGCTGACACGAGGTAGGTTCAGTGCTTGTTCCTGAGGGGACACTGAGACCTCCTGCCTTCAGCAGCTGTGAATTCACTGAGTCAGAGGAAACCCCACCTCCATGGACAATTGTCCCACAGATGCTCACATTCAAAAATGTGTTAGCATCCCTCATTTTGTTGCCTCTGTCCCTTACACTTAGCTACAAAGTATTTTTTTTTAACATCCAAGTTCCATTGGCTCATTGACAATCCTTATACCTTTGAGGTTCTGCCAGTATCTTCTATAGCCTAATTAATTGCTTTTGTGTCTCCATGTGTAGACTGTGGTCCATTCACATTCCCTCACAACTCAGTTTTATGCTAGACTTCAGAAGCCTCTCTGTGTTTCCAGGTAATGGAACTTTGTAAGCAAAGCTGTCCAGTCCCTGTCTGCAGTATTTGAAAAGAGGTCTCCTTTGGGTAGTGATATTAGTCATACCTCAGCTTGACTGGAAGTACATCTTCTTTGATGTATTCTGGGATGACAGTTGTGTTTTCCAGGAAGGCATTCTATTGATCTGCCAAATCATTTTGCCAGAAACTAGTGTGGTCATGTCTCTCTTCCTTATAAACCACGCCCTCCAAAAAAATGTAATAGAAATTCCCTCCAGCCCTTAAGTGCATAAATTTGCTATTTGTACAACTGAATTTGAGCCTATTTCCAATATCAAGTCCTGAACGTCATCCAGTCTTTTCTATGGGAGTTATTTCAATCTTTTTTGTTCTCCATGTTTTCCAATATAATGTTATTGGCATATTTCATTGGAATGCTTCTGGGTTTTGTGCCTGGGTAATTAATGCAGATACCAAGCTGGCAGTTTTTAGGGATGATATTAGAGGACCCATACTTCCAACTTTGTCCTGCTTGGGGCTCACTCAGGGGCAGTCACCAATGTCTCTGTGAGCAAAAACATCCATGGTCCTGCTGCCTGTTTGGCCAGGGCAAAGCTCTGGAAAGCTGAGCAGCCACTGCCCTGGGTGCTGCTCTGCTGCTCCTGCCCTCCCTCATCAGGTCAGTTCATGTCTAAGCTCAGGTGTTTTGATGTTTGAAGGAGAAATACTAAATCCTTTCTTCTTCTGCTGAGCAGGTGCGTGCTCACTGCCTCCTGCCCCAGTGGCCAACCTGCCTCTTGTCAGATTTTCTTTTCCAATTCATCTTCTTTTCCAGCTTAATTGTCACTGAGGTAGAACAATAGCAAGACTTTTTACTTATTTAATCTCAGTAAAATTTTGTAGTCTTTGAACATGTTTAGTGAAATTTATGATGTAGATAATGTGGTCTCTTCCAATCTTACCAATTCTGTGATTCTGAGGTTCGCCTGATTAGAAAATAACTATGAGGAAGATAATTTGACTGATTTAGCATTTGAGTGGCTTACTAAATACAGCCTGCATTTAATTTGTATGTGTTTCCCTCAGGTCTGATTGTTTTTTCTCCTTGGTGTTCCAAGTCCTTGTGTACTTGGAGGCTGGGATTGCTATTGCCCAGAGCCTTTTCCTCTGGCATTGCTAAAGCTGCAGGGCTCCCAGGGAGAGTGTGGAGTTGTGCTGTGAGCCTGCCTGGGCTGCAGCTCCTGGGGCCCATGGCTTTGCCTGCCTGTGCAGTGTGGAGCTGAGCTCACCACGTTGATCTTACCAGGGCATGCCTTTGTTATGCCATTGCGTCCTTTGAAGCCTGCCAACACAGCTGCCACTTCCCCTCAGATTCTATCTTGTTTCCCACCCTTCTGCTTTTTTGCTTTCTTTAAAGTTCACCTAATTTCTATGCTGTTTGCTTTTAGCAGCAAATAGAAAAGTCTCTTGAATTACAATCAATGTCAGTGGTTGGTTTTGGACCTTCCATGAAAAAGTCCCCTCAGATTTCCTTGTCCCACCTTCTGTTAAAAATCAGTGTATCCCATGCACTATGTACCTCCATTGGAGATGGTTGCTTCAGTGATTTTTATGAACATTTTAGGAAAAGTATCCTGCAGGTTTTGCCCTTTTCAAATGTAAATGTTGAATTGGTGCTTGCTGAGAGGGAGTATAAGAACACACGCGTGAGGCTTACGGTTCTTTTCTTCTTCTTGCAGTGACCTGTTGTCTTCTGAATATCTTGAGAGGCATATCGAGCAAGGTGGGAAGACAGTGGAAGTTAAAGTAAGAATTTCCTTTATATGCTTTTCTTTTTTAATTTGCTTGGCTTTTGATGTTCATGAAAACTCACATATTTTTGTGAAAGGAAAGATAACTGATTTTTCAAATGATTTGTTTTACTATTCCGTGGCAAACATGTTTCATATTTTCTAACTTCCAGCTTTAAACAAGACAAATACTCTCCATTGTCGAATTTATTTTTATAAATATTATATATAAACATTAATGTTTATATTGAAATGGTGCACATGAAAAATGTATTCATAGTAGTTCTTTTTGCTAGTAAGTATACTTTATTTTTGATATTTATTGAAGAAAATATTTTTGTTTTAGTAGATAGGATTTTCTCATTGTACTGAACCCCAAGTTTGTTGGTTTGCTATGAGCTTCTTTGTATATTTGAGAATAGCAATATTTACTGTATAATATTTGGAAATATCTAGTCACCAGTTGTGTGTTTCTTTCTCTGTGTATTTGTTGGCACGGTCACTACAAGAGGAGATATGTTGCTGTTTTCTTGTGTGAAATGTCCCACAGACTTTGCAGAAGTGTTCTGTTGTTTGCAAGCAACATGGGAGGTTTTTCTTGAGGACCCTCTATTTGTTAGGACTTACTTTGTAGATGTCAGCTATAATTTTTTTTATCAATTGCTGTAGATTACATAAAGTGTTCAGAAATGTATTATATATATGGCACAAAATGGAAACTCTAAATTTGCCTATCAGGTAAATACTAGCTAAAATTTTGTTCAAAGTTTACATTTTATTAAAAGAAATCCCCAAATTGTTTTACTAAATCTGAGAGATCGTCTAAATGTTTTGAAACAAATGTATTAATCTCTGCAGTGCGAAAGTGGAAATGGGAAAGGGCAAAGGCGCCCTTTATCCACTGGATAGCTGAAGATGCAAGTTTCCTTTGGTTTATTCCCTTCTGTCATTTGCAAATAGGAAGTCTGCTCTTCCACTATTATCAAGATAATAGTCTGCATACATTATCAGACTGAGGCAAACACATACGTGTTCCATTAAATTGTAAAGACTAATTTTTCAGTCAGCTCTGCTCTGCAGTCAAGAAGTCTTGCTTGAATGAGGTTCAGAATATGAGTCAAAGCAGAAATAAAGATAATAGCTGATATTAATAAGAACAAAACAGCCCATTTGTCTGCATTAAGATATATATGCAAGTTAGCTAAGTTAATCCATCCAAACCCTGTCTGAATTGTTCCTGATGAGCAAGCCTTAATCAAGCAAGGAAATATTTGAAATCAGCAACTCTTCATATCTAAGTAGTGTTTAACTGAATGGAAAAGTGATGGGAAGGTCAGGCCTTTCAGAGGAAGGGTCCGAATATGTTCTGGGCAAAACAGCTGCCAGCCTCAAGGGTCACAGAGATTATTTCCCCTTCATTTAGATGCTGGGCCAGGGTCAGGGTATAGCTTCAGGGATGGCTATCACTGCCTTGCTCAGTATTCTCAAATCTGCTTAAAGTAGAGAACTGTCATTGCTGCATTGAGCTTGATGCTTGAGGTGAGCTGAATTGGGTGTGAAAGGGGCTGCCAAGACTGTACTACAAAGGAGAGGGCTTGCTGTTCAAGTGGTGAGTTTCCCTCCCCATGCTGCCCTGGACCTTGCATACCCATAGGCAGGGGTGCAGGTGTGCCAGGCCATATAAATGGGCTCTTCTGCCCCTACTATTCCACTGCTCCAGGAGTTCTGCAGGCAGCAGTCATATGGAAGTATGCTAGGAAAGGGGATGTAAGGTTTTTGCTTGTTTTGTTGCATCAGAGTGTGTGGGATTGGCAGGGAGGGAAGCAGCTGCTGTGACAAAATGTCAGAAGAGCCTGGTGGCCACAGTCATGAGAACATTTTCGTGGAAGTTCAGACACCAAAAGATTTTTGGAAAAGTTCAGGCTACCGAGTTCAGGCTACACTTTAATTCCAGACACTGAATGAGGCTGATTTCAGTACTCAATAGCTGTTCAAAAATAAATCTGGTGCCCTCTGACCAGTCATCATTTTCAGAGTGAGTAAGATCATTTGAGAGTTTTGTTCGTCTGTTGAAAAATTTCTGAAAAGGCTGGCAGCATCTGTTTGCATTTGAGAAACTGAGCTTTGGTTTTGCATTAAGTGTTTTGAAAATCTTATTGTAACTAAATGAAATTTCCACAATGGTGATGTATTACCTTCAATTACTGTGGGAATTGTTTACCATAACTGGAAACATAATTATTACACTAGATTTTAGGGATTGTGTAGATTGCTTTGATACTTATTTAAAAATAGCTGGTAATAGAGTGCAACTTATGAATAAATCACTAACTACGCACTCCGCTATGCAGCATATTCCTAAGCAGAAACTGAAGAGGTATTTCAGAAAGGAGACAGGTTTCTATCAGTTGCTTCAACATGCTGCTCTTCACCCACCTCTGTGCAATTTATCTTGGGCTGTAGGCAGAGACAGAGGCGGCCTGGCAATATCTCTCTTGCTGCTTTGGTGGGAGAAACGGTGGCAGAAAGAAAATGTCCATCTGCCATCCACTGCCAGCGGCAGGCTTTGAGCAAGCCTGTTTATACTGCGAAATGGCCTCCTCTGTTCTTGGCCTTCTTACTGGAGAGGTGTATTTTACAATAGGTGCATCTTCCCCCTTGCATTTCTCTGTGCAAGAAGACTGCACAGACACGCAAATCATGGGTGCTGCTGTTGTGCCATCAGCAATATGGGAGAAGAGAGGAGCTCTGAGCCGCTGTGTGAAGGCAGCTGTGCGTACATGCAGCAGTTTGGGAATGTGTCTGGAAAGCGGATCCTGCCTTGGCTCAGATGTGATGTGATAACTACTTCTGCCACTCCTCCCCCTCTCCTTCCCTCCCAGTAAAACTTCCTGTGCTGTAAAATACATATGGATCTTCTGCCATTACTGAGGATGCTTCAGAGAGGAGAGGGGGGCAGGGGAATGGAGGAATGTTTATACTGCCATAAAAAATACCACTTTTTAGTAGCAAAGGGATTTTTACTGCAAGAAGGCTCCTCAGTTTAACATACCTTTTTATCATAAGAAGTTACATTACATTTGATTTCTGCATAACTATTAATACATTAGACCATTGTGAAGACCAATATTTTGCAGGGTGCCAGCATTTAGCTGCAGCAGAGGAGAGGTTTCTTGTTAATTTGGCACAGCTGGGCAGCACCTAAGACATTCTTATTAAACTAGCAGCAGTGTGTAATGCCTAAGAAAAACAAAAGGAGGTAGATGTTTGAGTTATTTCAGTGTTTCACCCCACACCCTCCTTTGCTGTACGTCATGTCTCTACTAGGAAGGCAGCTATGTTGGCCTAAATTCCCTCTGGTAGCAAAGAGAATAATCAATTAATAAGAAAGAGAAAAACCCTTCTTGGCATTGCCTCTTCCTGATTGTGTCATTCCAGATCATCCTATGCTCATAGCACATCAATACTCTACCTGTGTATACCTAATGCTGTTGCAATATATCTCTGTGTCCTTTTATCTCTCTTTCTCCCTCTTTTTTGGTTGTCATTCTGTCATTGATGCCGTCAGTGAGATGAAAGGCAAAAACCAGCTATAGTGCTGAGTAATTCACATTGGTGGATTTTTCACCCTCAGAAGGAGCAACTGATATCTATCTATTCAGTGGTATTTTCTCAATAAATGTTTCAGTTTCCCTCTTCAGAGTGTGTAGAAATAAATGTTTTGGCTTGTATTCCCCCAAAACATTGAACACTTCTATGGGTTCTTAGGAAATTGCTTTCTGAAAAAAAAAATTAAGCCGTGAAAAGAATTCAATCAGAAAGCTTGCACAGTTAGAGATGTGGTCGATAAATACCAGAAAATTTTGATGACATATTTAAATATGACCAGAAGGAGCTATATTTCATAGGCAGTCTTTAAAGTCTGAAATTATTTAGTGTGGTGGTGTAAACACAGTGTTATGGGCACAGTGTTATGGGGGTGTGGTATGGGCACAAAATTACAGCGAGAGTGCTTACAGCATTAACTGCTGCTTTTTGCTTCAGCCTCGCAGCATGTCCATATGATAGCATCACACAACACGAGTGGAGACATGCCAGATGCTAGGTACAGTTTTTCTCTGTTGCAGCATTCACAGAAGAGCTTTGGCCAGGCTTGTCCCATGGGTCAGGACTGCCGTGTGTCCGTGTGTCCCAAGCTGTGCTGAGCCATACTGCTCGACCCCGCAGTGCCCACCGGGCTCTCCTCAGAGCACCCACAGCCCTCCTGCCCAGCTGGGGTGTCCCAGCACGGCCTCCTGCTCTGTGGGAGTCCAGCAAAGGGGCCATCATTGTAGTTCGGCACTTTGGGGTTTGTGGCACATTGGGGTTTGTGGCAAATGCGTTTTAATGCTGCACAGCAAAGCAGAGTTGTTAGCTTGCAAAAATAGCCATTATGCTGTGTGCATTGTTTGACTAGTAGCATGTGCAAGATGACTGTTACTGCAGCTTACAGCTATTTAAATGCTTCTGCACAAGGGGGTAAAATTACTGTTCTTCATTGCCTTGCTGGGTGTGCCATGTGTGTGCCACCAGCTGAAAGCCTTGGCTAGTGTGTGCCCTGATGTGCATTTGAAGGGTTCTTTAAATGCCCTTTTAAAGGAAAAGTGATATGTAAGGGAGAAAAATATTAAAATCTTGAAAGACCAGAGGAGTCTGTGTACCTTGATATGGTAGATATTGCTTTTTCTGTTAAACTTTCTCCTTCAAACCTGGTCTGCTCGAACAATTAAGGCACAGTCCCTTGACTGAGGGCAATGTGTCTGTGCACACCTGTGCCTGTGTTTGATGAGACCTTATCCCAAGTAGCATTCCAACATTTCATTATTATCTCCACAGGTACAAACTGATCATAAGTCTACAAAAATCAGGAGTGCAGCCATATCAAAGACTTAACCAGTGAGCAGGTCATTTTAACAATTGACTGCTATGTTTCCAGTCTTACAGCAAGGTGCTTCTAACCATCATCTTCCAGTTAGGGCACTCACTGTCTGAGAAGAATCTCTTGCTATTCTTCAAGTTTTGGTAACTCACATTTTTGTAACCAAAGAAGAAAGTGTTTCAGTTGCCAGGGAAGCCTGTATGCTAAACAAGCTTTTCTGTACGGGATTACATTTTCTCCTGAAAAGCAGAGTGCCAGTTGGGCAGGCAGAGGATGAGATGGGAGTGCAGGAAGGAGCCTGGGGCTAGTGGGGAGCTCTGTGTGCATGTACCTGAAACTTGCACAACCTGCTGATGAAAACTGAAAAAGAACAAATCATAAATAATGCAGGAATTATATATGCCTGTTTCTGGCAGAGTTTTTTGGCTGTGTCCAGAGACTAGAGAAGCTGTTATTATTAGAAAAATCACTCTCTATCTTGTTTGAGAGAAGACTTTGAATAAGGGTTCTTGTAAAGTTGTCAGATTTTCTCTCTCTTATGCCCTCAATGGAGCTCTGTTGGCCTCATGGCAAATTGCTAACAAATCTAGGCCATAATCTACTTCTTAGTGATAGCAGTAAACTAACTGAAGAAGAGCTGACAGGGAGTCTGTGAGTCTGACACAGTTTAGCAGGGGATTCCTGCAAGGCTGATTTTCAGTGTGCTCTCATCAAATGTTTTCATTAATCACTTCTGTAAAAAAAAAGATATGTGTATATTATTGAAATTTGCCAACAGTGCAAAACTGAGAAGCATTACAGTGTACAGAAGGATCAGCTGGAGAACTGACTACCTTTTGACCAATGAAGTAAATAAAAACCAAATAGGACAAATGGCAACTTCTTACACTTAGGGACTAATTTTTTTTAGTGTTTGTACTGTACAATGAAAATTCATAAATTGAAAGTTCCACAAGAAGGGGAAGATT
This sequence comes from Phylloscopus collybita, assembly GCA_027886175.1. Classification (NCBI taxonomy): domain Eukaryota; kingdom Metazoa; phylum Chordata; class Aves; order Passeriformes; family Phylloscopidae; genus Phylloscopus; species Phylloscopus collybita. The sequence continues at coordinate 20,405,912 of JAJNNQ010000002.1, forward strand.
AGAGTGTAGTAGTGGAATGGAATGGCAGGGTGGAAGCAAACTGTGGTCCCAGATTATACTGGTCAAATTACTTCTCCTAGGTTTTGACTGGAATTAACATTACTGTATGTGTCTTGATGAAGAGTTGACAAAATTTTTTAATTTCTGTGTGTTTCCAGTTACTCTGAACATTTTTTTTTCAGTAGTGTCATGCCGTCACACTCAGTTGATAGTCATTGAGAAATATCTCACTTTCCTGTTGTAGCATTGTTTGAATTCTGGAAGGAAGCCCTTTGGGACTTAGAAAATGTAGTATCCTCTGTGGGATACCAGGGCAAGATAATCAGCCCTCATATATCGAGTGCATTTGCCTGACCTAATGATCCTGCAGGCTGGCACTTTTAATATACATTTACAGTAGCAATTTTTTTATATCTGATAAAAAATGTTATTTTTTACTGTTATTACTAACTTACTTTTTACATACATCCTGCTACCGAGGAGAAGAAAATTAAAAGTAGCAGCTTTCCATATTAGGAGTCATTCCCGGGTCATGATTTTGAATATACTACACTAGAACAAATCCCAGATCATGATTCACGTAGGATTTTGCAGGTTTAATTATCTTGTCTCCCTTTTCTTTGTGACATAAAAAGAATAATCCTGTGGGTTTAACTCGTTCTGCAGGGGAAAATGTCAGAAAGTGGAAGTCTTCCAGAGCTTAAAAAGTACATTTCACCATGGATGTGGACCCCAGTGGGTGGTTCTGCTGAAGTGACAAGTCAGGCAACTGTGTGACCATCAGGAGTCACCTCTTGAGTACTCTGCCGCAGTTTTCTCTTGTTGCAGAAGGAGGACAACTTGAACTTGCAGAAAAATCTTGCCTGAGTTTGTGCACCTCATGAGTTGTTTTCCGTGAGCTGCAGCAACATACAGCATACTCAGCCAGAGTGGTAGCAACCAAGTGTTCTGTAATCCCAGACCATACGAGGACTGAGGATGGCTAAGAGAAATTAATTACTGCTATAACATTAAAGAACATAAAATTACTTTGTAGATGCCCTTATTAAAAAATAAAAGTATCTTTTTGGATTTAACCTAATCCCTTTGAGGGGGAATTAAGCTAAGCAAACAGAAGCTGCTGTACTTCTGGAGGAGTGCTTCCATGCAAGGCTTCAGTGTACTTTAGCTTGACATCTTTACTTTCTTCATCTTGACTTCTGTAAGTAGCTTTGCTTAGACGTCTGTTGTTCCCCTTGGATACCAAACTGGCACTGTATTATAAACAGTAGGTTAATGTTTCTAGACACAGCCTTAAGCTCTGTGAATTTTCAATTATATAGAAAGTTCTCTCATTCAGAAATAATGAGCCAATAAGGATATCAGAGTTTTATTGTTTTCTATTTTTCTCAGATCTTTATGTCCTACTAACTAGTGTGCATGTAGGTGTTGTGTTTATAGTAATCTTGTAAATCACATTCTTACACCTTGGCTTCAGACTCAGGGTAGTCTGATGAGCTGATGTGGCAGATTAGAATGTGTAGATTATAAGGAATTTTCATACTATCCCTTAAAATGTTTTCTTCCATTTCCCTGGAACAGGCATGCAAAAGTGGGGCAAAATGACTATCATTTAAATGACTTGTATGACTAAGAGGCACTAACCACTGCTACAAGAGCTGTCTTAAAGACAGCAGCAGAATAGACAGAAGAGGTAACATTTCTCCTCTGCCTCATCTTTGCTTGGCAGCTGATAATACTAAAAAATTTTCCCTAACACCAAGGTAAGTCAAAGCAAGTCAAGAATCTGTTTCCCAAGCAGATGCCAAAGCAGCTTCCAGAGCAGATGGTGTTGCGTTGGCATGAGCTCTCTGTCCACACCCTGCAGTGTTTTGTGGAGCATCTTCTCTCATAGCTACTGGGCAGTAAACACAACCCTCATTTGGCCTCTGAACTGGGAAGCTGGGCTGATATCTTGTGCCATCTGCTGAAGGCTCCTGCTGTGAGTCACTGATGGCAGTTGGAGCGAGTCGCCTGTGTGCAGGATCCTGTCACATACACGTGTGTCTCTGTTTGTTAAGAGTGCTGTCAACAGGCTTTAAACATGGGCATTTTGTGAAGGCTTAGAAGCGGCGGTGCCTTATCCTTATTTTGGAATCCATATCTCTGATTTCAGAGTCTGAAGCAGTGTTGTAATCTAATGTCACTACGGTGTGTAGGCTCTGAGTTATATGAGCACATGTGATAGCCATCCTCCTACAAAGGGAGGGCACCGTTCGCAATTTCAGAACATTTGGCTTTCAGGCATCTGCAGTCCAGAAACTACTCTGCAAAGAGGTGGTGCCAGGTTCCTGGCATTGTTGTTGAGCTGAGTGAGAGCTGAAGTCAGGACTCAGCACAGCCCCACAGCAAGGCCCCTGCCAATTGCTGAAGTACGTGTCAATTAAAAGATGTTATCTCTCATTGCAGTTCCATGGGTCAAAGTGCCATGTCGACTCTTCTATTTACTGATAGAAACCCCTCACAACAAGGAGTTTTCTGCCACTGAAGTCAGCAAGTGAGGGTGAATTTTCTTTTGCTTTTGCTGTTGATCATGCAGTCTTAGTTATGCATTTTTGTAACTAGTGGCCCCACAATGGGTAGTTCTTTAAACAGCTAACGGTTATCTGGCAGCTAATCATTATCTAGCATTCACAGAATGGTGGCTTGAGCACTAGCTGGCCTTTTGGGAGCTTTCTGCTGCAAGGAAAGAGGGAGATACGTTACTAGGATTTGAGTTAAACCAGCAATCTCCTTTCCTTTGGATTAAAGAGAGTTAAAATAGGAATATGTAGGAGAAGGAAGGTATTAATTTTAAGGTCAGTGCCTGACTGTCGCGTGAGTTTTACTGGCCAGCACCTCTCTTAATTGCAGAAAATGGCTTACTTGGATATCCAATGTAGAAAGCAGATGAATGTGCATCCTTGTTTTCCTCCCCTGGGAAGGTCATAGTGCCTCTGAAGCGAATAACAAACCCTGCCAGTGTATGGTCAGCAGATGCTTTCTGCACTGTGACTGCAGAGAAGAGTGAACTGCTACCATTAATGACTGTCGGGGCTGTTCTTTTGCTTTAGCTATTTCACCCTTTATTATGAGTACTGGTTAATGTGTTTTTCATCTCCTTTGTGTCTGCTCAGCAGCTGATGACTCTCAAAGCAGGGACAAACTATGTTAAAGGATAAAAAGAGGAACAGATTTTATTTGCATTGCTGACATCTGTGTCTTACCATTTTTTAGTATCTTTGCCACGGTATGTACCTGACAGGTTGCAAAAAGACTTGTACTGACATGGGCAAGGGGCTGCATCTACTTAGAGACGAACTGTAGCAGTTCACAGGGTAAATAGCCCTAATTCAGGATTTTGCTGTAATTATCCAACTTAAGCATCAAGATTAAGGCTATCTTAGGAACTGACAACTATCTCAATGATTAACTTGTTTTAATTGACCCTGGGGTCATTCTGGCTTTTTTTTTAAATCTTTTGTGGGATGTTATTACATTTTTATTTCTCCAAATCAATAAACTTCTTGTTAAAAATCTGTGTTTTCTGTACTGCTCTTGGACATCACCAGTAGGTTTTCTCTCACGTTGAGAAGGTTCATGCAGGAAGGATAACTTACTGATCTAAGGAAATGGACAACAGAATGCTACTGGCATTGGCAGAAAATTTGCCTTGTGTGGTGCAGACTACAGCATGAACAGTGGCTGTGTGCCTCATGGAGGCAAAAATGTTGAACTTCTCTCTGATGTAGCATTAGCCTGCCTTTAGATATGGCATAAGGTCTGCCTGTGTGTGTTGCAGGTTTGTGTCACAGCCATTGTCTCCAGGCTGACCTTGTCTCATAGGAGATGACATTTAGCCTAATTTTCTCCCAGGCTCTTGAGCAACCAGGTTTAGAGTGGAAGTGGGTAAATGTTCTGCTCAGACTTATGGCTGGCATATGTTCGAAGAGCTGTCTGATTTCCTCTCATCTTACACTGAACCATTCCCAGGATCTGGCAAAGGCCAGTGTGGAGGTTTGATTTGCTGAGATGGGCAATTATTGCTTTTGAGAGAACAGAGAGAGGCTCTATTAGCTACAGGAAGCCAATAGCTCTTTACAAAAGACCCTTGATGTTCTGGACTGAGCTGTAGTTGGTGCTAATTTCAGCTCTTAAGGGAAGTCTTAATTGTCATATAGGACCAGAATATTTTTAGGAAAAAATGAAGATTTTTTTTTTTCAGCTTTTGTCTCTCTGTTAAAGATACCAGTAGATAAAGGAGACAACCCCAGTCCTTCAGGGACTGTTTCTGAGAGCAGAGTAAAAGAAAGCAGATATGATAATTATATTTAGTGTTTAGTGGTCTTAGGTCTCTCACATACTGTGATTTCTCCTCTAATACAGTGTATTTTATGGCAACACCTGCTATAAAACAGCTTTAGTACATGTTTAACCCAGCACAATTTCAGCCTAAGCTCTATAGTGAAGCAACAATAGTAAATTTCTTGCCCAAAATTACATGTGCTTGAAAAAACCTGCCCTATAGGGTCCCTTCATGTGTCCTGACTCAGTGCAGAACCATAGAATCATAAACTCATTAAGATTGGAAATTACTTCCAAGGTCATGAAGTCCAACCTTTGACCAAACACCACCATGCCAAATAAACCGTGGCACTGAGTGCCACATCCAGTGGTTTCCTGAGCACTTCCATTCTCAGAATTTGCAGCTTTGTGTTCTCATACAGGGGTCAAACCCAGAACCCTGGTGTTATTACCACCATGCTCTAACCACCTCAGATAATCTCATGCATTAAGTACTTGGAAAAAACCTGTCTTCATGTAAAGAATTGAAAATAAATTTCATTAGCTTAATGAATTTTATTAATTTTATTAATAAAAATTAAGTTTATGAATTTTACCAGTTTTAATAACTGGTTTGAAGTGACTTATGTTATAATGATAAGAACATAAGTACATACATAAAAAAGAATCTCCTGGATATTAGCATATAGAAAGGAATGTTTTGTAGTGATAAGAAATGGTCCTTAAGACTGAGATCTGAGTTGTGTCTCTAGCTCCACCAGAATTACCATGAACTCTAGCAGATTGTTGAGTTGAATTGATTTGACTAAATAGAGTAGAATTTTTGTTCTCAACTGTACTTTTCCCAGACAAGAATTTAGAGCTGTTTTTCTTACATTTTTCTTTTCTAGATCTGTATGCGTATATTTTTTCCCATGGATTTATTACAGAATAAATTAATTTGGAGGTACTGTCATGGGACATTTATTTGATTCTCATTTGGAAGATCAAAACACACTTTTGAACCACAGACTGGATTCTTAGTATGAAAAAATGTTCTGTCTGGTTGAAAAGACATGGTTTTGCAAACTAATGGAGCCTGAGATTCTATTTCTGGTACATATTAACTACATTTTCTGAGAACAAACCAATTTGTGTAATTACTCCAAATTCCTTCCATAGCTAGAGGTCTGTACAACTCCCTACTGATAGTCTTTTCAGTATTATTCCCATATCCATGCACTTATTCCAGTTAAATCTTTTACAAGAATACTACTTCAAGAATTCTCTTCAGAGAGTATTTTATTGCTCGTAAGGTTTTAGATCATCCATATACTTTGACTGTTAGTTTTGTTATTTGCTTACTGGAGTCTCTCTTTGTTTATTTCTTATTTGTATATTCCAAAAGGACCTGAAAGCCTTAAGCAGCTCTGTGATCCTGTAGTAGGGGACACCCTACTGACTGAAAGAAAGAAAATCTCAAGGGAAGACATCTTAAAGTACTTAAGATATAGAAAGTAAATAGGTGTAGAAAAGGAGGAGAAAATGAGCCAAGTTTTCAGAAAAAAACAGAAGGTTTTTCAGAAACAAAACTTTCAGAAGGATATAGTCTCTCTGAAATCCAATTAACTTAGGATATTGGTGACTAAAATGTATGAGTGCAAAGCAGAAATTAAAACAATCTCCTTTTCACTGACACTTGATGTCTGTCCCAAGTTCTTGATAGTCACAAGAAATGCTGGTCCAGGAGTGATGGGTCATACACCTGCTGCCAGACACACCTTGTTGTAGCCTGGTATGAGTCAGCCCCAGATCTTCTTACCAATGTGAGACAAGGAGTCAAACATTACCTGTGTGGCACCAGTTTCCCTTCAGACATCTGAGTAGAGAGGTGCCCTTGGTGGGCAGCAGGGTGGTTACTCTGCAGGTCAGAGTGGTGAAGGACTTCCTTTGACCAGGCTGACATCAGGTCTGTTTCCTTGTAAGTAGCTGTGCTCTAACAAACAGGCTCCTATACTCTCTTAAGGAGTGCACCTCAAACCAGAGGCACCTGTACATTGCATCTTCTTTCAACAATAGTTTCCACATGTTGTAAAAAGTGGAACAGAATTTCCTTATCAAAACACAAAGCTACCAACAGAGCCTACACATTTTTTACCTCCAGTCTGATCTTGATTATTTTTTTTTCATATTTGAAAAATAGCATCCAAAAGCATTTAATGTCAGATGTCTAAAATGACTGTGCTATGCATCATGCAAGTGACTGCTGTCTTCTGAAAAAGCTGTAATTGTAATGCCTTTTCCTCCCTCTAGTAAATGGACATAAATATTCACAAGGCTGGGTACATGAGGCTAGGTAGATTATTCATTCATGTGCTGGAAGAAGTATTTGCAAATAAATGCTATTAAAAAAGAAAAGCACTGAAAATCTCCTTCATAGTCTTTTAACCAATGTTAGTGCATTACAGCATGGCTGAATTTGGCAAGACACTAATAGGTAAGTTCTTCTGAAGAGTCTGTGAGAATTTAAGGGATGTTTGAATTGCCTAATTTTGCTTACAAATATTGATACTGTGCAATATTCAATAAATATATTTCATGTGCAGTAGGGCTTACATCCCTATCAGTGAAACCAGGGGGGATATTTGAGTAAAGTCTGTTGGAATTTATTTGAAAAGTATGCATTTTATTTGCAGAAGAGAAGAGACAAATATTCATTTTCATTTTATTCCTTTACTAGTTAGTTATTTTTAGAGTTTTCATTAGTTTTGGAGCACTAGTGAGTACTTCTGATTTTTTTTTTTCTTCTCAATCCAGTATTATTATTATTTTGTTAGCATACCTTTCTCCGTAGAAGAAGGAAATTGCCTTACCCTCAGAGCAGAGTTTATCCTGTCTGATGTAGTCATATGCAGAACAGATGTTAAGTCTAAGCCCCCTACTTCCAACTCTTTTTCTAGTCAATTAAGAAAGATGAACACTTCTGGAGTAATTTGTCTCTGAAATCCATCTCAGGATGTCCGGGATTTCACACTGAAATTGTGAAATACACTGTTTGGTGGACTGTGTAAAGATGATGGTGTTTGTCTAACTACCAAACAAAGGCTCAGAGAAGATGGGATGAACACCCCTATGAGTGATAGTCAATTCCTGGTGCCATGTCAATGGCTTGGCAATGTTTATGGAAAAGCAGTCTTCGACAGGATGGAGTGTAATGCTGTGGAATGTCCCATGGATTTACAGTCTCAATTTCCAATTTCAGGGAGGAGAACATTGCTATTATCAGGGAAAAATTCGAGGAAATCCTGTATCATTTGTTGCCTTGTCAACATGCCATGGATTACAGTAAGTCTGTTTGTTTTTAATGACCTTTATTTATTACTCTTTTAAGCAAAATCAAGTTGTTTATACTGAAGTAATGCATGTATATAGTAAAATAACTGCCATTTATTTTTCTACTACTTTGTCACCAATATTAAGTAATCAACAATCTTCAGAATTTCTTTTTTTTCTAAACTGAGGACTTGTGGCCAGGTATTGTTTTAAGATACTTTGTTACAGAGATAGCAGAGTAGAAGTAGCTAAAACTTCCTATTCTACAAGAATAAAAACAGTGCCAATGAATTATTTGGAAATTGTGTTCTTTTCTTGTTGCTATAATGATGTATACTTCATATCTTTTCTAGTCTCTTTACAAAGAAAATGTCAGTTTAGAATTGATCTTGCACTAGTTTTTCTGTTAACAGAATTTCTGGCCTTTAGCTGTATGTATGGGGTAATGTCTTGCATATAGTAAAATCTTGAAAAATCTCGAAGAAAAGGTATAAGAGGGTGCAATAATTTCTATTTGAAGTGCTTAATTTTACTTACAATATAATTAAAGCCTCTGTCAACTGAAGGTTACAGAATGAAGCTGAATTGTACAGCTTTTGGATCTGTTTACTTTGGGCACTGTTGAAGGATGCTAGTCAAATTTTCAGATCAACCAAGATGCCTGTTGCATCTGGGGATTACAGGATCTCAGCACTTCTAATGCTGATATCAGCTCAAAAAGTCATGGCACCAAGCGAGCATGTGCAGAGATCTTTACCTTTTTCTGTGGAAGCAGGGTTTAGCTGATGGAAATCTTCTTCAGCCTATTGTCTACCTGCAACTATTCTGTAGTTCTGGTATCAGTCATATGAGTACTTTTACTTTAGTAGTGTCTTTCTTTTATAGTTGTATATTTGTTATGAAAGGGAGGATGCATGCAGATTTGTCATCCTTGCACTTGTCTGATTTACAGTTGTGTAGCTCAAGAAACTTGAGCCCACTTTGAAGTATGGACAGTGAGCCTAAAAATAGTTTCTTCCTAATGCATCCTGAGCCACTTCATGGCTTCCATTAGCAGTGATCTATTAGGTCTTGGCCCTTGCTAACTCCTAGGAGAAAAAGCAGGAACAAAGGAGGGCCTGCATATGTCTTTCCCTGTGTCTCTTAGTGAGTTTATGCTTAAAACTGACTTCTGCTGCTCTGTATTCTTAAATGGCCTGATATCTAAAGTTCCGTGATGGATGATGCATTTTTTCATTGTATAATTCAGTTCTCTCTTGAGAGGTATATCCCCATCTCCTTACCCCCCTCCCCGCCCCCTCCAATTTTTTTCCCTGATACAATGAAGTTTCAGTGGAATTCTTTTCACACAAGCTTACTCTAATCAGGCTGGTATTTCAAGCATCCAGTATGAGAAAGTAATGTTTCCTGAGCTGTATTAAACTCACATTCTCTGATACTGCATTTCCATCACTGCAATTAGCTCCTACACAGCTGATTTTAAATGATAAGTAATTACTAGAAACTCACACTGGCAATCAGAGCTCTTTAGCTTCAACCACAGTTTGGAGTGTCTTGCTGGAAGGATAGCTGGGGAGAGCTGTCTTCTGTAAGGTCTGTGGGGCAGGAGCTTTGCTTTCATGAATTTTAGGAAGTACATAAGACAGAACAGATGCCTTTAACAAGCTTCATATTTCTAAAGGTCATGCCAGTCTCTTTTGCATATTAGTATCTCTAGATCTCAGCCAGTAATAGAATTTTTCACACATGTGAAAAAAATGTTGGGTTTTTTTTAAATCATGAGTTCTTTTTTTTTAGTAATGTCTGCTTTGTGTCCTTCCTTTTATTAGTTTAAATCCATCACATGACTGGCTGACAGACTACCTGAAATTAGGGATGTCTTAATGTCTTGGCTAAGGACAAATGATTCCAAAATGATTCCCTCCAGCCTTAACTTCCAGCAAGCTATTTCCCCCCACCCCTCTCTTTGGTTTGTTTTCTGGGATGTGCAGTAACCAGGGTTGCCTGTGAGTTGCCGCAGCAAGGCTTTGCGTGCGGGGGCCGGCGGTGGCTGGGCCGGGCGGAGCTGCCCCGGGCCAGCCCGGGCTGGGAGGCGGCGGGCACGTCGGGATCTTGCTGCCGCCTGGCGGTGAAATGTGAGAACTGCCGCCGACTGTCACGGCGGCGAGCGGGATTGCCTGAAGAGCGCACATCATCAAAACGCAGGCTTTTGAAGCGTTTTGCTTTCTCTTTAACACACCCGTGAGCGTGTGGTTTATTCAGAGCACGCCAGGTCTGTGGTGGCTGGTTGGAAAAGAGCCGTGAATGCTGTGAGTGGGCAGGTCGGGTCTGTAGGTCAGCCGTGCCCATTGTTGTTGTCACTGTTGAGTGACTTGGTCAGAGTCAGTGCTACTGGGATGTCTCACGAGCAGCTCTGTGCTGACAGCGCTTCAACTTGCAGAGCCCGCTTAGATAAATAAAGTTCCGATTAGAGGGAAGTTTTGCCTGATAAAGAGCTACAGGATCTTCCCCAATCTCATCCTATGTCCAAGCAAAGAAGCTTCAACAGATGCTAGAATATTTTGCTTAAAATGTATAGACAGTATTTATTTCAAAAGAATAGGCACATAGAATTTGAAAGGTGAAGCAGCTTTATATTATGCTTATGCTCACACTTGATGCATGTTCTACAGTCAGTAACCCAGGTTACTTCTGTGAATGTCAGTTTTGCTGATAAAAGAAACGCTGCACAAGAAAAAAAGAAAAGTATCTGTTTTTGTTGCTTGTAATTCTTGTTTGTTTTGGGTGTTTTTAACAGTAATATAAGTAAATAAATAATCTCGCTTTCATGCTGTTGTTGTTGTGTGCTATGTGCTGAATTTGAATTTACAGCTCATATTTAGGGCCAAGCTTAAACACCTCAGTAGTGGCCCTTTGAAAGGGACACGCTGATACAGTCTAATCCCAACCATGTGTGTATGCCACTGCAGTAAAGGCAAAATTACTTAAAAAATATTCTGGTTTGGTTGAAGATCAGAATGTATTGATATAAGAAACAACCTTTGTTTTTCTGCTCTTATAGAGTAATATTTGTATCAATACTTTTTAAAAATGAAAAGCTAAGGAAAGAGTTAATAAAAAAACCAATAAAACCTAAGGATAATTCAATACCATTTTTATTTGGGGAAAGCTATGCATATGATCCAAATATGTGTTCCTAAAGACAGGTCTCTTATTTATCTGTTGCAAGTAGATATCTCCTGCAGGGGAGTGGGGGCTTTGAACTGGATTTTCAGTTGGTTAAATTAGTCCATTTTGGTTTTATATGTATTGTAGAGAAGGTTTGTGGAAGAAAAAAAGGTCTGCTTTACTACAGGAGAAAATCTTTCTTTCTGAAGTGGAGAAACAAAATATTGACCCAGAATTGCATTAGGTTCCTGAAACTATTTAAAACTCTTTCTTTCCCAAATATTTAATTTTTTAAAGTATAATAACTTTAAGAAGTTACTTCCACAATGCACTAGTGTTTGTTAACTAAATCTGTATTTACATTTCCTGCTCTTGACAGTGGGATGTTCTATGATGGAAATCATACTTACCTTATTGAACCAGATGAAAACTACACTTCAGATGTAAGTAGAACTTATGATAGTCCTGCTGTGGTTTTTAAGTACCATCATCCATGGGTACAGGGTAGGCATAAGGCTGTGGGACCAAAAGGTTATACCCTCATTCCCAACTCATTTACCTTGAATGTGAAACTCCAACTTCATGGACAAAAGCAGACCTCCCACAGTTAGGCAGTGTTGTGTCTGTATGTGTGTGCTCTGTGGCACTTGGCTGTAGAGCACTGCAGCACCAGAGGAGTCAGGAACACAAACCTGTGAGTGCCCAGTCCCCTTCTCTGGCACTTCCTGCCCTGGGTTTTTTGTATCACTCTCCTCCTGGTTCCTCCTTGACTCCAGTTCAGCAGCTCCTGGGACTCTCATTGACTCTCCCTGAGCAGCTCTGGGAGCCTAATTTAGACCTAGCTCTGTGTGCTCAGCCACTGTGTTTGAGGTACTCAGATATAAAAGGGGATTAAGTATGGCATTAGCCATCACACTGCATTTGGGAAAAGAAGAATGTAGAGTAATGGTGCCTTGCAACTTGCATGTTCACTGGTGTATGTGCTGGGTAACAACCTTTGGAACTGTCTGTTTAATGCTCATGAGATGGAATAATTTTTCCTGATGTAATACAGGCAATTATTTACTTTTTTCAGGATGACTTCCATTTCCACTCTGTTTACAAATCCAAGTTGTTTGAATTTCCTTCAGCTGACCTGCAATCTGGTATGATTTTTTAATTTTCATGACTTATTGAGTGTTTTAGTTTAAGGCCAAATTTGTTGATTATATTTGATAGATCATCTTCTGAGAGTATATTGTTTCGTTATATATACCTTCTTTAACCCAAGTAAATAAAAAAAAAAAAAAAACAACAACACTGAACCCCCCCCCATTTTGAAACCGTGAAAGCATGGGAAAAGAATCTAAAGTGATGAAAAAACCCTGAATCCAATGAATGAAACCTCTCCTAGACCTTCACGTTGTGATTTGTGTTTCTCTTAACAGGTCATGTGTTCTGTGGGCTGGATTATGTGCTAGTAGTTGTAGAGAGGAAAGGGCTGAGGTAGCCTAGAGGTGAGGAAATAAAGACCACGTTGATGGTGGTTGATAACCCTTCCTGGGTTTTTCCTGTTTTGAGATACAGGGTGAGTACCAGGGAGTGAGTGTAAGCCTGGGAGACGAGATGTTGCCAAAGGTCACTGCTGTTCAATGGCTCTCATCTCTGGCTCTCATCTCTGGCTCTCATCTCCAGTCTGATCAGCATCTTTCACAGTACTGGCCATGCATTTCAGTGAAAAGGAATTTGGAGGCAGAAGTGGTTTCAAGTGCTTGTAGTGATGAATGCCCATATTGTGTGTGCAGGGAGAAAGGTTTTTTTTTTTTTTTAAAAATGGGTTTTCATCTGAGCTTGAATTGGTTTGTTAATTGAAGCTAAAATTGCAGTATTTATGACATATCCCCATTCTGTCAAGGATTGGCCAGTTTTACAGATGCATTTTTCTGCTCTATAACACATATCCCAAATAAATATCACTGTCCTTCATACACACTGACATTTTGGTAGAAACCACCTCCAGACAAATTTCTTCAAGAAAGTTACAGGTGTTTGGTCATCTTGTTACAAACTATTTGTCCTTTGGTAACAACTGGATTTTGGATCTTACAGTGCTGGGTACTGCCTGCAGATGGGTCCATCCCTGGAGCACAGTTTGTGCAGGTTTGCCAGTTGTTAAGCAAAGTATAATCATTCAGGGAGCTAATGAGAAAAGAAAAAAAAAAATGCCCAAAGTTGCCTTAATTTCAGTTCTGAAGAAGTAATCTGTCTGAATCTAAACAAAACCAGGATCCCAGCTTGGTGTCTCCTGTCCTGGGATGATGATTGCCCAGGCAAGGTAAAGGCAGTGTTGGGATGGAGGGACATGAGCACAAAAGGCTCAAGACTTTTGTGCAAGGCCTTGACTTCTGTGTTACAAAACTTTCTATGTACCTGCCCCTTACACATGTACCATGCTTGCTACCTGTGCTTGCAGAGGTGGTAGTGTAATGAGAGCAATTTATTGAACATAAGATCAAATAATAACGTGCATCATTTATTACGTTCTCTTGAGGACATATAATTCAAAAGATTGGAAATGTTGCAACCAATGCTAAGTTTAAAATAAATCTTCTGTCTCAGGTTGTTAAACTAAGACATTGCTAGTGTTGGTACTCACTATCTATAAGTAGTACAGACAGTAAGTTTTTAAGATTTCCTAATAGTGAAATTTTATGTTTTCAAGATTTTGTAATAAAATTGCTTTCTGCTTTTAAAATTATGAAAAGGGATTAATTGCAAGTAAATGCCCCAGTTTCACCTCCACCAAAGCTTCTTGATTTTCAAAAAACTGTCCAACTAGGGCTTCACAGTCTTGTTTTGTTTATTTTTTTTTCCCACAAAAATCCAGACATGCTTGTACAGTTTTGATTTTACTACAGGTAACAAATAAATAGTTGCTGGCTTTGCTGTACAAAGCCCAGCATGTGACATAATGGAAAACGTTATCATCTAGATTGAATTAGAATCACAGGACTGTAGAAAAGGTTAAAAAGGAAATTGAGTTGCAGGGTGCTAGTCTTCTCAGTTATGCAAGTGTTTGTAATGTGGATAAGAAGTATAGGGTGCTAATCTTCCATCACTTTATGTTTAGGATCCCATGTATGAAGAAATAGACTTTAATTCACAGTCTACTCTCCCCCATGCCAAACTAGTTTTTGCAAAATTGTTTGAAAAGGTGTTTCTGATGTTTGTAGTGAAAATTACAGTACATGTATAATATTATATCCTCATTAGGAAACCCACCATTTTTCTTGGTCTATGATTGTTCAAATTATTTCTGTCTGTACGTCATCCTCCATGCATAGTCACAGCTCCAGAGGATGAGAGCTCCACTGCTATCTCTTCTTTCTTGCCAGTCTGGAGAGGTCTGACTACTGTCTGGACTTGACATTTTTTTTCTTTAAATTATACTTGCAATTAATTGCTAATGGTATTGTTGTGATTGATTTTTTGAAAGTACTGGAACAAAATTATTATTAGCAGTAGCAGGCACTGTGCTGACATATGTCATCATTACTACTCTCATAATTTATCAATTTGACTGGCCTAAGGAGATTTTCCGTGAAGCCCAGATTTTTCTCTTATCTTTAGAAGAGTGTGTGTGTAAAGTAAGGCTTCTACTCAGCGTTTCACTGAATAGATAGATCACCAGCTTCAATAATCCAGCTTCAATACTGGTGTTAGGAAGGGAAAAATTTCAAGTGATAGGGATTACTCAGTATCAGTGATAGTAAAAGCACACACTATTATATCATGGTTCAATAACAATGTACTTTATATATTCTCTTGCTCCCTGGGTATTAAAAAAAACAAACCCTACAAGATGTCATAGAAAAGAATTTATTGTACTGTACTTTGCAATGGTCTGAGGAATAACGAGGATTTTAAATAAGGAATCTTGGACAGATAACTTGGCATACTTAGGGCATTTGACTTTGTATTTACTAGACTGTGTTTTTTCTCGCAATCTCTGTTGAGATCTACAATGCCCTGGCACAGTTTTAGATAACAATATGTTATCAAAGGTGCTGTTTTTCAAATAATACATAACAGATATCCTTTTCTTTTGGGATCACATGAAAAATATGTAGATACGACGATTTGGAATGTGGTTTAGTGGAACTTGGCAGTATTAGGTTTATAGTCTTTTCCAACCAAGATGATTCTATGATTTTTTGAATCTTCATGACATTTTTTCAAGGTAATATATTCCCATCAAAATATTTGCTAGGCTCTCTCAACTATCAGCTTTCCATGTGATTTTGCTGGTCATATTCTTTTGCCTGAGGGTCCTTGGCTGGAAATGCAACCTGTGTGCATTTATCCATCTTGTGAGTTATAAGGCAGTGTTAATGTGTGTTAATGCGTTAATGGTAATGGCTGCCTCATTTCCCTTTGAGATGATTGATTTCTGGTTGTGGGTAAAATATCATATTTTCTGGTAAAGTTATCTTAGACCCCATATATATACTGTAAATTATGATTTTATTAATTGAAAAGTGTTATTTTTACCAGTTTCATTACACATGTTATAAAACCAAAAATGAAAGGTTGAAACCCAGTTATCTAAACTAATTAACATACATAAACCATAATCAAAAACATTGTAAAAAAGTTTTCAAGATTTATTTTCTCATCATTGCAAGCTCAAAAGTCTGCAGGTCTTTAAGCAACAAATGAGTTTGCGTGTGATTTAATTTATCTTTGGTATTTTTTGTAAAGAAAGTCCTCAAGTGCTTTGGTGTAACAATGAAAACATTTTTAAGCAGAGAGCCTATGATTGTCCAGGTTGCTCCATGAAAAGATATCTGCAAACCTCACATACCAAAATGACACTATGGTCCTTAATTTACCCAATACAATACTAGCCATGCTTTGTTTTCCTGGTTTGTCTTGTTAGTAACTTGCCACTCATGGTGAAGATTATCATTTAGGCTTGGCAATGTCTTGTCAGATGGGCAACTCAGCTTTGTGTTTCAAGATTTTCCTGATATGGCAGCCCTGTCAAATTCCTATCAGCATTTTTTTTTAATCCTGTTTTTGAATCTCATACAGAAATTGTACAATTAATGTACAATTACATGAATAGAAGTGAAGCTGTGATAAACTTTCTTGTCTCAAAACTGAATTGGTCAAGAATTTGTAAAACAAGCAGTAGTTTATAAAAAAGACATAAACAAAGTGCCCTACACAGCTCCATCAATCCTATAGCACTATAAGGGTGCTCTATAAACACTATAGGACTATTTACTTCTCTGCAGGACTGGTAAAATCACTGGAACACCAAAAGAAGTTTTCAGTTCCTTGAAACTGAAAAGATGTCCAAAGCTGCAGAAAGCACAAAAGAGGGAAAGCAGTAAAGGAGAAAGACGTTGTTACAAACTGAGCAACTACAAACATTTAATTTGCATGAATGAAAGCAAAATCTTCTTGGGGTTATGTGAATAGCAAACACATTTATACAAGATAAGGAAAGAGCTTTATTTTGTATAGGGAAAAGAGAGGCAGGGACTATGATTCTAAAATTAAAGATGCAAAATCACTGCTTGAACATTTGAAAGGGTGAGAACAAGTGTTGTCTTCTGCTTAGCTTATAATGTCTCGTTTTCCATGAGAGGTTAGTAATGGATTTGGTGAAAAGGATTTGGCAAAAGAATAAACTATTTGATGTTTGTGATTAGAGGTTTAAGAAGTTAAAGACACAGGGATTAGCAGAGGGGAATATTGTATTGGTAAGTGAGCATTGCCAAAATCTCATAAGGTTTCTCCCAATTCTGACATATTTTGCTTTGTGAATATAATCATCTTAAAGCATTAATTCTGCCTTCCATGCTCTTCTTATTAATTTAGGTAGCTATTACAAGAGCTCTGTGAATGTCTGCTGAATTCCCAAAAATGTGATTCACTCCATGGAAGCACTATGCTAATAATATTTCATGCCCAGTATTGGTGAAGTTTTGGCATAAAACATCTGCTGTGCTTTCTGAAGCATGACACCCACAGATCATCTGTTTCAACAGACCCAGATTATCACTAGTAGAATTTTTAATAAGAGCCCTGTTACTGGGAAGCATCTGTAGTCTTGCCTCTCTTCTAGCTGGAAACTTGAAAAAAAATGAGTTGTTGCTGCATCTGAAGTGCTGAAGAATGCCATACTACTGTCATGTTGCATCGGGGTCACTAATTGCTGGGCTGTATTTTTGTAAATACTCAATGTATTTGTCTGTGTTTTCTGCTTAGAGTTCTGGCAGATGAATACTACATCGCAGAATTTTGTTGTAAGGCCAAGACACAAAAGAAGGAAAAGGCAGGTAAGTGCCAATATGCTTGTTTATAAGGAATATGCCATGAAGTTTGTTTCATGTCTGCTGAGTTAATTTGTCCAGATGGAGTCCTGCTGCTCCTGCTGGTTTGGCATGAAATCTCTATATCAATACAGCTAATACAAAAAGAGGTATCTAATGTAAGCTAAACATTGATGGGTTCTCTTGGACCCTGCCTACCTGAAGAGGTAGGATATTTTTAAAGACTGCTACATTTCAAATGAAAAGGTAGGTAAAATATTTTTGCTCATTTTGAGTATAGTTTTATCAGAAACTCCCATAATAAAGCCCATGTATTTTTTAATGTTGCAATAGTGACAAGTAGCTAGTTTATCTTATTTTATTTTGTTTCAAAATAAATATTCTAGAGACTTAATTCCCTGTTTGTTAAAGTGGGGAAGACACTGAGTGCAGATGTTTGTTACTAGTTACACTTTCTCTGTATTGTTAGACTCTCTTAGAAGTACATTCTCTCCATAGGTTCGTCAGATTCCACGTAAAATTGAAGAGGAAACAAAATACATTGAGCTGATGATTGTAAATGATCATCTAATGGTAAGACTGACACATTTCAACATCTTACAATTAGCATCAAATTTGTCTTAATTTCTCCAGGGAGCATAACAATAAAGAGGATTATAAGGCCAGATTAAATTCAGTATGTCCTTAATAGAGGAGATTATGGTCTCAACCATTGATGAAATCGATTTTGAATTTTGGCAAGTTAATTTCACCAAGAGTGTGACTAGGCCTGAGGACCAGAAAGAAGGGTCAGAAAGTAACTAACATCAGTATGATTTAAGCTGATGGTTTTCTTTCTGGCTTTCCTGAGCATTTGTTTTAGTTACAGTCACCCAGCAATCCATAGTGCAGTGATTTCAATTGTGCAGCAGCTGTGGAGAATGGGGAGATTAACAGTGACTAGACTTTTTGATACGTCCCAATCAATGTAGAGAAAATTATTTTGTTAAATTTCTTTGGGAGAATACAGTGGGGTTTTTAACAGTGGAAAGAAACATAATAACAGTGTACTGAAGAAAAGTCAGACTCATTCAAGTGGGAAAAAGCACTTGAATGAGGAAAAGATTTATGTCAGTCAAGATGATTTATTAATCATCTAAGGAAGGAAATATCAAAAGAAATGGCAAGTTCTTCATCACTTGCACTGTTCAAAGGTAGCTTCAAATACAAACAATGGATTTGCTCTCAAAGTAACTGGATAAAGTTCAGCTTGGTAGTGCCCATCTGACTGGTGACATTAGATGATTTTATGGTCCCTTATGGCTTTAAAATCAAAATATTTCTATGAATCTTGTCAACTTCTTCTGTAATGTGCAGCAATTCTCTCACGCAATACCTCAATTGGCAAAAATTTGGTACAAGTGTATGAGGAGTGCCCCTGTCCTTAGACAGTGTACTCCTCCACCAGCTCAGTTTGGTGAACACAGGAATAAATTCTAATTTATTAAATTAGAATTATTAGAATTATTAGGATTTAAACTAATAATATTGGGTGGAAATTCCTTAAATCAGTGTAACTGTGTTTGATCCTAAAAACCTGAAGCCACAACTTTTCCCTTGGGATCCTATCTGTTCAGGCAGATTTTCTCCATGGACAATGTTTCCTAATTTTGCCTAATCACAGCTACTGCAGGAATCAGTCCAGTTAAGAGTTTATTCTCAGAGGTAGGTGAAAGTGATCAAAGAAGCCAAATAATTTCCTCCTGTGAGAAGGGAATATCATTTGCTGTGGGCTTAACTTCCTTGTTTCCCCTCCCTCCAGTTCCTGCTTGAAAGCATACCTTTCCTATGGCTTAGTCATGGGAAACTTCTTGCCCACTAAAAGATCCTAACTTCCAGAAAATATGGACAATTTTCTTTCCAAAATCAAGCATCATGGGACACAAGATGGCAGAACATTTCTGAAAATCTTGTACACTTTGTCTTATATTCCTCTGAGATACCTGTAACTTTCATGCCCATGATGCTCATTCATAACTTTTTTTTTTTTTTTTTTTCTGCAAGTACCTGGACAGCAATTTCCAGTGCCATTTTTATAACACTGCATTATAAATGTCAGTAAAGGTTCCATTGGGATCTGATTGCTGACCAATGGTTTGAACCAGTTACTGTGGCATTGCAGAAGTGTGAAACTATACAAGAAGAGAACCAGAAAACAGCTTAAGACAGAATATTGAAAAAAAGGGAGTCAGATTAAAACATGGATGCACTTCTGGGATAACACATCTTAAGGAGTCTCAGCTATGAAAGTTTTTGTTGCTAATTTCTGCATTGGTGTTTGTGATTAATTTTAAAATTGCCAACAATAATGATAATGAACAGAGTAACAGAATGTTCCTGTTCTTATATAATTTTTCCGTAAAGATGCTAGGGTGCTTTCTAAAGAGGAATTTGTACATCCTCACAGCAGCTGTTGTATAGTATATCAGTAATGTGCATTTCTGAGCAATTTTCTATTATTGGTTGTTAACATTACACTCAGCACAAGAGACAAAACCTTGTGCAGGGGCTTTATTGTTGATACAATTGGTGGTGCTTTGGAAATGGACCTTGTTTTTCTGAAATCTGTACCTGTTACTGGTCTGTGCTTGTTTCACAGTGCAAAAAGCACCGCTTGTCAGTCGGCCATACCAACAGCTATGCTAAATCAGTAGTGAACATGGCAGATTTAGTAAGTATCACTCAACTATATGTTCTTTTACGTGTGAGATGAGTCATAAGATTCTCCTGATGATAGATTCAGGAGTTGTCAGTTCATGGTATAACAATAGAAATGTATGTGAAGATTACAAATTTTCATCTAGAACCACAATCATTCATCTATAAAGCCTTTGTCTAACATGCAGCATCAGAGGGGTTTTATTTTGTGTCTTTAAACATTTAAGTGTCCTGTTGGATTGGTCTCTTGAGTCTGAGTCTTAAAGAGCACCTTAGATATGACAATTTCTAGCACAAGATCCCTGTTTTGACAACTTCAATCCCAAAAGACAATCTGAAATTCTAATGCATTAAAATTTCTCCAGAAAAAGTGCACTTGAGTAAATGAGTTAGAATAGGGACATATAGGTGAACTATATGGATTATATTTATGATGCTAAATTGGATGACCTGCTGGCTCTTGCACCTCACCACAGAGAAGTATTAGAAAAAGAAAAGTGTTACTAAAAGAAGAAAATGCTTGAAAGTATTTGGTCTGGAGTGTTAACACCGCATTGAAAGGATGGTCCTATTTTTGTGATTCAGCCAGCATGAGTTGAAATACTCCTGTAGACATATATAACAGTGAAAAATATAGCTTTATAGATCATTATTCCACATAAGAGGGCCCTTGTGTGTCCTTGGGTGAGCTGGCTGTTATAAAAGGCTCATTAATTCGAAATCTTTGAATTATTTTGAATGTAGTAATTTTTCAAAAATCACTTTTTTTTTTTTCTATGTACCTCTGCCTGTGTAGGCTAAGAGAAGGCTAAGAGAACTGATTGAAGAATTAAGCCTAAAATTTTGATTTTACTTGGGTTTTATGTTTGTTAGTTTTAAGGGAGATAAAATTACCTACAAGAATTTAAAGTGTACTAGAATAAGCTAAATATTTAGTTATGTAAAAATGCAAGTGATTACAAAAAAAAGGGGTAAACCTCACCTTTGTTCTATTTGACATATTTGTTCATTCTGTTAATGTACTAGATATATAAAGAACAACTTAACACCAGGATAGTATTGGTTGCCATGGAAACCTGGGCTACTGATAACAAGTTCACCATATCTGAAAACCCCTTGGTGACTCTACGTGAGTTTATGAAATATAGGAGGGATTTTATCAGAGAGAAAAGTGACGCAGTTCACCTTTTTTCGTACGTAACCTTGTGTGATGTTTTATTACTGGGGTTTTTTCTTTCCTTGGGGGTTGCTTCTCACAAATGGCTGATGCCTTTCCTTTCTTTTGTGTGTGTAATCCACAATGATTCAGAAAATAATGTTTTGGATGGGGAGGTGGGAAAAAAATGTACGCACAAGATGCCTGCCAGTGCAACTAGAGGTTTGACTCTTATTTTGGTTTTAACATACTAAGCCTGAGCTGCATGCGCTGTAATCCTTTGTTATTCTGTGCAATTACCTACTCCATAAGTGCAGCTATCTGAAGAGTCATGCATAGTTCCACCCCAGAGGCTGGCTTCTTTGGCAGTAGAGCACGGATTATTCAAAGGCAGAACATTGGTTTTGAAACCAATGAGGTTTTCTGCTTAAGTGCACTATGCTTTACTTTGTTGAATGACCTGTATGCTGCAGGATTACTGAAGTGTTTCAGATCCTCAAAACAGTTTGTTCTCCCAAGTCATTTGAGCTAAAAGAATACTAAACTTAGAGGAATGTTTATTTTTTCTTTTATTAGTTGTTTTGAAAATAAGATTGATATAATAAAATATATTTACAAAAATACATGAGAGATATATGGCTGAGATTTTTGATCCACACAAGACATGCCAGATGAATCTCTCTGCTGGAGTCCCTTTTTCTCTCTGCTGACTGTTTTAGGAGCATGTAAGAATTAAACTTATCTTAAACACTTCACATGACTTCAGTAGGATTGCAGGATACCCAAGCCCAGTATCCACCCTCAGAATTTTTGCACGCACTTAATTTCTGCCACTGATTTCTGCCTTGATGAAAGCTAGTAAGATTTGCAAGTGATGCTTGCAGATTTTGGTTTCTCTGTGTCTCAGATCTTTATCTCTTAAATAGGAATCAGGCTTTCTCATATCCTTCGTGTATCTTCTCTGATGATTTTGTAAAGTCTTCGTGGGGGAAGTCTGGTTCTTGTGAATGTGTGTGGATTGACTAGGACAAAAGAGAGCCTGACTTGGCCTGTGGCTGGGACTCTGGATACCACTGTAGTGCTAATTCCAGTGCTATCCATAGCACTGCCACCAATCATGTTTGTGGTATTGCATTCATAGATTGTTTAGAAACAGCAGTTTCTGAAACTGTGTCTGTGAGTGAAACACAGCTAAGTTGGGAGGTTGAGGGTAGCTGGTGTGAGGGTAGAGTGGTTACAAATGAGCTTCCACCTTCACCACAGTTAGCCCATTGTGATCCTTCTTGATGTTTTTCTCTTCTCACCTGAGAAAAATAATTTGCTGGATGGATCATTACTTTCAGGTGGAGCAGAGTATATTTTGTCTCCAGGAACTGGCAGTCATTCATGCTGATGTGGTCAGCACCAAAGAGGTGATTAGATTTAGGCTCGGAGTGCATCTGTTCCTCGGATGAGATTGACTGTAGTTCCAGGGAGTTTTCACCTAGCTCTGCAACTTCTGCTAATGCATCTCCCCTTGAGTTTTACCACATCAGCACTGCCCAATTAGACACGTGTCATTTCACTACTCCCATGCTCCCGTTGGGAGCATGGTGGCCTCTCCTGAACTCTGCCTGGAGCATGTGCCAGCAGAAGGCACTCACTGCAGTAGAATGCCAAGAAACAAGAGGCTGGGCAGATCCAGGTGGTCTGGCAAAATATTCCCCTTCTTCTTATATTAGGTAGTCTGAAAAGGAGGAGGAAAGATGGCATAAGTTTTCTGGAGATAACTTGTCATGTGAGGTTTGTGAGTAGTTATCTGTTTTTCCCTTTTGATTTTGCATAGTTTGCAGCATAGTGGTGGCATCCAGCATTTGCAAATGCCAGCTTCTAATTTGGAAATCAGAAGGATAGATACTGGAATAGGTAGGTGCAAAACCTATGGACTGAGCTGGGTAAACTTCTTTTTCTTTTCATTTTTGTCAAAGGGGGAGTCGATTTCAGAGCAGTCGAAGTGGTGTTGCCCACACTGGTGGAATCTGCTCCTTGCTTAAAGGCGGAGGTGTGAATGAGGTAGGTGGGGTATGAGCAGAAAGTGGTGGAAACTTCTCTCATTGGAATTTATCAGTGCAGTCATGTTCCTCAAAGGGTTTTTTTTTTTGTTTTGTTTTGTTTTGTTTTGTTTGTTGTTGTTTGTTTTGTTTTGTTTTGTTTTGTTTTTTCTGATGTAGAATCTTAGTGCAGCTCTATAGAAGGGGCGCTTCAATGAAGAGGGATGAGTGAATAAAGTCAATACACTTCAAATTCACTTCTAAGCAAATTCTGCAATATCCTGTCATTCATATTTCCAGCCACAATGCCAAGAGAGAAACAGACTTTCTCTTACTTAGCTTATCTATAAGCCAGTGTTTAGTTGTCATCTAGCTACGCTGAAGTAAGAATTCTAACACTGTGTATCTGATTTTGCCTTTTTTTTACCTTGATATGAGAAAAGCTTCACTTGAATCTGAGATACCTGTGTGTTACTTATTACTTTTCTTACCTTTCTCATTTCTTTCAGTTTGGAAAGCCAGATTTAATGGCAGTTACCCTGGCACAGACCTTGGCCCAAAACATTGGCATTTTCTCAGACAGAAGAAAACTTCTAAGTGGTAATTTTATTTGCTTTTTCACTCTGTCTCAAGAGAAAAATCTTAAAAAGTGGAGGACCTTATTAATGTCTTTTTGATATGTACTTTTTCCTTCTGTTTCTCACAATGTTGAAATATTTTTATTTCTTGCAGTAACATGAGAAGGAGTCTGACATACTAATTTTCTTCTATTTGAATGCTCTAGTAGCCAACTGCTTGTAATTCCTGACAGCACTGGTGTCACCATTTCATCCAAAATAGACCATAAAGATGCCTGCCACTTCCATTCATTTCAGGGAGGCTGGTGTCCCACCCACAGACCAAATGGCTGCCATCTTATGACACAAGGGTGGGAATATACATTACTAGATCTGGAAATAATGAGGAACCTCCTCAGTACCGTTATGTAGAAGAGTTTTAACAATACAGCTTTTTATCTCTTTTCCTTGATTGATTTCCTCTTGTGGATTACCCAAATCCCGTTTCTCCCACTGATTACCCAAATCTCCAGTATTTGCTACCCTGCTGCTACCATTTCTCTGCTGTAACCTCAGTATTCAGCCACTTAGTTATCCCTGATTACCTGCAATGCTTTAATCTCACCATTGTGCCTGCAACAAGCACCTCACCTTCCCACTTCCATGTTCTATGAAGTCCCAGCTTGATATGATTAAAATAAAAAATATAAATTTGAAACAATTTAGATAATGAGCTGGAGTATGAACTTACTGGATCGTGTGTGCTCATGTGGCATATGTATAAAAAGATAAATTACTCTATTGATTAGTGCATTTTTTTTCAGGCATTATAGAGACGTATGTCTTTATATGTAATGCAGAGACACATCTGCATTTAAAGTTTTGGGGTTTTTTTCAGATTATGTTGTATTATTTTTAAAAATACTCAGAAATGTAGGACGGGTGCTCTATCCTACAGACATGTTCAGTATTCATTTTTCCAGCCACATATTTTTGAGCAGATGTAGAGGCAGGGTAAAAGTGAAAATAGTAATAGTGGAGATTCCCTTTCTTTATGGCTGAGGGGGGCAGGACATTGTTTTGGTAGGGAGAGAGGAGAGAGCAATTGTTAGACAGAGCTTTGTTCCATTTCTAATTGTATTTTTAAAATGGAAGCAATAAAGTGATGTTCATTTGTACAGTAAGAGAAGTTATGGAACATGTGAGTGAAAAGAATTTCTACTGAAATTAAAGCAAGAGGCAGCTTTGAAAGAGGAGGATTGAGACCAGAGCAAAGTGTTCCCAGCTGGTAGGGCAGAAGGGAGTTGCATGGGGAAGGGAGGCAGGCAGGGGAGGGAAGAAGGGAGGGAGAGCAGAGGACGAAACTGATAGATTCTGCTGTACTACCTTGTGTTCATTGATCATTCCATGCTTTTTTTGGTCTGAATTATTGTTTGGGGTTTTTCAAGGGAAGATTTTCAAAATCACATTACCATAGTTCAAGAAGAGAACTAAAAAAATAGAAAAGTAAAATGGTGGTTTTTGTAAACTCAGAGAATTTGGGAAATGAGTATGGTCACACAGGAGAAGACGAGAAAGCTGACTCATGATTTGCAAGTGCTGAAGGCTAACACTGCAGTTTCCTCTAAGGGAGGGAAAGAAAAACAGGACATATTTTCAAAGCTCAGGGTTGCATGGAATCACGTAGAGTTTTTAAAAATTTTGGCAAGGTGCACTGATAAACTAAGGTGTGAAATGAACCAGCAAATTATTCTTTTCAACTTGTCTGGAAATATGAAATGGAATTGAGTACAGCGTGCTTTTTACAATAAGAATTTGTATTATTTTGGACTCACCAGGTTTGAGATGCAACTTTTTATTTTATCTCTTTTTTTTTTTTTTTTTTGTCAGGTGAGTGTAAGTGTGAGGACATGTGGTCTGGATGCATAATGGGAGATATGGGGTAAGACATTTCACTAAAGAAAAGTCATGTTCTTCATACAGTGACATAAAGGAAAAGTGTGAAAAGTTTTCTCTTTTGTAGTTCAGCAGAATATTTGATGACTCAGTATTCAGAAGGTAAAGTATTACCTATATACCATACAGAGACACCTTCAAAGAAATGTGAGAATAAGTGAGTTCATGAGAAGGGCATGTGAGGGTTTTTGGTGAATGCTGATTTAACTTGGAAAGCACAAGGCTCAACAGTCAAGCCAGGTCATTGCAGAGAAGCAGAAGCAGTAACTTATTTTCTCATGCAAGTTTACTATTGCAACAATAGTAAACTTGCATAGTTGCAACAATGACACACCCTAATTCTTGAAATCCTGTAATCAAATTTCTGAGGCATGTCTCATTTTCAGTCTTTTTGTTGGAATCTTTCATCTATCTCTATCATTTTTTATTGCCCATTTTATGTGATATTGTTGGAAAAACTGCCCCCATTGGAGGGTGAATATGTTCATACCCATGTATAGTGTCACTGCAGAGATATTAATATAATGACTTGTGAATCAGCAAATTTTTGCTGCTAGATGAAATTTGATGCTTTCTGAAGTATATTCTGACCCTAACAGGTTTTATTACTTGTTATAAATATAAAAGGCCTGTCTTTTATCATGCATATGAATCACATTGTATTCTAGTTTCAGATATAGACAGGGCTCCGTTTTTAATTAATTTTGAATGGATCCACAAATTTTCACATTAGCTTTGTGGTCAGAAAAACTTTTTGATTCTTATAAATGTCATAAATTCCTATGTTAGGACCTTTAAATTCTTTATCTAAAGTTCAAACCTTTCAAATAATTTGGTACATGAAAAAGCCTTATATTTACCTAATTTGTGGCTGAAATCCACAACCTCTATAGTGTTTAAACCTAATTCATGAGCATTACAGATGGAAAAAGCCAATTATGGTTTGGAAGCTGTCTGTCCCAGGAGTACAGGATAGCACTTTGCCTAATATTTTTATATCCAGTGGTGAGCTGATAGAGGAAAGCCCTTGAGACTCCAAAATCTCCTTGAAGCATAAGTACTTTCATGACTATGGACCTGAATATAAAGATCACTGCAGTTGCCTTGGGAAAAGTTATTTTTTTAAAATTTTTTTAAAAGTTATTTTTTTAAAAGTTATTTTTTTTTAAAGTTCCTTTCCTGTGGAAAGGATCCATGCAAAGATTTTCTGCATCATATTGTTTTTAGGTGGGGCACTGTGCCTCAAGGGCACTCTGTACTCAACTGAAATTTACTGAGTGGGATACATGATGGAGGGAAGCTGAAATGTTAGGTGGTGTTTGTTAGAAGCATGTTTGGCATAACTCTATTATATAAAAATTATGTGGGTCAGGGGAAACATTTCCTCTTAGCGAGAAACAAACTATAACCTGTCTCTTGCAGTTTGTATGGGAGGAAATAAATGTATTTCTGAGATCGGGCCTGTTAGTAGAACAAGTCACGCTTGTGCAAACTACACGCTGCAATCAGATTAGTGCTGTTTGGCATGTATAAACTTAGTGAAATGATCTAGACCTCTCACATTCCATGAGCTCTGTGTCATTTTTGACATTTCCTTATTATTTAGTGGAAGGATTTTCAAATTAGTTAGACTTACAAATGATAGTCACTCTGATTCTGAACAGCATGTTTGCATTCTTTTTCTAAAGTATAATGTTAAATTTCTTCTGTTTCAAAAAAAGAAAATGTAAATGAAATTTTTTACAGTGTAAAAAGCAGGAGTGAAAGTAATCTTTCTACCTTATTTTGTTAGATACTATCTTCCAAGCAAGTTCTCTGAGTGTGATATTGAAGAGTATCATGAATTTTTAAACAATGGAGGTGGAGCCTGTCTTTTCAATAAACCAACGAAAGTAAGCATTACATTAATGTTGAATATTATTTCTATTCTATTGCTAATTTTGATGAAACCAAGAAAAATGAAAACTATAGTGTTGGAAAAACACCTGTAGTTTTGATAGTTCTGCTTCTTTCTAAGTTCTAACTATTCTGGTAATATATGGCTGGATGTAAGTAGATTATTTTAGTTCATAGTAGTTTAGAAATTACTTTAAAATAAATTTCTAACAAAGTGGTTTCATGATCAAGAATCATCCCTCACACAATTTCCTCTGAATATTGTAAATACAATACAATTTTGTATTTACAACAGGTCTGCAATGGAGGATTTGCAGCAGTGTTTTGGTATATTCCTGCTCCAATTACTGAGGCATGTGTTAAATGTAAAGCAAGCAGGATAATGATCTTGACAATTTTCTATATATAATTAATGTTAACCTGTATTTAATGGCCGTCTTTCAATAAGCAAAGGAAAGAGGCTAATGCAGAAAAACAGTCCAATGCAGAAAAAAGACTTATCTGGTAACTGAAGTGGTCATAGATGTAAAAGAGAGGAGAAAAAATTCAGGAGTGATGCATGTTCATTCTGGTGAACCTGAGAAAAAGTGCACCTTCTGACAACCACAGAATTTCAATAAAAGTTAAAGAAGGGAAGAAAAAACATCAAATCTGAACAAACTGAGCCTGCTTATCTCTTAAAGGCCTCTTTTGAGGAAAGAGTATATTATTAAAAGTGAAGAGAAAACACTGTGGTTCATTAATAAGATGTAAAATTTCGTATTTAAAATGTACCTGAGTTTTAGAAGTTTGCTTTTTTCCATCTCATTAAAGGTGGAGAGAAATACTGATTTATTTACGTGCCGAGTGTACTTGTTTATATAGTGTAATGTGTCTTACTTGGTTTTATTATAGTGATTGTGTTCATTTACACATCTGTCAGTTGGAAACAGCCCCAATTACTCTCCTTTCAATTTAATTTGGCAGCACTTTAGGGGTTTTTTTTGATGGCATACAGAAATGTGAGTTAGATGTGGAAGCCAGGGCGATTTAGCCTCTTTTATGCATTGTGGTTTGGGTTAGTTTAAAGGCTTTGTCAATGGATGTCTGTCTAATTAACAAAGCTGTCAAAGAAGTGTTTCCTAGCAAGGGTGGTGAGACACAGACTTGTTTTTGTTTTTCATGCATTATGAGATAAAGGAAAGCTGATGTGACAAGGTGCACTGTTTGGCAGTGCTCCAGTCTTAGATCAAAAATTACATCAAATTACAAAAATTACATCAATGGCTGCTGGAGCAGATTGAACATATGCTCTTTTCAAATGAATGGATGAATGATATGACTTTGGGGAAAGGTTATCCAATTTGCTTTTAGTGTTTGTTTTTTTCTTCCATTTGGTTTTTCGCTGTCCCTATGTACTGCAGCAAATTGGCCCAATATTTCAAGGCAGCGTGCTGTGTTACTGCTGTCCATTTGTCTCTGTTGTGCAGCACACTGAGAGATATTGAAGTTAAGATGTCTGGAAAAATACATAGGAAACAAGCAGTTTCAACAACTCTTTAATAATTCTAAAGGCTTGCATACATTTTATGTTAAATTCTACATATGCATTGTATGCTGCAGTCAAATTTCCATTTCAATAGGGGATCTAATAATAGCACATCAGCCTGTGCCAGGCTGTGGTTTGTGGCACAGTGAAGTACATGGGGTGATGCTCCATCCTGTGGGCTCCTGACAGAAAGGCAGCAGCCGGTGAGAAATGCTCTACAGCATATACAATGCACTTGTGCAGATGGCTCAGGAGCAGAGTGATTTTTGGAATGGTCCTAGTTTAATTGGAGAACTTGAAGGATGATCTGCAAAATTTTAGTTTGGTGACACACTTAAATGCCTTCTCATTTATGTAATAAAAGCTACTATTATGTTTTCTCATGTCCAAAGGGAAAAAAATAGTTTTCTTTTGGAAGAACTACCTTTAAAACCTTTAGGAAGGCAGAAAAGATTAAACTGGAAAGGACAGAATGTAAGTGTCCTTTAGAAGAGGTTATGGCATACAAATACACAGGTTTTGATCTTTTGAGTTACAGTCCAGTGGGAAGGCTGAAAGGAAAGGGAGAAAGCCTCATCAGCAATACTTCCTGTGCACATATGCCTGTGATACATAATTATAGATAACTGTGGAAAGTTCCCAACTGTGGTAGAAGAAAAAGGGAAGAACAATCCAACTGCAACAAAAACTGACAAAGAAACCTAGCCTCCCTCCTTCCCAAGCATTTCTGAGCCACATAAAAGAAGTACTTTTTATGGCTCTAACTTCTGAACTTACAGTGCAGGCTTTAACCTTTCAGGCCTTATCATTTGAATTCCAGAACAACAGCAATTGCAACTGCTGTGAAGATAATGAAATTGTCATATCTTTAAAATTTGTTTCCCTTTATTGTCACTCCTTTTGTTTTTCATTGTAACTTCTGCTCAAACTGAATTTACTCTAAAGCTGACACCTATGCACAGAAGATACCATGTGACTCGGCAGCATTGCTGTATTAATTTTCAGGAGTGTCCATTCTCTGTAAGCTTCACTTGTGTCAGTCTGTGTCTCCCTGTTTTTCAGTTAATGCATTTGGAGTGCTAGCTTAAAAACCATGCTTCACAGAGCAAATATGACAGTGATTCCCTTAAAAGAGACATGCCCTTTGATTTCTGAATTTCCATGCAGCTTCTGGATCCTCCAGAATGTGGCAATGGCTTTGTGGAAGATGGAGAGGAATGTGACTGTGGGACAATAGCGGTAAGTGCAATGTACTTTAAATTAGCAACTAGATTTGTCCAAGAGTTGGTACTGCACATTGCTGCTGTTAATGATAATTGGAAGAAGACGAGCAGGGTGAAGGTCGTGTGCCCAAGGATCCATAATAACTGCCTGTGCAGAATCAAACCTTCAAAGACACGAAAGAAAGCATTTTCCTAGATGGGAACACTGGTCAGTGCTAAGATGTTAGTATTTAATGGCTGACAATATGAAGTTTTAAAAAGAATTTTCTATCTTGCACAGGAAGCAGAAGTTTCATATCCCACAAGTATATGCCTTTTTCTGCCTCTAGGAGCCTAGAAGAATGAATAAAAATTCATTTGGGTAGTGTGCTAAGATAAGAAGTGATAAGAGCTTGGGGTTCATGTGCTTTCCCCACGTATTCTGTTCTCAGTGTGTGTGTGTGTGTTCCTCAGGAGTGTGCCAGTGAAGGAGGGGAGTGCTGCAATACCTGCACCCTGACTGCCGGCTCCCAGTGCAGCAACGGGCTCTGCTGTCGGAAGTGCCGGGTAAGGGCAGTGACCTTCACTGCAGCAGCCTGCTGGGAATGCATCCAGGTGGCTGCAGGCACTACAGCACACGTGTTTTCCCTTGCAGACCCTGTGATTACTCTTCTGAAAGCTTATCTTTTAAAACTGGTGGAAATCTGATTTTTCTGAGGCTGTCTTTTAGGCTTAGCTTTTGGGGGCAGAGACTGTCATAAAGTGCAGAGGTAAATTGAATCCTTCTGGTTTCAGATAAGTTTGAATCAGATTGAAGTTCTATGAGATTTTATTCAACATCCTTGCTTAAAGGATAAATTAACCATGAAGGTTTAGTTAGACGTCCTTGTTTTTCCACTATGAGAATGGTGGGGCACTGGAACAAGTTGCCTAGAGAAGCTGTGGATGCCCCATCCCTGGAAGTGATCAAGGCCAGCTTGGATGGGTCTTTGAGCAAGTGGAAGGTGTTCTTGCCCATGGAAGTGATGTTGGAGCGAGATGATCTTTAAGGTCCCTCCCAAGCCCAGCAATTCTGTCATTCTGTGAACATGCACATCCTTATCCATGTGTCCCTCCCAATGCCCTATGTGTTGCTCTGGATTTGTCCCATGGGACTGAATAGGAAAATTATACCACAGAGTGTCTGAGGAAAGGATATAGTAAAAACCACAAAAGCACAGCCAGCAGAATTACTCAGAAAGATTCATCTAAAAGGCACCTGATTTCAGTTTCATTTTGGTCTGTCCGTGTCTCCTTATGTTTGGACTGACTGAAATCCCTTTGACTATAGGGAATCAAGCCCTATGTAAACTGTAAGTTATTCTTCTTGATACATCAGTAAATAGTAAAAGGAGGTTTAACCAGATCATGGCTTGTAAGGGAGCCTTGCTAAATATGACTTCAAATAGTTGTTTGTACTCAGTAATAAAGATAATTAGTATTAATGTAGCTAAAATGTGGTGTACTATGTGTAATATTTTATTTTTGTCTGTGCACATTTGAGGGTTTCATTTGCTTAGGAGGAGCATTAATAATAACTGTGGACCACATTCTTGACTTTGTGCTCATCCTAATGTTAAAAAAACAAAAAGCACAGATTATGCTGGAACAGATTACATTTCCCTAACCACATTCCTTTCTAAAATGTAATAATAAAAAATAAAAAATAATTAAAAAAAAAATAAAAATAAATCAGCAAATTGCCAGTGTGGGTGAATTTTGCACAAGAATCCAAGTCACATAGGTTAAAGACTATCAGAACAAAATGAACAAAATAAAGCTTTTGTATACCTATTTTATTTTTTTTGCAAATGAGAATAAGGTTTATCTACTTAGGTAGTGGCAAGAGTGAGTGAACAGAAAAGTAGAATTTTACAGAACATATATCCCTAGGATGTGTTTATCAGGACAACTCAAAATATTGTACATAATAGTTCCCAAACTTGGGGTTAATTTCCCCTGTAATATCCTGCCTGAAAGCAGGTGTGAAGGAGAGGTTGCAAGCAATACATGGTGATTATACATCCTGGAATCCTGAAGTGTCTCTGACAATGTTTGCATCTGTCTGCGTTTTTCCAGTGACTGGTAGAAAAAACAAGCTGAGGGCTGAGAAAGTACCATAGTCGAGCTCTTCCACTGATGTGTGCCCGTTCATGCCAGCTGTGGAGTTAGCACTTGTCCCCTGAAAAATATATGTGCATGCAGATTAAAAAAAAAAAATAAAAAAATCACAGGCCTGCAAAATGGACTGGATATCACAATCTTAAGAAAACTTTCAGGAAAAATAAGGAGTCAGGAAAAATAATATGTCCATGACCAGAAACACTAAAATTGCCTCAAATGACATGTCTTCCTTCTTTTCCAGGTCTTGAGACTTAGCACATAATTCTTTCAGCAAAATGTCTATATTAGGTCACTGGTACACTTCTCATTGTTAAATATCCAGTCCCTTAGAAAATGGTGTCAAACTGTACAGAATTCGGTACATTTATTAATAGCCTGTTCTGCAACAAGAATGGGGGATTAAAATAACCAAAGTGTTTATATGTAGAGCTCTGCAGTCTTCTTCATCCCTAGAGAGAAGATCAGGATGACCCTTCTGTTCTGTAAAGAAGAGTAAAATAGTCACAAACAGACACAGTGACCTGGTAGGATAATGCTGGCAGCCACTGCAGTATTGGTTTGGATGCCCCCAGGGGTCCTCTGTCCCAGGAGAGACTTCTTCTGCTCGGCCCCACAATCCATGCCCTTGGGAGAGGGTGCCTCAGAGTGGTACCTCTTGCACCAGGAAATGGGTTGCATGGTGCAGCATGCACACCAGGGAAAGGAGAGTCTTCCCACTTCAGTCAGCATGTGCATATTTCCCTTTTTTATTTTACTTAAAACTGTAAGGAAGCATCGAAGGCAAGATATGGAGAAACCAAGACACTAATTTTCTGTGCTTTTCTTTTTTCAGTTTGAACCTAAAGGAGTTTTGTGTCGAGAAGCAGTGAATGATTGTGATATTGCAGAGAATTGCACAGGAAATTCCAGCCAGGTGATTTTTGTGTCTTCTATTCATGAGACATAAAACCCCACCTGTAATCTCAAAATCACTATGAATGTTCTGTATAGTATGGTGTTAAAAATTTTGTTAAATCTGTTGATGCTGAAAAAACCAGAATGATATTGAAATGATTTTTCGTATGACTTTTGTTGTATACTTTGCTTTCATGCTTGTCTGATCTATGATCTATAATTTATTTTCTCTTTCTCTAGTGTTCTCCTAATATCCATAAAATGGATGGATATTCATGTGATAACAGACAGGTAATTATGACTTCCATTTGTTTTATATTCTTTCTGCTGTTATAGAATCTTCTGCTTCTTATAGATTTTGTTTTCAGATCTTTGGAAGTCACCTGGGACAGTTCTGCTAATATTCATGAGCTTTGGGTGCTAGTCATGCTTTGAATGACGACAAAATCACATATTTGTTGCCTCAGTATAAAGTGTGTGACTAATCTTTATACTAAAGAAATACATAGTCTGGAAAATAATGTAATTTGAAATATTTTCTGTAATTTTTTCTTTCTTTCTAGGGTATTTGCTTTGGAGGAAGGTGTAAAACCAGGGATCGGCAATGTAAATATATCTGGGGTGAAAGTAAGTGAATGTTTCTGTTTTGAAGTTGGTTGTAATACATGTGGCTTGAAAGACTATCTTAGCTAAGAAAAATTATGGAAGAGTCATACTGAGAACTATTGAAAACATCTAGAACAGCATGTCTCTCCCTTTCTTCCCCTATCATTTTGTCTTTCCATCCTCTTTTCCAGCTCTTTCTCTATTGTTGGTTAATTTACTGGTGTGTGTTCTGAATTCTGAAACTTTAGTTCTCATCAATAACTATCTATGGAGCCTATACTCATGTTCATTAGTTTATTTCAGTGGCTTCTGCACATTTTTGACCAATAAACATTCATTAATCTGAAGAAAATTTAAAAGCAGTTCTGCCATCCTAAAGCTTTTAACCGAGAAGGGGACTGTGCAGAGTTTCATGGGCTACCTGCAGATCATGGTGTTTCAGTTCACAAACTGGGAAGCTCTGCTTGCTTTGACTGTGTATCCCTGTCTCTGAGGACATGGCTTTTCAAAGTCATCACCTTAGAAGAGATTTGTTTCTGTTTTTAGAAGTGACGGCTGCTGACAGGTACTGCTATGAGAAGCTGAATATTGAGGGGACTGAGAAAGGCAACTGCGGAAGAGACAAGGACTCTTGGATACAGTGCAATAAACAGTAAGTTGATGCATTTAAAAAGCTACAAGAATCAGGTTCTTACCCCTGGTCCAGTTCTTTAGCTGGTATGAAGAGACTCAAAAAGGCTCTCTATCGATCAGACTTCTGGCCCTCTTCTGCAGACCTTTGTGTAAGAAATCCTGGGGGGAGCAGGGTGCCAAGAAGAGATGATCCCTGACAAGAGAGCACCATCTGAACTTGGGAGAGCTTGGACCAGAAGTGGTCCTGGTACTCAGTGAGGGTTAGCAGTGCAGGGGAGAGCAGCCTTTGGTTTCACACATTTTGATGTGCTGTTCCCTTTTATGCTGTGCCATTGCATTGCTAAGTTTTGTTCACGTTTCATGATATTGTAACTTTCCAAGTATAGTCCTGCAAGTTGCTACCTAAACCATTTTTTCACATTCTGCATATACGCAGTTGATTGCTTCTGCCAATTTCTGAACCTTTCACAAGTCCTTATCAAACTGTTTTTTCAGGTTTCTCCATTCTGTCCATGATGTTTGATTTATAGTTCTGCCTACAGGTGAACTAATGTTCTTTCCCACTTTTTTAACACAGATTTGGCAACCCTACTTCTGTTCCATTACAAATTCATAAGTAAAAAATATTCAATAATATGGGAGATGTCAGACCCTACTATTGTGCAAAAGTCTCCACACATGAAGTCCCTTCAGCAGTTGAATTAAACTTGGTGTCTATAGTTCCCTTATGTATATGTCCTATGAATGTATTTAGATCCAGAGAACTGTTGCTCCTCTATGGACCAGTTAATATATCTTAATAGATCATTAAATCAATTTGATGTGGTTTGTTCTTGACAGCTCCTTGCTTGTTATTACTCAGGGCATTTTTGATAATGCATTGTAACAGAATTTTCCCAATCTAACTTCCAAGGAGAAGCATTTTCTCAAGAAACAGCATCATTTGTAAGAATTATTGTCAGCGTGAGAAAAGCAAGGAATAACAAATAGTTTACCAAGCAAGTGGTCATATTTTTGATTGTCCATTTTCATTAGTTTTATTTTTTATGAGTATCTGTTTATTCTTTCAATACAGGGATGTGCTTTGTGGATACCTTCTGTGCTCCAATATATCCAGTGTGCCCAGACTTGGAGAACTTGATGGGGAAATCACAACATCAATCTTGCACTATGGAAAAGTCTACAATTGCAGGTAATTGGAAATCCTGAAAACAGAACAATCAATATCCATCTTGCATAGAACATCAGCTTTATCATTCCTAAGTGG
Source organism: Phylloscopus collybita (assembly GCA_027886175.1). Taxonomy (NCBI): domain Eukaryota; kingdom Metazoa; phylum Chordata; class Aves; order Passeriformes; family Phylloscopidae; genus Phylloscopus; species Phylloscopus collybita. The sequence goes on from JAJNNQ010000002.1 coordinate 20,441,623, forward strand.
AGAAAAACTGTATCCATTAATTTTATTTCCTGTTAACACCTAACTATCTTTTCAGTTCAACCTTTGTTAAGCTTCAGAAAATTAACTGCCTGTGGGGCAGTTTTGCAATCCCCTAAATAGTTAATTTTCCCTGTAGAGATGTAATGCTCTTCTCAGGCCCTGAAATTTACATTCTTTTATATTTGCAAAGTACTTCACCTACCCAAAATACCTAGACATATGCCTGCACTGCCAAAGTTAACTGGCAGCCTAATTTATTGCTATATTGTAGCTGAATTCTAATTATAGATGTAGTACGTTTTCCTAACTTCATACAACTGTAGGATAAAATGATGTTCTAAACAAGTAAAATGAGTTTTATCTAACTCTAGCTGTTTCACAGGAAATATGGTCCTTGTTTTCATGATTACATTTGTTTGATGTAGATGCACCGTTTTGGTTTGTTTCACGTTAGGCCCAGTGAGTTCGCTAAGCCAATACTGATTCTCACCTGGTCCTGGGCATTGTGTAGCACAGGCAGCAGCCCAGGGCCCAGCTTCTCAAGCAATCCCGTCTAATCACAGCACAAATCTCCAAGGTCCTCTTGATTGTCTTGCAGTGGTGGCCACGTGAAGCTCGATGAGGACACGGACCTGGGCTATGTGGAGAACGGGACGCCGTGTGGGCCGGACATGGTGTGCCTCGACCATCGCTGCCTCCCCACCGAGGCCTTCAACTTCAGCACCTGCCCAGGCACTACGGACAGCCAGATCTGCTCTGGACACGGGGTATCTTCTTGCACTCTTTAACGCCTTCTGCTGTTTTTGCTGAGTACCTGGCCTTGTGTAGTCTACTAGTTGGACCTTTCAGGAAGCTAGCAGTGTGACTCTGGAAGTCATAAAACTGGAGAAGTTTTTGAAAAGGAAAAGGGAAGGAGGCACATAAATATAATGCAGTCCAGTCAAGGCATCTTAAACAATGAGTCATAGTTAGTATGTATTAGTCTTACAGAAGTTTTATCAATCAATGTTTTTGCTATCACTTTTGCTAACTTGATTGATATTTCCTCAGGTAATGTGCTGGAGAATAAGCACAAAGGTTTTATGAACTGAGAAACTTGGGTCTCTGTTCTTCCAGAGACCTGTTCTTTTTAATTCCCTCTTTATTACATAAACAGCCAAAAAGATTCATAAAGTTGTTGATGATGTTGGATTTTGTGGGCTGAGAGTTCCTTTACTCTGGAAAGTAAAGGTTAGTTTCACTGCTCGGTGTGCAGTCTGTGGCTTTGCTGTGGCCCTGGAGAGTCCCCTTGACCCTCACATGCAGTTTGACACCGTGTCCAGGGCCCTATGACTGAACTGAAATCAAAGGAGTTGATCTCTCCTAGCATCTTTTGTCTTGTACCACGCATTAAAACTTCCTTATTTATCTGAAATCATGCACTTCATTATATTTTGAAAAAAAAATAAATTATTAAGGTCAGTCTCCCAAACCAATTATAAATGATTCAATTAAATATGGATTACATTAAAGTATGTGCTGAATAAACATTACATCTATTTATATAAAATATAATAGCAATTTTAATGCATTTATATCTTACATATAAATTAAAAATTGCTATATATTAAAAACTATTTTGCATAATTTTGTGAGCAGTAAAATCATGGCTTTATCACTGTACCTGTACTTAATTGTATTAATAATGGGAATGGATTAATAATCTGATTTTTTTCTGAGCTACACTTTTGACTGCAGGTTTGTAGCAATGAAATAAAGTGTGTCTGTGACCGATTCTGGGGAGGAGATGACTGCAGTTCTCACATCAAGGATGATCTATTTTTTGATAAAGATGCCATCAATAAAGGTATGTTGTTACAAGTTTTACCAACAACTGAAAATGCTTGGATTTGGGGAAAGTTCATGAAGCAAAACGAGATCTCCTACCCTTTCAGTTAGTACACAACATGCTGCAGTATCAGAAGCCTCATTCCCTTCTCTTCCTCCCACAGCAGAAGCACTCAGTGTCTGTAAATGAAGCCTCAGCCAGTGAATCTTTTGGAACTGGTGTCAGTGGGTCCAGTTCCACCATGCTTGTCCCAATCATCTGAGTGGCCTTATTAGGCATATTGGTAGATTAGGACAAGAAAAAAGGTTACTGGGACATTCCGTATCTAGATGGAAAGGTAATGCTTGACTTTTAAATTTACTTCCAACTGAGTGGAAGTTTTTATTCAGCTTTAGTCTTGCGTACAAAAGAAAGATATATTGTGGGAAAATGAGCTTGTAAGTGTGGTTGTTAGAAATCCTTGTAGGGGGACTTGTGGGGGGATTCCAGAATCGTTCATTTGATTAATTCATTCAGCTAGGGAAGGGATGTGAGAAAAATCAAACAAGTAGTCACTTTTATTCCATGGTAAATGTCTATTTGCTAGGGCAAGTTGTAAGGATGTAATCTACAGCAGTTAAATATTGATAATACTGTTTTGGCATACCTGGCACAGGTTTCCCATGCAACAAGCATTCACTTAATGGAAACAGACACAGAGGTTTCATTTACAAGTGATCTTTTTATGACCATGCTATGCTTCAGGAGTGTATCACGGGTTACAATTAATCAGCCTAGTGAAAGTTGTTCAAGCTGGTTTTTGAAAGATGGTGCCTTTACTGGTTTTGCGTATTTTTTTCCTAAAACCATGTATATTTTTCATCTTTCTTGTGTTTCCAGGTGTGGTTAGCACAAATATAATAATAGGGGCTATTGCTGGCACGATTTTGGTGTTGGCACTCGTTTTAGGAATAACTGGTTGGGGTTACAAGTAAGTACATTTTGTTCTTCTTTATAAAGTTTAAAAATATGTGTATTTGATCTGATAGCTGATTATGTTATGAAAAGAACATTTCAAAAAATCTAAAAAAAATCCAAATTCAACAATATTTATATAGTAACATTTTTATCATATTAACATTTTTCAAGCAATTCTTACATTTGTATGTGGTTTTAGCTTGATCCAAATTTGAAATTTATTTCTCATTTAGTAATAGGTGTTTATTTGGATGATCAGATTATGATTTTACTGTATATGACAAAGGAAATAGAAGAATATGATCTGATTAAATTATAAATGTTTCCTCATGATGAAATAAATATAGCAAGATTAGCTCCCAGTCAGTCAGCAAAGCATTTAACCATGGGCTTCCTTAAATAAATGATTATGTTTAGTCAGCTTAACCTGAAATTAATTCAAGTACATTTTTTGGTAGGAAAGATCTGCAATTTGCAAATAAGGCTCAAGTTCTCTCCTGGTGTCGAGCTGTCAGTGCTCACTGAGACACAAAATGGATTATATTACACTGATTATTCTTTTTCAGTTTTAATTCTTTTTTTGAATTTCTTATAAAAACAGTGTTTTATGTTTTTTGCTTGTAGTAAAAAAAGATTCAAGGTGCTGACATTATCACCTCTGTTTGGATGAGACTGTCTGTTGAAGTTGTTTGTCCCTAGGTCCTTGTGCTTGGAGGGCAGGGCAGGCTCAGCTGCAGGCAGTGCTGTGGCTGGGGCACAGCCCCAGTGGTTTGGCATAACGAAGTGGCACAGCCCCTGCTGGTTTGCCAGACTGAGGTAGGCTGAGGGCAGCTCCCAGATATGTAAGGAAAGAAGCATTTGGAATAAGAACCATGAAGATGAGGATAGTAGAAAAGTTAGGATATACTGTGTTGGTGTATCACTCTCAGTTTCTGGCAGTATCTGAAAATCTGGACTTTTGAGTAAAACTCTAGAAGTTAAGGGCTCACTTTGAGATCATGTCTAGCCAGTGGGATTAATTTTTGGAGGTTCAGGGTGAGAGTGCAGCTCTCACTAGCAGCTTCACAGTGAACAGGCTTAAACCCATCACGAATGGCTCCTTACACTCAGCTCTGACTAGCTATCGACACAAATATATTTTTCTTGTTTATTCTGATATTTGTAAATATGCTTATTTCAGATGTGATTTTGTAGAAATATTTTGAGCAAAAATTTCATTTCATTCTGTATACAGTGATTTTCCTTTTACATTTTTTGGTCTTACTGACCATGTGTACCTGCATACTAAAAACTCATTCTTCTTCTTTTCTCTTCTGTTTATGTGGAAAGAAACTACAGAAGACAGAGGTATGTGATAAAAGTAGTGGAATGTATCTTAGAAGTCTCTGAAAATAGCTTTTCTTCTCTTTCGCTCGCTTACATGCTATAGAAAATTTTGAGATGGATTGTCATATTTTAAATAATATATGAAATCAGTATCCTATAATGTGTTGCTTGAAATCCTGATTTCACTGGAGTCAGTAGAAAAAAATAATGGTTTTTACACTTCTGCAGTAGACTGCTTTATTTAGGAAAACAGGAGAATATTTCCAATAAGAGAGACTGAAAATCAGCTATTAGAAATGAAAGTGTTCTTGGGAGGCTAAGAGCTGAATAATTAATATTAACATGATGTTCAGGAGCCTTTTGAGACAAATTAATTCCTGGAGCTCCTTTGCAGTTAAAAGTACAATACAATTAAATTGCTGTGTGGACAAAGAGCCCATTCTTTCCTGTCACCCTGTTCGATTGATTCATAGCTAAAACACAGTACTGGCTTCAGCACAGGGCTGAGCTTTCACCATTTCAAGCTTGTGGCCAAAAATAAACCATTTTCCTAGTGACTTGTATTTGGCTCCTGGAAGAACACCTCCCTTTGATCAGGCATCTGCCTGGCAGATGGGTCTTGTGGGAAGGAGTTGGCTCCTTCTTTTCCCAATCCCCTAGAGATAAGAGGATTTTTCAAATTCCCCTGTTTTCTGCCTGTACCATTGCCTTCTGGTCCAAGCTGCTGCTTTGTTTGTTGCTGCTACCTGTTGTGCTTGTTCTCCATTTCCCTTTGTGTAGCGCTTTCTCTGCCAGGCTCAAAATATTTATTAAAAGTGGAAAAGCACTCTCAAGTGCTGGTTGTGTGCTACAGGGTCAGATAGGCCACAAGTACAATAACAAGTAAAAGGCAACACTCTTGAAGTCAAGCCTTATGCAGAGGCTGGTGAGGAGGGAATGCCACCCAGCACAAGGAAGGCAGAATTTAAGGATTTGGTGCTGCTTAGTGGAAACTGATGTATCAATAAATGGGGACTAACATAGCCAGCAAGCCATTCTACTGTGGATGTTTCAGTATTGGCTGAGGACAGAGCAGACAAAACCTCGAAACAGCGACAGAGCCCACCCCATGTATGTTTGCATTGGAATAGTAGAGAATGTAACTTCTTCAGATATCTTCATCTCCAGAAATTCCTTAATGGCCAGAGAGCTGTGAGTGTGCAGCCAGTCTGCAGCTGTGTCTGAGAGCACAGGCAGAGTGGAAACCAGCATAAGCTGAGGCTTCTGAAGGTAATGGAGGGCTCCATTTTAAAGATGAGGAAGATACTTAGTAACTAAGTCTCCTTCATGCATGAAAAGAAGCCTACAGAAGTAGGCTGACTTCCAAATAGAGTAATTTTGGATGAATACAAGGAGTGCAATAAATGGAAAAACAGATAACACCAGACTATACTTTTCTTTTTAATGAAAAATATGATTGCTCCTTAAATAACAGTGAGAACAAGCCATTATAATATTTTTGAGTATGACATAAGGATGATACTTGCTACTAATAAGATTGAAACAAGTAAACTGAAAGGGGTAAGAACAGCCAATTAGCAAGGATTCTGCCAGCTGGAATAGCATGGCTTTAAAGGGCACAGCTATGTGTGAGAAGTTATTTCTGATGGAGTAGCAAAAGAGCAATTTGCTAGAGGAACCCTGGGGAGCAGATCTGCCCACACTGAGCCAGCTCTGAACACACCCATGTGCCAGCTGAGGAATGGGACAGGAACTGAAACTCGGGAGGTCTTAGAAGATGGAGTGTGGAAGTACTGCATTGCACTAATGATTTATGTGCTATACAGTTGTATACTTTACGTACTTCAGAAGCATTAGAAATCCAGATATGGAATGGAGAGGTTCCAGTTTAGGTTTCTAGTTGGACACAATCTGAATGTGAATCAACCTGATAAATGTGCATCTTAATAGGGGCAGACTGTAGCAAACATGTCTTGGAAAGTGTGAGGCTGAATAAATACTGATGCTGGTATTATGACATAGTCAACTGCCAAAGTAACTACTTGTGCTTGGGAGGATTTTTAAACCTGGTGGAGCTATAACTGGAATATTTGCATGGCAGGTATTTTCTGCTAGCGGTGCATTCACCATCTGCAAAATCTTTGCATAACTTGATTAGAACTTTCTACTGCACAGGTAGTTTATCCTTTTCCAGAACTAGAAACTCAGTTATGGTGCATAAAACTATTACATTACTTTTGTGTGTCTTGGCAGATTGAGTCTACTACTGTGGTAATGAGGAGTAGCTGAGAATCTCTGACACTGGTGTTAGTTATCTTACACAAGAAATCAGTCAAAAAACTGTGGGTTTTCATCCTCCTGAGATTTAAATAACTCAACAGGTTCCTACTCTTGAATTCAATCATGATCACAAAAGTTAAATGCGAAGCGTCTACCTCAGAAGGAAAAATGCATTCACATTTCCTGAGCTCCCCTGTGTTGCATGTATTCAGCTTAGGCTCACTACTGGTGTTGCACCTGAGGGTGCTTTTTGAAACCAGCATGATGAGTTATTTGAAATGTCTGGACTGGTTATCCGGTGCCTCAAGAATCAATAGCTGTTCACTTTGAAAACTGTGATCAGAGTTAACCAGTGCACCGTTCCTTGTTTTCCCTTTCCAAAACCACATAATCCACTTTTCTGCACATAACAAAAGTGTGTGGGAGTTTTCTCCCAGGTGGTTGAATTATTTATTAATAGCCTTATTGTGTGTGGTTAACAGGTTTTCTCAAGGATTGCTGTCCTTACCTCTTTCTTTTAAACTAATGTTCATGCATGTTTGTGTGTGTTGTTTCTGTCATGTTTTCTGACTCTCCAATGTTTATTACACTTCAGACAAATACCCCAGGGAGATTATGTAAAAAAGCCGGGAGAGGCCGACTCTTTTTATAGCGACATGCCTCCTGGAGTCAGCACAAACTCTGCATCTAGTTCTAAGAAGAGGTCTGCTTTTCTGTCGCATTTTCAGATTTCTACCTGTTCCATCACCCATTATTCCATTAGTCAGAACATTTCATTGTTTTGCAGCAGGTTTGATTCTTTCTTCTTTCTTTGTGGAATGTTTGAAATAGCATCCTTTCTGCTTTGATTACTGAATTTTCTCCTGGGTCCTAGTTGCTAATTAGTATGATTAAGCCAGAATAAAAAAAAATTGCATTGTAAACCAATTTTTGTTTAATAAAATTTTCGTAATATCCCTGCTTGAGAATTGATTTCAAGTAGACTGTAATAATAATTACTGGCTGAAAAAAAATTAAATAAAATGCCAACAACTTTTTAAATCATGGTCACGTAATCAAAGAAAAGGAACATTGTCTTGCTTCAATAATAGTTATAAAATGTTCAATATAAATGTTATTTTTATATCTTTATTTGTTAGTGTCATTAATCTAGTGTGTTGACTTAGACTTCTGCTGTCTCATATTAAAGATAATAGTGATTGCATTTTATTCCACTTACTAGACTAGTATACTAAATGGTCATCAAGTATTATCTTAGAAAATAACTCTACAAAGACTTTCTGTAGTTTTCTGCTTGCTGTCATTAGATTAGAGAGAATTAGATTTTGCCCTTGATGAGATTTCTCTAGTTCTGTTATTGTTCCAGTTGCCTAAAAAATCCTACATTTTAAAAGGGAATATTCTTTATATACCATTGAGAGCCATTTGTAGTTGCTAGGATCATAATGCTCACTCTTTCGGTGCAGTTAACGATTCTTTATATGAAAAGTCTCCAGCTGGCACTGTAAAACAATTTATGAGAATCACTGTGTCCTAGAGGAATTGACAGTCAGAAACTGCTTCACAGGAAAACAGCAGTTCTCAATTCTTCTCTCACTAAGCAGCCTACAACTGTGCAGTTGATTAAGCCATTCCCTTTGCTATTATTTCAATGAAAGTAAAGAGAAATTTATGGAAGGGACACCTATGTAGTAACATTTGCCATTTTGGTATAGCAGCTTGATCTTATGTACAACTTCATTCAGTTTGTTCTAATGACTGTGTTGTTAGGAAAACTCCAGTAGTGATTACTTAATTATCTCTAACTTTTAAATTCAACTTTTTAGATGTGTGGGTTGTTTTTTTTCAAGAAGCAACCATTAATCTTAAATGATGCACTGTTTGTGTTGGAGAACCTTTTTTAATTTTGTTAAAATTTTGAAAAAAATCTTGGGAAAGCAAGTTTTCATAGCTTTGTCTATCAGGTTTAAATACCAGCTAAAAATTTATTTTTAAGTGACTGTAATTTAATGTGTTTCTTTTTTCATGCAGTATCTGTGTTTCTTTTCATACTTCATTTATTTCATATGTCTCTCTTTATTATTTGTTCCAAAATGCTAATGGTTTCTAAGGTCTGTCTGTACTAGAGAGTTTTGTTGTTCCCACCACCAGTTCAGGTATGTTGTGCCACTGTCAAGTCTGGAAAAGTAAGTCTGACAAATATTCCATTAACATTGTGATACAGCTGACATAGTCCTTCCATTTGAATTCCCAGAATGCTACCTCCTACCTTCCAAGCAGGTTTTGATTTGCTCTGTGTGCCAGTATGGATGGCATCTCTTTGGGAGATGTTACAGTGACTGGGCCGTCAGCTGCCTGGGCTTCTCCATGCTGGAAAGCACTATGAAATATTAGTTGGTATTCAGAGGATGTCCAAGGATTAAGACATAACTTTATGATAACTCTTGCTATTATGAAATAGCAAACATCAAAGCCATTATATAGCAAGACATTCCTGAACCTGAAAGAGACCTTGAGGAGGAGGAAATGTTTAAAAATCTGTCCGTGGATCTGTTGTTTCTCAGACCTTTCATGATGTGATGAAGTTTGAATTAATGAAACCTTGGGCTTAGTTCAGTGTGGCTGTGATTAGTCTGAGCTTCTGGAAACTGAAGAACATTTCTCAAATGCCTCCAAAGGAAGCAGAGACTGAAAAATGCGAGTATCCAGACTTAAAAACTGCAAAAACTGTTCCTTTAAGCAAGAGTTTGTAATAAGTAAGCCATCTATTGTGAATTTTTCAACTTCCTCTTCTCTTTTGGAAATAATAGTAGATCTCATGGCAAACAGCTGAGCAGCAGCTCTAGTTCAACAAGAAGCAGCCTGTTGCAAAATCCCACAGGTTGGACATTGCCACATACATCTCTGTCTCTTAGAGGGAATACAAGAGGAAGGAGAAAACAGTTTGCACCAAGCACCTAGATAAAACGACTATTTTTGGCTTTGAGTTTAGCATTAAACTCAAAGTATATACTGCAGCAATTGGCTGATAAAATATAAATGATCAAAATCAGCAAAAATGAGGCAGAATTACCTCTTCCCTGGCACTACCAGCTCTGGGTGGGAGGATGCTCGTCACAAACTCCCGAGATTGGTAGCAGTGGGGTGAGGGAAGCTGTCCTGGCTTTCCTGCACCAGCATAAGGAGGGAATAGGCAGCTTGCATGTGGGATGTGCTTGACTGTGAGATGAAAAAGCCTTGAAGTGAGCACAGTTGTAGGAGCATCTTCCATCTAGGAACTGAGGCAGAGCTGCAAATCCAAAGGAAATCTGGTGTGCGCCGGTATTTATGCATTCCACAGCAGACAAGTGAGAAAGCAGTGCTGATGCCTGGCTCTTGAACATGGGCACATGGAACCACTGCAGGGACAGCTGCAAGGCTTAACTGCAGGGTTTAATCAGAAATCCTGGATGCTCTGCTAGTGCAGACAGACCTTAGGCTGTGTTTTGTCACTGGCCTCGGGAATGTGACCAAACCGCTGAGCTAACATTGATGTGAGCCAATACCCTTAACAATAACCGCATCTGAGCCCTCCTATTCCAGGTCAAATGGATTATCTCATTCCTGGAGTGAAAGGATCCCAGACACAAAACATATTTCAGACATTTGTGAAAATGGGAGGCCTAGGAGTAATTCTTGGCAAGGTAAGTGTGAACCACTGTGCTAGCCACAGTGGAAACCAGCCTCTGGCCCATGGCTGCTCTGCTCAAAGTTTGGTTGATCTTAGGACAGCAGCATGACTCCTTAAAATTGTGCTAATTGTTATTAACTTGGAATTAGGATTTAGCAGCACCATACATAAGTGCCTTTTTTGCACAGCGCTTTGTCACAAAGAAATTATATTTAATTTCTCCCTCCAGTGTGAGCTAACATGAAAAAGAGAAAGAAATCTATTCACTATTGCCAGCTTCTGTGATTTTATCAGGCAGTGTTCAGTGTTTTTCTTGAAGTGTAGTGATTTTGTCAAATAACAGCTGAAATAAGGAAATTTTTTCTCTGCACAGTTGCAGCAAAAAGTAGAGAAAGGTAACCTAAGTGTCTGAGGTAAATCAAGAGGAACAGACCTGTGAGATTTAAATGGTTAAAGGTAGCAACTCTTGCTATGGATGCAAAAAAATATACAGTTTGGCATGGGACAGATGAGTTTCAAGTTGTTTTACTGTCTTTGTCCTTTGATTTCTTTCAGGTAATATAGGAGGAAACAGAAAGAAAGTCAGAGGCAAAAGATTTAGGCCACGGTCTAATTCAACTGAGTAAGTCTGAATTTAAAAAAGCAAAGCCAAAAAGTAGAGTTTTCATATTTGTGTTTTGTAGATGGGAATTAAGAGTACTGAAAAGTAGACAGCTGCATTTTTGCTCTGTGGCCCATTCTGATTGCTAACTGATAACCTGGTAAATGGTTTGCCTAATGTATTTCAACCTCTTTTTATGTATTCTTTAAAAATTAACTATTAATTTTCTTTTTTTATGTAGGCTTCCTCACAGTCGTTCCCATAGCAATTCCCAATGATGGTGGCAGCCTGCACCATCACTGCAGGCTTTTGTCTACAGTAAACTGCCATTGCTGAGTGTATCCTGGTTCAATACTGAGTTTCTGATATCCTGACTGTTTCCTACCCTTGTCTCTTGGGTTGGGCTATTGCAGAGTTAGAGATTTGTATCTCTGCATACCTTCCTGGAGGTTTTAGGAGAGGTATCTGTCTGCTTTGAGAGTACCTTGAAGTTTGACACTGTAAGCCTGAAACTGCCAGTCTTGAGTAAGCCCTGCAATAAATGGGTAATTAAAGTCTCTACCAAGTGACTGATCCCCAGACTTTTCCACTATAGCTTAGAGTTGCTGGCTAATTGATTTATTGGTTACATTTCCTGAAGAGCCCATGGGTGCAGTGCTCCCCACACAGAAAGAGTTTTTCTTATGTACTTATGCCTGTTAGTTCAGGCCCCTCTTGTGTATGAGTGGTGAATGGCTGGAAACCTCTGGGCTTGTCAAAAGCTCTGGCTTGCTTTTATAGCACTTACACCCCACATAAATGGCCCCTTCTTTGACCATGATGGCAGTGACAGTGTCCTTCCCCATATCATGACTACTAACTTTGCACCTTCATGGGCAAATGGGCTTGATGACAACCCTGCTGGAAGCTAATAATGCTAACTGCTCTCCGAGCCCCATTTTCTTTGGTTTGGGGATTTTGAGTTTCTTCTGAAACTTTTCTTTCACCTACAGTGCCCTGCCTTGAGGTGAGTAGGCTCAGAAAGGGTTCATAGAGAAAACCCTATGTTACAAATTACAGAAATAATACTTCGATGCACATTGCAATTATAACATTGCATGGTCAAAATGGCATCATGGAATCAGAAATTTTAGCCCTTGAAGGAGTTTATCTCAAGAGTCTCTCTGCTCTTTGTGCTGATAAACTCTTACTGAAATGTTATTTTGCTCGTTTTCTTTCCTCCTTGCATGAGATAGTTTGATGAAATCAAATTAGTCTGGCCAAACTGCCAAAAATAAAAATGAGACTTGCTCTGAGAACTTTGGAGCATTAGATAAGCAGGCAGACAGAGATATTGTGAGTTGGAAATACTTTTCCCTGTATATTTGTTTCTCTTTTAAAGGTTTCCACCTAATTCTCTACTTTCCTTCTTGCTGCTTGTTATGGTGGTCTCTCAACCCAGCAGCAGCCCTGATGCTACAGGGAGGAGGCTTGTACTTCCCAAGGGCCATGCAGCTTTCAGGGATGAAGCACAGTGTGTGTGTTCCTGGGAGAGGCCTGCCAGGCAGGAAAATACTCTTTCTCCTGATTGGGTCTATCCTGGACTGCACAGGTCTGAATGGCTTATCTGAGTTTCCTTGGCAGTCCTGTCACCAGCTGGAGAGAGCACTCCCACTGAATGATCCACATGCTGCGCCAGTTCAGTGGGGGATGGAGAGAACTGCCAGGGCTATTAGAGGGCAATCATCTCTCTGGTTAGAGGGACAGCTTGTTTTGCAAGGAGAGAAAATGGACAAGAATCATCTAACTGAGCAGCATTTAGTTACTTAGGAAAAAAACAAGCAGCACCAGCTGCTTTGAGGATGCTGCAGAATACATGGAGGCTTTTCCCAGACTAGTTTATCTTTCTACCTTGTCTGGGAAATACAGAATAATATTGAAATCCGTTCTGAAAGCAGTATTTAGAAAGTCCACCCATGTGGCCCTTAGGAGTCCCATAAAGTGTATTTGTTGATATGGAAGAAAAAGGATAAGAGTGTTGGTCTCCTGTAAAAAGTAAACTGTAGTTAAGCATTATAAAATTGGGTTTATTAATGTCATACCTTGTGCAGAATTCAATTTTTTTTTAAAGCAGGAGCACACTACTGTGGTTGCCTATAAAGATACTTGTATGCATGAGTCTGCAGTAACTGCACACATTATCCATAGGTTTTTTTTTTTTTTTTTTTTTTTTTTTTTTTTTTTTTTTTGTATACAGCCAGGCATCAAATAGAATTGTGCCATTAATCATTTAAGCAAAGTTTCTTAAGGACTGAGTGAGGTTTGAAGTCTGCAGCCCTCACAAGCAGCACTGACAGGGAGTTGCAAACAATTTGGGCAGCTCCTGAAAAAAGTCCTGCTCACACCTTCGTGTGACCTTTGGACCTAACATACATGAACAAGGCTTATGCTAAGCAGAGAGCTCTGAGGAGTCTGCTGAAGATATTTTGGGACATTTTAAATCATTTTTGGATGTTTTGTAGCAAAATAATTATTCTTTACTAAAGGAAGATGGTTCATTACATGTGGAAGGAATGCCAACAGGCCAAATGCTTTTTCAGAAACATGGTTGATGAAATGGCCTGATAAATAATTTTCTATTAAAATCAATTAGAATTATCAGGAACGATGAGAGTTTTCTGAATAAGTTGACAGTTTAATTGGGAGCTTGTGTTAAAACAGGTCCCAGGAACAGAGAGCAATTCAGACCTTTATTAATTTGCACTCCTTTTCCTCTAAGCATTTGTCTTCCTCGTTGTTATAACTGGTACGAACGTCTTTGGTTTAGACTTTCTATTATATATTGTCTTTTTGCAGCCGGGTAACCCATGCATCTGAGCCTGGGCTTTCTCTCGCCCACCAAATCCCTGCCCAAGGCATAAGCCCAGGGGGGTCTGACCACCCCCAAACAGGGAGTCGGGATCACAGGTCAGTCTCACCTGCCCCTGCATTCTGGGCTGCCATGTTATCCCGTGAAAAGTCCCTCCCCTAGTATACAATAGTTTCACTGTGCAAAACACCGTGACTGCTTGGAGGTGCTCCTGCTGATGCAGCGCTAGCTACCCTTCCTCCTCGCCAGCCTGAGGAGTACGAGTCCTCTTGAGCCCAGGTCTTTTGCCTTGTTGCATGTTGCGCTATGAGCCAAATCGAGCTGTCGGTCTAGCTCTAGGCTTATGCGTAAGGACACCTTGTTTCAAAGCAGAATTTCTCACTCAAAGCAAATGTGGATTCTGGCCATTACTAATGAACATGTGGCTGGAGAGATCAGCCTGAGGGCTTTCGAATGGTATCATGAAGTGGTCTGCAGCAACTCAAGTTTAAGCCTTTTTGTAACAGATGGATGGAGGTGAATGGTGGTCTGTAATACACCCAGGCCCAGGAAACCCTGCAACGTGGTTGTGCAACATTTGCATGCTCTGATAGCACCTTACACTGTTTTCTAATACAGGAAGCAGATTGGGAGTGTTTCATGGTTACCAAAAGACCCTTTCAAATGAAAAAACTGCAAGTTTAAAGTATTGCAGTGAGTACAAGAAAATGTACAATTAAAGCTAAAGCAGAAGTTTACTAGTTCTTGGTGATGCTGGCATCAGCCTGTTGCTTCACTTGTGGTTCTCTGCTTTGCTGAGCTACCACTTTTCACGTTTTCTTTCTCTAAGACCCTAAGCTGGAAAGCATAAAGCACTCCCGATTCCTGATAAATAAGCAAGCTGAGGAAGCTACTTAGAAGCACTTGTGGCTGAGGGCGAGTACTTTCTGAGAGCTGTGGCTGTGCTTGTGCGGGGCGGGGAGGAGACGTTCCAGAGCAAAAAAGGAGCAAAAGAAGTTGAAAAAGTGCTGCTGCTTTTGTTGTCATCGTTGTTTGAAATATGGAGGGGGTTGAATGACATGATTTGGCCCAAATTTTATTCATCTGAGCAATCCCTTGCAAGATCTGTTCCCATGTGTGAGGTCAATGGAGTCACTCCCACAAATAAAGGTGACAAGAACTGGACCAGAAGTATCAAAAATAACTTAAAGAGGAATTTTCTTACCCATTTTCCTTGGTTAAACTGGCACATTTCATTGTGCTAGATTCTATTGTATAAAGAAGGTGATTACAAATAATAATTTGTTGCCATTCATAAGTAATAAGAACAAACTTTAAATTGGTCCAGACTCCTATTTTCTGCATCATCCTTTTTTGTTAATGTGACAAAGGGGGAAGAATTTGCTTATCTTGTTATTGGGAAAAATTTGTTACAAAAAAGTTTTCTTCTTCCCTGGTAATTTTTTGCCAGATAATTAAACATAATCTTTATTTCATATTTTTCATGTAACTAATATGAGTATACAATTCAGACTTTTTTCCTAAAAAACATGGTTTTGGTGTCAATATTGCTTCTGTAAAATGTGAGGTAACTCTACAGCCCACCTCCATTAAAGCCAAGCTAAATTAACATTGAAAAATCAGAGGGTTTGTTTGCCTGTAAGTGTAAAAATTGTCACTATAGTGGCAAAAAATTCAAACTTTTCAACACACCGAGGCTGAAATTCATTCCTGTAAAAAGGGTCGAGTCCAAGATTCTGTGCGTCTTTAGCTGTTATTTTGCAATTTATCTAGATGGATGCAAAAGTGTGTCTTTGGCAAGCAAACTTCATGATTGAATCCAAAATGCCTTTTCATCCTTATTTTGGGATCATGTAGGAGTTCAAACCATGAGCATAATGCTGGCCCTCTGCATAGGAGTGAATTTTACCCTTATTAATTACATTAAATGAATCATTAAATGAATGATGTATCCCAGAGAGTTTCCAGACTAATCAAACATATGAGTCTTGTTGTAGGTCAGATTTTCTCATGCAGTTGTACACATTGCCTAGTCCTCACCCAAATCCATATTGATTTATTTGCCATATTCACTTGCATTTTGGGGATGAAGACATCCTTGCTAAGCTTGTGCTGTGTGTTCTCAGATTTTCTATTCTTGTTCTTCTGCTTTCTCTGTTCCTTCCATTGCTTTCTGCAGGTATTTAAACCCATGGTTCAAAAGAGAATATAATGTAGCTAAGTGGGTAGAAGATGTGAATAAAAACACAGAAGGACCATACTTTAGGTATTTTGTAAATTAATTTTATAATTCTCATTTTTTAGAGCTGTTTCAGCATATACAAATATCTTGGGACTCCTACCTTGTATAAATCAATACAAGTTACTTAGGTGCAAAGGGCCCCTCTTCTTTTGCTGCATTTTGATGTCTGTTTTTGGCTTCATGTGCAATTTACAATTCTTTTTCTGAATGTTTTAATGAAGCCATTGAAAAGGATGTGTGTAGTGCATGCGTTCCCACCATCATCTATAGCTTGTAGTAGCTTTCTCATCATTTTATGCCAAATACTGTTTTATGGGCATGAGACATATTTTTCACTAATAAAATAGTATTAACTTAAATAGAATGTTAATTTACTGAAGCAAGTGGTTTCATAACACATTGACTCTACCTACTGTCTTATATAGTGCATCCTAAAATTTAAATGAAAAAATAATAAAAATGTAGTGATACTTTACCCTCAGCCTGCAATGAAATAATTTAATATATTGTAATTGGAAAACTAAATCTATGAGAATATACTCTGTGCTCCAATTGTCAAACTGTTAATTAATCTGTTACAAGTGAGGTAGGGTTCAGCCAAAAATATCACTTGTTTTTGAAAGGGAAAAGTGTGCATTATCTGATACATTCCAAGTTTCAGAGAAAAAACATGCCTGGGCCCCTGTTGGGCATAAATCAAGAGACTGAGAATGTTGCAGTAGATTCCTAAAAGACACAGTCCCACAGCTGAGACAGATCTCTGCATGAGCTGAAAAAATGGGCCAGCATAGGGGAGAATGGAAGACACTTTATGACAAATAGCATAAAACATGAACAAAATCCATGAAGCTGTAAGCTAACATATCAAAAATAAAGATGGTTACAGAAACACAAATCAAAAGAATAATAAGCAAAATCTTCAGCCAAAACAGTGAAGGATGGTAAGAAGAAGTAAATAGAACCTTAATCATTTTGGTACACAAGTAGACCTAATAATAGTGCAACAGGGCAACAGAAACATACACTAAATGTGTGCAGTGTGCATTTGGGAAAAAAAAAATGTGATGGGAGTTGTATCACAAGGTACTAATGGAACACTTTAATTCCAATAGTAACACTGGCAGACATTAACTCTCAGAGTAGGAATTTAGTCATTTTTGGAACTAAAAATGTCCCAAAGACTTAAAACACCATAAGATTATTACTTTTTAAAACCATTTGTGTTTGTTATCAACACCTCATAAATCACGGACAGAGTAAGCTGCAGAAAATGTTTCCAGTGAACAAATAAAAAAAAATGAATAAACTTTAGCCTGTCAGCCCTGATCTCGGTCCTGAAAAGGGAGAAGAGATCCCCAGTGCAAGAACCCAAGGCTTACAGGAGGTTGATGTGATTGTGCCAGGTGGTATCAGACAGGTCTCTTGGTACTTGGACATTCCGACAGCGAGTATTGTGGGTCTGGTAGTTTCAGCGCTGGGATACGGGGTCCGGTTCTGGTGTCTGCAGTTCAGCAAGCACGTTCTAGAACTGGGGAAATTTAAGCCCAGGAAAACCATAGAAAGGACTGCAGAGTCTCAGGCTGTTCAGTTTAGTGCAGCAGCTGAACACTTACCTGATCGTGAAGTCCATATCACTGTAGCAAACTAAGACTGATAATGACCAAAGGTCACTGGAAGCTGAAATTAGGCAAATTCACGTAAGAAGTGAGGTGTGTTTTATTACCTAAACTTTTTTTTAAAAATAGCCTCTTGACCTTTATTGTTCAGGCAAGGTCAAGAGTTGCCCACCATAATATAACCCCATAGCTGCCTTTCAGGGTTTTTGTATCAGAAGCCCTGTGGTAGCCATAAACAAAAACATTGATGGAATATGAAGATAGCACTATTTAAAAATAGGTTACTTAAAGTGGTTTAGTTAAACATGTTTAAAAATCTGTTTGCATACTCATAATTTGGTTTTCATTTTTTAATATCAGTATATTTTTATTTAGTAACTAGATTAAATTGATGGGAGTGTACCCTCCCCCTGAGGGTATTCAGCTGTTACACAGAATGAGTCACATTTCTAATTGTATATGAGATAAACTTAGCAATTTTGGCATGTAGATGAGAATTAAGCTGGCCCATGTGAGTTTTAAAGGCTGTATATCAACAGAGATGAAATGTAAATCAAATTTTTGCACCATAGAAGCTTACTAATCGCTGCCTGCAGCAGTTACCTTTAGAAATCAGAGAGCAACTAGAATAAATTTAGAAACCTGTATTGTCCTAATTAAATGAGATAATCATGGAGAAGTATTCTGCAGACACATTATGGAAGGCAAAAGATTAGATCTCCTGAGATGAGTTGCCATGGGTTTATGAGAGGCTGAACTAACAGATTTTTCTCCACAAAAATCAGATGCAGTTTTGTTTGATGATAGCATGGACAGGAAAAGACTTTTTAAGAATGGTGTGTCAGAACCTCTTGTGGCTGGGTTTTGAGCCTGGGCCTGTGAAGTGATTCACAAGCAGAACTAAACAGATCTTAACGTGATAAACTAGAAAGTCTGGCTGAAGTCAAACTATCCAGCTGGTACTATATTTTATGAGTTTCAAGTCTTACCTTTAGGACAAGACATTTACACCAGATATTTAACTGAGTAATATTCATGTCACTAATCTTCTTTGCTTTCTCTGTTCTTTTAAATGTGTCCTGAAAGTAATACTGCTGTTTTGCTTGTTTCCCTGTAGTTGTAGGCATGATATACTGATGACTGGTGCTGTTGTAGGAAGAGTTGAAATAGAACAACGAAAAATGACAAAAACACTTGCTAAGAATGTTGCAGATTTTCAGAAAATAGAGATATTAGTCATCACCAAGATTTTCTCCATCTACCTAAAAAACCCTGTATAAATCATAATTTTTCTCTCTAACACCTGATGTCCTAGTAATTTTTTTCTAGTCTACAAGTCTACAATATAATTATTATTTATTAATGATAGTAATAATAGTAGCTGGTGTCTCTGGCACCAAAAAACTCCCAAGTATGGGATTCCCATCTGTAAGAAAATAAGATCTGTGAAGAAAACTCTCATTTTCCTGCTCAGAGTCTAGTCTAGATTTTAATTTTGTGTGCCTGGCTATAACTGTATAACCTCAGCAATAAAATCAGGCAGGAAGCCTCTCCCTGATTTTAGCTTTGCTGTAAGGGATGTTATTTTATTAATGTATTAGTACTGCTTATTCTTGGTACTGCCAATTCCAATGCCCACTGCACAGGCTGAAATATGGTTAAAGATTACTCAGAATTCTCACTGAATTTGAAAGACTTGATGCAGCCATGATCGAATCAGAAAACAAACTGCCAGAAGCCCGAAATATGGCATTTCTGTAGATAATTATAACAAAAAAGACGAGAAGACACCCTCTAAAGCATTGAGCTGCCTACATTTGATTTAATGCAAGTATTTACAATAAGTTATATTTTATGAGAGTTATTTAAAAACAAAAGTAGTTTACAAACAAAGAGGTTTTTTAGATGGAGACCCAGACCACATAACCAGAAGGAAAATGACCATCCCATATCAGAAGGGCATTGAGAAGGGGTATGGAAGGAGGAGACAGTAGGGTGTTAATTCCCTCCTATTTCTAATGTGCTTTTGTGTCCTTGATTTTTTCTCAGTTCCTCTTCAGCTGACCATTTCCATTACCTTCCTTTGTGAGCTGATGCCAGAGCCATGACCAGCCCTCAGCAAGCTGCTCTTGCTGAGGCAGCTCTAGACTGTGCTTAAAGTAAAAAACCAACAAAGAAGCTTTTTCCTTATTACCACCAAAGCAAAATACTATTATTGTTGGCAGGCAATGAAAAAATGCCGACTGATATCAGCAGGATCAAGATTTTTTTCAAGAGTTAGGGAGAAGAGTTCTTTGAAGCATGTGAGTGCCTGCTTCTGAGGCATAGTTCACTGCTCCAAGTGACAGCTCAAGCCATAACCATTGTCTCTTCTGCAGCCCCTCCATGAGTCTCCTCTCCCCTCTGCCACTGCTCTTTCTGAGGTCATGTGTGCACATCTGTGGCTTTTAGAAGGAACTTACTTCGAAATGTTTAGCCACACCAGTGTTTTTAGAAGATTCTAACTTCCTAATGTAGGATCTAGGCTGATGATGTCATACAAAGAGCTGAATCCACAGCAGCAAAGGTCAGATTAGGCTGATAGGGTCTATATTTGGGCTTGAAATCTTTCACCACGTTGAATGTTAATTGAATTTCACTACATTATTTCAGTCTGTAAAAGAGAATTGCCCACAGTTCATGAACAGTTCAGATCTGTCAGGGATACCTGCCTTGAGTTCACTTAAGATGACCCTCAAAATTGCAAGATGTGTAGTTGTGTGACCAGGTGACATATTTTGCACTGTTTCTTGTGGGCCAACATTTGCTGTTTAGTGACAAGAGGCCGAGTCGGTAGGCCTAAGGCTGCAGGGACTGCTTCCAGATGTCTTCCTGCTGCCACAGTATTTGTTGTGAATCACAGAATGGTCTCCACACACTCTTAGTTTTACCTTTCAGGTCAGAAAGATACAAAGTGGCCACTCTATCTTGCTTTCTCGTCAAAAATTAGAATTTTTGCAGGTGAGATGGATGGCTTCATTTGGGGTTGGCAGTAAAACCTCTGAATCTCTGTCATGGTGTGTACTTGTTTCTTGTGTAAATTTCAGCTGGAAGCAACATTTGCCATGAAAGCTAATGGATTTGATTGCAGGAGAACTAAAACCCTAGTGAAAGCTAAGTGGATCCCACCCTTGACCAAAACTGCCGAGTTTTCCTACCTTTAACCCCAGCATTACCTGCAAGTGTCCCTGAATGCTGTTTCTCCATCCTGTAAATGAGAAAGAGCCAGACATGACCTTTCTCATTTAAAGTATATGTAAATCTGGGATACACAGCACAGAGTATACACAATTGCAGGGCACAACCTGAATGGTGATTAAAACCACCTCAAACAATGTTATTTACCACAGAAGATGCACTGTAAGATCTGTGAGCATACGCTGAGTCGTGTATGTTCACAGTCTCTGTAGTTGGCACTAAAGACGACAAAAACCAGCACGTAACTCTATAGCAAAACTAAGTGGTGAGGCCCTGTGAGGAGAGGGCCAGGTCATTTCTGTAAGTGTGCAACTGCATTCTCCATGTATGGGCTGTAATGTTGCAGATGCAGCCAAGCAGCAAAGCTCACATCAGTTAGGTGTGCAAACTGCAGGTGAGCAGGCAGTGGAAAGGGGGTTTGAGAAGGAGGATATTGTAAGCAGCTACACTGAAGGCTTGACCTTCAAAATCTTTGGAAAAGGCAACGTTGTGCTCGAGTTATAGTGCCAAGCTTCCTGGCTAAAAGGCTCAGTTAGGGATCCTGGTCAGAGGAAAATATTCAAGATACCTCATCATTTGGGGGGTTATTACTCCTCCCGGGATCACCTGCTTAGATGGACAGGCAAGAAGACTGGCTGTGGCTTTTCCTCTCACTGTGGCCTTCTCTTAGAGTATCTAAAATGTGAAGAGCTTGTGGCGTGTTGGAGGTGTCGTGCCTGGTGTGGTGAAAGAGATGGGAGTTGCCTGCATTCTGTGCCACCCCCTGGCTGTGTGACCTTTTATATGGTTTTCTGATAGGGCTTGCCAAGTCAGATTCCACTAGCCCAGTTCCTTGCTTCTGACCTCCAAGTGCATTGTTACAAATTTTAAAACAAAAATTTAAAATTCTACTGCAGCAATGGGGTAAAATTTGTGAATAACAGGATTACTAAGAATATGTTAAATCTACTCTCCTTATTTCCCCCCCCCCCCCCTTCTCCTTATATTCTTCATTTTAGATCCACAAATACCTTATTAGTGATCCATACTAGTCCAAGTGGGGGCAGAGATGAGAGGACTTGTATGGATAGTGAACAGCAGGGTGCTGTTGACAATGTTTCCCTGGAATTTTTTTTTTAAATTAACCTGTTTTATTGCATGCACAGTTTGGTGCCCAGATCCATGATGTCGGACATACAAAAACCTTGTTTTATACTGCAGTAACTGTTTCAGGTTTTTTTTCCTGAAAACATTGGTGTATGTCCAGTTCATCTTAATGGGTGATCAATGTGCAGGTACTGAAGATGTATGCTTCTATGTTTGGATAATTGTATCAATGTAAATCTTTTAAGTGCTGTTAAACTTAGAGGCTACCACATGAGACATCAGAGGATCATGAGCCAGACTGGAGAGCTCTCATCATATAATTTCCATTGACACCTTGCTGCTTGTGCCTACCATCAGTCATTGTTTGTATGGGAGGCAAAGGAATGTGCTGTTGTAGGGAGCTACAGACACAACGAAATGATGCAATAGTCCAAAATAAAAGTACAATTGTTTAAAGGTAAATAAATTTCACTTATGATTATGGAAACTTTCCATCTTCAGGAACACATCAACTCAGAAGATACTAGATAGCAGTGCTCAGTGAGGGCTGAGTGATGTGCCTGCAGTATTAAGAGGCCTCCTGTGGTAAATGCCCTTGGTCTACACAAGAGAACAAGGTGGCCAGGATAGCTCAATTTTTCTACCTTGAGGCCTTTTTTTTCATTTAACTCTGCCCAGATTCATTGCCTGATAGGAACCTCTCAAGTGGGAAAAGTGCAGAATCTCAAAACAGAAGCATAAGAGTTTTTCTTGGGTATAAAATTTCAGTCAATAATGTGCTGTTGCCTTATTGACATGAAAAGAATGCCTTTCATGTGATACAAACATTTACTTGCTCCTGCTTACTCTACTCACCTTGTACAGAAATGCTGATTGCCATCGACTAATCAGTCCATTTTTGTATATTCTCATCAGACTCTTTCTTTGGCTGGAACAATATGCACTGTATGATGCTTGCATGTATAACAATTTGTTATTAGCACTTTGTATATGCCTTTGTTACTTCACAACTAACAGTGCATGCATTTGTGTAAATTAACGTTACAAAAAAATGGATTTATTTGCTATGTTTGTACCAGTTTAGGAGATGTGTGAAATATGCATAAAGACACATAATTGCCATTTAGTCACTGGGAGAAGACATTTGTTCAGCTTAGATTTATACAATTACTATTTCTATAGGCTTTATAATGCCATGTTTATCTTTTAGTTCTGTATTTACTCAATTGCAGATTTTGTTTTTAGTAATTTTATAATGATTAATTACAGTACCATATAAAACATTTTAAGAAATCATTTTGTTATACAATTCTAATAAGTAGCAATTTTTTTTTCTTCCATTGTTCCTGAAATCTCTAAATACCTTTATTCATATAATGAAATGATAAGAATACCAATCAAACAATTTTATCCCCCTAATATTGAACTAATAATAAGCTATATACTTGGCTCTGAACCAAGCTTCAGAGTAATGGCAGTTGCTGTTGCAGTGCTAGAATGCAAAGACATCACATTTATTTTGTGTGTTTCAACATCTCAGGACACTGTCTCCTGCAAAGTCTCCGTCTTCATCCACTGGATCTATTGCTTCCAGCAGAAAATACCCTTACCCGATGCCACCACTTCCTGACGAAGAGAAAAAAGTCAACAGGCAAAGTGCCAGGGTATGTGACCCTCTTCTCTCTGCATTTCACCAGTGGCTTGATTTACTGGTAGTTTTTCCAAAGGGAACTGTGGCAGATTAACACCTGTGACCAACAAGGAGAGTTGGAGTGGCATTTCCTTTGCACCCTGATGTTCTGAAGCTGCTGAGCCTTTGGCAGAGATGAAGGCCTCAGCAGCTGTGTTTACAGACAGCTTTTCAGGTTGCTCTTAAAGCTGTCCTGAAGCCCAGATTTCACTACTTTTCTTATTTCAAGCTGAAAATGTGCCCCAGACAGCTTTTGGGCTGCAGAGTACAGGCAGCCCTGGAGCAAGTGGTGTGTTTGGCTCTCCTTTCTTACCCCTTTATGCAGCAGCTCTCACTCAGGCTGTGGGAATAGCTGCTTCTCAGCTTTATGGAAATGTAAAAAGTTCCAGTTATGGAGCATGTGGAGGGCTTGCAGGCCTGTTGGGACTTCACTTCTGTGTGACCTGAGCTCACCCTGGCCTCTCTAGAGTGACCAGGAGCTGCTGGAATGTGTGGTAGAGAGTAATGTCCCATACAGAGAGATTTCCAGCTTCTCCAAAAGGCTTTTTTGTTTCCTTTGTGTCAACTCAGACATAGCAGGTATCTGAATAAGCAAAAAAGTCCTGAAATTTGCTTTAGGAGCTCTACTTACAATACCCTTGGTTCATGTTGCTGATGTTGATGAGATTCTCATCACTGTTCTCTGTCCTTTTTTTTTTTTTTTCCCCAAGAAAAAAGGAATGGAGTGCTGCTAAAGGAAACCTGCAAGCGCTCCCCCAGCGCTGCTTGGGGCACAAGATTTTCTGAGGTGCAGCACAGGGTCTCCCAAGGCATCTTGGAGCCTGGGCTTTACTGATGTGCCTCAGCCCTGGAGCTGCTTTGGTAGTAGCTCAAACCCACAGCAGAAAGTCATGCTGCTCTGAACAGAGTTAGGCAGATGAAAGTGGCAAGTTATCTCTACACTAATATTAGTGTAACTAAGGTAAAAGTGTCTAATACAAGTTTGATGCTACACTGACATTTCTCCTTCAAAAAGAACACCTGAACTCCCAGCCATAGGCATTTACTGGGCTGACTGCAAGTCGTGCTGCAATGCCTAAAGACTGTTTGCTCACTTGGTGAACAGATACCCACGGGAGGCTGGGAGGAGATTTGGTGACCCAAGTGATGTAGACGCAGTTCCCCAAACAAGCTCCTTGCATTGTTTGGGTGACAGCCTGTTTTATCTTGGTGTTCAATGTATGTTTGTGTTCATTTTCCCCCTCTCCAGCTATGGGAGACATCCATCTAGCTGCACTGTTTTCCTGGGGTCACATCAGAACTGTTTACTTTGGATTTTATAGAAACTCAGCATCACTGAGTCACTGCACATTCATCTGCTCTTCAGACAATTTGAAAGATCAACAGAGATGCCCACGATATCGCAGTGATAACCTCCTCTCATGTGGAAAGGAAAAAAAGTCTTTTTTTTCTCTCTTTTTTGTTGACTTGTGTTTTATGGATTTGATGAACAACCAAAATCATAACATTTGACAGAGAATAATTAGCCCAGATGTGAGAAGGCTGTTCCGCATGGTGACCTAGAATCCCAACTGCAGTCCATTTGCCAATCCTGTGTGCGAGAGGTTTGTCTCTGGTTTATTGCAGACCTGAGTCAGACCAGAGTGAAACTGGGAATGTGCCTCATGGAGAGCCCAGCTGATGTAAACTTGTATGCTGTATGCATGAACCTTGTGTTCTTTACTTTCCACATGTAAGGGAAAAACAACATACTGTAGTAGAGATTAGCATGCAGGAGTAAGAAATATAGGATTTTTTTTGTGACAGGATTTCAAGCTTTGAAAGGCAACTATTTGACACAAATGGCAAACAAAGATTATATCTTTTTTTTTTTACCTTACATGTTTATAATCTCAGTATACAGATTGTATATATGTAAACATTCAGTAATGTCAAAAATAGCTGTTATACGTATGTGTATTTTGCTAAATGCCTAAAGAAACAGTCATGACTAACATCATCACACTTCAGATTTTCTAATATTATGAGCAGACATCCTTGGAAATACAGAAAGTACAGTACTGTAAAACTGTGTCTCTCAAAAACTGGTGTTTGACCAAAATCTATACAACTTTTTCAGCATCTTATACTGTCCTGACAATCTCAATTGTACAGTAGACTGCAGAATCCAGTACAGCAGCACTTTGTATTAAACCATCATAAGAGGAACCAGCCAAATCCTTTGTTTAGTAAGATAACCACTGTATCTTCTCACAGGTGTAATCAAGAATGATTCAGCAGACAACAGAGTCTATTAGTCATGTGCAGCCCAAACTTACTGGACATTTGGGAATACTTCTAAGTAGTCAGTTCAGGATGTGGTGATGTAAAGTCTGTCTGTGAGAGTTGCTGTGTATTTTTGATAGAGCATTTCAGACACTTTTAGATGGCAAGGCATAGGCTTATGAGAAGCATAAAGATTTCACTGCACTAGATAACAACAGTGCTTGGCAAGTGGCCAGTTTCATTGCTGTCTTTCAATTTTTTATTCTTTACTGGAATCACCTTTACCATGCGCTTGAATGCTACGCTTGCTGCCCCTGAAGCCCTCTTGACAATTTTTTGGGGCATTAAACTGAGAAAAAATGAATTTAGCTTAAAAAGAATGGGGTGGGAGGGAACAACTCTTTACCATGTTAATCTTGTAAGTTGATGGTTATATTTCCAACATCTGAGACTTGTAAAGGTTGTTGTAAAGCAAATGCCTTCTGATTGGGAATTTTCAGTTAGTAAGAAACTGGACCATATTAAATCAGCTTATAATTCTCTGGTTTTCCAAAATTCACTACTTCTTAGCTTCAGGTAGTACCATTGCAGAATAAAACACCCAACTGCGTGGTGCAGTTGAATACCTACCCAACAGCTGTATGATTAATTAGATATTATTGTAATGGGAACATCTATGGTGTTTCTGAATCTTCTACCTCTTTCATGTATTTCCTTTAGTAAGTGAACCCAACACTTGCAGCCTTTTAATGTATTTTTTTAACTTTTACGTCTCTCAATAAAGTCAGATATATGTAAGATTAAATTAAGAAATGTTTAAAGATGTCGGCAGCTGTGAAATATGTAAGATTTTTAGAAGCACTATATTTTATGATTAGGCTGTATGTTGGATTATGATAAAATATTGGCCTTGGCATTCACATGATTTTTCTTCACAGTCAACAGGTTCTGGTAAGTATTTGGAAAAAGGCAAATTAGGGAGCACAAGTGGGTGCAGACTGACCATCTGGAACGAGACAGTCACTTGTAACTGCTTTAGGGAAAGATTTTGCATTTTTGTGAAAGGTAAATATATCAATCAGCACTGAGGAATATTTTTTGCAAAGATTTACTTTGAGTGTAGCTATCTGGATTAAAGATAGTTGATAGCATGTAGCTTATGAAATGAGGGTCTGAGCCATAACTTGAAATCAATATGTCTTTTGTTGATTTCACTGGACTTTGAGCAGGACCCTCAAGAGGTTCACCCACATTAGGACAACATGATAACCTGATTGTCGCTGTATTACTCTGTTGCCTGGAAGCTGGTTTTTCCTCCCATGTTCATATCTTGTCTTTAGTAACTGGACTGTTCATCATGTGCCTTTTATGGTATTTTTTTGGATAAAACTGGCATGTAGTTTTGAATAATCCCTTTAGATTTCTGTGCATATCTTATGTTTACCACTGTTTACTCTTCCCTTTCCATTTTGCCTTATCAAGAAGCAGCAAGATTTGGTAGACAGAACTGGATATAACATACTGGCTCTTTCTGCTGTGTTCATAGCTTCTTGTTTTGCAAACAAATGGCCCTCCTGACTGTATTTTCAATGTGGTATGTACTTCCAGCTTCTTTTATTTTGGTATAATTCATTTGTAGCTTATGATGATACACTTATGTGTGTAGTGTACCCTTAACAGTCACCTTCACATTTGGAGATATGTAGTGACTGGAAGTCTAGTTCTGAGCACTAAGTTAAAGTTAAATAAATTTTGACTTTCACTTTGGTGGTCTAGAGTGAGAATATCACAGGACTTGTGTTTTCGCAAAATTCTTATGCAGAGAACTTTGCATCAGGTTGGTAACTTGGGAGACCTGAACCAGCAGGGCTGTGTGAGCCTCCCAAGCCAGGAGAGGTTGGACAGAGAAGTTGTTTGCTTACAAGCTGTCATTCCCTACTTTTAAAATGTAGTGTGTTGGAAAGCTGCCAGATTAATAACCTTGAAGACTGCAAATATTTTTATCCACTGTAGCTAGTTACACTGGCAATAGCAATAGAAACTGCTGCATAATACCTCATCCAGACTAAAATAGAGTACTTGTCACTAATATAGCTCAGTCATTTTGACTCATTGAGACTCACGCTTTTATCTTGGTTTTATTTTAATAAATGAACTAGTTATTGCCAACTATGCTGTAGAAGTGAGGAAGCTATCAGTTCTCAACTAGAAGTAATTGTTTATATGAGCATAGGACTGGCAGGATGAGATATACTTAAGTTACCTTTATGTATTTCAATGTGGAAGAAGAATCTTGTGTATTTTTTAATAAAATTAATATGACTAACTGATGGAGACTGGAAAATTGAGATTGTATCTAAAAATAATGCGGCACAATGATGCCATAGTTCAACAAGTGAAGATTTACCTACTTATTCTGGATTTGTTGATTTAAGAACTTTAGTAATCTCAGGCAATATACCAGAGATGGTTGTGACTGATAATTTATATATAGTTTTGTTATATTTAAGTAAGTAGATTCACTAAGATTGTTAATGTTATATAGCCTATCTTTGCTTAAATTGTGAACTAAAATCACAACTTGCCAGTCACCTGAAGTATGACTTGACTTTAAGATGGCTTCTTCCAAATGATTTAAGAGTTCCTGATTTATGAGGTGTTGAACCTGCTGAGCTCACGTGCTCATGAAATAATTTTGAGTGTGCTATTGAACAAGTGGACCTTTGAGGTATAGCCTGAATTAAAATCAGAAAGAAATTGTGTCAATAGTTAGTGTACTGAGATCCTCTTACTCAAATCCTTACTGCTGGTTTGGACTGATTGGTGTTGTTAACTCTAATGTGACAACTCTTCAAAACCAGAGCCAAGAATGGGTATGTACACTATTATAGACATGCATATGCTACAAATTCAGACCAAATTTGCTGTAACTTCGGTAATGAATTGATTAATGGATAGAAAGTGTGAAAGAAGGATGAGACTCCATATCCTAAAGGATATGCACTCCAGTTAGCCCTTAGGACTTGCTATGTCATCGAATCCCACACTTAGTTGTAAGCAAAGTTACCAGACTCCAGTGTGAAACTCAGTGAGCTCCTGTTCTCTTCCATCCCGTTTTCACTCCTACTGAAAAGCATTTTCATGAAACATTCATCCACTAACAGCCTCTGTGAGTTGGCTGATGTCAGAAAGTTGCTAAGTTGCTCACCCTTCCACACTATGGATAGGGTCTTTCCAATGCTATTAATAATAGTAGGTTTAGATGAGGTATTAGGAGGAAATACTTTACTGTGAAGGTGGTGGGACACCGGCACAGGCTGCCTGGAGAAGCTGTGGATGCCCCATCCCTGGTAGTGTTCAAGGCCAGGCTGGATGGGGCTCTGAACAACCTGGTCTACTGGAAAGTCCTACCCATGGCAGGGGGGTTGGAACAAGATGATTTTTACGGTCCCTTCCAACCCAGACCATTTACTGATTCTGTGATCTTTTGCTTGTGCTATAATCAGGTGATGATGCCCCATGTCTCATGGATTTTGCACTAGTTTTGCCTGGGGATGAGCTAATTTTCTTCACAGTAGCTGTATGAGCTGTATGAGGCTGTGGTTTGGATTTGTGCTGAAAATAGTGTTGATAATGCAGGGAATTTTTTAGTTATTGCTGAGCAGTGCTTGCAATTAGTCAAGGACTTTTCTGCTCCCCACATGCCCTGCCAGCAATTGGGTTTGGGGTGCACAAGTTGAGATGGGACACAGCCAATTCAGCAAACACAAGGGATATTCTAAACCATATGATGCCATGCTCAGCAACAATCCCGGGGAAAGGTTGGCAGTGAAGAACTGCAGCTCAGGGACTGGCTGAGCACTGGTCTGTTGATGGTGAGCAATTGTTTTCATTCGCATCACTTGGCTTTTTTGGGTTTTATTTCTCTCTCTGTTAATTCCCTTTCCAGTATTTTTTTTTAATCATTACTACAACTATTTAATTATTGAACTCTTATGTCCATGAGTTTTCTCACTTCTACCTTTCCAATTCTCTTGCCCCATCCCACTGGGGGTGGGGACTGGGCAAGTGGCTGTTTTGGGGCTTAGTTACTTGTGACTAAACCAGAATACTATTGGTAAAACCACTTGGTGACTCATCCATCCTGTGTCTCTCTCACCTTCTGGCATTGTTGAAGGCTAAGCCTTTTTAATCACCAAGTCTGTGAACCTAACAGTTGAGCTGTTTCCTGTTTTTCTTGCTCCAAGTCTGAAGATCATCTGTTTCTTTCTCTGATTATCAGTGTCAAGGGATAATAGTAGACTGTTTGGACCACTGTTTTCAACCACAAGATGATGTAATTTTTAAATTTTTAAATTTTTTAAATTTAATTGTAATTTTTAAGTTACAATTAAATTAAATTTAATTTTAATTTTTAAATTTTTTTAAGCTCATTTTTAAAGAGCTTGAGCATTTCAGTCTCCACTAAATACCAAGAATGGATGAGGTGATGATCCACTATTTGCATGGCTCCCAATTCACACGACACTTATCAGCAATATGGGATTTGACTTTGATCACATCTGATGTGCCCAGTTGGTTGGAGCATGGTTAATAACACCAGGGTCAAGGGTTCAATCCCTGTATTGGCCATTCACTTAAGGTTTGTACTTGATTATCCTTGTGGGTCTCTTCCCCAAAATATTCTGTGATTCCTGATTTGAATAAATTGCAAAAGTACGTGCAGGTTGTGATCCCATGACTGCACAGTGGAGTGAGGTTCCTGTGTGCATGTAACTATTATCCTAATGAGGCAAGAAAAAATGAAACTGTGAAAAGAATTGTGTAAACATAGCTGCAATACAGACAGGACTCTCTTAAGTGTGATTCTGTCATAAACAGGAAAGTAATAATTTACATCATCTATGCTAAAAATCTCCTCTGACACAAGTATTTTCTATGTCAGCTTGAAAATAATTTCTGTTGTCTCAAGTATGGATACTGACGTAAACTGCAGCTTTGGAAACAGCATCTTGTGTGTGCATCTGGCATGTGGTATCCACAACAGTTTTCTGCAAGTATTTAGAGAAAAGCACTACAACAGTCAACATTCCTATGTTATCTCAGCCAAGTAAGAAAAACAAGCAGCAAAAAATAAGTTCAGAACAGATAGTGCTCACACTTTAGACACTGTATGTGGCTTCAAAATTGGCTCACCTAGCCAGTTCTAGCTCTTTAAAATCCAATCTATACCAGTTTCAGCTGGTATAAAGCTAAACCAGTTTTAAAGTGTTCAAAAACTACTGCTACTTAAGGCGGGCCACAAATGCCATATAACTCTGAATGACATGAGGAAAATCTGGGAAAATAAGCACAGAGCAATTAAAAAAACCCGTATTCTCTAAGGGAGAAGTAAAGGTGTCAACACAATTTTTAATTGCTAGAGCATAAAATGTCACAGCAACAAGTTTTTATTTTTCTGTTTCTGTATTCCTCTGAATAAAAAAATAAAGCTTTTGTTTAAAAAAATCAACATGAGGCCTTAAGACCTTATATATTCTAACTTTAGCATGGAGAGTCTATTTTTACAACCATGTTAGAAAATCTGTATATAGGCCTGGCTGACCTTGTAAGTAGAGTGGTGCGAGCAGCTAATCATGCAATATTATAAGGCTCTGTAGAACAGCAAATGCTGATTTAGTTTGATTATTGGTACAAGAACTCCTGCTCACTGCCTGTGTAGGCTCTGCATACTTTACACTTGGAAATACAGTCCAGAACATACTCAAACTGTGAATATATAACCTGAATTTTCTTTTCTTAAGGATAAAAATATATTACAATAGGTAATGTTTTATATAGAATACAGTACTTATTTTTATTGTTGCATAAATGCAAAGTATTTTTTTCAGAATAGCAAAGCATTACAGAATTTTTAATCTGCTGGAGAAAACACTATTTACTGTATGACCAGTTCCTTCAGCAAAGCTTTTGGGATGGTATATACCAACTGGCTCTGCCAGCTTCATTTTGTGCTGATGTTTAACCTGGGCATTGCTGTAAAAAAACAAAACAAAACAAAACAAAACAAAACTGTTTTTTCACTCATACTAGCCATTATTGGGAGAGGCAAGGAGAATCCTGTTACACCACTGTGGCTGGGCTAGTATTGGCAAAAACAATGATTTGCAACATATCATTGTCTTTGCTAGTTAAAATCCTTTAAAAATCGTACCTGATGTAATAAAAGAGTAAGATTTTGACAAACATCAAAATGAAGCATTGCAGTTTACAACTTTCTAGCTTTGAGTGTGATATTTTTGTCATAAACATTACAGGCATTAGGCTGTTGAATGAATCTGGCTTTCATGTAGCTAAACAAAATGTTGCTTTTTATAAAATCAAATCATTGTTAATTTGGGGTTCCAAATTCCGGCTCACTTTTAATAATAACAGCGTCACAGTATCCACTTCTACAAGAGTATTTAATACTAATGCCTGTGGTTTTCAATGTTACTAACATATTGTAACATCAGTAAAGTGACTTTCAATGACAAAGACTGTTGTGTGTATTTTGTTCTTCTAAGTCATTGTATTTAGCACTGTCTGTTTTATAGGTCTCTATAAAATAAAGACGTTGCATGCATGGGAAAAGGCTAATAGTAGAATATAGATGTTATTTTTCAAATTCCATGGTTAAAAATGATCCAGTGAGCTTCTCAAATCTTTGTCTTAGGGGCCTACTGTTCTCAAAACAAATCTAAAATTACTATCCCTTAATTTGCCTGTTTGAGGGCAACCTAGGAAAAATACGTATTTGAAACTATGCCTGGTGGTTGGCTAAAAGGTGAAGAGCAATTACCCCACTTGGTGTCACATAAGTATTCTTTCCAGTATGCCTTGTGGGAAAGAGAAACCATTAATTCTGAGAATAACTGTTTCTTTAAAGCAGGTAACTTGCATATTCAGTCTGTCCACTGAATCTACTCTTAATGGGGATGCAATTTTCACAAAGGTTTCAGGTGGCTTTTTTCAGCTATGACAGCAAACTCTGTAGTAACTCCTTAGCATCTGTATGTATTAGCTTAGTTTCTCTCTAAACTTGAAAGGTTATGTATCTCACTAGTCCCTGTGAATACGCTGGATTTTTGAAATGCTGATGTAAAACAAAAAACTTTTGTTTCTTGAGAAAGCCAGAATTTTCTCCTGGTTTTGGAACAATTTTCTCCAGTATTCTCTGGTTTATGTTTACAAAATGACTGAAGAAAACCCTATTGGTTCACACTGTTTTCTTGCAGCATCTCAGTGCCCAGTAGCTGGCTGATACCAAAATACCAATTCAGCCTGGGGAAATAAACTGAAATAAGACTTGAGTTTTGGGTCCTTGGGTCTTGAGTGCTTTGGCCCACTTGAGTCAGCTGTCCTCACTGAATTCCTTCCCAGCCTCTTGCCCACACTCAGCCTACTCCCTGTGATTGCAGAGTGAGAAACTGAGAAGACTATGACGCCGTGCAAGCACTGCCCAGCAACACCGCTGTGTTATTGATGCTGATTAGTTACAAATCTGAACCTTTGGGCTGCTATAAAGAAAACTAATTCTATCCCAGCAATGCCACTACAAGACCAGAAACACAAACAGAAGTAAAGCTGCGTGGGTAATGAACATTTTGGTAAAGATCTCTTACTATTCTTAGGGTAAAATTAAGTGTAAGGATGAGCACTGTATTTATACAAAATAGTCTACTCAATTCCTACAGAACAGCCTTTTTTCACACTCTTACAAACCTCATCAGCTGTGAAAGTTTTGAGCTGCAGCAGAACTGATGTTGGCTGCTACACTCAGACAAGCCTCTATGGATTTTGGTCATTCCATTAGAAATACTTTTGGTAGTATTCCATCTGTTTCCCCACTTTATGTGCAGTTGGACAATGTACTATCAAAATGTGGATGTATAATGTTATCTATGCTTTTGAAATTCATTTTGAGTAGAAAGAGAACTAGCTTCTGAAATGAAACTACAATCCAAAGGATTCTAAATTTAAGCAGTAAGTACAAGTTGCTTCTTTAGGGCAGACTAGCCAGCTTTGAATTTACAGCACAGGAACTAAAGATCTGGATTTAACAGACATCTCCACAAAGCAGGGTATAATATCTTTGAGTGAAATTCCTGCTCTGAGGAGCTCTTGTTTGTCCAATCATGTATATGCATATGTGTCTACATATATGCACCTATGTATAGTTTTGCTTTCATTCCTTAATGCAAAGGTTCCTCCCCAAAATTGCCCTAAACTACTTATTTAAGAAATATACTCCTTTTAACTTTCCTCTGCCATTGTGTTCACAAGCAGCAAAACAAAATATATCACTCCTTGGTGGTAGGCAGAAGTGACCAAAATTAACAAAGGTTTCATTAATTTATTTCATTGGGAAAAGTTTGTACTACCTCTGTACAGTTGTGCTGCTCCCTCTTTCCATACAATGTCCATCTTCCCCTCAAAAATCCCTACAACAAAAGCAACAAGAAAACCCTCACCAAGCAAAAATCCCATCTTTTTGCCCTGAAGAGCCTCAGGCAAGTAAGCCTTGCCTGTCTGTATCTGCTTTCATTGGTAAGTACTGCTCTGATCTGAAAGACAAGATTTTTTTCCAAGTGGGTTTTGGCCCTTGTGTGTTAATTGGCATATTAAGGCACGAAGGCCACTTGCTAGGGGTTGAAGTTGAGGAGATAGAAACATTCATTTACATGTAACTGAAGTCTGTCTGTCTGCCTGTGAAGGGACAGTTGATGCACAAACTGACACAGCACATCTTTTGTACGTTTAAAAGCATTTTATGTAGTGACACAAACAAAGCAAGAATCTCACAGGAACAAAGCCCCCAATACAAGAGCACAAGGCTAGAAGAAGAGTTCTCTGCTCTGTTTTGTTGCACCCCTGCTTACAAGAAGTTCTAGCAGGTAGTGTTACACTCAGTGCCTGGTGTCACATGCTTCATCTTCAAAAGAGCTGACAAAGTAAGTAACCAAAACTTACTGATGTTCTAACAAACCAGTGCAAAATGACCACTCCAAACGCCCTTCCAGTTTGCACATCTGTCTTACGTTGTCAAAGACAAGAAAATATGTATTATCTTACACATATGTTACAGTTTCAGTCAGAGAAAGGTAAGTTGCACTCCAGAAACTGATTGTAGTGAATCATGGGATAAAAGTAGACACACGACTGAAAATCTTAGCATTTGCTCAGTGATCTGAGTTATAGACAGTGAATTGCAAGTTTATGAAAATAAAAAGTATCTTTAATAATCACAGATTGAAAGTTAAAGACAACAGTACATGAGTGGTTTCTGTTCATTATCAAGACTAAAAAACCGTGTGTAAAGTGATACCTTCATAAAATATGCAATTTCCAATACTGAGATACACAATCATTGGAGGACTTGGCAAAGCAAAACACAGACTGGAATGTTAAATCATGATCATCCACAGCTTGCTTCCTTTTGATTTAGATGCTCATAACACACTGTATGAACTGAAAAGAAAATAACCACTTATTAGATGTACGACAGAGAACAAGTTTTTACTGTTTCTCCTACAATACTCATTGTCATTACACTTTTCTGTAAAGAAATTCAGCCCACAAATAGTAAAGCTTTAAAATACGTATGAAAATAAGCAAATAGTTAATTAAAGCAGAGCATCTTCTTAATGATAACAATAACAAAAATAAAAACTAGCAAACATGGTCCTCCCCCTGCTCCAAAAAAAAACCCCAAACCCCAAAACACCCAAATCCAGGATGACTTGAATCTAGTGTTCTCTTTTTGCTGCACGGATGTGGCTAGGAAGCCAAGACCCACAGGCCTGACTGTGATTCCTCTCTGTTCCCACCAGACCTCCACCAACCTTTCTCAGCAAAAATGCCTACCAAGCTTTAAAACAGAAAATTAAAAAAAAAAAAAAGTCACAGAAAGTGATGCTAGCAATTGATGTAGCTTTCTGCATCTTCTTAAACTACATTGGTTAGAAGTTCAGAGAAAAGCACACATTTTATAGATGTGTGTAAAATACACAAAAGCTTTTTGAGACAATACTCAACAAGCCCCAGAACTCCTGGGTTCTCACTGTATGTTGAGGGAAGATAGGCACAAACTCAAATCACTACTGATTGTCTGAAGTTTTTCTTTTGTTTTATCCTGGAATTTTAACAGATTCCTTAAAATTTACTTACATCATCATAGTGGAAGTTCACAAAACCCTGCTGAGTTGCATCCCTTCTTCTAAAGCATTCTGCAAAAATTCATTAAGAAAACAGAAATCAGGTAAGAAGAATTACAAATAAACAATTTTTTAAAGTGTACTTTCCTAAAATTCCCCAAGTCACACAAAGGAGAACATGATGAATACTGCAATTCATGCAAAGACTTAATTGCCCATTCTAAATTTTTGTATTTATCATATACAACCCTTTATTTTCTACTAATAAACAAAATTTCCCAATTTTGCTAACATAACTCTTCCAGTCTCTGGAGTAAACCCTGCATTAGTATAAAGTTCTTTTTTTTCATGAGAATTTAAAAAATCCTGATCTGTGTCTATAGACTATTGATAGAAACCTCTTTTGTAGTCTGCCAGAGTTGAACCTTGAGACAAGTGAACAAACCAGTTTTATTAAATAAAATATATTATGGGGATGACAGTAACAAGGCTATAGTCCAGCATACCAGTGAGAGCTCGGAGCTTCACACAGCAGGCAATGTAATCATCAAATGCAATCTTTCCTTGAGTGCTGTATCGCTTTGTGATTGCAGTCACAGCCTGTGGGCTCAGTCTAAATCCTATTTTAAAATAAAAAGTCTTATTTTGAAAAGCCAGGTCAGTTAACAGAATCCAACATGTTTTCATTAAAAATATCATGAGTTAGTTACTGCAGGCTGATAGCTGGGAAATGGTGTAAGTCAGTGTCACAAGCAAGAACATTTCACAGCTTACCCATAGTCATCAAGGCTTTTTCCAGTTCCTGACGATCCACTGTGCCACTTCCATCACTGTCAAAACTTACAAAGTGTTGCTTCCATCCATTGACCACAGCCCAGAGTTCTTTAAACTCATTAAATCCCAGTGTGCCAGACATATCCCTCTGATTTCAAAGCTAAGAAAGGCATTTAACTAAACAAAACCACCAACAAAAAGTGACAAACAAAAAACCAACCAAACAAAAAGGACATCTCTCTGTAGTTAAAAACTCTTACTTGAAGGCCAACATTAATACAATTTTACTGTTATTAATTTATCTTGTAGAAAACTAACTAAAGCATCCCCCAGCACAGATGGAGGTAATACTACCCAAAACCTAAGGTCAGAGAACCTGCTCTCCCCCACTTCTTCCCCGTGAAGCCTACTAAGGCCATTTTCTCATTGTGAAATCTACTTTAGCTGACACACTTCTCTTTTACCTGCTGCTACATAATTGTAAACAATTAAATACATGGCTGAAATAAAAATATATGCCAAAGAATAAATTGTTACAATATCATTTCCCTCATATTCTAAGTGGTTTATTCAAGATGAGCTAAGAGCCCTTCCTGTTTAATTTCTGCTTTTTTCTTTTTAAGCAGCAAAAGTTTCAATTTAAGTTTTGGCTAAAAAGCTTCCAAAGATTCCAACCTTACACGGTATATCTAAGTCTTCCAGAGGTGTTACTGCTGAATGCCATTAGATACTCAAACCTGATTCACTCACGGAGCAGGATTTAGGGGCACTTAGACTGTATGCAGGCTGTGTACTACAAATGCTTAAAATTCATTAAGAAAGATGAGAAATTGGAAAGTTGTCCTATTTGAAAAGCACAATAAGTGATTTGCACAATACCCTATTCTGGGCCACCAGACCTGACCCTTCTTATATTCAACAGAGAAATAGTTCCCCAGGCTTAGAGGGATACCACCTGCTGTAATATGACTGGTGACTGAAAGCCTCATTTATTTATTATTTATTCATTTAAATTTCAATTAAAATTAGTGAGAATGGAGTTTTGTAGCTTCCCAGTCACAACGACCACAAGCCTTTACTTATCAAGTAAAGGCTGAATGGAAACTACAAAGCACTTCCCAAATGTTTTGGCACTCTCTCATCTTTGCTTACATAACGCAAAAATGTTTATATTTCATACTAAAGGATACATCCAGCATTGAGATCATAAGTCTGCAAGTCTCTAAGTTGAAAGCTGTTGAAATTAGAAAAAAAAATAAATTATGTTAAGAGTGTAGTCTTCAATTTTATCCAAACATAAAATTTCAGATTATAAATTTAAATTATATACTGATTATATATTACAATGTATAAACTATTATATAATTGATTCCCCTGCATACAGCCCTGTCATATTTTTGATCCAAGTAAGTAAGTACCATTATTTGTTAGAAAAACTGACAGTAGACAATTTGGAGGCAATTCAAGTTACATTTAAAATTAACTTGCTCTTATCTTAATCCACAGCAGTTTTGAGTTTAAAGTGGTCATTTACATTATTCCCCCTGGCAGACACCACTTGAGCAAGCCAGTATCACTCACAGAAGCTGTAAACTGAACAGGAGGTATCCCAGCAGAGGAGCCCTGCCACAGATTTTGGTCAGTATCAAAGCTCAGTTAAAACCAAAGCAAAGCATCTTTTTAACAACTGTCTGTCCATTACAAAACAAACCACTTCAACTCCACAGCCCAGCTAAGCGGGGAACTAGGGAGGCTGAGAAGGCAAGTCCTTGGCACACAGAACTGAATACAGAGAATTTACATGTCCAAGATATGGAAAGGAAACCCATTTGCCATGCAAAGAAAAAAACCCAGCACTGCAGAAGGCACAACTGTATGTGTTTTCTACTAACGGGAAGAGGAATAGTGTGCTTTAGATTTGCTTGTTTATTTAAATCATTAACTTACGTTTATATGATCCTGCAATCCCTGACTGGGTGAGACATCTCTGTAGCTCATCAGCATCTATTTGTCCATCCTTTCGATAACAGAAGATGTATCAGCTATTAATACCCTCTCCCAGGCTGCTTATTCCCAGTACCCACTCCCTCTCCAGCGGAATTCTATCATTTATCCTTCTCAAGACATCCTCATAACTCACAAAAATAAAAATTCTTGGTTTTTTTAGATATTAAGGTGCTAGCAGAAGCAAAGTAGAAAACAATGAATTTGAAAGAAAAACAAACTCAGAAAAGATACCTATCCACAGGGCTTGGAAAATGCCTCACTTCCAACAAATCCTGCTCAGGGCCAAGTGGAGAAAACAACTGCCAATTCGTGGAAAGCAATGAGCTGACAGAAGCGGAGGTGGAATTTTAAGTTTTATTCCTCACATCTCCAACATGAAGTTTGGTTCACATAGAGTTTAATTTAACCTCATTCAGGAAAGGAACATTATGTCTGTAGACATAAAAAATGATGACATTTCTGTAAAGTATTAGAAGATGAGAAGCCAAGTCAGAGGAGGTTTAGGTTGGATATCGGAAAAAGGTTTTTTGCCCAGAGAGTGGTTGAGCACTGGAATGGGCTTCCCAGTGAAGTGATCACAGCACCAAGCCTGACAAGAGTTCAAGAAGTATTTGGACAACACACTTGGGCACTTGGCATGACTCCTGGGATGTCTTTAGCAGGGCAAGGAGTGGGACTCAATGATCCTTGTGGGTCTCTCCCGACTCAGCATATTCTATGATTATGCTATATTATGCTATATATCTATGATTATGCTATATGCATATTATTATGATTATACTACAGCATTTTCCTAATGTTTTTAAACCCACTTTTGAAAGCTCTTTTTTTCAAGAACAGAGACATGCTTCTGAATGATACGGTGGGAACAGCACAGCCTGATAGCTTTCAGAAATGAAGTGTCATTGTTTATAAGAAAAATAGTAGTTCTATGTTAAATGATACTTGATGAGGTCTGAAAAAAAAGGTAAGAAAGTTTTGATGCTATGTAAAGTTAATGGCAGCTAAACCCAAATATGCTTCCTATCTACTCCATCAGTCTAATTATACAGATGTATTTAATACTTTATATTAAAAAGGGGGGAAAAGAGATTTGAAATAGCCATTAATATTAAGTAACTAATCTCTTTAAAGGCTTTGTACCTTCTGAAATAAAGACAGGAACTGCATAACTTTAAAACAGCGATATTTTAGATAGA
The DNA here is from genome assembly GCA_027886175.1 of Phylloscopus collybita. NCBI lineage: Eukaryota > Metazoa > Chordata > Aves > Passeriformes > Phylloscopidae > Phylloscopus > Phylloscopus collybita. The sequence continues at coordinate 20,481,445 of JAJNNQ010000002.1, forward strand.
AAAGCATGACTCTAATCAAGATTAACATTGCCAGAAAGATACTTGTCTTTTTAGGTTTTTTTTGGTAGATCATAAACAGGTTATACTAGACAATGCATATGGGCCTTGCAAACAGGCTAAAAAATAAATTATTACTTCCTACAAAGACAGACTCGATTGAATAAAGATTTGAAACAATACTTTCGACTTTCTTCTGTAAACAAAGGAAACTAATTCTTCAAGTCAAAGACAAGATTCCTGTTGTAAACTACTTTAAAGAAAGCTCAAAGAAAACATAATATATTATATAGGCATAAAAACAACACAGAGAGCAGCAAACCATAACCAAAACATACTAATTCTACAATAAGTACATATGGATAACTGAGATGTGGCTTTTTACAGAGTTGCATGGATGGCCATAAAAGTAACTGATACATTTGTTACATTTCACTGTTTCCTTACAGGGTTTTTACTTCTGCACAGCCACTGGTACCAGAAGCAGACATCTCATATTCCATAACTTCAAAAGCTACCAAGTTCATTTCAGTAAGGAATGATTTCTACAAATAGAAAGCATTTCAGAGTATTAACTTAAGTATTCTTAAGTGCTAACTTGGTAACACCCATGAACTCACTGGTTTTCCAGCTTCTAATATCCATGCCCTACTTGAGAAACCTGGGGCATGGTCTGTTTTGCTGAGATCCAGCTCCTGCCACCTCTTGCCCACAGCGCCATACCCCTTTTGCTGCTACCTCCCTTTCTCTTTACAATAGGAGCTTATTTATTTTTCCAGTGTCAGTTACTGGCTCCACTGCTGCTTCCTGGCACACATCCAGGTGGCACCTGCACACAGAGGCATCTCAGCTGGCAGACAAATTGTCAGCACGTTCAGCAGAACTCAGCTCTGGGCTCCACCTTCTCAGAAAGGCCTCACTACACAGAGGTCATTCCAGTGTTCTCCTTTACGACAAAAACACACCGTCTAAATATTTTCAAAAGCAGTTAGAAGAAAGCAAGATATAGACTGCAAGATGCATTATTAATTCAAAAGAGTAACACAGAGAACAAAATTAATCCAAGTTATGGTGGGAATCTGAACATCAGCTAATATTGCTGAATTCAAATTTTCATATTTTGGGTGTATCTACCTAAGGATAACAGATCCAAGATCAGAGTTTTAGATCTGCACACACCCTACAAGTGTGCAATAAACAGCTATAATATGGCCAACAAACACATACCTTCAGGTCAATAAACCTAACTTAATTGCTCCTAAACTCTGTAACACAGTTCAAACAGCACTTATTTCTAGTAACATATGTGATCATACAAAAAAAGATACATGCCACAAAATTACAGGAAAGAAATTAAAAATGCAGTGCAGAATGACAGGGAAGGAAAAAAAAAAAGTTGTGAATGCCTTTCCTCTAGAAGGATAATTACTCTATGCTACCAGTAAACCCAGATGTTGGCACAACCCATGAGTGCTTTTCCATTTGTGAGTCTATTAAGATCATGTAATGACCTCTTTCCTATTAGCATTTCCTGCTCTTAGCCAGGCCATCTCCACAGCCCACGCTTTCCACTGTTTCTCTTTTCTTCCTCCTAAACCAGGCAGCATTCACCAGCCCAGAGCTGAGTCACAACTCAGTTACAAAACTTCATGCATCTATATATTCCCTGTATATAAACCAATATAGGAAATAGAGGCATACATGCCTATGTTTGTGTATGTATGTATGCATTTACACATACAATATAGAAACCAACAGCAATATTCAAACTGTTCCTGTATGCATACAGCCATAACACAGACCAATACAGTTATAAGCAGCAAATAAGCTAAGTAAAACAATTATGGCTTTTTTTTTTTTTTATCTAGAAACATCAGTTTTTGTCACTGCAAATACTAAGCATTCCTCCATCCAAAGGCAGAGAGTATTCCCCAAGGAAAAAAAAATCCAAGAAGGAAATAACATTTTGTAAGTTTACCTGCCCTCCAACTGCAGCAAAATAACCATACAAAGGATCCTGAGCTTGTCCTGGGAACGCTGGTCCTCCTGGAGCACCTCCATACTTTGGAAATAAAAAAATCATTGATTTTAAATCAATGATTCAGTTAAAATAAATTATAAAATTTACGTTTTTGCCAAAAACCCCCACCAAAATTAACGAGAAGAAAAACTCCTCATGAGGAAATTCCCCAAACCAACTCTCAGTTTCAGTACTGATATACTAACGTATTGTAAGTGTAAAACCTTGCAGAGGAGCAATCGACTGATCTAGATACAGCCTGGTCTATCTCACTAAGGTTTCATTTTATTCTACGCAAAGCAGAAAACGGCAGCTGAAGAAATACTAAGGCACTGCAATTTTTTTTTTTCCACCTCAGGAAAGTTGAGCAAAACAGACTTCTAGGGCAAATACATGGAAGAATATTCATTAAACGTGAAAATCCTTAAATAAAACTGATTCTTAAGTGAAAATCATGGAATGACAGCCCCGGCACTGACTTTCGGCCGCGGCAGCAGCTGCGGTGGATGTGCCTCCTCCCTTCCTTCTCCCGCAGCCCGGAGCTGGCGCCTGCGGCCCCTCCCGGCGGGAGCGGCGGCCGGAGGCCGGGCAGACCGCGCCTCAGCCGGCTGCCGCCGCTGTCCCCGGGCCGCGGCCACACTCCCCGCGGGCCCCAGCCCCGCTCACCCCGCCCTGGTAGAAGCCGCCGGGCGCCGGCTGCCCGGGATACGCCATCTTCGCCTGGCACCGGCTCCGGCCGTCCGGCTGCGCTCGGCAGCAACCACCCGGATACGGAGGGAGGGCGGCGACTTCCAGCCCCGGCCCTTCTCGGAGCCCGCGTCCCGCCGCCGCCCGGGCGGGGCAAGCGGCGACCTTCCGTCACCAGGGCAGCGGGCGGTGCCGTCGGGAGCTGAGGGACCACCCCCTCCGATCTCCTCCCCTCCAAGTTCGCCCTCCGGCGCGGTGGTACAGGCCCGTGGCCCTGCGGCGGCGTTTCCCGGGGCAGGCGGGGCGGGGTGCGGCGCGGCGCAGCGCAGCCTCGGGCCGGCCCGTTCCGCGGGGCGGGACGCGGGTCTGGCGGGGAGGGACGCGGGTCTGGCAGTGCGGGATGGGGGCCGGGAGCGGGGTCAGGTGGTCGGCGGTCCCGGTCAGATACCTGAGGGAGGCAGCGCCCGTGGACAGAACCGCTCTGCTGAGGAGGAGGAGGAGGAGGAGGAGGCGGCTGCGCTCCTGAGCCAGCGGGCAGCGGAGGTGGAACCGTCCCCGGCGCATCCCGGTACTGGCGCCCTCGGGAAAGTGGTGTTCTGTGGCTGTGGCTGTGACCCACTGAAGCGACAGAAAAGCTCCCAACATGTTCACCGGTGAATCGGCTGAGTTGATGTCACATTATTTCAGAATCAGAGACTTGTGATTTACCGAAAGGCCGCAAGGCTCATAGACTCAGCAGTTCGTGCCTCTATCGTGTATCCCAAAACGCATCCTTACGTGTTCTCTTTTGGTACCGTTGCTTTTTCTTCAGAATCTGACTACCCGTCCCTGTTCCCAAAGACAGAGAACAGGCTGTATAATTTCTTTTGGGTCGGTAGGTCCGAATTCTGGAGGGGGAGCTGGGGAATGCCCGCGTCCCACGGAAGCGAGGGAGCCCTTTGGAGTTCAGACGGGGGCCGCTCTGGGTTTGGGGATTATCGGAAGAGGACCAGCTTTGATCCAACAGCCTCCTCCCGGCCGGCGGCACTCCCCGGTACAGCCCGTGGTTTTCTCCCCTTGACCACCCAATATCCCAGGGAGCAGCACCAGCCGGAATGGCCAGGGCTTGGTCTGAGCTGGTCTTGCGACTTTGCAAAACACAGAGCTCCCTCCCTCTCCGAGTGAGAGCTATTTAATTCAGTCGCAAGACGCTGAGAAATCAGTTGCTGGAGTCTGTACGACTGAAACAAATCCCCTGATGGAGACCTTGCAGAGTAAATGGTCTGCTGCCCAAAATCTGGAAGCATAACATTTTATTTTTCTGTTTATTAGCATAATTTCTGAAGAACATTATAAATTTGAGTAGGACCTTAAAGTATGCTAATTTATGCTAAATTAGCATGCAGTAAACTTTCCATTAAAAGTGAGTCACCCTTCCAAGTCATCCAGTAAACAGGACTTTCAGACATTATCTATATGGCATATATTTTATTATTTCAGCACTAATTGCACCTTGTAACTGCTACCAGCAGCCTGTGACATGAAAACAGAACTGGTGTTCTGTGTAATTTAATAATCAATAGAGTTGCCAAATGAGACAAAATCGTTGTGTAATACCTTCATCACACAGAATAGCATATATGAAGCTATGAAGCAGCTGAGAAACAAAATAGTGACCCTGTCTAGTTTCTTGGCTTAAGAAATAACTGTCTCACAAGGGTATTTAACTAAGTATGTTGATATCAAGCTTTGCAGTGGTGATATAGTTTAATTGACCAGACTTAATCACATGCAGTGCAGGTTGTTACAGGCTCTATGCTGAACTTTTTTAGAGTATATATATTAATGTTGGGGTTCCCCATTAAAATAGGAAAAATTAAAATGCTTTTAATAAAAATATTAAAGGCTGTAAAGATCAAAAATAAGGGGCAAAGAATATAAGTGATAAGATTTTAAGAGTAATACATGGATAAAATGTCAAATGGTATATATGTATTGCCAATAACTTAACAGGAATGAATTTTTGATTGCTTCAGTGAGAAAAAAACAGATACGATTCATACCAGTTGGTAGATAGACACTAAACTGTATAGCTGTAGCTGTATAGAAAAGGAAGATGTGTTTGGGGGAATTTGGGGTAGGGTGTTTCTGTACTTTAACCCAGCATAGATGTATCTGGCCATCTTCCATTTTAAGTACTTCTACTGAGACTCCTGGCACTCATCAAATCATAGAGGTTAGGTTAGAAAAGATCTCTTAGAACATTGAGACCACCTGTTAATCCAGCACTGCCAGGCCCACCACTAAACCATGTCCCTCAGTGCCACATCTACAAGTCTTTTAATTCCCACAGGGATGGTGATTAATCCACTTCCTTGGGTAGCCTGTTCCAGTGTTCAACAATGCTCTCAATAAAGACATTTCTCCAAATACCCAAAAACTTCCCCTGGCACAACTTGAGTCCATTTCCTCTTTTGTTACTTGCAAGTAGAGACTGACACCTCACCTCAGTACAACCTTTTTTCAGGCAGTTGTAGAGTTACACTGTCCCCTTTCAGCCTCATTTTCTCCAGGCCAATCACCCCAGGTCCCTCAGCTACTCTTCATCAGACTTGTGTTCCAGACCCTTCATCAATTCTGTTGCCCTTCTCTGATCTTGCTCCAGCACCTCAGTCTCCTTCCTGTAGTGAGGGGCCCAAATGCACTGCATTCAGTAGATAGCATTTGCAAGATTATATTTAAACATACATCAGCAAAAGAGCTGATTTTCTTATTCCTTATCTGAGAAAAATGAAGGCTGCAAAGGAGGGCTGGCTGAGGAGATTGATGAATACACAACTGCCTTCTGAGGGGCTGCTGAGCTATGGTAACCTTTTAAGTTTCGATAAATTCCTCATGTTACAAACACACCAGTAAGAAATCTCTGTAGAATAAATAGTTTCTGATTTTGCAGATCTCAAAGAGTGTGTGATCCCTCTAGTGGGAAAATTGAAGTCAAGGAACACAGGATGCTAGTACTATTACTGTGGTGGGGTTGTTTTGGGGTTTGTTTTTTTTTTTTGAGGGGGGTAGGGTTGAGATAATTTACTGTATTACTAAGAAAAGACCTAGGTAAAGTAATTTTGTTTAGAAAGGGCAAATTATCTGCACAGTCTTTATTCCATAGCTTTCTCTGGATTCTTTGTAGTAAGATTTTAAGAAAGAATTCAGAATGGAGCTACAGTAATAGTGTTACTGCTTTAAACTCTTAGTCACAAGTCACATTCATTACGTGTGCCATGCTTCTTCACAGTGAACCATGGCTGGCATAAACTCTTGACAAATCACAGACTTCTTGCTTGCCCATCTGTCCTTCTAAGTCTGGGTACATTTAACCCTGACATGAGCTCACACGTGATGTGGGAATTCAGTCACCCTGAACTGAAAGCCTTGAGCTGGATGGTGCTGCCAGTTACATTCCCATCTGGTGTAGTGGCTGGGAGCTCGGTGCTGAGGCGTCACGCTCTCCTGACAACTGCAATAAAGATAAGGAGGAGACAGGGGATTATAAAGTGTAAAGTTCCATTTTCTTGAGGTGTTTACTTAGCACAGCTGAGGGGATAAAAATTTTGGAGTAAGTATACTGTTTAAGGGAGGCCAAGAAATAGTCTCCTTACCCTTTTAATTGCAATACTTGAGAAGAGGCATTATTTTAAACAGTAGAAAAATAAATACAGTGCAGACCAGATGTCTCTAATATAATGCCTGACTTAGTGCCCAAAGGAGTGGCGCTTCTATGTTCTGCTGCTTTTTTTCTCTCTTTGATGCCACTCTTTCATTTTTTATTTACTGCACATTATTTATGCTCAGTTCTGCAGCCAAGTATTTTGTACAGGATTTCCTTTAAAGCCAAGTTTTATGCTGGATTCATCACATAATGTACTTGAAAGGAGAGAAACAAAGGGAAGGCATGTCTGTCACTTTATAGATACAGAGAGTATGGAGAACAAATTTTTTTGTAGATTTTAGTCATCTAGTTTGAGCTACCTCAGTTTTTCTGCAACTTTATTCCAGATTTTTCCCTCCCAAAAATTAGCTTCTTTAATAGACGGTTCAGAGGTGACCAACTCCCTTACTCCATACTCATTCCCTTCTTTGTTTCGTCTGTGTTCAGAGTTGTGGAAATTTTTTATCACTCTCTGGGCATCAGCAAGAGTATCACTGAAGGCCTAAAACAAGATAACCTTAATTGTGGATAGTACAGCTAGTGAGGTTTTGATACTGAGATTTTTTGAGGGTAACAGTCAGCTTTTATTCAATGCAGTACAATAACACAATTTACCACATCCATTTAATTATAAATACAACAGTTTGTGCATTCCCCAGGCATGAGTTCTTTACAGAACAAAAGCTGAAATGCAGTTTTTCAGTAATGACATTAATTTCTTAGATCTGGTACATTGCAGTCAGATGGCTCCCAAGATGATCTTTAACTAAAGATATAATTACAATATAAAGATATCTGATGATAATGGTGATATGTGCCTGTGACTTGGAAAAGACATTTACAATACTGCTTACTTTGCATATCACTTTTCAACTGATCTTTATTGTCCACATACCTTATTTCAAAACCTTCAATACCAAGAGCTTGGATAATTTAAAACAGATTCATGACAACCAAAGCGAGTCATGCACGCGCTTTTAATTGTTTTGTTGAATAACATGGGGTCAGGATTCGGGTCTCTGTTTTTTGCTGTACAGAAGCTGTAATATGAAAATATTAAATATATGTAAAGGATTAAAATACAGAAGAAGTTCAGCAATAAGGCATCTGTTTCTTTCTGTACAACACTTCTTGCAATCTGTACAACACTTTTTGCAATCCTATGTGTCAGCATATATGTTCTCATATAAATTGGAATATATATCGTGCTACTTTACCTTCTGTAAGGCTAAGATTCTGCTGTACTGGCTGGATGGTAAGCAAAGGCCTGTAAAACTCCCAGGTGCATATGGAAAGGAATTGCTTTGAAGCCTTATTCTTCTGAAGCAGTGTCATGGGTATCCAGCTACAGAAGGGATATTCCTGATAATTTAGGCACCATCACCACTGGTGATAGGTGAGAAATTAGCTCATAGCTGGTTTGTTAGAAGTAGGACAAGGACAGTACTTATGGGCACAAAAACAGCATACATAAATCAGGTGTCTGAATTCTATCATTGTCACCCATTGGGTGCCCGATGTCCATTTAAGCTCTCATTTTTAGCTCCAAAATTAGTTGAGAATCTAGGCAGATAGCATTTATTCTCTCCCCGTCTAATGCTTGAACTGAGTTGACACCAGTGTGGTACTACCAGAATTCATTTTTGTTTGCTGATCTGTAATTTCCATAATCAATGAGACTGGCCAGATTACCAGGGAAATGTCTTGGGCTGGTTTGCATGTGACTCATGTAGTAGAAGAGACATGAAAATAAACAACTCCAGGAAAATAAAGTTGAGTTTTTATTAAATTGTTTTTAAGTGCCCCACTACCACCTATGATGCAACTAAGTTTTTAGAATTTGGGGGAATCCCAAGTTTCAGCATACTGGAAGTGAAAGAGGTGTGTCGCACCCTGTGGAGAAAAGTCACTTACCTAATCATGATGTCTCCTCTTGGTGCTTGTTTTGGTTAATGCTTCTGTTGCAGCATGGGGTGTGTGTTGAAAATGCCTCAAATATTGCAACACACATCCCCAAGGGACCAACATGAGATGTATTTTCAATTCCTGTCAGTCATACTTGAGTATACTCTGAAAACAATACCTGAGAACACAAAACTTTTTCCTCCACCTCTGACTTCTGTAAATATTTTTTCCTCACCTGTGTAGTCTGTGGCTATTTTCTTTGTTCCTTGTATTAGCTTCTTTGCTCCTTTTGTTCTATTTCTTGAAACCAATTATCTCAGTTGGTAGAGCATTGTGCTAATACTGCCAGGGTCATGAATTCAATCCCTGTACAGGCCATTCCCTTACGAGTTGGAATTGACGATCCCTGTGGATCCCTTTCAAATCAGAATGTTCTGTGATCCGTGAGCTTTATGAGTTGCTAAAAAGGAATAAGTCTATTGCTGTCCCAGAAAGAGCCCACTAGATGTCACACTGCTACTTCTAATTCAGGCACATCAGCTCTTGCTTGTTGGCTGTCTAACTTATACCTGTTTTTTACAATAACCAAATAGAAGTTCTACCAAAGGTATAAACAGAACTCACCTCTGGTACCAGCCGTGGGAGCAGCTCCTTGGGTCTCAGCACTCATCTCTAATGGGAGCTGTAGTATTCCTGAGCATAAAGAATTGTTTTGTGCCCAAAGTCCCTTTTAAAATGTCTAACAGTGGATGAGGAGTTTATATATAAGTTTTTCTATTGGAAAAAATTAACACATATTCATGCATATATTTTTTGGAATACATTCTGAAGATCTTGGGTAATATGTAAATGTTTGAGTATGATGGTTGTAAATAACTAGATTGTTTCAGAAGTGTAATTTCTGAAATTAGCCCCAAATCTGCCACTTAAAGTATTCCAGTTTGCCATATTTTATGTGAACTGTATCACATTTGAGTGCAACAATCTTTTTGTCCACCTAGAAAGAGTGAGCATGATGTACAAATGAGGTCATAATTACTCAAGTAAAGTCGGAAATCATTAGCTAGTTATGCATAATAATGTATCAAAACATAATAATATTTAATTCAGAACATGGCACCATGGCTATTAGGAGAGCTGATGATGTACAGTTTGTTCTTCATGTTTCCAAGATGTCTGGTACAGGTTTTTTTGTTGTTGTCATTGATACTTCTTTCTTGCTTAGTCCCTTTGCAGCCGAATCCTTTAATACATTGTTAATGTATACATTATAACTGATTATTCCTTATTCTTTCAGTAAAATGATTAGATTTTTTTATGAAGAAAAATGTTCTGTGTCACCTCTAAGTAAAAACATTCATACTTAGAGGATGTCCTGTACTCTGTACTGCACAGAGTACAACAACTATTTACCCCTTTGCTTTTCTGTAAGTCCTGTGCATGATTTTAAATGTTTATAAAAATATAATTTTATATATACATAATAGGTAAATAGACCAGGCAGGCTTTCAGTTGTTGTACTCTGGGCTCCAAAGTGTTTAGGGTTTTCCAGTTGAAAAAAGATATAGAACTTTACTTTTTTGTTGTTCTTAACAACAATACTTATTTTTATATAAGCGACCTGTTCCTGGAATCTTTGCAGATGCTAATAATCACTTGGTGGTTTCCATTTGTGTTGTGCATGCTTAACCTGTTACAGGCAGGAGTGAATTGCCCTTGAAATGTCTAGGAGCACCCTGCAAGTTAACAGAAAATCTTTCTGATTAAATTTGAAATTTATTTAAACAAAAATTAGAGCAGTTGGTTGGTGGCAATAAACATTAAAACAAGGCTCTGAATTTTGGAGTTGCTCTCAAATGTGGGAGCCCAGTCTGTTTAAGCACAGTCATCTCCACACTCTTCTGGATCAGGGCTTTTGTGTAACTCTGTGGATGTTCCTATTATCTTCTCTTTCTGCTTTCATCCACAGGTTTTGTGTCTTTGTTAATTTGTGAGGTGATTTTCATCACCTTTTGTATTGGCTAATATCTAATAATGGCTTTTGGATAGTTTAGCTTAAGCATAATACCTCAACATCTAACACTTCAAAGCATTGGCAGACTTTCACACACATATTTCAAATACACACTTAAAAATTGGTCAGAACTAGGGTTCTCATCATGTTTTGGCATGGAGGCCAAAAACATTGAAGAAGACTGGGAAAAAAGCCCTAAAAAACATGGTCTGAAAAAGCCACAGATATTCTCTGGGCAGAGCCACGGTGGTTCTGACATGTAAAATGGTTTTATGATAGCTCATGATTACCATTATCTTGGACTTAAGGGGCTCCAGTTATTCACTGGTAGTGGGTGCAGTGAATTATACTTGCAGAGTTCTGTTTTACACAGGAATCAGACTTGTGAAGGTCTCTGCTGAAAACCTAGCTGGGACCAGAGGTCACAGGTATCTATCTTCATGCTTGTTGAAGTGGCCAGGCTTGTTTTATCTGAGCAGTAAATAAGTCTGCTTGCTCTGGAGGTTTGTGAGTGCAAGGACAGAAGGATGGAAAATAAGTATGGATTAAGTGCTTTGTTTTGTTTCCCTCATGGACTCTGTTAATAAAACCAGACAGAAAGAAATTTTGTCTTCTGACAAAAGAAAGAAATACTGCCCTTTCCTCTCTGGAACATAACATGGAGGTGTGTTAAGGGGTGTCATTATCCTGGCTGAAAGGTCTAGTTTTAAAAGTCATCTTCACTGTAGATATACATTAGGTATAAGTATTTTGCATCCAAAGAGAGGTGCTTGGTTTTCTTCTGCTGCAGTAGTTAGAGCTGAGGGTGTCAGGAGTGGTCAGATGCTTCTAGTCCTGTCTGCCTTTGAACAGTACCTCTTCACCTCCTTGTAGACAAGGCTGGTGTTTTTGTTTCGTTTTTTTTTTTTTTTTTTTTCTCTCCTGTGAGTCTTTCCATTTATTTAATTTGTAAATCCTTTAGGTAGTACTTCTTTAACTAGTTACAGCATGAATATTCAGCAGAAGTAATCTTATTTAGGCCTTTATTAAGTCTAAGGTTGGGATTTATGACACATTCCCAGAGTACATTAGGCACTGCACCTAGTTTTAGCACTGTGCTCCTTTCTTAGCTTGCTCCTTCTGTTGTGTGGAACAGATTGAATGTAATTACTCTATTCTATTACTATGTGTTTTCTAAAAACTTAACAACCCTACTTAGGAAGTTGTTGCTATTGTATTTTCTGCTAAATTTACTTTTAGAAGTAAAATTTTTCCTGGCACATCTCTGACAAAACAGTGTTTGGACTGATCCCTGAAATTTCACTCCAGATAGCTAACGGGAAAATCCATGGCTCTTTATTGACACATACTCTGTGCTTGTGCTAGAGTGACCTACTTAAGAAGCTCTTCACTTACTTTTTTCTCTCATAACTGTGTGGAGAAAGAAAGAGAAGATGAAACAGCATGATGAGTTTTTCAATTGTCTGTTCTTAAAAAATCTCAGAAAAAGGAACAAGAGGTATGCAGGTGGTAGCAATCACACACTCCTTCCCCTATTTTGAACAACAAGCAAGGATTTTGCGATGCAGTATAACCTTCTGCATTACACAGGCAATTAACATTTAATCTAATGCTGGTGTTCCTATGCTAAACTCGGTGATTTAAGCTTGAATAAAGCATCCATGAGTGAATCCCACCCATACTAAAAAATAGTCACCCAACTAATGAGGATAATTATTTTCACTGGTTTTGTCGTCAAGGCACATCCAGAAGGTTTTTAATCTCATTTGTATAGTTTTAACTTTAAGCTTTTTTGTTGTCTCCTTCTCGTGTTGGGATAATGATATTTGATATTGGTGTTTTGAGTCTCAGATGGTTCTAATATTTCTCCTAACCCAAGCATTTACAGCCTTTTAGTCTTTATGTTCTTTTCTTTAGAAAGAGAAGTTGTAACTGAGCCATATATTTCCTTATGTGTGTTCTTTGAAAATAAGTGCAACAATGCAAAATGTCAAATACCTAAACTTGGAAAGAAACGAACAAGTTTCTTTACTCTCAGCCTCTGGCTAGAGTGATTTAAGTAGAATTTCACCTTTAAACCTAGCCAAAGCTACCTAAGTACACTTGTGGTTTTATCTGAAGCTTATGTGATACTCTCTGTATGCTTCTCTCACAACTCTCTGTTAAACAATCCCAGAGTTGCATATATTTGTATAGATTTTGGGTTGGTGTGTTTTTTTTTTTGTTGTTGTTTTTTTTTTTTTTTTTTTTTTTTTTTTTTTTACTGCTGTCTCATAGAAGAGACAAGCTGCTTTTTCTCACTTTTCCAGTAACTGGATTATGACATTTCATCAGTAGATTAGTGATGTGGGTACTTTTTATTGCATTCAACTCTATCTTTCTTTTTTAATGGATCAATTAAATTACTGTAATCTGTGGATGTAAGAAATTTTTCCACATTCTTACAACAATATTCTTACTCCAACATTTTTGGTGTTAATGGAAATCATTCCAGAGGCTTCATTGTCCCTTCCACAGTGTGAAACAGTATGTAGTCGCTGCTCCCTACAGCAGTGGAGCTCTCTGTGCATCTGAAAAATCACAAACCCATGACAGATCTTTCTCCTGCCCTCTTTTTCCTGCCCCCTTAGCATTTTTGAACAAGGTTCATAACCCTTTCTACTAGGCTCTCTGTGAATGGTTTTCAGCTGGTGCTTTCCAGGCTACATCTTGGGCTGGAAGTGTGACAAGACTTTGTTCCTCTACAATCACCTTCTGGAGAGCTGGCTTCAATGGGGTTGTGGCTGAAAATGTACCATCCATTGAATTCCATCTGTTTCTGTCCTCATTGCGGATTTCCAGGGTACTATACTTTGCACATTTCTTCAGCAATGATTTTATGTTTGTTGAGACTTGTTATGCATAATGGTGGGTCTGCAACTAATTCCTGAGACACTCCCTAGAAACCTGCTTATGTGGTGTTGTTCTTCATGTGAATTTAACAGAGTAGGTTACAGAAACTGTAAACCTGATGGTAATATCCTTGCTGTTTTTACTAATGTTTTTTATGTTATGTTTTTACTGTCATTAACAAATACTTCTTAGGATTTTTTTTGTGTGTGTGAAATTATGGTTAAGTTTGAGATTATCCACATTGATTGTTAATATTTTAATTTTTTACTTTACTAGGTTAAAAATTGATTGGAAATACATTGAATCTTTCACTTTCATCACCAAGAAGCTTCAGTGTGTGTTTAGATTTCCAGATATACAGTAGGAGCACTAGAATTTATATATCTCCATATATATATATACGTATGTACGTGTATGTATGTATGTATGTATGTATGTATGTCACGCTTTTTTTTCTTGCATCTGGGCTTCTTCTCTGGAGTAATATATGTGGTCTATAGCCACCAGTCTGGACACTTCAGATAAATCATGGAAATCATAAATTACGTTTACTGAATACTACAGTAAAAAAAAAAATAAAAAATCCATGCTATGTAGTGAAGTGAGGGTAATCAGCTTTCAAAATAATTTTCCAGAAGTTGTGGTGAGCTCTCTAACATTTAAATCAAGTTCAGCAGTTCCTTCAGAATATCTTTAATGCAGCCTGTTTTAATGGATTACCTGCCAGCAGTAACAAATGGTAGCTAGGATAAAGCTACGTGTTGTCAGGATGCTTAAACTTTACAGCAATCTGTATTACGGTTGGAAAATTTGTAGTGGGTCTGTGAACTGAAAAATATGACAACTCCTGATAATTCAGAAAGGAATTAATTTAGGCAGTGTCTATGGTACGTGTTCTGCAGGAAGAGAGAATAGCTAATCACAAGGTTGCCTTCTGGCTTTCTAATCTGTAAAGTTCCTCGTAATTAGAGAACTATCCTTAGCTTCAGGAAACTCACATCCAATTCCTCTCCTCGCCTCTGACTTCCTGCATGATGTTGTATGAGTCACTGACACAGGGATCATTAAAGAAACTTGGAATGTGCCTGTGAAGGCAGTAAATGGGAAACTAAGTGTCAGCTTCTTTGTAAAAGACAAGGAAGACAGCTTTGCCAGGTAACATGGGTGTTTGAAGTAGAGATGCTAGAAGTCATTCAGTAATTTTCAGTGATACTTGGGTATTTGGTATTGTTCCAAGTCAGCCCAGACTTCCCAGACTTCTGTAACTGGACAGGAGGCATCCCTCAGGCAAGATTGGGTATCCTAAGTTCTCAGATTTATCTCAACAATGCTTGGCAGGCTTGCCAGTAAGACCAGACTGGAGTTTCTAAAGTGTGACTTGAGGTTTAACCTTTAGACCAATCCAATTAAAGATGGGATTTGGTTTACAGTTTTTACTTGTGAAGAAAGAAAACAGAAGCTACTAGAAAAACAAACAAAGTATAATCCTGTATATATTTAACATAATTCCCTGCAATTACTTCTGCATCCATTGCTTCTGGTTTCTTGGGCTGGTTCTAAACGACAGCAACACTGCATCTGTCGTATTCCAGTGCTCTGGTTCATCGCTAGACAAGTGGGGATGGGGAGGGACTACCCTTCCAGTCACCTCTTTGGGTTCTGCTCACCCTGCCCAGCTCTCACTTGCCTTCTTTACCAAGTACTGTAGAATTTCTTTTAGTTCCAGTCTTCATGCTGTGTGAATGATTTACTCTTTCTTCAGTGAGATTCTGTATTTTGCTTCTTTAACTATAAAATGAAGATGATGATGTCTTGCATTGAAACAGAGCAGTCCATTAATGCTGGACAATTAAAACAATTCATCTTCAGCCTGTGCGTTTGGGCTGTGGTATCTTTTCTGTTTTTTTGCCCCAGGGAAACAGTTCTTCCAACTATATTTAATACCAAGACATGCAAGCCCTGTGCCTGATGCACAACTTAGTTTGCTACTGGTGCTGCTCAGCTGCAAGTGGTGTGGAGTGGCCGCTATGTTTGGAATGGTTGTTGTAAAGGATGAGAAAATATACATATTTGTACCTGTTTGTACTGGGGAAAGAAGGCTATGGTGGGATCCCAAAGGGTAGTTTTATCTCCAGGCCTGCCAAGATCAAACTCTTCATTTAATTATTTACAAGGTACTGAAATAATTGGTAATTTGATTTATAATTGCAATCAAAAGTGTGTGACATTTTCTGTCATGGAGCCAGCAGGAAAGAAGAAAAACAGCTTTTTCTTCCTCCTTCTTCTTTCCTTCTCTCTCTCTCATTCATTCTAATAGCTTTTTAATTTTGTTCCATCTACTTTTCTCCAGTATGTTTCTTGAAAAATACTTTCCCCCTTTGCCAACACTCTGTCATAGATAATTGTCTTGGTTTGGAAAGGCAAGTATCTGCCAGGGAAAGCTGGAACTTCCTTTGGAATGGAGAATGTAAACCCTCTCCCTCCAAATTATTATAATTTTTCAATTAGGGGCTTTCAGGCAAAGATATGGGAATAGGAATAACAGTTCTTTATTAGTAATACTAAAAATACAAATGTAGTAGTACAAAAACCCAAGCAAATAAACAAACAAAAATCCTACAAACACTGACAGAGTCAGAAATACGACCTGACACCCTGTTGTTCCAGGTGTTGGAAGCAGTCCAAATAAATCCTCCTGGAGAAACAAATATGGTTCTGTTGGAGTAGAGATGATCCTCTAGAAAGGGTCCAGTGGTGGTGAGATGGGTCTGATCTTCCTCTGGAATCCAGTGGAAAACAAGCTGCCTGGTGTTCCTGAGTCTCAGTTTTTATCTTGGTAGGAAAGGTTGGCTCCCCCCCACTGGGTGGAGCATCTCACAATGGGATGATGGAATGTCTTCAGTCATGTGGTGAGCCTGAATGGCCCATTAACAGCAGATATCCCCTGGAGGGAGGATGGGTCTTGGAAGAGATAAGGAACATTGCTCCACCAGATTTTAACAGCTGGCCCATTATCAGAAGGCACCCACCCCCTCCCTCCTGGAGTTATGAGGAATGGGTTATACAAGAGATAAAGAGAACACCTTCCCAGCCGATTTCAACAGATGGCAAATAGAATTAACATTTTTGGTTACATATTGCAACCCAAGACAGTAATATGTCCCAAGCATGTCTTTTTGGGGACATTCTAGTTTGGTCTAGTGGTGTTCAACCACTTGTGTCCTGTAATGGTTAGCATATTACAATAATTTTTTTTCATTTATCTGTTTTCTGAAGGCTCTAAAAGAGAAATTTATGAAGACTACATTTTCCCATCTGCCATAAAACTGGGGCAAAAATTTAATGGATAACGAGTGAAGTGTTCCCCTTCCCTCTGCTCCCCGAGGCCAGCTGCTAGCTCAAATTTAGGGAGGTTAGGGTGAGGGGATCTTCAGGATAGGGGAGTAAAACCAAAAGAGGCTCTTACCCTGAGATGTGTTCCAAGGTTTTTTCCAAGAAGGGAATCCCAAGGCGAAAGAGAGTGAACCCGGAGGGAAAGGGGGTTTTATGCATTTCAGGGTAGGGGGTGGGGTTACCTGTGGCCAAAGGCCATAGGTCAGAGTCAAGGGGCAGGTAGGGTTTCACAGGGAGGGCAATTCCAGAGGGATACAACCAACTAGGAAATTAGGAAAGGCCTCTCTGTTATTACTACTACTCCTGCTACTATCTTGCATCTACTGGCTACAGTTAAGCTATTCCTTGTTTAAATCTGAGCACATGTGAAGAGAAGCACAGTGAAGGGATTCTATCTCAAATAACAAGGAAATCTGGATGTAGAAGCAAAAAGAGAAACAGGAATAAAGCATGTTTGTGAAGACATATGAACAAAAGTTACCACTTCTAGCTTGCAGCATTTGGAGATGTTAGCTAAGTTTCATGTAGTTCTCTGAGGTCTGTGCATGTCCTGTCAAGATTCTGTAGTGTATTTTTCTTGCAGCACAGAGGTTGCTTATAAGAAAGTAATATATAGGGGTCTAGTCTTGTCAGAGTTAATATTTATGTCAATTCTTGGTTCCCAGAGTAAAGAACATTAAGGCAATGTGCAAGAATAAGAGATGTGTAGCTTTCCACAGTGATAGATAAAAATTGTTTCTTGAGGAATGTCAGCTTCCTCGAGGGAGAAAATCATTCATGTTAAGGTCAGGAATTAGTGATACAAATGGAGATCCACAACAAAAATCTGTATAATGCACATGAAAAAAATAGTCTCTGAAAAAAGCTTCCAAATTGTGTGGGAGAGAGGCCATATTTGGGCTATTATTGGTACACTGAA
Source organism: Phylloscopus collybita (assembly GCA_027886175.1). NCBI lineage: Eukaryota > Metazoa > Chordata > Aves > Passeriformes > Phylloscopidae > Phylloscopus > Phylloscopus collybita. The sequence continues at coordinate 20,498,957 of JAJNNQ010000002.1, forward strand.
TGCTTATTAAATATGCTAATCATAATAAGGAAGAACAGGCAAACATGGGTTACATAGCTACTCTGAGTGTTCCTAATATTCACTAGTTCTTTATTTGGGCTAGTGAATTCAGCATGCTCAACAGCATTTGAAACAAAAGGTGGTCTTGTAAAATCTGACATACAGGAATAAAGGGGCTTTGTAAAGTGGGTCAGAAAGTGTCATGTCTTGGAGTGAAAGGTGACTGTTAGATAAATCAGAGAAGCCTGACAGAAGGCTGTGCTGTAGAGGAAAAATTTGTTGAAGGTCTCATGACTTCAGTGTGCAGTGTGGTGGAACCGAAGGGAATTGCTCAGATCTCCATGGTTCAGGATCCAGCAGTATCTGTGGTTTCGGCTGTTTCCCTTGGGCCCAGTGCGTGTCTGAAATCCCATTCTGTTTCAAGGAAATCTAATTAAAATACTTTCTTTACACTAGTAAGTATATTTTTGGTTAAAATAGATATTCTCCAGGTATAACAAAAAGGCAAAGAGTTAAATTAACCCTATCATGAAGGATGTAGAAGTCTACCCACAATGCTGTATTCTGTCTATCCCACTATGCTGTAGTGCATAATAATAAAACTTTCTGTTGTAATGAAATCCAAACTTAGTTGTTACTGTGACAATATCCATGTGACCATTTATTTAAAATGCTGTTATTTTTATTTTCTAAGTGTTGACTCTGATTTAGAAGGAAATCTAAGAATTGATGCTTTATTCCTGCAGGAGTTCTTAGAATGGCATTATGTACATATGCACATAAAAGCTTTTCTTGGCTTCTGGGAACCACATGGAAAACACCCTTTCTAAAATTCCTTTCATGATCCTTCTGATCTCCTTTTTCACCAGGCTTTCTCAGTACATAACTGGAAAAAAAAATAGAATACCAAGATCTCAGCCATGAGTAATGTTCCTGGCACTGGCTATTGTTTTCAAGATACAAGCATTGAATACTTCCACTAACAGCATGATTACTGAATTTGTTTTCTCTGCCATGTTCTGGAAGTAAATTTTTAAATTTGTAAATTCATAAAGCAAATCCTACCCTGCTGCCCAAGTACAAGAGGATATGAAGAGGACATGAAATCCCTCACTCAGATCTGAGTGATGAAGAGCTGACCTATTATCTACTGAAGTCAACAAAGCACCTGCTGCTGAGGTCAGATGCAAGGGCTCTGGATCTTCTCTTGAGAGCTGCTGTACATGCCCACTGCAAGCAAACAGCACTGCCTCCTCCTTTTGTACACAGCCAGTATTGGCACTGTATCCTTGGAGTAAGCAGCAAATTGTAAATTGTACCCAGCTGCTTTGCATTTCCAGTACATCTTGGCCTGTTTTCACTTGACAAAACAACGTGATATCCATCCCCAAAGAAGTTCCTTTGTCTTGCCTGCAGAAGGACAGTCCTGTGGGTGTTTGAGACTATGGATTAGCTGTGAGTGAGTGTACAAAGCAGCATTCAGTCAGGCCACAGTTACTTTGTGCTAGTTCCTGGTGGGGGTAAAGGAGACTTGGTTTGGCCTCTTCTAACACAAGGCCCTCAGAAAACACAAAGGGACCTGTTCTCTGGGAGGAAAAGACGCAGAGCACTTGCACTGTTTGTATTTCATAAAGCACAGCTTTTCAATGGGACTTGCCATGGCTGTCGGAGTTTAAACTCCAACCTACCAGCTCAGCTGTGAGAGGGGAAGGGCAGGTTTTAAATCTGTATTGGGAGAGAGGCAGAAACCCTGAGAATAAATCCTTTATAAAGTAATATCAAACCCCTATATGTGTCAGTGCTTTGGAACTGTTGCTACTGGTAATAACATAAATCTGGAGTAACTGTCACTGAGACTAGAATCTACCACCAAAATGGCAAATCTAGAGAATATTTGCTCAGACTACTGCTACTTATTTTCTGCTCTTGTCTGTCCCTTTGTACTCAGGCAAACACAATTTCTCTCTCTCTTGTTCTGTCTTGTTTTCCTCCTCTCTTTCTGCTGCTTCCATCTCTCCTCCAGGGAGCTGTAAAGAGGTGTTACAGGCATCCTCACAACAGTGTTGTCACTTAGGCCTGTTGAGCCTATCTATACCTGATCCCTTCTGCAATAAATGATTCTGTGGAAAATCACTGAAGGAAGCTTGAAGTATAGTACTACTCCATCATGGCACAGGTCAAGAAAAACTTCTGTAAATACTTACATCAACACATGCATATCAGTTTAGGACAAGTATAACGTATGTGCCAGTGCTGGTTAGTAAGAATACTTGGTGCCAGAATTCTTTCTAAGAAATCTGGCTCTGTCAATTGCTGATATCCCAGACTACTTTATCATTCTTTTGGGCGTAAAGAACAGATTCCGGGACAGAGGATGACATGAAGAGGAGGTGTATGACCAGAATTAAAAAAGACTCCATTGTTGAGAAATGTTTTCAGAAGTATTGTTCAGATGGTTGGTTTTGGCTTTTTTGGAGTTTTTATTTTTATTTTTTAAAGCTGCTTGATAATGCTAGTTTGAAGCAGAGCTAGCTATACTAGGTAGCAGGCTTATACTTTCATATATGTAAGTGTTCTTCGTACAGACAGGGTGAACCACAGAGAGGTAAAAAAATAGTAAGCAATTCTCTTCCTATAAAACCAACACATTTTGTCTATTCTTTATTCTCCAGTCCAAAGGAGACTGGATCTTCTGTTTGCAATTTAACAGGAAGTCACCATCCCAGCTGGAACCTGTTTTTCCCTGACATCCTCAGCCTACTCGGATGACTAAGTAAAGATCTGCTTATGTGAGCATCCAACAAGCAAACAAGGATGGGGAGGACAAGTCCAGGCAGCTGGCTGAAGACAGGATCCCATTTTATTATTTGTTCCAAGGCTTCCCAAAACCTTTGTGCAACTGAGCACACCAGCAGCTGCATCTTAGCAGAAGAGGTTCCCAGAATGATAACAGAGCTCAACGGTGTAAAAAACCCCAACTTTATTGTCTTTAAAATATGAGTATTTTCATAGAATATCTGTAATATCACATCCAATGATTTATTTTTTGAAAAATCAACAGTATTATCTTCATGAGATATGACTATGACATATAATACAACACCTTAAATAGAAGGACTTTCCTTCCGTTTTATTTCTCACAACTCACTGCTTACACAAAAAAATCACTGGTCATTTTTGCCCATTCTTGAAAAGCTGAGGCTTGTAAGCACTTCTCACATCTCTGCCATTTTGATTTCTACTCCTTCCCCTTATCCCTGAATTTCTGGTAGAGCAGTACAAGCAAAGATTCAGCAGTCCTTTACCCACACACCTTGAACATCAGTGTTCCTGTACACAAACCAAACAAGTATTACTTAACTATCTCTAAGGCATCAACATAGCTCTCCTTGAATCAGATATTAATGGAGGACAAACAATGCTAGGAGGCGAAGCTCTGTTCCTTAGCTAGAATCCATCATGCACCTGTTGGTGCTTGTGGCTTCTGGGGTTGGAAACAGGGCAATATGTGGAAACGCATTGTGCAGGTATGCATATGGATCTCTCTGGATGTGTGTAGGTGCATCTTATCCTGCCCAGGATAAGAAAGAGGAGGAAACACTGTCTAACTCCAAAGTTTCTGCGGCTCTGCCCAGCTCTGGAGGAGTTTGGAACTACAGAGGAGGGACATGGAACACCACCTACTTCTCACATACCCTTTTTAGGTTGGAGGGTAAATATGCAAGGGAAAATAAACAAAGAAAAAGAGAGCATCTGCACCTGTGTGAAAGCATGCCTGGGGTGCAGAAATTCGATGGCCTCATTTGTATTTAAAACTTGTCAATGGGGTGGCATTGTTTTATACAGAGCCTGGGTGTTGCAGTTTGGTTTGGAGATGAGGGTGACCTTCCTTGCTAGAAGTGTCTTTAAAAAGTCACCTAGATTGAGGGAGGCACAGGCACTCTCAGGTGCAGAGAGGTCAGCTCCTTGTGAGGCTGCCAGAGTGGCAGAGCCATGTTTGTCACCCCAAGTGACGCAGGAGTAAAAAAACAGGAAGATGGGGTCTTTCTGATCTCCAGGAGAGCTTCTTTATCCCAGAGGGTCCAGAAGGAAAAGAGCCAGCTAGCCCAAGGGGAAAGGGACTTTATAGGGTAGCCAGGGGTGGGGTTTCACAACCTGGCCAACAGGGAAGGGAATTGAGAAAGAGACCAATCAGGGAAAGGATCCAAAAGGGAATCAATCAGGAGGGGTAAAAACCGGGAACAAGGGAAATAACCAACAGGGTACATTTACAAAATATTTACATAAAACTGCAAAGGCTCATGGGTTGGATCATTTTTGCTCACCCTGAGCTACACGGAAATCTCTCAAGGGGACTTCTCAAAGGGGAGTCGCTGCTAACTGAGGCAGCCTAGGGGCTGCACACTCTCCAAGGAAGTGAATAGTTCTCTGTGGGTGGTCCAGGGACCACCACACCTGGCCAAGTTTTCACTTTTTCTCTCCATCGCTAGATAGAGTAGGCTTTAAGAATTCATTTTGAGATGCCCTCATAATATTTTTTTAAATAATGCAATTTAGTCTAATTATACAGCAGTTTTGTTGATAATGTAATTTGACTGTTCTGAATATTTGGGTTTTCTCTCCCAGCCCTGCCGAATTTTTGTGAGAGGTTTGTCTACACAAGGAAATATCAGCACGAATTTGACAACCAGTACAGCACATGGAATAATGAGGGAGAGGATGTAGATGTTCGGAAGATACCATTTGTATGCTGATGGGCTCAGGAACCATTTTCCACCATAAACCAGCGTGTGTGCAGTGCAGAAAATCAGTGCCAGATATCCCAACTTGGACTAAAGGACAAGGAAGGGAAAAAAAAAAAATAAACCAAGGAAAGAAATGGAGGTTAAAACAGTAAATTAAACCAGAACAAATGCAAATTTAAGGACACAGTAAGATTTTTGGCATGTGCCAGCTTGGGGACTGATGAAATGAAACTATTTTATATAGCATAAAGGCTCTTATTGTTTTTAAAAAATCAATAAAATGGATATAGATGAAATAGTTTGGTTTTTTCTCCAAACTATTATAACCTTTATATATTATAACCTTTTTCTCCAAATATTATAACCTTTATAATATTTCCTAGCACACACATACTGCCTAGTGGCTGTCGTATTTGTGAAAAAGCAGAGAAAATGCTGACATTTAGTGGAGAGATCCAAAATTTTTTTATGTTCTAGTGCTGGTCCATCCAGAAGTACCATACTGTGCAAGTTTTTTGCCTTGATAAAACATTCATTGATAGTAATTTCCCCTTCTCTTGCCTCCCCTCCCCTCCAGCTCAGCTCCTGCAGAGGCATGGAAGCTTGCACCAAACTTCCTCCAAATGGAGAGCTGAGATTATAGTGTTACCAAGGGCAGCCTGTTTACAGTCAGCAGTTTTTACAGTCTGCAGAAATTGCAGATTCTCTTTAGACACTTGGCATTGAGAAGATGTGAGTTATAAAGTAATTTTCAGATCCATTTTAACTGAATTATCTTGTGAACCAAAAAAATTAGCTCAATAAAATGTCTAAATTATTTTGTGACTTAGTACAATTGTGGAATTTGATGTTAAAGTCAGCTTTCTGTTTTTCATTTAGGAGCTCACATCTTCCCATCTTTCTCTTGCTAATGCAGTAATCCCAGTTGTACCATAAGCAGCCATCAGAGATGTTGTGGGTTTTTCCAGCTCTATGGCCATGTGGATTTTTTTTCACTGTGTGATGGTAGATAATGCACAGATCAAATTTGCAGATACTAATGGAGGAAAACCGTAAGTCTCTAGTAAACCTGAACCATGGCCACTGTTAATAAGAGAAGGAGGTTTGTTTAGAAGAAGTTTTTTTAGAGATTAGATTTTTAGATTTTAGAGATTTAGGTCTTCTTACCTGAACAAATCGAAATTCTCGCCAGTTGACATTGTTGCTGACTGAAGGCAAGGAAGTTATTCCCAGAAGAACAAATAAAAAATATCCTAAAATTCCCAAAGCCAAATAAGAGTCACTAAGCCAGGCATTAGTGTTGTTGAGTGGTTCTGTTTTATTGTTCAGTGCCTGAAGAAAAGAAGACCAGGTGTGTTTTAGTGACAGCAGTTTTAGCACCAAGAAGTAGAAAAAGTTTCCTCACAGGTAAGAAGGAGATGAATGTTATACATTAACTCTCTGATCATCAGAGATTTACTTTGAATGCCCACTCAAAAAGCAGGAGAGGAATTATATTATATATAGGTTCCATGTTGCTGTAATTGAGGTACATATTTTACTCTTCTGTAGACCTATTGAAGAGAGATATGTGAACCTTTGTTAAATAAGATCAGAAAGTCATAATATATTCTATTCTTGAAGGTATATGAAGAAATAGTGTTTACATTTTCCCTGATTTTTTTATTAATATGTCAACTATCTAGGAGGAAGATTGAGGCCAGAAATCCCCTCAGCTCAACATAATATCAACAAAATGTAGCTATATCTATGTCTAAAAGAGACACAAGCTAGAAATATTACTCCATTTTAAAGAACATTGGACTGTCCACATGGATTTCTGAAGCTCAAGATAGATGGTAGTATTTTAATAGGGCCAGAAGAAAGGAAGACTTAGAGCAGGGAACAAAACTTACCTGGGAGATGATTCCTTTGCTGGTTCTCCAACTCACGAAGGCACGCAATGGAGTAACAAGAGTGAACACAGCATGAAGGGAAGCAAATGCCAAAGCTATTAGTCCAAGTTGTTTCCTACACAGCATCCATTTGTCCAGCCAGTCTGGAAAACGGCAGTATTTGGTGCCTCTGTATAACTGAATAACTGCAGCAAATATACCAGGAAGATAAACCAAGGCAAGAAGGGTGAGTGCCATTACAGGGCAGACCCTATTTGGAATGGTTATTGCAATAAAAAATGCAAAGTTATTGTTTTCATAAATATAAGTGTAAATTACATCCAGAGCCACACAGTAGAGGAAGAAGAATGCAGTTAGGCCAAGGGATAAAAAGATGGGAAACTTCCACATTGGAAAGAGTTGCAGAGGGTAGTTTTCTATTTCCTGAGCAGCCAAGAGGGATCCTTTATCTAGTGGAGTGAGACCCAGTGCACGAACAATATTCATGACCATTTGTTTAGCTTCCACATCATCTCCACAGACAAACACCTGCAGACAAAAACAAACAGAAGTTTATTTTTTACAGATTTTTGTGACTTTGTGTACTGCCATCCTGCCTGGATACGGACAGTAAGCACAAGCTTCCTAGGCTGCTTCTTTGCTTACTAGGCTTACTGCTGACCTTAATTAATATAGGCAAAAACCAGCCTATAGGTACTTTTGGCAAATAAGTTGAAGAACTTTGAATATGATTCTTGACTTTGGGGAAAAAGATTGTTTCAAGTGGCAAAATTTTATATCTGGAAAGAACAATGGTTAACAGGCTTAGTATATGTCTTTGAGCAGAAGACTTGTCATACTTTTCTGAAGATCTGCAAGTAGTTTGTAAGCACAAGATTTTATAGGACTAAATTGAAGCAGGATTTTCAATAGCACTAAGTAAGAGCAAAATTTTCAATTGCTGCTATAGTGGTACATAAATACTCCAGGGAAGTGAGGACAGAGATCTTTAAAACACAATTTCCCTGTCACAAAAGTAAATATTAGTTCTTTCCAGGTCTATTAAAATAGTGAAAAAATCTGTGAGTGTGTAAGACAATAGTCCTTTTGGAACTAAGAGAAAGGGGGCAGTTTCTGCTCTGGTTGAGATGGTGAGGGCTTATAGAACCTAGTCTTGGAAGCCCTTGGGTCTCCAGCCAAAACCATTTATCTGGCAGTGGAGAGCAAAGTTAGCAACGGTTTGAGTAGCTGGATGATTTCATGTGTTGTACAAGAGCACTGTCCTTTGAAGTGGCAGAAAATAGGGCCATAATAAATGATTTGTCTCCAAGTAATCTGCTGTGTTGCTGCCTGTGGCCAACTGTGCTTGCTGGCCTGTGGTTGAGGAGCTGGTTAAAGCAGTTTGCACACATTGATGTTGTGTTAAACTCAGGTGGCGATGATTTAAAAAACTTTAGTAATTTATTCACTTTTCAGCATACTACTTCTGCCCATACTCATTGCCCTATCATATCCCTTGCCTCCCTTGTTTTGCTTTCTTCATTTTATTCTGGCTTTGAAAATTCTTCCTATCTCATTTCTGTTTAACTTTACAACTCTGATGAACAATTGATGTAACCCTCCTGATTTGTCATCTCTCTCGTAGCCTTGCTATCTTCTCTTGCTTCTCTAGTGTCTCTAAACACCTTTCTGAGTTCAGAGGCAAGCCATTTATATTCCTTGTCATGCCATATTAGAATTCCAAGGTAAATTTTAGCTCACATTTAGTTTGAAATGGGAGATTATAGTGAAGATACCATCTCAACTCTGCCTAATTCTGAAGTCCAAGGTGTGTATTGTGTAGCTGGTAGGAAGCCATGCGATGTGTAACGCTGTGCAGAGGAAATCCCCTTGCTCTGCCTCACCTGCCGGCTTGCATCCAGCGTGCCCGACTGCAGGGCCCAGGCTGACACGGTGTTAAAGGCTTTCACAACCTTACTGCCAGGCAGCAGCTGGGCCAGGTACTCTGCGTTGGATTCAGGATACTGGTTTAATTTCAGGTTGTTGCTTATGTCCACCAAGACTTTTCCACGGAGGACTTCTGCTAGTGGTGTGAGAAAGTTGTAATGCTGCCTCTGGATGGCTATAATGATGATGGCAGCTTTCTGGGCTGCCTCTGCATGGCCCAACACCTCTGCATCCTTGGGAATCAGGTTGGATATCTGGGTGCTTCGGCTTCCATACACCACGGAGTAGCCAGACTGAATCATCTTTTGCCCCAGAGCTCGTCCAAAATCTCCGGTTCCAAATATGCACACTGTCTCTCTTTTGTTAGAAGTGTTAGGAGCCAAAGCCATTGTGTTGGAAGAATTTTTGTTCATCTGTTAAAAAAAAAAAAAAAAAAAAAAGTAATCAGAATGAACCAAGCAAAACATCAATCTCTTCAAAATAAAAGGTTTGTATTTACTCTGGGTGTACAAAATAGAAATCTTAGCCTCTTCCTGTCCTTTAATATGATTCCTGCACAATCTTCTCAATACACACTTTCAGAAGATTTATGTGCAGTTTTTAAAAAGCATCCTGAATATTCAGACCTCCATCTTTTATGGCATTGTCTTTTCCATCCATTTTATGGATTTTAACATCCAGCTGAACTGTTTCCCTTTTCTTCTCTCAAAGAGAAAATAGGAGGAAACGACACAGGACCACAGAGAGCAAGGGTAGCACACTTTTCAGAGTAATTGCTGTTTACTTATGCTGTAGAAAAGCATTGAGGAGGAGTCTGTTTTTAACCAGATTAGAACCTGGAAGGTCTTTTTCAAAATACTTTGTGAAGGGTTATTAAAGATAGCTATAAACCTATCTGTTGTTCTCAGTATTTCCTTAATGCAAGTAGTCAGTGCCAGTTTGTTTTATTATTGTTCAATTTCCTGAAGAATGTTCCATGAAGCATTAGGACAGTGGACTTGAATATTTCATGTTGAAAATAGATTTTTGATATTTATATATTACTCACAGTAAAATTCTCTTTGAGGTTATATCTCTCTTCCTTTATCACTGTACCTGGGAACTTCAAAGTCTTTAATGTATTATCCATGCAATCACAGTGTGTTTGCTCTGTACTTGCAGAGTGAGACCCATGATACAAATACAGAATCAAAAAGGTCTGTTCCATAGGTCTTGCAGTAGGTCCACACGCTGTCCTCCCTTAACAAAAGGTGAACACAGAGCAGAAAACCCAAGACATCCAACAGGAGACCCTGGTCTCAGGGTCTGTGCATCAGACAGACCTGTCTGACCCATCTCTTGGGCTGTCCATCAATTTGGTACTTAAAGCAGCAATTTAATTTGCAGGAGCCCCATTTCAAGTCTTTTACTGCCTCATAGCTAACTGTCCTAATTAGTACTGTGGGAGTAACAGGTTTTAAAATTTGTGGGAAAGAAATGCATGAAATGGTTTAGAAGCAAAACCACTTTGCTCTTGTTTATGAACCTTTTGCTTCTGTGAAGCACCATTCAGAATGCTGCAATTTATACATACTACCTTTTAAAAACCCTGAGATGATGTTCTTTGCTTTCTTTTGTATTTTTCTCTAGCCAGAACAGTTTTTGCTTTTTAAAAATCTGACATGATTTTAAATTATTTGACCCAAAACTTGCATTTGTTTGGTGAACGAATAAAAATCAAGCCTGTGCTTTCCCCTACCTGCCATGACTTAGGGACAAGAGCTGTGAGTCAAGGATGCAAACAGCTGTGGGCTGTGCTGTAGGGTGCAACCTTTGCTAGCAAGACAGACACATAAATTCTTATTCTGAGAATCACATATGAAGATTTTGTCATGGACTATGGCTGTTTTCTTGCACTGAGCTCTGGGAGCTCTGGTTTGAAGAGGTGCCAAGGCTGTTGCTTCTGGTCATCAGGGCAGGTGAGGATTCAGGCAGAGAAGGGCTGAGCACCTCTGTGCAGGAGGACCTGTGTGGCTCAGACAGGTCCCACGGGAGGCTTTGCAGTGCAGCAGAGTGCTAACCCTGTCTCTCTGCAGCTGGACTCCATGTACTTTGACAAGTAGTACACTGAGCATGAAAATAGATCCTCAAAGGGACCCATCTGAATGTGTCTTGCATACTTGTGTGCTCTGACACACGCATAAAATTGCAAAGTCCTTTGACATATTTGAAAATCATTCTCTGAGGGCTTTATTAATGTCCCAGGAGGCTGTAATATGACTAAAGCTATGAAATTCCTTTCTGGGGATAGTCTGTATTTCAAAAATAACAGAAGGTTGCTTGTGCAATATTAATAAGTTGTCCAACTCACTACCTAATAAGACTCAACTCTCTTTCTTTAATTTTAGTTTTTAACAAAGTACTCTCCTATCTAAAATAAAAAAGTAAAACTTATTTGTAACATGCAGTCATCCAGTTGAAAACATCTGTATTTGTCTTCAAGAAATCCTCAAGTTATTGCTGAGTGAACTGTGCAATTCATTTTCCTCTCCAAACCAGGCCTGAAAAAACCCAAAACTCAGATGGATGATATAAGGTATTTGGTAGATCAGTCAAGTTATGTGTTGTTTGGGCTTATAAACATATTTAACATAGGAAGGGATCCACAGGCAAGAAATAAGTCTATGAAGTACTTCCATTGTTCACTTATACTGAACACCTCATTTACTAGTCAACACTGAAATTGTTTGGCTAGAGAAGAAAAAAAAAGAGGGAGATGAAAAAAAAAAATAATGGAAGAAATGTTTTTTCAACGTAGGGTTTCCTGAAGTGCTATCTAAGATGTAAAGGGAATGTACAAAGCATAGAAAGCTGAAGACAGTTAAGGTTTTCTTTAGTACTTGTGGTCTAAAATAGCTTAACACCATTTTTAACAAGAGAGGCAATTTGCATGAATAAATTGTGCAGAATTCACCTTTTCTTATAAGAGATAATAAGGATGCCCATAACTGTTATGAAATCGCACATTGTACATTAGAAATATACAATGAAAATGTATAGCAATGAACTTTTAAAGAAATTAATTATATTACAAAACTGACAGTGGACCTGTTATTCCTGAAAATCACATGTAAGACAAGGCAAATTTACTTTTAAATTCCAGGTCTTCTGGACCATGCCTTCTTCTAAAAAATACAATAATTAAGTTAATTTTCTCCGTATAATCCTTCTTTTTCTTCCTTTCAACATGCCTTTGTGTCAGCTGGCTCTATCTGAACTAAACAAAGGTTGTAGGCTTGGCAGTGAATGTCTGGAGGTTAATTCAAGCAGTAGGATATGAGCATATAGAAAGTGTATAGATACATCCTGGCACTGCTGCGTGTGTTTGAAGAAAGGCAGCATCTCATGGCAACTCTGTGGTTGTAAAGTCAAAAGAAGGGAGTTGGACTCAGATTCATGACAGCAGTAGCTGGAATCTAAGAAGGTAGTAATTTTCTATAGAACGAGGTGTTTTACTGTGGTGTATCAGCATGAAGGTTGGGAAGCAGCAATATATCACAGGGGACACAAGGTTTTTTTAACTGGGAGCTCAGCCCAAAGGCTGACACTGGGCTGTCACTCAGCAGTCGGTGGCAGTGGAGCTGTGCTCCATGCCCGTGGGTTATGCTGGGTGCTCTCAAAGCACCAGAGGAATGCAGAAATACCAGCAAAGAAACATGCAGTATTCATTATCTGTTCTTTTACACATGTAGCTGCATATTATCTGAGAAAAAGCCATGGAGATTTGTATGCATACATAATATTTTTCCTTATATCCATCCGCCCAACATTAGAGCACTAGTAATGCCTTTTGTTATTTGAGAGATAATCTGTGTAAGCTTCTGCCATGATTAAATGTCCTTTCTCCGCATTGTTGTTGTATTTTTCTACACCAAGGTATCCTATTTTAAGGAAAATGGTGGTAGTCTCTGAGTTTTCTTGGTCAGTAAAGACAAAAGGAGATGCTGAAAGAAAAAAGTCACCTGCAACACTGTAATTTTCCCCCATTGCATAAACACTAAGGGTAAGTGAACAATGGGGAAGGTACAATGTTTAGTTAAGCAGTTATATGTAAATACTTGATTATGTAGGAAATTAAATTAAGAGAGGCACGTTGCTTTGTACATGGGAAAAAGGAGGCATATCCTAGTAGAAGCAATACCACAGATGAAGTACAATGCCTGAAGTGGAAAGGTAGAGATGGGATGGATAATGGAAATATGAGAAAGATGTAACATGAAATGCAGATGGAAGATCAGTGGAATGATTCAAAAGTTAGAAAGACAAGATGAAAGGAGCAGGAAATAGTAATTTTACCATTTACTATTAAAGAAGGAACAAAACAAATTGCTCTGGTTGTGTTCTCAAGAGGTCCTTTCTAAGGCAGAATGAACTGTGTTTTAACCAAGTCAGACAGATGCTTGTCTAACCTGTTTGTGAGACCTTGCTGTGTTGTGGATACTGAAGCTCCTTGCTTACTGCTTTCTCAGCCATTTTATCAGGCAAATTTTTGTATGAGCAATCTATATTGCCTCCCCCTCAGTAGACACAGCTGTCAAAGCTGTCAATTTATCCCCCTTCTTTTTGCAGCAGCCTTTGTTGGACATGAAAGCTGTTACCATTTCAGCCTTTTCTTCTAGAGATAAAACAGTCCCACATCTTTCCTGCAACTTGTGTTTCAGAGAGTGGTGATCTTTCTCATGGCTTTCTTCTGATCTTTCTAGGCTAAACTGCTCCAGCTGTTAATTAAGTGTGGTGCTGACTGCAGTACTGTCACAGAGATGTTACCAGATAGAAAAGGATTGCTTTAGTTGCCTCACAGTCCACATGTAATCCTGCTGTCACATTTGTCTCATTCACAGCACAGCCGATTCAATTGTCAGCTTGTGTTGCATTAAGTGATGAGTGCTTCAACAAGGAGTGTTTGGCAACAGGGACCAAGATATGAAGTGCAACACTTGGTGCTGAGCTCATGATTAGCACGCCATCCACGTGTCAGATTTCCACCTTGGACTGACTTTAGTTTAGCACTGCAGCCTCTGAGCCCACTAGCAGCTGAATGCATTTGGGTCCACCTAAAACACATCTTCTGGCTCACCTTTTGTGGTAAGAAACCTAGTTTCATATGTTCCAAGATAACTCTGAAGTATAAAGCAAAGCTTGAAAAGTGATGATCTTCTCCATCTAGGCAGAATTGAAATACTAATGCAAATGCATCTCCCATCCTACTTACTCCATCTTTGATTTCTGTAGTGTTTTCTGACTCAGAGCTGTATTGTGCACTTGTCCCTGCTGAATAGTACCATATTTTTTCAAACTGTAGCTTCAATTTGTCAAGATCATTCTGATTTCCAGGCTGTCCTCTAACTTGCTTGCAGCCCTTTTCAACTTTGTCAGTTTGTCAGCTTTAATGAGTGGTGTCTATTCCAGTGTCCATGCCATTTAATGAAAGGAATAGGAGTTTTGCCAGGAGAAACCCCCTGTATATCTGCAGTAAATGCAGTCTTCTATTTTGACAATGGTTACCTGAAAGACTGAAAAATGTTGCTAGTTCAACAGAACCCTACCTTCTATTAGTTTAATCTAAACTGCATTTTTTTAGTTTGCTTTCAAAATTTTTCCCAACATTTGCCATACCAAAAAATTTGCTCATGTCAAGTTACATCACTTCTGTGATTCACAAGGCCTGTTATCCTTTTATGAGAAATAATGGAATTGCTTTGGATTGACTTATTCTTGATTAATCCATGTGCTTATCATCTGTTTCTTATTTTCTATTTGCTTCCTCTATTTGTTTGAGAATTGTATTTAAATTGATTATTTAATAGGGCCATAATTCTGCACCTCCTCTTTCATCTTACATTTAAACATAGCTGTTATTACCTTTCCAGTCTTTCAAAACGTTACCTCTTCCACACAATTCTTAAAGATAGTTATTTACATCCATGGAAATGCTTCAGTTATCACCTGAACAGTGTGAGATGAATTTCATCAGCCTTGCTGATCTCAGGTCATTTAACTCATGTAAGCATGGCCTAATCTCATTCTTTTATCATTTAGCAAGTACTTCCAGCTCTTTGCTACTGATGTAAACCCTTCTGTCGTGGTTGACCCTTCCAGTGAACAAAAGGAAAATACCCATTACAGAGATGGCTTTCTTGGAGTCATTAGTCAATAGTTTCCCTCAGTTGAGTGGTGGATCAATTCTCTCCTTGATTTTTCTGTAACAGTTTATGTTTTTACAAGAAATTTTTGTTATTCTATACGTACCTTTCTAATTATATTTCTTTTTGTGCTGTGGCTTTTCAAATTGTATCAACATATTGGCACAATTCTGTGCTTGTCCATAGATTTTGGTTTATGTGTGTTATTTGAATTTGAAGTTTCAAAGAATTGACAGCTCCAGCCACATGGCTCTCTTATGGAAGTCCTTACTCTGCACTACAATCTTTATATCTCTGCTTTTAACAGTTTCTTTAAGCAGCTGCCAATCTCCTGACCTCATTTTCTTCTCAAATTGTAACATCACCTTCCCACCTTCAGAATCTAGTATACTGTGCTTGTTATTCTTCTAGGGGAACAAATCCATTTTTCAGCACTTGATGTTTCTCAGTCGCCTGTGATGGCTCCAAGCTGTGACAGAACCTCTGTATTTCCCCCTCTTTTCCCACAATCTTCTACTGGGGTTATATTCTTTTATCTCTTGATTCAGGGCAAAAATTTAGAAGACAAAGCAGGATATAAGGACTATGAGAAGAGAAAAGGCCAAAGGAATTTGACCTGTTGCCATGTAAAAGAAAGGTTTGTAAGTAGGTTATGGTAGGTCATGGTGTTGCCTACTGTAGGAACTAGTGCCAGGATTTACAACACTGCTCCATATACGTTTCCCTTTTTTAAAATTTTATTATTTTTGTTGTTTTTTCTTTTTAAGTTCATATCCCAAAGGTGGACATAAGGATTATAAACACAACAAAGAGTATGAAATTTTAACTGTAAAAAACGACGGGTCAAAGGCCTTCTTTTTATGTAAACATTTTACTGCTATTTCCATGTAAATAACAGCAAGGATTCTGTTACTCTATGCAAATAACAGAGAGTATTAGGGATGGGAATGGCCTTTCTGGAGCAGCTTGCCATTGCTCCAGTGCAGCATTCTGGAGACAAATAAATGTCCTGACATAATACATCTTGTTCATTATATACCATGCTGAGTGTAGATTCATATGCGTGAATTCATATATGGTTATACAGAAGTCATGACAAAAGTATTGACTACATATTCCAGCAATTCTTTGTAGTAGAATATGAAATATGAAATCTGTTTTCTAGGTTTATCTGTCCAGAAAAACCTTTTTTTTTCCATATTTCAAAAGGGTTATTTTTCTATAATGATGGAGAGACACTTGGATTGAGAGTTGGGAGCTTATTAAATTGAGTCCATTGCACAGATGAACTCTAATAGTACCTTGGCTACATGGAGAAGTTAAATCTTCTCTTGGGTTCACTAACCTGTGATGTTTGATTCTGCTTGTATGGTAGTGAACCTGGAGATCTGGGACAAGTGGTTTGGGTTCTGACTCATTTTAAGTTACTCACCTGACTTCTTATATTGCACCATAACCACACTACTCTTTTAACGTGGAGGATTTTGCTTGTTGTGGTGGGTATTTTTTTTTTTTTTTTTTTTTGGGGGGGGGTGGGGGTTGGGTGGTTGTTTTTTTTTTTGCTTCTGTATCTCTTGTTTTCATTACAGCAAAGATCAGCTGAACTTGCTCACACAGCATCCACATAGATAAGTCCTCAAGCCTCTACTAGAGGCTTTATTTTGTCAAAGTTCTGTATCTCTCTAGTCAGGAAGCACCTGGAAGCATGCAGCTCCTTACATGGAAATTTGCTTACATAGTTTGAACCACTCAGGCAGGGGTGAGCACATGACAACTCATTTCAATATCAGAGGTTCAGAGCATTCTCTTCCAAAATATTTTGAAAAGAGATTCCCCACCACCACTGGAGAGTAAGCCCTCAGCACTGTTTGACTTGATGTGATTATTAATTTCAATTTTGCTGGGCTACCATGAGCTGATCTTGAGTTGGCATTTAGTGTTGAAATGGTGAAAATAAACCTTTGTCTCATGTCCTGCAGGACCTTCCTCATAAGTCTTTGAGCAGACCAAGCAGGTTTAGTCAGGTTTGCTCTCCTGATGCCTCTGTGCACACCTAATCCCCCCCTACCTGATGAACATACATCCTTCTCAATCATGGGTGAGCACTCCTGGCAACCACAGTGCTTTGACACCATCCCAATGACATGTACCTGTGCTGGTGACAATAAAGAGCACTGCCTATGACCAAAGGTGCCAAAGGCAGTGGGCATTGATTTTTTTTCTTTTTTTACTTACTTAATTTTTTTAATATCAGGCCCCTGTTTCTCATTGTTTCCTTTTAATTCTGCATACCTGTGGGTGGGCACAGTGAAATCAAACTAAATAAGTAAATGAGTACATATGTTTATTTGGGTTTATACTTTTTTCTCTGATAATTCTTAGTTTCCCATACTGTCAAGTTCTCCAAAGGTAAATACTTTCTTTCTCAAATAGAGTTAATTCTCATTATTTTCTTAAATGTTTATTGCATGTATTGGCAAGCAGAAGTCATCCCCAACTGCAGGGTTTGTCTTGTAAATAAGACTCCTGCTTTGTCTTGTAATCTATGATCAAAAGGTGTATATTAGATAAAAATGCCCTAATACAGTAAAATTACACATATTAGCCCATTAAATATAGTACAGAAAGAGAGAAATTATTACTTTGTTTCTTGCATACGTAGTACTGCATCTTTGGAATACTTTATAAGTATTTCACACATGCTTAATATACAGTAATCCTGTTGTAACGTGGAAAATAGGTGAAATGAGATTTAGAAATTCTCCCCAGAAAGACAAGTACACTACTCTGAGGCAATCCCATTTACTTAAAATTTCATTTTACTATTCCCGCAGAGAGAGAAAGAACACACTCTATAACAAATACTGTTTCTTATAAGCTGACAGCTGTGGAACCAAATCTGCTCTAAATTACAAATTGCATTTTCTGTTTCTTGATACACCTAAAACTAAAAGGCATATGGCTAAACTACTGTCCCATGATTAATCCAGTACTTCAACACAAAGGAAAACAGAAGAATAGCTCCAACAAACCTATTACAACAAATTAGTCATGAATTTTCCTTCAAGCAAATGAGTATCTCCTATTCTTCTCAGTAGAAAATCCTGGGCTCCAAGTTTTGACAAAGCTGATAAAAAATAAATTTTTGAGACAATAAATCCTCCTATGGAGGACATTGCATTTCCCACCTCATCACTTTTTATCAGGAGTACATTAAAACTGCCTGGAGGCTCTTCAAACAGATGAAATATGGTCCTAAATAGATGTGCTTAATGCTGTCTAAATCATAGCAATATAGTGAGAGGGCTGGAAATCTCACCACCTGCAGCTGCTCCCATAGATACGTAATACACAGCCATAACTTGAGTAGTTTCTTCAGTCTCTTCAGGGCTGTTGTTCTATTTTGAGGTTTGTAGGTATTAAGCTTTAATCCAACCTATCCAACTACTAGAAGAATGAAATATTTCTTAAAACATGTGAAGATGAGCATGTGTGAGGGAGAGGGAGACCTGCCTCCAGTGTAGGGGCACTGGGTTTATCCCAGGTGGCCCAGGAGATGTCCTGAGGCCTTGAAAGCCATGCTTGCAGATCCACCAGGCACGAAGAGGCACCTCTTGGATTCCTGCCGAGTTGTCCCCTCACCGTGAAGCTATTCTCTTGAGCCTCTTTTATCTGCTATTTGGAGACAGTAACAAGTAGCTGTATCTCACAGAGAAATAACACTGGAAATAATGAAGCCTGGCTTCCTAGGGGTTTGTATTTCTTGGCTGATTACAGGCACTGATTGAAACTGTTTCTAATCACAGGAGATGACTCCTATAACATTTCTTCTAGTGGATTTTAGGTATTTCAAATGTATATAGTCACATTATAGTCTTTTATTTTTCAGAACTCCTCTGTGGGGCCTTCAACTACCCTCTTTCATGCAATGTGAGAAGTGAGCACTCTGCCCTCCTGGAATATTTGTTTGAAATAATCACTAAAAAAATGATTGAGGAGCACACATAAATGTGAAACACTCATGTACCTCTGCACAAGTGAGGGGATTTCTCAGTTCCTACAGAAATCAAGCTAAATTAATGGACACCCTGAAATTTTGAAGCACACACACCCAAATGCATGTTTGTACCACATGAGAAAGAGGCGAGTGAAGCAGTTTTGACCCAATGTCATTGTGGTCTCTTGAAAGTAATAGAGAACGAGGCAGGGGATGTTATTTGGGAGGCTTTTACTGACAGCCATCAGTGCCTTTCAGTGAGACTAGAATTAGCTGAAATTCAGCAACCTACCAAAACCCGACCTTCTGAACACTAAAAATGTAAGAGTTCATGCCACACATTTATTATGAGCTCTAGGAGAGCATGAAAAGCCTGACCCTCTTCCCATTTACACCAATGAATTCTTGATTTGCAATTCTCATGCTTTTGGATCGGTTTGCACAAGTGGGGAAATGAAGCCTGGTTGTTTTGTTGCACCTTTCACAAAAGAAAGGGCAAGGTGGCTGCAGTGACAATGTTCTTGGCTGTCTTATGCTCTTAGAAATCTGAGAAGTGAGAATATGATGAAAGATTCAAGGAAAGAGAGCATGAAGTGTTCTTGCCAAAACAAATAAGTGTGGATTTGCAATATTTCTGGAATGGGGCCAAGCAGATTTTACAGAAAATTCATTGATCTATATTTAAAGACATATGATTGAACAATCTAAGACAGTGGATAGCTTCATCAGCTCCCTTACTCACTCGATGTGAAACGTACTACTGTATTTACTTGCTCCTTTTGGTTTCCTTTCTTTATTTTATGTGGACTTGAACATTTTCCTCCACTTGCTTGACTGAATTTGAGTGGCATCTGAGAGACACTGAGTGGCATTGAGAGACATGCCTGCCTCCAGGACAAAACGAACACTGATATTTTCAGAAGAAATTATTCCTCAAAAAAAAACCCCACCCACCCCCCTCTCAAATAAAACAAAACAAACCCCCCCAAAAATGAAAGGTAGTGAGATATATATTTTTGTATGCTGTTGCATTTTTCAATAAGGAATAATTCTTATCAGGCAATCTTTCAAATTCTTCTCAAGATGGAAGAAGTTCCCCTTCTTACCGAGCCACTGCTTTCAAAACTCTTTAAGCAATAACCTTAAGTTATAGGCTTTGAAAATTAATTGCTGAGAAACCTGAATTTAGAAGCATGTTTTTAAAAAAGAAGAAAAATGCCAGTGATGGAATTAGTAAAAAATTGACAGAGCTGTCAATTTCAGGGCAGCATCCAATGCTGCGAAAAGGAAGGATCTAGGGTTTGTGATAGATTTCTTGTTTGTTTGTTTCTGGTTTTGTTTTTGTTTCTGGATTTGTTTTTGTTTTTGTTCTTTGACCAAAGCCTCCTTCAAGTTCACCCCATGTTTTGCAGATGCCCAAGCTGGTGCTGGTGATTCCTGCCTGGCAAGCAGGGATGGGTGTGCACAACAGTGAGTCATTAGCTCCTCTCCCAACCCAAATGTTGGCACAAATGACACCTCTCTGCCAGAGTACTGCCTTGAGGCACAGCACTGCCACCAACTTGCTTACAGGGCAACCAGAGTTATCCTGTGCCACTGCATGGGGGACAGGAAACATTACAAAACTTCTCTTACAAATCCCTGCTGCCTGTGCCCTCTTTACACACGGGCTGTGGCCTTCAGAAGGAACTCACCCTGATTTCTGTCTTCTACTTGCTCCTGGGTCTCAGTCAAGGTCATTTGTTCCCACCCCTGTGAAATATGTGGGGTCGAGGCAGAAGTCACTCTTGATTCTGCATGTCAAGACCATGCAATAAGCAAAAAAAGAGTGAAGGAAAAAGTGGATATTTGGAACAGAGACAAATGAAAAGCTTTTTACTAAACTTAGCTGAAGAGCAAAGAAGAGGGTGCCAGGAGGTACAAAACAAAGTGTCATGCTGCTTTTGTAATTGCCTAATTGGACAAAATAATTCCCTCCTGCAGGGTGACCCTCTCTTGCAGCTCCAGCAAGGAAATGCAGTACAAAACAAGGAACTGAGTTTTCTGAATAAACTCATTGTCTTTATTGAATTACCATTTTATACTATTATGATTATTGCATAATTATCCACTTGTAGTGAGTACTCATGTCTTTTTACATATTTCCTGCTCTCACAGTCATTGTAGCATGGGACCACCCTAGAGAAATCATTTATCTAGCTATCCTCTGATTTAATGAGGCCAGAAAGTGTTATTCTCTTTGGCAATCAACTTCTCCACTTAATTTCTTAGCTCTTAAGGCTTGTTTATCTAGAGGCCTCCAGAAACTTGCTCACATAGTTGGCATCACTAAAGGTGACAGACAACAGTAGAACACTTGGATCCAAGTCCTCAGGTATTCTAACTTGTTGGCTGGCTAAGCCTGTTCACCATTTATCAAGCAGTTTGTAGCAGATTATTATAATTAAGCACCTTTGAAATGCCAAGTTATATGAAGCTCTTGAGCAGTTCAGTTAAGGTTTCAGAACTCAAATCAAATTTATTAATATTCTCATTTTTTAGGGATATTGTGCTGCTTATGGAAGTGGTTTTTCTGCACATTCTTATTAGTCCTGGTGAGGCTGCTCCACTTGGGAAAAGCACATGTAGAGAAATCATCCATAGCCAAGAACCTGTCCTCACTCCTGATTTAATCTTTACCTCATGTTTCCCAAAGACAGCCACGGGAACTGCATGTCCCAGTGGAAGGTTAGACCTAGCCTTGCTGCTGAACCAGGCTGATCTGTGCTGCTCTGCCAGTGCAACAAACAAGGCAGCTCAGCCAAGCATTGGAGGAGCAGTCCCAAGCCAGGTAGCCTGAGCCCGTGTCCAGCATAGTGCCACCACCAAAGTTGGGACATTTCTCTGGTAACCCCACCAGGAGAGACAGCACCTCCACAGCTTAGTAAAGTAAACAAAATAGCTGAAAGTCACCTTTGCAATTGAGCGTCCAGGGCTGTACTCAGTAGTCACTGTGAAGTTGGGAGGAAGCTTTGTCCTCTAATGAATGCTCTTGCTGGCAGCTATTCCCTGTTTCCAAGAAGCACCAAGACAAGCAGTGCTAACCTGAGCTGCTGCCTGGCACAGTCCCAGCACCCTGCCCAGACCTCCACAGCTGGGAGGAGAGCTCTTGGGACCCCAGGAAGGGCTCACGAGGACATTTGAGAGTACACCTATTTCTCACAGCCCTGCCTACAAACATCTAGGAAGTGAATTAAATGAGTATTTTATTGACAGTGCTCTCACTAAGGGGAGTACATGTTGAAGAAATTTAAAAAGAGAAGAAATTATCTGGCTCTAAATGGTGATATCAAAAGAGGAAAAAAAGACCCCAGTATTTTGTTTTAGAGCAGGCAGGGACAAAAACTTCGAACTGCAATAAGCACGTAAATGTTACATTTAAATACCTGTTCCTACCTTTTCTTCCTAAAAACCCAAAGTCAATATACATTGAAATCTGAATAGAATAAAAATGAAGTCAAAATGCCAATGCCGCTAAAATGTCCCACAGAAAATAAGATACAGAAAATGTTGCAGTTCCACTCTGCTAGTTCAGCAACCAAGATCAGAAAGGAAGAAATGTCGGCTCAAATCTTGATGTTACCAAATAAAGAGGTTTAAATAAAAATAGACTGGGGAGCAGTGAAATAGACCTTAAAATATGTAGATTTTAATTGCTCTGCCTGAATGTCTCATTTGCTGTCTGTATTTTTGAGAAACTGGGTTTATAGGGAGCACCCAATGCCCACGCTGATGCAGTTTTTACTTTGGAGTAGCTCTGGTCTGGTCCTGTGAGCTTAATTCCAATTAGCCATGAGATTGTTTTGTTTCACCCACGAGCAGCCAAGATTGGCCCCAGCTGCTCTGCAATGTGAGACATGGAGTGACACATGGTGGAGGGCAGGAGATTCATTCCTAAGTGAGCTCCTGCTCTGAAACCAGCTACTACTGTAGGCTACACCGTTTGTTAATAATTTCTCAACACAAAGTAGACCTCATCTGATTATCATTTCTGCTTGTAACTAGGAGAAGTAATTTAAAAAACATACCATCTGCCTAAAAATGTACAAATATGAAAAGTGCTCAATTTTTTTTTTTTTTTTGAGAAAATTCCAATATGGAGGAAGAAAACACAGCAATGCTTGATTTCTCAATGACTATTGCAATATTTTGGTATGTAGTTGCATGCTACTTCATGCTAGTCTAAATCATTGCTATTAACAAATCTAGGAGCTTCAGAAAGGCCACATCTAAAAAAGAATTTGCATCTTCCACTAATTGTATCATTTTATGAAGTCTTAACAGACTTGAGAAAATTAGCCTACAGTCTGAGTGACAGTTTGTGTTACAGATTTAGAGGGGATATGAAATTTTCTTATATCAAAGCTGAAGAACAGTTCTGACAGCTGCAAATGTTCTCTGAATTAATAATGTGGAGCTGGTATAAGACAATATTTAGGAAAAATCCATTTATTTCTGCAGCATTGAAGCCCCCTGCTTATAAAATATTAAACAGGATTAAAATTGGTATGCTGCTTGAATGGGAAGAGAAAACTTGAAATCCACATATGAATCCAGAAGAGAAAAGAATCATTAGCTCCAAATTTTTTATTAGTTATAACTTATAATTCAGGGTAAAACAACACCCTGCCCTTGCTGTTAAAATTCAAACCAATGTTTTGGCTCTGGAATAGGAAAGAAAATCCACTTTCTATCTTCATTACTTAAACTCCACTGACCAACCCTTATTTGCAGAAGCTTTCTTCACTTTAAATGTAACAATGAACTTCTGGAAGATTAAATAAGCTTGTTATCTGCTATGTATGCAATATTAATTGACAAATCTGAAGTTCTGGTTTGTCCTGACTTAACAGATAAAATTAACTTCCTTTTTCTCAGTGCTTCCTTACATCAGCTCTTAGTTACAAATAGGTTGTATAATGTCATTAAGAACCCAGGGGACATGGCCTGGCTTTGTGTTTTTTTGTCTAGCAGAGAGAAAATCTGGGCTAAAATCTCATCAAGGGACTTAAAAACTTAACTTGAAGCCCACCTAAACTCCTCAGTTGACAGTTTAGCCATTTTGTTCCCCATTCTCACCTGCAGAAATGAGAGAAACCTGTGCCATCTTTGTAAAACTCACCTGTGCATTCAAACTGATGCAGTTGCCCTAAGCAAGCCAGTGCTGTCTCAGCTGGTGAGATGCTGTACGTGGACCAAAGGAAACCTCAGGAGCTGCAGAAAGGTCCTACTGCCTGGAGCAGACACAGAAACCCTGACAGCCCAGCTGGTATTTATCTAGTGGAAGCTGGGGTGAGTGTACAGGGCAGGAATATGTGAGAGGATGTTGCAAGCTGTCTGCGCGGGATGAAAGAACTTCCCGTCAAAGTCTCAGGGAAAGTCCCAGCCCTTGTATTTACAGCTGAGATGAAGCTGTGGTTGCTTTTGTCATGCTGGCACTGACTGACTTGCCTCTTGGCTATTGGCCAGAGCTAAAGTTTGGCTGCCTTTCCCCACTCTTGGAAGACTAACCAGAAATGCTGTAAAAGCACAACAGCAAATATTTGCCTGAAAGGAAAGCTGCTTTTTTTGTGTCTTGGCTCCTCTGTGCCATTCCACCTATAGGTAAGAACAGTGAGATTGCCACATTGGGATGGAAGGAATTTGGCATGGGAATGGTTGAAAGTAGCTGATCTCTGAAAATCTTTGGATAGTTTTGGTAAGTGCAGCTATCCTGTGGTGCCAGGGTCTGTGATGGATAAGTGTTGAGAAATGAGTCTTTAAGGGATAAGCCACTGTGCACATGCAAATTTTGTGATGTTACATATCTGTTTGAAATGGGACATAATTCAAAACAAATAACTTGAGCATCATTGAACTAGATCACAATCCAGATAAGAGCAAGGGGTTGAGAAAGTCCCACTAGCACTGAAATTCTATGTCTGAAAAATGACTTGAAGGGGGATTTAAATAATGTAGCATTGCAAGCAATGCTAATCAGACTTGCAAGCAATGTCTGATATTAACAGGAAGATAGTAAAAGAAAAATATTTTTACACAATCTTGACTTTGGGAGATTTACTGGAAACTAATTAGAAAAACATACTAAGAAGAAAGAGTCATAAAATTTATAAAACACAGAGGTAATTTCTAAAAACAGAAAGGAAGAACAACAAGAAGTTTCTTTCAGAACAATCTGTGACTGCACTAGGTCTGAAGAAAATATATTTGAGAGCTTGAGTTCTAGAGAAGAGATCAGGTCACGTTTGAGATTTAGAGCAGGAACAGCCTGTGCCAGTTGTACACTGTGACAAAAAGTGCCATGCCTGAACCACTGGAAGACATCCAGGTACTGAAAAAGATAATATCACTTTGAAAGAGCTTGGTGCATCAACAAGGTGCATCTGGCATGTGCAAAGTGTAGGAAGGGCTCAGTGGGTGTGTCTGGGGATTAACAAAATGTAGTATTCATTTTCAGGTGACTCTTATACAAAGATGCTGCCAAGAATTGTGTTTTACACTTACATTAAAGGGAATGGAGAGGAAGATGGTTGGTTTGCAGAGTTTAAAAGCACAAGGCTAAGCCCACAGAAGATATATGAGAAATAAATGTACAAATTCATAATAGGTGGGAAAAAGGGCAAGTGCTATGCAATTCAGTGCATCAAGTTGATCTAAGCATTGAGTTCCTGTATAATAACATGAGCAAATAAATCTGAAAATAATTTGATGCTGTTTTCTGGTGGATAAATACCTTGTGGATACTAAAAAGAACAGGAAAGCATTGAGCTCTCCAACATTTTGCACACCTATGTGATCTCTTCACATTGTAAAAGAATGTTTTAAAGAGGAGCTGGATATACTGATTGCTCTGAATGACTGGACGAGCAGACAAAAGAGTTCTTGTAGTTATGGGAAAGATGAATGAAGCTCCTTGTTTATCAATTGATAGGCCTGAAGAAACAAAACAGATCTGTTTCAGGGGTTCTGGTGGGTGTTCATATTAGCAAAAAATATAAGAGGTTTTTTTGGCAATATTTTGAAACATTTGTGAGCTGCACTGTTTTCTCATATGTGTATTTAGGCTGCATTTAGCACCTGAGGAAAATAGTGATAAATTTTGCAAACCTTTCAGGTCAGTAAGATTTATACAGATGACATTTAGATTTGATGAAAATATACTGTCGCAGAGCAGCCAAGGAAAGAAACTGTGCTTCTGGGCTGAAGGTGGACAAAAATAACACTGCAAATACCACGTAAAACAAATAATAACTTACTTGAAAAAAGTTGGGCACAAACCCAAGAAAATCACCAGAAAATATTCAGCAATTTATGTTCTCCAGAAGTATTTGGATGCTGAATTATGAAGAGAAATATGTACCTAATGTAGCTTCTTGAGAGCACTGTCATGATCATCTCACATGTAATTATTAAAGAAAATGAGAAACAAAGGGAATTAATTAGACATTTCAGACCTTAAAGTAAATTATCCATGGAGGATTTCAGGGCGGATGTTGATGTGGTCATTTAAAACAGTTTAGAAAAAAAAAAAAGAAAAAAAAAGGAAAAAAAGAGATTGCAGTAGTTTATGAGTTAACAAAGCTTAGGTATATGCTAAGGAAAAAAGATTTAATTTTAGTCATGGAAATAAACAAGCCTATATATTTTTATTTACTGAAGGCCAGTGCCAGTTTGAAACTGATTATAAATCATAAGGAATTACCAAACAAAGCCTTGCCAAGGGCTATTTTTCATTATTTTTTAGTTATGGAGTGTGACTTGCAGCTTCAATATATCCTTGAAATTGCAAGCTGGATTTCTAGAGCATTTGACAATGGAACCAAGTCTAGAGAGATATTTGCTCATCACTCTTATTGCAACAATAGTTACTGAGGCTAAGATGCTTCAGAAAATAGTTCATATCATTGAATGCAAGGTTGAATTTAGCCTGAAAACATGAGAGTGGTGAACCTGACAGCACTCCTGGGGAAGAGCTGCCAAAGCATATGTGCCAAAAATTTCAAGATTCAAATGTGTAAGGAAAAGGCCAGGGACATGGGAGGGGTGTGCTCTGCTCTGTGTCCATCTCTGGGGTCCTTATCCTTGTTTGAGCTCTCATCTCTCACATTTCACCCTTCCTTCTTTTTTTTTTTTTTTTTTTTTTTTTTTTTTTTTTTTTTCCATTTGTTGTTTCCTATAATCACTTGTCTGTGCTCCCTTTTTTAGAGAAAAGAAAAAAAGAGCAATGATGTTACAAAAGCTGCATGTTGTTTGTAGGAGGTTGTTTCCCCAGGCTCATAGTTACTGTGGAAGAAGAGATGACAACCTTCTAAAATAACCCAGAAGGGAAAAAGAGGCACAAAGCCTGTCACTTTGTGCTGTGAAGTCTCCTTCAGGCAGCAAACTTACCCTGGGACCAGGGAGACCCAGGACACTCAGCTAGGATGGATGCCTCTGAGAGAAGCAGTCCTGGTGTCCTAGGGGAGCCAGCATGCCCACAGGGACACCACAGGGCACCTCAAAGGCTGGTGGAAATTTACTGATGAATGCAGCCTCAAGGCTTCTGATAAACATTTGTATCCCTCTGTTATATCCCTGTTTGAAATATACTTGGCTTTATGTTTTCCTTGGCAGGGAAGGTATAGTCTTGGGAATGTGCATAAAAGTTGTAGCGGAAAAAAAAAAATTCTGGCTGTAGCTTCGTAAAGCCTGCCTTTGTTATGTGCAGCCTTCACAGAGAGAGGAACATCATTTTGCTGGGGGTTTATTCTGAGGCCCAAGATTACACAGGTATTCAGGATGGAAGTCAACGTGCCTTTGAGGATTTTTGCATCAGAGATGGTGAAAGACCACCAAGCATACTAGTTAGCCCAAATCTCAGACATGCCAGAGTAAATGGGTTTCTCCCTGAAAACAGGGTACACAGTAGCATAATTAAAACATAAGCTTTGTCCTGTATTCTTTGTCCCTATCATGGCATTTCTGCACAAAGCATAGTTTCTTGAAAGTGAAGAACTGATTCCTCAGTGTTTAGGGGTAGCTGACTTGACATCAGCTTTCCCAGAAACAGGAAAAAAAATCACCCTTCACAAAATCACAGATACAGGTGTCACATTTAAATCCATGGATTTCCCATACAATGGCATTGTCTTTGATTGGAAACAATTCAGAATAATTTCAGTGAAATTCAATTAAAAAAAAAAAAAGTGTTTAGCAGACAAATTGGATCATATTTCCCTTTCAAGTAAAGTCAAAAAACTTTCTTGAACTTTGTTTGACACTGTTTCATGTGATGCTTCACTTGTTTCCTTGTGCTCAAACTGAAGCTGTTGACTGTGTTTGCTGTCAAATTCTACAGGGTGGGAAAATCCAGACCATTTCTGAACATAAGCTCCAGAACTTTTGACAGCTTAAGATTTCTTTCTTGCACAGTACTTTATCTGTGAAGCCTGTGAGGGAAGCACTGGGGATGCAAGCAGGTTAGCAATGCAGGTCACTTGAAGTTGCAGACCGAAATAAACAAAATTTCTTAAGGTCCTCAGCGATTAAAAACATGAGCCAAGAACATTCATACAGAGATGAGCTGTTGTGTGACCACATATTCAAAGTTAGGGAACAGGTGAGTTTTTGGAGGAGACAGTAATTTCTTACTTCTTTCTTTCCATATAAATCACTACCCTCATCCAGCCTGTCCGTGCTTTGTTTTGATCATCTTCTAAGAAAGTGCTTGAGAAGTGAAGGACATGAGAAGGGGTATAATTTTTTCTTTTCAGAGGTGAGACTGACACATGGGAGGCTGAAAGTCAGTAATAACTGAAGCATTTTTCCATTTGTTCTCATCTTAGCTGAAGCCGAATCCTAGCTTGGAATCCTTTCCTTCCTAAAGTTAATATTTTCAAAGGAAATCCACTCAAATATGTGTGAGATATCTCAGGTTTTTATTGTGTTTCATTAGTTTTCAACACACATGTGAAGATCAGTAAAGATCCTGGAGGGAGCTCTTACAATACTTGTCAGTAGGAGATGGGAATATGTAACTGTATAAGCTTTTACATTCTTAGTGTTATTTTCTGTTTTCTTTGGCTACCTGCCATTTGATTTTACGTGGAGATTAAATGCACTGAAGACACATGCAGCTAAAATATCACAGGTTTTTTTATGCTAAATAAAGGTAATTTTGTTCAGCTGGTGTTTATCACCTATTCACAGAGTGACACTTTCATTTCTGAGATGATAATAACCATTGTGTATCAGCATTCCTTGCTGTTTCAGCAGATAAAGTTACACTATGAGCAGAGATGGCTGTTGTGCTTGCATTTGTGAAGGCTGCTCTGAATTCCTGTTGCATTCAAGTTTCTTGCTTCATTTCTAAATAGTCTTCCCTTAAATTACAACCAAGAATGTGACACTGTTGTTCACTTAGTTTCTGGGAACATAATCTGCTGATGACAGTGCCTACCAGGAAGCCAAAGGATCCCCTAAGAAAGTTACTGTCTGAGGTAGAGAAATATGCAGGGTTTTAACTTCTTAGCATATCACAGGTAAACCATACTGTGATTTCGTGTGAGATGGAAGGCAAAATACTTGTAGCAAGTATTCTGGCAAGAGCATTTGGGTACAGTTAAAGAAAAGCATAAAGTAAAGCACACTGAAATATTTCAGTCAGTGGCCCAAAGCAAAGACTGATCCATTCTGGACTTGGAAAGGTGTAATTTTCCTTAGGCTGCGCAGAGGCATGAACACTGCACAAAAGTAATGGAGTGCTTTAGTTCTGTAGAGTGTCCTCAACAACTGGAAACACCATAGTTTGAAGCTCAGGGGAATTTAGGCTGTCTTAATGTCCAATACCCTGTCAAAATGAGACTAGGAAGAAAAGGTGAATTGAAGAAATATTTATTTACAGACTGTAATGCCTTTGAGCTGAAATCTGCCTAGGCTGTGTTGAATAGATCTTTATGGTCTACTAGCCATGTGTGTCCAACAAGTCATCCCAGTACATCTAGTGATTTTTCTTAAAAGAATTTACAAATATCCATAAGTCAGGGATGATGATTCTTCCTGCTTTGTTCTTCTAGCTGAAATTGCTTTATAAAGTTGAACTGTCATATTTAGAGGAGGTTAACAAGGGATGTTTGATATATTCTGAAAAGATGAATATCTTTTTTGGATATTTATATACCTGAAAAATTTTGTAGATCTTCCAACTGAAACAATTTAAAAATTTCACTCCCTGCTCAATCTCCCACATTGGGGATGCAACAATATTCTGAAATTTAGAACTGCTTGTATGAGAGAAAATAGGCTGTAGAACTTCTGTCCATAACCATAGCAGATCATTGTATCCTGTTTATGTAATCTCTTTACAGCTACTCTCTAGCTAATTAAAAATGAGCCACAAGAGGAAATATAAACCCTAATAATAGCAGCATAGAAATGTGGAAAGGTCAACCGGTCAGTTTTATGGACTTGGAAAGAATGCAAAAGTCCCAAATCCATTTTGAGCAGCTCATTCCAGCAGCAAGATACACCACTGGCATAGCCAGACTTTTTACTGAATTCCATAGCTGACAAAATCACCTGTACCTCCAAAATGCTCGAATATATGACTGAGTCCCAGGAGCTGAACAAATTACTCCAATCAGTTTAGCCATACTACCTCTTCATGTCCATGCTCTTGACTTGCTCCAGTAAATAATACCATGCTAGCTTAAATGTCTTCCTCTGAGCTCTGCAGGCCTAAGTCCCCCATCTGACCCAGTCTGACTGCATGTACATGGTATTTGTGGCCTGCTTTAATCTCTTCTGACACTTTGCAAAAATGAATTTTCCAGACACAGACTCCTTAATATATATATTCCTTTGTGTCATCCAGCACAGGAAGGGCTTGAAAAGCATCATTTTTCTTCTAGGCTAGTTAGACATACAGAATCTATTTTTGTTTTCCTCCTTTTTCTTTGATTTCATTTTAAAAATGGGGACTTCATTATCCTGTAAGCAATAACCAACTGACACAGACAGAAATAAAAGTAAACACTTAGTCAAGGAGAAATAATTTTGATATTTTTATAGCTATGCTTCCTTTAGAAGGGTAGAACTTCTTTTTCCAGTGATATATTTGCAATATTATAATTAATCAGAATAAAAGAAATTGTACTGCATTATGAAAGAAAGCAATAAAGAGGGGACATAAAGATGAATAGGCTACTTAAGTGAGTAAATGATTTCTGGTGCTAGCCTGACAATGACATAGAGGACTTGAGTGTCTGTAATTCCATCAGTTCCCTCAGTAGTTTTATTCAGGGCTTTTGAGGGCTTATGACATTACTGGTCATCATTGCTATGCTTGGCCACCAGGCAGAGGACAGAAGAGGAAGTTGTTTGAACAACATAAGGTGCTGGTTTCACTGAGTAAGAGGAGTTTCACTGGAAAGGATGAGGTTGAGTTTTTCAGAAAGGATAGTGAGCTGTTATTAAATGACATAATTCTTCCAAAAAGGTCTTGCTTTTGATCATGGCAGAACAAACATTCTATCCCCAGAGTCTCTTCCCTTCACAGTTTCCTCTCCTGGACCTCACAGCACTGACCATTCTTTCTCTGCTCCTCTTCTCTTCTACATTCCCTATCCTTTCAACTCCCTTTAAAGTATGTTTATTACTGGCAGTGGTCTCCCTGGTTTCTTTGTCAGACAGTATCCCCGCCACATTAAGGTTATTTTTGTGAAGATGGTGTTTACACCTAACTCAATGAAGTGGGAATGAGAGGTCTCCCAGAACAAGTAAGGATGCAGACTTTCAGGTTTCACAAGAAGCATTTCACAGACGGGTGAATATGGACAGAAAAATGTGCTGACAGCAGCCCTGTATATGAGAGACTATACATGAACAAGAGGAAAATTTCTGTCCTCCATTCCCCAAGTCCACTTTGTTATTTAAAAAAATCAAAACATCGACAGTCAGAAGGTTCAGGTAGACTGTATTTGATGTTAATAATGGGACTGGAAACACCGGCATGTATTGCAGTAAAGCTATTTTCATCCTGACCATTCTCATCTACATCTTTTTAATTCTGTAAGAAGTTATTTAAATGTGTGCATATGCCTCAGACAAGTAGTCTGTGTTTTGCATTTTTTTTAAAGAATGTCAGGAAGTTACAATAAATATCTCCACGAAATTTGCTTAATAAGAGTTTTCAGAAGCATTTGTCATATTTCTGCTGGCAAAGTCAACTGAAAGACTAATTTTAGCAATGTGAAAAGCTGCTTCTATTGTGACAAAAATTATGGCCTATGGGACAGAGCCACCCCCTCTAGAAATTAATACTTACAAAATCACATTTCTGTCAACAATCTGATGGTAATGCCATGGGAAGCTACTAATGGAAAAGCAGAGCTGTCAGAATAAAAAGTATTCACCTTCTCTAAACCAATGAGGCTTTATTTATTCTTCCAAGCAATAGGCACAATTGAACTGTCTCTCTGAAATCTCTGTCTCCTATAGATAATATGCTTGGTTAGTTCTAACTCGTACTTCAACTTCTGTTTCGTGTACTTGCTATTTTTTGGCATCATGCAGACCTTATGCTCTGGGGAATAACAACTCTCTCAATCTGTTTTTGTATTGCGTATAGGTAAGCAACGTATTGGTAAGTTGTGTAAGCAGTATAGGTGCCAAATATGCAAGAAAAACCCCCAGACCATGAATTTTATATGGGCTGAAAAATGAAATCTTACATATCAGTACAAGCATTAAGGTATTAGCAGTCCTATCAAAGCATTCTTATTAGCCCCATTCTGGGGCTAAGTGAAAACCAACACTTCAAATTTTCCAATTACTTTAGCTCACTCCCAGTCATGATGGAATTGATGCTAGAACCCACCAATTTCCTCATCTCCACCCCTTTCTCCAGAGTTATGCTCACCCTTCTGTTGGTCCTCAAGAGTCAAGGGAGAGGATTCTGGTGAGTTGTTAGTGTCCTGGGCTCTTCACTGGGAGAAGTATGGTGCTGCTGAGGATTTCCTCCATTCTGCTCTAGGATCAGTGTGGGGCTGCTTTTATATGGTTCTTAGCACGTACTGCACGTACGGCAAAATTCCTCTTTCCTCATTGATCCACTTTTCCTCTTTCTATCTAAATACACTAGACATAGTATGTTTTAATTACCTGTGTTGAATATTTGTTCCTTGTTCCCTTTGCTATCTTTAAAGGCAATTTTATCAGCCTCCCAAGGGCTTAATGGCCAGTAATTGATCATCTGTAATTTGTTTACAGCCTGGGAATATCTGGTTTCATCCCATCAGCACACTTTGAGAACCCCTCCTATAATCCGTTACTTGTATAATCCTCTACACCAGTTTTATTTCAGATCATAGCTGCTTCTATTAAAAGAAGCTACTTCTTCTCTGCTATTATATACAGAAATAGCAAAAGTCTCATAAAAATAGGCATTAAAATACACAGACCTACAAAGCTAAAACTTAAATTAGATAATGTTCACCTGGCAGGTAAATAATTTTTGATACAGCTCACCTAGGTAAAACAAAGGAAAAAGCAATCCAGGATAATATAAAGTCATCCTGATATGTCTTAGCTCCCGGGCTTTGAAGATGTAACACAAAGATTTTGGGCTCCAACGGCAGTGCCCTGATTATCAGGCTGTGCTGCTCTGCCCTGTGGAAACAGGCAAAGAAGTCTTGGCCATGGGCCTCATCAGTCTCAGGAGATGAGACCCAAAGAGCAGACTCTGGAGGAGATGAGTTCCTATTTTCTGGGTTAGTTAGTGTTGTCTAAGAACTGAGAGCTGTGGCTCCTCAATTATACAGCAAACTGCAGGCAACCAAGTTCCATTCAGTGTAAAATCTGCTACGTGGAAAGAAAATAAAAAGAACTTGCTTTAAAGTAGCTTCATTTTCTTGTCAAGTCTTACTGCTATCTGCAGCTTATCTCTACTGAGGAGCCTGATGGTCTGACTGACATGCAACAGAAGTGGATACAGTGGAAATGAGACCAAAAGGGAGATGTCTAACCACCTGCTTTATGGGACACCACTCCTTCCATGCTGGAGCTTTGTGTCACAGTTTGGCCTCAGATTCATTCAGTGCTTGCCCTGGGGAGTTCCAAATGGGGAAGAAGGAACACGTTTTGTTGGACCACAAACAATTCTTCTCTGTCAAAACCAACTTTTCACTGGCTCCTGCCCAGCAGTGTTGCTTGAATCAAACACAAAAGGAAGCAGACTTAAGTCTATTAGTGGTGCTTTTCTAACTGTTTCAAAAAAAATTGTGCTCATTCCCAGAGTGTGTGCTGTCTTAAATGCAGCTTGCTTTTCAGAGTTTGAGTGAGAGCAGGGAAAGGCAAGACAATGGTGGAGATGTTACATGGATGCACATTGGTGCTTCTCCTGGTTGTCTGGATGTGCCTTGCATGGGGGAGCAGAGTGCCACACTTTCCTCACGGAAGAGAAAACCCTGCTCTTTGCTGCAGAGCTGCGAGCAAGGAGCACTGTCAGGGAATCCTCATGTGGATTTTTTCTCTCCAGATACATATTGTGGCCTTTTCTGCAGCATGCAATGGCATCTCACAGTAAAACTCTGGTGTAATAAGTGACATGAATCATAAAGCACCTGCCAGTAAGGAAAGCAACTGTCTCAGCTCAGTATTGCAGAGACTCCAGTTAATTTATTATAGCTAGTTTACAGGATTTATTTCTGCTTGACATTGGGAATAATTCTCAAAAGCGCTCTAAGAAAGAAGAAAATAATTAAATGTTCAATTGCTTCTACCTTGATGGTTAATGTAATGTTCTCACATCAAGAAGAGAGGTGAAATTTAATCGATTTCTTAACTTCCATCTTGAATTGTCAGAACTGCATATATTCAATGTGGTTTCTTTTGTTTTAAATAGAAGAACATGCAGTTCCCGTGTAGATTTCTTTATTCTGTTTCTCATATAAAATAAGCTTTGTTAATAAAATCCAAGGCTATAAAATTATCAGAGAAAGAGGAATAAATGATTGTTTAAAATAAAATCCTTCTTTAAAAAAACACAAAGTGCTTGGTACTCCAATACTTTACAGGCCATGTGGTTGCTTAACTCATAACATTCTAATAGCCACAAAAAATTTACTGGTTTTGTCTGGTAGAGTGTAATTTCTATGCTATATTGACAAATCTGTGATTGAAATTAAATTTATATTAGCTTTTGGAAAAATCTGATTTGTTGTTACATTTTAGTCCTTTGATCAGATGTACACTTAACTGATGCCCATATATGTCATGTTGATATAGAATTGTTCTGTGCGGACTTGTTTCACAAATGCCACTAAGAAATAATGTTGAAAGATATTTTATCCTAAAGATTTTTTTTTCTGCCTATTTTAGCAGTAATTTGAAAAAACAAGGGTGGAAAGTTAAATAACCTAAGCAGAAATTATTCAGTTGCAGGAGCAAAAGTTCAATAGGGAGGTGGTTGTTGAATGTGTGTTCATCACAGAAAGTTGTTAACATTGATCATCACAAAAAATATTCATTTGAAGTGTGCTCAGATATAGGACATGGAAGAGGCATTCCTTTCAAGTGACAATGATTGAACTGAAGATGAAAAACCTCATCTTTTTATGTATTATGAAATAATTAATTTTGCAATTTTTCGTTATAAACTGAGAAGTGTGTGTATCTGAATAATTGCAATTGGTGCACAAAGAGCATGTTGGTCATTTTATTATAACTATGGTGGTTTAAGCCTGTTTTATGATTTTATGATTTAGCTACATGTAGCTAGTGATCACAGAATAAAAATCTTCATAGTCTACCTAAAAATCTTGCACATTGGTCATAAAGATATACTGAGCTGGGGTGGGGCTACACTGCAAACTGGGAGAAAGCATGTCAGATTGAGTGGATCTCTCACCCTCCCCAGAAGCAATGTTCCGTTGTGAACAGGCAGAAAGCAAATATGGATATACAGCAGTGGAACTGTAGGTGTGTGAGATGGCAGTGCCACTGGAGTAACAACAATACTGTCTTCAAAAGAAAGCACAACATAAATGAAGATATAAATACAAAGGAGGCCATGTGAATGGTCCATGAAATTGGTACATGGTCCTGCAGGCCCAGTGAAAAACATTTTGAGAGTTTGCAGAGGTGTGAGTAACACTATGGTAGATATATAGTACGAAAACCAAGCACTGTCAGAAGTGATATTTTCTGTAAAAACAGAAAAAATGCATCACACAGCAGAATTTTCTTCACTTACAGAGGTTTTTTGCTTCTAATATGTAATTTCATGCTGTAGACAGCTCCACTATCAAACACTTCCTGGAAAACTCTTTGAAAGGGAGTCATCAATGCTGGATCACTTGGCAAAACAGGTTGAAGTACTTTTAAAATCATGTGAATAGACTGAAAAGACAGTTGAAAGAAGGCAATGTAGAAGCCTGTTATGGTCTAAGTAGTGTAACACACTGTTGTAAGAGCTTGTTCTTTTCCCAGGAATAAAAGCAGACAACCTCAGAGCAATGGAAAAATCTAAACCAAGAGCCACTTGTGCCAGTATTCTCCAGGTGTGACAAACACTCAACCTCAATGAAACCAACAGCTAAATATAATATATGTAAGTATTTTATAGCTATTTCATAGTTGAAGAAAAGTGTTCCTAATAGCCACCTTTTCTTTGCATCATTTATACTATTTATTATAGGAAGTGCTTACTCACTGTTTTTTAAGTATAACTTAGCAAGATACTTTCTCTCTGGCCTTATATTGCTCTGGGAGCCTAATAGTTCTTACTGTCATGTCAGCTGGCAAGATCTAATTTTCTTAGAAAGGGGCCTTGTGAGATGTGCAATCCAACATAATGTACACTTCAGTATCAAGGAGCAGTCTAAATGAAAAAATAATTGCCATTTTCCATGACAAATACAAAGCTAAACCTTTTGGCTCCCAGTGTTTAAATTGTTCTTGTTAGTT
This sequence comes from Phylloscopus collybita, assembly GCA_027886175.1. Classification (NCBI taxonomy): domain Eukaryota; kingdom Metazoa; phylum Chordata; class Aves; order Passeriformes; family Phylloscopidae; genus Phylloscopus; species Phylloscopus collybita. Next base: position 20,535,684 of record JAJNNQ010000002.1, read on the forward strand.
TGGATGACTTAGTAATAGTGTCACTAGTACTTAAAACTTTGGTATACGTTGGTATTTTTAAAATTACATTACCCAGTAACCCTTCAGTCAAAATTGCTTTTCCCCTTCATCCGTGCCTTTTAATATTCTAAAAACTACTGTGAAAGAATTGTCTTTGTTTTTAATTATATGGATCCGGTATATTAACATTAATAATGTACTGTATGAGTACTTATCATCCAATTTTGGCCAAGGATGCAGGCTGTCTAGAGGGTCCCATAAAAATTCCTGTTGACTTCAGCTGTATAATTTGGAAACACTAATTTATGTATCCACTAATCACAGTGGTTGGATTTTCTTTCCCCTGCGAGTAACTCAAGGGTTCCTGGATTTTTTTTTCTGTTCATGGATGTAAGTAGTGCTGTAAGATCTACCTTTAGGTAACTGTATTATCTCAGCTTTAAACTGGCAGGTTAGTATTAATCAGGAGTCAGTTTCACACCAACAGATAAAGTCCCACTGGATTTTTCTGGGACTCTGTTAGCCATCCAAATAAGGATAAAGGATATATTCTTAAGTCATACAGCTGTGTGAACAACTGAAATCGATTGGAGCCATTATTGAGCTGACTTGGATCCCTCGTCTCAGATATTTATGGAAACAATTACACAACTGAAGTAGAAAAAAGGCATTAAGAGGGATTATGCTGATATTCTAGTTGCACTGTCTAGGGGTGAAACTACATCTCTTATCTACTTACGAGCAATAAAATCTGCTTTTCTAGAAAAAAAAAGGTGATCAATATGGAAAATATTTTATTGTATAATGTGTTTAGGTGCAACTAGAGATTTGGCCTGAAAAAATGCAATAGAAAGCCTAATGACTAATTCAATTAGAAGAAAAAGTCTTGTTATTTATTTCAGGAGGTGGGCCAATTATTCACCCATTTTTAAATTGTAGATGATTTCTTGTTTGTTCATGCTAGTCCATTATCCCTCCTGGAAATTTTACTCAAAGGCTGGTGTTCATTCCTCTGTTTGCCTGGTCCCACAGCCTGCTGTACTCAATGCTGCTATTGAGCTTTCAACAGAAAATTTAATTTTTTTACTACTGAGTGAGGCAGCACTGTTGGTAGGAATCAGGTTTGGCAGTGCTTTTGCAAGTGGTGCCAAGATTTGACAACATGCCATGTCAGAAGATAAAGTCCACATCAAATAGAGACTTTTTTAAACCTCAGTAATCTATTTAAAATGCCACTCTGGTGGCTTAAGAGACTCTTATTGCCTGCAGCTTAATTGATCTAATATGAAAGATTTGATTTCAGTTTATTGCGCTGTTATAGCTGGCTATTAGTCCAGCTGTCATTAGGGATTATCAGCGCCGCTGTCACTAATTAAGTCCGTTTGCGGAGAGCACCCAGCAGCGCTGCCCGGAGCGCGGGGCAGGGCTGGCGCGGCCGTGCCGGGGCGCAGGGATGCGGGCGGTGCCGGCGCGCACCCCGGGCTGCCTTCGCTTTCTGCCCACGCCTGCACACACAGGGGCACGTCCACAGCAGCATCCTTTCTCCGCAGAGGAGCCCTGTGCAGGGCAGGCACAGCCGCCAGGACGCAGGTAGCTCTGAGGAGATTGCAGCGGGGTATTTAACGCTCCTGCATGATCGTCTCCTGCACCTCTGTGTCCCGCTGTGCGCTGCTGCACTCAGCAGGACTTTGCCAAATCCCTTCGTAAACTTTTTAGTCTCCATCTCCACTTGGCTTTGGATTTGTGTTTGCGATTCTCTATTTAAGGAAGCTGCTACAGTACCTTCTTTTCTAATGCGTGGGAAATGTAGCTCCCATTTCTAGCCTAGGCAGGCCAGAGTGGTTTCTAATACTTAAACAGTTATCAGTTGTTAAGGTATAAAAGTAGCAGTTCCTGCATGTGAGAAGAAGCATCAAAAGAGAAGAGAATAATAAAGGACATGTGTGTACCTGTTTTCTTTTGAGAAGAAAAGTGTGGATACCTCTGCTGTGATTGATATCAATGCATAATACATAAATATCTGTGGTTCTAAAGGCTGACAACCTTGCCTGGACTGATGAATGTTCAATTTCTGTAGAGATAAAATAATAAAATATTAGAAACATCCTTTAAAATAATAATGTCTGACACAATTTGAATGATCTGCAAGCCTTAAAGAGGGAAAAAATGAGTACTGAAAACCCTACAATGCTTCTGTGTTCAACAGTTATAAATATTTTTTAAAGATCTCAACTAGTTGCTTGCCTGACAATTCAATTATTCAACCTTGTGCTGGAGAACATCATAACAAAATTTGTCTCTGTACTGACAAGGTAGTAAATCTGAAATAAAAGATATCTTTGGAATGAACAAAGAATCTACTTGTTAATTTTTTTAATGTGACATCAGAGGAAAAACCAGCCGATTCACCTACTCATGTGATATCTCCTTCAGCAATCTAGCACACTAAAATGTAGGATTTCCATACTTCCATGTTAAGAGCTGCCTCTTTTCTGGCTGCACAGTAGTTCTTTTAATGAGGTTTGTACTGGATAAAAAATGGGAAATTAGCCTTTAAAAAATCAGGAACACCAAGGAGGACCTGGATGAAGCTGCTGGAGGCAAAGAGGTTTCTGTGGTGCTGTGGGGGCTGAGCTGGGGCCTGTCCAGCCCAGCCAGGAGATGCATGGCTGCAGCACTGTGGATGTGGTCAGTGCAGTGTCAGTCCTGCAGGGTTTCCCCTGCAGACAAATGCCCCTGCTCCATTCACAGGGCAGTGAAATCCTGTGTTTCTGAAGTCCTTCACTCTCCACTAATGGCTTTTGAGACAGAAACAGCACTGATCATACAGCTTGGAAGACCTTCACTGAGACAAATTTTCTGTCAGTGTAATATGTAGCCATCACTCTGGGACCTCCGTTAGTTTTCCAAGCAGGAGGTAGTGCACAATCCTTAGTGATGGCCATCCCTGGCTCTGAATCTTGGTAGTCCATGTGTATTCTCCAGGTTCCTGTGGAGAAAACAAATCTATGCACTCACTTTGAAACACTTGCCCTCCTGTGCTTTTTACTGTAAGGCTGGGAGGAACATTGGCACCAGGGTGCAAAATTATAACTGAAATGTGTTAAACTCCTAAAAAGATTTAAATTCTGGTCTTAAGCTCACAGATATGAATGGCTTCCTCCAATTCCTTCACTTGCATTTATGTAGGGGGAAAAAAAGAAAAAAAAAGGTAAAAATTATTCTTGAAGAGATGCAAGAGTTTTAAGGGAAAAGCCATAAACCATTGTGGAGAAAATAAAAGCCTCACATGTTAATGTATGCTTGATCAGTGCTCAGACTTATGCTCAAAGACCAGATGAGGAAGAAGTCACAATATGGATCAGTGTGAAAGGGAGATCCAGAAGAGAGCAGTTATAGAGAGTTATAGCTGGTGACTGCAAGGAAGAGAGGACACATCTGAAACTCAGTGCCCTTTGTGTGCTGTTTGTAGAAGAGCTTGGTCTACTAGAGGCAGCCTCTGCTCTTTGCAGGGGAGCAGGTATGGACAGGTTTCCAAGGCAGAATAGACAAAATGAAAATGTCTGGAAAAACCAAGCAATTGTAGAGGGAAAGACTATCTTTCTAGAAATTTCTGTCTTTTGGCATTGTATGCAAACACTCGGACCTCATGCTTGACACTCGTAATCCAGAGCTTCTCTCTCCTTCTGGGTCTCAGCCATGGCTCAGTGTTGCAGAGTGGTAGACCTGACACATTACAGGGGGAATAGCTAATGAGTTTAGCTGCTTCTGGCATGAACATGCCAGCATTTCTTGAGCACTTTTGCACTAGTTTCTGTTTCCTGATATTACTCTTTCACTCATATCACTCTCTGCAAAGAGGTTTTGTTATTTGTATGGATATAACTCTTATGGATAGCATTCTGCGGGCAAAAATGAAAGGATTACATTGTAGATGAGACAGGAGAAAGGAGTAAAAGGTGCAGTACAAGACATTTTCAGGGACTACTCTACTCGTACTGATAATTATAATTCTTGTATGTATACCAACAGACAGTACAAAGATAAGCTTAAACAGCCCTCTCCATGAGTAGAAGTTGGACTTTAACATTCTACCATATCAGCAATAAATGCAGAAGCCAAAGACTGTATTTATATTGAGTCCTGCCCAAGTACTGGTGAGAGAGCTGCCAGCGGCTGACTTCACACATGCTATCAGCTCTCCCCTTGCTGGAGGATGGGGCCTGTGATGAAGGCCGACGAGGAGGAGGAGTGTGGTATGCGGAAGATGAGGAATGAGTCAAAGAGAATGCTCTCATCTCCACAGATGATGTTGTGGTGAGCATGTAGGTCTTAGTCCAGCTCTTAAGCACAGCTGAACTTTGTAAAGAGACGTGAGGCAGAGCAGGCAGGGTGGCCTGGACTCCTCTTGATGCTGCTGCTGTCCTGCCTGCAATAGGTGGTGAAGTAGTTGGTGCAGGGCAGAGCTTCAGAGCAGCCACTTTAGCAAAATCCATAGGTACCAATGGCCTCATTAATGACCTTCTTTTTGGCTTTGTGAGACATAGCAAACTGAGCAATCTTGTGCCTAGTTTTCAGAAAATTCCACCTCCACATTGGGAGCCAAGCATCTGATGATCTCTAAAGGAAGCAAATCTATTAACCTGAACTTGCCTGTGATCAGTTCTGTACGACAGGGCTTTCCTGTGCAAGGCAGCAGGTCAGCTCACGTCAGGACAAGCAGCAGGGAGTAGAGGGTCACAAGCCTGGGAGTCTCTGGGCTGTTTTCCCATTGGATCTCTGTGCTGACAACTGTCTTTGGTGATGGTTAATGTGGATGACGTGCACGGGAAGATGTATCACAAAGAATAAAAGGCTTGCACATTAGCTGGAAAGAGGGTTTGGTGGTGCATGTGGAAGCAGTCTGGGTTTCTCACTAGCCTCCTTGTTTTGTGAATGCAAATTATTCTTTATAAATCCTTTGCCGCACCACGTAAGGGCAAAGGTAATTGTATTTTTTTCCTTCAACTGATTGTTCATCATTATAGCAAAAAAAAGCGTGGGATTGCTTAGAAGGAAATCCAGTCCCACTAATTCTTTCCCTGATTGTGTTAATACGTTCTTTATTTAGGCTTTTGCAGAAACACAGTTTTATTACTTCAAATATTACTACTCCCTCTCACTATTAGTCTTTTATGACATTATCTTTGTTTTGATGATGGTTGTCATTATGTATCAATTTGAAGAGATCCTCAAGGAACATCATGCTCAGGTTGTTTTCTCTCATCACAGTGGGCAGCTGCTTTTCTGTTTTCTGGTAAGGTGCCATTTCTTTCAGTCACAAGGGCGTATTTTTGCTAGAGCAGATAATGAGTGCAAGATTAACTCACAAGGCAGGCACTTGCTGAGAAACTTAGCATTAGCTCATGGAATAGGAAACCAAACACTATAACTACCTATCCTGTAAAAGCTGAAATTAAATGAGCTTCCATTGTTATGGAACCAAAAGGGCCATGAATTGTCTTGAGAAGTATACATCCACATTCTAATAAATTTATCATTTTTATAAGACATTAATAATATTTCCTATGCATATTAAAATACCTTAAATATAAATAAATATATATAAATACAAATATACAAATATATAAATATATAAATATACCAAAACATTCTCAAATTTTACTGATAATTTTGAGGTCTCAGGACATGTGGCTTCTCAGCGTTCCTCAGAAAAAGCAGCTGCTTTTTAGGAAACAAGACAAACTGAGCAATCTTATGCCTAGTTTTCAGAAAATTCCACCTCCACATTGGGAGCCAAGCATCTGATAATCTCTAAAGGAAGCAAATCTATTAACCTGAAAAAAAAAAAAAAAAAGAACTAGAGAGACTAAAGTCTGAACTTTTTAAAGCAGATAGCCTCAACCTACAATATTTTACAGCACATTTGTGGAGTTTTTAGAAATATTTATGAGTAAGTATAGTATATTTAGTTATATGAGTTCAGATAAAATTATTATTGCTATTATTTCTCTAAAGTGTCTGCTTCTGCATTTATAAGAGACTGGAAGTTTTCAGAGACTGGAAAAAGGAAAATCTGTTGTGTCATCAGATTTGGTGCTGTTTTTTATCTTCTTCTTTCTCTTTAGAGAAAGAAAACAGCTGAAAGGAGATTTTAAATTATCCTCCCTAGCCAAAGTTAACTGGGAGCTGGCTCAGTGCCACAAGTGCATATGCCCACAGAGGAAATCCAAACTGGGATATGGATGCTAAGGCAAAGTCTACTCCACCTTCTGAAACTGTGGCAATCATGGGCTGAGGATGGGCAGCTCCGGGTAAACCCAAATCAGAGTTCATGCTCTCTACTCCTCTGGGCTGCAAGCTGTGATGCTACAGTCATCAATTTCCACTAACACAATTCTCTGCTGGGAGAGACAAACATGTCTCAAAGAGTTTGAGCCACACCTACAGATGATAGTTCAATTTCTAGCTGCCACAGCATCTTGGTCAGGGTGTCCACCATGACATGGGCAGACAACCTCTCTGGTGCAGCCCATGGTGGCCTTGCAACCACTCTAGTTCCCAGGATAGGGGAGATGAGTGCTTAGTGCTCCAAGAACTCTGAATGCAGCACAAAGCGCAGACGAAATGACTGGGTTTTGTTTAGACACATGACTGGCAGTGGACTAACTCCTGCTTCCAAAAGATCTTATAAATTTTGCATGGGAGGAATTGTTGGATAATGCACACAGATGCTGTTGGGAGCTTGGTGAGAACATCAGTGTCCCATGTAGCACTGTCCAAGTGAAAACAGATGTGGTTAGTTTGATATTTTTTTCTCAGTTTTTGCTGGTTCTTCTCATCTCATGTATTTGTGTTAACTGAAGTCATGTTGACCTGCTTTCTTGGGGCTTAAATGCTTATATAAGACAGATGCCAAGGCTGTAGGATAATTACAATACTAATTACTACTTTTGACATATATTTCTAGTGATTAGGACTGTTTCCAGAATGCCTTTGATGCTGTTTTGCAAGGGCACTGAGCTGAGATTTTATTTTTCATATTATTTTTCAATGCTGACGTTTGCTTGTTCTGTTCTTTTAGAAGTAGGATTATGACAGCAGACAGTAAAGCAAATTCAGCCATAGATTTTCTATGCAATAGGAGGCACAAAATAAACCAAGCAATAGATTTTTGCTACAGGGAAAACATATTTCTGTTTTCCTCAGTAGATTTTCTATGCAATACTCTTATTTAATTTACTCTTCTGTATCCTTAAAAATGGGACAAGAATCACCTAAAGGTAAAAGTTGAGAATCATTACTAGACATAACCTCGTATCTCTTGCCAGTTTCCAGCTGCAACCTCCTTGTGGGTAGTTCTTTCATATCTTGGTTACTTTTGCTCTCTTTATTAAGGAGAGACTTTGCACACATGAACTGTACTTGTCCTGTGGGGAGAGGCTGAAGGACTGGCACTGGTTCAGCTGGCAGACAAGACGAGTTCAGGAGGGACCAAACTCCCCCAGACCAGATAGGGAGGTTATGAAAACACATCATGGGGGTCTGTGGTGGGAGGGTATGGGAGAGTGCAAACCAAACAACCGTGGTCCAGACTGGACACAGTGAGAAGCTTGTTCTCCATGGGGACAGTGGAGCTGTGGAAGAGTTTGACAATATAAGTGCTATCTCTGTCCTTGCAGGTTTTCAAGACCTTAGTAGACAATAGTCTAAGAAAGTTCTTCTGATCTCTTCTGAGCAGGAAGGTGGACCAGAGACTTTCTGGGGCTGGTTCCACCCTGAATTATCTGTGAGAAGTACTTGATTCCTGTTCAGAGCTCTGTTATTTCAGGGAGTTGGAGAAGTATTGGGAAATCAAGGGGTCAAGACAGATGGGGAGCATGTGGTGAATGCAAGGCTGGTTGTTTGTTTTAAAATTTCCTTTTTGAAATGGACTTGACTTATCTTACTGCTTTGAATAACATTGATCCTTACGGTGTTTATTCCTCTGTAAGACTTCATAGGCAGGTGAATATGGAATGCCAGATGCAGCACAGTTTCTAGTGGAGCTGGGTAGAAAAGCAACAGATTGTCCCTGGCTTGTTTTTCTTTTGTGAATAAGCAATGGATTTTTGAATGCTTAACTTTTTTCCTAATGAGTCTCATGCAACAGTATTTCCTGTCCTTTACTACTAGTGCTGAAACCCATGGCCTAATTGCAACCAAATCTGTTGGAGCATCCTAGTGAAAGGCTATCTTTAAAGGCCTCCATCCCACTATTCCTCTCACTATTTTTCTTCCTTCTGGGCATGAGGATCAGTGGGAGCCTCAGTGATATGCCACCTCTAGATGGCATGATGACACTATAAAATGTTCAAGAGTTTTTTTATGTATTAAGCAATCATTAAGCTATTGACATGGTAAGGACATATTCTAAAGACCAACTGTCAGGACCCCTATTGGATGGTACTGATTCTTAGCATGCCTGGAGTGGTCATGATGCTAGTACTCAATACGGATTTAAAGAGACAAAAGAAAATAACTGGAAATGTAGCATAGACACATTTTCAAATGTTACTTATTAATTCATTTTTCAAGTGCTAAGAGGGAATGATCTCATAATTTATGAAAGCATCAGTTCATGATTCAGTTTTTGTAGCAATCGTGTTTGTGTTGCAAGAATGCAAAATAGGGATGTTTTTGCTAACTTCTGACATAATTTTCATTCTCTAGATCAACTCGCGTTTGAAGAAAAATAAGATGCAATAATATCTGGGCATACTGCTCATCTAGGTTTTAGCATGTCTGCAAATAAACATTAAGAGGCTCACAGAAAATTATTTACTCTTCACTAAGTGTATGAAACTACTTACAAACTTCAGTGGGAGATATGCACATGTGTTTGCATTCCTTAATTTTGCTTGTGGGCATGAAAGAAGTTCAAATGATAATTTTAAGGATTAAAAAAATCAGCGGTTTTGTGTTTTGTACTTTTGTTTTTGATTTTTTTGGGGTTAGTTTTGGTTCTTTTTTTTTAATATTGACTTATTTGTCTGGATGGTGCTTTCTCTGAGCTCATCAGTTTATAGCTGTCAAAGAATGCCCCCAAATGCCAAATCTTGAGTAGTCTTCGCTTTTGAACCATCACTGAAATGAGTTCCATAATAAGGAGGATTTGCACTAGCTCAGGAGATCCCCTGCGGTTCTCTGCTCTGAAAACCAACAAAAACAGGACTGAGATAGGTAGATAAAGTACATTATTTGACAGAGCAAACCCCGTGCTTGTGAGAAATTGCTTATGGAAGCAGCTGAAGAAATGAAAAGTAATTATATACTGCAGAATAAGGAATAGTTCCAACAATAACTTTCTACTCTGCAGTCGCCTGTGACACTAGACAGCCTCCTTGGGTCCTGTCATGCTTTGCAGAGGCCACTCTACATCTGCTCCAGCATTTAGATTGGCACTTTTAAAACCAGATCTGCCAGGCTGGAGATGAGATGCCTGGTTTTGCAGACCACTCAGTTCCTGCATTGCAGGAGCCACTGCTCTTTACACCATAAGATGACTTTGAAGAAGAGAAGCAATTCCCAGAAATGCTTAAAACTGTGGTGCACTGGCTCTGAAAATGAGCTTATAACTTCCTTCTTCTGCAGTAGTTAAAAACCTTGGTCTGCTTTGTAAGAAAGGTGATGAGATGATCCCTGGGGCTTGTGCTCCACAGTTTGTGTCATTCCCTTACTACATTACCCAGTAAGCAAATACTGAAGTGCAAGTCAAATTTGGGAAAGTTGTGAAATTCTAGATTGAAGGTTTTCTTTGCAAAATAAATTCAACTAGTTTGGATTTATGCAGCATGTTACTGCCTTGAGCCATGTGCTCCTTTCTCCAACCTTTGCTCATTCCATGTACAGATAACTATGGAATATGTCTTTTAGCTTTCTAGAATTGGGTTTTTAATGCCCAATCAAATAAGTAACAAAACCAAAACCCCCCACCAATCTGAATACACAGAAATTCAGTCTTACAATATATGTGGACTTACTCCTACAGTCTGCCAACATGAATGCATCCTCATTTGTCTCCTAGCCATTGTAGAATCCATTAATATTCCGAGTGCCTCGGTGATGGCAGACCCTGGCAAGGCATAATCATGCACTGCAGCTCCCAGTCGCTCTCTCAGCTCACACTTCTGTGATAGATTTCAGATGACTGGCCCTCAGGATAGGCCCATATGGTGTGGTATGACACGCTTTCTGTTTTTTCCAGCCTGGCTGAGAAAAACAGTACAGAAGAGGAATTGTAAGAGGGAAATTCGGAACAAGTGTCTCTGGTTTGGGGCTTCAGGGAGAATTCTGCATGTCCTGCCCTGCCCCCTCCTCCCATCACTGCAGGATCCTGCCCTGGTCCCCATCACCATTCTGCCTCCAACCCATTCCTGCCATCCCACCTGCCCTCCAGTCCCCTCGTTCCAGACCTTCTCTGTTTTGTTTTCTCTCTCTCAAAGCCCAGCTATTTCTTCCACTCTGCTAATAGATTGCCTTTTATTTTCTTTCTCTGGATGCTTTCCCTGTTCTTCCCTGTTCCCAAACAGATTTCTCTGTGCTGTGGGGTCTTGGTTGCCTCTTCTCTGAAGTGCATGGAAGTGTCTCAGGGGCCACAGAGAGCAGCCCTTAATACCCTGAGCCCTTGGTGCCTCCTGAGACTGTCTGCACTCTTTACCCAGGACCTTCATAATTTTATGTCAAATAAGATTTGCTCTGAAGCCTTACAATTTTGGTTGACCTTTGAGTTCTCACAGGAACAATGGCATTTCCAACACCTCAGTAGCCCCTGTCCTGCTAATTTTCAAGACCTTCATTCAGATCTCAACAAAACAGATGAGAATAATGTATGACCCAAATGTTATATATTTTCCTCATGCTCATGGGACTGGTGGGAATACTCTTGTGGTCAGATCTGTGAACCTGATGGTTTAATGGCCTTATCATGCCTAATCATGCCTGTTACTCAGTAGTAGTGGTGCAAGCTTTGGTTGCTGCAGTGGTAATGGAAACTTGTTGAGGAGGTGATTTCTCAGACCACTCGAAACCAATTGCACTCACCTCACTGGTGATACCCTTGTTTTGGGAGCAGAGATAAACATTTGATCTGAAATTTTAACTTAAACTTGGCATCTGGGTCAGAAAACCTCTCACTCAATAGCAAAATTATAAGCAACTGAATCTGGAGCCTGATAAAAGACCTTAACTGCAGGTATTGCTCACACTTCAACTTATATTTTGCATCCCTAACCTCCCTGTGCAGCTTCACTGGATGTATTGTTCAGTGTTTGGTGCTTACAACTACCATGTAGTACTGGTGTGAGTTGTGAAAAGCTGCTCAGCTCAGCTGCAATTGTGGTAGAGATTTCTATAGTGCTCTCTATGAAGGTTTGAGTATGTATAGAATTTGTGGCAATTTGAAAGCACTTTAGGTCCCTGAGCCTGGGCAAAGCTCAGTTAAGGATGTCAAAATTCAGATTTTGTAGTAGTACCTAAGAAATGACAAATCATTCATACTAGTTTAGCTAATGCATCCCATGCTGCTGCTGCTGGGAATGTAAAAATTACAAAAGCAGCCGAAACAGTAACACAGCATTTCCTACTAAGAATAACATAGACTGAAGTAGTGATTTTCTTGTTCAGGGAGTCAAACTGTAGCATGCTGTCAATAGTAATATATTGACCTCTAAGCAGATTCAGCACTAATATTAGGAAGGGCAGAAATGTGTGTGGAGGAGGAATGTGACTGTTGCATCCTTCTCCCTTATTTAGAAGGGAATATTATGGGATTCCCTTCATATTTCTGGGAATACACATGTTGGTTAGCTTTCTAAAATAGCTGCAAACTGATGCCTAAAAAAATTGCTGTATTTATTTTTCCCTGTTTTATATTTTAAAAATCTTGGTTTCTCTTAAAGTCTCACATGACTTGAAAACTTTGATATTTAATAAGATGGGTTTGCAACCGCTGCTGGCTTATGAATGCATGGATTTGTACAGCTTCCAGAGGAGAAGCTCAGTGCATCAGAGACAGTGTGGAGCTGGGAATGGCTGTCCATCTACTGATCACACTCCAGGCTTGAAGCTGGGAATTCCTTTTTGTAGAAAAATTTCATTATCCAGTCTCTTAGAGAATTATAAGGTCCTAATCTTGTGATATCTAATAGCACTAGACTACATTTTTTTTCAGGCACAGGGGAAAATTATAGGCCCTGGAATGGATTCCAACCTCCATTCACAATAATTAGTTAAAATAAATTATTTCCTTCAATATAGATTTCCACTAGTGTAAATTAGGTCTGACTCCAGCTATATTTCTTTTCAGCAGAGTTTGCAGATTGCTCGAGCCTGAAAATTATGATATCTCTCTGTGCTGAGGCTGGGTTTTTTTTGTTTTTGTTTGTTTGTTTGTTTTTGTGATGATCTCCCTATAATTTTCTTTAGTTGAGGGACATCTGGTATCTCCTCAGTGTATTAATGATTCTTGTAGCAATGTTTAAATCAAGGGGAATTTGAGTGGAGAATGTGCTTTGACTGCATCCACCACCTACTTAATTCCTTTAAACATTCCTATATCCTCATCCATATTTATTACAAAGGTCTTTATAAAGGCAAACCTAAACGTCTTTTCTTCATACGATTTTTATCTCACATTACTTATTTTCATTTAAAGAAAGAGAAACAAAAGGAGCACAGATATTTTTCTTCACTAATTCACTCATTAAATCCCTAAGGCATCTATTTCACTCCATTTGGACAGCACCTCCCATACTGATCTTTCAAACAAGCCTGCACCAAAATCATAATCTTAGTGCTCTCTCTTCCCCCCCTTCAGCTAGAAATGCCTGAACAGGCTAGGGGCTTGTTAATTAGGATATGGATTTTGTGTCTTATTTTAATTTTGCCCCACTGGAGGTCAAGGCATTAACCGGGTGCTCCACAATATCAGCTCCATGAAATGTCAGAAAATTCACTGCAGCCGATGGGAATTGTGAAGTCTGTTTGCATTCTGTCTGAGCAGATTTCTCTAGTCCTCACAGTCTTCCTCCAAACTGACTGCTGTTCTGCAAAACAGCCTGGTAATGTCACCTGCACCCATTTTTGGCCACTTTTTCCATATGGGGGGTTGAGTAAATTATTTAGCCTGCCTGGAGTTCAGTGTCCTCTGCCAACATGCTGCTCATATCAATGCCATGTTCACAAAGAAAATCACCACTCTCTTTATTCTCTTTATTATTCATACTTAATTAAAACAATGATCTGATATACTCAATAGTAACTTGAGAACTCTGAGGGGTTTTTTGGGGAATGATAAGCAAAACTGGTAAAAACTGAAACTAAGAAAAGTTATAAAATTAACAGCTTTAAAACCAGCTTTTGATTTTTTTTCCTCTGGTAATATAATAGCACAACTCTTGCCCCTGTAGTGTTAATTGTTGTCTAGGACTTTAAATTTCTGTCATTAGGAAAATTCAGGAGGCAACATACTTGTGCATTTATGAGAAATATAAAAAGAAGGGATCCAGCTGCGAGTGCATCTCCCACTGAGCCAAAATTTATTGTGTTCTTCCCTCTTTTCAAATTGATCTTTTTGCAACATCAAGGAAAAGTGGCAAAGGAAATTAAAGTAGCTGTATTTAATACAGTCTTCATTGAAATCCAAAGAACAAAAACTCTTCTTGCTTAAATTAATTCAGGACAGATAAATAATCCTAACAGAGCAATTAACACAAACAAACCAGCTTGCAATTTAGCTACTGTGTAGCACACTCAGTGTCAGTGTTAATTAGTTGGGGCAAAACTGCCTCTTTGTCACAGGATAGTAGATCTTAGAGTTTTCATATTTTTAAAATTCTGGCCCTGCCCATTAATTACAGGATTCTCTATGTCAGCAAGCCAATGAATGGGAGGATGGTAAAGTAATATTATGCTGAAGATTGGATAGCTGCAAAATATAAAACATCATTTGGATGGAAAAGTAGTAAAAGCTGGTGAGGAGAAAACTGAGACTCTCATGAATTTTGTATTGGAGTAAAATTTTTGTGTTAGAACATGGAACATACTGATGGATCAAGCTGGACCTTTGGCTCTCAGAGAAGGTGGAGTTTCCTGCAGTGAGTACACACACAGAGTGTGACATCATTGGTTTTACATTTATCGGAAAAAATTATCTACAAACATTAACGTATTTCACCCTGTTTGACAAGAACAGTAAGAGGTTACAAAGCTCTTTCCTAAAAGAGACCTTATCTGGAGATTAACATCAGTCCTGGATGGATGGCTATTAAAAATTGCTGAGTATTATCAAAATGTGAGTTCTTGTTACTTGATTAAAAATGATTGAAGAAATTATTTGCGATTGAAATAAACCCTTGGGACTCTCCATAATATATTTCTGCAGTTCTTGTGCCCTTCCCTTCCCTTCCCTTCCCTTCCCTTCCCTTCCCTTCCCTTCCCTTCCCTTCCCTTCCCTTCCCTTCCCTTCCCTTCCCTTCCCTTCCCCTTTGGAAGAAAAGTAGAGCAGAAGCTGTGTGGGGAAAGTAGAACGCAAAAGAAACCTGAAGCAGGAGAAAAAGTAGAATTAGCAACAGCATCAACTGACTTACTTTTTCAGTAGGTGGATTGAGTAACTTTAGGGTTTAACTCAACTATAATGCACTCTGCTTATTCCTAATTGGTCACAAAATAAGTAGCCACACATTTAAACAATTTGGCAACTGTACACAATTGCAAGAACCAAAGATCTTCAAAAAAGACCCCAAAACAATTAGAGATAAAAGGTTAATGCAGCATAAAAGGGCTTTTTCAGCTGGCATATGCCACGCAAGCAATGAACTCATCAACTCACCTTAACATACACACTGACTTGCCCAGTCCTTTCTAAAATATATCAGTTAAAATTTGTGTGTACAGCACTGGGAATAGCAACAGTGAAGCTGATGTGCCATTTAAAAATTTCATATGTAACTGCAGATCTTGTAAAACACACTGAGCCTGTGCACCAGCTCTGCAAAAGGTTTACAGCATCATAGTCCTGTAATATCTGATATAACATTTGATTCCTTGTAAGGCTGAAATCATGAGCTTGTGACAAGTCCTGCAGTAACCAATTATTGTGCATGACTTCACCGTTGTAGATCACATGAAATAAAATGGTTTGTTTGCATTTCTAGGTTATCACCTAGAAATATTGTACAGTCGTCCTTCTAGAACTGTGGGACGTACCAAGGTTGGTGCAGTTGATTGCATCACTGCAGATTTAGCCCTGTATTTGTTTGCAGGCCCTTCTCAGACAAATCTTGTTTTTTCCATCTACAGCTGTTATTTTTGACCATCTATTTACCAGGTAGCCTGAACTGAGTCTTTCAGTTCATAAGCTTTACATGGCTACTTGTTTCAGATATTTTCTTTTTGCTATTCATAGCATCTAAATGCTCACCTAAGTAACCTACAAAAATAGGTTGATTTTGTTTCTCCAATTAGAAAGTTTATTTACTGTACAGTGAGCTCCAGTAGATGATAAGGATTGAATAAAAGTCTTCAAATACAATACAATTTATGAATGCTGTGATTTAAAACCATAAAGAAAGAGAACGGTGAGCCTAGTGGATTAAATTTTGATCTTCATTTAAATAACTCTATATCCCTTTGTGCCAGCTGGCTGTAGGAAATGGTCCATCCTGAGCAGTTTTAGCACTTTGTGTTCTACCTTTCTGACTTCATCCACAGTTCAAAGTAAGCTCTTTATTTTAAATCAGTTTCAGTATATTTCTACCTACCAAGCCTTAGGACTGACATAATATGCAAAATTTACTCTACTTTCATGTCTTTGTTTTTTCAGGCTTTGTTTTATATTTCACAGATGATTTCCTGGTTTCATAAAGACTCTCCTCAAGTATACTGGTGACACTTTCATTGTCTTTTTCCTGGAACTTATATGAGGCAGCGTTGCTTTTTCTGCAGCTGTGTGGCTTCCCTTCCTGTGCCTCCTTCTGCTTTTTTCTGCTGCATTCATTCTTCCTTGCCTAATATCGCCTTTTTCAAAGCTGGACAGTTAAAGGAATGGTATTTCCAGTATCTGAAATCTATTGAAAAGATCAAACTCATTACCCAGAAAATCATATTGACTAACCTTATTTGTTTAGGTGATAGGGGGGAGTAGGAACAATGGTTGCAGTCTGTCTCTCTCTTATACTGTTCAGCCAGCTCAGACTCAGTGCCTGCTCTGTGCCCTCAGCTGTAGCAAGCTCATCTGTCTGTCTACAGCAGAAACACTCAGAACCCTGGATTCCTCCATGTGGAGGAGCATTAAATCTTGCTACAGAAGGACTAGAACAATTGTAGTGAATTGTGTGTGCTGTATTAGTATCTGACAGAAGCCGCTATGGCTGCCAAAATAATTTGGCAGTTGTTTTCTAATTAGACTTTGCTGTAGCCTTTTCCATCCATGAGTGAGCAATGTGTGGGTCTATTGTCACCAGCTGACTCTTGGTCTGTGTCACTCAGAGAAGTCCTCATACTTCCCTCCCTTTTGAAAAGGCCTTCTGCTGGGAAAGTTATGAGCATCCCAAAATACTGGCAAGTAGGGTCAGAAAGCTTCAGTGAGAAGGGGATGAGAGAAGAGCCCTGCTGAAGGAAAGGTGGTTTGGCTCAGCAGGACTCTGTGGACATAGGAGTGTGTGGATTTGGACCTCTTGCACCAAGGGTGGCTAGAGAAAAACACAGCCCTAGAGAGAAAATATTCCTTGGTGGCAAATGTACTTTTCTTTATACACTTGGATTTTATTAAGTGACTTGCCACCTAAAGAGCAATGATTGCAAACAACATGTAGGGATTAGGGACCATATGTTCAGTGCACTGATCCACTACACAGTACAGCAGTCCTTCCCTAGGCAGGGAAAAAGAATAAGGTATTTACGAACTGCAGCAGTAAAAACTGCTGAGAATCTTACAGAATCTATGCTTTTGCTATGAGGGTGAGGTGATCCCTGTTGTCTGGTGATTTCATAAGCGCCACATTAAAAGTTCATTCTGCAGCCAAACTTCCCAAGAGCAAATTACAATAATAAAATCAGTATTATAAGGATAAGATGCTAATGCTATGTATTCATAGAATAATTAAGTTGTAAGGGATCTCTGGAGGCTATCTTGCCCAAGTTCCTGCTTAAAGTTAGACCAGGCTACTGGTGGATCTGTACAACTGACTTTCAAATACTTTCAAAGGTGGAGATTTACTATGCTTTCATTAATAACTTCAAAATCATGAGAAAAATTAATTTTCTGCAAACACCTGCCTATAAATCAACTAATAAATGTTAAGATTAGTATTTTTTCACCCAAACTCCATGTCTGAATAAATATAATTGTGAAACAAATGAAAGCAAGTTGCTCAGAAAAGTAACACACCACAGTTTTGAACCTTGTGAAGGCTGAAGACTCCTTTAGTGCTACAAGTGTGACAGAGAATCAAAATCATAAAGCAGACCCAGGACAGGAAGGCAGACTCATTTCTGAGGTTGAGACCACAAATATTCAGCACATCTATCAAACCTCTCAACCCCAGGCAGCGACATGCGAGAACTAAATCGTGTTGATTTGCTTTGGAAGGGTTTTCATGCACTCTCTGCTCAGAGGATAGTAGCAGCAATATTGCCTCATAAAATGTATCATAAGAACCATTGTCAATATTGCAGCAAAAGTTTAGAGACCTGCCAGCATGAAAGGAAATGTGTTATTTATTAATTTCAAGCTGGATAAGGATATGGAGCCAGCAGCTGAGATATTACTTCTGAAAGAAAATCCACAAACAGTAGAGGGTGAAGAGGTAAAATTGGTGTTTGCTGAGGTGACCTTACCTCCATAAAGAAATATATTAACTAAATTTACCAGTAAATAAGCTCAAGCAGATTTTTAATACTATCAGGAAAAAATGGCCCATTATTAGTTTAAGAATATACAAAATCCTTCCTTTCATTTGAAGGTGTGTTCACTAGAAAGGGATTTAAATAGGAGATGAGAAAAAATTTAAAAATATCTTTCTTGGATACAAAAAACTGTCAATAGAATATGGAAGAATACACAGGAAATGTTATACATTTCTGATGCTTTTAGAGAGTTCACCTTAAGGTAAAGACAGGAAAAGCTTACTAAGTTGTTTTCTCTGGAAATCATAGAGCCAGAGGGAGGAAAAAAAGATGTGCTGATACTTTCATTGATTGTTGTATTAGCAATAGCTGAGCCCTCACTTGAGAGTAAACCTCAGTCTAAAAAAGGGGGAAAAAATTAGACTGCATGTGCTCAGAGACTTAACAATAGAAGAAAAAAAATTTTTTTTTTTCATTGAAGAACCAGGTGGCCTCTGACAGTTTCCATTAGAGCAATCAAATATAATTGAATGTACAGCCAATATTTGTTTGTGGGGGCACATCTTCGGCAGACAGTGCTTTTTAGGTGTATGTTACCCAAGATGTACCAAAAGACAATGTCAGAAGTGCATACAGCAGACATTAAAATTCAACTCCAAAATATATTGTAAAATTGTATAAAAATAAAAAAATGGAGAAATTCCAACAGGAGAAATTAAAATGTAATTTAACAATCAATATATTCTTGCTGGAAGTCTGTGTTGATACTGAGATTTCTTGCAAGGTGGAGGAAGAGGAGGGATTTGGATCTGGCACTTCTCCATCAAAGGTGAGCAAGACAGCACCAACCTGCCTGGCAGGAAGGAAAATGCTATTATTATTATTATTATTATTATTATTATTATTATTATTATTATTATATGAAGCCCAAAGTGGCTGCTGCTTTCTGAGAGTCTGATGGTTCTGGAGCAGTGTGTGGAAGGGGTGGAAAAGGGAGCTGCATGAGGCTGGTGTGGGGCACATGCTGGCAGCATGCACATCAGCAAGGGGGCATGGATGCCTCCACAATTAGCTAAACATTCAAGCCAGATGTAAAATTTTGGATGAAGTACCACAGCCTTTTTTCTGGGTCTGAATCAAAATGTGCCAAAATTTCCTCCAGATGGAAAATTAGATGGGCAGGAGGAGGTTAATTTGGGATAGGTTAGACAAGGAGTAAATGTGTGCACTTCCTATCATTATTGCAAGTTCACAGGAGGTTTTTCAAAGTGCTCAAACCTAATTTAAGCTCGTGATGAAAAGCTGCCACTTCTCTTATTTATAGAGCAGGTTTGTCAGCTCCAGGATTTGAGCTATTGGGAAATTCCTCTCTCAGCCTACAAATTGTAACCGTGAGCTGTGCCCAGACTTGCTCACAAGCTTGAGGAAGTAAGAGGAGCAGAGGTTGAGAAGAACAAAGCTGGCAAAGCCATGGAAAGTACTTTTGTCTTGCTACAGACTGCATGTTTTCCCAGGCTGCTTGTGTTAATGGGGCTGCCTCGTGAACAGCAGTTTAAAATAACAAGATTCAGTGCAGCTCAGCTGCATGATGAGCTGGATGTGTCTGGAACTACATGCCCACATTGTGGGAGGTCAGTCTGCACTGGACAGTAAGTCTGGTGGGCTCTGAGGTGTCAGATTTTTCCTGTGTATCTGCGGAGCAGCTCTAGGCAGCTTTACATCCTCTGCAGAAGTAAGAGGGATTCTGTTTTGTTCAGACTCTTCTAATAATGCCAAGTGTCTTGTAGAGCAAGATATGAAAAGAAACATATGTAATTTTTATTAATTCTGCTGTTACCTTTATTGGAATTAGTCTTTTGGGGAGGCCACAACATGAGATAGGGTTCATTTATTGGGTATCCCTGAACTTCACAGTGCAAGATGAGAAAGGTGGGATTTAGACATGAAACATTTACAGTGTCTAAAATGTTCCTATATTCTCTGACAATGTCAGTGCCTGCCTGCCACAGTGACATCTACTTCAGTTATCAAGCCTGCCTTAACTGAGTTACAGTTTTAGAGGATATGAATGTCAAAGTACTTTGGGGACACCAGACTGTGTAATCCTTCTGCAGCAGGCTTGGAAAGTACCTCCAGATGGAGGGGCTGTTTTCCTTGTTGTGGTGGTGATTTATCACCCTCCCTTGCTTGTTCAACACCATTTAGTAATGAACTGTACAGAGTAGGTTACAATTTCTGTGGATTCAAAGGACCAAACTTACATGATAGTTCATTTAAATACTTCAATTGTTCAAATATGTAGGGGTAGTTGCTGTCCAGTTCTGTGAACTTCACTCTTTCATCAGGAAAGAAACCCGCAGATTTGGAACTTCCAGTCAGATGTTAAAAACAGGATAAACATTTATTTTTTTTCTTTTTTTTTTTAACAAAGTCCTAAAGAGAAAAAGCCATTTAAAATAGAACATATATCTTCATTTGTCATATGTTGTCATTTATAGAATAGCTGTTGTTATCTCTGTAACTTTAACCTGTCAATAAGTAAGCAAATAAACTAGAATAAAAATATCCCTAATGAGTCATGATTAAGAACTTAACTATTTATTTAAAAAGGAATATTTATGCTCAAGATTTCAGAAGCAGTCAAGAGTTAACATCTGGAGCTTTTCACAAGGGAAATGCTGAAACTGGGCACGCACATTGAGTCCCCCTGGCATTGATTCACATGTTGTGTGGCTGAAATGGCTGAAAGGCCTCAGTATCCTCTATACTTCTTTTTGATTGATTTTGTGATAATGCAGCTGCATATTAGGTGTGCTGGCAACTGGGGTGAAACAGTAAAGGAAAGCATGGTAATATTGTTATTTTACCTATGACTCCTTTGCAATGTTAAGTTCTTTCAAGCTTTCTTCCTGGAAAAGAAAGGAGGTTCACCTCTCTCCTCACGTTGCAATGAAGGATGCATAATGTTAGAAGAAAGAACTTCTCTGAATCCTTGCATGTTCAGTCAGTACTTAGAGAAAGGTAGAAATGACTGTCGTTAACTCTTGCCCTTAGGTTCATATTAATTTATTTTTAAAGATGTAAAATTTCTGCTTCCGGCACATAGTTTGAGGAGGAACAGGTAAATCAAGCTTAAAATAAGTTCTTGCTCAGAGTAAGGGAACCTGTAAGACTGTTGAATTGTTGATTACTAATGGGACTCATAGAGAAATGACAGAAAACAGGGAAAAAAGTGTCAAAAATTACTGGTATTGCAGTTGTATCTTATTCCTGACTTCCATAGCAGCTGGCATGCATTTATAAAAGAACTGAGAGATCTGCTGTCAAATACTGTTCCATCCTGCTCGCCAGTGGTCATTTTTTATGATCTTAATAAACAACAACCCTGTTATTCAAACACTTATCTATCTAGCTTAGTATTTTGCCTCCAGTAACAAGAGGTGCCAGATGTGTTGCAGAAATGCAAAGTTTCCAGTTATTTAATATTCTGAGTATACAGAAAGTTTCTTTTTTGTCTCCTTGAGTGAAAAGCAGTTTTGTACCTTGAAGGAAGAATGAAGAGACATATCCCACCAAAGCTCTTGGCATTATGATACCTCTGGGTATTTTCTTCATCAGTAAGAATGCATAATCATTTGGGGGATCTTGGAAAGATGTTGACGTGAAGGAATATTGTGAAGTAAGTTGGCTACAGGCTATCTGTGCTTTGCCTGGAGAGAGTGTTCCTCATCTGCCTTTCAATATTAGGAAATTCCCTTTTCTCCTGCATTAGGAGAGAGGACAACAGAAACATGAGGAATCATTTTAGATGTTGTGTAGGAGAGAAACATGCATGGTAATCAGTGGAAAACATCAGATTGGCTCATAATCAACGCCGAAGCCCTGCTGCTGCACACCCCAGGCTCAAGCCTATGCTCATGTGCATTTTTGTGAAGCATCCTCATATTCCAGGGGAAAACAAAGAGGTTTTGTGAGTGAGGGTGGAAAGCAGAAGGCACAGATGTGCCAATGGTGACAACACCAAAGGCACGTTGGCTGAATGAGTTGTACGCTGGGCATGGCCCTGGCCTTTCTAATCTTCCCTTAGTTTTATTTTGCGCAGATGCTGACTTTTACAGAAAAATTCTGAGGAAGACAAAGGACTGTATTAAACACACAGCATGTGGCAAGCATGTCATCACTGAAACCTTGCAAGAATATAATAATTCAGGCCATAAATCAGTCCAATGACTTTTAGGACTACGCTAATGCTTTTTGCTTGGATCTGAATACCAATGTGGCTGAATTTGGTTTCTTCTATGTTCTATTCACAATCACTGCTACAAAAAGACCTTTAAGAAGCTTTAGGAAACTAATTTTTGGACATTGTTCACATTCAGAACTTGACTATGAAATACAACCAGACAGCAGATGGGAGGAATACTCCAGTACATTTTAGTATTCACATGAGAAGTGGGATTTAAATCCAGTAAGAATTGAGTCAAAACAGGCCTAGTGGTCCAGTTATCCTGCCTGCTCTCAGGTGTCATTACTGTTCTCCATAGTGCTGTTACAAGAGAGAACTTGTTCTCCAGATGTACAGCAGCAACATAGTTCCACCCCAAAAGCTTCTCTGTGCTGGGCAGATGGTCACTCTCAGGTCCTTTGTGTGAGTGGCACATTGGTGCTGCATTCCTGGGGCTCAGCTGTGGCAGCTTCCATAGCCTTCCATGTCCCAAATCTCCAAAACAATTTGTGTACATGGCACCAGTGACCAGCTTTGGGCATTTCTGTGGGAGGATACTGAAGAGATGTGTAACAATGAAACAGAATGGGAAAGAGATTCACCTCAAAATGGTGGAGGGAATACAGCAGAAAGAATAATTTCCTTCGTAACAAAACTGGTATGAGCTGTTTGCAAAAGGCTGCTAAGAGTTTGCAGTGGCCCTGAACCTTGCAGTCAAGGGTATTGAGAACAACCAAAAATTACAAATTTAGTAGCTCTGGTGATCATCAGCTGAATATGGGGGAAACAAGGAAAACTTTGAACAAAACTGACTCCCAAAGCACGTAACATATATTAATTATGGGAGGAAAAGAAAGGGCTGTAAAACAGCCATCACTGAGAACCTGGACAGTCTCTAGCATCTGAAAGGAAGAATGGAACAGAAATTGTGCCAAAACTGTAAGTCAGACCCTCAAAGCAAATATTTTTGTCTGAAAATACAAATTGCTGACATCCAAAAACCGCTCATTATTTTCTCTTTCTCAATCTGCTACTAGTCTGGCTGTGCAGATAAACCCACTATTAACCCACATCTCCCAACAAGATTTGCTGTGAGCTATCTTGTGTGTATGGTTTTCTCATGGGCACCATGGGAAGATAAGTAGCTGAGGCAGTATGTGAAATATGAAACTTTTTCAGACCTTATTGAATGTATTTTGAGACTGAGGTAGAGCTTAAAATGATACTGCATCCAGATCACCATGCTGCACTGGAGAGGCAATCCATGCCTTCTTTCATAGAAGACCCTACAAGCCTCAGTAAGTCTGTAATCTTCTGTGTGCTATCAGAAGCCCCTGTCATGCTTTATATTGTGAAGAGGAAAGTAAAACAGCATTGAAGACCAGAATTCCTTGCTCTAGTCATGTTATCCCTCTGTTGTCAGTCCAGAAGGAGCAATTCATCAAAATCAGCCTGGAGGAAATTTGGAAGTCTTTCTGTACATCCATTGCTGCCTCGTGTTGGAAGAACATCAGGTCCACTTGACAAGAATGGAGCAGATGTTTTCTCTTTCAGTGCTGCCTTGACAGAGTGATTCTGATGGCACATCCAGAGAGGTGTGTGTGTGCACTAGAAAGCAGTGGGGTTACAGAGGGAGCATTGGTGGAGGAAAGATAAGTCCAGACTTCAGGGCACAGCATCATTTTCTGGGCTGCAGCGGCTACCTGACAGAAATGTGAGAAATACAATTGGTCCTTTCTTGTTGTTTAGTTGGGATCCAGCTGTGCTAGCAGATGTCACAGACACACAGACAGAGTCACAGACACACAGACACAGTCACAGACACACACACATGCACAAATGGATCTCTCTGGTAGCAGGTCCAACACTAAGGTGTTCCCCACCTCTCAGACCCTGGGATTGCCCAATCACTAACTCAGACCTGTGGTCCCTCCCTTAGCTCTCAGACTTCTGACAGATTTGCATGGACTGGAGAGCACCCGCAGCCAGGGTAATATTGAAGAATGGAGTGTTAAAATGACAGATTGCAATGGTCAGGCACAGGACTTGATGGCATTTATCTGCCCCTCTTCTGCTCTCCTTTTTCCCATTATTTTTTCTCCCCTATCTACACTGATGTATGTGTTTCCCCTTCCCTTAAGTATTTCACAGTAAGTTTATTGCATTTTCACAATATTCTCAAATATCGCATAGAAGGTTTGCTTATGCCTTTAAGACCTATGGTAATCTTGCTTTCCCCTCTTTATCAGTTAAAAAGTTTTGGTGGAACTATTCAAAGGTTTGCTCCACCAATGTCCTATCAATAATCAATAATCAATGTGAGAGCTCTGGTCTTTGGTATAAATATCAATTTTCTTCTGCTCTCTGTGGCTGGTTTTTTAATGTATTTCTTCTCGTCCTGTCTCTTGTCCCAGTATTTAATGTTCAACAGCCCTGAACCCAATATCCTCACAAAGTAAGGATAAGGATAAGGATTCTCAGTGCTCACAAGAATATCTTGCAGTCTTCTCTAACAGATGTTCAGAGTATCTTGTGATGCTGGGGTGGGACAGAAAATGGCTGTACCTACTTTTGCTTTTGTGTGAATTTTTGATTAAAAATATATATTGTCACTATAGCAGCCAAATAACTTTCAATATTAAGAAATCAAGTTAATGGAGGGAAAGAAAACTACACATAAGCTTTGTATTAAGGCTCATTAAATTACAAATCATTGAACGACTTGAAATAGGAGTAAAATGTGAGTTCTCTGGTCTTTTTTTAAGCTGTTCTACTATTATGTTTTTTATTATAAAAAAGTTAAGTTAGTAATTTATAAAATAATTTAAATGCACCTTTTCACCTTCTGTTCTCAGATTTGGCAGTGAAAAATTGTTCCGATTGTGGTTTCTTGAAGTGTAATTACTTTGTCAAAGGAAAATATAACTAGAACTGATATTTGAAATGCACTATAATTGTACTTAAACCATTTGACAATTTGCTCACGTACTGGATGTTTTATTAGTTTAACAACAGCTAACAGTACTGAAGTTGGAGAATCATCCAACAGTTTCTCTTTCCCATTTAAAAGAAAACATAATTTGCTTTAACCTTCCATCCCGAAGAGAAGTTGTGGACACCCACTTTCTGTGAGCAGTTTCATTTCCTTCACAATGAATTGTTCACAGTAGAGCTCCTGTTGATAGCCTGGCTGGATCAGGTTCTGTTTGAATGATTGAACTTCTTATTTGACCACTCTAAGATTTTAGAGGAGAGAAGTGAACATATGAACAACCAGGTGTGAGCTGGGAGCTGAATCTTAGTGCCAGCTTTGTCACACGCAAGAAAGTTCACGCTCTTCAGCTTTACCTTCTTGTAACACAAGGTTGTTAGATGCTTACAAGCTTCTCTGTGTGGTGACAAGAACTCAGCAGATGGTAGCTTGAAAACTCAAAATAGCTATTCTTATATTAGTTATTTTCTCTATTTGGAATGGAGTCTTGATAATGCAAAATAAGGAATTCCCATGACTCATCTCTGACATGTCAAAACACTCTAAGCAGCACTTGCCTTTCCTTGCTGACAATGGGCAACATCCATCAGTCATCACTGGCTCATACAGATTCATTAACTCTTCCTCACTTGGTGGGGAGCTGCCCTCTCCCATGAAGCCAGAGATGTGTCTTTTGCCTTGGGACAAGGAGGTGGTAGGCACTACCCTGCAACTGCAGCCATGGCAGTGGATATGTAGTGTCCTGATCTGGGGAATTCAGATCTTTGTATCTCCTAATGCCTGCCCTGTGACCAGAAACACATCAGGTATAAGGAATGACAGTGTCACCCCCCCAGAAGGATTGCAGTAAGGTCTTGGTAGTGGGCACTACACACAGGAAGCAGCAGGACATTTGGTGCTGCTCAGTGCTGCCCTGGGCAAAGTTCTATTTTGGTGGAGGACCATACGTAGTAGCCATTTCTGGATCCAAGCTGACTCTATGCAGAACCAGAAATCACACGTTCACCTTGGGAACAGAAGCAACAGAAGGCCTGCAATCCACAGCCAGCTACTGTGTTAGCAGTCATCAGCAGAACCAGAACAGGCTTTGGGAGGAGGCTGAGCAGAAGCTCAGCAAGCAGTGGTGATGGGTGGTGAGGATGGATGATCTGTTTCTGGTCTCCCAGGAGAAGGGGGTATGGCACAATATGAGGCTGACATTCATATGTCATGAGGGAGCTTGCAGCAAAGATGGGTGTTTGTGGGTGCAGCTGTGTCACATACAGCTCTGTCCTGTGCTCAGAATGACTACCAGTTAGTCTTCTTATCCTGAAGTGTAGTCTTTGAGAGAGTATAAACATATTCAACCACCTTTTCTAGAAGCTCGACTGAAAACTCCTGTAGAGAGTATGTAATTCAGTGGCAGAAGCTGTCTCACATGGAACTATTTACCCAAGAGGGAATTTTGCTTTCTGGATGGGTTCTTCCATTCAGCCCACAGGTAGAAAGCTATAGCCATATTCAAGAGCCTTTGCTATGGAGGCAATAGGATTGTAGAACCTTCCAGATGGTCTCAGCTCCTGATGAGACTTAGAAAAATTCTGTTAGAACTGGTGGGACTGAGGGACTGAGGAGAGTTGTGGTCAGGGATATTTATTTGCCTACATTTTTTTTTTTTTTAATCAGAAGGTCCAGGTGTCTTTTTGTGCTAATGTTCTTTGTAGAGGGAACGCCACTAACACACTCCCTCAAGATGTCTTTTTCTTTTTTTTCACTCTGTAGAATTTTGCTCTTTGAATGTTTTCAAAAGAATTTTCATGGTCCCCATTAAAGTAGTCTTTGATTTGCTTGAGTCTCAGGGTATTCCAGCCTGTTATCACTCAGTCTAGTTTTCCTTTCAGGCAGCCAAACAAAATTTAGTAACACTACAAATGTGTTTACTGTTTTGCTGATAAAGAGGTCTGGTCACACAACCTCTTTGCCTTGAACGATATTAAATGTCAGCAGTGGAAAACCACTCACCTGAACACAAGATGCAGGAAAAAAATCTTTGTGAGCAGAGGGAGAGAGGAGGATCTGGCCTTAATGTGCTGAAGTATGAGGGCCAGCAAATTAATGATTCTGATGTATCTATGAGAAAAAGTGCTGCTCCTCAGCAGAGAACCTTTCCTATAAATGTCAGGGGGTGCTCTGCATCTTACTGTCAGCTCAAACTCCATGCTGATCCTTGGGGAATTTTAAAAGGGGACTGCAGCCCCAGGAAGTTTATGGCGTTTTCCTGCACAGGTTGGGTTTGTGGTTGTTTCGTCCCTCAGCTCGTATATTTTTTTTTCTTTTTCCTTCCCCTCCTTTTTTTTTATTCTTTCTTTTACCACTTTTCTGTCATCCAAATCCCTCATTCCCATTTATGTGTCTCATTTCCATCTTTTCAGATCCCTTCCTGCTGTGCGATGAGCTGTTTGCTTTTAACTAGGGGTAGGTCCCTCAGCAAGACCTGTCGGGTCCCCAAAGCCCAAAGGGATAAGACAGTTTCCTCTGATCTCTGGTAAAATCTGTTACTCTCCTCTTATCAAACAAGAAGAAAGGAGGCAGCGAGGAGTCTCATGGGCTGATGGGCTGGTGTGTTCCTCTGGTCTCTAAACAGCCATTCCTATTTAGAAAAACAGTTCCTCAATATTCATGTTGCCACCTGTGTTCCCACAGCTCCCACAGCTATTGCTTTAACTAGTGCTGCAGTGCTCTTTCATGGAACAGGAGAGATTTCAAGATTAGGTTCCAGTAAGTTTCAAGAAATAAGGTTTTGTTTAGATAGAAAGCTAGAGAACTAGAGAAAAGTAAAAACCTCACTTCGTAGTTGCTTGGGCTTTTAATAACACCCAGAGCAAAGGGACAGAGGTGATGAGGATAGGTGAAAAAAAAGGAGGGGACAGCAGACAAGGTAGGCTGGTGCCAGCACAGCCCTATGCACCAGTGTCATCAGGTAGTCTTTTGGTCCCATTTCTAAAAATAATCTTATATTAATAATAATTAAAAAATTATTTTATTTTCCTTTTGCAATATAAATATAGCTAGTGTCTTAGGTGAAGTGGAGACTAAGAATTTGAAGAGACTTTCTGGATCATTTGAATCCCCTACTTGAGTCTCTGTTCTCTGGTGGGGCCACAAGGGTATCTCACACACAGGATGATGGCAGTCTACCAAGCTGACCTTTGATTTTTTTTTTCTCTCTTCCTTTCTCCCTGGTTCATAGTCACCCAGCTATACATGGATGTAGGTTGTACCAAGCAGCATCCACTCCCAAGCAGTGCACTGCATTGCACAGCTGCCTTTCACACCTGGGGGCTTTGCCTGCCACACACAAGGTAGCTGTAGTACAGAATTTTGCTTACAGATTTATCAGCCTTTCAGCTGGTACTTCCTGTGACTGGGAATAGCTCTCATCCATCTCCAAGCAACATGTTTGGGTTAGGAATACAGCACTGTTAATGAGGAATTATGGTATGCTTGTAGTTAAAAATGTAACATGCAAGTAGTGTTATTTTAGTAATGATAATTATGGCGACGATGTCTTGAATGATGCAGATGAAGCACTGCAGTGGTGCAGGCTGGTTTTCCTACATGATATAAAAACAACTTTTTTACTGTACTGGAAATTTAAAGGCTTAAATCTGTTATGAAATGCTTTATTTTAGCACCTTTTGATTAGAGTATAGCTTGGTTTTCTTGGTCTTCAGGTAACTTACAGTGTGGTAATGATCTCTTGTGATTATAATGCACAATTTAAAAATTAGTACTACATAAAAGGATGACAATATGGAAAAAATAAACATATTTTTCCAAGTGGTATTATAAATTCTCACTGCATTGGAATGAGAAACAGAAAAGTGTTACTTTATCAGTTTCTTTTCTGTGATACTTTGAATTATTTAAAAATATGCAAAGGCCCAGAGAGTTCACAACAAATTCTCTCTGTTCCAGATTTCTCTATGGACTTTGGCAAACACATTTGACAGAATAAAGATGAGTCAAGTGCAGCTTTGGGTGCCAAGGGTGACTTAAGCAAAGTGAATTGATGTTATGCCCTCTGTTTTTCCTATATAACCATTTTTCCTCTTTAGTTTTCTTTATTTTCTATATCTTTCTCTTCCCTAACACATAAGTATTTTCTGTTTTTCTAACATTAATTTCCCCTTAGCTTACTTTCCCTGTAGCTTCATTCTGCCATGTTGGTTTTTTTCAGGATTTCTTCCCTTCAGTGTCTTTTTAGCCCCCTTCCTTTTTGGATGTTGTTATTTTAGCTCTATAAAGACAGAATTTCAGAAAGTGGTTTACTGCTGGTTTTTTATTCAAGTTTTGAGTCTGACTCCAAGCCCCAGACCACGTGATTTCCCAATCTTCCTCCTTTCCTTTACTGAAGACGCATACGACATTTGCGTTATTTTTCAGCCATGGTGAATAGTCTCTCTGCTTCAGCCTCCCAAACGATATGAATAAATTGATGGACCTCTAGCTGAAATGTTGCTGAATCACCTCTCTATTCAGATGCTGAGCAGTCTGGCTGGGTACAGCCAGACTCATGTTAGAGCTGTAAGAGATAAAACACAAAAGGGATGGTGACATAATTAAGAACAGGTTTCTCCTCTTTATCCATATCTCCTCCAAGCTTGCACTGATTAACTGGTTTTACATGCAAGTCTAAATTGTGCATCTTCTACTTCTAAGTAAATTTCAATAAAGAAAACTCTCAAAAATAATTTGAGACTATTTGATAAGGAGAAACATGAATGATGATTTAGAGCTAACACAGCAAAGAAGGAATGACAGCAACCGCTGTCAGGAAAACTCCCAGAACCTGGTTACGTTGTTAATAAGGTGTTTAATGGCAAAGAAGAATTTTAAAAAAGCTTAAGAAGATTTTATACTTTTGATTTGCTACATTTTTAACTAGGATGCAAATATAGCAAGGTGGTGGGCATGAATGAAAGAAAACTACCTCCACCTTAGCAGGCAGTTCAGTGCAACATGTTTTGTAGGGGGAAACACTGGTGCCAAGGACCCAGCAGGTCTGTCACATGAACTGGGACTGACTCTCTTCTGGTCCTGCAGGCTGATTACCTGTCAGTGGTTGGAGCACATCAGGTGAGCGTGTCAAGTTCAGCTCTTCATTTAGGCCCATACAGTGAAATGGAGCTTGTGTGCTCTCAGGTTACCCTGAGACCTGAAACAAAATGGGGTAATTGGAAATGGCAGATTTGATTCAGAAGTGCACTCTTGCTTCAGGCTATCACATTAATGTAGACACACACCATACTAATTAAGAAGCAATGGACCGAATGGACTGAAGGAACGGGGAATACATAATTGATACAGCAATTCCTGTTATATTGTGTCATGTCTTTTGTATTACTACTTTTTACTTCATTTACAATGCCATTCATTTCTAGTACAGAAATATCTACATAACTTTGAATGCAACAGGGAAATAATATTTTCTTTATAAGAATCCCTTTATCTTCAGGAAGATTTTCTTTTACATTCTAGAACTTGATATCAGTATTTTTATAACCTCTGCTTAAAATAAATCACAGTACTTAGAAGTAAAACATCCAGTAAAGAAACACAATGGTCTTAAATATCTTCTGATCACCAGTCATCTTAATAGAAGTGGAACAGATTGACTTCAAAATGAACTGGAGGCTTTGAGACTGTAATTTCTGTAGTTTTTCTAGGCCCTCATAACTTCTCGCTCTTTCTTTCACTTCTTTCCCCTGTAGTTTGTTTGAGCCATTTGTATCTACTGTAAATTCCCCATAGGCTGCATTTACTTTCCAGAGGGAGCATAATATGAAGCTGTTAGCAGCTGTTTGTGCTTTTATGCTTTTCTTTTAAGAACTCCAAGGCTGCAGTTTTTGATGGTATTTTCTATACTATCTTTGCCATGCAGTTGACTGAGCCCTACCGAGTAGGCACATGACTCTCCATGTGAGACTTGGGACTGTACATCTGAGCTGGGAGCATTCACTTGGGTAAATTTCAATGAAGCCATGGAAAAGCACAAACCTGAGGCTTCTACTTGATAGGAATATGTTAGTCCTTTCAAGGCTTTTAATTTTGTATTTGTGTAATGAATTTAAAGGAAGCAACGTGTTTAAGGAATGTAATGAATTTAAGGGAAGCAAAGGGAGATGTTAAGGTTGTATTTACCAGGAAGACAAACAGCTTTATGGTTCTTCTGTCTCCCACATCAGGAGCAGGTAACGTGCTCGTTTCTGGAGCAGTCCCCATGCCAGGTGTAGCAGCCCACAGGATTGCCTGCATTCAGGGCAGCAGCAGAGAAGATGCAGTGCTGAGGAGCAATCAGGGACTGCTTCACGGTTGGACCCTTTCAATTTCCTCTTAATAAGCCCAGAAAATAGTTTTTGAATTTGTTAGACACCACCGAGCTGTAAAAAAGTTGTCAGCATGACAGGAGCCCTGTCAAATACGTCCAGATGGGCTCTCATGCCTGTACGGTTTGCCACAATCCCTTAGATTTCTGCTGTTTTAATTAAAAATAAAATTAGATGTGGTACTTTGATCTGGATTCATCTTAATATATATAAGTTCACCTCTGTTCTTAAATGCATGGCCAGGCAGTCTGTTGCCAAACAATTACAAAGAATGTCTGTAAATTGGATTCCCTACACTATCTCCAGGGACGGCCACAATTGTCAGCTCTCTGTCGGCTAAATGAAAATAATGAAATGTAAGTTACCAACAGCAGGAAAATTGGGTGAGTCATTCTATTTATACACGTAATTACATCTAAAGGTCCAAGTGCCTTGTAATTAAAAGAAGATTGGTTCTGTCAGGTGCTTAACAAGGTTTTCCTGGAAAGGGTCTTCCTGGAGAAAGCGCTGTAGAAAGCATCTGTGTCAGCAAGGCACAAACAGCTTGACGCTGCCTGCCAGGATGCCAGGGAGGCAGTGCTGCAGTGCACAGGAGCACATCGCTGCCACAGGCAGAGCGCCGGCACCGGGCGGGAGAGTGACGGCAGCAGCAGCAGCCAAAAGTTGACAAAAGGAGCTGGAAAACGCTGAGGACAAGTGGGATCTCCTCTCTTCTTTCTTTGAATCTCTCAGAAGGCCTAGGGGCTCTGGAAGCTTGGTATCAGGATGCATTGCATATTAATAATATATAAAGCGCAATTAGCACACATGGTGCTTTGCAGGCTTGTAGCTTCATGCTTGGCTCCAAACTTCAGCGCAGCGCTATGGGGGGATAGGGAAGAGCTACATCGTAAATACAAAATAACGGATTGATGCATTATTGAACAATTTCGTTCGGCAAGTCTTGTCAGCACAGATTTGAAGGAAAAAAAAAAAAAAGAGGTTCCATGAGACATTCATACAAATAAAGTAATGGGATTTTGAGGATAGAAAAATAGCTGCAAAAGTGTTGGGTTCTCCATTCATCAAGTGATTATAATTTCTTAAGTAAAAGCTTATCGGATAAAGATTTTTTGAGTATTTATGGAGAGACAACATCTGTGGCTGTACCATCAAATATAAAAATTATAAATCGAGTCTTTGTCCTCATTGCAGCTGGGATAGATTTTATTTTCTTTCTATAAGCTAGTATAGTGCTGTTTGGTTTTAGTATAAAAATAATGTTGATGACTGCTATTCAGTGTTTATATTAAGCTAAGAATTTCTCAGCTTCTTGTGTCCTGCCAGCGAGAAGGCTGGAGGGGCACAAGAAGGTGTGAAGGGACAAAGGCAGGACAGCTAACCAAGAGAGCAAAGGACTGTTTCATAACATATGGCATCTGCTGAGCAATAAACTGGGGAGAAGTCTGGCCAGAGTCCACAGCTCAGGAACTGACTGGGCACTGGTCACTGACTGGTGAGCATTTGCCTTGTGCATCACTTGTTTTGTACCTCCTAATTCTTTTATCATTACTATTATTTTCTTCCTTTTCTGTTCATTAAATTATCTCAACCCACGGGTTTTCTCTGATTCTCTCCCCCATCAAGCTATGGGGCAGGTGGGGAGGGTGAGTGAGTGGCTGTGTGGTGCTGAGCTGCCAGCAGGGGTTAAACCATAACACACTGCCATGAGAAGGAGTATATTATCTAACTCCTGTTATGGGATTGGAACCTATTGCATCACAGAAGTCCTGAGTTTTACAGATATGTTATAATAGTAAGCATCAGTAGGCTGATGTGACTTATTTTGTGTGTCCATTATAGTATGTTGATTTTATTAACATCCAGAGTGTTTTAAAGCACTGCTAGTCTGCACTGTAATTTATGGTGCATCTTAAATATTCACTTACAAAAGCTGAGTATTGGATGTTCCTGCTCATATAACACGAATTTTTAATGCTTTTCAAATAGCTGAAAGTGAGCCTATGTGGTACTTTATTTTGGCAGTTTATATAATAGATTTACAGATACATTGTGGAACATGCTTTTAATGTCCATTATTGTACTTAGGAGTATATATGTTAAATTACAGACATAGTTTTGTAGTACAGTGTTGCTGTAAGAATTTGCTGAAGAACTATCAAGACCATGGCTACCAATTATGGGTCGTAATTTTTTCTGTTGAAAAGATAACTAAATTCATTAGTAAAAATTAATTTTTACTAATGAATTAACACTGTGACAGCTTGTCACATGAATGTTTGTTCTGTTAACCAGATTTGATTTTTGCTAAGAAAACATCTCACTGCTTAAATGTCTACTTGAAACCTGGATTGCTTCAGTGAGAGAGATAAACATGGTATATGTTTCTTTTCAGCAACAAAATAAAATATAGACTGGCTGTCATTACTCGTGTCTACTCATAGCATATTTGTTCACGTCCATTTGTATACTCATCATTATTTTGCCTCATAGCAATTATAAGCCAAACTCTCATTTCTCTAACTAGAATAATTTGCCAAGCAAAGCCCAGATTTTCATTATGTTGAATCCTTTTTTTTTTTCCTGATAAATAGCATCACATTTGAATGGTTGCAGTATCTTTGCAAGGCTGAGTGGAGTTCAGCATGTCCATTCATGTGGCAAGCCTCTGTGACCTTGGTTGGATGGAGATGATCAGAATAAAGAACATAACTCCCAAATATACTGGTAAATCCTGCCACGGATGTCTAGATTCCACTGATCTTTCAGAAATTTGTGTTATTTCTCTGTGGGCTCCCCCAAATTAAAGTTCAGTGAAAACAGCTCAATTTATCTGAACTGAGTATGATTGGTGTACCTGTAAAAAACCCAACCACCCCCTCAAAACCCCAACCCCCCCAAAATTTCCAAAGCCCTAGGAGCAGGCACCATGGACTCATTCTCTTTGAATGTATCTTTTAGAACCAAAATCTTGCCATCCCAGTCAGAGGCTGTGCTTCTGGGTTTCGATAAAACAAAACTGGCCAGCAATTTTAGCTGTGCTAATGGAAGGAAGTAAGTTTGCCCTTGAAGAATCCCAGTGTTTTTGATGGTGAGGCATTAAACTTTCCTGCTTCTGTGGCTCACACAAATTCTTTTCAATGGTCCTTAGAAAAAACTGACTTATATCTTGACAAATTATAGGTCCTTTCTGATAGGTGATATGCTTTTTTTCAGGAGTATGAAATACCATGTTTGCTAACCTGTTGGGAGTATCCTTTGCATACTGGGTGCTCTCATTTTCACATGTTTTAATTCAATTTACTTTTGCTTTACTGGGTTAATGCAAGTTGTATTATTTAAATTTAATATTAAAAAGGTAAATATTGGGAGAGAACAGAACAGAAGTCTCTGAGTTTTACCATTTTATTGACAACAAAAAACAGTACATTAAGTAAAATATTTGTGTTGCTGTAGGACAAAAGAAAGATGAGAGACTCCAAATATTTCAGAAGGCAAAGAGCATAGAAAAAGGCTTTATTGTCTAATTCTTACTACCTTTTATAAGGTGTTCTGATACAGACTTAACATGATTGGTGAATAAGAATGACATCTCTCTAATCCCATTAGTTAAACTAGAGAAACAGCAAAACACCTGGAGAAAGATTGCTTTGAGAAAGGGTAGTTTTTTACCAGGATTGTTTTGAGAAGAAGCTTTCTTGAGAAATTTTTTCCTTGAGAAAAATTAGCAGCTGCTAGCAGGCTAAAATCTCTCAGACTTAAAAATATCAGGCCCACAGATTTGTATGGATATTTTTTGCTTAGTATCCAAAAACCATTTATGTCCTCATCTAGCAGCATTTTCCACTGCCTGACCTACTCATTCTTTTGAGGAATCAGATGAAAATGGATCAGTCAGCATTTACATTGGGGGACTGCAATGGGAGTTTTACACTAAAAACAATCTCAGGAATGACAGAAAGACACATTTGTCAGTTCAAGAATGGCAACAAGAGGGATCTTAGTTTTTTGAATTAAATCAGGATTTGCCTTTATCATACTTTAAAGCTTCCCATCACATTGTATCAGGCAGGCTGAGTGGCAACATATGGAGGATGGAGATCTTGAAGGCGTATTTCTTTTATTTCTGCCCCTTTGCTTTCTAGGCAGGTAGTTATTTGCAGCATCTGGCAGCCCTTGCAAAGCCAAATTGTTACAGATTTGGACAGCAACATTTTGCAATTACAAATGATGAAAACTTTCTGTCAAAAAACTGCTCCACATTTTTCTCTTCAATCAACAGCTACAGGGGTCCACTAATACTCTACAGGATAAGTGTAGGTGTTTAACAGACTGCTTGTAGGTGAAAGGTTTTGCTTCAGCAACTCGTTATACTTTTACATATTTTACAGACTTTTATATCATACTGGAATATTACAGGAGACCTTCAAGATTCAAATAATTTTTCCCACTGCACATCTGTGTCAGGGTATTCTGGCTAATGCTGAGCACTAAAAGACATCACCTTCAAATCAATAACCTGTTTTTCAAGTGCAGTTTAATGAAGGAATAGCCTGCAAACACATAGGGTTTATTGATCTTATGCTAAATGGTTGGTCATGTGTCAATATATCAAATTTCTCTTTACAGACCTCTATTCCCCAGGGAATGGTATCCCAGTGTGTTGCACATCGAAAATTTCAAAGGTAAAAGACCTTTGAAAGCACTTTTACAACAACCCAAATACTAACAGTACAGCTCACTTCTGTATATGCAAATGCATACAAGTGAAGGAGGATCGTACCTTGCAGAAAATCCAGCACTGAAGGTTAGCCATCAAAGGTTTTCTGCTCTTTCTCTCAGATAAGGAACTAAAAAGGTTTTGAGCAGATATTTAACCTGAGATCCAGCGGTTAGACCAGATCTGCATTGCTGGCACTGCTTTCGCTGGGAAGAAATGGAATTTTTGACAAGTGCAGCACTATATGCTTACTTTCTCCTTGAGGATCTCATCAAATTAAGATCAAATGCCCATTGAGATTTGGTAGGTTTGGCATTTAGTTCTTAAATGCAGTAACTTTGAGGTAATACAAAGTTTGGCATAAATTGCTTTCCACACTGTTGAGGGACACCAGGACACAGAGATAACACTTAAGACAGTATCCTGCTTACTGAGAATACAAAATTATGTGTGTCTTTATGTGTTTATATAAACAAAAGAATAATTAAAATTTATATAATCATTGAGTTCTGGCCCTATAGGTCTAACAGAAGAAGAGATCACTAGACATGTAGGTATGTGTGCTTATGTAGGAGGATTTGCAAAGCTAAAAAAATGTTCACACAATACCAGTTGCCAGAAGACAAACAAATATGGAAAAAGTCACATAGAGGTCCTTCCATTTGCCTCTTTAGCTATGGCCTTTTTCTGTCCCATATTCACATACACAGTATCAAGTTTGTGGCAACTTTTATAAGTTGCTTAATCTGTAATACAGTATTTTCCATTTTTTCAAAGTATATACTTTGATGAACACATGGATAACAAAATGGTTGCTAGGTTTCTTTGTAGTAAAGTCTCAGATACCATTGTCTTTCCTTATTTCTGGCGAAAAATTAATTGATTCTTTGGTTAATATAACCTTTTAATGACAAGATCTACAAATAATTGAAGATTGCTGTATGTTCTGGTAGGCAATTGTTAGTTTAATGTCTAAAAAGATGAAGATAAAATAGCAGAAATGTAGTAACTATCATGCAATTTCACCTCCACAGGTGCAGTATTTTATGTTAGCTACATTTCACTGTATTGTGTACTGTATAATATATATATACTGTATAATATATATATTTTTTTTCCCACTGGTACAAGAGAGAGGAAGAATTATGGTAATTTCTGTTCAAAAAGACATTTTCCTTTGCAGTTTGCAGCATAGGCACTACAGCAGCCAACGAAGACAATGCAAGACTCCTGAAAGTCAAAATATTGTTTTCTAAGGCATATGAAGGAAAAACTTTTCAGATGTTTATCCCATCTGTTAACAAATCCCATGCTTTAGCTAGGTCTTGTTTAGACCTAGCTCCTAGCTCCACTAAAGGCAATTGCAAAATTGCCATTGACTTCAAAGCAGAAAGAATATTGATCAGTGTTCCTCAGGAGGGTGACTCTCTTGAAGTCCAGGTGTATTAGACCAAGAATATAACCTAAAAGGACTTAAGAAAGAACCTGTCACTTCAGCCAGGTCACAGGAGCTGTGCTATGCTTTCTCAGCTGGTAGTTAATGAAGGCTTTTTAAGAATATGATCTTGATTCAGGGGCACTTCTGTTTCAAAGTTCTGTGCTAGAGAAGTATTAACAGTATTACTTTGTTTCAGCTGCTGGGGATTTGATTTCACACATTAATTTCTCTTTCTGTTGTTATAATTTTCGCAAAACAAAGTGAGTGTAGTTCTCCATGATTTGTTGACTTGAGAGTACTTAGAAGCCCGAGGGTTATTAGGAGCTTTGATGAGACACCCCCATGCCTGTGCATGTGCACCCACACACATCTCAGGTAAGAGATGGAGCTCTGTGGTTTGTTTTGTATTTAGCAACCTCCTCTCTACTTTTTAAAGCTTCTGGTCTCCCGAGGCTGAGATATCTAGATAGTTCTTGTGAAGTAATTGTCTTGTTGTGACAAATACATTACATTCACCTACACTTCTCAATAGTCTTCTGTCTAAACTTGTTCACAAATATATACCTCTGGACACCAATGGGAACAAATTCTGGTAGAAAATTAAAAAGAAGACTCACAAGAATTCTGAAATTGTTTGTACCCTACTTGGTTTTCCTACGTTTTCAATCTGTTCCTGAAGTGTTATGTATTGTTCTCTTAGGACTCATATCCTTTAGAGTAGTTTACTTATTCCTCTGCTCAGGAAACTCTCAGTGTATACATTTTCACGGCTATCAGCTCTACCAAATGACTAGTGCATGGCATCCATCAATGACAAATCTAGGAAAATAACTAATAAGACTAAATAAACCTGGGACTTACTGGATGGTAGGCAGCTGGCAGGTAGCTGCATATGCTTTTGGATATCTATCTGTCCCTGCCAGAACTGATTTCCTGGACTTCTACATTGTCACATACAGCTACTAAATTAATTTTTTGTTTTAGTATTGGTAAAGTTTCTGTGTTACTTTCTGGTTCTCAGTATATTTATGTAGGCTAAACCTGCTGAAAAGTAATGAAGGATTTTTAAATTTGTGTATCCCAGACAATGGTTATCTTGATATACACACTTTTTTTGTTCATATGTGTAAATCTGAGCAGTGAAAAGCATGTATGGCACTTCTACACTGCTATTGATGGGTGGTAACTTCTCATACCACTCTTTGGCTGCTCTGGCTCAAAAAATCACTGGCATTCAGGAACACATGCAGGCAAAGAGCAGCGTGTGCACACACATAGAAGGCAGAAATAGGACTAAATGAGGAAATAGGATAGACTGCTGTGACCAAGCTTAGGGCTCAGGCAGACTAGTGAATGGACCAGAAACCTGTTTTCATGATTGACTACTTTAGTGCTCTTTGTCCACTTCTGTTCCTGACTCATTAACCCAGATCCTTCCCTTTCCCCACCTTTGATCCTTCCTCTAAACATCCCACAGGAAGTTTTGCATATTTCCACAATCTCCTTAAATGACACCATAATAAGTTTTGAGCAAAATCTGAATTCTCCTCCCCCACATAAAACACATAAAATTCTGCAACCCTTTGGGCCTTAGCTTGCATGGCATGGCTTTGGAGAGAGAACATGTATAAAGGCTTCCTGGGCTTTTCCTTATTCTTGTACGTGATTCTACCTGGCAAGTGCAGAAGATGATCCTCAGTCATACATCTTGATTTAAGAATAAGAAGGGTAAGAATAAGATTAAAGCTTTGCATAAAACCAAGTTAGATGAAGCATGCAATGAATGACAGTTTCAAGGTGACCTCTAATTTTGAATGCTTGATGTCAACTGTGTGGGCTTGTGTGCTGCAGTACTGAGTAGTCAGAGATGTCCCTGGGTCAAAGAAGCCAGGGTAACTCGGATGCAGAACAGGCTGTTATAAACACAAGTTTATTTGTGTGTGTGTTTATTGTTTTTAGGGGCTGTTGCTAACAAACTAGTCAAATTTCTTATTATCTCTGCATTTGTATTACCTGTGGGTAGTTGTGCCAGTGAAATGAGTGAATTGAATTTAGCTCCAAATTCACCTCACCCATCAGAACGTGACCTGCAGTGTGCCCGGGTAGGCTGACAAATTACACTGTCATATATCTCATTTTCTCAGTGTTTGGGGATTCCTTCAGTAACCCTTCCATAAGTGATACAATAGCCCTAGAAAAGCATGTAGCAAATCAGTTCTGACACACTGAAAATAAACTTAGGCTTAATAAAGACTTTATAGTTCATCCTTGTTTTCAGATTGGGCAGTGGCTTAGGCTTCTTTGGTGCTACAAACTAGCTAAAAAAAAACTACAGCTGGTATAAATTGGGATCCAGAAGTTCTTGTAAATAAAGTGAAATGTTGGATGCAGGGCTGGCAACAGGTGAAGCTGTGTGGATGAGGATGAACATCCTTCCTCTCTCCCCATGAGGTTGGGGCTGCTGGAGCCCACCCTGAGAACACAGCTCCCAGTTCTCACTTCCTGAATTTCCTGTGTGGTCTCTGACAGCCAGAGAACTTCTCAGTGGGGGTACATGGGGCCTTGACAGCAACTCAAATGAACTTATAAATACTGAAAAAAACTATGGACTGCTTTGAATTTATTATTTTCCTGTATTTGAAAAGGGAACTATACCCAAGGGGAATGCATTATTACTGTTATTATTTACAGTTGGTATAATCCCTTTAAGTAGAACTGATGCATGCAGA
Organism: Phylloscopus collybita; assembly: GCA_027886175.1. Taxonomy (NCBI): domain Eukaryota; kingdom Metazoa; phylum Chordata; class Aves; order Passeriformes; family Phylloscopidae; genus Phylloscopus; species Phylloscopus collybita. The sequence continues at coordinate 20,576,042 of JAJNNQ010000002.1, forward strand.
AGAAGATTTCTGTAATGACAGCTCAGCCTCTCTTGGAGTCATCCTTGTCTTGGGTGGGTTATGAGGCTGTTTGACACAGTGAGATGGGTTCCAGCAGGTGTACTCTGGTGCCACTGAGTGTTGCCAGTGAAGAGCCCTATGACTAGACAACATTAGCAATCCTTGCCCACAAAAGCTTTCACTGTGTCAATCTTCAGTGTATGCACTGTAAGTGCATTGACTGCAGGGTCAAAGTAAAACCACATTATGTATCAAAATTGCCCTACAGATAATCTTTCTTTTAGTCATTTAAAGTCAGGAGAACAAATAGATTCCTTTATTAAGAAGCTGAAAAGGAACAAAGAAAAGTTAAAGGACAAATGCCTAATTTGAGGGCATGTGTGGGAAATATTACTGGGAGTTCTTGTTAAGGATTCTGTAAGGTTACATAGGAAAAAAATGAAATGTTTCATAATTAGACTGAAAGTGTCATCATGTTTTTGGTTTTCTGTGAGACATGAAAGGCAAAATCACTTTAAACTTATTTCTGAATAATATAATAGAATATTCTTCCCTTAGGTCAGGGAAACATTATGTGTCTTAGAAGAAGAATCTTCTGACACTCCTGTTGTGTTACAAAGTGCCTACTTTGATAAAGTGGATGAAGAGAGAGCACTTGCCCATTTTATCAGTGCTACCAACAGGTCTTGCTGTTCCTCTGTCAAGACCCTCTTTGTAGTTCTGCTAGAGACCTAACAAAACCTAACTAAAGGGTTACATCTCTATTCAGTAAGGTCATGAGTCAGCTGCAGTCCTGAATGCATATTGGGTGTGCAACAATGTACCGCAACAATTATTCCTCTCTGCAACTCAACAATTTACACTAGACCAGTGAAGGCAGCCCCTGTAGTGGGCCCTGTGATGCAAAAGAAGAAGAGTTGTGTGTAGGAGAGGGCAAAAAAATAGTACAGAATATGCAGATGTGCCAGATGTAAATAATTTTTTTAATTGGGGGGTTTTATGAAAATGAAAGGGGTTTAACCCCTTTAATGAAAGGGGTTTATAACATTCCATTGGTGTTTTTTCCTTTTGTCTGTTTTTTGTTTGTTTGCTTGTTTTTTTTCTCTCTTCCTATTGAAGGAAAGGGAGGGTTTGCAAGAACAACACAGCTGTCTGCCACAAACTAGATGAAGGACTCCCAGTTAAAACCTGACACCTCCTGCAGCTGCCCTGCTCTTATTCCTCCTATTTGCTGAAAATTCCAGCAATGCCTTCAGAAAGATGGCAGGTGTCTCTGTTGTTGATTCCACTGCAAAATCCCCTGACTGAGGAATCTGTATTTTTCCAGTACTGAGAAAAAAAGTTACTCCTCAAAGCCAAGAGAAGGAGAAGTAGATGTGTGCTGGCAAGGGTCCACAATGTACTATTATTCTTGGGATTTTGTACTTTTATATTTTCTTTTTTATATAGCAGTCCTTTTTTTTCTGTCCTATTAACCTTGTCAGAAAAATGGTCTTTACTTGGATTTTCCTGATGCTGAGGGATTCTTATTCAGTTTATTTTTGAAGAGAGTATTATCTCAGTCAGCGCCGTATCAAGTTGACTATTGCTGTACTATTTTTCTTTTGTGTACTTTAAATATATGTTGTAAAAAAGTCCTTTTCTCTGCTAACTTTCTTGGTAGGTGAAATTGTTTCTGCTAGTTGTTTTATATCATATATACCACTAGAGATTACATTTTGAGATCTACCATATTTTATGTAGTAATGATCTGAAAAAGAACTCATTTTCATGGTAGAATTTTAGTTACTCACTTTATAGCCTTATTCTTAGTTTAGGCTCATGCTGATTTATCAAAAGATGCAACTAAAAGGTGGGATGTTACCTTGTTCTTCCTATCAGCTCATCTCTGCTTATGCCTTCCTTTACTGTCTTTACTTCCTTTACTCACTCGCTCTCTTTCTTACAGCTGCAGTTTTTCATTCATGTCTCCAACTCCCGCACTTTCTCCAGTGATCTACTCCTTTCCTTTTGTTTTGATTTTCTCTTTACATTCTCTTCCCTTTATGATTTTTCCTCATTTCAATAGGGTCTCCCAAGCTCACAAATGGGAAAAATAGGAGACAAATACTCCTGATCCTGCCCTGTTTTCTTCAAAATGCTGTTGAAAAGATAATTTACTTTGCATCTTCCTTGTTCTGTGTACCCCTGTTTGTATCTTTCTACATGCTTCTCTCTTCTACAACAAGCACATATTCATTTTTTGTTTTTGCTCCAGGAGCTTTCATAGCAGCCCCTGCTATCTCTCTCCTTAGAGATGCACTTTTCCCCATTCTACTTTGTCAGAAATATTCATCTGCAAAGCTGCTTCATTGTTTTCTTCAGTTTTTCACTGAAAGAATAAAGTTCTTCTTCCCCTCCCGCAATTTGCTAACAGGTGTGTTAGTCATTGTCGCCCTGTTCTTTTCAGCCTTCTGATGTTTGCATTTTTGTAATGGAGTTTCTCACAGATTTTCACATAAACAACCTATTGTTATTGTAACTGTTCTTTAATGTTTACATTCTTCTCATAAGGGGAAGACTGTTGATGGACTGCTAGTTTGACCAGTGTGGTTGGAGAAGTGGCAGCCTTCATCCTCCAATCCCTGGTCATTGTCTAAATTCTATAAATCGAGGTCAGAGAAAATAAATTCTCTCTCTTTTGCCCTGACGACTGACTGTGTGTGTGTTCCTCGTTTCGTGTCCTCTGACGACAAGTCATGTCTTGGTGCTGCCCAGTGCTGATTGACTCCTCATTTCTGGAGCTATTCCAGCAGCTTTTATTCTTTTCCTGTGTCTGGCCTTATGCTGATGGTTTATCTTATGGAATGGTGCAGCAGAAAGATGCCTAAGGAAGGTGTAACTGAGCCACTCAGGGTACCAGAAGAGGAGAGTGCTGCTGATGCAGTGCTTTCCTCACTGCATTTTCCCTCCTGCCAAGCTGACTCCCTCGGGAAGGAGGTCACAAGAGTGCTGCCCTTGGCACGTGTGGCTAGCCCAGTGCTTGGGTAACTCTGGATACACCCGTCAGGGAAAGCATTGCCCTCTGATGTTAGGTCACAGATTTCTGGGGCATGACATTGTATGTTATTATTTACTAATCACAGCATACCAGTAGCCCAGGCATAAAACAAATTTGCATTCATAAAGCAAACAATAATTATAAATGTCTCTCAGGAGGGTAGAATATTTTTAGTTTCTAACGTGAATTTTAAGTATTTGAAATGAAGGCTTAATTATTTTAATTTTCTCAATATACTTTTTTTTCTTTTGTCAAGGGGATTTCTTAAAATCAAACTGAAGGGTCTGAAGACATGTTGTTTGTAATAGTTTGCCACTATTGCTAGAGGTTAAAACTCTGTTGTATATTTAAGGAGGTTAATCACTGTCCTTTTAATAGGAAATCAAGAATAAAATCCTTATAGGAAGACTCTGCCTTAAAGAGCTTATTATTTTTTACACTAATTCCAAGGAACAGCAGCCTGTCAGTTCCTTTCCTGGAGAGGTCTTTGATTAAAGAAAAAAAAACCTCACTCTGTTAGTAGCTGAGAACATGACCAAAGTGAAGTGACTGTTTTGCCTCAGATCTCTTCTAATTCAGTGTAACTAATTTGGGTACTGCCATTGTTATATATTTTTATCTTACCCAAATGAACACCAGTTACATAGCTCTTTTTCCACAGATCAGTGAGGTTTTTGTTCTTTACTTGAAAAGATTTGAAACACCTGTGGCCCAGATTGGACTAAGGGGTTCCACATACTTAATTCCTTGAAAAGTAAGCAAGTATGTGGATCTCAAACAAAGTACTCATAATAGTTTTAAAAATACTTTTTTTACTTTTAAAGAAGATCTTCATGTTAGCAATATGCTTCCCTTATGCTGTCTGCAAAGGCAGAGAAAATAAAGTTATTTTTACATCTCATCACTCAATACAGAATCTTGTAACTGATGAGATTTTTTTTTCTAATACTGGCAGTTTTGAAATATGAAAAAGGCTGTACCAGCATAAGTACCTAAGGTGTTGGAAGTTAATTTGGCTTCTTTCTATGCATCATTCCCAGGCTGATAACTTTTAAGAGAGAAAAAACAGCGACATTGATTTAACAGTATCGCCGAGTGTTTGGGTTGGTAATGGAGGAAGTTTAGAAGAGGTGAGAAGACAGCACTGTCTTCACTTCAAACTGAAAAGCATGTCAGCCTTGAGGCAGATTCCTAACAGTAACCCCACCTTTGTGACTTCTTTGTTGTTTCCTAGGGTTTCTCATTGCTCTCTTGCACCATCATCTCACCTGAACTGTCTGTGAGACACGCACACAATCCCATGTGGCCGTGTTTCCATTCCTCACTGATAACCTGATCCATCTTGCTGATATCTCAGGGCCTCTTCTGGATCCTGCAGCTTCACTTGACTTGTGCAGTGCTGAGACACCCAGGCTGGAGAATCTGATCTCTCCACATCTCTCCTCTCAGATCCAAATTCATCCCCTCTGACATGTAGTGCTGAAGAAGGACTACCCACAGAATTACAGGAAACGTCCAAAATCAAAAATCTATGTCCTAAACCACAGGGTCCTTTCTTCTCTGTCATTTTCCATTACATGTTTCAGAGCCCTATGCATCCATATGCACTCATGTACCTGTACACACACCTTCTCATGGCAAGGTTAAGTGGGAACTGACACAGGGTTAATCCCTCCCCTTATTTGGCCTTTCCAAAATTTGGCCTTTCTCTGCTGGTTTGGAAAAACAGAGCAGGTTAAGAGGCGAGTTAGGATGCAGCTGCTCATAGTGGACAAGGTGATGAGCAAACCTTACTCCTGTTCCTGAGAAGAAAGAGACAGAAGATCAAATTACAGACCTGCTTCAAAAATTCCCCTTGAGTAGTGTGACAGCACCTCTTGGATGGAAGAAAGGAACAGACAAATAACAAATATAGTTTATATTAAGACACACAGAGGGGGAACATTAAGCACATGGTGCATTTTTCCTGAGGTGGACCTTGCACCAACCCTACAGTATGCAATTCAGCTATTATTAGCTTAAATGCACTACTTCAAATGGTACTTAGGAGCAGTTTTGCTAAACACTAATGCAACTTTAAAAGTAATTTATAAAACTTTTTGCATGTGTAATAAAAGATAACTATTTTGAAACTCCTGATTTGTTGCAGTCTGCCAGTCTATTTATACAGAAAAACAAATTACTTCTGCTGCACACTTGACACAGAACTAGGTATAACGTACTCTGCAAATTTTGAAAGTCATCAAGACATCCAGGATTTGAAAGCAGAATGGTAGATCCTCATCTTTTTATAATATGTGATTGATAAAGCACTAACATACAAATTACACATTCAACACACAATAGCCTTTACTAAAAGAAACATAGCCAATCTTTTTCTTAAACTACAGTTCTTTAGTACTGCTTATAATTTCCTGATGGCATTTTCTAGGCAAAGTGGCAAAATCAAGCTAAGGCCATCTGCAGAAATCAAATATGTGAGAACTAATATGTACCACTGTGTTAAACACTTTTATTTTTGTTTTTTTTTAATTCTGCAATGGTTTGATATTTTTTAGATAACACTCCAGATAGCTCTGAAGAATCCTTTTGCAAATCTTTAACAGGCCACCTTTTCACTTTCTGTAATTCTGTGTTTCCAAGAAACCAAAAAGTTAAGTGTTTTGTACTGATTTTTTTTTTTTTTTGTGCTATTGTTGTTTCTGCATCCGCCCATTCACCTGTTGTACAAAGCCTGTTAACACCATAAACAGTTTCTCAGGTACATTACAGTCAGCCAGCTGAGAGTGGATGACTTTTCAGGCACAAGGAGCCATGTACAAGATTGATATGTGAGAATATGTGCCTGCAATGAAAGTGTTTTATGACATGGCCTTGTGGCACTTGTTGCCATCTTCCTTGATCCATGAAAAGTCTCTTCTTCACTTGTCCTGGACAGTGTGAAGATTCCTCTTCCCTGACAGTGTGAAGATTTCTTTTTCCCTGACTGGGCAATAAGGAAAATAATGGAAAGTATAACAGCTACCTCCAGCAGCTGTGGTCTGTGGAGGATATAACTCTACAGACAAAAATACATGTAAACAATATTTGGGTTATGATAATCTTCATTGAACTCTGAGTGAAAGATTTTTATAAAGGTCAGCTAGGAAAACAAGGAAGGAAATATTGATCTGTATTCATGCTATTCTCTTGACCTACAGAGAGCAGGTCAGTTGGATTTGCTGTGTTGCAAAGAGAGAGATCATATTTTTAGTAGGAAACATAACTGCATCCTCTGTGCTGCTCTATCTGTGCTAGAAAAATCCCATGAATAACAGAGGCATGCATGCAAAATTACACAAAGTAACTGATAACACAGCCACAACATGGATCTTCAGCTGGACCAGCTTTTATCATCCTACTTCTGTCCCATTTTTTTCTTTCAGTAAAAGGTTCTTTTTAATCAGACTCTTCATCTCTAGAAGTGGATTATTTTTCTTCTAATTTTTTAACACAAGATTGGGACTGGAAGATCTGATGTCCTTTTCAGAATATCCTGACATCATTTTGAGAAGGTTTTTCTGCGATAGTTTGATGTCAGTTTTACAAAACTTTCTGTCCATAGAAAATAAACAAAGTACACGATTTATTCATGTTTTCTGATTTTTTTTAATGGATACCAGTGTATTTTTTGGTTAAATGGGCAGAAAAAACCCAATCTAATTCTTCCAGTGATTTCTTGAATCTTTCCCATTAAGTCTGACATTTGATGCATATTTCAGTGGATAAATTCTGTTCTCGTATCTCCCCTAATAATTAGACAAATTCCGTATGCGTGGTCCACACAGACACAATGCTCAGGTACTGATGAGCCATGACTGTTACAGAAGAGTAACAAGGAGGAGCCCAAGAAGGAAAAATCTCAATTACACTTTGGGGTGCTAGGGATGAAATACTGCCTGTGTATTGAGAAGTAGTGTGTGCTGTGTCATTTCCAATAAATAAAAACCACATGCAAGGTCCATTTCAACAAACTTAACGTGTAAACAAATAATGGAATAAAGCAAACTTACATTAAACCAGTGGGATTTTTTACTGTTTCTTAAACACATGGATAATATATTAGATGGATATGTATAATAATTTGTTCTAAAACTAAACATGAGAGAAGACTGGATTTGCTTTTGAAAATAATTGTTTCTTAGAGGAACTGCAGCATTAATAGATTTAGTTGAAAATTTAACAGAAACATTCCAGAATATAGATAACTGAAATACCATTAATTTTCCACTAATTGGAAAAACCACTTAGTGATCTCTCTACTTGATATTTATTATAACAAGATTTCTTTGTAGAAATAAGATGAAATATTTCATTGAAGTGCAGCTCTTACTAAGCATCAGTGTGCTTGCAGAAGAATAGAATCATTTGTGGTAGAAGAGATGCCTCTTGGGTCATCTCAGTCCATCAGCCTGAATCATTGGTCGATGGATTTTATTATTCTTAAAATAGATTTGAATGTCTTTTGTGATGGAAATGCTGTGACCTTCACTGGCAGGTTGTTTCATTATGTCACTGTTCCTCTAGTTATAATTTTTCCCTGATGCATTTAATCTAGTTATTAGCATTTATTGATCAGCCTCTTTGAATAATGACAGCAATTGATCCTTATACTCTTTATAATATTCTGTTAAATATTTGTACATTCTTTGTTTCTCTTCAACTTACTTCTCCTTAGTTTCGTGTGACCATTTATTTAAATCTGTCTCACATATCTGATTATCCATCTTTTCTCATATGCACTTGTATACCCTTTTATTCCCTACCTTTTTGGAGGGCTTTTAAAATTAAATTAAAACTGAAGAATTCCAACGGAGTCTGTAATACTATGGAATTAAGTAACACATCACAAATCATTTAGTCTGGATATATATAGGTTATGTTTAATAAAAACAGGTCAGTGCAGATGATTGGAGACCCTGCTGGGAGTCATCAAACAAGGCAATTCTGTAGTTCTGTATGGGACATGTAATTCCATTAATAAATTTATCAAGAACCATCTTAAACCAACATACATTTCTTGTACTTTTTCTTCCTGCTGAAAAGCTGCTTCATCATTTCTGAAACAGAAAAGTTTTTAAAATTTCCTCTCCTAGCTACTTTATATCTTGTTCTTCTGCCACCACTAGCCCATATTTTAAATGTCTTTTTCTTCCTGCTATTCTTCTTCCCACTATTCTCTTCCATCCATCCATCCATCCATCCATCCATCCATCCATCCATCCATCCATCCTTTCCAAATCCCCTCCTGTTTATCTCCCGCATACACATATAGAAAAAAAAAATCCATGCCCTGGTTTTAAATGCCAGCTTTGCTGAGGCCTTTCTAGCTTTTATTGCAAACTGGTCTGCCAATTCACCTGGTCATCAGAACAAAAACCAGAATATTGCAGTATCAGAATATTGCAAGGAATTCAATTTCCCTTGAGTACAGGCAATGAAGGCTGTGTTCCCCATTCCTTTTGAGACTGATCTGGTTCTTGTCCAGTGGCAGTAGTAAGTCTCTCTCCCAGTGAAAAGGCCTCACTTAATGTTTCTTGGGATCACCGTTTTCATTTCATGGCCCCTCTGCAGTGAGGGCTCACTGCAACCCTTACTCTGCCTGGTGTAGGTCTTTCACCTCTTCTGTTATTGCTGTAGAATAAGCTTCTCCTTTATTTCAGAAATTCTTGCTTTTGGGTCACGGTGCATGACTTTCTTCTGTGTGCTGTTGAATTCTACCTCACTCCATGTATTCCACCTCCTCATCCCACATATTCCGGTCCTGAAGATGTGTTCATATTTCAGGAACAAGGTTGTGGATGTGATGGCAGGTGACAGCAGGCTGGTAACTGCTTGCAAAACAGCTGAGTAATTTTGACTTTTCTTGTCTACTTGTGGAAATGTGCTCTATAGCAACAGCTGTGTGGGCGTGGTGGGTTGGCCTTGGCTGGCTGGCAGGTGCCCCCCAAGCTGTTCTCCCTCCTCAGCAAGACAGCAGGGGGAAATATAAGGTGAGAAATCTTGGTGGTTGAGATAAGGATAGGGAGATTGTTCACCAGTAATCATCATGAGCAAAACAGACTCATCTTGGGGAAGATTAGTTTAATTTACTGCCAGTTAAAACAGAGCTAGTGAGAAACAGGAACAAAACTTTTTTTTTTTTATAGAGTCCCACTCTCTTACTTTCCAGGCTCAATTTCACTCTCCTTCCTCCCTGCTGAGCCCTGCAGGAGGATGGGAATGTTCAGTTCGTATCCCATATCTGCCACTCCTTCCTTCTCATCCTCTTCCCCATTCCAGCATGAAGTCCCACCCAAGGTATGTGATCCTTCATGAGCTTTTGCAATGTGGCTCCGTGGAGACTGCAGTTCTTCAAAAGCTGCTCTCCAAGTCCCTCATGGGCTACATGTATTGCCAGAAATACTGATCCCATGTGGGCTCCTCTCCAGAGGTCACAGCTCTGCCAAGGGCCTGCTCCAGGTGTGGGGTCTCCACAGGCTGCAGCTTCCTTCAGGGCACTTCAGTCTGCATCCTGGTGGGCCTCCATGGGCTGTGGGGGATACATCCTGCCTCACCACAGGCTGCAGAAGAATATCTGCTCCAGTTCCTGCAGCACCTTCTCTCCCCACTTTTCTTCAGTGACCTTGGTGTCTGCAGAGATATTTCTCTTCCTTATTTTCTTGTTCCTGTCTCCCACAGATGCTGTGCAGTGTTTTACCCTCTGTTAAGTATGCTATTGACAAGATGCCACCAGTGCCACTGAGGGGCTTTGCTTTGGGCAGCAGTGAGTTTATTTTGGAGACAGCAGGAACTGGCTCTGTTCAATACAGAGGCAGCTTCTGGTGACTTCTCACAAAGGCCACCTCTGAAGCCCTGCTTCAAAAACTTCACCATGTGCACAAAACACAGTAGGGAGTGCTCCATTTTCTCTCAACACATCTGTCAGAGGCTTTGGGTGAAGGTGCCCAAAGCAAACAGCCTTTTCTCCTCCTCCAGTCCCCATGAATTGGGTACAAGCTGGCTCGGCAATTTTAGTCCCAGCCTGATACCTGCAGGCCACAGCAGCTCTGCTTAGCAGCCTGAACACCCTTTGTTGGGCTTTCTGGGCTCTGAGACTTTATTACAATCAAGAACAAGTATCTGTGCAAGGAGAACCAGCGATTCTGCACTGGCTGTGGTTTATGCTCAGAGACAAAGATGTGAAAACTTGTGTGTCACGTAGCCCGTGTTGCTGTCTGGGGGAGAGAGAGTGAGACATAAGTGATTTTAGAGGTACATTTACAATTCTCCTGTCAGCTGATGCACAGGATATTTCCCACACCCTTTTCTGGAATGCTGAGTGCCCCTCCCCTTGTCCTGGTTTTTGTTCTGATCCCAGTATTTGGGGGGGGTGGGGGGTGCTGCTGCCCCTGTGGGAGGGGGCTGTAGACTGCTTTGGGCCTGTTGCAGTTGTTTTCAGATGTCTTCAAAATGGTGAGAAAACCCAGTGCCCACCAAAAGTAAAGGCAGCAGGAAGCCTGTGGCAGCTCTGTGTGTACATGCTTAGGAAAGGGTGTTTGTCACTTGGGCAGGAGACACCTGAGGGCACCTGTGAAGAGGCACAGTAGAAGATGTAAAAGGACACAGGTGAGGGCACATGGGAGAGGGCATAAGAAGGAAATGTGAGAGGAGACACAGGAGGGTACAAAAAACAGGGACAGGTGAGGGGGACTGTGAGGAAACACTTTTGGAGAGACAAAACAGAACAAACAAAAGGAAGGGGACATTGTGGGATCATGGCTGCAGAGCATTCATGGAAGGAGGAGAAGGCTGAGTCTGTGGGAAATCCATACTGGGACAAGGACACCTCTGAGAGTGATCAGTAAGTGACACACACTGGAGCTGGAAGCAGTAACAAGTGAGGAGGAGGAGAGGAAAAGGGTGAGAAACAGGGACAGGTTTAAGAAACTATTATGCACTGACAGGGACCTCCTGTGCTGACCATTGTCCCATCAGTGAGACTGGGAAGGACTGAGATAAGTGTGGTGAAAATAAGACCAGCAGAGACATGGAAAGGGGAGAAGTGGTGTTAGACTGAAGCTAAACCTGTGGAAAGGGAATGAAAGGTGATTAACTTTGTTTTTTGTTTAATTGTCTATGTATTCTGTTGTTGTTTCTCAATGCCTGAATCAATAAGGAAAAAAAATTGCTAATTTACAATAAATGATGCAAAAATCCCTGGATTGAGACTGTTTGCAATAGCACATCAGAGTACCAAGGCTGGCCAAAGGGTGTAATGGGCATTGTGTATCCTGTCAAATAAAAGAGCAGCCCTATTCTGTATTGTCTCTCTGGGACCACCCCCTTGCAGTTTTTCTCCAGTTCAGGAGAACAGGGGGCTCATGAGTATTAGTCTGTAATATAGGAATTACTTTTATGCCTTTGTTATTTAATTTTCCATTTTCACTGATAGTACTGGCTTAGCTTAATTAAATGTTTCTAGAAGCAGCTCTCTGCTGAAAGTGTCTACAGGTAGAAAAACCACATGTGGCTTCTACCATGGCTGTACAAGGCCCTCTGTTGTGTCTCTGGAGGAGAGGAGGGCTTGGGGGTGTCTGACACACCACAAAGAAATAAAGGATACCCTGGAGCAGTGTGCAGCTACAGTGCCACCAACAGTGTTCAGGTAAGTCCAGAGCTCCTTTTGAACACAGAAACATGGTGAGGAGGGTTCCTTCTCCTCCCCAGCTGCACATCAGCTCCCACTGAGGCAGCTGCTCATAGCTCTACTTCTCCAAGTTTGCTTTTCACTGTGTGAGATTTAGCAGAACCAGATGTGACACAGGTCTCTTGTGCTATTCCCTAATTGACAGGAAAGTATTTTGAATGATGAAAGTCTGTTTGAACTTCTGGAAGATCACTGCTCTTTATTTCAGAGTAAAGCCTTCCCAAATAACAGGTGAAATCACACAGAGGTATTCAAAACACTTTTTGGCTCTATTTTTTTTTAATAAAAGACTCACATTAGTAGGGTGAACTACATAAGGTATACTTTACTTACTTGTTAACTTCCCAATAGTTGTTGTATGAGCCATTGTATCAGCAGATAAAACTTAAATAAAATGGCAAGACTTGTCTATTCTTTCCTTTCAAAAGGGAATATCTCAGTGCTCATTCTTCTGTAAAGAAATAACATTCTCCTGTGGCTGGGAGATGATTTGGTGAAGCATCACATTAGCAGAACCATCCTGACCAGCTGTGCTGGGGTTTAACAAAAGGCAACTCATTTACAGAATAGCTGTGCTGCATTTTTGGCACTCAGCACTAGTTTGGAAGGGTCTCTAAAATAATGCACAGGCTGGCCTTTGCCTTCTGCATCATAAAGCTGTAAGGTTTATTTTTTCCCTGTGGTCAAATACCCTGGGGATCAAATGTCCTCCTCTCCCTCTAGATATATCCCTAGAGCACTAAACCCATTACAAGGTGGACAACCAACTGAAAAGCACTAGGATTATTACCAAAAAGTCTCACCACAAAAATATAGTCTCTATTAAAAATACTGGCTTTTACTTTCTTAGAGATGTTCTTGTGTTAATACACTTTGTCAAGTAAAACATCCCAAATGTCATATTTTATATGAGCTCTCTAAATAAATGGAGGAATCAGTTGAAAAATACAGCCATTTTTGAGTTTAATACCGTCTTCTCTTGCTCTGTCATTCCAAGTGTTGCAGCCTTCTTCTGAATACATGAAATCTCAAATAGTTTATGCAACTAGACATGTCACTGGGTCTCAGCCTCACTGCAGCACTCAGCCAGCAGCGCTTCTCCAGAAATTCTCATACAAGTGAGATACCCAAAGTACTCTCTAAGCAATTGAGTTCATGTGAAGTTCACAATTTATGTGTACTGTGGGAAGGGGGATATGATTGTTGGTTTATGTTATTATAAAAAAAATCTGATTTCTTGTAAAGGAAATGTATTTGAGGAATCAGTTTTATTATTACTGAGAAAAACCCTATTCTCATTATCTGCCTGTGGATCATTGTAGAAAAGTAGCCTGGCAAAACTGGCTGAATGAACTTATCCAATTAACCCCAGAATATTTTATTCCTTCGTTGTACTCTGCTATTGCATCTGACAGTTCTGCTGCTCCTCTGATCTAATTAAGAATTTTTTGGCAAGCATCACAGTGTTATAAATTTTGAAAATGTGAACCAAACCTCGCTCACAGCACTTACTTCAAATGAAGAGGAGACCTGAACTTTCATTTACTTCTTGAACTGACAGATGAGTTTGCATGTGAAATGTTGACTTCTGTTTAGCTTGTATATAAATATATACTTATTTATGTATTTATAAACGCACATATAGATACATATTTTTGTGTTTATATACACACATTGCATTACATGTTCATATTATAAATGCCTGTTTCTTCCTCAGAGTTTCTTTTCTCTGTTTTTATTAATGAAGATAACACTTTATGATGTGAATAAAGACAACTGGCTTATTTGGCTTTCAAATTCAATGTCAGAACATGACATTTCAGTCTTCCACTTGGCAAACTAGAGGTTTGTGACTGGGCTGTGTGAAGCTAACCAATGTTTCTGGGTCAGAGGACATCAGACTAGAGAATTGTAGCATTCATGCCTTCTCTGAGAAAATCAGGTAGAAAGGAAAGTTTTAACCAGTTCTGGGTTGCTTTTCTACTCTTACATGGTGTTTTTAAGTTCAGTGGCATAAGAGATCTAGAGGTTTTCTCATGGTAGATGTGAGATTCTAATCTCCTCTATGCTTTCTAAAAAGAAATCTTAAATCTACATGTTAGATTGTGCCCCAAATGTTGGCAGTTCCTCTGGCTGCTCCTTCTACAGCCCCATTCCCCACTTGACTCCTATAGCTTGTTTATCAAGAGTAAAAAGAGTGAAGTATTGCTGAAAATGCCTTTTCAGGTGAGGTAGACCCCTGCTCACCCCCAGGTGCAGACCCCATGCTGGCTCCAGGCTTCTGGCAGATGAAGCTCAGGAGTGCAGGTCCAACCGTGGTGTGTCTCTCCTGGTGCCTCTTGTCCCCATGTAATGCCCCCACCTGCTGGAGCCCACCCTGGGACTGCAGTGCTCAGATGGCACTGGGCAGATGAGCCCTAGAAGCCCCTGGTCTCACTTGTCTGACAGCTCTATGGGGACTTTGAGCTGGTGAGCCAGAAGCACCTGCACAGCTGTGATAGAGATATATAGCCAGGTCTTTACCATGCTCACTGGCCCCAGCTGCTGCTGGAGACTGGCTGGCACCCAGCAGGACTTTGATGACTGGCTTGGCATTGGCAGAAAACCAGGCTCCTTATCCTCCTTTAATCCTGAAATTCATTTGAGGCAGAAAACATTTTTATGTGATACAGCACCAACACATTGTTAAGGTTTATCAAACACTAATGTGATTCTCCTGTTACTATTTAACTGTCACTGTGTTCTAGAAATATATTAATAAGGCGCTCAGTGAAGCTCTTTGTGATGTCTATTGTGCAATAATGAGTTAGAATATGTTTGGGTTACCTCTCCTCTGGTTTTTGCTAATTGGAGCTGCTCTACTTTCATGTCTGGCTGTACAAATCAATGGCTATAAAAGATTTAACTACAGGTTACAGCTATGTGAAAAACATCCCCTCTGTTGTTTTCCTGGATCCCGGTCCAGGAAAGCACAGAAGAAAGCCTATGCTAAGGTAGCACAGAAGAAAGCCTTTTTGGCTTTCTGGTCTGCTGTGTGATGCTTAGGGAAGTATTTAGCAGCTGAGATGTGGAGTTGGGCAGTCCCTAATATTATTCCAGAGCCTCTGCAAGTTGTTTTACAGCCATCTTTCAGTAAGTGAAAGCCTTTGATCTCTGTAGCAAGTACATTTAATAAGCTACAACTTCTCCGTGGAAATACATCCATTATTTTGACACAAAGAGTAGACTTCCTCAAGAACTCAGTGTGTGTTTCAGTGGAAAACATGCATTTGTCAATCTCTCTAGAGCAATAAAGAATCTGATGTGGAGTCACATCTACTGCCACAAAAGAAGAGGATAATATTTTTGTTGAGAAGTGGCACAGAGAACTGTTACTGATGGTTTTAATGAGAATAGATTGTGTTAATGTAGGGTAATGTACAGTAATTTTTTGTGTTAGCAGTATGGAGAAGACCCTCCATGCATTTTCCATGACACCAGCTTCTAATTAGCAGTGGCCTCAGAGAAAGCTCCAGAAGTTCATCACCAAGAAAAATAAACACTGTTAATCAACATATTCAAAAGCATTTAGCATTGCTTTAACACTAGTCTGTTATGACATACTGTCAATGGCAAAAGTTAAAAGAATACAATTATATGCTATTTTTGTGAAATATATTATTTTCAAACAAGAAATAGAGATGACTTCAAGCACCTCTGCTCAAGCTGAGTTCTCACACATATATTCTTTTAGAAGACTATTCCTTTTCAAAAATAATCAATCATAAGGAGCCATCTGCTTTTTAATAACTGTATTTTCTTAAATGTCTTCAATTATCTGTATTCTGAACAAGAAAATCAAATTAATTTTTGGACTGAGATATTCACATTTTTGATATAAAAAGTACACCTCACTTTTAGTGCTGTAATCAATATTTGAAGTGCTCCATCTGAGTACTTAGAAAGACACTTATTTTTATATCTATGAAAAGATAGTCAGATATTAAATTTGAAGTGAAAAACTGGAGAACAGACAGATTAGGTTATGGCAACCTTTTCTCCATCTGTTTTCATCCAAATTTTGCTAGACCTACAAGTGAACTTCCCTGCATTTTATAAATAGTTGCTGTCTTAAAAACTGCTGATTCTCTGCTGTGAAACATTCAGTTACGGTTAGAAGGAAAAGTTACACTTTAACCTTACAATATGATTGTTTAAAGTGGGGAGGAGGAGGTTTCCTCTGCGTTTTGCAGCAGCACTTTCATTACACATGCAAAAGCCAAGGGTCAATTAGCAGAATTCATTAAAATTTCCTGGTTTGCACAGAGCAAGCCTGAGCTCAAGAGCAATGATATGGTTAAGGTAGTGTCTTTGTTCTCCTTATCAGTCAGGAGAATTTTCAGTGTCAGACAGAAAATCTGTGCATTGGTGAAAAGTAAAATACAGCACAGAGACTGTGTGGGAGGAATGGCCAACTCACCAGAAGTTGTGCTTCTATCCAGAGGGACCTCTACAAGCAAGGTTCTGCACCTGGGGAGGAAAAAAAGCCCAGGCAACAACGTGTCCTAGGGGCCACAAAGCTGGAAAGCAAGTTGGTATGAAAGCACCAGGAGGGCTTGGTGGAAACCAAATTGAGGCCAAGGCAGCAATGTGCCCCTGCAGCAGAAGGTGAGTGGTGTCCCAGGCTGCATTAGGCAAAGCACTGACAGCAGGTCAAGGGAGCTGATCATCCCTTTTTCCACTCAGCACTGGTGAGGCCACACCTGTTGTGTCCAGCTCTGGGCTCAGCACAAGAGAGACATGGGCATACAGGAAGGAGTCCAACAAAGTGACAAAGAAATGAAGAGATTGGAGCATCTCTCCCATGAGAAAAGGCGGAGATCTGGAACTGTTTAGCCTGGAAAAGGCTCAGGAAAACACCTGAAGGGAGAAAAAGGATGGAGAGAGGCTCTTTTCAGTTTCCAGTGCCAGGACCAGAGACACAAGCAGGAACACAGAAGTGCTCCCCCTGAACATCAGGAAACACTTCACTGTGGGCTGACTGAGCAGTGGCACAGGTTTCCCAAGGAGGTTGTGCACTCTCCAGCCTTGGAGATATTCAAGAGCCATCTGGATACAGTCCTGGGCAAATGGCTCTAAGTGGCCCAGCTTGAGCTGAGGGAATTGGACCAGGTGATGCCCAGAGGTCCCTTCCAAGTTCAATCACTGTGATTTTTATGGAGATGATGGTGAAGGGTTTCACAGAAGGCATACACTGGGCCCAAGAAGTTGGGAAGTGGCTGTGGAAAACCTCCTCAGTTGTCCTACACAGATTGCAGTTAGTCCCAGCACTCAGGGCAGGCTGACCAAGCAGGGTATTTCAAAGCTGCTGTGTCACAGCTGGGGACCTACACCCCAAACATGTAAGAGATATTATAATGAAGAGAACAAGCCACTCCTTTTTACTTGTCTAAACTATCATACCTGCCCAGTGCTCCTGCAAGCATGAGGCCTACTCCTGCATCACATACACAGGAAAGATTTATCTTTATTAAACACTTCTACAGAGTGCACTGCCTTTGAGTTAGACATCAAGGCTCCTCCTGTAATCAACAAACGGATAAACACCCAAAAAAGCCCTTGATCTGTCCTCAGATTGTTGTTTTGAGCAGGTGGGATATATTTGGGTCTCTGGTAGGGACTACTGTATTGGACATTTAAGGAAAACAAACTAGATTGTACTCTCCAAGTCTCCAGCCAGCAATGCCTGTCCCTTACTTCCCAAGTGGGTGAGTACAGCTGTATCTTTGACAGCCTTAAATTACCTTCCACTGATTAGTTTTGGGTCAGTACAACTTAACATTTTAAGACACATGCTTAGACTGTCTTTTCCAGATATGTCACTGTGTTTTTAAACTTTCATTCCAAACAGAACCCTTCATCACGGAGCAAAACATTTATAACTGGATAAATACACAAACTGTTCAGTTTAAAGCTGTGTAAATCATATTGGCTTCAGTTAGGTTTATTCCATCTGCTTTTATCATCTGTTGTTACACTAATTTATAATTTGCCCATAGTATTAAAATGTCAGTGAATCAAAAAAAACCCCACATCTATGGGCCTCTAGTAGCTAATGACATTACATTCAGAAAGTAAACCAAGTCATATAATTAATTGTAGTTCATCACCATAGATTCTTGTAATTGTGTAATTAATGCATATTTGCATAATCACATAATGAAATCTCTATGATTCATGCTTTATGGTAATCTGGATGCACAAATTTCTATCTCAGAATTGAAACCAGTTGAAAAGCTGTTGTTGTAGTTTCTTTTTTCTTGTTGAAGAAATATGAAGATCCAGTTAATGATCTGGTCTGGTCTCAGACCTTTTCTGTGACTTATCCACAGAAATAGCTTTCCATGCACACTAGTTACATATCAAGAAATTGCCAAGGATAAAAAAAATGATCACATGGATGAATATGTTATATAAATTAGGAAAACCTATAATGTTTCAGGGTTTCCCAGTTTTTATTAACCAGCTTATCTGTTTTCAGCTTTTCCCAATAATTAAAGAGAGGATTCTTGTAGATCAAGTTTATGGGAAGAAATGAATCTACAGACTTCTGTCCTTGCTAAAAATGATTTTTCATTAACTTACTGAGGCATTTTATTGAATTTAACATTCAATCCACTGTGCTTAATTACATCTCCTTCCAGATAAGATGAACTAATCTGGGTAGTTGGGTGGTATTCAAATAAATGTAACCACTTTATTCTATTTTTTCCCTCACATAGTCTTTGTCAGGATTCAACCTGAAAAAATGTATTTTTAAAGCAGTGTTTAGAAGATGCAAAACATGCTCAGTTTTCAGACACATTTTACACAGCCATAAGCATTAGTATTTATAAATAAACCAAGTAAAATATAATAAATAAGTAGAATAAGAGCCAGAAGTTGTTTAAATCGCTATCATGATCTCTATTCCTCAACAATGTAGGCCAAGAAAGATTTATGGAGACCCATGTGGTGACTGTGAAAGACAAGCATTGCAGTCAGAAGCAAAAATTACATTACCTCCACAAATGTACAAAGGTTGACAATATGTATTAATGACAAATCTCTTCTAAACTGCAATGGAATGTAAACAACATCTGAGCTGGACCGGGATGTTAACACCTGCCTCTGTGCTTGGCTCCACTGTCCGTGTGCTTTGGAGGGAGATTTATTACAGCAGCCAGGAACTACACAGGTTGTCCCTGTTACCTTGTGGCTTTGAACATCAATTTTGTTGTCAACCACTCTACTTCTGAAGGTCTTCTGAGTTTTGTTTCAAACACTGTTTAGAGTTTTTTATTTCTTTGCACTCAGAGGTTTCATTTTTGACCTGATACATGATCCAGGCCGGTTGTATTTATAACCCTTGTTTGCTGAAACAATGGCATAAAAGCAGAGGACAGGAGTTTTTGAGAGGGGTTGCAGATTCCCAGTGTGACAGCAATGAGGTGTCCCTGTCCTTAGCTGTGCATAGCACCAGAAGGAACCAAACCACATGAACTTCAAAAGCTGAAAAGGTGATTTGAATGATTTAAATTCCAAATCAAGGTATTAAAACTCTTTTGCTCATTCAAGGTCTTAAAACATTTTTGCTCAATGCATATTCTGATTTTCTTCACCAAGGGCATTAACCAAATAAAATTCACAACAATTTTACCAATTTCCTTGAGTATAGCTAATATAATAAAGGATAATTAAAATAACTGCAAAATTTGATTTTCCCAAATCTCCCATACACTACTCAATTATTGCTTACATCTTATTTCAGTCTTGCAGGCTACTGCAGTCAGATTGTCTTCTGTTTACTTTTTCACTCCATCTCACACTCTGTCATTTATGTAACATTTCAGAGGCAAATCATAAAAAGTATTTCTGCTCTTTAAGGTCCTGAAAAGAGTCCTCTTAGAATCAGTGGAGTGCTACCAGCTGACATGAAGAGTAGATGGTATGGATCCTAATTTTGGTCAAAGGAAAACCTTAATTATGGGGTTAGGCAAAAATTCTAATTTTAACCCACTTTAATTTTCTACTAAATTGATACACTACATTCTTAAACATGTTACTTTGGGGAATTTTTTTTTTTTTGTCTGTTTCACCTCCAGGCTGTTACTTCCCAGCAAAATAAAAAAGCAACAGACATCAAATCCCTCAGTGAAGTGTCAGGTGACTGAACCACTGAAGATTCTGGGGACTTAACAGACAAATCTGTTGGGACCTGTACTGTACTCACAGCCTAGCAGACCCATTTTTCTTTGTCACCTTTTGTATAAGCTACCACACCCACATTTATTTAACCCTGACACAATCACAGTTGGAAGCCCATTTTACACATGGAGAAATTAGTCAAGCAAAAACTCAGCTAAAACTCAAAATGCCTCAGGTTAAGTAAGATGGGTACAACTCTGATTTTTGTACAGCAGCCAGCCCTCTTCTCAGGGTACTGTGCATTTCTCAAATTTCTGCTCCTTCAGTTCCATTTCTCATAATATCTTTTGACTAAGGCAAAGCAATACAGATTCCCTAGCTAATATTAATATCTAGCATTTCTCATCTGTAGATGTGAAGGCAACTTATAAAGTAGATAAGTATCATCCTCCTTTAATCTGTGATAAATCTGGGGGCAGTCAGCATCATGAGCTCTTAAAGAAATTAAGCTGCCTGTGGGAGAGAAGTAGATCATATTATAGATTAACAACAGGTTAACAGGTAAGAAACAAAGAGAAAGAATGAATGTTTGGGCTTCACAATAGAGGAAGGCCATAGATCACTGGGATCTTTGCAGTGTCTGTTAGAGTATACGGAAATGGAAAAGGATGGAGAAAAAAAGGAGACTAATGGTGATGTGAGATTATTCAGGGTAATAAAAATGAAAGCTGATTGCAAAGAGCTGTGGGAAAATGTCATGGTACTAAGCAGGCAATAGGATGACAGATTACATTCCATATAATAAATATGAAATAATGCACAAGGGGAAAAACAGTCCAAGACAAAGGATCCTAAACTACTTATTTTCATACAGGAAAGAGAACTTATGGTTATAATAATTGGTATTTTCAAACATCAGTACAATTCTCGATAGTGGATAAAAAACCCTACTGTGTATTGTAGCAATTACTGGGAAAAAATAGAAAACAAAGCAGAAAAGAATTCTCAAGCCATTAATCCACATTGTGAATGTATCTTGAAATGTGGTCTAGAACTGGTCATCTTCACCTCAAGCAGGACTTAGTGGTAATACAAAAAATTCGGAGAGGAGAAAGAAGGTCAAAGGTTTGGAACTTTTTTTTTTTGAGCAATGAAACTAATCAGGTAGCTGTGATGGGAATCCACAACAATACAGACTACAAGGGTAAGTGAAGAAGGAGCAGCTGTAGCAGCTGTCCATTGTTTCTTGTTAGCTGAAAAAAAATGTCAGAATCAAATGAAATTGAGAGATGGTACGCTCAAAATAATCATCAGGAGGCATTTTTTTTCAACTGTTGCTGTTTAAACTGTGTATCCTCCTGCCCTGAGCTGTAGTAACACAGAGTGGACTTGACAAATGTATGGAAGAAGCTTCCTTCAGCAGCTATTAAGAAACAAGAAAGTACATCTGATATAGAAGCCCCCCTACAGGTCACTGGAACCTGAGAGCACTTGTGCTCCTGCAATGCCAGTCCCTCCAGGCCACTGTCACAGACAGGAGAGATGGACCCTTAGTCTCTTCCACTGAGCTCTCCTTCCTTGAGCTTCCCAGGAGGGCAGTGGTTTAGACCAAAAAAGCAAAAGCTTCTCTTTGTAATTCAGAACTGGCCATACAAACCTTTGCAGTGCCTCTTGCAGCCAGGAGGGAGATACACTGCTCCTGAAGACACTGATATTTATCCCAGCTGCCAGGGTCTGCCAAGGGTGGCTTGTACACTGAGCTGTCTCATGAACTTTAATTTTGTGAAAACCAACATAATATAATATAATACAACATAACACAAGACAATAGATAGGTTTTTTTTTACTTTGTATTTAATGCTATCTATTATAGGTGTTATATTTTATATATATTATTCTGCTGGGTCAAAGAACAGAAAGGCTTATGGGTAAGAAGTTAACCAAATTTCCAAAGACAAAAAGTTAAGACTGGTTATATAGTCCCAGAAGTTTGTCCCTATAAGACCCTCCCCCACAACACCACAAAACCCAACAAAACATAATAGGAAAACCTCCCCTACAAACTCATAACCAATGACCAAAAGTAATTTTAGACCTTGTGATGCATTCCTTTTTTGAGTTGTTCTGTGACATTGGCAAAAGAACAGCTGTAATGAATTCCCTTGCTCTCTCCTCTGACATGATGGCTTATCCTTCTCTGTTTTCTGAAACTAAAACTCCTCAAACTTTACATTTTGTAATTATTTTATTTCCTAAGTGTTTACCTTTGATAATGCTGTGTTTTCTTACAGTCCTTCATCACTCATGGCTAGAGTAGCTTACAAGTTCATTTATTCTTTTGTTCTTTGGAGTTGGATTTCTTTCTCTAGCCCCTATGTTTAAGTAAACAAAACCTCTTCTGTTGGACTGTAGAAGTGATGAGGTACAAATCTTAATTTGTGTTTCAGACATTCAGGGTTGCTCAGCACCAGCACATGACAGCATCTTCTGGGGTGTTGTAAGAGGGTAAACAAGAAAAAATCACCATATGGACAATTTACCAAACAAGAGCTGATAGCTGGACATTAGTTCTTCAAGAACTACATGTAAAATCTAATAATACAACTGATGGGGCTAGCAGTCCCTCTTCTACCTCTACATTTAATTGATTTTAATAATTTTAACCATTCTTACAGAAAGAAATGTAAAAATTATGAAAGGCATAGAAAATTAAGTGAGATAACTTAGTTGTGTCAGAGACAGGGGCTTTTAATTCTCTTGTCTTCTGGTATCGCATTAGTGTCTCATTCTGAATGAAGCTTGAATCTTACTCTCAATTTTCCCCCTGTAATGGTAGGTATCCAATCAGCCTGGTTGTAGCTTGAGCTGTCTGTGTCCACAAAAAGATGCAATGATGATAAAGTATCTGGTTTGTAGAAAATTTTGAATACTTCACTATCCAAATGACCTAAATTTCAAAATTCTTATGGGGTCAAGTGTCCTCAGCAATAAACGGTACCTAGAAAGTATTCAGCCACAATGAAGGAAGGGATATTGAAATTTTGTCTGTGAAAATACAACATATTCCATATTTGTCTTTAGGGGAATCTGTTTTCCCTCTTCTATGTCTCAACCCCTTTAGGGTTTTTTGGGCCCTTTCACATTTACTGCAAGCATTGTAGTGGCAGCTTCTTTCAGTTGTTCCCACATGCAAGCCGCCAATATCAAGTTCAAAGACTGTTCTTACATTGGTTTGGGGTTTTTTTTGGTATATTCAAGGCCCTCATAATCTCTACATCTCTGTTTTTACCAGTCTATCTCTTAGAACATCTTCCAGAAATGTCTCGCTCTAGTAAGTAGTTTAGTGTCTTACACTAGAGGAAATGCTGTGCAAAAATGATTTTTCAGGATTTGCTCCTTCAGCTGTAAAGTTTGTAATACAGTAAGTGTGTCTAGCTGGTTTAGAAAGCAGCAGATGCATTCCTGATGCAATATACTACAGTCATTGTTAAAACCAAAAATTATAACAAATTGAAAACATATGAAAACACTAGAATTTCCTCTACCACACAGAAATTTTATTTACTCTTTGGATTGCACTGTGCTGCAAGGATACACATTCCTTTTGCTGATAGATAAAAGACCTTTATATTTTCCTCATATGTATTGCAGACAGCACATCAGATAAGTGAGATAGGAGAGAACCATTAATTACTGTAAAAAAAAGAGATTTATGAAGTGATTTTTAATAAAGTGTCAGACTATTTGCAATTAAAAGGACCAATCGCCTAAGTGCTGCCTGCTAATGTTTGTCAACTTTACATGTTACAGCAACAACACTTAAAATGTTTCAGAGTTAATTTGTTGTATAATCTCCTTATATGCAATCTACCACAGCCTTTTTTATCATCTTCTTTCCCTCCTTAGTTAGAACCCTGTGGTCTAAGCTTCAGAGTAGAATCACTGGAGTTAAACAAGTGTCAGAAAAGAGGGCAAATAAGATTTGTGGAATTAGACTTTAGACACAGTCATGATCAAACAGGGAGATGAAGGCAAAATTCAAACTGAGCTTTCAAACTGCAGGCGGGACTTTAGCCAAACAACAGCCGTTAAAGCTGACACAAATCACAGAACTCAAATAATGCAATGGTCTCTGAGGGTCAGATTCAAGCTTGTGCTGAAGTCCACCCACCTGAGGAACATAAAGGGACCTTGAAGTAGCCTTTAATGTGCAGCAGAGGATTGACCTAGGATGGAGAAATCTGCAGCTGGCATAAAACTGATGTTGCTATCTCTTCATCAGTCCCTCTGGCCCACAACATATAACAGGCATGTCAAGGACAAAAAGGAGAGCAGCCAGAATATATTGTGCACTGCCAGTCTAATGGGAATTTTTGATACCAGGCACTAAAGAGGCACAGATGGGTGTTATGATGGAAGTTCTCTCCTTGCCTATATTTCTCCCCTTTAAGAAATACCTCTACTTCCAAAATGGTCCCTGCAGCTTGCTGGGGAGAACTAGTTTAAGGGTTTGCTGCAGGAGGAGAAGCATTACCAGAAACCTTAAAGATTAAATAATAGAAGTTTATAGCTGTTTAAAAACAACAACTTGTAACCTCACAGAGATTTTTCACTGTATAGAAGTCAGGCTCATTTTTGTTTCTGCTATGACTGTTATCCAGCTGATCATTCAGAAAATTTAATGAGTCTACTGCTAGCCAATACAGAGGTTTCTAGCAAAATGAGTTTGGCTGCAGCTGGCCTGGTGGAGGGGGTCAGGGACAGGCTGGATAATTTTTCTCTGTGTAGAGTCTATTGGGAGTTCATTTTTCATTCCTCTGAAAGCACTCTTAGGTCAAACAACAGTTCTGAAGTCCTGTGTTTATTTGTGCTCTCAGGTCTTCTGGCAAGACAGACTGGATTCAGATTAAGTGAGAGCCTCTGATTGTATTTCTTTCAGGCTGACCATCAGACACTGTGGTGTTTATGTCAGCTGGTTGCATGAGGATGGATGATATCTGATATGGCATGGAATGAGATATATTTGGATATAATAAACTTACCCACCACAAATCTCTATGTTAAAGCTATTTTTTAAAAAAATTAACTCATTTTTAGTGGGAGAAGTTGACTTCATCACTTTCACTAAGGTGACTGTGTGTACTCTGTGTCTCTAGGCACCCTACAACTAGACATATCATCTCTAGGAATCTTAAATAAAAGATCCCTTCCCACTTAAAAAGATCTACTGTGCAGGGTAACAGGTCATAAGTGTTGTAAGTAGATCTGATAACCTTAGTCTTTCACCAGCAGCAAAGCCAATGGAAACATCTCCTTCTTTAGTTCCCTGATTTCTGAACACTTCTCCCAAGCCACTCTATTATTCCAGTGCCACCACCTGAGCGTTGGACTGTATCCATTTTCATTGAAATATAGAAAAAACTCATTTCTCTTTGATGCAGCGGAATCAACATCATCATCATCTAAACGAGGCAGAAGAATCTGCACAAGGATAGGAATTGTTAGCCAGACTAGGTGAAAGTTAATATGCCTTAGACTGCTTTTGCCACTAAACAAAACTAAATTTGAGCTATTCCCTGAGGCAATCAAGTGCATGGAAGCTTACTTTGTCTCAGAAAGTAATCAGAAAAAAAAATTGTCATGATGTTTTCAAGACTTTGGAAAAAATAGATGGGTCAGTAGCCAGAATCAGAGATTTTGATGACCCAATTACATTTCTTTAGTGTGCAAAGAGATTGAGGTAGGTGGAGGTAGCACACTCAGACATTGCTGCTTGAGGGCTTTTTGGTTATACAGAAGAGAGAACATAGACAAATTCACAGTTCTGTAAGTAAACAATAAGCCTGGGAAAAAAGCTTGGTATGAGACTTCTACTGTGTTTTCCTTAGGGAGCTAGCCATGGTTCTGCAGCATACCTTCATGCAGTACACATCCACGTGAATCATCCACCTTGAGTCACTTGAGAGGAAGAGAGAGAGGATGAATAAATACCCTGTGGAGATGTCTCCATCTCTTCATTTACTGCAGAAGGAGCCTAAATAAATAGCTTAGACTAAGATGTAAATATTGCACAAACAGCTTAGACTAATTTATAAATCATGAAAGTTAGGAAAGATTATCCCTGCTCTTAACACTTTCCCTTTGTCTCCTTTTTGTCATATGGTAAATTCATTGTGTCCCTTTTCAGCACAAATTCTTTAAATCAGAGCACTGGAACTCACTACTGATGGATGCCTGTGTTTACAGCTATATGTGCACTGCACAAATATACATGCAGAATGTGCAGCTCCTCAGAGCTTTTCCAGACCAGTTGTCCTGGGAGGATGAGTCCTGAAAGCTTCTGTGAGCAGGGAAGAGACCTTGGGGGAGGGAACAGGCCATAGTGAGTATTTGTAATTTGTACTTTGATTCAAATGGTTTGCTGTTGTCTAAAATGAAAGTTCTGCCAGTTTTCTTGAGAAGCTGAAACCAACGCGTACTGTGTCTGCCTGCTCAGTGTGCAGGTCCTTTGTGTGTATAATTCTTCTTTCTATGCACAGTCCCAGGTCTGCAGCTCCCTCACTGACACTGTACTGACCAGTGATAATCCATTGCTGCCATTGAAATAATTTTCACTGAAAAAAGCCTCATTAGACCGGTTAGTTCCTCATAAAATTATTTTCTGGTGGATATTTGAGTGGTGGTTCTCAATTTATTGCTTTTTAGAAGATTCTTTAAAGTGTGGAAGATAAAAAAATAATTTGATTTTAAAATTATCTTTATTTGGCAGATAAGTTCTTGTATTTCTTTTTTTCTTTTTATTTTTAATGAAAATGGTTTTGTAGATGTGATATTTTTGAATTCAGATTTTTTTTCCAGGAAAGAGAAACAGAAAGAATAATGAAACTTCCTGTTTTGTGAATTGCTATGAAAAATGAGGGAAAATTTCTTTCAAGCCAGTTTTAATACCTACAATTAATTAAAAGAATAGAAGACTTAATTGTAAGAGGATATTTTTACAATATGCCCTCTTTCCATGACACCTTTCTAGTGATGTACAAATATTTGTAAATTTTACTTATTATGGTCATTGTCTCATAAAGTAACTTATATATTGTCTAAAAAACGTAAACACTTACATTTCCAGCTAAGAAAATGTAAGGAAAATCATTCTGCAGAGCACCTTCTAAACAACTGGAGCTCTGCTGCCTCTTCAAGATAAATAGCACCAAGTAAGGAAGAATGATCCATAAAGTTAAAAAAAAAAAAAAAAAAAAAAAGTATGGCAATTTCCTCAGAAATATGAATATACCCCAGCAGAGCTCTTACCTCTGCTGCAATATACCTCTTTCAGAATAAGGTTACAATTTTCTTCGCTTCCTTCTTCAGCGCTGTGACAACTTTTGTTCCCCCTTGATGTCAATCAACAGGCTCACTTCAGATTCCATTAGAAAATCAATACTGTTAGTGAATTGAATCAAAAGAGGTCATAATTCCAGTATTTTTCCTCTTCAGTGAAGATATAAATGAAAAATTCTTTCTGTCCATCACACGTTGGAGATAAAAATTAAACAGCAGGGCTGCAGGCTGCTACATCTGTAGACTGAATGCATGTGTTGAGTATGCTGCTACTACAAGCTTTGTGCTATTCCACTGCTACCAACTTTCATTCTGTGCAAATGAGGTGCAGGGCCAGGTTCAACGTGTTACACAAGTGCAGATGTGGAGTTACTCCAAACCTGTGGTTTTCTATCACAATTTATGTAGTCCCCATTACAGCAATAGTGGAACACTCACTGACTGTAGAATTTTAATGCATTTAATGAAACATGGAAATCAATAACAAGAACTTCAGTGAGAATATTTTTCTGCCAATAGATTTCTTACAGATTCCTGGGGCATGTAATATACCTCACACTTCTAATCGCTTTTTTGGTTGATGGTTACAGAGCACATTAAGTTCCCAGTCTTATCTCCATGCATTGAAATAATTTCCAAGATGTCATTGATTCTCATCTGTTATGCTATATTGAAATCTCTGAAGTAATTTTCTCCCTCTCTCCCCTAGAACACATTAAGAAAACACAGTTACTTTCATGATAAAGTACAACATGCAATTAAATGTGACTAGTTTAAAGAATTAGTGTGGTTTTAATGTCAATTCAAAGAGCTCTTGCTATATTTTCTATAATGGTAGCAGCCCAGCAAATTTATTTACTAAGGCTTTTGATTAATTCTGGTTTTGGAGGCTAATTCTGCTCTCAGCACAATCTTGTCACGATTTCCCATCTAGCAAGGTTTTTGGACAAAGGCATATACTTTGTAATTTGCACAAATGCGATCCTTTCCTAGGTTGGAAATTGACTCATTTCACAGTAACCTGGTGCAACCTAGAGAACAAACTGCACAGAACACTGTTTGCACAGGAGAATTTATATTGGTTATGAGCTACAGCAGTGGCCATACTCCTTCCTAGACAAGACCTTAGTAGACCATCTGCTGCTGTGCATGCCTAAAATTTCCTTGTTGTGATTTAACCCCAGCTTCCCTCCAGGGCCTCTTGCCCCTCTATATCATGTTCATTGTCATGTAATCTTTGAAATCTCCCTCACTATTTAAAATCTCCCACATTTCAGCATGAATTAGGATGTTGTGATCCAAAATCAATCGCTACAGAGGTTTTGCTAGTGCTGTTTCCATCTGCCTTAGCTATTTTCCCTTATTTATACATAGACTTCAGCTCCTTTTCCCTCCCTCAGTGTGCTATCAACTGGATTCCCTAGTCCAAGCAAGAAAAATATTCTCTTTTCATTTTCTCCTTTCTCCATTGCCAGTAAAAGTAAAGTATAAAAGCTGCAACCCCAAGCACAGAGCAGAAGAACTCAATGCCTTAGGAAAAGGAAAGACTGCAGGGGAAGCTTGGTCCGTGCCAGGCTGAGAGCGAAGGGGTACTTCTGTATGAAAAGAATTCTGCTTGATTGTCCTTCATAGGAAGAAATAAAAGACAGGCAGACAAGACAGATTGGAGCATTTTTCTTGTGGAGAGATCTGAAAGCCTCCAGCCAAAGTGAGAGCCCCACAGTGCTGGCAGCCCTGAACCTCCCACTGATCTCAGTGAAGTACACTCATGAAACTGAGGGGAGAACCAACTTCCTTTGAAAGACATAGGTGTCTCAGGGAAGCATATAAATCCAAATTCTAAATCTGTA
Organism: Phylloscopus collybita; assembly: GCA_027886175.1. Taxonomy (NCBI): domain Eukaryota; kingdom Metazoa; phylum Chordata; class Aves; order Passeriformes; family Phylloscopidae; genus Phylloscopus; species Phylloscopus collybita. Next base: position 20,605,164 of record JAJNNQ010000002.1, read on the forward strand.
TCCATAAAACATATCCAGACAAAAGCACCAGTCTTGCCAACATGAACTTTGAATGAGTAAAACTGCTATTATTTGGACTACTACAGCCAGTCATGCAAAGAGCACAGCAAAGCTTTCACTCTTCTAGTACCTCTAGGATTTGTAAGGCAAATCATGAACTTTTACTGGAAGAAACTCATTTGAGTTTCATGAATTTCCTGCCCTCAAAATCCAATTTCTGTACTTTCTTACATGTTAAGAATAGTCATTTCTGTCTCTGCTAGTACTTTGGGCTTGATTACCCTGGCAAGGGTTGCCTACAAGGAAGAATATATGAGATAATGCGGTGGAATGGATAAGACTCACTTAATAATTTAGTGTAATTTCTAATTGATGTCATTATTCAATTAACGCTTAAAGGCTTGTGAAATCTGGCTTAATTTCCCTGCTCCCAGGAGCTAAATTGATAGGAATGTTTTTTATTGCCAAGAATCATCAATATTTACAGACTTGTATATTCACAAACATCTGAGAGGTTTTAGCCTCAGAATCCTTCTGCTCCATTGTTTGCTCTTTCATCTTTCAAACGTGGAGAGAGTGATTGATGTTTAGTCCACAGAGACTAAAAATAAAATTCATGTCACATTTAAGTCTCATTCTAGAAGTTAAATATTATTTTGGCTGTTAAAGTGCCCTTCAATGAGATAATAAAATCCTGTTCATATCCTCATCTGAAAACAAAAATCCACAAGTACATTAGCTTGGTTGTTTCTCTCCTATGGTGCAGCTCTTTCTGTAGTAAGTAGTACCCATATGCAGGCACACACATAGGCACTTTCAGTAATATCCTTTCTCGTGTCCTTGTACACAATATACAGTTTAGATTTTTGAGTCAACATTGAGCTGTTAAATCTCAATGCAAGCTTGATAAACAGATCATAAAAAAATATCATGTGGACTAAAAGACAAAATATATGAAGCGTGTTGTAAGTAGGTTAGAGTAATGAAAATAAATTACAGGAATATTTGTGTAAATTCTAGATGAGGGGAGGTTGCAAAGGTGTTGCATCAGTTGCTGTCTTATTATTTTTTCCTTTCACTCTTATTGCCACCAAGCCAAAACTCCCAACAACTGAACACTGGGAGCTGTTTTCTTAATAGCCATTGTCCCAGATAAGAACAATCACTCTCAGCAACAAGGTGAGCATACAATTACAGTTTAATTGTTCTTTTCACCTCTGAACTCAAGGAATGACAACTGTGTTTCTGTACTTGAGTGAAATGACTGGTGGTAAGCAACGAAGGGAATTCCCTGCAAGCCTGAAAAAATCAGCTACACTTTTAGGTTTGTTTTTTCTTTTATTTTTTTCCCCTTGAGAAAGAAGATCTAATTGCTACAGGTATCATAAAGAGATGGATAATAGAGAGGAGCCTTTGTCTGGGAAGAATGATTTCTGTGGGAATCCATTATGTGAATGTATTGATGAAGATAAATGAATATCCATGAAAAAATCCATTGCATTTATCAGAATCCAACACAGCTTGAATCTAAACTATAACAGCTAGCAAAATACATGAAAACATCTCTATTTTATATACAAGTAGATATGAGTGTAGGGGTCAGTTCAAAGGACCTTGCAGTTACCCAAGGTAAGGACATATTTATGGGCAATTAATGGGAAGTAGCTGATGAAAACTACTACCCCTTGGTAAATGCAAAGTAATTTGGGGCAGATCATACCAGACAGCTGACCTCACACACTGTACCAGTAAATTCATGAATTACTTTCTACTGTGCTCCTTTGTCTCAAACATTTGTAAGCTGCTCTATAATAAGAGCAGGACAAGAGGAGGATGTTATGAGAGAGAAAATGTGTCCAAGCTTTGGCTGCTGAAGTCCTCGACAACTGGGATGCAACAGAAATGAATGAAAGGAGCAGCAGTGAGAGGAAAAGGCAGGGACGTGGTTCAGAAAGAGGTTGTGTGTTTGTGAGCACAGTGGGTGCTTAGGCTGTGAGCTGGTTACATCTGCATCTGTCTCATATGTGTGTTAGAGATCATTGACAATGAGCACTCACTTAGAGCTTCTTCTACGAGGGGAAAGACCACATTTTACCCTGATGCCTATTGACATATCAAATCCAATTAATTTCCCTGTATGTGTACTACTGTATGCATAAGTTAAAATTAATTTCATATTATTTCAATCATATTTTCACTATTTATAGACTTAAGTTCCTCACTGACTTCCATCGTTTTGACTGCCAAATACATTTATTTAAGATTATGTGTCAGCTAGTAGTATAATTATGGCAGAGCTCCATGGAAAATTTATTTTACACAGTTGAGAAACAGAATTTGGCAGGATTTTTTTCTTCCTACTATATAGAAAGCAACTAATGATTCTACCTAGAAAGCCCATATTTAGATAAATGACCAGTTAATCAGCTGAGAAATGTCTCAGTGTGGGTCAGATCTTTCACAATCAATCACTTTTTAATATTAGGACACTGCAGTATTGCCTCATACCTCTTATAATTTTGGGTGTACCTGTTGTGTTGCAGCATTATCATTTCAGCATATTTCCCCAGCAGTAACCACATACAAAATTTCACTACATTACATTTTAAAATACATTTATATTGAGAATATATGTAATATAAATATATTGAAAATTTTGTTTCCAAGATCAGTGCGTAATGTTACCACCCTTTTGAATGAATGTAGTAAAGGTACAGTAAAAGTAATTGTCCTAGAGCAAAGCAGAGAGCAGCACCTGGGTTACTCAGCTCAGCTGAGTTGCTCTTTGGTTGGCTTGCTCAAGAACTGATGGTGGTGCAGGTGGGGTGGGAGACAACACAGGGACTTAGGATCATAGGCATGGTTTGCATCCTGCTGTGGAGTACACGCTGCCCATGCTATGGTGCCCAAGATAGTTTAGATTTAATGAGTGCAGTGGTTCTCTTAGATCCCAGTGTGAGCACACACCTTGGGCAGTCGGCTTCTCTGGATGGTTAACAGAAAATGCAGAGATGACTGTACACATTCTCCCTCTCCACTTTTCCTCCTGCAGGCTCACAGGAAGAGATGATAGAAAGGGACTTGGAAAAGTCAGGACTTAAGCCTTGTAAAAGTGGGGAGGAGCTGCTGCACCCCATCCCATCTGGGACTGGGGATCCTTAATTTTCAGAGACATGAAGCTGAAACTCATGAAAACCCCATAGCTGATGCTTCATACTGTCCTGATCCTAGATGTTTCTCATGTCTCCTTTTATCAGGTCACATTTTTGGAGACAATGGATTTCCTAATTAAAGTTGACAGCTAAATTTAGAATAGTTAATTAGTGGAGGCACCAGACTCACAGCCTGGGCACAGGTTCAAGGTTTGGAGGACATTGGTGTAGTTTGATTACAGTGTTCCCATCAGGCAATAATGCCTGCTGCTGTGGGCAGAAATATGAGAGAGAAATTGATTGTGAGGTTGGAAGTGTGCTCTGAGCTGAAAGAGAAGGTGAACGATGTCAATAAGAACAGTAATCTTGCCAATAAGGACAATAATCTCCCCACAGAGTAATGAGGAAGGAAATGATCCTTGGAGCTGCCCAAAATTTCCTCAGAAGACAGTGGCATCTGGGTGTTAGGTTCTTCTGAAAATCAGGCTATTTCAGATTTTTATTTACTTTCTCAACAGAAACAAAATCCACTCCTAGAAACAAAATCCACTCCTACAATTATATTATACAATTGACTGTATAATTTATTTGTATTATATATACAGCAATATTTTTTTCTTCCTATTAACAAGCTCAACATTAAAGAAATTAATTCCCCATGGAGAATAAATTAAAACAAAAACATCCAGAAAAGACAAAACCTATAAAAAGCAGATGGTGCCACATATAAAATGCCATCAATTTTTATGCATCTCTGTAAAAAGGTTGAGATGTTCCCAGCTTTGATGTAAATTCTACCCATCAACCCCATCAAAATATCACAACTGTATTAATGATTGCAACAAATGACTTTCTACTCACTAATCCAAGCCCACCACACTTGCCTCAGGGGCAGAGGCTGGGAGGAACAGTGCATGCTCATATATTACAGTAAGCCTACAGGGGAACCTATTTCCCTTCACATTGAATGTAAACTTGTGAATTCATTACTTTGTTTGTTTTCTACTTCTGCTGCCACTAAACTTCCTTCCTAATATCTGATTTATATTTGGGCAAAGAGGAAGAATTCCTAATGACTACCCCTGGGTCTAGTTTAACAACAGATCTTTAAGAACATTTTACCTTTCACCTTTTAATTAATTTTTTTTCAAATGCCATCTGTCACAGTCTGGAACTTCATCTGTATTTGCTGTTTCTAAGTTCAGTGCTTTAATCACAGAAAAAATAAATTAAGTTATACAGAAGAATGTATTGATACATGAAATATGTGGTCAAAATCAATTCACGTACATTCATATCAGAATTAGTATCTGAGCCTGAATTCCACTGAGCCTAGAACAGCTCCAGTGCTCAAAATCACATTCTGGTACATAAAAACCAGGTGCTGATATATTTTGTCAGCTGTCCAGCCCCAAATTAGCACTGCTGGATGGCATCATATCATGACAGTAGACACACAAGTGAAAGATGGTCATGGGTTTAGAAGTAACAGTTAATTCCAACTTACTTTCAGAGGTACACCTTGTTAAAGAAAATAGACTATAGCATTTAAGCATAAAATTATCAGTATGGAAAATAAACATGCTTATATGTAATGCAAAACTAGAGAGCTTCTAAGAGTAAACTCTGAATTCTTACTGTGAAAAATACTTTTCAAGTAATGACACCATGGGGGTTGCCAACCCTTCCCAGTTATCATTTGAGTCAGTAACACCTTTATAACTACAGGAATGGCATGGCTCAGTACATCTGGTGTGACTCATGGACATCATTCGCTTCAAATTGAAGAAAAATCTTTCTTCCAGTGTTTCTATATTATTAGCTGCAGCAATTTTACAGCAGTTTGCATATAGTCAGCTTTACTTGTCCCCTGGAGAATAATATATTTATGTTATTTCTGTCATTCAAAGTCCTATGGTGAGTCTAAAGGCCTTTTAAAAAGTGTAATATACCACAACTGAATGTTGTTGTATAATGCATATAATAGTTTGTATTTAGACTTTTAAAAGACAGGGAAATACCTCACATATCATCAAACTTTTTTTTCTTTCTTTAGGGGTGATGTCATCAACTTAATCTATTTTCATACCAAGTTCTGCTGCACACAGGTGTTATTCTGGATATCTGTGGGTTTCTTTCTCTCTCTATATAGAAAACAATCTTGGATCACATGAAGAACTGATAAAAGAATAATCAGATACTCAGCTATTTTTAATAGAAGGAGGTATTATGGAATGCCTAATCAGGGACATTCCATGACATTCCACGTAAAATGGAAACATTTCAAATGAAAGCTAACTAAAAGTATTCATTACCACAGTCTGCCCATGTGATTGGATTTTTCTGCAAAATAGGTAGGATGAAAAATCCTGGGTTTTTACTCACTTTTGATTAAAGTGAACTCTCATTGAACTTGGGGGAATAACTGGCCATTTTCCTGTGACAAGTTACCCTCCATTAGGTGTTACATGTGCAAGCAGAAGTACATGTTCATATTTACATGTTCATCCTTTTTGAAGACTGGTCCTTAAACAAATTGTCCAAGGGCATAGAACAAATCAGTAAGTCATGTAAATCATAATTTACTTACATTTTTATCACTTCAGGTTTTGCATGCAATACTGTATTCTACTACAATAACAGTGTTAAGTGTTATGTTAGAGTACACCTAATTTTGTTTTCTGTTTTGTGTCATCCATCTCTGAGGTTTTAATGTCTTATTCTCATCACATTTAAAATAGAAGAGTTACATCTCTTTCTATAATGTGATTATAGCTCTTTTATCATTCCCTCCAGTATAATGTCACAAGGAATTTTCTTCTGCTTCATATACAATTTAATTTTCTTTTTAATTGGCATTGTGTAGTATGGAGTTTGTCAGGAATCTCCACATTTACATTTTTATACCTGCATGTATTTTCAGAACAAGAAAAATTAAAAGTCAATTAAGAGATTAATGCAATTATCTGGGAGATCTTTAGTTCTCAAATTCTGATATTCTATATGTGACTGTTGTATTTTCCTGAACTCAAAATTCTAAAGAAAGCCACTACCCTGGCTCTTTCCTTGGTCAACATAATAAATTAGACTTGCTTCACTTTTCTGGACTGACTGAGTGAACCACAATATAAAACCATATCTCACAGAAGTTTGACAAGTTGCCTTTATGTTAAGTGTTTTTTTTTTTGTTGTTGTTGTTGTTTTGTTTGTTTTTTTGTTTTATACCAGAGTTAATGTATATATAGAAAGTAAAATTCAAAAGATATTTAATTAAAATCTGCTAAATGCCAGGCATAGCAACTCAACACAAAATTATGAATCTTGTAATATTGCAAATCTTGAACAAGACTAGGAAGATCAGTCTGGATGACACATTCCTCCCCTAGAAAAGACATTTGGTTTTCTTCACTTGTCGGTGAAAACTTTGCAGAGAAAAATATATTTCTTCTGAAGGGCATTAGAGATCCCAACTTTCCAGTGCAGTTATAGGGTTCCACATGATTTTGGCTCCCTTCACGACAGAGTAGAGCTTGAAGTGAGGGTTTCTCAGCTTGTCTTCAGGCCTGTCTCTCTCAGATATTCAGTGAAGGCTTGGATGCAGCTCTTTGGGCTGAACAGGTGATGGAGGGAAATTTGGTATCATAAGAGAGTGTTTAAAATCCAGTTAATATGTCACTAATTTGATACCTATTTCCTTAATTCTGCTGTTTCAACTGAAGTCATTGTATTCTATGAGGATCATGACTTGAGATGGCCAGAAAACTGTAGTGAAAACATGGCTAACATTCCACAGTTACCAGCAACAGGGAAGTGAAGCAGCTGAGTCAGTCTTTTAAGAATCTGCTTTTTAAGAAAAGGTACTTTTTTTGGCAGTGAGACAACTAAGTATCTCACTGCACCAAAGGCAGAGGGCTGTCTTTATTTTTTTTTGTCTGGTTCTTTCTGGGAGTGAATCATTCTTGCAGGTACTCGGAGCAAAAAAAAGACACTTCTGGGATTCCTTAAAGGTCCTGCACCATCTCATGGTCCCATGGTTATTATTCTTATTCATGTTTTACTTTACTGTGGTTTCAGAGTTGTGATCTTTTCAGTTTTGCATGTTATTTCTAAAATGTAAACATAGAAGAAAAGCAGTAAAATGTGAAACAAACTTCTATCAACAGGTTCTCCAGCTGAAGCATGACCAGTGTCCTTTGGGTCGTATTTGGGTGCTGATGTGCAATGCTACTTTTTGAGTGAATAAAGAAATCTGACATATGGGTTTAACCTTGAGAAAAAAGGAGGGCAAGAATGGCAATCTTGTTTACAGCTCTATAAAATAATGAGGTACTTAAGCTAAGTTCTGGTCCACTCACTTCCTGAGTTCTTAATTTTACTTTGTTCCCTAGTCAGGGGAGGCACTAGATTTGAGAGAACACCTACAGCTGGTAAGAGAGAAGAAAATGAAAGAACCTATTTTTACTTGTGAAATGCAAATCATTAAACTAAATAATTAATGCACTGCAATCTGATTTCTTAGTCCAGAACATCAGCTTTTATAACTTGTGCAAAATCTGAAACACATCCAGCTTTATTTTTGGAAATAAATATATGTGTTAATTGTAGCTTGCAGATTTTATGACTGGATGAAATTCCAGTATGTTAATATGGAAAAACGAAATATTGATATTCATAATTAAAAATGTAATTAGATTCCTAGAACCTAAATAAAAGCTTACTTACATAAATAATGGAAGAATTTAAGTTCCTGGGGTCAAACTTATAATGTGATGGGTGCATGCAACTGTATTTGCATACAACTATAATTAAAAATCTTAATGAGGATAAGTTAGAGGACTTTGATAATTTAGAAATGAAAAATACCCCCAATTAGTACATGAGAAAAATAGAAGAAACCTTATTTATTATTAAGTTTCTTCTATGGAAGACATTAATAACAAGAAGTTATCTCTTCAAATAATGATGCTGTAAGTGGTAATTTAAGAAAGAGCACATAATTTTCTCATGCATTAAAGTGTAAAGCAATTCAACAGCTCCTGGTCAAATATGCTAAAGTGCCAGTGTGGCCAGAGGATAATCCATGGCCCAAAAGACATGCCCATTGTCCAGAAGGAACTGTTAGTTCTCAAATTTCCTCAAGGCAGAGAACTTCTTGGTGAACTAGTGCTGCTGCTGTGACCCTCTAACACATCAACACACAGAGTTCTCTATGTGTTTTGGATAAATAAGAAGGGTTTGTTATATGAGTCTGCAGGTGTCTACTGATCACTGTGTGAAGGCTCCTGACAATGAGGGTGAATTAGCATAAATTTTTGACTCTTTGTTGGGTTTTTTTTTTTTGGTTTTTGTTTTTTTTGGGGGGGGGGGGTGTTTTTTGGGGGGGGGGGTTTGTTTTTTTGTTTTTTTTTTGTGATTGTCAGTATACCAAGACTGCATGTCTCAACAGTGCAAGGATGCACAGGGCATGTCGTAGCTTATTCTTGCTTTGCCTTACTGTCTTGGTTTGGAAAGACAGGTATCTGACAGGGAAAGCTGGAGTTCCCTTAGAATGGGGAGCCCCTCATCCCCGCCAAATGATAATTTTACAATTAAGGGCTTTCAGGCAAAGATTTGGGAATAGGAATAACAGTTCTTTACTAGGAATATTAACAATACAAATTTAGTAGAAAAAAAAAAACAAAAAACACCCAACCAAACCAGCAAACAAACAATTTTGGAAAACCCTGACAGAGTCAGAGCGACAACCCGACACCCTGTTGGTCAGGGTGTTGGAAGCAGTCCAAAAGTGAGTCCTCCTGGAGTGGCAGATGTGGTTCTGGTGGAGTAGAGATGATCCTGTAGAACGAGAGTGGTGAGAAGGGTCCAGCCTTCCTCCAGGAATTGGGCGAAGCTGGATTCTTTCTGGGCTCCTGTGTCTCAGTTTTTATCCAGGTAGGAATGGTTGGCTCCCCTCACTGGGTGGAGCATCTCACAAAAGGATGATGGAATGTGGATGTTCTGCTTTGGTGATGTGTGCTTTTAGGGGTGTCTTAATGGTCCATTAACAGAAAATATTCCCCTAGAGGGAGGATGGGTGGTGAAAGAGATAAGAAACACTGCCCCACCTGGTTTTAACAGTTGGCCCATTATCAAAAGGCACCTGCCCCCCTCCTCCCAGACTTACAAGAGATAAAGGAAGAACATTTCCCCAACTGCTTTCAGCAAATGAAATAGAATACACATTTTTGGTTCCCTAACCCTCAACACCTTGCCAGGACCAAAGAGTAAAACTGCCACCTTCAGTGGGGCCACCACTGAAAGGGAGACTCAGATCACAGATGTGCATCTGAGGGCACCTGGTGAGTGCTATTCTTCAAAGGACCAAATCTTTACTCAGTGCATATCTTGTAAACACCAGAGATAGAACAATGGGAATTCTGGAGTTGGTAGGGAAGGTAACTCTGGAAAGTGGCCTTTCTATGTCCTTGCAGCTCCACTATATGGCTATGTGGGAGATATGTTGGTCTAGTTGGTTTAAACATGCTCTGGGAATTGTGTAGTAACTTGACCATTAACTGATGTTATTGTCAAACAGCAGAGTTCAGTTTCAGGGCTAGACAGATCTCCTACTCCTGGTGATTTCTTCACATTCTCATTTCACTGCTGGCTGAGTTTAACTTGGGGAAAGAAACTACCCATAAGAGAGCACAGGAAAGATGCCTGAAAGCACAGCTCCTGTGCCAAGATCCACAGGGAATAGTTTTCCTCTTTCTTTTACTTTTTCTAATGTTCTGTTTGCTTCATACTTAAAGAGTTCCTAATTAAGTTTGCACAAATTCTTGGAGTTCTCTGCCCCTTGTCACTCTCCTCTTTGAGTTGCCTGTGGTCCAAGGCTGAATCCAGTTCAGCAGAGCTGCATACCCTTGGTGTATGCTCTCTAAGCAGACTGCTAGGTTGTAAGGCAGCTGAGAGAAAGCACGTAGCCTGCAGTCATGTGAGATAAGAAAGATTGTTGAGGTGGGGATAGGGGGCAGTTCAAAGATTCAAGAGGAAGAATGTTGACATGAGAAGGCATAAAATCCTAAGAGAGAAAACAAAAAATAGGATGCTGCCAACTCAGCAACATGAAGGGTCAGCCCACTACAAGGAGACCAACCCTTCCCCATCTGGCTGGCAATTGCTTGTCTAGCTAAGACTCACTGGGTGTGGTAGTCTAGTAGTGCTCATCAGCCCTAGCTATTTATTATGTCTGTTAGAAAACAACTGTGGAGTTTCTTTACAGGTGGCAAAATTTGCCTGATCAAACCTGTAAGGGCAATGGAGGAGATTTACCCCCAGCTTCACCTTTTTTCTCCCCCAAAGCTCTCTTCCCAAAGCTACTTGCTTGTCAAAAGCCTGCCTTCCTCCTCCAAATAAAGACTGCTTATTTGGGGTTGAGCAGCAGACTTTGAATCTTCAGTTATACTTCAGGAGATTTGCCTTACTAGCCCCTTGACCACACCTTTTCCTTGTTTCCATGAACTTCTGTCATGATTATGATGTAAATATTTCTATTTGCTCTCTTAGTTAAAATCATACTAGAAAATCCTCAAGCTATAACCTGGGTAATAGTGACAAAACTGTGATGAAATAATTATCTACTTCAATTTGTATCCAAAGATTTCCCAACTATATTTTCAAATTACACATTTGCAGAGATGTGTAGATTTACAAATTACAGATTTGCAGAGATGTTGCAAAACCAGAGTTAGTCTATTTGCTAGATTTTCACAAGAGAGGAATTTGACACGGACATGCTCAACACTTTATACTTAATTTTTTTGAAACAACTAAATATAATTTTGTTAATGTGTGTTTCACAGTGAATGGCATTCAAGCTGGCATTGCAGTGATCAAGAATGATCACACTTGTCAGGTTGTTGATGAAGACAAACATGATTATTACATACACTTCAGGGACCTAAAGCAATTGAACCTGATTTTTAGTTAATATACCAGTCCACTCAGCTTTTATGGGTGTAGGAAAAACATGAGGGAAGGAACATGTCCGATGTCAGTTTGTCAGTTCTATTTCTTGTCATTGAGTAAAATAAGTACACACTTGTCATTTCATTTGCTTGGGGAAGGCATAATCCCTGCATGTTAATGGATTACTAAAGAGTGTTCCTTCCACTTTGCAACCTTTACCCCTCATCCATCTGTCAAAACATGAATGCTGAGTAGATAGGAGCAAAATCTATGGATTCACTTTCATCTTATTTACTTATTTACTGAATGAGCAACAAAATATACACACAGGATGTATACAATACTGCATTCAAAATTCTGTATCGCTTACAAATGGGCACCTGATAAGGCATGGAACATGTGATAAATGACTGCTGAAGGCATGTGAATAGATGAGCCAGCAGGGATTTGTGAGAGTTTTCTTCCTCTACTTCTTTTCATGATACTTAGTATATATAATCTAAATCCTGAGGAATACTTTCTTTGCAGACCGTTGTCAGCAGTCCTGAAGAATCTGTAGGTTTGAATAGTGACCTTGAAAGATGCCTTTGAAAAACACACCATTAAAATCACTCCATTCTCACTAATCAAGTCAGGAGATGGGAAAGTGTCTGCTTATGTGGATATGGAATGAGGAATTTAAATGTAATTGTACACACTTAGCTACAGGAAACCTGCCAGTATTATTTAAAGAAAATGCACAGGATAATTAATTGGTGTTTTTTTCTTTTGGAGACTTCATTCAAGACTGACAACTACCATTTACATTTTTCTTTCATTTTGAGAACATGAGCTTTTAAAATTACCTTCCAGTTGCAAACTAAGGAGAAGCCTCCTTTAATTAAAGAGGAAAATTTCTGTTGTTCTGGATGCCCAGTCAAAAACTTAGACATGTAGGGTTTGTATGAGGTTTTCTTAGACAATGGCATCCTTCACAGAACAAGACCTACAAACACAACAAAACAGAAGATCAAACCTTATGAAATACACAGTGAATTATCTTGTGTGCTTGATCTGAAGCTTTCATTGATGTCAATAAAGATCTCCTGGTTTATTCAATTTCTACATAACTTGTATGGACAAACCTGCATCCTGAGCTCCTCTTCCAAAAGCACTTTTTTTACTCAGGTTTAAAGCTATTGTTTGATACAGTGACCTGGCTCCTGCCTTAGGCATGGCCTACCCAAACCCAGTTTGGAGCTTGGACAGCTTTGTATTCATGGAGATAGAGAGATAGAGAGATAGACAGATAGTTAGATAGCTAGATAGATGTAAATAGTCAGACATTCTCAATGGCTTCTACTTACCCTTTAAAGCAGAAAACACCTGGAGATGCCACCTAGACAAGCCAACACTTCCATGTAAAGCTGTTAGATATGGAAGTAGTTCTTCGGCAGATTGCTAAGATGAAGCTACTTAGTTTTCTTGAGCAGCTGTGTCTAAAGATGGGCAGGCTACTGGATGGAGGAAGTGTTTCTATGTACTAATGTTGGGTAAGGAATAATCTCATTCCTGCTAATTAAGAGAAGCTAGAAATTTCTGGAACTACTTTCTTTCACTCTCCACCCTGGCTAGGTTATCCTGTGAGCCCAGCACATGCTAGAGAAAGTGGTGGATCTGTGATCAACATTTTTTAAGTTACTGTGATAATGTTACTCAAAGTCTGTGGTTGCTGTACAAGAAAATATTGAGTAACACAATCCTTCAAGGGGGTTTTGCCCCTTTTTTATTGTATTTTTCCCTCTTAATGATGAACAGAATTGGTCTTCACTGAAAGTTGTGAGTTTCAGCAGCATGCTAGTGTTAGGTTTGTGTTATGGATGGCTTCTACCAGCACAGCTAACCAGTGACATCCACAATTCATTGCTTTAGGCTCTTTTTACCTTCACATGTACAAACAATATCCTAATATATACTTAATACTAACATAATTAACTGGTGTGAAAAACTAAGTTGTACTTCTACAACTGTACCAGAAAAGTGAAATTACTAAAAACTTCTTAGTGAGTTTAAATTTAAATTTTAAATACAGTTTTCTCAAGCAGATCAGAATTTTTAAAAAAGTTATATAAGCTTCATACAAATGAAGACTACCAGAAGAAAAAAATTAATGATTTAGGTTCTAAAGTTTTAGTGTGAATGCTTAAAGATGGTTAGAAAGAATGTTTTTCTTTGAAACTTTCTCTGGCCTTTTACCAGGGAAAGAAAAAAGACCTCCCAAAGGTGTTTTGCAGCATGTGAAAATTTCTAGGAAACTCCAATACAACTGCATTAATCCAGGTTGCTGAAACAAAACCTTAGACATACTTACAACTTTAAAAGGGACAAGGACTTTTGGGTCAAGATGCTATGGTATGTTCATCTAAAGGCACTTATAGGAAATTATAACTCTAATCTGAGCTGAAAAATGAAGACTTGACCACAGCCTAAAAACAAAATCTTCGTTCACTGTGTTCAATAAATAATTCAAATCAAGATTTTGATCAAGACAGTATTCAGAAAGTCAACATTAATCATAAAATGTACTTGCTTCTACTAAATCTTCAAATCACTGTAGCAGTGTCATATTGAGTGGTGATATAGACAGCTACTTAATTGCTGGTTCTAGTTAGGTTTTGAGGGAACATGTTGGGGTTTTATTAGACAAATCCTTCTTTATATATGTATGAGAGTGTGGTTGCTGGGCTTTGGAATACATGAAATACTTTTTAAATGCTAGGAAAACTTTTTTTAACATCTGCAGTCTCTAGCACAGTGAACGTCAAAACTATCTTTTAAAAATAACCTTCTTAAAAAGTTTATTCTAAAAGTCTTCTACGTGAAACTAGGAATTAACAAATAACCCATCTATAATCAAGTGTGCAGAATGATTGTTTTGTTGCAAACCCCAAACTTGTTTTTTGTTGCTGATCTGTATGTTGCAAACCTCCAAAACTTTAAAATACTTCCTTATGGGTAGCTGGTGGAAACTCAGAAGGGGAACTTAAGCTAGTGGAGACCAGGCATGGCAGATACAGTGAAGAGTCATGATTCTTGGTCAATTCTGTGCATGCTGAATGTATAAAAATCAGATCCTCAGGAACACTGAGGGTCTGATGAGACTGGTGATCAGGTTGGCAGTAAAGAAGTTGACTTTGCTAAACTTGCAGTCTATGTGGAAAAGCTGTCCAACTACAAACCAGTGGATGGCAATGACTGACATTCTGAAGAGCACAGGAGAAGGACCTGGTGTGGTCAGGATGCTCTTATTCAGGTTATATAATTTGACTGTCACCTCTCCTACCACAAAGATAGCTGTGTTGCTGTCTCCTACCACAAAGATAGCTGTGTTGCTGTCTCTAAGAGGCTCTTCTAGTTTGTGTGCAGCTGTGACACAGTGCCTCTGTCTTCCTGTCTTGGCTACAAGTCACATTTACATTAATGACACAATCTATCTAGAATCAATTCCAAGCTATTAAATCTACTCAGCACAGGCATCAGAGCTGTGGATCTGGCACTGCTTCCAGTCCTTTTGGAGATACCACACCTGTGGGTGGTTTTGAAGTGAAAATCTCTAACTAGCTGTAGCTCAGCATTGTCTCCTTTGTCTGGGCCAGGATGGGAATCATAAGTGAAATCCTCATTCATAATCTGATTACTGTTACATTTCATTCTGGAAAATTTCCTTGCACCTGTGTTATGTTCTGTGCCTGCCATTCTTTCTTGGTTAGCTAAATTTGTGCCATTAAATTGGAGAGTTAGCATGTAAAGTTTTTAGCTTCCCCTCTTTGAGATAAATTTTGAAAAGTGCTGAGTATCCTAAACCATATTGAGCATGGCTTTTAAAATCCTAAAAGATGGCACTTTGAAAGCACAAGATGTATAAGAAACACAACATTTCTGTAAGTGCTTTTATGGTGATAGCACTCAGTGTCAGGAATTCAGCTTCACAAGATCCCTGTTTCAAAAAGAGTTAAACAATTTTAGCAATGGCTTGTCAGCTCTATTTAGCCTTAAGTTTCAATTTCTCTGACTATCAATATATTCCCTCCCTGTTGATAAATTATCACCTTCTGAAGGGTCTCACTGTGATGCACTTAACACTTCAAATAATGACTGCAGACAGTGGAAGTTGGTGACAAATGACGTCTTTCAGAAACTATATTGGAGAGAAAGGAGTAAGAGAAGAATGGCTAAAACAGTTATTCTTGAGATGACACTATATAAACCAGTGCATGTGTAGGTATAGACAGTAGTAGTAGGCTGTAATTTTTAATATATTTTTATTGGTTGGTTAAATATATGTAGATCAAAGTGTGCTAAATACATAAAAATGACAAGTTCCTGTTTGGAATCAGAAGTACATGTACCTTCTGTTAACTCCAATAATTTAGTATAATATTTAGTATAATACTGAAGTTTGGTAATTTGAATATTTGATGGGTTAATGATGTAGTATGAATTTAATCACGCAACAGCACAAAGAGGGCTGGGTAACCTGGCTCTCAAGGCATGTAGGCTGTTACTAATATAATCTTCTGATTCCCTTCCTCTCTTTGCCAATTGCACCAACAATTTGGCATGCATAGTAGGAAGTTATTATGGATTCTGCAGCAGCCTTCCTGTTGCATGGTACAGATAACACAAATCTTGTTAACAGTCTGACAAAATATAAATGGCTCCATAATGAACTGCCACCCTTTTAATATCTCCTCAAGTTCAGAAATGTTATCTGGCAACTGCAGGGGGCTAAAGTCATGCTTTTAGAAGGCTGAAATTTAGTACCATACTTGCACCTATCGTGTGTCCCCCACCCCCCAATGTTTTTCTTAGCACAAAACAATAATTAAACTTAATCTTCTGTATCAAACACAGACATGTCCATCAACTTAATTATGATCATGTGGGGAATGTGATAAAGCACATTTAAAACTTTTAAAACTTATGATATTTTACAATTTTTAGAGGAATCAGCAAAACTCAAACTCTTCCTAACTTTTTTGACTGTGTTGAAATTATCTCATAATCTTATGTATGTCTCAACAGGATATATCCTATTGTAAGGTACCCTCATCAGATAGGCCTGGGTGTCCCCAAGGCACAGGCAGGGTGTAGGAGAGCTGCAGGATGGGGAGCACAGGCATGCTCCATTGGGAGGAAGAGCAGGAAGTGTCTTGTGAAGTGATTCTCTCCACTGAGAATTGAGAAAGGCTCTAGAAAGGAAAGACAGGAAATCTATGGGAAGAAATGACAGAAGAGATTCTTGAACTGTAGGGATGAGTAGGTCCTCATGTGCAGTCACTCTCTGCTCACTGGGTGCAGCTGGAGGTGAATAGGACTGGAAAGTGAGGCTACAAGAGGATGAGAAGGCTATGGGACAGGAAGGCAGGCACTAATTAAAGGAGTTTATAATCTTCTTCTCCAGTACCAGAAAAACAAGATTGGAAATAAAATTTCATTTACTTGACTCCAAGTTATAGAGTGAAAAATATTCCCAATGTGCAAAACTGACTTTTCCTTAATACTATCTTTTTTATATGCAAAGTATTTGATCTGTAAGAAAAAGCAGTCTGGAGCCTTTGCACTGGGGATGTTGTGTAGGGAACAAATGCTGAAGTAAGGGGTTGCAGATGCCCTACTCATTTATAACATCAGACTCTGGATTTCTTTCACCATAGAATGAGATTTTTCAACAGGTTACTTCTCAAATCCTGTCATTTATTCACCTGCATCCTTTGTTTAACAGCAACAATATGCTTTTAGTTTTGTACAAAGTTTAAGCATGGCAGAAGGTGACATTGGTGTTTTAAGGATTGTTGTCCCTTGGGGGAAAAAAAGGAAGGATAACAGAGCTTGTGATGTTATTTATGGCAGACTAAATTTTTGTGAATGTACAAAACTTTGCTGCTACATAGAAAATGCTTAGAAAATGAGACTAACATTCTGGGAAAACAAACCCAAACCAAAACTACAGACCCAAACCCCCCCAAACTCCCCCATCCTTAGGTATTTTCTACAGAGCTGAGGTGCTGCTGTTTGCATGCAGTCTGCAGCTGTTTTCTGATTTGGGCAAGATTCTGCGGCTTTACCTGGTGGAATAAATTTCTTATTTTGATTGTTCCACTGTAGTCAATAGAGCTGGTCATGAGGTATTACTCAGTCAAAGCAGAAGAGCCAGAATCCACTGACATTTTGGTTTTGCACATGACTGGCCATCTAATTTCCAGATATTGTTTCATAAAATGCATGATGGCAGCTTTTAGAATATGTAAGAACCAACAAATAGCAACAGGTAGCAATTGTTTTTGCTCTGAGAGAATATCGTTCTTTCTTTGTGAGTGCAGGTATTCACATGAAAAATAGCCCTTCAGCAAGCATTTGTGTGAACAAAAAGCCCGTTTGTATGAATGCTCATAAATAAAAAATCATAAGAGTTGTAAACATGGTTGAACTGAATAGTCACTTCACATTCAAATGAGTGTTAGCAAACACTGAGCAAAGGGAAAGCTGCTCTAAGAGGGTTTTTTGCTCATGAAATTTCTCAGCAAATGCAGAAGATGTTTCAGGCTAAGTTGTGAGGATAGAGTGGTCTGTCTTTGAGAAGTGTATAAAACAATGTAGACTTCTGACCTTGAACAGCTTGGACATTCCTATTTTCTTCTTCTGCTATGCACTAGTAGAAAGCTCACAGTCCTGTCTGAAGTCATCAACAGTGGATAAACAGCTGCAGGATGTGGAGAATCATCAAAGAGGGTTCTGACTGAGTGAAATAGAGGGTTTTTTGTCTAATATATGGCTGACTTGTGTCCACTTTTGTGCACCTGCACTGTAGTTTTGAAATAGGTGCCGAAGAAATGGAATGATAGTTGTGTCACTTCAGATGCCTTGTTCAAATGTGTGTTTCAATTCACCTCTAAGTAAGTAACATCTCTGGTAACTGTGTGGCCTTTAGATCAAAAGTGAGGAAGAATATCTCTGTTTCCAGGGAGACAAAAGTAGTCCACACTATGAGAATCACAAATACTGCACTGGAGCTAAACAATTACTTTGTCTCTTCACAAAGAACATTAATTTTCCATGCATGTCCTACCAGATATGAAATTCCATGCATTGCATGTGTAACACAAGCCTGCCTGGCTTCTCAGGCTAGTTTCAGAAGGCCATGGTTCTGCCCAGTTTCCCTCAGCTAAATTGGTAGTGGTGAACCAGCAAGCCAAAGGGCAAATGAGAGCCTTAATTGCTTATACGGTTAATTATTGGCAGACTCTTTACCCCAGGTTTGCTTCAAACCAATCAGTAGGCATCCACCATTGAACCCTGAACCTCAGTTCAAGTGCATTAAGTGCATAGAGTCTGGATATCATTTCCAATAGCAAAATGTGAATTCATTGGAATTAGAGAAATATGTCAGCAAAGGTTATCTCACATTCCTTATTTTAAAGGCTAGAGGATTGATAGGCTTCAGCATGTGTTCCTTATTAGTGTTAAAACAGCCTTTAGCAATACTCCCTTAATGTCTCTTTTACTGGTTGTTCAATTCCCAAATTACTCCTGCCAGAGAAATCAGTATCTGGCCAACAGCAGTCCCAGCAAGACAACAGTGACTTCAAGACAAGCGTGAAGCAATGGTCTCTGTCCCCAGCAATGTCCCCTGAGAAAACTTCCAACACAGAACAATTGACCTAACCATAGTGAAGATCATCTAGTTCTGTGCTTTTGCCATGCAATACTCAAGACATCATTTCTGTATAGAAACAGAACCAGTATAGTACAGAAGTACGCTTTCAATTTTTAAGACTTTGTGTAGGGTTTATTCATCTTTAGGTTAGCTGCTGCAAGCACAGAAGCACACTAAGCAAAAGGACCAAATATATGTAGAGGTCTTTATACTGGAATTTCTACTGGAAGAGGCTGGAAATGCTTTATTAGCTGAGAAAAAAAATATTAAAAATATTTGTCAATGTTTTGCAAAAGGAAATGAACCTCTGTTATTTTTCTTCATCCCTTTGCAGATGAGAAAAGAGTTTCCATTTTCAGCAAAACCCCCCTGTGTATATGCAAAACAACTGTCTGGTGATGGCTTTGAACCAGCAGATAGAGTAAGTGCATCCTGCACGGATTGCAGAATGTTAGATTAAAATGTCCATCTTGGTGTGAGTAAGCAAGCAATGATGCTGCTTTGCTCTACAAATAAATTCAGGCTGTCTTGGAGATTGACCTGTTTATGCAAGGTGCTGAGAGAAAATATTGCCCGAGTTTTCCCCTATCTCTTCCAGCAATGGTTACATATTAACTATTCCTCAGTCAGCAATGGGAGATGAAAGAATTCTGCCTGTAATTTAGCCTCTTCATGTGGGTTTTTACTGTGCTGGCCTATCTTGGGAGCTGTTTCAGAACATTCTGTAAATGCATCAGCCCTGGTACTGGCATGGCATTTACAGGCATTGGAAAAGTTTTCCTTGGAAAGGTGCTGATATCATCTTCATCCTCAGAGTTGTCCACAACAGCAGAAGCATGTGGAGGATGGGCAGGTAGCAGCTCAGTCAGTGGGAAAGGAGGACTTTGGGCTCGTTTTGGTGAGCACGTTGCACTCAGTGTCTCTAGGAAAACCCACCTCACCACTGGCAGCTTCCAGTGGCTTCTACTGTCTGAAAAATGGACTATCAGAAAATTTGTTCTCCTGGTCATGCCTTCATCTCTGTGTGAATGTGGTGAATGTCAGGTTTTTTTGTAATTTCAAAAAGGACCTCTGCACAACAACAAAGTTACTTCAAGCAAAAATGGGTCTGCCTCACACTTCACATGATCCAGAATCGAAACCTGCCTGCAGGTAATAAAATGTTTTAGACTTCCTTGTCCTGTTTAGGGAAGGAAAGAAGTGTCTGTAATGGTCTAGATCCTAGTAAGAAAAGAATATAATCAGTTTTCCAGGGATACTCCATTACAAACAGCTATTTTTTGTAGAAAGGGAGAGAGTAAATTTTTAGGTAAATTGAAGTTAAGACTACATAATTCCAGTCCTGTCATCTACCTGTTAATGAGATGACTCTGATCCAGTTTTAGCTCCCTAAAGTCTATGTTTTTGCTAAAAATGCAAATAGAAGGAATCACCTTCTGAGGATATTTATCCCTCTCCATTTTAAGAAGTCTGTGTGGCTTTGTTGATACAGCTAGTATACACATGAAGAATCTCACCCTGCCATATCTAGCCCCTTGGACTGAAAAGGTTGGCAAGCATTTTTTTCCCAACTATTGAGTAGCATTATACCCTAATAATTTTACAAATTACTGTATTGCATAATTAACCTCTTGGCCTAGAGGTTTTCAAAGAAAATATTTATGCATGTGTAGGAAGATGAGATCCTTGAAAGAGTGAAGTCAGTTTAAAACTTCTTGCTACAATTTATTCTGAGAATATGAATGCTGCAACTGGAAAGCAGTTGACTGATGCCTGTAGAACTAAGTCACTTTTGCTATTGAAGTATGTACTGCAATGAAAAAAACAACTATGGAAAACATGTTATTCCAAACAAGTATATAAGATCTGGTTGACATCACTGTAAAGCCATGGATCTAGGATATGACAGCTATCAATTGAGAAATATCTTGCTTTCCTGTAAAGATGGTTCTTGCTTTGCATCACTAAACTATGCAAGTCTGTGAAACCAGCATAATAATAGACAGGTTTTTTTTAATATATGTAAAAATGCAGAAAACAGTCTGTTTTCTGTTTCAGCTTGCAAAGACAGCTTTTAGTGTCAATGATCCCAAATAAAGACAATACTCCATGGACACCTTGCAGTGCACAAGGATAACTAGTTTAAAAGCTATGATTAATGCTTGGTATTTAAAATTAAATACTTTCTAAATTCAAGGAAGATTTTCTTTTAGAACATCAGGAGAAAAAAAATCAAAATGACAAACAACAAACCCACTCAACTTATCCTTTGGCTAAGTTATCAAGTCACAGCAGTAAAAAGGGTCCTGCTTTCCTGACACAAAATTAAGCTGCATCATGAAACATTCAGTGTTAAAACAAATCAGGTATTGGATAAAGTTGAACTTCATGCTGGGCTCTAATGGAGGAGGAGTACTCAAACCCAATTCCCTTTAAATTGCCCTTCTGTTAGAGACATTAAAGTAATTCCTGCACTTGTGCAGACATGATGGATCATGTTGCCTTCAAATGCTTGGGGTTTTCTTTAGTAGGAAGCCTGAGGTTTAAAGCTTTTCATCCTTAGCTCACTACATGATACAACCTTATTTTACAATTTATTTTTTTAATTCAATCAAATGCAGAGCTCTTCAGAAAATTGTCATATTATACCAATATTTTCATGTTTTTTAACCATCAAGCTAAAGTGTTAATTAAGCAAATATCTTATTGGTAGTGATTTGTTTTGTTGTGATAACACACTTTGGAGGTCCTGTCTGAAGGGACATCACAGAGTCTCTGCCCCAGTGAAATCACAACCTCTCAATGATATAGTTGGGTTGGAGGAAGATTAGAGCATATTAAATGTACTGTGGTAGATAAACCCACCAAACAACTGCTCTCAGTGTTCACAGGATTATTCTGTAATGGGTATAATGGAAACCAAACAGGATTTTTCAGGAAAAAAATACTATTAGTGCCCTTAATAAATTATTGAAAAACTGCACGAAAAATTTAAAATCCAAGGCAGGATAATATTTTTTTAAGTCACTTTTGATTGCAGATAAACAAAAGGCAAATATACTAACTGTTGCACCTGGCAAGTTGCTTTTCACTCCCACTAAATTCGATAGCAAGCTCCACTAGTGTAGCATGAGTAGGGTGTATTCCTGTATTTTGGATGTTTGTGCCTGAATTCGGTTTGCTTCACTGAACATTGCTGGTGATCAGATAAGTACCAAGGTTCTCTATTGATCTAAAGCCAAGTAATTGCTAGTGGTCATATTGGCAACTTGATTTTCTTCAGCAGAGTTTAGAGACTAAGCCTTCTGATCTCACTTCCTTTTTGTGATGATTTAAGTATGATTGTAGGCAAGTGAGGTCTTTATACACAGTGATCTTCTGTATGCAGCACTCCTAGGGAACTGCCAGCAGCTCTTACTCTTTCTTCATGAGCTGTATCATTGGCACATCCTTCTGTGTAACAGTTATAAAAAAGGAACAAAGCTTCATTAGTTAAACATAACTGCAATTTGCTATATCTTAAACTTTGGCTCAGAATCTTGGCTGGTTGTCAGAAATAGAGAAGGAGCCCAAGAAGAGGCTCTGGATCACTGTTATTTCTATGAAGGTGAGAAATGGTCTTGCCCATTTATTTCTTGCCATGACAGTGTTTTCCTTCCCATATGCAGCTTCTGGGTTATGTTCTCTTCTTGGCTACAAGTGTACAGAAGAGCAAATTTGAATCCAGGCTTCCAAGTCATATTTGTTTGTGGAAAAACCTAACAGAAGAGACAGTATTCACTACTGTGTGCATGTGCAGGGCCAGGGTAAAGGAATGCTCTAGCCAGGCCTCAGCAAGCCAAAGGAATATGCACAATAGTATGGAGAGGTTGGAGTTTTTCTCTTTTGGACTAGTCTGTGTCAGCTCCCTAGGGCAATTAAGGTTTATAGCCCCTAATCTGGGCTGCAGTCACTCACTGGGCCTCCTGGGGAGCTCAGGGTGAGACAAACCTGCCTGCTGGCCAGGGAGACTCCCTTGTCCTGGCTGCCAACAGCATTTGTTTGCCTGTGGTGCTCTGAGCCTTGCTGCTGCCTCGCCCTATCCTGGATCTGACCTCTTCCTTCTGGAAATCCTGCTTGACATTGTCCCCAGTGCTGTGACCCCACCAGGGGTGAGCATTAGGCACCAGAAGTGACTCTGCAGCTATTGCTGGGCTCATCTGCAACGTGATGAGCACTGAAATAGCATTGGTGACTTGGTAACTGATAGGAATGCAGAAAAGTAGCTTTTGCAGAAACTCAAGGAAATTACCCATTGAGAAAGAAATACTCTTTTCATGAATGCACCGGAGGGAAATTTTAGCTTTTCACAAGCCAGCTAAATTCCCAAATCTCCAAGTGGTTTTGTCAATGCTACTGAGGGTAAAAGAGAAAAATATGTACTTTTATTTATGATGTCTTCAATGTATACGCATTACTGCTCTGAAATATTTCATCTTCCTGGTTAAACTGTATCAGTATATTTCCTCTGTTTTCTTCTGATAAACATTAACTTTTGTTCAATTGAGAATCAGAAGTTCTAAAAAGAGTGTTTTCATTAGATTTTCAATCTGTAGAACTGACTCTACTACAAAGAATCTTCTTAGACGGAGAAAGTGACTGCTTAGAGAAATGTGTTATTTTTCTGCAATTGTCTATTTGATTACTGTGGTCTACATCATTAAAATTCTCACAGAGTCCCATACCAAAGGAATTGAATAAATGCAGATATATTAACATAGTTATATTAAATTGCAGCCATTTTGCATTTTGATTTTAGTGAATGTTTTATTAATTACAGTGATATCATTAATTTTTTGTGTTGAGGCCAATCTATACAGCATTCTTTTCTCCATCAAGTGGAACTTGGGAATGCTGCTCTGTATTGTTTGACAAGAGCAAAGCTGTAAAAGCATAAATGTTTGATACAGCTCTGCAGGGAAATATATTTCTATTTAGCTTTTTTTCAAAGTTATAATGGAAGAGCAATTCCCTGTTAGGTTACTCTTTTTTGTCACAAATAGCAAACATAAGCCTGCATTGCCGTTCCATTAACAGCATGGTTAAAAAGACTAGCCAGACTTGTTTTTTGCTTTTTCTACTCTAACATATTTTTTCCCTCCTTAGACTTAGTTGGTGAAACTTTTATTTTGTTTCATCATTTTACAAATAGAGCCCTTCTTTTCCTGCTTGCAGCCCTTGGTTAGAAGTGGTGGAGGTGGTGGTTTAGAAGTGACTTAAGTGGGGCATTAAGCTGAGTTCAGGGTACTGGAGTTCAGGAATGAAGAAACAACTCTTCTGGGGTTTCCAGGGAAAAACCTTGTTTTCTGCACAGAATTGCCTGAAATCCAGACCCTCACCCCAGTTTGGGGTGAAAGCACAATGAACCTGTTGTGCTGTGAGCAGGATAATTGTTAAGAACTGGAGCAGGTGGCAGCACAGGCTGAAGATTCATCATGGCAGGGAAGGAAATGAGTTGATCACACTGCCCTGTTGAGAGGAGCAGTGAAGGAAAACACAGCACTCTCCTTCTGCATGAGCGATTGGAGAGCCAAGAGCCAGCAGCTTGTGTGACAGCTGGTGCTGCTAGTTGTCCTGGAGGGCAATGCTGGTCTCCTCCTCTCCTTTCCCCTGCTCTGGACTAAGCTCTAATTAACTAGGCAAAAAAGAGTTTTGAGCAACAGTCTGGAAAATATCCCAAGACCCAAATGCTGAGATAATTTTTTTATAAGTGGCTAAATTAAAACTAAAGCGGAGGGACAATATTCTTACAGTTTGGGATCTCTCATACCATGTGGTCTTTGATGAAAGCAGTGATGCTGAGTTTTCTGTGAGACATTAAAACAGGGAACCGAAATGTTGTTCTCCTTGTCAGTGTCTATGATTACTTATTTGCTTTCACTTCTTTCCCAGTTGTGACTTCAGCTAGCTTCTGTACGAGTTAATTTTAATATTTAGCCTATCTGCCTATTTTAAAATTAGAACCACAAGTGAAAATAAGAAAATTATGTATGTGCTGCAAGAAAGGAAAAAGAAAAAACTCCAGTACTACTTGGTACTCTCATTTGTAACTGCATATGTTATTTTCTCAAAAAGCAAATGTTTGAGCAAAGTGAGAAAAAGAAGTTTCTAGCTATAATCTGCACTTTTATTTTCTAAGAAGGTCTTGTTTGAGGCATGTGCTCCGTATGATTGTGTCTATGTTCATAGTACAAATATGGCACAAATGGAGGGGCAAAAAGGAAGCAGAGGGAATTCATCTTCCTACTTAATTAAGAAAGAAAGTACTCCTCATATTGTTAAAATGTGAAAACAAAAATCTTTTACTGGGGTATGAGTTCAAAATTGATTTGCTTTAGAATGGCTAAATATTTCCAATGTATTATTGATGATGTTAAAGCTCAAATAAACAGAAGACCCTTGACTTTATTAAATTCACATAATCTCAGTTTTATGACTGTCTTCCCAGATACACAAAGCAGCATGCCTGCTACTAAAAATGTTTATTATGGCCCATAGCAATAATTCTTTTCATGCTGGCTTTTAGAGTTAGTATTGGGACCTTGCTTTAAAAATCAACCCACCACCTCACCAAGAAAAAGAGGCTTAATTTGTTATACAAGTCTTTTTATGAAGCCAGGCCTTTTAGATTTATAAAACCTTCAAGGTAACATTGCATAACTTCCATGAACACTAACAAAGCAAACTGCAAACTGTTCTTTGTTTAGTAATCCTAGTTACCTGAGGGTTTCATAGACACAATGAACAATGTATACAGTGCTTCACAGATCAAATGTTTCACAGATACAATGAACATTTCACTGGAGAGAAAAGTGTCTGCTGATCACTCAGGGTTTAGTGAAGGCTTTCTCCATACCTAAAAGAATCTTCTTGCTAGGACAGGCAGGCATACCTTACTAACTAGCTTGGGAGGGGTATTGAAGAGACCCTTCTGGTAATTATCCAATCTTCCCTAGAAGAACACACCTGGCCAGGAAAGTCTGTGGCAGAGGATTTTTACTCTGTCAGCCTTTTCTGTCTCTTTCATTACTTTTCCCGCTGTTCCCTTCCTTTGGGTTTGAACTCAGACATGAGTTTCCAGCTGAGGCAGTCTCATCCTCTGCCTCATCTACTTGATTTCCTGAATAATGGGATGGATTTTTTTTTTTTTTTTAAATTTATGTTTTGAGGAAATATATTTTCCTTGAGCAGCAACTAACTCTCCTGAACTTTTGGTGATTTGGTACTCACAGAATCCTTCCAGCATTTGTGTCCCCTGGACAAGGAAAAGTCTATTCTGAACTCTGACATATTTGTTCTAGTACTTGTCTTCCTTACTACCCTCAAGGCCTCCCAGCTGGGACTGCTCCATCATCCCATGGATAATTATTGCAGGCGAAATTGCCAGATTGTTACATCCTTGACCTGTTTTGTGTTTGTAAACATCCTGCTTTTATTAGTCTGGTCTGCACCTTTGTTGAAAAGCAGTCCCCAGCAACTAGAAATATCTAATATTACTTATAACCAACACAATATCCATACGGTTAGAAGCTCCCATGAGCACTAAAAACAAACAAACAAAACCCCACAAACAAACAAAAACCCAACCAAAACCAACCAGCCAACCAAAAAAAAAACCAAACCAAAAACAAAACAAAACCCCCCAAACAAAAAAAACAAACAAACAAAACCCAACCAAACAAACAAACAAAAACCCAACCAAAAAACCAACCACAAACAAACAAAAAAACCCCCAACCAAACCCAAAAAACCACACACAAAAAAAGGCCATTCTAGTTCTTGATAGGTGATCTGTAGCAGATGCCAACCAAGATGTTCTGTTGGTTGATCTTCTGGATCAGACTCATTGTCTGCCTCCCATCCCAGGGAATTCTTCATCTGAGCCAGTGTTTCACACAGAATATACTTGTCCCACTCCTTATCCCTGACTGATCTTTCTTACCCAGCCAGCACTCCAGCTTTGTGCTGACTCACAGTGTCTCTGTGTTTCCAATTATGTCATTGCTCTACATCTGCATGCAGATATTTGGGTTTTCTTTGCACTGTTTGTATTTCTGGCATATGAGATAGGCCCCTGATCATCCTGATTTTTTCTTGTGATTGTGGCCCTTACTGTCTCACCCCCTGCACCCTTCCACTCATCACTTCTTGCTCTGTTGTCTGTAGCCTTTAATCTCCATCTCCCAACGATGTTGGATGAATGAACAGTTCATCTCCATCTCCCAAGCAGCTGTTGATTAGGGCAGAATTGGTCCAACTGATTTCTTGTTGGTTGTATTTGAACTGTCAGGTAATTTTACATGGGAAACCCAGGATATTATTTTGAATTATCAAACTGAAACCTGGGGCGAAAAATAGAAGAATCCCCCAAAATTGTGACAACCTGTTTAAAAGGTGGCAAAATAGTTGCATTGCACGATTTTTTTTTTTTTTTTTCTGCAGAGACCATTATGGAAGCAGAAATTTTTCTTCAGTAAAAATATGTTGCTGTCTTGGCCATTAATATTATATTCGTTATCCTCTGTAGCTGTGGTTCACATACAAGCTGTATCACAGCATTTCAGTGAATAACTGTTTCTCTCCGCTTAAATGAGGGAGGTTTATGGAGCAGTTCTGAAGTTTAATTTGCTGGGGATCCGTCTGTGTCGGTGTGAGGCCACACGGTGGAGGCAGAGCCGTGTTCTGCCCGCTCTGGTCCGTGGCACAGCCAGGAGAAGCTGCCCCTGCCTGCCCAGCTGTCCTTGCAGTCCGGGAGCTTTGTGCTGTAGATGGTCACTGTGCAGACCCTGTGTTTATGATTATGACTTGTTGAAAGCAAAACTCAAAAGCCACTCCCACTGTTGGCTGGCTTGGTTGGAGCTGTATTAGAAGTGAAAAGATCCTCTGAAAATATCCATGAAAAGATCAAATTTAACCCTTCTTTGTCCCAAACAAATGTAAAGTCAGAACTGTTTTTGGTTAGAATCAAATTCTAAGTTAACTTTAGAAATAATTTTTCTCTAAAAAGCCGAAGCCGTGGAAGAGCTAATCAGCAAAAGGTTGTGACTTTTTCAACTCAAAAGGTTGAAAGTTTTTCAACTCTCTGGTATGGCTGATTGTTTCCCCTGTGGAGAGCCCTGTGCACTTTTAAGGATGGGAGAGCCCCAAACAGTTCTGTTCTCTCTGCCTGAGGGGTTCTAAACTATTCCTTCCTATAATGTAGTTTATTGCTTTAAGCACTAGCCTGTATTCTCAGAATGAATGAATGGTTAAATGTTTCTTAAGTGGAATATAAATAATTGATTCTTGCTGTCATACATGTATATCTCCAACCTACTGATTTAAGCCCTTTCTGTTGTTCCTTGCAGGAATACTAGAATGAAATAAAAATATCTGCATGTGTTCCCTGAATATTATCAAGGAATAATTAATTGTAAATAAAAGCAGTGTGGCTAAATTTTGCATTCAAACATAAATTTAACTCATCAAGTCTCCCAGCAGGCCTTAGAGTTTCAGCTTTGATCTGAGGGGGAAAAAGACCTTCGTCTGTTAAAAGTGCTGAAAGAGAATAGATAGGCATTTGAAGAAGTATGGGGGCAAAAAGGGGATAAAGAAGATTAAAAAGGAGCTCTGAACACATGGACATGGGAGACATTTCTTCCATGCAGAGAAGTTCAGGCTTAAGTTTTTCTCCATGAGGTTTCACAACTGCATATATTGTTTGAAGTGTGTTTTCAGAAGGGATGCTTTGTTCATCATCAAAAAATCCCCATAAATTCTCGTAAAATAACAGAAAGCAACAAAATCTCTATAAATCTGTTGTGCCAGATAATCATTCCTGTTATTAATTCCAAGTTGATCAATGATTTTGATTGTACCCTTAGAACTATTCTTCTGGCATTGAACACTTTCCTCTACAAGATTATAGAAAGATTGAGTGTGCCCTGGAAAGATTTTTTTCCAGTCTTTACTGTCTTAGATAAAAATATCAGTAATATACATCCAGAAATACTATTATTTTTCCAAAAAAACCCCCATGTAGTCCTAACTCTTCAGAATACATTTTGAAAGAAACTTTCACATATAAAATTTATGTTACTTTTTTATCTACTGTCATTTGCAATAAAGATTACTGTAATTACTGATGGATTTTTCCATCTTTAATTCAATGCAAGGCTTTGACAAAGAAGTAGTGATTTGTTTCAAAACCATTCAGTGTGAAAAGAGTTGGTTTTAATTTTCTGTTGTGAATTATTTCATTCTGAACCAAAACCATCTAAAGTAATATCTCCTGGTATCTGGATCAGTCTGGAACTGATGTACCAGGTGAGTGTATTATTTCCTTGTGAAACTAAAAATTCACCCAACTTCTGGAAGTTGTATTTGACTCTGGATCCAGATCTCAACATTAAGTTGTGAGGCATTTTTAAAAGCGAAAGATTGCAACTTAGAACATTTCTGAGTGTCTCTCAGAGTTCCCATTTATCAAATGTTTTCAGAATACCTCCCTCCCTTCTGTAGTAACTTAAAAGTTGCCTACTAGGCTATTGGACCAGAAATTGTTAGGTTCTTGAAACTGTTTTGATTCTCTCCCCTACTTTCCCCCTTCCTCACTTTTTATCACACTCCACAAACATTATAAGGAATTTGGAAGAAATTCCATGGTGTAATTACTCTTTGGAAGTTCTGGACTGAGCAAGTGAGCAGGTTTCTTTCATTTAAAACTCTGCAGTTCTATCCACATATTTACATACATGTGTGTTTGCATTTAAATATGGGTATATAATATGTATATTATCACAATCACATATAGTAAAACTGCTCAAACTTAGGATAATCAGAATAGATTTTATAGTATTTTATAATATAAATAAAATATTAAGTATTTGTATTTGCATTATTAGAATCAGCTATTACTATCTTTATTAAACAAAATGTCAGATATTTGTCTTTGCAAATATCTTATTATGAAAGTAACAGTTTGTACCTTATGATAAGTAATAAGCTATAAATAGTGGTTGTGGCCCTGATTTTTCCCCCTTTGATCCCTATCAAAAATTAAATGTAATTTCTTCCTTTAACTGACTTCCCCCCAAAAAATGAAATTGTGATTAAAGCAAACATGCTGAGTAGAAGTTTTATTTGTTTGTTTGCTTGTTTTTGTTTCTAAATTAAACTGACAAAGTTCTTACTGGAACTTGGAGAACTTACATCTATTGCTATATGCAAAACACATGAAAGATTAAATATTTAAGCAGTCTACCTTCTTAAAGGTTTTAGCTGTAATACCT
Source organism: Phylloscopus collybita (assembly GCA_027886175.1). Classification (NCBI taxonomy): domain Eukaryota; kingdom Metazoa; phylum Chordata; class Aves; order Passeriformes; family Phylloscopidae; genus Phylloscopus; species Phylloscopus collybita. Next base: position 20,635,268 of record JAJNNQ010000002.1, read on the forward strand.
GCTTTCAGAAGGAAGTGTATTAAGTAGGTTTAGTCTTAGACATGACAAAGTATAATCCTGCTGGTTTCTTTTATCTGATAGTGCATTCAGTTGGCTGAGAGATAGTCCATCAAAAAGCACATTGCCTTTCACAGCCTTGTCCCCAGCCTCTGCTCTTTGACTTTGTGAAGTCACATGTTCCACAAGTCAGCAAAACACTCGCATCAGACTTCCAAATTCAGTTTCTTTATATATATAATACATATAATATTTATTTATATTTACATGCTTATATGTTTACTTTATATGTTTGTAAAAGGAAAAAAAAACCAGCACTGTGATTTAATGATTGTGCAACTGAAGTGTGGTACTATGTTGATGTAAATTCTTAATTGAAGGGTAGGCACAAGCAAAACATCACTTTAACACCATTTTTGTCTCAATCTTATTTTAAGCTCTCTGCTGCTGAACTCAGACTCCAGAATATGAGACAATTGCAGACAATCTAATGAGGCATGTTATTATTTGTATATGTATATATGTTCAGATATTTGTGTGTATACATGAAATTAAATACATCACGCTTCTGCATGTGAACTATGCAAAAATGAGTCTTTTCTTGTTTCAACATCCATTGAAAAAGCAATATTATATTGTTAATATGATATTTTGAGGACTGCTTTTAGGGAAAGAGTAAGAGTACAAGATATTATTCAAGACATTGTACTTGCAGATGACTTTGTACTTTGTGGACTGTATTCGGTCAAACAGAAAATCCAGTGCAGAAATGCATTTTAGAGGGCATGCATATTTTTGTCATAATGGATGAGAGATGTTGATCATACACCTGCTGATGCTTCATCATGCTAAAAATCTGTAGAAGGATAGAAAATAATTTTGGATCAAGAACCGACTTGATCAGGGTATGTTCTTTTTAGTAGAACTAGCCTTGTCATTTAAAACCTTCATTTATGTAACATGATGATCATATTAGCAAAGAGATTTATTTACCACAGAACCATAAAAGCCACCTGAGAAGTGTGAGAAGTGTAGGGGAGCTTGAGGACCACCTCTACAGATTCTGTTGGACTACTGCTGGAATGTTAGCTACCCAGGATGTTCAAATATTTCCATTCTTCTTCGTGCTCCTTGTGGTGGCTGTATCTGAACTCTTTTTTTTGGCAAATAGAGGCATATTCCCAGAGATTCCCAACAAGACAGAATTTTAAAACTAATTTGGAAGTCCCCCTTGCAAATTTCAAATATACTTATGCCAAAAGCTGGAGAAGACAGCATCAAGCTCCACAAGGAAGAGGAAAACCTCCAGCATAGAAATTAGTCCCTGCTGACTGAAGATAGGAAAAGACAAATTATAGCTTGACAGGGAATGGCACAAATGAGATCAGGGTATGCTGATGTCTGTTCTTTCCCTGAATAATGAGCTTCTTTCCCAGCTGACTGTTTCTCCACCGGTTTGAGAAACAAAAAGAAGGTTTTGATGTATGATCTGATTTCTCCACAGTCTTAAGGACTCAGGAAAATTACAAGGCAAAGCAGCAAAACAGAAGGGAGTTGGAAGCAATTAATGATGCTACCAATGCACTTAAATTAAGAATACGTTTTGGGGTTTCTGCATTTTGGGTATTTTCTTTTTGAGACATGTTGTTGACCAGCATTTGCTTAGCATATAACATGTCCCTCAAACTTAGTAATTCATTCTGCTGTGTATGATAAATGGCTCATCTGATCACTCATGTAGTTTCTTACTGGAGTACAGAAGTAGGATGCTGCCCTAGGTTAATAGACAACAACCCACCCCATTGATTTAGTCAGTGACAGCTGCTTAACAAATGCTCAAAGTTTGAGGGTTTGGCATGTGGTCTGTTTTTCTCTGGGTGTTTACATATATAATTAAAATTCATTATAATAATTATCCTTCTTTTGTTTTCTTAATAGTTGTGGTGGCCTGACCTTGGCTGGCTGCCAGTTGCCCACCAGATTACTCCCCCCTCCATCAACAAGATGGAGGAGAAGATTAAAAAAATGGAAAAAGACAGTGAGATCACTTAGGAAGTAGCATCATGGGCAAAACAGACTCAGCTTGAGGAAGATTAATTTCACTTCTTGCCAATTAAATAGAGTAGGATAATGAGAAATAAGAACAAATCTGTAATAATTTTCTTCTTTCCAGGCTCACTTTCACTCCCAGTTATTCTGTCTCCCACTTCCAAGCAATGCAAGCGAATGGGAAAAAGGAAGCTGCAGTCTCTGCCATTCCTTCCCTCATACTTCTCCCTATTCCAGTTATATACCAACGTCTTCAAAAAGGGTTTCTGCATTTCTCCAAGAACTGCTTCAGCCTGGGTCCTTTCCATGGGGTGTAGTTCTTCAGGAACAGACTGCTGCAGTGTGAGTGCCCCACAGGGCCACAAATCCTGTCAGCAGCCCTGCTCCAGTGTGGTCTGTCCATGGGCTCACATCTGCCTTTGGGGCACATCCATCTGCTCCAGCACTGGGTCCTTCAGGAGCTGCAGGTGGATCTCTGCTCTGTGGGGACTTTCAGGGGCTGTGGGAGCACAGTCTTGCCTCACTGCAGTCTGCACCTCAGGCTGCAAGGGAACCTCTCCTCCTGCCCCTCCTCCTGCACTGATCTTGGTGACTGCAGAGTGTTTTCTCTTACATATTCTCACTCCTCTCTCCCAGCTGCTCTTATCCAGCTTTTTCTGCCCTTTCCTGAATATTCTAGTTCTTACAAATATACTAATTTCCTTATATATGTCTCAGGTACACCACTGACATTGCTGATGGACTCACTTTTGGTCAGCAGTGGGAACCACTTAGAACAGGCTCTGTCTGGCACAGGAGCAGATGCTATTATTCTTTCACAGAGGCTACTTCTGCAGCCTTCCTGCTACCAAAATCTTACCAGGTATGCCCAAGACAATGGCACATGTAATATGTTAGACAAAAGAAAAAACCCAAAGAACCCCAAAAAACAAGCAAACCAAATGAAAAAAAAAAAGAAAGAAAAAAGAAAAAAGAAAAAAGAAAAAAGAAAAAAGAAAAAAGAAAAAAGAAAAAAGAAAAAAGAAAAAAGAAAAAAGAAAAAAGAAAAAAGAAAAAAGAAAAAAGAAAAAAGAAAAAAGAAAAAAGAAAGAAAAAACCCCATCCAATCTGAGAGGATACAGAGAGAAGAACTGATTAAAAGGCCCCAGTCTCCTGGAAATAAGCAGCTTTTTTTGTCTCCTGAATTCCAGTAGTTGTAGATATGTCTTTGTTGATGGCTAAAATAATATTTGGTTAGATATTTGGCTGGTAGTTTGTACCAGAAAACTGCAGCAGTCATCTGCAAACTCTTCACATGGGTCACAGGCACTGCAGGAACACAAGTTTTGTGATTGGTAGTGATAGAAACATCTCCCACTAGCTTCTTCAGAACTCCTTTCAATTGTCCTTTTTCCCCAGAAAACAACTAACTTTGGCTAAAATTGTGTGAAAGTGTAGCAAGATGTTACTGGTTACAGTAGTTGTACTGAACTCCTGCTGGAAAGGCTTCTACCAATCCCTCATTCTAATGCTGCCTTTGGAAAAGGAATGTTTTTATTGTTCACCAAGAGGAATGTTATAATTAAAGGTCTAAGTGCTGTGCTTCAGCCCTTGCTTTGCACTGGCAAGAAGAGATAAGGCAGAGCAATGAAGAAGGCTGACATGGTTAATCTTATCTGCACTTTGGGCAATGTAGTAATTTATGATGTAGTGAATAACAACTGGTCTTGCTTTCTCTACTTATACACAATATTTAGCAGCAAACAGCTGGATGGTGCCCAGATGTTGGCAAACAACAACATCCCCATCACTCTCCCTTCAGCCCTCCACAGCTCTCCAGGCTGCTTCTCCTTTCTGCACATCAGTCTCCCTGGTACCAGCACAATCACAGTTCCCTTTTCCATCACCACGTGCAAAGCTGAAAACCAACAGTCAAGGACTGCTCAAACCGTGTGGAAGCTGCTTCTAGATACCAGAAGATGAGTTTCTTTTTCATAGATTTTTTTATCTCAGTGTCAGTGGGATTTGGGCAAGTGCTCAAGTGCTTTTCTGAGCCAAGGCATGCATTCATAATTAAATTTGAAGACATTTGTAGTTGCAAGTTGTTAGTTCATCTTTGAGGACTCCTTGTTATTTAAATTCAAACTTCCAGAAAAAAACATAAAAACATTTAACTTAATTAATCTTATAGAGCCTTTATATTTATAAATAGACAAAAGACATTGCCTAATCACAGTTCTGCATGAGCAGAATGAATTTGCCTGCTGTAGTTCATGCAGGTAAATTGAATGATGTTAATGAAAATAGTCATCAAAAAGGGAGGTCTCTTTTAAACTGCTAAATATAATTTTACTAACTGTTTCTAGCAGCTCAAATGATGTTTGTCAGCGCTTTAATTGGTGTTTGGAAATATGAGTTCTGAATAGCTTCCCTGTGTGACCCTGTGGTTTTCAGAAATCAGCAGGAATGGATGAGGAATCACCTCCTTCTCCAGGCCAGACAGCAGCAGCTGCAGTCAGCAGGACCACTGTAGCTGGATCCCTCAGGTTATTTTTTTAAAGGTGACTGGCAGGGCATCATTGGAGATGGCTTCAGATCTGGAACAAGCTTTTCTCAGCCTGTTCCAAAGCATGCTGAATTTGGTGACCTTCTTGGGCATGCTGCAAAAGGCATCTCTGACAGGACAGACCTTTCTGAATTTGGCTGGCTGGGTTCCTGGTGAATTGATCACTTAATTCTTCTGAGATTCCATTTAAGTGTTAATTATGTTAGAGTGCCTCAGATCTGAGACAGGCATCTTCTCTCTTTTTTGGTATTTTTGTTGGGGTTTTTTTTTTCCTGTGTTTTGTTATTTTAAAGCGAATGGGATTAGCTCGAGTGTTTTGCTGAATCTCAGTGAAGATAAATACTGTATTATCTATTACTTTAATGTTATTTTGGTACTATATAGAAGAAATTACAGGACTAATTAATTTTTCGTTTTGACATGCCCCAGAAAAAGGGGTTGTTCTACAAACTTCAAACTTTATACAAAAGAACAAGAGGAATTTTGCTATTTACTAAACTGTTGAGGAAGCAGGAGAACTTAAAATATGAAGCTAAGACATTCAAGACATTATTTGAAATTAGTATGATAGGAAACTCAGTACAACATTAAACTGAGAAAAAATAAGAATGAGAAAACAATATTTAGGCTAGTTAAAAAAAAAGCAGAGAACTTGCTCCTCACATGTACAGCTAATGCCTATTAATACTAACACTTGGGTAATGTTTTTTCTGATTTTAATTAATATTTTTCACTGCATAGTTTTATCTGTTCTCATAGGCTGTCCTTGGCCCAGATCTCACACAACCAAATTTAAATAGAACATAACAAATTCTTGGACTATGATTTTTTTTTTAAGCTCATTACATCAGTTTGCAAGGGTAACCTGAACCACCAGAAATTCTTTAAGAGGCTGATTCCCCTCCACTCAAGTGACCATGTCCTGGGTGACATTTAGAGACCACACTGCTGCAGGGGTGAGCACCAGCCCTGGCCCACATCCTGCATCCCTGAAGCCTGTGGTGTGGGAATCCATGCTAACACCAAGCTTGCAAATCCCAGTTTACAATATGTTTTACAAGATCATGTTCCTACAGAAAACTCAGGGGAGAAACAGCTACTTATTTGCTTGTTCACTCCTCTGTTTTCCAAGTGTGTAGGCAAGCCAACAGAGGTGAAGAAATAATTCTGTGAGAGTGTGAAACCTCAGGAGCTGTGAAGTGCAAAGATACTACTACTGCCTTAAGAAATCCCTAAATCACAGATCTGTAGGGCTGAAAGATTACAGCAGAGAATATTGTTATATTCTTCCTCTCTTTTTATTCTCTGATCATTCATTATCAGCCACTGTCAGAGACAGGATGCTCTGAGGTGAACCTTTGATCTGAGCAAGTAAGGCCATTTTTGCTCAGTCGTGTTCTCTGAGCAAATGCTGGGTATTGCTCTAATATCAGGGTACACTGCTGCAGCTGAGCAGATTTTAGAATGGTAACCTTGCTTTGCCCTTCCCTATATTGTAGTAAATTTAACCTTTTATCATTATTTGTATATGTTGCTTGAATACACAGTTGGACTTATCACCGGGTATATCTGTTTCTTCTGCTGTATGTGGCTGTGGCTGTTCTAGGCAAGAATGGTATTTTTAGTACATGCTTGCTCTCAACCTGTACTGTAACATGCCAAGGTCATATTTATTACAAATACTGCATAATGCTCCTAAAATATTCTGTGTACATTTGCACATTCACAGGCTTTTTGTACAATGGTTGCTTTGCATAAGTTTGTAAAGAATCAGCATGCAACAAATCTTTTACTTGTGAAATTGCCTTTCCCCTTGCTAGTCATCCTTTTGACGCATAAATGATCATTTTAGATTTTTAAATAATAGGGCTGCACTCTTTACTTCAACCTGAACCATTTCACCAAATAATAGTCAAATTTTAACAGTCTTTATAGGTGATTTATGAAACAATAGTTTAAATGCTCTTTGCATTTTGCTGTTTATCCCTTTATTCAAAGTATTTAATCTTGATTCATTTGGAGTATTTTATTATACCTAATTTTTGTACTTTAATCCATTCAGCTGCCCACCTAGTACATAATAGGCACTTGTTTATTCTCAAGGAGGTAGCTACAAACTCCAGGATTTCTAAATATATAGCAGACCTCAAAAACACATCCATGACCACAGCTGACTCCTGGGATCCAGTGCCTAGAAGACACAAAATCTAAGCAACACATTGTCACAGTCCATAGGATTTGTAACTTTGCAAGGGATTGATGAAGACCTCTAGAGGTATCAATACCAAAAAGGCCTAAGATCTGAACTGACTTGTGCATGTAAAGATCTGAACCAAATTTTGTACTCACACTGTCCTACATTATGAACTATAATCACCTTTCTTTCAGCTGTCATTTCTTTCAGATTCAAAGTCAATGAAGAGAGTGAAGACTGTGGCTTAAGGCATAGCTCTGGTTTTAATAGACAATATCAGATTTTTAAAAAATAATTCAGAATTAAATATATCTATATGTATATTTAAGAAAAAATAGTAGAAAAGGGTTTAGAATTGTGTTAATTGATGATTCACTGCACTCTCCCACTGGTGAGAAGGCAATTTTCTGACTTCCTCTTGTGCTTAGATTTCTTCTCTTGGTCTTGCCATTTGTAAAGGTGCAACCTGCTATGAGAAGGAAAGAGAATATGTGACCAGGACTTACAGCTTGTTTCACAGTGTGCTGAGTCACAATGCTGTCTTTTATAACAGTGTTGCCTTTGAGATGTTCGTTTTTTTGTCTGCAGCAGTTTCCATGAATAAATTACTTTTAAAAAAAACCCCAGAGAATTTGTGAAAAGGTCTTTTTGTGCCCTGTAATTATCTCATAGAATTTAATCTGGGAAGGTACTGCCTAAAATGTTTAAAGCAATGAAGTAGACAGTGTTTAACTCATGCTCATTTTTAAAACAAGCTGTTTTCTGATACTTACAATAATGATGAGGTGTATTTTTAATATATTGTTTATTGCCCATGCTTGAATATTCTTTCTCTGACAGGACCATTATTCTACCTAAAACCAGCAGAACGAGGTTTTTTCACTTGTAAAAAATTAAATTGCTATTTTCTAACTCCTATAACAAAGGAAAAGGCCCTAGAATGTCACTTTTTAAACAACAGAGCTCTGTATGAATTGAAAATTAAAAATAAACAAACCACCCTAGTGAATATCTGTCATGTAAATTTTAATTTGGCATTTTAAAGGCCTAATACATAATTTTCATACTATAAAAGCTATCTACCTAAAAGATACCTATTTGTATTAGAACAAGTGCTAAGCAAATTAAAGATTTTACTAGTAGTTCTATTATAACATGGGAGTTTCAGAAAGATGTAAATTAAGTTTCCTATAACTTTGAGTGTGAGAATGTAATTTTTTTTAATGTAGGTATAATTACTGAAATCATCTTCAGATGCTGTTAGGTTCTGCCACTTACCTCTGTTATATGACATCATATATCAGTGCTTTTTGGAAGACAATTACTTAATTGGTTGTGGTGATAGTTGATTTCTATTTCCCTCCAGACAGAAATCATTATGAACTCCCTTCTCTGAGCTCCTTTGTTCCACGAGGCTTTTGCATTGAACAAGGACTGACAGAAAGCTGTAACTACATTATAGCTGCTATCATCTACATCTTCTCCCCCATGCCATTTAATTAGCAGTATCAAAAGACAGATCTTCATACAGTCTGGCTCACCTGGGATTTAGTCCACTCATTCTAATTTTATTTTTTTAAGCTACTGTTAAATTATGCAAGCTGAAGGCAGGATAGCATAAACAAAAACAGTTTTTCCATCTTACTGACATTATTTGTGCAACCTGAGGACAGAAGATGAGAGTTCTTCATCATCAAAGTTTGCCATTGTAGAGAGGATTTCAATGTCTCATTAACACCTACAATGATGAGGCCATTGACTAACTTAAAAGATGTAAATGTTGGAAATTACCATCCATGGAGCCATAAACAAGGAGGTTTTATATGATAAGCAAGAGGCCATCAATTTAGAAACACAGTCTTCGCTTCTACATGGACAATTCTGCCCATCAAGACACTACTGTGCAGTTATCACTAATCTGTGCTTATGCAAGTAATGCATAGACCACACAACAAGTACCAAGAGGCAGACAAAATATTCTGCAAGCAGCTGGGAAAAGTCTCACAGTTGCTAGCCTTTTTTTTCTCATGGGGCACTCAGAGATGTCTGCTGGAAATACAATACAGCTAGAGAGGGAACAGTCTAGGAGATTCCTGGAGTGTGTGGAAGAAGGGCCAGGAAGGAGGATCCAGGGAACACTAAGCCTGTCAGCTTGACCTTGCTGCTGGCAAAGGTCATGGAGCAGGATCATCTTGAGTGCCATCATCTAGCACGTGCAGGACACCAGGAAATCTGGCTCAGCCAGCATGGGTTTCTGAAAGGCAGATCCTGCTTGACAAACCTGATCTCCTACATGACAACAGACCTGTGGATGTGGGGAGGTTGTGGAAGTGTCTACTGGACTTCAGTAAAGCCTTTAACAGCATTTCCCACAGTATTCTCTTGGAAAAACTAGCTTCTCATGACATGGTTGGGGTTTTGCTCACCAGGTAAAAAAACTGCCTGGATGCACAGGCCCAGAGAATGGTGGTGAATGGTGCTACCTCCACTTGGTGAGTGATCACTAGTGGGTTTCCCCATGGTTCAGTACTGGGGCCAGTTGTGATTTATATCACTATCAATGATCCAGATGAGGGGATCAAGGATCATCAGTCAGTTTGCAGATGATACCAAGCTGGGTGGGCTAGGAGGGCTCTGCAGAGGGACCTGGACAGGCTGGATAATAGTGGCAAGATCATGGGCACGAGGTTCAACAAGACCCTGTGCCAGATCCTACACTTTGGCCACAATAACCCCACACAGTGCTACAGAATGGGGCAGAGTGTCTGGAAATTGGCTCAGTGCAGAAGGACCTGGGGATGCTGGTTGACTGCAGCTGAACCTGACCCAGGGTGTGTCCAGGAAGCCAAGAAGACCACTGGCATCCTGGCCTGTATCAGCAATGGTGTGGCCAGCAGGACCAGGGCAGTGACTGTCCTCCTGTACTTGGCACTGGTGAGGACACGCCTCCAGTACTGCATTCAGTTCTGGGCTCAGTTCAGGAAAAACTCCAGTGTTGGAGTGTGTTCAGAGAAGGGAGCAAGGCTGGGCAGGGGTGTGGAGCAGAAGTCCTATGAGAGACAGCGGAGTGTACTGGGGTTGTTTAGCCTGAAGAAAAGGAGGCTCAGGTAAAACTAACTGCTCTCCACAGCTGCCTCAAAGGAGGTTGTAGTGAGACTGGGGGGTTGTTCTATTCGATCACGTAACAAGACAAGACTCTTGTGAACAAATATTAATAATTATGTTTGAACTTTAATAAACTTATAACCTATTCACAGAACAGTTGAGTTGCTTGTATTCAGTGGCTTTCAGTAATTAAGTGCAGTGCACGATGACTTAATATCATCTGTCAAACTCAGTATGGTTGTTTATTCTAATATTGTCTATTCCTGAGCGTGTCACATAATGTGAGGTGATATGCAAGCACAGAATAAATAGGAGTTCTCGCTCTGAAGTTCCTTCCATTTCCGTATAACACAGCCACACAGGAGAAACTGCAAGGAAACAATGAGATCACACTGAATGGCAATGATCTTGGCATACCAGAAACTAATCTAAATAAAGTTATTTTCCCATGCAGTGTGAACAAATTTAGACAAAAGACTAAGAGATGCATTTTGTGAGATACTTCCCTGGAAAATACGGGGAGTTGCGATGGTGGTATAAATGTTAATATAAAACCACAAAAGCCTGTTTTGGAAATGCAGGTGGGCAGAGTGTTTTTTCTTTGGATGCAAAGTTTATTGATTTACAAAGTTAAGCACAAAATTTCAGTAAATATTTTAGGAAGAAGCAGAAAAAATATTGAGAAGATTAATTTGGACTTCTTAGGTTAAATTCAGAGGAACATTTAAGAGGTAGTCAAGCAACAGAAACCTTTGAGTTCAATAATTATGACACATACAATCCTTGTGCAGACGGAGTTTTCCTCAATTCACCTTGTAAGTGCAAGTCCCTTTTTGCTTTGTCTATAAGAGTATTTAACCCTTCTATTAAAATGCAAGGGTTAAATGGAAGGACATCCAAGAGCATCACATAGACTAACGGCAAAGGCTGTTCCAGCAATGTGATGCAGGATGATGAAACTGGTGGTCTGCATAGTGTAGGTACTTTTACTCTGGAGAAGATTCACAGCCTGCATGAACTGCTGAGCCTGGGTTTGTAAATACTATTAAAATCAATTTGTCAGCCTAGCACTTGCTTTATTAAAATGTCTACTTGGAAGCATATTCAAGTCAAAATTATTTTCTTCCATTTAAATACGTTGATTGTGTTTTGTTTTCTTTAAATTGCTTTACATCAACACTAAACTGAAAGTAGTTTCCTGCTGTTTCATTGAAAACAACCACCATTTCTTCATAGAAGTTAACATCCTTAAAATGCTTCTCATCCATATGATACATAAACAAAGTGTTAATAATCCCTGAGAGCACGGGGAAGGAGGATTTAACTTATGTCTGAGCAGGGAGATGGAGCAGTGGTGGGAAACCAAGAGCTAAAGCTCAGAAAGAAAAAAATGTCCTTAATGCCAAAGTTCCCACAGGGCATGAGCAAGACAAAAGGAAAGGTAGAGGGAAGACCATTGCAATTGTGAGAGTCTGGGTGAGCTGGCTGTTTAATGGGTGAATGAGAAAGGCTGGGCTGACGATTCATACTGGAAGTGGTCCATATTTACCTCCAGCCAACGGGTATGGAACATGGGACAGTTCCTAGCTTCCAGTTAAGAGGTCTGTGTTCTCGTTCCTCTGTTCACAGGCTGCCCTCACATGCTATTGAGTTCAGCTGTACTGAAAAACACCAGTAAGTAGAGACTTACAGAAGCCACACTGAGACTTTCTGGCCCTGGCTGTTCTTCTGCGAGGTTGTGAGAAGCTCTGGTTGGAGGCACAAGAGATGCTTGAATTTTCAAAGCTCTGCAAAGTAAACATACAGAGCTGGTTGCAGCATTTGTAAATTAAAGATTGCGTTAATCTTCAGTGACAGATTTATAAAATATTGCTTTAAATTCTGCTTCATGCTTCACAACCAACTGAGTTTATTTCCGAAACAAAGGCGATTTAAAAGAACCCATAGATTACTTTGGCTACTGAAGAGTATAAATTATCCCTAACTAAATTTTGTCAGTAGAGTATGTTGAGATATTTAGATAAAGCACGCGTTTGACATTTATTGCAGAATGATCCCTTTCCAAACACTTCAAGTCACAAAAGGGGAACGTGGGGTGAATTATTATGGGGCTGGTGATCTTTTTGCTGGCATATAGGATAATCACTAAGGATGGAAAGCTTAGACTTTTTAATTAGTTGTTTGGTTTGTTTTGGTTTGGTTTTCTTTTGCAGGATGTTGCAGTACTATGCAATCAGACAGCATTGCATTAAAATTCCAATGTTAAAAATACTGTAAACATGTAAAAATGTATCTTGATGTGGCAGATGCTGTTGCTAAATATATATTTACTAGTATGCAGAAGAAATCTTTCTGAGGTAAAAGCAAGAAATATAAGAGATCTCTTGCTTAACTTAAACGTTTAGCAATGACTCCTGCCACAAATTCTTCAAAGGTCAACAGTTTTTGAACACACAGTCTCAACAAAATGCTACTTCCAGTCCCAGCCCTTTATGAAGACTATTTGTCAGGGTAGAATGGGGATTTTCACAGTAATTTTGCTGTTAATTTTGCCTCATTATCCCCAAGACTAGATACAAAACTTACTGTTGGAAATGAAATATTTTTCACCAGCTAAAACTTAACTGTGGGAGGTATCAATAGCATGCATCACTACGTATGAGCCAAGAAATCTGTGAGTGACCCTCTCCCGGAAACACAAACAGTTTTGCTACTTGCTGGTGGGTCTGGACTCTCTGCAAATCACCCTCATGTTCCATATCCATGCTCCCCACCCTTGATGGAACCATGGCTCTGCTTCCCAATTTATCCCTCTCGCCCCTGAGCACCTGGAACAGCTTTCTGGAGCAGGTGCATGCCGTCAGTGTCCTGTAGGAGCCATCTGTACCTGTCCATTCCTTTTGGCTGGAGACAATAGCTAACCTAGATTTGCTGCTGTCTGGGGCTGCAGAAAGAAGCCTAATGCAGTTAGCAAACTGCTAACAAGCTGTTAGCAAACAATTCTCTTATTTTATTAAACGTAATTACATACCATATTTCTTCTCCTCATCCTTGTTCCTTTAGGCTCAAAACAGAAAAAGAAAAAAAACCTCCTTAAAACCCATTTAAATGGCTTTATATATTTTCTCTCAAGATTGTGTCTAATGGGTGCCTTTGAAAATTGTCAGATGTGAGGGGAGAGGTAGTTACTGTCTACAAACTCTATCTTATTTCTGTTTATGCAGGTAAACAGGCAAATACAGATGGTACTGGAGTGAGAAAGGCAAAAAATAATTTCCGAAGCACAGCTGGTTCTCCAAGATATGTGCAAATCCATACTATTTCTTACCATGGTTACAAAAAATTCAACTACCCAGTCCACAAAATTCAAATTTTCATGGTTCCTCTGTTTTCAAAGTACTGTTAGGTAGACTCTTAACCTCCACTTAAAACAGCATTTCCCCAGTTTGTGTCAATATTGCCATTTTAAACACTCAAAAACCTGAAGAATACTGTGGTTTTCTCCTTTGTGCCTTCACTTGTCAGTTTTCCAGCTCTCATGCTTTTCCCATGAGACAGTGTACTATGAATGAAAATTCATAATTGACTATATAAGGCATCATTTAGATAACTGCATGTTTCTAACAAAAGGTGCCAATGATTACCCAGCCCGGCACTTCAGGACAACTTATCAGGGGCTTTGGTTAAATTGAACACTATTTTCAGTAGGAAATTCAGTCCTTCTGCAGTGCTGGCCATTTCCTCATTATTTCTATAATTGGGAGATTCTCCCTTTAGTGTCATTCATTTTCTGTGGGAGGAATCACAGACAATGCTTCTGCCCTTTATTTTCCAGTTTTGCAAAGCGCATACAAGAGCCACTTTAATCTCATTAATATTCATATTCATTTTTTTTTTACCTGATAGAATTGAAGAAAACAGATTAAAGTGTTATTGGTTACTTTTGAGATTTCTTTATAAAAACGTATATTTTCTAACTCTGCTTAAATATGTATAGAAATTCAAATAGTCTTCTTTGGAAATAAAGCCCTACCACAGTTAAAGGATGTTGTGGTTTAACCCAGCCAGCAGCCAAGCCCCAGGTAGCCACTGGCTCACCCCCATCTGTGAGACTGCTGGGAGATTTGGAAGAGTAAGAGGTGGAGAAATATGTTGACATAAAAACAGTTTAATAGGGAAAACAAGAGCTGCACAAACAAGCAAAACAAACCAAGGAATTCAGTCACTATTTCCCATGGGCAGGCAGGTGTTCAGCCATCCCCAGGAGAGCAGGGCCCCATCAAGTGTAAGAGTTACTTGGGAAGACGAACACCATCACTCCAAATGTGCTCCCATTCCTCCTTCTTCCCTGCATTCTGTATACTGAGCATGATGTCACATGGTCTGGAACATCCCTTTGGTCACTTTGGGTCACCTGTCCCGGCTGTGTCTCCTCCCAGTTCCATTGCCTGTGTGGCAGTATGGAAAGCAGAAAAGGCCTTGGCTCTGTGTAAGCTCTGCAATAACAAAAACATCTTTATATTATCAACCCCGTGTTCAGCACACATCCAAAACACAGCCCCATACCAGCTACTGTGAAGAAAATGAATTCTACCCCAGCTGAAACCACTGCATTCTAATGATGTAACACACAAATTAAAAACTCTCCTGTGGTACTACTAATATTGCATGACATCTTCAGGCAGAAGACTTCCTTTATTTAAATCAGGATGGCGTCTTGTAATTCAATAAAAGAGAACTACTTCTGCAAGAGAACTTCTGTTTCAGGAAAAAAAAAAACCACCACTGTCTACAACTCTCATCTTTATTAGCACTCTGCCTTTTAAATCCTCAAAATACAAAATACCCCTGCATACTGTGAATACCCACTTAATTTTAAAAGCTCATCATAAAGTGTAAATAAACCTGTATTCACCACATAATGATACTTTACTGTCAATGTGAGTAAAGCAGAGATCTAACCTGCACAATCAAACAGCTGCTGAGCTGCCTAACACAGTGGGCATCCTGGTCTTGACAAGGGCTTTGATCATCTTGAAAATTGCATTAGGGCTTAATGCATGTGTCAAAGCAAAACTGTAGCAATACACAGTTGGTTTTGTGCTGAAATATTTCTTTAACTAACATTAAAGTTATATAAGCCTGAAATCATGCTCTTGGAATGGTATGTAGCATATTTTTGCTAAATAAGTTGCATGAAAGCTCATTATATTAAGGTGTCCAACAATTGGTCTTCAAAGAGTGTCTTGAGATTCCTTCATTTGCAGTAGGTGAGCTCAGGAGGCCCTTGGCACCTTCCCTTGGAGTGTATGTGCAATTTATCCATGTTTTCACAGGGGCAGTGCTGGAGGTCTGTGCACTACTTTTCTGGATACTCTCAGCTGTAGCTCTGGGAAAAAGAGGTCTTGAGATGTGTTCTGCGTTATTCCTTTGTAATCTCATGCCCTTTAGATCTCATCTTGCTTCTTCAATAAATAATTTTAATATCAGTATCTGGATTTCAGACACAGAATTTTAAGTAACAAACTTTGAAAGAGTCAAAATAAGTCAAAATAATTATTGAACTTTCTCCCATGTTTACTTTGTACTGATTCTTTTATTTATTTCATAGGAATGAACAGAATTTTCTGAAAACTAAAAGCTGGTCTCATGTTGACTCTATTCCGATATTAATTCTAAGTGATATTCTCTACTGTAACTGAAACAGGATTCAGACAAAAGTACCAAATCTTTCTTATCCTGCTTAAGTAAAGCACAAGAGGGATGCCATGTCTTTTTCAAAGATGCATCAGAATAAAAGGATGATACCTAAATCCTATTCTTTCAGAGATGTGGTAAAGAAAATACTTTTAAACTATCTGCAGATGAAGACATAAATCTCTTGACCTTTAAAAACTAAGAAAAATATCAGTGGCATGATATTTTAAACTGTGTCTCAAGTTACTATAAATGTGTAGCAGTAATAAAAAAAATCAATGAAAGAAATCTACAGGATCTATAATTCCATTTTGGATTACAGCTGGTGAAATAACTTGAGCTGGACAACACAGTACAAAAATGTGTGTGGAACACCACAAATATTTTTTCAGCAGAAAAGTTATGTATATTTTAAAAAACAATAAATGGGTAATATGTGTTACTGAAACCTGACCTCGCCTCTCTTTCCACTGTACTCCCCCACCAAAAAAAAAACCAAACAAAAACCAACCAACCAACCAAACAAACCTTTGTTTTGCTTTGGACAGAATTAATTTTAAAAAGATACAACATCCTCAAAGAAATGAAATCTTTCATTTAATTCACAATTAAAGTCCAAAAATGAATTTATAGACGGTGTCTGCTTCAATTTCCCACTCCTCCTACTTTTCACTTTCCTAAAAGTCAACCAATATTGTTTCCTTCTGCTTCATTCTTCCTTGAACCCTTTCAGAATTAGGTTTATAGGAACGTCTGTTGAAAACTGAATAAAAATAAGAAAGAACATTATTATTTAGCTGACTTCTTCAAGCATCAAAAATTGTAATTATGTACCTTGTGTTGTTTGATGCTCACCTATGGCTGTCAGGAGCTGCAATTTATATTAGTGTGGGGGTTTTTTGATGGTGAAGGGGAGGCTGTGCATTTTTTTTTTTTTTTGAAGACAGGCAAGTTGTATAACTCATGAGAAACTGCTGATGCAGACAGATTAGCAAGTTTCAAGGAAGTGATTGCATATTTATGTGGAGTAGAAGAACCTTCACATTTGCATTAGGTAGGATATAAATAAATCTGAAGGGCTTGTCTTCCCCTAATTGTATAGCATTTTATCTTTATCAGTAGAATTTCAGTAATACAACCCTCAATTCAGAACTAACCCTCAATTTAGAATGATTGAAAATCTCTATGTAAAGAACACATGGTATCTATTTAATGGGAACAATCAAAGCCATAGTAGCCTTATTCTCAACTATATATATCTGTGCCCATGCTTATGATCTAGGAATTTATAATTCTCAAGTGAATGGATTAATGAACTACTTACCATGTCTGTAATCAAACAGATGCATTTTTGTTAACCACTCAGTTGCAGAACACAAAAGGATTAACTCGTTTCAGGTCCTGCTGCTGCATGAATGGTCTTGAGCCTCATCAACATTTCAGTGGTAAAACAATGAAGCAAGAAGAGTTTTGGGGAGACATAGAGGTTGTATTCAGCACCTGAACAAGAGCCATCTTTGCCTTTGCCACAGATTTCTTTTGACACAAAACATGTCTTTCTTCACTACCATAAATACATTTATATGCCAGCAGTTTCAGATGAGGAACTAAAGCAAACATCTGTCCATCAAAGATCAGTGCTATGTTTTGTGCTTCTAAATAACATAAAAAGATCTCTGCCAAATACTTTCTTAAAAACAAGCAGCAATGACGAAAATGTAGGGTGTAAAATCAGCTATGATGTAAAATGTTCTCTTATAATTAGACAATTACATAATGTTATAATATTAATGTATTTTCAATATATGCTCCCTTTACTGTTAACTGTGGTTTGTAAGTTTAGAGACTGAAAGCACTTATAAAGTTCTCTAAGTTTTGCTATTTTTTGGAAACATTTAAAAAATTAGTAAATACAGATTCAGCTCGACTAAGTTATTTTACAAGTACTTTTAACCTGAAAAATTATTCAATAGATCAGAACACAGAATCACAGGAGAGTTAGGGTTGCAAGTGACCTCTGGATATTTTCTAGTCCAACCCCCATGCCTAGGCAGGATGCATTTTGATTTGAAACATTTTGTTCTGAGAGCAATGAACTATGCAGAATTTTATTTAGAAACTCAGTTAATCTTTCTGGATTTAGTTTATTTTCTGGAACATTTTGAAATTAGGATAAATTAAATGAAAGTATTTGTGGTATGAGTTAAATTATAAGTTTGCTCACCAACGATCTGTCATGTGAATACTAGACCTATTACAGCTGAAATCTGATACAATGTTATTTTTTTATTCCCTAAATATCACTTTTGTCAGCCATGTGGCAATCTACCTCACATTTTAAAGAACTAATTGAAAATTAAAGATTATGTGGATCCTACAACAGCTCTATAATGATTTATGAATAGGATATCAAATTTCTGAGTATACTTGTTTTCTACAGAAAAACAGCATCCATTATTTCATATACAATGAGAAGTATAATAAGAATTTTAAACTGAATTTACCCTCACTAGTGAAGACACGCAGTAATTGCTCTGTCTTGAGATACTGTCTACAATTCTGACCCAGTTCCTCCTCACAGTCTCACTCTTCCTCTGGCTTCTCTTTTACATTAGGGAGATTTCTATGTGTTTTCAAATCTTAGGATCTGTTTAAATAAACAAACAAATAACTAAATCTAAGTAAACTGTGGTCACACCAGCCATGCAGCCACTAGCAGGTGGCTCCAAGCAGCAAAGGAGTGATGTGCAGATGAAGTCAGTATTTGCAGAGTGGGTTCTAGACAGGGGGTTGGTCCATGGCTTAACAGGACATCTAAAGAGATTTTCACTTCTCTGTATTATCAAACTTGTTCAATGAAACATAGCATCACTGAACATCATAAGAATCAAGGTCTTCCTTTCTGATTATTTCCATGTCTGTCTTGTTGTAAAGCAAGGTAAACCAATTCACTTATGTTTCAAATTCTTCTCAAAACAGCAGAATAATCAGTAGCAAAGGAAATGTGAGGGAAAAAAATGAAGCTGCAGAAAAAAAATTAACCATTTTCCTTTGAAGTTTTAAATAAAAGAAGAAAGCACAGGATAAGAACTTATCCATGCAGACTCAAGGGATAAAGCTTTTGAGATTTTGGCAAAGAGGAAGAGCTCATGTCCACAGTCTGCTAGGTTCATGCAAAAAACTCAAATGAGGGCTCAATTATTTGTCTCTGCTTCAGCATCAAAAAAAGTGAACAACACTACAAGCATGACTTAATAAGCAATTTTAAAGCCTTTTGGTGGCAATTATCCTCCTGTGTCCCATGGGGGTCAGAGTGAATGCCTCTGAGAACAACCAGACCTGTATTTGTTACAGACAAAACCATGCTTTATTTTTGTTGGCAATAAGTTCCAGAAGGTTTTATATAGGGAAAGTTCATTTCAGGATATTATATCCAAGACGGTGGCAACCATCTGACTATGGCAGACTTGTATACCTTTGGAGAACATTATCAGACATCTCCACTTCCAAAAGATATGTGATTCAAAACAGTATCTGCAGCTTTCAGTAATTCAAATGCAAATGTGAAGCTGCTGCATTTTGAAATAACACTGGTTCAAAGATGGTTGGCTATGTCATTACACAGTTGGCTTAAAACAAATTAATAATATAGTATGTCACATTTGCATACCATTATTTTTTATTACTTTCTTAAATACCTTCATAAAATTTTACAATGCCTGTTGTACAATACCCACCATCTCCGATTCCTTAATGAGTGATTCTGAGTGACAGCACCTCCATCTTGTGGCAAACTGGAGAAACAGATCTTCTTTAATGCTGTCTGGCAGAAAGTACCTCTGAAATCACTATGGTAATACAGATCTATCCAGACTGGATCATGGCTCCAGGCCCTTCAGGGAGTTTAGGGTGATTT
The DNA here is from genome assembly GCA_027886175.1 of Phylloscopus collybita. Classification (NCBI taxonomy): domain Eukaryota; kingdom Metazoa; phylum Chordata; class Aves; order Passeriformes; family Phylloscopidae; genus Phylloscopus; species Phylloscopus collybita. Next base: position 20,654,771 of record JAJNNQ010000002.1, read on the forward strand.
CTCTTTACCTCCATGTGTCATGCATGCCATGTGGGGCAGTCCTCCTTGCCCATGCAGAAACCCTGTTCCTTACAGGTGACAGCAGGGGAACTTGTCCTCCCTAAGGAATGAGGGAGGTACTGTCCCTCTGTGAAGTGAGAACTAATGCTTTCAATGAATAGCTCTAATTCAGCATTGAGGATTTTAAACGTTTGTAAAGGCCTGACACAGAGGGAACTTCCAATTACCATCATTCTGGTGCAATTGTAAAGGTTTGTTTCCTGAAGTTTTAATAGCAAAGCAGTTTTCCACTGCCATTGTTGACTATGAGTGTGAATGAGCATGAGTGTCTGTAGTGTCTGTATTTTTGGTTTAAAGTTAAATTTTGTAATTTGGATAAATCTAATCTGAAAAGATAAATGATTTTCAAGTTCAAGAAAGGATCCTCCATGACTGTCTAGAACTTACCTAGTCACTGGTCCTGTCTGCACTTTTGAAAGCCACTGAACACCTGCATTGGGCTATCAGACAAAAGTCTAATTTACTCTTTCTGCTTTGTTTCCATTGGTTTTTCTGGTTTTCCATCACTAAACTACTGTGTGCTGTGAATGCAGAAAGTGACATTTAGCAGGCAAGTCAGCTGGATGCCAAAAATGAAATTCCTCCCACTTTGTACTGTGCTATCCCAGCAGTGTGCTGTTTCAGAGGACAGCCCCAGATAATTAGTGTCATTGTCCCCAGTGCCCTCACCCTCTCATCGTGCCCAGTGTGCCACAGTACTGTAACTGGATTTACCCCAGTGTATGAAATTCTGGCTTGTTTTGGGAAGTTCAAAAGTAGGCACAGTACTCAGTGTGGTCTCACAAGGGAAGAGTAGACAGAATTAATCACATCCATTGATCTGCCCACAATCTTGCTTGAGAGGAGTATGCTAGTAGTCTTCATCACCACAGGGACACACTGCTGACTCAGTTCAGCTTTTTTCCCTTGCACCTCCAGGTTTTTTTCTGCAGAGCTCCTTTTCAGCCTTTTGGTTTCCAGTCTGTGCTGTTGGATGGGATTACTGTGTACTGGCTGCTTTTGTCACTGGTGAACTTCTGTCAGATTCTGTTTTCAGTCTGTCAAAGCCATTTAAATGGCAATTCTAACCAGTACTCACAGAGGGACTAGCACATCATTTAGACCAAAAATTATAACTGCATATTAATTTAAGAACATAAAAGCTTCTGTGCTGTGATGTCCAGTATTTTATCTCTGACTGTGGTCATCAGAGAAAACTACCATAAACCAAGAAAATTTAAAATTATCTGCGCTCTTCTATGAGCTACTGTCTCTAGCAAATCAGTTGTTTAGGAACCTCTTTACTTGATACGTGCATTTCAACCTTTTCTCTTCAACAGCAGGAAAAGAACTGACTTCATTTATATTTTTTACTGACATACCTCATTAATTCATAATGGTGGATGATGACGGATTGTTCAAAAAATCTTTTTTATTGTATAATTTAAGATTGCTTCCTCAAAATGTTCTTATACTTCTTTGTACTGAGAAATTGGAGAAAGTAATCCACATTTCAGCTCATGCACCATTCATGGTTCTCCAGTCCCAGTGTCATTCCCCTTTTCTTCTAGAGCAGAATGTGTTGGAATGTTTTCTGTTTTGTTCTTCAATACTTTCCTTGCAGTTTCTAACATCAGACTGGCATTTTTGACTGTTGCTGTGCAATAAGCTGGCATTTTTTTATAACTCAACCCAGGACCTTTAACATTTCTTCATGGTGTGTCAATAGGTGATTAACCAACATCTTGGGTGTGTACTTTATTTTTCCCTCTACCTGTTGTTTTGTGTTTATTGGCACTGAGTTTCACCTGCCATTCTGCTGCCCTGTCACCTGCAGGATACTTCTGCAGTTCTCTGCAGTTTGCTTTACTTTAGCTTGCTCTGAGCAAGCGAAGGGTGTGCCACAGCAAAGCCTTTAGAGACAAAAATTGGTTTAATTGAAAGTAATTTCATTTAAAATCACAAATTTAAAAATTTTTATCCTGAAACATAGCTTCTTACTCATAGCTGCATACCATGGTCTCCCTGTACACAGCTCCTATGTGAGTTTTGGCTTCATAGGGTGATGAAATGGAAAACACAACATAACTTGCCTGTTTTTCCTGTCTTCTTCTTTACCTGGATTCAACCTTTTTCCAGCAACTGCTGTTGGCTTTTGGGCTGTTCCTATGTTTTTAAACACATGCATGGTCTCTCAAGATAGCACCAATTTCACTTATGAGGCATCTGATGGACACCCACAGCTGCTCCCACAGCCATGGGTGCCTGGGACAGGGAAACTTTGGCTCCTCCCTTCCTGCATTTCTGCATTCATGGTGCTGCAGCACACTCAGGGGAAGTCCTGTTCAACAAAACTTTCTTGAAATCCAGTTTGTGCTCCTGGAGTGGCCCCCAACAATCAGCTTTCATAATACTCATTTCTTTAGCTCTGTGCTGAGAAGGAAGGAAGGAAGGAAGGAAGGAAGGAAGGAAGGAAGGAAGGAAGGAAGGAAGGAAGGAAGGAAGGAAGGAAGGGAAAGAAAGAGAAAAAGAAAAGAAAAGAAAAGAAAAGAAAAGAAAAGAAAAGAAAAGAAAAGAAAAGAAAAGAAAAGAAAAGAAAAGAAAAGAAAAGAAAAGAAAAGAAAAGAAAAGAAAAAGAAAGAAAGAAAGAAAGAAAGAAAGAAAGAAAGAAAGAAAGAAAGAAAGAAAGAAAGAAAGAAAGAAAGAAAGAAAGAAAGAAAGAAGAAAGGAAGGCTGTCATCACAGGCATCTACTAATTTATATTGGGTTACACATTAACAGCAGAGCTATTTACCTCCAGGAACTCCAGTCCTGCAAAATGTTAGATAAACACATATAAATATGTGAAATGCTATATACGTATGAATATATGTAAAATGTTATGTGTAAAAAAGGTTATATTCACATGAACAGAAATGAACAGTCAGACTCAAAAGAGCAGTTTGAAACAAAACTAAGAAAATGTCTGTGTGCATAATGAGACAGAATTTCAAAGCACTTTGGTTCTTCAGTTCCTTTATTTCTAACAGGACATACAGAATGATAGAAAGCAGAAACTTGATCATAAAAGTTGGTGGTGACACTGCAATACTTTGTATGTTCTACGTGGAGCCCTTTTGCATTTATTACTTCAGATTAGCACCTGAATGATGAAATGTAAACTGCTAATATATACAGCTGGTACTATTTGAAAATCATTATTTAAAAAGTGGCACATGTTTTCTGAGTGGACTCTAATGACTGGATCCCAGTTTCAGCCCACCCTTTTTTGATATCCACATCCAGAAATGTTCAGTCAATGCTAGGGGGGAAAAAACCCATCATGATAACATAAGAATTCATTTCCATGTTATATCTACTGCTCTTTTCTAAAGTCAATTTACCTAAAAGGAGTTTTTATATGCATAAATCCTTAGCACCTTTTGCATATCCTGTATGAAATGTTTATATGTTTTCAGGAAAATTGTATGCATCATTCAAAAAAATTTATTTTCCATTTGGATGGGTTTGACAAAGTATTTTATTCTCTTCCATTTTCACCTCAGATTCAACGTCTCTTGCACTTTTAACTAAAAAAAATTAGAGTACCAACATTATCCTTCCAAATATTACTTAATATTTCACATATGAAATATGTTTTCTCTTACAGAAGTTAGGTTCTACCAAGGGGCATTAAAATATAGCACATAAAGTTTCTTGTCTTGAATTAATTCATGCTTAATGTTTGCATAAATTATACCTAGAAATCATATATCGACAAATCTTTGGAGCGTTATGTATCTGGAATTTATATGGAGGTCAATGAATCTTGTAACATTCTTGTCTGTCCAAGAGAAGGATGAGGCCATCAGTTTGGAAAACGATGATTGCTTACTGCACTTTACGCCACACTTCGTATTTCTACTCTGGGTTTACATATGTATTTGCATTGTATCTCACTCTCAAAAACAGAAGGTGTGAAGGAAAGTGCATTGGTGAGGATCACAGAAGGAAAAGTAAAAATATTGATTGTTTTTCTCTCATTTTCTTAAAAAGCATTTCTTCTGGTATTATTCAGCAGTCTTTGGCTCACTTCCCCCTTATAATGGGATCTCTTTCCCATTGTTAAAGATTCTTCATCCAGGCTAGTCTATTATTTCTGGAATTTGTAGAAAGGTTAGTGAGTCTCTAGAGTTGTGATTACTTTTTCTAGCTGACATTTATTGATCTCATTACCTTCATGCTCATATTTCAAAAAAACTTTTTTTTACATTTTGTTACCATTTCAAAGATGACAGAAATGTGCAGTGCTCACTGTATTAGAACTGTATGTAATTAAAATTTGTACGCTGTGTTTCATCAGAAATTCACTGTCAAACCTTGGCATGTGTTGTTTACAAATTAGATTGTTATAATTAGAACACCAAATGACTGCAGAAATAGAGACTGAATTTATATTTGAAACAAACATCTATTTTGTTTCTGCACAGAAAATTCTGATATTTTTGGCCATAGGCAAGTTGCTAGATACCATACTTTGGAGAAATCAGATGATATCCATACCTCTGCAGATGCCAGCAAGACCATAAGGCAGTTTAGGAGATACCACAGAGAAATGTACAATCCTTGTGCTAGCTTTTTACTGAGGAATGAACTTCACCTTTTGATTTTACTGCATATTTCCTTTCTTTATTATTAATTATCACTGAAATTCATGATTACAACAGTATTAGCCATTTTCCTTAAGGCACAAAGAGATTTTGCTACTACTTTAATGGATTTTACAGAATTCCTGAAATATTTAAACCTATTAAAGAACAAATATAATGCCATAATACACTCAAAAACTTCCCAGTATATTTGTCTGTTTTACAGAAAGTATGTAGGTGTCAGTCTTAAAAAGTACTATTGCTTCATAGACACCTAATAACATGAGGGACTCCTGAATTCCAGAGGATTCCAGCTGGCAAATCCTACTGTCAATTTGAAATTTCTTCTGCACCTTTCATATCTTTTTTTTCTTTTTTTTGAAAGCCTCTTTAAAGGTTGCCTGCTGAAGTATTAATGTGGACAGATGATGAACTACTGGCAACAGGATATATACAGAACTAACAGAGTGATCTTGTGATAGTGCATAATAAATACTCCCATGGAAATTTGAAGATCTGAGATTCCTTAGGTAGTACAGTGGTTTAATGGGTGTGAACAGCTCAGACTCAAGTTCTATACTGCTTTCCTGAAGACTGCTCAATCCCTTCCCTTTAGAGTCACTGAGCTCTCTAATATAATAGAATAAATTGTCACTTTGCTGTAGTAGGGAAAAAGAAAAACAGCATGGGAAATAAATTGGTGTAGATGTTGACATTTAAAGTATTTAAATATCTGCATTATTCCATTAATATGTGGACACTAGAAACATTTATATACATATATAAATAATACATATGTAATATAGATATATATTTATAGAAATATATATATACATACTATTTATGGAAATATATATATGTATCTATAACAATGTATTTTACTGCTGGCAGTTCAGCAGAACTAATATCAATTTATTTCTTCTCAAGTCATGCAAAAGAGTTGCTTTCTCCTTATAATTTTTTTTTTTATCTGGAACAGCTTAGTGAACTACCATAGTAAGCGGCCCTCTCCATGGAGAAAACAGCTGTAGTTACTTGTCACTTACTTCTTATGATCAGAATGTATAGAGTTCCCAGATCACTGATCTTTATCCAACTTGTGTGACATCTCAAAATTCCTCCTTCACCCTCTTTTCCCAAGAAAAAGGGAATTCTCTCTTCCTTCATGAAAAGCAATAGGAGTTTTTCTTTTGACAAATGCGACTTGAGAGTCCTTTGTTAACTCTGCATGATCTGATGCCAATTGATAGGCTTCAAAGGCTGAAGATGCAGCCAGATTAAAAAGTAACACATATGTGCTGGCACTCTCTGGGTTACTTATGGCAATGCTAGTGCCAGATGAAAAGGGTGATGGTAACTTGCCCAGGTGGAATTGTCTGTGGATATCACTGAGGTGCTGCACACAGCCGGTGCAAGCACGTAAGAATGCTGCTTGTGGAAGTGTAAGATAAAATACTTTTGCAGACAGTACTGGGAGTAAGGAGATGTCTTACTCTGCAAACAGAAATAACCACAAGATGGAAGCTGCCTTCATCGTTCCTTTGCAATGAGCGTCCTCTCCTGTTTTTAGGCTGCTTCATTACAGTTGTCCTTGGAGCTCTCCTTGAATTAAATGAGTATGAGTTGGAAAAAGGATTGACAGCTGTGGTTATGTTAGTTATTGAAACCAGTGTATCTCTTGCTGGAGCATATGCTGGCAGCCTCTCTGGCTGTGGATATCATGGGTAACTAGGGAGAGTTTAGGCAGTATTTTCTATCTATTTACATTATTTTAAAACAATTTCAAGATATCTGTTCTTCAGTTAATTTTCAATTTTGATTCCTAATAACAAAAATGCAGTAACTTTTTAGATTTTAAGGCCACTAGCACATAGAGTGCTAAGCTCAGGAGATCAGTCTGATGACCACCAACAAGCAACAAAAACCATGAATCACCTGTCTTGTGGATGTCAAGATTATAATTAAAGTTTTGTTAGGATTTAGCAGAAAGAAAATCTAACAAAACTACAAGATTTGAAATGCAAGCCATATTCTTCCTTTAGAAAGAGATTGATGTATTAAATATTTATGCAAACATAATAAATTGGCAAGTGTATGAAAACACTGCTACATCTTCATCTCTTCCATATATCATCTGCCTGAAGAAAAGGATTTGCTACTAAAATAGAATTGGTGTTCTGCTATATAATTTTCATAACAGTAGCTACTTGTCATTATCCTTTCTATATCCATCCTAATATAAGTGAATATTATACCTAACAATAAGAAGAAACCAATGGATGCTATTTCTGAATAGGCAATGGAACATATATTTGCATCATTGGACACATACTCTGGAAGAACTGAGCTCTTGTTATACAGGGTTAATTCCTCTTTGCATTACTGATCTAGGAATTTAAGTGAATGGCATGTCCAGAAACCTTCTGAAAGTAATAGATCTATTGCATATTTTTAACTGATTATGAAATTAGCAGTTTTCCTGATATCCCAGTACTAGTAATACTTAGAATTCTTCTTTATGACTGTAGTGACAACATTGAGTTATTCTCACAATAACTCTAGAGGAAACATTACATTGTTTTTTCAGTGACAGAGAAAGTAATAGAGAGGGGCTGCTGAATGTCACATAGAAGGTGTATCTAAGTAAAGTTAGAGTAAGGATGAATCATGAGTGAGAATGAGATTCTTGTTCAACTATATGAATTTCTTAAAACCAGTGGTGCATGAGCCTACAGGGAAAGTAGGGCATGATTTACTGCTCTTCACTGATGTAGACACACACACTTTGGTTTGACCACCATGTTGTGTTTGCTGGCTGCACAATTAATAGCAAACTGTAGGGTATAAAGTGTCTGTTCAGCACTTAAGACATTCTGAAAAGCCCCATCCAAAGTAAAATTGTGTCATTGATTCTGCACGGACTAGAAAGTAGAATAACTTAACCATCAATGCTTTAAGAATATAAACTTTGACAGATTCCACTTTTCTGTAACAGAAAGCTGCTTATCTAAGTGATTCACAAGACAAATGTAACTATTTAGATTAAAGTAGTCAGCCTGGGATTAAAGATATTTGGATAAGCAGTAAGACAGATACAATGAAGATTTTTTTTATTACTTATTTCAGGAAAAAATTATAATTGTTGTATTTTAAGATTCAGAGGAAAAAAGACCAGAGGTTTGAAGTTGTCATTTCACTGAAAACAAAACAAAGCTTTATGCAGACCAGCTTACCTTGTATTTCTTACACTCATTAGGATGCAACTTCAAAAAATGTTCCCCAAAATATATGGTTCACTAAGAAAAACAAATGAAGCATTCAGACTAAAATTTATTCACGTGATGCACAGAAATGTTGACTGTTTCTAATATATGGTTCTCACTGTCTAATAATTATGACTCTTTTGAGATAATAGTTGATTTATTTAAGTAGAATAACTGGACAAGTAATGTGATCGTACATTTAAAGCTTGCTACCATACATCAACATACTTAACAGATTAAAGTTTCTGAAGAAACTCTGATTCTGTTGACCTCAAAAAGTGTCACTGGTTTCAGTGGGGCAGGAGTTCACCTTTGATGTGAACACAGAGGAATTAGCTGTAGCCATGGACCACTAGAATGGAGAGGAGTGAGAGGCTGGATGTATGGGTTAGGGAAACAGAATGGAGGGAAACATAGTTTAGGCCATTATAATCCAAAGACCTCCACATATTTTTTCCAGGACTTAAGTGACAGCTTGAAAATCTCCTTTATGTCCAAATATACTGTAAAGCTACTAAGACCTTTCTGTTATAAGTCAGGAACCTAATTTTGTGGTTTTATAACTGAATTGTCCTGCCAAGATGTTCATTTCCCCCACTCCTTCCTTCCCTCCCTCCCTCTCTACTGTGGGGAAGACCTGTAAAAATTACATCAGTATTAGAGTGTTTTTACTGTAGGGGTAATTTGGGTTCTTCTAAATAGGAAAACGTGTTAAATTAACTTAAGTGAGAATAATCAGACTGTGAAGCAGTACTCAAGCTGTGTGTCTACACACCTTCTGTCCTTGTTTGCTTGTGAAAGTAAAATTTCTAGAGGTATAGTGCCAGAAAGTGCTTTGAACCCTTTGAATTTTCTCCTATCTGGAGGCATGGGGAAGGATGCCTTTGTTCTTCCTAGGCACAGCAAAGGGTTTGTGGAAAACATTCTAGAACTCAGGCCCTTAAGCAGATCTAGCCTATATCTCCAGTGAGGAATGCTTAGGTTAGCAGCTGGCAAATCGTTCTAGCTGTGGTTTTTACCTATATAACAGAGAATAATGGACTTTGCATGCAGGTGGAACTCAGATCAAGAGCAACACTTGAATTACAATTTAAATAAAATTCACAAGGCAGACAAAGTTTTATGGGTATGTCTCTACAATACTGTCTAATGCTCCAAAGGAACATATGAATTAGCTCAACCATTAAAATCAATATGACTACATTAATATAGTTCTGATATTCAGAGAATATTTATATCAGAACTAGCATCCTTAGACCTAGGCTGGGTATTTAATTTAGACACCACATTGTGCAATAAGGACAATCCCTGCAAAGAATAATTAGAAAATGCTTACAGACTTTTTTTGTGGGGGACAATAAATGCTAAGCAATCTTTATCAATGATAAAAAAGTTTGTCAACTGAGAGGATATATGAACCGGAGAACCTTTATTATTCCAATCATCATCTCTTCGTGACAGCTGGCCTGCTTCTCTACTTCCTTCCATCTTGAAAAGTCACTAACACTTCTGCAAAGAAAGCATAATGTTCTGAAAGGTAGTATTTTTCATCCACTGTGCTCAGCTAAAAATTACTTTATGAGATCTAAGGTAGTGAAGGATTGGACCCAGATGAAAGTACTAATAGTTAAGGCTCATATTTCTACATGACCTGTGATGAAAGACAAAAAGGTGCTGCATCTCCAGAGACTTTGGGGAATGTTCAGGGAGTGATATCATTAATAACTAACCATTCCATTTGACAACTCTTAATCTCATTTTCTCAGGCTTGCATCCTACAGATTATTTATAAATTAGATTGGTGGTCATAGTAACTATTCCCCTGAGTTTGCAAAGTGAAGGGAGCCCAAAATGACTTCTACTTTTCACAGCAGGGTCAATTGAGCACATCATCCTCCTCAGCAGGATAAAATGAATACTGTGCAGTCTACTCTGGGGAAAATAATTTCTGTTTCATACAATACTAGTACAAACTGGGGAAGACTCTCTAAGTTTAAGGAGGAAAGTACTGTCCCTCAAAGCAGAGCACTTGCACCATTTCAGCTTGTGCTGAACCTCCTCTGCAGGTGACATGGTTGGTCTGACCACATGGCTGCAACACACCATCATGCACCTCCAGCCTATGCACATGGCCTGGGTCTTTTGCACCCTCTCCCTCACCTGGTAACAGCATCAGCAGGCTCATGGAGCAAAGGACGTTTCATGTCTCTTCACAACAGAAAAGGAATGGAGATCTCTATGCAAGTTGTTGAGATGAGATGTAAATTCTCATTCTGTTTCTATTCTGAGAAACAACAGCTGCATCGTAGAGAAGCAAAGTTTTTGGAAGTTCATTTCATTGCCAAAGAGAAAAGGTGCTTGTCTTTACTTCCAGATACATATTCAGTGTGGAGTCAGACAGTTAAGCTGCAGACCAAAATTCTTGGAATTTATGAAGATAATACTTTTATCTTTAACAGGCTTGCAGAAGAATTATTTCAGGAAGAACTTGCAGCTAACAAAATATATGTGCCAACAAGAATAAATTTTAAGTCACTCACATAGCTGTGACTTCAATGACTTGTAGGAGAAAATCATAAAAGCTCCTTTCCACCACCAAATTAACAGTGGACTATTTTTATTTTATCAGTATGGTATCACAGTTTATCAAACTCCACTTTACAATGCAATTTCTTCCTTCAGAAGAGTCCTCCAGAGGTCTTTTGCAGGCATTGTATTATTACCAAGCTCCAAAGCCTGATCTGTACTGATTCATGGGACTGTTTAATCTATGATCCACAACACCCTTTGGCAAGGAGTCCCACAGCTCAATCACACATAATGCAAAGAGCCAAGTCCTTTAATTTATTTCATGCCTCAATTTTACCAGCTTAATTTGACCCCCACCTAAAAGGTTTTTTTACATTGCAAAACACTGTGTGATGGTTAACATATGGATGTTCTTAATACATTACGTCCACCTTTGGTTGTTCCAATTTCAGAATTATTATGTTTTCTTTACAACATTGTATATTTGTTAATAAAATACATGATAATGTATTTGATGATTTATATATATGTACGTATCACACATGTACTAAAACCTAATATGGTATGTGAAACACTATACAATGCTGCACACTAGGTCTGTACTACACCATTTCACATAAACAGTCAAAAAATAACATTTGATCTCTCATGACCTCTTTATCAGTTTGGTGGATTGTGTGAATTTTCCTTTTATTTACATCAGACTCATAGAAAAAAAGCTCTTGAGAGTCTAAAATAAGAATGATTGTGGCTTATCAGTTTCATTCATTAAATAACTGAAAGCATATGCTTTTAGGAGATTAAGTGAAAAAACTGAAACAATTCTTATCTACGGTTTAAAGCAATCTACTTCGAAGAAATGAATGATCTGCAGGTGACTACTTAAGGCCGTGCGATTTATTGATTTATTTTATCGACTCAGCGAGCAGCAGAGCAGAGATGATACTTTTGACCTGAGTCTACACCAGCGGGTCCGAGGTACCTCGCACCTCTGTCTTGCAGAAGGGAAGAGGAACAACCTGTTCCAGGTATGTAGTGGTGGAAAATGTTCATACCTGCGATTCCGCGTAAACCATTGAGGTGGTAAATGACGCTGTGCACCTAAATTCACGCGCTTTCAGCGGGGGACGATGCAGACAAGCCCAGGCACAAGCCGGGGGGTGTTCAGCCATCCCGGCAGCTGCTCGCAGCCCCCCTCAGTCCGGGGCCAGCCCGCGCTCCCAGCCAGCGCAGAGATGCTGCCCGGCACCGTGCCGGGATGCCGAGTGTCCGTGGCGTTGATATCCCGGGACAGCCCACGGGACAGCGGAGGGGAAGGGGGCTTAGGGGATGCCGGGGACAGGTGGAAGCGCAGTCAGAGGCAGGCGAGGAAGGGACGTTACCTGCCGACATCGAGGACGGGAAAGTTGGGCGAAGAGAAGGAGGGCGGTCAGCGCATCCATCCCGCCGGCTTCCCCCCTTCTCGGCCGCTCCTCCCGCGGCTGCCGGCGTTGCTCCCCTCCCCGCGGCGGCGAGGGGCAATGTCCTCCCCCCGCCGCCGTCCCCGCTCCGGCCCTACCCCTCCTCCGCCCCCCTCGCACCGCCTCCCCCCCCCGCCGGCGGAGGTGAGGCGAGGCGCAGCGCCGACTGCGGCGGCCGTACGGGAGGAGTGGGGTGGCGGGGACCGTGCGCGGCGGCCGCCTGCATCCACCGCCCAGCCCGGCGCTGGGGACAGCCATGGGGAGCAGCCGCCGCTCCAGCTGCCGCGGAGAAACTCCCCTCCGGATGTCGGCTGCGGGTGGCCTGGTCTGAGCAGGAGGAGGGAGAAGAGGAAGGGCCGTAGCAGCGGCGGACCGTGCAAGTTGCGCTCTGCCCTTCTTCTCCCCGGCCCGTCTCCCACCCGCGGAGCAGCATGCGGACTGGCCTCCGCGCTCCTTCAGATGTGCTCTGGCTGCCGCCGCCTTCAGTGCATCCTGCTGCTGGCAGCGCTCACCCGGGCGCTGGATGAGACGGGAGCGGGGAGATCGCTGCTGCGGTTCCGCCCGCTCCTTCATGCGGGCTTCTGCTCCGGCGGAGCCAGCACCGCCGCCGCCGCGGAGGAGCCGGGCTGCCCTCCCACCCCGCGCCCGCCCGCCCGGGGGGCCCGCATGGCGTGCTACCTGGTCATCAGCTCCCGGCACCTCAGCAACGGGCACTACCGCGGCATCAAAGGCGTCTTCAGGGGACCGCTCTGCAAGAAGGGCGCTCGCTCGCCGGTAACTGCCACCTCCTCGCCCCCTCCCTCACTTGCCCCCCGCACGGTAGGAGCGGTGCGGGCGGATGCCCACGCTGGGGGCGGCCGGCGCGGCTGCGGGGGGCGTGGGGCGTGGGCACCGGCTCGGTCCCGCTCTCCGGGACCGCGGTGTGGGCGCTGCCTCTCCGGGCGGCTCGGAAAAGTTTCTCGGTCGGCGGCTGCCTGCGTGCGGCCGCGGGGACGGGGCTGGGGGCGGTGCTGGCGCTCGGCGCTGGGGCGGGGGGCTGCGGCTTAGCCGGGTTATCGGCGGAGCGCGTCTCGGGCTCCTGCCCAGGGAGAGGTTAATTTCTGGCGCTTTGGTGAGAAGTTGGAGGCTGGTAGAGGGGAAGGCGCCGTGTCGGCTCCAGGTGTCGCGGTTTAGTACCTTGTCCAAGGTTTTGACGCGGAGGAGGAGGGAAGAGATCGTCCTTGTGGTTTCGTCTGCCAGAAAACGCACTTGCGAGTTTGTCTGCGGCGCGTTGTGAACTACCTGTCGAGGCAGACATCTAGGTAGAGCACGCCTGAAGTTTGGGGCGGTGCTGGGGAGACTGCAGACCCGTCGAGCTGCCCTAGACGGTGTCCGTGAGTCGCTAAAGGCGTTTGCTGGGGGCGAACGGGGGTCCCGTGCTGCGGGGGGCAGCGGGTGCCGGGCCAGCCGCCGAGCGGAGGCGGTGACCATGCCCCGCTGCCTCTCCCTCGCCTCTCCGAGGTGGCTGTGGTATCGTAACCGCCTCTGTAGTCGCGACCGAACTTTCCGTGTCGCTGTGCCGGGTAGTCAGTGTGACATACCGAGGGGTACGGGTCTGCTACCCGCCGAGCCGGCCTTGCACGAGTACCAGGGACACCCTGAACCCACTGGTGGGATTCCCTGGCCGTCGGCAATGCCAGGTTGGGCCCCATACCACACCTGCATCCTAAGTGCCTTTTGGGAACTGAAGTCTGCTTTCTCTTTCTTGACTTTCAATGACCAAAAATGACCCGTATTTCACTATGCTTCTGAAATCCCTTCTGTGCTGAGTACCAGCACCCTGACAGGGCACCTGCAGGTTCTCCCCTTGTGCTGCTGTGTCTGTCGTGTGCAATATAACACAGCTGTGCCGCAGGTATCATCGATCAGTCCTTGGCTGAGCTGCGTTTGTGTTCTCTGACCCACCGAGCTGATCCACTTTGCACTTTCGTGAGTGGAACCCCCTGAAATGCAGGAAACATTTACCGAGGTCTGTGTTCAAAATTAGGTCAAAAGGAAAAGATCTAAAATGGGAACAAGCTTGATTGTTAATACTTCTGATTTAGTAGAACTTTAACAACTGATATTCAAGTTGAGTACTATCAGAAGACTGGGAAGATATTACCCTCCAAATGTTATGTTCCAAATCCTCACTTTCCAATTTATTTCCCTTTTTAACTGCCACACCACTCCTCTCCATCTAAATACTTCATGAAATAAATTTGTCTGACTTGACTAACAAATCATCATTTTAAACACAGTTCCACTAACAAATAGTCATTTTAAACACAGTTCTGCTACTGTGTGGGAGTAATTTTTGTTTTTATGTAAGTAGCAGAGAAGACCAATGAAAACTGAGGCTCCTTATTCTTTAGAGGTGTATTTTTTTTTAAGGATTTTATTTTAAATTAAAGCATTTTAGTCTTACACCAACCATCTAGGGTTTAGTGGAAAAGGGAAAAGCTATGAAGTTGAAAATCAATCTGAACTCTCACTATAGAGAAATGTTTTCTCATGTCAGCTTTCCAGAGTTTGAAGAAAGTAGCAAGGGCACTTGGTATTGCTTCTCACTAAGAATGGACATCTTGTTTCCTAAATTTGTATTACCAGGAGTTAGATGTTTTGGGGCAATTTCTACAGAAAGGAATGAAGTTTAACAATCCTTAGATTTCATTTTGAATTCTTGAGGGAAAAATTTTATTTCTCTACATATTTTTTTCTTTGCTTTCTTTTGCCTTTTTTGGTGTCTACTCTTTGAAGCTAGTCGGGTTTTGAAGTCATAGGCTAAGCCCTTTGGAGAGGGAGTGTTGGACAGCTCATGGGAGTAAAGGCACATGATGAAGTTTTATTAATGCTGGGTAATTGTAGCTCTGTAACTTTTTCATGTGTTTGATATTTTGAACTTACTATTCGTTTATGTATGCTATTTTCCTATTTTGATATGGAAGTTCAGATTTTAGATGATAAATAAAGGATGCTCAGTTGGCACAGAGGATAATAGTTTGCTATTAAATACTGAAAGTGTGTGTCTACAAGTTTATAACTTTCCAGACCATATCCTTCTTGCTTATCAGTGTGCATAAAATTTGGAACAGTGAACAGCAAACAACACCACCTGGATACATTTTCCATTATGGATGTGGGAGTCATGCATATTGAGATTTAGTATTGACTGAGGTAATAAAATTGTTTTAAAAATGAAAAATGCCCCACACAAAGCAAACAAACTCTCCAACTATTGAGTTAAACTTGGGACCTCTTCTTATACTTAAAAAAGAAATCTTAGGCAAGTGGTATTTATTTGTATTCCCAGTGCTGTGCTTTTATTTAATCCCTCCTGATTATAAGTTTGAAAGATACAAGTTATGTCTTGCAGTCATTTTTAAAATGTTGAATTGGAAGCAGCCTTGAAGACTTGATTTTATCATTTGTACCATTAAACAATCTTCTGTTTTAACACTGTGAGTGATCTTATGCATGAGTCTATGTAGCCTTTAATGGATAACATGTACCTTTCTAAATTTAAAGTGTTCTGTATTAACAGACCATGAAATGTCAGTAGACTTAAAGCTATGCTTTAAGAAATGAGAACAGTGGTGAATATTTTAAATACCTTTATCAAATTTCATGGTTTTATGAACAAGAATTTTTTTCAATCTGGGTGTTTATGTAGTATTTATTTAGCATACTTTGCTATTACTGTGCCAGAAACAATTCTGGTCCTTCTTCCTGGTATAGAGACAGACCTTTAGCTGTAGCAGTTCTAATGAAAACAAGATATGTAGAACTACAAGGATAACACACTTTGGGTATGTAGTGAATTTGTTGTGATGTTGTCATAAAATCCTTTAAAAACTTTACCTTTCCTTTGCCCACTTTTACATATTGGAGAAAAGACTAGCTATGAATATCATGAAGTTACTGGTAATGAATTCAGAAAAATTTGAATTAGAAGCAGTCACCAGTGGAGTGAATCCTTTAGCAGTGGAGTCTGATGGAGTTACATGGGGAAGGAAATGCTGAGTGTGAACATGATGCCAATATTACTAAGGATAATGGACAGTAAGCCAATGAAGGAAGCTGCTTATTTTAGAGACCTGTTTCTGTGCTTTAAGTTTTTATATTTTATCTGAAAAGTTATATTCAGGAACATATTATGAGCAATTTTTCTGTCTCTGAAAATTGCTATTTTAAAAATGCATTATGATACAGAGATATTATTTACACTTTAGAGTGATGATATTGTCTACAGGATTTTTGAGTCCTGAATAGATTACATTGAGAAGTGTACTGGTTTTACTTTTTGAAGTCTTGGTAGATAAAGCTGTCATACTCACCTGTAGCTCAGCCTGCTCAGAGGTTTACTGCCATGCTTCACAAGCCTGGTAAAGCTGACACTGAAAAAGACGTGCCTGCAAAACTTTTAAAGAAACTTCCAGGATACAGCAGAAAATGGTACTGGGAATTCAGCAGATGGCCCCCTTGCTTCTGAATCATTTCTAAGCCAAGGATGTTATTAGGGTGCACTGTTCTGCCTGTGGCTTTTTAAGATAAGATATAAACAAAGTCTCGTTTACTACTCGGTATTTAAAGATCCCTTTGTATTTTGAAGGAAATAGAAGGCTCAGAAGACCCAGTGCCTTAGCCAATTTCTGGCTTAGCTAATTATTTTTCTTCCGTTGTTCCCTGCAGCTTCAGCTGAATACAGTATTTTTCATGTACTTCTCCAAGCTGTTTTCAAATAAAGCTGTCAAGCAGCTGCTCTGTCGCACTTGGTGCTTGCCTGAGTTCTTTGGGTTGTTGGAGGTGGGAAAGGCTTCTTTTCTGTTACACAGAGTTACCTTTAAAAAAGCACAGCTCTCACCCCATGTCCAGAGGCTCCAATCTAATTAAGTTCATTGCAGGTACTTGAAAATAATGACAGTTTAGCTGATACTGAGCCATAAGCAAGCTGTTTCAGCACTAAAGCAAATATAACCAGGACTGAGTAACACCTTAGCACTCTCTGAAGCAGATAACAACACAAGGCACTTGGAAACTTTGGAAACTTAAGTGAGCCTGAGGACTGAGTGACTGTAAATAGAGAACAGGAAGGCCGAGGCATGGGCAGCTGTCTCCGTCTGCCTGAGATCAATGCTAGAAACACTGGCATAACCAAGTCTGCCACAAAGTGACAGTGTTGTGTTTGCCAACAGCCAGTGGCAAACCTGTGCCAAGCACAGTTGCCAGAAGGCAGTTTAAAGGCTAGACATGGTGGATGTGTACCATATGAAATATGATTTAGGTGACAGCAGGTTAAAAGAGGATCCACCATATATCTGGGTGATTACTGGGAGACAAATAACTTATGGGTTTCTGACTATAAACAAGTCATCCTTTAGCACTGTGCCTGCACTCTCAACAGCACTGAAAGCAGAGAGGAAGGGTATGCTGGGGCATTACAAGGAAAACACATGGAAAATAAAATTGAAGTTAGGAAATACAGTCTAAAGGGACCGATAATACACCAGCAACTCTAATAAATAATCCTTCTACAAAAGGAAGAGGGGAAATAAACCCCAACTGCCCTAACAAAATTTTGTGGAAAGAAAAAAGGGAGGAATCATAAAGAAGATGGAAAATGGTACTTTGACTTTCCTGTGCCAAAAGTTGCTGGCAGCTGCCTCCAGCAGAAGTGGCTGCTTGCCAGGGGGGATTCTGTGCACTCTTCTGAAAGCTAGGAGCTGGCTTATAGAGGTATCTGCCTTACACAAACCAAGGGCAGGCACTCCTGCTAAACTGTTTCTGATCTCATTGATTCCTGGCACTTTGTGTCTCAGAGTGGGCTGAGTGTTTCCTACCAACCTTCCTGCCTCCACTGTGCTGGAGAATATGAGCATTCCCACACTCCACCTTACAGTGACCTTATTTCCTGATTTCATGGTTCCTATTATGGTGCTTTTTGTGCAGTTCTGCAACATGTGAGAGACAGAAAGAACTTTCAGAAAATGGGAATGCTTTTTTGCCACATGTAGCCTTGCTGCTCATGCCTTGTATTAAACCTGGTTTTGTGGAATGTATCATATTTTGATTCTAATTCAGTGAGTGGGTAGCACTTTGTATATAGCATTGCAATTAAATTTAATCATCTTCAACCAATTTCTGCTGGGGCCATTTCCTTCACCCACAATTAGCAGTAATGTTAAACAGGTGCTTTATGTCTGACAGTACCTTTCCAGCATTCTAATATTTTTATTGGTCGCTCAAGTGATTTTGTAAACCCAGATCAATTTCTCTGTTATTTTGCATTTGGCAAGGCTTGTTTGTCCATTAGTTCCAGAATTATTGCCATTACATCCATTTACACTCTCACTTTCAGTTCATACGCATTTCACTCACCCAGAGCATAACAGTTTAGTGGGTTTCCTTTTTTTTTTTTTTTTTTTTTTTTTTTTTTTTTTTTTAAATTTTGCACTGTGTACAAATTTGAAATTGAATGTAGAGACCTAGTGACTGTGAAACAGGTGCTCCCTGGGATGGTGGTTACCCAGGCTCTAAGCATTAAAGGCTGCTCCTCTGCCTGTTCAGCGCTGTTTTCTGGACTTATGCCCACGTGTGCTGTCCATGGTAAGCATTTGCCTGGCTTTGCTGGGGAGGATGCTCCAGTTCCTTCCTCTGTCCAAATGAATGTTTTGTTTTGACCACTTTACAGCTAAATAAACTGAGTAACTTCATTTATGCAAATGCATGGCGTGTGAGATTAGATTCCTTGAAAAGAAAATTGTGGTCAAAAAAATCTCATCATCTGAATCTACTTATTCCCTACCGCAGATTTGCAAAAGTCCCCCGAAAAAGGTACCTAAATGGAGAAGGAAAAAAAGTTTTAAAGGGTGGCAAGAATGTAGGCATTTTTCCCTACCCGAGTTTTTCTAGTGAACTGCATACCCTTTAAGCTGCAATGTTTGGGGCTTTTTAATTAGGGTGTTAGGGGTTGTTGTTGTTGTTGTTTTCTTGGTTTGGTTTGGTTTGGTGCTTTTTGTTGTTGTTTGGTTTGGGGATTTTTTTTTTTTTTATTATTTTTTTAATTTAACAAGAGGAACCTTTGTTAAGTCTTTTTATTACGTCACAGTGATGACTTTAGAAGACTCAGTCATTACCTGCAAATGTAATTTTACTCACTTGTCCTGAGGAAAATGCAGACTTCTCTGCAGAAAAAAAATAGACATTCAAAATGTTTTTATCTGCCTGCTGAAATACTTTTAAAATGCCACTGCAGTACACTGTGGGAGGTTTAGTTTTACTTCTTTATGTGTCTATCCATGAAGAACAGTGTACCACATTTGTTACAAATCAGAACATGAGATGTAGACCCTCTATTAGAGCTCCAGAGTTAGGATTTTAGTATCTAAGTTTTGTACACCTAGCATCGTAAAAGAAAAAAAATTATTAGGAATAATTTACATAAAAGATCAAATTCATTACAACACCAGGTTAATGTTAAAGACAAGTACAGATGCATGCATGCACTTGCAGGAACCAGAATTCCCAACATAACATGCAGTACCATTAAAATCCAGTTTGACCCTCACAAGAATTAAGCAGTCTTCACTGGAGAATGAGCCTATTTGCAAACGTTTGTACATGCAGCAGTCTTTGCACGTAAACATTTCTGAATAGCAATAAGAAGATCCTTTAAAAGAACTTTTTAGCATCCACATTGACCGTTGTAAGCACTGTTTTTTGAAGATTCAACCTGCTCTGCTCTTAGCTTTTCAACAGTATTAAAATGATTTATGTTGATAATCTGCATAGGTGACATGGCTACTGCAATATTACACAGTTCAGTCCTGCATTTCTGTATTTCGTGTGGGCACATATCACTGTCTTGTAGAAACAACTGCAGTGCTCAAGTATCAAGATTAGTCATGGGGTAGGTACACATACCTGAAAATGCTCTTCACTGTGCAGAACGTATTGTTCTGTGCCCAGTCATAAGGCGCTTTAACCACAGCTTTTTCTTTTTTCCTTTTTTTTAATACTAGACTAAATTTATGTGCATACTAGATAAGATGTAAACATCATCAAAATTTTGTCCCAGTTTCATAGTTATGCATAATGATAATTGGCAAGCTGGTTCAAGTAAAGAAATAGAACTATTGCTGGGAGATTGCATGCAGCCCTGAAACAATTCATACATTAATCAGCTCTAGTTGATATCAATTTTTCAATTGATGTTTTTCGTGGAACCCATTCTAAAACAGATTTAGTGCTTTTGTGTCAACAGAAATATTCTATCAATATTCTGGTCAGACTGAACTAGAGAGCTGTATTTGGTGTCTTTGGGAACATTCTCAGTTGTAATCAGCTGTAAATCTGCAGCCCTCATTTCCAGCTTAGCAATATGTGAGGAAGGCTTGTGAAACTAGATTAGAAAGTGTAAGAGGAGAGTTCCCTCAAATACACCCTTTGATAGCAAAATATTTGCTAGGTTATATTTTGGGGTTAAAATTACAAATGAAATCTATATGAATACTATGGTCAGAGAGTCCACTAGAAATGTGAATTCTAATAGTTATTAAGATGTTCTGGGTATTTTTTTCAAAGAAAAGTTTTCATATTCAGATATTTATAACTCCAATTTTATTAGCTTTTGTAGGTTTGAGAAGTAACCAGCACAAATTGTTCAACTAAAGCAATCTTTGTTTTTCTGTGCAAATCATTACATTTTCAGTTTGACTTCTGTGAGGTGTGTAAACTCTGACTGTGGATTTTATTAGGAGATCTAAGAAGAAGCAAAAGGTGTATAATTATGCCACCCTTTGTTAGACACTGAAAAACTGCATTGTGATCTTGATGTATTGAGCCTACTCTTGAGCCCTTGCCTTTGAATGCTAGAAGCTTCTGGTGGCGCATTACAGGTTGACAGAGAATGACTCTGCAGGATCCTTGCACTGGTTGCCTGGTGAATGTTGTGGTCCCAATGCTGCTAAGGAGAGTGGTTGGTGGACTGGATGATAGCAAGGATTTCTCAGTGTGGGAAAGGTACTCCTTACTTCCAGATGCTGCACTGATGGTTCCTCTGTGCTGGGAGGCATTAGAAAGACTGTAGAAGGTAGTGTCGATGAAGGATGTTGGGACAACAGGCAGGCTCTTCAGAAAATGCTGTTTATTGCATAGGTGATGTTGCAGCAGTCCTGGGTCGTGGGTGACGGAGCCAAGCCTAAAGCTGTCAGCATCGGCTTATGGGCAAAATCTGAAATCACTTCAATTTTGGTTACAAAGCATTATATAGTTTTCTTTACTGAGCATCTTAATACATAATAACCAAACAATATCTTTACATTTACCTATAGCCTATCACAACTACTATTATTAGCATATTATGGTTAGCACTACCCAGTCACATCGAGTTAGTATGTTACATTTTAAGCTTAAAGTTGTTTTTCTGTTTTCTTGCAGTGGAAAATTCTTAGACCTTTTTTCCTACTTGGTAAAAACATGTTTTTGTTTGCCTATAGTTTTTCTCTTTACTTGGTAAAAACATCTATTTTTGTAGACGACTTATCCTTTGTTCTTAGCCATAAAAGTTTCCTTCCAAATCATCTTAACCTTTGATCAGTAACAACTACCTCAGCAATCCCCAGCTTAAATATTTTTTATTCTTCTATATCGAAACTTGCTTCCATGTCTATTCTGCTCTCAGGTTCCACATTCAGAGAGCTTTCTTCCAAACCTACATGTTTTAACACTTCCTTGTGAAACTTTCATCTTTCCCAAGAGAAGACAATATCCAGGATTCCCACAACCCACATGGCCACAGGTCTGTGCCAAACACCAGCTGGGAGGCATAGAGTCATCTCCACTCAGGGAGTGGCTGCCTGGTCTGATGGGCACGGATCAGAAAATGTCTCGTGGCTATTGAGGACTAGTTCAGGAAATGAAACTGAAAAACATAATTGTGTTGGTCCCTGTAGAAAACAAACTCACTGGGTGATGTGCATGCAAGTAGTTTGTGTGTACCAAATAATAAATACACATCCCATAAATGTCACTGAATACATATGCAGCTTCTCCAAGCTGTCTGAATGCTTAACTGCTGTCCTTACAAAGCTGTACTATTGCTCTTCCTGTATAGAAATCCAAGGCTGTTCTGTTGTATACATCTACAGGAGGGACACTAGCATTTTTTCCCTTAATGTTGCAATATACACTTATATCACTTTAAAGAGAAGATAACAAAACCCATATGAAAAAATAATTTAGTCAGATGAAATAAAATCAGGTTGGTACTACATACAAAGATTTCAATTTTCATTTGAATGATAAATATATCCTTGGCTATTAAATATGGAGAAGAGGCAATATAAGGAACAATGTTGGAGACACTGCTTATTCACCAATAAGCACCACTTTGAAAAAATTCTTTTTTCTGGGAGTGAGTGATAAATTTTTGTGATGACTAATAATGGAAAAGTCACAGATTTGTGCTCTTTGATACAGATGTATTCATATCTTATAAACCAAAAATTACATTGAAATAAGTATTGAATATGTAAACTGGCTGATTTTATACTTTGTTCATCTTCTGCTGAAGCCCTATTTATAACCAGTGTATTGTATACCATGTGCAACAGGAGATTCTCATTGTGTATATACGTACTGCACAAGAGATATGTTTTATTGCTTAGCATTATAATAAGCATCTTTTATAAGTTAAACTTAAAAAAAAATACAGATCCAGTGTTGTGGTTATTAATCTCAAAAGTAAGCCCTTCCTGAAAAATAAACAAAAAATGACCTTCAAATTTATTCCCTACAGGACTTGTCTTATTTGAAAATGATAACACTTGGTGGAAGAAAGATGCGCCTTTCATTTTGGCTAGGTTAATAAATCTGTGCACTGGGCTTTTTATTATATAAAGAAGATATGATGACTTGAAATAGAGGGTTGTATCCATATGCCATGTTATTACTTTTAATGGAGAAAGGATAATAACAGCAAATAAATTCATTGGGATTTTTTTCTTTTCTTTTGACAGCTATCTGCTGTTTATATCGTTATTTCTTCACCTCAAAGGATCACTGACATTGTAGGTGATTGAATTTGATATCTGTGGGTTGTGGAATCAGCCTTTTTATATTTATGTTGATTTGCATACATGACAGCTTTCATCAGTAAAGATCATTATAAACAGCAAATTGGAAGAAGTTAGAAAACGGCTTTCCTTGAAAGGGATTTAAACATGTTTACAGAATGACTTAACAGAACTTGCCTAATCTTCACAGTCAATAAAAACCAAAGGCAGAGAAATGTGCTTAAAATCTACAGCAAAAATGTTTTGTTTCCACTGCATGTTCTCAAAGACTTGCTCTTTAAGCTATAGTGAATGAAGCTTACTGAATATGTACACTTAGAACGATTCCAGTAGAAAAATACTTTTCAAGACCTATCTTTTTAAATCTGGAGTTCATCTGTAAACTTCAGGAATGAGGACATTGAACAAGTTTCCCTCTACCAAAATACAGTTCTTTATCCGAAACATTTCCCAAAATATGCCTTGTAGTAATATTTTTCCCTGATGTTCTGACTAGCACTGTCAGAAGAACGAAATTATGAGTAAAAAAGTACTTGAGACATGTAATTTTAAAAACTATTTTATCTGTGGTGATTTATTATTGTACCAGGCAATACAATAACCTTTGGTAATTGAAAAAAAAAATTCCAACATCAGCAACACCCCAAGCCACCCCAAACCATGCCCCTAAACATAGCAAAATAGCATGTGAGATCACCATGAATTGATGAATCACCATGAATCACTGACAGCTTTTCTTCCTGTGTCTGCTCAGGTAAAGTTCAGATCTTGACCTTCTGCTTGCCTGGGAGCCATTATAGAAACCCTAACGAGCTTCCTGATGGCCTTTTAAGAGTAATAACTGATTAAGTAATTGTAGAATCTTATGCTGAAGTGTTTTAGATACTTAAAGACTTCTGAGCCTCTTCCTACAGAAAAAAGGCATGTCTGCTCAAGTTATACGATACAGAAGAGAATGTTCCTTTTCATCATTGTTAGGGTACTTTTTTAGGTTTATTCTTATAACCTCTGGCTAATAAGGATGGTGACTGTAGGCATTAGGCACCAGATAGCCTTAAAAAGATTGATGCTTCTGATTACAGCATGCCATAGGATAAATTGTGGGGTTCAAATCTCTCACAGAGTTAAAAAGCATATGTGGCACCTGAAGAAGCATAAAGGTGTCAATTTTCTACTTGATGGTACTAATATATTTTGATAAGATCTGCATATTAAGAATGAGCCCTCAAATACAGTGATTTAGTACTGCAATTGTACACTGCTTCAGAGTGAAGAGAAAAAAAAGATGTGAATCCTTGCCTCTGCTCTGAAGGACAGTGAACAAAGACTTGTAGGCATTACAGCTGGCAGGTGTGGAGAGGACTCCGCTTTCGGAAGTGACTGGCAGGAGGAACGGAAGGGGGATAGTAAATGTGAACAGGGAGGTTAATTGCCAAGTAAATGACTTTGCTACAGAAAGCACTGAGGCTCAGATCCTCATAGACAGGGTGTGTATATTAGTAAACAACACCAGGGACTGTGCCAGGCATTGGAGCTTAATCAGCTAAGCAATGAAATTGTGAGCATTGCTTCCAAGTATGTTCGTGCTGTTGAAAAAGTAGCACCGCCCCAAACATCTCTTGGAGAGTGTTTGGGAACTAGGATAGGGCAGAAACATTAACTTCAATGCAGTTTGGATTCCAAGAGAGGTTAACAGCATTGATGAGCTGCTCAGTGACAGGTAAAAGCCTCCTTTTTTAAACTGGCTTTGAAATCCTACCTGTGTATGGAACTGCAAACCACCTGCAGGGCAAACCACTCAGATATTGTTGTTCCCAAAACTGTAACTGTGTATTGAGAGAATGGTGGGTGTCGTATGTCAAAATTGTGTTGGGAGGCATTGTTAAAAAAAAAAACAGAATTAATGGCACCATTAGTTCTTGAGCCTATTTCTGGGCTCTTTTCAGTTACTAGAATAAGTGCAGCCTGGGCTCCAGCTCCATCAAGCTCTGCAGAAAATAGGACAGTGTCTTGGGGTGTTGGGACTTCTGAAGATTGAAGGGTAGTGGCTGGATCTCCTGACAGCAGTCTGGTGGTTGGATCAGATGAAGTGGCTGATTTCCTCACAAATCCCATTACAAATCTGTCTTGTGCTCCTGACAGAAGGATTCCCAATAAAAGTGATATGCATATGCTGACTGGAGCAGAGAAAGTTCAGCTTCACCATTCAGGCAGCAAACTTCAAAGATAAAGAGCAGATGAGAGAGTATTGGTGAATCATAATGAGCTTGGAATACTTTATGTAGTTTCTTCAAGCATTCTTAAAATTCTCAGGAAGCAGACATGCACAGTGAGCGTTCAGGGTAGAATTTTAGCTTGTGTAAATCAATCTGTTAAATTGATTGCATTTTCTAAGGCTGTTTTATGCCAACAGGATTTGGTCCTCAGATTTTATTTAGATTTTGTTTAGTAAGTAATGCGGCTAAAGTTAGTGAATATTAGTTGCTAGGACCTCCCAGGTGAGAGCATCACTGTGATTCAGTCACAGAATTTCACTAAGAAGGAAAATGCAACTGTGCTCCAAACATAAAACTTTGTATATTTTTGCTGGACTCTATAAAGTGACAGTCTTTTCTGTATTACTCAAACACAAACAATGCAGAGCACATCTTTGATTTGCACACTTCCCTGAGATAACACATGCAGTTTGACTCAGAACTTGCTGCCACATTTGTTATCCTCATAGCAGGTAGGTGTTCATTAAGAAGGACAATTATGGGTTATTCACTATGGGATGGTCTTATACTAGATATTTTAGAGGCTTATCATAATAACATTGGGGTCACTTATTTTAGGATCCAGATTTCTGATTGAAATAAATCAGGTCTTAGTAAAAGACATATATAAATCACTTTTTATCTTTCCAGAAGAGAAAAGGCTTCACAGAAATCAGTTACAACTTTTGCTGGAGCAGTGCATTCTTGAAATGTGAATTAGTGATCAGACTTAATATCTCATTATTAGATAATATTAATCCTAATCTGTTATTATTTTAATATCTTAATATCAAACTAATATCCAGTTCTCTGCTGTTACAATTTTTGTGCCTGAGTGAGTGACTAGGCTAGTTAACCAGTTAACCTCAGCTGTTGGCCGAGTGAAGGGATTCGTTTCTTATGAAGGACAAGTGTAATTTTCAGATTTAATTTGAAATCTAATGCATTATTCTTTATTAATATAAAATGGATTTTCTGGATTTGTATGTTTAGCTGCTGTGTTAGGGATTTCTGTTTATTTTCCTTTAATTACAATGTTGCAGTGCTGTTTATTTCCTCTAACACAATACTTAAAAAACTTGCCAACAGTCATTATCTGTAATGCTGGTTGAGGAAGAATCCTGCTTTTTAATGGCTTCAGTGGGCCCCTGTCTTCTGATAAAACAGGAGGGCTGGCTTTTTTTCCACATAAGATGTTTTTCTTCACAAGTCAAGAGAGTCGCTGTGCTGTTTCAGCCCTGTAGGTGAGCGCACATCAGGAATGCTGTGGGAATCTGTGTGACTGCAGGTCACTGAGTGCTGGAAAGCTTTTGAGCTTGATGCTTTGCTGGACAGAAGGGATTCACCTTTGGGAGGTCTTTCATGCTTACTGCTTTCATGTTGTTGATGGCACTATTCGTCAAGTGAGAGATCTAGTTGTCTTGGACTACTACTTGAAGGTGGTAAATATTTCCATTGTGATTCTAGGTCTGGGAAAATGACATCTGTGGGTATGCCAGAGGGTTTGTGAGGCTGCTTCAGTTTCACCATCTGGGGTTTATACTATGACTTTCTACTGGCCCATCTGTTGGTACATCTTCTAGCAGAGTTACATGTGCACTGTGGTACATACAAGGCAGTGCTCTCTGTCCAGAAGTTCAAGAGGAAACCAGCATGAGAATAATGAGGATGGAATGGTGAAAGGCTGGGTTGCTTATCCTGCCAGAGATGCACTTGGAGTTCATCATGGTTCAGCAGCCAGGGGGTGATGTGAAGAACTGCCTTGGGAAGGTGAAAGAGACAGGAAAATAAAAGGGAAGTAAAATATGGGAAAACATTTTTTTTTCCATTGGTTTAGCTTCCATAATGCTAGCAAGCTAGAGAAAAGGTATTCATCCATGGCCAAAAGTCTGGAACATGATAGCAGATGTAAAATAATTGACACAAAGAAGTAAAAGCTTTGGAAAGCAGAATTTTGGCAATTTTGAATGAGGATATTTTTGCTCTCCCTGTAGCTGGTTAATGAATTAGACCACAACTTCAGCTGGAAATCAAGTCAGAGTCTTTCACCGTGATATTTAGCTTTCTGGCACTGGTTTAATCCCACCCCAAAAGCAACTGAAACCCAGATACAGATTACACAGGATTTTAGTTAATTTATGTGTACTTTGTGTGTATGTATAGGTTACAGGCAATGTGATGGAAATACAGTGGTTTTAGTATACAGATTAGTGGACTGCCTCCGCTGCAAAAATGTAATTCCAGTGTTTTCATTAGTGTGTGTGAACTATAAACTGTTGCTCTTTTATCACTGTGAGTGTGTTTATCACAAACTACAAGTTTAAAAATTGCAGCTTTTGTCAGGGAAAAAAGAAGAGCTCCCCTCTTCAGGTATGGTGCTGAGAATGGTTTTGAGTAAAGGAGGGAATGAATCAACTACCTTTTCTAGTTGCAGGACCACAACTTTTCATGGTAGATATGTCCCTAGGAAGTGTGGTTTTTAGGCAGGCATGTGCAATAATTTATGTCTGAGCTATTTGTTAATATTGGCAAAGTGTCATGGGTGCTCAAGTGCTGATGGCAGGCTGGGGACAGGAAGGCAGCAGCAGGTTGCTGCTCCATCCCTGCACCGAGGGCTGGCATTTTACACAGCAAGAGGTCAGAAAGGTGCATTATTTGCCCCTTAACCAGTACAGGAATTAATCTGTGCTTCTCAGAGCTCTTTCAAGGGGTTTTACTGGTTCATGATTTTCAGCAAAATCTCTTGAAAAAATGTTTCTGGAGAATCCTGGCTCCCATGCAATTACTCTGCCATATGCAGTGGCACATCTTACCCATTCTATGAACGTTTTATGCTCCCAAGGGAATTTAAGAGTAAATACAACCACAAGTAAAAACTTAAAATATCAAATTAATTTTGTGTTATACACAGAGAGTGATGGATAATGTCAGTTCAGGGCTTGATCCTACATATGTTGAAGTAGAGAAGATTTCTTGGTATTATTTTGGTTTATGATTGGCACATAAAGGTCTTGATTTTTTTCTAGTTGTATAAATCCCCATGCTATTAAATAAATATAGGCATAACATATAAAACCAAACCAAAACAAAACAAACAAAAAACAAAAACAAAAAACCAACCAAACAAACAAACAAAAACCCCCAAACCAAAACAATGGCAAATGAGGAATACTTCAAGTTCCTCCATAAGGAATATAATACAAAATTTGTAGCAGCATTTTTTATTTTCATGGTGAAAAATACATTTGCAATCCTATAATCATGTTCTGGAACAGAAATTCAGCCAGATTACTTTCAGGTCATTATATTATCTATGTTAGAAAGTGGTAATTGGGGATTACTGAGTTTCTATCAGGTTTGGCTTAACAGCAAACAAGGTTAATATAAGTGGTTGTATAGCTGAGTTAATTTTAAATGATCTTTTGAGCTGAGATATTAAGGCTGAAATGCCTTTAAAGGAAACTAAATGAGGCTTGTGTTTTGAATGTGATCTGATGTATAATTAGATTTCTTCTACAGAAAGGTTAGAAGCTGTAATCCAATATTCAGAATCAACAGCAGAACTGTGTCTTTTAGAATTTAGATATGTATAAAACCTAACACAAGTTGATTTCAAAGATTTACATGCATGTAAATGTGAGGATATTGGAAGGTACTGGATTTAAAACATGGAAAATTTGGGATTATGCAGGATATTGTAAGTGATATGAATTTTTATTCTGGATGGTTGGGCTATTAAAGTGTGTTAGGGCAGTTGGTATTATTTTACATTAAAAATAAATATGTAGGGAAAATGATTGTGGCAAAGGGCTGTTGTAAGAGCACACCAAACACTACCCATTATAGCACTTTTAAAGACTGCTATAAAGACTGCTACCTTTCCTAATATTTTGTCAGTTTTGAAAACTGAACAAGTTTAACACATTGCAGAGGTTGGTTAATTATTGTGAGGTTTTTTGACCAATAACTGACTATTTCTCTAATCCTTAATAAAGAGATTTTTGCAACTACTTTTTTTTTTTTCCTCTTTTTGTTCTCCTGAAAGAAGGAAGGCTCAAAATGATGGCAGTTTTAGCTCAAAATTTAGGCCAGCTTCTTTTGGCTGATTATTGAAATAGGGTTGCTGTGTTCTCTCATGAAGGGAGAATGATGTCTTTTTCACATGTACATTTCCCATGCTAAGTCAGCTTGAATTAAAGTTGCTGGATGTTCTATGACAGAAAGAGCTTTGAACCCAAATTCGATTTTAGCTTTTCTTACTGCAGCCTGAGGATAGGAATAGGACACAAAGTGTTTTCACAGAATACGAGAAATCTTGTGGACATTTGGCCACCTTCCTTTCCCTCTGTATTTGTGCATTAATATGGTAAAAATACATTCAGCAAGCATGGAAAAGGGAAAGTCAGAAGAAAAGGAGGGTTCAGATGAATGCTGTATGAAGGAATTCTTTCCTTGTTTCCATACATCTCCCTGGCTGCTCCTGGGAAGCTCCAACGTGCTTTGCTCTTGGCGCTGGCTGCGCAATGGGTCAGCGCAGGATGGACACCCACGGCGGGTGGCTGGCAGAGAAGGGCAAAGAGCAGAAGGTCGGGAAAGGAAGGCACAAGGAGGCAAAGATGACCCTGTCCCCATCCTCCAAGAGCACCCCTGCAGACAGCAGTGGTTGGGAAGCTCCTCCATTGATCTTGAAGGGAAGTAAGAGGCAGATGGGGTGGGGGGGGTGCATTTGCTTCCTGTTTATGAACTGCTTGCAGAAAATAAAGGGACACTCCCTGAAGCCAGGGGAGATTAATGTGCATGTGCTTGTAGGCACTTGACACGATCCAGTTTCTAAGCCACAATATCTAGCTACTGCTGATGTCTTTACAAGACATAAAAATAGAGGAAAGTACATTTTCACTAAAGCTAGGGAGGATGTCATCTAGTATTCTCCTGATAAAATGTGATACTATTACTGGAGAGGGAAGAAATGTGTGTAGGGAAATTAATGTTTAAATTAAAAATGTATATTACATTTCTATACATTCATTTTATGTTAATATTACCAAGACTGAAAATTTATCACATTAATAAGAACAGTGTCAGTAATCTTTGCCTGGGTCCAGTGGTAGCATTTCTGTGATTCACTCATCACATCTTGGCTCTGAAAATTTTAATGAGATTTCATCCTTTTCCAGTCACTGAAACTTCCTGTGCACCCAAATGTCTAGCTGGTACTTAAATTTTGAAAAAAATAATAATACATCAGCCTGAATGAAGGAGAAAATTCTGGCAGAACTTAGATGTTAGTCACCTGTATTAAGCTCAGGTTAATCTAAAAATGGCAGGCCACTGATACTGGTATTTATTATTCAAAATAATTATTATGAGCAGTCAGTCTTAAAGCAACTGTTTTGAGTTTACAAGGTGAGGTGCAGTTCCAGGCTGGGGCCTTACAGCACAGATCCCTCAGCCTGGGGCTGTACTTGAACTCAGAAGTTGCAGTTGCAGGTGGGATTCACTTGTACAGGTGCATTTAACAGACCATGTCTTTGAGCAGCTTGCTGGGTGAGATCATATGGAGCACTAGCCTGTGATTGTTCCTGACCATATAGGCATCATTTTATGGTATTAAAAAAACCCAAAAAACTACTTCCTCTTAATCAGTGGGCAAAAGAGAATTATTCTCAAAAGAGAATAGATTATGTAGTGTTTGCATGATAAAAAGTGAATGGTTTTGTAAAATCAACCAGAATATTTTTTTTTGTTCTGATAGGCTATACTTCTTCACCAAAACAGTAAAAAAAAGAGAGTAAATATTAATGGGCATTAAAACATGTAAATGGATTGTTCATGTTAATGCTACATGACACCTATCCTGGAAATGAAAGAACAGGGGTATATTTTTTAGCATTATATCCTTAATTCTGTCATTTATAATGATAGGAAAGGTAATGAAAACTACTTGTTGAAGACAGCTCACAAAAATGATAAGTGAGAGCAAATAGGTGACACATTGGAAAGAAGAATTCCTGGTAGTTAGAGATGACAGAGGAGGTCTTATGTGCACTATCTATTGTGGTTCTATGCCTGCCTCCTGGATAACTTTAGCAATTCAATTAACCGATATGAGCCTGTGTTTCATCATCTATAAAAGGTAGATTATGCTTACCCACCTCACAGCATCTTTATAATTGATTTTTGTAAAGTGCTTTGAGATTCTGAGATGAAAGGCACTATACTACTGTCAAGTACTATTATTATTGCTACTACTAGTAGTAACAGTACTTGTCATTTATACTGCTCTTGCCTGTTCACGATTATTAAGTAATGCATTCCTGCAGTGCCTCTGTGAAGTAGGTACATGTGTGCTTTTAGAGATGAAGAAATTCAGCAATCATCAACTAGCTTTCCCATTTTCACAGTGTTCTTAAGATTTTGAAAAAATAAAAAAGGTTAAAAAAATCCTAAAATACAAACATCTGTGTGATGATTAGAGCACTTGTGGGAAGCTCTAGATTAGGTTTGGGGTTTGGTCAGTTAGAAGGACACAAAATTCACTGTTCACAGTTTTTGGCAAGTTTTTTAACCATTGAAGTCCATAAAAGCTTTCCTTCTCTTCCTCTGTTTCTGAATGCCAAAGCGTAGTCCTGTTTCAAGGGCAGTCTGGAACTCTGAGCTACCTGGTCTACTGAAAAGTGACCCTGTCCACAGCAGAGGCATTGGAACCAGATGATCTTTAATGTTCCTTCTGACCCAGGCTGTTCTGTTTCTATGGGTCTTAGGTTTCTGTATGTTTATTGTGCTCCCATCAAGCCTGTGTTTCCAGGCACCTTCAGGCAATGGTGCCTGGTTTGGCAAACATGGGGAGCTCAGCTAAAGGGTCAGTGCTGGCTAACAGGGAGTCCTGGCCGTGTTCAGAACTCTTGGCAATGCTCTTAGATAATCTTGAAGTTCAAACACATTTTTGGTATCTCCAGGGTTAAGACTGATCAGGAGATTTTGGACTGTCTTCTGGTTGAAAGGCTTAAAATTCACAAAATTCTGTTTTAGATACTTAAAACTTTGTGTAGGGGTTGGGATTTTTGTTTTGTTTTGTTTTAACTTCACTATATCTGTCTTTTAGTAATAATCTGGGATTTTAAATTTTTTTTTCTAAATGTACACATTTCTTTAATGTGTGATAACTTGGAAAACTGGATCAAATATCACAGTAAAAAATACTTGCCCTTGATTCATTGCTGCCTTTGGTGTGGGTTCAACAGCTACAGATGTCATTGCATCTGGACGTGCTGTCTTCAAAAGCAGCTAATTTTTGAGATGGCAAATGGTCTTTGATTCACAGCAGCAATGGGCTTTGAGGCTCAGGCATTCTTGCCATGTTCAGCAGGTGTCTAAATGTCACTTACTGGAATTGAGATGTATCTGTTGCTGCACACATAGACAGAGATGATATGAATGCATGGTGTGGACTCAGGCAGCAAGCCACAGTTTTAATGCATTTCAGATATAACTATGATCAAACATAAACCCTGTTCAGCTTATGTGGATATAGCATGATTATACTGACACACCATACAGGATGCTGAGGTATTCTGGTCTGTGCAGAGACTCTTTTAAGCAAAGAATCAGGATATGTGATCTGCTCTTCAAAAGCCTTTTCCTAAGGCTTCACAGGAGGAGAGCTGCAGTGTGATCACGGGCTACAGCTTACAGCTTTATCCCATGGTTTGCCTCTGAGGACTGCACTGAACCATGCCTGCTATGGACATCCTCCAGTGAGTTTCTGCTTGAAACAGAATGGGGTACAAATAGTTTTCAATGCAAATAGCTTTCAGGGTTTGTTTGCATTTTTTTACAATCAAAAACTGAAATCAGATTAATCAAGAGAACTTGTTGGCTGCTGTGATCCAGGAGACCAGTTGCAGCTCAGGATCATGTATTTGGGATATACTTGGTTTGGGGAGTGGGGAAAACTTGGTTTTGAAAACAAAAGTTCAATAGTTATATGCAGACAATCTTAATGAATGATTTATGTAGCACATTTGTAAACGAGAGCTAAACGTGACTCAGTGGTTTGTGATAAAAAGCAGATACCCAAAAAAATCTCATTTTTTAAGTGTTGCATTCCCAGGTCATCTCTAATTAGAGCTTTGGAAATGTGGAAGTAAATATTTCTTCTTTGTCTCCTAAATGTTAAAGGTTATCAATAGCAGCAGGCTGCTGAAGTCTGCTTATATGGCAAGAATGCTTTTCATGGAAGCAGTAATGGGTAAAGCCAGACTGAGTTTGAAATTCAGTGCAGGCACGTGCTTCAGGCTTGCCTGAGAGGTAAGCTGTTTAGAGAGCTCTGCGTTGCTCATGATGGTGAAAAACTAAAATGACTAATCACAGAGCTGGTTAAATGTGCAATACACAGGCTTGGGTTCTGTGTGTCTCTGAGACAGCCTTTTTGCTTTCTGCAGACTGGCAGGTGCAGGGTCCTGCTATCTCAAGCAGCAGAATGAAGGGTACAGGAATTAAGGAAGTATTATGCATAGAAATCATAATATAGACAAAACCAGCAAGACTGCTTTGTGCCCCATAAGGGCTCTGCATCTTCCTGCTTCCTTACTTCTGCTCACCAGTGGAACAGCTCCATCCACTTCCACTGCCAGAGGATTTGACTTTCTGCTTCAGAAAAGGGTATTTCTGTAACAGATGATTGTCATATACCCTCTATGCCTAGTTTTGAGGATACTATCTTACTGTGGTTTTTGAAAATAAGATTCAGCCTTGAAAATATTACCTGAATCAATAGCTTTATTGGCAGAAATAAAAGTTAAATTATTACTTAGAAGAACATAGTCAATGCACAAAATCATTAATTTTGATATAATCTTCATTTCTACTTACAGCATATTCCATAATTTCTTTTCAAGGGCTAATTATCTCATACTTTTAAATCAGATATATGCAAATGTATTTTAAAACAAAGTGAAACATTTCTTTTGCATATAGCTTAAAATCAACCAAGTTATAAATTGCATGCAAGTGTTATAACTCAAATGCAATTTCACTTTCAAGCTTGTACAGTAAGAGATTTAAAAATCTCCCTTGTATATGGACATACAATGTCAAGTTGTGTCATTAAACTGCAGAAAATTGTATTTGATACTTTCTTGATGCCACAAAAGATGTTTTAAAACTTGTTTAATTTTCTTAAACCTCCTTTCAGGTTTAAACTTTTGAGGACAATTTGGTGCATTAGATCCCATTTGATGAAGTTAGGTGAAATGGAGCTGCACCAGGAGATATTTCTACGGCTATATTCTATATTGAGTTTTATGTTTTTATTTTTTAATATGATTTCTTCATAGTACCTAAGGAAATTAAATTAAGGCACATGTTTCTGAATAATTACTTTTTAAATGTACACCATGAAGGAAATCTCATGCAGGCCATACTTTAATATATGAGTGTCAGTTGTCATCTGAATGTTGAATTTTTACATTTTTGCATATGGTTTTAGGGCAGCTTTTTATTTGCTATATCATAAAAATAATTTGTCTTTTGTTTGTAATACAATTCTTTAGTCCATCATTTTCCTATAGCATAACCTATAACAGTGTGTCTGGCTTAATACTGATGAAGTCTGAATGATTCAAATGTGGTTGTGATGTTCTATATCTCTTCCCTTTCCAACAAGACTTGAAACAGGGAATCACTCATCACTTAAAAACATAATTGATGAGCATATAAAATGTTCAGTGTTATGAATATGGAAAATCCTTTCTGTTAAATGGTCTAGACACTTAAACATGTGATATTTGGTAGTCATTGGCTTCTTAGAAATGAACTTATGTCTAGTTAGAAAACACATGTCCATAATCTCACCTTGCTTCTTCCAGATTTATAACCTTGTAGCTCTGTGGATGTCACAGCTGTTTTTCAAGAATATTATGGCTATCTCTTAAGTTTGGAGAGTGTGGCTGCACTCTACTGATATAACTTACATCAGAGTATTATTACCTTTATTATTATGTCCTTTAATGTGGCATAGTGGTACCTGTGTAGCACGTGAAAGAATATGGGGTGCTGCTGCTGGGCCAGTGTAGTGGGCAGTTTTGGATTCTCATGCAGCTAATCTGTATATGAAAAACATTCTGCCTGTGCTGCTTTGGCTGGGGTAGAGTTTGTTTTCTTCACAGTGGCTAGTATGGGGAGGCATTTTGGGTTTGTGCTGAGAACAGGTGATCATTTGGGGCTGTTTTAGTTTTGCTCAGTGGGGCTTGCACAGAGCCAAGGCCTTTTCTGTCTCTCACCACACCCCACGAGGGAGTGGGCTGGGGGTTTGTGGGATGCCGGGAGGGGACACAAGCCAGGACAGCTGACCCCAGCTGACCAAAGGGATATCCCATACCATATGGTGTCGTGGTCAGCATATAAAGCTGGGGGAGGAAGAAGGAAGGGGACGACATTTGGAGTTACGGCATTTGTCTTCCCAAGGCACCATTACATGTGATGGAGTCTTGTTTTCCTGGAGATGGCTGAGCATCTGCCTGCCCATGGGAAGACATTTTGCTTTTCTTGTGTGTGTGGCTTTTGCTTTCCCTACTAACCTGGTTTTATTTCAGCCAACGTGTTTTTTCACTTTCACCCGTGCAAGTCTCTCCTATCCTGACGTGGGGGAATGAGCGAGCAGCTGTGTGGGGCTGAGCTGCTGCCTGGGGTTAAACCATGGCACTGTGAATGCACTTCCTCCCAATGTGTGTCAATCTCCTGTACACAGTTTGCAACTCTTAGCCTCTACCAGGCAGGAGAAGAGCAGTAAGGAGGTACTCTGAGGGATTTAGATTACCCTGGAGTAGGGAAAGGAGCCTGCTTCTGCCAGAGGATATAAGTTGGGAACTGTACAATGTCCTTTTATGGATTCTTTGTAAAGCGTGCTTTAGCAGAAGTATATCCAACCTTTTAAGACAGAGGAACATACCAGGAATCTTTTCAAGTAATTCAGACAGAGAATTTTGCAGCGCTGTTTGTAAGAGCTGCTCTCACGCTGTCAAGGATTTACAACAGATACAACATAACCTTTTGGTGTTTTCCAGATGCAAGCTTCCACTATTTACAAAAAAAACCCAAAAACAACAACACTAGAAGCAATAACGTCATGCTCGTAATTAAAAACTGCTGTGCGTATTAAATATGTTTTGTAGTTAAAAGAAGCAGTTTTAGATAAGTTTATCATCACCTGCTAGATGCTGGTAGATTACACAAAATGGTATCATAATTGCAGGTTGATTCTTGTGGACAAATGCTTAGAACTCTAGATCATTGTGCAGCACTAATTGGTCCCCTGACTGGAATACTGTTGGGAAGAAAATAAATGGGAATGAGGAGTAAAATAATCTCTTATCTCTAAGGTAGTCCCTGATATTCACATATTTATTGCTATCATTTCTGTGATGGGGCAGACAAATTTCCAGGCTGTTGAGTCATTTACATCTGCTTTAAATGTTTACATAGAGGAAATAAAAATGTTGAAGTTAGTTATTAGAATCCATGTACATAATGCAAAAGAAATTTAATACTAAAATGCACATAGATTTTTTTCCTTTTTTTTTTTCATCCAACTTAAGGGATGCTTATCTGACTTATTGCCTATTGACTGATATGAAAAGCTGCTCCAATTTAAAGGCCAGTGTTCTTCCTCTCCCCCAAATTTAGTCTAAGCCAGACACCCATCCTGCCCCATCCTAGTCTCCAATTCCCCTATGTTCAGTCTAGGTCACCACAACTCCATCCAACCCAGTTCCTCCAGACAGGCAATGGATGGTGCCTGAGGAAGGTTGTGTTCCACCCTGGCTTGCTGAGGGAAAGAATTGTTTATTGTGAGTAGAATAGTGCCTACAGAAAAAGGAAAACAGATACAGACACTACTGAGTGGAGTGGGAGATGCTGTTTGCTTTAAACCCAGAGGGTAGGGGTTTTAGGCATGTGCAATCTCACAAGACCAAGACATTAGTTTTTCTAGGAGTCTTTTTAAAAAATGCATTTTACAGTGGAACAAGTAAATAGTCTTGTTTGGCAGCACTGAAAAAAACAAAAAGTGAGATCTTTTTCCTATGTCTTTATGTGTTTTTCATGTCTGGTAAATCCCATGATCATTATGAGATAAAATACTTTTCCAGTTAGGTATGTTGTGATTTTTTTTTTTTTTTTTTTTTTTTTTTTTTTTTTTTTTTTTTTTTTGTATTTCTTCCAAGTGATTCTATTATGTAGTGTAGGCAGAGTTAAGCTTTTTGTTATTTGCCATCAAACCAAGAAATTGAAGTGGGATGAAATCAGAATAACATGAGTTTAAAGTTTATGTATTAAAATAAATAGGAAACATTTTTTGTCTATTAGGTTGATGGCAGAAGTAAAATTAAATTCAGCCACAGAGTGCAGAAAAGCAAGATTAAATCTGTGATTCACTGTGGTTTGTGAGTGGAAAAGAATGATTCCTGCATATGTTTTACAACATCTGAGTGGAAACACTGATTCTGCAGCTTGGGCTAGAAAATACAATCAGTGTAGCTGAAGCCAGGCATCTATTTATCTTAAATTAATCATTCTCCAAGTAGGCAGTTGATATCCTAGTGCTGTGTGCCATCCTTTTTACATTCATGCAGCACACATTAAACCAAAGAGCTGTTATTGTAGGAGCTGAAATATATTGCAGCACACAGATTGTAAATGTTTAAAAATACACTAACACTTCTGTATGTTCAGTTGGCAATTAAACTGCATAATATTTTTTCTTTTAATACTTACAATTATTAGACACTTGGAAACAGACATACTTGCAAAATTCTAACAGTTTTCACAGGAATAAAAATTAGTTTGATGATCTTTAAATAGAGAAGAAAAGCCATGGGTACATTTCAAGCTTGAATATTTTTTGTTTGTGCTTTTTAGTTCAATGAAATTTGGTTCTGACTTTCTCCAACATGTCAACAAACAAAAATCTGGGAGTTATTTCTAGTGTTTGAATTTACGAGGAACGGATTGAATAACAAGAGGACAATTTTTTTTTTTTCAATTTCAGTTTGCATACATATAGTTTAATTCAAGAAAAGAATAATTCAGTCAATAGCAATGCTAAAGAGAGACCTGCCTCTGAGGCACGGTTTCTCCAAAGCATTTAAATTTTAATTTCATTCTAGGACAGAGCCTAAGGTTTTGTTGGATTTGACCTCAAATATCATAAGAACAAATGAAATAAAATTATAATTTACTGTGTCCTAGTGCAGATGTAATAATTAGAAGAAACTAAAGGGAATAGGAAACTCATCATTACGCAAAAAGAGCAGGAAATTAAGCAGACATTCTCTTTTAAAGCATAATTTTTTTTTCTCTTAAGTATTGATATCTGACAGTAATTGCCTGCCAACAATAGTATTGTAACTGGAATCTTATTTTTTATCCATACCTAACTGGATTCTTAAATCATCACACCTTTTTTAAATCTTCTTCCTCCAAGTTTTCTTTGTTTTTGGTTTTAAATCAAAGCTACTAAGAAAAAAAAAAAAGAGAGTAGGATGTAGAAGTCCTAAATGGCAATTTTTTAACATTGTTGTATCTTTCAGTATTTTAAGCAGCTTTTTTTTCTATGCTATGCAGTATGTATGCAGACAAATTCTCATTTCACGGGAAGTTTGTGTTTGAGCTATATTAGCTGTCATAGCTATTCACTCTCTTCCTACCCTGACCGCTCTGCAGACATGCTACACCGTAACAGTTTTGAGGGATTTGCCATCCCCAGATTTTTAACCTTCCACAGGAGAGTTTGACTGGACATTTGGAAGCATCTCTTTACTGGAGGGCTGTCAAACACTGGGACAGCTGGTCCATGCCCCCAGCCTGTCAGTGTTTAAGGGGCGTATGGACGATATCCTTAGCAACATGCTTCATCTTGGTCTGCCATTAAGAGGTTGGGACTAGATGATTGTTGCAGGGCCTTTCCAACTGAATAACATTCAGAATATTCTATTCTAGACTAGTCTAGTATCCAGAGTTTGGAAGTAAGTGGAGCTATAAGTGGAACAAGTATTTGAAAAAATAAGTTGTTTAGAGTTTGATGAAAAACACAATTAAGTGAGGGGTGAGTGTCTTTGTTTTGACTTCTGGATTTTTGCATATATGAGGAGTTTGTTAAAAAACTGAATATGGATTAAAGGAGAACAAATTTCCATTTGTTAGAAGGATGTGGGAAGGAAGTCACCCTTTGGAAGAGGAAAAATCTACAATGGAATTTTGTCCAGGTAACAAAACAGGCCAATTGTAACTGAATGCACAAAGCCACTTAAAATCTGTTGTTCTGTAGGTGTTCATTGTGGTATTTCTTTTGCTTATGCTGGAAGCTGCACCCCTCATAGGGCTGGTCTGCTCTGGTTCTGGTATCTATACAGAGACATCATACAGTTGACTGAGGCAGAGCAGAAAATGAAGATGTACTCAAATTAGCATTGCAATTGCCAAGTACACTTAAAAGGAGGTTTAGATACAAGAGGTCTGATTTATGAAGATATGCTTGCTTAAAAGAGAGCAATAATGAGAATCTTTTCACCAGGCTGGAGACTTTGGAAAAGAAACACTTAAATGGAAATGCTGGCAGATTTAACTACAGCGATTTTGAATGGACCTTCCAAGATATGAAGGGTGTCGGAAGTCTGCAAAGCATTATTTCTCACAGTGATGCAAAGAAAAAAACTTTTAGTATCCAGCTCAAGGAAACTCCTTCTCCATTTGTAGAATGAAAATCACTTAGTTTTTCATGTGCTTAGAAGCAAACTTTGTTTTTGTGATGAAAATGTAGATTTGAATGAGTTTTACCTACAAATGATACTTTGAAAGCAAAGGTAGATATGTAGACATACTTTTTAGTAGACAGAATACCCTTGGCTGTGAGTCTACTTGGACTGTAATATAATGAAAGATTTATACCTGTGTGTTCTTTGGTGCATACAGGATATAATGCACATAGAAGACTGCAGTATGTCAAAGCAAGACAAGGTTCTGCCAGACTAGGAAGCTTAGATAGCTCAGGTTAGAGTAACTGGATGGCCACAGTCAAATCTTACATTTCCAGGGCAACTGCTTATGAAGTTTAGAATTGTTACACTAACTGAAGACTTCTTCCTTATATCTGAAGTATAAGTGAAGGCCTGTTCTGTGAACAGATGGAATTGAAAAGAAAGCTTAGACAAATTTACTTCCTCAAGTTTTCATTTCAGCTGTAACACTCATTTGTAATTTTACACTCCAAGGGGAAGAAAGACAAGGATTATTTTGAAAACATTGTATTTACTTTTTGTCCTTTCCTATGTACCTTTCAGACAAGCACAAGGCAAGGTTTTATACATCCACAGCCCAATTTTCAGAATCAGTGAGTACCGTAGATTTCTATGACAACATCTGGAGCTGTATGTCTTAAAATCTCTGAAAAATCAAGCCTTCAGACATTATTGCTTCATTTCCCCAGGCAAACCATCTCAGAGTACCTCACAAAATGAATCAGAAGCGCAGAGTGCTGCAGTTCAATTTGTACTAACATTTATGTCTTTTGAATGTCAGGATGGCTTTTTAAATGTTTCCTCATAAAACTAAGTCCACTGTCAACAGTATTCCTCACTCTGATTAGAGGAAGTACTTTACAGCTTAATAAAATCCTAAACCAAACAAGAGCTGCCAAAGTTTCAGAAGAAAATATGTGAAACTAGCCTCGCATTTCTCTGAGCTATAGAAAAGTCATGGTGTGGCTAAATGTGTCTGTTGGATTTGTGAGAAAAGGTTTTGGTAGCCAGAGTGGCTTCTGTGAGAAGCTGCCAGAAGCTTCCCCCATGTCCAACAAAGCCAATGCCAGCTGGCTCCTGACCAGACCCTCTGCTGGGCCAAACCCATCAGGGGTAGTGGAGATACCTTTGGTATTACACATGTCAGAAGTGTGCGAAAAATTGCTGCACAACAGCAACTGCAGGCAGATGAGAAAGGAGTGAGAATATGTGAGAGAAAAACAGCTCTTCAGACACCAAAGTCAGTGCAGAAAGAGGGGCAGGACCTGCTCCAGGCTCCAGAGCAGGGATTCTGCCATCTGTGGTGCAGACCATGGGGAGTCATGCTGTGCCCTGAAGCTCATGGTCCATGGTGGAGCAGAGATCCACCTACAGCCCATAGTGGACCCCATGCCAGAGCTGGTGCAAGTCCAAAGGAGTTTGTCACCCCACAGGAAGCCCATGGTGGAGCAGGCTCCCAGCAGGACCTGTACCAAAATGCATGTAAATATACATTTTTCTGAAATAGAGTAGGATATCCTTATGCTTGCTTTGTCAGTGACTGTACTGCACAGAAAACCTCTTCTAGAGTAGCATTTACATTCCCTGTCTAGTTGCTCAGATTTACTCACAACAATATGTGAAATAATGGTTTTGGCACATCCAAGTGTGGTTTTCATCCCAAGTATGTCAAAGCCTTTGGTAGAGAAACTTGAATGTCATGATATAAACATGCCCCTATTCCGGACTGGTCCACAGGAATAATTGTATCATGTAGGTTGGAGCCAGTCTGCTGGTAGCTGAGTGTTGTCTGGAAAACAACTTTCTCCATTAAGTGATCAGTGTAATAGTTGTTTGCATTCTCTCCCTTTCTTTTAGATGAGCACTTTCGGCCATTGAAAGTCTTTCACTCCTCATTCTCCAAGTTCCCTCCTCTCCCACATGCTCCTGTCCAGAGCCCTTTTTAAGAATGTTTACAGTTCTGGTCTGAGCACCAGTAATGCTGACAGTGCCTCTGATATGCCTTCTGTACAGAATTTCAGGCTATCCAAGGCATTTGACCTAAAAGGTCCACAAGGAACCAGGGACAGTTTGGTGCTGTACAAATAATAATTTCAATGGTGACGGTCACTTTGTTCTCTTTAGAGTCTCTGTTTATTCCTTTCCCTATATGATATAGTTGCTTGAGCCCATAATAAAACTCTTGTGATTTGACTCCTTCAATTTATAATATAATTATTGTTAGCCTTCAATCTAGAAATATATTGATATGTTTTTGTAGGTGATACCTGTATTGTCATATATATAAACATAGACTATATATTTGCTAAGGGTAGAGAGGGCAGAGCTCTAGAGAAATAGAGTGGAAATGAATATGCAGCTCTTGTTTATATGACTGAGCATAATGCACCTGAAGATCTGAGGCTGTGATTCTCTGCTTGTGGTGGAGAATGTATAATGAATATAATGCAAATGTTGTGTGAAGGAAAAACTGCACAACAGCACAATGGTACAACTCCTGTCCAAGTAAGGAGCCACTGTATTGCAACTGAATAAAACAGACAGAATTATTTTCTGGTACATCAGTGCCTGTGCAAGAGCAAAATTAGCAGAGTTAGGAAAAGTGGGAGAAAGCTCACAGCTTTTGTGAGGATAAAGATTCAGTCTAAATCACCAAAAATATAATGAAAGATCTCATAAATTTAAGAGAATTAAAGAAATGTGGTAAAGTTTAATCAGTTTATTATGTTGGAAAAAAAAAACCAGATAATATTTCTGGCTAGCGTCTTGGGGGGAGATCTGTCAGGAATGTCTTCTGCTGATAAACCTAAGACATAAAGTAGGTTTAGCCAATGAGACAACTAGAAAAACCAAAATATCCATCATCTGGCCAATCCAGTGAACTCAACAGAGAATTACTTCCTGTGTTAGTTCTTTGACAAATGGTAATTACTCCTTTCTTGTGACCTGTGGTTACGTAGCTGAGTATGTGTATGGCA
Organism: Phylloscopus collybita; assembly: GCA_027886175.1. Classification (NCBI taxonomy): domain Eukaryota; kingdom Metazoa; phylum Chordata; class Aves; order Passeriformes; family Phylloscopidae; genus Phylloscopus; species Phylloscopus collybita. Next base: position 20,697,811 of record JAJNNQ010000002.1, read on the forward strand.
CTGAGTCCTTCAGGAGTCTCTGAAACTCTAGATACACATAAAAGAACACTTATTTATTCATGCAAAGTCCAACATGGCAGGTTAAAAAAGGTGGATGCAGCTGTTTTTTGAGCCACAAACTGTGTTCTGTTATCAGTAATGAATTGTGGACTCTGTTTAGATTGCCTATCTGTGGTAACAATTATAAAGAAGAAAGAATGAATATTTATCCTACCTTTTGAAAGTATGATTTTGAAATATTGTAATATAATACAATAATTGCTTGTACTACTGGAGAGTCCCAGTTTAGGCAAAAATATTATCTTAGGGGGTAGAGACATAAAACTGAGATACCCAATACCCACCTGTCAAGTCTCATGAGGTTATTGGTTATTGGTAGTGCACACTGTGATGCCTTCAGGATCAATGGCTGCGCCCGAGGATTTGGTCCCATAAAGTGGGCCTATGTCTACACCAACACTATTCCTCTGCCCAGATGGTCAAAAGCATTCCCTGATTTTTATTTTTTTTCTTCCCTGAGTTCTGTTTATGGAATTGAAATGTATTCTACAAAATGGCAGAATGGGGAAGATGGAAAACAGACTGCATTCAAAGACGGATTTGGAAAGATTGTCTGGATATGCAGGAGGATTTTAGAAAGAACAACAGTGATTGAGGCTTGTCAAAGTATCAAGCAGAGCTTCCACCACTATATTAATAATGCTAATGAGGACTAAATGAGGAAAATGTGGGCCTGTTGCTAAAAGGGTGGGAAAATTAGTGACAGCAGACAGAGATACAGCTGAGATGCTCACTGCTGTCTTGGTGTCAAATCTCCACTGACTTGGTGCTAGTGAAATATAACTAATCCAATTTAGCAGCTGATGTGGAAGTGTTTTCTAATGTGAGGAAGATCTTGCTTTCGGAAGACGGAATCTCACACCCTTTAACAGTAGCATTTTGCCAGATTTTTGTTAAAAAGATGTTGGGAGATCATGGCAATATCTTAATGCTTCAGAGCTGGTGCAGCTGTCAAGGAAGTACTTCAAGAAAAAGGCTTTGATTGTTGAAATATACTGTGATGCACTAAACAGAATATTAACATACGAAGTACATTTAATTTGAATGTTTATCCTAATGCTGGCACAATGAAAGGGTCGCAGCAACAGAGACAGCTGGGAGTTAAGTCACTGCTGTGCTGTGTATGTCCAACCAGCCTGCAAAATACACTTCTTTCTGAAAACATTATCCTTTTCCCAATTAACACTGCTCTACTTCTTGCTCAGCCTTATGCCCTACCCCATAGTCATACATTTCTGCAGTAGACATGTATTTCTGTTACTCTTTATGGAGTATGATAAGCAATGCAGTTGACATTCCAGTTGAAGTACTTCTTCAAGACACCCATGCCATGTGGAGTGTCTTCCAGATGCCTAACTGAATCTAGCCTAAAGACCAAGAGTGTGGATTTGTGACACGAATAGGTGTGAAGTTAGTTTAGAGGCTTGATACTCTCATTCTTTATTGGTGGTGACCAATTCAGCCCCAATTTTTCCAATCACAATGATTGCCTTTTCAAATACACAGCCAAATAGACCCATGGAACCTGTGGGAATCAAATGCAAATGAATTAGCTGCAACAAATATGGCATATATAGAGAGGGTTAAAATCTACTTCATACAAGTAGTATGCTCTCAGAAAAGGTTGGGTTGAAAAGAGATCATTTACAGGAGAAAAAAAAAGCATTTTCAAGCAAAATACTGGAAAATAGTCATTAAAGTCAAAGCTTAAGAAAAAAACAGGAAAAAAAAAGTTAAGAATATGTGGGGAATATAGAAGAAAGAACATAGAAGAAAAAATATTTTGGAAGATGCAGGGCTGCTGTAGGAAGTCAAGCCATTCATCTCATATACATGTGCACACCTTTTTCTCATTTGAATGCCTTGGGGAGCTTAGTGTTAAAAGTATGAACAGCAGCAAAGGAAAGTTTAATCTGTTCGTATGGATAAGGCTTTGAGGTTCAATAGCTCAAAAAAGTCCTCTGAAAGGTATGTTAAGATCTTTTACAAGGTGTGGGTCAAAATCTGGTTTAGAATTTGAAATCCTGAAATCTGCTCTAAGACCCAAACAAAGGAAAAAAATACAGGTTTTTTTTTTTTATATGCTGCAAAATTTCCAATGTATTTTGTTTTTTAAAAAATTAAAAGGAGCCTACTCTTGTGATAGTTTTGTAGTTTGCATGAGTCATTAATAACTTATGCACCTTCCAGCCTAGCTTCTTTGTCTGACACCTATTCAGCCGTAACTATGAAAAATTACTTGCACACAAAGGCCTTTCAGTCCCTGGAAGTACAGACTGAAGTTGAAACCATTAATTTTTCAGGAAATTTAAACGAACTACTTGGTCATTGCCAGATGTTTTTTGTAAGGGAAGCTTTTTTCATGAAAAGTCCCATCTTGCTTGTTCCTTTTCTGCATTTAGAGTACTTTTTAACACCTACATTTGTGGGCCTGTGCTAAAAAAGAAAAAAATAAATTTTTTCCCCTCCATAAAGTATTTAAACAAAATATCTTTTTTTTCTGAATATGTCACATTCTTTCTCATCATATTATTTGGCAGCAGAAGCTGGAAGCTGTCTCCAAGGTCTGAACATTATTCTGAATCCATGTTGTCTTTAGGGTTGATCTAAACTACTACAAAAGATGAAATGGTAAAAATACAACAGTATCAGCACTAATAAAATAATTTGTCCCATTCCTTTTTTCTCTGGCAAAGAATTAAATAACTACACTACCCAGTTGTTCAGGTCTTGAAAAGGTCTGAAACCTTGTTTTTGGCTTCAAATAATTTTCCTTGAAATGAATTTTGACTTCTTTATCTTGTTGGTCAAGAAAGCCTTAAATATAGAATTCAAGGCTGTAAAGATAAAGTATCTCTGAAAGGGCAGGCACAGGATCATTTCAAAACCTATTGACCATGAATAAGAAATACCTTAAGAAATAAACAAGGATATCCTTTGTCCTTTCTTTGATATGATTTACAAAGGTCTCCAGAAAACCTTTTTATTGCACTCTCAGTATATTAAAGTTTTTCTAGTAAGAAAGTTTCTCTCATTTGATTTCACTTTTTATCCACTTTTTAAAGTTACTTTCTAGTTCATAGGTTTTCCCAGTTTGCAATTAGTTTTAGAATTAAAAAGTAAGATTATGAAAAATATTAATTTTTCAGGATTACTTCTTGAAAATTTTTCTTATATTAACTGTTTTGTCAAAACCTTAGAAAAGGGCTTAGTAAAAAGGGGATTTAATGAACTTCGTACTTGCTTAGCAAATTACTCTGTATGGCATAATTTTACTTACTTATGTATTGATTTCAAAATCTGTGAAGTTGAATCAGCTTAAAATGAGTGTTGATCTTTTGTAGTACTCTGTTGAACAGCGTCATACAATGTGTTCAGGCAGTTTGGTTCATAAGAGCCTAGAAATAAAACACTGCAGGAATCTCAAACTTAAGTAAGCGCTAGATGACCAAGATTGAAATTAGTTTGGGTTGAGAAAGTGTTGAAAAGCAATGCTCAAAAGTTTCTTAATAGTGTTCATCCTCATCATGTTCTTAAGAAACAGATATCACTTTTGTTTTTTTATTTTAGGGGGCCTCCTTCCATTCTGAGTTTTTACTGACTGGAAGAAATGTTACAACCCTGTGTTGATAGTCCATTTAATGTTATAAATTGTAGATTATATATTCAAGGCCAAGCTGATGTGGAGGTGTCTATATTCTTCCTTTCCTTTCCTTTCCTTTCCTTTCCTTTCCTTTCCTTTCCTTTCCTTTCCTTTCCTTTCCTTTCCTTTCCTTTCCTTTCCTTTCCTTTCCTTTCCTTTCCTTTCCTTTCCTTTCCTTTCCTTTCCTTTCCTTTCCTTTCCTTTCCTTTCCTTTCCTTTCCTTTCCTTTCCTTTCCTTTCCTTTCCTTTCCTTTCCTTTCCTTTCCTTTCCTTTCCTTTCCTTTCCTTTCCTTTCCTTTCCTTTCCTTTCCTTTCCTTTCCTTTCCTTTCCTTTCCTTTCCTTTCCTTTCCTTTCCTTTCCTTTCCTTTCCTTTCCTTTCCTTTCCTTTCCTTTCCTTTCCTTTCCTTTCCTTTCCTTTCCTTTCCTTTCCTTTCCTTTCCTTTCCTTTCCTTTCCTTTCCTTTCCTTTCCTTTCCTTTCCTTTCCTTTCCTTTCCTTTCCTTTCCTTTCCTTTCCTTTCCTTTCCTTTCCTTTCCTTTCCTTTCCTTTCCTTTCCTTTCCTTTCCTTTCCTTTCCTTCCCTTCCCTTCCCTTCCCTTCCCTTCCTTCCCTTCCCTTCCTTCCCTTCCCTTCCCTTCCCTTCCCTTCCCTTCCCTTCCCTTCCCTCTCCCTCTCCCTCTCCCTCTCCCTCTCCCTCTCCCTCTCCCTCTCCCTCTCCCTCTCCCTCTCCCTCTCCCTCTCCCTCTCCCTCTCCCTCTCCCTCTCCCTCTCCCTATCCCTATCCCTATCCCTATCCCTATCCCTATCCCTATCCCTATCCCTATCCCTATCCCTATCCCTATCCCTTTCCCCTAAATTTTATGGAGAATGCATAAAATCTTTTAATTTAAACATAGGGTGTGACTTATACCCTTTCTCTAGTCTGTTGACATTTCCCTCAGCCAAGTCCTGTACTTTCTGTGCCAACCTCTGCACGTATTGGATGGTGGCAGAGGCAGGGAGATAAGCCATCTGAGGATAGCATAGCTGTGCTTGTCTTGCTGTCCCTTGGGAAGACTTCTCTCACGTGTTAAACCAGAAGAGCAGGCTGTGGGGCTATTGCATTAAGCCAGTTCAACTACCATCTTGACTTCATCAGGGATGAAGCTACTGAAATGGTACAATGACACTACTCTCTATGTCCTGCTGAGATCTGAAAATGTGTGAGGAAAACCTGTGGTCAAGATTTCAAAAGCCAGGGAGAGTTCTGATAAATGGCCTGCATCAGTTCACTGCAAAAATGAGCTACTGACCAAAGGAATCTGAATGGTCTTTGAACCAGAGTGAGTTTTAAATCAGGTCAGCTTGGGATCAGTGAAATCTCAAAATTGTAACTGCCTCAGAAATATTTCTCAATTGCAAAGTTGGTGCTTTAGTCTTTCTACCCATAGCTGGGCCTCATCCCCACTGGGCTCACCGTGGGCTGGAAACCACAGTGTCAGCAACCCCTAACAACTCTGCTGCCTTTCTGGGTGGCAGGACCACAGCTTAGGAGAGTAAGAGAAGATGGCTTGCTCTTCAGTGCTTTCCATCACTTCTCACACAGAACTCTAAATATTACATAGGCACTTTAGATAGGGATCTTTAATATAGAAAGTAATGAAACCCGGTTTCTAGCGGGAACACTAAGGCTGAAAAGAAATGAACTCAAGTGTTTAGAATTAAGTATTTTGTCTGAGAGTTGTGGTTTCTTCTTAGCATGAGGGAAGAAGAAATAGAAGACCTGTTTAAACTCTCAGAATGTAAAGCTTAAACAGAAACCTCAGTTCTTTAGAATAAACTGCATTTCAAAATTATGAATAAATGTAAATACTGTGGAAGATATAGTTCATGTAAAAAGTACTTGAAGGCTGCTGCATACATAAAACTGATTGTCAAAATATTCAACCTGTGAAAAATGTCATGTTTATGATTTTACTTATCTGATGCCACTGTAATGTAATGAAATTATAAGAGGAAAATTCAGCAATGAAACAAAAAGTTTTCAGTAAGAACTTGTTTATGTAAAAAGGTCTATATTTATAAATATGAGTTGTATGAATTTCAAGAAGTCTGAGTAACAATTCTGGTGGTGTGATAGAGGAGCTAATGTAGTTTGATTTACTGCTTTTACGTTTCCTTTCTGTGGAATACCTGCCCTGTCTATGTAGTTCTCAGTGTGGCTTTTAGTGACAAAATAAGTACTAAAATGAATGTGCCCCCCAGGACAGTGTTATTCCATATGTTGTGTTGAAGAACACTTCAAGGCAGATCCACTTTTACATTTCGACTCTCTTTCGTGCACCTTTGAACACGACATCTCTGGTGGCATGTTAATTCCATTTGTAGCTTCTAAGCTGCTTTCCCAAGGTACCTCCATGTGTGTGGCAGCATGCACGATGATCCTGTTATTAATTCTGTAAGTAGCATGGTTTGTTGAGACAGTACCAGTATGACCTTATGATGGGTGCTGTCTACGGGATATTGTACAGATGTTTCCCTGATTTAGCCACTAGTTTGATTCCATTGCTAATGCTCAAGGAAGAGTATCTATAGAAGGCGGGAACTGGGTGAAAGATAAGAATATCATACATTTCTTGTCAGATTGGGGAAATAGATTAATGGATTTTTAAGTACATCTTTTATTTTTTTGTGCTTAAGAGGTAAGAGTATAAATGCATGTGCTTTGCCCTTTTTGTGCCAGTTGCACAAATGTACTTCAATTAGAAGTTTTTCTAGTAATTTAAGTGGGTAAATAGAAACTTACATTTTTGGCTTAGCTCTGTAAGCAAGGCTGTCCATGGTATTATGTAAATTCAACATCAGTTCACTAAGTGATTTTCCTGTTTTAATAGCATAAGCTTATGCCATATTTTTATGGGAGCACAAAGGGAAGAATTGATATAAGAAGCCCAATATTAAAAGGTATAATGGATGAGTTAAAAAATAAGCTTCTGGCAATGTGGAATTATTTAGTGAATTTTGTTTCATAACAAGACTCTAATTTTTGGTGTTGCCAAAATATGCAAAATCTTAAGTCCTTGGTAGTGAGTCAGAGTCATCCTGCTAGCCAAAATCATTCATGTGAAACAAAAACCTGTGAGTTCAAGGTACATTAGAAATAAGAAAAAGCATCTCAAAATACAGAAATAGTTTCTAAATAAACTGTTTTGAGTAGGAAAATTTTGTCAAAATGAAGTGCTTTCAGTGGAATCTCAAATAGTTATTTTTATGGGTTACATTAGGGATGTAACCCTGGATATATATTTGATATATATGTTTTGTTTACTGTGAAATATCTTTCTGCTCAATTGGTTTATTAAGAATCAATGGATGTGGCATATCCTGTTACTCATACCTATGTTGAATTATATTAAAAATGTATGCAATTTTTTGTATTTTTTATATTATAAAACATTTATTTAAATTTATTTCTTTAACTTGCTCAGTACTTTCTGTCAGTACATACAGAAATAGTACATACATCTTTAACAGGTTTGTAAGTTAGTACTAAATAATGACAAAAATGCCCCCAAACCTATAAAATTTTCAGATATGTGTAGATATTTTATAATTCTGTTAAACATTCAAGCTTCACATGTAATGCTGTTTACTGGCTGAGTGCATGTTCAACTTCTTGCATTAAGAAACATGGTCATATTATGTGTATTACACCAATTGTGCTACAGATTTTGCCAAAACTAGGGGAACTGAATTTCATTTCATATAATGAAATGATCAGGTAATTTTATATTAAGATACTAGCCCCATTATACATGTTGTTTATAACAGGTATCATGTACTGTCTCCTTATGCTGAAATAAGTCTCTGCCAAAATATTTTCCTTCAAATGACTGGGTATTAATATATTACGGTTTTGTTTCTTTGTTTGTTTGCTTGTTTTTATATCTGCTCTTATCCACTAAGCTTAAGATATGCAGTTACTATTCTTTTTAGAAGAAGTGCCAGCATAAAATCTGATCTCTTGCTAACCTGCGTCAGCAGAACTGCAATATTCATATTTTGTTTGTCATTCCTCAGAAGCCAGTAGTAGGGTGTCATCATGTGTAGTTTATTACCTGCTGATAGCACTGTATCATGCACTCAAAACTTGCATTAACGTAAGGTTTTAAAATATATAGTGAGCATAATACTAAAGGATTTTCCTCTTCTAGCTTAGTAATTAAGCCACCAAGGCCATTTGTATTTCATTTCAAATTTCAGCACACACATAAAAGTAGTTTTCTCTTCAAAGCTGCTGAAATAGCACCTTCTTAGATTTTTAATTCTTTTTACCTCTTCTCCACATTAAAAAATTGAAAGTTGTTCAAATTCTGAATGATGCTTTTCTTGCTCCTTCCTCCCTGTTTCTTAGACATTGTTCCTGGCTTACTTTTCTTTATTGCATTCTGAAGTTCACGGTGACATGGTAAGCAAGGCCGACAATAACTTGAAGTATATGAGACCATTAAACTGCTTTTGATTTGTTTTCAGTTTAGGTCAGATAAAACCTTTCTGTACCTTCTGCACAATTAGCCCTCATCCTTGGATACTGTGCTCATTAACATTGCTGATATTGAAACCTAATCGTTGTATTCATTTGGATCTGGAATTATTCTTTCTTCATGGAATCACAGAATCAACTAGACTGGAAAAGACCTTTGAGATCATAGATCAGTCTATGACCTTGTCAACTAGACCATGGCAATCAGTGCCACATCCAGTCTTTTCCTAAACACTTCCAGGACGGTATCTCCACCTGAGCAGCCCATTCCAGTCACCCTTTCTGTGAAGAAATTCCTCTTACTGTCCAACCTAAAACTCCCCTGGCACAGCTTATGGCTGTGTCCTCTTGTCCTATTGTGAGTTCCCTGGGATAAGACACCTACCCTCACCTGGCTACAACCTTCTTTAGGGTTATTGTAGTGAGTGGTAAGTTCTCCCCTGAGCCTCCTTTTCTCCAGGCTAAACATCCCTTGCTCCGTCAGCCACTCCTTGTAGGACTTGTGTTCCAGACCCTTCACTTGTTGCCTTTCTCTCATGCTCCAGCAGCTCAATGCCCTTCCCAGGTTGAGAAGCCAGGAACCACGCACAGCACTTGAGGTGTGGCCTCACCAGTGCCAAGTACAGGGGAAGAATGACCTCTCTGCTGCTGCTGGACACACTATTCCTGGTATAGGCCAGGATGCCATTGGCCTTCTTGGCCATGTGGACACACAGTGGCTCAGGTTCAGCCATCTGTCAGCCAGGTCACCCCCCAGGTCCCTTTCTGCCTGGCTGCTGTCCAGCCACTCTGTCCCCAGACTGTAGTGCTGCAGGGGGTTGTTATGGCCAAGTGCAGGAACTGGCACTTGGTCTTGTTGAATCTTATATTGTTGGATTCAGCCCATCTTTCCAGCCTGTCCAGGTCCTTCTGCAGACCCCTCCTTCCCTCTTCAGAAGGGATCAACACTCCCATCCCACTTGGTGTCATCTGCAAATTTGCTAATGGCAGACTGGATCCCCCCATCCAGATCATTAATGAAGATATTAAACAGGACTGAGCCCAATACTGATCCCAGGGGGACATCACTAATTACTGGCTGCCAACTGGATGTTATGCCTTCTAATGTACTGTCATGTCAATAAACTACAATGCTATCTTACAGCATAATATTTCTCTCTTTCATAAGAAAAGTATGTCTTTCATCGATGGCACCTTTCCACAATGCTTTTAAATCCTGACAGGATTACCCTAATATTTTTATTATGCTTACACGAGCTTCCTTGAGGTCTTTGTCACCTCCATTTTGTTGCTTTTCCCTTTCGGCAGTTCAGTTACTTCCTTTAGGAACTAGCATATCTACCTTCTTTTCGACGGTGCAGGCTAGGCCAGCTCATTCCTTTCATTATCTATGTTGATTGCCTATTTACTGTTCTCATCAACATTAATACTTTTCTTCTCCTTATTGCACTTTCAAATTTTCCCTGGTAATCATTCTTCTACTGTCATATTCTTACTTACTCATTTTCCTCTTTCTGTAAACTACATCCATGCACAGACCTACATCTGCTTTTAGAGCTTCATATGTTTTCCTTTTCCCCTCCACACTAATGCAAATAAGGCAGATCTCTTTCTAATTTTCCCCTGTACGCCTTAATTTAAAACTCATCTCATTAACCCAGCTATCATGCACTTCAGCTTGATTCAACCTTCTCTATGGTTTCACATCCATGGAGCAGATACCCATTCAATCAGTACTCATTCTAATGTTTTCTGATCTATTACTGTCACTTTTCCACAGCACTAAGTGTTGATCTTCATTATTTTGCTGTGCTTGTTCCTTTGTTTGAGAAAAATCACAAGAATTTCAATTAAAATTGCCCAGGATTCCCAATCAGAGCCACCATCTGTAGCCGCTTGAACATGAGTTTTGTGTTTTCAGCTTTGGTGATATGGTGGATAGTCAGTGAGTTTTTCTGACTCTTGTGAGAGTGTTTTTCAGATTCCTGTCTTCCTCTCATGACCTTGTTTGTGTAGACAACATATCCTTCTTTATTCCATGTGTGTTATAATGACAAAACCACTTCTTCCTCCTCATAAGAGCTACACTAACCGAATTGGGAAGCCAGAAAACTGATTATTTTACTATATTTTTTTATCCAACCTCCTCATCTTTCATAATACCTTTCTTAACTTCTTGAAGCTCAGGGTCTCATCTTTGTTCCCACACACATACCTTGACCTTTCCAGTCCTATTTCCAAGGCAGGGGTTTGTGCAGGAATGTGTAATAATGTCTGTTGGATAAAACTTAGAAGTGAATGTTTTTAGTTGTTCTTCAAGACAAGGAAAGGGAAGGGAGGCATTTTTATGAAATTCCTTCATTGTGCAAACCCAATATACTCCTGAAACCCCAAGTATGCCATGCTTGTGCCATGGTCTTCACTGGGAGCCTCAGAAACCCTTTGTAAGGAATGGGCTGTTTCCAAAGAAAGAACTGAAGAGTTAAAAGAGCTGTAAGATTCTCATCTTAATCAGCTTTATGAGAAGCTTCATATGCCACTGCAATTGCAGTAGCAGCTGGTCAATTATGATATTATTTGAAGTTAAACAAATATTTTTATATTTTATAGACTTTTTTTCATTTTAATTAGTAATTTTTTAAAATTTTTTTTATTTCTTGCTTTCTCAGTAACTGAACAAACAGTAAACATGACTTCTTTACCTAATAATCCAGCATGGTAAATTGCAGCGAGCCAAGACCTCTTCTTTGGTGTTTACCAAACATACAAATCATACTAGGTTTAGTGGGAGACTTAGATATATGTAAGAATCTTGGTAAAAACACACTCAGAGGAAAACTGGGATTGTTGCATGAAATATTTTTAAATACAAACCCAAAGTTGCTTCCTTTATCAACCAAAAAATAAAAAATTTAAACCACAATATTTTTTGTGGTGAGGCAGACAGTGCAACAATGCAGAGAGGTTTGTATTTATACTCTAGCACTGATGTCAATGAAATTCCCTCTCTGATGCTTTTTGTTACAGGTGATGTTTAAGTGCATGATTGCATAAATTTTTTTCAGTTGTTGGTGTTTTTTTCAGTTTTGACATAAAAGGAGTCATAACTTTTTCTTTTTTTTCCCCATTCTTTTAACTCATTACATGTATTTGCATAGAACTTGTAGCTACAGCACCTAACAATTTCAAGACCCAGAAGGTGTGACGTAGCATGTGCAGTATATGACTATATTGGTGGATTAGGAGTTTTCAAACTTCATATCTCAAGAAAAATCTAGCAATTGATGACCCTTTCGAGGGTCTGATTTAGGTGGGGAACCACAGCTAATATAGTATGAGTGTGATGAAGAGATTGAAGAGGAAGATTTCAAAGTGGCTGGCCAAGTTAAGTGAAACAAACTGCAGGAGAATCCCCTGATTCCCAATTGTCAGAAAAACTTTATTCCTCTAAGGTACAGAGAATTTTTGCCATTTCATGCTTGGAATATTGCTTTGGGCTTGTTCTTCTGAAGTGTAATCTTTTTTTTTTTTTTTCATTTTTATCTGGTTGACTAGGCAGAAAGCGCAAAAATCCAATTTTCAATGGATGAAAGTAATTCTGTACAAGTAGGGAGTTATACCTGCTTCATTGGAGGAGTAACAACTAAGTTTTTTATTTGTATCCTTGGCAACAGTCAGTCACATAGAGGGTGTTTCTAGTCCTTGGTTAGGGTCCTGTTCCTATTTAGGCTCCACTGGCAATCCATGGAGAGGTTTGTCATTTGGGATGGAGGGAATGTCTGCCTCTGTCAGTGAGGCTGTGTCTCCCTTCAGTAATGCTTGCACTTCTGCGCAGCCGCACACTGTGGTGATGATTCTCAGAGTTGGTGCCTAACCTGGTGTCTCTCCCTAAAACACTCATCATCTGCTCTGGGGTGTGACAGCCTTGCATTTTCTGCTGTATGCTTCAAAATTGTGTTTGGGGTGATGATCCTGCAAGTGTGTCAACATCCTGAGCTTAGGTTGTATTTAACATGGTATAAAAAAAAGCAAGAGCCAAAGAATGTCATTATATATACATACAGAGCTTTTTATTTTACCTGAACACCAAGCAAACACACAGTAGAGACTCAACTGATTTCTCATTTACTTATATTTATTTACCTTCTCCACATTATCAGCAACTATAACAACTCAACAACTATAACAACTGAAAAGTTGTTCTCACCCCATAAGAGATGATACCATCACTTATAGAAGGTACCAGATCACAAAGCTGGGATATTCTGTAACATGCTGGTGAGAAGACTGCTGGAATATACATGTGCAGTTCCTTATCACCTACAGGTACTATTAAGAGAGTGGTCAGACACAACTAAAAGCGAAAGGCAAAACCTGCATATGCTGAAGACAACTGCATGAGGTTCAGTAAGGTGCAGTGCCATGTCGTGCCCCTGGATCAGAACAACCCTGTGCAGTGCTACAGGCTGGGGGAGGAGAGGCTTGAGAGCTGCTCAGCAGGATGGGACTGGGGGTGCTGAACGTGAACCAACAGTGTGCTCAGGTGGCCAGCAAGGCCAATAACACCTTGGCTTCTATCAAGAATAGTGTGGCCAGCAGGACTAAGAAAGTTATTGTCCTTCTGTACTTGGCACTTGGCATTTTGGGTATTGGGTTTGGTTTTGGGCCACTCTCTTCAAACAGGACCTTGAGGCACTGGAGCATATCTAGAGAAGAGCAGCTAAAATAGTGAAAGGTCTAGGAAATATGTCCAATGAAAAACAGGTGAGTTAACTGGGGTTTTTTAGTCTGGAAGAGGCTTAGGGAAGAACTTATCAGTCTTTACAACTTCCTAAAAAAGGTAAGGTGGGACTTGGTCTCTTCTGCCATGTCTCAAAGTGAAAGAACAAGAGGAAGTTCAAGTTTGTCAAAGGTTCAGATTAGATATTAGAAAAAAAATCCAGTGAAAGAGTAGTTAGACATTTTAATGAGCTCTCCAAAAAGGTGGTAGAGTCACCATTTCTGGAATTGTTCAAGAGGCATTGAGGTGTGACACTTGGGGTTTTGGTTTAGGGGTCATTAGGGTGGTGCTGGGTTGACAGACTCAATGTTCTTGAAGGTCTTTACCAACGTTGATGATTCTGTGATTTTATGATTCTCTATAGTTTGCCTAAATAGTGAAAAAAGGCATCTAGAGAAACAGGAATTATGTGAGTAATGGGAGGCAGCAAAAATGTGGCTAAATGATTTGCAGTTTTTAGGATAAAATTGTCTCTGTACTTACAACATGTAAAACGTGCCAAAAGGAATGTGACTTGATGTAATGGGATATAATTTAGTGAAGAGATAGTTTAGATCAATAACAAGACAACTACCTGACATGGAGATCTATACAATTGCCAAAGAGCTTTCATAAAAAAAAATTAAAAGCTCTATCCTTTAAGACATTTAAAATTATAGTAGGAAACATCAGAGAAAAATTCTATTTTGACAGGCAATGTCTCTTTCTCCTACTTTCTTTCTAAAGCACCCACAAGTATTGCTGTAATACCTAGGTGCTTCAAGATGGACTAATGGGACTTTTGTCTGTAATTCATATAATTTTCTGATACAGTTAGGCTTTTCAGTGGCCCGAGTACTCTTGTGATATAGCCTACTGATAATGGCTTTTCTCCACTGAGATAATGCTTCCTAAATGAACCCTTTTTTGAAAGTGTAGCACTATGTTTTCATAATTTTTATCAGTGTATTTTCTTGATAACATTTTTAGTTCATTTGTTGTTTAATTTTTTTTTGCCAGGTGTATTTCTGTAAGCATCTCAGTTTTGCACTTACATGTACTGTGAAAAGCAGTAAAAACAGTCATCTTCCTTTCTTTTTCCTTTTTCTTTTTCTTTCTCTTTTTCCTTTTTATATGTAGGAGTCTAGTACATGAAAACTAGTAATGTGTATACATCAGCATGAGCTACTCTTTGATAGAAAGAGCTGAAATGTTCATTTATGACTGTTAGGTTAATCATTGGTCTATATGACTTTAAGAGTTTTTTTCATCCTAAATGATACTGTGATTCTGCGGAGAAGCCGGAGGAGGGATAATTTATGTTTATTTCCACTAAGTTTGAGGAAATGAATAAGTTTATATCCAGAGGCTGGTGTTTGTGTGTTTTCGTGCAACGGTGACAAGTTGTCTTGCTTTTGAGGTAATTCTGGTCTCCAGAACAAAAAGAAGGAAACCAGAAGCAGACATAAGGAGAACTTAAATGTAGAGGACTGATATACAGAGGGAAAGCAGTGGCAGCATGAAGTGAGGGGCTTGGGATACCAAATGTTCTGGGGAAATTCTCACTTGTTTCGATACATGCACACAATCCAAACTGCTGCTTAAGTTACAGGATGCTTTCAATATAAATGAAAATATGTTAGTACTATGACTTCTGCAAACACTGGAAACTTCCCCAGTACCAGGTTTAAACTGAGGATGGGCCATTCCAGCTTAGAAAGCAAGGGCTGCATTAACCCCTGGGATATCTCCACCAGTCTAAGTAAGCTTCAGCAGTCAGGAGGGCTGCCTCCCTCCCTGCCAGTGCTCGGGTCTCACACCCCAGCAGTCTGCTCACTCTCACACCCCACTGACAGTCATCCTCTAGTTCTTTATGTACTCAGCAACTTTTCCCTCCAGCTCCTCTTGCTCTTGGACCAGGTGGTTATCACAGTAAATTGTTCCTCTGTCTCTCTTCCTTCTGTTTAGTCCCTGTCCAGCCCCTTCAGCCTGTGAAAAGGGAGACAAGAGTTTTGTTCTCTTCTTCAAAAATACATGATCAGAATAATGCAAGAATTCTTTACATGGTACTGAATCATATAGATATACTTTTTCAAATACTCTTAAGAAGATTAGATTTAGTTTGGTAACTTTTATTAAAGCTCTGAAGAAAAGATGGAGTGAGCTCACCAGTTCATGTACTGATTGTAAAACGTGTACTTTAGAAAAATACAGTTTTAAAAAATTAAATGTGTGCATTTTGCTTCATGCCTTTGTTAAGAAATCTGGATATTTTTTGTTGGTTTTTTTTTGTTTTGTTTTGTTTTTTGGGGTTTTTTTTGGTTTTTTTGGGTTTGGTTTTTTTTTTTGAGTTGGGTTTTTTCTAGTTGTTTTTTCTTTGTTTTGTGGGGCTTTTTCCTAGCATATACTTCATTACTTCATCTAGTTTACTGCTATCTCAAGAGTAAAAGGAGAACCTATCTGTAATTTCTGAGTCTTAACCTTGAATCCTAATATTGTTCTGCCTGGTTTGTGCAGCATTATTTCAAACATTGTAATAATCTTGCTATGATTAGGTAATCAAAGAAACAGAGTGTACTTGACATACTGTGTTATTACTTCATGCAGTAACACTACCGTATCTTCTGATTCACTACTTCTTCCTGTAGAATGCAATTCGCCTTTGCTTTTTCCTTTATTTCTTGTTCTCATCTAAATGTCCTAATGTTTTCTTCTAGCTGTGTGTATGTGTATCTTCCTGGATTTAAGATATATAATTTTCTATTGTTTTCTTAGTTTCTTTTTTTTGGCTTAGGTTTTGTGTTCTGTCCTCCTCTAAGCTCTCTGCTGTGGGTGCCTTGTAGCTTGCTTTGGATCTGAATGTGTTTCAGTAATGTAGTATTTTTAATTTTGATTCTAATGAGGTCTGCTGCAGTTATTTTCTTCAAAATTGTTAATCTGGCTTCCCTAAAGATTTAATTCTGGTCTAAAGATTTAATTCTGTTCTAGAATAGAATGTTTAGAGAAAATCAGGATTTCCTAATTGTCGTCTTGTTTAGATTTGGCACTATTAAGGCAGAATGTTGTTTATATACTATTAGTAAGTTATGTTTGGTTTTCAGCTGATAATAAATTATCGATCTAATTAGAAGCACAAATTGAAGAAAGGAGTTTAAACTTTATGACTCTTAATTGCAGATCTGCAAATATTGATATACTTAGAAATGAAGAAATTTCTAACTCATGGTAATGGAAATTAGGCCTTGGGTTTGCATATTTGCTTCATAATCTTTTATAAAAGCCATGACAAGGAGTACTTTGTTAACTCACAATTTTATATTTGTTTAAAACCCAAGGATTTACTAAACCATGGAGAAAACCTTCTGTTCTTCTGTCTGTGAAATCTGGTGTGCTATAAGGCAAAGTCATGTGGAAGGATATACTGATAACTAGCAATGAACAAAGCTCTGATCAGTTATTCCAGCTAAGATCTAAGTAGACAGCTTTTGCATCACTCCTCTAAAAAGTAAGTGTGACATGGAAAGTTCAGCTGAAAGTTTTTCTGCTTTCCCATTTCTGTGGTTCTTTCAAGGGACAGCAAAGGATGAGAAGTGAAAAATCTATCATAAACCCTGTATTTTTCCTCTCCTTTACATAGAAAAATCTTTGCAGCTTCACAGTGAGAACTGTTGAATGTAATTCATACTATGTGTTTTTTACTATTTTTCGATAACACAATGCAAAAGATTTTTTAAAAATAAAACTGCCAGCACACTTGTAATGTTTCACTGTTTTATATCTGTTTATGAAGTTTAAGCCTATCCAAATTTAATCATGGACAGCTTTTTGTGTTGTTGCTGAAGAGAGTTTTTTCTCTTGGTTAGCTGTTTTTATAAAAAGCGTTTTTAGTATATCACCACTGTAACTAAGCATCACTAATATTAGTTGTAAAACTTTTCCCAATATTGTAAGAGTTGGGGAGGCTTATTGATTTTAAGAGTTTTGGGGACTATTGTGGAAGCAAGAATGTTTATTACACTTACTAAGGCTTTCAGAGGTATGGAAAATAATTTGTATCAACTCAGGCTAATTCACTGTCAGATTTTTAAGTGTAAGGTATATGATTACTACATAGAACTTTCTGCGCTGTTTTCAGTGGATGGATAATTCAGTCCCTAATAAACTATCAAAACAGGTACTAATATCTTTAAGGACACTGACATTTATATAGATAATTAGAGTATAGCTGAGCCAGTACTGGCATAGGTTTTTAAGAAAGAAACCAGAAAAACAAACCATAATCAAATTATAAAATTAATGGAGGAAATTAGTGTAATAGAGACAATACATTTACATTCTAATGGAACATTTGATGGTGTCTTTCTCAAAAGCTTATTTTGAAAGAGCTCATCTCAGCCACCTGCATTTAAACATAGGTGTGTGGAAATATGTTGCTAGTTGCTAATGAATTGAAGGGAAGTGGCCAGATAAGTGCCATGGAACCTTGTGTTGGGGTTTTTAACCTGCTCTCTGTATGAGACTTTGAAAAGTGGGAGAAGATGGCCTGGGAGCTCCTGACAGAGCACAAGTGGCTCCTCCATTCTGGACCTGGACGAGGGAGTTTATTCTGTGCTGCATGCAGGTGGTCCAGGGGGTGCCTGGCTGGCACAGAGCTGCTGTCTGCCTGACAAGCCAGGAGAAGAAAATAAAGGAAACCAGAGTGCTTCAAGCTATGTCAGAGCAGTGCTGTGTATGAAGGTGAGTGGCAGTGGAAGCGTGAGCCTTAGGGCAGGCTTTGGAGGAAAGACAGGACAGTAGCAACCTGCACATTGTGTTTGGAGTCCAGGAAGCTCCCTCTGCAGGGAGCAGACTATTGCTGGCAGCAGAGGAAGGAGGATGCTGGAGGTTGCTTGCCTATGGTTAGGCTCTGCTAGTGAGGCAGAGGAGGAAGGAGCTCTCTTGAGTGCAGTCTGTAAATGGGCCTGAGCATAATGGAACAATAAATAAGTGATGTCAGAATCTTTATGCATGGAAGATTAGCCTGGGGAAAAAACCCCAGTGTATTACCTGAATCTCTGTGCTTATAAAAAGTTAGTAAAGGGCATAGTAATCAGCCTAGCCCTCAGGGTGTGGTTTGCAGTCTGTTGCCTGTACTGAGTGTCCAGCATGCAGGAATTGTTTCTTCCATATAATCAGCTAGAGCAAGATGAGAAACACTGCACTTCTTGGCAGATCTATAGCTTAATCGCTTAATTGGCCTCTAACTAAGGAAATGAGGGATCAGAAGAAACTAGGTATTTGAAAAATAGTGCTAGTTAGATATGAATGTCTGATAACTAGTGCTACACAAAAACAGAATGTGCTCAGTTGGAATACACCATCAGGACCATTGAATCCAATTCCTGTCCCTGCACAGGACCCATCAAGAGTCACACCAGCTGCCTAAAAGTGCTTGTCCAAACACTTCTTGAACTCTGCCAGGCTGGTGCTGTAACCACTTTTGCTGGGCAGCCTGTTCCAGTGCCCAGCCACCCTCCAGGTGAAAAATCCTTTTCTGAAATGCAACCTAAACCTCCCCTGACACAAATTCAGGGTGTTGTCTTGAGTCTTGTCACTGGTCATGAGAGTGAAGAGATCAGTACCTGCACCTCCACTTTCCCTTGTGAGGATGTTGAAGACTGTAGTGAGGTCTCCTCTCAGTCTTCTCCAGGCTGAACAGCCCAAGTGACCTCAGGCACTCCTCACTCAGCTTCCCCTCAAGACCCTTCACCACCTTTGTGGCCTTCCTCTGGATGCTCTCTAATGGCTTAGTGTCTTTCTTACATTGTGGCACCCAAAACTGCTCACGATATTCAAGGTGAGGCTGCCCCAGTGCAGAGCAGTGGGACAATCCCCTCCCTTGCCTGGTTGGCAGTGCTGTGCCTGATACCCCTCCCTTCTGGTTGCCAGGGTTGACTTGTGTCCAGCTTGCCATATACAGGGACCCCAGGTCCTTTTCCATAGTGCTGCTTTCCAGCTTCTCTTTCCCAGGTACTTCAGTCATCCCTTCACATTTTCCCAGATTGCTGTTGTCTCACATTTAAGTCTGAATCAATCTGTGTTGATTACCACCAAAAATCAAAGTATGGGAAACATACTTCGAGACCTATTTAAGATCTACGTGAAGTATCCCAGGCCTTTCCCAGAAAACTTCAGGTCAACAGCAGCACCTATGAGGAGTAAAGGATAAATTCAGAGATTTAAAGCAGGGGTGCCATACACAGCTGAATGAACAGCCAAGCACCTTTGCTGTGTCATGTGATTTGGCCTGCAGCTGACTAATGACAGTAAGCAGAGAGGCTGTTTCAGAGAGAGTTTTTTAAGTCATATGAAAATGACTTTAAACAGATATCTGTTACTTATTCTTCTTCTCTGAGTACCAGTAAAATCAAATGAGATTAAAAATCCCTGGAATATTTATTGATACACATGGCAGCTGCAGCCTGTGGTATGGATATGAACTAATCATTATATATGTGCTACTCCTTTCCTTTGGTCCATCAAAAAGGAAGACTGGAAACATCAAACTTCTGACACCTGGAGAACAAAACACACAGAGGGAAGTCAGGATTTCCAGACAGCTATCTTTTTCTAACTGAATTTAAGTTTAAATTTTCATAGGATTGAATGTAATAAAATATCTTTTTCTAAAATTTGGTTTCTCCTACAGTCTATCAGTTTGTAATTCTTGGCTATTTTTCAAAGAGACAACAGCTGTGTGTTGTGTACATTGACTTTATAATTGCACTGATTTGCTGATAAAGCTTCAGGGGTGTTTCTTGGCAAAGCTACACATGTGATTACTTTTGGAAAACTGACCCTAACTACATTGTCCATCTTTTATGGAAGACAGAAAATGCACAATGTGGCCTAAAGCAAAGAAGTGGAATTGAAATGACGGCTATTTTATGAAAATGACATGGAAAGACTGTGTTGGTTTGGTGTTTGTTTTTTTTTTTTTTTATTTAATGTAAAAGCACAGAATAATTTTAATCATGAACAACTCAAATTAACTGTATATAATAAAAAAGTTTTTACTTGTAACATTCATCAAGTATTTCTGAAATAGATTAATAAACAGTTCAGAAAAATCTTCAAGTACGAAGTGTGAAAGAAAAAGGATTCAAAAAGCCCTACAGGGTTTATTGCAAGGCATCATTAACGTAGATACCTACCAGCTGAGCTCATCATCTTGGCTTGCCTTTTTGGTTACTGGAATGGAAGAACAAGGGCTGAAATCCACTTGTTTAACTCCTACATGAAATGCATTTTATCTTAGGTAACATGACTGTGTTTACTAGGCCTTCAATGACTACAGTGGATCCCTTGGTGTGAAAAGGCAATATATATATCTGGATTGCAGAAACCTTTCTTGGTTTGACAGATTGCACCCCAGTCTTCTCAGGCTTCTTTTTTAAAAATTGCTTTAATGTTTCTTTAATCTGTCTGCTTACCTGTCCCAGCTCTGTGAAGCTGAACCACAAGGAACCTGGTTCTTCACTGACCCTCTGCAATGAAGGATCTGCACTTGGGTGTTATTTATACAGAATTTCCTCAAAACCTTTAAAAACCTGATGTTTAAAATAAATTGTGGGTTATAATAGAAGTAAACAGATTCCAGGCAACTTGATTTACTTCACACCTGCACTAAAAAGTTGCTGTTAAAATCTAAAGAGACACAGGCATATTAAGATGGAATACATAGGCAGAGGCTCATGCATCATTCAATGAAATAATCTGATTTTGAATCCTAGTGTGTAGGTTCCTGACCATGCATTTCCTGTAAATGACAGCTAAAATAAACTTGAACACATTAACAGCTACTTCATGTGGTCGTCAGTTCTCATGGTCAAAGATAAAGCCTGAAAGTTTTTACTAGAGCTACTCACTTGTTAATGCAAGTGTCATACAGACACTTCCCATTTCCACCCCAGCGTGTGTCTCAGTGTACTTGGCCAGCTGTAAGGTACTCTAAGACTTCTTTGGGGACTGTTTCCTGTGCTTTGGGTAAGGACAATATCAATAACATCCTTAGTGATGTTTTTTCTGTGTTTTATGCTACACTGCTGAGGTTAGTTTTAAATGTAGATACTTGTTTGCAGCTGTGATTGCACATTAACATTATAGATATCCTAACCATTTTCTGTACTAAATCTGGGTAAGCAGAAGAGTTTCTTTTACTGTGGTGCAATTTTAGGAAATGGGTTTAGCGTTGTCATTTTAGAATGCTTATGTTTTGAGATCTGCACACACAAATGCGTAAAATTGGTTAAATATGCTTTTAATTTTTTTAAAGGGTTATTATTTTCTCCATTTGAAAACTGTATTATATACATCTTTTGAGTCCTTGAATACCAGGTTTCTGCCAAAGGCCAGATTTTATGGTGAATTTGTAATATGCTGAAATGAGAGAATATAATGGAAATGCATATGCATTCTTATCAGTTTAGCTAGAGGATGCACACTTGATTAATTATTAACAAGCCATGTAAAAAATAAATAAGGTCACTGACTAAATGACATCTAATTTATCTAACTGAGCCCTGTTGCATATTGCTAGCTGAGCTGGTCACTTGTTAAACTGGCAATACTATTCCTTGGATTGGGAATTGTACAGAGCCCCTTGGCTTAGTGGTTCAGGAAATATATCTGGATGAGTTAGCCTGTGGAAAGCACACACTTGATAAATATAGGCAGGGAAAATTAATTCTGATTTTCTAAATATGGTTGAAAGTTAATGATGAAATTTGAACACTAACATTTTTTTAGAACCTTTTTATTCGAAGACTGGTCAAATATGTGATTTAAAAATAATCTGTACTTTAAGTAGTAACTGCTACAAGTATGGTTCACTATCTTACAGTATTTGTGTCAAAAATAATTTTTGTAAAAGCCCTGACTATCTTTTACATGTAAATGCCATATTGCAAGTGTCCACTTGCAAAACCAAGGCGTACAAAACAGTAGGCAGCCAATCTGTGTAAGAGTTTCTCCTCCACCCCCAGTTTGAGACAGTCTAAGAGGAGTAGTGACTGGGTGCTTTTTCCTGAGATCTCTTTCCCAAGAGAACTCTCTTCCTCCATTCTCCTCCTTTTCTTTCCCTCTGTCCTGTCCTTCTCCTTCCTGACCCCCATTCCTCCACCTGCGGCATCCCAGGTGACAATACAGATGGAAAACTCTGAACTGTATTTCTACTGGCCATGGAGTGTGGAAATGCACAGATCCTGGAAAAGGCAGGACAGTACCACTTTTGCTCACTGTCTTTCCCTCCAAGTAATGTCCACATTGAGCTTGCAGCACTAATTTCATGATGGAAGGGGCTAGGACTACAGATGAGCATTGAGTTCCTGCCCTGTAGGGGACAGACCACTCTAAGCTAATATCTGTTATACCTGCTAGTGCTGCATGCTAAGAGCATACAAGGGTATTTCCTAATGGCTATGCTGCCACAGGAGTTATTCCAGTAGAGATGTGTATAATTGAGTCATATATCATGATGATATTATGCAGAGGCAGTATTTGTTCATGGGAAGATGCAGTGTTTTTCCTTGAAAGAGCCCATCTGGTTGCACCTCTGAGGATTTGTGGTAGGTGGGCGATGAGTAAAAAATCAGCTGTGTACCACATTCTGTGTTACATGCTTTGACAATATCACATAGCAATATTCAGTGTTTCTCCTAGACTCCAGCTATGAAATCAGATTATATTCTGAGAAGCCAAGCTTCCCTAGAAAATAAATAGTCTTTGCTATTGCAGAAAAAGAAGAATTGTAAGCTCTTTCATTGGAAGATAAGGGATAGTGTTGATTCTTATCTTTAAATCTCATGATTTTTAGGCCTATATTTTAGGGGCTGGAGAGACTTGATAATATTATTGCACATGGGGCTGACAGTGTAGCAGTCCTTTGATTTTGGAGGGTCTCTTGAGGTCAGTGGAGAGATAATATTGTATTACTTCTGCAGAAACTGTATGGGTTTTTAAGCCCTGTGTCATAATCCGTGTTGATATTTGAGGATTAGTGATATTGTTGTGTTGCTGTACAAAACTATTGGTAGTTATTCTGTGAAGCCCACTTTTCCCCTGTCTAATGTGTAGTACAAAATACAGTTACTTCAAGTGTCACAAATGAACCTGTATGCTGTTGTTCTGGGAATATTTCACTTTTTATTTAGCATATTATTCAGGGGGTTTATTAATTGACTATCAACAATACAGCATAAATGGGTAACAGTACTTCCTAAAATAGGAAGATTTTTCAAGAAAGCTAGACATTTGTCACTTTTGGTTTTAATAATGAGATTTTTTTGCTGAGATTATTGTTCCATTGGCTTAATAGAAATAAGAAGGAAAGTTCACTATTTTTCTTGACTACTTTAAATTTTTTATACTGTTTTCCGGATTTATTGGTAAAAGAAAAACTACTTTTCACTAAAGAGGTAATGCATGGGAACAAATGGTCTGACTAGTTTTAACAGTTCAGATGTCACAGAAGAGCCTACTTTTCTGTCTGCAATAATTGGCTGCTGAAAGTGAAGTGTAAACTTCATATTTTCATACTCTGAAATAAAAACAGCTGTTCAAGTTTACTTTAACCTTGCTTTATCTCAGAGATGAAACTCTGTCCAGCAGTATGTTTCATGATGAAATTACCAGTACCAGATAATGTTAGGTATAAATTATCTATATAATTTCTAATTTGTTAGCTGTGCTAACAAATCTTAAATTTACTTTGATTGCCCTAAGAAGGAGGAGTAAGTGGGAACAGGGTGGGAGGAAAGATGCAGTGGAGTAGTGGTTTGCACTAGAAGGAAATGTTTCAGCTTGTAGTGTTAGAGTCTTTAACCATCATAACACTAGTGTCATACATCAAAAAGTCTGCTGTGTGCCCTAAGCTCTTTATGGCTGAATGTGACAGGTTTGTGGTATAACTAAGTATGTATCCCTTTTACAGCCTGGGCACAGATAGTGGTGGTGTCCTGCTCAGCTCTTGGTATAGTGCTGTATTTCAATACTCCTGCTTTTTGTAGGCTTACTATATAAGAATTTGAGGATATTCTGATAACTTTATTTCAACTTCTCATATTTCTTCCTCCAAGGTGGAAGAGTTGAAAGACCTGTGGAATTTCATTTGGGGTACTTATCAGTGGTTTCCGAAGCCAGTCCCTTTCCTCCCCATTCTCTGTAGGTTTAAGCTGCCTGCCCATCCTAAACCCAGTCCATGCTGCTAGCTTCATATTTGTTGTCTGAAATTTTACTTTCCTTACCGACTTGACCCTCCAAAACTCTTGTGAGTGATTTGTACCAGCATCATGGTTAGATCTTGGGAAAGGTAGAGAAACTGGTTGTCCCTAGACAGTGCTGTTTGTATTTTGAAGAGCAGCTATTTTGCTGGCACGGGCATTCTTATGATTGAGTTGTTCTGTGCTATGGACTTCTTGTAAAAACTGATTGACCTCCCTAATCTCTTGCCACTGCTGCTGCTACTGCTGCTGTTGAAGTCACATTTATATTTCTAGAAGACCAGTCACTAACTTCGAGACTTCTCAATTTCTGTGCTGGTGCTTCCTGGGCGAGGTTTTACAGTCCCTAGGACAATGATTTTTGAAGCATAAAATGCACATCCTTGTAGAGAATCGGAGCTGAAATCAAGATTGTATCAGACCTGGCCCTGAGTAGCACTGCCAGATGTCAGTGTGTTAATTTTCCCATCCAGCAAGTCAGCTGTGTGTTTTGGAATGTTTCAACCTCATTTTTATACTCTGGCCTATTTATTTGACTGTGTATGGTTCACAAGCACTTTTGTAGCCTTTTGAATCCCTTTGTCCCTGATCATTTTGTGTATCAGCAAAAACATTCACCTGTGTGTGTGCCAAATCCTGCCAGGTGAGCACTAAATGCACTTAAACCAGTCTTGACCAAGCTCCAGTCATTAAGATTCTACCCCAGTACCTAATGATCATCTACATGATATATAAATCACAGTAAAAATAGGCCTGATATTTAAAAGGTCAGACATGCAAGTGTGCATGCAGAAGTGTATGCGAATTTGCTTTTGTAACTTAATGATATTTTGCTAAGGAACTCTTATACCAATGATCAGTTTGATAAATTATTGGTTGGTTGACTCTAATCATGGTCATTGTGTATGCAGAGTAAATGTGTAAATATGTACACAGTTTCTGTCTGTGCATTTTCTGCCAAACCTGAAGGAAAGCAGACAGTTTTATTTCTCTGATATTCAAATTTCTATTTCTGGTCTTGAAGCAGTTTCTCCTTTGCAATTCAAGACACTTATAAAGGAAGTTATAAAATTTTAAAGAGCATAAAACTCCTAATAGAATGATGTGAAATAAAATTAGAACAATTGATTGAAAAAGCAATTTTCTTATGTTTTCTACTTCACCATTAACAGAAATATTTGAATTCTTCATTAAAAATGAACAAAGATTGTTATGCAGTGGAAAAGAGGTTCTGAATCTTACTTATTTTTATTATCAAGAGAAGGTCTGACTACAGATTGGTGTGTAGGTTTCTTTGAACTAGCTTTCTTCTTTTGAAATAATGTAAGTAAGCGAATAAATCAAATTCTAAGAGATTAACAAAGTTTAACGTAGATTGTAATAGGATTATTTTTTTATTAAAAATCATGATCAAGTAAAGTTGATTTCTCAGCAATGGCATTTCTATTAGACTACAAGTGTTTCTTACTTTCCTCATTCCATGTTTCTTTTTCAGTTGGATAGCATGTACATCAGATGTAGATCATAAGAGAATTTTTAGAATAATACAGCCTGAATTCTAGACATAGTACGTGTTCCAGTGTATATTTTGAAGAACGAATCAGATTTGCATATTTACTTAAATATTGTTTCCAGTAGTTAGTGATCCTGTAGGAATATGTCTAGACTTCCTGAAGTATAGGAATTATTTGCATAATACATATATTTGAATATATTTACATATTGTCAAAGCACATTGGGTCATGCAATCTGGCACAATTTTTCATACAGTATATCTGTGTAAACTGAAGTCAGTAAAAAATTAGGATGAAATCTTTTTTTTTTCTATATGTCATAATTTTTTTAAAAAAGTTGATTAGAGTTGGAGAGATTTTTTTCAGTGCCAAGGAAATGCAAACAAGCAAAAATTACATAATTACCTAGATTGTTCTAAACATGAAGCAAGGCACCTTACCCATGTCAAATGAAATTTTTGTAGGTTTACTCCTAAATAATTTTTGCAGAATGAAGAGTATTTTATTTAGAAAAACTTGAGATATATATGTTTTGATTAAACACAAACTAAATTTTACCTTTTTTTTCACAAGTGAATGAGAAGAATATTGTTTATCATTGCCATTTTTTGGCAATTTTTTCCTTTCCTCTTCTAGTTACTGCAGATAAACCAGACCAGAAAACCCTCATAAAATGCTTAACAAAAAATTATAATCTGGAGTCTATTTTTTCACTTTTTTTGCGTAGCCAAGATGTATCACTCTACACAGTTGAATGCATCCTTACTAGCTTTTAAAATTTTACATAGCAAAAGTGATCAGGTCTGATTTGATTCAATAAATATGTAAGAGTCAAATGTATGATAAGCAGCAATGGTCCACAGCTTAAAAAAAATCTTTCTTGTAGTGAGGGGACCAGTACTGGTGCTTGAGGTGTTGCTTCACTGGTGCCAACTACAGGGGGACAGTCACTGCCCTGGTCCTGCTGGCCACACTACTGCTGACACAGGCCAGGATGCCTTTGCCCTTGTTTGACCACCTGGGTCATGTTCAGCCACTGTCAACCAGCACCTCCAGGTCCTTTTTAGCTGGGCCACTTTCCAGCTGCTCTTCCCAAAGCCTGTAGCACAGCATGGGGTTGTTGTGACCCAAGGGCAGGACCTGGCACTTCACCTTGTTGAATCCCGTGTAACCGGCCTTGGTGCATTGATCTGGCCTGTGCAGATCCCTCTGCAAGAGAAAGTGGATCTGCCCTCCAATAGATTGACACTCTCACGCAGCTTGGTGTGCCTACAAACTGACTAAGGGTACGCTGGATCCCCTTATCAAAATCATTGATAATGATATTAAACAGGACTGGCCCCAATACTGAGCCTTGGGGAGCCCCACTAGTGACCAGACACCAACTGGATGTAGCACCATTTGCCATCACTCTCTGGGCCTGGACATCCAGAAACTTTTCCACCCATTGAGGAGTGCACCTGTCAAAGCCACGGGCTGCCAGCTTTGCCAAGAAAATGGTGTGGGAAGCAATATTGAAGACTTCAGTAAAGTCCAGGTAGATATATCCACAGTTTCCCTCTAGGCAGGTTACCTGGTTATAAAAAAAATCAGTTGGTGAAGCAAGACCAGCATTTCCTAAAACCATGCTGGCTGAGCTTAATCCCCTTGTTTTCTATCCTCTGGAAGTCCAAGGTAGAGGTTTTGTTGACCCCCATCCTTACTTCACCAAGAACTGAAAACTGTCATTTTGTGGTGGCTATGCCCGACAGCCTCCCACTGCCACCTCTCCCACCAGCTCTTCTCTGTTCATAAACAGCAGGTCTAGCAGCCAACCACTCCAGGAAGGCTCCTTTGTCAGCTGTGTGAGGGAGGTTTCATAGAATATGTTGACTTGGAATACACCATCAGGATCATTGAGTCCAACTCCTTCCCTGCACAGGATCCCCCAAGAGTCACACCATGTGCCTGAGAGCGCTTGTCCAAACACTTCCTGAGCTCCGCCAAGCTGGTGCTGTGGCCACTTTGCTGGGTTGTCTGCTCCAGTGCTCAGCTGCCTTCTGGTTTTTCAAATCTTTTCCTGATACCCAACTTAAACCTCCTCTGACTCAGCTTCATGCCATTTCCTCAAGTCCTGTCACTGGTCACAAGGGTGATTAAATTAGTGCCAGCCCCTCTTCTTCTCCTCAGTTGTAACTGCAGTGAGGTCTCTCCTCATTCTCCTCCAGACTGAACAGACCAAGTGACCTCAGCTGCTCCTCTTAAGGCTTCCCCTCAAGGCCCTTCACCATCTTCACAGCTCTCCTTTGGACACTCTCTAATAGCTTCATGTCTTTTTTATATTGCAGTGCCCAGAACTGCACACAGGGCTCATGGTGATCCTTCACAAACTAATAAAAACCGTTTGCATAGTTTGATATAATGTGGCAGTTGTCATTTCTTCTTCGTGTTCATATTTTTGGTTTGTGGAGCTATGAACAATTGAAACTGCTTTGAAAAATCAAGAGATAGCAGCAGATGGTGAGCATCACTGGGGAGCTTGGCCAGATGACATAAAGCACAGTGTCTTGCCATTTGAAGTGAAGAAATAATAAGCATATGAAAACAATTTAGAATCTTAAATCATGTGAAGTATGCTTAGGAATTTAACCTGAGTGAGCTGGTGATTTTCTCAGATTTCTATAACAGATGATGAAAAGGTTTGTAAAGTCAAGTTCCTTTGAGCTATCTGTATTTGCAGCTTTGATCAATAGAATTATAATTGTTCTTCTGTAATAAAGGTAATTATGTATGCAGCTGTCTTGATCCACTCTGAACAATAAATCCCACTGGACTGCCTCGTAGATGGTCTTGTTGTGGGAAAACTGGATCCTCAGGAAGTACTGTGTGATCAGCCCACAGATGCCAATCTTTATGTGTAAACATGCAAGGGGACAGAACACAGTTGTGTTAAACGAAACAGGTGGTGAAGAAATCAGTCTTTGGATGCATTGATGATTGTGCTTATATGAATACATGATTCGCTGAGTATATATTATATATATATAAATTAGACATAATGAATAAAGCTGGCCTAGAATTTCAGTTTCCTTTACTTCAGAGCTTCTCAGCTTTTGACTTGTGACATTTTCAAATTTTCAGTAATCTTTCTGAAAATAATCTTAGACATTAGGCTGCTAAATTAAAATCTAAAATTTTAAATTTAAGGTGTTATAATTGTTTGTTCATTGGGTCTGAAAATTATTGCAATAATAAATATTTTCTTAATTGTTTGATGTATTTAGGTATTCTCTTTTGTGATAAACACATATCTCAAAGGCCTTTCTACTTTTGCCCTGATCATCAAGTGGGTGAAACTTAAAACTTCTGAGCAGAAGACTGCCAAAGAAGACTGCTCTTTTTCAGATCCTGGCTCATGACTTAAAATTAATCCACTGCTATAATCAATTGCTTTATCAAGCTGCAAATCCTGTAATTACATGCTCTAATCTAGATACAGTTTCCCAGGATGCTTCTTCCTCTTTAATTTGTTTGCTCTGTTCAGATATTCTTCTGTTTTGTTTGCTTTTGAAGCTTTTAACGTTGTCTGCTCTCTGCACCTTGATTTGATTTTTCAAATCTGTTTTCATGAGCATATTTATCTCTAAGGCATATTTCCTCTTGCTACTCATACATCCAATTCTTGTTTACTTATATTGTGTATATTAAATTAATAAATAAAGATAATATATTCATTCATTCCTCTTTGCTATTTCTAGGTCTTTTGTGCTATGTTTCTTACCTGCTTGGTTCTCAGTAGTTTCACTGGTTGCAAACATAAATATTCAAGTGTACTTTATCTGGAGACCACTGAGTGTGCACACGGTTTTTCCTGTGTCAGTTTATAAGTTACCTGTCAAATCTTTCAGTTAATGAGAAAGACATCTAAAAAAACAGTCAACAATTAAACCACTCTGAACAAGTTTGTCACCCCCCCCCCCCCCCCCCGCCCGGTATTATAATATTATAATTAAAAATCTGTTAAAATTTCTTATTATCATGAACATATGAAAGAACTGTTTTATCTTCATGGGGTAATAGCACAAACATTGGAGAATTATCCTTTCAGAATTAGGGAAAAGGATTTATCAGTTCATAAGCTGTGAAATGCTAGGTGCTCTTTCTTTAATGTGAATGAAAGAAAAGCTATCAACTGTCAGGGCTCAGTTCACCTTCTTTGCTTTCAAGTTTTACTTCCATGTGAAAAAATTATGCTCTCAGTCCTTGGGTCTGAAAACCAGCTAAAAAAGGATAGAGCAACTCTTTTAACTTGTGTTTCCTTTCTCCAAATCAAACTAGCTCAAAATGTCAGTGCCTCCAAAGTAAGCCAGTCTGTTCCTCATTCCTAAAAAGACATCCCATTCAAGGGATGATCAGTTCACCTGAATCCTCAAGATAAGAAGACGTTTCAGGAATTTGAGATTTAGCATTTAAGATTTATATAAGAACCAACCTTACCAAGTCCCAGAAAATCACCAATAATATTTGAAATTATTTGAATTATGTGCTCTTCATGTATTTTCAATTACAGCATTTTAATTCTAGATTATAGTAAGCAAACTGTTAAAGGCAGTTTTTCCATATACTTTCTACTCAAGCCTAGATTGAGTGATGATTGATTCTGTATACAAACTATTTTCTTTCAATATTAGATTTTCCTGATTATAAAATACCTGAGCCTGTGATAGTTGGACTGTAGTACTGCCACTCTTGAATGGCAAAAATTCCCTGACAGAGAACTATATTCACATGGAGTTTGTAATGTTTGCGTTACATATGTATTATACTAAAACTGCAAACAGAATGATACTGTATGGTACTTTTAGTGATTTGAAGATGTGAAGTATCTAAGTTGAATGAGGGTTTTATGGAATGTTAATTTTTAGACCTGTCTGCACCTCAGCAAGAGAGAACTAAATCAGCCACTTGCACTGTTCAGATATCCTTTGCCCCATAAGAAGACCACAAAACTACACCAGTATATGGTGACCATCTTTTTTTTTCTAATTAAAGTAGTGTTACTGTCTCTGAATATCATCACTTTGTCAAAAGGGAGCTGGTGGAAGCAATGCAGCCCCTGAGTTCCTAGGCGCTGTGTCACTCACGACATAAAGAATTCACACCCACACCTTGCGATGTCCGAGGCAGAAAAAAGGCAGTTTATTTACAGAATCAACATTTATCGAACTCCAGCAGTGACCATGGGTTGGAGGAAGAAAATCTTCTTCTCTAATCACACTGGACAACCAAACAGTTCATCTACAGTCTCCTCCTTACGAAAAGAATGTAAACATAACTAGATTTCACAATAACAAGAAGCTTATTTATATGGAAGTGTATCTGACTCCAAAACACAGAAGGCTAAAAGTAAGACTTTACCAAACTCCTTCAAGGGGACAGAGGAGAATGGCAAAAACCCAGACAACAGCGCTGTTCTTGTGCAGGAGGGGGGAGTGGTGCCCTGCTGAGCCCTGCCCTGGGCACTTTTGGACCCCCACACCAAATACAAGCCTTACTCAAACTCTTCACGTAGTGCAGTGGAGAGAGTGGCTGGAAGAACGTCTCTGTAGAAGAGGATGAATGAGATTTTCCTTGACATTCCTTAAAGCATCTGACTTGAACTGTTGTAGTGCGTCGGATCCATATAGGGTCATTTTTAATAATCTAATTTACTCGGGGTCTAATGTCTTCATACAGAGTCTCTTAGGTTTCAGTTAACACAAATATGCAGTTATGACTGCGTTGCTACAATAATAATGGCTCTGCTGGCAGAGCCATTTCAATACATTGTTGTCCTTTCTACTTCCCTGTCTCTTTTCATGACACTCATAGGCAGTTTTGGCAGCTTTACCATGGTGCCAATTTTTGTTAAGCTTGATCTGCGAGTTCAGATTTGTTGTTAAGAGACAAAAAGTGATATTAGATATGACAGTGTAAGTTTGTCTCCCGTAGTAAACCAAACCAAAAATCTATATTGAAAATACATTCAAGCTGTAAAAAGATGTGCTCAGAGCAAGGACACAGTGGTACTAAGGTTGTTGGGGGATCCGCAGAAAGAGCTGGATTTTTTCTTCGGTCATTGAAATCTGTCCTCATAATGTAATAATAGGATGTAGAAAATTGGGTGTCTTACCAAAAGTCTTCCAAAAAGATAATTTCACATGAAAAGCCATCTCAAATACAGTTCTGTGTCATTACTCTATCATGTCTTTCAATAACTAAAATTCTTAAATGTGTAGAAAGGTTCTGAATTATGACTCTGTTTTCCTGCAGTTATTGTCTTTTCAATATCAATATTTTAATAAAAAATCCCATCTTTTGGGAAGAAAATATATATATTCAACAATATATGTGTGTGTGGCAATTTATTTTATTATTGGGTGGATAATTTCCATGAACATTTTAGCAAAATTTAAATCAGAAAATGCATATTCAGAGACGATGTATTTAGTTGCCTGTATTTAATAGATCGTTCTATTTTTTACTAAATGTTAGGCAAAAATGGGGAAGCATAAAATGAAAAATACTGCTTTCTTTTCAGCTTTTGCCTTGCATGGATTTCACCCCCTTTGAAGAGGCCACAGTCTTCCCCTGGGAGGCTTGGAAAATAGAATGAGAAATGCTGTTTATTAACTGCAGCCTTCTGTCTTTTACATATGGTGCAAAAAATAATAATTGCATTTATAAGAGTTTTAGGAAAGACTTCAGCTAAAAATTAACCTGTTAGCTTCAGAATGGATTTTTCTGTTTCACTGTAAAACTGTAATTTACAGTGAAATTGACTTTATTTTGGCAGAGCATTTCTCCCAACATCAGACTGGATCCCCAGCATCACACACTCTTGGCCAATACTTGATTTCACACACAAGTCCCATTGTTTTTGAGGTCATCGGTGTGTGAACATAAACATGCATAATTGTTTGCAATTTTATGTTTAAATTATCTTTTTAAAACAGTTTAAAGCATTTGGCTTTGCCTCTGATTAATGTTTCAGTGAGTCCAAAGACTGCAAAATACAAAGTAGAGAAAGAAGATACTGGAAATCAGTTTCACCTGCAGTACAAAGTTATACATGTTGTATTTAGTCTTTGTTGCAAGTTTCTTTACTGTTACTGAAAATTATTTTTCCTGGTGGAAGTTTTAAGGGAAATTAAATCTGTGGTGAACAAAAAAGGTGATATGTTCTTTCAGAACTTCTAGGATTGTTGGAGGACTTCTGGGGATGCTATGAAACACTCTCTACTGACTCCTTCCTCCAAATGTAACTACAAGAGGCTTTGACTTGTAGAAAAAGCTGTGAGCTCTAAGGTGCTTGACCAGCTGTCCCTCCCCAGAGTGGGTTTGGGGCTCTTGCTCCAGCTGCCTTCTGAAGAGGGGGGTTGGAGGATCCCTGCAGTGGTGCTGCGGAGTGGCCAGTGTAAGAGCCAGGACCTGACCACAGCTCCCAGCACCCAGCTAAAGGATGCAAGGGTTTGTACAGGAGGGAGTCTGTGGCTTCTGACAATGGAAGACAATTCCTGGCTGCCTGTGGATCTGTATCTACAGAGCAGACTCAGTGCCCTGGCTGCTGCTGAGGGTCTGGGAGCTGTATGGGATCAGGAGAAAGTGGCAACAGAGAGCTGTGAATAATTCCCTGCTATGCAGGATGGAGGCCCAGGTTGTCTGGCTTGATCTGCTGTCTAGAGAGCTTGCTGCTTGCTTGGAACTCAAATCCAGGACATGGAGAGACTTCAGAGGCTTGTCTGGTCTTAGGGCTCTGGCACCACTCACTGCCAGAAGAGATCTGGAGTGTATCAAGCATGACTGCAGGGCTCTGGTGTGATTTTTAAGGGCATGGGGGCACAGGTGGTCTCTTTTTGATCCTGTTACTGATGGGCAAGGGCTTCAGGTCTTGAAACCTAACAACTGTCTGCACAACTGCTGTTGATACCAGATATTCTGGGGTGTATGACCCTGGGACTATCTTTGGGGATCAAGGACTGCTAGGAAAAGAAAAAACAGAAAAAAACCCATAGAAAATACAGAAATTTCAGGTCATGGTGATTGGGGGAGGCTTCTGGGCAGTCAGAATTGTCACTCTCTCAAGAAAGGCAACAAGGAGGATTTGGGGCCTACAACATAGTCAGCCTCACTTGACCTCTGGGAAGCTGATGGAGGTAATGGAAGCTGGAAACCGTTTCCAAACATATTAAAAAGGGTGAAGTGACTGGAAGGAGTGAGCATGGATTTATGAAGGGCAAATCAAGCTTAACAAAACTGATAGTCTTCTATGGTGAGGTGATGGATGAGGGAAGAATAGGGGATGTTTGTATCTTGGCTTCAGCTAGACTTTTATCATCCTCATAGACAAGCTGATGAAGTATAGACAAATGGATGGTATTTCTAGATACTTAGAGTTAGTTTGGGTAGGTACAAGTAGAAACACTGGGATACTTTGACAGTACTGAAATTGTATGTATATAACCTGGATTTTCAGTGATCCTTCTGCAGGATCTTGTAGGATTTTATGTTATTTTCTTTGGAACAACCTATTCTCCAGGATGTTCCTGCCTCAAGATGTGTCTGTGGGAAATTGCTGAGTTTGGGCCTTGTACAGGTCCAAGTATGGAGCAAATTTCTGCCCGTGTCTGAAGACACACATTTGATGATATGTCACAGCTTTACCTACCTTAATTACCTTCTGCAGCCTAAATTTATCTGATATGCTGACACTAGCTTTGATGTTTCTAGCTGTATCTTCATGACTAGAAGAGACATGCTTCGTCTTAGTGGTCAACTGTGGAAATAAGTACGCTTAACCATCCCATCCTGGCAAGAAGATACCAGGATTTATGGTTGGGAGGACATAGAGATCCTCAGGTTATCTGGGGACTACTCACAGCCATATTCCAAGAAATGCCTTTTGTTCAGCCATAAAAGATTGCATTACATCACATTTTTGTTGCTGGAGATATGATGTTATTTTGGAAGCCTTTGAGGAAAATAGCAATTTTGGATTGTCTTCAAAGGTAAGGGAGTTTTCTATTAGTATAATAATTTTACTGAAACTAGATTGACAATCACATTAGTCATGCTTGAAACCCTTATGTTGTTGATATGATGAATTCAGCCATAGTATTTCAGCATAAAAGCTATTAATTCCTACTCTTAGCTCTTCCCTTAGCTTTTTTTTTTTTTTTCTTCTATTTGTTACCACTGAAAATTGAAAACTATGTTCTGAATTTCAAAACAAATTTCCTTCTTAGCCTGATTTTGCTCATTTAAATCAAGCCATCATCAGCTGGGTCAGGGAGTTCTTTTTTTTGCTGCATATTGACAGAGGCCAATGAAGATACACATTTTTTAGTTTTCGTAAAGCATGGAACTTCCTTGCCACTTAGGTTGCCATGACCCTAGTTGCTGTTTCCTTACCTGCATTTGTTCCTTCAGACACCTGCTATTTTGAAGGAATTTGTTGAATTCTTCAGAGGGAACATGGAGAGCCTCAGGTGGCTTCATTGAATCTCACTGATCTGCAAGATGGCCAGCACTTCCCCTCTCAGCTGGGCTGGAATATTGTGATACCAGTTTTGAAGTAGGCACCTGCGGGGTTTTGGGTTTTCCAAGGTTTATTTTTGTTCTGCTTTTATTTTTTTCTTTGACCATCTTGTTACTTGAACTCATAAGAGGCTTCATTGTCATATACTGCAATTTAAAATCCACTGTTACTTTAAAATCTACTGTTACTTTACTTAACAATAAGTCAAGACTTGTTTTCCAAAAGTATTCTGATGCATTGGTTACTTTTGAGCTGACTTGAGTCCCTTGTCCATTTACATGTGTTCAAGCCTTTGGATTCTGCTACGTTCAGAGCCATAAATAATTTTATATTGCTTTTTAAATATATTCATTAAATGCATCATTTGTATTATTGGATTCCTTATATTTTTAATCTGGATAACCACAGAAAGTTCTTTTGATAAAATAGGAAGGTTGCCTGCCTGAGTTCCAGGGTCCATGTGCTAGTTATTTGGTGGTGGTGGATAATTTCATCAGCAGCTGTCAAGTGTCCTACCCACTTGTGGATGTTACAGTTTGCAGTGGGGGGTATTGTCAATAGTGTTGAGTTCTGTTCTGAGTTTATTGTTGTGAAAGACACTGAAATCCGCACTTTGTTGGTCTGCCCTTAATACAAGCTTCAAATACAAGCTTCCAATTCCTTGTAGCAGTCAGAAGATATAAGAGGCTGTTCAGTTTTCTTTACACTGCTAGTGCCAGACTGGGCCACACAACACTTGACTGGCATTTGGACTGCTGTCAGCTCGGTGTGTCTGTGAGGAGATCCAGCTCCACTTTGTACTTTTGGTGAAACAGCAGCTCTTCTTTAACCCAAATCTCTGCTCTGCTTGTCTTCTGCCTCTGAGTAGGATTCCCCTCTGCTTTTAGGCTGGTCATTTGCCAAAGAAAAGGACTCAGATATGAGCTTGAACTGCTTGTCTGGTTCTAATTTTTTTTAATTTAGTGCCCTTGTGAGCAAATCTCTAAATTGTGGGGTCTCATATGGATAAGCAGTCAAAGTTTGATGTTGTAGCCATGCTTTGAAGATTTCTTTGATCTCTTCGACATGCTTTTCATGCTTTTAGCATTCCCAAATCCCTCTACTGACTTTGGACCTCCATTTTTTTCTTGTCCCTTTTTGCAGACAGTTTCTTTCTTTCATCCAAGAGCAACCAGCTTTGATTACCTGGTCATAGAATTGTTCCCTTTGTTGAAGGCCAGATGTTCAGGGATCTCGTCCTTTTCCTTCTGGAGAAAACAGGAGAAGGTAGATGTTCTGTAGCTAAAAAACATGGCATTTAACCTAAAGGTCTCCAGAAGCTTTCACAACCAGCATGCCTGATGCCATGACAATGTGTAGCCAGACTTTGGTAATACTTTATAGTCTCCTTTAATTGTTTGGTTTGGGGGTTTTTTAGAGTCCAAACCCCTAGTTTTGGAAAAACTGAAATTATCACTCTGAGTCATAGTGGGGAATGTCTTACTGGGTGGATGATTAGACTAATTTTTGACTCTGTCCCTTGGGTATATTTAGAAATTATTTCAGGACTGGACTATGTGACTTACAGTGTGGAAGAGAGCAGCCAGAGGATCATTCAGTGGTCTTTACTAATAAAAATGTCAGGCTAGATTATCTAAGAATGCCTTCTGCATTTAAAATGAAAGAAGAGATTAACCTCTAGTAAAATTTAAAAAAATGTTTTTGACATATCTTAAACCATTCCGTTTCAGCCCATGCTTCTTTAATGCCACTGCAGTGAACAATGCTGGTGTAGTTTGAGAGAGCAAAATTTGACCTCCCATTTATTGCTTTATAACTCCATTGTAATTCAATTACCACCCTTTGTGTATGGTCTCTGTCATGTTTAATGCTTTAGAGCTGCATGTGTTAAATTGGTATTCTAGAAATCATACCATATTTGTTAGGTTTTTAAGCTAACCCCTTGCAGTAGAGCTCATTTTGTATCAACAGGGCATCAGATTTAATAAGAAATTCTGACACTGACTAATGCATTTTTTCCTACTAATTTGATGGAGAAAACTACTGTAGCCTTTTAAAAACTTGCTCAGCCTTAGCTGACTTTAAAGGTATGAGTAAACTGTCAAGTTTGGAACCAGAAGGGGGTAAAGAGTTTTCATATTTGACTTGCAAATCAGGAAGAATGAAAAGTGTTTTGAATAAGTATCCAGAATATCTGTGCAACAAAGAAATGGATAGGCATGATAAAAAATTATATCTACTCACATCTGTGACTAGATTTCATTGCTGAAACCTGTAGAGAGCTGGGATTGCAGAGAAATCTAATGTAGCTTCAATGACTCTACTGTAGTAGACTCATTGAAGCATGCAGAGAAGGGTTGTAAGCCTAGTTTCCTACCCAGTCTTGGTTCATTTAGATAGGTTCCTTTGAATTTCAGCAGTCTAGCAAGACTCAAATGGCAAGAGTACAGGCTTGCTGTAGGACTACAGTCCATTTGGAGGAAAAGTAGAGCAGAGCACTACCTTTGAGTAAAGGAGTGAGGGGTGAGGCTAATGGTCCCACAGTGCTGAATAATGATCTGCCAAATGTGCACAGAATCATAGAATGGTTTTGGTTGGAAAGGACCTTAAAGATCATCTGGTTCCGACCTCTTTACCATGGGCAAGGATGTCACTAGATCAGGATGCTCAAGGCCCCGTCCAACTTGTCTTTGAATGTTTCCAGGGATGGGGAATATATATACGGAATAGATGTTAAATTACAAACGTTCATAAAATGCCCACACTCATGTTAAGTTGTGGCTTGGGTGGCAAGATGAGGTTTCTGAGTCTTAGAGTGAGGATTGTCTTCTAACAGATAAGTTCAATATTTTAAAAAAGACCCTAAGTAGCAAGAGAACTTGTTAACTGATTTAATTGGTAAAAGCTTCCACTGGCTACTTAGAGAGTCCTAGTGTGTTTTGGGTGGAGTTGTAACTCAAAATTACCTTTTTCTTTCTAGTAGGTAGATAAGATAATAGATTAGTGGGATAGTGTTGATTCTCCCATGACTGCATTATAAATAAGTGCTTCTAGGAGCTTGTCAGAGGACTGTAGCCTGGGCATTGTGATCTGGAGAATCCACTAGCCTTAACCTTCCTCCAGATCATGTGTCAATCTTTTTGAGGATTCTACTGTTAGTGTCCAAAAAAATCAGTGACTTGATTCATGTTAGAACTAACTTTTTTTCCTGACCAGATCTATTTTTTTCTGGCCATATCTAATTCTAGTAAGATTCACTCCTTGACCACAGCACAGCTTCACAATTGCTTGTGCCAGCACAAAAAGGTGGGAGAACTGTTGAATGAGGATGTAGAATCCTTGCAGGGGTGTTGCAGGCCTTGAAACCTCCGGGCATCCTTCTCATGTAAACCTCAAGCCACAGGCAGCTGGAAAAAATGCTTTACTGGACTGGTTTGTTCCTATATGGTCATAGACTTGTCCAGATTCCTCACAGAAAGGAGAATGCTCTTCTGTCCTTTCACAGGATATCTCACAGAACCTTGTCTTATGACCTCAAGTTGTAAGGGGGAATTCACACTGCCCAACTGCAGGCTCTGGAGATCACCTCAGTGTCCAGAGCAGCCTAAAAGCTATGATGTGTGCTGTCTCAAAGAACAATTTACATTAAAAATAATATTGAGAGATACCCACATTACAAACATGATAAAGCAAATGGTCATAAAATTATTGTTATTGTAATGCTTCCATACATCAGAACAAAACTGAGACTATATTCAGTTTTAGTTTGGGTATTTTCTGACTGTGGGATTAAACAGTGTACAGCAGTGTAATGCTCTACAGCATTTTTTATGCTACAGTCTGATTCATTGCTATAGAAAAATCCTCAGGAGAAAGGATCAAATTACTTTCTATTTTAATATCTATTTGCATTTTCCTGGAATGGAAATGAATACATGTAGTTTCACTGCCTTCTTTCATTAGAACTTATACTGTCAGGAAATTGGTGTTATTGAT
The DNA here is from genome assembly GCA_027886175.1 of Phylloscopus collybita. Classification (NCBI taxonomy): domain Eukaryota; kingdom Metazoa; phylum Chordata; class Aves; order Passeriformes; family Phylloscopidae; genus Phylloscopus; species Phylloscopus collybita. Next base: position 20,737,118 of record JAJNNQ010000002.1, read on the forward strand.
TCTTGAGTATTGTCTCCAACAGCATGTAATATGAAACATATTTTAAAAAATAGGTTTCATTATTTATCCATGAAAAACTAAAAAAAGTATAAACATTACGATAATTTGTGTTATTAAAATCCTTTCATTTCTAATTGTCTATGCAAGTATAGAATAGATATGAAAAGAAAGTCAATATGAAAGTTTTTTCCAGATCTTTTGCTCTTCAGCCACAGTGCAACAGCTCTTAAGCTGAATTATTACATATAGCTTTTAGATAACTCTGGGATTTTATCAATGGTATCTGTTTATAACTAAGCTTTTAATCATGCTTTGAAATTCTGAGCACGTGTAGGTCCTGTTGCAAACATTACAATGCATTTGACATAAGAATTTCTATTAATATTATGGTTCTTATGGTACAGCATCTGGCTGAAACAATAATGGGAAACTCTTTTTAGAGATTAAGAAGTAGCTGATTGTACTAGTGAGTGACAGATGAAGCCAACAAGCCATAGAAAAAAGCAAGTATCATTTCAGTTTGCAATGGGATTTTTTATGTATGATGTATGAGTGATGGCTGTGAAGCCATAAATGGTTGCATGTGAATATGTAGCCATGATTAGAAATGCTCTTTTAAAAGATAGCAATAGCATGTGTGCTTCAGGCTATACTTTCTCTGACACATCAGCTTTTGGTATCTTAGGTATTTTAACACAGTGGTTTGACACAAATGCAGCTATGGTACACAGGAAATGACTGAGTGGCCAACACCTCAAAAATTAAAACATTATGTACACAAATGATTAAAACATTTTAAGGTAGACCTCATGAAATGACAATTGTTGCTAAATAAACTTTTTCTTTACTGACTTAAATATAACCATTTAAAGAAGAATAATCTTAAGCCCTACATCATCTTAGGACATGTTGACTTGATTATTAACCAAGATACTGTAAAACTATAAATGTATACTATACATTTATAGTATAGAACACTTATTCTGGTTATAGACAGAGATTCTGTGAGTTTAAAGTTAAATTTTCCAGCACTGAAATGCCTACAGTACTTGTAAATTATCAAAAGGAAATAAGTGGTGACAAACATGGCAATTTATAATATAATCAACCCTTCAAACCTGCATATGCAAGAATTAAACACCTCCCCATTAAAAGGGAATAAGCAACTATATGCAATTAACCATACTCACGATCTAGTTAAGAAAACCCTGTAGGCCCATGTTTACCTTTAATAGGTGTTTAGTTTCATAGTTGTTTAGCAGAAAACATAAATGTTCTTTTAAAGTATGCCTGTGGATAGCTTTTGTGGATATTTTTCTCTGTGCAGACTCAAAGTTTCTTCTGGAGTGCAACTTCTAGGGAATGATTGCCATGACTGGACCTTCAAAGATCATGCACTGAAGGAGTTGGAGACTATGGGACTAGGGACTATGGGTCAGGTAAGGAGAAAAATTAGATCCCTGAAGTTCAAGAAAGCAAGCTTTCAGCTCTTCAAGGAGATGATCAATAGGATTCCCTGGGAGACTTCCTTCAGGGACAAGGGATCAGAACAGAGCTGGTAGATCTTTAAGGAAGTCTTCCACAGAGTATAAGAGATGGCAACCCCCAGGAACAAGAAATCAGGCAAGAGATGGGCAAGTCCGACTAGGGACCTGCTGGTCAAAGTAAAGGGAAATGAGCAAATGCACAGGCAGTTCAAGCTAGAATAGGTGGCCTTGGGAGAGTATAGAAGAGAAGTTTGGTTGTGTAAGGATGGGGTGAGGAAGGTCAAGGCAGAGCTGTAACTAATCCTGGCAAGAGACACAAAGGATAACAGCAAAGGCTTCTACAGATACGTTAACCAGAAAAGGAAGGTCAGAGAAGTTTTACCTCCTGGTAATGGATGCTGGTAAACTGACAACAGTGGATGAGAAGTCTGCCTCAGTCTTCATTGGCAAACTCTTCTCACACCTCTTAGGTTGGATGGACAGCAGAATGGGGACTAGGGAAGCAAAGTTCCCCACACCATAAGTAAAGATCAGGTTCATGGCCACCTGAACAACCTGAACAAAGATGTCTATGGGAACCCATGAGCTGCATCCCAAAACCCTGAGAGAATTGGTTGATGGAACTGCCAAGCCATTCTCCATGATACTTGAGAAGTCATGGCAGTCAGATGAAGTCCCAGGTGACTGGAAAAAGAGAAAAGTTGCCATCTTCAAAAAGGGTAGAAAGGAGGACTCTGAGAACTACTAACTTGTCAACCTCACCTTTGTGCCTGATAAAATCATGTAGCAAATCCTCCCAGAAGCTATGCTCAGGCACATGGGACAAGGAGGTGATCCAAGACAGCAACTCTTGTGGTCCAAGAAAACATTGTGTTTTTGTGGGATCCCACCTGGAGCACTGCATCCATCTCTGGGATGCCCAGCACAGGAAGGACATGGACCTGTTGGAGCAAGTCCGTAAGAGGCCACCAAGATGGTCACAGGGATAAAGCACCTCTCATATGAAAATAGACTGAGAGGTTTGGGATTGTTCAGCCTGGAAAAGAGAAGGCTATGTGGTGGTCTGATTGCGGCCTTCCAGGATCTGAGGGGAGCTTACAAGAGATATGGAGAAAGACTATTTACCAGAGAGAGTGACAGGACAGGGGGGAGTGGATTTAAACTGAAAGACAATAGGTTTAAATTAGATATTAGGAAGAAATTCTTTACAATGAGAGTGGCGAGGCACTGGATCAGAGGAGCTGGAACTAGATGATATTTAACTTTCCTTGCAACCCAAACCATTCTGTGATTCTATGATTAAAAATCATCTGGTCCAACCCTCCCCACATTTGCAGGGACATCTTTCAGTTGACCAGGTTGCTTAGAGCCCACCCCCCCCCCCACCCCCCCCCCCCCCCATCCTGTCTGGCTTTGAACACTTACAGGAATGATTTCTCTGGGCAACCTGATCCACTGTCTCATCACCTTCATTGTAAAGAATTTCTTCTCTATGTCTGACATAAACTTACCCTCTTTCAGTTCAAAACCACTGCCCATTGTCCCAGCTTTTTATTTTGCTGCTTTATTTTATTCTTCTGGCTGGACTTAAAAAGGACTCCAGTCATGAAAGAGTGCACTAACTGCTCTTGCTTGCATGTACTTTCCTTCTGTACAAGTTCCCCATATCTCAGGGACTCTGCTTTTCCAAGTCTAGGCTAAAACCCCTGTCTGCTTTTGAGAGGGATTTTAAACCTTGTGGGTTTCAATCACTGGGATCAAAGTTGGACAAATCTAACCTCAGTTATGAAGTGATCATGTTATTGTCTTAAGCTACTCCCATTTGAATGGATAATCATTAATATTTAACAGACTTCCTTGATCCCAGCCTGTGAAGATATGTGACACTGACATGTGACTGACATGTGCAATGAGGCACTAAGTGGCACACTTTCTTTGTGAGAGCAACTAGAATTCAGAAGGTGTATAAAGAAAGTGTTTCAAATCATGATAGAAATCTGAGGCCTAGTATTTTAGGAAAAAAAAAATTCTAATAGGAAGAAAACCCATAAAAATTAGGTCAAATGAAAAATGGGGTTTTTTTGGTGTAACCATTAATGAGAAATTAAAGAGGAGGCATTAGATGTAGGACATATTAAATTCCAATTAAGACACCAATGTTGTGGATCATAGGGTGAAAATAATTGATTAAATGAAAATTAGGGAAAAAACATATCCCAGGACCAAATAGGTTCTAAAAAAGAAGACCACACATAGCTTATTACTTGTGTCATGGTATTGCTAAATGATCAGGTCTTGAGTTAGTGATGAACACTGTACAAAATAATACAGAAAAATAGTTTAAGTCCTCAGATATTTATGTCTGGTGATTTCCAGTGTGTCTCAGTCACCATTATTCAATGTGACTGATGCCTTACTGCATATCTTAGTTTTATCACAGTTCTCTTGTTGTTCAGCTACATGTGGGAATATAGCAGAATCACATATAAGTACATATATATATACATTTGTATGTATGTACATGTGTAACAGATTATTTCTTGTGCTTGAAAGGGAAAAAACCTTCAAAGAGAAAGAAAATACGGAGACTAAGGTAGAGATACTGATGAGGTAGAGGAACTTGAAATACAGAATAAAGATAAAGAGACAGTTATTACTTAAAAGCAAATAAATTTTACTTGGAAGACACCAGTTTTTCTTGCTGTAGACCAAGTCTCCTTGTGCTTCTGTTTGCCAGTTTGTAAACTAGAAATATTTAGTCCTTTGAATATTACTTATTAAAAAAAGAGAACAAGTTCGTAATGCCTTGTTCATAAAAAGCATTTCTCCAAGAGAGAAATTGTCAGAGCACAGGGCATGTAGAGAGATGGCTAATGAGTTAGGTGGGTGAGAATATAGAAGTGCTGTTAGAGAGACATGGAGAACAGTATCATAAAACAGTCAAGAGAAAGGAGAAAATGAGAAAAATAAAAGAAAATGAGATAAGAGAAACTGGGAAGTAGAAATAGGTAAATGAAGGAGATTGAACATGGAAAATAAAGGAAGGAGTAGGGAAAGGTCAAAACACATCTTCATAGCTGGTTTATTTTATTTAGACTATTCACATTTTTTCCAAGCTGTCTTCCTAGTCTGCTTTCAGGAACTGATATATTGTAGAGTGTGGTACTTCCAACAGTTTTTCTCTTCACTCTCCTAGCACTCTTCTAAAAATGCTTCACCTCTAAAGATCCACTGCACTAAAGGCTAGGCTTTTCCTCTGAAATGTGGCATGAGATCAGGACTGAGTAAAGCTGTAGAGAAAAATTCTCACCTCTGTGGCCTGCTTGAGGCATGTTAGCCTGTAAAATTTGCATATAACACAGAAACTGCAAGAATTTCATGTTCTTGTGTAATAGGAATAGGCTTGCAAAAAAAAATAAAGCATTAGAATAAGTGAAAGTTGTTTTGTTTTCTCCTGTGAAAATGTTAGATCAGTCAAAAATATTTGCCATTAATAAAAATTTCTTCATACTTCTATCAGTTCAAACTTTGTGTTGGTTTGCACAGGATCTACCCTGTGGCATTTACACTCTGTTAAATATGTAGAAATGTCTCACCCTCAGCCTCCCACTGTGCTATTGCTTAGCCTTTATGAGGTTAGCAAATTCAGTCCTTCTTCATAAATTAATCCTGCTAGCTCTGTAAGGTCTTCTGGATGTTTATTGTGAGCAACTTTCTTGGAAGGGCATATTCAATTCCTGCCTTGCCACTTCATCTTCCCTACCTTAAAAGCCTTCTTAGGAGCTTTCTTTGGTGTGACGTCACATTCAGATTTAAATCTGAATCAATTTGGTACTGTTTGATTTGTATATTGCATGGTTGGCTTTACAGTGTCATGGTTTTCTGTGCCTCCCCTTTTGTCTTGTCTTTATGAAGCCTTTAAATTTTTACCATCATCAGAATAGGCATTTTAAAGCTCTACTCTTAAAAATGGGGATTTTTTTTTTCAGTGTTACCTCTTATTTACTCTGTCATATTTAGCCTCTCATCTTTAGATGTTTTTTTTTTTTTCTGAATCCCATTTTTTGTTATTCACCCGCAAGGCCCTCAAGCCTTCCCCCTTGTATCACAGACATATATTATCTCATTTATCATGCACCTTGCGCAGATATTGAAATTCCAATAAATTGCAGCCCTGTATTTAATCTGCTACCTTTAATTTGTGCATGAAAGGCAGCTTAAAGTGTGCCAGGCAATATGTTGTCTGCTCTCAGTTCGTAGTTCATTAAGACTCTCCTTTGTTCTTTAGATATGCTACTGCCACATGTTCTTCTTTGACAGAAATGTCAAATTCATTTGTCTTTTCCTAGTGGATTCCTAGTGTATTTTCATTGCAATTTTTTAAATTTCATTTTTATGTATCTTAAATAGCCAGGCCAAGTGGTTAAGAGTCAGAAAGTCTCTTAGGAGGGGTCTAGTTCTGCAAAGGAGCTGAGCAATATGAGGCTGTGCCTAATAATGGTACTTGGAACTATGGCTCTCAGGCCATGTGGACATATATGTTTCAAGATTTCTTATGAAGTATGCAACCTGTCCAGTGTTGTAGAATGTTGATATGAGCTAAACCACTTTTGATCAGTTAGATCAAGTGTTCTTTCTACAAGGTATTTTACTTAGTTGGAACATTGTTAATAGGTTAGAACTCATTAGTTTGAGGCACACCAGAAACCCTGAGCAAGCCTTGCTTGGATATCTGACAAGTGAAGATGGGGGTAAAGAGGACCTTTGAGAAGCACCAGGAGGCAAGAAATGATGGTGAGCAACAAGAGAAACAGCAGCATGGGGAAGAAATCTCATCAGATGTACAAAACACATCCATAACAAAGGGCAAACTAAACTTCTGAGCAAAACTCATCTGAGAAACATCTGATGCAAACAAGATACAGCTCTCTCACAAGCAAGTATTTTTTTAACATAAAATCTAGAATACCATGAAAGAGATAAACTGTAAAACCCATTAAAAAAAAAAAAAAAAAGAAAAAAGAAAAAAGCCTTAATTTTTTTTCCACAATAGTGGAAAGGAAAGATACATGAGGAGGGAACACTTGGAAGCCCTTGCAAAGTTTTGATTGCCAGCTAGACAGTCAGAGGGAAACAGCAGACAGAAGCTGCCTCTCTGGTATCTCTGACAGATACATGCCTGTACCATATAAAGTTAACACACCCAAAATTTTATAAGGACCTTGCTGATTTAGATAGATGGATGAAAGAGCTTTTGTATATCTTTCCAAGATACACAATTTTTCTAAAAGCCAGATGTAAGAAAGGGCATATGTTGCCACATGTAAAAAAAAAAAAGTGATTGATATTCTTGTGAAATAGATGGCCAGTGGGATATTATGCAGTCACCCATTGCCTTTTAAAAATGCTGCAGGAAATTCCAGATTTTTTTTCCTTTGTTCACCTAGAAATTCAATTTTTTTTTTTATCGGAAACCTACAATCATGCTATTGTTCTCTATTTGCAAATGTTTCAAACTGGGGGAAAAGAAGCATGATCAGGGATTTGCATTTTTTAAGGTCACCTTTTCTGTTCCAGACCTGTAATTGTTCATCATTCCTAATTACAGACTGTAAATTATATGAGTAACTGCCTATTTTATTCACAAAAACACATGTTCTGTTCAACTGAATTGCACATTTTTGGGACTGTAACCCCAAATCAATAAATGAATGCTAATTTTTCATGCTCAAAAACTTGTTTCCCTTTTTGAGCTTTCGATTCTCCTCACGAAATAATCATGCAGTCTATACTGAAGCTTTTACTTCAGTGTGAGACATCCTCTATTCACTGTGTAGAAGACTGAGAAGACACATTCCTTGAAAGACCTTTACCTTAAATTCCTGTTTTGAGCTGTATGTGGGAACCAGAGACTTTTTTTCTAAAACTTCATCTAATATTGCAGCATTTTGAGATTTCTGATGGCACTTCAGATCAACAAGATAGAGGTTTTAAAAATCCATTTCAGAGCAACAAGATTACCCTGAAAATTTGCTTTAGGTTTAAAGCTATAGCTTTCCCTTTGATCTCTTCTAAGTATGTGAGACTCAGTGGATGAGGGAACACAGATGCTTCTTGAATATTTTTGAAGTTAAATACTTAGTGGATGAGGGAATGAACCAAGTTGTGGCACTAACAGCTGTGGTACAGTGTAATGTACTTTTAAATAAACTGAGCTATCAAACTGCTTTTTTGTTAAATTGGGCTACTCTAGAAAAAATGAAACATCATACAATTTTCATCAGGGAGCAATGAGGGAAAAGGCACATGTCTTTCCCTGGAAAGTAGCTGTTAATTATTTTGCCTCTTTATAGTATGTTTATAAAAAGTACTCTGGGCAAATGCAAGCTCTCTTTGAGCTGACCTGAATTTGTGCAATTGCCAAGATAAATCTCATAATTATTGGCAGGAGAGTTTATCTCAGTTTATTAGCTTGAGTTTGGGGTTGCACTACAGTGATTACATGGGATTGTTTTGGCTCACAAGAAATCCAGATAAGGTAGTGGCTCTCTTGTTGGACAGTAACAGTAGATACCTTGGTGGTGTATGTATACACTGAGAAATGGTTAAAATCTCTGGAATAACATGTCCTACAGGAAACCCAAATTTATGACATTTTTGAATGTTGTGTTTACATGACTGAAATGTTAAATTAACATAATATGGTGAACCCTAACCTTAAGAGGGCATGTTCCTAAATGTAACCTTTCCTTTTCAAGAGCATTAGATGGCCCTACAGGTAGCAGTCAGAGAGGAGCTATGGGCCGTCTGATGTGACCTTTTTTTGTATGTGCAGATATGGCTCACAAAAAACATAGAGAACTATGCTTTTTGACAATCATTACTTCTTGAAAATTTACAGGTTTGGTTGCACTGCATTGGTGACAGTTATGTCTCTCCAACATGTAAATACATCTAGATGTGTGCTTAAACACTGCCCAGCTTTTAGGAAACTAGGATATGCAAGATGTGGTTTAGGTCAAAGTTTTGACCACGTTACAAAGAAAAGCATCACAATTCTTCAAATGGCATACAGCTTTTGTCTGGAATTCATTGCAAAGATCTGTCATATCTAACATTATCATACGATACTGATTGATAGAATGAATGGGTTTGGGTAATAAATGTTTAAAAGGTATTGCTCTAATTGTACTAGTAATTAGTGCTAACATATTTATTAAATAAATTCAGTAACACAATGGTGATAAAAATTAAGAAAAATAATTATTGTTTTCATTTGTGTGACCTTATTTGTTTTCTCTAATGCTAAGGTCTAGAGAATGATAGAGTGAATCTCACAACTAAACCCATACAGAAATGGTGACAGAATTTTATCTGTCTTTATGTTACAATTATTTCATTTTTGAAGCCCAGAATCCACCATCAGTAAGAAAATAATATAAAATTTAGCATTCTGACATTATTTGCTATGGCAAACATCCACAGTTCCACATTTGTAATGTTGAAATGTCAGCTTAGATGTTTTTTTCTTCTGCCCTATGTTCCTTGAATAATAAAAATATTGGTATTATAATACTGGTCTCACTAAAAGTGCCATATCTTTCAGCTAAAATGAGTCACTGACTTTTATACACTGGACACCATATAGCTCTAGAGATCAATTTATATGACAAATTAGCTGTCATTCAAGTAAAATAAATCTTGCCAGAAATGCCTTCCATGCTCTTGACCATGTTGACAAGTAATATGACAGAGATGACAGATAATGTGGGTTCCCATTAGATTTGGATGATGTAGTTGTATCTTAGCTTTCAACTTTCTTCAGTAATTTTACCCTGTATTCAAATCAGGTTTTACTGTCTCCTCAATTATCCATAGCTGCCTGGCTTCAGGCCCTGAAGTCCAAGAGTTACTGTCTGAAATCAGGGATTACTGACAACTCTAAGATAAATCCCAACCTTCATAGTAAAATTGCACCTGGCTTTACCCACGGCATAGGCAGAGAATCCCTGAGCTCCCATGGGTCAGATAGGCACTCTGTGTGGGAAAATTGCAGTAAGATAGTACTGCTCTTGGTGAAGGATTGAGGTGTGGCTACAGCAGCCCCACAGCTTCTAGACTCTTCTCAGAGAATAGAGCTTCCCTGGACATCCTTGTTTGGATTATATTTCTCTTTTCATAGTGAATTTCACTCAACAATGTTAAATGGTGTCAAGAGTGAGAACACTGTGAAAAACATGTCCTTTAACAGTCAGAAATCATTGGTCAGATAGCAAGATACCCTCTCTATCAGCATGGTACAGGAATTAGCAGAGAACAGACCTGTCTCTAGCCATGGTAGACAATGTAATGTCAGAGTTTTCTATTATGATGAAACAGTTGAAGAGTGGCCAGAAAATTCTCAAAGCTGGCTTTGATCCATCTGGTTTACCTGGATAGTAGAAGAAATGGCCAGGACTCAATTTGAAGATTAACAGCTTATTTGAAGCAGTACAAAACATCAATTAAAAATTATTTATATTCAGGAAATAAAAATAAAATATCAAATCTTGTAAGGCATAGGCCAGAAGAAGTAGTCAAAATACTAGAACAAACAATGAAGTGGACGGTCTGCAAGTTTTTAAAAGAGATTTATGCAGAAAGGCAGTATGGATTCATAAAAATAAATCATGTCAAGCTAACTTGATTTCTGCCTTTGATGAGATAATAAGCTTCATAGAAAAGAGGAATAAAGAGGACATATCTCTTGACTTCAGCAGAGCATTTGACATTACTCCACATCAGAAAAAAAGCGATGTGGTTAATGCCTTTGAAATTGTTAGACAGATGGCTGACTAACCACAATTGAAGAGTAATTATTAATGCAGTTCAGACAAACTGCAAAGTTCATTCAAGGATTGGTGCTTTATCTAGCATTAAACAGATACAGATATTCACCATATCCACACTGAAGTGGCTGTAGAATGTGCTAGTACCAGCCAGAGATTTTATGTCTCACCGTATGTCCAGTTTCAATCTGTCCAGCACCATGCTACCTGACATGGCAGATTGTAGCAGAGACACTGGCAGGCAGGTTGGTGAGGCAGAACTGATTAACTATTAATGTAATTGCTAAACAATCTTTTCTAAGCTGCAGGAAACTACAGTACACATTTAAAACTTCTTTGCAGCAGTTTTAAATCAGTCTTCTGGTTTGCCTATCAACTCACTTTAGTCTGCTCTTCTGCCTTGTCCATTATCAGACCCATGAGTCCCCATGATTTCTTCTTTTCTTGCTGTACCACCATTTATTATACTTAATTCCCGATCTTTCAATATTGTACTATATCCTTATTTCCTGATTTTTCTTTCTCTTGGTCCCCTCTAAGTTCTTCTGTCCCATGAATTCATGGCATTAGTGGTATGTGAGCCTCCTGCTGCATACCACTTGTGCTCATGCCTTTCCAGCTGCCTTCATGGCATCATCTGTGGAACTCCTGAACCTCCTCCAGGGGTTCAGTGCCCACAAAGCCCCGGCAAGCCTCCCAAGTCAGCTCCAACACCACACACTGCAATGCTTTGGGTTAGAGGACTAGATGCTCAGATGTGCTGTTCTGCTTGTTCAGCTGCAGTATCTCTCCTCTGAGGTTGGTCCACGGCTTGAAAAATGCTTTGTCCAACTAAAGCAATAGAAATATAAAATTTTGTTTGTTTGCTTTATTGGGTTTTATTGCTGAGGGTGTCAAAGGATACAGAGCTGGTTTCCACGACTGAGGCGTGGGTCGTTGCCTTGCACTGTCCAGAAAAGTTTCTTTTTCATTTCAGCGGGATCACTTTAGGTTGTGATTTCCACTGTTACTTCTCATGAGCTTTTAGGGCCAGGACAGCTATTCCTTTGGTACCCCATGTATTTTTCACTGTAGGTCAATTTGCAATTTTTTTCTCATATAACTTACTACTTGTCCACTGTCACACATAAAACATCTCAGTCATTTAAAGGGTAGCAAGTTTTAATCCTTGTCAGCAGACTTTTTTTTCTAGAAAATTTTGTAATAAGGTCAATCATCAAAGGTTGGTGTCATAAGCCTCTCTTTATTGTTCGTTTTTACGTCACGTATTGTAAATATTTTTCCTCAATAATACCGCACTGCAATATTGTTTTACTTTTTGTGTTCTCCTTACACTTTTGTTATTTCCTGCATCTCAGCTGTAAATTCATTAAAATGGCTGGCTATACAGAGAAATAATTTTGTACTTTTTTCCCCAAAGGAGTCTTTTTTGTATTATTGCCCTCCCAAAGATCCAATTTACATGCTTAAGGTACAGCATATTTTGATTGAAACAATTGATTCACATGAATTCTGAGATAAATAGCTAACAGCCTGAGTTGGAGAAAGACACTGAAGGATTTACATGTATGTAGATATCAGGGATGTCTGCAGGAATGGTGTGATGCTCAGCAGATACACTAAACAGCTGCTCTGCAGACATGAAGGGGGCAAACGCTTTCTACACGTGTCTGTGAACTGAACATCAGAGATTAAAACATAATCTATACATTTAAGATAAGCCTGTAGGCACAATATCCTTCTGGTACAGGACCAGAACTTTATTCTGATAATATGTCAAATATGGATTTTGTGTTCCTGGAATCACTTGAAGAAATACTTGTCTCTTGGATAAGATTTGAGAAGAATACTTTTTTAGATGTGTTAAAAATCAGAAGTCTTCCCATGTTTTGTTAGAATATTGCCCTATAATCAACAACATGATGATATTTATATAATGAATTATTTAATGGCTTTTATTTCAAGATTATTTCCAGTACTCTGTGCTTTCATTGATTGATGGAATTTCATTAGGTTTTGTCAAGAAAATTCTCATTGTTGAATGTTGATTCTTCTGCCTGCAATGCCTTTGAGATTCTGCCCCCTGAAAAAGATTTATGAAATTGCATTAAGCTATAGAACTTGGTCTGTGCACTAGATAGTTTAAACTATTTTAAACTGAATTTAGGGATTGAAAAGGGGCTAAAATTTCTTATAGTATTATTGTGTTCATTTTTTTCCTTTCACTTTTCCAGAACTTGCAGGCCTCTATTCTCTTGCCTGAAGCATACATCTTCTATCTGGTATTTACTGTATCATTCTGTTTGGCAGTTACCCTAAACAAGCATTTGATAAAACTCACAATTTTTTGTCTTTTAATGATGAAGTCTTTCCCAAATAAGGAAATCTTTTTAAGGGTAAATGCTAAATATTCCACCAGCTGTGCTGGCATCACTCAAGAAAAGCTTTTGTTGCCTGAACCAAATTCGACTATTTAGATGAAGTGCTGAAGTAAAGAATTGCTTCCTGGGATATTGGTTGATTACCACTTTGAGAATTTGTTACTTGTAGCTTGATTGACAGACCTAATATTTAAATAGCACTTAAACTATGTCCAAAATTATGCAATGCTCACATATCAATTTGCCATATACCAAAGTATCAATTTATATTTTTCACTTTGTATTTAGGATCATATTGTTGATTTTTATTTAATTTCTCACTGACTGTCTAGTAGCAAATAAAGGATGGGAATTTTAATGTAGTAAGAACTGTGTTTTAAATGTTTCTTAAAAGTTTAATTCACCTTAACTCAAATTCATTTATCAAAAAGTCTGGGAATGCTCAGAACTTTTAAATTGATTGAACTGTCATTCATGTGGTAGTTGGAGTTGAGCTTCACATTTTCTGCTCACAAGCAAGTAACAACTGAATGAACAACATTATTTTGTGATGAAAGTATAATGCCAGTATTATGAAGGAAAATGAAATTATTATTATATCAAATATTAAAATATTTCTTGAAATAATCTGTAATTTCAAATATGCAAGATAAAAGTTTAAAAAATTGTTGTAACTGGATAAATAAGAACATGGAAACTTGGATGAGTTTATTATTTGGATTAATACAACCAGTTTGATAATGTCTGCTTGATAAACTCTGGTAAGAAAGACTTAATATTAAAGGCTTTTTGCAAAATAGGCCATATATGACAATTTCTATTAGGAAAGTTCATAGAATTTTCACTTTAATTGTTATAGTTTGTTTTAACCTGTTAGTCTTATATATAGCTTTTTGCATATAACAACTAATTGAAGCATACTAAGAAAGAGACAGCAAAAAAGTACTATGTGTTTCATCTCAGCAAAAGGAGAGGCAGTCAATATCCAGCCTTTTTCTGTAATCCCTTAATCCGGGTAGTGACAATACTGTAGTGTTGCCAATATCTCTGTGAGCTAGTTCTCTCTCTTTGTTTGAAATGAGAAAAGAGCAGAATTTATAATCCAGGTGCACATCTAGGAGAGCTTAGGGAAGAGTGAGGGTTGAGGATGCAGAGGCTCCCTTTGACTCATCCCATCAAACTGCAGTGGCACTGTCTGAAGCAGGAATGGGGCATCCACTTCAGCAAAGGATTGCAGTCTTTGCCTCCTGGACCACACACAGAAACTGATGGACATTTGAGGGATGCTGAAAGGGAAGCCTGGCTGGAGAGAAGGCTGGAGAGAAGGCTGAGAAGGTGGAGAAGGTGGCTGAGGGACTTGCTCAAGAGAGGCGTGGGTTTGCTGGCCACAGATTGCAGCTAGTGGGACCAGAGCCAGCAATTTAAACACCTTCTTACAGTGCCTCCTTCCTACATCAACCTCTCCTCTCCAGAGCCTTCCCTCCTGCCTGGACTTTCCCTCCTTGCTTCTTCTTCTGTTGTAGACAGGACAGAGTAATAACTCTTGGACCATTTAAGAAGCATGATTTTATTCCTATTGTATTACATTTCCCTACTCTGGCTTAAAAAAAACCTTCATGGCTATCACTGGCTATGATCTGAGCTTGTTCATCTCTCTTGGTAGTAGAGAAATGGGTGAGACATCCTAGGGAACATTTCATTTTTTTTTTTCCTTTTCACCTGTGAATACATTAATTTTATATTTTCATCTGATTAAGTTCCATGCTCCCTAATGTCCAACTACACTGCCTGACCTGTAATGAGAAGCTGATCTCTTCCTGGGATTATAAACTACACTCTGTATCATCCTTTTCTCAACATTCAATTTTGCTTGGTGACTGGTGCTTTTCCATCTTAGTCCCAGTACCTGTACTGCCCATTATTTTTATCTCTTCTTGTTTTTTTACAGAATGATGTATGTGGGTGATTTTGTTTTAATATCAAGTCAGAACACTGCAGACACTGTTCAACCAACAAGTACTTTGCTTCCCTTTATTTGAAGAAATGAAAGTTGCTGAATGCAGATGTATGTGTTTGATAACATCTTTGCTGTCTGCACATACAGTTAGAAAAAAAATTTGCTGCCTATGCTATTGTAATTTTTTTATTTCTCAGTAATTGCATTCCAGATGCATCTATTATGACCACAGTCAAAGCTGGAACCATTTTCATTAATCTCTCTTTTAACTGTACATTATCTTAGCCTGAAGTAAATCAATTTCCTGTAGGTTTCCCTAAAGCTTTGAAGAAATGAGATCTTTGCTTCCAGCTTTTGGGCTCTGCACTACAGTTTGCAGCACAGCCAAGAGAAGGAACATTTAAATTATGAATAGTCAAAGCTATGAATATAAGGATTTGGGAGCAAAAAACATTTTTAATATCTTAATGAGAATGTCAATGTGTGGTTCAGTTTCCATATATTGGGAAAGAAGATGGAAATATATAATCTTACCATTTCATCTGTCTGAGTTTCTAATTCCACAAGTGCACCCAGTCCTGGTTTCCAAAAGCACCTCACATTCTGGCAATTTATTCTCTTGGTAGAACACAGCCACCTCTGGGGAAAAAGCACAGGTGGTGAGAACATTCTGTCATGAAGGTTTGAGAGCCAAGTGAAAACACACAAGGTCAGACCTTGATTAAGGTCCCTCTGTGAAGATGAATCCTGTTTTCCAGTAAGGATTTAAGGGTCTAATCTAACATCTGCACAGCTGTACACCATGTCTACATCAGCAAGTAGTGAAACCAATGGGGGTGGATTAGTAGAGTAAAGTTACTGGTACTACAGACACAATATCCACACTACAAAAATTTCAGGAATTTTGAATAAATTTTAAAGAAAACTGTAATCTGGTCCAATAGGCATGTTCATCCTCTAGAGATTAGAGTCCAATGCAGGCACTTCTGCAGTGTGTCTTCAAGTCCATGTGCTTTGAGACTGTCACATGAACCAAATCTCTTTCAGTGACCAGGAGATCTGTTTCAAAAGTGCATTCCTGAACAGAATGAAAACTCTAATGCAGATGCACAGTATGAAACCTTCTACTAGGTCATGAACCTCATAAAGTTTGAGGGCTAATGACATCCTGCTATTTGGTGTTGAAGGTGTAGTCTATAATATAGAAGAAATTGAGAGTATACCTTAAATCATGCCACCTCTTGAGTTTCAAGAGCACTTTAAGAAGCTGTACAGTTCATAAGATGCATTTTGTATTGTGCTATATTTTAAGGCCTCATCCATTTCTCCATGGGTGATTTTTAAGTAGGAACACTAATTATACTAAAGTGCTAGAAGTATTTGAATCACACATTAGACATTTTCATGTTTTATGCAAATACAGATCACAGCTTATTTCTATAATTTAGAAAACTTTTCTTTGCCAAAGTGGTTTGGAAATCTGTGACTCCTAATGGTATGTTTTTTCTGTAATTCGCATTGAGTGTATATGGCACCTTCAGACTGAAGAAAGAAGGAAGCATAACACAGAACTACCTGAAAAGCTGCTTATTTATGCATATATTCCCATCAGAAGTGTGCCCACCCCCTCATCTCTGGTAGGTGAAGGCATAGAATTCATTCTTCTCACACAGGAACTAACACCATTATGGCTCTAGTATTGTCTTGTTTAGAGTGCAAATGTTGTATTTACAGGTGAACCCTCACCAGCTACTAGCAAGTAGCTTTCATTTCCAAAGCAGTCTGTAAGAAACTGGCAGGGAACTACCTCTCTTCCCTTGCACCTCAGCCACTCTCACAGGCAGTATTTGGATTCTCTTTTATTCCTCCTAAAGGGGTCAGGATGGTGGAAGGTCAGTCATCTGGTTCAGTCATGCTAAAGTCTCTGAAATGCACACTTTAAAGGTGGGAACAAGGTTGAAAAGGCATAGGGTTTTCAGACCTGTAAGACACACAGAGGGGATGTGTCAGTTCACATATTTAGTAGCCACAGCAAGTGCTTGGTCCTGTGGCCCCATGCTCAGTGCTAGCTCAGGTATTCACTTGAATGCCAAAGACAAGTTGTGTAGGGTCCTGGAAGAAATGTTGGGGGCCACATGTGTCAGGTATTAAGAACAGTTCTCTCTTGGACCCATTTCCTCTAAAACTTTGGAATGAATCATGAGATGTTGTCTTGGTTTGGGAAGACACATGTCTGCCAGGGAAAGCTGGAGTTTCCCTTGGAATGGAAAATGTAAAGCCCTTCCCTCAAAATTATTATAATTTTGCAATTAAGGGCTTTCAGGCAAAGATTTGGGTATAGGAATGATAGTTCTTTACTAGGAATATTAAAAAAAATACAAATGTAGTAGTACAAAAAACCAAGCAAACAAGCAAATAAAAATCCTAGAAACCCTGACAGAGTCAGAAATATGACCTGACACCCTGTTTCTCAGGGTGTTGGAAGCTGTCCAAATAAATCCTCCTGGAGAAACAGATGTGGTTCTGTTGGAGCAGAGATGATCCTGTAGAAAGGGTCCAGTGGTGGTGAGATGGGTCTGGTCTTCCTCTGGAATCCAGTGGAAAACAAGCTGCCTGGTGTTCCTGAGTCTCAGTTTTTATCCAGGTAGGAAGGGTTGCCCCCGCCCCCCCCCCCCCCCCCCCCCCCACTGGGTGGAGCATCTCACAATTGGATGATGGAATGTCTTCAGTCATGTGATGAGCCTGAATAGCCCATTAACAGCAGATATCCCCCAGAGGGAGGATGGGTCGTGGAAGAGATAAGGAACATTGCTCTATCTGGTTTTAACAGCTGGCCCCTTATCAGAAGGTATCCAACCCCTCCGCCCTGGAGTTATGAGGAATGGGTTATACAAGAGATAAAGAGAACACCTCCCCAACCAGTTTCAATAAATGGAAAAACAGAACAAACAGTTTTTGGTTAAATAACCCAAGACAGATGTTTTAGGAAGCTGGTAAGCCTGGGTCTGTAGGGGTCCAGTTTTGGTTCTGCACTGCACATGCTATGATGAAGATGAGGAAAATGAGGCATCCTTTGAGCAGACACATTAGTTTCATGGTAGATGTATAATTGATAACAATATATCATTGATAACTGATTACAATGAATAGTCTTTGAGCCCATGTCAATTTTAAGAATTCTCTTCTGGCCGTTTCCAGGTTTAGATGAGTTTAGGAGATGTTTCCCCCTACTCATCAGAGAGTTGGTAGCATTGTGATATATTTACTCTTTCACTTCAGAGCATTTTTATCCCTGCTATGAAAAGTTTGAGTGGGGAAGGGCTTCTTGTACCCTATTCCAGTTTCATATCCAATTATGGACATCTGCACTTGGGGTACAGGGTGAGCTATGGTCCTTTATATTTCCTATTAGCCTTGTGATCATTGATGAAAATGCATTCTACCTTACACTTGGGATTCCTGTCTTTCCTCACACTGCTACCCAGTGCTGCTGTATGGATTCTGCCTTTTTAAATTTATAGCTAAAAATAATATTAATGTGAGTGTTTTCTGTCAAATACTAATGTTGAACAATTCCATCCAATAACTGCAAATTTAGATATGGTTGAATGCTAATTTGATTGCTTTAGATATTCATATCCTTGAACCTCCAAAGTTGTGGAGGTTTTTCCACCTATGACCTTGAGTTTTGAAAGGATGTTGAAAATATTTTTCTTGCTAGGAGATTTTCTGAAAATTTTGGTTATTTTCAAGTTTTTAGTTCCAGGTTGCTTTTTTGAAGTCTTGTCTGCCCTGACCAGTCTGACTGTTTATTTCCTGTGCTGATCTGTTACAGAATAAGACACAGACAAACTTGATAAGTTTTTCCAGCTTTAGAGTTTTATTTTCCATCCTGTGCCTTCTGCATGATTGGTTGATTTCACATGTCTTGATCAGTATTTCCAGATGCTTCAAAAGTAGAATAATTGAAACTTGACTGAATAATTCTAATTCATACATGCCTTCACTAAATAGGCTTTTGGTTTGTATCTGGTACATGCTGGATAATGTTTACTAATTTTCATGTTTAACTATGTTGAGCAGATTAAGGCTTGGTAATATGTATGTACAAATATAAAAGGCATCTAAATTCTTAGGCTAAGATCTGTAAAACAGAGTAACCCATTTTGGTGATAAAAGTGACTACTGAGATAGCTCCAGGTTCTTTTGCAATGTTATTGCCAAAGATGATTTTCAGCTTCTAAGGTGACCAAATAATCTTGGAAAACTATTAAGAAAATTATTTTGGAATTTTCTCTTTTGTGGTCACATTATGCCACTGCATAGCTCTTTTTTCTCTCTTCTGGAGAAATAATAATGATAATTGATGGTCCTTAATTATATTCCTTCATTCTGCAATGTAGCTTTTGAATGGAGAAAAGAATCTTATTCTGGTTCATTTGATTTTCACTCTTTTCAGATTCAGTCCTAAAATAAACGAAAAGGACAACGTAGTAAATAGGACTGTGCAAAGTGAACATAACTAGACACTTTTTTCCTCCAGGTATTCATATTTGGGTCATGAAAATGTTTTCAAAATGTACACTTTTGCAAATTATTTCAATTTGAAAAGCCCAAGTATTTTATAAACATATTTTCTAAATTAAATGCTTGAATTATATTGTTAAGAAATAATTTATACTTTAAAGTAGCTGTTGAATAATGTCAACATGAATCAGAATGCATAAATATCAAAAATGCATTGGTTTGGGTAAAGCAAAATATTTCCTTTGGATTGGTTATGTTTTAAAATTATCAGCTAATCAAAGTTATATTCGCTGGTCAACCAGAAACAATATTTTGTTATTTCCCTCTCTTATTCAAAAGACTGTTCAATTCCTGTTTAAAGAATAGACCTGAGTGCCTTTGAACAAGACATATAATTTATTTTCATTACCTTTTTCTTTCTTTTTAAGAGAGAAAATATCAAGAATCAGTAACTGCCAAGAGTCTTGAACACTATTAATTCAGTTAATAATTCAAGATTCTTGGCTAGTTAACTGAGCAATAGTATATAATACCCAAGAAATGCTTTACTCTGCAAACTACCATCCATGCTATCTAAGTGGGGTAAGGAAAACGAGGAAAACTTGCTTATTTGGTCTTTGTTCAGATTACATTACCTCTAGGAGAAATGGAGTTGCAGACTGACATGCAAAGAGAAGAAATGTGGTAGTACATGCACAGGTACATTCTTTTAATGTCAGTGAAAGTGCTCCCACACTCTTCCTCCTAGAGCAGATTTTCAAGTGTTTTCTTTCACAGCCAATACAGGGCCTGATATTGTTCTTATCTGAAGTACTTTTTATTAGTTGAGATACAGATGCTGATGACTCCTGTTCATCCTTTGGCATCTCTACACTGCCATTTCTTCTGTCCTTCCTTTCCCAGTACCAAGAAGAGGCACTGAAACCACCTGAGAGAGAAAGTAGTGGAAGAAGTCATGATCATGGTGAGAAGTGTCCTGAGAGGCTACCACTCATCCTTGGTTATGTCTCAGATACTTCAGCACCACTCTCAAAACATGTCATATTTTCCCTGGCTTTTGTAGAATATTAATATGCTTCCAAAGGGCCTCTTTTGTTAATGTATTCAGGGAATACACATGACTTATCTTCCTTGAAGACTATTTTTCTTTTGCTTTTAGTCGTGTCAAGCAGTAAAATCAATGAGCCTTACTGCTCCCGAAATCAATGAATGCTGGCTCCTACTGCTTTTTTGGGACCCTAATGTTGTTGCTGTTATCACTGCCCTTATGACTTCAGGAGCTCTCTACCAACAGGTTATTGACTGCTCTTCCTAGTGTCAAGGGCAGAAGAGCCTTCCTAATTAGACCTGGAAGTTTATTCTGGAAGCTTATTCTGAAAAATATTCTGTTGATGTAAATATATATATATATATATATATATATGACTTGTTCTTGTTGTTGTTTCTCCCTCTAGGCTTTTTTCCATTGGAAGAAGCATTATCCTTAAAGTTTTCTGTCTTCCACCATCTTTGTTTTGCCCCACTTTCATGAAATAAAACTGTATTTTTGAGGTGAAGGTCTTGTTTTCATGAAACCCCCTTTCTAACTTTTTCATTCTCAGGCTTTCTTTGCTACTGGAAAAATAACAGAAATAAGACTTTTGACACAATTTTAATTGGCATGAAGTTCTCAGCACTGAGGAATTCTTATAAGTTGGTAACACAGCAAATGAAGAAGGTGGGTCCATTCCCTGAGCATCATAGGTAACTGTACAAGAGGTGTCTAGTCCAGATGTGTTGCTGGGCATGTACCATCAGCACTACACTCTAAAGGACTGATGGTGATATCATGCTTTTTTAGGTCCCTTTTGGTAAAGAGATGTAAAAAAAGATCTCAGAGTTTCCATGAAGAAAAGGAAAATTATTTTAAGATTTGTTTCCTGGATATGTTAAAAGGAAGAGGAGGGTTTTTTTTTGTTGTTGTTGTTGGGCTTCTGTGGAATTTGTTTTTGCATTGCTTCAAAGTTACTGTGATCCAGCTTGACCTACAGCAGCACTGCAAACTGAGCAGGGCTTAAAGCACTTTGAGTCTCATGTAAGGGCTTTTCCCATGTGTGCCATAAGAATATGAGGTCTGGGTAAACAGCTGGATTATTTGGGCAGTGAGGATAGCAGAGCAGTTCCAGTCTTTCCAAGGCTGAGTGGTGACAGCAGGGAAGGGAATAAGGATTCTGTCCCCCTTAGTCAGAAGGCAGAAGTCGTGCGATAAATTGTGACTGCAAGAAAAAATGTGTACTTGTAATGTAAACTGCAGAGACTGTATCCTGATGGGAAATGTGAAAGCCATTATAATGCCACCTCCTGTACATAATACATAAATTAATGGATTAATTTAATTATTTATCTTTCAACATTTTCTCACCTACCAGAATGGAAATACTGGTAGTAGCTTTGATAAGCACAAAAAATTCTATGCTGTTCTTCCTTTATTAATGACTTTTAGTCACTGGAAAGTCTCAGACTATTAAGATATACAGAGCTATCTTCATAAGAGACAAGAAAAAAACAGATGGGACTGTTGTTATACATTCATTGATTCAGTCCAAGGCTGATACACAGTCTCACATTAAATTGCTTCTAATGTTCTAATTCTTCTAAGCTCTTTGAAATTTCTAGGAATGTTGCTACATTTTTTTTTCCTTCACACTGTTGTTTGAAAACTGCCCAGTACCAGAAATAACCAGTATCTGAAGAAAAATGTCCCAACAAAGGCCTAATAGTTCTATTCATTTTTTTGAGGTTTTGGTTGCTTTTTTTCAGTTACCAATTCTTGTTCTGTGTAGCCCAAATCTTGGAGTCATTCTGTCATTCACTCCTCCATGGGCTCCTAATGGGATAATTAGCTGGTGTAGACTCTGAACACAAAACTAACTTTGGTGGGGAGCTGGAGCATGTGTGGTCACATTGTGTTGAACTGATAATGCTCTGTTGTCACTTCTCAGGTCTACTCTGAATGTTTCAACCAGAGTTAAAATCTAGAGGGTATTTTTTCTTCATTTTTTCCGCATCACCATGACTTTGCTAATATTCTATGCAGTATGCAATATCCTATAACTGTCTGGGACTGTATAAATAATAGAAGGAATTTGCATGCTGACCTACAGTTATGTCTGTTTAGAGCAGACAGTGAACTTGCTTGGCTTGTTAATATTCCAGTTCCCCCCTGCAATCAATCTGCATTGATATTTATGTGACCCAATAAAGTTTATTTTTCTTGGGTTTTAAATTATGTTGTTGCGTCTCCCTTTATATCTCTAAAATGCAGTCTGGCTTGATTTCTATTTGGATCATAAAATGTGGATATCATGCCTTCACCTTGCCCCTGCAGTCACTTGCCTGTGTGGGCATGGAGGCTGTACTTTGCTTGCCTGGGCACCTTGGGCATGGTTAATCATTGTACAATTGCAATCTGTTGACCTCCATGTATCCCTCGTGTTTATCTTTCTCAGGATGCTTTCTCCCTTCTTTGTGTTTATGTAATTTAAGGCTCAGATCCTATGTATGGAAAGCAACATTTTGATATAAAAATGCTGCTGTTGTAAACAAGTACCTCAGCTACTATACAACAAACAGATAAAAAAATAAACATACTGAGTCAGTGGAAGCTGATAAAGTGCAGACACTGCCTTAGGCTATCTCTGCATACTGCAGGCTTAACCCACCCATCAGATTTATCTCTTTTTTTTACTATGAGGTCACTAAAGACATTCTCTGTTTCTAAAAGTAATTTTCGGTCACTGGTGATAAGCAGAGTAGTCTTTCCCAATATTCCTGGTAGTTTGGAAATTTAACTGGAGGTGATGGGATGTGAGCAGACCAGACCTGCTCCTGCTCCCAGAGAGGCAAACCGCTGACTCTGCACCACCTGCAAGCTTACGAGCAGAAGAGGATCCCTTTCCAGATCTTGAACTTTTAATGGCTCTGAGAGGTGCTTGAGTAACTGTCTTCTTGTCTGTTAGATGAGATGAATGCTGTGCTTATCTCATTGAAATGTCATATTAGTTTATAATAAATATTTAAACATGCCAACAATTCTGAAGAATAGTTGGAGAGATGTACTGTCTGTGATACAAAAAACGTTTGTGTCATACAGAAAAGGATCTTATTAAGTGTTTTAGAGGATGACAACAGGTTGAAAATTGTCCTTCTCTGCCAGTCTGAGGCCTCTGTAATGCTCCTCTTGCATGGTCCCTGTAGTGACAGACCCAGCCTTCTCAGGGATGCCTGCAGCATTGCTGGGGCTTGGAACGGGACAGTCCTGGGTTTGGTCCAGCCTCAGATACTTTTTGCCCTTATTCTCTTTGTTCATAACTCTGTAGCAGTGGATTAAGTGACAAGAGAGACATCTGTACAGCAGGGCCATGGTGGGAACACACATCTGGGCTGGGCACTCCTTGGAGCTCCTGCCTCAATGCAACCAGCAGCTGCTGCTGCCCAGCGTGCCTGGCAGAGCTGGCCACAGACTGAGAGGCAGCTACCCTGAAAACGTGTGAGACTGAGGAGTTAGTGACCCACAGGCAGGATGGAAATGGGCATCCCACCAGTAGGAGGAAAGTACATTTGTGTAAGGGACACGACAGGTCTGCAGTTCTTCACAGTGTTTTTTTTTTTCCAGGGTCCTCCCAGTTTCCTCGGTAGTAGCCCCAATTTGTCCACCTGTGAAACTTCATCAGGAAAACAGTTACAGCCTTTCTGGATCTTGCTCTCCCTTTTTCCAGGCATGTGTTGCAAACTGGAAATATAAAAGGCATTGGTGGACTGTTTCTGTCTTAACTTTAAAAGAAACAGAATTTTGTAAAACTGTTTTATCTCTTTGGGGACGCATCAGGACAATTTATGCACCCAAAGGTATGCATCACGCCTCCTCTCGGAGAATTTTTGCTTCCCATATATTTTAACCCCCTTTTTAGCTATAGAATGATTGAACTGTAATTTAAATTAATAGAAAGTTCCCCAAGCAGTTCAGTAGAGCAGAGTATGACCCTTAGTATCTATTCAAAGACCACAGAGATCACTGATGTCAATAGAAATCCTCTTACTTGCATTGCTGAGCTCCTAAACCCCCACTGGAGAGAAAGGACAAGACACTGAGATAATGCATTTGTAACCTGTTAGGGAAGGAAAGCTTGTCATGGCATTGCAGTTTTTCCTCTTTTTCATTTGCAGACTCATTAATTTGCTAAACCAGATGCTTCTGAGCCTGGCAGATCTATTAATCTGTATATTTTCCAGTTTGCCAAACACTAAATTACCAGAAAAGTAAATGGAAGCTCTCATTTACTTCTAGTGCTTAAAATCTCCTGACATGACCTAAAAGTGCTTCAAGCAAGAAACAAAAGGGAATAACCAAAGTCTACAGTATCCTTGAGGTTCCATTCATCTCCCCATAAGGGAGCAGCCTTCCTCTTCTGGAGGAGCTCTGTGCACATGTATTAGAGTAATTTCCTCTGACAGTTCTCCTGATCGAGAGGAATATTCCTCCAGTTATCATATCTCCAGAGGCATTCCTGCATAAAAAGCCTGTCTGCACTATTAGAGGAATCACGTTAATGGGTCTAAAATGTTTCAGTCAGAGAACTGAAAAATTTAGTGAGGATATTACAGTATAGAAGCATTTTGTTGTTGGGATATGTCCACATGTGAGCTATTGACTCATCTGTATTTAACTTCTCACAGCCTTTGACTTGAACTTTCACTTGACTCCCTCTCCTGTCATTTTCTAGGAATGAAAAATTTTAGCCTTTCACTTGACCTGTGTGGACTCATAAATTCTGGCTGCTCACACTTGTAATCACAGAGGAAACAAAGCAGCTGGAAAAAGCTTCTGCAGTAGGAAGTGAGATTTTTACAGTGCAGAGAGAAAAGATCATGCAACATCCTGCTCCCCTCCAGCCAGCTTTGGGTTCTCCCACAAACATCCTTCCACATCTCACCCTGTGTGCTGTGTTAGGTGTAATTTGAGGGAGGCCATGATCTCCCAGTGACCTTGTCAACACACGAGAATGATGTATTTTAGACACCTCAGCCTGAAGTATTTTTGGGTGAGCTGCTGGGCATTCATCTCATGGGCCCTCTTCTAGACTATACCCTAGATGAAAACCCAGAAGCATCGCCCTTTTAGAAGACATTAGTTTGTGTGGCACTTCTTTATTGTTTAAATTGAAAGATGTCTTTTTATTCTGAATTATTTTTTCCTACCGAGTGAATTTTTATACATTCAGGAGTAAAAAAGAAAAACCAAAAATGTGAGTAAAATATTCACAAAAATTCAGAAACAACTGTTAGAAAAGCTGTTTTGGTATTCTTCTGATTGGGAAATTCAGCTGGATAGGCCTATTTCAGTCACTCTTGTCTTCCAGACAACGAGGGGCTTAAAATTCAAGACTGTAATTGTGGTACACCTGTGACCTTTGAACTTATAGACAAAAAAGAAATTCCAAGAAGTATTTGTAGCTATCTGCCTAATTTCTAAGGGGTTTTTATGACCCTTTTAACTGACAGATGCAAAGGGAAGGGTTGGTATATTCAGCCCATAAAATAAATCTTATCCAAAATTTTAAAACCCCTTCTCTTAAAAAAAAAAAAAAAAAAAAAAAAAAAAAAAAAAAAAAAAAAAAGCTTACTAATGCATTCTAAATGCACTCTATGTTCTTTGTTGTCCAAAGTAATAATTAAAATCACACCAAGCTTTGTACATTGATTGCTTGGCAAGGATGAAAACTTGGGATTCATAGAAGAAGAGTACTGCTTCTGGGTCCATCGTTCATATTATGTGGTTGATGTTTGTTCTGTAAAAGCAGAAGTCTTGTGAACTCTGCAATTTTGGTCTGAAAAAATATGGCAGAACTGCCTTGACTGCCTAGTGCTCGTGAAGTGGATGAGGAGATGGAGAAACTCAGTTTAGCATGCACCTTTCCCTGTTTCTGAATGAGGCTGCTGGTAAGGACAAGAACATTAATCTTTGGCTGTGACTGTCTAAAATATGCAGATGTAGAAGCCTTAACTTACCATGGGCATTACTAGTTAATTAAGGGGATTCATTGATTTATTCTTGGCAAAGGACTGTTAGCCAATGTTCACTGCTAGGGAATTATTGAATTCAGATAGAGCATAAGATAGGTGTGAGGAAATACTTTTCTTCCCTGGAATAATGTTTTTGTCTGGCTCTCAACATAGCAATTATATAGCCTTTAAATTGTTACATTATTATAATTAATAAATTATTTTAATTTTTAAATAACTGCCCCTAATTTTACAGCAAAATAATAATCATGTTTAATAACATATTTCTCATTGTTCCACAAACTATGACTGGGTTGGAAGTCAGAGGCGCTGCGATGCGAGTCATCTTGCCTCAGGAATTATTTTTGAACCCATGGTTGACACACATTTGACAACTCACAACTGAATGTATGCTTTCAAGTGCTCTGCTGATGTAGGGGCTTTCAGCTTGCATTGTAGCAAGGCATGTGCCTGGAACCCTGACCCTCATGATGCAATGATTCAAAAACAGAATGGGTGCTATTTGTATTGCCTGTTTGGCTATGCATGAAACTGTGTTGAATAAAATGCTTCTGTAGAAATCCCTTTCACATTTTCATAGCAAATAATGAGCATACATTAGGAACAAATTATATGTATCTGAACTTAATGGGTGAGTTGACCCAGGATTTTACAAATGAATACTAATGAAAGAAAGCTGTAATATATATTAAACATTTAATTAACTTTTTGAGCAAGACTGTCAGTGCATGACAGAATAGGAACCCATGTAAGAAAAGCAAACAAACAAATAAGACCCAAGCCTGTATTTACAGGTACAAATCCAGCATAGGAAGCAAGAGACATTTTAGCAGCTATTTTTCTGCAGAAAATCCTAATACCTCCCTGCTGCAACAGCTGGTACTTACAAATGGAAGAAAAGCAAATGAAATTGTTCTCTGGCCTCTGTGTGTCTTGTTTTCTTTTTCACTAGTATTGGAGACTATGACTGAGATGGCCATGGGTTTATTATGCTGTGTCAGGAGCAAAATTGAAGTGTTTGTCATGATGTCAGAGGATGGAGCCATAAGGTGCCTGGTTGGGGTTTCTATGTGTATAAATGTACAGCCAGAGTCAACGTACATGCAGTGGCCCAAAGTTTTGTAAACTTGCACTGACTGCTGATATGTAGCTGATATGTTCATCCTGTGCAAGTTGATGTCACCTGTAAATGGCAGAGAATGAAGTTCTGTGTTTGCAATCCCTCTAAATCACTGTGAATATATTACATTATCACAGTAGGAAATATATATCAAATACCACTCTGGCTGAAGCATTTGACCTTCTGTAAAAACAGCCAGTATCTCAATGAAAGCAGATGATCACCAGAAAACTAGGATATTTTCCCATGGCTAGGCTCATTTTTCATCATACAAGTAGTCCACAGCAATGTTGACTATTTCAGTCTGTGACAATTCACCCTAATTTGTTTTTTTGTGTCGTGAGCCACTCTAAGAAATTTTTTTGGGTTGTGAGCTGCACTTTAAGATATCATTAACTAGCATATCTATGACGTGTTATACTAGAGATCCTTGTGGTCTCTAATAGGGTGTTAATAAACAGTTCTTAGCCATTTCATTATCAAATAGAATGATGTTTGTTATTCAAGAGAGTTTTTTTCGCAGTCCATCCATTTTTTGGCTTAACTACCATTTTCAGAGTTTGTTGGTGCAATAGTGAAATAATATCATGTGTTTCTAAGGAATTGTGATTATATGAGAGGCATGTGAGAGGCAGCTCAAAGACCAAATAGACTGATTGCTCCATATCAAAGCTGAGTTAATCCCCTGACGTTTAGTTGGTGTACAGCTGTGAGTTGATCAGCTGGGGAACTGCAAACAAATTATAAATAGCACCTATTCCTAAGAGCTAAATTTCCTCTCTGTGTTGAATTTTGTGGAGGGATTGCATTCTCCATTAGCAGCAGCCAATTCCATCTTGGCTCATTTTGTTACATTTGGGAGTTCTGATTTGTGTCTTGGGAGAACAGTTAGATTTTGTTGACTATTTCTGAGTGTATGGAATTTTGGTATGCAGTTTGATCTTTGAATATAGGGTAAACTTCCCATTAAGGGTGAGTGCAGGATTTGTTTTTGCTGACTATTCATTTTTTTGCACAAAGAAATGTTAGTTTTTTGGGCTGAAACCCTGTTGTTTTTTGGTTGTGATGACTGTTTTACTGCTAATTCAACAGTAAGCTAAATATGTCTGCCTGGCCCCACTCCATGTCCTGTAGAAAATCTGTGGTGGTGTAGAGACAGGGAAGCCTCCCTGTAGAGACTCTCCAGCCCCAGAGGTCCTCTGAGGTCCCCTGGTACTTTGAGGACTTGCAGCTTTTGGACTTCCAAACCTTTGCTTGCTTAGGGCTGAGGAGGGCAAAGTCCATATTTCTGCACTTGTCCCACATTGCAGACACAAGCACAAATCTATCAGCACATAAATGGACACCACCTCTCTTTCCAGCTGCTAATTGTACCACAATTATTGTGCAGCAGCTGCTCTTGTGCAGCTGCTATTGTGCAGCAGACAAACTGCTCTTAACAATCTACTTTAACATCTGTATAAACCCTACCTATCCTTTCTTGCACAAAGTGCAGTGACTTGTGTTTACTTTGTGATGTCTGGAGCTTGAACAAAACCTCAGGAAATGTTCACATTTACTGTTCACATACTCCAGACATAGCAGGTGCTGCAGTCACTGTGGGAAGCAACCTCCACCTCCAGGGCAGCACTTTCTGCCAGAAATGTGGGCTTGGTTCTGATACATTTGTAAGCTGGGGCACTTGCTGGTTCCCTGTTCTCTTAACTCAGAAAAGGAAAAAAGGTTTTACTTTCTGGCATTAAGTAGAACAAGTCAGAGGTAGGATAACACTCCTCAATTTTTCCCTGGGGTAGAGAAAGGATCTGGTAATTTGCTGAAAACAGTGCTATTTTCAACATCAGTAGCAAGTTTCTAGATACTGATATGAGAAGTGTCCCTCAACATTTTCCCATTAGCACATGAGTGTTTGGAGTGAGGCAGAGGGACAGACTCAGTGATTGCAATAGAAATGCTACAGTTGAAGGAGTTCACAGCCTCACCACTTGAAATGTGAATTGCATCTTATGAGATTGGCAGAAAAGCCAGCAAATAGTAAGTTGCATCCCATTTGGTTTAGCTAGCAGGCAATAAACAGTGGTCAGCCTGCTGCCTCATAGCAGTCACTTTCTGTAGAATCTGTGGTTTGACTGCCTTTTATTACCACTGGCTTTTCTGCTGGTTTCATAAAATGTGATTTTAAGAGCTTGTGTGAACTCCTTAATTCATCTTGCAGTGCCTGTGTGTTTCAGGGACCTCACTATGTATATGTGATCTAACTTGATCAAATACAATGAACTGTAGATGCTGTGAAGTGAGAAGAAGGACAAATATTGAATAGAAAAAGGAAAGTAAATCAAGTCCCTGTTAAACTTCCCTTTTCTGAAGAGAATACAGAAAGGGAAGAGTAGAAAACCAGTAAAAGGTTGCTTAAAGGGCAAAACTTGCATTTATGATACGCCACAAAGGTCAAGAGGGCAATTATATTTTGATGTGTGAAAATACTCGTAAAATTATAGTAGAAGAGCTTATTTATTTTACAAAACCTCATGTTACATTGGCCAACACATAGGTAGGAAGAAGATTTCTGTCAGCAAATCTGCCACTGCTGTCTGCATGCAGAAGTCAGCACTGGGCCATGAGAGAGATGAGTCCTGCTGGGCTGTGTGTGCTGCTGGAAATGGTCAGGAGTAGAGCCCAAAGCTCCAAAATAAGCCCAGGGTTGTACACCATTTGTCTTCACTGAGAATTATATCAACTTCTGCTGCTAGGTTCAATTGTATCAAGGCTGGATTTGTCACTTCTCAAATTAAATATTCTTCATCTATAGGTACACCAGATACTGGCTTATAAATGTTCCAAACAAGAAAAAACTCAGGATAGATTAGAAGAGAAAGTGTAACAGCACTGAGAGAGAAAAAATAGGAAGCACTTGAGTTTTTCCTGTGTTTGGAAGGCTGTTTTTTCTTCCAGTTTGACTCGGTTAACTTATGATGAGATGCTTCTCTAAAGGTTTTCTCCTTCATTGTGAATGTAGAATCCAGTAATTTTTTTGCTTTCATATAAAAAAACATGCATTCAGATAAATTTCAGTGTGGCTTTGCAACATGACTTGTGACTTTCATTAAAAGATACCCTTTAATTTGTGTAATCAAGGATTTTTTTTAGAAAGTATTAGCTTAAAGTAGTTATGTCAAAGACATTAGGAAAACTTCATTTGATTCCAGCCAAAATATAAACCCAAACCAGATAATATCAAATCCAGAATATTTTTACCTTAATGTGTTGAATCATTTAATGTAATATAATTACACTGTGTGTTGGGCTCCCATAATCTTTATGTTCTAATAGGAAAATTTGGTATGAACTAAGAGGAAGTTGATAACATCTATTATTTCAATTAACATATTATGGAATCATAAAATAGTTTGGGTTGGAAAGGACCTTGAGAGGTGATCAAGTTATAACCTCTTGCAATGAGGAAGGACACCTTGAGCATCTTATTTCATGTTGACATTTTTGTCTTTCTTCTTGGAACTTATCCTACTGTGTGAAAGTTTGGCATCAAATGATGAAATTATAAAATTGATCAGATGCAATTTTCTTATTTGAAGACTATTTTCATCTGCACTAATAAAAGGCCCTAGCCAATAGGAGCTATGGTGTGGTGTAGTGAATAGTCTTGGAAAAAAAGTGTTAATTTAGGATGTAGATGATGGTGGAAATCTGGTTAAATGAAAGAATCATCAGGAGGAAGCTGTTGCTGTCGCTGGCAAGGTCCTACTCATGGAACAGAGCTTTTTATAGCACACTACCCCTATCACTTACTGCCACTTATAAATCATGGAAATAATGATGGATGGGGCACCCTCAAAGCAGCCTTCACAAGCTGGACTTTATAAGCTTTGCTCCAGAAAGGCATGTGCAACTTGGCAGTCAGTACAGCAGCAGCAGAAAAGGGGTGGCTTCATGCCCTGAACCAAAGGGCACCTCATGATCCCCAGGCCCCTGCCCTTCCTATCGCTCCTGGTGCTCTGAGCTCCCCAAGAGACCGTTCCACAGTTTTAGGTACTCACCCTGTATCCTCAGGAACACATCCTGCCACGTCTCTGATTCAGCCACTTAATCTGGTGGTTAGAAACAGAATTGTGCATGTCTATTCTTAAAATTTCTGGGAGAAGCTTTATTTTCCATTTCAGTAATGGAGTTAAAGTCAGAATTACAACCTATAAACGATGAAGATGAGATTCTCACAAGTGTTTGGTATCAGTTTATCCATAACTACAGAAATCAATATGCTCTTAATGTTTTCACTAAACAATGGTGAAGATTTATGCTAACCCAGAACATCTTTGAAAATCTCAGACATTTTCTGGGACACAGCATGTTTACAGATTATACCTAAGGTTACATTCCAAAGTAACTATTAAGAAAATGAAACAAAACTGGCTGGGCTTTTCCAAGTCATTGCAAACCCATTCGTTATAGGGGTTGTGAAATCCTGTAAAGTAAAGGTATGTAAAAAATAGAACCCTAATTTTAGGAAACAGAATTTGAAGAATATTGTCTCACATTTGTGCACTAAAACAGAAAAGCGCTTCGAGTGATCTTTGGTATATTCCAAACCATCTTTGAAAAATATGGCAGTAAAATAATCAAAAATAACTCTGGCCATGAGGTTGAATTTTGCACAAAAAATAAAACCAGGCAGACTATCATTCAAGAAAATGGTGTAAAAATTCTTATCTAATTAACAGAGGGTGTATCTTGAAGATTTTCTTCCACAGCTTGAAACTAATTTGCAGGTTAACAAACCATGACACCTGGGCCCTTCTGCAAAATGTGGCCCTTCTGCACCACATTTTGAACAAATCAAGTTGTTACAGAATGCCTGAGAGCTTGCGAGATACTGTGTGATGTAGCTAAGTTTTCAATTGTGTAGCAAGTGACTCCTAGATTTAAAATGCTAATCCGTAGCATTTTATATCTGTCACAGGCTATCAAATTTGCCATATAAAAGGCACTCAAGTCCTTAACAAGTTTTACCCTCATTTTGACAAATGCTCATCTTCTACCTGCTTCTATTTCTGTGTGAAGAGGAAGGTGACAAAATGCTTGAAGTTAGATGACAAAAATATCTTTCCTACTGTTCAGTAACCTCCATGCACCTGGTCTCCATGGTGCTGTAGGATGGGGAGGCCAAGAGGCAGGCAGTTCAGTTATCAGTCTCTTCAGCATGCCTCCCTGTGTAGAGACAGGGCAGGCAGAGGTTAAGCAACAACATTTCTGCTGGCAAAGCAGCATCGTTTCTGCTAATGCTTTTGTGTGCGGATACAACTGAAGAAACCTGCACACAAAATGATGTGTCCAAAATAATGAAAAAAATCCCAGCAAAATTGTAAAGGCCTTGCCATTCACTTGCAAAGACAGCAAATGAATGTTTGCAATTTGTTTTGCAAAACATTTAGAAGAAGAGACAAATCTTAGAAAGCTGCCTTTGATTTTCACCCCTATTTGTAGATTGACTGGAGAACAGAGGGGATTCCTGTGCTTTTGTCTCCTTTTGAGCAAACACATTGTCTGTATACTCCTGCATCACACACTGTGGTGACAAGACCCTTGTCCTCTCTCTTGCATTGTCCCAGGGTCCAGAGCAGTACTTCAGGAGCAGCTGGAGCAAAGGCTGAAGTTGCCAGTGCTAGCCCCTGCTTTACTTCCTAAATCTAGACAGTGGCTTGGCAGTGGCTGTGACTCTTATATTGCAGTAGAGTCTGTGCTCTCCTCTGCTGAGCCACTGCATCAGGCAGATTTAACTTGCTTGCCTTTTTTATTTATTTTTTTAAGAAAGTCAGTTGTCTTTATTCTGTAAACTACATCTAGATTATGAAGGACTCCCAACAGAAGTTGTTTCCTTTATTACATGGGTTGTGCTACAAAGCTATTCCTGTCTACTCAAATTAAACAGAAGGATTGTATGGCAGTTTCAGGGAGAGTAGAAAAACATAATTCTATTTTGTGTGGGTGAATTTCCATAGAAGGCAGCTTACTTTGCTTTGGGCCGCATTTGGCAGCATGTCAGTGTCTGTATGGGGAACTTGGCATATATTACCTCTTTATTCACTGGATCTCGTTTATAAAAGGGAAAGGCAAGTCCAAAAGCTAATTAAGTCAGACTGAAGTCACAGAGAATTTTTAGGTTATTTTAGAGAAGATTCTGTCACAAACTCACATTCCGGTTTGGGTTGACATAATATTGTTATATGTTTTCACCATATGTTTATAATTTTAAACAGCTTGGGGGAAAACAAACAAAAACTATGCCTCCTGCTAGAGGGACCTATTGGCAATATAATCCTGGGCAGAAAATTCAGATGGTGAATTGTGCCTCTCAGAACATCAATCAAACCTCATCCGTAAAGAATGAGCAAACAATTAATTTATTAACCGGAATTTAGTCAATGATAGTGTTACTTTCTTAAAAAGAAGAATTCAAGAAACAAATTACCAGTTAAATTGCAATATTTTTTCCCTAATGACACATTTTCTCACTATGCTTTAAACTTCTAGTAAGGCTTTTTTTTAATGTATAATTTTTTACACTCTATACTTTTTATGCAGTTCACAATGGAGAACTTATTTTAGTTTTAAAATCCTTATGGCATATCTCACCCACCCAAGGAGAACAAATAAAATAATTTGTGTCAGTATTTAGTAATGGAAATGCAATGACCAACCTTTTCATCTTCGAACTCTGAAATATCACGTGAGATTTCTCAGCTTAGAAATTATTTTCCTGAGAAACACTGAGCTATTTTTCAGCTGCATCCCCCTGTAGTCTTACCTGTAGGTGGGATTCTTGGCCAGCTCATCTTATCCCACATGTCACTGCCTCTAATTTGTGCAGATGCTGTGCCTGGTCGTCACAGAAGTCATTGTGTTATGCTACATCTAGAATCACCAGGCAGGTAAACTTCACCTCTTCATTACTTTAAGGAAGCATTTCCAATCTGAAAGTTTTGTGCTTTTGTTCTGATACTTTTAATGAAAAACTTGCTTAATTGAAATACACCTGTAATTTTCCATCAGCTCAGAATGATGAGGAAAAGTTGCACTGGTCTACAAAACCCATTCTTGTGAAGCTGGTGTTTCCAAGTTTCCATTGTTTCCATTGTTTGCATCCCTTTATGCTCACAAGAGCACAAAGATTTAAAGCGTTTTTTCTTGTTAAAGTCATCTGAATTTTGACTTGATATTGGAATTATTAATAGGAGTCGCTTCTTTGTGCACTATTCCACTTCCTGAGGGATAGTTCCTACAGTGGGAAAACAGAGCTTTGAATGCAGTGTTGGTGCAGTAAGATATCAGGCAGTGGGAACAGAAAAAACCTTCTTTCAGGACAGTTTAAATTTACATTCAGAGTAGTGGTTTTTCTATAAGTTTCTCAGCATCCCAATTTGACATTATTCCCATTGCCGTAGCATCTAGAAAACATGTCTGGAGGAAAACCACACATAATTAGGCTTTAGCTAGGAAAGCACCAAAGGTCCAAAGCAGGAGTTTAAAAGCTTTGCAGAATTGGGTCCTTGCAGCAAACTGCAAATATATACCATATATATCATATATATGATATATACCATATATATATCATATATATGATATATACCATATATAGTATATATTATATTTTTTATATATATATAATATATTATATGTATACACATATATATACATATTATAGAGCTAGAACTCTGGTACCTGGCACTAAACACTAATTAGCTACAAATATGTGCACCTATATTTGGAAAACATACACATATAAGATATATAAAATAAGATGGTCTGTCCTATTGACAGACTTTCAAATAGTATTAGCTGCTCATATTAATGCAAATCAAATGTAATAATTAGCGATTCAGAGAAAATTGTGGGAAAAAATCAGAGTTACTCAGAGCATTTGTAGGGAAAGAATAAAGAACTAAGATGGAAAAATTGCATTTGATGAATACCACACTTTTCAATACACCTTTGCTGGGCTAATAGCAATAAATGAGGCTCTGAGCTCAGTGAGCAGTGATAATAGCATCTCACTTCTAATAACAGTAATTCCAAAATAGTAGGTGAGAATGAGCTTAGAAATAAAAACGTGGAATCAAAATACTGTCTCAGTCTTGCTGAAAGAAGTCTTTAATTTTTTTTTATTTATTTCTATCAAAAATGCCCCCTGAACCAACCCTGAAGAGAAGAAATTATTACCATTCTAAACTGTGATAAATTTATTACCAAACCAAGCTTTGGAGGACTGCAGACTTTGAATCAAACCTGACAGAAGATTTCAGGGTAATAAATCGCTGAGGAAGGTGAAGATCACATCCCTGTGAGTAGCAAAGGGGATTAAAAACATTACCAGCATTTGGTAGTCATCAGCAATGTTCTGTCTCTTGGGAATATTTAGCTAGCTATATGACCTGTACTATCTATGTGATTTAACAGCAAGTTTTTAGGGAGTAGCTCCCACATATGGTGGAATTTACAGACAAGTTTTTCCAGTTTAAGAATTCCTAGCTGAAATATTTATGTTCTGCCATTGTACCACAACTAATTTATCAGGAACTTTTGCACAGGTAATAAAGAGATGGGGAGGACAGTAACATGCTTCACCTAGAAATATGGTAAATAACTCATCTGCTTTTAGATACTGTGGATGACTATATTTCTTCCTTAGGTATCTGGTAATTTAAATTGATGAGCGTATAACATCTGTTCTGCTAGTAAAGGTAAACTTCCATCTGGATGAAAATATTTAGTATCTTCACATATTTGAAACAAAAAGGGGTGAAAAGCTGAGGATCTGTGCAGTGGGAACGTGGGGCAGTTGCTGCTCTTCAGCTGCAGATGCAGCACAGGACTGCCCAGATTCTCTCTGTGACAAGACAACAAGGAGTTGTTATTTTGATCATCTCCTCTGCCTTTCTGCCTACTCCAGGCTTCTGAATTTCACATTTTGTTCTTTTAGCAAACCCACAATTTCCCATGGGGTCTGGAGCGTTGCTCCAGATTCAGACTTCAGGCTCACCCAGGGTTACCCAGTTTCCCTTATGCTGCTCACTTGGGGAATGCTGCTGTTCCCAATTTGTGCCAGCTGGGGTAATGGGGTGTGTTCTGTGTGGAAAATTGTCAACAGAATCTACACCAGTACATACAGCTTGTTCACTTCACAGATTTGGTTTTTGCTGAGTTCAGTATCCTCTGTCTGACTTGGGTGAAATTTTGCAGGAGTCTTAAAAAAATGTATTTGTTTTGTCCTTGTAAGAATCAACTCTTTCAGGAAAGTAAGTACACCATCTTCAGAAAACACTTCTTCACTGCTTTGTTTCTCCAACTGTTTGAAAGCAATGATTTACAAAGCCATGCTGGAACAGCAAACGTAGATAAGGAAACCAGCCTGCAGGCACTTGCCATCTGCATTCAACTGTAATATAAATGCCAATTAATGCAAATTATGACAATTTGTTAGATCTTAATACCTATCTGGACAATAACCCAAAGAAGTCAGGTGGAACCATATTAAAACTACTTTCAATGTAATATATAGTTCATTGCTTGCACAGAGGGACTTTCCTTCAACAGCCTGGCTGTGCTACAGGTTATGGTTCAGAGGGCTTTGCAACTAAATTGAGGAGAGATGATTAGGAAGGAATAACAGGACCTGCCAAGCGTGGAAATCTCACAGGTGGAAGGTATTGGTGGATGTTTTCCAGCTTGTCCCTCTTTGCTCTCTCTTAGGATGCAGCACACCTCCTGAAAATACATGGCTGGTGTCAAGAGGAGAATGAATGTCCTGCTCCAGATTTGACTTTTGTAGCAGGAGTTCACAAACTCCTGTTTCTGGCTAGCTCTCTGCTATCATTTTACTCATAGCCTTCTCCCAGTGCTTTTCCCTACAGAGAGCATTGCTGATCCAGTAGTCTGAGAATGATGCAGAATATCTGGACTTGAGTGACTGAAAGCTCCCTCAGAAAAATACCTATACTATGTGTAATAGAAATGCCTACATGGTTCAGCACTTCCTGGTCATGTCAGCAGGGGCTCTCCCAAATCAGAGTTACTGACATACAAAAGAAGCTGAGAGGGATCTGTCTCTGCAGCAGTGTGGCTCCTGCTGGCTACATTCCACTTTGGTCTAGTGGGCAATTTGAAAAAACAGCAAGTGAGAAATCTGGATACTGTCATCTGTGCTATCAAAGACATTTTCTCTGTAATATAGAAGCTGAGTATATGGCTTTGTCTCAGATACACAGGAAGGACAGGTGATTTAGATTACTAGAAAGAAAAGCGGGTTTATTGAATTTCTTTAGGCCATATAAGTGCCTTGTCACAGCTAAGCTTCATTTCCAAAAAAAAAAAGAAAACCAACAATTTTTAACTTCTGATTCTGGTTCCTTATTTGAGCATGAAGCTATTCTTCTAGCTGGAAAATCCTCTCATTATAGACTTGCTCTCTTCCAATCAGAAGTCTGAAGTAGAGCATCAGTCATGGGTACCTCCCATTGTCTTCTGTAATCACATCCATTCTAATTTTACATGCTAAAGTTAAGAGATCAAACTCAGCCTGTGCAACAACCAGTGGTTAATGAGCTCCTAGTACAGACTAAGCAGGTAGGCACCTTATTTTCTTTTAACTACTAACAATTGCTGTGTCTCACTCATGTTTACTACATATGATGGAGCAGATTTGAAGCATTGGCAATGTTTTGTGGCCTGTCCTGTAGCACTCCCTTCATGCTGTCAAGTGTGGCATGAAACCAGGCCTCTAGTTTCAGCTGGAAGAAGGAAAAGAAGCAGCTATACCTAAAAGAGGGGGTTACTTGCTCTTTTTTCTTGTCTTTTGCGGACTGTGGTCACCCTTGACAACTGAGACTGTATAGTGCATATGCTGTCAAAGTTGTTTCAGCTTATTAACTCCAAAAACATCAGAGCATATAGTTAAATGTACCCATTTAGAGAAGCAGGTTTAATTACAACCTAAGTGCATCACAGAAGTGAATGCAAATTGATGTTGCAGGAGGAGGCTGCAACGGCAGACAGAGACAGCTTGTCTCCTTCACTTGGCAGCTGTTTGGGAGGTAGCTCCAGGGACAGCAGAGCATTGTCACCAGGGTGTGCTGTGTTGCTGCTAACCCTTAGCCTGGTGGGATTTGGTGACATGATGCAGAGCCAGATGCTCCTGGTGTGTACCAGCGAACAACCCCCTCTGTGCATGAACCTGGGAGACCTCCCAAACTCGCTGCAGGATAAAAAGTATATTCAATTGTTTTACCTGGAGTCTGAGGAGAGGATGTGCAAGATCAAAGAAAAAACATTGCCTTGAAGTTGTGCTCTCATTGTAGATTTCCCTGACTTGCAGCTGAAGTTACTCC
Source organism: Phylloscopus collybita (assembly GCA_027886175.1). Lineage (NCBI taxonomy): Eukaryota > Metazoa > Chordata > Aves > Passeriformes > Phylloscopidae > Phylloscopus > Phylloscopus collybita. The sequence goes on from JAJNNQ010000002.1 coordinate 20,775,873, forward strand.
CAGATCTGTAAGGAATCTCAGAAATGGGGAGCTGCATCTGAATTCACAATGTTGAGAAGACAGAACTTGCTAAAACATGCAGGTGTTCTTGGGGCCAAGGCACAGGGAAAACTGCTCTTTTCTCACTCAAGGCAGTGGCAGAAGAAATCTGGCATGCCTTTCTGAGTGGTGTGCTGACCCTGGAGTCCCCAGCCACCAAAGCAGCCCAGTGCCACCTGCCCTCAGCCGCCCTGGTCAGGCAGGCACGGGGAGCTGTGGGGACACGCACAGCTTTCATCTGCTGTCCCCTACGGTGTGAGCTGCCACCACTGCCCAAGGACGACTTTGACAACAGTGACATGTTTCATGAAAAAGACAGCAGATTTAAGCATTTGCTTTACTTAGGCATGGCAAAGACAATTAGCAATCACAACCTAGCATTTAATCACTCAGGAGGTTAAAAATCCAGTACAATAAATTAGATTTTGCAAGAGATGAATAATACAACAAAGAATTCAACAGGTGTACAAAAAAATCAACTGTGAGTCCCTATAGAACATTTTTAGATGGCAATAAGTATCATGCACTTATTTTATCACTTTTTCAGTAAATAATATGTTTGGAGACAGCATGTATAACATGGCTTCCTATTGCCTCAACACATTAAGGAGATTTATTTTTTTGCAAAATCTGACTGCAAAAGATTAATACACTAATGACCGTTATTTGCATGCTCCCTTTTTTGAATTTTGCATTTGATACTGGATCTTGAGACAAAAGCAAAAATTGTTAGCATTATGCATTAATAAACATTTCACATATTTGTATTAAAGAAATCAGTGAGTTAATAGCATTGCAATAGGTTTATTTATGACAATATAGGGTTTTATTACAGTAAGACTGTGTTTTATCTTAGGATGACTGAAGATCATTCCCATGAGTCCTACCACCTTTCTTTGTTCTGCATTGTCAGGAGAAAAATTGCAGTTTTTTACCACTCTTAGAGAATTAGAGAATTAAAAAAAAAAAAAAAAAAAAAAAAAGGTTTTCATAATGATATCATGCTCAGTCCATGAAAAACATTTGTCGTATGTTACCAAATATTTATGAAGAGAATCTTGGACAAATATATTTTTCTATGCTACCTGTATTTTTTAAATAACAGTATTATCTTGGTCTGATGATAAAACTCTCTTTTTCTGTCACACAAACAGAAGAACACAGGTAGATTAACCTTTTCAATGGATAATGGTAGGTTTTTTAATCTAGCAAGCTGCACAAAGTAAGCCAATATGTGAAAGCTGTAGCTTATGAAATTCAAACTTTAAATAAGTATCTTTAGCACTTTTAAAGTAGCAATATAAGTACTGGTTCCTCAGAGAAGTGCTAGACTTTTAACTGAAAATATGCTCACAATAGAAAGAAATATAATTCTAAGTGTTGGACTGTAGGTAGGAGCTGCATAGGTTCTCTATGATCACAGTGTTATGCCTACAAATGCACTCAAATCTATTAATTTATTCTGAGTTCTCAAAATACCACAAAATTCCTTGTGGTTGTTGGTTCTACTCTCCATTCTTCTTTTATATGAGCCCTCTAAAATTGTTAGTTGATCTTTCTTTCTAAAATTTTCAGGATGCAGTGGACTAGACAGTATCCCCAGCAGAGTCAGCCTGGGGATTTTTGTAAGGCAGCAGTTCTTCAGTAGTCAGTGGTTCTCCTATTTGGTTTACGACTCCTGCTTTATATTCTATAGGAATAGGTCTACTCAAAGTTGAAGAACAGCTAGTACTTTTTCTTCAAAGCAGTCTAAATGCCATTCTCTAGTGTGATCAGTGACAGTCTGAATGTCTGTGACTGGTTACATTAAGGGTGTCCAAGCACACACAGCAAGGCAAGGGAGCTGATCATGGCTACTTTGAGCTTGGAAAATAAAACAAATCAGAAAAAACAAGTAAGGGCTAGTTGTGCAACTGGGAAATTTACTATCTGGTTTGACATCCTTCAGTTCATTAAACATCTCAGGGTCTAATGTTGTATGTGATAAATAGAGTGCAGACTCCTAATTTTTTCCCCGTACAGAGACAATTTTATCACGTGCAGCATAACAAGAAAGAATATGAATCACCAAGAAATAACCCCCCAATATAACCTAGGAATGAAGGATGCATTAAAAGCTTAACAAAGCTAAACTGGCATAATACCATTGTAGCATTTGTTGTTTTCATTATATATCAAATTTGGTTGTTCTTGTGTTATTGCAGAGAATAACTGGTTGCTCTTGAAGAGTTGAAGAATTTTGAATCTCCTCATTGAGAAATAAAGTACACAAGCACAGGTAAAGAAGGTAAGGTTGATTACTCAACCTTAGAAAAGATGAATCTTTTCTCTACCATAAATTATAGCCCTTCTCTATAGCAGTTTCTGTCTCCAGGCCTGAACTGTGGCTGGGGTTTGCAGCCTTTCCTGAGGACAGGATAAGGTCACATTGCTGGGTTTGCCCCAGACCCGCAAGATTTCACCTCCTCCTCCTCTGCTCCTGTGCCAATGGCCCTTGTGACCTGCCCTCAGCTCCTGTCGGGGCTCTTTTGGGGTCACAGAGATCCTGGTCACAGCCAGAGCTGGCTGCAGCCTGTTTGTCTAAAGTTTTGTCTCTTTGACAAAGGTCTGTGGGTGTGACTTCTGGGCATACCTACAGGTCTCAAACCAATATTTCTAAGGAAGATTATCTCAAATTTTTTCTGGGAAAAAAATAAATTCTTCTAGTAGTAAACTTTACAGACACATGTAACAGCAAGGTAGGAAAAACCCTCAAATAGGTGAAATCTGTGACTGGTTCTGATGATCTATTAGGATGGGCTACTTTCATGTTTTCAGATATTTCAGTAGGTATTTCAATAGATCAGATCTTGGTTGTGTGTGATTCCTTCTTATGCTGTTATATTCCTCCCCATTATTCTTTTATACAATATAGATTGCCAATAAATCACTGCATTTTCAATGCCTGGGATTTCATGTGTGTGGAAATGTCAGATTCATAAAACACCATGCAAAACCTGCTTTCATAGATCAATCACAAAAGAGTTTCATTAAGCTCACAGTGTTAAAGGAAGACAAAAGCTTAAGAGGATCCATAAATAATGAAAAACTAATTGGAAAATATTTGTGTGAAAAGTGATTAAAAGTAACAAATATTTCTTCAAAACACTCCAAATAGATTTCTAGAAAGCTGAGAAGACCATAATTTCTTTTTATTTTTTAAAGCCTCATCTAGAAAGCATCTAGCTCTGTCTACAGCAGCATTCTTCATTTGTTAGAGTAGCCTGGGATAGTTGTTGGCAGAACTGAAAAAGGAGTTCAGGAAGAAAGCAGTGTGGTGTTATCTAGATTGTCATGGCTGCTGAAGTAAAAATATTTCATTCTCCATTTGTGCCATGTGCAAAGTGAAGCATGCTACAGAGCGATACACAGCTCTGTGTAGCTCCCCAGCACTGACGTGAAAAATCACCATCAGAGACAAGCTTGTGCTTGAGGGTCTGCCAAGCTGCCTGAGCTTGTAGCCTGTACTCTGGGAACATCTCAGGTTACTGTTTTCTTTTTGCCAGTTCCTGTTGGCTATGTGCGGGCAGCTGGACCTCGCTGGTGCTGGCCTTTGTGTGAGCCCGTGGGGCTGCAGATGAGGTGTAGATATCTTGTGGCATCTGAGGTTCAAGTTGCTTTTCTAGCTTTGCTGAGGGCTTTCCCACCTAGCATCCTCAAGGCATTTGGTTGAGTACCAATACCTCCTTGTAAGCTGTATCCCAGGCAGAACTGTCTCAGACCACAGTAGATCTTGAAAACTGCTTGCATGCTGATCCAGTGGAGACTTCTCAGGACGTGCTGCCCTTGGGCTGGGGAGATCATTACAGGAGACAGAAAGTGCATACCTAGTCTTGTGCCTGTGTGGGTGGTCAGCTGCTCTCCAGGCCACATCCATCCTGCTCTGGGTATGCCTTTGAATTTGGCCCTGTAAAGGTGTCTTTCTATATAACATATATTTTAGACTAATGCATTGTGATAATTTTTGCAGCTGTACAGGTAAAACCTGATAACATAAATTTGTAGTTAAAATGATGCAATTTGTTCACTCTGCAGGATGTACCAGATGACACAGTCCTGCCTTAGGAAGAGACAGACTCGCTGACCTGTTCTGGCTCTGTTATATCTGAGTTACATGGTTCCATTTTACTGCACCAAGGGGGGGAGGTTAGGGTCAGATTGTTATCTTGGCCGTGTCATCTACCTTCACTTACACAAAAGTAAGCAGGCCCAAGAAATTTTTGCCTGATATTATTATTCTATATCTCAAGCCATTCCACTGTAAGCAGCTCTGAATGTAGCTGTGACCCCTTTACTACTTTCAAAATGAAAGATCTCTCAAGCCATAGGTTTTTTAGAGAGGTACAGAGCTGAAATGAAATTCCCTAAGCACAGCCAGTGTCTCCTGTGCTCCTTTGCACTATTTTCCATTTGGGGCACAAAATAAAAAGTGTATCTTGGCTGTGTATAATTAATGTCATGGAACTGTGATCCTGGCATGACACGAGCTGTATCACTGAGAGCAGAAGGTAAGAAGAAATCGTGATTGCTCAGCAATTTACACGGGAGGATGAAGGGGAAAGGCATTTTAAATTAATGGTTCTAAGGCCTTGATGTTGCCCTGCCACATTTCATAAATCTTGTCTGAGCAATATCTCCTGTGAAAAGGACTTCACAGTCACTTAGGGAATACCAAACAGGTACCCATTTCAGAAGGAAACTGTTTTTACATTTTGCTTCAAAATGCAACTCATGGAAAGAGGTAGCATCTTATAGAGTAGCACTAAATGTCTGCTGACTGCAAAGGAGAGACCTGCTTCTCAAAGCCATTTATCTTTGAAAGAACACCTGTACCCTTCAATAAAAGGTACTCCCCAGCGAGCTTAAGTGCCACAGCAGAGAGTTATCTGAAGGTTGGTCCCATGCCAGCAAGGTGGGAATATCCCTTGCCATCTCTCAGCTCAGCTGTGAGCTCAGACCCCAGCACTCCATGACCCTCACTCAAACCATGGTGCCTCTTGGCTCTGACTTTACAGTGAGCTCTGAAGCTCTGTGTCCTGTAAAGTCAGTGCAAGCACCACAGCATATCTCCTTTAAAGGCTGTTCCTTTAAAACCACTGGGGAGCAGATGTGTGTAATTTTAAGGTTTGAAGAATATAGCAGGGGTGGGAAATCCCAACATATGGGATATATTCAGTGTTGAGCTTGCATCTGGGGAGCTTCAGCAGCAGCAATGTTTGACAGTGGGAAGTCCCTCTCTCTGGCATTCCTTGCCCACCCAGCCTCCTGCCCCAATGCCCCCTTCCCCTGCCCACCACCCCAATGCTTTCTTTGTCTTCTGTCTGGAGTAGATAGCAGGTAACTTTACATGTTATATATGTTCCTCTCAAAGACTTCAGTGGTGTAGGAGATCATGTGAACTGATTACATTAATTGACATGTATAACACAATATTTAGTACATTGTTAGAGAAAGATAGGTGACCTGCCTTAATATATTCAGTAGCTGTTATGTCCCTTATAGTATTGTATCCAATGCAAAAAAAAAAAAAAAAGCTTTTACCTCACATAGCCTGCTCCTGAGTACTAAAAACACTTGAGCAATAGCACAAGTGACTCCCTTACGACAGTTATTTCCCAAAAATAATTCCTTATGCCTCCCTCATGACTGTCATTTGCTACAAAATCATTTCCACTATGATCTGCACAGAGCCACTAATGCACTTCGTGACTAAAAGCAACCACTGCTTAGCACTGAAATCCTGAAAAGATTGCAGAGGAAAAACAAACAGGGAAAAAAGGGCACCGTGTGTCCACGAGCAAAGACACAGTGAAGAGGTTGGAATTGGAGGGCAAACTTTCCCCTGAGCTGGCAGGGCTGGCAGCAGCTGTGAAGAAGGTCACAGTGGAGGGGCCAGGGGCCGCTCTGCCCTGATGGTCGCAGCGGCCACAGCAGCCACTGCTCCTCAGGGATGTACATGGGAGTAGCAGTATCATGCCCAGGGAGGGGAAGGGATGCTGAGAGGTTTAATTCGTGCTTTCCTGATAAGCCTGGGTGGAAATGGAATGTATCTAACCCTGTACAGCACACTTGAGGGAGAGCAGAGCCCTGTGTATAGGTCAGTGCTGCCTCCAGCCATGCCCAGCAACTTCATTTCACCTTCCCACCCTGCTAGCTGAGCAGCTGGTGCAGCAGCCATGGCTCTCCAAATACATTTTCAGACACAATGGAAAAATGATTAATTCTCACTTTATTTAATTGCAGTTTAATAAGGTATTGGTTGAATAGTGGTCAATTTGCTCAGTGAATGTTTAATGCTTTCTATGTGATTGAATCTCCATATTATTTACTACCCCCTATTTTTGTTCCCGTCAGGCAGCTTTCAGCAATGGCTACCAATCTTTCTGCATTTCAGCAGACTGCATAATAACAGTTTTAAGCAGAGTGATCTGTTACTTGGATAATATACTAATTACGGGTGAAAATTAGGAAGCTTATTTGAGAGATGTGAAGACCATTAAAACAAAATGAATTCCCAAATGAGAACTGGGTTACAGAAAAATACCCTTTCTTTCATAGTCAGAATTTACAAAGATATAGGGACTCTGGAAGTAAGATATAAGAAGTGTGACTTTTACAAGCATGTGGTATCAGCAGGACTAATTAAGAATGCACTAATACCTGGAAAAAATGAAGTGCAAAACTCCTAGTGCAGGGAATCCCAGGAAACCTTTATTTTTGCTTAAGTGCAAGGGACATTTTGAACCTATGTTGTCTCTAGTAATAACTTCAATGACAGCAGCTAAAAATAAGCACTATGCAAACACAATGGAATTCACCAGCGTGAGAAGACATTTGACTGCAGCACTGTCCCTGTAAATTGGGATTCTGATCTGCTACCAAAATAACTCCCCTCTCTGATTAGAAATGCTGTCCCATAGTGTAAAAGTCAAATAGATCCAGGGGGCCAGTCACTGCCTCTTCCTGAATCTTAACAAAAATGGTCTTAGCAATAATGCATCTACAAGGCTGTATAGTCAAATTTAAAGATCCTTCATTGAATATGTAGACTTTGCCATCACTATGAAGTTAAGATTTAAAAATAACCCTTTTTTGAAAAGTTGAAATCGAACATGATTTGGGGAAAATGCAAAAATGGGACAAGAAACATCTTGTGGGAAATACTGTCCAAAATCATAACCATCTAGCTAAGATAAACTGACTGTGCCAACACATCACGTGATGATGGTTTTTAACCTGTGACATGTACAATGGGAAAATTTTAATAGAATCTCAGTAAAGCTGCTGATGAAGCAACATGGAATTTACTCCAAAACTTGCTTTTGAAGGACAAATCTGAATGAGGATACAGATTTGGCTACTCTAATTCCAGCTTCCTTCTCCCAGTTCAGTACTGGTTTTGCTGTTCTGTATCATTCTTCTGAAGCCGCTGCAGGTCCAATGGTGCTTCTCTTGGAGCTGGAGTGCATCAGCTGTGTCACCTGGATCTGGTTACAGGGTTGCTTGTGACAGTGCAGGCCTAATGAGCAGGGATTGAAAAGCTGTGTGGCCACAGCCAAAAAAATGTCCTGCCTGTGCATGTTCTGGCTTTGGAAAGGAGCTCTGAAACCCATTAGGAGATATTTGCCCCCTTCTACAACAGGCTGATGTTTGTAGCATCAGCCTGGTGTAGAGATGAGGGTGAATATTTCTTATAGATATTGGAATGAAATGGAGGCAGTTGTTTCAAAAAAATGTAATAATTTTGAAGAATTTTATTCAATGCCTGTGGTTTCAAGAAGTTTCTGTGGAAAAGATTAAAGGGATCTTAAAAATTACTGTAAAACGTACATAGGAAAATGGACTCTGTTTACATGCACCTTATTAGTAATTAGGAGTAGGAGACTTGGCTAAATCTTTAGATCACTGTGCTAACTAAAAACATGGTAATAGTTGATTTTTAAAAGGTTTTCTTTTACCTCCAGTAAAATGGAGACAATAATGTTCCTGTCATATATTTAGTTGGCTTTCTTTACTGCCTCAGCGGGAGAAGTATTTTTCTTAACTAATTGCTAGTAGCACAAGAACAGAAGCCCTCAGCACTACAACTGTGTTCAAATAATTTATAAAAATAATAGATCAGATGCTTCCTAACTTACACAAAATGAGTTAGTATAGTCTAACATGAAAAATAATAATGCTGAAAGGCAAGTCGGCAAAAGAGTTGGCTGAATAATTAATACTTAAATTGAATCTGATACATTTTGCTTTTCTCTCCATTGACAGAAAGCCTATATAAGTTGGCTATTTCTGCAGATTTGTTCTGTTATTTTATGATTCATTTGCTCTATAGATCTCTGTTGGAGTATTGTCTGTATTGTTTAACTGTGACGGTTGTACAAGACACATGGTGTTGTTTCTCATTCTTGATAGTGAAGCACTAATGTTAACAACCAGGACTCTGGTTTATGTTTATAGAAAACAAACATAAAATCCACTTTCTATAAATATTTGAGCACAAAAACTTAGTACTTGCTTTACATGAATATTGATAATAGAAAAATATGGTGTTATTGGTTTTCCAAATGTTCATGCAAAGTTAAACAAGGTCAAAAGCAGATTGTTTGAAAATGTGGCTGAACATTCATGCTGTTTTTCATATTTTCAGAGCTCTGACAAAATTCTAAGCTGTGCCTTTGTCAGCAAGATCTTTTTCTTCTTTCCTCACCTTAATGTACATTTCTTATATGTGGATACTGGCATGGGTTTACAAGTGGGAGACTCCACCTATTAGCATTGATGGTGTAAGGTGTGTGCTAAGGGCACCCAAAACACTACAGCATTAGTTTAGATCCCTCAGAGCTTATTTTAAGGAATGGCATCCCTGATGGCAAATTTGCTGACACATGTTCCCAGCACAAGCCTGCTGGCAGGTCAACTTTCCAGCTGGAAGTGGACATAATGCCACAACCTTATTGGTATTTTAAGATAACCACTGAAACACCCACAGTGAGTCACTGGAAAACACATTATGTCTGAGTTCACTGTGTCTATCAGAGGCCCAGGAAGCCCAGCTAAGCTGTTTTTAAAATACCTCCATAAAACCAAATTTTTCTAGGTCCCTAAATAGCAAAGCAATTTCAGGAATACAACAAGATAAACAAGGAGAAAAATATGAAAGCAAAACAGTGAGTGTAGGCTGGGTATTCTCTGAAAACACCGTGTGTTAATCATAGACTGCAGCAAGGAAAGGGGAACATGGGAAAAATTCTGAATAGTGACATTTGTAATTGCAAATGGTACAGTGAGTACCAATAACCTTCATCATACTCAGAAACCTTAGAAATGCAATCTCTGAGTGATGCATGAAAAAAGGGAAAAACTCTTTTCCTGTAAAAGAGTGCTTTTCCCTCTTGCTACTCAGCTTCTGCATGGATAGGCTGATGGTGGAGTAGATGCCTTTTGTGAATGTGTTTTAGCTCCTGTGTTGCTGATATCATGGAGCAGCAATGGTCCAGCTGGCAGCTTCAGGCCTCGATCTGATGTGCAGAACTGCAAGTCTTCCTGCTCACCAGGGCACCCAGAGACCAGCACTTAATCTCATTTACCAGCTGCCCCTGCTGCCAGTGCCCTCACCTGCAGATGGTGCTGAGAGCATGAGCTGGTGCCTGTGTGGCTGTGTGTGTGCATGAGTGGTGCAGGGGACACAGGAGCTTGGGACACACGTGTTCACACATGTCTGCCTGGCATTGCTAGGGCAGCTACCTCCCCTGCATCAGTCTAGCCAAAATTGGAGTCTCCTCTCTCTAGATGCAAAAGTTAGAGCACATTTGTTCACAAGCTGTATTTCCCCTCAGATACTTTTCTCAAGGAGAGAAAAAAAAAGGTTTCTATAGGTAGTTAAAAAATGAAAATAAACTGCAGTTTTATGTTTTGACCTATATTATTGGATCAGTGGAGTTTTTGAGAGGTTGTTTGTGGAAACAAAAATAGAAGGTGGAGAAGCTGACATTTCAAGGATGTCTTTTGTACACATAAGAAATCAACAGTAAATACATTGTGGATTCATGAATTTACATATTTGTATGGAGATATCTTTATGATAGAAATAAGAGAACAGCAGCTGTATGGATCCTATTCTAAAATTCAAGACAGAGCTTCTGCTGCTGAAGAGCAGATGCTTTATCCTGTTGAAACACCTACAGCTTTAGTATGTATGAAATTATTGTTCATGTTCTGCTCTTAGGGCTTGGGGGGTTTTTTTGTGGGTTTTTTTTTTTTTGCTTTGTTTGGTTTGGTTTTGGTTTTTGTTTATTTGTTTGGTTTGTTTGGGGTGTTTTTGTTGTTGTGTTTTGTTTTGTTTTGTTTTGTTTGTTTTTTGTTTGTTTGGGGTTTTTTTGTGCAAAAGCAGTATGTATTTAAATTAGCATTCTATTTTAATGAAATAATTCCCTGTCAATAATGACAGGGTACTGGCTTCCTTCTCTAGTTCTAGGAATACTTCCACATTCAAGATAGAAGCTTTCCTCCGTGATATTAATGCATCAATCTAATTATAAAAGTCTTAGATAAATGTGCAGAACAAATTAATTTAATTCTACCCTGTCTTACAGTCTCAAGAACATTTCTTTTCACATATCTTTGCATTGCATGTCATATATCTCATAAACTTTTCAAATAAATCCTGCTTATTACATTCTCTCTCTCAGTGCCATTGAATTTATTTTCCACTATGAGGCTCTTACAAATACTCCATTTTGTTGTTAGCCCTGAATATCCTTAAGAAGTCTTTGTCAACTTGTTATTAGAGTAACATGTTGCTTATAACAAGATGTCTTATATTCATTTTTGGCATGTTTAAATATCAAGTTGCTTTTACTTTGCCCTGTGTAAGAAACCACTGAATGTAAAAGAGAAGGTTAATGTAATAGGAAAAATAAATCCATTTCATCTTTCAACTAATAGCCTTAATAATTGGCTAAATCTCATCAAAGATTTCTGTTTGAGGCTGATTTGATAGTGGGCCTAGCATCCAGAAACAATTACTGGCTTGAAAGCAGCTCTTGTCTTTATGTCTCATTTTAAGACACATCAAGTGAAAATTAGAAGTAAGGGAGATGATGTTATAGTTCATAGTAAATCCTAAGCATGTGAATTAAGTTCAATATGCTTGAATGGCTTGAGAGGTCAATGAAATGTAAGAGTTAGTACCTGCCCTTATTGCACTGTTTTTTAGTAATTACAGTTTATTGGAATTCATTTGACTGTTTAGAGCAAGGATGCTATTGGATCTCTATGTGAGTGAATTTCTTTTTACTTGTTTGAATGCTTTTACTACAACCATAGTTGCCAGCTCACGTGTTGTTAAATGGAGACTCAAAGCAAGAGGCTTGTCTAAAGTGAGATTTAAGGATATCCCATTTTTGGCTTCATCAAGAAGTTTGCTAGTGCTTCCTCCTGATGATCATGGTCACCAATTCATGGATGCAGAGAATATTAATTATTTCAGAAATTAACAGATGAGTGTGTAAGAGGCATTGATTTTAACCAGGGACTCGTGTCTCTTCAGACTGTCAGGTGACAGTCCCAGTTCCTACTGCTGGGTGTTCTCTTTTAATGATTTTTCAGCTTGGTGTTAATTTTCTGCTAAAATGGGTTTTGGGATCTGAATAATGCATAAACAGGAATATAAACAGAGCTATTTCAGGATCCTCGTAACTGGCGTACCTTCCCTCTAATGATAACATTTAGCTGTGTCTGTGAAGTTAGGCACATCAAAATGTCCTTTGTGCTGTCTTAAATTCAAACTAAAATAACTCAAAAATTTTATCCAAAAGTTCAAAGCCTGGCCTCAGTTTGTTCAGTACTTGTGTGCTGTATCCTATCACTTGCCATACTCTGTGTAAATCATGCTTGACCAACCTGATCATCTTCTACAATGGATGAGGGAAGAGCAGTGAGTATTGTTTACCTCAACTTCAGCAAGATTTCACAATATCCTTCCATAGGCAAACCCATTACCTTCCATAGGCAAGCTCAGGAAGTGTGGACTGGCTGAGTTGATGGTGAGGTGGATTGAGAACTGGCTGAATGGCAGATCTCAGGGGGTTGTAATCAGTGGCACAGAGTCTAGATGTAGTGGTGTCCCCCAAGGCTCAATAGTAGGCCCAAAATTGTTTAACTTGTTCATCAATTACTTGGATGAAGGGGCAGATGCCTCCTCAGCAAATTCACTGAAGACACCAAGCCAGGAGGAGCTGCTGATGCCCCAGAGTGCTGTGCAGCCCTTCAAAGGGACCTTGACTGGCTGGAGGGATTGGCAGAGCATAACCTTTTGAAATTCAACAAAGACAAATGCAGGGTCCTGTACATAGGGAATAATAACCCCACAACCAGTACAGGCCAGGAAGTAGCTCTGAGGAGGAGGTCACCAGGTCCTGGTGAACAACAAGCTGTCTCTGAGCCAGCAGTGCCCTTGTGGCCTTGCAGGCCATACCTCAGGTATCCTGAGGTGCTTTGGGAGGAGCATCGTCAGCAGGTCAAGGGAGGTGATCCTGCCCCTCCTCTCAGCCCTGGTGAGGCCACATCTGGTGTGCTGTGTCCAGTTCTGGGCTCATCAGTACAAGGGAGAAATGGAGCTCCTGGGGTGGGTCAAGCAGAGGAGAATAATGATTAAGGGACAGGAGCGTCTTTCTTAGAAGGAAAGCTGGGAGAGCTGGGCCTGTTCAGCCTTGAGAAGAGACAACTGAGAAGGGGCCTCATCCATGTCTGTCAGTCTCTGAAGGGACAGTGTCGAGAGGATGGACCAGGCTTTTCTCAGTGGTTTCAAGAAATAGGACAAGAGGCAACAGGGAGAAACCAATGCACAGAAAATTCCACCTGAATATGAGGAAGAACTTCTTTACTGTGCAGATGGCTGAGCACTGGAACAGATTGTCCAGAGAGGTTGTGGAGTCCCTCATTGGAGATATTCAAGAATCATCTGAATACAAGCCTGTACCATGTGTTTTAGGATGATCCTTCTTGAGAAGGCAGCATGGACCAGATGATCCCTTCCAACCTGAACTCTTGATTCTGTGACTTGGGCAAGGCATTTAACACTGTCCTGAACATCCTTGTCTCTAAATTGGAGGATGGATTTGATGGAAGAACCACTTGGTGGATAAAGAATTCAAGGGTTTGCACTCAACAGATTAATGTTGAAGTGGAACCCGTGATGAGTGTCTTTACTCAGGGGTTAGTACTGGGACCAGTGCTGTTTAACATATTTGTTGGCAGCAGTGGGATCAAGTGCACCCTCAGCAAGTTTGCCAATGACACCAAGCTGTACAGTCCAGTTGACATGCTCAAGGGAAGGGGTGCAATCAAGGTCAACCTTGACAGGCTGGAGAGGTGGGCCTATGGGAGCCTCATGAAGTTCAGAAAGGCCAAGTACAAGGTACCACACCTGTGTCATGGCAGTTCCAAGTACAAATACAGGCTGGGTGGAGAATGGACTGAATGGCAGCCTGAGATCAGCCAGGCAGAGAAGGATTTTGGGGTGTTGGACATGAAGTTTGGCATGACCCAGCAATGTGAGCTTGCAACCCAGAAAACCAACTACATCCTGTGCTGAATCCAAAGCAGCATGGGCAACAAGGTGAGAGAGGGGAATCTGCCTCTCTGCTCTGCTCTGCTCTGCTCTGCTCTGCTCTGCTCTGTGCTGCACTGCGCTGCTCTGCTCTGGTGAGACCCCACCTGAAGTGCTGCATCTGGCTCTGGGGTCCCAACATAAGAACATGTTGGAGCAAGTCCAGAGATTAGATAAAGATTATCAGAAGGCTAGAACACCTCTAATATCAAGACAGGATAAGACACTTAGAGCTGTTCAGCATGTCTAAAAAAGAAAGCTCTGGAGTGACCTTACTGCAACTTTTCAGTATGTAAAGGGTCCCCACAAGAATGATGAAGAGGGACCTTTTTATCAGGGCCTGTAGGGATAGGACAAGGGGGAATGTCTTTAAACAGAAAGAGAATAGATTTAGATTGGATATCAGGAAGAGATATTTTACTGTGAGGGTGTGTCTTGGTTTGGAATCTGTCTTGGTTTGGAAAGACAGGTATCTGCCAGGCAAAGCTGGAGTTTCCCTTAGAATGGGGAATGTAAACCCCTCACCCCCGCCAAATTATAATTTTGCAATTAAGGGCTTTCAGGCAAAGATTTGAGAATAGGAATAACAGTTCTTTACTAGGAATATTAACAATACAAATGTAGTAGAAGACAAAACCACCCAACCAAACCAGCAAACAAACAAACAACAATTTTGGAGAACCCTGACAGAGTCAGAGCTACAACCTGACACCCTGTTGGTCAGGGTGTTGGAAGCAGTCCTCCTGTTGGAAGTGAGTCCTCCTGGAGTGGCAGATGTGGTTCTGGTGGAGTAGAGATGATCCTGTAGAATCAGGGGTCCAGTGATGGTGAGAAGGGGTCCAGTGATGGTGAGAAGGGATCCAGTCTTCCTCCAGGAATCGGGTGAAGCTGGATACCTTCGTGTTCCTACGTCTCAGTTTTATCCAGATAGGAATGGTTGACTCCCCCCACTGGGTGGAGCCTCTCACAATGGAATGTGGATGTACTACTTTGGGGAGGGTATAGTTTGGGAACGGTATTGTGGATGTACTGCTTTGGGGAGTCTTAATGGCCCATTGTGAACAGAGATCAGAAACACTGCCCCACCTGGTTTTAACAGCTGGCCCATTATCAGAAGGCATCTTCCCCCCCCCCCCCCCCCCTCCTCCCAGAGTTACAAGAGATAAAGAAAAACATCTCCCCAGCTGCTTTCAGCAGATGAAATAGAATACGCATTTTTGGTTCCACAACCCAAGACAGAATGCCAAGACACTGGAACGAGTTGCCCCGGGAAGTTATGGATGCCCCATCCCTGGAAGTGCTCAAAGTCAGGTTGGATGGAGCCCTAAGCAACATGGTCTAGTGGAAAGTGTCCCTGCTCATGGCAGGGCAGCTAGGAATAGAGAATCTCTAAGGTCCCTTCCAACCCTGTTCTATGATTCTGTGTTTTAACTTGACATATATAAAGTATGGAACTTCTGGACAATGACATGTCACTTTTTTTGACTTGAAGTGTTCCATAACTGATCTGATGAACCACTGACATTTTGGTTTAGATTTTGAAAAACGTTTTATTCTTACTATGATAACCAAATCTGTAACCAGAGTAGCCTTAAAATCTATGTCCAGACTATTCAGCCACTATTTAAGACCTTGAAAAAAGCTGGAGGCATACAAATGAGGAAAAGGAAAAAGTGGTGTAACTGTCAATCTTGAAAGCACAGAGAGAAATAGCATACTAAGTAGAAGAATCAAAAGGAAAATGAGAATAACACAGGACAAAGATAGAAGCTGACTTGGAACTGGTGACAAGTATAATGGAGTCCTACTGAAGTTGATAAATTTTTCCAAAAACATTAAAGTTTCATTTCAGTTTCTATAGGAAAAGGTGAGCATCAAGATACCACTTTAAGAAATATCCTTTGAAAGTTTCTCTGGCATGAGTTAAGCAGCAGGTCACGTTGGATGATGAACCTATCTGGCCTTAAAAATCTCCAATAGGTCAAAAAATGTAGTTAAAAATAATTGAGGAAATATGTGTAAAACAATATTACTACACAGCTTTGCACATTTTTCTTCAATTTAATTTTTAATGGTCTGTATTTCACCTCCATAACTGTCCCTCTAGGAGCACGATTCCAACATTTAGATAATGAAGCTTCTCACCATTTGACCTTAGAAGTGCCTCAAATGTGTAGTGGTGTGTAACCCTGTACATGTGCAGGACACTGTGCAGTACCGCTCTGAAAGCAGTTAGACTCACATGGAAGTTGCATTGCACCTGAACTAAACAAATTGCAGGAGTTTTACAGTTGGCTTCATCAGTCCTGTCTTGAGGATTTCTGCACCATCTGTGCTACAGGTACTCATGAAATAAATTTACGTTTTACTGTTTTGGTACTGCAGATGTGTATGATTAAATGAGAAAAAGTTTAGAAGTGAGAGAGAACTTAATTTTTTTTTGTTGTTGTTGTTGTTGTTTTTTTGGGGGTTTTTGGGGTTTTTTTTTGTTTTGTTTTGGTTTGGTTTGGTTTGGTTTGGTTTTTTTGGTTTTTTTTTCCTTTAGCTATTGCTTTTCTTGGGGTTGTTCATTACCGTTATTTATGATGTACATCATCAAGGCCCATTTGTAAACTCTCAGATTTAATTTTTACACCCAGATTTCAAGAGAAAGATTTGAGGGATGGAAACATTAAAAAAATATAGAAATGCAAACTGCTTTTCCATTCAGGACAGCTCAACAGTTGAGACCTATTTAAAATATTTTTTATATAGTCACATACTTTCTGAGTTTCGATAAACAGAAATATCTGGTGCATATTAACAATAACTTTGAAAGCTTAGTAATTATCACCAGAAATCATCATTAAGCCTCCAGATAAATAATGAAATGTCACTTGGTTTCACAATACAATAGGAATAATTTCTACTAATTATTCCTGTGATGAATTTTGCTCATTATCTTTTACTAGAGGAAAAGGAAACTGAAAAATCGATATTTCAGCTCACTAGTTTTTTTCATCTGGGAATGCTACTTATATATTTTGCACAGTTATAAAGAGAACCAGAGGACAGTCAAGGAGACAAAGAAA
This sequence comes from Phylloscopus collybita, assembly GCA_027886175.1. Lineage (NCBI taxonomy): Eukaryota > Metazoa > Chordata > Aves > Passeriformes > Phylloscopidae > Phylloscopus > Phylloscopus collybita. The sequence continues at coordinate 20,792,631 of JAJNNQ010000002.1, forward strand.
TATTAAACTTGGAACCAATAGTGATTAACAATAAATGCAGATGTCATCAGCATGCAAACACCTGCTGATTCAGAGGGAATTTCTGTCCCTTACAGTCTTTCTTTAGAGATTCAGTTTTTCCTTTCCCTTGAAACAATCATCTTGATGTCTCTTTTGGATGGATTATCTAGATTAATTTCTGTGTACATTCAGCATCCCTTCTTTCTTGCTTTGCTCGTGTAATATCTGACTGTAACATTTGTTTCTTCCCATATTTGCTATTTAGCTTTGCATTTAGTTTTGCCTTTTTCAGGATCATCGCTCAATCCCACCCACACTGATGTGAGATCTTTGCTGTCTGAACACAGCTAGGAAAGCCAATGAACAGTTTACACACAGACACCTTAAGCTGGGGAATCACTTTTGTTGGGAACGTTGGTCAACCAGGTTTTCAACTTATACTGAAATTTGATTAACTGTGATGCAAGAGAAGGTTTCAGGATTGTGATCAGCTGCTTTATGATCTATAGGACTCAATCTACAAGTCTCAATCGAAATATCTACTCCATCTAGGTTGTGTTGCAATTAATGAAGGAAAAATCAGTGCTGTTGAACACTAGAACTGATCAGAAATTTTCTGCTGGAATATTTTGCCCTCCGAAGATCCTGATCAGGAAGAAATGTTCCCATGGAGTGTGGCACCTGAGGGAAGCCCAGCTTGTTCACCACTGGGTACCTATCCCAACCTCAACCACCCTGATGCTGCCTAGAACCCCACTTTTGAGCACATGAAGCTCTGAAACCTTGATCCTGAGGGGAAATTTGAGAAAGTAAAAAAATAGGATTGACTTTAGAGTCAATTTTGCTTGTCGAAAGAAAGTCGACCTGAAGTTATGTGTAGCACTCTTTGTAGTTTTTGCAGAAAATGTGTACACCAGAGAATAGTTTCATCTATTCTTTTCTAGAGTACTTTTCTTAAGCAGAAAGGGATCATCCTTTGGGAATGACTGCTTCCTTACATTTTTTAAAAAGCCTTAATTAGATTTCAATGTAAAACTTTTAGACAGGAAATTTGGGACAGAAGCATTCCTCTGGAAATGACACATAAAGTCATATATATGTTTATACTTATAATTACAGTTACAGTTGGGCATATTTATGCATATAGAAACACATACAAAGATATATACAGAGAGATGAATTCAAATTACACAACAGATTTTGTTCATTGATTTTTCTTCTTTCAGGATATAGTTTTGAAATCTCAATTTCTTGCAAGTGGCAGTTACAGTTTTCATAGTATTCTGTGTAAAAAAATATTTTCTTTGTCTTTCTGTAGATGAGGAAATCTGAAGTCTGCTAACCACAGATGTGAATGATGTGGCATTCTAACAGAGTTTCAGGGAAAATAGAGTATGAAATTTAGAGTATTCCTGCAGTTTTGATAGAAAAACAAACTGTTTTTCAATGTTTTAAAATAATATTTTCAAGAGTTGTACCTTGCTGGCTATATCCAGATGCTTTTCATCAAAAGACTGCACATACATAGAATAAAAATACCTAAATGCAATGCATATTTTTCAGTCTACCAGAGTGGCTTGATATTACAAGATGTACACTAATTTACATTGCTAGTTGAGCTGTTTCAGTGTGACAATGAGTAATTGAACAATGGGTCTGGAAACAGATGTAAAGTGTCAGTGCAATGTTTCCAGTGGGATTATTATAAAACACTTGCTTTCTTAGTTTCTTGTATAGACAGCTTTGGACCATATACTCCATCAATGAAATTGTTAACTAAGTTAAATCCTAACTCAATTTAGAATAAAATTTGATTTATGATACTTAGAAGACACTTTTAGTGTAGTAGCTAAACACCTCACAAACCTCACGGTAGCCTCACTTGCATATAAGTTGCAAAAAGAAACCTCTTGAGTGAGTTTTTCACACTCATCAGAGAGTTCAGTGACAGTGCTGCTGAGCACTGAAGTCTACCTTCATACTAATGGTCTAGCTACAAGCTCCTTTGTCTCTACTCCCTGTGGAACAAGTATAGCTGCATGCAACTTAAATTTATAAAGAAATTTGATATAGAAAAGTGGAGGAGAGATAAAAGAATCAGTAAATTCAAAAGCTGAGGGTGTGTCTAGACTGAATATCTTTATGACAGCAAAGAAAATAACTAGCTGTAAGCAGCTAAAGAACATTCTGTGGTTTCAGATTTGTATGCTGCTCCAGTTCCCATTCCCAAGGTTGTTTACTATTATGGCACCATGGTTTGTGATATCAAGTCATCTCATATAGTGCTACTGACATTTCAGTGCATGTCAAATACATTTTAGGGCTGGATGAAAGCATGAGATTTTTAAAAACGTATGTCTCCATGTATTCCCTTGCATTTCAAACATCAAGCAAGAGCAGCTTTGGAACTGTGTCTTTGCTACCTTTGAAGAAAAAGAAGGCTGAATTCCATGGTTACACCCTGGCATCTGCAGAGTTTTCTCTGCTATTCTGAGAAAACCTGGGAGCAAAATATTTTAAATCATTTATCGATAACTGGACTATTGTAGTCATTTGGTCCCATTACTATATGCATACAGTATGTTTAATTGTGTGAGTGACATTGGATACAGTCCCTGCCTATTTGTATGATTATGGCATAGGGGAAATACATGGCTAGATAGAAAAAAGCATCTATATGTCTGGTACTATTGGTTTTGCACATTTGTGCTTATGTACTTGGTTACAAGTTATACAATATATAACAATAAAATATGTACACATGACCCATAAACCCATCTCCAATTGTTTAAGTTATGAAGATCAGGTTAATTAAATTAAATTGCATTTTAAGTTAATATCACAGAATCTTTGAAGTAAAAATCTGTGTAAAGAAAATGATTTTGATTTATCTGAAAACTGATATCTAAAGAGAATCAAGAACAAAAGTGTTGTCTTTTGTTGTAATGGCAATGGAAAATCTATGTTTTCAATTGTCTGAATCACATGCACTAGCACTACTCAAAAAAATGTACAGAATGCAGAGTAGCATTAGCTCCCAAACGGCATGTGTTACATATTTTATTTCAGAACATCAGTTATACTACTGAATTAGGATATTGAAGTTACCAGCTTACCAGAAAATTATATTTTACATATAATAATTTAACATTTAATTTAGCATTTTTGGAGAATTTAATCTCAGACTTCCTAGTCAGTGACTAAATTTTTAGATCACAGCCCTGAGTTTGGTGCCTGGTTTCAGTACAGCGTCTTAGGAGACATAACTGCCAAATAATGAGATTTGCAAACTGTTCTGAGCTACTTAAGCTCAGAACAAAGGTGGGCTTAAGCTGTCCACCAGTACTTACAACTTTAGTGCCAGTGGGACTCACAAAACTGGAACTCTACTGCATAGGGAGCTATTATTCATTTCTCATGAAATGCATCTGGAGAAGCCAGTGGTGATCCTCCCCTAACCTTTTATCCAATAAGTCATGATCAAAGTACTCACCCAGGTTGCAGGAAACGCAGATTCAATTGTCTCCTCTACTTAATAGGATTCAACCCACTCCCCCATGTCCCAAAAGAACATCATAATGGCCACACTATAGGCTATTCTGTGTAAAGGCTTTCTCAGTCCCATGAAAGCTGTTTCATGCTGTCTGAAATAATTGAAACTAGTGCTAGTGCTTTTGCAGTTGTAGTGTTCTAAGAATAATAATGGGAGAAAAGCCTGGTGGGGAAAGGTAATATCTCCTATAAGACCATCCAATGTAGCTGAAAGAAAAGGACAAGCTCAGGGTCATCTAAGACATTCCCCAGATTTACAGTTGAAATTTCTTTTCAAAATAATACATTTAATGTAAAAGATGTAAGGCTGAAGAGAGAATTATTATGACACCTGGAAATGCAGACTATGTCCCTACTCAGATAAGTACTTATCACCCGTTAACACTAATCACCCATTATCACTTAACACCCATCACTTATTCATGGGATGAGGACTTGGCACTTAGATAGCTGAGTGAGATGGCTCTAGTTCCATTGTTGTTATATCCATTCACTGTGTAAAAATGGATAAAACAGGACATGCAGCTGGAAGCTGTAAACGATTATATTTTTTTTTCTAGCACAATTATTAAATACTCTTCATCCCTGTCAGTGCACATAGCTTTATGTCCTGGTAGCTTGGGAAAGATGTCCTCATCAAAGGCAATATGTCAGGTTTGTCAAATGTGTTTCAGTGAGTTATTTTAGATTGTCTCACCTTTATTTTATGTGGAACACTCTCTTTCATGACATTTCATACACCAAGTGGCTTCTTCCAACAGAAAATCACCTTATTATCACCAGAGTTGCTTGAAAACAGTTTTCTATTCTGGGCTGGGTGCTCTGGGATCTGCCTTTCCAGGTACTCATTTCTGTGGTGGACACCTGCAGGGCTCTGCTTGAGAAGCATACAGACTGGGCACACACGGAGCCCACCAATGTCTCTGCAAGGACAAGGGGTGATGCTCAGAGCTCTGCCTCCCAGCTCGGTTGTTCTGATGTCAGTTCAAAGTGGTAGCTGTTACCTTCATCTCTCCTTTTTTTCTTCTCTATTAATTTTCACTGGAAAATTAAAAAAGCTCTCCTGTGAAGTCAGAGGCCATATATGGTCTCCATGAAGGAATAACTCAAGAGGTATAGTTGAAGTCTGGAGACTACATTTTTACTGTTTTTCAGAGATGCATGGAGAATGCCAGTTAAACAATGTCCAACAGCCAAGATAACATCCCAAGATCTGCAAGTACTGCTGAACTCTTGTCCAGACTGCCAATCCCTCATATGCTGTTAACAACCTTGTAATTATTGCTAAAGAACTAACATTTTACTCTCCTTTATCTGCAAAATGTGAGTACTGACAGCTGTAGCCCTTAAATTTTAGGGCACCTTATAAAATCAGAGCTAATTCATTAATTTTTTGAAATATATTTTCTCTAGATTCTTTTGTACTTTAGCTTCACTTTTAACTGGTGAAAAATAGTTATATTTAAATTACAGGCTTCCTTCCTGACCCATCCTATTTTGCCTATCATTGACAGAAACAGTTATGTTGTATTATACAAAAAAAAAAAAAAAAGGGGGTGAGGGGAATAATATACAGATAGAACAAAAATAAAAAATACTAATTCACATTCTTCATCAATCAGTACAAAAGCTTAGTTAAAAATAAAGTCATATAGGAAGCTTTGGCTGGAAATTCTATGCTGTAGACCTTTAATAATACACAGAAAGCATAAAAGTCAATCACAGCAAGGCTTAAATCTAGTTTGAAAAAAGTTAGCCTTGGAGGTCTCAATTTTCTTGTTGCAGTATGTTTATTATGCAAACATTTGTCATTATCGGTAAGCATGGAAATCACAATTAAAACTGCATGGATTGGTTAAAAGTCCAGGTAATGTATGTTTATGCAAAGTCCAAGGAAGCAAAGAATGCTTCCTGCTTGGCATTGCAGTGTTAACAAGGTCAAGATTTTGCACAGAATCCTCTCACTGCTGCTACAAGGCAGCTGTAAAGGAAGAACCCATTGGTTGGCACTTAAATTTCTAGAGTTGGAAACACTTAGACCACTGGAAGTCTTGTCCCATTCACTTCTCAAAATAATGATACTTCATAACAGGGTGTGATTTCCTGCTTACAGGATGGCAGATGCAGCAGTATTGCCACAGCTTGTGGAAGTAGTTAGAGCTGAAACATGCTCCAGAAATTGAGTTCTTCTGAGACAGCATCATCCAGGGCAGGCAGCTGCCATCCACACAGCAAAGAACATTCTATGAGCTATAACCAAAACTTTTACAGGGAAATGGGGAAACTTTGCACTTGAAAATACAGTTTAGTTTGCATTTTTTTTTATTTCTTATTTTAATAAAACTTTCAAACAAGTGTTGAGACTAATGCTCTTTATACTTCAGAATGTGTATTAGAGAAAAAAGTCATTTTGCTATGACTCTTCAACTTTATATAGTTTTATTCTAACTGCTGTATTAGGAATGCTATATCACATATTTAGAGATGCTTCCACATTGACAGATCACATTGTCCATCACTATTATAACTCATACTATTTTTTTATTTTTCCATTAAGCAATTTAAATGCTTTTAACTTTCTGAGATATTTTAACAAGAGCAAAGTGAGACAATTTGACATCATCAAAACAAACAGTTCAATATTTGTGATTCTATATTTCTTGTAGCTCCCATGCCATGAAAACTGATGACACTTTGACCTTTGCTTCTCATTTAGAATGAAAACATATTTTTGTAAAAATTTTTCATCTAAAAGAAACTCCATTTGTGTATTGGACCCTGTTGTGACTCTGATAATATGGGGACGCAGCTAGTCATCACTTAGAAGAAGCAGGCATCTCCAGAAAATGTTTCTAAAAGAAGTTTTTCACATTGTTATGCTAAATCATCAGCCAGAGATGATAATTCCTCTGCACCAATTGGGAAATGTGTTACAGCAACTAGTTTAGACTTTGACAGAACATTTTGTTTTCTGAAGTCTCATCCAGAATGGACCCAAATTCAGAGATAATTTATTTATTACTACTGCAAGTAAGTGACTCTAAATAATTACAATAAAAAAAACTATCCATGAGATTGTTTAGATTTGAGTTGATGGTGGGAAGGGAGCATTATTGTGATTTACACTATTTTAGAGTTCTCCAGAAGTGTTTCTTTTGTTTATTTCTTTTCTATATTCCTGCTATTGCACTCCTTTTGTGGGCTAATATTTTTAAAAATCTAAAACATTGGCTTCCCTGAATCTGTGCTTGCATCACTTTTGATTTTGCCCTAATGTCTTTAGGCACATAAGTCAACTAATTACCTAAATCCAAGCAATTGCCTGACCTGCAGCAAACAAAGAATTATAAATCTTGATTATCTGGTGAGGATGTTGGCTTTCCTTCTTTCTGGATGTTCTTTAAGAGTGGATTATGTTTTAAAAATAAACCATGTAATGGGGAGACTAAGCTTTAGAAAAACGTTCTCTGATCAATTACTCTTTTCCCAGGAGCCATATATGATAGAAGTAATTTTTCTTGAACTGCAGAATCTAAATACCCTTAGCCTTGTTCTACAGCTTCTTCTATAATTCCATTCAGAAAACTGCTCTCTCTGAGTATAACTGGGACCTCTGATGCCCAGGGGTGTATATATTCTTTGTTATACTCCAGAGAATTACAACAAGAACCAAACTTGTGCTTTGTACTGTTCTGCATACAGCCCACATTATGCAGCACTATTGTCAGACTAGGACAGCAAAACTTGGGGGCTTTGCCAATTATTTTCTTTTCCAGTTAAGGCTCTTGAGTGATCTGAGCTCTGCGGAATTAAAGATTCCTGTTGGTGACAGCAGCTCAATCCATGGAAAACAGTCCATTCTGTCTTTTTTGTAAGAGCAAAAGCTCACAGCTCCATGTGTCACAGGATTTTGAACACTTACTTCAGGATGCCACTAAAATATTCTTCTTGATTCAGCCATGCCATCAGCTTCATGAGAAAAGTACATCCAATATTTCATGTATTTTGGCTGACAACACCCAGGGGGAGCAGGAAACTGCTTTTATCTGTTTTCACGAATGCTAATCGAAGTACAGAAGAGAGTAAAGCTTCCCTATACAGCAAAAGCAGATATACAGATGCTCCAACCCCAGCCCTGAGCCAAGCACTGTCCAAAATCTGTATAGCTGCATTCCTGTGGCTGGGAGCCATCAGCAGGGCCCAGCTGACAAGAGGATGTGTCTGGTAAAAGAGGATGTGTCTTGATTTCCTGATGGCCAGACTGCAGCTGTGCCATGGCCCTCAGGGATGAAATATGGATGGTAAAAGACCTGCACTGGCAGCCCTTGGGTCAGCAGCATGCCCATCTGGGATTTCCCAACCTCCCATGCAGTCTGTGGAGGATCTGGACCAACTCAAGCAAACCTTGGGCTTTGGAAGGTAGCAGTTTAGCCATCTGTATTCATTGAAAGTCTAGGGAAAATTACTTTAGAAAGTACTCAGCAACAGTACAAGCCCTGAAAGTTGTTGCAGCATGCGTTTCTGAAATATTCTGTAGATGCCCTGATTCATTACGCAAAGCTATAAAAAGCCAGTGATACCAGACACGTGTCAAAGCTTTTGGGCATTGCACAGTGCAAATAGAAATGTTTAACACTGCTCATTAGTGGAGTTACCTGATATGAAAAAAGCAATCCTGGAGTTTCTTCCTCGGTTTGCTTGCCTATGATAGCTTGCAAAATTGTTGCTTAAGTAAGCAATTAATTGTGTTTCCTGAGATGTGTTTCTAAAATTGAAGGTGAGCCTGCAGAACAGTCAATCTCCTCCTGCAGAGAGTTGAAACTCTTGAGTTTTCAAGTGGCACTGGTTGCCTTGTTGATTTGAAGAGCTTCAGTGTTTCGCCTTTTGTTTTTCCTTCCAAGTCTTGCATTATGTGGGGATAGAACCGCTTTTCAATGCAGTGGATGACAGAACCATTGTCTTGTGATGGGGTGTGTATGTGTGTAACCATGGCTACTACCATTTTTCAGACCATTTTTTTCTTTTACATCGCTGCAGTCATACCTTTGGGGTTACATTATTTGGGTTTCATTTCTGAACAGGAGCCTTTGAAATAGGAGTCTTCTCTGAAAGAGGATTTTCCACCATCTCCTGTCTTCCGGACTTTATGAAAAGAGGTTAGAGTTGAATTATTTACAATTTGACTGAACCTTTTAAAAGTTGATCACTTCTAGGCAAGTCTCCAAGCTCACATCTACTATTGACACTGAGAGCTGCTGCTCATGACACCCTTCAGGAAAAGCATCCTTCCTCTAGATAAAGCCCCACAAAGCAACCTTCACACCTTTTATCACAGTGTGCAGTGGGAGCAGGTCCTGAGCCAAAGTCTGCCAACATCAGTTGAATCTTTTCATCTACTTCAGTGTTATTGTTCAAGCCCTACAGTAAGTGAGTCTTTCCCACTGTTAAGCAGCAAGCAGGAGGATCTGAGCTGCAGAAGTATGGGGATACAGTGCAGTGCTGTGAGGTCTGTCAGTACATTCAGAGGGAATGTACTTGGGAGACCCTATCTAAGAGTTAGAATTGGTCTCTTAAAACCTGTTCTTCTGCCTTAGATGGAAAAGACACTGTCAGTTATCTTCACCAAAAAAAAAAAAAAAAAAAAAAAATTAAGCAAAACCAGTTCTTACAACTCAGTCAAGCAACAAAGCAATCTAACCTCTGACAGAAAAATATTGAAAGCATGAAAGAAAATTCTGCTGGTTTAATGACTGCCACTGTTTCCTTCAGATCATTTAAATCAGAATGAGACATCATGTAAACATCAGAGCAAAGCAGTATAAGCCTACAAAAATCAGTAGAGCTCTTCCAACTGTGAATCTGGCCCCAAAGGCACACTTTGAAACGGAGAGCTAATTTTTTTTCAGGCTGGCTATTAAGAACAATCCATGACAACAATGGCTAATGGAAATAGCTGGTTTCAAAATGTAGAGCTAATGTATTTCCTTCAAAAGAAATGGAGTTAATCATTTATTACCACTAGCTGCCCTGCTTGGGCACAGCTTCTCCTGGGCTGTGCTCTGTGTGTGGATTCACAAAGAGTACCCTGAAAACGAAAGTGCTAAAGAGATTATAGCATCAATTTTCATTCTGTTTTTGTAGAGGACTACTTTTTGATTTATTTATACATATGTATATTTATTGATCCCACCTTTTGGCAGGGCAGTTGTGAGTTACCGATAGTTAAAAAAACACCATTAAAATATTAGAGCTGTATGAGGTGATAATGCCTGGCTGTCATACCAGCTTCCCGGCTGGGGAGCTGGAAGGATTTGTTGAAGAATAATAATTCTAAATTTGCCATACTCATGAGTGCAATTAACGGAGAACAGACTTCGGGGAATAAGGACTCTGCTGCTTCTGGCTAAGAAGTGATTAGTAACTGGCATAAAACTTCACTGTTTGGGTAAATACGAGAGTGAAACATTAAAATGCTAGAACCATCTAAGCCCTCCTTATCACTACTTATGACTACTGACAACAGGCATGTTTGTGATATGACATGAACCCAGAATTAACTTTACATCTAGAATTTTCTATTCAGCTCACACTCTGTGGAGACAGTATTGCTGTCTGAGTGATTGGTTATCAGTGCAGCTTTTTGCTTTGATGCACTCAAGTAACAATTTCTCTTCACACAGTCTGTTTTCTCACAGTTCATGCTACCCTTATTAGTATTTTAATCAATGCTCAGAAGAAGTGTAGAGGAAACTGCTGGTTAGTTAAAGCTAACATTCAAACATCCTGACCCTGGAGCCATGGTGAATTTGCTTCTGCTGTCCTTTGAGACCTGCTCTGACATTTGACTCCCCAGCTGTACAGACACCTCAGGCAGCAGCTCATCTGCCTGGCCCTGATGGACAATGTCCCAGTGCAGTTGGTATCCCATGTGCACACACACTCCAGCACCCCAAACCCCACCACACTCTGAAAAAAGTCTGTGAAGCATCTGTGGGGGTGGAGGTGAAGGAGCAGACTGTGCCCTTACCTCATCTATAGACTGCTCTTTAGCAGTGGTGTGGATGGAGCCAAGAAATCTTCTAACTGTAGGTCTGTGTCTCTTCCACCATAGCCAAAATCCTCATTTTATGCATATCAGTCCCAGAATGGCGGGCCACTCAAAATGTGATTTTACTTGATTTTTTAATTCATGTTATTTGGGAATCTTGCTCTCATCCCACCTTCCATACAAATTCATCCCTAGAGGTGTTCCTTTCAGCTATAATCCCAGGGGGTTTTTTTCTGTCTTAGTGAGTATCCCGAGTATCCCATAATTGGCTCTTCTTGCATTCCATATTTTTTCCTCAAATATCTTTCTCTTCCTCCTTCTCAGAACAATTTTTTGACTTTTTAGGCACTCAAGACTTCACCCCTCGCCATGGTATTTCTCAGTATTTTTATCACCATCAACTTTTCTTTCAACTTTCTCTTCCACTACAGAAACTGTATCTGATATTTTTCTCCCAAAGCCTTTTTTTCCCATCTGAGGCTGACTAGACTTTATGATCCAAGCAAAGAATAGTAAATGTTGTGATATCAGAGGGTGGATTGTAATATAAATTTTGAGACAGATGTATATCTTGCAAGCCCACTCCAAGTGGATAGGAAAGTAAACACATATGTGAATAAGCACCAAATTGCTCAGTTTCCTTAAATGCAAGTGCAAAATGTTTCTGCCCAGGTATAAGGAAGAATTGTGGTGAGACGCCATGCCAAAGTTAGTTCATGGCATGATAAATTGCCATTTGTGAAGATGCAGGGACACTAAGGTAGAAAAATGTTAAGGCAGTGTTAACTGCTGAAACTGTGATCACCATTTCAAGGTACAGCAGCATTTTAAATGTGGCTCTGTGCTTGCTGTACAGTGCAGAAAGAGTAACAGGGAACAAACTATCACAGCCCTGATAGTACTGAGATTGTACCAAATGCTTCCTTGCCACAGACTTAACAACCCAGCGTCTGACTTTATCCATTCCTGCTACCACACACATACTTTCTAACTAGAAAGTAGCCAGGTAGAGCTTGTAGTGCTGAATTCATTTAGAGTGTGACTAATCTTTAGGTCTGTGCAAAAGCTTTGGAGAGTATAATTCATTCAGCGCCTGGTAGATTTGGACACTCGCCAGCTACATAAATAAATATGTCCTTATGATTGATTTAAGAGTGTATCTGCTTCTCAGTCTTTTCCCCTGCCACCCTTTCCCAGACACAACAAGTGACTTCCTAAGCTGTCGGGCTAAGTATTGGTTCTGTCCAGACTACCAGCTGCTTCAAAAGGAGACAATATTTACCCAGGTCAAGCTGCCCCTCTACCTCAGAGATGTACAGAAACCTTTCAGGATGTAGAAATTTCCCTTGGTAAACTAGGAGGAGGGGTCAGGTTCTAAGCTTTAATGACAGTGGCAGGTCACAAGGCTTAAGTCTGCCATTCCCACCAGAGCATGGCCAAGGTGAGGGTAGCACAGCAGGGACAAGGTGACCAGACAAGAAATTGCAAAGCTGGGACATTGTGACAGATTGTCCTCTCATGAGAGGTGGTGGAAGCTCAAGGGGAAAATGGTTCTGCAGAAAACAGCCTCAGGAGCATTGGGCTCACAGTGTGAGAGCCACCACCTGTACAAACCACTCCTGAAATGTTTGTCAGTAGACTACCTGAGCTTAAGATATTTCTCAGTGGCAACTGCCTTTTTGTTTCATAATTCATGAACTATTTAACTATTTTTGGTACACTGCAGTTTGCCTAAATAGGCATCAATTTCACAGTACTACTACATGTATTAAATAACAGCTTGTGTAATTTAATTTCCCCTATTCATACAAGTTGTACAGCTAAAGAAAAGATTGAAATACTGCAGTTCTTTCCCTAGAAATCAACAGCTTGCATTATTTTCAATAAATTAATTCCATTGCTCTCTTATTAATAGAATCCCATCATTTTCTAATATTTCCTGTTTTTTAAAGGGAAAAGTCCAGGGAAGATTAAAAATTATTGAAATTCCTCTGAAATTAATAGAACCATACAACATGTGACCCATAAAAGAACTGCCTGCTCCTTTCAGTTCTACAAAATGTCATCAAACTTTAAACCTCTTGGGAATACCTGCTGTTCCTGGGCTGTTTTCCTCCTGTCTCAAAATGACATTATTTTCTCAGAATAGAGATTAAATAGAAAAACACCCCAAATTTTAAATATTTGTACAAATTGGGAATTCATTTTCATAACTCAAATTCCTTTTAATGCCTACTGACTTTGTGGGAGATGTAATAGGAAATGATGCCCTCAAGCCCTAAAAAATGTGTCTTTATATTTAGATATGAGTGACAATTTATTTTGTGTTGCACAGGTAAAAGTCTGTACTATCCTCACTAAATCCTACTGAAGTCTTCTGAACTTTTGTATAACAAGATCTAATTTCACAAGTTAGTTTGGGCAATTGCTTTCCTGGAATAAAAGCCACTTATTATTCAGGGAGAAAAAACATATATAGAATATATAATTTTTTCAAGTGTTTATATAATTTGTTTTATTTATTAGAAGTTTTGGTTAATAGCTTTCTTAAAAGGGCTAACAACACTTTCTGAAGAAATTTAGGGTCTGTCTCACCTTTTTGAAAATGGAGGATTGTGTGTTATTCCTGCTTTTCAACATCACAGAAATTACAGGAATGAAACCCCCTTTCCATATCTGAAGACTGCTCCTGGGCTATGTATGTACAACTGACCACCCACTCCTCTCATGTGACTGGAAACCACTTCACACGTGTTTCTTCACTCACCTGTTTTGGTTTACCAGTGGTTTACCTTTCTTGAAGCATAAACACACATTAAAATTAATTAAAAAAAAAAGATTTTGAAGTTAAAAGTGTTTATCAGAATACTGGGTTTTGTTATGACATGCTTTCATTTCTTCACAGTATGGAGCTGCATATTTGGTTTGTTATGAAAAGAGTGTTGATAACACAGAGATATTTTAGTTATTGCTGAGCAGTGCTGACACAGCACGAAGGCCTTTTCTGCTTCTTGTTCCACTTCACCAGCAAGAAGACTGGGGATGCACAAGGAGCTGGGAGGGGACAGAGCTGGTACCCCAGTTAACCCCAACTGACCCATGGGTATCCCAGACTACATGGTGATTTTCTTAGCATATAAACCCGTAAGGAAAGGGAGGCCACATTTGGATGTGAGTGATGAAGTTTGTCTCCCACGGTAACCAACACATGTGATGGTGTGTGCTGGTTTGAAAGCAAAACCAGTGAGACTCCCAGTCAGAGATACAATTTAATAGAAGAAGAGAGAGAGAAAAAAAAGGTCAAATAAATGGAATAATACAACCTAACACTCTGTTGGTCAGGGTGTTTGAAGCAGTCCAGAAGTCCTCCTGGAGTAGCAGATGTGGTTTCGCTGGAGTAGAGATGATCCTGAGAGAGAAGGGTCCAGTGATGATGATAAGGGTCCAGTCTTCCTCCAGGAATCCAGATGAGATGTTCTTGTTAAAGCAGTGATTCCTGTAGAAACATCTGATAACTCTTGTCTCCTCTGGGAGTCCTGTGGATGAAAAGCTGCTTGTGATGTCTCAAACCCTGGATTATATCCAGGTGGGAATGCTTGGCTCCTCCCCCTGAGTGGAGCATCTCACGATGGGATGATCTCATTCTATGAGCCATGCAGTGGGTCCTTGATGGCCCATTAAACAGAGATAACTCCCGGAGGAAGTTATCTATGAGTCATGTGGCAAGGCATTGTTAGGCTCGTTAACAGAAGATAAGGAAAACACTGCCCCACCTTGGCTCCAACGGCTCATGGGGATATAATACATACCTTGGGCACAATTGTACATTGTAGCCTAGGACATGGGGCCCTACTTTCCTGGGAATGGGTGAAAACTTTCCTGGCCGTAGGAAATCATGAATGAATTCCTTGTTTTGCTTTCCTTATTAAACTGGTTTTACCTCAGCCTATGGCCCTCTTGCCCTTCCAATTATCTCTCTTCAGGCCATTGGGAAGTGTGAGCTAGTGGCTGCATTGTTAAATCTTCATAATGAGTTTCAGAACAAAGTGTGAGGGCTTGATTTCAGCTACTAAAGTAAGAAGTTTGCCACAAACCATGAGCATTATGGCTGGAGAGATGTCAGATCCACTTCTGCTTTGGCTGTGAAAGCAGTAACCACTACTTTTAGATCAACTAGTGTGGGATTCGTGGAATCAGTACAGGTTTACTTCCTGTAGCTCTTTGGTCAGTGAATGTAGATGTAATATAAATTATTATACTTGGATATACCCTGAGAGTATATGTGTTTGTATATGTAAAGAAAGATATTAATATTTCAGTATCTCTCACAACTTGACCCTTTAGATCTATACTTGAGTAACTGAGAGCTTGTGTAATACCAAATAATAAAGATGAATCTCGCTATAGATATTAAAAAGAAAAAAATCAAAGTCAGAAAATGCCTTTTATATGGATTTTCTCAATCAGAGAATCCTACTGCTGCAGTGCAAAATGTGATATCACACTCATCTGTGGCAGCTGCAGCAAAGGTAGTGACACTATGGAGCTGTGAATTCAAACAGCCACATTGGTACTTTTTACAGGGTTTTGTTACAGTTGATCTGTATGAAATGCTTGTCTCAGGCATGTGAGGCCAAATACCCTAAAATTCCATAGAGTAGTCAATATGTAGTAAAGGCACCCTGGACCTTAATACTATTTTCTCCACAAAATCTCCATTGTGAACGATTCAGTAGAGTTCTGGGACTGAAGTGACAGTGATAATCAACTCTGAGGGGCAATAACCTAGGTGGGGTTTCCCTACAGAAAAGGTCTTTCTCTATGTATAAGTACCTATTTCTTTTTGGGAGCTTGACAACATGAAGCAGACAGTGGTGATGTGTTATGCTCAATTCAGGGGTTTTATAACTGCATTCCACAGTAAACTTACTAAACTTAATAAATGTAATGCTAATAAACAATTGGACTAAACCATGGAATCCCTGGCTTGTCCTGATTTGTGTGGTGTGCTGCAGTCTTCTGGACACTGACACTGAGCGGGGTTGGTCAGACATCAGCTCTCTCGGTCCCTGCCATCCAGGCTCCCTCTGCATGTAGTGCATTGTCCTAGGGTGACTTTATGATGCCTTTATCCCCAATTGTCTGTTCTGTTTGCATATTAACTCTGTCTGTTCTGTATATTAAGTTCTGTACCTTTAAAATGGTTCTGGGAGCGAAGGGAGAAAAAGAAGCAGTGCACAGTTTGTTTTGAGAAAACGGCCTGACTCCCACACGGCCTGGCTCTGGCGTTCCTCTGAGGCACGAACAGCAGTGGGACAGAGATCTCCTGTGCTTTGAGTTAGTTTTAGCTAGCTAGGGCAGAGAAGTTCCCTGGACTGGGGTTTTTTTTTTCCCTTTTCTCTTGGGACTGTTTAAATCTGCTCTGGACTGAAGAACCCAGAGGAGCAGCGAGGGCTGGCACCTGCGGCCTGCTGGGCCTGGGCCTGCGGAGGGAGTGGGGCTGGTGAGAGCCTGAGGGAGCTGAGCTGCACCCACGGCAAGGACTGCCTCAGTTTGCCATCTCTCTTCGGAGTGGCCAGAGGGGTTTTTTGTTTCTTATTATTCATTCTTTGCACTTTGTGAGCATTTTATTTGTTAAATAAATAGTTTTTTCCACTTTTCTCCGAAGAAGTTTTTTCCCAGACCAGCTAGGAAGAGGGGCCGTTTGGGTTTGCTTTCTGGAGGAACCCCCTTTGGAGGTTTCCTCCCAAATTTGTCCTACACCAGAACATGCGTGAACTAAATCTTGGGATACCACAAACAAAGGCTGAGGCTTATTGAGAAGAAGCAAATGTATAGATGAGTGCTATGTCTCTGTACACAGACACAAAAAAGTACTTGGTGTATGTGGCAGAGATAAGAAGATACTTTCTTCAAGATATTTCTGACCCTGGCAGTACCACACATCTTTCTTTTTTTTTTTTTTTGATAGGAGGAGCTGTGATAGGCAGAAAAGCTGAATATAATATGGCATTTTTGTTCAAATAACACCCAGAGAGATGACAGCCATTTCATTCTGTCATCCCTACAGGTCTGCCTGAAGAAAAAATGTGCAAGTCCATCAAAGCCAAGCATTTCAATCTGCTGTTATTTGAGCCTTCAGTCTTCTTGCACTAAGGAGAACTATGCTTTTCACAAAAATGAGTACTTATACACTGCTGAAGTTTCAGAAATGGCTATAGAATAATAACAAGAGTTTTAGTGCCACATCATCTCTAAGTTCCAAACTCACTAATTTTCCAACTCACCTATCATGTAGAGTTTGCCATCTCCCATTCGAATCTAGGCTCCTCGCAATACCTGGAAAGATCTGGATGACTGGAGAGGAGATTCTTAGACATGAGTTTAGCTCACCAACAGAAAATGCTTTTTAGAGGAATGTTACTTGTGTACTGGCCTCTTTAGGGAGGCAAGATTGTACCTGAGTGATACTCATGGGAGTAAAATCTCCTCCATCTAAGACCACTTTTTAACCTAAAAGAGCAGAAGATTTTTATCTGTGTAACTTAGTTAATATGTTTCCTTGAAGAGAAGTCATAGAATCAGGTACTTGCTTAGTCTGATTTAGAGAATGGCTTAGACTCCAGATGTCTCATTTCCCTTTGATCACTCTCTCACTCTGCTGTTTTTGCCTTCATTATTCGAGGACAGGTCTTACCTATTCTACATTGCAAATGCAAAACTAAAAAATAATGGAAGTATTTGCACAGTATTTGAGGCAGCACTTTCCACTGTTATTGGTTTATATAAATGTTTCCCATTTCCATGGATGTTCCGCTGAGGATGTAAAGGGGAGCAGTGTGTTTAATTTAGGGCTGTTAATTACATTGCATCAGAGTACTGAATTTGAAAATAGGGTCCTTTGTGAATCTTGAGCTCTTTAACAAGCTCAGGGAGCAAAGCTATTAAGTTCAGGCTTCATATTAGTGAGAAATATGCAATTAAACAATACTGATTTTGGTCTAACTACACAAATACAAAAAAAAATAAAAAAACCCTTCCTGTAGCTCAATGTGGATCTTCTGCTTCTGCCCTCACAAAAATTTGGATTAGGCTCTCCTTACTTAATTCTGCCTTTCAGACAGAGTTTGAAAAAGATTAAAATTACCTTCTGCTAAAGATGTGAAACATGGTTTCAGAAAAAGTAAATAAAATTTACCACTGCATGCAAATATCCTTTTTAGAAAAAGATAATAGCCATGGTTACAGTAAGCAAATTGTGTCTTCCTAAATTTTTGAATGAAAAACCTTTGCTGCCAATATATTCATTTATATGTATATGAATATGTATATTCATTTTGCATGTCTCCTCTCCCTTGTTTTGACCACCAGCCAAATGGCACAACATGTGCAAAGCAGCACCAAATTATGATTTTGATATCAAATCCTAGTTCAGGTGACCAAACTTAAAGACCGAACATGTACAGTAGTTTTCCAGTTAATCATCTTCCATAGAGAGAGCATAATAATTTCCTTTATGTCAGTCTGTATATGAATGTCAGATTATTTTGAAGCAATATTTTCAGCTTCTGACATGCAGGCTGCTGTGTCTAAGGACTATTTCTAAATACTATGTGGAGAATATAAGAAAGAAACAGACCTATTAGTATTAGACTTATGTTCTCTATTCAGAAGCCCATTTGTTTATTACAATATTCTTGGAAATGTACATAAAATGATTTTTTACAAGGCCAGTGTCCAATCACTTAATCCATGTGCACTGTCAAATCTAAAAGACCTTATGCTGATTTGCACAGAAGCCCCGAGAAACAAACCAGACATTTTGGCTGTGTTTGTACACATACAGAAAGTAGTGTCAGGAAACAGTCATAGGCACTGGATCACAATTATCTCTGCTATTAAATTTTAGAATTATTCCTGGAACACACTTGGGCCCAGGCCAGCTTGCATTTTCCCGTACAGTTCCTGAGCACATTTGGAGAGTTATTAAAAGGAGGAGACCACATTGTTTCTGTCTTGGAGAAAAAAGTGTTTGTTAGTATGGGATTCAAGCTAGCCAGTTTCAGTGACAGAGAATATTCCTACCACGCTGAATGTCATAAACACGGCTAGTCCTTTTGTAGTTATCTGACTTTACTCCAATTGGAGTAAAGTATGCATTTCCCATCCTCTCTTGTTTATGAGTGCTTGTGTGTGTGATTGAACACCTTTCTGGTTTTTGCCTTGAGGTGACTCTCCTCAAAGAGCAGCAAAGATTACAGTTAGGAAAGAGATATAAATGTCATAGATGTTTTTAAGTTTCTACCTCCTTCAGCAAAAAGATCTTGCTAGCATGGGTCAAATCTGATATTTATATTGCATATGTTATTTTGGTTCAGATTTTTCTTCTGAGGACACTCTGTTTTCCCATTCTTTCAGAATTGAGTCATAAATAAATTTCAATTTATGAGTAGACATTTTTACAGTGCTTGCATGTTTGTCTATCTTCAGTGTTCATGCAATTTGTGCTCAGGCCTTAAAGATACCTGCATATTACCCCTCACTTCTGAACTGTTTTTCCTTTGTAAAACATCAAGAAAACACCAGCTTGTGTCCCCAATATATAATACAATCCCTGTTTGAAAGATGACACACGTTGCTACATTTAGTTAGAAAGACAAACTGCTTTTTAAATTGCTTTTAATACAACATTCCATTTGAAAACAACATAAAAAGTTTTGATAATAAAGACTGTAAATCATAACTTGAAAAATTACAGTGACAAGAAATTGTGGTTCCTGAAAGGCCACACAGGGAGAGGAGAGGGAGTTGTGACTCCCTCTCAGGAGTGACTCCTCACAGAAGTGGACGTGTGAGCAGCGTGGAGCAGAGAGGAGAAGGAAGGGAAGGGCTGGGGAAGGGAGTTCTTTGCTCTTCATAACAGGATAGCTGTTTCTCCTAAGGTTGTGCCTCAAGACTGCAGCTGGCACAAAGGCCTCCTTCCATTTCCCTTCCTCACTTCAAGCTATGGGCCATGTCTACTAATCAACTTAATAAGGAAAAAAATTAGACTGTTTCATATTTTTGATGGGGTTTTTCTCAAAGATTGACATGTATTATATTACACATGTTGTTTATCAGTTAACAAGGAATTACTGGGTAGTTTAAATGCAAATATGTTCATGCCCAAACCAAACCCAAAATAAAGCACAGTTTGTGTGACTAAAGTTGTTACAATCTATGCCACAGAATGGAGAGACATTAAACATCATTTGAAAAAGAAAAAATTAGTGGAATGAGTTAATAAAATTAATTTGGTATGAAATTCAATCCATGTAAAGGAGCTAAAATAAATCTCTGTTAGTGGAGTACAAGCACAACATGGGATTTCTGTAGAGACTAACATTCATACCTTGGCGAAAGTCAAAGTACTTCATAAAGGTCAGCATTATTAATTTCTATGGATGTTACAAAAGATTACAAAGAGTGTTGAAATATGTGAAGACATTGTCCTGAGTTCCAACCAAGGAAACACCACCATGTGTTATCAAGAGTAAATTGTGAGTAAACAGTGAATCTGCAGCTTAAAAAAATAAGTACAAACTGAACTATAGAATTCCACATAAAGGAAATTTATAAAACCAAATAATAAAACCACAAACAATGCACAAAAACCATTTTTCTAAAAATGGTTACAGTTTATATTTTACCTGTTTTGTCAAGGAGAGTTTCCTTTGCAGTGTTACAAACTTGTGATACATGTTATATTTTTAATTCTGGGGGGATGAAAAATAATTGTAAGATGGATATGTACAGGATAGCAGGTGTAGTGATTCTGAAGATACTTCCTCTTTTTCTTTATCTTAGCCTGAAAGCACAATATGTAGGTCCACATGAAATAAACTACAGATGTACTTGCAGGCCATTCTTAGCAATTTGAATTTTATCAGGCTCTCTGGGAAAATTTAGTCTCCTCCTACACAGCTTATTACACATCTAGAAAATTTTGGAGCTCTTTAGTTCAGAGGTTTTCCTGTTTGTATAGCTGCACAGCGTTTCTGAAAGAAACATCTCAGCTTTGGCTGTGTTGTAGAAATTTCCATCCCACAAAATCCTCCCTAAGAATTAGTAAATCAGGTTGTCCTTGGCATAGTAGTTTCTTTAATATATTTGTAATTAAAAATTCTAAACACAGTTCTTTTTCTAGACTAGTCGGCAAATATAATTATCAGCTGCAAAAGGAGATTCAGATCCATTGTGTAATATAGTTGTTTTCCAAAGTGGTGACTTCATGCAAACCAAAATTTTAAGGTTTAGATGTAAAGGTTTCCTACCTACAAGTGTAACTCAGTATCTTCTCTTCATATTA
Source organism: Phylloscopus collybita (assembly GCA_027886175.1). NCBI lineage: Eukaryota > Metazoa > Chordata > Aves > Passeriformes > Phylloscopidae > Phylloscopus > Phylloscopus collybita. Next base: position 20,813,579 of record JAJNNQ010000002.1, read on the forward strand.
GAAAAAGATTGCAGGCAAATCTTTCAGGCAAACTCTATAAATTTCACAGAGGTGACCTTTTTCTTTTGCTGAGGTACACCAGATACTTGGTTAATTTTTGTAACAAATTAATTTCATCTAGAGAAGAAAAGAGACTCCTGTGTTTTGGTTTATGTCTGCATATATCAAATAATTACTGCATTTCTCTTGTCTTGTTACGTAAAGAATTTTTTGTGGAAAATCCATGCTATGTGCCACAACAAACAGTAGAATCTTTGTATTACCAGAATTGGTTTGTCAGTCTCAGGACATAAAGCAAAAAGCATATTTTGAAGAAAATCTCTATATTTTTTAAGTATAAATTTGGAAATACAGATCAGCTTTGGAAGAATGAACCCTTCTTCAGGAATCCTTCATGTTCATACAGATAATATATTAAGAAGTTAACTATCAAGAAATATGGCATGTTATTCCACTTCCATTTGAAAAGCTTTCTGTCTTACCAGAGTGAGCACAATATGCAATGATTGGTAACAATGTACTCTGTCATAAATTGTTGTTCTTATTAATTATTTCTATAGTACCATAGGTGTGTATACCATTGTACAGACAAATAAAATCTGACAGTTTCTTACCTCAAGGAGAATGCAATCTAAATTGTACATAACATAGTAAGGGATGGCAGTAAACAAAGACAGCAGGTGGGGGAATGCAGAAGGCAAAACTTCCAGGATTGTGGGACTTGCATTTCATGAGATACATACCTTGTTTGTTCCTATTTCTTCTTTGTTGTCATTCAAAATATGTGCATGAGACGCAGGGAAATATGTGAACAGTGTCTGGAATGGCAGCATATTGAAACCATTTGTGTTTGACTTGGAGAATTGTGGAAGAAAAGATATGAGATGATTTTTGCGGTAAAAATGGGCAGGCAATTTCTGCCCTGGATGACTTGATCTCTTAGCTCAGTGGAGAGTTGTGCTCTTCATGAGATCATGTGCTTGCAGCACCACCTACACAAGCCTTCCAGTCATTTGCTTGGGAATTGCTCTGGTGCTGAGGGACAGGAACAGATCACCAGCTCAAGAACAATCAAGAGGGAAGACTAGCATAGGTGCAGAGAGTCTGCAGGTGTGAATAATGAGCTCCTGACTAAACTGAAACAAAAAAGGAATCATACACAGGTGGCAGTAGGATCAGAGCAGTTGGAAGACAGAGGCATTGTCTGAGCATGCAAGAATGGAGTTAGGAAAGGCAAAGGCCACCTGGAGCTGAATCTTGGCAAGAGTTGTCACAGACACAATCCAGCTATGCTGGAAGGAAAAGGAAGGCTCAGGAAAATAGAGGCTTTCTGTGTGTGGGCATGAGTCCTAGTGACAGAGGTCATGTGAAAGGCTGAGGTCCTCAGTGTCCTCCTTTACCTCGGCACTGCTGAAGCTGCACTGCAAGCACAGTGTCCAGTTCCCTATTCCTCAGTACAAAAGAGATGGGGGCGTGTTGGAGAGTCCAACAAAGGGATACAAACATGTTGAAGGGACTGCAGCATCTTTCTCAAGAGGAAAGGCTGAGAGAGCTGGGACTGGAGAAGAAAAGGCCCAGAGGGAATCTGATCAATGTGTATAAAGGCCTGATGAGAGGGTGTAAAGATGATGAAGCCAGGGTCTTCTCTGTTGGTGCTCAGTGAGAGAACAAAAAGCAATGGGCACAAACGCAAACACAGGAGGTTTTCTCTGAACATTAGGAAAATCTTTTTCTATTGTGTGGATAACTGAGTACTGGCACAGGCTGCTGAGAACTGAGCGCTGGCACAGGTTGCTCAGTGGTGTCCATCCCTGGACATACTGAAAACCTGGCTGAACGCTGCCCTGAGTGTCCTGCTCCAGCTGACCCAGTCCAGAGCAGAGCCCTAAACTGGACAGGCTTCCGTGGGGCATCCAGGCTACAGCCTCTCTGTGATACACCAGGCACTTACTATGTAGGTAAAATCACTGAGTTTTATTTCACACCACTTTTGGAATAAACACACCTGTGACAAGAGAAAAAAAAACAAACCACAGTGTAAGTATGATTACTGTTGTAATTATCCATAGAGATAAGATATTATACTATTTGCATAATTAATTTTATGTACAGATGCATCAAAGGCAATTTAGTGTGAAACATTTTATTAGGTTCTGTCAATAGCAATGAAGAGGGTTTTATTTCATTTCACTGTAGTTCAGAAATACTCCTAAGGGTGCTGTTTCTAATTTCCTGTTTGGGAAACCAATTGTGCTATTAGCAAAACAAAATCCTCTATTGTTTTTAGCAGCAATAGTCAGTTTTTATAATGCTTATGTCTTAGGAGATATATGCAGACCTTGAAGGAGAAGAGATAAGTCAAGTGACATAAATCTTCAGAATTAAATCCTGAAATCATGTTTAATGTGATGTTCACTGTGACACATGGTTTACTGGCATTTCTACCCTTGTGACACCCTTCTAGTTACATTTATAATTAATTTGATTTCAGCCATATTGCTAGCAGAAATTTATTTGGAAACTATCCAATGAAAATAGTGTTTTGTTGGAAAATACAACAGCTCTTCTATCAGCATAGATACTGAAATAATATAAATGTAATTATTCTTGTAAATTATTGCTAAGGTTGAGAGAGAGACAATCCTAAGACATTCTCAGGATTGGTGTAATTGCCTAGACCACAAAAAAATTGAATTGAACCCAATATTTCATCAAAGTGTTAAATTGTTTTTTCTGCATATTTCTACTGTGTAGATTAAATGAGTGCACTAAAATAACACATTAACATTTGCATACAAGATAAGCAGGATATATATTATATGTATGATGTAGCCAATTTAACAGTACAGCACACATATAGTAGATATCTATCTGATTAGATATTTAAATATTGTTTGTTTTTATTTCTAGTGCACTTCTTGAAAGCTAAGTGCACTCAACTGAAGTTTATTTGCTGCTTGAGTCTCTCTAAACAGAATAATTTCTTAGAGAGTGTCTATGAGCTACCCATGCAAAAAGAAAACATTAGTCAGTGTCAGAAAATATTACATGGTAGAGTATTATTTGTCTAAAGACTACGTTGGTGTTTATTCTGGGTGTTTTGTTTGTGTTTAGCTTTTGTGTATACTAGGAGATTTTATCCTTATTACTGTTTTCCTTTATAATCAGTTCAGATAAAAATCTTTCTCAGATCATATGAAAGCAACTATTTAGTTCAATTATCATTTCATTCATAAAAATTTCTTATTCTACAATGTCTCTTGAGTATCTTCCGAAAGTCACTGAATTTTTCTTGGCCTCATGATTACCCAAGTTGTGTATACTTTTGATATTTTCATACTAGCTTTCAAAAGTGTCCTTTTAAGGGGAGAGGAAATGTACAGGGATTTTCCTCTTTCTCCATTTTTGCTTCCTTTGTTTTGTTCTTTCATTCTGACTTTTTAGGACAGCAATAAAGCACATATTTAAGCGTAAATATATGCTAGGCTCCTGTAGAATCCATTAGTTGTGTGTGTCTGAGTGCTTGCATAAAGTGCAGTTAATGTAAAACAGGTTAAAAAATCCCCACTCAAATCTGATCTTACAAAAAATATCCTGCAAAATTGTTGATAAATGATAAATATTTGCATCCTTTAAATGCACATACTACCCATGAACGATGAATTTGATGCTCGTAGCTATCTAAGAGATCTCGAATTGTGGCATTGAGTCATCTCAGAAATGTATCTTTCACTTAAGGGCTCTGTTTTGCCCAAGTATTGATATAAAATCAGTAAAATTACATAATATTTTACACAAAAATCCTGCCTTCTTTATTTTTTCCCCTGCTTGTTGCATTGCTAATGTTTCTCATTTGGGAATAAATTTTATAACGGAAAAATTGCTTGAAAAAAAAGATTCTCCTTTGTGTTTCTGAAGACTTATGAGATTGAGCTATGAAAGGCATGATTGGGAGAAGTAAAAATGTTTTGAGCTACTTACGGTTTTATTATGAGTATATTGCATACCTTGTGTGATAAAAAAAATGTTGTGGCTGAGTTCCTATCAAATTGATTTGGACTTTCCCAGGAACCATCTGTTTTATCACAATCCTTAGCCACCAAGAAGAAAAAATCCTAGAGACTAAAGAAACCAAACAAGAGTGAGAAATATTCCCAATCTACACTGCTGAGCAAAGATTGAGAAACCCTCTCATGAGACTTGCAGTGTTCAAAGCTCTAATTTGACAGACGTGGAAGATTCCTAGTGACAGCAGATAAAAACAGTTTCAAGGGGCAATGACAAGCCTAAAGACCAAAGAAAAGAGACAGGGCAAGAAACAATAGTCTTAGGATAATTATCTTGTGGCAGGACCCTGAGGAGGCTAATAGAGAAAATCTAAAGAGCTGTTCAGCTGATGGATATTGAAGGGTTTTTCCTGTTGGGAAAACTCAACAAAACAATCAAAATTATCTTTTCTGTTTCACATTCTGAAGTTGGAGCTCACAGATCCTAGATTCAAATTTTACTCTCCAAACTCTCACATTATTTTTTTGCTCCAGAGTCACATGGGTACAACATAGAAGAAAAAGTAGTAGAAATAGGAGTAATTGAGCAAAAGAGATGTGATCTCTCTCAGCTCATTTAGAAAAATGAATTATTTTAATTGCAAGTCTGACACATCTTTATAGAGTGTGTGAAAATATAGGCCTGGGGATTTTTTTTAAGGTTGGCCTACAGAAGTTCATCTAAATCTTTGCTGAACAGCTTGCTGAAGCTCTAATTGAAACATTTAATTTAGTACTCCATAAAAATACCTCAAAATACATTTTATCACAGTACCAGCAAATATTAAGTGTTACTTATTACAAGGAGGGAAAAATGATCCTGTGAAAAATTGATTTTTGCTTCAGAGGTGCCAGAAGGAAGCTAATTAACAAAATGCACACTGCATACATGAAGTAAGCCAGTTTTGGTTATACAGTGAGATTTTCAGTGTGAAAGGACAGGGCATTTTGTCATTGTTTTATAATTCTCTTTTATGCAGCACTGGGAGGATCTGTCGCTATCTACTTGTACATAATATTCTGCACTCTTTACATAGCAGGTATTCATTTAAAACTCAAACAAAGGAATCAAGGACAACTGTACCATAAATCAATGACACATTGAAGAAAACTGAAGCTATATAAAATATCAAATTCATTTTTTTCTTTTCTCTTTGTATGTGTATAATAAAAAATGGCTTTTGAAGAAATTCTTGGTTATGTCTGACATTTCTAGTGATGAATGCTAGTGTTCACTGGGGCATACTAATAGGGAAAACAAGGAACAATTGAATGTCTTGAAGTAAAATGAGGGTCATTTTAAAGATATGCATAGAGGAATCTTACGCACTAATAAATGCAGCCTGTGTAACTCAAGGTTGATAAGAAGATGAAGAGCCATATGTCTGTGAAAGAATGTGAAGAAGTTAAATCCTTCTCCTGCATGAAAATCTCTGGCTACTTTTCCTTTCCCCTAATATTACCACAAAAAGCCTAGTACTGCTCATTCTCAAACTGCTCTGCAGTTTGCTATGAGCCCAAGAGAGAAATTTAAACAAGACTTTAGTTCTGCAAGTCAGGGGGAGTGTGGGGCTCTGCAAGCACTTCATGAAGGTAGTACATAGCAAAGTCACCATTAAAGGTGCCAAGGAGATATCCTGGAGGTGGATTAGAAACAATGGGTGCACCTCATTCAGCAATTTACTGCACCAAAACATTTTATTGGCAGCATTGTCCTGTGAAGTGGTGCTGGCTGCGTTATTCTTGGGGAAAATACATTTTCATTCTTTTTTCATTATAGCAAATTATTAATATTATTTTTTTAGAATAAACAGGTAATTAATGACTTTGAGATATTTTCATTCTGCTGTTGCACTTATGAAGATTTACTTAATCAAGTGTGACATTGCTGTGAATTTTGATGAATTAATATAGTAATGTTTGACAAATTGATGAGCCATTATTTATGAAATAACAAGAAAGAAACCTTATCCCAAATTGCTTGCTAAAACTCATCAGCTTAAGCAAAAGGCAGGCGCAATTGTATATTTTATCTGCTTGGATTAAAAAAAGCCTGGTGAAAGTAAAAAAAAAAAAAAAACAAAACCAAAAAACCAACCAAACAAAAAAAAAATTCCAAATTGTAAATAACATATAAACATGACATGTAAATAAAGGGAAATGTCAAATTTCCAGAAAATTTTGATTTAGGACCTTAGAATTGGTTTAGTATAAATTGCTACATATATTTATATGGTCAGGAATACTCCTGAGACTTCAAAACTCATAATCTTGTTATTACTCTGCTTAAATGTATCTCAAATCTTCTGGTGAGAGCATTGTTTATTCTCTGCTATAATATAAGAAAAAGAAATTAAGCAGAAAGAGCTGGTTATGATCAAAATACATAGTTAATTTATGCATGAAAAACTAAACCTTTAGAATGGTAGGGGGTTTTTGTTACTTTTCAATAGTTTCTTTTAGACAAAAGCAAAGTGAACCTTAATGTGCAAATTACTGGAGCAGGTATAGAAGGTAGTGAATTAGTTAAGTAAAGATGTTCTGTGGGCAGCAGAATCACGGAAGAATAGATAGACAGATAGATAGATATTGATAAATAGGGCTGAGACAAAAGGAAATCTGAGGTTTACATCTTATGTTAAATACAAAACTGAAGTGTATTACACTGTTGTAAGCAACCTATTCTCAAACAATTTTAATGTACTGAAACAGCTCCTAAAAGTCAAACAGTAACAGGAATCAGCAACACCACAATAGCACAAGATGGGACAGGAAGTAAAAATTGTCAGACATCTAAAATCAGAGGGATGGTGCTATTTTTTAACAAAATAAAAGGTCATTTAGTCTTGGAGAAGTTCCAGAAAGAAAGAAAATCCTGCCCTGGTCAGATCAAACCCTGTCCCTGATCAGTTCATACCATCCATTTTTGTGCTCAGCTCATGTCAAGATAACAGATCAAGATAAAGGCATGAGTTTTAAGACTGCTTTTTAGATGTTTTTTCACTTTTTTAGGATTCCAGTATGAAAAGTCATATCTCTTTATACTAATGAAAATCTTTTACTGTACTCCAGAATTATAATATTCCAAAAATGAACATAAATCAAAATGATGGAAAGTATCTAATGAAAATTGAAATATTAATAATTATTTTTCCAGTTGATTTCAATATTCTAAAGTGATTTTATTTTTATACATAAACATTAATTTAAAACAATCATAATAATTTTAAATTCTTAGTACAATAATGACCAATGTTAAATTACTTCAGCTCTTTATTTGAAGTTCAGTAATAAAATTACATGCAGAGGATGCTACACAGGACCACAGACCATAACAAGTAAAGATATGTGCCTCAGTAAGTCAATACAGCAACTCTGAAACAAATAATAAGTTAAGATTGCTTAAATGTTTCCTGAAAGAGGAAATTTAATAGGTAGTATTCAAATATTGAATCAGAGAATCACAGAATCATTTAGGTTGGAAATTCCTTAAAGATCATCTAGTCCAACCATTAACCTTACACTTCCAAGTCCACCACTAAGCCTTGTCCCTCAATGCCTACACAGCTTTTAAATAATTCCAGGGATGGTGGCTCAGCCCCTTCCCTGGGAAGACTGTACCAGTGCTTGACAACCCCTTAAGTGAAAAGATTTTTTCCTTATTTCCAGTCTAAGCCTTTCCTTAGATTGGTGCAACTTGAGGCCATTCCCTGTCTCCTTGTCACTCGTTACCTGGGAGAAGAGGCTGATCCCCACCTGACTACAGACTCCTCTCAGGTAGTTGTAGAGAGCAATAGGGTCCCTCCTGAGACTCCTCCAGGCTGAATAAGCCCAGCTCCACCAGCAGCTCCTCACCAGACTTGTGTTGCCCATCTTCATTGCTCTTTTCTGGACATGCTCCAGCACCTCAATGTCTTTCTTGCAGCAAGGGGCCCAAAACTGAACAAGACTCGAGGTGCAGCTTCACCAATGCCAAGTACAGGGGGACAATCACTGCCCTGGTCCTGCTGGCCACAGCATTGCTGCTGATACAACAGAGCTCAGAGTATTGTACTAAGATGTGTCAAAATTATATTGGACAGGTGAGGGAATATTATTCCAGGTTACTTCGGTCAATGCTGTTATCTAGCTCTTCAGCTGAAAAATCAAATTAAAATCAAGTAAGTTGCTTTCAGTCTATGGTAAGTTGGACAATTTGCAGCAAAGTGGTAGGGCACATGTAAGAGTAAGAGTTGTGGGAGTCTACATGGGGTCAACACTTTGGTTTTGTTCCTCTTTTTTCACTAGAAGACAAATATATTTATTTAAATATTTTGAATACTGTGACAATCTTTTAGAGGCTGAAAAATTATTTTTTTCTGTTCTGGTACATGTCCTATTCCTTTTTTATGGGACATCTAATATACTACAAAGTTGCAGTACAATTTAAGTATACTAATGTCCCTTTTCATGTCAGGCACAATATCTTCAACAAGGTTACTAATTTTTTATTTTTCAGATATTGCCTGAAAATATCTGGCAATATCTGAAAACTGATGCCAAAGCAATTCAAGAACAACTCAAATTTCTCAGAAAGCCAACATGTAGAAAACCTCTGTTCTGGTATTGTTTTCTATAACACCAATTTTTAAATTAGGCTACCCAAAACCTGTGGACAAAGAGTAGGAAATTTATAACATTCTGAAAATCTTCTAATGTTTCTTTTGAAAATATAGTCATAAACTGCAAGACATGAAAGTGTTATTTTGTTGGCATTCATTCTATAGATGTCATATATTATCTTATGACTTACAATTTCATTGGTGCAAGAGCTGAATGACTGATCTACCAGTTGGTTAATCTTTTTTAAAGGCAATATATTTCCTTCTGAAAAATGCACATAAGTGTTTTCTCTTGTCATACAATTGGCAATTGCATGTACTCCTGCACAAATTAACAGTTCCAACTTCATACTTTTAGATGCTTCTTAAAGAAAGGTATGTTTTGACTTTCCTCACTTTAAATTCTAGTTACTGGAATCATTGTGTTTGAGATGGAGTTTATAACTTAAAAAAGAGTTGAATTTTGTTCAGCCACTGCTGCTAGTTAATTTCTCCATCATTTTTTTTATTCCAAAGTAAGTATTTTAGCATCAATATCTAACTTTCTTTCTCCCCACAACAATTTTATTAGGCATTAGGCCTTCATTAATCCACAGAGTTACAAGTCTTCTAGCACTGCCTTTCAGTTCAAATAATTCTTACCTTCCCTTAAGGATATAAACCAGAAAGAAGTCATAATGACTCTCATTTTCTTCCTTGCGGCAACTGAAACGGCAAACTTTAATTTTGTCATTCCTGTGTGGTGCCTTGAGGCAAGTAGAACCTGGCTTTGGGTCCAGGTGGGCTAACCATTGTACAGTCATATAATACTTGACTAGGTCAGCTGAAAATCTGAAAATTTTTCCCTGTTCCATTTTTATGTTATATCCAAACTGATGACAAAGTTAATTTATGACTATTATTAAACTATGGCCTTTTCCTTCTGCCATGGGTTCCAAACTGCTTTGTGTAACATAGCAGCTTTTGTTTTTCATCTGTTTCCAGCTTTCCTATCCTCAGGATAGTCTAAATGTACCGTTTGGACAAATATTTCATATGGTATGCACCTTTTTTTTTTTTTTAACCTGTAATATATGAACGATAGACTTCCATATTTCCTTATCACATTGTTACCGTTGTGCTAAAACTTTCAGTAAAAATATCTAAAAAGGTCAGGTTTTCAGCTGATCTATCCTGTCTCAGTCTGGAGGGCGTCAAGATGTTTCTTCTGCCCAGCTCCTACTGGGGCTCATTTCACTCCCAGAAAGATCAATCCCTACCAGAGCCATCCTGTAGCAGCTCTGGGCTCCTTTTCCTCACAGCTCTGCCTGGGAGACTACATCCCAGCTCACCCAGTCCCAGCTCAGTGCCCAATGCCTGGGGCTGCCCCCACTGCCCTGCACCTCTCTGGGGATGGGATGGGATGGGATGGGATGGGATGGGATGGGATGGGATGGGATGGGATGGGATGGGATGGGATGGGATGGGATGGGATGGGATGGGCCCAAGCTGTGGGGTCCTGCTTTGCCCCTTCAGAAAAGCACTCATGGCTGCTGATCCCCATCACTCCCAGCCCATAAGCAACCTGACATTTCCCTAACACCTTCTCTCCAGCCACATGAATCCTTTTGGTGCAACCACAATGACCAGTTCCCTTCCCACTCATGTCTGCTTTGGCTAAACAATTCTTTTCTATAACCATCTGCAAAAGTATGGGCTTTATAATGCAGTTTAATTTGAAGTTTACCTTGGTATAAAACAGTGTGCTTCCTCTCTGTATAAAACAGCCTTTCTCTCCTCTGGGAGTAAAGCCTAGTCCCCAGTTTTACCCTGGCTATCTATAGAGGAGGAAAAGCTGTTGCAAGTGAACCTTCAGAGAGATATAAGGAGTAAAGCTTTTTATGCCAAAGAGCTGCCAGAAACTTTTCCTGTCAACAAAACAATAAGGCAACATTATGTTAGTCAAAAGTAAGCTCTTGATGCATTTAGCTCCTGAGTCTCTTTTGAAGCGTGGTCCAAAATTGCTGAAGTGATTGGCATTTGACAGGCCACTGCTGAACCTTTTGTTATTTCTTGTCACCCTTCTCTTCTCTATTATATCACTGAGTCGGAAGGGAGCTGAGAAAGCTGACCTCCTCATTCTGAAATAAGACTTGGTATCAGATATCCAGCAAGAATATTTGGAGTTTGTGCATTCTGGGAAGAGGGCAGCAATTTTATGTGCCCAACTTAAAAAATGCAAGAGGAGACGTAAAAGTCAGCTGCTGGAGTGTTTGCCCACTGTAGTGGCTGTTACAGCCAGAAAACATTCAGTGTTTCAAAAGCTGTTAAAATCATTATCAGAAAGTTAAGGGAACACAGTTCAGTAAGCATGGTCAAACAAGTAGAAAAATTGCCTATGGAAGGCCAGCAAATTGGAGTTGGAATAATATGAACATGGTTTCTGCCACCTTAAAACTCAAGTCTTCCCAATAAGTTAACTGATCAGTATACCTAAAATAATTCATGGGCCATCAGAAAGTGTTAGGCAACACTTGTCAATTTTATTGATAACTTTCAAATGTGACGTGAAAGTTCTTCCAGTGCAGAGTACATATCTTGAGATGTTCATGCATGCATGTAGGAGAGGATTTCTGTAATTTGGATTTGGCCATCTAAAAGGTTTCTTTTGGCATCTCTCCTGCCATGACAATAATGAAGAGAGAACATTCAAGGGAGTCTTCTTACTAATCATATTCAAATCAGTGTTAATAGTCTCATACTAATCAGTCTTAGCACACAAGTCAATGTTTTTTGTTAACTGTAAAGGGAGAACTAATAAATGATAGCCTTGGTATTTAAACTTTTGTGGACTAATATTAGGTCAGAAAAATCATGCATCTTGCTGAATATGAAGCTTATCCTCATTGACTGTGCTGACCCTTTCATCGGTATCACAGTTTATGGGATTATGATAGTGACAACAGCACAAGTGTGTTTTATGGAAAGGAACATAAGGAATGGCTGAACTACACAAAATGTATGGATAAAGATATGTCAGCCTTTAATACTGCATGACAGAAGTGAAATGGTGTGCAAAGCATTTCATTTGCTTGAGAATGACCCATCTTTCAAAAAAATTGCATTGTAAGGGAGACAAATCACAACCCCAAGCCTCAAAAAGGTTCATCTATTACAGAATGTTATGGACCATATACAATGAACATGTTACTGTGTTTGAGACCTCAGTCATCTCAGACTGCTGCACTATGTAGTTCAGCAAGGAAGTTGAATGTACTGAAATATATTTCTCTGTGAAGTTGTGTGATAAAATTAAACATATATGCTGCATTGAGACTTTTAGACAGACAATATTTCTGATTGCCAGGACAAGCTAAAATAGCTTTTCTTATCAGTATCTGTGTTAGTTTCGGTCTCGTATTTGGGATATGGCAGCTGCACTCCAACACATCCTTGCAGTGTGTTCTTGGTACATCATGGGAAGCCTCAAGCATTGTAGGAATATTAGAATTAAAGAATACAAATGGAAGGAAGTGCAGATCATCCTTCAATTTCTTCAAGAAGAGTTGGAACTATCCTCACTTCCAATTTTTCCTGTTCAATGTGAAGATTAAAACATTTATTATCATTATGGGCATACTTCAGCCCTAAATAGATATTGAATGGATCTGAAGCCTTTAAAGATATTTGCTTCTGTGTCAACTGTCTGTGGACCGTGGACACCTGTTTCACTTTGAATTCCAGTGAAACAGCAGGAAAAAATATCTTCTCAAGCAAAGTTAGACACTTTTAAAAACTGTTTGAAATTTATCTTTTGAAAGAAAGGTAAAGGATTAATGTCTCACCTTCTGTGTAAAAAATATGACACTTTACTTCAGAAGAAAAGAGTCTGAGCAGTGGATGACAATTACCACTGTCAGGTGATTTGGCAGGAGATAGTAGAGGTGCTCCAGGTAAAAGATCTCATTCTGACATTCATGCAGTCCAGCCATCAACCAACAGTTTCATCTGTGTGAAGGACTGCTGTCTGCAGGTCCTCACTGCTTGGAAGAAAACAGATTCTGCAGCATTCAGCAAACTTGTCTGGCGTGAGTAAATCACCCAACAGCTGACTGTTGCCATGCTCGTGCCTGCCTGTTTTGGTTTTGGGAAATTCCATTCCCAGGCACGGTTTTCGTACACAAGGACATGCAATGTAAACTATTGTGTGTTTTCCACATCTGTTCCCAGAGGAGGGACTTTTGTGATGGTCTCTGGGTCTGACCAATGGTTCCCAAAGGTCCCACCTAAGAGGCGGGCACATCTGAAAAAGTATAACAGGAATGAGAAAAATAACCCGGGGTCTCTCTTGCATGGAGAGATCACGCAGCCTCTTCTGATGCACTCCCTGCCTCGTTTCTGTGTGTCCCATAGCGACACCTGACTGCTAGTGGTGTCCCTAACTCCTTTCCAAACAGCAGGTGGCTGAAACTAAAAGCAAGTCCCTTTCACAGGAGTTCAACTTGTAGACTGGGTGCAATCTGATTGCTGTTAGTGATGAACACCCTTCAGCACTTTACATGTGGATTGTTCTGTAGACTGCCTTGCAGAGCAGAATAAGAATGTCTTTGTATTTAAGATGTGATTGGAGTGCCTAAGAAGGGCAATTTGAGTGGACAATGATGCATGGATAAATAATTATTGATCCAGACTTTCAGTGTAAATTTAAACCTTGCATTACATTTATAAACCATCAGTTAAATGTCAATTTTTTCCTCTGTTATTGCATGCCCTATTTTTTTCTGCTAGAGAAAGGGAAAATGTGTTGAAACCCACAATAGAAGAGCACCCAATAAATATAATGCAGTAATGTCTGAAGATATTTTGTGTTGCATTGGGCTGAATATGTCCTTAAGAGACCAAGTTTCTCAAAGAGTTCAGTCAGGACTGAGTAGGCATCTGACCTACAAAATAGCATACAAACTTAATCAGTAAGAAAAAACATAATCTATAAAGGCTCCTGTATAAATAGAAACTTTAATCCTTCTGAGGTAAAACAAAGACAGGGAGCAAACTGCCTGTCCAAAAACAAAAACAACAAAAACAACAACAACAACAAAAACCCCTAAAATAATCTGGCATAATAAATCTGAAAATATCTCTATTACATTAGTCAGATTTCTGGTAGGGAAAAAATGCAACTCTATTAAAACAACAGAGTATGTTTTGGTGCATGAAAGCTGACATGATGGAAGGTTAAAAAAATCCATCCATCCATACTAGGTGACGGTTATTAAGAGAATTCCAGAAAAAAAAAAAAAAAGGAAAAAAATTAATGAGATAATGGAGGAAAGGAAATGTAAACACCCAGGCCCTTTCTAAACATTCAAATCAAATTGTGCTCCTTGTGAGACCGAACCCTTACTAGCACAATTTGAAATAATTTTCAATTCTTCAGGATTCATAGAAAATAATTTATAGCTATGATCTGATACTACTGCCATTGCAATTGCAGCAAAAGACCAAGTAACCTCCAGCAGTGGAAGACTGGAAATTCTCTTTGCCCTCAGTTCTTAGATATTACTCTTGTTTAGGTGCTATTCAAACAGTTTATTATAGGATTAGGAATGAGAAATTGCAGATGGAGTAGTGCAAAATATTCAAATATGAACAACTTTGGAACTGGTAGCAAGGCTGGTTCTACAAAATGGAAAATAATGTCAATGTTTTGCAGCAACTAGGCATAGCTAGACCATTCATATCCATGTTATTCACATTCTCACATTATATCCCAGTACAATTCACATTATTTTATAACTGTCAGAGAACACTTATCCTTGCCATTGTTTTGAAAGGAAGTGCAACATGCTAGGGAAAGTTGACATACCTAGATTCAAGAGAAGTTACCAAGTGTTTCATTCTACAAGAGTACTTCCAGAAGCTGCTGGAACACACATCTTTGATACTGTCCTACCTACTTGCTCTGTGTGGTGTATGGAAAGCTCTCTGTAGTGTTTGTCTGAAATGTGCCACACAGCTAAGAGATGTGCTCCTTACCAGAACTGTGCTGACTGTGTTGGCCTCCAGAGACTTGAATGCTGATGAAAAAGCTCCTCTAGGCAGTCTGCAAAGACTATGAGCAGACCTCTCTAAAGCAGCTGTGAGAATAGACTCAAAGAGGGAAAAAAAATGTTTCCAAAGGTCATGGCATTTTATGGTGAAATCAATGAGCCACAGAAAACAACTTCTATCCAAAACAGAGCAAGCAGAACTCTTTAAACAACCCAGGAAAGGAAAATTTGGAGGATAATGTATAGGAAAACAGTAAAAAATATAACATTGCCTACTGACAGTATCAGACACAGATTATGTGATTAAAATGAGAATAAAAGACAGAACTCCCTCAGGAGTGTTGTTTGAATTTATACCATTCCTTCATTCCCTTTGCTTCTTAGGTGAAGTGGGAGAAAATAATAATTAATAGAAATGCCATATTTATTTTCCTTTCTCTTGCTGGGAGATGATAAAGATTAAAAAGCTGTTTTTTGTTAATATGATAACATAGAAAATATTTTATTAAGTGTTTCAGAAAAAATAAATTTATTATTTCTAGTATCATGCAGATTTTTTTTCCTATTATTCTGAACTAACAAATTCCCAACCTGGATTTAAATACTATGTAAAGAAGAAGGATTCCATCACATAATTCAATGTAATACACAGCTTCTTTCAATAAATTAAAATTTCTTTAAATTAAAAATATATGAGACAACGCATCTGAACAATTGAATTCCTAAAATTTAATCTTGTGACTCACTGATAATCTGCAACATATTGATAGGATTTAGTAAGAAAAGATTAGGGTTCTTACTTGTACTGGGTCTCAGAAACACAGTTTTTAATGCAGAAAATGTAGTATTCCTTAGGTAATGCTGTTTGACCAAAAATAGTTCCCTGGGTGATGTAAATGCCATTGTTATCTTCCCTGTAATAAGCCAATTTGCATCAAATGAAAATATTTGCTTTTTCAGATGCCTCTCTCAGGAGCAACTATCAATCTTGCAGTTGATGTGATTATGGTTAATTCTGAATGTAGTCTATCAGCCCTCAAGAAACTTGCTTTCTTTGATAAGTACTGGGAGAACCAAGTATTCTGACATTTACTTAGAGAGTGCAGATGGGGATAGGGGTGATGTTTTGTTCATGATTATTCTTGTTTTATCAGGGTAGATTGAAGTGGATGTAATTGAAATGTTGTGGCATCTTAGTTTTCTCTCTTAGTCGCTACAGAATATTGCAAACTATTTTGCTTGTTTCAGAAATGCAGAATTAGTATGAAATTAATCAGTTTGGCCATATATTCATCTATTTAAAGTTGTAGTCCTGAAAAAAATCTGGATGAAAGACAAAAAACTGCCATAATCTGTCTGAGGAAAGGGCAGAGGTGTTTAAGCGTGGAACTACGACATAATTTTTCCCATTCTGAAAGTACTTACAGCAATTTGGAAGCAGTGTAAAGTAAAAGCAATTTGCTAGAGATGACAGAAACAACACATATGATGGCCACATATTATAAATACATAAAAAAAAAGAAAAACATTTTTACTGTGACCTCTTCTTTGGCCTCATCTCTTAACATTCTTAGTGTTATTTACAGTGTTAATTGTCTAATATTAATTGTAAAAGACTTCGTAATTTTTTTTATGTTTGTAAACATAAAAATCTATGCAGACTTGTGTCATCTATGCATGACACATTCTTTTTCCAAACAAAGGTAGAAATTAGTCTGTTGTGTTCAAGAATTTAATTTCCTCATAAACTTTTTTATTTTTTACTGTTAATTATTTTCAAGGTTAATGAACAGGAAATTAATTTGCCTATGCAATTTGCAGAATCCAACACTGGTGGAATGTCCTGCTATGTGAAATATTGTGGCAAAGTTAGATAAAACGTCAAAAAATGAAAAACAGAGCTTTTTCCGTGTGCATGCTTCTAATATTTTACGTAAATTAAAGGCATGGATTAATACACTTGCAGTCGATTCCATTTGTAATTGCTTTCTTTCTTCAGTAAGACTCAGATTTAAGGGCAATAATAACATGGAATCAGAATGCTGTGTTTAATTTTGTGTTATGGCTTCTAAAATTGTGTATATGATTCATTTGGAGATCTTGCAACGTACTTGCACAAGCCAAGTAAATAAAAATAAAGGCCTCCTATTAATAATGATTTTTTGACACTTGGCATAGTCTTTTGTGTTGCCTGAAAAAATAGACACACAGCTGTTAATTGACAAGAAAAGTAATAATCCTTTGATTACAGTAGCTAAAGGCTGTCCTTTAATGGATTTTACTTGTCACTTTTAATTCTTTTTAATCTTAGTCTGCATTTCATTAGAATGGCTTTATCATTCTGATGGCCCTCCTGTCGTTGTTCTGATTGAGTTAATGGGTTGTCGTCATACCACAGAGCTCTGGTATAAAATATAATAGTGCTTTATTTATAGTCTTCAGGGACATTTTAAACATGATTGCTTTGCCAATCAGCTTTTCTGGTTTTACATAGTACATTATTGTAAACAGAGTGAGTGCTGTATTTTGCTTTCTCTTGCCTGGTAGGTACTCTGAGAAAAGCTTCTGTCTTAATCTTCCATGACTTAATCTACCTATAAAATTCAACAGCCAGTTGGTGAGGGAGCTAGAAAAGGACAGTTATCATTTTCTGTCCTGCTCTTCAGCTGCGATTTTGGCTTTCTCTTTAAAAGCTGCACGCCTGCACTCCAGTTTTCTTAACAGATGATACAGGTACTCGAATATTATTCAAAAATTACCTGCAGTCTCATAATACATCTATTAAAGTAGATTTATTACTGTCTTGTGTTCCAAACTACAACTGTACAGCTGTAGTATGTGTGATATTTAGGCCTTTATGCATCATTTACTTCTCAGAAAAAACTAATGTTCAAGGTAATGTATCTTTTCTATGATTTTTAGGAGTCTGATAAACTGTTAATAATTTTAAAGATAGTACCATTTAATAATTGTCAGATATGGACTGGGAATGTCATTATTACTTTTTTTAATTATAAACTATAAAAAGTATGCTGGTTGCATATAGAATAATGTTTGGATGGACAGGAGTATTTTTCTTGTTTTTAGGTTGAGAGAAGAAATATCAGCAAATTACTGTAGAGAATCCATTAATAAATTATTGATGATTATATCTGTGGTACTAATCCAACAGTGACACCAAGCCATGCTGTTGTTACTGACCTATATAATACTCTGCTGCAGAACAGATGTCATAATTAAAATAGGCAACATTTTATGATTCATTTCTGTAAAGTTACTAGAGCGTGGCTTATATGATAACCTTGCCAACAAGTTGTGAAATAAGGAAGATATGTGGAAAACAGCTACCCAAACTCATACATTTTTATTTCAATTTCTGTGTAACATTTCAATTTTCCTATCTCTGTAAAGACTTTCTAAAATGGGATGAGGTTTTCCAAGAACATTAGTACTTATATTTATTGTCAAAAAAATGTTGATGAAGAATCAGACATATGCTAGCAATGTGCTATATCAGTAGGTCAGGTCTTCAGGAAAAGAAATAGAAATACAGAGGATTTTTAAAAACTGCTTTCTAGAAAGAAAAAATGCATATTGTATTTGAGGTAGTCAGAGTTTGTAGTGTTAAACAGCATTTTCTCAGAGAGGTATTCTTATATATCTTGAGTTTCTCAAATCTGTTTCTAAGTGTTATATATAAAAAATGCTATGTGTGTCAGTATGTATATATTCATATCTACATATTGATATTTGTTTTTTATGGTCACTGTTCTTGCAATTAACTGTTTAATCAGAGAGGTGTAATTAAACTTTTATTTTATTTTATTTTATTTTATTTTATTTTATTTTAATCAATTAAATTTTTCCTTAAGGCACACTTTCACATGCTACATTATTGGCAGACTTGAAACATATAACAGATATGGGACTGTGGCCTTTGTTCTTTTGATTTCCAATGCATTAAATCACAGATGATAATAGCTTGGCAAATCATGTGCTGCTCTGGGACTTTGCAAGTTTCAGATGTAAACTATATTTAACTGTTCTAACCGGTGACAGAGTCTCCAGAAGAATCACCTCTATGTTTTTCTCTTGGAACCACCAGAGAACAGGTTTTGGCTATCTGGTTTTTATCTAATTTCTATTATTACTATTTGCATTCTTATAGTGTCCAGGAACCAGAGGTAGGTAGGCATTGCTTTCGAGTTCTCCTATATTATTCCTGCATAAGAACAATCCAGTATGAAGTGTTCCAGCACAGAGAAAAGACACTTTACAAATTATGTTGCACTGAGATATGCAGAGGTTTTTCATAGTAGCCAACTGTCCACATTTGAAAACTTTTCAAATATGAGTATGTTCAAAACACTATGCTGGGCGCCCTGGGTCTTCTCTTTGGTTTTTCCTTATTGAGTAACTGCGGCAGAGTGGCTCACATCACCATTAGGATATTGCACAGAAGTTCATTTAAAAGCACTCTGATGAATCAAGACATTCCTCTGGTTCACAGGCATTCCTATTCTCCTGTAATTTTTAATGATTTCTAATATTGCACCAACTACCTAAGCTATTTTCCAGTGCCAATAAGTCATCAGTTACATAGATTACTGCTTGACTTGGATGGAATCAGCTTTTCCTGTTTTCTATACCTGCTTGCTTCAGAGTAGTTGTCTTTATAGCTTGCCTAAAGATTGGCACATAGATCTGTATGTATTTGCATTTCTTTTTCTCCTCTATGAATTTGTATTCGTGGATGTTGCCAGACTAACTCAGTAAATTTACTCTTTTTCTGCTCTGAGTTAAATGATGGACAAGAGCAGATGATGGTTTCATATGGGAACTATTAAAATACACTGTTCATAGAACTGTTTTCATTTACCAGAAGTGTACAAGGAAATAAAATGTCTCCCAGAAATGATTTCCTGTAGATTTACTCCACTGAGCTGAATCAGTAGAGAAAAATTAATAAATTTAGAAATGCTTTACAAAGGATCCACTCACTCTCAAGAGGTCTGCTGGACTACCCTTAATCTATATCTAAAATGAGGCCTTGTTGACAGGGGTAGGTGAATGGTGAAATACAAAAGAGACACGAAAGGCAGAACAGACAATTTAGGGAAAATTGGAGGCAAAAATTGACAGAAAGCATGGAGGAAGGGGGAAAAAGGAGAAAGAGACTAAATAAAAAATACTTAATAGTGACAAGAGAGAATATATGCAAGTTGAAAATATCAGGATTTTGATTTCAGCTTAGATGGATGATATTTAATGCCCTAAGTCTCTAGACATCCTAGCAATAGATGGGTTTATCTTTTTTCATCTCTCTTTGCTTCAGCTCTCCGCTATGGGTTATAATTAAAGCTGGTCTAAGATAGCAACAAAACTGGATAAATTATTCATTGAAAGCCAGCAACATTTTCTAAATAATGTATTCAATGAATAATATTCAACTAAAAATAGGTACAATATACACAGTATCCTGTGCAGACTCAGAACTGGTCCTTGGCCCACATATTATCATGAGTATGATGAAATTGATTTGTTTCTTTTTTTAGAGGAGACAAGCAAGAAAAAATATTTTTCTTTCTAGCCTCACAGGATATGCTATATTAGTGCACTTTACTGTTAGAATTTTAAAGTTCATTTCAGTATCTTAATTGGCAAAAATTAACTAATCCCTGCATGGAACTTAGTGGCAGCCTAGACATTGATGATAATGATATGATTATGGTAAGAGGACGAAAATAAAGATAGTTCCAACAGATATATTTGGTGCTTCAGAAAAGCTTCCAACACCCAAAGAAAATTTTAAAAAAAATTGTGAATAACAACAAAATAGTACGTGAAAAATGTTGAGAGGAAGTGGATAAGAAACGGAATTTGTCTAATAGATAGAAAACTGCATTGCCTTACTGAGCTATTTTTTTCTAAAAGTCCTTTGCAGCCCAGTGGCAATAGAAAGGACAGCAATCGTCAATGAAAAGCAACAGGGAGAAAATGGGAAAGAGAGGACATAAAAATTAACAAATAAGCATGAGAGTATAAAGTACAGAGTATTTAAAGGAAGATCAAAGAAGCAGATTAAAAGGAAGTCTTTTGATCTAAGGCCTATGAGCTTCAAAAAATACATTATAAGTAAAATACATGTTGTTAATGTTGAATACCATATAAGAATACAAAAATCACATTTTGAATATATTTAAAATTTATATATTATAAAATTATGCAAAGAAGCCAAATATAATCAACATGGATTTGTGTAAAACTAGTAAGCTGAGTATGAAGGTAGTGAAAGTGAGATAAGAAAGTCTTTCTGTTCTTTTACCAATCATTAATCTAAAGACTAAGATGTAATCTACAAAAAAAAAAAAAGAAAATTAAAAAAAAGGTATTTTTTTAACCACCAGACCTAACCCACTCATTGCTAAAAGTCTGCAGTCTTTCTGGACCTGGGAAATATTTAAGTAAATATTGAGGGTGATGAGAGATATTCCAGAAAGATGAAGGAGTACTGATACTGTGTCAGAATTCAACAAGGCTGATAAATTGTGCCAAAAAAAAAAAAATAGGCCAACTTCACTTCGTAGCAAATTAATGTAAAAAGCCAGTGTGCAAAGATGTTAATCTCCTCAGCTTTTCTTCTATTTTTCTTTGGTTTCTTTCCAAGAGCAAACATCACTTTGTCTGGCTTATGCTATCACTACAGATTAGCATTCCTTCTTTGTGGTTGTCAGTGCAAAGGAAGAAGGAGAGGTGGAACATAATATTTTCTTGGTTCTCCTATCCATAAGATGTTTCTGGTGGGACCTGTCTTGCTTCCTTTGCTACAGCTCTGGTTAGAGAACACAGTGAATTTAACATGTAGCTTGGTTAATTATTTTTTTAATCAAGATTTTTAGGAAAACATGTCAAGTCAACCAAACACTTCTTAGCTAAAGGCAGATTTTTGCACGTGTGGACATGGAAAACATACAAAAGAAAAATATTGTTTTTTTCTTGATAGTTTCCTCATTTTAATTCTAAAAAAAATCCTTCTTTTTTTACTACATAGGCATGGAAATTCATGTGAAGCTGGTTGTCAGTTGTGAACCCTCAGAGTAATGAGGCTGAGATACATAAAGTCATGTTTCATATTATATTCTGATAAGGTAGGAGTGTTCAAAGTACAAACCCAAATGTTAAATATATTCAGAATTGTCCCATTTCCACTGCTTGATAAAAACTTGGGCATGTTATAACTAGTTTTATATTAACATTTACAGTTTAATTACATAACAAAAATATGTGGCTTAGTGCTACCTTAAATAAATTCATATTTTTAAAGATGCTATCAGAATAATCTTGTTGAAATGTGGGATGGTGAAGGAGGAGTTATTGAAGGTATACTGAATTTTATTGTCAATTAAATTGAATACATTTTTTTGTGGCTTTATCACACAGAAACATGATTGCCATTCTGTACAGAAGTCATCACCACTCTATTTGTCAGAACTTTCTGAAATAAAATCTATTAAAAACAGGAACACTGAAAGTAATTTAGGGAAAATACCTGTGTTTTGGCTCATTCAAATTACTTTTGTTAAAGCCTTTGAAATAAATAGAACCTCTCAAAGGCTTCTTGTTCAACAACAATCACTGTAATCTTCATCCATTATAATACTGTGCGTTGTACTCCTTTGACAGCAGAGCTGAGCAATCAATATGCTCCTTTGCAGCAATCTCTGCTGAACCAATCTCATATGGTTAATAGCTGAGACAGATTCATTCTATAAGAATTTCACAATTGTATCAAATGCGTGTTGGCCTCTTACAGCTTTCTGTTAGGAAGTAAATGTTTAAAGCAATACTGCAATACTGTCTTCCTTAGCTCTTAGCATAATTTAAATGGAGGAGCTAAAATCCATATTTTAAATCTAGAAGGAACAGTGGTGTAAAGATGTAGTTTAAAATACATAAAAAGAAATTATTATATAAAACCAGCACTTCCAAAAATCTAAAATGTTAGTATATGCAAATACTTAGCTAAGATACCCAAACAAACTTAACTTTATGTAGGCCATAAAGAACACAAACATCCCTATTACATACAGCCCATGCTTCTAAGTGATATAGACTTTCTTTTACTAATCCATATATCTAGCTAACTGTATTTGTTCCTCTTTTGTAAATAATTTTCTTTGAAGTTTAATTGCCTTTTGTGTTTATAATAATGTCTCATTGAATATATAAAAATGTCAGATAATACTTAAGTCTACATAATATATCTGCTTAGTGCCACAGCCATGTGAGGTAGAGAAACTAATCCAAGACATCCTGAAGTGGCTCTTAAACAAGTCTGTACACGATATGTAGGATTGAAGTATTCATCTCAGTTTTAAGGTGTTTGATAAATTTCATCTTTTTTCTAATATCTGCATGTGAAGGCTGACATCACAGAATCATAGAAGCACAATTCCAGTCTGGAATTATCTGGTCCAATCTCCTGCTCAAGCAAGGTCAGATATGAGTTCAGACCAGGTTGTTCAGGGCTTGTCCATTCTGGTATCAAAAATATCAAAGATACAGAACCTTCAACCTCTCTGGGCACTCTGTCCCACTGTTTTATTCTTTTCATTGGGAAGAAGTGTTTGATTACAATCAGTTTGAGCTTCCCTTCTTTCAGCTTGTGTCAACTGCCTTTCAGCCTCCCACCACACACTTCTGTACGCAGCAAATCCATCTTCTTGATAAGCCCCTTGTAAAGTACTGCTGTTCCAGGATGACTAAGCCAAGGTCCTTCACCTCTCCTTACAAGGAGAGCGGTCCAGCTTGACCATCCGGGATGCCCTCACCCAACAAGGAAATCTCTTGTAATTAGGTAGTGCAAATCTCTGGAGATGCACTGGTAGTGTAATATGCCACCTTGCTAAGGCACTTTATTACATAAGGACATTTGAAGAACATTTGCAGTTCTTCCTTTTACTTCTAGTCCCTTTCCATTGGGTGATGGCTCTACTTGTGATCTTATTTTTCACTTTGAACGTCTGAGAAAGAGAAGATTAAAACTGGTTTTAGCAATAACTGTAAAAGAAATGAAAAGATCTTTGGTTCACATTTTGGGCTAAAGAAATCACTAGGGGTGTTATGAATTATGTAGATTGTTATGACAAGTGCTATGTATAAATAATATTGAGATGCTTAATGTATTCTGTCTACTAATCCATTTTCATAGGTGAATGACTTATTTATCAACTTAGATACACTCAAAAAGTTTATTTTCAATGAGAAATAAAACTGTGCTAAGTATTTTAAGATTGAGCTGTATCTTATACTAAAATAATAACCAATTAAGACCATAGCTTTTAGTCTAAGAGTAAAATCAATTTCTTAGTTTGATAGATGAGACAAAATCATCCTATTCATCTCACAAAAGAATGCACTTCAGTGGTCAATGTCTTCTAGAATTATTCAGTGAAGACAGTAAGAATTATCATATAATATTTCTGTTATGTAAAATTTCACTGAAATTTATTCTTTGCATAGACCAAATTCATCTTCCCTTAGTTGTCCTGGAAAATATTATTTGTCTGAATGAAGAAAAGACAGAATTTTTTCATCTGCCACAGAATCTAAATTTTTAAAAATCTTTCAGTTTAACTTTGATGTTTACTGTTACCATTTTAATACTAGACATGCCAGAGATAGTCTTTCAAGACAAACAAGGAAGTCCAGATAAGCTGGACTGAACTTTAGCTGACTGCACTTGGATACAAGTTTAAGTCTAGAGAAAAACCTCGAAAGTCATTGTGTTTCTCAAATTCGAGGAACAATTTTCCATTATTCTTTCTTCACAAAATTTATCTAAGTTTTCTTAAGAAAGAACACTCTGCTCATCTGTATTTATACCAGGTTTTGATAAAGGCTCTTGAGTACTACTGCAATATAAATGACTAAATAATTAATAATTTTAATTACGCTAATAATAGAGCTTTGAATTTAGAGGGAAGGGAACACTGATATTCAATTTACTGTTGATCTGATTGGCAATCATGCCTTCTGGAAAAATCTGTAAAATGAAAAGTATAATCAATGTTATTCTTTTGGCAAAAGAGTTTGTGATTTTTTCATAATTTCTGCCCTTTCTTGGGGAAAAAAAAACCCTCTCAAAATATTTATTTCTTATAAGGCTGCCTTTTATTCTGATATGGCAGCTGCATGCAGAATGAGCAATAGGTTTATGATGTCATTAAAGTCTGGCACCACAAACTGGAAAAAATGTCTATTTTTATTTATTATTTGACTTGCACTTCAATGTGTCATGTAGTGCTTAGAACCAAAATATTTGCACATATTATTTGTTTTGGCAGTTGCAGACAGTACAGATTATGTAAGGAAATAGAAAGTTAGAGTTTGGTAAACACTTTTCATGGGAAGTTTTAGAACCTTAATAAATTAATAATGTCAAAACCACAAAAGACTTCTAAATCCAAAAACATGAAATTGAAACTTTAGGCTATAGAAATTGACAAACTACATTTTGTAATAAATAAGAGAATCAATGTAGCATTTTTCTCCTTGGAGAATTTCTACAGAGAAAAAATATCTGCAGTTATTGTCACGGATTAAATATTTATTTAAAACAATGTACTGGAATTAGCCTCTCTTCAAATTTTGCTAAAACCACTGGGTGTACAGAGATATTAAAAATTGTTACAGTGGATTTTAGTTGATTTCAGAGAAGGTATTCATTCTGCTAGAGAACTTATTGCTTTGCTGACATATTGGAGTTATTTTTTGGCCAACTACCTCACTAATTTCTAAGCTCTCATGCACCTTTCTCTTAAATATGCAAATATTGATTAGAATTTTCAATAGAAAAAGGGCATTTACATGTAATTGTTGCAGTTTACCCAGATGACAAGCTCATTATTCGGGGAAATAAGTATTCCTGGAATTTTAGAGGTCCCAAACAAGTTCGTCATTGCAATCGCCTTCTGTTTGCTCCAAAATGATAAGGGATGATCAAACAGCCTATTTTGAACAACAACAACAAAAAAAACAAGACTACATTTCTCTCATTATTAATAATCTTCTTCATATCATGCAGATTATTTAAAGGAATATCTTTACTATACAACCACTGTGTAATAGTATCTATCAATGTTTTGTTTACCATTTAATCAAAGGACTAGCATGCATCTTCCAGAAAATTTCTTCTTTCTGATTACTTTTAAAATAAATTAATTCACAGAAAGTCAAGTTCTTTAATTCAGGATGGTGCTTATACACCCTGCTTGATATCCAGTCCAAAGCCATATTCTCCCAAATGATTTGTTCCTCCTTCCTTACCACTGGAAGCTGTGAAGACATCTGTGAGGGTCCTGGCAATGTACCAGAACAAATGGGGATGTTCAGTGTGCTTTGTCTCTGTCCCGACCTACAAAGGCTGTTAAATTTCCAGATTATGTGTTTCAACCTGTTATCCATGAAGTGTTAAATTATTTTCCATTATTAACATTTTTCCAGCCCTGATATTCAAACATTTATGGACATCGAGGTGTGGACAGAAATGTTGAGATGACCTATGTTTTACAATATAACCATCCAGAAGAAGAGGTATAAAATTTGGGGATAGAAATTAAATTTGTTATCACATAGGAAGGAGATATAATTCCTTACAGAGGATCGAAATTAAATACTTGTTACATTGCAAAACTAGTCGTAGGAGTATTAGGAAATTGAAGGTTTACTGAGCTCTAGGGGTAAGGTATAATTAAAAGACTCTGCCAGGATAAAAAATTAAAATAAACTAACTGAGAAGGCAGGTTTGGTAACCATCTATAAACTTAGTCATGCAGTGGTAAACAAAAAGTCACAATTTCCCTATAGAGCATGGTAAACAAAAAGTCATAATCTCCCCACAGGCCACCCTCACAACTTGACTATCACAAGCAGTACTGAAATAGTGACACAAAGTCTTACACATCTTCAGGGGAGAGACCAATCCAGACAAAAAATCCCAGAAATGTCAATCTCATATCTAAAATCAGATGTCTAATTTTTTCATCCCAGGCCCCAAGAATTAAGAACACTTTATCTCATCTATTTGAGGACCCCTGTTTCACAAGGACCTTTGTTCAGGGGAGCATCATTTCTCCATTGACTGTAAAGGCAGTCTACAGTGAGTAGTCCAGTCTACAGCCAAATGTGTTTTTGCATGGTTGAATCAGGGTGAGGAGATCTATCCATTAATTACAATTCACTTGTAGTAGAGCAATATGTTGAATTAATTTTCACCATGGACCTACAGGTGTACCATTGAGGGGTAGTTTTGAGACTCAGCAGCTTCCTGTGAGATATGCAGGTACTAGGTAGACGTTTATATTTGTATAGGGGAATGTCTGAAGTGGTACAGAAGCTGAACACCTCGGCTAGAGCAGTATAGAGCCGTAAATTCTCATAACACCCAAGGCCAGAAAATGTGTGTATGTGTATCTCTGTGTGTGTCTGGAGACATAAATTTGCGGATAGCCACCCTTGTCTGTCACTCATCACGCACAGTTGTAGATTCAGGAAAAGGCATAAAAATGTTGAAAATTCCTGGTCTCCTCAGAGCATTTGTCTTGACAGAAAAGTCTGATCAATGCTGAGGAAGAGAGTGCATCATGCATGTGGAATTTGTGGCTGATGCCCTGGGGAATTATGAGATTATCTTTATTGTTTTTATTACAGTGCCATCTGTGACTGCTAGGCTTGGAGCTGGAGCCTTCTGTGACAAGTTACATGCAAACAACCAGAAGGTGTCTGCCCTGCATTTGTTATAATTTAAATTAAAATAAAAAAGACAGCATATATATATGTAGAGAGAGACAGACAGACAGACAGAAAAAGGAAAAGGAGGCAGGGAGAGGATAGTGAGGTAATCTGGCATCAGTAGTCAAAATATCTATTGTTGCATTACAGCAAAGCAGAAGATTCCCAAGGCAAAGATGCTGGATAGGTAACCGTCTCCCAACATATGGGAGATCCTGAAAATAAGTGTGAAAGTATTTTTGAAATCCAAGTAACTAAGAGATACACATGGATGAGGTCAGAGTCTGGCTTAGAGCAAGGAAGGATGAGATCTCCTGAGAGACAATGCCTTACACGAGTATAAGTTGTGTTCAGCTTTGCCGGTAACAGGTATTTCATGAGGTTCATTCAACTGGACAGATACTATGTTCAAACACATTCAAACAGATGTGTTTATTGCCACATAGATATATTTCTTTCTGTATGTCTTTCAATTATGGAAAGAGGAAATCTACAAAACCAATACCTTGGAAACATTTCAGCTTTATACAAGTTTGTGACTTGTGTGATCGCTAGCTAGTTATCATGCTCTGAAATCTGTTTTGAGGAAATAAAGGAATAGTTACATAATAGAAGGATAATTAATGGGGCCAACTGCATTATAAACCAAGAGTGAAAACATCAAAGTTCTTTTAAAACTTACTGAATATCTGTTCTGGTCTTCAGAGTTTCTTTATAGAAAGCCTGACAGCATGACAATCCATTTAATGGCCTTGAATTGGAAGCTGCTCCATCACTGCTAGATTTTGTGCCATTTAATCAGTTATACCCTCAAGAACATCCTGCAACACAAATGACACAAGGTAATTCAAAGCTGTTAGATAAGGGGATCCGAGGCAGTAAAAGCTTGGGGCTGAATTTTTAAAACACGCCTCCCCTATGTGTTGGACAATTTTGACACACAAAGCCATGCACATCTGAAAAAAGGGAATACAATAGAGGCCCTTCAGAAAATTATAAGCACTGCTTCTGCAGGGTGAGCATCTGATTTTGTCTCTAAGTAAAGCAGTAGATTAGCATGGAATTTCTAAAATCAAATAGAATATAAGGAACTACCTGCTTTACTACCAATGGCTTTAGTACAACAGAGACAGACCATTATACTCTAATAAAATCATAAACAGAAGGTGTTCTGTTGCCTTTCTTCTTTTTTTTTTCTCTCAATTCTTTAGCCTTTATTAATGACAGAGGGAAAATAGTTAGAGGTATAAGATTACATGTCTGTATAATGTTAAAATGGAGTAATTTTTTTTATTTCCTTGTTAAAATTCCTTTCTGATTGTTAAAATTGTACAAACAATGTACAATTGAACAAACGTAAACTAAGCAGCAGTGGCTTAATTGGTGGAAATAGCACTGTCCGTTTTGCAGATTGCCATTCTCTCTGTCTGAACTTCCATGGATCTTTTAAGAGTACTGCTTGCTGCTGAAATTTGTAAAGTATGATGAAATATGATTTAATTGACAAGACTTTGATTAATAAAACTGAAATGTCAAGTTATTTAAGATTAATAAGTGGCTTACCTTTCACTGGCATTATCAACAGTAGTTCAAACAGTGAAAGCACTGGAAGTTGTTTTAGGTAGTATTTGTCCTCATTTTAAAATGAAAAGCAAATTAAAATTATCTCATGCAGTGTAGTTATTTTTCACATCTGAGTGAGGAAGGAAGGTGAAATAAGGAACTTAACAAAGGTGATGAAGACATTCTTGGCTCTGTCATGAACAGAATATATAACTTCACCTTAGTTTGCTATACCTGAGGTTCTCAGAAAAAGCAGGTGAGATTCTGTTCATCAGAGAGCAGAATAAAATGTACCTTTTGAAGACCTGGTGTAGTTCACTGTATGTTCACAATAGCAAGAAGTTGTGTTAGTCAAGTGAAGGAGCTTCTGCCTGCCGACACAGATGCAGCACCAGACATGCTCCAGCCCATCCAAAGAGCATCACTGGGGTTTGCATCTGCTAGAAGAGCCAAAATTACTGACTGGTAGGAGGGAATTGCAACACACAAAGCTCACATTCAGGACTGGATGTATTTCCAGAGGAGGACACTGTACCTAGTACTATGATCAGATTCTCCTTGCTTAGCTCTTTAGACTGTGGAGTCCAGAAGAGCTGCACAGGGAGCCCTCCTTGGTGCTCTGCCATCATCTGGCTGTCGTGGTGCTGTGGGGCTTGGGTGTACTCTGTGATGTGACAATGGCTGTGGTACTGAGGAGGCAAGAAGTGGGCATGAAGAGTGGCATGGAAAATCAACAATTATTATTTAAAATTTACTTGTTCTTTTACCTTGTATTTATAGATTTGATGTTAAATCTCCAGAAGTAAAAAGAAGTCATGAAATGTAGACCAAATAACAGAAGACTATACTAGACTAAAACCTCACATTTTACTTCATTAAAAATATTGAATTACACAAACAACAAATGCTGGCATATTCAATTTGATTATATAGTCATATAGTCTTGCTTGTCATTTAGTATCACTTATTGATTTGACATCATTGTCTTCATAGGCAGTTCTTAAAATTCATGTAATTATAAATAAACACACACTGTGGTAAAAATATACACTTCTGCAAATTCTTTGTTATATTAGTATGGAAAATTGCTGGGTGATGGATTGCTAAAGCAGCAAAAAAGATGGTTTCTATGACAGCAATCTTTGCTGCTTGTAGATACTTGAACAAGATTTGGCTCTGAAGTAATAGCAGGTATATTAATTACAAGACCTATGTAATTTTCTGTATTGGGTACAGCAGGGACACCTGAGTGGGTAAGTATTGAACTGGTAAAAACAAAAGGGATCAAAAAGCCAACATGACCATATCATCACTAGGCTTCATCCATTTCTGAACACAGCCTCGTGCCTTATGTCTTTTAACTGACTGGAAAAAGACTTTGGACTGCTGTGTAACTTTGTAGTTACACAGCAGCAGCATCACACAGCTCTGTCCAATCTTTCCACACGTAGGAACTTCCACTGTGCCGTTTTGATTGTATTGATGTGTTTGATGTGCAGCTAGAGAAGACTAGAAGGAATGAGGAAGTGATGTTTACTAATGAGCATTTTCCTAGTATTGATTCACCTGAGGTTCCTTGAATCTCCAAAAGTTTCTGACAAACCACAGTTGCATTGCTTATGTGAGTATTAGCGGTGGAGCATTATGGTAGGTTTGATATTTTCTTGATGCTAGAGAAAAATGCTAAAATAGGGCTCACTTTTTGCAGCCAAAAAATGTAGGGGACATAGACATGTTAGAACATGATAGAACCACTCTGAATGGGTGTGTGCACCCACTCTTTGTTCTTCTCCAGGAGTATTAAGAGCTGGTTCATCTGGTTCATCTGGCACGCTGACAACTGCTGCATGGAGCACTGTTGTAGGTCACATTTTGGATTTGGAAATTATTTTATTCTCAGAGCTCTCATGCTTGGTCACTCATCAAAGTTCAGACATGTCCCTTGTAAGTTTGGTGAGTGTTGTGGAACAGACAGGAAAAAAATGTGCTTTGGGAATGTATTTTTTAGAAGGCAACTATTGCTGCACAGAAAAAAGAAAAATAGAGTTATGAAATCCTGTAAGTTCTGTAAACTTTATCACCTCAAATCCTGCCTAATCTGTATGAGAAGTACTTCTGGCTATCTGTATGTGCTGACTCAGGCACTTCCAGTATTTTCTAAGGTACTAGAGAAAGAAATAATAGCAATCACTGCATGTTATCATGTACTTTCTACTAAAACCAACAGAAATCAGCTGGTGTGTGCAACACGGAAGCATTCAGTTTATTGATCCTGTCTCTCCATTATTCTTTCCCATTGGCCCTTCTTTCTCTGTATCATAAGCAGTGAAGCAGATAAAGACAGTATCAGAAACATTCAGAGTAACTTTGAGACCAAATCCCATGCAGCAGAAGAGATATTGCCAGTGGGGTTTTTTGTGGGTTTGTTTGTTTGTTGGTTTGTTTTTTTTGTTTTGTTTTGGTTTGGTTTTTGTTTTTTGTTTGTTTTGGTTTGGTTTGGTTTGTTTTGGTTTGGTTTGGTTTGGTTTGTTTGTTTGGTTGGTTTTGTTTTGTTTTGTTTTTGTTTGTTTGTTTGGTGGTTTTTTTGGGTTTTTTTGATTGCAACCTTTATATTAAAATGATCTTCATTTTAGCAAGTACATTCTACAAGTAAGAGAGTCTTACCAGCAAGACCAGTGACTTTTTCTTTCCCTCTAACTCCCACCAGTGTAATGCTCAACCCAGTGATGTAAGGGAGATGTGGAAATAGGACAGACACTGTGCAGTCTAGATAAATTCTCCCCGCAAGTTTTTACAATTAAGTCCACTTTGCTGGATTTATGAACCAGAAAGTGGAGTGGGTTCTTTAAAAGGCTCTCCCTACCTGCATGCCAGTTTTGCAGTCTGCTGTTGGAAATAAACTGATACTTACACCAACTTGTTTGCCCAGTTGTACTAAAGAGAGCTGAGAATGTTTAAAAATTGGAACCTAACAGTTAAGAAATGCTCGTAAGAGGTATCTGAACAAGAACTGTCCCAGTTGTGATGTAGAGGCAGAATACTTCTGTCTTGGAATCATCTGGAAGGGAAAATGAAACCTCATGAGAAAGGTAGAAAAAAAATGCTTGAAGGTTCCAGGATCACAAAGGATTAAATTAAAAAGCATGACAATATTCAGAAGTTTAATAAAATGACTGAGTCAGTAACAGCCCATTTCTTTTGTCCTCCCAGTACATTTCAGTCACTCGCTTTTTAAAATTAGATCATTTGTGTTTTATCCAGATCTAGCATCTTCAGCTATTTTATGTTTGAATTACTCTCTGTTTGTTAACTGTACTTGTTTTCCCCAGGATGTGTCATTTACCCTTTTTTTTTTTTTGTTCCCAATAGAACTTTTTACATTGAAATTTTGTTCCTGCTTTAATTTGTGGTGTTTTACATAATCTTTCTAATGTTTTACAATTATGTATATGTAGTATTTCTGGAGATATGAGAAGTGATTAGGGCCCAGCAAATTAACAACATTAATGAACTATTGTAAAAATTAGGTAGAACTCTATTTGCCATAGAACACTGAAAGGCTCAGACAAAAGATTTTTCAGTATTTAAAGCCTTCTGAGGAACCAATTTTGGAAATGCTGAAGCCAGTATTACTTCACAGGTAGGAAGCTTGAGTTCTGAATATATGTCCGTATTGAAGCAGGGGATGAAGAAATCTTCAGCTTCTCAGACTTTTTTTCAACTCCATGTTACAGAATGTTTGGTTTAGGGTAGAGGTTCTAGGAAGGAGAGGTTATTTCTTATTCAGAACACAATTACATAATGTTAAAGACAATGAAGATAGCATGTCTAGTATTAATCTCTACGGTATTAAATCTATCTATCTATCTATTTTCTTAACATTTTACATTTTCAAAAGTAGACTCATCTTTTCGTGTATGTCAGTCCTTATGAAAAAAGAGACATTTTTTAGAATATATTTGAACAAAATATTACACACCTAGCCAGAACAGAATTAAAAAAAAAAAAATCAAACTGTCACATTTCTTTCTTGTTATTATAAAAGGAAACTTGACAATGTCATTTTGAACAGTCAAGGTGGCTAAGACTTTAGTGGTCCATGTAGACTTCTTACACAGTAATGCATATGAAGTTGATTTTATCTAGACTATTGTACATAGTAACTCAAAATTACCTGCCCAAAGTGTAATCACTCTCTTCATTTCTGCACTGCTTGCAAGTATTCATAGGGAAAAATTGCAGGTATGCTGTATGATTATATAGCACACACTGAACTCTGGCATCCCTCAAACAGCCCAACAGACCTTCATGAAATATCAGCAAAACCTGTAATTTGTTAAAAGTCCATTATCTTCTTTTAACCAAAATACCCCGTGGCTAGAATATAGCCACACAAACAAATTTATCCTTACAGACAAAAAATTCTGAAGAGTCCCTTTTTATAATCCTTTACTTTACTGTAATAGTGATGGCACATTACAAGCACCTACTCCCCCTGTATTAACAGGAGGAGTTCTGGACTTCGTGGTGAAAAATAACTTGCAGAAGCAGATCTCCACATTACTTGAACACTGATGGGGTCACACTGGTCATTCTCTTTTTAATCTAATATAAAAGAGAATTACATGTGGTGGACCAGCTGCAGAGTAAGTGCTGTCCCTCACCCATTGTTTGGTTGACAGTTCCATTGTCCCCTAGGGAAAAGGGCTGTCAAGGGACATCCCACCTGGGAAGAGATGCTTGGTCTCTACTGATGTTAGAAAATTCAAAGTAATAAATGACCTAAAAATTAGAATTTAAAAAAAAATAAAGAATTTTTTTTGTTGTTTTTTCTCTATTCACTGGATATTCAGAGAAGTTAAAAGGACAGTAAAAGAAGTTTTTACTAACATGCTTTACTAGGAATACAGGCACCTGCAACCTAACACAGAAGAGGGTTTGAAGTTTTAAAGTCT
Organism: Phylloscopus collybita; assembly: GCA_027886175.1. Taxonomy (NCBI): domain Eukaryota; kingdom Metazoa; phylum Chordata; class Aves; order Passeriformes; family Phylloscopidae; genus Phylloscopus; species Phylloscopus collybita. The sequence continues at coordinate 20,847,565 of JAJNNQ010000002.1, forward strand.
GAGAGTAAAAAAATAAAAAGGTCTCCAAATTTATGTCCTAATCTGATGGGGTTGACCTCTTTCCCTTGTCAACTACAAGTGCCAGCAGAAAAGATTTGAAAAGGTTTCAGTTTTTCAGTTTTTCCCTTTGCTGTAAGCACTGGATTCAAAATCCCAAATTATACTTATCTCCAGACTGAAACATCTAGAAATCTCTGGTCCCTAGAAATGGGTTAGGATTCAGTTGCCTAAGCTTCCTCATCTGGGAACATTTTCCAGTGCCCAAGGATACTCTGTCTGCTTCCCAGGTAGCTCTTCTACAAAGGCGTGAGGGGAGTCCAGAGCATCTAGCAACCCTGTATGGATGCACTGATACCACAGGACTCTCAAAAGGAACTCAAAATCTCACATTAAGCCTTCAGCCATCAGAGGCCATGTAGTCTAGAGAACAGCTCATGTTGCTCTGAAGTGGATCCTGAGAGCTGGACTTCTCACAGTCCATGCTCTGCTGACAAGATGTGAGATGCACTCACCTTGGGAGCATTCACAATAAAAGCTATGGCACAGAGCAGGACTAAGTGCATATCAGGTAGCAGTGAGCAGGTATGGGCAGCAGAAACAAACCCCAGCACTCAACTCACTGTAATAAGAGAGTCTGCACAGTGCACATTTAGATACCTGTCCTTAGGTGTCATAGTCATGAGGGTAATACCTTTCCAAAGGCCTGCACTAATGACTACACCTGTTTCTGCTAAGTAGGACTATCTTGTTAAAGTCATCTTCTGTTACTCAGCTGCAAGTAATGCTTTGGCAGTCCATGGGAGCAATCATTCTTACAGTGCTCTCTGTGTCACTGCTCTTAGGAAAACTTTTCTTGGAGCTGGTAATGAGAACACCCTCCGGGATAATGGAAAACTGAGTGTGGAAATGTTCCATAGGTGCCAGAGGTCAGCATCTGTTTTCTAGCCTTTCTTGCCCTGGTATTGAATCTGTAGTTGAATCTTTTTGTGCCTGAAATGAGCAAGCTAATGGAACCATGTAAGCTTACTGCTGTGCAAATAGCAGGTGACTACAGATGGTAGCGTGCTTCTCTGTGGACTCAGAAAAATCTAAGGATACAATTCAGAGCTGATGATGGCATTTTATTGGTCGATTTTTTATAAATAGGTTGGTGTTCTTATAACAAAATCAAGTCTGTGCTGTATCACCTACCCATGGTATATGTGGTACATCATTATTTACCCCAGAATCAGAATTCACCCCAGGCAGAACTACAGCTAGTGAAAATTCATTCCTATAAGTAGGGTAAAACTACTTTTATACTACCAATCAAATGTATACTATGGCACTGCTCCAAGCAAGAAAAAATTACAGGGATGAATGGGAAACAAAAGATTTCCCATTTACTATATGTTGATGTTGTATAGAGGGTATATGAAGGTCATGGACTGTCAGAGTGTGTCCAGGGGAGGGACACAGGGATGGTCAGAGCACTGAGCATTTCGGTGTAGACAATGAAGGAGTTGGGATTGTTCAGCTTGGAGAAGGCTCCAGGGACACCTTGTAGCACCTTCCAGTACTTAAAGAGGGCTACAAAAGTGCGTGCAATATTAGGAAAAGGGACAATGGCTTTAAACTGAGAGAGGTTAGGTGTACATTAGAAGATAGGGAGAAATTCTTTACAGTGAGGGTGATGAGAGACTGGAACAGGTCATCTTGGAAAGTTGTAGATGCCCTATCCCTGAAAGTGTCCAGGTTGGATGGGACTTTGAGAAGCCTGGTCTTGTCTATGGCAAGTTGTCCCTGCCCATAGCAGGGAGTTGGAACGGTATGGTCTCTAAGGTCAGTTCCAACCCAAAACACTCCGTGATACAATGAGTCTGTCTATATACATATCTACCATATACTAACTTCGTATACTGTGAAGCAAACTAAGGACAGGAAGCATAATTTGATTAAGAGGATCCTGCCTGTAAATGGTTCTTTGCATTGAATCACTTCAAAATCCACCAGAATCATTTCAAAATCCACCTGGCAGTACACATTTCCTGACTGCTTCCAAGCTAGGTTTGCCGGCTTTGGACTACAGGAAAGTACTTGCCAGTACCAAGCCAAAGTGTCCTCCTGCATACAGACATCCTGTGCTGGGGAGATTAAACCCTGAGTAAAATCTTTTGAACATTTCTAAAAATAACATCTCACTTCTTATTCTTCTCTGCCAAAATAAATTACTAGTGTTTTCCCTATGTAAAACTCCAATAGCACTGCTATTGGGAACTCAGCTGTTCTGAATCTGAAAATCCACCCAATAAATCCAATAAAGAAAACCACAGAGGAGAAAAAAGCAGGTGTTATTCTAATACACTTCAGGAACATGGCCAGGCAACTTTCACGTAGTTATAGGGAGATGGACAAGATGACCTAGACTATATGTCTTTTCTTCTCTATGCTATGGTTCTATAATTACATCAAACAACATCATGCTCTCTCCAGGCTGCAAGTGATGCCAAATGTTATCAGTATGGAAAGGCAGGACATTTAAACCACTCAAGCAGGTGAAGTCAGTCACTGATATTATTTTCCTGAGTGCTGATAACGGCTGTTCAGCTAATCCGGTTTGTGGACTGCTTTGCTATATTGTAATGATATTTGCACCCCTGGAAGACTGCCACACGCTATTGAAATGATGCTTGATAATGTTTCTGTACCAGTTCTACTTCAATTGACCTGACTTCAGTGTTATCAAAATGTTCAGTTTATAGAACCTAAGCCATATTTGTGTCTCCTTGATGGAAAAGAAGAATCAGTCCCTAAACACAGTGACCTTATTGTGTAAGTTAGATATTACTCTATTCCTGAGTGCAAGAGGGGGAAAATTCACTTTGGGGGCTCACATTCTTTTCACTGCAATTTTATAGCTACAGGCTGCTAATGGGCTGTCCTTCACTTCTACTCAGAGCAGCCTTAGTGTTTGATCCCATCTTCTTGGTGACAGGCTGAATGTAGGGTGGAGTATGGAGTGAGTTTTTTAACATAACTCATCAAGCTATTGTTCCTATTTTTAATATAAAACCCTCAAATCTGGAAAGGTAGAGAGGAGTCTAACAACTCAACTGTCACCTAAAGAAGGGGTGTACAGTACAATATGTTTACAAATGCCCCACTGATGTGTAGCAAAACCTTTGTGCTCTACTGAGTTTGGGTCAATCAGGGCCAAATGTGGTAGATAATCTGGCAGGGGAAGTTACAAAAGGGGATCATAAGCTGTTCTGACAACCATGTAGCCAGGCCTTGTCTACATGAACAAGTAGTTCCATTTAGTAGGAGTGTATCTGTGAATTGAAAAGGTTGGTTCTGAGACACCTACATCAACCTGGTTCAGATATTTTTCTTTGGATCAGATTTAGGCTGCTCACTAGGAGCAGGGTCCCCTCTACACATGTGGCTCAAAGGTGTTTGCAGGATAAGACATTAATCTGCACTTTTGTTTCCATTGTGGTAGAGGCACATGTAGCATGTACCCTGGGCAGTTCTTATGCTGCAGTTTTCCTTGAAAGAAAGTCAGCTGCACACACCGAAGCTGCTTAGTGAACCAAGCCAACCTGCAGGAAAAGGAGAAGGCTTTTGAGGTTGCTTCAGAAGCTTGCTACTGCTCTGATCCAAAATACTGAGGCAGAGATGACCACATTCCCTGAAGGACCCCTGCTTGGCAGCTAGTTTTTTTTTTCTTTTATTTTTAGCATAAATAGATTTAAAAAGTAAGTAAAACAAATAGCCTCAATTATAGATATTTTCATTTTCTCAAGCCTGCACTGCAATTCATTTACTTTTGTCTTCAGAATCTCAAACCTCTTGTATGAGGTGCCCTGGCTGCACTACAGATGGTGTTATACCAGATCAATGCTGTACTTAAACACAAGGATCCAGAATCTGTTAAGAGAATGTGAGCAGCTTTTGTGATCCTAGAGTGCAACCAACCCCAAATGTCCTCAACAACTCAAGGGACTAGAAGAAAGAAGCCTTATTTCAATGAAACCAAGGTGAATGCAGACATGGAAGCCACTGTTGTGCATGAGAATTTCAGAATTCCCTTCTGGTTATTTTGCATGAATTAGCAAACAAAGGGGAAAGTATGCTTAACCTCCACTTAAAGCTGTGGCTAATTCAGACAAGGTCCAGCCTTTGCCTTTCTTCCAGTAATTTTGAATTTTTTTTAAGTCTTCGCACTGACACTCATTGCAAATGGAATTCAACCCAGTGCAGAACATTAGTCAAGCTCCTAAATCTTGCTCAAGGCGGGGCAGAGAATCATAAGTAGGTTTTCTCTGCAGGGTTGAATTTATTCCAAAATTAGATGCCAGTGTCACATCATTACATTCCAGGGCAATACAACTAATTACCAAATACAGGATCTGAGCAGAAATGAAGTAACTTCAGAAAATGTCTTAGTGGGCAATTAAAAAACCCAGATTTTTTTGTTTGATTGATACATGATAAATTTTCTGGACAGGAGTATAATTTCTGAATTAAATAATGCCTGAAATGGACTGGGTTTGTGCCTGTTGTATGACTATCTTGTTTGCATTGTCACTTTAGTTTTTCATTATTTTATTGTATGCTGACTACTTTTTTGTTTATTGAAAATATAAGCATGACATTAATTTCATTATCCCATTCTGCATGCAAGCATGTATTACATTTGCAAATGAAGAAGTGGTAAGGAGAAGTAAATTCAGTAAGAGGGTTTATTATGCATGCATAACCAGGCAAGTGCTTGTTTTAGAACAGTACATCTTGAACAGTTGTGATAAGGATTGCCAGGATTTAACTATGACTTTTATGAATAGAAATTTTTAAGAAGTATCTACTGAAGAAAATACTTTAGTTCGTGAACCTCTGCATGTTTTATCTTGAATAGCAGCCAAAGTTGTTATATTTATTATTAGACTGAGTTAAAATCTGAAACAGAGAAACTAGGGACAAATGTATTATTAAAAGATTAACTTCTCATAAACTCTCATTACTGTAAGTAGCCTCTCTTCAGTAAAAATGAAACGAACCAAAAAAAGATGTTTTTCTACATTAACCATAAAATCAAAAAAGATGAAAACAAGATTTTTTTTTACATTTAAAATAATCTCAAATATTCATTCCCATTAACTTTGCACTCTGCTGTGAATTTCAAGATACTAAAACTGTACAAGAAGCCATGGCACTGTATGTTTACTTGAAGTGATTTATGAAAATACACATCATTACAGCCAAATGAGTAGCAGGGATAATAATAACACTATTTCTTCTTATAGAAGAGTATAATGTTGAGACATGTAGATTTAGTGATGCCAAGTTCTGACCACTTATATAAAATAATACCATATAAAAATTTAAAATATTAATAACACAGTAAAAAAAATCTAGTAATGTAATATTAACATTAATTTGGTATTATATGGAGCATATTTACTCCATAAAATATCACTATTTTACTACTGCTGTAATAGTATAATAATGTGATGTGTGTAATATATATATATTAGCTGGAACTATAAAATAGTTTTGTAGTTATGTTATAGATACTACACTACAGACACTAAACAGAGAAATGTTGAAGAATGTGTATCAACCTGCTGAGGTTTCTTTTCAGTTAGGTAATTAGCACGAAGATTTTCTTTCCATTATCTTCCATGGCTATGTTTTCCCTTGCCCATTTCCTCCAGTGCTTTGTCATTTGTTCCTTTATTTTCCAAACATCTTCTTTATCACATTTTCCCATGCTTTCTAGATATCTTCACTCACTAAAATTATTGAAGATGTAGTCATGCAGTTCACTGGGCTAAGGCTGGAACACGGGGTACTATTTCTGGCCCAGCCACAAACCTGCAGGCAAATATTCTTTCTGTTATTCAGTGCTTGCTTTCACATTCTCCATGGTGCTGGAAGCATATAGCGTTGTACTGAACTCCTTTGTCCTCCTGGTGATTAGGAAAGGGACATGAATAAATCTAGTATCATGTTCACAAATTGAACAGAAAATTCACTTTTTTAGTGGGCAAGACATGAAAGGGAGGCCAAATTTGTGAGGAGTTGCTTAGCTATTTAACTTTAGGAAGGCATCCCAATTTCTGAGGAAGGGCACGTAAAGGCCCATTTCTTCTCTTGTTATTTCCAAATTATATCTCATTCAACAAGCTGGATTTACACTGGGCTCACAAGACACAGCTCTGATGGCTAATGCAGCCCTACAGGTTCCAGAAAGGTGCATACAAGTTCAGTGCTGTAAAGCTGAGCAGCATGATACCAAAGTCCTGGCACTGTACTCATTGTGGAAGGCAGCCAATCTTCAGAATGATGTTTTCAATAATAAAAAATAATAAATGCAACCATTTGACAAATTGTCTTAAAGACAGAGATTACCATATACATCATATATGGATATAAAGTGGTTTTTTGTTTGTTTTGTGCTGTTAAACATATAGAGAAATTAAGGCAAAACTTGTTGGAGTTGTTCTTCTAGAACAGGATAAGTATTTTGAATATATGAAATATATTAATTTATCTTGTACTGAATTCATACCCAGAATTTTCTGTATAGAGGTTATTGAATATGGCTGAATGTCCACCATTGAAGAGCTGTGTTCCTCTCAAATGGCAAAAAAGAAAATTTTTGGGCTAGCAATACCTGCTGTTGTGAAGTTTGAATCTCACATGATCACACTTGTCATAATGCAAATGAAGTCCTGGTTGCTTTTAAATTACTATGGGATTAACTTGCTGGATAAACTATCAAAGCCCTAATGAATTGAGGCAGAGCTTCTACTTCTAGAAATTTCCTGTGGCAGAGTACTTGCATTAAAAAGGGTGGAGACGACATCTAAATAGAGGCAATGAGACTTGACAAAAATATTATCTCATGTTCATTGCTACAGTGCACTTGTGTTATTCCCCACATGTGTGGGACATGGTTGTGAGTGCTTGCACTAGTGAGAGCACATGTCCCATCAGATGGCTGTTGATATTAGTGTGAGCCAGCTCAGAACAGTCCAGCTACACATTAATAATCAAACCTCATCATGCCTAATTTTCTGTTGGGTCTTCCAGACAGTATATTAACAATGCAGTGAAAAGCTGTTTAGGGATGAAAGTAAAGCTCATTAGACCCTAATCACCCACCATGGAAATGCACTAGAATAGGTTGCTTTGAACCGAAATGTAAGCAGTGAAGTGTCAATTGGATGGATACAAAATAACGAGGTTTAGAAACTGTGTCAATAGAAAGTTTGTGCAGAAGACGAGTAATTACAAGAAAAACACCACATAAAATAATTCTCCCAAGCTTATTACTTGAATTGCTCTGCCAGGTTGTTGGGGGGGGGTTTGCCTGTCCACGTTAATTCTTTGTTAAACTTTTCATTTATATTCTAAATACCAACTCAGTCAGAGTTACCCAATAGTTTATTAATTGCTTTCAGACTTTTCACGAATCACTGAGCGTCGTCCCCAGACCCTCTTGTGCAATTCAGTGAATTTTCAATATACTAGAGGGTGGCCTTGCTGCAAGAATCACAGAGTCATATAATATCTTGGATTTGAAGGGGTCCAGAAGGATGATCAAGTCCAACTCCTGCTCTTTTCAGGACTACAAGAAAATAAACTGTATGACTGAGTGTCCAGATGAAAATGCTGCTCCTTTGCTTCTGCTTTCATACATACAGTTATGTAACCAAGTATCATTCCAGTGAAGCCAGTGGCAAACAACTGAGATTGGATTCATGATTTTGGTCATTGCATTTTAGTTAAGAACAGGCAGTTTACTATACAGGTTTCAAATACTGGAAGGAAAAGTCTCATCATTAATTCATTGAGTCATCTATTTTAATTAGATCAAGAGTTGGAGAGCTCACACACTTATATTCATATTCATTAAGGAAATGCACCATTACCTAATAAAACTGTGCATTGTTTTGTGACAAAAAATGGTTGGACTAACAGGTTATAAAAATCAAAGTTAGGAACTACTTCTGTTGACTTATGTTGTATTAAAATCATTAAATATTCAACACAGAATTATAGTTAAAAAATAAAGAAGAATTCAGAGAGTCTGTAATGGATATAAATTCTGTCATTCCTTTAAGACTTATTCTTTGAAAATATGATATAGTAAGGCAAGAAATTTAATGATAATACTTTTGGAGCTGAGAACTCCCCATTTGTATTTATAATTGGTGATGGTGAAGCCAGAAATATTCTTTCAAGTTGAGAGATGCCAGCCTGTCTCATTTTTCTGAAATCAAGCACCTCTACATTGCCCTGTGTTCAGTAAATTCGTGGGATTAACAGACACCCCAGGAGACCTCATTTTACAGCATCAAGCAGCAATCAGCTGCTTGAGTTGTTGTCTCAGGAAGCCTCAGGTCTCCACAGCAGCACTAGAAGTGCTCATTACGCCTGGGTAACATATTCCCAACCAAGTACTTGTGACAGAATTAGCTTTAGGTTATATAGTTTATTCATCTGAGAGAAGATGAGGATGGATCATCTTTTATTTGTTCAACAAAGTATCTGTTTAAGATCTTTTGTTTCCCAGACACTGGCAGCTTATTTAAATTGCATGTTGCATTATACAGTTCTGTTCCTAATACCAACAATCATACATGATGAATTCAAGAGCACATTCAATATATATTTGCTATCAATTTTGTAACATGTTAGTATTTTACTCACAAAATACCACAGCAGGAAAAAAAATTGTAGTCTTTTAAACAGCTATTTTCCTCTTCCACATCTTGATTTGTTTTGTTTTGGTGTTGTTTGTTTGTTTGTTTGTCCGGTTTTTTGTTTGTTTTTTCTTTTTCAAATCTGTCTCAGTAAGGATGTGCTTACCCTCTCTTCTATTAATTTTAATAATCTCAGTAAATCCCCCTGGATCTAAATTGTATCTTCTTTTTTGTTTGTTTTTATCTTCTCATTTATTATGATTGTTACAGCTGATCTTACAGTCTTATTAGAATCAAAACTTCCATTGAGTGCAGCCATGCTGGGCCACACTAGAGCCTGGGCTGGAGATGGAGGCAGCTACAGCTGTGGTTTGTTACAGCTTCTGGGAAGGGACTTCACCAAGACATGAGGACAAGGTGGAGCATTTTAGGCCAACATTTATTGATAGCCCTTAATGCCCTTTTGCAACATGTCCTTAACCTGGGTGATAGCATAGAAAGAGAAGTTGGTACGTGCCACAGGTACCACAACTGATTGTGAGCCTGGGGGTTTCTCCTCACCCTCATGAAGGCCAGGAATTTCCTCTGAAGATATATTCTGGCTAAATATTTTTTCTATGAATAAGTAATTAAAAATATTGCAGACTTATGGCTGATTAATGAAAGTCATTACCAATTATACAGCCTGGTAAACAGAAACTGGTAGGAAGGACCAGGATTCTGTCTCTGGCTTGAGTTGTAACGTGAAGGAAAGGAAGGACCAGGAAAAAGAAGAAGGCAAGAGAACAAATATGTGAAGTCATGCAGGATCATCTGTAAATTGGACACGATTCTATGGGTGTAAAGACTCTGTTGTGTACCCCTGGAGAGGTTGCACACTGAGCATGAAAACTGAAGAAAACCACTTGGCACTGGATACTGGGACTCCTTCCAGGCAGTTATTTCCTGCATCAGGCTGAAGAATATGGGATGACAGAGAACTTAACTTTGGAAATTTCCGTAAGGCTGCCATTAATCTACAAGCTGAGTGTTCAGTTGTATTAAAAAATCAACTCATTTTAATTGCCTTCCTTCCTTCCTTCCTTCCTTCCTTCCTTCCTTCCTTCCTTCCTTCCTTCCTTCCTTCCTTCCACCCTTCTGTCTTTCCATCCGCCTTTCCTTCTTTTCACCCTCTGTTTCTTTCACACTCACGTCTTTCCTATCCCTCTCTCTCTCTTCCTCCCACGGATTTTTTCCAATCAGAATGCAAATAATATACTTTCATCTAAATGAAAATATTCTTTTTTGCTTTAGGTCATGTCATGGAATTGTAGCTTGTATAAATTGCAGAGTTAACAAAAAAAAGTGTATAGAATTTTATAACTCACATGAATGCATTTGGGGAGATGCAGAAGAAGGATATGTGTGTATGTAAGTAAACTTTGTTTTTCCATTTGAACTTCATAAAATAATTTGGAATTTTTTCTTATTCCCTTGGATAACTTCAGATGCTGAGAAAAACCTTCATAAAAGCTTTCATAAATCAGTGTTCTAATCTTCTGTTAAAATAAAATAACAATAATAATTAATAATAATAATTAATAATTAATAATAATTAATAATAATAATTAATTAATTAATAATAAGAAAGAATGCATGAAAAGCTAATGTGCAGAAATACCCTGATTTCTGGTTAAAAACCTGTCATCAAATGCTACACAATGCAACAATGATGCAGTATCTTATAGATGAGATTCAAGTGAAGGTGAACAGTATAAATATAATTCAAAAGTATGATTAATGTTTACCCTGTAAGATATTTTCTGAAGTAGATTGCAAATATACATAATATAAGAAATAAATTGACCCATATGGATTTACTAATATTTTATTAATATTTTATCATAAAATCAAAAATTATTCTCTGTTGCTATGAGCATAGAAACCCACTGATATTAGACATATTGCATCATTTATGATATTGAACAAGACTACAGGAACTGGTTTTAATATTGCGATATCTGCAAAGAAAGAGTCCAACAATGTTGAAAGAGAAAGATTTAAAAGTTTAATGCCATTGTTATTAAAGACTACAAAATGCTATCTGATATGATTAGCCTGTATTTTGTGAAAAAGGCACTTAATAAAAATGGTTCTAACACCCATATATGAGTTGTGTAGTAACTATTTTCATATCAAATGCTGTATTTCCTACACAGTTTCCTAAACAATGATCAAAATCGTTGTTGCAAAGTGTTTTTAGCTAGCTCAAATATGAAACACACTACATATAAGTTTCATTCCATTGTGTTTTATAGAAGAAGACTTTAGGTCAAAATGTACAAAGATCTTAAAAAATGTCAAGTACATTTAATCTGAAAAGAAGTGACAGACAAAGAGATGCATCACATCAATCCATTACATGCAGTGCTAGAACATGCATTGTACTCTAAAAATCACAAGTGGAAAAGTGAGAAAGGTAAGACATAAATGGGGGACTAACTCTTCAGATTAATTGATAATACCTCACTCATCAGAAAAGGAGTAAAAGAAATGATCACCTGAGAGGAGGAGAGAGAAAGTAGTATGAATCAGTGAACAAATTGAAGGAATTGACTTTGAATAGAAGGCAGACAAAAATGCCACAATCAGATCCACTGAAGGGCTCACATTTGTGCAGAAAAGCAGGACTATAGGGAAAAACTATGGGGATTTTTTTTCTTCTTCTCCATAACAGAAACAGTTCTTATGTCCAACTTTAAAAAACCATTTCTATTCTATCTACATTATTCCACAGTCAAATTGACATGTAAGATCAGTGAACCATATCTGAAGACTAACTGGGAATATATTGAGATCCTCTATATTTTTTCTCTTTTTAATCATACCCATAAAGCTCTTAGAATTTTCTTTTACATGCCTAGAATATAACCTTAACTGTAAGAAACCCACATCTGTTTCCAGCTACCCCAGAAATTGTTTCAGCCTCTACCACCAGTAATTTTGACAGTTGTGATGCCCTTTGTGTTCTCAGGCTCTCCTTGAGTCATATTTCTTCATCTTCTTAAATGCTCTAGTTTCTGAATTGCAACAATTTTTTTGTTCTTTAATGGCAGCATTTGTATTTTGAAATAGTTTTTTAATGACTTTATGCTTGAAAACCCTTTCAAAGCAATAAGTCAAATGCTAATGTTAGCATTAATATAGAGCATAGATTAACAGTGAGGCCCAGAGATAAAAATCAAGCAGCAAGACATAAATCATTAAGCAGATTTAGTGTAACTTCAGATTTTCCTAAATCTTCAAATCAAATTTAGTCAACCAAATGACATCATATATTCCCCCACATAAATATATCATGCTTCATCTTAAAATGACACCTGCAACTTCAATGTGAAAGTTGTCTTCAAGTGATGATGGGAAACCTTATGGATTCCAGCTTAAATATATTGAAGGATTTGCATATAGATCATTTGGTCTTTATGCCTGAGTATATTTCCCAGTCTATTTGGAAATTGTGTAGTTGTTGTATTCAATTTAATTTCTTCTTTAATCTGCATGTCAGTAGCTGGGTAATACATGGGAACCTTTATTGCTTTCTTTTACAACTGGGGGTTGTTCTCACTCAGGTGCAAGACCTTACATTTCGCATTGTTGAACCTCATGATGTTCACATGCACCCACTTGTTGAGCTTGTCCAGTTATCTGGATGACATCACATCACCCAGGCATGTCAACTCCCCCACAGCTTCTTGTCATCTGCAAACTTTCTGTAGGTGCACTTGATCCCACTATGTCATCTATGATGTGATTGAACAGCTTTGGTGCCAATTTGGACTTGTGGGGACAGTACTCATTACTCCATTTTACCTATCCCTTGGTTTTCTCAAATTGAACTTTCTTTTCATTTATGTTATTTCCACTCTATTTTTTTACATCCTCTTTAAGCCGGGTTATCCTAGAACTCTTATTTCTGCACTGAATGTAATTACAGGCAGCTTTTTCTGATAAATAAATTAGATTTTGATTATTATTCTGTCATATTTTAACCCCAGTTGAAAATTAAATCATTGTGAAGAAAAGTAACTCTATCCCGGCCAAAACCAGTACATCCTTCCTTTTAGATATACCCCTTTGCAATATGTTGTATATATATAAATATATATATTGCAAATATAAAAATCATTTAAACCCTCAAATTTGATTACTTGTGTGTTTTTCTGAAAATTAAAGTGAATACATACAATATGTAGCTTACAGTTAGGTACCTAAATACCTTTTCAGGTCAACTCTTGATCACATTTTCAGAAAATCAGCAGCTCCCTCAATTCCACCAGTTTCTGAAAATGAGGAGAAAAATGTTGAATCACCTTGGGAGGTTTGAAAAATGCCCTCTATATCCACAACAAAGAGTTTTAGTGATTGTGTGCTCCATTTATAATGTTGAAAATAAGTAAAAAAAAATCTCAAAGTTCAATTCCTTTATAAAGTTACCAAGAACAACCACTCGTCTTAGAAAATAAAAGATTTTCTGAAGATCTGAATAGATCTGCTCATGTTCTTTGAATTCTTATGTTCTATAAGGTTTCTTCCAATCAGCAGTGATGGTTTTGATAGTAAATAGATAAGGAATTGGTTTACATGTCCTATTAATCCCAGCAGGGTTGTACTCTGAGAGGCATGTAGGACCTGCTAAAAGCACTGCACTTCTCAGCATTCTAGTAGCAAATGGATGTGCATAGGATTGAAAATGCTGCAGTAATTGGCTGAGTGTGAAAAATGTGAAGATGTATTTATTTGCAAGTTAGGTGTTGCCTTCTATGAGTCAGCTGAGAATGGCAGCACTTTCTGCCTTTGAAGAAAGAATCCTTTGCAATAGATGGCTCTGTAAATCCTCACTGTAGATCCCACAGAGGCAGAAACTATGCATTGAGTTTTCAAGGTGGAGAATAGGAGAACATATGTGAGATTAATGAAAATGTTCTGTACTGCCAGCTATTTCAGCTGAACAAATCACTTCATTTTTATTCTATCTCCACAACTAAACTTCACTAGGAAAGTCTTTAGGTACGAGAACAGCCTTCTCCAGGGAGAAAAAAAAAAAGAGACCTTTCAGGGAAAAGTTCATTAATTTCAACCAACCTGATGTTCAGTTACATATCTTAATATCAGGACATTTTTGTGGTACTCAAGTATCACATTGCACACAAGTACTTTGATTACTTCCTGCATTCTATCACCTGCCTGCTGAGTTTTAAAGACCTTTTAAAATCTATCTCACTCTAGCTGCAGAAGAAAATATATAAAGACATAAAAATAATGTGCAAGTATCCCTAAAACTGGTGAATTTGGAAGATGTGATGCACAAGCATTCAAAATGAAGGTTCTATGACTTCTGTTTCTACACATTTATGCACAGGTCCTGGCCACCCAAAGATGCTCCTGGGCAGTTCTATAAATTTCCCTCAAAAATCTTATTTACAAGTGATCACATTAATGACCCAATGAAAATATGAATTACAGATCGAGGTCTAGTTTGCCTAATTTAGGCAAGTAACTTACTTTTAAACCCCTTATTCTGCTTGAAGATCTCTCAAATACATCTCTGTCTTTTTCGAATTGTGGGAAGCAAACTGTCTCAAAGGCTACATATATCATTTGATCTTCCCCAAAAAGCATGTACACCCCAGGGCAAACTGTCCATATTACCCTAAGTGCCCTCAAGTCTTTCTGTACTGTTAGGTGTAATTATTCTATTTGTTTTTATTTCAGTCTGTATGAAGAAGTCTAAGGGCTACATCAAACCGCTGCTGGGGTAGTTGTTTTGTGACATGATGTGTTTTTATGGCATGCAAGAGTTGCTTTCTTTGAGAAAAAGCATTTGGGTTTTCATAAAACTATACAGGGCATGGAGAGGTTGATGGTGTCTGATCCTTGCTGCCTGTAGCATGTGGTCCCTGCACTGAATGGTATTCTGGAACTACAATCATTTTTATCTCAAAGGGAACTCTAAAATGAAAAAGCCCAGGAATGAGTTATCACTTATGGAGTGGGAATGATACAGGGCCAGATTGTAGAAACCAAGTCATTTGGTAGTGTAGATGTACCAAATAGTATTTTACAGCTGACATATCACCAATACTGAATCAAGTGGAATAATCACCCTCAGCATCTTACTTATAACATTACTATTAACATGTCAGAATGTGACTTGCCTTGAGTTTTGTTGTTGACTTTCATTTGATTTCCTTTCCAGTCTAACTCTTGGACCTTTTCCCTTGCATTTGCATTTACTCAGCTATTCATCTTGTATTGATGAATGTGATTTTCCCTCCAAAATGCTGCATTTGAGACACACTAAATTTTATCTTGCTGATTTAAGATCATATCTGAAGATTATTACAGTCTTTTGAATCTTGATCCTGGTCCTAAAAGCATTTGTATGCCCTATGCTGTTAATTAGTATCATCCACAGGTTTCATACATAATCACAATTAATTTTGTCATCTAAATCACTAATGAAAATATATTTGAAAGTCTTAGATGGAGACTGTAATCTGTAGCTAATTCATGTGCTTTATATTTGTCCTATTTCTCCTTTAACCTCTAGCCTGAGAACCCCCAAGAGGCACTTCAGTAGCTGAATAAGTATTTAAAACTTGCATTCATATCTAATCTGGTTCACAAAATAATATTTAAGTTACCAAACTCTGATTGCTTATATCCCTGAAGAGGGAGCAGTATGTCACTTACTGAGCTCTGCATTAATGTGAGTTACCTGTTCTGTCACTAATTTTGCATTCCAATTTAGAAATAGGTAATCAAAAGCAGGCTAATGATGCTATATTTTTCTCATGTTCTATTACAAGCAACATGCATTCACTCCACTATATTTATAGGAATCCATGGGTTTGTAGAAAATTGCCTCTGCAAGTTTTATTGTATCAAGTGACCTACTTTTCACCTTAGTCCATTTGAACATAGCAGATATATTTACTATCAGTTACTGAGACAAGAAATGTGGTATTGTTTTGTCTAGGTCAGCATCCTTTAATGGACATGCAGTCTATTAAATATCTATTACAGACTCTGGATTTAATAAATGATTTCTAATTGACTAGATGTCAGTGGCAACATTCAAGAAAACTCAGTTACATGGGATTTTTCATTGATTCTCCCTATATTAGAAAATGAAATGTCAGCTACCATTAATTGCATTTTCACAATGCGAATCATACTGCAAAGTAGCTGCTAAGTGAAAGCACTTCTAGCCTAACATGCTAGAGAAGTATTTTTTAAATTAATCCAATATATAAACAATTATTACAGTTGTGTGTCTCTGTGGGACAAATTGATGTGAATGCAACTACAATCTATAACATGGAACCATTTTGCAGGCTTCTAGAAAAAATGCATTCAGCGACATATTCTGCACTTGTTTGTCCTTGTACACTACACTGTCTGCACCCAGCACCACAGAAGTTGGTTAATCCATGGTTTCTAGGAGTTCTTACCTCCAAGGATAGGATCACCCCTTACATCAGCTTGCATGACTGTTGTCCATGACTCAAAGACAGAACTGCTAACTTATATTGTCTTACAAATATTCATGTATCTAACCAGGCTATGTGCCATTACTAAGGAGGGTATGATCCAGGACAAAGTTTATGAGACTGGTACATATATAATCCTTATCATTGAAGATCCACAGTTCAGAATGTGTTGGTGCATTTTTCTTGTCTGCCTGTGTCTGTATTTGTGTGCTCAGACCTTCAGGAACACATATGCTTTCTACAGGTGTAATCCCAAAGATTTTCTTTCATGTGATCGTGTTTATCGTGACAGAATTGACCATCACTCTACACAATCCCAGTGAGATGATATTAAAAGTGTGTGAAAATTCATTTGACTGTGCAGAATTTACAGTAATGCTAGAAGTTCTTATGTCTTTGTAAGGAAAGAAAAATCCATGACCTTTCTGAAGTATGTGATGTGGCATTCATTTTCCCTGAAGCTGATCAATAAGCAAGCAGGAAGCCGTATATTTTGCCAAGGTAGACAAGCATAATTAAGCAATAAGGCAATGGAAGTAGTTGTGATTATCTTAAGATGCACCTGGGAGCTGCCTTGTTGCTATTTTAAAACATCTTTATGTGAAGGGAACTATATTAATTTCTGCTGAGAAAGATAAAGTTGGCAGTTTGGAATGCTCATGAGCAGCAGTTTCAGTTTGGCTTTACAGACAACAATGTGGTGCATTCACCCCAAACAATTAGGCTTCTCCAGCAGCAGAAGAAAAGATGGAACAGGTTGTAAACATTTAATTGACAGTTCAGACCAAGAAAACAACAACAACAACAAAAAATCCCCAACTAATAACAACAACAAAAAAAGCACAACCCCTCCTGCAAATCAATTATGCTTTGGCTGGCTTCCAGTGAGTGCAAAACTTACATTTTTACCAGTTTAGAATAAAAATATGTTGCCTCCAACACTTGACTTTCAGGGAAGACATCTCTGCATAATTAATACTATTGCATCCACATTCTAATTTATGCATTTTAATTATATCAAAAGCCTGGTGAATAATTAATGCTAGCAAAACAATGGGTCTGAAGCATAAGCTGAAAAGTATCACTTTTTAATGGGCTTTGTAAATTTAAATAACTAATGAAAGCTATTTAACTATTTGATTGTGAGAATATTTCTCCCTGATACAATCAAGGATTAACTACCATAATTGAGCAGCCTCTCAAGTGGAGAAATGCTAGCTCAGGTTAGCTGTTTTCTGAGTACACTGTAGTATATTGACCCACCTGAGCTATATGATTGCAGGAAAGAGATTTATTTGCACCCTCTGGGAGGAACAGGCATGTCATGGGTATCATCTATAAGACGTAAAATCAAAATTTGGGGCACAAGTGTTCCCCTTTGACCTCCTGTCTACAAGTAGGTCAGTTCATGAAAGTTTCATGGGGAGATTTAGAATTGAATCTAAAGAAATACAATATAGAATTTATTATCTTTGAGTTCAGCAAGCTAAGAATTAAGTATGTAGGCCAGGTTAGTAATTTAGAGCCTTGCAGTGGTCAGAGAGAGATAGAACCTCTGGAGAATTTAATCTCATCCTAAAATGGGGTTTTTGAAATAGATGGGATTAATAACCATTTGGCAGTGTCTAGCAATTTTCTGTTTCTTACAGAAGGAGCTTAGGATTCTGTCTTACCCATACACCTAACTTCTAGACAGCCAAGTTTAAATGAAGGTAATCTCACCAGTAAAGGCAGCCTCTAAAACTATGGCATAAAAAACACCTGCTCAGACCAATCTGAAGGTGTAAAGGCCAGGGCAAAACAGAAGGGCTCACAGCACAGAGCTGTGCAAAGTTCAGTGTGTCACACTGACAATCAGCATCCGTTGCTTGGCCAAGCCTCAGATTTGAATCGTGTCACTCATTAAGTCCTTCCCCCTCTGAAGGGCTCAAAATGTAGGTTCACTTAAATCTGCCATACCCAAAAACCAGCCTCCACTCTGCTCTGGTCCCTGGAGCTGGGCTGGGCAGTGTGATGTGCTACGAGCAGGCTGTCCCAAATGTGCAGTGTGTCCTGGCTTTTGTGTACTCTGAGTTTGTCATGCAAAAAGTGATGAAAGCATGTGGACAGCAAACACTGACTGCATAGCATGGAAACCCTGGCAGCAGAAAGCACTAATTTCTTTAGGAGAGTAAAACAATACAGCAAATGATGAATTACTGCAATCCCTGGCAGTATATTACATACACTCAAGAAGTATCTGCTTGTCAATATGAATATAAAATGAATAGCTTCTACCAGCTTTTTTTGTTCTTGTTTTCCATATCAGAAGTTTGCACTTTAATGCAAAATGTTCAAGGGAACAATAACTGACGTAAACTGAAGGACTTTTAAAAGAAATAAGATTGACAAAGGCTGCTGCCAATTTTGCATATCAGGCCCTTTATTTAAGTGCATTAATTTGAGCTCAGTAACTTTTGGCTCCTATGCTTGAAATTTTCTCTTTTTACCTAATATTATGTATTAAATTGAGGTATTTGACTCTCAATAGCACTGACTTGTGTCACCGGGGAGATATGGAAGGCAACTATGTAGGAACGAATTGTGTTTTCCCTATTTTCAGCTGTGTTTGCATGAGCCTGGACATGAACTAGTGCTCTCCTCAGTGGTTGTGCCCTGTGTTAGACAGGCAGGAATTACTTTGTTTGGTTAGGATGGATGCTGTGTCCCTTCATGCAGATGTTGGGAAGGACAGGGAAAAACAGAAAAGGCTCTTGCATAGGTGACTGTGCTCCAGGGAAATCTCAGCCAGCCATAGAAGCTGACTGGCCCAAGTGAATATTTCATAGAAGTCAGAAAGCAAAACACAAAAGAAAATATGCCATAGTATCTGATTAAATCAGTTTATTTCTTGTGGGCAGTAGCACCTGAAAGAGCAGACAGATATTGGGGCAATCTGGGGCTGGTGTCAGAGGTAACAGGCTGGGGGCTTACTTGTTCTTCACTGCTCAGCTTTCCTGCCCAGGAGCTAGGCAGTGTCCTGATGGTGTTCCTCTGCACCCCATTCCTCTGCTTTTCCTACTGCAGAACCTACAGTGAGTAGTATGAACAATTCCCCAAGAAATACAACTCTTTTATTGAATCCTGTTTAAGACCAAAACCTCCTTAGCATATTTGGGATGGAGTCTGGTGTTCTAGCTGTCCAGTGCTTGTAATGTGGCTGATGGAAAGAGCTGCTGAAGCAGGAGTTCAGGTCTCAGGTGAAGTGCCTCCCTTTGCTTCTGTCTTTGCAGGACTATGCTGAGAAGGAGAAAGCTGCAGCTAAGGCCCTGGAGGATGTGAAGGCTAACTTCTACTGTGAACTATGTGACAAGCAGTACCACAAACACCAGGAATTTGACAACCACATCAATTCTTATGACCACGCTCACAAGCAGGTAAACCAGATAAATGTCTTGCATGTTACAACAGTCTCTCTTCCCTCCTCATTGATTGTGGGAGGTTTCTAAACTCACCCAAGTGGAAGACAATTCATCATTTGATGTTTTCAACTTTAACATGCGACTTTCCATTAAAATAAAATGGAAAATATTCATCTTTATCACAATTTCTTTTAAGCTACTCTACCTGAAAGGCCTCCAGCTGTAGCTTTAGATACATGCTCAATACCGATGTCCACACTTAATTTGATATATTTCAATGTGGAATTATTTAAAAACCACAGGCAGGGGCAAAGACCACTTCCTCAAGTGGCCAGGCCCCTCTTGACCCTCCCAGTCACAGAAAAGCCTCTATTCTTCATGCTTTTATCAGAAAGCATATGACCATGCTGTTTCAAGTTGGTTGTGCTGTTTCAAGGGCAGAAAGAATTTATCTATTTTTTTTTTTAAAGCATCTGTTCTGGAGTTAAAATCTATGTCTCATAATGTTTCTCAAGTGAAATTCATTTTGCCTTGAGTGCAGAACACGATACAAAATAACCTTAATGAGATGTTAGATTCCTGGAAAAAGATAATAAATACTAATTTTTTATCACTTTTTTGATATCAGTTTTATCACATTTGTGTGTAGTAGGTATATTCTACCTATATGTGCCTATTAACTTTATTTCCTGGATCCCAATTTTCCTCCAATTTTATCAAAATCCATATTTCAGTTGGCAATATGGAAGGAAAATGCAAATAATTCATATAAACACTTCAGAATTTAAAGAAAATGGTTTGTGAAATCCAAAAGTGAACATTTCTGAGCCTCTGAAGTGAGGGATCTCATCTGCTGACCTGGCATGCTAAGCACATGTAACTAGATTCCATAGATGGATCTTTTTCTCCTGTATTCCTGCTAGTGCTTGCGTTTGAGTGCTCATGTATTGCGTGCATCCAAGTTGCCAGGGAATCAGTTGTCCTCTGTGTGATCACACTTGTGGGTTCACGGGGGTCAGGAGATACATCAGAAATATGTGAAACCATTAGAAATTGCAGGTATTTCTGACAGAGGATTAGAAATAATAATGCTGAACAAAATGAGCAATGCTAAAGGCAAAACTCCTCGCTCTCCCTGAAAGCAATCTTATTGTCTTCTGCAGTATCACAGAGGGTGTAAATCACCCTGGAATTTTTTGTGTGCATCTATCACAGCACTTCATTAAAAAGCTGCCTAAGGTCTGCCCACTCATCAAATGCTGAACCATCCTGCTGAATTCAAGCACCCCAGTCAGCTACCCATGGCAAACAATGGGACTCTTTTGTCCCATCACTCCCAAACCAGAGTTATGCATTTATGCATTAAATCAAAAGCAATTCCTCCCATTACCATTCCATTAATTAATCAATCCATAATAATTTTTATAACATTATAAAACAAATGCTTTTCCAGATCCTAAACCTGTGACTCTAATCCCTATAAATCCCCATTTGCTGCATAAAAGATTTTTTCACCCTTCAGCTGTTTTTTTAAGTCATCACAAATGCATCTGAACTCAAATGGGGCCATTTGTGCTCTCCTCTCTTCACACACTCTCCCTGCAAAAAGCAGTTTATGCTAAGCCAAGCAGCCTGTTTCAT
Source organism: Phylloscopus collybita (assembly GCA_027886175.1). NCBI lineage: Eukaryota > Metazoa > Chordata > Aves > Passeriformes > Phylloscopidae > Phylloscopus > Phylloscopus collybita. Next base: position 20,868,832 of record JAJNNQ010000002.1, read on the forward strand.
GCACCGACTATGATTGGGTTGTTGGGCAGGGGAGATTTTGGCAGGTTTCTGTTATAAAAGGGCTTGTTTAAGCAATAAAACTCTTCTTAATTTTCAGACAAGTTTACTGCTTTAAAAGGTGCCAGACATAGCACTGGAAACTAAAGAGTCTGCACAGAAATGCACGACATGTACAGAATACCAACTGGCAGTGCAAGCTCACCTCACCCTACCCTTTCAGATGTAGTTCAGAAGCTCAGTTAATGCAGGATGAGCTAGCTACCCTCCTGATGTGACAGGGTAATTCAGTCTCTTCTCCTCTCTCACTTCTTACTTGGTCAGCCAAGTCTGGGAACAGCATTAGTTTGCCTGTAGGAACAGTGTAGGTGTACCCTTTTCTCTGACTTATATGGTCAGTCACAGAATAGCCTCTATTCTTCATGCTTTTATCAACATTATTTAAAAAAATAGTTAATTTGTGGTTTCCTTTGGGTTTAGTTAGCTTTGTTCCAAAATGTTTTTTCTGGGAGGGACATTAGCCACCACAAGAGCTTCTTCCTCTGAAGGCATGTTTTCTGTTTCCCAGCAGCAATTTGAGGGTAGCTTTCACAATCTGCATGGATACGTTCTAAACATCATTCTTCTAACAGAGAGTAAATTAAAACGAGATGCCCTTTGCATCTCAGTAACAATGCAGTATAGTCCTCCCATGTGATTTCCCATTTAAATGCTACTGCTTCACAATTTGTATTAAAGTGGCAATGATATTTAGAGCAGATAGAAAGGCAGAAAAAAGGATATTGCACTGAGTGCTTAATCATAAGTCTTTTGTTTGTCTTCCAGAGGAAACAGATTTTATACAGAGAATTGTGGCTTTAATCTCCAAATACTATGGTTTCATAAAATTAATTTTGCCATCCATTTTCTTATAGGTAATTTCAACCAGTTGTTATAGCAGGAAGTGCTGAGTCCTGGGCCTAGTGGTTGGCACACCAGCCCTCCCACCAGTCCTCAGAGGATGCAAAATGTTATGATGACAATCTGGCTTTGTTTGCATAAATGGTCTTTCTGCTGTCTGTCTGTGTTAGATTACTCTAAAGCATAATTCTAAACTATACTCAGACACAGTCTCTCTCTCTGCTTGCTACATACCTTCAAACTTATAGACATAAAAATATGATGTATGTGTACGTATATATGCATAAAATTCTGACAGACCATCAAAGATCCGTGACTACATCTTCATTATCTTCTAACTGTAATGACCCTGGAAAGTTCTAATAATATTTATCCATTTTTGAGTAACATTGTCTCACTATTAGGCAATTCTTATTCCTTTGGTTGTCTTGTCAGAATTCTTGAGACTTCTTGAGAAAAAAGTCTCAACTTCTTTCCTGACACACTACAAGAATTTTTCATTGATATTACCTGTCATTGGAAAGTAATTTCTTTCCTTGCAGGGCTGGATAAAGTGAACACAGAAAACCTGTCTGATTGGAAGTTTGCACTCCCAGCCAGCTTTACCTGAGCCCTCTGTTGTTAAACCTGATCCTTAACATGGCTGGGGCAGGAGTGTCAGTGACTTCCTTGGAGGAACTGAAACTTTCATCACTGTACAGCCCTGTGCATACATCTCTCATTGGCCCACCACATATCAGCTAACTCGCTTGAAATCACAGCTTCTTTCCTTTGTGTTCTTTTCCTATGACTTCACAAAGTCCAGGGCAGCAGTAATGGGGAGTAGCCCATTTGATAAATCTGCAGTTTCTCTCCTCAACATCAAGGTGAGGGACGCTTGCTCTCCCTTGCTCACTGCCTTCTCTGCAGCAAAAGTGAACTGCACCAGAACACAGTGCCCTGGCTCTGCTGAAGCTATCTGAACACTGAAAAGCACAAGGGTCCAGGTGTGAATTCGTTCAAAAGTGATCAGCATATATATAACCAAGATAGGCTACTACCTGAAAATGTAATATATGTGGGAGTAGGCTAAGTTGAAAATTATATAAAAGTGTAATTCTTTCTAACCGTGTTGTGTGCATCTTTAAAATGAAGCCAAACTCGAGCAGAGATGTCTATTTGGTTGACATTATAAAATGGAATCTTTTAATAACTCCAGTTCATGCACGGTGTTCATTCATTCAGTTAACATCAAAGTAGTTGGAGCTTTCAATTTTTTGTATAAATAATCCTTAGCAATCAGCAAGACTTTTAGATGTCAGAAATGAGAAAATCTGTTCCATGTACTGCAATATAATAATTGTGATGATAATAATAATAATAACAAATATAAGCAGCAAAGAAAAACAAGACTGTATTGCCATCTTGGGGTTTCTGATGACAAAGCAAGTCTTCAGTTTTGCTGTCAAAACTTAAATATAAAGGCATCACATTCTCTCGTGATAAAAAATACAGAAACTAACAAAAACCTATAAAAAGCACACCACAACATAAATTTTAGTGTCCTTGAAGCAGACAGTACTATGTAAGCAAACAGAAGTGTCAGTCTACTCTAGTTCACATGCACATACCTGTATTTTAGTATTTACATCTATGCATACTAGCATTTGGTTATATTTTTTGCATGAGAGCCTGATTTAGTGTGTACAGCTGTTGGCACTTACTGTTAAGCCTTTATGGTGCTTGTGGATTTAAACTCTAATTCAGGCAGAGATTTAGCTCCTGTTAAACATCAAAGCCAGCAAATATGCTTACATTTTAGCTAGCATTGCTGCTACCACCCAGAAAATGCACTGATAAGTTAAGGCAGAGAAAGCTTCAGGAATGAGTGTAAATGCTGAGATCTTGTTAGTTTGTCTTGAGGGTGTTTTTTCCAGCGTTTCCATGTTTATTGGAGGAAAAGTGAGTCTTGTCTTTTGGCACCAAGGTAAACCTGTATTATCAAAACAATTTTCATTTGGAGGGAAAAACACTGGTTTGGCAATATCTGAGGAATTTCACCTTAGGATATGGGAAATTTGGCAAGCATACTAAGAAACCTTCTTGTGGACAAAGGCTGTAAGAACTTTGTATTATATTTATAATACTTATATTTAGCTGTAAGAACACACTAATCACAGACAGGACTACACCAGCATGGAGGTCCCCAGTTATGTGTGTTTGTGTAGTCTCTGCTTTTTTTCCCTTGAAGCATAGGTGGACCCAGAGTTCCTCTGGTGCTCCCATGTGGGCAGGGCAGAGGTCCTTCCCTGTAGCCCCTGCTCCTGTGTCTCTGCATCAGGACACTGGCCTTTACAAAGCTGACCCTCTAAAAGCAGGATACCGGCTCTGACTTTGTAGGGCCAAGTTTTGCACATGGGGTCTGTACTCTGTGGCCTCCTCAGGAAACAACCTGAGTGCTAAAAGACCTCGTAATTTCTTGCTTTCACTTAGCAAGTGGTGCTGTCCACAGTCACCAGGATTCTGCTCCTGTAAAGCACAAAAAAAATCCCCCTGGCTTGATGCTTGTCAAGAAATATATGCAAACTTTTAACAAAACTTCCACGTTCCTCACATCCCTAGTAAGATTAAAGAAAAGGAGTCAAACAAGAGAAACAATGTGATGTTAGAGTCCCTCTAACACCTGGTTTATAAGTGGACTTGAAGTGTTGCAAGAATTTTGTATATGTCATAGTTACCATCCTCTTTAATTGCCAGTAGATTTCTGTGCTCCAAAGCAACTATCACATGCACAAAATTGTTAAATGTGTGCCATTTAGAGGGTTTAAAATTAGGCCCAGTCATGAAAACTGTGAACTCTCTAAGAGGTAGCCCTATAAGCAGCCCCCTCAAAAAATAAAATATTTAAATGCCTAAAATGAAGGCTGCTCATATGTTTTGCAAGAGAGGGTTGTTAGAAATGAAGTTTGCTATTTATATTTTCCATCTCCAAAATATTTACCATATATCTTTAGTCAAATTGGATGCTTTTGAGACATCCATCAAAATATTGACATTATGATTCAATATAATCAACAGTTTCACAGATTTTTTCCATGAAGTATTCTTTCATTTCAGTGAAATGCCTGCTTATTTCTAACTTTAGACAAATCTATTATCAGTTTATATTTTAACCATCTCCACTATACTATTTAGAATGATCACCTCTTCCGATATAACATTTGTCAGACACTTCTGCTTCTTTGCAACATTTTTTGTCTCTTGAATTTGGGGGTATGGATGCTTTGGAATTCTTAACTGTTAATTTATCTATTCATTAATCTACAATACAAATAACAATTTAATTTTCTCTGCTCTATCCCTCTAAGCACATCTTTCTCTTCCCTTGGAAAAAGCATACTCTTGATATTTCTAGTCTAGTCTAGTTTCTTTTTTATATGAAGACCAAAGCTAAAAGCAAAGAATTAATTTCTATAGTCAATCCTATAATTTTGGTGTCTTTTTGCCTTAAAGACACACGTTTTTCTTGCTCATTGTGAAACCAGCAATTTTCTTATTGCTACTTATTCCTATGCCATTTATTACATTCTCTAATTTCGGTTATAGCTTCACACTTTCTTAGCTGTTCATCATACACTGATTTTCAGTGTATATTCTTGTTCATATTTCCAAAAATTACTTCCACTCTGACTGTAACTGTTCCCAAAGAGCAAGTTTTTGATAGTTTTTTGCTGAATAGTTATGCTTTTCTCACACTGCCTTTTCCATAATTAAATTTAAAAGTTTTTCTCGCTCTTTCAGGATTTGTTCATGTGAATTAACCCATTTCATTCATCATTCTTGTACCTAAATTAGTTTTGATTACAAACTAGATTACCCCAATGGTACTGATTTGTTAGATAAAGAACTGATTGTGATGCTAATAATTAAGGTTTACAAACACTTCTTATTTTAATAACGAGCTTTCCATTGGTCTTGGTTACTGGGCTGAAATCTTGTTTATGGCTCACAAGCTTTAGCAAATAACAGTAAAAATACATGGAATTTGCAAAGTCAAGAATAAAGAAGTGAGAAGGCTTTAGAATCAATACTGTTGGGACACTCTAATGTGGTATTTTTATGTATCTGCCCTTTAAAGAAATCTTTAATCTCAGGTTGCATGTTTTCACTGAGGAAACATTCCTGACTCAGTACTGAAGATGGACTGTACTTTAGAATTTAATCCATTTTGTGCAAGGGGTGCAGCTGCTGCCTGCAAAAGAACTGACAATGTGAAATGAGGGGGAAACAAGGAGAACAAGTGGGTTTGGGAAGCAGTTATGGAAATAGGTGTGGACAGAAACTGCAAGAACAGCAAGGCATGGAATTATCACTCAGAAATTAGAAGACAAGGGAGAAGAATGAGTTACAAGAGGAAGGACCAGAAGAAATAATCAGTAAATGAGGAGAAATACCAGGATAAAGCACAGCAGGAAACTCTCAATGTCAGCCACTTAGTGCCACCAATGTCTAAGCCACTGCATTTAGAGATGAGGAATTGAGTGAATGGGCCACATTTCACAGCTCTAATTCTGTTAAATAGAGTACAATAGTTTTGTATTGGCACACAGTGTTGTATTGAAAATAATACAAAGGACTTACACAACGTAAAAAATGGCTGGGGTCTAGGAAAAAAGCAAAGAATGGAATGCATAATGATGTTTTCATATACATTTTCATCTTTTACTACTGCTAGATAATGTAAGACCAACATTTTCTTGTCCTGAATGCTTCTTTCTGTTACTTAGATGCAGAGAAATCCTGCCTTTCAGAAAACGTGTTTGCACCATAGCTGCTGTGCTTCTGAGCACCTGCAATCCAGCAAATTTGAAATGTTGAAGTAGCAGTTCATGGAACAGACAATCAGGTTGTGTCACATCACAGAAACTAATGCAAATAAGGGTAACATAAAGCAAAACAGGATGGCATCAACATTTAAGTAAAGGAATAGTGTACAACATATGCACAGAAGCACGACATAACACCATAATTCTGTGGCTTTGCTGTATCAAAACATTCATTTTCCCAGTTTGAATTTTTCTTAAAATGAATGCTTGCTTTAAAATATCATGCAATATTTTCTTAAATGGTATGAGGGGAGGCTTGTATTTATAGGTCTGCTACACAGAGATGTTTCAACTGCACACCAGAGCAAGTGCATGTACCAGAGTAGCTCCAGAGCAGCAGAAACAGCATTATCAAATACCACTGAGCACACTCTGGTGATTAGGAGTGACCCGAGGCAACACATTCCAAGGAAATGTCACCAGGAACAATTTTTTACTTTAAACTTACCAGTCTGTGCAGATCAGTGAGCTTTATAAAGAACTGTTAAACCTGCTGCCCTGCCAACGCTTTGCTGCTTTCTTATTACTCAGTGATAGAGTAAATAAATTGGCAGTATTCATCCTTTTTAAATTGCATGTTACTTAGAATAATGAGATTCCTATCATCATTAGCCCTCAAAAAAAATTCTTGCAAATAATACGGAGCTTCGTTTAAATTTAGTGTCTTGATAAGCTAAATTGTTAAATGCTAGATGCTATGGAATTACATTTGGTGTTCTTTAGAATGAATGTTAATTAATATGTAAATTAGCAATTTAACCCTCTTTAAATTGGAAAAAACCCCATGGGACACCCAATTTCATAGCTGTTAATGATGGTCCAATGACTGTAGAATATTTCTTAAGCATTTCATTATATAAGGAATTACAAAAGTGTACTATCAGATTTTGGCATTTAAGACATAGCAATAACCAGAATGTCAGTTAGAGGAAGTGCTTTTCATTAATGCCTGTGTTATTGTTCTTTCCATTCTTCTCAGATGGCACACTTTTTAATTACTAAAGTTTTAAAAGTAATTTTCCTAGCAGGAGGAATGGATGATGCAGTGTAATGGGCGGTGTATTAAAATAAGCCAGGAATTGTAAGGATTGTGTTTGTAACAAAACCAAAAGAGAGGATGCCAAACCACAGAAAGAAACAAAATTACTCCTTAAAATATCATTTTAGATTTTAATTTTGTACAATAAATCCTCAGAGCATGAAGGAACACATTCTTTTTCAATTATATTTAGAGAAAAGGTGCAGTTAACCTGGTGGAAACTCAGCATCTCTGGTTCAAATAATTTCCCATTGCTTCAAGCTTTGCTCCCATTTAAAATACAAAGGAAAAGATCCCAAAACTAAGTTAATTAAAACATTATGACTGTTTTAACATGACAATGATAACTGATGCAAAACCAAACAAAATTGTAACAAATGACTTCCTGAAACATTCCACTCAAATTTAAAAAAAATGGTTTTGACCAGGTCATACTTCTTTATCCCAGTGCATAAAAAGAATTATCAAAATCAACATATTCTTCCTTGATTCTGAGTTCTGAAATGCCAATACATGCAGAACATAGAATATTACTTAATTAAATTAGCTAGGCATGTAGAACCTAAATATTTATGTTTAGATTATTATTCCCTGTTAACCTTTTAGCCAGACTGAAGTCGTGCCTGTGTTATTTAATAAATAAGATAAATTATGCTCAGTGTTGCTCTCCTTTTAAACATCTCTGTATTCAGGGATACAGAATGTTTCCACTTTTTAAAATGCCAGATATATAGACATTAGAAGCAAAATAAACAGCATGTTTTCTACCTACCTCTATGCAAAATGTTACCATTCATGTGAAACAGTCTGTTCACAATGAACTAGCAAGGACTGGGCAAGACTGAAGGCAGATATACACTCTATTTCCTGTGCCAGCTTCAGAAGACTGGCAAATATTACATAATACAGTGTATAGGCCACATATTCTGCACAGTTGGTTGGGTTTTTTGTATTAAATCAGTAGACCTGGAATATCTGGTGTCATTTTAAGATCAGGGTCTACAGTATCTACAAATAGTGAGGTGAGAGAGGCAAAGCATTGCCAGATGCTATGACTGACTTTGGTGATCATGAGTTCACAAGTACTTGAACTCATATTTGTGGAATGACTTTTAGAATAAGGCATTACTCAACCAGATTAAGGAAACTGTTCCACAGGATATGCCACATCTGTACATATCTTACCTGAGGCAGTCCTATGCCATAATCAGCTTTTTGGAAATACAGCAATTAGCTGTCATAGCAAAATGTTAAATGTTCACAGAAAAATTACATTTATCTTGGCTTCCACATAACTTTTGAACTAGCTGATAATTTTCCCTCACCTGAAAAAAAATGATAACGCTGTTAATCCCATTGACATATACCTACTATATCTGGCACTATAAACATCTGTCTAGAACCTGCATCTATTATAGTTCTGTTCATTTTTAAATGAATGCCTGCACCTTCCAAGCAGTAATTAATATGCAAGAATGTAGCTGCACAATTGATTCCTCTGGAGCTTTAAGTCATGCTTATCAGCTGTGTTTGTGTTCAAGGAACCTTACAATGTGCCTTGTACATCTTTAAGGGACATTCCTAGCTGAAGCAACTATTTTAAAGCAAAAATAGAAACGTATCTGTGCATCACCAAGACAGCAGTAAAAAGGCTGAGATTAGTAATTTATCATCCTTACTTAGTTAAATGCATTAATTAACATATTTTGATATATCTCTAAGGGAAAAATAAAGGAGGTAACCCAGACTGATTATAATTTCACATTTTTTACAATTTTATAATAATTAGGCTTTATCAGAAGTTATTAAAAAGATGAGGGCTCTTTAAGTATCTTCTCAGATTAAATTTCAAAGGAATAAATAGAGAAATGTGGGTGACACGCACATGAACACCAGACAAACATACTAATGCAGATGATGGGACAATAAAAAATATGTTTCTTGAAAAAGCACAAAACCAAACCCAAACAACACAAAACCAAACCAAACCAAACCAAACCAAACCAAACAAGCCTAAACTCTAATTTTTCAGGAAATGTTTTTAGAGTGGAAGGGTTACTCAGGAATGTAATAAGATCAAAACTATATTTCATATAGAAGTTTTACGTTGTTTATTTTCAATCAATTTGAAATGGTTCATAGAGATTGACATACATTTCTTCAGTAGTGTTACCTTAGAAGAGTACATTTCAAAATTTCTTGTATGTAATAATACTTTCATAATATTAGTTATAACATAATCACACCTTTTGTCATTCTTGAGATAGAGAAACTATGAAAATTGCAACTTTAAGACGTTACGTTGCATTGTTGTTTAGATGCATTAACATCAAGCCACTTGACAATTTCATTTTTATGTAAATTTTCTGTATTTTATTCTCCCACTAAGACTGAAAAATAAAGAAATCCCAGACATCAAAGTTTTCTGCACAGCAGGAATTCTAGTCTTTTAAGAAGTGTGTGAGTACAGAGGAATTGACAGACACCCCCTGGAATCCTGTAACATACTTTATGCTTATAGTTAGCATTTCTTGGCTTGTTTTCAGCTCTTAGCATGTTGATGGATTCCAAGAACTGCTTCCTTCAAAAGAGACACCTAAATACTCGCGTTGAAAAGCCACATTCCATTGATGTGTGTTTACACTTTCCATTTAGGATCTGTGCTGTTCAACAGGGTACTAAATAATTTCTGTTTCTCAGAAGAGAAACAACGTATGGTCTGTATCCTGAACCTGCCCTGGATCTCCCATCTTAGCCCAGATTGTGTGAGTATCAAATCATAACTAACTGAGAAACTACAGAGTAAAGTAGTATCATGCTTGGGAGTAAACCCATGCAGTTTATTAAGGAACATAATCTCCCCAGGCAAGCGGTCACAGCACAAGGCCTGAGAGCTCAAGGAGAGTTCAAGAGGAGTTTGGACCCTGCTCTCAGGCAGATGGTGTAAGTCTTGGGGTGTCCTGTGCAGGGCCAGGACCCAGTCATCCAGCTCAGAATATTCTGTGATTCTGTGATAGTTACCAATATTTGCATACAAAAATATTGCCTAAAAGGTACAATGTAATTTTCACCCTTCAAAAGGAATCCAGAATATTTAGATTAATCCCATCTTTTCTTCACAGCAACATCAATTCTCATCAGCTCATAATGATCATCTTTTCTGAGTTCTGTGTTACTTTTTTATAATTTGAGTCTGACTTACACCAAACATTCAATTAATTGACACAATCTTCACTCTCAATAACCTGTGTCATATTCTGATTTCCTTCCCATTGTGAAATTTAGAACACCATAATGTCCAATTTCTTGGTTTAAAAAAAAGTAAAGAGAAAAAAGTCAGATTCTGGCTTTTGGCTTGAAAATAATGAGAGATTGGAACAGTACACACGTCAATCAACAAGCCTTAGCCTAACATATCTAGACATGGAGTGTACCAGAAGTATACAGCAATTGTTATTGAAATGTTGTTATTTCAGGGAAATGGCTTTTTTTTTCTTATAAAATTCTTTTCATTGTTTCAGAAGGTCCCTCTAAAAGCTTAACCTATAATACATGGGAAAACAATCAAGTTTTTTTTTTAATTAAAATTATACCATTTAATCTTGCTGCCCTACTTTTCTTGTCCTAGAATAGATTCCAGTATTAATTCACCTCGTCTAAAGAATTTGAAACCACTATCACCATGTTGTATCTGCATTGGTGCATATTTTAAGAGGCTTCCTTTTCATTTCAGTACATATACTCAGAGTATATGTATTTCTTTGTATTATTATTTTATTTGTCTTTATATTATTTTACATTATTTCTCTTTTTTTGCAAGAAATAATTAAAATTCAAGAGTATAGAAAATTGTGGATTACTGGGATAAGAAACCATGGTATAAATAAAAGAGCAACTGCAAATTGTACAGGAATGAAAATTTCATGGGAGGGAGGAGTAAAGATTGCTTAAAAGGTCCTTTGTGTCAAGTGATAGAAAAGAATTTAAAAAGTGACACAGTATTTCAGAAACAGTGAATGATAGATTTCTAGACTATTAAACATGCTCCTGTCTACATGAAAAACTACATGTGTTTGTAGCATCATTTGATGTACAAGTGAATACAAACAGACATAATCTGGAGCACGGCTAAGAGGATAAATTAAATGTTACCTCCCATAACTCTAGAACATATAAGTGGGTAAGAAAAGTATTGCAGGATTGCTCTCATAAAATTCCATCATGTTCATTTCTACTCTTTTCTCAGGGAGTAGTTTCTAGAATACTGTAAAAAAATTTAAGTTATAGGATTACAATTTAAGTGTGTGAAATTTCAGCTCAGTGACATGTTGCACACCAGTAAGTTCAAGGGGACAAAATACAAATCACAAGTTGCAAATAAATAATATTTCAAGCACGTGGCATTAAAAAGAGAGCTAGATAGGACCAAAATACCTTTACCTTCATAAACTGGAAAACTACGGTGTTCACTCTTCCCAGTTTGGTTATCTTTTCCCATGATACACTGAATTTGCTTAAGAAACACCATATTCCTCTTGTTATTTCAGAAGTAAATGTTGTTTAATTGGGAAGAGAGATGGATAACCCAAGTAGAGGGAAGAAAGGAAACTAACATCAGAGAACACACAATAGTAATGTGGAGCAAAATTGGAAAATAATTAAACAAACCATAAAATATAATAAAAATAACCGTTAAAAAAATCAGTACAGTGTACTGAGATGTGTTCTCAGAAGAATGTTTCTGATAAACAAAGGCTAAATCAAGTTCTTTTGTTTTCATCCCTGAAAAAAAACCCAAAAAACAAACAAACAAAAAACCCCACAACATCTGTTCATCTTTTTTCTGCAAATATACCAGAGACTGGAACATAAACTGCTACTCCAATCCCAGGGATGAAGAAATTAAAATTAACAGATCTTCCACCTGAATGTTCTGCCTCTGTAAGTCTCACTTATGACAAGAATAGCACAAATACACTTCATCCATATTATGGGTCTCTAAAAAGAATAACATATGCATTAAAGCTGATGTTTAATTTATATATTATTAGCATTATGATGATCAACACGGGAAATAAAATGGGAAATAAAAAAAAGAGAAAAAAATTGTATTTAGCAAATGCAAATAAAATATCTTCATATATCTGTTTAAATAACAAACTGTAACATATACTTCTTTTAGGAACTTAGTTTCATAAAGGTGAATGAGCCTGTAAAACGGGCTGAGAGGAGAAAATCAAACAGACAGATGTGAGAGAGAACAAAGAAATTTCCAAATGCACTTGGCAGATGGTTTAACCCAAATCCCAGAACAGAAAAAGACCAAATAGGTTATAAACAGCTAATCTCATTTAGAAGGAAAGTCAATTCTCTCTGTCTTAAATTTATAATAAAGGAGAGAAAGGAAAAATGGATGGTAAATACTATAAATCACAAGTGTAGAAATTGGAAAAGAAGTGATGGAGGAAGTAAAAAGGGCAAAAGAAAATTCTGTAGTCATCAGAGGTGAGGGAAAGAAAGTTTCTGAAAATGTATTGAGAACATAAAGTATCTTCTGGACCAAATTGAAATTATTTACTTGTGGCAGTGATATAAAAAAGACTGTTCAACATAGATTTCTGCTCTATACTTGGAACCAAGCCAGATGCTTTAGCACACTGTTTAGGACAATTGTGAAGCACCACTCTATCAATACTTAAGAAGGACCTTAAACAACATATTCTAGAAATAAATATTTTTGTCTTGGCTGGTTCAGGCCATAAACTCTCCTAATAATTAGTGTTGATTTTTAATGAGCCTCAGAGCACTAAAAGAAAAAGCATCAAGCTAGATGATGCCACAGTAGGATTTAAAAAAAAATAAGAAAATCTGTCATTCTGCCATTAGTTCCAGGGAAATACTGGCATGACTGATATGGGTTTCCATAAAATGCTGAAGAATTATAATGTAATTAATTTAATTTATTATGAATTATATAAATTAGCTCTTGTCAAATTAACTTAAATTCATCAATTTATCTAGATGTCCCCTGTTCTGTGTTAGTGAAAAGTTTTGATTTGGATGATTGCAAAATTCCTTTGTGGTCTTTTCTGATTCAGCAAAACTGCAAGGAAGTGTCATGTATTAAAGCTCCTTTAATTTGAGCAGGCATTTTTTGAACAGCATAGAATTGCTGCTAGGTTACCTTTAACCATCCTACTCCAGAAGAGCTTAGTCTACCTTTAGCAAATACAAGAGAAAGAATATTTTGGTTTAGACTGATTAAAAAAAAGACCAAAAAAAGTAAGCCACAATCTAAAATATTTTTCTCTAGATAGCTATTAAAAAGCCAATATTTTACTTCCTTCATATGTTTGATGAGGCTTTTGCTTTAAGTCTCTCCAATACCCTTCACACGTTTGTCAGTTTGTAACTTTTCATCCAAAGTCCAAAGATTGTTGACTTCCAAGGTTCCATTTATCTCAAGTACAGATTAAAATATCTCTTTTTAGTGATGGACTTCTCTTGTTGAGCACTTCAAAGTCACTGTGCAGTGGTTGAGTCAACTTTCCTCTAGGTAAACTATGAACATAGCACAATAGTTTGGAAGAGGTTTATTCTTTATGTTCTGTTGTTGTCCCATCAGCACTATCATAGTTATCAAGAATCAAAATATTATACAGCTAAATCAAAATTAGGTTTGATTCAGGTGTCTGACTTTTTTTCAATGGATTTACAAAGAGTTAGGGGTGGTAATTAAGCATATATACCTATAAATGTTGATTCCATTTCCTCCCTGCTCTTTCCGGAACTCACTCCACCTCTCCATGCCTTCATTTATTTATTTGTAAAATGCTACCATGGTAAAGATGAAGTTTCATAAAAATCTGAGATCTGTCCATGAAAGTGTAATTTAAAATCTATGTTTAGACATTTCTACTGTCATTTTCATTACTCTGAAAGCATTCTGACTGCATTCTGACTCTCCCTCTTTTCATTAAAATATAGGTGATTTTGTATTCTGCCTGCTACAGTTAAAACAAAGAAAAAAATGGTGAGAGAATGTGGAAAGTCTTAAATATTTTTAAAATAAGATTAGAATAAGTACTGAATTTTTTGAGAGGAGCTAGTCTTGCACAGGATCTGTAATGCCAGTTTTTTTTCTTTTAGCCACTTAAAGGAGAAGGAAAAAGAGATAAAATATGTAAGATGATGGTTTTGATCTAAGAAAGGTCCAAACACCCTGACAAGTGAGTAATATATGAAGTTGAAGGGAAGATACAGACCTTGCCCCAAGTTTTTCATCATTCAAATGTGTTGATTTTTCTGGATAAATTGCTCTGTAATCCAGAGTGACACTAAATACATCTAACCAAATTCCACAGCATGCAGCCAGCTTGGTGAAGGCTATGTTTGCTGGAACTGATGGAAACATGAGTGCTCAATAGCTCAGACTTCCACATGAGTGAGTTGCTGGCACAGGGTGCATGTTCTGTCATCTTCCCTATGGAACAGCCTCCAAATGAATCTGTTTCAACTTTGTTAGGGGGATTCTTATGAAAAACACAACTGGATCTTTTAAAATGGAAAGCATCCACAAATGGATACTTTCATCCAGCAAGAGATGAAATCAGTTTAATTAGCAGGAATATTTGCAGGTCTGGTTAAACAGTAAAAGTTTCTCTGAAGACAGGAAAAAACAAGCCCTCCAAATGGTCATGTGTAATTTATCCTTTAGCTTAGATCCTAAAGGTGATCAGCATGTCATTCACTGATAGATGGATTCTCTAGGACAAGTCTGAGGACTGAGCTTCCCTCCCTCCTGCTATCATCTCATTCTCTAATCCAGTCTTCTCATTCACTTCCACTACCAATGCTAAATCTGTTACAGCTGACTATAATATAAAACACTCCAATAATTACTTGCACACACTTCAAAGAGATCTGTAGCTATTTATGGGTAAAACAAATGAAAATTTATCAGCTGGTTTTTGAGCTTCATCTCTCATTGCTAATTCCTGTATATAATAGCTTTTCCAATTTATTTTTAGGATTTTCCTTACCATAGTAAAGGCAAATTCCTCCATTGCTGTTTCCTCACTTTCACTTAGCAAGCTAACACTGTAAGTTTTACATATGAAGTCTAATTAAGTTTTCTAGTAACTAACATTCTCATTTGGTGGTTTGCAGTGTGTAGTCATTTTACAAATAATCCATTTGGTTCCAATGTTAGGGTTACTGGCGAGAGAATAATTACTGAAATCAACATTCCTTTTTTCCTCAATTAACCCTTATATGGTGAATTTGGTTAGAACTTAATTAAGGAACTTTTTTCTGGGTGTAAATAAATCTTTAAGGAAATCAGGCACTCAAACACTCACATTAGTTCAAGGACTTCAATTCAGAGGGCTCTCTAAATACAACAGAAGACATATACCTAATGTGGTATGTACATTTTTACCTGGGGCTGGAATGCAAAATGAGTAGTTTGGAAGGTGCATTGTGAATGATATTCCAGAACAAAAATATTCTAAATGTAATAGGAAAAAAAAATTAATTTATACTAAAATGACATTTTCTAGCTTAATACATAGAAAATTACTTTTTTCTCAAAGATGCCTTCTAGTAGTTACATCCATGCAGTTACACTACTTGAAGAAGAGGATTTGCTCTTCAGTATATTTGCAACAACGTTTCTTTTTCCCAGAATCTGAAGCAGTTACCACTGAGAGCCCCTGTAAAATCTATGAAATGACATAGACCCTGGCAGAATACTCAGAGGAAATAATACTGTCTCCCAGTACCATACTCAAATGGTCCTCAAATTGAGACACTTGCCAGTTTAGAATAAGACAAAGCAATTGTTGAGTAGCTCAAATTTCTCCCCATTTGTTGTTACCTGCACTCTCGTTTGCTTTCTTTATTTGGCAGTATGCTTTCTTTAACCTTCACTTTTTGGCTAACATTCCTGCTCTCCCTATTATTCTTTTCATTCTCTGCCAAGATCAGCTCCAGCTGCACCTTGGCCTTCCTGACTGATCCTTACACAACTGAGCAGCATCACTATATTCTTCCCAGGATACCTGCCCCTGCTTTCACTACCTTTCCATTTCCTCCTTGCCTCTTCATTTGACCAGCCGGTCTCGATTCAGCCATGCCATTCTCCTTTCCTCTTACACCAAAGGATTGGTGTAACTTCCTTAAAGATCTGCCAGCTTGGTTCTGCTCCCTTGTCCCAGAGGGCAGTTTCTCAGGTGGGCCTATTGACTAAATCCTTGATTCCTCCCACCAGTGATGGCAATTAGATCCTAACTTTCTAGCAGAGCAGTGGGGTCCAGCTCCTCCAGTTTGCTGCCCATGTTGTGTGCATTGGTGTAAAGGAACCTTAGCTGAGAGGTCAGCTGTGTCTCCTTCACGATGGAACACCCTATAGAAATTAAGATAGACACTTTTAATAACCTCTGTACACAATGAAAAGAAAAAAGTACTTTTACATTTCACTTTATCCCTCTTGTTTTAGACAGCTGCTTTTAAAACAGGTGATTAGGTCCTTGAAGTGCTTATTTCTTTCCAGTGGTTATGAAGAAAGGCATCTGAAGTTGATCAGAGGAATAGAAATCCAGGTAAACATTTAACTGCACAGAGAAGAATAGAAATCTGGATGATAACTCTGGATAGAAAGCAAACTCAGTACTGCAAAGGCAGCCAGCAGTGAGTATTCTTCAGGTGCTCACAAGTCGGTGCAAAGCAAGTACTGTCCCAAAGAAAGTGACAATTTAAAAAAGAACAAAACCCTCCAGACATTAAGAATAGGAAGAAATTGCTAAGTTACAAAAATATGACCACTGTTATTTGATGTCAGCAATAGTAGGTATTGAAGATGCAGATCATTTAAATCTTCTGGTGATCCGTAGGAGGAAAAGTATAGATAGAAGAGTTTTTGACTGAGTCTTAGACAGAAGAGCCAATGGGACTCAGACCAGTTCTACAAGTAAATCTTTCCATGACAATAAACATTATTTTGTAGTCTTCTCATACTCTCTGTGGGTGGTTATAAAAAAATTGATGATTTACTTTTAGGTATGGAAATGTCCGCACACAGGTGTACAAAAAACTTAGAAAGAATAGAACATGAGTCTAAACATGCAATATAAGTGCATGACAACTACTTCTGTAGCAGTTGAAGGACAGAACACAAGGAAGCTATTAAATAAATCATATTTTATTATATGTGCATGTATTTGGATGCCCAGTTAAGTACCTAATTACGTGAAAAATGCAATTGCTGTGTAAAGCAACCTTAATTTTCAAGCACGCCTGCTGAGCTTGGGGTTGTCATTCCTATACCTGCTCAGTTGCATGCTCTTCTACCCCACCTGCAGAAAATATCTGTGTGCTTGTCAGAAGTCTGGTACAGGTTATTAGTGAAGAAAACCTGGGCTTTGCAGGTTCAGCAGGCAGTCCCATGATCTATCCAACATAGCTGACAAATTTCATTACGACTCCTAACTAGAGCTTTGGCAGTGCAGCTTTGTTTTGTTTTGCTGAGAGGATGTGCAGGGAGAGCCCTTTCTCTCCTCAGACTGTAGAGCTTTTGATTTCTTGGATTTCATCTCTAGTTGATGAGTTCTCTGCTATGCTTACCTACATTTCTTTTTCTTTTCTTCTCTGACACATGCTGCATGCCATTAGAGAGCAAAAAATACTGCTGGAACTCCTATTCTTAGTGTTGGTCCATTTGCTCTTTTGATTATCATCCTAACTGTCAAAGAAATGAAATGGCATTGCTTTTCAGTACTGTGCTCCACAGTTCTCTGTTTCACACTGTTCTTTGTTTCCTTGACAGGTAGAAACTGTTTCTGTTTTTCCTCATGAATGCTTTATGTGTGATGCTGAACAGCTCACGGTGACAGCTTAAACATAGCAAGCCACCCTAAAGGGCATTTCTCAAATGTGTTTCTTTGCCCTTTCTTCACACTGGACATGTTAATAAGGTTCAAGACTACCTATGTTTTTCTGTGAAGAGTAGGATCTTTATAGCTTAAATATCTCTACACTCATGTAAATATTACCTAGGTGACAGAACATTTGGTTTTGTTCTGGGAAGATTTTCTGAGTTATTTTTTCAGCTTTGGCTTTAATATAGTATTTGAAAAGCTTCTTTCTTGTACCAAAAGTAACATTGTCTCACATATTCATCCATTTGGCTGTTAATTGCAGACAATGAGGTTGAGGGAATGGAGTGTTATGTGGCTGGCCTGGCAAGGGACAAGTGAATAGTGAGAGAGGGCACATAAAGGGACAGGTAAGAGCTAAACATATAGTGGAGCAACCATTTCTTTCCAAGAAGCTGAAGCCTAAGAGCTTCAAAGAGGACTTTGCAGCTGCCCTGTTCCAAAGTCTAGTTCAAGGAAGTACTGGATGTTGGGGCTGACAAATGCTTTATAGAGAAACATACAGATTTGACAGACTGTAGATAGTTCTGATGAAATGGTTAAACTTTCATCAGGGACTAGGCAACGTGATGATTCTTGCTGGCTGGTGGTGCACCAGTTCCTTGAGCAACTTCCTGGCTTTCTCGTCCTCATCCAACAGAGAGTGTCTGTGCAAAACTGTCGGGGTGGCTGAGAGCCAGAGACCGATCTTAAGCTCTCTGAGCAGATGATTTTTGGACAGACCAGATCTCCCTGTCTCCAGATCAGTGCTCAAAGGCATATGTCTTGGGGTCCAAAAGACTGAGAATAAACAACACACTTCTGTTCTTATCCTCCCAGCACTTATTTTTCTCTCACAGATGTTATTTGACTTTTTAAAAAAATCCCATATTTGAAGGACAGCTGATGTGACAGTGGTGAGAGATGCTCACTGCATCTTTCCAGCACTCTTCACAGAAAGAAGTCACAGACCTTGTATGGCCTGTTTCCACCAAGTGTTTTTCCATGCCTGTCATATTATGTCATTGCCACTTACTGGATACTTTCATCTTAGCTGGACAAAAAAGAAGCTGTCATCTCTTTAGATGGTGGCTTTCACCCATTTACTTTGTCGTAATCTATTAGCAAAAGCTAGACCTCTCTCCAGAAGGCAGTTCTCTCTTACATTTATAATTTTCTTGACCTCTACAAGTTGAGGACCCTTTGCCTCCAGCCCTGTTTCTCAGAAGCAGGTGCATGTTGGCCAGTGTACACCTCTGTGCCATGGCAAGACTGCTCCCCATGCCTGAGATGCAGAAAGCAGTATTTGCTTTTACAATGCTTGGTCAGCCTTCAATTTATCCTACTGATGCATATTGATCTTTTGGCCCTGCTGTAGTGAAACAACAGCATGAGATGATGGCAGTGATTGAGATGCTGATCTTTAGGTGCTGGTGGACAGTCAAGTAGGCATACACACTGACAGACGAGCAGCAGTTTAAAAATGACTGTGATGTCAAAACTTTTCTTCAAATCTACTTTGCAAAAAATGCTCCACGGCAAATTTAGCATTTTGTGGTGTTGATGCAGTAGTTCTAAATTAAACAGATGAGCGCAGCCACCTCTGGAACAAGGGGTAAGCAAATGCAGCAGATTAGTTTCAGTTCTGGTCCTCAAATCTTCCCGTCTGGGCATCTGGGTGAATACACCAGAGCTCCCTCCCAGCTTGTAAACATTTTTCCCAAACACTGGAGAAGTGGGGAAGGAGGAAGGCATTTCTACCATGGAGTATGGAAAAATGGATCTGAACTGGGGAGTTATAGGGTTAGATGTGACTTGTTGACTCCCAGAGAGCACAGTGAACTCAGAGACAACTGTTTTTGCAGAGGATTCTGTTGACACTTTCTAGTTTGCCTCTTCCCCTTTGTTTTCCTTATGTAATCAGCAGTGCAAAATCAGGCAATAAAAAAATGTAATAAGGCAAAGAAATTTGCTCTCTCAAACAGCAATTACCAGATTTACAGATGCATGAGGAGATTAAAAAATTGTGAAAATGACTATAAAAGAGTTTCCCGATCAAATATTGCAGACAGTGGTTCTCTCCTTTGAGAAAGTAATGCAGCCTTAAAAAGGTACGAAACCAATAGCTAAGTCCCCACACACTTGTGTATACATGTGCAAATAGAGAACCATAAAATATATTACACATAGGAGCTCAAAGTTATCCCAGTATGAGCCTCTGGATTATATTTCAACAGGATGAATTAAATAGGAAAATGTTCACCTCATTAAATGGATTCTAGTTTCGTGTCTGTATTTGTACAGAACAGAACATTTATGTACTCATAAGAAACCAAAAAAGCTATCATTCATATCTAGGCATTTATCAGGTAAATAGCAGAGGGCAAATTATGTTTTGTTACGCAAAAATATTTTCAATGTCTTCTCACTATTATAGTATTTTAAGTATGCTTTTCCTCTCCATTTATATATTAACTTCATGAAAAGTGAATGAATCGAGTAAGAGGATCTGTATCTGCTGTGTACATCTCTAATCCCTTCTGTTTATATTCTTTTCCCACAGAGATTGAAAGATTTAAAACAAAGGGAATTTGCTCGAAATGTGGCTTCAAAGTCATGGAAAGATGAGAAGAAACAGGAAAAAGCACTCAAGCGACTCCACCAGCTTGCAGAGTTACGGAAGCAGTCAGAATGGCAAGTTTTTAAAAGTCATATGAGGTTTTAATGCCATCTTTCCTCCCTTCCAGAAGAAATTATAATATTTTGACTCCTACACAATTTAATGTATAGAGCTTGTGTGTACTGTAACCTGTTTTCAGGTGTCTTCAACTCCAAATCATCCTGCTCTGCAAACCATAGACTGAAAACCTCTGACTTAATTACATGCTGTTTGAAAGTTTGTAATTTTCTCTCCTGTAGATAGTTATTCTCATGTCTTCTAAATGGAATTTTTTGAAGACACTTTTATAATACCACCATTTTATCTTATCAAAACTGATCTGAAAAGATTAGTGTGACTGTCTTAATATTTGATCATAAGTTAGTGGGAGAGGATAAACCCTTTGTGAATAATTTTTACTACTTTTAGGGTACGGGGATTATGTTTCAGTTTCTCTGTAGGGTAATTCGAATAAAAAACAAATAATTAACTGAATTAAGTTGGTCTAATACTGTTAGCTCTATTGATTAATATCAAGATAGAGGACAAAGACTGCAGTAGTAAACCTTTCAATTCAAGAAATCTCCTTTGTTTAATGACACTGAATGCTTCAGTAGAATAGATTGCCATCAGACCAATTATTTATATTAATCTGTGATCACAATGAGTTAATCAGATAAATAAACTGGCATTGTTTTAAATTCATCTGAAGACTACCGTACCCTGGAAATAATAGCATTCAGAGTTTATTACAAACTCATTTTGGCCTATGTAATTGCTTTTGAGCAATTGGCTGACATATAAGAGTTTAGTGCTAATATATCACTTTTATGATTACGACTCCATTTTCATACAAATCTGCTGAAACAAATGTAACTGCCTGTGGGAAGCTTCCTTTATGCCCACGCACTTGAAGATGCAGCCTCAGACAGACCAATAATGTTGGTGATAATAGGAGAGCCAGAACGAATCTGGGAGGGATGGAGCAGGTTTGCTTTTAGAAAGAGCCAGGAGTCCATAATATTTTGCACAGAGTGTGGAAAGAAAGAGCTTGCTATTCCTCCCTGTAATCGCTAATAGGCTCAGGGGAGGCTGAGTGCTGGGATTTTGGCAGGGCATAGCATTCCCAATTGCTCAGGAAAGACAGAATATCAGCCTTTGTAAGCACATACAATTGATGCCATCCCTGAGTACTGTCTCTCAGGTTCAAACACAGTTCCTTACAAGAA
Source organism: Phylloscopus collybita (assembly GCA_027886175.1). Classification (NCBI taxonomy): domain Eukaryota; kingdom Metazoa; phylum Chordata; class Aves; order Passeriformes; family Phylloscopidae; genus Phylloscopus; species Phylloscopus collybita. Next base: position 20,890,434 of record JAJNNQ010000002.1, read on the forward strand.
GCTAATTCAATCTGACAACAAAATTATTGTTAATCTTGTGCACAGAAAAAATTTATTTTGCTATTCTAAGAAGACTTTGAAAAGGATTTCTTTATATGCCTTCTCCAAGAGGTAATTTGTTCTAACTCATACAAATAGGGTTTAATTTGCATCTTCTGATGCTGAATTTCTGGCAAATGCAAATATATTCTCTGAAATGCAGACATATTCTCATATTATGAGTTGACCCTACTCCAGGGAGTCTTTCTGTCTTTCCCCTTGTTGAAGATTTATGTATTTTTATAGCATTTATAAAACATGATTGCCAATTATAGATAGCTTACATGCAAATCTAACGGTTTTAATTCATTTGCATTTAATTAAAATGTTTTATATTTTTTATCAAACTATTTAATCTGTTTCCAGTTTTTTTCTTGTTCATGTACTGTAGTACCTCATTGATAGCAAATGCAGATAATTAGTATAATGAAATGTCTGTTTAAAATATATCTTGGAAAAACACTTTTATGGTGGCTATATATGTCACATCTTTAATGGAAAATGGCAACAGTCATTTCAGTCTCACTTAATTATCTCTTTCAAGAAATCAGTGGTTTGCCATTTTTGTTAAGGTCCTGGAATGGGTAACATATTTATTTTTTTTTTTAATTACAAGAAACTAAATCACATTTAAAATCCAAGATATTTTGTAAAGAGGAATAATGTAATAAATGGAAGCAAAACATAGAAAATGCGACAAAGTAAGTCAAATCATGGTTAATAATGAGGCCAGTGAAGTTGTGATTTTTTTCCCCACCAATGTTTGCTGACAGTTTTAGTATGAATATATATTTGAATGTTTTTCAAAGTCATTTATTGTGGAATAATTAAAAGATAGAATAAGAATCTACCCTTAAAAAGGTCAGAAAAACATATTCTTCCCTAAGCAAGCAGAATGTTTCTTTTTCTCTTCTAGAGTTTGATTTTGCAGATGTTTCAGGTGGAAGCATCTCTTTTTGAACATGATACAATTTCCTTTTCAGAGGCCTTTCAGAAAACCAAGACTTACCACAGATTAGCAATATTTTTTGTTCTTGTACATGGACATAACTGAGAAAGAACATCCATGTGCTGACATTAAAACATGTAATTTTCAGACAGTGTAAAGACTGTCTTGCCCATATAGAAGCCCAAACTGATGATAAACTGCACATTTACCCTGCTGAAACTTAGCTTTACTTTGTAAAAAACTGAGTGACACCCTCCTTCACCAGACAGACACTGTCAAATGCAAGCTCTGTCATCACTTGGTTACTTAATACGGCTTTCTTTTTTCCTTTATTTTTTTTACCTTGAAGCATCACTGGGAGTGGACCATTGCTTAAAGCCCCCCGATTAGTCCTGGAAAAGCAGCAATCACCAGATGGCATTTTCCTGTACAAGGGCAGCAAGTTCACAGCAAGATCTCAGAGAACCATCACAAGTGAAGGACAAGGTTTCTCCAAAAGCATACTAGAGAAACAGCAACTTATTATAAGCAGGCACCATCCCCCAACTGAAATACACCATGCACTTGGAAATCACGTCTCACAAATGTTTCCAGATAGCAACAATACCTCTCAAAGGGCAGGAGTGTCTTTTTCATTCTCTAAAAAAGTCTCTTTGAAGCTTGAGTCCTCAGCATCTGTCTTCAGTGAGAACTCTGAAGAAGGAAATGATTGTAGTGAGGCCCCCAACCATAAAAAAAAGCAAATTATTGAAGGCTGCCATTCTGTCACACATTTGGAAGAACAACTAAAAGCAAGTTTGGATAAAGAGTCACCTATTACACAAGACCAAGTGGATTTGGATAACAGTGCATCAAATCACGTAGCTGCAAAACCTAAAATGTTAAAGGAAAATGATAAAAGTAGTGATAGGGAATCAGAAGAAAAAATCAGAGCTTCAATTTCTAAAGTCAAAATACCACTTTCAAATTTGAAATTTTCTGCTTCATTGAGAGAAACAGAGCAAGAGAACAAACTGAATGAATCTGAGCAATTCTTAGAAACTCCCATTTCGTCCTCACGTGACCCTAGCAATTTCTGTACACAGCTGAACACCTACAAGCACAGCAATGCCCACCTGTCTGACCAGTTATCTGAGCTCCCACGACAGCCAGCCCCTGAGCCGACCTGTTCAAGCAACATTAAAGACAATCCTGGAGTGATAAAAAGAGAAAGATCTTCGGAGATTACAGAAACCACAGTTGGGAATAGGGAAACGCTTGCAAAGGAGACCATGGTTAAAGAAAAGTCCCAGGCATTGCCTTTCCTCCATGTAGTGAGCAAAGATGGCACCACTGCTCTGCAGTGGCCCACAGAATTACTTTTGTTTACAAAAACTGAGCCCTGTATTTCATATGGCTGTAATCCATTGTATTTTGACTTCAGACTCTCTTTAAATCACAGGGAGGGTAAACAGCATGAAACAAACAAAACAAGCTGTAAAGAGCTCTCTAAAAAGAAGACTGCAGATGAATATGAACCCTCAGGTTTAATAAAACACAGGCAAATGTCAAATGAACAAGATAATCATTTGTTGAAACCAAAGAAGATGAAAGATTTCCTAAACCCAAGAAAGGCCAAGCAAAAAGCTGAGTCAGACATAGGGAAAGAAATGAATGAAAATGGTCAAAAATGCATTGCAGATTATTTGAATGAAAATATACCCAAAGTGCCTGCTTACCTTGATGTCTCACAAAAGGATTATGTGACAGAAAAAAGTCTTTATACAACAACACTGAGAAGACCTTTAAAGCATCATTTCCATGGCTGTGAAAGAAAAACTCAGAACATTAGAAATGAAAGCATTTCCTTTTCTGCTTTTACATCTAGGATTAAAAAATCTAAATCTGCAAAATGTCATTTAATTGATTCTGAAGAAAAACATGAGAACCAAAATGACTCCAGATCCCTTCAAGATGTGGTCAGCTGCAGCAGTGACATAAGTGACAGTGGAAAAGACTCTAGTGGAAGTTTCCTTAGTTGTAAATCCGGTTCAAACAGCAGGTATTCAGACAATGAAGGATGTGGAAGTTACACAAGATGCTGGAGATTCCCATCTCCTCAAAAGTCCTCGTCAGGCAGACATTCCAGCTATTCTGACACTTCAGTTAGCAGTACAAGTAGCTACAGGAGCTACATGAGTCCCACATCAAACAATCACAGAAGAAATAATTTGCTTTGTTGTTGTAAAAGAAAAAGCAAGACAGATGAAAGGCACAAATGTAAACACAGAAAGCACAAGTGTATTTTCACTTCAGATGATACAGACGAGGATTATCTTTGTCATAGTAGAAGTCACAGAACTAGAAACTGTATTCAGAGTGGCACAATTAAATATGGAAGATGTTCGAGACACAAAGTTTTACGAATCAGAGACAGGTCTAAACACAGCAGATGTAGACATCAGCATTTTGGCAAAGCGCATAGTAGGAGTAGAAGCTACCACAAATCCAAAAGTGGTTCCACTAGTGATTCAAGATGTAGTGAAAGATCATCTAGCAGCAGAATATCAAGAGGCAGCAGTTCAGGATCCTTCTCAAAAGAGACTGACAGCTGTGACAACAAGATAAAAGAGGGTGCTGACAGGGGTTCTAATGCTGAACCAGGAAAAGCTGAAACTGCATATTCCAACTCTCTGTATGTGAATAGTCAACCTAAAAACTTTGCCACCTGCTCTTCCAAAAACCTGGCAAAAGACATATGTGGAAAAAGAAAGTCAATGACAGCTAAGCTACTTTTAGAAAAAGTGCAGTCTAAGAAAACCCAGGAACAAATGCATGGTTCAGAGAGATTTTTAATCAGCAGTGGGATAGAATTAGAGGACCACTCACAAAGTCACTTTGCTCTTCAGTTCTCATCATCAGTAGATGACATTGCAACGTTACCTTTGCCAGAGAAAGTGCTAAGCATGGGTAAAAATGACATGGGACATAATGAAATCAGTTTGTCGGAAAACAGCGCGAGGAAAAACAACTCTGAAGCGTCAGAGATAACTAATGTTACACTTTCACCTGGAACTGATTATGATCATTGTGTTCTTAAAGACATAATTCAAATTGAAACAGGCTATCAGAGCCCAAGCATAAAAAGGAACACAGCAATAAAGGAACAAACTAATTTCTTCATTAGTGAAGTGCAGCCCTTTATACAAAGCTGTGATCCAGTACCAAATGATTTCCCTGGTGCTTTTCCCTCTAATAGATATTCTGTTGCTAATTCAACAGAGACCAAAGAAGAACTACATGATGTAAACATGGACTCGAACCGGGCAGAAGGCAGTTCAGACTTTTTTTGTGACAATGCTATGCAGAAGTACGGTGACACAATAAATGACCTAGAAGTGTACAGTAAATCCACCTCCCCTCCTTTAACACAGCAGCCTATCACATTTACACCAGAAGAAATAGACAAATACAGGTTGCTGCAGCTGCAAGCCCAGCAGCACATGCAGAAACAACTTCTGGCAAAACATCTGAAAGTTTTGCCTGCCCCAGGACCAGCTGCCTTCTCTGCAACACCAGCAGTTCCTGCCCTCCCTGTTCAGCAGCAGGCCACTGTCACCACCATCCACCACACGCTGCTGCAACGCTTTGCTGTCTCAGCATCTGTGCACCCCCACAGCGGCCATCTCTCCCTGGCACCCCTCCACCCCCTCTCTCAGGCACATTTTGCCCCCCTATCATTTTCCCCACTAGCACCAGCCCTTATTCCCACTCACCCTGCTTTGCTGACAGGACACCCACTGCATTTGGTTTCTGCCAGTCCCCTCCACCCTTCCCCACTGACCTTCCCTGCACTGCCACACACTGCATATATCCCAGCCTTATTCACACCACACCTGAACACAGCCACACCTTCTGCTATACACCCAAATCACCTAGTACATCCCCTACTGCAAGGACAAGAGCCCCACCACTATTCTTGTTCTATCCAGACCCAACAGTTACCTACAGCAAAAGAAGTTTTCAGTGTTTCTAGCTACTTAAACTAGCCCAAATTATTTCACAATGGCTCCAACCCCAAATTTAAATAAAATAAAGCATTCGGCATTCAATCAAGTGTGAGGGGAAATCTACTGTTTTGCTGAGAGCGCAACAGCAAAGATTTTAAAGTCCAAATCTGGCTGACAGCGTATGAATGTTGATTTTATTCTTGTATCACTGAGGAAAAGCTATTTTAAAGCCTTTTGTGATACTATCACAAGAAGGATGGGTGGCCAGTGTCATTCTACAGAATGTTTTAAAAGAATATCTTAAAGTGAAGTCTTTGACTGTCAGTAGGGATGTGACCACAGCACCCAGACAAAATGGGATCAATATCGACACTGATGAGGGATTTAAAGTAGCACAATTTAAGGTTGAGCAATCTTGACACACCTCAAAGATCTGATTTTCTGAGTTTGTATATGAAACAGTGCCTGGTTTGGTTGAGTTATTTTAGACTGAGTAAAGAATAAGGTATCTGGGACCAGCAGACCCTGGGGCTGTTTCCTGGCCAAAGTAAACTGGGGAGGCTCAGAGGGAGGCGTGAGGAATTAACACCAGAAAATGAGGATCACAACATCTTGATGATACTTTAGTGATTTCATCCCGGCACATGTTGCTTGGAGAGTGCAAAGGGACTGCAGTCAGGCTACAGGTACATAAAATATTCCCTTAGCATAGGGAGCTCTGTGCTGACAGAAGCAGTCTGCCTGTTTTCTCTCTGAGCCAAGCATCCAAGAAGGCTCACCAAGAAGCCAAGTTTTTGGCACTGCCTGTGTGTGGCTGTGTCCCAGGGTGTGTTGGGGTGAGCCGCAGCAGCCCAGAATAGCCAAGCAGCCAGTGCCGGCTTTGAACCTCAGAGGTCCTTGGCCAAAACTGCAACACATTTTTCCTACCAAACAGAGCTCTGATGTATGGAAGAGTCTTTCCCAAAGAATGTGTAAATATTTTTCATCCCCTTCACAAACAACAGAAACAATTGGCTGGTCCTATAAAATCATGCTGATATGTAAAGTAAAATTCTGATCAAAAACTGTCTCCAGAGGTTGAGAAAAACTTGTTCAAGTACTCAGCACTTAAAAGTATATTGAATCTAAACAAATATGTCAAGATTCTCGCATGGCTTCCCAAACTGTCAACAAGTAAATTGAAATTACAAATCCACAGTGTTTGAATGCATGTATCCAACCTTCAGAGTAATGTGTGGTTGAAATTGTTCATAATTACTGTGTATCTGGAAATAGGTGAAGGCTTCAGCATCTCTTTGAATGGCATAGTTTGACATTTTTTATAATGTTTCTAACTGAACACAGGATATTTAGCATGAAATTAGTTCATTATTATGGTTAGACTACAGGCATGTTTCCCTATAAAATTGGACCATGAAGTATCCAACAGACAGTACTTGTTTGTTTGGGTTAAAAACATTTGAAATAATTTCAATTCATTTGCAATAAGGGAGTGCACAAAATGTATCTTTCAGAATCAATATAAAACACGTTGAAAAACTTTTGAAGGAATTTTATTCCATTCTATTCAGCTACCTGAAGAAGCAGAAAAATCTAATTGTAAATAAGTCGGCCTTTAACATACAACAGGACCAATTTTCTTAGTTTTAATCAAAATTCATTGATTCATTGCAATAAAATGGAATTGGTTTAATTTATTTCTGGAGCTTCTTCAGCATAAACTGGTAATATGCCAAAATTTTCCAATCACTTTACAAGTTGTGTCTGGCTGCTAGTTTTGTATTTTCCAAGTAGCTTTAGATATTTGCTGGTTTAGCTATTGAAAAAAAATCAGAAAAAATATTATGGAGACTATGCAGAAGCAAAACATTTTCCTGTTGAAAATGGCTGGTGGCACCAACACCCTCATATTTTTGTTTCATTCCCAACTCATTTTTTAGTCTCATTAACAAAATGGATTCATCCTATTTTGGTGTTACTTATCTGTATATAAGTAGTATATAAATTATATTTATTTTTCTCATTTAAACTGAAGAGTAATTCTTTAATTAAAATTATTGCTTCAGATTTAAGGAAGTCAAAAAGTTTTTGGGGAAAAACGTAGAACTAAATATTTCCAGAGTTTAATAATTCTTCCTTTCAATTTTGGCCAAAAATTTTCTCAAAATAAGATCTGAATTTACATACAGTTTCTGTACTTCCGAATCCTTATTTTCTGAGAATCAAACATATTTCATGTTTTATATTTACTCTGACTTAACACCTCTGAAAATTATTACTTGCCTGGATGGAAACCACTCACTCAGTGGACCACTTGGAAACATTAGTTTTAATTCTGTAGAAACATTCTGAACTGCACATCTGAAGTAGCAGGTCAAGCTGTGCCCTAGAAGGGGCTGACTGGGCTGCATGGCCATCACCAGCAATCCAGGGAAAATACCAGCATAAAAGATGCACTTCTAGCCCCACAAGCTCTTGAATTTATGGGCCCAGTTTCATCTCTATTGAAGCAAATCCAGCTGCTCTCAACAGGGGTTCATTTGTATCCTAAGTAGATAACACCAAAAGAAAAACATGGAACTGAAGGAATGATGGGCTAATCACATTTTTAATGTGCATACACATATTTTGTATTCCCACCTCTACAGAAAATGTAAATACTGTAGATGTTTCTGTGGCAAGAAACCTGACCAAATCAAACTGAACCATATCCTACTACATAGACCATTTCTGGAAAATAGCTGTATTTGTTTCCCCTGATGTATGCCCCATACAACGGGACTCCAGAAGAAATTAAATCATAAGATTTCCATGCATCATTGTGCATACTAACATGGTAAGGCAAATAAGTTGACAATGAAGATTAATTTTAATTCTCGGAACAACAGATATTAGAAATTTGAGATGTTTCAATGGGGAGAAAAAGAGAGATTAAGAACAGAAAGAGCACAACAGAAAAAGAGTAATCACTAATTACCAAACAAAGGCAATGCCCGATACCGTTCTTAGTGCACAGAAGGGATTTTCTTGGAGAAATATAATAAAGATATTGGCACAGCTGAAATCATATATTTTCTCTAATTGCTGCCATATTTTTTTATCAGTAATGTACTTTAAATATGTATCATTATAATTATTAACAGCATTCTTGAGCCTGATGTATGGAGCCATGCTAAAATTTTGATTTTATTTAAACAGATTTTTAAGAGTTATTCTTATGGCAGTGATATATACACACCAAGTTAATAATCTGTTTCATCTTGATTGTATATTCTTGATACATAATCCATGGAAAGAGGTCAACAACACCTTAAAACTCCAATAAAAATTTTTCCTGAGTCACACTATGATAAATTTGTTGTTGTTGTTGTTTGGGACTTTTTTTTTTTTTTGTATCTGATGCACTTCTGGAATTCATTCAACATGTATATTTGTTGTGCAGATTTGCATAAAAATGCCATTTGATCAGATTGATTTTAAAAGTGTCAAGTTTATATTTAAAACTGGATAATACTCTGGCTAGTATAATATGTAAACTAGTAATTTTGTTTTGTATTCTCTGTATAAAGTGTTTTATATTATACAGTAGCTAAGTGAATTGCACTATTGTACATGCAATGCGACTTTTTTTTTAGCTTATTCAAGGAATCCCTGGGAATGTAGTTTAATGCAATAATATTTTTTTTCAATAAAAAGGCTTACTGGTATAAAGAGTGTCATTCATGTATTTTTAAATGTAAAGCATACCAAAAGGCAGAAACCTAATAAAATGCAGAATGATGCAAACATATTCTGTATTTTAATCTCCAGAACTGAAATATGTTTAATTCATTCCTGTGATTATAATCCTGAAATTTCTTAGAATGTTTCCTAAAGATTTTAGTATGTGTTACAGAAGTGGGTTGTTTAAATGGAACTGAAAATAAATATTCCTTACAAATATTATTCTATCTATGTGGTTTTTCCAAAGACTTTTAATGAATCAATATCCTCCTATTTTTATGCACAGATCAGTTTATTTAGAATTGCACATACAACTCATCTGTCAGGTTCCCCAAATAACTGTACAGCTGGTCCTTCGGTAAAGAATCTAACAGTAGGATCTAAAAATGTGTCATTTATTCACTCTTTAATAAATTCTTTAAATCTTCAAACAGTCATGGTAAGTCTCACTTTATCCTGTGTTTTCCCTTTTACCTTGTATTTTTCCAGTTTATTGCATCCTTTTCTGTCTAGTTTTCATTTATATTGTTTTCTGACACCAGGCTTTTGGTCATGCAGGTACTCAGCCTCAGTGCTCCCAGAACTGCTGCTGTACTACTTGTAAGGCTACTTACACCCATCAGTGGATAGTTCCATAAGTGTCATGTCTCTCTCTGGGTGAGCACAAAGACTGAAGGTAAAAACAAGTGTCTGCATATCCATAGGATATAAAACTCTGTCTTTTGAGGAGAGGTGTGACAGAGGTTATGTTCTGTCCAGCCTATCTGCGCAGCTGGAAATACCTTGGAAATAGCTTGGAAAATCTCTGGGACCAAATTGATCTACCATGCAGTGACATGTCATGACTCAGGCATTCTATAAAATCTTGAAATCATGGCAAATCCACACAGACATAATTGACACATTGTATCTAATTCCATTCAATTGTGGTTTTCCTTCTAGTTATTTCACAATAAAAACAAAATTCATAATTAGACGAACATATATAAAGTGTGTGTGTCTGAAGCAGATCCCCTGCAAATTAATATCAATGACACTACTGTTAACTCCAGTAGGCTTCCAGTTGAGATCAGATCCCACCTGTTTATTGCTGAGCAAACCTTGGTACAAGCAGGGAAAAAAAACTAAAACAAAAACAAATCACCCACCCTGCTTTGACTGGGATAGAATATGTGAATAAATGTATTTGTCCACACCTTCCTATTCTTCCTAAAATGCCAGCAAAATCCTTCCTACACTCTGGTGGGGTGTGTATAATCCTATTATAGAAAGTAATATGTATTTTATACAGAAATATAAAGAAGCACTGTGAATGCAGCTCATTACCTTTCTCTTTCTAGCCACTAGGCACAATGTGTGTGGGAATTACAGGACTCTGAAGGAACTGCACTGCTGCCATGCTGAGTTTGAATTATACAGTTGTGATGTGTTTGAATGTTTCTCTGCCCCAGGGCTAAGAGGAATTAACTAATTAATATTTCAGGTTATGAAAATACTCTCACTGTCTTCAGGACCACCAGGATGAGCTGTAAGTCCACACATTGCTTGTCTATAAAGCATGTGATAATGTTAACATACTTTTTATTATTCTTTAATGAATACATTATTTTCTTTAACAGAAAACACAGAAGATGCCAAACTGCCAATTACAGAAATTATAGACAGAAATAAATCTAGAGGTACATTAATGGGAATTTACTTTAAACATATACAGCTTAACAGTGACCAATTTGTTTTGTGAACATGTTTAAATGGACTCTTGGCTGATTTGTCAAGCAGTAGATACACAACTGTCTTAAAAGAAGATGCAGCCCAAACTCATTTTTTATGACCTAGCTATGAAACCCTCAGAATAAAGATAAGATTGAAAACTTGTTAGACTTCCACCAAGTGGTATAAGCAGTTCTGCTGCCTCTACTTAAGTGCACATCTGAAACTTATATTACACAAAAAATCAATATTTTATTCTTATGAACCAATAAAATTTTTAGACCAAATAAATTTGTCATTTGCAAATCAATAAATTAAATGTATTTATCAATTTTATATATAAAACTATTTTGTGTACTCCAAGCTGTGTATGAGTAAAATCAGCACCATTAATAAATAAGTCATTGAGAATGGAATGAGATAATTAGTTTCAGACAGCCACAAGCTAACCATTCCTGTAAAGCAACATGTTCTATACAAAAAATTATGGAATTATAATTCGCGTTCATTTTTTTTGCAAGTAATTTATGGGCTATTTTCTGCCAGTCCCAGTGGGAAACCCTACCAAATTTATTAGAAATAGTTATGTGTGCATGTGTGTGTGTGTTGGGGATGTGGCTGTGTCATCTTGAGCTTGTACAGTTGCATCCAATACAAACTTGTACCCCTGACAGCTGAGAGGTGCAGCTGTGCACTTCATAGTGGATACACGTACGACCAACAGGATCAGGCAGATTCAAACTGAGAAACCTCCTTGGCAGCTTGGAAAACTGAAAGCATTGCATGAAAATGATACAACAGTCCTATCTGTCAACTCTTGCTAGAAAAGTTTTAACGTTCTCTCAGGAACTTCAGCAAGGGCAAGTGAAGGTCATGCCCCTGGGCTGAGCTAATTCCAAGCAGAAGGACAGGCTGGGTGGAGAATGGATCAAGAACACCTGTGGGGAGCAGGATTCAGGGGTGCTGGTAGGTAAGAGGCTGGAAATGAACCAGCAGTGTGCACTGCAGCCCAGGAAACCAAATGTGTCCTGAGCTGCATCCAAAGCAGTGTGGGCAGCAGGGCAGGGGAGGGACTCTGCTCTGCTCTGCTCTGCTCTGGTGGGAGAGACCTCACCTGGAGTGCTGCATCCAGCTCTGGGGCTCTCAGCAAAGAACAGGGACCTGTTCCAAAAGGCTTTGGATGTAAACTTTGCATGTAAATCAAAGACTTACAAGCAGGTAATATCATTAATCAATTGCTACATGTTTTCACAGGTGAAATACAGCAGAGTTCTTGAAACAGGACAGTTTTTTCTCCTGTCTCTCATGCTGAGAAGATATAAGTTGCTGAGGAAATGCTTGTCTTTCAGCTGTACACATTGTCATAAATTGGAAATCCTATCTGCATCAGAGGAAGTCAAAACTCTAGAAATGCTTTCTTCTTGCTTGTACCAGGATTTCTCTGATTTCTCTGTCAGTATTCTTGAGAGTGCACTCCATTTTCTAGTGAGTTTGCTTTCTCCAGAAGGGTGGAGCAGCTACTACAGGTTTGAAGGTGGAGCTGCAGAGAGTCTATTCTGCTTAAACGTTGACCCTGTTAATTTAGTTCCAAATAAAGACACATAGATCCAGGGGTAGATAACTAAATTTGATCCAGGGATAGATAATCAAGTTAACACTACATGTTTAGTTGCTAGTTGTCCACTGAAACAAGTTCCCATTTCTCATTGGACTGGATTCTTCCTGTCTTATCCTTAGCATGTAACTAATGCCTGAAGTGCCTCGGAGACTTTTCAGGACTGTTCCTCTCTCTCTCTCTCTTCCTGAGACACTTGAGAAACTGGCTGTGGAAAAAACCACTGACAATAATATGAGGTGATCTTTTTTAGTTTACTAGTAATTTCTTGAAAGATCTCTGTGACTTAAAGCACTTAATGCTTTTATTAATATAATCTGTAATTACAGTACTGATATCTACTGCTGACATAAATTTAATCCCTCGCAATGAGGGATTTCCCACCATGAGACCCCCTCTCTTAGCTCTGCTCTGTGACCACGTATTTTCAAATGCTACATTCTCTGATTTTATTTTTCTTAAATGACATGTTAGATAAGCAGTTGCTATATGATTTTTATTAAAAATTAAATGGGTCAGGGTGACATTTAATAATGAATCTTATTATGGATTATGATCAGAGTTTATGAGCTCAAAATAACTTTGCCTTTCATCTCAATGTTGCCAGCCTTCACTAACTGTTCACAAGAGAGATCCTGATCCTCAGGGCCAGTGAGGGTGTTGAAATGGGACAGCAGAAGGAAGGAAATGAGCACAAGGGCTGCCTACAAATAATAAAGATAAAAGAGTGCAAAGTCTGAAGAGCAATGTCAGATTTGTGACACCTGGAGAAAAGAGTATGTTAATTCCAAAGGGTGCAGAGAACCCCAAGGAAAGGTCAGACTCATGATGGATAAAGCTAAAGAGGCTTGCAAGCTCAGAGAAGACCTCAGAGACTCAGCTGTAATTACTGAAGTCAATAAAATTAAGACAAATATTTCTGGTAGCTTTTTTACTCATAGTAGGCTGTAACTTCTGCAAAAATATTTTTTCCCATGTTTGCTCCCAGTCAAGTCCTAGGACAAACAGTATTGGATAATGATGAAAAGAAATTAATGACTACAAGCATTTCATAATGTATTCAGAGACTTGTTTAGCTACTAATGTTTCTTCAGTTCTTTATTCAGAGATCACTCATCTGGATTTGGAGGCAGAGAAAGAGCTAGACTTTTGCTAAAGATCTGTTTTCAAAGTGCCACAGAGAGATTTAGCCACAGAATTCCCAGTATAGGCAATATGTTTGAAAGACTTTGTGACCTTTAGGTTAGAATATATGGGTTAATGTGGAACTTCATTTTTTCCTAAAAGTTTTTCAGGAAATTTGCTTTAGAAATTCATAGTAGATACACGTATGACTTACAGGATCAGACAGATTCAAACTGAGAAACCTCCTTGGCAGCTTGGAAAACTGAAAGCATTGCATGAAAATTATACCACAGTTCTATCTGTCAACTCTTGTTAGAAGAGTTTTAACCTTCTCTCAGAATTTCTTTGGTCTTCAAAAATTCAGGAATAAACTCACCATGTAGCACTCCTGCTGAACAGTTTTCAGGTCTATATAAGTACCCAGTACTTATAGAGAAATTAACATTGAGTCAAATACTGGCTCAGCCTTACGAGCTCTGATTACAGGATACACAAGCCACTGTGCAAGAACTGAAATACACAACGGCCTACAAACTGCCCCTGTATCTGTGTCTGGTTCCTTCCATCTTCATAACCCAGTGCTTAGAGTGTTCCAGATCAAAAGCCAAAGCCTCTCTTGCCTCCTGCAGGTGTGACAGCTTAGTAAGAGTGCCTCAGTATTCCCTTGACTCTGTGTTAACAGACCTGTAATGAAAGCTCTCTGCTTTGTGGAAATTACACACAATTGACTCATTACATTCAGCATGCAAGAATCTGCCCATCTAAATGGGACTGTATAAAACTCAGCTCTCTACTCCCCCAAAAGGTGAAGAGACCCTAGGATGGGTGCATCCCACTTCCCTCAGGATTTTCAGAATCACCCTTGGCAGGCACTTACCTATCCCCACTGAGTTTAAGAGGTGGCTGCATGGCAACTTGAGCTACATTTTAGAGTTCAAAATAGGTCACCTGTGTAAGATATGTATTGCTTTTTTAGGACATTTGAAAATCTTTGAAATCGAAAACTGGAATCGTTAAAGCTAAGTCATTTCATGATGATGGAGGTACTACTCCTGCCTAAAGAGAAGCAAGATGGAAATCATATCAAACTTTTATTTTCAGCTATTTTTAAGCAGATTGTCTAGAATTATTTACCGAAATATTTTGTGAAAATATAAAACAACGATTATATTTTTAATTGTCTCATAACCAACTTTCAAAATTAAAAAGGCTAAATTAAAATAGGTTAATTTGCTTCATATTATTTGTTGAAGTGAAATGACAATTAAATTCTTATATATCTGTACACAGCACCATATTAATTTCTTGCTTTTAATTTTTTAGTTTATGCATTTTTATTTTTTTTCACGTGCAGATAGAGATATTTGCTTCATCATCAGATTGGCTGGCTTTCAGTGCTATTAGTTGGTATTAAGAAGGCAATAATTAATATTTTGTATGCCACATAAACATTCTCTACAGTATGTTTTTTTCACCAGCTTTATCTGCTCAAAATAAATGAGAGATGCAGCTATGGAACATTTTGAAAGGTTTTCTCAAAGAAATGTGTGGGACTATCCTTGATGTGGGTCCGAAAAACCCATAGTAAGGAATGTAGCTAAAACGATAACCACAGAAAGAAAATGACAGGTGAAAAAAGGGAGAGTTCAAAGACTCTTCTTTTAAAACATGCAATTGCTATAGCAAATAATACTCAGATCATAGTCTTTTACTCTCTGACAAACCATTAAAGCATCTTCTACAAACCCTGGGCAAAGAACATGCCAGAGCATGATAGTCATATCATAAGATGATGATGTATCGTGGTCTTCTTCCATGAATCATTATTGCACAAATCTTGGGCCACAAGTGTGGCTCAAGCAACACTGCAAAGGATATTTCTCAACCCACATTGGTCAGCTCTGTACTCTTCCTGATGTAGTTTGGACCACAGGGAATAAAGGAAAATACAGACCTGCTGCAATGCCTAGAACAGCTTCATTGGGGAATGGATGCTTTTAGAAAATGTGAAGGCACAAGGAGTTCCCAGGGGAGCAGAAGTCCTGGAACTGAGTTTTCCATGCAGCAGGGGAAGCTGAGGAAAGCTCCCAGGCTGTAGCTAATGGGAGGAATGTGCTAAGAGGGGCAGCTGCACTGCTCAGCTTGCATGGAAAAAGGCTTTAAAGGCTCAGCCTGACCCAGCTGAGAAAAACACAGCATGGAGATCACCAAGCCGCTTCCGAAAGCAAATTGCCCTTCAAAAGAAAGATGGCTCATGTTAACCCCCCTTAGTTAATGTGAGCTGCTGTGCTTAAATGAGCATGAAGACACAATCTCAGAGAAGGACAGCTCTCACATCCACATAAATCCCATGGTGGAGGAGGCATGTAATCAGGGCTGATTGCCATAATGTCTGAGCTTTACTGTAGATGCTGTTCTTTGTATACAGACTTTCTACTGCATAAAATCATTCAACCCCATTTTCTAACCTGGAAATATTACTTTCAGAGCTAAATAACTAGAGGTTTTACCTTTAAACTGTGACATTGAAGTATATAAAAATTCATTTAAGCAACCTAGAGAACTACTTATAAACAGAGTACAGCTGTAGCAGACGGTACTCATGCCAAGGTGGAGAAGACCTTCATACACTACATGGGACTCGTTATGCTTGTCTTGGAAGAATAAAAACAGCAGTTGGATATGGCATTAACTATAGATATCTTCAAAGCTTAAGCTGCCAAGCCATTACAGTTAGTGCCTGAAGATTAAAATTTCTCAGGTAGCTCCCATTAGGACCCAACAATTCATTGGAATGTTCTCAGAGCATGTATTACACCACATGAAGTGATATGTTTTGAAGTAAGTAAGCAGGATAACTTCCAGGCTGCTAATGCAAAGACATGTAAGCATGATGATTTCTAAAATAAGGTTTGAGCAACAGGTGTGCAACAGCATCCATGTGAAAAACTTCAACAGTCATAAATGTCAATGTCCATGTATATGTCTCTGTTTGCAGACATATTTCTGCATCAGCTGAAGTAGATTTCTGACCTCACCCTGATTCATAATTTGAATGACTCAATCCCTAGAGTGCATCCTCAGTCATCTAACTAAATCTACACTCGCCACACACTGAGGGGGAATTGACCTTTTAGCCATCTATGCTGTTTGCCAAATAGGATGGGGACAACTCAGACTCTGGTAAATGAGTGCTCTGCAGCTCCTGGAATGTTCCAGGCTCCCACATTGTGCCATTTGCATAGTGGCAGCTGGGCCTGCTGTTGCTGCCACTTTAGGTGTGCAGAGCAGACTTACTCAGAATTTAGCAATGTTTGAAGTCTAAGATCAGATCCAAATTTTGCAGCTCTACTGCAGTTCCATTTTTACCATCTTAATTCATTGTGACCAGTTTATATCTCTGTCTGCCTTGCTGAGTCCCTCAGGAGATCATGTTTTCCACCTGAATAATCCTTTAACACAGACATCCACTGATTCCATCTCTCACTTTCTAGTGTAAATTGTCATAATGCAAAAATATACAGTACTTTAGATCTATGCTTTAAATATAAACTGCCAGCTTCTGTCACATTGAGGCCCTAAGGGTTTTTAGGATCAGGCTGCTACTGCCAGAAATAGGATGCTGCAATTGAATCTGTTTTTATATTCTATGCTATATCAGGCTTCAAATTTGGGCATATTTACATGTACATTTGATGGCATCTAATGTATGCATACAGCAAAAATAAAGTTTGCATGATGGTAACTGATCACATGCAGGCTTTGATGAGTTCCTTTCCTTCTGCTAAGCTCCACATATTTTACTGAATTTCTGCATCGGTTCACATCCTGGATCAGAGTTATGCACACATCATATATCTGTGGGTAAGTACAAATATACACTTTTTTATGACATCAACAATAAATCAACTATGTGTGATAGCTAAAATTATGCTGCTTTATATTAGTTGTCAGATGAAAAAGATATTTTCCATTTCTTTTTTTGTACCATTTCCCATCTCAATTAAATACAAAGTAATCAAGTTCATCTGTATTGTGTCAGGGATTAGAAGTGTTGTTTTAGACTGTGTTTGAAGGTACTTGTGTTAGAGACAACAATATAGATTGACAGGAAAAACTCACTGCCCTAGCACTAATGCTATAATGAAACTGCTGTTCACTGACATTAAAAAATATATACAAGAAATAATAGAATTAAGAATTCTTATTTAAAAGTAGAAAAACAAGTGTAACCTGTTCTCCTAGGAATCTTAATGATTTTCCTCTTACTCTAGGTAAAGATTGGAGGGGATTGCCTATGTAGAGGCACTTTAAGTGAGCTCTGAACCTACTACTTAAAGCAGGGCAAGGGATCCTCCTTAGATTCTGCAGAAGAATGAGTAATTAAGGGGCGCATTTCTGCTTGATGAACAAAACTGCAATAAATTTAAAGTAAATTATAGATTTTATCATCTTCTGCAGAGTCTTACAATGAGCATCTGGGTTTTGCTGGCATGCAGATTATTGATGGCCCAAACTTATTATGCTTTCTGGTTGCTTTGTTCACAGAAGTAAATCAGCACAGCAGAGGGAATTAAAAATAGCACTAAAAGAATTTTCTATTGTTTTACTGAAATCCTTTATGAATTCTTATATCTTATGGGCTGATGGAACAATTTTAAGGTCTTGTTTTCCAAAGGTATCTCATTATTTTATTATTTATGAAAACTCCCTTCCTTTCACAGCTAGTCAGCAAAGATTTTGCTGCATGCTGTGAACTACTGAGGATGACTTCCAAGCAGCAGAAAAAGATAGAAATAGAAATAAATACCTCACAATGGTCATGTCTTGATGGCACTTCTGACATTTTTCCATTGTTTCAGGTATCACATGAACCAAAATTTCACCCAAGGCACTTAAAACATTTTTTAAACCTAACACATACAAATACACTGGAAGTTAAAATTAAAAAAAAAACTGGTGGGGGTGTTGTGTAAGCAATTCTGTTCCAAAATAGGCTACTTAATACAAGTTATTTCATGAGCTGCTCAAAAATCATATTCTTCTTTGAGTATTTTCTCAAATAAAAATCACTATTATATTTGAACATTTTTGTTTTCCTCCCTCAGGACATGGCTAAACTTGGACATTTTATTTCATTTCCAGAAGATGTACTGCTTCAGCAGGAGCCTTCCTGCTCAGATGATGATGGCATGATGAACAATATACCTGAAAGCAGCTGGCTGAAATGTGGATTCCTGAAACATGGAAATTAACTACTCAGATATAAGGAGGAGGCTGGAAAACAACTCTGCAGGTCAGAATCAGCACTGAAACCCCACAGCAGTTAAGAGTTTTTCTTATAGAAAAGGCTCCTCACCCAAATAGATACCATGTCTTACCTTCCATTATTTCACCTCTTAAACCTGATTTTATTCCATTTTCTTTATCTCTGTCCATCTCTTCTTTCCTAAATTCTGAACCTTCTGTCCCTTGTTATTTCTGATTCTATTACTCTATGATATTTTGCTATATATTTTCATTCTTTTTATGTTTCCACCAAAATAGTATGACTCTAGACACAAGACCTCTCAAGAATTAAACTATTTGTCTTCTCTAGAGAGAAGGCTGTAGCAACTGATCAAGTATTGCAAAAAATAGTGATGTGTATAAGCAAGAAGATCCCTGGAGTGGTATTAAAAAGGTCATTAAAAAGGAACCCACCTCAAGCAGAGGTGCTTGTATGCTCAGGAATAGCTTTTCATTTCTTGCATCTGCAGCCAACCCAAGCATGCTGCCTAGATTGGGACTTCTGGTTTACTCATAGCTGGACTCTTGACATGAGAGATGAGAGGATAATCCTTCTGCATTCAGTTTACTCTGATCCTGTCTACCAGTCTTTCTCCTGGAAAAAAGAATAATCACTGAATGAAGTATGTAAGGATTAAAAGAGAAAGAGAATCAAAGGCCTTATTTCTTGAAAAAGAGAAAAGTAATTTTTTTTTCTTCTGCAGTCTCTTTCATACCAATGGCACTTTGTATGAAATTATGGGTTATCTCTGTTTCCTTATTTAGCTAGTACAGGAGTGCATTGAGCTGTTCTGTGTCACACTGGAATGTCCTGTACCTGTAGGATGGCACCACATAATATGATTCAAAGTGGCATTTTCTCTAAACTCACTGCCACTGTTTCAGACAGGCATGCACTAATCACAGAATATTTAAGCTTTATGCACATGAAATGCAGCCTTGAAACTAGTGATAAAGAGTGAGAAAGAAGTGAGAAATAACTCTTTGAGACACTAAGAGCATCTTTTTTATTTGAATTTGGATAGTCAGTTCGACAGCTTTCTACATGTTGGTATGCATACAGTTTTCCAGTTTCCTAGAGAGTTGCCTACTAAAGGACAAGATGCCATAGACTGAATCCACGGAATTCTTGCTAAAAATGTAATTTTTTGAGATAATGCCCTGATACACAGGCCAGAACTGTGGCTCTTTTTTTCTTGGTTTTATCTAAAAGGTTATACTTGCTACTAATCTCTGTTCAACATATAAACACAGTCTGGCCTTTTTCTTTCTATTATTCTCCTTTCAAGGAAATGAGTGTGTCAGATGAAGTCAGCAGTTTTAGTTTCTATCACTTTCTGAGAACAAAGTCACAAATCTTTAAGTTAAAAAAAAAAAAAAAAAAAGAATAGAGAGAGACAGAGAGGTGTAAGCAGGAAAGAAAGCAGCAGGTAAGCAAAACATTACCATGTTTTTAGATGGGATGCATTTCAGTGCAAATCAATAAACCCACTGGTACTCATCAGTCCAGAGCCACCAGCTAAAAGAAGTATATTTCCATTATGTACATTAGAGCAAATATTTTTTATTTTCAAATATAAATTTCCTGTCCAAAGTCACAACTTGTTATACTAAAATGTTAAATCTTTTAAACTGAGGTCAGAAATCTCTGATGTCTATTATTGAACTTTACTCTTAAGAAGCCAGAGTAGCCAGGGTTTTAAACCCTGAAGTTTTCCAGATTGTGCAAATATAATGGGACAATTAGTCACATTCATATCCTGAGAACAAACAATTTTATCATATGAAAAATACATAAATCATTCACAAATTCACATATAAGAATAAAAAGCCAATAAGAATATGAGCTCTGTTTGTAACCCAGAGGTGTAATCTTGGGCAAGTCACTGGTGCACCTGAAGCAGCCACTCTATTCTGCAGTACAGCACAAGGCAGAGACATCACCTTGGATCCAGAACAAGTCTCTCTGCTCACTGCATTTACACTAAATATGCTAACAGGAGAGACTTGGCAGGAAGGAAATCAGTATTTTAAAATAGTTCTGAAGAAGTCAAGGTGCTTGGTTGAACCCTTGTGCCTTAGGTTAGCTGAACCATCTAACTCCTTTGGGCCAGCCCATGATGCTGCTCGTAGTAAGGAGTTTAGGTATGATCATTTGAGCTTGAAGAGACCAGACAATGTCCTGTGTGTGATGGCAAAGGTTAATTTAACAAAATATGTGAGGGATGTGGATAGGTGATGTCATAGTCATCAAATAATTACTCTTCTGTTCACACCTAGGTCACCTTGTCTGTCTAAACTTCAATGATCAAATCATAGTTACTTTCCTTGTTAATTATTTTTTAAATTATAACTCATTACAAAGTGGATGCATACACTGAACGTGGTTTGCCAGTCAATTAATTTGTCAAAGAATTTTCTATTTGTTACATATATGAACAGTCTTTTCCTGCAGCAAACAAATTTAAGAACTGAACCAACACCAAAAAACAAATTTCATAGCCCTAACACACAAAACAAAAATCTGTACTACTTCTTAATTAACGTTTCTGTTACAGTTGTGCAAACTTATCTAAAACAAGAAATACAAAATCTGGAACCAGAATTTGGCTTAGGAAAATAGTAAGAGTGGAATTCATTAATGTCAAAAGAAAATAATGTATACTCCTACAAAGCATCCCACCTGCCACTGAGCACTGCTGTGGTTTCAGGGTCTGAACATCATGAGTCATTGACCCTTGGCACACACCTGAAAGGCAGGTAGCCAAGGAGCACAGGTGGATATTAGATTGATCACACCATAGAACAGTTTGGGTTGGAAGGGACCTTGAAGATCATCAAGTTCCAACCCCCCTGCCATGGGCAGGGACACTTTCCACTGAACCGGGTTACTCAGACCAGCCTGGGCTTAAACAGTTCCAGGTATGGGGCATTCCCAGCTTCTCTGGGAAATCTGTTCCAGTGTATCACCATCTCCACAGTCAAGAATTTCTTTCTAATATCTAATCTAAATCTGGCAAATTCTTTCATGTTGAAATAATTTACTTCTGACATGATTTCTGTGTCTTTAGTGATCCCACTAAGGGAGAACTCAGGCACATATCCATGCAACACTCTGGTCCAATCTCTTTTGCCAGTCTCCTTTGAAGTTCAAACTGTAAGTGAGAGCTCCTTGAGAACCCACTCCTGTTGCATTTTGGGAAGATTATAAGTGCTCTGTTTACAAGCAGTTTGATGCAGTGTGTGGATTTTTTATGGCTATGACAAATATGAGAGCCACATGATTTTCTAGGGACAGTGGCTGCTCCCACCTCTAGTTAGTTTGACTGAGAGCTGCAAGAGTGGGTGGAAAAATAGGGGTTCAGTAAGCCCTTCTGCACTAAATGCTTAGAGGTTGGCTGCCTGCAGGGCTGACATTAAATAAATTATACATACAGTCCTTTACCTGGAAATGAACATAAGTGGCATATTTGCTACATGCTGTTGCCTTCTAGATTTGCAAGCTGTTGTTTCTGAAGTTGTCAGGTAGGGCACATTTAATGTCTGGCTAAGCCTCATTCATGCAGTTTTAGATCAGTTTGGTTTCTGTGAATACTTTCTCTTTCCTACTTCACTGATGCTCAGTCCTCTGGGCTATGACAGATTGGGCCCTGTCATTTCAGTGCTCACTGACACAGGACAGAGGCAGCTCTCTCACTTCTGTACAAAAAAGCCTTTCAAGGCTCAGGCATTATCTCTAGGACTCTCAAAAGCACACGGCATTGGAAGCCAGAGTTAGCCAGACAGTGAAGAAGACGCCTGACATCCAGTGGAAATGAAACAGGAAAATCTAATGACCACAGGGTCACAAGCTCAGTGATTTAATGGTATTCTCCAAATGCCCACCTTGTTACAGGTGGGTAATTGCTGTTAGAACAACATGGCTAACACTTTATTTTTCCTGCAGGAGATAATTACTTTGATTGAAAACACTGTCTGTCTGACAATGGAATACCTACTGCAACACCTGCAGACCAGGAATGGACAGCTGCATTTGTCTTGTAGCAGTGCTAATCAGGTTCCTGCAACTGTCAGATCTTTGACTGAGGTTTAGGGGACAGGTTGCCATCATGCTTTTGAGGTCTTTTCTCCTTCTGTACTAACTGCTTTAATCTCAGTTCCTCCCTCACTTTTTAAGACTCCAAAACACATTATTGGCAGTAACAGCAAATACAGAGAGGAGAAACTGCCAGGCAATCAACTGATATAAATTAATATACTATTATAGTCAGCTGAGTTCTTTAAATATATGCAAGATGAAAAAAAATTAACCCCAAATCTGATCAATTGCTAATTAGTATTTGATATTGTCTGCAATTATTATGTGTAAATCCACAAAGGAAATTGCAGACTAGACTAACCTATCATGCTCAGGTTACCACTTGTGTCCATTCTACCCAGTGTCCATTCTCAGCTAAGATAGACATTTAAAACATGCACTTATTTCTGGCTGAGTTGACTGTGTTTTCAAGCATAATAAAAGAACCAATAAATACTTTTTATAAACTGGATGGAAATGATGAAAGAAAAAAAATCACTTTCTTCTACAAATAATATGTGTTGCACTGAAGAATTTTGTAATATAACAAAATATGGACAAACATCAAGGGCAAAAATAACCTCACCTTAATCAATAAAGTGACAAGCTAAATTTGATGCCAATGGCCTTCACAGAGCCCGTCCTCGAAAGGAACAGCAAGTTTTCTCTAACGGCCTTGTGGAAGTATGGGCTTATTCAGTGTACATAATTGTTTCCCTAGAAGAAAATCTCCAGGGAGGATTAGCTTTATCAACTGTAACCACAGCTATATAGTCTTATGTCACTGTCTGCTACTCATAGGTGGAGGGCTGTTTAAATTGATCTAGTTTGGCCAAATAATATAATGATGAGTCATGCTTATAAATAAGGATGTGTGCTGGTATGGGCTGGTTTAAAGTTAATTTTCTTCCCAGAAGGTGGTTTGGAGCTGTCTTTTGATTTTGCGCTGGTATCAGTGGGATATTTTCATTATTGCTGAGCAGCACTTGTACTGAGCCTGTTTCTGCTCCTCACCCCAGCCCATCAGCAAGTGGGCTGGGAATGCACAAGAAGTTGGGAAGGGGCACAGCTGGGACAGCTGACCTCAACTGAACCAGGGGATATTCCAAACCACACAGCATCATGCTCAGCATATAAAGCTTTGGAGAGGAAGGCAGCAGTGGGATGTTAGGAGTGATGGTGTTTGTCTTCCCAAGTCACTGTTACATGTGATGGAGCTGTGCTTACCTGGGGATGGCTTAACAACTGCCTGCCCCTGTGAAGGGCTGAATTAATGAATTCCTTGTTTTATTTTGCTTGCATGTGCAGATTTTTCTTTCCCTATTAAACAGTCTTTATCTCAACCCACAAGTTTTCTTACTTTTACTCTTGCAGTTGTCTCCTCCATCCCAACACAGGATGGGAGTAAGGAATCAGCTGCACAGGGCTGATGGGGTTGTCTGGGGTTAAACCATGAAAGCAAGAGAATTCGTAAGGACAGGCAGCCTGTACTTTGAGAACTCTGTAGAAATGTTTCTCTTATCATAGACTCAGCAATCTGAATGATTTTTATTGTTTTAAAATTCAGTATGGATAGAGCTTAGAAGACAGGCAGTCAAATAATCATTTGTAGGGAACTGAAGAGGAACCTTGAAGAGTCAGTTAAGATTTGCTGCAGATGACAATAAAGTTATGAATTTATTAAAGTTAAATTGCATTTCTAGCATCCTAGACATTGCAAAAAGACAGATATGACACTTGAAATGAGATTTAACCTGGTGGCAATTACATTACTGTAGCACAACCAGAAGAGTACATTTTTTTTTTATTTGTACTGCACTCAACTAGTTTGTCTTCCTTCTTATCCAGCTAAATCCAAAACTTTGAAGCCCTTGTACAGTAAACAGTGAGGAGCAGGTATTTCTTCACTGTGAGTCTAACACAGTTGTCATCCATTTTAGAGGACATTTTTACCTCATTTTCTTCTGAGATTCCTAAAACCTGGATGACAGATTTAGGAATAGGTCCTAAGGGAGGCAAATGAGAAAGCTGCCCTGCTTAACCTGCTGCTTGTCAACAGAGAGGATCTTGTGAGCCAAGTGGACACTGGCAGCTGTCTTTGCCAAGGTGACCAAGAAGAAATCAACTTTAAAATCTCTGTTAATAGGAGGAAAAGTGCTGGCAAAACCTCAGCTCTGGATATGCGGAGAGCAGACTTCAAGCTTCTGAGGCAATTAGTAAGTAAGATCTCCTAGGAATATGTTTTTGCAGATGCTGGAGTCCATCAGTGCTAGTCACTTTTTAAGCATCTCTTCCTAAGGGCACAGGAGCAGGCAATTCCCAAAAGTTAGAGGTCAAGCAGGTGAGGCAGAAGGTCAGCTTGGCTGAACAGGAGTCTTCTCTTGGAAATAAGGCAAAAAGTAAGGTGTATGCCCAGTGAAAACAGGGCCAGGTAACATGGCAAGGATACAGAGATACTGTAGAGAAGAAATTCAGGCAATCAAACCTGGAGCTGAAGCTGGCCAAAATTGTGGGGGATACTAAAAAGAGTTTTTTTCAAATATATTAATGGCATCAGGCAGTGTAAAACTAATGTCAGTTCATTACAGGATGAGGATGGTCTCATCACAATCAGGGGCATGGACAAGGCAGAGGTTTAACCTTTGCCTCTGTCAACACCAGGTGGACCAAGGGGATCTCAGCCAGCACAGCGTCATGGGAGGAAAGTCCTGCTTATCAAACCCAATTTTCTTTTATGATAAGGTAGCCCACCTAGGTGATCAAGGGCAGCCAGTTGATGTAACATTTTTGGATTTCAGTAAAGCTTTCAATACTGTCTCTCCCAGGGTCCTTCTGCACAAGATGTCCAGCTTACAGCTGGATAAACACATCATGTGATGGGTGAGCAACTGGCTCACGGGTCAGGCACAAAGGGTTACAGTGACTGGGGTGGCATCAGACTGGTGACCTCACTAGTGAGGTTCCACAGGGTTCCATCCTTGGCTCTGTGCTCTTCAACGTCCTCATAAATGACTTGGAGCCAGGACTGGAAGGGACACTAAGCAGATTGTCAGATGATAAAAACTGGCAGGAGCTGTTCACCCCCTCAAAGGCAGAAAGGCCCTGCAGAGGCACCTCAGCAAATCAGAGGGCTGGGTAATCACCAACCACATGAAGCTCAACAAGAGAAAATGCTGGATTCTGCACCTGGGATGAGGCAGACCTGGATGACAGTAAAGTTATGACTTTATTAAAGTTATGACTTTATTAAAGTTAAATTGCATTTCTCAGCATCCTAGGCATTGCAAAAAGACAGATATGACACTTGAAATGAAGGTTAACCTAGTGGCAATTACATTACTGTAGCACAACCAGAAAAGTACATATTTTTTTTATTTGTACTCTACTATTCTGTCTTCCTTCTTACCCAGCTGCATCCAAAACTTTGAAGCCCTGGGGGCTGCCCTGGCAGCCAGGAAGGCCACCCATATCCTGGGGGGCATCAGGCCCAGCATCACCAGCCAGGCAAGGGAGGGGATTGCCCTGCTCTGCTCTGCTTTGCTGCTCCCTCACCTCCACTGCTGGGGGCAGTTTGAGGTGCCACAGTATAAAACAGACTTTAAGAAATTAAAGAGCATCCAAAGGAGGGCTAAGATGAGGTATTAGGAGTGGCTGAGGTCACTTGGTCTGTTCAGACTGGAGGAGACTGAGGGCAGACCTCATTGCAATCTAGAATTTTCTTCTTTGTGAGGGGAAGAGCAGAGGCAGGCACTGATTTCTTCTCTGTGGTGACCAGTGACAGGACCTGAGGAAATGGCCTGAGGTTTTGTCAGGGGAGGTTTAGGTTGGATTTTAGACAAAAGTTCTTTACCGAGAGGGTGGTTGGGCACTGAAAAGGCTCCCTAGGGAACTGGACAGCACCAGCCTGACAGGGTTCAAGAAGTGTTAGGACACTCTTGGACACATGGTGTGGCTCTTGGGGATGGTGCTGTGCAGGGCTAGGAGTTGGACTTGATAATCTGCGTGGGTCCCTTCCAGCTCAGCATATTCTGTGATTCTGTGAGATCTAATCCCGTATGAGGCAAAATCCTGTTGCATGACACTGTGAGTGGAGCATGCTTTAACCTAAGCTACCCCTTGGGATTATGTTGCAGAGAAATAAGGATACACAAGTTTAATTATCTTTCCTCCTCCTTACAAATAATTTGAAAACCAATTCATAAAGCAAATTACTGCCATATGGCCCTTGGGATACTTTCCTTGTTCCTCATTTCTTCGTCATTATATTCTTTTATAATTACAGCAGGAAGCTGCCACTATTGCTCAACATCAGCTCTCCAGAAGAAATGTAAAATTAGGCCTATTCAGGGAGAACAAGAAGGATTCAAACAGATATTTAAGTATGTTTACTTAATAAAGGCATATTTTGGTGCATCCATGTGTATCCCAGTATTGGGTAAGGACTTGTACAGCAAAGAGGAAGGGTAGGATTTCATCCCTCTATTTTCAGGTAAGTCTCCTGAAGACTGTGTGGTATATTCCCATTGGGAGAGGCCTCCAGGAGGTCAGGGGTGGTTGGGAAAGCACGAGAGGGACAAAGATAACACAGTTTCACCAAGGATGTGGCTCACTTGGACATTCGGCTTTCCTGCTGAAGTGGCTCTAGAGGGGAAAGACAAAACTGAAGGAAGATCAAAGAACCAAAAGCCTGCAATACTTCCATGAGGAAACACTGAAATACACTGAATACACTGAGGGTGTCTATGGAATGAGTTTCAAATCCTGGGATACTAATGAGGCTAAACCACCTACATTTTTGACTATCAAAGCAGGTATTTTTCTCTGAGTTGGAGGACACAGCTGAGGTGCTCTAACATGGGTGCCTGGTTTGATGTCAGCACTGACTAGGTGTCTGCAGTGACCCTGAGCCAGCACTGCTCACCTTGAGATGAACTGCTAGCCAGCCATGCAGTCCTCAGCAGAGAAACAATTCAGGTGAATGAAGCTATCTCAGATGCTCAAGGGAAATCCTTCTGTTCTCAAGCTACTATCCTAAGGACACAGAGCTGCAGTGTTGTATTTGACAGGATTCTTCTGATGTCTCAGATGCAGACATGGTTCTTACTTAAGTCCTTGTTTTTCGCTTGTGAGCTGTAGGAATGGTAATAACACGACCTGTTAATCTGAGCCTTCTTTTTCATGATAGAAAATGATGTGCTGGCAGTATGAACATGCTGAATACTCTAGAAATGAATACTCCAGGCTTCAAGACCCGTTTGCTTCCTCAGGTTCAAGCACAAGTTTCCTACA
Organism: Phylloscopus collybita; assembly: GCA_027886175.1. Lineage (NCBI taxonomy): Eukaryota > Metazoa > Chordata > Aves > Passeriformes > Phylloscopidae > Phylloscopus > Phylloscopus collybita. Next base: position 20,918,240 of record JAJNNQ010000002.1, read on the forward strand.
CCATGCTTGAGACAAGTGAGATGTAGATGACGTCACAGACCCAGAATCCAAACCCTGAAAACATTAAAATTTTAGGGGCTGACTCTTGGGGCACTGTGTCTCAGGCTGTGGGAGCTGAACAGATGGGGAAACCAGGTGGTCTGGGCTTCCCTATGTGGGATTATTTTGCACAATGGTTGTCCCAGGTCCCAGAAACAAAGTAATTCAGAGGTTGTCCTCTTACCTGTGTAACTGCAGAGGCACAAACACACATGTTGTACAAGCCTAGTCAGAATTGGAAATTTACCTAGCACTTAAGATGTGAAGTACAATTGTTCCCATTAGAATTTCTAAAAGAAATAATTTAATGGAAATGTTTTGCCTTTTCTTGATCTCACTCTTCCTGTTAAAATGTTTCATTTGTCTGTAAGAGGTCGACTGAGACCCAGTATAATACCCTGATCAGAGATCAGGAGAGAAAAGAAAATCAAATTTGAACTTGCAAACAGTAAGAGGAATGGCACAGCCATCTAAGTTGTGGCTCAAAATATGTGGGTCAAAGTTACCTATGAGAAATACCTATTTTAATTATTAGCATGTGTTACAGGTAATAACGGAACCCAAAACTAGGTTTACAAGTACTTAAACATTTCACTATGTTTCTAAATTAATGTTAGAAATGGTAATTAGAAAATTAGAAAAAAAACCCAATTTTGCATATAATCTCTTCTACCACAATATTTTGTTTTATTTATGTAGTGGTGGATACCTAAGGATTTTGAAACAGTGATTTGAACACCACTTTATTTGGTTACATAAAGATACTTATTTTGGGCTTAGAACTAATTAGAAAACTACTTTTTTTCCATAAAATTGAAGGGGTTTTATGGAAAAATGAAAATATTAAAAGACTAATGTTAATAAAGCAAATATTTTGATTCAAAATGGAGCTGTGATTGTCTGGTCTTTTCCATCAGCAAAGTTCTTCATTTCATATAAGTGGTAATCATAGATATTTGTTCTTCCTCTCTTTAGAAGCTTCACCAAAGGATTTATGCTTCTTAAGTGAGCATTCTTTTAGTTCTCCAGACATCAATTCTTTATTAAATAAAGATTCCACCAATCTGGGATACAATCAAGAAAAATGATTATGTAGTTTATGAGACAGCCTTTGAAATTCATCAGATAATGTATTTGGAAAATAGGCTCTCCTAAGATAAGGCAAATATTAGTCAAATACTGCTTCTTCCAAAGACAGCTGAGCAACAGAAAATATCAAATATTTTTCTGGGCTGGTATAAGTGTGCTATCTCACTTCAATTTACACATATTATCATTGGAAGGGCTAGAAGTTTTGGCATGGGGAATTTCAAATGCCTGTCTTTTGAAATCAGCTCTTTGAAATTTACAAATTGAGACACCATCAGTGAGCTTCTACTCTCTTGCCAGCAACCAAGGAAATCTGCAGGAGGCCTGAAACTCTGAAGCAGCTGAGAAAGACAAACATTTTGTTCAAGTTGTACATAAAAAATGCCAATATGGAACATGCTTAAAATAAGGGGTTTTAACCACAGCACATCCAACTAATTGGTGCCCAGTAAAATTCTTAGTCCTGCCTATATCAACCCACCTTTTATTGATGCCTAAAGATTTCTGCTTTTTATGTATTTTTCATAGATTTGTAACTTTGTAGACCATGAATATATGCTTATACAGCTCCAGGTTTTCTTCCTTTCTGTTAGATTTTAGAATAATAAGCTAACCTTATAAAACATTCCTGAAGTACTTTTTAGTCTTATTTTGAGGTAGAGGACCTACAAGAAGAACATTTTGTTTTCTAATCAGAATCTGAGAAGACATGACAAGAAGTGGGGCAAAGAAGCCCTGGACCAACTCCAATGGGGCAGTACCCAGGGAAAAAATACCTAATCAACTGGTCTTGTAATTGTTTGACAATGTCTGTCAGATATAATTTCTTAAACTTATAAAAACTGTAAAAATCTGATACCATGTGTGCCCATAGCCCATAACTATGGACGCACCCAGAAGTTTCCAATAAAAAAACGGTCTTTTTCTCTTGACATTTTAATACTGTTGCAAGAGTTTTTGTCTTTTGATATCAGGCAACATTATGAAGCAAGTTCCCATAGCTTCTTAGGTTTTTCACTGGTTATTTGTATAGAGATTGTCTGAAGGAGCATCATTTAAGGTCCTTCAGTGTTTCGTGCAGGTGTGCAGAGAAATTCTGTGACACTGAAAAGCCAGTGCAGGCATCTCAGTGAGAGCAGCAGGTATAGGGTGAAACCAAACCAACCTACCAAGTACTACTACTATCAGCAAAAACAAAGACTAACTTTTCTGAAGCAGATACTAGACATTGGTAAAGATTGGAACATATTAACCAAGACTCGCAAAGTCACTCCAAACATCTTTTGCTACATATTGAAGAAGGCAAAGTTCAGCCACTGACAGCACTGTCACCAAATCTGAAAATAATATTTTGCTCAATGATGCCCATGATCAGATGGGAAGTTTTGAAATTTTGAGTGCTATTTAAGATTATGTAGAAAAATGCTAAGTATTCAAAATAATTTTCTTTTGCTTTCAGTGCATTCCTCAGTTTAACTTTGTAGTTTCACATAAAAGACATGCTCTGGAGTAGAGCTGCAGGAATAACAGTGAGTTTTGCTATTTACAGCTCCAGTGATGTAAAATTTTACACTCACAGCAGTATGAAAAGTGAAATGTTCTTTTCTTTTTTTCTTTTTCCTTCTTTCTTTTTTTTTTTTTTTCTAATTGCATATTGGTGGAGTACAAGTGGAATCAGCCACATGGCCAGACTGTGAGCATTGACTCCAGAATGAGTTTCCTGGTGCATTGTCACAGGTAGAGCACTCCTGATGGTGGATCAAGGTGAAATCCAGCAGACCATTACTTACATTTTGAAGTCTAGGATAAATCTCTTTCCTACTGCCTGTCCTGCTGCAGTGGGCAGGCAGGGATTTTCTTGCTTTCTTTGCTTTGTGAGAATGAGGTACATTATGGTCATTTGGAGTATCCAGCGATGAAGGCAGTCAAATACAAACTGAAACTGCAAATATTCCCAAAGAGCATAGCTAATGTCAAGCACAGTCTTAGACTTCAATCTATATTTTAAGAACCTTATAATCTCTCCAAACACCAGCCTACTATATGCCAGAAGCATTATTTAAAAAGGCTTCTCTGCCTTGGATAGCAAAGTGACAAATGACAATAGATATGGAAAAAGAAGTAGTGGGTCAAGGGTTCAAGACCACTAGTATGAAAGTGGTAAAAAAAAACAGCTGAAAAGTTTAGCTAGGAAAATAAAAATAATCTTTTAATTGCACAATAATTTGAAAGGTAACAAGAGATGTGGGGGAAAAGGTAAACCCCACAGTGGCAAATAATCAGCTGAGACTTTGTGATTTCTCTTTCCTACATAGCACAAGTAATTATTTTCACAGACTTGAAGTCTTCTACCTGGAAAAAACAAAATATCTTTCAGCTGAAAGACACTGAGAGAAACAATTGGAAGAAAATAATTAGGGAAGACAGAAAAGTCTAATTGTGACAAATCATGACCACTTTTATAAGGTTCCTAAGGTGGAGAGGGCAGAGCATTAAAAAAAATGAACATATTCAAATCCAGTATTAAGTTTGAAAAGATATCTGGAGTTCACTGGCAGAAAGACATCCAAGTGAACAGAAGGGGTTTCTACTACCACTGGGAAATGTTCAACCCAAGTATCATCAGCTCAAGTTCCTTTTTCATCTGCTCTCTGTACAAAATATCTGACAGTGTTCTCAGGAGATCATGCTCTGCCCAAACCTGAGCTGCCAGAGGAGTGCCTCTGGGTGGGAGTGCACCACAGGACAGCTTTAAGCCTTCTTCACCCCTCTAGACTAAGAAAGCAGCCCTTGGATTAAAGTGAATTCCATTCCCAAAGTTTTACAAAAAATATAAATGAGATTGTGCTAGTAGCACCTCATCAGACCATTCTAATCAGCTATACAAAATAAAAAGCAACAATGCATTCACAATTTAAAAATTATGAGGCCAAGATTCCAACACAAATAAAAGTTGATAGTCAAGCTTTAAACCTTGGAAAATATGATTATGCTGTCAAAACAACAGTAAACTATTAAATCATAAACAATTATATAATTACAAATATTAGGAACAGTAAGAGACAGCATTAAGAACTAAGAGTACAGGTATTACAATCCCTGCTGTTTCTGCAAACATTTCTAGTAGCTCAAGAAGCAATGGAATGAGGCCAAAGGGAATGAGTTTCTAGAAGCATTTACTGACTATAAAATAGCAAAGGAACAGGGAATTCTAGTTACATTGCAAGCTGTTAAAGTGTTGTTTGTTTTTTTTTTCTCTTTCTCTTTTCTCCCCCAAATGGCTGTTCAGTATGAAAAATGACTCTCTGTCAGCAGACACTCTTCACAACCCACCCTGATCTGCAACCTTCACTGTTTTATTGAGACAAACGGGCAATAAGTCACTAAAACATCTCACGTACATGGAGTTAAAAATGCACAAACAACGTTTTGCCATGTGGCAACAGAAACCAAAGAACAAATCTGGATCCACACTATAAAACCAATTAGCAATGAGCAGTCTGCACTGAATTCTTCCTTGATTCAAGTCCCCTCAGGTGGAGCTGTGCAAAATTATTTACAGACTAAAAAAAATCTTGAGATGATTTAGGCTGGGATTATTGTTACTATAAACTAATTATTTCTACAACTGTCTGGTATAAGCACTATTTCTTAGCTCTATATGATAAACAGGGAATGGTGATCACCTTTTTTTAATGTTCTGCTTTCCTCTCATAAAGAAAAGAGGCATACAAGCTTATTCTGGTCATTTAAACTTTATTAAATAAACATCCTGCAAACAATTTTTAAAGGTTTATTTTTCATTGAAAAATAAGACTTTCCCAAAACTAAGACATTTTACAATACAACATCAAGTGTTACCAAATGTTTAAATCAAAATAATGTGAAATGCAGTTTGTTCAAATTTTTTTCTAATTTTTCTTGATATTTTCTAATAAAAAAGTCACGCAGGGCCCAGAATATTTTGTTTCCTCATAATAAAAACTTCAATAACTCACATCTCATACCATTCCTGAATTAAAATTGGACAGAATGTCTTTCTACAGCATTTAAACAGCTCAGTCTTTCGGTGATAACCAGTCTCCATCATAAGTCTCTAAAACACTCAGAGCTCTGGGTTTAGTGACGTCTCAATAGATTCCCAATTCCTTGTCCAAGATAGGTACTGAGTTTACATTTTTTCCTTAATTCATTCTGTTCCTTTAACAAGGACTAAACACAATGAATGCTCTGCTTAAGTCCTTGCTTTGAGGCTGGCAGAGTAACTATGAAAGGTACCCAGCATCCAGCACGATGCAGTACCTCACTTACATGTGCTGAGCAGTCCTTCCCCCAGTTGCTGCAGGCAGCTGATGTGGATTCAGGTTTCCTGAGAGGCCAGTGAATCATCATCTTCTGCTTCTGCACATTGTGGCTTTAACACCAGGACACTGAACAAATACACACCCTCCTACCCTTGCGACCATTTTTGCAGCTCAAGCTTTCTTGACCACCATTAGTTGAAGCTTTAATATTTTCTTTTTTTCTTTGTTATCAGCCACACTACCTTTTGAATTTTGTTACTCCTTTTGGCTATTTTTGAAATTTTTTTTCATTCTCTCTTCATAATCAGTTTAAAAATTCATGTCAGATTAAATTGTGGGACGTTTGCTTCAGAAGAGGAAAAAACAGGAAGTTTTATAATCTAAGTCTATTTTTTTTCCCCTCAGATGAACAGAAAAAATCAATTATTAGCTAGCAGTATACAACAATATGTGCTTCTCTGCTGATTCATGTTCTCCACAGAAAATAAAAACAAAAACAAACAAACAAACAACCACAACAACACAACAACAACAATGTACTAAGCTACAGAGTAGCTGTAATCATTGGCTCCAGAAGCACCAAATTTTCCCAACTGGAAGGTCTTCATAATGGAGAATCTTCATTAGTTGGCACTGAGGAGGTACATATTCTCTTTGCAGGACTGAAAATTTGAATGCAATAACTACAAAAACATGAGAAGGACTGAAACCACATATAGAGAAAGGTACTAAGTCTGCTTTCCAGCTTCCTTATTTCCCATCTTCCCATTAGGGACTTTGATTAAAGAGTATGTGTTTTGGATGGAAAAAAACTCCTTTTCACCTTTTGGGAAGATTGCAGAAGAATTTATTTGTGTTAGTTTACTGTCAACACCTTCTTACCAAAGTCCTTCTTCCACTTGCTAGTTTCCCCACAGAGCAATGATTTCCAGTCCCCTATTAACCACAGGAGGGAATTGCCATGAACATTTGTGTCTGCATATAAGTTCACTGTTCACTATGTCATATAAGTTCACTAATATGAGGCAGACAGAAATACATAAAAATTTATATCTTGCATAGGAAGAGCATCTTTTCATCCCTTTAAAAAATGCTGTACTGGAATAAAGATTTTCCCTTATTAAAACCTTTTACTTTAGAAGATTTGCTGTGTCACAACCTGTGATGTAATACCAGAGTGCCATAGACAACCAAAACTATTCCTGCCTAGCTGAATCAGTGTGAAAATTAGACTGGCTAATCCTTAGAGGGAAAGAAATGTCAGGACACCAAACGTGTTATGCTGAGGTCTCTAATGGCAGATTCCCATCCTGTGCAGGTGGGCACAGCCCCTTGCACATCTCCCCACCACAGCTTGCCCTTACTGTCCCTTCCCCTCTGGGTCCCATCTCTGAGCTCTGCCCTGCTGAGCCAGCCCTGCCCCAGTGTTTCCCTTTGCACATGCCTCGTGCCACCATGCACTACCCAGCCTGTCCTTCCTTGCCATGAGTTTCCTCCCTCCTTCCATTTCCATTCCCTATACCTTCAGATTTCTTCTCTGAGTCCTCACCCCTTCTCTTCCCCACATGTGAACATGGGGTCTGCATTTTTGGCACACCAGTGGCTATATGCCCTTTTTTCTCCAGATACCAGTTCATCATAGGTTATAAGTACAGAACCAGAGCACATTATTCAACAAAGCATGCTAGTTCTGGCTGCTTTCCAGCCTATAAAATACTAATTTCCAGTAAATTATATACGCCTGTAGAAAAGGTACAACACTCTGTTGGGAATCCAACATGGCTTCTCTCTATATCATTTTTTTCTCCCTGCCTGCAATAAATTGCATTATGTGAAAATATATAGAGTTCTCCAGTATTTTGATATAAATCCACCTGAAGAAAGTTAACACACATCTGAGAACATGTATACCAGCTGCATATATCTACAAAACTACTTCCACTTTGGGGCAAAAAGAACAAAGGTAAAGAGATTAAAACAGTGGTCACTTGATCCTTTGAATTAAGAATTAATTAAATTAAATTAAAATTAAATTAAAATTGCATGCTTAAAGAAAGAGATCACAACTTTAATTATATGCTTCCAGATTTATTTGTGCTTACTTATTCTGTAAACGTATTTTCTACAAGAAATGTGATACTCTGACAGATGCAAATGTCTGTGGGGGGGCCTCCAGAAATTAGTTGGGTGATGTGAGTTGGGTTTTGTCAATTTTAATATGTGCAGTTCCAGACTTCATGTTTTGCTGACCTTTATTTCCATCAGCTATTGTTAGTGATGTACAAACTTGCTTTACCTTTACTTCAATTCCATACAATGAGTACATGAAGAGTGACAAACACTGTCAGAAATGTAAGCCCTCCAGAACTTTCAGGTGTGGGAGTTTGCTAACATGAATGCTCTGCTAATAGAAGTCACTGCTTCTGTCTAGCCATAGTTTACATGTTTTCTGGTTTGTGTTTGATGGGGAATAAAGATATGAAATTTGCTAGCAACAGCACCTGTTATAAAAAGTACTGTCTCTCTGGAAGCTGCTGGCAATTTTTCAATCAGCTTTTTCTGACACAGGTGAAAAACTCTGCAGTATAGTCTGCAGTTACATATACTATAGTTTCATTCTTGGAAACATCCTTCTAATGTCAGAATTTTACATAGCTTGGTTGCAAAACTTACAGTGGCAATTTAGCCTAATTTGCTGAACCTCATTGTCTTTGAAGTCCTCTTAGATGCAGCTTTTCAGGTCTCTTCTCTCCCCAATGACAGTACAAACCTACCTTGCATTATTAAAAGTACAGTCACACCTGCTTAAGCCACAGCCTCTATGTGCACTGATTAAAACTCCTTGGGAAAAAAGCCAGAGAGAGGGTTTCTTCTCAGCTGCAGGATGCCAAGCTGAAAGTGTTGATGAAGATACAACCAGTAATTCTCAGTTCCTGCTCCCTTCAACATGAGAAAATGTGTTATAAGATCCGCTGGTCTTCCCCTGTTGTCTTGCAGAGCCATTGAAATTCCTTTCACCTCACTGGGAAAATGTGTGTCTGCAGCTAGTCTGTAATGCCCAGTGATTAAACTGCTTTTTCAGCCTCATTGTCTCTCTTTCCTCTGCTTACATCTTAGAAAGTGAGTCAGGAGCTCTCAATGCACCATGGGCATGAGGTATTCACTCTTGCCCATACGTACACATATAAGCTCCTACAATTAACCAGGGGTCCTTCTCCCTGGATGGGACTGTACTGCTTTCCATCACAGCTTCTGCACAGTACTGCATTTTGTCACGTAGATATACCCTCAGTGCTGGTGAATGATTAATGTGATAAAAAGGAGAACATTCTTGTGGGAATTATTTAATTGAAAGCATGAAATTATTCAATAATGCTTTGACATGCTCTATCACAAACACTTCCCATCTCTCTCTTTATAATATCAGTGGTAAAGCAAGCCAAAAACATTCTGACAATGATTCTCTGTTTGGAAATAGCAGTTCAAGCCTGACCAATCATCCCGTGCACACTGGTCAGCTGCTTGTGAAGATGTAGGTACTCATCTTGGCAGTGTGTGTTCTCATCCCCTGCCTTGCTAATGGGCTTCCTACCACTTTTCCTGCTTTCTGGATGGCCTCTGAGGCTGGAAGGTACCATGCCCATCCCAGAAACAGACTGAGAAGTTCAGGCCTGACAGGTGCTCTTCAGTTACCTCAGAGCCAAGGGGTCCCAAGCACCAGAGCAGCCCACCTGGCATCAAGACTCCCAGGTACTTCCAAACACAGGTTTTTCCCTGTCCAGTGAAGGAAAAGGTGGGATTTCCTACATCTCATTCAGCCAGCCTTTCAGTCTGGACTTCTACTGAGAATTTTCTTGTGCCTCCTAGGGGCAGGCTCTGACTGGGAGCAGCCCAAACAGACTGAAGATTTGATAGAAAGAGGAGATCCTGTATGTTCTTGAACTGTGTTATTCCCTTTTCTGAAAAACCTCAATTACCCTATTTTGAAATGAGTAGTATCTCAAGTGCTTGAATATTCTTGCAAAAGGGAAGCTTGTTTCCCACCATTCTCTGTAAAAAGAAAGCATATATTAAATTGAGGTCTCACAGGCATGATGGGTTGGCTTAAAAGTGCTTCAACAAAATTATTTTCAAGGGAAATAGCTTTCCCCTTTCTTTATAAATATATTGGTGCTTTCTCTCGCAAAGTCAAACATCAAAAATATTTCTAGTTTTGCCTCTGGCTTATCAGGTTTCCCAGATAATGTGTTTCATCTGGTTTTCCCCTTCCTGAGCTTGGCATCTTTGTCCATATCTTCCATGCTTTTGACCAAAAGTTTTAGTATCTGAGGTGCCTGGCAGGTGCTCTCCATGCAGGGAAACCTGGCACTGCTGGTACTTACTCACATGCCTCATGACATCAACACTGATACTCTGACACAACTACATTGCATACTCACTTTTGCTGCCATGGTTGCTGCCATGGAACATGGAGCTGTTGGCCCTATGAGTCAGTCATATGCAATCACACAAACCCCTGCCCATGAGGGTTCACCAGGACCTGTTACCATCGAGACACCTTTGCTTTATTAGCTTCTCCTCAAAAGGTTGATGCCAGATACAAAATGTTAGGCTCATGGTGGGTTGCTGTGCACTTACCAGTGAATAAAAAGGAGAAGGTTATCCTGCCAGTCCAAGTGCTCCAGCCAGGCTGTACTCTGCCATGTGCCCTGCTTGGCCCATGGCTGGAGATAGCAGGGAAGGAAGGCTATGAATGAGGCCATCTGTGTCTACCTCGGCAAGACTGCCTGGTGCCCAAGCACTTTGGTTATTTGAATGTCTGCTTTTGACTCCTCTAAAACATTTAACTCTTTATCCCCTTTACAAAGTAATTTTTTCCCACTGCAAGCAATCTCCTACATTTTATCCTTCACGCTTATAGATGCCTTACCCTTCTAACCACTTCCAAATACCAGATTGTCCCCTTTTGTCATAAACATTAATTATTCGGGCAAAACAAATAAAACCTTCTGGAATTTGGGGCTTTTTTTTTCTTCTTCCATCTGGCCAAAGTGATATAATAGCCTGTTTCTATCCAACCCCTAACTGAAATATGTAAGAAGTCTATCCCATTCGTCCTCCTGGGATAAGTCAAAACATGCAGAGTCTATAGCGAGGCATAGAGGCCATAGAACCCATGTTTTCCATCCAGGATAAGCTTTTTACTGTTACAGAGCACTGACAGAAAGGTGACAAGGAATGGTACTAAAACCTTCAATGTCCACTCAGAATAAAACATGTATTTTAAAGACATTTTCTTAGGAGTGCCCTGGCACTGATGGCTCAGAGAAATATCGTTAAAAAACAGCTGAAACAGTTGTTGTTACAGTAAACATGAATTAAGTTTAATAGCCTTCTGCCCTCCATTTCAGGCCTCAAGTGCTCTCAAAAGGTCAATAAAACATCCCCTTTATTATAGCCTGTCAAATAATGCAGACAATGCAGGTGAAAGGTTGTCAAGTAAGTAAAGAGAAATGTTGTGCAAAGCAAATACACAGGAACAAACCAAAGGCACGTGACCATATGTGTTTCTGAAAGGCTTTGCTTCCCAAGTATTGAGCAAAGTTACCATGCTTTCTCCTGCCCTGGTGAGTCCTCTCAGAGCCTTTCTCACAGCTACAAACCATGCAGCTGGGCTCCACACCAGAGTCACGGCCAGTGGCAGCACTGCCTGGGCAAGGCCTGTGGATATCACGATGGTACTTAAAGGAATCTGTGAGCTGCCCACCTGTGGATGAGGCAGTACCACAGGATAGATCAGGCTGGAAGGGGCTGGAAAGAGACCTCTAGTCCAACCTCCTGCTCAAAATCAAGGTCACTCTGCAGGAGCTCCCTACCTTTGCAACAACTCTCCACCATTTTGTCTTTTTAAAATTTGCTTAGTATCCCTTCCAGTCCTGCATCCAAGTCATTTATGAAGATATTTAAGAGTACAGGACCTAATCCATTAAAATGATAAGTTCTTAGTTTATATCTATAAGAGGTTTTTTCTTTCTGCATATGAACAAGATTATGACTTTAACCCCACTGTCTGTTATCCTTCTACCATGCAACACTGTGAAGAACATCTCTCCAACTTCAGAATAACCCCTCTGTAAGTTTTACATAACAGCTACTCGGTTTCTCATAATGCATCCTTTCCCCAGGCTGAGCAAACCTTGAACTCACAAGCCAAATGTTCCAACCCCCAGCCATCCTGGGTGCCCTTTGTTGAACTCCCAAGTTGGTTTGTGCCTGCCTGAAGGGCCCCACACTGGCCTCAGTAATTAAGATGTGATTTAAAGAGTGCTGAACAGAAGGGGTTATCACCTCCCTGGATGTAACATCTGTGCTCCTGTTTATGTAGCCCAGGGTGAAACATAATGATCCCTGACTCTGATAGGATCATAGGAGCTTGTGCAGCTCCTCCCTGCCACATCCTCCAAGACTGCGTCTGCAGAGCTGCCCTTGCACCATCAATCCACAGTATGTAGCATTGTATGGGGGTGGGAGGCTTAATCCCAGCTGCTGGGCTTTCCATTTGTCCATGCTGAAGTGCACAAGGGTTCCACCAGGCCATTCCTACAAGTGCTCCTCTTCCCCCCATTCCAGGTTATGGATAAAGATGCTATCTAGATGATAAAGACAATAAAGAACAGGACAGGTCCCAGGATACACCCCTGTAGTTCTTCACTTCTACAGATTCTACTTCACTCACACAGGTTTTTACCAAGCTAGTTTTCCAACCGTTCAGACCGTAAAACCTTCGTTTCAATAGAAAAATACCATGAGAGACTCATTCATTGTTTCCCCCTCAACCACAATCCAGCCAAGGTTGCTCAGGCAAAGTCTATGCTTGGTGCATCTGTGATGACTAATAAATAAAACTGCCTTCATGCACTCAGAAATGTGCTCCAAGAGGACACATTCCATGATGTTTCTAAGAATCAAAAGGAGGATGATAAATATGGATTAGTCACAAGATTTTTTATTTGACCTGTTTTTAAGCTGAGAATAATATTTGCTGTTTTCAGAGTCTCCCCACACTTCTCAGTCACGATTAAAAGGAGCTGTGCAATGACACCAGATAGGGCTCCCAGTAGCCTTGCCCACGTTGGAGAAGTGAGATGAATTTATGGAGCTCTTGCTGAAGCTGACAGGTGAAGTCTCAGTCTCCACTTCTGACGGGCTCAGTGTCACCAATCCTTATGTTCCTGCAGGTTTTATGAAAGCAGTACAGAGTTTTGCTGCATCTGCCTCAGGAATGCTTTCTACAGAAGTTCTCTTTCAGAAATCACCCACATTGAACCTGAACCATATGAATAGGAGAGGAGTCATAATAAATTTAGAAGGGGCAAGAGTTGATGGAAACCATTGCAAGAGTCTCTGACTATCTTCTGGATGATTATGTGGAGGACACGCTGGTGTGATGCTTGAATGGCCAGGGGGTCACACTTGACATATACATGATGGGCAAACATGATATGCTTGCAGAGGATAAATTTCACAATTTCACAAGTTTCACTCATCAAGGGGTGCTCGTCGAGGTGTGGTTATGACATGATCACACCTCAGTGCTATGTCCCTATGCTTCAGTTAAGGGATGATGGGAAGGGAAAGAAGTGGCCACACAGAAGAGACAGAAAGTTCCAAGCTTGTTTCTGGGAGGAGTTTTTGTCCCAACAACTCTTGGCAAATTGCTCTCTCCAAGCCTTCCACATAGAGTCTTTCTGGATCCCTCAGCTGAGCTTTCCTCCATCCAAACACTGCTAAACTTGTCAGTGCATTGCTTGTAAGAAGCTGGGTAGATCTAACAAATATAAAGCAAAGCAACTGATTAAATCCATCCACTTAGGCCTCACAGATACAGCTTTGGAGATGATTAAATTTATTTGGTAAGCTAGTATTTGATGTTACTATTTCACAAAGTCTTGTACTTTTGCTTCAATTTGATGAACCAGAAACTACTTATTGGAAAAATATACCAAGAAATTTTTCATCAGTCAGATTCTAGCAGGATTTTATTAGGAAGCAGTAGGAAAAGAGAGATCCTAAAAAGCTGAGCTGTTGTAAAATCATGGATTTGAACAGTTTTGAAGGAACTGATAGACTTTTTCCACCCAGACAGTGGTAGACTGATAAATGAGTAAAAATAATCAAATAGTGAGCAGCATTCAGAAAAAAAATAATGTAACAATATAATGATTTAAACATAGAGTAATAAGTGTGCACTTGAAATCATTGGGGAAATTCTGCCTCTGCTTTATGACAGTATAGTATTTCCAAACATTCCTTTTCTTGTGAAAAGGCATTTTTTCTGAATTACTGCATGAGTGACTCCTGGGGTATGAGTAGAAGCCTCTATGATTCAGCAGAAATGTTCAGGCAATATAAGAGTAAATTCAACAGAAAGACGATTTTCATCCAGCAGGGCTGCTTTGATTTCACCATAAACTGGAACTCTGCCCAAGTGAAAACACTCTCTTTCTGCCTCTTACACTAATAGTGTTGTCTGAGAGGATGTGTTATCTGAGGACTTAGTCTCAAGGAATGATATTTTCAGAGTTTTGGATTATCAAAGTGTGGGTTTTATGCCTGGAAACACAACCATCAAATGAAGAAAAATTAGTTCCTCTGTATTGTGATAGAATAGCTATACTGCATTGTCAGCTGGAGTGAGCTGTATGCTGATTTATACCTGCTGAGTCCTTCCTTTGCCAAAATACTCATAGAATCATGGCCAGAAGCCCTACAGACTTTTAAAAATCTGATATAAACCAATTTCCAAAAAGTTACTCTTCCTGCCACAGTTGTCTCTGGGTGTCATTAACATATTCCCTTTACAAAAGGAAGAGATCACCCACAGGGTATATTTTTCCCAGGAGTCCAGGCCTTTTTTCTGCTCAATTGCATTGTACCATGCATAAATTGCAAATGATTTTCACTATTTTCTCTTGTCATCACATCACTGGAGTGTGATAAATAAAATCTATTGAAAAGTAATCAAAGTTCATATGAAGGATGAAATGTGGAATAAAACTAAAAAACAAAGGTTGTATTTACTTAATTGCATGAGCAAGCAGTAGGACAGAAAATATTGGCTTCTAAATTAGCCAGGACAGGAAAAGCTCTTGGATCTCTACCTTGGAAAACCCTTTGGATATACCACATTCTGTCTGTATGGTGGAAAACCAGATGAGGTTACAAAGCCAGAGCTAAGATTGTCCTTCAAACCATTCTGACAACAACTTGCAAAGCAGAGCCACACAAATTTCTTTCCTAACTGGTTCTCTCTCTCTTTGCAGTGGGCATTTCAAGCCCCATGGCCATATAAAACTAGGCAAAGCAGGATGTATATTAGGATGATCCTGAGTTGAAATTTATTTTAGTATTTTTCTACAGAAGACAGCAAAGACAGCTCCTGTAATTTAAATGACTTGAAGTCAGTAGGAGGTTGATGATTTTTCAGACTCCAAAGAGAGTTAAACTGAATTGGGTGATACCCATTACTTGAGGAACATGATAACACAATTCCAAGAAATCCCTCATATAAAGATTTCTTCAACACAGTTAACACTAGCAGAAACTTTCAGGCAAAATTTCAATGGAAAATGCTTCTATTTATCCTAATCCAATGAAAAAATGGAGCTGAGGAATTGAAACTGACAAAATAATAAACCACTTAACTTGCTAGACTGGAAAACACCGAAAATATCCAGAATCACTCACTTGCCTGAAAAAAAAAATAGCATATGTGTACCAAAATCCTAATTTCAAGGCCAGTTTTCTCTGGAATTTTTAAGAAACATATTCCATATAATCTGAAGTTCAGGATGGACTCAGCTGAACCGGGAATGCTATTACTCAGAATGCTTTTCTTTCTCCTCACAGAACTCAATTGCCCTACACAACAGACATATTTGACTTCTTGTCATGATACTATCAGGATTCCCAAACTGGAAAGTTTCCACAGGGAAAGAAAATCTAGTTGCACTGACCAAAAAAACCCAGAGAAATGGATGATTATATAAATATTCCACAATGAGACAAAGCCAATAAAAAGTGTGTTAGGTTAGGGAGAAATCTACTCAGCTCAATTTTTTTCTTTGTATTTCCAAAATATCCATTCATCTGCTCTGAAGCATCTGGTGTTGCTCATTATTGGAGACAGAATGCCAGCCTGGATGGTCTATGTTCTCATCAGTACTTCAACTCTTATGTATATTTAAATATTTTATTACTTTTTTTTCTATGAGGACATTAAAACTTTACAACAATCTTTATTAACAAATATTTTTGACAAGCTACTTGGCATCACAGGATGAAAAGTGAGAAATGCTTCCTCCTGCTGTCAGGATGCCTTCATGTGATGCATTGAACAAATAGACACATTATACATATTTTAATCTTATGTTGAAAAAATAATCTTATGAATAAAACTTAGTTTATTATCTCAATAACAAACTAGAGTAACTCAATTAACTGGCTACTGCATTCATCTAAATTAATTCTGCAAACAGAAATATATCAAAATGCTTATAACTGGGAAATCCTTTTGTTACTCCTCACTGGGTGTCTGCAACTGCAGAAAGAACGCCTCACTACGTCTCAGTCTGGAATCTCAGCAGACAATCCACTGCCCATACCACTGGGAATAAAACAGTATACCTGGATTACTGCAATCAGGCTCTGTAGCTGGCTCTAGTATGTAAAGTATCCTATGTGACCGGAGACATAAGTTCTCATAATAAAAGAGAAGCCAAATACGTCTTCCACAAGAAAAAGTTCATAATATTTTGACCTTGGTGCTGACAAGAAGTATTGCAGTAATAAGGAGCAGTGTTTTTCTCTGTGTGCTATAATCCTGATTCACAGTAATTTTGGTTCTTGCTAAGGCATTGTCTTTGGATCCAAAATCCTTTAGCAATTTTATGCAAAATGGGGCCAATTTAAGACAGTATAGTAGGAGTACTTTCTCTCAGTAATGGTAAATCTGAGTTGAACTTTCCTCTGGCAAAGAGGAAAGGTTCATGTGGTACATTCTGAATCATACAGGAAAGTTTAAAGAAACTAGATTTCCATGGACAAAATGGGAAGGTCCTTTCATAGAATATTTTAATAGAAGTAAAAAAAGTTTAAATTGAGAGAATTTAAAATACAAGTCTAGTCTGAAACCTGGGCTGTATGAATGAATCATCAGACAGAGCCTATAAAGAGTTTATCAGCAGATTTAGTAACTGGTCTTTCCAGTGTAAAATAACCCAGTTTGCCCAAGGTTGGCTTCTAAATTAGCTATTACTAAGCAGGAAAGAAATCTTAAAATTGCTGTTTTCTGAAATCTACACCCATTAACTTCATGCTCAGTGACTGGTAAATAGAAGAGTAGGAATGATAAAGAAATACATAGAGAATGAAACTGAAAGCATCGTTGTGCTACTGCAGTGTGCCCACATCTTAAATGTTGCATGAAGTTCTTGGCAAACCTCTTCTAAAAACTTAATAATGGAGTTAAAAAGGGACAGAGAAAGGCAAGACTATGAGATTTGTGGAATACATTCTACATTATATGAAAGTGTAAATAGGAGGACTTTACAGTTTTAAAAAGTCAGTGAAGAGGATATGATGTTGCTTAATAGAATTAGGAATTCTAGGGAGAAGGGCATTTATTGTTCCTCAGACTACATGGAAGAAATGGAAATCAGCCCTCGCAATATCATTAGGTGGCAAATTTAAAATAAGAACT
The DNA here is from genome assembly GCA_027886175.1 of Phylloscopus collybita. Taxonomy (NCBI): domain Eukaryota; kingdom Metazoa; phylum Chordata; class Aves; order Passeriformes; family Phylloscopidae; genus Phylloscopus; species Phylloscopus collybita. The sequence continues at coordinate 20,935,433 of JAJNNQ010000002.1, forward strand.
ACATTTTTCATATTAATCTATTTAAATTGGAAGCACATTGTCACTGACTTTTCACAGAATTTATCGAAGAGTCATAGCATAAATGGTTCAAAATACATAAAACAGATTTACAGAAGTTAAGATCATTAGTAGCTTTTGAAAACAGTGTTCTAAATGTTATCTCAAGCTCAAGCAGGTTTTTAACTGCTGATTTTCTAAATACATTTTTTAAATATGTAAAGGTCACCTTATTATTATTGGAGTGCTCTGATCTGATAATGTGCTCTAGAAATGTGGATTTTATTGATCTTCCCATTCCAAAGATACATATTAATCACTAGTCATGACAACACTGAGTTAGTTCTGAGCATACACAGGTGCCTGGAGAACGTTAATGTGAAAAATAGAGACAGTTCCTCAATAAAAGCGTATTTTATTTATTAAGCTTCTTCATACACTCACTTGAAGCACCCTAGTAATATATTAGGTATCACATGTCCTTTTAATAGTGAGATTGAGGGAGCAGATTTTAGTTCAAAAGAAATCTGCAAACTCTTCAGGAAGAAAAATCCCCAAACAAACAAACAAACAATCCCCCAAAAAAAACCAAAAAACCCAGACACACAAAAAAATCCCCAGTTTACCCAAAAAGCACACAGACAAAGGTCATAGTCCTAGATATTTCTTTTGAATAAACTAACTATATACATAGTTTCACTTTTTTTGTGCAAAGGTCATAGTTATTTTACCAAAATGTTAAGTAGAGTGACAGCAATTAATGCCAACTTTATAAGGATTTTTCTCTCCTCTACATTCTAATGATGTCACCACTGTAATGAACTTGTAAAAGCTTACTCCTTGTGAAAAATTTTAAGTTTCTCCATTGATGGATTTTTCTCTCTTTACTTGTACAAGTCCAGTCTTTAAAATCTTCTCATGGAAAAAATAAAAGAAGCATCTCAGTAATATAGTTCATGTACTACCTCGGCAGTCGAAGCTGATATCTGTTTTTACAGATCCATTCTCCAGGCATATGATGCAGCATCCCGAAATACAATTTAAACACATGCTTATCTAGAAAATAAAAAAAATTATTGGAAGAAAGTTTTATGTATTTTAGTAAAAGAAAAGAAAACACAGAATCTTAGAATCACAGCAACTCTTTGCTCAAGTAGGTTCAGCAAGACACGGTTGCCCAGTACCTTATGCAGATGTTGAATATCTCCCTACTGCCCTTCTGGACAACGTGTGCCAGTGTTTGACCATCCTCAGCAAAAAAAAATTTTGTCTTATGCTTCATTCTCTTTTGTTTCCATTTGTGACCACTGCGTCTTGTCCTGTCAGTGGACACCACTGAGAAGAGAATCTCTTTGTCTTCTGCACTCTCCTCCCTCAGATATCTACACAGATGGTGAAGACACCCCTGAGCCTTCCCTTTCCTGACAAACCCTCCCTGCTGTCTCACCCTTTCTTTGCACATCAGATGCTACAGTCCCTTGATAATATTTGTGCCCCTTTGCTGAACTTGTTCTGGTATGTCCATGTTTTCCTTGTAGTGAGGAGCCCACAACTGGAGTTAGGACTCCAGGTTTCTTTCTCTAGTGTGGAATAGATGGGAACAATCTCCTTCCTTGACTTCTAGTGATGCTTTTCCTGGTGCAGTCCAGGAGGTTGTTGACTTTCTTTGCTGCAAAAGCACATTCTCTGCTCATGTGCAACTTGGTGTCCAACAGCACCCCCAGGCCTCTTCTTCAAAGCTGCTTTTCAGCAGTTTGGCCTGAGACAGATGTAGGGACTGTATTTTCATTGAATCACAAGCTAAAGTTGGCCAGGAAATGGAATTTCAAGAGAATGTGGAAAAAGTTAAGGAGAAATACTAGTAGCGGAGTAAGAAAGCAAGGAAAAAGGAAGGAAAAGGTCCACACGTTCTCGTTTTATTCTCCTTCTGAAATACAAAATACAAGTTATTCTTCCTGTTCATCCTTTTTGATCTAAATGTGCATCTCATACTGTTAATTTCTTACCAGCTTCTGCTTTATTCATCTATTTGTGGACGTTTTGTGTTCTCAAATCATGTTATTTTCTCTTCCACTACATTTACCCACTAGTTTTATTTTCCCTCCCAAGGTGCAGACTGAGTTCTGTGATTTCTGTGGTCATGTCTTATTTTTCCTTCCTCTGCTTTTTTCACTCCCATAATTTTAAACTGTAGTAGCACTGGTCTGTTCCTCTGTGTCCCTTCATATGGTGCTCTGGCAATGGACATTCCATCTCTGATCCAGATTATTTGCTACAAAGTTTTTCTACTTTCCTTAAAAGATCTAGGAATTTTTTCTAGGTAAAGTTATGTTGAAAAAATGTTATATATTATGCTAAAACAAGCTGATGCTTTAGTGTTTTCTTTCTGTAGGTAGGTAGGTAGGTGGGTGGCTGAGTAGGTAGCAATGATTATAAACGTCTCCAAAATATTTATTTCTGTCACAGTCTGCTCTAACTGTAAATGTCCTTTTGTACCTTTATCTCCTCTAGTCCTCTCCTCGATGTGTTTTTTTCTCAGAATTTCCCTTTTCACCACGCAGTTCTGTAGGGAGAAGCCAGAGGAGATGGATCTATTATAGGTCTGTTACTTTACTTCAGACCTAGTTCCTGTGTTCACATGAGCTGTTTCTCCAAACCATCCAGGGCTGACAAGGAACCAGAATGTTTTCCTTTCTCCTCATGAAAACCTGGCAGGACCTAGGCACAGAACGTCTTGCAGCCAAACTGTAGATCATAATATCTGCTGGTAAAAATAACAAATTCTGACTATTTCTGACAATTTTTATCACAAAATAGCTGAGCTTTGTTCCCCCTTTATTCCTGTTCATAATACAAGCATAATGTTTCCAACAGTATTGAAAAAAGACAGATGGATTAATGACAGTACAGCTTCATTGATGCAAAAGCTCTTTGCCATGACTGAAAAAATCTCCATGAAAATGACCAGCTGGAGGACACTCAGGGAATCAGAACTTTGAGACACAGGGTGGGAAATAATATATCTGAAGTCACACAGTAGTCCTGACAGAAGACAAAAGACATGCAGACACTACCGTCTTCGAAGTTCTTTCTTAAAATAGAAAACAGCAAAATAAACTCAGTCAGAGACTTGTCTGCAATCACATCTCATCCCTATGGGTGGCATATCTTTGTGGGAGATCCAGTTCTGACAGAGAACAGTCCTGCAAATGCCACTGCATTCAGAATATTGCAACTCATCACACTTGAAAAACTATCAGTTGAGAGCTTCTTAAATCATGCACAGATACAAAGTATTTTCCCCTAATACTACCAGAAACCTTTTCTGGCTTCTTCTTCTTCTTCTTCTTCTTCTTCTTCTTCTTCTTCTTCTTCTTCTTCTTCTTTTTCTTCTTCTTCTTCTTCTACTTCTACTCCTTCTTCTTTTAATGGAGTTAGACATAGGAAATACACTTACTGAAAATTTGGGAGATAGAAATACAAGGTTAGATATGATTCAGGATACATTGGATGAAAAGTTTGAAATCTCTCACTTAAGATTATAGTGGCTTATAGTAAATTGAAAAAAAAAAAACCAAAAAACTTGAGATAACATTTGATGAACATTGTGCTATCCAGATGATGGTTCTTAGACTGCTATCTAACAAATCAAGCTGATGAACTGGAAATAAGTTCATAATAGAAAATATTATATACGTTCTGGTTCCTGAAGGCAAAATAACCAGAGAGGTTGAAATATAATCTCCTGCAAAAGATTGTAGATGGGCCAGGCATAGATAAGTTTGAAATACATTTACAGTATTTCTTGGCTTATCAGACTTTCTCTTACAAACAGAAATTACACAACATATCAAACAAAGTGGAAAATCTTAGTCTGGAAAAAAACCCCATAGTCTGTAATGATGATGAATCACATTTTGCTTTGATGATTTTTGGTAATCAATACTGATTATGTAAAAATTGGGCTTTGAGAAATAGGAAAAGGAAAATATTGATTATGCCTTACATTTTAATTCTGAAATCTGTGTAAAACTTAGAAATCATAAAAGACTAAGCCTCTGCCAGTAGCTCCTATGCCTATCACTAGTGATAATTGTTATCACTACCTTTCTATTCCTTACAGCACTATTTGTACTATGGCACTTCATTTCTTAGCTTTTGAACAGTCCACGAGAAATTATTTAATGCACACAGGCGCACACACACGCACATTTGAAAAATCTGCAGACAACTCTGAGAAATCACCAGGAAATCCTGCACTGGAGTGAGGTGAGACCTGCTCCTTGGATAGAGTCCACCAGAGTTCTCGTGGTCTGAGCTGCTCTCCTGTGGCTACAGCAATCTGCATCTGACCTTTACTTGTGAGACAAGCAAATATAACCCCCTTATGCCCTCTTAGTCCTCTCTTCTGTACACCACACTCAGTGCACCACACCTTGAGCACGGCTCTATGCAGGCTGGAATGGACCACGTAGTCCTGGTCATCCACACCAATGCCATCAGCACTATGGGGGTGCCAATTACAGTCAGAGGGGTTTGACTCTAAAATCCGATTTTTTTTTGGTCAAATGCCAAAGAATTTTAGAAAATTTTATTATTTACTGAGCTCTTTCTTGCCTCTCAGAACTCTGAAGCTAAAATAATTTATAACACTGACATTTCACCATCCATAATTTTCCAGCCAATTTCCATTTGCCCTTTGCATTACATTTATGAATAGTTGTTGGATTAAGTTTGATTCTTGCCTACTCCACTAACTGCATGAGCAAAACTGTGTTGAGCTGTAATTTGACTCACTGTTAATTGCTGACATATGGCACATTGAATAAGGAAGGGAGGGAAAGGCACTCCTGGGGGGTAAGTGATTAGCAGTCTAAACATGAGCATTACTGACATTCCATGATTTTCTGACAGTTCCTTCTAAAATCCTGGATTTCAGAATGTGCAGGTTCTCTGTTTATTTCAAAAGGAGAGTGCAGGAAACACTATGGTGAATTATTTTATAAGAAAGAAGTAAAAACCTCATAAATCCTGCAAGTAAAGCAATCTGCCAAAGATGATCATGCATATTTAAAACTATTTACAAATGGGGCAAAGCATGAGCAGCTGCATCCAGTACTTTAAAGCTCTCAGATGGAGAACAGATCATTTACAAATGCCAACAAGCATTGCCTGGGAAACATGCTGTATATACACAGTGGACACCTGGAGGAGAAACTCCTCATTTACCACTCACACCTTCCCTAATGAGGAGATTATTTGGAAATGAGAAAATAGTATATCACCTACACTCTCATATCAAATATGTTCTGTTTGAAACATCCACCCACTACTAGTCATATCAAGAGCACAATAATGTGAAAAGCCAAAGAGCAATCCTTCTTTTCTTCAAATCCAATCAAGACAGTCAGTAGCTAGAATATTTTAAGAAATGACTATTTGCTCAGACATTGCTTATCCTTTTGGTGATATAGTTTAAACAGTAAAAAATAGCAGAAACCTAGCAAAAAAATAGCAAACTACTGCTTTATCTTGAGCAATTCATTCTTTAAGAGATGGGCTCTATCCATTCAGGAAGGATCAGATATACCTGTAATTAGGCAAGGATGGGTGTTTTAATACTATAGCAATCATCTATAAATGTGTAAGTAGAAAAAAAAAAAATGGATTCTTCTCTAATGTAATGAGACGGTCCCAGAAATTAACAGTACTAAAACACTACAATAAATTTATTTTCAATAATTTTTCCCCATTGTTAGGAGAAGGGAATTTCCTCACCTGTATAATGGCTTCTAATCTAAACTCTACAGCCTTCAATTTTGATTGCTGCTGCAGGAAGTTGTCCCTGCCCTGCGATATCACAGCTCCTTACTGTCCTTTACTTTCCACAGTCTGAGGAAAAAAATGATCTGAGCATGTAGGAAAATAAAAAGTGCATCTACATGTGGGAAGAATGGACATTCAGATCTACAGCTAGGCTCTACTAAATTTCATTGGCTTTAGTTCAAAAAGGGTGATAAGAAGCCAGGTGCTTACCCAACATGAAGAAGCCAGTTCTGCTGGTGTAATAGGCAATAAGAAGAGGGCCTTTTCAGACCTCAGCATCTCAGGGAAGAGAGGTATTGATATTTTGTTCATCTGCACATATAAAGGAAATGAAAAATAAAGAAAAGGCAAAATAGCGATACAGAGAAATACATGAAATTAATATAAAGCAGTCATGAAATGTTTGTTATACTTATAAAGTGGCAGGTTTTTGTCTTACACGAACATAGACAGCCTTCTGGGAACTCCACATATTCTCCGGGAATGGAATTTTTAAAAACTGGGAGGAAAAAGTGTATTGCCAGACTTCTCCTGTTCTATAAAAAAATAATTGGCAAAAGAACCTGTCTGTACTAAAGTAAGTTGCTGGATGAGCTGCAGTGTCATCACCTGAACACAGGGACAGACACTGGGATTATGTAAATGCAGGGGATCTGCAATCACTTGGCTGAAATCAGACCTGAAGGTATGTTCTAGGCCAGCTTTTGGATGATGAATTCACACTTACACCAGTTAATAAATTTATGCCTATGAATGATTAAAGAGCACAACAGAGCTTATAAAAGAAATGCAAAAACATACATACATGTGTGCAACTCCTCAAAATTTCAGAGAAAAAAAAATCACTTTTCTCTGGAAGACTAAATCTGGGTTTGGAATTATTTCCTGGGTAAAAAATATTTCCAATAAAGGGATTTTTCAAATTTTCTATTTTCTTATGAACAATTTGGACCATTTAAAAGACCCAAACATAAATTTATAATACCTTGGTCTCACAAATACTGTCATTTAACTAATTTTGTATTATAATCTCGCATGAAAGAATCTGCACAGGATTGCAATTTTTTTAGGGTTTATTGCACCCTGTCCCTAGCTACAACATAATGTGGTGGTAGTGTTGTCAAGACAGCAGCAGTCACCTGCAGGCCTTGCAGGCAGAGGCTGTGCTGTGGTGCTGCTCAAGAGGTGTCACCAGTACCAAGAGCTTGAGTGGGTGGCAAAGGCCCCAGCCCCTGGGAGAACCAG